>CM029630.1:1932306-4412741 GCA_017311315.1 Dendrocalamus latiflorus | reverse complement strand
TCGGGCGCACGCGAGGGAGAAGGCGGGGAGCAGAGGGAGGCGCCAGCGGGGAGAGGGAGCGGAGAAGGCGGAAAGGAGGCGGGGCGCCAACGGGCTGGGGCGGGCGCAGGGGTGCGCGAGGGAGGGGAAAGGCGGAGAGAAGCGGCGCCAGCGGGGAGAAGGAGGAGGAAACGAGCGCGGGCGCCAGGGGAAGTGGGAAACGGGAACGGGGCGGGGCGCCAAAAGGAGCGGGAAAACGGGGAGGGAAAGAAAGGCGCCAAGGAGATGGAGATAGTGGAAAAGCCAAAAGAGGAAAGCGCATTCCAGGGAAACTTTCCAAAAAGGGAAAGTTTCCAGATTTCACTCAAAAATCCAGCAAAAATTTTGGAAAAAAAATTTTGTTTGAAATTTTGGGGACTTTTCAGACTCGAGCAGTCGAGCTAGGCTCTGATGCTGTGGTATCTAGGATGGGTCTTCTCCTGCTGGGCTGATTTTTTGAGGCCCTAAAAATTGGGGGCCCTGTACGGTCGCACGGGCTGCACGCCCATGGGCCCGGCCCTGGCGATCAATAATTGGAAGACTTCTCTCTTCTCGCGGGTGTCGATTTGCCGTGGTCGTGGAGTAACTTCAAGCTAGTCGATCTCGACAATGACAAGAGAACACCAGCCAGAGAGTGATGTTAACAATTCACGGTCCCTGGGTAAAAATTTTTCTGTCTCCGCATTGATTTGGAAACTTCTTACAGCCTGCTTGTTCGGCTGAAAAAAATGACTTATGACTAAAATTAAACTGTAGCTAGTTAAAATTATACTGTAGCTGATGGTGGTTTATTTGGTGTAATTAAATTTTAAACAAAATTAAAAAAATAAAAAAATAGGTTATCCCATCACGGACAATGTAAATGAATACGGGAAAAAAGAACCGGCAAAAAAGTTCAAAAAAAGCTAAAAAGCCAAAAAAATTCAAAATATAGGAATAGTGCAAAATAAGCCATAAGTTTAAACCGAAATGAGCAGGGCCTAATCGATGCATGAGACCACCTTTATTTCTCAAACTAAAAGGGGGAATATTATAATCTACTCCCTTTGTTTTGTTATATTTGTCCAGAACCCACCATACGCATATACGAAGAAAGCAAAATAGTTAAAGACGAATGGCCGTACATATCTCTATTAAATAATATAACACAACTATTTAATCTTTTCCAAAGTATTTAAATAGGACTAGTGAGTGAAATAATACAATAACAACATTCCCTCAATATACAAATATATTAAAATAAATACTTTCGAGACTATAGATAAATATAGCAAAATGAAGGGAGTGAAGTCATCATTTGTTTTGGTGAAGTGTGGAAGAAATTCCTATGTCCCGCACTGAAGCTAACACACAGATGACCAATAACGTACCACTTACCCCTCCACCAAACACTACTACAGAAAAGGTCATAACACACGGTTCGAAAACGTCATCACAGACGATTTTGTGAACCGTCTGTATTTATGGGTCAGTGATAATCGAAGGTCATTACAGACAGTTTTCGAACCGTCTGTGATTGTCAGCTATCACAGACGGTTTTTGAGTAAAAACCGTCTGTGATAGCTGATAATCACAGACGGTCAGCAATGTGTACTTATATATTAACCTCTGATCATGAATTGAATATGACAGACAAAGGGACATCTAGGGCTGAAAACGAAAACGGTAATTCTCGGTTACCGAAAATCGTTTTCGAGAAATTACCGATTTTTTCCCCTAAACGGAAACGGTGACGGTAACCGACAAAACGGAAACGAGAACGGTAAAAACATCCGATAATGAAAACGAAAACGATTTAGCTCTCTTCCGATCGTTTTCGAAAAATACCGTATTTAACCGATAATCTACCGTCGATAATTACCGAACTCAGGCAGACCACAAGCCCAGGATGGCATAGCCCCACCCCCTCATCTCCGCTGAGCACCCTCAGGCCCATTGTGCGGGTCAGCAGGGCGGCGGATTGTGCGGCCTGCGGTGGGGTGGTAATGGCGCAACGACGCCGACGGGGAGAGGAGAAGAAGTTGAAGCTCCTGAGAGCCTAAGGGAGTACCGAAGATGCTTACCGTGGGGTTGGCCGTGCGAGTGAGTGGCCGAGGTGGGCTGGCGGCGATGGCCCGCGGTGGTGCGGGGAAGCTCGCGTCGCCGGCGGACTGCGGTGGGGGAAAAACTGAAGCGGAGCTTGGGGGAGCTACATGACCACGTGGGGACGCTCCCTACCCAATGAATTGAGCTGGTGCCGACCGAGGGGGAGACGGCGGCAGAAGCGGCGGTTCGGCCGGAGGCGGGGAAGAATCGCTGCTGCGGCGTGCTCAGGCCACCAGAGTCCAATTGACTCGGTGATGATGTACTCGAGGAGCAGGGGCACGCTTTGATGCGGTATTCTCGGCCGGGCTTCACCGGAGAGCCGGAATGGCAAGGAGAGGGCGGTGGCGGGCTCACGGCGCGGGCGGGAGAAGGAGTGGCGGGCTCTGCTGGAGGGGGACCGAGCGGCGAGCGCGGGGTGGAGCGCGACGGCCACAGAAAGAGAGAAGGAAAGAGGAGACGTGGAGAAGGCTCGGCTACGGAAGGAGGGAAGTGGCGCACGGGGGAGAAAAGGAGAAAAAGGAAGGAAGAGGGAGGCCGGGGAGAGAGGGAGAAGGAAAGAGAGGAGCGGCGCGCAGGGGCTGGGCCCAGCTCCCAGTGAGAAGTTGGGCACATCTTGTTCATACATACATACATATATATATTATATATATATATGTGTGTGTACTTGTGTTTGTATTTTATTTTCAAAATGAGGTTTTATGTTTTCAATTCTGGTTTCTCTCTTCTTATACTGAATCATCTTTTCAGATTCGTAGGATGTTACACATGGATCATTACTACAGTATTATTTTTCATGTGACCTGGGTCAATCTATACAACTATTGTCATGCTGTGCAGATTGGTGTGTTTATTGTATTTTAGATATTGCTTTCATGATTTTCGATCGTTACCGATGCACTTTTGATCGAATAGTTTCGTTTCCGAATTTACCGGAATATCGATGTCGTTCTCGTTTCCGACAATATCGTATCGATTTCGTTTTCGAGAAAATAATGTGAAACTGAAAGTGATTTGACCTTCTACCGATCGTTTCCGACCGTTTTCAGACATCACAGACGGTTCTTGTTAAAAACCGTTTGTGAACATTAACAGACGGTTCTTAACAACAACCGTCTGTGATAGCCTACACAACACAGACGGTTTTTAATAAAAAACCGTCTATGATACTTTAGTATCACAGACGGTTCATCGGTAAAAACCGTCTGTGATTCTCGTTTTATCCGACGCCACTAACACAGACGGTGTCCAAATTAAAACCGTCTGTGTTAGTGTCAATCACAGACGGTTTGACAAAACCGTCTGTGATTGGCCGTCTAGTATTAAGCTTTCTGTAGTTGTGAAATGACCAAATTAAAAGTCTGTAATAACCCAATGATCAGTAGAAGTCAATAAAAATATCCTTCAAGTACTTCTTAGTCTAAATATATATAAGTCGCTATGGATTCGTGCGGTCATATATTTTAAACTTTGACTATTAATATACACAAAAGTATATAGATTAGCCACATCAAAATAATATAATTAGATTTGTCTTATAAAACATTTTATAATCCATATTTTTTATTCTTTTACTAGTATATTATGATAAAAATAATTGTTAAAGTCTTGCATTGGAGGCTGTGAGAAGCTAATAATATATACATCGAGATGGAGGGAATGACAAATCGGATACAATCTCACACACTTTCCCAATAGGATCAAGATTTGTTCCCCCGGGAAAAGATACTATTATTAGGTCCCGCTTGGAACTAATGATTTTTTTATTCCCGAATTGAACTGTTTTTTATGAAATTCTTGCAAAATTCTTGTAAAATAACTACATTCGAAACAACCAAGGTCCACTTAAAGTGAATGATCATTGCCACATTGACATGCGTCATTTTTATATAAATTTAGCCCTCATTTTGCCCTCACATTTTTCGCATTTTGGGACCATTTATCATCATTTGCATTATTTTCTATATTTAATTGCTCGAAATGGACCATTTTACATTTTTTGTACTTTTCCGCAGGCCGACGCGATCTAGGCGCAGAAACGACAAATCTGGACTGCTCCGTACAGTTGTACGCGTCATCACAAACGCGTGGGATCAAACCACGCTGAAAACGGAGCTCCAGAGGACCAAAACAGAAGAAATCTAATGGGGGAAGGACTTTATTGAAAATTCTGGAAACTGGGAGGACAAAAATGCAAAATTGCCAAAAACCCCAATCCCCTTAACCCTAGCGCCGCCGCCTGGGAACAGCTGAGCCGGCCATTTGCTTCTACCCGAGCCCCCCCCCCCCGCCCATTGCTCTCCTCCCCATTCCTCTTCTCCGGCGCCGGCGAGGGCCGCGCCATACTCGCCGGCGACCAGCTCTTCGCCACCGCGCCACCTCCTTCCGACGCCTCCCCGTTGCTCTCCTTCCCCATCCCTTCCTCCACAGCCGCTCCTTCTTCTCTACCCGTGCGCCGCCACTCACCACCTCCGGCCGCCGGCGAGGCCTCTCCTCTCCTCTTCTCCCTTGGTCTCCCCCTTCATCCTCTGCCCTTGCGCCGCCAGTCCCCTTCTCCGTTGCTCCTCACCGTTCCATCTCACCACTAGCCGCCACCTCAACCTCCTCTTCACCGAGCGCCGGCCCAGCCGATCTCCTCCTCACCGCCGCCTACTGCCACCACCGCACCGACCCCTCCTTTGCTCTTTTACCGGCGAGCGCCGCTTCTCCTCTTGGCTCTTCTTCATCTCCACCACCGGTTTCTCCACCTACATCAGCACCTATGCCGCCGCCTCGACGCCGACGCCAACCTCGGCGACTCCGACCTCTCCACTGCGTCTTCTTCCTCTACGCCGCCGCTCTGCATCTGCGCCCACATCTGCTCCGCCGACTGCATCACCTCCACCGACGGCTAAGGCACGGCAACCCTCTACTTCCTCCACGGCTAACTCCCTCACCGACCACTTCTGCCTCAGCTCCACTTCACCGACGACCTCTTCTGCTCTGCTACCTCTTCTCTACTCCTCGGTTATCTCTATTTCCTCTCCCATTTTCTATTTGCTAGTCTCAAGTCTTGATTCACTGAATTGGTACTAATGCTCTGTTAAATAAAGCTTCATGATGCACTAATTTTTCTGTGGTTGCGAATTGTTCTTACTGTGACTTGTTATTGCACTGTGGATTATGCACTGCATTGATGAATTATGGAATATAATCTGAGAACTGTGATTGTGCATGAGATCAGTGGAGATGAAATTATGCCCAGTTCTGGTATTGTGATATTTGTTATGTGATAATTGTGCAATATGTGCTTGTTAGTAGTTTAGTAGTGTTTGCAGCAGTGCTAATTTTGATATGTGTTGGTAGAGATTGTAATGTTTAACTCTGTTAGTGGTTCTGTGTTAGATGTTAGTGTTAGTTGTATCTGTTTTTGTCTTTGTGTTGTTTAGCGCGATTTAGCGAGTCGGCGACCGTCATCCTTCCCCTTGCTGTCTCGACCCCCACCTAGTGCTTCTACATTCTCCCTTGTGCTTCTCTACCTTCCCCCTTTCTTCTTTGCGCGGTTGGTCGTTAGCGAAGTCGTGCGTGCGTTCATCGTAGTCACTTGTTTGCCCTGCCATCGTCGTCTAGTTAGCCGTCGACCGTTTTCTCCCTCGTTCTCTCTCGACTCCCCCTTTGCTTCTAGACTCTCCCAGTGCTTCTCGACTCTCTCTTTCTGTCTCGCGGTCGGTAGTTAGTTAGATCGTCGGTCAGTAGTCGCATTCGTTCGTGTTGTCGTTAGTGTGGTTTGTGCGTCGTTTGTTTAGTCTCGTTGTGTTGTTCGTTCGGTCGTACGACGTCCATTCGTACGGTCGTTCGTCCCGTTGTCCTTTGTTCGTTCTTTTATTTAGTTCGTTCGTAGTTTAGTCCGTGCGAGTTAGAGTTCGCTCGGTAGTTTAGTTTTCCCCCAGTTTCGATTGACCTAGCTTTAGCTTAGCATCGGTAGCCTCAGTCTAGTCCCTGTGGAGAACACGACACTCGCCGCTATTTCAGTGGCAACCCGTGCACTTGCGGGTGTGCTATTTTTGCACGATCACACATATGGATGCAAATTAAAATACCTAGAGATTGAGCTTCGAGGAGACATGAACATGTGAAACCTTGGGAGGCTTTTCTTGTGCTCTCCCTCCCTACTTCGATTTTGAACACGGTCTCCAGGCAGGGAGGACTCTGTTTTTGCATCTCATGACAGCACAAACAAAAATACGACAGACCATATTATGCAAATTATAGTACTAGTCTCACCATTTCAGATCTACGTACCAGAATTTCAAACCTGCTTAAGTGGATGTTTTTACCCTTTATAGGGACATCCCTTATATTATGCGCGGTCCAATTTGTTCCTTTTTACCTTAAAATCCATGCATGTATATTTTAGGAATAGAGAATACACTAAAAGATAAAATGATGCGAATCTCAAGACAAGATAGATGGTTGATAAGATAGAAGGATGTCCTCTTAAGAGATAAAAAGCCATTTTCCATATATGTATGCATCGAGATAATACGGTAGCTAGGGAGAAAATAAAACGTGTTTAGATCATGTACAATGCAGGCGCTTAGAGAGATGCTTAGCAATAAAAAATTGATTTTTTTACCACATAGGATAGATAAGGTGCTTATTTTGAAGCATCGATGCTTAAATAAGCATCGATGCGTAGTAGGTGTTTATGTGTATAACTATGTCTATTAATAGATAATATAGCATCTAAGCACCACAGAAGAGATGCTTGCATTGGAGGAAATAACTTTTGCATGGGTACTTGATGATATGGTTATATTCTCTCTTTTTAAGCATTCATATATAAGTATCTTGCAGTATACATGCTCTTATGAACATTTTTGTCGTTTTGGCTGCAGGGGAAAAGTAGCTTAACGCACCATGTCCAATCAAAAGAAGAAAGCCCAGAATAGATTGGCGCAAGGCAAGCCAGCACCCATTGAAAAGGGAAAGAGAATGGAAACAAAGGCTGAACAGGAAAAGAACCAATAATAGACGCCGATGTATGCAGCAGACATAACTGCAGCCAACAATGCAAGATATTCGATATAGCGACATATGCGCCTAGCTAACTATGCCGACATAGCAGGCAGATATTCGATCCAGATACACTTAATATAGGAAGTGAAATCCATGGTGCTTCGTACAGTTCTGTGAATTTCTCCCGTATTAGATCATTGGATCAGCGAAGAACACATGCACGAGCTCATGTAAGATATTGTAACATGTAGCGGATTGTACTGTAGCTTGTGGATATAGGAGTATAACTCACTTTAATTTGCTTATTTTCTTGGACAGTACTTAAATTAGACATGTCTAATGCTTAGGTGACTAGATTTTCGTTACTTGTTAGTTTTTTGGGGCATTGGATCAACATCCAAGCAGGGGCGGACACAACGGTGAGTCAAGTGGGGCGCCTGGCCCCCTACCGCTGGCCGGCCATGTATATCTCTCTTATCCCCTATAGCTCCACGCTAGTCATATGAATGACCTTGTCAGGCTTAAAAAGCCTTTGCATGATGAAGAAAATTGTATTTATAGTAGTGATTACAAGCCACAATAACATCTTGGCTCTTTGCGTGGAGCCTCTCGCCATCTCATGTTTACAAGTCCATCGTAGGCTGGCAACTCGGTATTCAGCAAACTGGTCAGTAAGTCCTATTAGCCCCCCCTAAATTTTGATCCTGGGTCCGCCACTTCATCCAAGCACTATTATCATCCCCTTGACCATGTATGTAGACACTTCTCACCCCAAAATTAACCTTAACCCATCTAACCTTCCTGCTCGCGCCCAGGCCCATCCTCCTTCGCCCAGCCTCCTTGCCTTCTTCTCCACTTCGGTGGCTCACTGCCACCAAATCGCCTTGATTCATTGCCATCCCTCCCACTACGGCCACTGATCACTTCCATCTTTCATCCCACGACCTACCATGCCACTCTACCTCGCAGTGCCGCCGTCGCAGCCAACCATACCCGAGTTTCCACCAGTCCTTCCTCTCTCTAATGTTGTGCCGATGAACCTAAATTGGAACCATAAGTATGAAATAGCAAACTTGATATAATTCATACTCCATATCTTTACTACTTAAAAGAACTAGTTGGAGATGGTGCGTTCTCTCCCCGCCTCTTCGCAGCTATTCGATCTGACCACGAAGGATCTGTGTCATTCCTTCCTACTCGCACATCTAGTCGCACAACATACATCGTACGTTCCCTTCGACAACATGACCCCATGTTCCCCTCTCTTCCCCACACCTTTCCCCTCCCCATCCGCTGTACACCATTCCCCACGCCCTTCCCCACCCCAGCCGCCACAAGCCATCTCCTCCATGCTGCCTTCTCCCACTCCTTTGCACTCATAGAGACCCTCTCCTTGCCACTCCCACCTTCAGATCTGCCTTGCCAACCTCCCTGCTATCACACTTCAATGACCTCCTCACGCGCCTTAACCCACCACCGCCTCCTTCTTCTTCGGCCACTATGCCACGGAGGACATGGGTGGGTTAGGTTCCTCAGGGGATTCAACCGCTGTTGTGCACAAATGCTAGCCTCGTAGTCACTGTGCTGCTCCACTATGTGTACGTCGTGGCATGGGCCAGCGCGAGAGAGGCCTACGGTGTGCAATTCCACCTAGATGAGGATGGTGGGGGCGACGAGGGGATGGTCATGGGGGAGTTGGTGCTGGGGGAGATTGTCATGTTGTTCTGGATGTGCTGGGTCATGGCTTAGAGTGGTTCAGCTCTGAGGGTTTTGGGTGTGGAAGGGGGAAGAGGGAGCTCATGGCCCTCCCGGACGTGACGCACCTGGTTCTAAAGGTGCTCATGTTTGGGATTGGAGGTTTCCTGTGGTGGGAAGGGGGTGAAGGTGTAGGAGTTCATGTCATGACTGCTATCTACCACTGCTGGGCTTGGCAACTACCTCTTGCGGTATGTGCAAGAGAGGTTATATGTAGCTAATCTGATGAAGGTAAGCACATTATAATGCATAGTTAGTAGTCATTGTGAAAGACTGGCAATTGATTTTGCATCAACTATGAAATCAATCCAACATTGCTATTGTTTGCTTAGAACATAGATAAGTGTAAAAAGGTAGGGGATTTTCACTTTTCTACTTTAACCATGGCTTTGTTTGATTATAGTGATGTATAAGACCTCAGGTGTTGTGCTCCTAGGAGGCAGATAGAAGATCTATAGTTATAAGTAGTCAGAGAACTAAATTTTATGGTCAGGTCCTGGTTATTCCAATTCTGCAAATTATCGGCAAATTCTTCATTACTTAAGTTCTAAATGACTACTAGGAGTTAGAAATTTCTATATATATTTGATGCTTCTGTAGTGACTACAGAATCCTGGTAGGAAGATGTCCATGCACATATTCTAGAGCATACTCATATCTGATTAAAAAGGCTAGGGTTTACCCATTTCTGTAAAAAGAAACTATTAGTTGTTCCAGACCAAAAATTATTGATTGTACTAGGATTCAGCGGTGTTGAGCTCATCACGACAATCATTGTTCTACTACAACAATGAAACTTTATTTCTTTTGCCCTTTTCTTAGAGGAGCCATCTCTGTAACTTTTTAATAATGAAGCTTCAACCCAACGTATTCTATCATCTAAGTAGAGTTGTTACTTACAAGCATCATCTTCTTTGTTAGGAATGATTTGTTTCGGTCACTGATGCATGGCATGCCATTTGACATAATCTCAATCTTTTTGTTCTACCTATGCATTTTCTACAAACACCCTGATTTGATATATCCATTTGCTTGCAACTATAAATATGAGATCTCCTTTTATTTAAAAAATTATCATTTTGTTATCCTATCAGCAAAATTTGGCAAATGGATGTTATAATACACATGTGATGTAAATTTGAATCTCTTGATAGAAAAATATTTATTCTTTTATATGCATTGTTGAATCCACATGTATATTTAAAATATACTTTCACGTGCAGGCTTGATTAACAATTAGTGTCAATTCTTTTCATCCTCTTCTGGGATAATTAATAAAGAACTTTCTCCCTATGCAGATGTTACGAGTGATGCTCCCTATCTAAGTACGCCATGTTTTGTGTGTGTATATGTTTATTAATGGCGTACAGGTGGACCTGTGCCTAAATTTTTGTTGATGAGACGATGATTGATGAGCATCAACTGCCTAGTGAAATTATCTCAAGACTCACAATCTACAGGTCGCATGTCCAAATACAGCTAAATACTAGTAAAAAAATTCACACAAATAACCCACCCAACCTAAGGTAGCACTGTCTATAATACACCGCGCAATTGCACGGCTAATTGACTAGAATCTAGATTCTTGGAATCGTAAGATTGAGACTAGAATCTAGATTCTTGGAATCATAGGATCAGGACTCGAAATGAGACTCTTACAACTTAGACAAAAGAAAAGTGTGTGTTCCAGACCCAAAATGAGAACTACCGAACTACAGGAAGTATAGCTTTCCCTCTACGACTGCGGCCATGTGCTCTAATCACTATACACATCTACTTATGCATGTAGGGGTGGAAACGGATCAGATACGATCGAATAGTCTCAAATATGAATATGAATCCATATTTTTAAAATGAATACGAATATTAATTTGAATATTCTCAAATACGGATGCGAATATTCTCGAATACGAAAATAGATATTTTCGAATACGGATTTCTCGGATACGAATATCGGATAAAACGGATTCCTAGCGGTTCTGCTAATTTTTCAGCGGTTTTTGACCGTTACCAGTTTTAAATTGCCTAAATTCAAATTTTAAATCACAAAATTCATACGGATTTTTCATGGGTTCTAGAAATGGATCGAATACGAATCGAATAGTCTCAAATACGAATACAGATACGAATATTCTCAAATATGAATGCGAATATTCTCAAATACAGATACGAATATTCTCAAATACGAATACGAACATTTTCGAGTACGGATTTTGCTTACCATATTCGCGTTTTCCCGGATATGAATATCGGATAAAACGAATTATCCATTATCATTTTCCACCCCTATATGCATGTACTATAAAAGAGGATACTATTCACTGAACCGTCCCCTTTCAAAAAAGAGAGACACTGTGTTCGAACCCAGGCAGGTGGCCTGCTCGACGGCAGTGCTCAACATCGCAGCAAAGCTTGGTTCAGGATTCCAAGGTGCCGCTCGGTTGAGCTGAAATAAGCTGGTTTATGGCTGAAATTGCACTATAGTTGGTTAAAATTACACTGTAGCTGATGGTGCCTTATTTGGCGTAACTAAAATTAAAAAATTTAAAAATAGAAAAAACAAATTAGCCCATCACGAACAACGCAAACGAATACGGGAAAAAACGAACCGGCAAAAAAGCTTTAAAAAGCTAAAAAGCTAGAAAGAAATGAAATTTAGAAATAGTAAAAAATAAACCAGAAGCTCAAGCTAAAATAAACCAAACATAAATTTGCAATGGGTAGTACGGTCTCTCTTGCTGGGCCCTGGCCTTTGCTTATATATAACCGGCCCCCGCCTTAGCTATGAGTAGAATCAGTAGTCAGTCCAAAAGGTTGCAAAGCTAGCGGACTAGCTTTGTTTTTTTGAGACCAGTATAGTACGCTAAGCTAGAAATCAGCTCCATACAAAGCTTCAAGCGTCCTTCCGTTTTTCCTACTAGAGTAAAGCCTCTGCCTCCGTTCTTGGCTATCTTCTGACCTTATCTTTTAATGGATATATATCATATAGTACGATCTACATGAAGTCAACTGTAAATATATTTGGCCGCTGGCTAGCTAGTCACTATCTCACTGTTCCAGACCAAAAATTATTGATTGTACTAGGATTCAATAGTGTTGAGCTCATCACGACAATCATTGTTCTACTACAACAATAAAACTTTATTTCTTTTGCCCTTTTCTTAGAGGTGCCATCTGTGTAACTTTTCAATGATGAAGTTTCAACCCAATGTAATTATTCTATCATCTAAGTAGAGTTGTTACTTACAAGCAGGAGAGCTCTGTTTCAACTGGTAACATAACTATTAACACTCCTGATGTGCATCTATTAACACATGGGAGGGCATGGGCAATCTCTCTTAGCCTCAAAAACACAAAGTGAAAAGTTTTTGTTAGCATCTGTCATCGGAATGGACATAGA
The DNA here is from genome assembly GCA_017311315.1 of Dendrocalamus latiflorus. Lineage (NCBI taxonomy): Eukaryota > Viridiplantae > Streptophyta > Magnoliopsida > Poales > Poaceae > Dendrocalamus > Dendrocalamus latiflorus. The sequence continues at coordinate 4,400,488 of CM029630.1, read as the reverse complement.
AGACCTTCTTTCTCCGATGAAGTTTATTCTTATGATTCTCCATGCGATTTGTTCATATGTTCACTAAATTGTACCTTCTACAAATTTACAAGGAAGATATCAAGATAATATCAACTAATAAAGGTACGATGCTTGGCCATGTATATATGTGATATCTCCTTGTGAGGTTGGCCAATAAAGGTATGCAACAACACTGATGTCACTTTTTCTAAATTTTAGTGTGTTGTGCTATTATAAACATCTTTGCAACCTATAATGTATATTTTTTCTTGATTGTTTGTTACATGGGCATATACACCTTCTTCTTCTTTGTTAGGAATGATTTGTTTCAGTTACTCATGCATGGCATGCCATTTGAAATAATCTCAATTTTTATGTTCTACCTATGCATTTTCTACAAGCACCCAGATTTGATATATCCATTTGCCTGCAACTATAAATATGAGATCTCCTTTTATTTGAGAAATTACCATTTTGTTATCCTATCAGCAAAATTTGGCAAATGGATGTTATAATACACATGTGATGTAAATTTGAATCTCCTGCTAGAAAAATATTTATTCTTTTATTAAAAATATTTGTTCTTTTATATGCGTTGTTGAATCCGTATGTATTTTTAAAATATACGTTCACATGCAGGCTTGATTAACAATTAATGTCAATTCTTTTCATCCTCTTCTGGGCCTATTCAGATGTTACAAGTGATACTCCCTATCCAAGTTCTCCATGTTCTGTGTGTGTGTATGTTTATTGATGGCGTACAGGTGGACCTATGCCTAAATTTTTGCTGATGAGACGGTGATTGATGAGCATCAACTGCCTAGTGAAATTATCTTAAGGTCCGCTCATTTCACCTTTAGCTTCTGACTTCTGTCTTATTTTTTACTATTCATAAATTTCATCTTTTTCTAAACTTTTGGTTTTTTTAGCTTTTTTGCTGGTTCTTTTTTTTCCTATATTCGTTCGCATTGTCCGTAATAAGCTAACATATTTTTTCTAATTTTAAATTTTTTAAATTTAATTACGCTAAATAAGCCACCTTCAGCTACCGTAAAATTTTAGCCGCTACAGTACAATTTCAGTCATAAGCCACAGCTTTTCACAATCTACAGGTCGCATGTCCAAATACAGCAAAATGCTAGTAAAAGATCCACATAAATAACCCACCCAACCTAAGGTGGGTGGGAATTGAACTCTGATCATTTGCTAAAAAGGCATGATGCCACACCGCTTGTGCGCTATCCTACTATTAGTGGTGAATCCGTGAGTTACATCTGAGTATTGTCAAGGAAAATCGCTGCCTGAACGTAACAACTGACCATGTGAACACGCACCAGAATTGGGCATCGAGGAAGAAAACAAAGCAAAGATAGAAGAACAAGATAGGAGATAGCAATCGGCTTAAATATGTATTCATTTGGACAGAAAAAAGGCAAGTAGCACTGTTTATACTACACCGCGCAATTGCACGGCTAATTGACTAGAATACAGATTCTTGGAATCGTAAGATCGAGACTAGAATCTAGGTGGTGATCGGTTCGGCTGAAAAGCTCATGGCTTATGGCTGAAAACACTGTAGTTGGCTGAAAAAAGTACTGTAGTTGACAGAGGCTTATTTAGCATAATTAAATTTAAAAAAATTTAAAAATATAAAAAATATGTTAGCCCATTACGTATAATACAAACAAATACGGGGAAAAAAGAACCGGCAAAAAAGCTCAACAAAAAGCCAAAAGTTCAGAAAAAGACGAAACTTATGAATAGTGAAAAATAAGCCAGAAGTCGAAGTCGAGTTGATCAGGGTCTTGGAATCATAGGATCGAGACTCGAAATAAGACTCTTACAACTTAGACAAAAAAACGTGTGTTCAGACTCAAAATGAGAACTACCGAACTACAGGGAAGTATAACTTTCCCTCTACGACCGCGGGCACATGCTCTAGTCGCTATACACATCTACGTATGCATGTACTATGAAGATGATACTATTCACTGAACCGTCCCTTTTCAAAAAGAGACACTATGTTCGAACCCAGGCGGAGCTCCACACCGGAGCAAAGCTTGGTTTGGGATTCCAAATTTGCAATGGGTAGTATACGGTCTCTCTGGTTGGGCCCTGGACTTTGCTTATATATAGGGTCTGTTTGACAACGGCTGCGGCTTATGGCTTTTGGCTGAAATTTTTGAATTTTGACTGTTTACGGTACAGATTACGGAGAGATAGATACTCACTTGTGATTTTGGATGGTACAGATGTTGGGCTTTTAACGTGTACATCGTTTAACTTGTAGACCCCGTCTTAAGAAAATACTCCGTTTGAAAGTTAGATACTGTAGCAAAAGCCAAAAGCCGCTAGTTTCGGAAGAAAAGAACAGACCCATAACCGGCCCCCGGCCTTAGCTATGGTATTACTCAGTAGTCAGTCCAAAAGGTTGTAAAGCTAGTAGACTAAGCTAGCAAGAATGCTAGCAATCAGCTCCACACAAAGCTTCAAAAGCGTCCTTCCGTTTTTCCTACTAGAGTAAAGCCCCTGCCTCCGTTCTTGGCTATCTTCTGACCTTATCTTTTAGTGGATATATATCATGTAGTACGATCTATATGAAGTAAAATGTAAATATATTTGGCCGCTGGCTAGCTAGTCACTGTCTCACTGATTAGCTAACTGTGGTTCATTTGAAGTACTTCTGATTTTGAAGAGAGAGAAGTGTGTACGTATATTTGCTTAGCATGGAGTACTCATCGCAAGAAGTTGTATTGGACCTGTCGCTGACCTTGGCGCCGGCGGGAGGCGGAAGGGACGTGCTGGCGCCGACGGCGTGCGTGGGCGGCAAGGAGGTGCGGCTGTTCCCGTGCCTCTTCTGCGACAAGAAGTTCCACAAGTCGCAGGCGCTCGGGGGCCACCAGAACAAGCACAAGAAGGAGCGCATCGCCGGCTGGAACCCTTACGTCTACGGCGCCGCAGCCGGCCTCGTCGCGCCTGATGCCTGGAAAGCCGTTGGTGGCGCGTGCGTACCCATCGCCTCCCACGGGGTGCCCAACGTCGTCGCCCAGGCTGAGGTGCGCCGCGACGGAGCGGCAGTGCTACCCCGCTTCGCAATGCCGATGGACGCCGGCCGCCGGGACGCGATCGAGATGCTCAACTGGATTAAGTACCGCGGCGCGGCTTCGCCGTCTGGCACCGCCTCCTCCACCGCGTGCTCCGGCGGCGGTGAGCTCGACCTCGAGCTTAGACTCTAATGAAAGACGACCGTTCGCTGTGTTGGATCCGGACATGGCACCCCGTCAGATCCGACCTCATTTACTCCCTGATCTCTAAGTTTAAACAGACTATGGGCATGTTTGGGACTGCTCTGCTCCAGTTTTTCCAGCTCTGCTCCACTAACTCTACCATGGAGCAGCTCCACTGTGGAGTTCCTGTAGCAGGTGGTCCTGTTTGGCACGCAGCTAGCTCCAGCTCCACGAATGTGAGGTTTCCCTGAGAAAGGTCCAATGTGCCCCTGAATGATGTTTGGTGTATGTTTTGATGTCTGCAGAGCATACTTTCATTTTTCCATACGTCCACTGCTAAATACCTTCGTTTTTTCATAGGTCCTATGCTAAAATAATCTGAATATATGCTCCCCAAGTGGGATCAGTAATGATGTACTGGCAAATAACAGTGTGCTCATTACCAACCACTTGCAATGCGAAATATCTACCAAGACAGAATGTTTTAAATGTCATAACAATATAACATTGAGCTGCTTAAGGAAACCAATCTTTTGTTCAAAACAAGAACATAGTATGGTGCTCAGTCCTTCAAAGTTCAAACACCATTTCATACTACTACATTTGTTTATGAGAATCACAATTACAAGAGATTTACAGCGATTCCTGCCGACACAATTTGAAGTGTTCCACATGCGCACAAACCAGAGAAAACACAGATGCTAACACATCTTATTGACCGGTCGAAAATAACTAGAGAAGCAAGTAGATCAAACGAAATCCATCTTCGCGTGCCCAGAGGGGCAAGTCATCCTACCAATCGGTGACACTACTAAACTTTAGGTTTTACTCTTTCAGGAAATCCGGCTAGTTTGTGACTGACATAACCCATGCCCATTTGTGATCATTCACATCCACTGGGTTCTTGGCCACAACAACATCTTCCAGTGGTATGTAACTGGGTTTTTGGGATCCCTGTAATGGATATGTTCAAACCACGGTGTTTAAATTCTTTGAAGATGGCCACGGCTCCTCTCATTGTTCCATCCCCACCAATTACATACACCTTCAGTGCAGGAAAGATTTAGATATGGTAAAATTTTATGAGGTCAAACTTTTGCGAGAATACATGGAACAGCTGAAGCAATTGGCATGTTGAACCAATACACCTTGATCCTGCAGTGATTAATCAATTCAATAATACCTTAGCTACTTAATAGCTCTAGATTGACAAAGTCATATTTTTATCAGAAACATTCTGGTACTTCCAATTGTTTGAGATTGTTCTTCTAATACGTGTAAATATTGTAGGCAGATTACAATAAGCTCACCCAATTCCACTCTTACATTGTTATTGGTAAAATCATTTTTGTAGCACCAAAATCCCCCATTGTCACCAATTCTGCACAGCACATTTGGTCTTGCAACTAGGGGGTGTATCCATGTATGGATGATGGAGATTTTCATTAATTCAAATCTGTACTTGTTGGAGGAATAATCCATCCCTTTCTCTATAATGCAATTATGCTTACAAAGGACTATAATACATGTGCGCTCTCACTTGCGTGTACCCGCGCGCGATGGTGCCGTCGACGATCTTGTTAAGATCAAAGCCACCCCGCGTCGTCTTGAGCACGGTGCCGCCCTTCTTGTGCCAGTCGTCGACGGTGGCCGGGTCTAGCCGCACGTGATCGACGTCGGTGCCGTAGAACCCGCGGTACCCCGCGGCGACGCCGAATACGTCGCGGACGCCGTAGAGTTCCTGGAGCCCGACGACGAGCTCCCGCAGCACGGTGTTGAGGCCCGGGCAGAGCCCTCCGCAGGTGACGAGCGCGGCGCGGGCGCGGAGATATAGAAGGTGGCGGGCGGGTGGAAGTAGGGGTGGCGGGAGATGGGGTTGGGGATCGCGGCGGCGGGGAGGCGGGGCACGTCGCGGAGGGTGAGCGGCGGGAGGGTGACGGTGGTGTTGGTCGGGGAGGCGGCGGCGTGGTCGCCGGAGCTGGGGGCGTTGGGGTCCATCGTCGGCGAGGGTGGTGGAAACGGAGTTGCAGAGCGGTCGGAGAGAAGTGAGACCACATCAGAGGAAGGGGGCGGAGAAGAGGGCAGCGCGGGTGGGGGGCGGAGAGTCGGAGAAGGAAAAGAAAATGAATCGGTACAGAGGAGAGGAATTGTGTAATGGCAGTGGTGGGTAATTTTCCCCTAACTCCATGAGGAGATACAAAACTTCAGTTTCTGGAGTACCCCTTGAGGAGCTCCAGAAAAAACGTGGAGTAGGCCTTCAACTCCACCTTTTTCTTGGAGTTGAACCTGTTTGGCTAGACAAGTTTGGAGCAGAGTTGAAAAAGCTAGAGCGGAGCAGTCCCAAACAGGCCCTATGTACACTGAGTATTAAGTCTCTGGGCTGCGGCAAGCAAACCTCTTAAACAACAAATTTATAAGTAATATTAGGTCTTTTTTATTAAAAGATTAGTCCAATAAATAAAAACATCCTAACATTTATACGTTATATATTTTCCGACGATCCATTGGCGCTACTCCCAACACGCTGTTCTTGCAATATGGTTGATTAGTCGCACGATATATATATATATATATATATATATATATATATATATATATATATATATATATATATATATATATATATATATATATATATATCTATATCTATATGAAAAATACTTTTTACTCCCGGGTGTAATTACACCCACCTCTAATATACCACCTAAACAAACTTGAAATACTCCTTTATCACTTTAGGTATACTCGTATACTAATTATAAGATATTCTATTGTGAACCACACAAAAAAATTGCAATGGAGTCCATAGTTTTAGCGTATTTTGTAAATACATTTATATACGTACATAAAAAGGAGTATGTTGAAAAAAATGTACATACTACCTCTGAAAAATTGTTCATACCACCTATATGATCTTAAATACTCGTATACTACATGTACATACCCCTTGTTACGCGAGATACTCCCTACGTTGTGAGATACGACATAGGGTGTAATTACACCCGGGAGTAGAAAAGAGCCTATATATGTGTGTGTAGTTTTTTCTATTTTCATGTGTAATTACACCCTATATTGTATATCACAACGTAGCGAGTATCTCGCATAACGGAGGGTATGTACATGTAGTATACAAGTATTTAAGACCGTATAGGTGGTATGAACAATTTTTCAGAGGCGGTATGTACATTTTTTCGACATACTCTTTTTTATGTGCATATATGAACGTATTTACAAAATACGTTAAAATTATGTACTTTCTTGCATTTTTGTGTGGTTTATATTGAAATATCTTATAATTAGTATACGAGTATATCTAAAGTGATAAATGAGTATTTCAAGTTTGTTTAGATGGTATATTAGAGATGGACGTAATTACACTCGGGGGTTATATGTGTGTGTGTTGACTAGCTGGATACATGTGCGTTGCTACATATTGGTTAAGAAATTTAGTTAAATTCTAAATTTCAAACCGAAATTCATTGGTTCTATAATTTTTTGGGTCCACCAAGAAAACCAAAATTTGGCCAAAATTATTTTCCCCGATCGTGACCATGCATGTCATGGTGGACGGTTGAGATCGCTGCACGCATGTTGTGTGCGGTGATGGAAGGCCTTGAGTTGGGTACGTGTCCATGGTGACACAAGCAAGCGACGGCACAGGGTTCACTGTTGTCATCATCCTTTGGGTATGTTCAGCTTGGAACTGGGCAATAACTACAGAGAAAGCACGATATCACATTGACATTGTAGCGGAGCAACACAAATTAACCTAACCAATTCGTAGATTCGTAGGCCCGTAACACTCTAGTCAGATGCCGGTGAACTCTTTAACATACCTCGCCATCACCTGAGAGGAGGATGATACCACTAGAAGACAAATTACGATACAAGATATATCCAAAACTAAGAAAAAGTGATTGTTGCAGAATAAATTTTCAGGCAGCTGATAATCGAAGTGAGTACATGAATGTCATTTTAGCCATTGCTTTAAATTTAGCCTTCGAACACCTGTTTTTATAAATCTAACATCCCTCTGTGGATTCACTACGGTGGGCAGACACATACCGAGCTACAATGGCTCCACAGGCCAGTGTAGCTACCAAGCCAATGTAGCTCACTAGGTGTTTGTTGCACGGTAGATCTACGGAGATAACTAGATTTGTAAAAACAGATGTTCAGAAAGAGTGATATTTTCAAACTTAATTGGAAACCCTTTTTTCTCCTCATAAGATTCTTGGACTTGCATTTTTTTGTTGGGGATGGAAACGGATCAAATACGAATCAAATAATCTCGAATACGAATCCTTATTTGTAAAACGAATACGAATATGAATTCATATTTTTAAAATGAATATGAATTCAAATATTTTTCAATACGAATGGAATGTCGTAATGAATACAAATTCGAACTGAATATATATTTAATTTGGTCGAAGCGAATATCCTAAAACTTCTATAACAAATCTCGGTAGAATAAATTTATGTAACATGACAACACGTCTACATGAGCTAGTAGTGGACGCATAGAATTAGAAATTATGCAAAGTAATTTTCACTTCTTGATTATGAAACTTGGTTTATTAGAAAATTGCTTCTTATAATCATCCCTAGAAAGACCGTCAAGGTTGAAAACAGATCAAATATAAATCGAATAATTTTAAATACGAATATAAACATTCTCAAATACGAATACGAAAAACTCTCCAAGGACTTAAACTGTACCAATAATGGTAGAGCAGACCACAGAGCTACATGCCTAAATGTACGACGATTTGATTGTGGTGTGGCAGCAAGCCATCAGGACCAGGAAGGCACTTTGTTCTGCGCTCACATGATGACAAAAGGCATCTTGTCGAAGAATATGCACTGTTGGTACGTGATACATAATCGCTCCTCTTCGCCGTGGTTTTGGGTACGTGTCGACACACCATGGGAGCAACCTACGCAACCGGTAGCTCAGCCAATAACAGGCCAAAATTTGCCTTTTTTGGCATATGCCTCGGTGGATATTAAAACTACATAAGAAAGGGCACCTAGTTAACAAGTGTTTAGCTAGATATCGATCGAATTCTTGCTAATTACACTCATGTAAAACTAGTTCAGAACATAAAATTGTGCATAGTTCCAACGAGGATTTTGGTTATCAGTGGAAAAGATACCGAAGGTGATAGGAATTCTTGGAATAATCTTGGCCGAGATTTTTAAACAAAATTTGAATTCTAATTTGGTTACCGGCTAAAATCTCGAAAAATCCCCAAAAATCTCGGCCAAAATTTTTTTAATTAAAAATACCCCTCCACCGAGATTTCTCTGGTTTCTTAGAAGCAACTCCTTCCGTTCACAAACGTATGGCGTTTTAGAATTTTATTGGTCAAATTTTCTTATTTTTGAGCGTTAATATACATAAAACTATTTAGATTGATAATATATGAAAATTATACCATTAGATTTGTTATAAAAAGTACTTTCTAAATATAATATTTTTAATTTATACATTACAATGAAAATTAATAATCAAAGTTACTTATTGAAGGAACATTGTATAATTTTTGAACAGAGGGAGTAGTTGGTTGGTACCTCGGTGGCAACCATCTTTTGAGGATGTTTGTAAGTGGCCCTCAATCAGCAGTCGAAGTGTCACCAGCCATGTCTTTTATTGACGTTACAGGTCGGCTGCTGTCAGCCATCTTGCCGGCTGGTCACCTGGCATGAACCTTCAGTCACACTGTGAGTGTGAGACACGCCAAACACATAGAACCCTAGCTGCACCAGATTGATTATATGGCGTTCTACTGCTAGTATGTTGCGTAGTAACCATATTGCATGTTTGGTTGTCATATTATTGCCTTAAGATACGCAGAACCGCACCAACGCATATATGCATACCACTTGATTTCCAGTGGAAGCTAGAAGCCTCCAGATTCTACGGAGTAAACCATGCATAGCAGGATAGTTGTCTGACTCGCCGTCCATGCATGCATCCATCGATCTACCAGGAGGTATCATCTGCTCTCTCTTGTTAACTAGCTAAACATCGAGGAGGAAGATGACACATATTTGCACAGATGTAGTATGTAACAGGGGAAGTATATATTTTGGTCCTCAGCTTTTGCAGTTGGTTTGATTTCAATCTTATACTATAAAACCGATCGAATATTTAATCCCTATGCATTTAAAACCAGATCAACTCAGGTCTAAACCAAATACGAAATGGTTTACGTGATGACGTGGCATCCCGCATGGCTCGGTTGGGTGAGTCTCGGCGTATGCGCCTCAGCGATGAGCTCCTCGATGCCAAACGAGTAGACCACCGACGCGCTCAGTGGGGTGCTGCGCGGACAACAGTGGCAGCGATCGCGCACCGTCGAGCTTACGAAGGTGGAGCGACCGGGCGTGCACGCCCGACGCTAGCCTCGCGAGACTCCGCGACGCCGACTGCGCGTCCGGCCGGTAAGGCGCCGCCGTCCTTTGCCGAGGCCTCCTCGATGCGGTTGTGCATCAGGGACACATGACGCGCGTCGCGCCACAGCGCCTCTTGCCGGGGCGGCTCGCTCAGCCCGACCCAGCACCCAGCACTGCCAGCACTCGAGGAAACCTAGCCCGACCCAGCACCGCACGAGCTCATCCTCTCATCCTTGGAGATGTTGTGATCCTCCGGCCAGAATATGCACGTCAGGAAGCACTCTCTCACTCCGCCGGTTCCGTCCAATGCGATCTCTCTCTCCGTTGATTTTATCACCAAACCATTCGCGTCAAAATGTGTTCTACCTATCTCTCATTGACCCAAACAAGTTAAATTTCATTATTTTTCTCCCATACGCCGGCAATAGAGGTCCTTCTCCATCGGCTCCGACTGGAATGGCCACCGCCGTACGCCTCTGTCCGTCAGTATCCACCAAATTAATTCACACTATATATTACCCTCCTCCAGTTCTACATTTTCACACGGTCATCTCTCTTCCCAGTGCGCCCCGTTGCCGTCGCCGCGTGTGCCCGAACCGCTGCTTCCGCCCCGTGCGTCGCCGCCGTGCCCTCGGTGCGCATTTGCCCAAACCACCACAACCACCGTGTTCACATCCTCGCCATCTTCCCGCCATCGCCTTGCCCTGCCCTGCCCGATTCCATGCTACATGCGTTGTGTGTGTACCTAGGCTACCGAGATGACCCGTTCTCTCTCTCCCTCTCCCCTACAGACGGCCCCATGTAATAGCAGCCTTAGCAGACAGACAACAGTATTAGGGCATCTCCAATGGTCTGAGTCAGCTATCTATATGCATGTACACATCAGCATATATCCTATGTGGAGGAAAGAGAGTATGCAAAAAAAATCGAGCCAGCTCTTCCTTAAGCACTAGTCTATAACGCTAAACGAGGCAGTCTCAATAAATTCTGTGTGTGCATGTAAGCATCAAATAGTTATCCTTATAGATAGTTCTTTAAAATGCTAGCTTTAGCGTGCACATGTGTAGGCCCTCCCTTAATTTCTTTTAGTACTCGAATTCACTCGTCAACTAGCTCGAGGCGCCATTTGCAACTAGTCAACAACGCATGTGTAGTGTATCCACCAATTGGCCCCTCCAGCAGCAAGGGGTGAATACGAATCGAATACGGGTCAGATAGCGCTTAAATTATATTCACATCGATATTTTTTGGATTTAAATATGAATCAAACAAACATTGGATATGAATACAAACCAGACAAATATCGGATACAAATTCAAATTGAATATATACCCAATTCGGTCAGATCCGGATATCTTCATAACTTCTATAGTATGAAAACATTAAAGAAACACGAATAACACTTAATCATTCTAGCTAATCCATTTATATCACCTAAAGAAACACGAATTCACGTTCAATTAAAAAAACTTGTCCAACTAATTAGTCGTATTGTAATAAAATATGCATATTGCTTCGTCGAATACGAATACAGATACGGATAGTTTGGAAAAACAACATTTCAGATGGTAAGCCCATACCATATTCACATCTATATTTTTGTTAGTGATATGTCTTAGAGGTAATCATGGAGATGATTGTATTACTTCTATTTTTATTTAAATAATATGCTATTTTGTCCCTTAAATAAATGTTTTTCATATTGATCAACAAGTATGTGACCGAACAGAAACTCTTTATTCTTATTTTGATGTTATTCGTGGAACTACTACCACTATTCCGATGCACTCTTCGTTGAATCGACTGCTTCAGCTCTACTTTTGCTGCACTGTGCGTCTAATAGTAACGATCTATGATTTCTTACTCACATGGCTTCCTGGTTTACGCGGTGAAAAATTTAATATGTGCTAGTGTTGTCTACCCGTATCCCAAAAATTTTATGTGAATTCGAATATAAATACGAATAGGATAGAAATTGTTAATAGGATGAAAAAAATCTATACTACATTTGCATCATATTGAATACGGTAACTAGATAATACGGATAATTTGTGTCCACTTTTCACCCCTAGCAGCATCTACTCCAGACTTGTTACTAGGAAGGTAGAGGCACACGTACAGACACAATCATCATCACCCAGGCATAATTATCATGTATATGATCACCACTCTCTTAACAAAACCTAATAATTAAGATGATATGCATTCCATATATTTCACCAAGACACCTAGAACTTAATCCGTGTCGGGACCCCGGATTTCCGAACCCGGACCCTCTGTGTATTACTGCACTAGTCCCAGATCAAAGCTAGTGCACACAGTTAAACAGAATGGAAAACATCACCAACAGCGATTTATTACAATAATTGAGAGTACCGACCGAAAGGTCTCCTTATTACAATAGAGGTTTAAGACCTCGCACACACGAAACACAGCGGAAGCAAAAGATAACTCGATGACGACCCATCAATACGCCACAGGCAATTGACTGGGGAAGCGCGACCTAGTTCTCCGGGAAGAATCCATCGCAGCCACACGCGAAGCAGTAGTCGTAGTCACCTTCTTGAGCTTCAACTTCCTCTGAGATTTGTTTTTGAGTGTAGCATGTGAGTACATAAAGTACTCCGCAAGTCTTGGGAAAAATGCATAGATGCAAGGCTTGACAAAGGAAGGCTATATGGCTCTTTTAGCACAAAGCAACATTTTAAATTACCATTAATCAAATTCAAAGGCATCAAGTTAATCAAATAAATGTTTTAACAGAACTACATTAACTTAATAGTGAAGGTTCCATCCACCAACACTAGATAACAAATTTTAAAGTTTCGGGTTCCATTCACCCTCTCTGGCTCCAACCGCCAGAATACCCTTCCAAGAGTTCCCTCCACTCTCGGAACACAAATTCTTGATTTTTAAAACCAAAACCAGAAATCTACCATGTGAATGCATTCCTTGCCCGCCCTTGACCGTGGGCACGGCTATTCGAATAGTCTTACACTCTGCAGAGGTTGTACAACTTTACCCACAAGAGATAAATTATCCTAAAAGTCAACACGCTTCCTTTGGCATGAGACCCAGATAAAATATCACAAAGCCTTTACCTTACTCTAATCTAGCTAGATACCACCCGCTGAGGTTTCACCGCAGGTAGGCTAACTGCCCGAACCGAAGCCCCCTCTTGCGCCATATGAGTACAGTAAATCCCTGTCCCTCACTGTGGATAACCAGTCCATCTCTGGCACCCACTTTCCACTGGTGGCACCTAAACTAGACTATCATAAGTTAGTCAGCTAGGTCGTACCCATATAGACTTGTGGTTGTACGGTTAATGCTCAGTCTGGACAAACACAAGCGTCGGTCCTTAATTGACTAGGGTGGAACATACACTTAACAAGATCTCGTGCTAACTGCACCAAGCCAAACCAACCATCCACCCTAATCTAAATCAACTTTGACATTTTATTTTATTTTAAAAGATCAGTGGCAACTCCAATTACCACTACATTTACAAACACAAGGGTTCAATAATAAATATTAGTTTCCCATTTTCAAGATTTAAGAAATATTCATTAGCATGGCTAAGCATCGTACTACCACTCTAATATCAACAAGTAATTATAATACTCTCATTAATGAGACAAAGGAAATTCTATGGTGACAAGAGTACATGGCATTCAACTTCAATGGAGGGCATAGCAAATTGGAATAACTAGTTCCTAGAGATTTGAACTAATATTTTATGTAAATAGCAATGCACATAATTTAAAAAAGTTTGAAAACATTTCAAATCATGGGTTCAAGATGATCAAAGGAGACTTGCCTTCTTGCAGATTCTCTGGGTCTTCTTGCCGTTGGGTGGAGTGATCGTCGACAACGTTGGAATCTACGCGATAGAAACGAAGCAAACCAAACAAATAATTACAAACAAAATTCAAATAAAATCCAAAAATTCAAAAGAGGCCATATTTGGGTAGATCATGATTTTAGATGAATTTAGAAATTTGAATGTCTGAAATTGGAGTTAAAACGAGAAAGTTATGATCATTTGAAATTCTCAGTTTGAATAAATCCAGAAATTCGAAAATTTCTGACAGGTGGGACCCACTGGGATATTTAATTTTTAATCTTTTATTTTATTCCGAGAATCTGACAGGTGGGACCCACTGACCAGTAGACCCTCTGCGGTCACTGACATGTGGGACCCCTCTGCCAGTGACCTCATCTGCCTTGGTCACTGACAGGTGGGACCCACTGGGATCTGGACCCACTTGTCAGAGGCTGGCGCAGACAGATGGGACCCAGGCGGCAGTGGCCCGCACAGACGGCTGCCGCTGACGGTGGGACCCACTTGTCAGCGCGGAAAATAAACGAAAAACTCAACCCAGCGCGCGGAGCCGAAGGCTCGAACGCGCACCGGGGAGTTGAAATCGCGCGCTGCTAACCAGAGGGGAGGGGGAGGCTTTGCCTACCCATAAAGGGCAGCAAATCCCTTTGAGGGATACCTTCGGGTGGCCCGGGCAGCGATGGTCGGAGGCGACGGCGCCGGCGGCGAGGATGGGCCGGAGAGGTTCAGGCGGTGCGTAGATTGTAATCTGCGTGCGAAGGGGGTTTGGTTGGAGGAGTTGGTGAGGTCCGGGGATGAACGGAGACGGCCGGCGGCGAGGGAGCAGCGGAGGCAGCTCGGGTGCTCCGGTGCGACGACGCTCCGGCGACGGGAAGAGGTGGCCGAGGTGCCCAGGAGATCCGCCGATGCTCGGAGAATCTGCAGGTGGCGGCTACGGGCTTCGGGGAGGTCTGAGGCGGCGGGGAGAGCTCGTCGGAGTTGGGCGGGGCTCGCGGAGAGAGAAGCTCGGCTGCGGGGCGTCTCAGGGCTCCGGAGAAGAGGTGGAGGGTGCTGCGAGGTGGTGCGGGGAGAGGCGAAGGCCGAGGGGCTATTTATAGGGCTCGGGGAGGGGTGAGGCAGCGGGAATTCCTCGCCGAAGTCGACGGCCGAGGCTGATTCAAATTTGGGGATAAGCCGTCGGAGGCAACGCGGAGCTCCAGGCTTTTAGGGGATAAGACGCTTATCCCCCTGGTAGTTTGAATCCGCGTTCAATTCGAAGAAAGAGGCCGAGTTCGAGCGGGATTCGGTCGCCGGATTCTTCGGGAGAGAGAGAAAGGGAAGAGGAGTCCGGCGTCCGCGCGGAGACGACGGAACTGACCAGCGGGGCCCGCAGTCAGCGAGAGCGGGGCGCGTGGTGCGGATGGCGGCCACGTAACTCCGATGCAGATCGGGCGGCGGGCGCGCTTAAGTGGGAGGGAGCGGTGGATTGAGGCCGGGCGCGAAGACGCGGCTCATCCGAGCCGTCCACGCGTCGGGCGAGGAGGAGGGGAAGGCGGGGCCGAGGCTGACGGGCCGGGCCCGCTAGGCAGCGAGGGAAGGGGAGGGGTGGCCTGGATTTGGCCAAGCGGCGACGTGGGCGGTCCTGGGCCGTCCACGCGTCGGCTGGAGGGAGGGGGATGAGTTTTTATTTTCGATTTTGATTTTATATTTCCAGAAAATGCTAAGTAGTTATTTAGGCCTCAGAAAAATATGAAAATACCTCCAAAAATTCCAGAAAAATTCACAGAAGCTCCTGGACACATTTTGGACCAAGTAAAATTATTTCCAGCTGTTGATGGTATTTAATTTTTATACTTTAAATTAATTTTAAATATTAAAAATAGGTTTTAAATTCCAGAAATGCAGAAAAGCCAAATAAATTTCCAATTACCTTAAAATAATTAACTTGAATTTAATTTTTTCCAAAAAGCAAAATTTTGGGATGTGACAAACCTACCCCCCTTAGAAAGAATCTCGACCCCGAGATTCGGATGGACTGGGAAAAAGGTCGGGGAATTCTTCTCTTAGGTCCTCTTCACGCTCCCAAGTTGCTTCCGATTCCGAATGGTTGCTCCACTGCACTTTACAGAACTTAATGACCTTGCTGCGCGTACAACGCTCTGCTTCCTCCAATATCTTGACTGGATACTCTGAATAGGTGAGGTCCTCCTTTACGTTTATTTCATCTAGAGGCATCTGCTCTTCTGGCACTCTGAGACACTTTCTTAGCTGGGACACATGGAAAACATCATGCACTTTTGACAGCTGAGGCGGAAGCTCCAATTGATAAGCCACTTCCCCTCTTTTTGCTATAACAGGAAAAGGTCCAATGAATCTAGGAGCAAGCTTTCCACTGACTCCGAAACGTCTCATTCCTTTGAGAGGTGACACTTTCAAATAAACGTGATCCCCAGGTACAAACTCTAATGCCCTTCGACGATTGTCCGCATAGCTCTTTTGCCTCGTCTGTGCTGTTTTTAACCTATCCTGAATTAAGCGAACTTGTTCCTCTGCCTGTTTCAACACATCTGGCCCAAACACTTGTCCTTCTCCTGCTTCCTTCCAGTATAACGGCGTCCTACATTTTCTGCCATACAAGGCTTCAAACGGAGACATTTGCAAGCTGGATTGATAACTATTATTGTAGGAGAACTCTGCATAGGGCAAACTTTGATCCCAGTTAGTCTTGTTTGCTAGGACACAAGCTCTCAACATATCTTCCAAGATTTGATTTACTCTTTCTGTCTGCCCATCTGTCTGTGGATGATAAGCCGTACTGAAGTTTAGGTTCGTGCCCAAAAGTTCATGCAGCTTTTGCCAAAATCTTGAAGTGAATTGAGTTCCTCGATCTGACACAATCCTCTTGGGAACTCCATGCAAACTCACAATCCTTGACATGTACAACTCTGCGAGTCTATCGCCCGAATAGGTGGTTTTTACTGGAATGAAATGAGCGACTTTCGTCAGACGGTCCACAATAACCCAAATCGAATCATGCCCAGATTTGGTTCTCGGTAACCCAGTTATAAAATCCATACCAATTTCTTCCCATTTCCACTCAGGGATCTGCAATGGTTGCAAAAGTCCAGCAGGTCTTTGGTGTTCAGCTTTAATCCGCTGGCACACATCACACAAAGCTACATACTCTGCAATCTCTCTTTTCATACCTGCCCACCAATATCTTTCTTTGAGATCTTGGTACATCTTGGTACTCCCAGGGTGAATTGAGTATTTAGCTTCGTGGGCTTCTTTCATGATTAACTCTTTTATCTCCTTCCTCTCAGGCACCATAATTCTTTTTCCAAACCAAACGGTACCTTGTTCATCCTCTGAAAATTCTGATGCTTTCCCTTTCTTCATATTATCCTTGATCTCCTGGACACACTTGTCCTCCTTTTGAGCTGTTCTGATTTGATCCTCTAAGGTTGGTTGAACTTCCAAAGTGGCTAAGAACCCCTCTTCTACTACTTGTAAGTTGAGCCGCTGAAATTCCTCTTGAAGTGCTGGCATACTATCTTTAATCCATAGCTTGGTACAGTAACTCTTTCGACTCAAAGCGTCAGCTACCACATTAGCCTTTTCCGGATGATAATGTATCCCAATATCATAATCCTTTATCAACTCAAGCCATCTCCTTTGCCTCATGTTGAGATCGGGTTGAGTAAATATATACTTCAAACTTTTGTGGTCTGTATAAATCTCACAGCGATTACCAATTAGATAATGCCTCCATATTTTTAGAGCGTGCACAACGGCTGCAAGTTCTAAATCATGGGTTGGGTAATTCTCCTCATGGGGCCGCAATTGCCTTGAAGCATAGGCTACTACCTTTTTTTCTTGCATCAGAACACAGCCTAACCCTTGTCTGGACGCATCACAGAAGACTTCAAAATCCTTCCTAATATCCGGGAGTGTTAACACGGGCGCAGATGTCAACCTCTTCTTCAGTTCTTGAAAACTGTCTTCACACGATTTACTCCATTCAAACTTCTTTTCCTTCTTTAGCAACTGGGTAAGAGGTCTTGCAAGTTTGGAGAAGCCTTCAATGAAGCGACGATAGTAACCGGCCAATCCAAGAAAACTTCTGATCTCGGTTACTGACTTGGGTTGCGTCCAATTCAGCACATCATTTACTTTCTCAGGGTCTACGGATACTCCTCCTGCGGAAATTACATGACCCAAGAAAGCTACTTTCTTCAACCAGAACTCGCACTTACTAAACTTGGCATATAAATGGTGTTTCCTGAGCCTTTCCAAAACTATCCTTAGATGCTCTACATGCTCTTCCTCAGTCTTGGAGTATATCAAAATATCATCGATGAATACCACGACAAACTTATCTAAATATTCCATGAACACCTTATTCATCAGGTTCATAAAATATGCAGGTGCATTTGTTAAGCCAAACGACATCACTGTATACTCATACAATCCGTATCGAGTAGCAAAGGCTGTCTTCGGTATATCCTCTGGTCTTATCTTTAATTGGTGATAACCTGACCGAAGGTCAATCTTGGAGAAGACACATGAACCCTTCAATTGGTCAAACAGATCATCTATCCGAGGCAAAGGATATTTGTTCTTGATCGTCACATCATTCAATGATCGATAGTCCACACACATGCGAAGGCTACCATCCTTCTTCTTTACTAGCAGTACGGGCGCTCCCCAGGGTGACGAGCTGGGTCTTACAAATCCTTTATCTAGCAACTCTTCAATCTGCTTCTTAACTTCAGCCAAATCATTTGCAGACATACGGTAGGGTCTCTTTGAAATCGGAGCTGTACCAGGTACCAGGTTGATAACAAACTCAATTTCCCTATCTGGTGGCATTCCTGGCAAATCTTCAGGGAATACATCTGGGTATTCACATGCTATCGGCACCTTCTCCAAGGTTATTCCCTTCAAACTGTTTAACTTACCCACCTTCTGGGAATGTGCCTTTGACTGAAACCTTACTTGTGTCCCTTCCGTGTTGGTAAGAGTAACAGCACGGTCGGCACAATCTATCTTTCCTTTATACTTGGCTAACCAATCCATACCAAGTATTACATCTAAACCCTTGGAGTCTATTATAATAAGATTTGCTAGGAACTTAACTCCATTAATATCCACAGTTGCGTTAGGGCAAACCGTGTTAGTCCTCATTTCCTTTCCAGGGGATTGGACTAGCATGGGGTTCTGTAATCTACGCACATCCCAATTATATCTTTCAACAACATCTTTTGACACAAAAGAATGCGAAGCTCCAGAATCAAATAATGCTGATGCAGGTACTGAGTTGACAAGAAACTTACCCAGAACTACGTCGGGTGCATCCTGGGCTGCTTCCGCGGTCACATGGTTGAGATGTCCCCTGCTCATTGCCTGCGGAGTCTTTGGAGTTTGAGGTGTCCCACGGCCTTGTCCTGTAGTTGGAGCTCGTGTTGGTGTGGTCCCCAAATTGAAACGAACTGGGGTCACCGCTGGGCGCTTCTGGGGACAGTTACTGGCATAATGCCCCATGTTCTTGCAGTTAAAACACTGCACTCCTGCTGCTGAAGTCCGGTTTTGCTGGGGTTGAACACTATTGCCTGTCCGGGGAACTTGTTGGTTTGGGCGAGGTCCAGTGAATGGAGTCCTTGGTGCACTTGGTTCTGGGGTTCTGTGGAACTAAGGTGGATTAGGGCGAAACCGAGAACTACTCGCGCCCTGCTGCGCTTGAAACTTTCTCTTCCTGCTCTCATACAGCTGACGTTGAGCATCTTCTTGTACCAAAGCTTTGTTCACCATATGCTGGAAAGTTGAATAATCATTGGACACTAGCTGCACCTTGAGGTTAGGGTCGAGTCCCTGCATGAACCTCCAGATCTTGGTCGCCTCAGATGTGATCTCTTCAGATACATACCTGTACAGCTGGGTGAACTTGTTCAGGTATTCGGAAACGCTGAGGTTTCCCTGCTGCAGCTGGTAAAATTCTCTCTTCTGCATGTCCATTATTCCCGTAGGAATATGCGCAGTGCGAAAAGCTTCCACGAACTCATCCCACGTGATAGCTTGTGCATTTCGATGAGCGGCGCGGTAATTTTCCCACCAATTAGCAGCAATCCCCTTGAGTTGGTGGGCAGCATACAACACCTTTTCATTGTCATTGCACTGGGCTAGGACCAACTTCCTTTCCACATCCTTAATCCAATCATCTGCCTCCATGGGATCTACGGATCCAGCAAAAGTAGGAGGCCTTGTCCTCATAAATTCTCCCATCTTAGACTGGGGAGCTTGGTTGGGTGCCTGCGGAGCTTGCTGCACTTGGTTCTGCGCCAAAGCTTGAAGTAGTTGCAGTTGCATGGCCATCATCTGCTCCAAATTAGGGGCTTGAGCAGGAGGTGGTGGAATGTTGTTCTCTGGCTGATTGTTGGCATCACGGCTGCTGTCAGGGTTGCTCCTTGTGTTCACCATCTGAAGCGGTTTCAGTAGAAGGTAAGAGGGAATTAGCAAAGGTAAGAGATTCAGGGAGACTAAGCCACATCCCAAACCAACACACAAGAAAGAAATAGGCATTTCAATTTTTAGCAAAAGAACTTTTATTGAAACCAACCTAGTTTTAAGAATGGCTGTACCACAGTGCACTTAGGCTTGGTACAGTCCATCTAGCACACCAAAACATAATAAAACGTTCTAATAACGCGGACATTTTATTTGGGTACTACTGACTCAAAAGACTACTAATCCTCTCCAAAGATGCACTCCTCAGGGCCCTCCTCGGGTTCTTCTTCCGGTTCTTCCTCTGGTTCTTCTTTTGGTTCTTCTTCTGGCTCTTCTTCTGGTTCTTCTTGCTCATTTACGTGATGTCGTGAGCAATCACAAGCGGTCGAAACACAGGGACGGTTGCGACTGAAGGCAGTCGAGCGCGAGCGGGAAGGGGAAGGCTTGCGCTTCGTGAGGATGATGACGGGTGGCTGACTGGGGCGATGCACCTTCTTGCGTGCTGTGAGCCTGGTACGGAGTCCTGCAGGTCGTAATGGTGCGCGGTTGTTGGGGACGGCAGCTGGCACTGGCGAAGACGGCGTGTAGTCTGGTTCAGCTTTGAGACGTCTTAGTCCAAACTCGTCTGTCTGGTCTTGAAGAAGCTGTGCGCGGAGAGTGTCGGAGTGCTGATAACTGGAAGTGAGAAGCATCCGGAGTTGTCCTATTTCCTCTTGAGCTCTAGCATAAGTGACTGCCATCGCCTGGGTGAGCTGCACCTGATGTGACAGTCGAGGGTCGTCAACTGGAATGTCAAAAGGATCTGGATACCTCTGTCCTGCTCGAGGGTTGATGAAGAAGCAAAAAGGGGACTGATGTACAGCATCCTTGTGCAAATGGCACAACTCGTCAATGGCGAGACGTGCTGCATCCTGGACAGCGTCGAAACAGCGGGACCGAGGGTGTTTGATTGGGTATTTTTGGGAGTTGAATTCCCCATCCCGTGCATACAGGAATACCTCCATCGACCACAAGTCTCGATCCAGGATCCGTGTCTTCCGTCCCCTGAAAATGGGCGGCTGATGGTACTCCAAGCACTGCATCAACTGTCGGAGAAGGCTAGCGAAATCTCCAGCATCCTCCCCATGTGAGTAGTAGTCCCACAGGGCAGCGGCCATCTACAAAGTTGAGTAACAGAAAAGATTAGTAAAAAGTTTTCAAAAGGGAGTGTAAAGACAAGAACGGAATACTAGAAAGAGGAGAGTAGAAGCAAAGAAACTTATGTATTTTTAACATACTTTTTATAAATACAAATCCTTAGGGTTTTGCCATTCTTAATCTAGGTCACGTCCTACAGTCAAATTGGCTCTGATACCATCTCTGTCGGGACCCCGGATTTCCGAACCCGGACCCTCTGTGTATTACTGCACTAGTCCCAGATCAAAGCTAGTGCACACAGTTAAACAGAATGGAAAACATCACCAACAGCGATTTATTACAATAATTGAGAGTACCGACCGAAAAGTCTCCTTATTACAATAGAGGTTTAAGACCTCGCACACACGAAACACAGCGGAAGCAAAAGATAACTCGATGACGACCCATCAATACGCCACAGGCAATTGACTGGGGAAGCGCGACCTAGTTCTCCGGGAAGAATCCATCGCAGCCACACGCGAAGCAGTAGTCGTAGTCACCTTCTTGAGCTTCAACTTCCTCTGAGATTTGTTTTTGAGTGTAGCATGTGAGTACATAAAGTACTCCGCAAGTCTTGGGAAAAATGCATAGATGCAAGGCTTGACAAAGGAAGGCTATATGGCTCTTTTAGCACAAAGCAACATTTTAAATTACCATTAATCAAATTCAAAGGCATCAAGTTAATCAAATAAATGTTTTAACAGAACTACATTAACTTAATAGTGAAGGTTCCATCCACCAACACTAGATAACAAATTTTAAAGTTTCGGGTTCCATTCACCCTCTCTGGCTCCAACCGCCAGAATACCCTTCCAAGAGTTCCCTCCACTCTCGGAACACAAATTCTTGATTTTTAAAACCAAAACCAGAAATCTACCATGTGAATGCATTCCTTGCCCGCCCTTGACCGTGGGCACGGCTATTCGAATAGTCTTACACTCTGCAGAGGTTGTACAACTTTACCCACAAGAGATAAATTATCCTAAAAGTCAACACGCTTCCTTTGGCATGAGACCCAGATAAAATATCACAAAGCCTTTACCTTACTCTAATCTAGCTAGATACCACCCGCTGAGGTTTCACCGCAGGTAGGCTAACTGCCTGAACCGAAGCCCCCTCTTGCGCCATATGAGTACAGTAAATCCCTGTCCCTCACTGTGGATAACCAGTCCATCTCTGGCACCCACTTTCCACTGGTGGCACCTAAACTAGACTATCATAAGTTAGTCAGCTAGGTCGTACCCATATAGACTTGTGGTTGTACGGTTAATGCTCAGTCTGGACAAACACAAGCGTCGGTCCTTAATTGACTAGGGTGGAACATACACTTAACAAGATCTCGTGCTAACTGCACCAAGCCAAACCAACCATCCACCCTAATCTAAATCAACTTTGACATTTTATTTTATTTTAAAAGATCAGTGGCAACTTCAATTACCACTACATTTACAAACACAAGCGTTCAATAATAAATATTAGTTTCCCATTTTCAAGATTTAAGAAATATTCATTAGCATGGCTAAGCATCGTACTACCACTCTAATATCAACAAGTAATTATAATACTCTCATTAATGAGACAAAGGAAATTCTATGGTGACAAGAGTACATGGCATTCAACTTCAATGGAGGGCATAGCAAATTGGAATAACTAGTTCCTAGAGATTTGAACTAATATTTTATGTAAATAGCAATGCACATAATTTAAAATAGTTTGAAAACATTTCAAATCATGGGTTCAAGATGATCAAAGGAGACTTGCCTTCTTGCAGATTCTCTGGGTCTTCTTGCCGTTGGGTGGAGTGATCGTCGACAACGTTGGAATCTACGCGATAGAAACGAAGCAAACCAAACAAATAATTACAAACAAAATTCAAATAAAATCCAAAAATTCAAAAGAGGCCATATTTGGGTAGATCATGATTTTAGATGAATTTAGAAATTTGAATGGCTGAAATTGGAGTTAAAACGAGAAAGTTATGATCATTTGAAATTCTCAGTTTGAATAAATCCAGAAATTCGAAAATTTCTGACAGGTGGGACCCACTGGGATATTTAATTTTTAATCTTTTATTTTATTCCGAGAATCTGACAGGTGGGACCCACTGACCAGTAGACCCTCTGCGGTCACTGACATGTGGGACCCCTCTGCCAGTGACCTCATCTGCCTTGGTCACTGACAGGTGGGACCCACTGGGATCTGGACCCACTTGTCAGAGGCTGGCGCAGACAGATGGGACCCAGGCGGCAGTGGCCCGCACAGACGGCTGCCGCTGACGGTGGGACCCACTTGTCAGCGCGGAAAATAAACGAAAAACTCAACCCAGCGCGCGGAGCCGAAGGCTCGAACGCGCACCGGGGAGTTGAAATCGCGCGCTGCTAACCAGAGGGGAGGGGGAGGCTTTGCCTACCCATAAAGGGCAGCAAATCCCTTTGAGGGATACCTTCGGGTGGCCCGGGCAGCGATGGTCGGAGGCGACGGCGCCGGCGGCGAGGATGGGCCGGAGAGGTTCAGGCGGTGCGTAGATTGTAATCTGCGTGCAAAGGGGGTTTGGTTGGAGGAGTTGGTGAGGTCCGGGGATGAACGGAGACGGCCGGCGGCGAGGGAGCAGCGGAGGCAGCTCGGGTGCTCCGGTGCGACGACGCTCCGGCGACGGGAAGAGGTGGCCGAGGTGCCCAGGAGATCCGCCGATGCTCGGAGAATCTGCAGGTGGCGGCTACGGGCTCCGGGGAGGTCTGAGGCGGCGGGGAGAGCTCGTCGGAGTTGGGCGGGGCTCGCGGAGAGAGAAGCTCGGCTGCGGGGCGTCTCAGGGCTCCGGAGAAGAGGTGGAGGGTGCTGCGAGGTGGTGCGGGGAGAGGCGAAGGCCGAGGGGCTATTTATAGGGCTCGGGGAGGGGTGAGGCAGCGGGAATTCCTCGCCGAAGTCGACGGCCGAGGCTGATTCAAATTTGGGGATAAGCCGTCGGAGGCAACGCGGAGCTCCAGGCTTTTAGGGGATAAGACGCTTATCCCCCCGGTAGTTTGAATCCGCGTTCAATTCGAAGAAAGAGGCCGAGTTCGAGCGGGATTCGGTCGCCGGATTCTTCGGGAGAGAGAGAAAGGGAAGAGGAGTCCGGCGTCCGCGCGGAGACGACGGAACTGACCAGCGGGGCCCGCAGTCAGCGAGAGCGGGGCGCGTGGTGCGGATGGCGGCCACGTAACTCCGATGCAGATCGGGCGGCGGGCGCGCTTAAGTGGGAGGGAGCGGTGGATTGAGGCCGGGCGCGAAGACGCGGCTCATCCGAGCCGTCCACGCGTCGGGCGAGGAGGAGGGGAAGGCGGGGCCGAGGCTGACGGGCCGGGCCCGCTAGGCAGCGAGGGAAGGGGAGGGGTGGCCTGGATTTGGCCGAGCGGCGACGTGGGCGGTCCTGGGCCGTCCACGCATCGGCTGGAGGGAGGGGGATGAGTTTTTATTTTCGATTTTGATTTTATATTTCCAGAAAATGCTAAGTAATTATTTAGGCCTCAGAAAAATATGAAAATACCTCCAAAAATTCCAGAAAAATTCACAGAAGCTCCTGGACACATTTTGGACTAAGTAAAATTATTTCCAGCTATTGATGGTATTTAATTTTTATACTTTAAATTAATTTTAAATATTAAAAATAGGTTTTAAATTCCAGAAATGCAGAAAAGCCAAATAAATTTCCAATTACCTTAAAATAATTAACTTGAATTTAATTTTTTCCAAAAAGCAAAATTTTGGGATGTGACAATCCGGAGGACGACTTTTTTTTTTTTTGGTTCATGCGATCAATAATTGGAAGACTTCTCTCTTCTCGCGGGTGTGGATTTGCCGTGGTCGTGGAGTAACTTCAAGCTAGTCGATCTCGACAATGGCAAGAGAACACCAGCCAGAGAGTGATGTTAACAATTCACAGTCCCGCGCGCTCCCCTCCCTGGAAACAATTTTTCTGTCTCCGCATTAATTTGGAAACTTCTTACAGCCTGCTCAGTTTGACTGAAAAAATATAACTTCTAGCTGAAATTACACTGTAGCTGCATGAAATTATACTGCAGCTGATGTGATTTATTTAGTGTAATTAAATTTTAAAAAAATTAAAAATAGAAAAAAATAGGTTATCCCATCACGGACAATGTAAATGAATACGGGAAAAAGAACCGACAAAAAAGCTCAAAAGCCAGAAAAAGACGAAATTTAAGGATAATAAAAAATAAGCCAGCCGAAATAAGTGAGGCCTAATCGATACATGGGACCACCTTTATTTCTCAAACTAAAAGGGGGAATATTATAATCTACTCCCTTTGTTTTGTTATATTTGTCCAGAACCCACCATACACATATACAAAGAAAGCAAAATAGTTAATGACGAATGGCCGTACATATCTCTATTAAATAATATAACACAACTATTTAATCTTTTCCAAAGTATTTAAATAGGACTAGTGAGTGAAATAATACAATAACAACATTCTCTCAATATACAAATATATTAAAATAAATACTTTCGAGACTATAGACAAATATAGCAAAATGAAGGGAGTGAAGTCCTCATTTGTTTTGGTGAAGTGTGGACGAAATTCCTATGTCCCGCCCTGAAGCTAACACACAGATGACCAATAACGTACCACTTACCTCTCCACCAAATGACCAAATTAAAAGTCTGTAATAACCAAATGATCAGTAGAAGTCAAGAAAAATATCCTTCAAGTACTTCTTAGTCTAAATATATATAAGTCGCTATGGATTCGTACGGTCATATATTTTAAACTTTGACTATTAATATACACAAAAGTATATAGATCAACCACATCAAAATAATATAATTAGATTTGTCTTATAAAACATTTTATAATCCATATTTTTTATTCTTTTACTAGTATATTATGATAAAAATAATTGTTAAAGTCTTGCATTGGAGACTGTGAGAAGCTAATAATATATACATCGAGATGGAGGGAACGACAAATTGGATACAATCTCACACACTTTCACAATAGGATCTAGATTTGTTCCCCCGGAAAAAGATACTATTATTAGGCCCGTTTGGAACTAATGATTTTTTATTCCCGAATTGAACTGTTTTTTTTTACGAAATTCTTGCAAAATTCCTGTAAAATAACTACATTCCAAGCAACCAAGGTCTACTTAAAGTGAATGATCAATGCCACAGATGGATGCAAATTAAAATATCTAGAGATTGAGCTTCGAGGAGACATGAACATGTGAAACCTTGGGAGGCTTTTCTTGTGCTCTCCCTCTCTACTTCCATTTTGAACATGGTCTCCAGGCAGGGAGGACTCAGTTTTTGCATCTCATGACAGCACAAACAAATATACGACAGGCTATATTATGCAAATTATAGTACTAGTCTCACCGTTTCAGATCTGTGTACCAGAATTTCAAACCTACTTAAGTGGATTTTTTACCCTTTACAGGGACATCCCCTATATTATGCGCGGTCCAATTTGTTCCTTTTTACCTTAAAATCCATGCATGTATATTTTAGGAATAGAGAATACACTAAAAGATAAAATGATGCGAATCTCAAGACAAGATGGATGGTGGATAAGACAGAAGGATGTCCTCTTAAGAGCTAAAAAGCCATTTTCCATATATTTATGCATCGAGATAATACGGTATCTAGGGAGAAAATAAAACGCGCTTATGAACATTTTTGTCGTTTTGGCTGCAGGGGAAAAGTAGCTTAACGCACCATGTCCAATCAAAAGAAGAATGCCCAGAATAGGTTGGCGCATGGCAAGCCAGCACCCAAGATTAGCCATGGAAAAGGACAAGAGAAGGGAAACAAAGGCGCCTAGGCCTGAACAGGAAAAGAACCAATAATAGACGCCGATGTATGCAGCAGACATAACTGCAGCCAACAATGCAAGATATTCGATATAGCGACAAATGCGCCTAGCTAACTATGCCGACATAGCAGGCAGATATTCGATCCAGATACTCTTAATATAGAAAGTGAAATCCATGGTGCTTCGTACAGTTCTGTGAATTTCTCCCGTATTAGATCATTGGATCAGCGAAGAACACATGCACGAGCTCATGTAAGATATTGTAACATGTAGCGGATTGTACTGTAGCTTGTGGTGGTGTTTGCTGTGCATAGGGGTGAAATCAGGTCGGATTCGGACGGATATTGCTCATACCGTATCCTAACCCATATTTTTTTCTCGGATTCGGGGTCGGATACGGTAAAACCGGATACGAATACGAATTCGGAATATTCGGAATTTCGAATACGGTGCCGCCGGAACGGATACTTGACGGTTTCGGATCGAAAACGGATAATGTAGACAGATAGTACGTGCATACGGAAATGAACATATGCTAAACCATACCACCATCACTTCAAGCCTTAAACTATTAGACATAAGTACATAATAGTGATTATAATTCATCAGCCGAAGATGGTGTGGCGTTTCCCCCAAAATTGCCCATTGAGGTGTGGCGTTTCAAGGTAAATCTTGATTCTTAACGGACAGCATTTTCTTTTTCTAGGCTAAAGAAATTTTACTAAATTAAGGTAGAGACAATTGCGGATAATAGACTTTTGAGAAATTTACTTGTTCATTTACTAAAGCATGCCAAAGTTCATCGTTTAATAATACTCTGATTACATGCTTTTCATTCCAATACCTAGGAAGAGTGATCTTAATGAGCAAATTTAGGATTCCAATTGCACAAGCAGCAGAATTAGAAATAAAACACTATTTTAGTATTTGTATATTTATAGTTGCCACAACTGAATGTCATATTCCTTTTAGAGAACTTAAGCTTGCACGATCTAAGAAAACTCTCTATACACTGCACACATCAACCAACCAACATGACAAAAAAAACAAATACTAGCAAAATAAAAGGTGAATTCTTAGCTCTTACCAGATATCCGACCGAATATCCGACCGGATAATTATCCGGTATCCGAATACCGATACTATTCGGTCGGATAACAACTCTCCCAAATCCGAATCCGACATGAATTATCCGAATCCGAATCCGACCGGATACCAAATTCCCTTTCCGAATCCGGTACCGACCGGATTCGGTACTGGATCGGTCAGGATTAACCCAACCCATTTTCACCCCTAGCTGTGCATGCCGTTGCAAATAATCTAATGAAGCCATTCCTTTTTTATCAGATGGATGAGAGTGGCCGGAAGTTTTCCCTGCTATAGCTCTAGCTAGCTTGCATTTATACCAACATGCAACAACGCAATGCCGATGATCTGCTTCTGCATAGACTATATATTGTTGTGTGCATTGTGACATATACAGTACATAAACCGTTTAACCGATCAGGTATAGCGATAGGGTAGTGCGACATTTTATGTACAAATAGAATAGAAGTTTTGCTGTAACAAAATAGTCACATACTAAGGCTCTATTCTGGCAAATTAATGCTCCAAGTCTCAGGAGTTTTAGAGCATGACATAGAGGATAACCTGCCAAAATCGTTTGGAAATCCTTCAACTCAGATGGCCCTGAGCCTTTTGTGGATATAGGAGTATAACTCACTTTAGTTTGCTTATTTTCTTGGACAGTACTTAAATTAGACATGTCTAATGCTTGGGTGACTAGATTTTCGTTACTTGTTACTTTTTCGGGGCATTGGATCAACATCCAAGCACTGTTATCATCCCCTTGACAATGTATGTAGACACTTCTCACCCCAAAATTAACCTTAACCCATCTAACCTCCCTGCCCGCGCCCAGCCCCCTCCTCCTCCGCCCTGCCTCCTTGCCTTCTTCTCCACTCCGGTGGCTCACTGCCACCAGATCGCCTTGATTCATTGCCATCCCTCCCACTGCGGCCACTGATCACTTCCATCCTTCATCCCACGGCCTACCATGCCACTCTACCTCACGGTGCCGCAGCCGCAGCCAACCATCCCCGAGTTTCCACTAGTCCTTCCTCTCTCTAATGTTGTGCCGATGAACCTAAATTGGAACCATAACTATGAAATAGCAAACCCGATATAATTCATACTCCATATCTCTACTACTTAAAAGAACTAGTTGGTGACGGTGCGTTCTCTCCCCGCCTCTTCGCAGCTATTCAATCTGACCACGAAAGATCTGTGTCATTCCTTCCTACTCGCACATCTAGTTGCACAACATACATCGTACGTTCCCTTCGACCACACGACCCCATGTTCCCCTCTCTTCCCCACCCCCTTCCCCTCCCAATCTACAGTACACCATTCCCCACACCCTTCCCCACCCCAGCCGCCACAAGCCATCTCCTCTATGCTGCCTCCTCCCACTCGTTTGCACTAATACAGACCCTCTCCTTGCCACCCCCACCTTCAGATCTTCCTTGCCACCCTACCTGCTGTCACACTTCAATGACCTCCTCACACGCCTTAACCCACCATCGCCTCCCACTTCTTCGGCCACTATGCCACAGTGGACATGGGTGGGTTAGGTTCCTCAGGGGATTCAACTGCTGTTGTGCACAAATGCTAGCCTCGTAGTCACTGTGTTGCTCCTCTGTGTGTACGTCGCGGCCTAGGCTAGCGTGAGGGAGGCTTACGACGTGCAATTCCACCCAGATGAGGATGGCGGGGGCGATGAGGGGATGGTCATGGGGGAGCTGGTGCTTGGGGAGATCGTCATGTTATTCTGGATGTGCTGGGTCATGGCTTGGAGTGCTTCGGCTCCGAGGGTTTCGGGTGTGGAAGGGGTAAGAGGGAGCTCATGGCCCTCCCGGATGTGACGCACCTGGTTCTAAAGGTGCTCATGTTTGGGACTTGGAGGTTTCCTGTGGTGGGAAGGAGGTCAAGGTGTAGGAGTTCGTGTCGTGACTGCTATCTACCACTGCTGGGCTTGGCAACTACCTCTTGTGGTATGTGCAAGAGAGGTTATTTGTAGCTAATCTAATGAAGGTAAGCACATTATAATGCATAGTTAGTAGTCATTGTGAAAGACTAGCAATTGATTTTGCATCAACTATGAAATCAATCCAACATTGCTATTGTTTGCATAGAACATAGATAAGTGTAAAAAGGTGGGGAATTTTCACTGTTCTACTTTAACCATGGCTTTGTTTGATTATATTGTTGTATAAGACCTTAGGTGTTGTGCTCATAGGAGGCAGATAGAAGATCTATAGTTATAAGTAGTTAGAGAACTAAATTTTATGGTCAGGTCCTGGTTATTCCAATTCTGCAAATTATCGGCAAATTCTTCATTGCTTAAGTTCTAAATGACTACTAGGAGTCAGAAACTTCTATATATATTTGATGCTTCTGTAGTGACTATAGAATCCTGGTAGGAAGATGTCCATGCACATATTCTAGGGCATACTCATATCTGATTAAGAAGGCTGGGGTTTTACCCTTTACTGTAAAAAACCTATTAGTTGTTCCAGACCAAAAATTATTGATTATACTAGGATTCAGCAGTGTTGAGCTCATCACGACAATCATTGGTCTACTACAATAATGAAACTTTATTTCTTTTGCCCTTTTCTTAGAGGAGCCATCTCTGTAACTTTTTAATGATGAAGCTTCAGCCCAACGTACTCTATCATCTAAGTAGA
The DNA here is from genome assembly GCA_017311315.1 of Dendrocalamus latiflorus. Classification (NCBI taxonomy): domain Eukaryota; kingdom Viridiplantae; phylum Streptophyta; class Magnoliopsida; order Poales; family Poaceae; genus Dendrocalamus; species Dendrocalamus latiflorus. Next base: position 4,369,794 of record CM029630.1, on the reverse strand, counting down.
GTTGTTACTTACAAGCAGGAGAGCTCTGTTTCAACTGGTAACACAACTATTAATACTCCTGATGTGCATCTATTAACACATGGGAGGGCATGGGCAATCTCTCTCAGCCTCAAAACACGCAGAGTGAAAAGTTTTTGCTAGCATCTATCATCGAAATGGACACATAAGTCCTTCTTTACAGGTTACTTCTTTCTCCGATGAAGTTTATTCTTATGATTCTCCATGCGATTTATTCATATGTTCACTAAATTGTACCTTCTTCAAATTTACAAGGAAAATATCAAGATAATATCAGCTAATAAAGGTATGATGCTTGGCCATGTATATATATGTGATATCTCCTTGTGATGTTCGCTAATAAAGGTATGCAACAACTCTGATGTCACCTTTTCTAAATATTAGTGTGTTGTGCTATCGTTAACATCTTTGCGACCTATAATGTATATTTTTTCTTAATTGTTTGTTACATGGGCATATACACCATCATCTTCTTTTGTTAGGAATGATTTGTTTCGGTCACTGATGCATGGCATGCCATTTGAAATAATCTCAATCTTTTTGTTCTACCTATGCATTTTCTACAAACACCCTGATTTGATATATCCATTTGCTTGCAACTATAAATATGAGATCTCCTTTTATTTCAAAAATTATCATTTTGTTATCCCATCAGCAAAATTTGGCAAATGGATGTTATAATACACATGTGATGTAAATTTTGAATCTCCTGCTAGAAAAATATTTTATTTTTTATTAAAAATATTTATTCTTTTATATGCATTGTTGAATCCACATGTATATTTAAAATATATTTTCACGTGCAGGCTTGATTAACAATTAGTGTCAATTCTTTTCATCCTCTTCTAGCATAATTAATAAAGAACTTTCTCCCTATCCAGATGTTACAAGTGATGCTCGCTATCTAAGTACGCTATGTTTTGTGTGTGTGTATGTTTATTGATGGCGTACAGGTGGACCTGTGCCAAAAAAATTTTGTTGATGAGACGGTGATTGATGAGCATCAACTTCCTAGTGAAATTATCTCAAGACTCACAATCTATAGGTCGCATGTCCAAATACAGCTAAATACTAGTAAAAAATTCACACAAATAACCCACCCAATCTAAGGTGGGTGGGAATCAAACTCTGATCATTTGCTAAAAAGAAATGATGCCACATCGCTTGTGCGCTATCCTACTGTTTAGTGGTGAACCCGTGAGTTACATCTGGCCCCGCTCGGTTGGGCTGAAAAACTGTGGCTTATGGCTGAAATTGTACTGTAGCGGCTGAAATTTTATTGTAGCTGAATGTGGTTTATTTAGCATAATTAAATTTAAAAAATAAAAAATATAAAAAATATGTTAGCTCATTATGGACAACGCAAACGAATACAGAAAAAAGAACCAACAAAAAATCTCAAAAAAGCCAAAAGTTCAGAAAAAGATAAAATTTATGAATTGTGAAAAATAAGCCAGAAGCTGAAACGAGTGTTGTCAAGGAAAATCGCTGCCTAAACGTAACAACTAACCATGTGAACACGCACCAAAATTGGGCATCGAGGAAGAAAACAAAGCAGAGATAGAACAAGATAGGAGATAGTAATCGGCTTAAATATGTATTCATTTGGATAGAAAAAAAGGCAAGTAGCACTGTCTATACTACACCGCGTAATTGCACGGCTAATTGACTAGAATCTAGATTCTTGGAATCGTAAGATCGAGACTAGAATCTAGATTCTTGGTGTCATAGGATCGGGACTCAAAATGAGACACTTACAACTTAGACAAAAAAACCGTGTGTTCCAGACTCAAAATGAGAACTACTGAACTACAGGAAGTATAGCTTTCCCTCTACGACCGCGGGCACGTGCTCTAATCACTATACACATCTGCGCATGTATGTAGGGGTGGAAATAGATCAGATACGATCGAATAGTCTCAAATACGAATACGAATCTATATTTTTCAAATGAATACGAATACAAATTTGAATATTCTCAAATACGGATGCAAATATTCTCGAATACGAATACAAATATTTTTGACTATGGATTTTCTCGGATACAAATATCGGATAAAAGGGATTCCTAGCGGTTTTGCTAATTTTTCACCGGTTTTTGACCGGTTACTAGTTTTAAAATGCTTAAATTCAAATTTTGAGTCACAAAATTCGTACGGATTTTTCATGGGTTCTAAAAATGGATCGAATATGAATCGAACAGTCTCAAATACGAATACAGATATGAATATTCTCGAATATGAATGCGAATTCGAATATTCTCAAATACGGATACGAATATTCTCGAATACGAATACGAACATTTTCGAATATGGGTTTTGCTTACCACATTCGCGTTTTCTCGGATACGAATATCGGATAAAACGAATTATCCATTATCGTTTTCCACCCCTATATGCATGTACTATAAAGAGGATACTGTTCATTGAACTGTCCCCTTTCAAAAAAGAGAGACACTGTGTTCGAACCCAGGCGGGTGGCCTGCTCGACGGCAGCGATCAACATCGGAGCAAAGCTTGGTTCAAGATTCCATGGTGCCACTTGGTTGAGCTGAAATAAGATAGTTTATGGCTGAAATTGTACTGTAGTCGGTTAAAATTACACTATAACTGATGATAACTTATTTAGCGTAATTAAAATTTAAAAATAGAAAAACATATTAGCTTATCACGGACAACGCAAACGAATAGGGAAAAACAAATCGGCAAAAAAGCTTAAAAAAGCTAAAAAGCTAGAAAAAAACGAAATTTAAAAATAGTAAAAAATAAGTCAGAAGTTCAAGCCAAAATAAACCAGAATTTGCAATGGTAGTACGGTCTCTCTGGCTGGGCCCTGGCCTTTGCTTATATATAACCGGCCCCCTGCCTTAGCTATGAGTAGTACTCCAAAAGGCTGTAAAGCTAGTGGACTACCTTTGTTTTTTTTTAAGACCAGTATAGTACACTAAGCTAGCAATCAGCTCCACACAAAGCTTCAAGCGTCCTTCCGTTTTTCCTACTAGAGTAAAGCCTCTGCCTCCGTTCTTGGCTATCTTCTGACCTTCTCTTTTAATGGATATTATATATCATATAGTACGATCTATATGAAGTCAACTGTAAATATATTTGGCCGCTGGCTAGCTAGTCACTGTCTCACTGATCAGCTAGCTGTGGTTCATTTGAAGTACTTCTGATTTTGAAGAGAGAGAAGTGTGTACGTATATTTGCTTAGCATGGAGTACTCGTCGCAAGAAGTTGTATTGGACCTGTCGCTGACCTTGGCGCCGGTGGGAGGCGGAAGGGACGTGCTGGCGCCGACGGCGTGCGTGGGCGGCAAGGAGGTGCGGCTGTTCCCTTGCCTCTTCTGCGACAAGAAGTTCCACAAGCCGCAGGCGCTCGGGGGCCACCAGAACAAGCACAAGAAGGAGCGCGTCGCCGGCTGGAACCCTTACGTCTACGGCGCCGCAGCCGGCCTCGCCGCGCCTGATGCCTGGAAAGCCGTTGGTGGCGCGTGCGTACCCATCGCCTCCCACGGGGTGCCCAACGTCGTCGCCCAGGCCGAGGTGCGCCGCGACGGAGCGGCAGTGCTACCCCGCTTCGCAATGCCGATGGACGCCGGCCGCCGGGACGCGATCGAGATGCTCAACTGGATTAAGTACCGCGGCGCCGCTTCGCCGTCTGGCACCGCCTCCTCCACCGCGTGCTCCGGCGGCGGTGAGCTCGACCTCGAGCTTAGACTCTAATGTAAGACGACCGTTCGCTGTGTTGGATCCGGACATGGCACCCCGTCAGATCCGGCCTCATTTACTCCCTGATCTCTAAGTTTAAATAGACTGTATACACTGAGTATCTAAGTCTCTGGGCTGCGGCAAGCAAACCTCTTAAACAACAAATTTATAAGTAATATTAGGTCTTTTTTATTAAAAGATTAGTCCAATAAATAGAGACATCCTAACATTTATACGTTATGTTTTTTCCCACGATCCATTGGCGCTATTCCCAACACGCTGTTCTTGCAATATGGTTGATTAGTCGCGCGATGTATCTATATATATGTGTGTGTTTGTGTTTGTGTGTGTGTGCGCGCGTGTGTATATAGTTTTTTCTATTTTCATGTGTAATTACACCCTATATTGTATATCACAACGTAGCGAGTATCTCGCGTAACGGAAGGTATGTACATGTAGTATACAAGTATTTAGGACCGTATAGGTGCTATGAACAGTGTTTCAGAGGCGGTATGTACATTTTTTCGACATACTCTTTTTTATGTGTGTATATGAACGTATTTACAAAATACGTTAAAACTATGTACTTTCTTGCATTTTTGTGTGGTTTATATTGAAATATCTTATAATTAGTATACGAGTATATCTAAAGCGATAAATGAGTATTTCAAGTTTGTTTAGATGGTACATTAGAGATGGACGTAATTACACTCGGGGGTTATGTGTGTGTGTGTATTGACTAGCTGAATGCATGTGCGTTGCTACATATTTTTAAAATTTATCATACTATATGTTTCAAAACTCACGGATGGTAAAAATATTTAGAATATGCATACAAACATGTTTTAAAAGTTTTTAAATCCGTCAAGTAAGTCGAAAGCTATTGATCACATCTCGTGGTCATAAGTTGGAAGACATCGACCACACCTTGTGGTCTTAGGTCGGGAGCCCTCAAGCATACCTCGTTGTCGTATGTTGAAAGCCATCGACCATCGCGCGTGATCATAGGTCGGGAGTGGTCGACCATCGCTGGCGGTCGTAAGTTGGCAGCGGTCGACGATCGATCGTGGTCCTAAATCGGGAGTCTTCGATAATAACTTATGGTCGTACATCGAAAGCCGAAAACCATTGTTCATGGTCGTAAGTCAAAAGCCATCGAGGACACCTCGTGATCGTAAGTCAAAACACATCGACCAGTGCTCATAGTCGTAAGTCGGAAGACATTGACCACACCTCGTGGACGTAAGTCGGAACACATCAACCAGTGCTTGTGGTCGTAAATTGGAAGCCGTCGATCATATCTCGTGGTCGTAAGTTAGAAGCCGTCGACCATCGCGCGTGATGGTAGGTCGGGACCAGTCGACATCGCTGGTGGTTGTAAGTTGGCAGGCCTCCGGTGCCCACAGCCCCACCAACTCTTCCTCTGACAGTTCATGTTAAAGTGGTCCTTCAGCCTGACTCTATCATCTGGCCTCATCATCATTAAGGCTCCTGGGAAAGTCTTGGTTAGTTGGAAGGGACTTCAGCCTGCTGACACAACATGCGAAAGGCTAGCTGATTTCAAAGCAGCGCACCCTCAAGTTAGCTCCAGGACAAGCTGTTTCTCCAGGAGGGGGGAAATGTTGCAACACAATTACTCGGCGCTTTGAGAGCGTGTACCAGTACCTCCACCACACGGAGAGCCAAGGGTAGAAAATCAAGATGTAGGGCCAGCCACGGCACCACAAGCATCTAGCGTGCCGGACGGGGAATAGGAGCAGCCGCATATATGTTCCCTTTCCGAGATGGATTAGTTTCTATTTGCATGATTTGGTAGTTTCCTTATTCTGGATTTTTTCCGCATTAGTTAAGATTTGGATTGAGTTTGTTAGGATATGGGCACCTCATGTTATAAGAGGGATAGCCGCAATAATAAAGGGCAAGCCAGAATTACTTATCTTCTTCCTTCTTTATCCGTGCTCTTCCTCTACCCGAGCTCTTCCCTTATCCGAAAGGCTGCTACCACGGTGTCTCCTAGGCGCTCATTCTACCATGCATCCCCACTACAACCTGCGGTCCAACCCGGTCCACATCATGTTATTTCTGAGTTTGTCGTTGTTCAACTGAATAAATTTTGAGAACTAACTTTCAGCTAGAATTTATTTAGGGGGCTTGATGGTGAGATATTGGTGGTAAATTTGCAAAAATGTCTCTTGTATTTACCTTAATAGTAAGGTGCCCGTGCTTACAAAGATATTCTTACATCTTAGATGCCTTATCAAGAATATAGTTTACAAAGATGTTCTTACGCCCAAAATGTCTTATGTAATTCATTTGTACTAATGTTGTACAAGAAACACTATACGCTGTTAAATGTGGACATGCATGTATATAAGATAAATAAAATGTTCATGGAACGGTTTCAGATCACATTTGTTGATATGTACCACCCTTATTTGGTACTCCGTTGCAACGCACGGGCACCTTACTAGTTTGCTATGATATGTGGAAATTCATCTAGAGATATCTTGGTTATCTTCTATCCACGAACAAGCTATATCCTAAGATTTTGAGGTTTCATCTGTTTCGGTGCAATCTTACTTGTTATTGGGAAAGGTTGAAACTTCGATCGAGATTCATACGATGGCATAGATTCCTGAGATCCTAAGCAAGGTGCATGCAAAGTTTCATCTCTTTTGATTGAGAATTTTGGGAGTTGCACAATTCTTAGTTTTGGCTTGGGCTGATTTTCTGTTTTGAAAATAAGGGAGTGGTCAGACTACCCCTAGACCCATCAGCAGGTCAGACCGTCGGTGACTTGCCGGTCAGACCGCACTCCCTGTGGCGATTAGACCAATGAGGTGTTAAAAATTCCCTCTTGAGTTTGTGAATTTGTTGCCTTGTTCTTGGCTTCCAATTCTAATCTTTATAGCTCTGTAGCTGCTGGAGTAAAGAAATTGTGAATACTTGAGGAAAAATTTGAGGCATCATCCACCCCTTCTGTTGTCATTCCGATTCTACTGTAATTAAAAAATGTGTGGAAATATGACTAGATTGATGTATCATAGATCAAAGTCTTAAATGAGTACCATTTTACCATCTTATGACTGACATTTCCTAGAGCACCACTCTGATGAGTGCCTTGATGATCTTTAGGTCACCTATAGTAATCGTGACTAGGGAAAACTTTTCTGGAAATTTTTTTGGCTCCCACCCACCGATAAAATGCAAACTAAAAAAATTACAGAAAATCTCAGAAAGATTCGCTCAAAATTTTTAAATTTTAAATCTGATTTTTTGACTAGAAATGGAAAAACAAAAAAATGGTTTTTGGGTTTGAGTGATCGCTAACCACCATCTTTACTACTAGGCTAGTTACGCATTTCTTACCTTGTATTGGTTAAGAAATTTAGTTAAATTCTAAATTTCAAACCGAAATTAACTGGTTTTAAAATTTTTTTGGATCCACCAAGAAAACCAAAATTTGGCCAAAATTATTTTCCCCGATCGTGACCATGCATGTCATGGTGGATGGTTGAGATCGCTGCCCGCATGTTGTGTGCGGTGATTGAAGGCCTTGAGTTGGGTACGTGTCCATGGTGACACAAGCAAGCGACGGCACAGGGTTCACCATTGTCATCATCCTTTGGGTATGTTCAGCTTGGAACTGGGCAATAACTACAGAGAAAGCACAAATATCACATTGACATTGTAGCGGAGCAACACAAATTAACCTAACCAATTCGTAGATTCGTAGGCCCGTAACACTCTAGTCAGATGCCGGTGAACTCTTTAACATACCTCGCCACTGCCTGAGAGGAGGATGATACCACTATAACACAAATTACAATACAAGATATATCCAAAACTAAGAAAAGTGATTGTTGCATAATAAATTTTCAGGCAGCTGATAATCGAAGTGAGTACATGAATGTCATTTTAGCCATTGCTTTAAATTTAGCCTTCGAACACCTGTTTTTATAAATCTAGCCTCCCTCTGTGGATCCACCACGGTGGGTAGACACATACCGAGCTACAACGGCTCCACAGGCCAGTGTAGCTATCAAGCCAATGTAGCTCACTAGGTGTTTGTTGCACGGTAGATCTACGGAGATAACTATATTTGTAAAAACAGATGTTCAGAAACCAAATTTTAAAAAAGTGGCTAGAGTGATATTTTCAAACTTAATTGGAAACCCTTTTTTCTCCTCATAAGATTCTTGGACTTGCTTTTTTTTGTTAGGTATGGAAACGGATCAAATACGAATCAAATAATCTCGAATACAAATCCTTATTTGTAAAACGAATACGAATATGAATTCATATTTTTAAAATGAATATGAATTCAAATATTTTTCAATACGAATGGAATGTCGTAATGAATACAAATTCGAATCGAATATATATTTAATTTAGTCGAAGCGAATATCCTAAAACTTCTGTAACAAATCTCGGTAGAACAAATTTATGTAACATGACAACACGTCTACATGAGCTAGTAGTGGACGCATAGAATTAGAAATTATGCAAAGTAATTTCACTTCTTGCTTATGAAACTTGGTTTATTAGAAAATTGCTTCTTATAATCATCCCTAGGAAGACCGTCAAGGGTAAAAACAGATCAAATACTAATCAAATAATCTCATATACAAATATGAACATTCTCAAATACAATACGAACAACTCTCCAAGGACTTAGTCTGTACCAATAATGGCAGAGCAGACCACAGAGCTACACGCCTAAATGTACGACGATTTGATCGTGGTGTGGCAGCAAGCCATCAGGACCAGGAAGGCACGTCGTTCTGCACTCACATGATGACAAAAGGCATCTTGTCGAAGAATATGCACTGTTGGTACGTGATACATAATCGCTCCTCTTCGCCGTGGTTTTGGGTACGTGTCGACATACCATGGGAGCAACCTACGCAACCGGTAGCTCAGCCAAGAACAGGCCAAAATTTGCCTTTTTTGGCATATGCCTCGTGTGGATATTAAAACTACATAAGAAAGGGCACCTAGTTAACAAGTGTTTAGCTAGATATCGATCGAATTCTAGCTAATTACACTCATGTAAAACTAGTTCAGAACATAAAATTGTGCATAGTTCCAACAAGGATTTTGGTTATCAGTGGAAAAAATACTGAAGGTGGCTGGAATTCTTGGAATAATCTTGGCCAAGATTTTTAAACAAAATTTGAATTCTAATCTGGTTACCAGCTAAAATCTCGAAAAGTCCCAAAAAAGTCTCGGCCAAAAATTTTTTAATTAAAATTACCACCCCTCCACCGAGATTTCTCTGGTTACCGGCCAAAACCGGTTTCAACTTGTAACAAACATATTTGTATGCACCGGATATCTTTACTATATAAAAGAAGGAGTTGGTGGTTGGTGCGGCCTCTTCTACCACTATCCCTTCTACAACAAAAAGTAGTTTGATGTGTGGGCCCACCCGCCCCACCAACCGCCCGAGCGCCTCCTCCCCACGAACCCGTGCGCCTCAACTGCCCGTGCGCCTCGCCCCCATCCCCCGAACCGGTGCGCCTTCCTCCCCCTGATTTCTCCCTCTGTCCCCTCCCCCGCCTCCTCCTCCTCCCCACCTCGCGCCGCCGCCTCCTGCCCTCCCTCCCACCCCGCGCCGCCGCCTCCTCCCCTCCCTCCCACCCTGAGCCGCCGCCACCGCCTCCTCCTCCTCCCCACCCCGCACCGCCGCCTCCTCCCCTCCCTCCCACCCCGCGCCGCCGCTGCCTCCTCCTCCCCCTGCTCCTCCGCTCCGCCGCCAAAACCCGCGCCGACGCCATCATCACCGCCTACCGCGACCACTGCGCCTACCTCGCTCGTGGCGGGGACATCGTCGCTGTCTTCGCCGAGCTCATGGGCCGCCACTACGGTGGCGCCCTCGCCTGCACGATTCCGTCGGCCGCCGCCCTCGCCTGCACCGCCCGCCTCCCGGGCCGCACCGCCCTGGCGCCCCCCTCCCGATCTGCGCCGCCCGTCTCCCAGCGACCCAGCCAGCGCCGCTCTGACACCCCCTCCCGGCCAGCGCCGCCCCAACTGGTGATATTCGTGCCTCCACCCCGCCTCCTCCTCCCCACTCCTCCGCTCCACCCTCGCCTCCTCCTCGCTCCTCTCGCCGCCGCCGCCTCCTCCCCCCGCTCCTCCTCCCCCGATGGCGCCACTGCGAAGCCCGGATCTGTCGAGAGCGCGCCGCCAGAGGCTGCGCCGGCCAAAGACCGGGAGCTGAAGCCCGTGAGTCTCCCATGGTTTCTTCATCTGACACGTACCTTGCCTCTCTAAAATCCTAGGGTTTCATTTGCTCGCTCTCGCTCCAAAATCCTAGGGTTTTCCCGTGCTTTCGCAGTTCCCGATCTTGAGACGGTCCCCTTCCGCGTCCTGAAGCGCGAGGCGGAGTACGAGATCAGAGATGTGGAGGTGATCGTTGTTATTATCCGTTGAATTGCTTGTTTTGTACTACGTTAATTAGGCATTATCCATGCGTGGAAGTGGAATCCATTGTGATACTTGATGAATGATGCTATCTTTTGTTGTGAATTGTGATCAGTCATACCATGTTGCTGAGACGACGATGCCTGGAAGAACTGGATTTGATTTCAATGGATCATCTCAGTCATTCAACGTGCTGGCGTCTTACTTATTCGGTAAGGTAGTTGATATGCTTCCTCCCTGGGTCAGAAATTCCTTCCCGTGTTCCATTGAAATTTATATAATGCTTATTATTATTTGTATGCTTGCCTTCAGAACACAACTGCTGAGCAAATGGAAATGACAACCCCTGTTTTTACTCGGAAGGGTGAGCCCAGCGGGAAAAAGATGGACATGACCGCCCCAGTGATAACAAAGAAGGTGGGCACTGTATGGCCCTCATGAGCCATTGTTCTGATTGTATATGTTTGGTGATTCAGGGAACTATGTTCTTACCAGTTAGAAAGTACTGAAAAGTTATTGCTACAGTAAACTAGGAACAACACATAGTAGACCATTCTATATTTTCTAGAATAAGTTATTACTTTATTACAAAACTGATATTGTTGTTTATTATTGTTTGTTAAATGTTGGCCTGAATCTAAGGTAGTTACTTTTTTATAGCTACTTTGCTAAGCATTGTTGCTCACTTTGTCATTTTTATTAGAACGACGCTTTTTATGGATTACTTACAATGTGTTTTCAGTGCCCTGTTATTTCCTTTTATTTCGAAGAGTGCCCTCTTTATGTCTGATGAGAGATATATCAGTAGTTGTTAGTTTTGTAGTGGTTGAATTGTTTAAACACACATTTCGTTACTCCCTCCATCGTTATTATAACTTTAGAAGTAACTGTGTATGTGTGCGATCGAACCTTTAACACAGTAGTAGTTCGATCTGAAGGAGTTGAGTTGTTTAAACCTATGTATTAGAATTAGTTTAGTATAAATGCTTAATTTCAATAATTTTTTGATAAAGATATGTTGATACATCTAGAATGTGCAATGGATCTGTCTCTCGGATCAAGATTTTCTTGTGCATGTAGTATTATTCATTTGGGTGTTAAATTGATTTTTTTTGTCTATCCTAGATCTGTGTAGCACTGTTGCTATTACATTGATTTTTTGTATGCATTATGATTCCTCCCTAATTATTGGCTATCATCCCTAACCTGACTACCACCACCATCACACAGCCATCGCACACACAAGCATGCAAGAAAAACACATCTCTTTTGTGGCCCCACAGCGCTCAAATGTTTTTGAATTGTGATCATCCCTTCCCCAGAACCATTGTGATGATTCTGCTTGCTTTTGGCCCAAAATTGATTGAGAGATAATTAGAATGAGTTTGTTTCATGCAAGTGTTATGTGTAAACAAGATGTTAAATCGAGGTATTGATTTTTCTGTTTCTGTGTGTACGCGTGACATTCTTGGTGAGCCTCTTTTGGTTTTTTATTTCTGTGTGTGCCATATGATATATCATAGTAGTAACGTATTGCAAAACAATCACAAGTGCATCATCATATAGCTAGGCAACTATGAGAGGTCATAACTTGTAACACTAGCATATAGCTAGGCAACTGTGATTGGGATGAACATGTTGTTGACTAATTTTGTACAGTTTTATTTAGTTTTGGTCCAAATAAGGATGATGTCCTAAAAGGAACTTGTAACACTAACCTAAAAAGTTGTATCGGTCAAGAAAATTTCTACTCTACTGATACACTTTGTTTCATGTGTCGCAACAAAGTTTTTCTCCAAATTTTATAGACTGACATGCACAGATCTTCGATAGAGGTGAATTGATTGGCATAGCCTTCCATTTGGCTATTTTATGCTGCTCTGGATTAATTTTGAATCATTTCTAAATTTTACATACAATTGTTTAATCAACATTTCCCTTTTATCTAACATAAACACCTTCAAATATTTCATTGTAGTATTGCTTTCTTAAGTGTTAGTTCACTTAGCTTTGGTATCAGTTTTTATCAAATTGGATGATTACGTTGTTTTTAATATAAGACATTGTGTGTGTCCACTTCAAGAAATCTCGATAAGACGCAGTCCTGCTCAATGCAAATATTACTTACTGTGGCAGCAGCATTTACTATTTGGGATGTGGTCAAGGTTAAGTTGGTGACTGAAATTGAATCCTTTGTGTTAGCGAGGTAGACGCAAGGACATACAAGGTATGTTCTTTGGTGAAACTGAGATCTCCAATGGTGGCTCAACATGTAGACATGTTTCTGCAAAAATATGTCTTAGATTTCTCATGTCTGTTGTACTCTCTTTTGTTTATCCTCCGGTTGACCATGTTTTTAAGGATATTGGTTGGATAATTTTTGAAGTTGTTAATGAGCTTGCTTTTATGTAATTCCTTTAATACATGTAAAAGAAAATTGATGTTTGTTATATGCTTGGTATCATATTTTGATGATATGTACCATTCTCTTTTGGAATCCGTTGCAACGCACGGGCACCTTACTAGTATACATTATATAATAGACGTAGCATGCACGGATAGACGTACGTATTCTACATATGACCGGCTATTCATAGGAACAAGCTGGTTACCAACGGTTTCTTAGAAGCAACTCCTTCCGTTCAGAAACGTATGGCGTTTTAGAATTTGATTGGTCAAACTTTCTTATTTTTGAGCGTTAATATACATAAAACTATTTAGATTGATAATATATGAAAATATATGGCCCTGATCAACTTGGCTTCGGCTTCTGGCTTATTTTTCACTATTCATAAATTTCGTCTTTTTCTGAACTTTTGGCTTTTTGTTGAGTTTTTTTTTGCCGGTTCTTTTTTTCCCGTATTTGTTTGTATTATACGTAATGGGCTAACATATTTTTTTTTATTTTTAAAATTTTAAATTTAATTATGCTAAATAAGCCTCAGCCAGCTACAGTGCTTTTTTCAGCCAGCTACAGTGTTTTCAGCCATAAGCCACGAGCTTTTCAGCCGAACCGATCACCACCATATATATCATTAGATTTGTTATAAAAAGTACTTTCTAAATATAATATTTTTAATTTATACATTACAATGAAAATTAATAATCAAAGTTACTTATTGAAGGAACATTGTATAATTTTTGAACAGAGGGAGTAGTTGGTTGGTACCTCGGTGGCAACCATCTTTTGAGGATGTTTGTAAGTGGCCCTCAATCAGCAGTCGAAGTGTCACCAGCAAGTTGGTACTCGGTGGCCATGTCTTTTATTGACGTTACAGGTCGGCTACTGTCAGCCATCTTGCCTGCTGGTCACCTGGCATGAACCTTCAGTCACACTGTGAGTGTGAGACACGCCAAACACATAGAACCCTAGCTGCACCAGATTGATTATATGGCGCGCGTTCTACTGCTAGTATGTTGCGTAGTAACCATATTGCATGTTTGGTTGTCATATTATTGCCTTTAGATACCCAGTATCGCACCAACGCATATGGGTATGGTACGTTAATTTGGCGCGCGCGAGGTAGCCTCAGTTTGGTTGCATATATGCATACCACTTGTGATTTCCAGTGGAAGCTAGAAACCTCCAGATTCTACGGAGTAAACCATGCATAGCAGGATAGTTGTCTGCCTCGCCGTCCATGCATGCATCCATCGATCTACCAGGAGGTATCATCTGCTCTCTCTTGTTAACTAGCTAAACATCGAGGAGGAAGACGACACATATTTGCACAGATGTAGTATGTAACAGGGGAAGTATATATTTTGGTCCTCAGCTTTTGCAGTTGTTTTGATTTCAATCTTATACTATAAAACCGATCGAATATTTAATCCCTATGCATTTAAAACCAGATCAAATCAGGCCGGTAAGGCGCAGCCGTCCTTCGCCGAGGCCTCCTCGATGCGGTTGTGCATCAGGGACACATGACGCGCGTCGCGCCACAGCGCCTCTTGCCGGGGCGGCTCGCTCAGCTCGACCCAGCACTGCGAGCACTCGAGGAAACCTAGCCCGACCCAGCACCGCACGAGCTCATCCTCTCATCCTTGGAGATGTTGTGATCCTCCGGCCAGCATATGCACGTCAGGAAGCACTCTCTCACTCCGCCGGTTCCGTCCAATGCGATCTATCTCTCCGTTGATTTTATCACAAAACCATCCGCGTCAAAATGTGTTCTACCTATCTCTCATTGACCCCAACAAGTTAAATTTCATTATTTTTCTCCCATACGACGGCAATAGAGGTCCTTCTCCATCGGCTCCGACTGGAATGGCCACCGCCGTACGCCTCTGTCCGTAAGTATCCACCAAATCAACTCACACTATATATTACCCTCCTCCAGTGCGCCCCGTTGCCGTCGCCGCGTGTGCCCGAACCGCTGCTTCCGCCCCGTGCGTCGCCGCCGTGCCCTCGGTGCGCATTTGCCCAAACCACCGCAACCACCGTGTTCACATCCTCGCCATCATTCCGTTTTTCCAATTCCCGGGACCTCATCGCCATCTTCCCGCCATCGCCCTGCCCTGCCCTGCCCGATTCCATGCTACATGCGTTGTGTAGTACCTAGGCTACCGAGATGACCCGTTCTCTCTCTCTCCCTCCCTCTCCCCTACAGACGGCCCCATGTAATAGCAGCCTTAGCAGACAGACAACAGTATTAGCGCGACAGCACATGTGTAGGCCCTCCCTTAATTTCTTTTAGTACTCGAAGTCACTCGTCAACTAGCTCGAGACGCCATTTGCGACTAGTCAACAACGCATGTGTAGTGTATCCATCAATTGGCCCCTCCAGCAGCAACGGGGTGAATACGAATCGAATACAGGTCAGATAGCGCTTAAATTATATTCACATCGATATTTTTTTGGATTTAAATATGAATCAAACAAACATCGGATATGAATACATACCAGACAAATATCGGAGACAAATTCAAATTGAATATATACCCAATTCGGTCAGATCCGGATATCGTTATAACTTCTATAGTATGAAAACATTAAAGAAACACGAATCACACTTAATCATTCTAGCTAATCCATTTACATCAGCTAAAGAAACACGAATTCACGTTCAATTAAAAAAACTTGTCCAACTAATTAGTCGTATTGTAATAAAATATGCATATTGCTTCGTCGAATACGAATATGGATAGTTTGGAAAAACAACATTTCAGATGGTAAGCCCATACCATATTCACATCTATATTTTTGTTAGTGATATGTCTTAGAGGTAATCATGGAGATAATTGAATTACTTCTATTTTTATTTAAATAATATGCTATTTTGTCCCTTAAATAAATGTTTTTCATATTGATCAACAAGTATGTGACCGAACAGAAACTCTTTATTCTTATTTTGATGTTATTCGTGGAACTACTACCACTATTCCGATGCACTCTTCGTTGAATCGACTGCTTCAGCTCTACTTTCGCTGCACTGTGCGTCTAATAGTAACGATCTATGATCTCTTACTCACATGGCTTCCTGGTTTACGCGGTGAAAATTTTAATGTGTGCTAGTGTTGTCTACCCGTATCCCAACAATTTCTATGTGAATTCGAATATAAATACGAATAGGATAGAAATTGTTAATAGGATGAAAAAAATCTATACTACATTTGCATCATATTGAATACGGTAACTAGATAATACGGATAATTTGTGTCCACTTTTCACCCCTAGCAGCATCTACTCCAGACTTGTTACTAGGAAGGTAGAGGCACACGTACAGACACAATCATCATCACCCAGGCATAATTATCATGTATATGATCACCACTCTCTTAACAAAACCTAATAATTAAGATGATATACATTCCATATATTTCACCAAGACACCTAGAACTTAATCCGGAGGACGAATTTTTTTTTTGGTTCATGCGATCAATAATTGGAAGACTTCTCTCTTCTCGCGGGTGTCGATTTGCCGTGGTCGTGGAGTAACTTCAAGCTAGTCGATCTCGACAATGGCAAGAGAACACCAGCCAGAGAGTGATGTTAACAATTCACAGTCCCGCGCGCTCCCCTCCCTGGTAACAATTTTTCTGTCTCCGCATTAATTTGGAAACTTCTTACAGCCTGCTCAGTTTGACTGAAAAATATAACTTCTGACTGAAATTACACTGTAGCTGGCTGAAATTATACTGTAGCTGATGTAGTTTATTTGGTGTAATTAAATTTTAAAAAAAATTAAAAATAGAAAAAATAGGTTATCCCATCACGGACAATATAAATGAATACGGGAAAAAGAACCGACAAAAAAGCTCAAAAGCCAGAAAAAGACAAAATTTAAGGATAATAAAAAATAAGCCAGAAGGTTAAACCGAAATAAGTGGGGCCTATACGATACATGAGACCACCTTTATTTCTCAAACTAAAAGGGGGAATATTATAATCTACTCCCTTTGTTTTGTTATATTTGTCCAGAACCCACCATACACATATACGAAGAAAGCAAAATAGTTAATGAGGAATGGCCGTACATATCTCTATTAAATAATATAACGCAACTATTTAATCTTTTCCAAAGTATTTAAATAGGACTAGTGAGTGAAATAATACAATAACAACATTCTCTCAATATACAAATATATTAAAACAAATACTTTCACTACAAGAGATATGACCTTCTACGACAATTTTCTCATAACGATAGCTAAATTTGTCGCTAAGTCATTCTGTTTTACGACGTTTTTTAGTGGGAGTACCACTTTATGACGAAAATTATATGTCCGTCACTAAGATCTAGTAGCAGTCGTCGTAAACGAAAGGATTTCCATATTATGACGAACTGCAATTTGTCACGACATGCCAACAAACAATCGTCACAATTTATTATTTAAATTTTAACATGATAAGCTCAACTCCAGATATCATATTTAGGAATACAAATTTTTTTGAATTGTCCAAACTACATCGGATGGTATATCGACAAGTTATAAAACTTTCCAGTTGAAACTTTTTTCATTTGAGTTTGTTTAGGGCCTCAAAGAATCATTACAATATTTAGCAAAGTCAATACTAAAAAATATCATCTAATCAATCACAGATGACTTTGGGGTGGAGTGGTTAGGGGAGATATACGCGAGGCCAAAGGTTGGAGGTTCAAATCCCATAAATCGCACGCGCGCATTTTTCGCGCGAAAAATTGCGTGACTTGTTTGCCTTTTCCGTCCTCAATTTTTTTCCGTTCTCAAAAACTAGCCCATTAGGTCCACCAGTCAGACCCGTCTAGCCAAAACCCTAGCTAAAAACCGTCCCCAAAATTTTTAGCCGCCACCGTCTTTTTCTTTCCCGCCGCCGCCGCACTCGCTCTTTCTTCTCCAGCCGACGCCGCACGCTCGCTCTTTCTCCCGATTCCAAATTTTTTAGCCGTGTCGCGCGCTCGCGGTAACAAAATCGCCGTGTCGCGCGCTCTCACCGACCAATCCTCCAAATCGTGCGTGCCCTCCAAATCACGCCGCCCTCCCATCCGCTGTCTACCCCAAACCTCACGCCACCCCCTGCCGCACTCACCTCTCTCCCCGACGACCCTCACTCTCTGGTGACGCTCCCTCCCCCGGCGACGAGCAAGCTGCACCCTCCCTCCCCGACGACCCTTCCTCCCGGGCAAGCCTCCTTGCCCGGCGACCCTCCATGCACATCATGCCTCCTGGAGGTCGGAAAAGGGGAGGAAGCAACCGGCAACCAACAGGTAAGGGTGCCGTGGATTTGCTAGCTAGCTGTTGGGTGCTCTAATTTCTTCCCCCTCCGCGTGCCTCTGATTATTAGTTAGGGTTTGCTAGATTGCGAGGTTGAGCTACATGCCCACAGGGGAACAATCTCGGCTATTTATTTAATCTGTATGGCTAGAAATGAGTGCTACAATATTCGATTAGGGGCTGAGATGCACTAGCACTAGCTGTATTAAATAAGTATGATGGGGAGGCAGGAACTTTTTGTTTCTGATGTTTAGATAATGGATCACCTTTAAAATTGGTACCTACATCACACTAGTATGTAGTTTCAGCTTAGCAGTGTGAAGATCACACTAGTATGTAGTTTCAGCCTAGCAGTGTGAAGATCACACTAGTATGTAGTTTGAAAGAAACTTGCTATCTTCACTGTTAGATTGGATGTTCCCATTATCAACTTTTCAAACATGTCAAAATTATTCATGCAGCAGGGCCTGTCTGCTTGTCTCCTTAACTGATTATGTAGCCTAGAACTTCTTGACATTGTCATTTTCTAAATTCTGGATAAGCATTGAATGGAATTTTTCATTTTCTAAATTCTGGATAAGCATTGAATGGAATTTTTCAATGGAAATACTCTATATAAAAGGCGTCCACATTATGGTTGAATAGTTTATGGTATTCTGGGTGCTGAGCATAGGATAAATATGAAACAATAGTCACTTGTGCACCTGTTGGTTTTGAACTTTTCATATTATAAGGAATTGAGCTTATTTTTATAGTGCTCTTCTTGTAGCTTTCCAAGTGCATTCCATTATCACCTTGTCACAGCAGAAGTTGCAGTAAATTTATGTGGTTCAATTTGTACAGAAGTACAAATATGTACTAGCCTTTGAATAGATGAAAGATTAGGTAGCATATATTGTTTTCTCCTGTGGAAAATTATCAGTGTTGGGGAGATTGTTCTGTTGTTGCTATTGCATTGGAAACAAAATGGGGAATGATATGTGGATCAGGATATGCTTTATGAAGTGTTAAGTTGATCTTCTGTTGATGCAGATTTTTTTTCTAGAATACTATGTGATTCTCTAAAGAATGGGTTGAGGATCAACTCTTCTGTTACAGTAATTACCTCGCTATGTTGAAAAAAAATTAAATATGCGCATCACCTTTCCTCTTATTCATATCGAATCATTGACCATGAAAATTTGTTAATTTAGGAAAGGTTTTGTGCCGCTTCTCAATTTATTCAAAACAGCCCATTTCCGCATACTGTTTCATCTAAATCTATGCATGTTGTAAAGTGCTTATTCTTTGTGATTTGTGTCATATGTTTTGGCGAGTGCTTGGTATTATAATTTGCAGAAAACATGACACTATGACAGTTATATGAAATAACCATGGAGAAGAAATCAATTGTGTTACTTCAGTTCCTTGTGCAGCTTGGATACGACAGGGAATCACATATTAGATCTAGTTTTCTCTGTGCATCTACTGCCTGTCCATACTGACAAGAGTGTTTTAGACTAGAATGCTAATTTTGGGACAGCCAAAAATGAGGTCACATTTGGATGCTGATCTAGTTGTCCTGCACATGAAACAGTAAACCCAATTTGAATCTATTGGTACCTAGCTGTTCAGTTTGCACACAATACTAAAGAAATCAACATATATGGTCTTCATTCACAGGTGCAAGAGCTTCAGGCTGAGCTTGAGATTGAGAAACAATCAAAAGAAGACCTTCGGCATGAGTTCGAAGCCATGAAGAAAGAATCTGAAATGGCAATGGACACTTTAAAGAAAGAATCAGAAATGGCATTGGCAAAACAGGCTGAGGAGATCGAAAATTTAAAAAAGGCATCACAAGAAACGATGTCCTTCCTTCGTCAAATGCTAGGTCCTAGAGATGGTTGAACTTGGTTTGGTGGCCGGTCGTTTACACCTAGGTACTAGTAGCTCTAACTTTTGGACTGTGCTGCTGATTGCATTGTTTTGCAACCTTTGAGCTGTGCTAGAAGTATTGTGCGGCCTATGAACTTTGAACTTGTGGCTGCTATAATTTTGGTCAGTGCATATGGTCTGTGAGATGTATTGTGGCCTGTGAACAAAACTTGTATTCTGGCCTGCTATTGTTGTCAGTGGATATGGCCATTGAAACATGTATTGTGGCTTGCTGCTGTAATTTTGGTTGGTGAGTTTGAACTTTAGTTAACTGCTGAATGATATGATCAATTTGTGGCCTATATTTTATTATGTATTTGCTTGTGTTGATCTGTGTATTGATTATGGATTTAGCCCATAGATAATTGTGTCGTATGTTATATCACTACATTTGGGCCTTGAATTGAGCCTAAAAAAGGCTCTTAAGAGGCCTTTTAATGAATTATGACAATAAAATTCGTCGCAATATCTTGCCACGTGGCATTATGGCACTTGATAGTTAGCGACGTTCCTTCCTGAAACAACGACAATATGGAGATGTCACAAATTTTGTGACAAAGCAGTATCGTCAAAAATTTAGCGACGAAAAAACTCGTGTTCGTCACCAAAGGTGTTTAGACACGTCAGTTAGGCGACAAATGCGAATTCGTCACGCAACCGTCACAAAATCCATAACTTGACGTAAATTTACTCTTCAACGACAAAAGTTGATTGTCGCAGAAGCTCAGGTGTGTTGTAGTGTTTTGAGACTATAGACAAATATAGCAAAATGAAGGGAGTGAAGTCCTCATTTGTTTTGGTGAAGTGTGGAAGAAATTCCTATGTCCCGCACTGAAGTTAACACACAGATGACCAATAACGTACCACTTACCCTTCCACCAAATGACCAAATTAAAAGTCTGTAATAACCAAATGATCAGTAGAAGTCAAGAAAAATATCCTTCAAGTACTTCTTAGTCTAAATATATATAAGTCGCTATGGATTCGTACGGTCATATATTTTAAACTTTGACTATTAATATACATAAAAGTATATAGATTAACCACATTAAAATAATATAATTAGATTTGTCTTATAAAACATTTTATAATCCATATTTTTTATTCTTTTACTAGTATATTATGATAAATATAATTGTTAAAGTCTTGCATTGGAGACTGTGAGAAGCTAATAATATATACATCGAGATGGAGGGAACGACAAATTGGATACAATCTCACACACTTTCACAATAGGATCTAGATTTGTTCCCCCGGGAAAAGATACTATTATTAGGCCCGTTTGGAACTAATGATTTTTTATTCCCGAATTGAACTGTTTTTTTTACGAAATTCTTGCAAAATTCCTGTAAAATAACTACATTCCAAACAACCAAGGTCTACTTAAAGTGAATGATCAATGCCACAGATGGATGCAAATTAAAATATCTAGAGATTGAGCTTCGAGGAGACATGAACATGTGAAACCTTGGGAGGCTTTTCTTGTGCTCTCCCTCTCTACTTCCATTTTGAACATGGTCTCCAGGCAGGGAGGACTCTGTTTTTGCATCTCATGACAGCACAAACAAATATACGACAGACCATATTATGCAAATTATACTACTAGTCTCACCGTTTCAGATCTGCGTACCAGAATTTCAAACCTGCTTAAGTGGATGTTTTTACCCTTTATAGGGACATCCCTTATATTATGCGCGGTCCAATTTGTTCCTTTTTAACTTAAAATCCATGCATGTATATTTTAGGAATAGAGAATACACTAAAAGATAAAATGATGTGAATCTCAAGACAAGATAGATGGTGGATAAGACAGAAGGATGTCCTCTTAAGAGATAAAAAGCCATTTTCCATATATGTATGCAGGGGTGGAATTGGGCCCATGGCAAGGTAGGCTTTAGCCCGGGGTGTGAAAAAAAATATAGTGTATAGCCTAGGTATTTTTAATCCAGCCCGGGGTGGTATTGCTAGAATTCAGCCCAGGTAGCCCATAAGATATTTCTACTGTCCGCCAGACAGCGCAGCCTCCGCACGCTTCGATCGGGCATTCGGCCCACTTCGCTCACGCGCTCGCCCATTACTTGTGCTCTCCTATGGCTCAATACAGCCGCCGTTCTGGTCTTGTCCGTCCGATCAGAAGCCAAAACCCTAGCGCACCGCACCGCAGAGCCAAAAGGCGACGCCGCCCTCGTCTCGGATCTCAGTCGATCTGGCGCTGCCTGGCTCTTGCCCCGCCCCCCTCCCGGCGCCACCCCCCTCTCGGCCCGCCCTGCCCCCCTCCCGACGCCGCCCCGCCTCCCGACCAGCGCCGCCCGGCTCCTTACCCGCCCCCTCCCGGTGCCGCCCCGCCTCCTGGCCCGCCCCCCTCTCGGCGCCGCCTTGCCTCCCGGCCAGCGCTGCTCGGCTCCGAGCCCGCCGCCTCCCGGCACTGCCTTGCCTCCTGGCCTGCCCCCTCTCGGCGCCGCCCGGCCTCGACGCCTCCCAGCTAGCGCCACTCGGGAGCGGCTCCTGGCCCGCCTCCAGATGGTAAAATAGAAGAGGTTATTTTCTTGATTTCTTCCAAACTTGTTCAGATTTAACATGGTCCCAACACCATTTCAAGAGATTTTAGTGATTTTCAACAAAGCACTTATTTTTTTCCGATCAATCTTTAGATTGCGCTAATTTAGATTCAAGGTTTATTTCTTGTTGTATTTATTGCTTATAATGGATGTTAGTGGAAAATTCCTCAGAAAATTCTGTCCAGAATATAGCATGTATTATATCATTTCGCATTGAAATCTAGTCAGGGTTTCAATGATATGCTATTATGCTAACATCCTAGTCAGGGTTTCAATGATATGCTATTATGCTAACATCCTTCCTAAATCCTGATTAACTCTGCTTAATTTTTCTGATCACCCTGTAGGTCGAATTCCCCATTTTTCATGGTCAGCCTGGTTACCAGCTTCTTTTGGAATCTTTGCATAGCCGTAAGTATGATTTCCCTCATTAGTCATTTAAATATTTGTGCTGCTTACCTATCTGTCCAGTTCTAAATACCTCATAATATCCTGAATTTTCTTTGTTACTGTTCCCTAGTCTTTCTTTGATTGATAGGTTGACATCAATTCCTATCATATCTGCAGCCTGCAGGTATGATTTTCCATATGTCCAGCTTGTATTGTTAATTAGCTCACTTCTAACAACTTATATGTTGCTTTCATCCAGTCATTGACTTTGACAACACAAACACTGCTTGGAGGAAATATGACACAAGTGAGGAAATTTGATTGTCTATTGTCTTAAGTTTTTGAAGCTGCTTAGTTGACAACACAGACATTGCTTTTCAAAATGTTCGGTTGCTCTCAAAGACCGTACAAGCATGATTATCATAATTTAAGAGGCTTAATAAAAAATGGAATGTGCATTGTTATAGAGATGCTAGAAGTGCAAAATCATATTGGAGTTTGTTGAATAGAAGCTCATATGGTGTCTTTACAGGTTTTGGTTCATGTCCAACTATCAATGAAAAAATGACAGGATAGGATAGAGAGTAAATCTTCGTAATTTAGGTATTCAAATTGTATCTCTATTATGTTATATTGTTTATATTTTGATACAATGCTATACTTTTCCTTATTATGCTTTATGTTTACTTGTTTAGTATTGATCTCAAGTTTCATATCAGTAATGTAATTAGTCAATTATGATATACTTTTGTTATATCGTGGTATAGGTATAAATTGGCGTTAATTTTATGTTGTTATAGTTCAGCCCGGGGCGTAGCCAAATACTGGTTCCGCCACTGTATGTATGCATCGAGATAATACGGTAGCTAGGGAGAAAATAAAACGCGCTTATGAACATTTTTGTCGTTTTGGCTGCAGGGGAAAAGTAGCGTAACGCACCATGTCCAATCAAAAGAAGAAAGCCCAGAATAGATTGGCGCAAGGCAAGCCAGCACCCATTGAAAAGGGAAAGAGAATGGAAACAAAGGCTGAACAGGAAAAGAACCAATAATAGACGCCGATGTATGCAGCAGACATAACTGCAGCCAACAATGCAAGATATTCGATATAGCGACATATGCGCCTGGCTAACTATGCCGACATAGCAGGCAGATATTCGATCCAGATACTCTAAAAGTGAAATCCATGGTGCTTCGTAAAGTTCTGTGAATTTCTCCCGCATTAGATCATTGGATCAGCGAAGAACACATGTAAGATATTGTAAGCTTGTGGTGGTGTTTGCTGTGCATGCCGTTGCAAATAATCTAATTAAGCCATTCCTTTTTTATCAGATGGATGAGAGTGGCCGGAAGTTTTCCCTGGTATAGCATTTATACCAACATGCACTACTACAGAAAACGTCATCACAGACGGTTCCAAAATATCATCACAGACGGTTTTGTGAACCGTCTGAATTTATGAGTCAGTAATGATACGACGTCATCACAAACGGCTTTCGAACCGTCTGTGGTGAAAATATCACAGACGGTTTTTAACTAAAAACCGTATGTGATAGCTGATAATCACAGACGGTTTTTAACGAAAAACCGTCTGTGATTATCAGCTATCACATACGGTTTTTAATTAATTAAAAACCGTCTGTGATATGTTTTTCTACCCCTAAATCTATTCCTGTTTATTGGCTAGTCTCAGGAAATGCTAGCCATGCCCTCTGAAACAAACAGATGAACAAGTATATGTATACATACAATTCACATCTCAATTCATTTGACAAACATAAAACATCCAATTCACATCACATTTCATTCACAAACATAAGTCATCCATTTCGCAAACGAATTAATTGAAATGAAATAAAATATCCATTAACAAATTCACAATTACAAAAGATGTACATTGCATTTGCACTCAGATGGTAACATTGCATTTTTTATTGCTCTATCACTCTGGAAGCGAGGACTTGCGGAAGGAACAGATCCATAATCAACGAACTTGTCAGGCTACACAAGCTATACTTGGATGGTGCATGATTGCCATTCAAGTATTGTTTGTGCAGCTAACAAGTTCGTTGATTATGGATCCGTTCCTTTCGCAAGATCTCGATTCCGGAGTGATAGAGCAATAAAAAATCATGGTGCGTAGTGGAACCTTCCAGCTGGGTTTATGACGTTAGCCACCAGAAAGTACGCCATCTCTCCTCGAATGTGTGAAAGGTCGGGCTGTTTCAATGCAGTTGACGGGATGAACGCAGCCTGTCGATAGGAATATCAATGTGCGTATATATTAACATATTTAAGATGCATATTTGAGATGCATACTTGGACAAGACTTTGCATATTTGAGATGCAACTTTAAACTTCAAATCCCATATGCTGACTAAAGCTACATTATACATTAACATTATACTTTAGTAGCTCATTATACATTAACATATACATGAATACAAGCTGCAAGTAGCTAGTAACTGACAAAATGAGTTGTACAATGCTTACCGAAAAAGATCAAGTGCTCGGGGAGGCGGTGACGGGCTCGGGGAGGCGGCGACGGGGCTCGGGGAGGCGGCCAACGAGGTGCTCGGGGAGGCGGCCGACGAGGTGCTCAGGGAGGCGGCCGACGGCGGCGACGGGCTCGGGGAGGCGGCGACGGGGCTCGGGGAGGCGGCCGAAGGCGGTGATGGGCTCGGGGAGGCGGCGACGGGGCTCGGGGAGGCGGCCGACGAGGTGCTCGGGGAGGCAACGAGGTGCTCGGCGAGGCGGCGACGAGCTCGGGGAGGCGGCCGACGGCGGCGAAGGGCTCGGGGAGGCGGTGACGGGCTCGGGGAGGAAGTGCTGAGGACAAGGACGCACGAGGAGGCAGCGGGGTCCGAGGAGACAGATCGGGATTTAGACCTAGAATAACTGTAGCATACGCGAAAAACCCTAGCCAGAGGGTATATATAGGGAGGCTTATTACAGACGGTTCTACACTTAGAACCGTCTGTGATAACAACTATCACAGACGGTTCTAAGTGTAGAACCGTCTGTGATAGTAAGGTTATCACAGACGGTTCTAAGTGTAAAACCGTCTGTGATAAGCTTTATGTCAGAACGCTTCGTGTTTCGATCGTCTAATTAACGTCTCTCGATCGTTATACGAAGCGTCTATATCATTAATGTTTGGGTATACAAACCGTCTGTGCTAAAGGTTAAATATGCGCGTCTAATCCAGGTCTCTTCTACGTATGTACAATATGGCTTCTACTATTCTTGTGATCATCTCCTTCCTCTCATCTGTTCATCAAGAATTGTTCGGCCGGAACCTTACACAGGCGGCCAGCAATTTGCAGCTGGAGCAGCTTCTCCGCACACGCCCTGCTCTCCTTCCCCGACTTTCTTGCATTCGTCAGCTCGACCTGATCATCCATCGTCGACGGAGGCGTCTCGCTGCCGCTCAAGAAAGGGAAACAGCCCTCACCCTGGTTCTTCTCCACAATGTGCGCAAAGCGGAAGAAGCTCTACACGCATTTGAGAGACTGATGGATAGCCTTGCCGACCAAGCAGAAACGGCAGATTCTGAGGAATCTTTTCATGCTATCCTCTACGACATTATGGGCTATGCTACTGATTATTTGCCCAGGCTGGAGGAGAAAGTGCTGAGGACAAGGATAACGGCGTTCGAGAAGTCAGCGGCTGATTCTCCAAGTCCCAAAGTCGAAGAAGAAGCGTACGAAGCTCAAAAGATTACAATCTGGAAAACTCTTTACATGTGCGACTTTTGTAATAAATTTGCCTCTAATTGAAATTAATAAATTTGCCTTTAATTTGTGATCTCTTGTCTCAGTAGTTCTGTAGTTAAGTTATTAGAAGCAATGTGTACTTATATATTAACCTCTGATCATGAACAGAATATGACAGACAAAGGGACATCACAGACGGTTCTTAACAAGAACCGTCTGTGATAGTCTACACAACACAGATAGTTTTTAATAAAAAATCGTCTGTGATAATTCCATATTATCAAAGACGGTTTTTAATAAAAATCGTTTGTGATATCAAAGTACCACAGACGGTTCATCGGTAATAACCATCTGTGATACTCGTTTTATCCGACGCCACTAACATAGACGGTGTCCAAATTAAAATCGTCTGTGTTAGTTTCAATCACAGACAGTTTTGTCAAACTGTCTGTGATTGGCCGTCTAGTATTAGGCTTTCTGTAGTAGTGATGCAACAACACAATGCCGATGATATGCTTCTGCATAGACTATATATTGTTGTGTGCATTGTAAGATATACAGTACATAAACCGTTTAACCGATCAGGTATAGCGATAGGGTAGTGCGACATTTTATATACAAATAGAATAGAAGTTTTGCTGTAACAAAATAGTCACATATTAAGGCTCTATTCTGGCAAATTAATGATCCAAGTCTCAGGAGTTTTAGAGCATGAAATAGAGGATAACCTGCCAAAATCGTTTGGAAATCCTTCAATTCAGATGGGCCTGAGCCTTTTGTGGATATAGGAGTATAACTCACTTTAATTTGCTTATTTTCTTGGACAGTACTTAAATTAGACATGTCTAATGCTTAGGTGGGCTCTATTCTCGCCGTCCGCCGCCGCCCGCCGGAGTGCCGTCGCCGTGGCTGCCCCAAGCACCTCCCTCCGCCGGCCTGGCCACGTCAGCAGCCGGGGCTGACGTGGGCGCCACGTGCCCGGCCGCGTCGGCCCATCCTGCCCCGTCGGCGCCACGCGGGCAGGCATGCTACCTCAGCCACCCCTTCCGTCTGTGAGCCCGGTCCATGGACTAGGGCCCACATGTTAGTGGGCTACCCGAGAATTCCTCAGGGCTGACGTCGCTACTGACGTCATAAGCCTGATTTTTCAGTAGACAAATAATCTGGCCGAAAAGCAATTCCCTGCTGACGCAATAATTCAGATTTTCCTATAGAAAAATAATTCCCAAAAATCCTTTTGTCCATTTTCTCTCTTTTCAAACTTCCCGGTGCCCGTTCTTCTTCGTCCTAACTCCGATTTAGCCCATTCAAATTTCTAAATTCATCAAACATTCCCCTCTATCCATTTATAGCCTCAATTAAAATATTTGAAGTTTATTTGAATTTGGTGGGTTATTTTCACGTGTAGACTTCGACGATTCGGGGAAGTTCGACGATGAAGGTTTGAACCAAGTTGAAGAGCAAGGCAAGTCACACTCCTTGATCATGTTGGTCACAGTTTCCAAAATAAAATTATGTTGGTTTAAATTGTATTGCATGCGTATTTCTATTCAACTATTTCAATTCAGTTTTAAATTTAGTTATTGCCTACTTGTTAATTCCTCCATTAATATTGAATTCCTAACCTTGTCACCCTAGATCAAACTCTAGTTAGTACATTAGTATTGGCTAGAGAATATTATATCAAATGCTTAGACCTGCTTAGTTATACTTTGCATTTTGGGATACCTTTTTACATAAAATGATGAACGTTTCACATAAAATGATATACTCTTGATATGTACTCTTGACTTTGGTGAGTCAAGGAGTGTTATAAAATATTTTGAAAACAAAACATGAAACCTGGTTTAGACTTAGGCAATTGGTTAGATTAGGTGGGTGCAGGCATGCCCTGTTTGTTGGAGCCGCAGTGGTTGACTGTCGTGCACAGAGGTATGTGGTTGGGCCTAAGTCAGATTAAGGACCGGTCTGTGAGCTACTGTTGCAAAGCCCTAATCGTACTACCACACGGCTGGTATGGGACAGCCCTGGCTGAATAATTTGTGAAGTCCCAACCTGAGTCAAGTCGTAGGTTGAAAGTGAGCGTGGTTGGTGCCATGTGAAGTCTCACTTTGGCGAGCATGGTTAAGCCATGAGAAGCCTCGTCTAGGCTCAAGAGGGGGTCCCGGTCTGGTGGATTCCTTACTGGGGTGAAACCGTAGAGTTGGCTTGGCCAGGTTGAAGGCTTTGCATTGTAAAGGTCTTGTCACGACTCCTCGCCGCACACCTAAGGAAGTGTGTAACTCTGTGGCAATATGCGATGATCGTGTCTTGTGGGTAAAGTTGTACAACCTCTGCAGAGTGTATAATCTATCCTGGATAGCCGTGCCCACGGTCATGGGCATGCTGAGTAAAAGTTTTTCACGGATTAGATTTTGTTTTACAAAAATGATTTTCGAAAACCTTGTGGATGGATGGAATCCATGAGAGAATGAAAACCTTGTGGGTGGATGGAACACATGAGAGAGATTGGAAGCTTATGGATGGATGGAATCCACGAGTGTTTGGAAACGTGTGGATGGATGGAATCCATACGTGATCTTTTAGAAAAGATGGTCCGGGTGGGATGCCCGTGGATAGGTTGGTGTATGGTCGGAGCCTGCATTGACGGTATTATTTTCAATTACAATTACTGTTTTTACTTACCGTATTAAATTCAGCAATTTCAATCTATTTACTGTATTTCTATAAATGTTGTTTTATGCAAACTAACTGTATAAGCCTTCCATTGAAGCCTTTATCATTATGTTGCATTTCTCCATGTGATTTGCGGAGTACAAGTTTGTACTCACCTTGCAATCTCCATACAGAGGAAGAAGATGTCGACTACGGTGAAGATCTGGACGAATAGGCCGCGTCTTACTGTCGTTTGCCTGTGGGCAGGCTTGGGCTTCGCTTTTATCAGTTTGCTTCCGCAGTTATTTCCTTTATTTATTTTGGCAATGAGCGTTGATGTAAGACTTGGCCAAAAGGCCGTATCCTTTTATTTAATATATGAAGTCATTTGTGCTTGGTATTTATCTTTGTTGTGACTGTGTGCACTAACTGATCCTGGACTAGTGCGATTTACATAGAGGATCCAGGAGTCATTACTCCGGGTTCCGACAAAGGAGGTATCAGAGCCATGACGATACTAAGACGTGACCGTAGGTAGAATAGAATGGTTGACCATAAGGACTTATTTTCTTATAAATAATATTTTCTAAATATATATATGTATGTATGCATATATATATATATATATATATATGTATGTATATATATATGCTTATCCTTACCCCTCAATCTCTTCTTACTGTCATCCCTCAACTCTTCCTCGCCTTTATTGTGATCATTCAAAAATACACATCTAACTTCTCCCTCTTCTTCAAACCATTGTAGATGAACACTTATGATGATGCACCCAATGATGGATGGAGTATGGGTCTTTGTCGACTGCTTTGTCGTTTGGGTTTTCAACGTCGAGCTATCTACATGCATAAACAAGATCGCCATGGAGACCGGATAGTGGGACATCGCTTCACTCTACTCATTACTAAGCAAACTGGACAACGAAGTCTGCGTCTCCGCTTCAAGGAAAATGGATACTCATTTAACAGAGCCAGACAAGAAGCCGCTTGTAAAGTAGTCCTTCGTCTATGCCACCTCTTCAGTCTCCACATTAAAGGAACTCGTGTGGTGCATCGAGAGCTACGAAGGATGACTCCAAGATGACCCTTACCCCTTTAGGATCAGTTGTTAGGCTAGTTAATAAAGCATTGTTATGAGTTATCAAGTGTTCTCTTTTGTCGACAGCCATAACTATTACTTATTATGAGATTAATAAAGGTTTTATTAAAGCTGAAATTTTGCCTTGGGTTGCACAAAATATCCCCCATTCCTTCTTTTGCCTTGAACCTCCTCCCTCCTAATTCTTAAAAGCAACCAGCAGATGGTGAACACAAGGAACAACGACAACATGAATGGAGAACCAGGAAGTCAGTCCGTCCCTCCCACCGGCAAATGAACCTGACTGGGCTCAGATGATGGCAAACCAGACTCAACTCATTCAACTGCTAATGCAGACCATCAACAACACCGCACCACCAGCTCCACTTGTGCCAGCTTAAGCTCCTCAATCAAGACTATCGGAGTTTATGCGCTTGCGTCCCCCGACCTTCTCCAGCAGCACTGAACCTATGGACGCAGATGATTGGCTCAGAGCAATCGGAAAGAAGTTGGATATCATCCAATGCAGCGATCAGGAAAGAGTTTTGTTTGCTTCGCATCAGCTGCACGGACCAGCATCAGAATGGTGGGACACTTACACTACTGCCCATACCAATGTTCAAGATATCACTTGGAATGAGTTCATGAGGAACTTCCGCAAAGCTCATGTTCCCACTAGCACCATCACTCTTAAGAAAAGGGAATTTCAAGCACTGCACCAAGGAAGCCGCTCAATGAGTACTTGCAGAAGTTCAACCAGTTGGCCCGTTATACCCCGGAAGACGTTGCCACTGATGAAGCCAAGCAGGAAAGGTTCTTGAAAGGACTCAATGATAACATATCGGTTCAACTCCTCTCCAATGATTACGCTGATTTCCACCAGCTTGTTAGCAAGGTGATTCGCCAGGAGTCCAAGCACCAGGAGATTGAGAACCGGAAGAGACGGATGCATGGTCAGCATATGAACACCGACAGTTTCTCCAAGGCTAGAAGAGCTCCACCGCAGACCAACAGATTCCAGCCCTCATCATCAACCGGAGAGCTAGTCCCCATGGACCCCTCCCCCAACACTGAAGACAACAAGGTCTTGAAGGACTCAAACCCTGCAGCGGGAGTCACCTGCTTCAACTGCCATGAGATGGGACATTATGCTAGCAACTGCCCCCAAGAAGCAACAGGTAGTGAAGAATGGTACCCCAGGAACATCAATTGCCAACAACCTTCATGCAGCAAACAGAGGGCCGAAGAAGTTCATGAAAGGACGTCTGAATCAGATATCAGCTCAAGCCATGCAGGGTAAGACCCAAACCCAATTCTTGCTAGCCAACCCGAATCTCGGGGACGAGATTCTTTTTAAGGGGGGTAGATTTGTAACATCCCAGATTTTACTAAAATAAAAATAATAAATAAATAAAAATTAATTAAAATAAAATTTTAATAAGTATTTTTGTGCCTAAATTTTAAATTTGGATTTGCCCTGAATTTCTGTTTTTGAAAAAAAACTGTATTTGGAAAGTATTTTAAGTGAAAACCTAAAAATAATTATTAAAAAAAATGGTATTTTGATTTTCTATGAAAATCCTACTTTAAATTAATTATTTGGATTTGTTTGGCTTTTATTTGGTTTCCTGGATTTTTTGGAGTTTAAAAATGTAATTTTGAAATTAAAAAGTATTTTCAATATAAAATTATAGAGCCAACAATAGTTGGAAATATTTTTATTAACTTCCAAATGTCTCCAGGAGGTTCTAGGAATTTTTCTGGAGTTTCTGGAGGTCATTTGGTATTTTTCTGAGTTTAATGATTTTCCTTTGCTTTTCTGAAAATCTTAAAAACAGAAATAAAAATTAAATCCCCAGCCCCTCCCATCGGCCGCCACGTGGACGGCCGGATTCCACCCACGCCAGCCACCCGATCTGCCTCTCCCCTTCCCCCGCTCGCCACCTGGCTGGCCCAGATGGCCCGTACCCCGCCCCCTCACTCCCGTCCCACCGTCCGCCCCGCCTAACCCCGCTGCCGCCCTTGGCCACGCGGCCAAATCCCCGCCGCCCGCGCCTCCCGCTCTTGCTGCCAGCCGACACCACCTGTCGGCGCCCCTCTTCCCTCCCTCCGCCTCTCTCTGCCCCGCGGGCCCGCCCGTCAGCCGCCCGCGCGCCCTCTGTCTCTGCGTCGTCCCAGGCACACATGTCGGGCCCGTCTTCCACCCCACCTCCTCCTACCTCATGCCGCCGCCGCCCGCAACCACTCCTCCGCCCTGCCCGACGCCCCCCTTCCCCCGCGTGCGCCGCCCACTCCCCACTTCCCCTCCCGCGCGACGCGCTCCACTCCGCGCCCCGCGCCCACGTTCCCCACCCTCGGCGCCCACCTCCTCTCCCCAAATCCCCGTAACCGCCGCCACCTCCCCTACTCCGGCGAGAAATTCCCGGCAACTCCTCCCTCCTCGCCCCTAATTAAACCCCTCCCGGCCTCCCCTCACTCCGCACCACCTCCCCCTCCGCTCACCCTCCCCACTCGGCCACCCCACCGCCGTCGCGCCGTAGCCCCCGAGCCGTCGCCACCTCTTCCTCGCCGCAAGTCGCCTCCCGTGCCCGCCTAGCTCCGCGCGAAGGTAAGCCGGACTCCCCGTCGCCGCCCCTTTCTGTTGCTGCCCTTGCCGTCGGCCGCCGCCCGTCGGAGTGCCGTCGTCGTGGCCGCCCCCGAGCACCTCCCTCCGCCGGCCTGGCCACGTCAGCAACCGGGGCTGACGTGGGCGCCACGTGCCCGGCCGCGTCGGCCCATCCCGCCCCGTCGGCGCCACGCGGGCAGGCATGCCACCTCAGCCGCCCTTCCGTCTGTGAGCCCGGTCCATGGACCGGGGCTCACATGTCAGCGGGCTGCCCGAGAATTCCCCAGGGCTGACGTCGCTACTGCCGTCATAAGCCTGATTTTTTAGTAGAAAAATAATCCGGCCGAAAAGAAATTCCCTGTTGACGCAATAATTCAGATTTTCCTATAGAAAAATAATTCCCAAAAATCCCTTTTTCCATTTTCTCTCTTTTCAAACTTCCCGGAGCCCGTTCTTCTCCGTCCTATCTCCGATTTAGCCCATTCAAATTTCTAAATTCATCAAATATTCCTCTCTATCCATTTCTAGCCTCAATTCAAATTTTTGAAGTTTATTTGAATTTCTAGACTTCGACGATTCGGGGAAATTCGACGACGAAGGTTTGAACCAAGTTGAAGAGCAAGGCAAGTCACACTCCTTGATCATGTTGGTCCCAGTTTTCAAAATAAAATTATGTTGGTTTAAATTATATTGCATGCGTATTTCTATTCAACTATTTTAATTAAGTTTTAAATTTAGTTATTGCCTACTTGTTAATTCCTCCATTGATATTGAATTCCTAACCTTGTCACCCTAGATCAAACTCTAGTTAGTACATTAGTATTGACTTGAGAATATTATATCAAATGCTTAGACCCGCTTACTTATACTGTGTGTTTTGGGATACTTTTTTTTACATAAAATGATGAACCTTTCACATAAAATGATATACTCTTGATATGTACTCTTGACTTTGGTGAGTCAAGGAGTGTTATAAAATATTTTGAAAACAAAATATGAAACTTGGTTTAGACTTAAGCAATTGGTTAGATTAGGTGGGTGCAGGCATGCCCTGTTGGTTGGAGCCGCAGTGGTTGACTGTCGTGCACAGGGGTATGTGGTTGGGCCTAAGTCAGATTCAGGATCGGTCTGTGAGCTTCTGTTGCAAAGCCCTAATTGTACTACCACATGACTTAGATTTTGTTTTACAAAAATGATTTTCGAAAACCTTATGGATGGATGGAATCCATGAGAGAATGAAAACCTTGTGGGTGGATGGAACCCATGAGAGAGATTGGAAGCTTGTGGATGGATGGAATCCATGAGTGTTTGGAAACATGTGGATGGATGGAATCCATACGTGATCTTTTGGAAAAGATGGTCCGGGTGGGATGCCCGTGGATAGGTTGGTGTATGGTCGGAGCCTGCACTGACGGTATTATTTTCAATTACAATTACTGTTTTTACTTACCGTATTAAATTCAGCAATTTCAATCTATTTACTGTATTTCTATAAATGCTGTTTTATGCAAACTAACCTTATAAGCCTTCCATTGAAGCCTTTATCATTATGTTGCATTTCTCCGTGTGATTTGCGGAGTAAAAGTTTGTACTCACCTTGCAATCTCCATACAGAGGAAGAAGATGTTGACTACGGTGAAGATCTGAACGAATAGGTTGCGTCTTACTGTCGTTTGCCTGTGGGCAGGCTTGGGCTTCGCTTTTATCAGTTTACTTCCGCAGTTATTTCCTTTATTTATGTTTCCAATGAGCGTTGATGTAAGACTTAACCAAAAGGCCGTATCCTTTTATTTAATATATGAAGTCATTTGTGCTTGGTATTTATCTTTGTTGTGACTGTGTGCACTAGCTGATCCTGGACTAGTGCGATTTACATAGAGGATTCAGGAGTAGTTACTACGGGTTCCGACACCACCCTACCTGCTGTCACACTTCAATGACCTCCTCACGCGCCTTAACCCACCATCGCCTCCCTCTTCTTTGGCCACTATGCCACAGAGGACATGGGTGGGTTAGGTTCCTCAGGGGATTCAACCGCTGTTGTGAACAAATGCTAGCCTGTAGTCATTGTGCTGCTCCTCTGTGTGTACGTCGCGGCATGGGCAATCTCTCTCAGCCTCAAAAACACAGAGTGCAACGTTTTTGTTAGCATCTGTCATCGAAATGGACACATAAGTCCTTTACAGGTTACTTCTTTCTCTGATGAAGTTTATTCTTATGATTCTCCATGCAATTTATTCATATGTTCTCTAAATTGTACCTTCTTCAAATTTACAAGGAAAATATCAAGATAATATCAGCTAATAAAGGTGTGATGCTTGGCCATGTATATATGTGATATCTCCTATGATGTTCGCTAATAAAGGTATGCAACAACTCCGATGTCACCTTTTCTAAATATTAGTGTGTTGTTCTATCGTTAACATCTTTGCGACCTATAATGTATATTTTCTTCTTAATTGTTTGTTACATGGGCTTATACACCATCATCTTCTTTTGTTAGGAATGATTTGTTTCGGTCACTGATGCATGGCATGCCATTTGAAATAATCTCAATCTTTTTGTTCTACCTATGCATTTTCTACAAACACCCTGATTTGATATATCCATTTGCTTGCAACTATAAATATGAGATCTCCTTTTATTTCAAAAATTATCATTTTGTTATCCTATCAGCAAAATTTGACAAATGGATGTTATAATACACATGTGATGTAAATTTTGA
Source organism: Dendrocalamus latiflorus (assembly GCA_017311315.1). Classification (NCBI taxonomy): domain Eukaryota; kingdom Viridiplantae; phylum Streptophyta; class Magnoliopsida; order Poales; family Poaceae; genus Dendrocalamus; species Dendrocalamus latiflorus. The sequence continues at coordinate 4,334,295 of CM029630.1, read as the reverse complement.
ATCTCCTGCTAGAAAAATATTTATTGTTTTATTAAAAATATTCTTTTATATGCATTGTTGAATCCACATGTATATTTAAAATATACTTTCACGTGCAGGCTTGATTAACAATTAGTGTCAATTCTTTTCATCCTCTTCTAGGATAATTAATAAAGAACTTTCTCCCTATCCAGATGTTACAAGTGATGCTCGCTATCTAAGTACGCCATGTTTTGTGTGTGTATATGTTTATTGATGGCGTACAGGTGGACCTGTGCCTAAATTTTTGTTGATCAGACGGTGATTGATAAGCATCAACTGTCTAGTGAAAATTATCTCAAGACAATCACAATCTATAGGTCGCATGTCCAAATACAGCTAAATACTTGTAAAATTCACACAAATAACCCACCCAACCTAAGGTGGGTGGGAATCAAACTCTGATCATTTGCTAAAAAGACATGATGCACATCGCTTGTGCGCTATCCTACTGTTAGTGGTGAACCCGTGAGTTACATCTGAGGCCCCGCTCGGTTGGGCTGAAAAGTTGTGGCTTATGACTGAAATTGCACTGTAGCGGCTGAAATTTTATTATAGCTGAAGGTGGTTTATTTAGCGTAATTAAATTTAAAAAAATAAAAAATATAAAAAATATGTTAGCTTATTACGGACAACACGAACGAATACAGAAAAAAGAACCAACAAAAAAATCTCAAAAAAGCCAAAAGTTTAGAAAAAGACGAAATTTATGAATTGCGAAAAATAAACCAGAAGCTAAAGCTGAAATGAGTGTTGTCAAGGAAAATCGCTGCCTAAACTAACAACTGACCATGTGAACACGCACCAAAATTAGGCATCGAGGAAGAAAACAAAGCAGAGATAGAACAAGTTAGGAGATAGCAATCGGCTTAAATATGTATTCATTTGGACAGAAAAAAGGCAAGTAGCACTGTCTATACTACACCGCGTAATTGCACGGCTAATTGACTAGAATCTAGATTCTTGGAATCGTAAGATCGAGACTAGAATCTAGATTCTTGGAGTCATAGGATTGGGACTCGAAATGAGACACTTACAACTTAGACAAAAAAAACCTTGTGTTCCAGACTCAAAATGAGAACTACTGAACTACAGGAAGTATAGCTTTCCCTCTACGACCGCGGGCACGTGCTCTAATCACTATACACATCTGCGCATGTATGTAGGGGTGGAAATAGATCAGATACAATCGAATAGTCTCAAATACGAATACGAATCCATATTTTTAAAATGAATACGAATACAAATTTGAATATTCTCAAATACGGATGCAAATATTCTCGAATACGAATACATATATTTTTGAATATGGATTTTCTCGGATACGAATATCGGATAAAACGGATTCCTAGCGGTTTTGCTAATTTTTCACCGGTTTTTGACCGGTTACTAGTTTTAAAATGCCTAAATTCAAATTTTGAGTCACAAAATTCGTACGGATTTTTCATGGGTTCTAGAAACGGATCGAATACGAATCGAATAGTCTCAAATACGAATACAAATATGAATATTCTCGAATATGAATGCGAACACGAATATTCTCAAATACGGATACAAATATTCTCGAATACGAATACGAATATTTTCGAATATGGATTTTGCTTACCACATTGCGTTTTCTCGTATACGAATAACGGATAAAACGAATTATCCATTATCGTTTTCCACCCCTATATGCATGTACTATAAAGAGGATACTGTTCATTGAACCGTCCCCTTTCAAAAAAGAGAGACACTGTGTTCGAACCCAGGCGGGTGGCCTGCTCAACGGCAGCGATCAACATCGGAGCAAAGCTTGGTTCAGGATTCCATGGTGCCACTCGGTTGAGCTGAAATAAGATAGTTTATGGCTAAAATTGTACTGTAGTTGGTTAAAATTACACTGTAGCTGATGGTAACTTATTTAACGTAACTAAAATTTAAAAATAGAAAAAATATATTAGCCCATCACGAACAACGCAAACGAATAGGGAAAAACGAATCGGCAAAAAAGCTCAAAAAAGCTAAAAAGTCAGAAAAAATGAAATTTAGAAATAGTAAAAAATAAACCAGAATCTTAAGCCAAAATAAACCAAACACAAATTTGCAATGGTAGTACGGTCTCTCTGGCTGGGCCCTGGCCTTTGCTTATATATATAACCGGCCCCCCGCCTTAGCTATGAGTAGTACTCAATAGTCAGTCCAAAAGGCTGTAAAGCTAGTGGACTACCTTTGTTTTTTTTTTGAGACCAGTATAGTAGTGGATATATATCATGTAGTACGATCTATATGAAGTAAAGGCTGTAAAGCTCTTGTAGTGGATATATATCATGTAGTACGATCTATATGAAGTAAACTGTAAATATATTTGGCCGCTGGATAGCTAGTCACTGTCTCACTGATTAGCTAGCTGTGGTTCATTTGAAGTACTTCTGATTTTGAAGAGAGAGAAGTGTGTACGTATATTTGCTTAGCATGGAGTACTCGTCGCAAGAAGTTGTATTGGACCTGTCGCTGACCTTGGCGCCGGCGGGAGGCGGAAGGGACGCGCTGGCGCTGACGGCGTGCGTGGGCGGCAAGGAGGTGCGGCTGTTCCCGTGCCTCTTCTGCGACAAGAAGTTCCACAAGCCGCAGGCGCTCGGGGGCCACCAGAACAAGCACAAGAAGGAGCGCGTCGCCGGCTGGAACCCTTACGTCTACGGCGCCGCAGCCGACCTCGTCGCGCCTGACGCCTGGAAAGCCGTTGGTGGCGCGTGCGTACCCTTCGCCTCCCACGGGGTGCCCAACGTCGTCGCCCAGGCCGAGGTGCGCCGCGACGGAGCGGCAGTGCTACCCCGCTTCGCAATGCCGATGGACGGATGAAGATAATGCAGCTTGCGTTACACAAGTGCAGAATTCAGGGGGAGAATTCTCTCAAGCCCGCTAATAAACCTTGATCATGAAGATCAAGTACCCAAAGAATAAAGTCCTGAAGACCAAATGAAATTGGGTGAATTGTACTCTTTTTCCCTTGACGAGTTTTCCATGAAGCTTCTCGACCAAGGTTTTTAATGAGGCAATTCTTGCATCGCAGCATCACATGTATCATGTGCTCTTTCTCCAAATTTTTCCCACTGGGTTTTTATGGAGTTTTAGTGAGGCATGAACGTGTCGGATGAGTGCCCAAGGGGGAGTGTTAGGAAACCTGGGCCTGGGCCAGCAGCCCAGGGCCCATGGTGGGCACCTCATTGTAGTCTATAAATAGAGAGCCATACCTCCACATTATGTACACATGAATGAAAGCAATAAAGAAAGACCAGGAGTTCTCTCTATCTCTCTGTGTGTTCAATCTATTCTTCTGTGATTCTGTGATTGATTCGTTCTTGTTCTAAGCAGAGGAATCGCTCGGACTGGTCTCCAGCGTCGGTTCCTCAACAGATATATATCATGTAGTACGATCTATATGAAGTAAACTGTAAATATATTTGGCCGCTGGATAGCTAGTCACTGTCTCACTGATTAGCTAGCTGTGGTTCATTTGAAGTACTTCTGATTTTGAAGAGAGAGAAGTGTGTACGTATATTTGCTTAGCATGGAGTACTCGTCGCAAGAAGTTGTATTGGACCTGTCGCTGACCTTGGCGCCGGCGGGAGGCGGAAGGGACGCGCTGGCGCCGACGGCGTGCGTGGGCGGCAAGGAGGTGCGGCTGTTCCCGTGCCTCTTCTGCGACAAGAAGTTCCACAAGCCGCAGGCGCTCGGGGGCCACCAGAACAAGCACAAGAAGGAGCGCGTCGCCGGCTGGAACCCTTACGTCTACGGCGCCGCAGCCGACCTCGTCGCGCTTGACGCCTGGAAAGCCGTTGGTGGCGCGTGCGTACCCTTCGCCTCCCACGGGGTGCCCAACGTCGTCGCCCATGCCGAGGTGCGCCGCGACGGAGCGGCAGTGCTACCCCGCTTCGCAATGCCGATGGACGCCGGCCGCCGGGACGCGATCGGGATGCTCAACTGGATTAAGTACCGCGGCGCCGCTTCGCCGTCTGGCACCGCCTCCTCCACCGCGTGCTCCGGCGGCGGTGAGCTCGACCTCGAGCTTAGACTCTAATGTAAGACGACCGTTCGCTGTGTTGGATCCGGACATGGCACCGCGTCAGATCCGACCTCATTTACTCCCTGATCTCTAAGTTTAAATAGACTGTATACACTGAGTATCTAAGTCTCTGGGCTGTGGCAAGCAAACCTCTTAAACAACAAATTTATAAGTAATATTAGGTCTTTTTTATTAAAAGATTAGTCTAATAAATAAAGACCCTAACATTTATACGTTATATTTTTCCCCACGATTCATTGGCGCTATTCCCACACGCTGGTCTTGCAATATGGTTGATTAGTCGCGCCATGCATCTCCGTGCTTTTCAGCTACCGGCGGCTTGAATAATTAATTGATGTATGTATGTATGTATGTATGTATGTATGTATGTATGTATGTATGTATGTATGTATGTATGTATGTATGTATGTATGTATGTATGTATGTATGTATGTATGTATGTATGTATGTATGTATGTATGTATGTATGTATGTATGTATGTATGTATGTGTGTGTGTGTATAGTTTTTTCTATTTTCGTGTGTAATTACACACTATGTTGTATATCACAACGTAGCGAGTATCTCGCGTAACGGAGGGTATGTACATGTAATATACAAGTATTTAAGACCGTATAGGTGGTATGAACAATTTTTCAGAGGCGGTATGTACATTTTTTCGACATACTCCTTTTTATATGCGTATATGAACGTATTTACAAAATAAATTAAAACTATGTACTTTCTTGCATTTTTGTGTGGTTTATATTGAAGTATCTTATAATTAGTATACGAGTATATCTAAAGTGATAAATGAGTATTTCAAGTTTGTTTAGATGGTATATTAGAGATGGACGTAATTACACTCGGGCGTTATGTGTGTGTGTGTATTGACTAGCTGAATGCCTGTGCGTTGCTACGGATTTTTAAAATTTATCACACTACATGTTTTAAAACTCACGGATGGTAAAAATAATTAGAATATGTATAAATCCGTCAAGTAAGTCGGAAGCTATTGATCACATCTCGTGGTCGTAAGTCGGAAGCTATTGATCACATCTCGTGGTCATAAGTCGGAAGACATTGACAACACCTTGTGGTCTTAGGTCGGGAGCCCTCGAGCATACCTCGTCGTTATATGTTGGAAGCCGTCGACCATTGCACGTGATCGTAGGTCGGGAGCGGTCAACCATCGCTGGCGGTCGTAAGTCAAGCGGTCGACGATCGATCGTGGTCCTAAATCAGGAGCCTTCGATAATAGCTCGTGGTCGTACATCGGAAGCCGACAACCATTGTTCATGGTCGTAAGTCGAAAGCCATCGAGGACATCTCGTGATCGTAAGTCAGAACACATCGACCAGTGCTCATTAGGGGTGGAAACGAGCCGAGCCGACTCGAGCCAAGCTCGGTCTAGCTCGGGTGAACAGTAGGCTCGGCTCGGCTCAGCTCGTTTCCGAAACGAGCTACGAGAGGGGCTCGGCTCGGCTCGGCTCGAAATGAGACTCGAGTCGGCTCGCGAGCTCGAACGAGCCAAAATGGCTCGTAGATAGCAGAGGCACAGAGCAGCAGCAGATACACATTTCACACACAGAGCAGCAGCAGATTCACATTTCACACACACATTCACAGAAGCAGATTCACACACATATTCACTAAAGCATATGAGATGGTCCATACCCGGCTTCTAGTGTATGGTTGGTTGGTTGACGCTGATTTCTTCTCTGTCTTCCTCTCTCTCTCCCCGCCATCTTTTGCGCTAGATTTGCCATCTCTCTCGGCTCTTTTTGATTGATCCATCGAACTGGAGGCGGTCAGGCAGGCATGAAGGTGCAGTGCGACGTGTGCGCGGCTGAGGCGGCCTCTGTCTTCTGCTGCGCCGATGAGGCCGCGCTGTGCGACGCGTGCGACCGCTGCGTCCACCGGGCCAACAAGCTCGCCGGGAAGCACCGCCGCTTCTCCCTCCTTCACCCCTCGACCGCGTCCGCCCAGAAGCGTCGGTGTGTGTCTCGTCAACGCCGGTGGACTCCCCCACGCCGTCAGGGGAGGAACCGGAGGAGGAGAACAGCAGCAACCCCTGCAACGCCGACTCCTGCAGCGGCGCGGGCACTGCCACGATGAGCACGAGCGACAGTGCGGTGGTAGGAGCACAGGCCACCTGGGGTCGGGGGAGCACGGGGCCGGCCAGGGTTGGAAGGGGTGTGACGGACGGGGGCGAGCAGCGCGATGGCGCGGCGGACAAGAAACTGGGATCGGGAAGAATGGGGAATTGGCAAGAGCGGCTCTCGTGGGAACTGGGATTGGGAAGACTGGGAAATGGGGAATAGGGTTAGGGGAGGGGTCGTGGAGACTGGAGACGTGGACTTGAGGGATTCCTGGTCATTCGTGGGCCGAGCCAAGTAAGTCAGAACACATCAACCAGTGCTCGTGGTCGTGAATTGGAAGCCGTCGATCATACCTCGTGGTCGTAAGTTAGAAGCCGTCGACCATCGCGCATGATCATAGGTTGGGATCGGTCAACATCGCTGGTGGTCGTAAGCTGGCAGGCCTCCGGTGCCCACAGCCCCACCAGCTCTTCCTCTGACAGTTCATGTTAAAGTGGTCCTTTAGCCTGACTCTATCCTCCGGGCTCGTCATCATTAAGGCGCCTGAAAAAGTCTTGGTTAATTGGAAGGGACTTCAGCCTGCTGACACAACATGCGAAAGGCTAGCTGATTTCAGAGTAGTGCACCCTCAAGTTAGCTCAAGGACAAGATGTTTCTCCAGGAGGAGGGAAATGTTGCAACACAATTACTCGATGCTTTGGGTGCGTGTACCAGTACCTCCACCACGCGGAGAGCCAAGGGCAGAAGTTCAAGATGTAGCGCTAGCCACGGCACCACAAGCATCTAGCGTGCCGGATGGGGAATAGGAGCAGCCGCATATATGTTCCCTTTCCGAGATGGATTAGTTTCTATTTGCATGATTTGGTAGTTTCCTTATTTTGGATTTTTTCCACATTAGTTAAGATTTGGATTGAGTTTGTTAGGAGATGGGCACCTCGTGTTATAAGAGGATAGCCGCAATAATAAAGGGCAAGCCAGAATTACTTATCTTCTACTACCTATCTTCTACCTCTTCTTCCTTCTTTATCCGTGCTCTTCCTCTACCCGAGCTCTTCCCCTAGCTGAAAGGCTGCTACCACGGTGTCTCCTAGGCGCTCATTCTACCATGCTCGCTAGCAACCGCATCCCCACTACAACCTGCGGTCCAACCCAGTCCACATCATGTTATTTCTGAGGTTGTCATTGTTCAACTGAATAAATTTTGAGAACTAACTTTCAGCTAGAATTTATTTAGGGTGCTTGATGGTGAGTTCTTGGTGGTAAATTTCGCAAAAATGTCTCTTGTATTTACCTTAATAGTAAGGTGCCCGTGCTTACAATGATATTCTTACATCTTAGATGCCTTATCAAGAATATAGTTTACAAAGATGTTCTTATGTCCAAAATGTCTTATGTAATTCATTTGTATTAATGTTGTACAAGAAACACTATACGCTATTAAAAGTGGACATGCATGTATATAAGATAAATAAAATGTTCATGGAACGGTTTTGGATCACATTTGTTGATATGTACCACCCTTATTTGGTACTCCGTTGCAACGCACAAGCACCTTACTAGTTTGCTATGATATGTGGAAATTCATCTAGAGACATCTTGGTTATCTTCTATCCACGAGCAAGCTATATCCTAAGATTTTGAGGTTTGGTCTGTTTCGGTGAAATCTTACTTGTTATTGGGAAAGGTTGAAACTTCGATCAGATTCATACGATGGCATAGATTCTTGAGATCCTAAGCAAGGTGCATGCAAAGTTTCATCTCTTTTGATTGAGTATTTCGGGAGTTGCACAATTCTTAGATTTGGCTTGGGATGATTTTCTGTTCTGAAAATAGGGGAGTGGTAAGACCACCCCTAGACCCATCGGTGGGTCATACCGTCGGTGACTTGCCGGTCAGACCGCACTCCCTGTGGCGATTAGACCAATGAGGTGCTAAAAATTCCCTCTTGAGTTTGTGAATTTGTTGCCTTGTTCTTGGCTTCCAATTCTAATCTTCATAGCTCTGTAGCTGCTGGAGTAAAGAAATTGTGAATACTTGAGGAAAAATTTTTGAGGCAACATCCACCCTTCTGTTGTCATACCGATTCTACTATAATTAAAAAATGTGTGGAAATACGACTAGATTGATGTATCATAGATCAAAGTCTTAAATAAGTGGCATTTTACCATCTTATGACTGACATTTCCTAGAGCACCACTCTTATGAGTGCCTTGATGATCTTTAGGTCACCCATGGTAATCGTGACTAGGGAAAACTTTTCTGGAAATTTTTTTTGCTCCCCACCCACCGATAAAATGCAAAATTAAAAAATCACAGAAAATCTCAGAAAGATTCGTTCAAAAATTTTAAATTTTAAATCTGATTTTTTGACTAGAAATGGAAAAAAAATAGTATTGTTTTTGGCTTTGAGTGATCGCTAACCACCAACGGTTTCTTAGAAGCAACTCCTTCCGTTCAGAAACGTATGGCGCTTTAGAATTTGATTGGTCAAACTTTCTTATTTTTGAGCGTTAATATACATAAAACTTTTTAGATTGATAATATATGAAAATTATACCATTAGATTTGTTATAAAAAGTACTTTCTAAATATAATGTTTTTAATTTATACATTACAATGAAAATTAATAATCAAAGTTACTTATTGAAGGAACATTGTATAATTTTTGAACAGAGGGAGTAGTTGGTTGGTACCTCGGTGGCAACCATCTTTTGAGGATGTTTGTAAGTGGCCCCAATCAGCAGTCGAAGTGTCACCTCACATGATGTTGTTCTACACTCACATGTTGACAAAAGAATATGCACTGTTTGTACGTGATACATAATCGCTCCTCTTCGCCGTGGTTTTGGGTACGTGTCGACACACCATGGGATCAACCTACGCAACCGGTAGCTCAGCCAAGAACAGGCCAAAATTTGCCTTTTTTGGCATATGCCTCGTGTGGATATTAAAACTACATAAGAAAGGGCACCTAGTTAACAAGTGTTTAGCTAGATATCGATCGAATTCTAGCTAATTACACTCATGTAAAACTAGTTCAGAACATAAAATTGTGCATAGTTCCAACAAGGATTTTGGTTATCAGTGGAAAAAAATACCGAAGGTGACCGGAATTCTTAGAATAATCTTGGCCAAGATTTTTAAACAAAATTTGAATTCTAATTTGGTTACCGGCTAAAATCTCAAAAATTCCCAAAAATCTCGGCCAAAATTTTTTAATTAAAAATATATGTATTTTTTGACCGGTTTAAAAATACCACCTTTCACCGAGATTTCTTGTTACCGTCCAAAACCGGTTTCAACTTGTAACAAGCATATTTGTATGCACCAGATATATACATTATATAATAGACGTAGCATGCACGGATGGACGTACGTATTCTACATATGACCGGCTATTCATAGCAACAAGCTGGTTACCAACAGTTTCTTAGAAGCAACTCCTTCCGTTTAGAAACGTATGGCGTTTTAGAATTTGATTGGTCAAACTTTCTTATTTTTGAGCGTTAATATACATAAAACTATTTAGATTGATAATATATGAAAATTATATCATTAGATTTGTTATAAAAAGTACTTTCTAAATATAATATTTTTAATTTATACGTTACAATGAAATTAATAATCAAAGTTACTTAGAAATTAATAACCAAAGTTACTTATTGAAGGAATATTGTATAATTTTTGAACAGAGGGAGTAGTTGGTTGGTACCTCGGTGGCAACCATCTTTATTTTGAGGATGTTTGTAAGTGGCCCCCAATCAGCAGTCGAAGTGTCGCCAGGAAAATGGAGGAGGTTCGAGCAAGTTGGTCCTCGGTGGCCATGTCTTTTATTGTTTGTCATGGACCTGATCGACGTTACAGGTCGGCTGCTGTCAGCCATCTTGCCTGCTGGTCACCTGGGATGAACCTTCAGTCACACTGTAACTGTGAGACACGCCAAACACATGGAACAGCTGCACCAGATTGATTATATGGCGTTCTACTGCTAGTATGTTGCTAGCTAGCTGGTCTTCTTCCCTGCGTTGTGTTGTCACATTATTGCATGTTTGGTTGTCACATTATTGCCTTCAGATACCCAGTACCGCACCAACGCATATGGGTATAGTACGTTAATTTGGTGCGCGCGAGGTGGCCGACCACTTGATTTCCAGTGGAAGCTAGAAACCTCCAGATTCTAACGGAGTAAACAACCATGCATAGCAGGATAGTTGTCTGCCTCGCCGTCCTTGCATGCATCCATCGATCTACCAGGAGGTATCATCTGCTCTCTCTTGTTAACTAGCTAAACATCGAGGAGGAAGATGACACATATTTGCACAGATGTAGTATATAACAGGGGAAGTATATATTTTGGTCCTCAGCTTTTACAATTGCCTCTTGAAGACTTGAAGGGGCGGTTCCCTCCGCCCGACCCAGCACCCAGCATATGTTGGAGATTGCGTGATCCTCCGGCCAGAATATGCACGTCAGGAAGCACTCTCTCACTCCGCCGGTTCCGTCCAATGCGATCTCTCTCCGTTGATTTTATCATCACTACTCCGATGCACTCTTCGCTAAATCGGCTTTTTCAACTCTACTTTCTGCATTGTGCGTTTAGTAGTAACGATTTATGATCTCTTACTCACATAACTACATGTGTTGTCTGTGTACATGCCATCTACATGCGTTGTCTGTGTACCTAGGCTACCGAGATGACCCGTTCTCTCTCTCCCTCTCCCCCCACAGACGGGCCCCACGTACTGAGGCAAAGATTTTGCATGTTGAGTTAGCCTATTTTCCAAGCCAGACGCCGCATCATCCACAAAACCGCCTTGGGCTGGTTTCAGCCCTGATTTATTTAGTTTTGAAAAGTTTTTAAATAGGTTAAATATCCGATTTTAAAGTACGGGTTTAGACAGAATCAACCATGCATAGAACAGAGGACCAAATATGTGGACATTTTCCATGTAATAGCAGCCTTAGCGAACAGACGCAGTATTGATGCGACATCACATGTGTAGGCCCTCCCTTAATTTCTTTCAGTACTCGAACTCACTCGTCAACTAGCTCGAGGCGCCATTTGCGACTAGTCAACAACGCATGTGTAGTGTAGCCATCAATTGGCCCCTCCGCAGCGAAGGGTGAATACGAATGGAATACGGATTAGATAGCGCTTAAATTATATTTATATCGATATTTTTTTTCTTGGATTTAAATACGAATCAAACAAACATCGGATATGAATACAGACTGGACAAATATCATATACAAATTCAAATTGAATATCTACTCAATTCTGTCGGATCTGGATATCTTCATAACTTCTATAGTATAAAGACATTAATGACATTTTATTCTTGTACAATCATACTTAATCATTCTAGCTAATCCATTTACTTCACCTAAAGAAACACGAATTCACGTTCAATTAAAAAAACTACTCCAACTAATTAGTCGTATTGTAATAAATATACATATTGATTCGTCGAATACGAATACGGATACGGATAGTTTGGATAAAACAACATTTTAGATGGTAAGTCCATACCATATTCACATCTATATTTTTGTTAGTGATATGCCTTAGAGGAAATTATGAAGATGATTATATCACTTCTATATTTATTTGAATAATATGTTATTTTGTCCCTTAAATAAATGTTTTTCATATTGATCAACAAGTATGTGACCTGTTCATGGAACTTTTTATTCATATTTTGATATTATTCTAGATTATCCCTAATCTTATAACATTATATGGGATAATTATGATTTAAAATCAGGACATATATTGATGGATGATCATATTTCACATATTATGGATATGAGATATTAAATCAATAATGTGGACATATATTAGAGAACATGATGTTAGATTGACCCACCATAAGATACTGTGGGAATTGTTATATTCTTAAGTGCCATCAGTTGGTCTTATATATAAGGTATGCAGGATCCTTAGACCAGAGATCATCATTGTTTACTACATGTGTAATAGTTTACTTAGGGGTTAACTACTCCGTGACTAGGTGGTCATAAAGGTAGCTTTTGGGTTTACTATGAAACATGTGGAAGAATATGAGCGATCAAAATGAAATTTGCCCCTCTTATATAACAGGAGAGATATCTCTAGTCCCTTTGATGTGGTTGGATTAGAGAAGTGCATGGCCATGCCGAATGTGGTTGAGGAGTCAATCACAATTGAGTAATCCACTACATGTTTGAGTGAAGAATCGAGCTATCATAGAATTGCACACTTCTCACCTTAAATTCGATCTGGTATTATGAGGTAGATGGATCAGTATATAAGCACTATATAGGTTCGTCTACTATGATATGTATGTATGTATGTATGGGAGTCGTTATGTCCTGCTAGGGACCACTACAGATTTGTTGGCCGAAAAAGAGTTTTTAGCCTATGGCCAAATATACATGAATCTACGGTGTCACATACTTAATGGCCTAATGGGTTACAACGATAAGGGTCTGGATGATAGTTTCCGAGTGGGATTCAATCTCTGCTCGTGTCAGATAAGGATCTGATAGAGGCTATATAAAAAGAGGCTCGGGACTAAGAGAGGTATCCCGAAACACACCTGTCGAAACCCCTATCTTGCGCACTGGTGCTAGCACGTCGACACAAGGTGTTCCATCCCTAGACGTATAGACTTCAGTAGAGGTGCTGCTGCTACTGCAGCCTTGATCAGGACGATCGCGAGAAGGAGACGGTTGACTAGAGGACGATCGACTACTACCACTATTCCAATGCACTCTTCGTTGAATCGACTGCTTCAGCTCTACTTTCGCTGCACTATGCGTCTAATAGTAATGATCTATGATCTCTTACTCATATGGCTTTCTAGTTTACGCGGTGAAAATTTTAATGTACTAATGTTGTCTACCCGTATCCCAACAATTTTTATGTGAATTCGACTATAAATACGAATAGGATAGAAATTGTTAATAGGATGAAAAAATCTATACTATATTTGCATTCTATTGAATACGGTAACTAGATAATACGGATAATTTGTGTCCACTTTTCACCTCTAGCAGCATCTACTCCAGACCTTGTTATTAGGAAGGTAGAGGCACACGTACAGGCACAATCATCATCACCCAGGCATACTTATCATGTATATGATCGATCAGCACTCTCTTAACAAAACCTAATAATTAAGATGATATACATTCCATATATTTCACCAAGACACCTAGAACTTAATCCGGAGGACGACTCTTTTTTTTTTTTTTTGTTCATGCGATCAATAATTGCAAGACTTCTCTCTTCTCGCGGGTGTGGATTTGCCGTGGTCGTGGAGTAACTTCAAGCCAGTCGATCTCGACAATGACAAGAGAACACCAGCCAGAGAGTGATGTTAACAATTCACAGTCCCTGGGTAAAAATTTTTCTGTCTCCGCATTAATTTGGAAACTTCTTACAGCCTGCTTGTTCGGCTGAAAAAATATGACTTATTACAAAAATTACACGGTAGCTGGTTAAAATTATACTGTAGCTGATGATGCTTTATTTGGTGTATTAAATTTTAAACAAAATTAAAAATAGAAAAATAGGTTATCCCATCACGGACAATGTAAATGAATATGGGAAAAAAGAACCGGCAAAAAAGTTCAAAAAAAGCTAAAAATCCAGAAAAAGACAAAATTTAGGAATAGTGAAAAATAAGCTAGAAAATTAAACCGAAATGAGCGGGGCCTAATCGATGCATGAGACCACCTTTATTTCTCAAACTAAAAGGGGGAATATTATAATCTACTCCCTTTGTTTTGTTATATTTATCCAGAACCCACCATACACATATACGAAGAAAGCAAAATAGTTAATGACGAATGGCCGTACATATCTCTATTAAATAATATAACACAACTATTTAATCTTTTCCAAAGTATTTAAATAGGACTAGTGAGTGAAATAATACAATAACAACATTCCCTCAATATACAAATATATTAAAATAAATACTTTCGAGACTATTGACAAATATAGCAAAATGAAGGGAGTAAAGTCCTTATTTGTTTTGGTGAAGTGTGGAAGAAATTCCTATGTCCCGCACTGAAGCTAACACACAGATGACCAATAACGTACCACTTACTCCTCCACCAAATGACCAAATTAAAAGTCTGTAATAACCCAATGATCAGTAGAAGTCAAGAAAAATATCCTTCAAGTACTTCTTAGTCTAAATATATATAAGTCGCTATGAATTCGTACGGTCATATATTTTAAGCTTTAACGATTAATATACATAAAAGTATATAGATTAGCCACATCAAAATAATATAATTAGATTTGACTTATAAAACATTTTATAATCCATATTTTTTATTCTTTTACTAGTATATTATGATAAAAATAATTGTTAAAGTCTTGCATTGGAGGCTGTGAGAAGCTAATAATATATACATCGAGATGGAGTGACAAATCGGATACAATCTCACACCCTTTCACAATAGGATCAAGATTTGTTCCCCCGGGAAAAGATACTATTATTAGGCCCCGTTTGGAACTAATGATTTTTTATTCCTGAATTGAACTGTTTTTTATGAAATTCTTGTAAAATTTCTGTAAAATAACTACATTCCAAACAACCAAGGTCTACTTAAAGCGAATGATCATTGCCACAGATGGATGCAAATTAAAATATCTAGAGATTGAGCTTCAAGGAGACATGAACATGCCAAACCTTGGGAGGCTTTTCTTGTGCTCTCCCTCTCTACTTCGATTTTGAACATGGTCTCCAAGCAGGGATGACTCTGTTTTTGCATCTCATGATAGCGCACAAACAAATATACGACAGACCATATTATGCAAATTATAGTACTAGCCTCACCGTTTCAGATCTGTGTACCAGAATTTCAAACCTGCTTAAGTGGATGTTTTTACCCTTTACAGGGACATCTCCTATATTATGGGCGGTCCAATTTGTTCCTTTTTACCTTGAAATCCATGCATGTATATTTTAGGAATAGAGAATACACTAAAAGATAAAATGATGCGAATCTCAAGACAAGATAGAAGGATGTCCTCTTAAGAGATAAAAAGCCATTTTCCATATATGTATGCATCGAGATAATACGGTAGCTAGGGAGAAAATAAAATGCGTTTAGAGCATGTACAATGCAGGCGCTTAGAGAGATGCTTAGCAATAAAAAATTGATTTTTTTACCACATAGGATAGATAAGGTGCTTATTTTGAAGCATCGATGCTTAAATAAGCATCGATGCGTAGTAGGTGTTTATGTGTATAACTATGTCTATTAATAGATAATATAGCATCTAAGCACCACAGAAGAGATGCTTGCATTGGAGGAAATAACTTTTGCATGGGTACTTGATGATATGGTTATATTCTCTCTTTTTAAGCATTCATATATAAGTATCTTGCAGTATACATGCTCTTATGAACATTTTTGTCGTTTTGGCTGCAGGGGAAAAGTAGCTTAACGCACCATGTCCAATCAAAAGAAGAAAGCCCAGAATAGATTGGCGCAAGGCAAGCCAGCACCCATTGAAAAGGGAAAGAGAATGGAAACAAAGGCTGAACAGGAAAATTAAGAACCAATAAGGGCATCTCCAATGGTCTGAGTCAGCTAGCTATATGCATGTACACATCAGCATATATCCTATGTGGAGGAAAGAGAGTATGCAAAAAAATCGAGCCAACTCTTCCTTAAGCACTAGTCTATAACGCCAAACGATGCAGCCTCTATAAATTTTGTGTGTGCATGTAAGCATCAAATAGCTATCCTTATAGATAGTTCTTTAAAATGCTAGCTTTAGTATGTACTATATAAATGATGTGGAAGTCTTATAGTTAGTTGCTAGCTATAACCATTGGAGATGCCCATAGACGCCGATGTATGCAGCAGACATAACTGCAAACAACAATGCAAGATATTCGATATAGCGACATATGCGCCGAGCTAACTATGCCGACATAGCAGGCAGATATTGGATCCAGATACTCTTAATATAGAAAGTGAAATCCATGGTGCTTCGTACAGTTCTGTGAATTTCTTCCGTATTAGATCATTGGATCAGCGAAGAACACATGCACGAGCTCATGTAAGATATTGTCACATGTAGCGGATTGTACTGTAGCATGTGGTGGTGTTTGCTGTGCATGCCGTTGCAAATAATCTAATTAAGCCATTGCTTTTTTTTATCAGATGGATGAGAGTGGCCCGAAGTTTTCCCTGCTATAGCTCTAGCTAGCTAGCTTGCATTTATACCAACATGCAACAACGCAATGCCGATGATCTGCTTCTGCATAGACTATATATTGTTGTGTGCATTGTGACATATATAGTACATAAATCGTTTAACCGATCAGGTATAGCGATAGGCTAGCTAGTCACTGTCTCACTGTTCCAGACCAAAAATTACTGATTGTACTAGGATTCAACAGTGTTGAGCTCATCACGACAATCATTGTTCTACTACAACAATAAAACTTTATTTCTTTTGTCCTTTTCTTAGAGGAGCCATCTCTATAACTTTTCAATGATGAAGTTTCAACCCAACGTATTCTATCGTCTAAGTAGAGTTGTTACTTACAAGCAGGAGAGCTCTGTCTCAATTGGTAACACAACTGTTAACACTCCTGATGTGCATCTAGTAATACATGGGAGGGCATGGGCAATCTCTCACAGCCTCAAAAACACAGATTGAAAAGTTTTTGTTAGCATCTGTCATCGGAATGGACACAGAAGACCTTCTTTCTCCGATGAAGTTTATTCTTATGATTCTCCATGCGATTTATTCATATGTTCACTAAATTGTACCTTCTTCAAATTTACAAGGAAGATATCAAGATAATATTAGCTAAGAAAGGTATGATGCTTGGCCATGTATATATGTGATATCTCCTTGTGAGGTTGGCTAATAAAGGTATGCAACAACTCTGATGTCACCTTTTCTAAATTTTAGTGTGTTGTGCTATCGTAAACATCTTTGCAACCTATAATGTATTTTTTTCTTAATTGTTTGTTACATGGGCATATACACCTTCATCTTCTTTGTTAGGAATGATTTGTTTCAGTCACTCATGCATGCATGCCATTTGAAATAATCTCAATTTTTTGTTCTAACTATGCATTTTCTACAAACACCCTGATTTGATATATTCATTTGCTTGCAAATATAAATATGAGATCTCCTTTTATTTTAGAAATTACCATTTTGTTATCCTATCAGCAAAATTTGGCAAATGGATGTTATAATACACATGTGATGTAAATTTTGAATCTCCTGCTAGAAAAATATTTATTCCTTTATTAAAAATATTTATTCTTTTATATGCGTTGTTGAATCCATATGTATTTTTAAAGTATACGTTCACATGCAGGCTTGATTAACAATTAATGTCAATTCTTTTCATCCTCTTCTGGGCCTATTCAGATGTTACAAGTGATGCTCCCTATCCAAGTTCGCCATGTTTGTGTGTGTGTGTGTTTATTGATGGCATACAAACTACTATAGAAAGTTGTATTACAGACGGTTCGGAAACGTCATCACAGACGGTTTTCTGAACCGTCCGAATTTATGGGTCAGTGATAATTGAAGGTTATCACAGACGGTTTTTGAACCGTCTGTGGTGTAAACATCACCAACGATTTGTAACTAAAAACCGTGTGTGATATCTGATAATCACAGACGGTCTATAAGTAAAAACCGTCTATGATAGGTGATAATCACAGACGGTTTTTACTTACAAACCGTCTGTGATTATCAGCTATCACAGACGGTTTTGTTATAAACCGTCTGTGATATTCTTTTCTACCCCTAAATCCATTTTTGTTTATTGGCTAGCCTCAGAAAATGCTAGCCATGCCCTCTGAAACAAGCAGATCAACATGTACATGTATACATCCAATTCACATCTCAATTCATTTCACAAACATAAAACATCCATTTCACAAATCAATTAATTGAAATGAAAACAAGCAAATATAGTATGAAACACAGTACACATTTTATTTTTATTAAGATTAGAGCCTACCATTACAAGAACAGACAGACAAATAACAAGGAGGAGGAGAACAACAAACATGTTGCTCATCTAGCTAACACAACAAGAACAGATAAAAGCAAAGATCCTCTATGCCTAGACCTTCTCGCCCCTGATGCAGCGCACGAGCTGGATGTCTTTGACGCCCACCATCGTCGGCGTTGATTGAGCGCTGCCTTGTGCATCGTCTACTTCGTGGGGCTATTATGGTATGGGTCAAGGAGGAGGAGGAGAACAACAAGGAGGAGAACAGCAAGGAGGAGGAGAACAGCAAAGAGGAGGAGAACAGCAAGGAGGAGAACAAAAAGGAGGCTGGGTTCTGGTGATTATTTATAGGGTAGGGAGTGCGAAATTTTTTGGCGCGGGGACGGAGAGGCGGAGCTTCAATCCGTCGGGTGAGGATTGGTGGATTTCTATTGGCTACGATTGGGTTGAGGAGGATCGACGGGCCCAGCTGGCAGATTATCACAGACGGTTGGTGATGAATGAATATCACAGACGGTTCTATATGCCAACCGTCTGTGAATTAGAGCACAAAATTTTATATACCGATGCAATATAAACAACTAGTCTGAAAAGATAAAACAGTAAAGTTTTATATAGCTTATATATACTCATTTGAAAGGTTTCGCTGAGATCTACAACTTTTCAGTTGAAGCAAAATCCAAATTTCGAAAGGAAGACCAAGAAAGGGCAAAAACAGAATCAAAAAACTTACGACGCAGGTTTAGGTCCAAAGATGGCTGATTTTGGGGGTCTTGGAGGGCGACTGGTGCAAGCAGGTCATTTTTTGGGATCGGGCTCGTCGTTAGCTTTCCAACTAGTACAAGAACGTCGAAAACGGATATCGTATGCAAAAGTTATGCCCGTTTTACTAAAGGTGTCTCAAAATTGATGATGTCCAACTTAAAACACAAGTGATTCATCGGTAAGAACCGTCTGTGATACTCATTTTCTCCGACGCCATCAACACAGATGATGTCCAAATTAAAACTGTCTGTGTTAGTGTCGGTCACAGATGGTTTTGTCAAACCGTCTGTGATTTGGCGTTTAGTATTAGGCTTTCTGTAGTAGTGACAGATGGACCTATGCCTAAATTTTTATTGATGAGACAGTGATTGATGAGCATCAACTGCCTAGTGAAATTATCTCAAGACTCACAATCTACAGGTCGCATGTCCAAATACAGCTAAATACTAGTAAAAAATTCACACAAATAACTCACCCAATCTAAGGTGGGTGGGAATCAAACTCTGATCATTTGCTAAAAAGATATGATGCCACACCGCTTGTGCACTATCCTACTGTTAGTGGTGAACCCGTGAGTTACATCTGAGTGTTGTCAAGGAAAATCGCTGCCTGAACATAACAACTGATCATGTGAACACGCACTAGAATTGGGCATCGAGGAAGAAAACAAAGCAGAGATAGAACAAGATGGGAGATAGCAACGGCTTAAATATGTATTCATTTGGACAGAAAAAGGCAAGTAGCACTGTCTATACTACACCGCGCAATTGCACGGCTAATTGACTAGAATCTAGATTCTTGGATTCATAAGATCGAGACTAGAATCTAGATTCTTGGAATCATAGGATCGGGACTCGAAATGAGACTCTTACAACTTAGACAAAAAAACCGTGTGTTCCAGAGTCAAAATGAGAACTATCGAACTACAGGAAGTATAGCTTTCCCTCTACGACAGCGGGCATGTGCTCTAATCACTATACACATCTACGTATGCATGTAGGGGTGGAAATCGATCAGATACGATCGAATTGTCTCAAATACGAATATGAATTCATATTTTTAAAATGAATATAAATATAAATTTGAATATTCTCACATACGGATGCGAATATTCTCGAATACGAATACAGATATTTTCAAAAACGGATTTTCTCGGATACGAATATTGGATAAAACAGATTCCTAGCAGTTTTGCTAATTTTTTACCGGTTTTGACTGGTTATCAGTTTTAAACTGTCTAAATTCAAAATTTGAATCACAAAATTCGTATGGATTTTTCATGGGTTCTAGAAACGGATCGAATACGTATCGAATAGTCTTAAATACGAATATTCTCGAATATGAATGCAAATACGAATATTCTCAAATACAGATACGAATATTCTCGAATACGAATACAAACATTTTCAAAGATGGATTTTGCTTACCACATTTGCATTTTCTCGGATACGAATATCGGATAAAACGAATTATCCATTATCGTTTTCCACCCCTATATGCATGTACTATAAAGAGGATACTGTTCATTGAACCGTCCCCTTTCAAAAAAGAGAGACACTGTGTTCGAACCTAGGCGGGTGGCCTGCTCGACGGCAGCGCTCAACATCGGAGCAAAGCTTGGTTCAGGATTCCAAGGTGCCACTCGGTTGAGCTGAAATAAGCTGGTTTATGGCTGAAAATTGCACTGTAGTTGGTTAAAATTACATTATAGCTGATGGTGACTTATTTGGCGTAACTAAAATTTTAAAATAGAAAAAACCGATTAACCCATCACGGACAACGCAAACGAATACAGGAAAAAAGAACCGGCAAAAAGCTCAAAAAAATTGAAAAACAAAAAAATAATGAAATAATAAAAAATAAGCTAGAAACTCAAACGAAATTAAGCTAGACACAAATTTGCAATGGGTAGTACGGTCTCTGGCTGAGCCCTGGCCTTTGCTTATATATAACCGGCCCCCCGCCTTAGTTATGAGTAGTACTCAGTAGTCAGTCCTAAAGGCTGTAAAGCTAGTGGACTACCTTTGTGTTTTTTTTTTGAGACCAGTATAGTACACTAAGCTAGCAATCAGCTCCACACAAAGCTTGAAGCGTCCTTCCGTTTTTCCTACTAGAGTAAAGCCTCTGCCTCCGTTCTTGGCTATCTTCTTTTTTTAGATAAAGGATATAAGATCCGGCCTCTATATCCACAAGGGATATACACAGCCAAAAGTTACACGAGCTCTTAGGCCCAAATCCTCAACACTATGAAAAAGCTAGAAAGACTAAGCTTCAGAACTTCTTCTCCGTCCTTGCTTTCAACCAAACCCCTAACCTTCTCCAATTGAGCCACCCAAAACTCCGGTCTATCCTGTGTGAAGATGAACCTCCGAAGCGACGCCTTCAAAGAGGCGACTAGGGTCGCCGACGCCGCCCGCCTCACCGAGACAAGGCTTTCACCTGGAGAACAGAGTACATGATGGCTATGAAGTGCCATGACAACCCTTCAGGAAGGAAAATGGCGTCAATAGGCGTCATAGTTGTCGAGACCGGCAGGAAGACCGGTAAGGCTTTCGCCAGCACCACCACAGCCAACCACGCACACCCACACACAAAAAAGACCACCACCAGCACACCGGGGTTCTGTACGCCTCAAGGCCATGGCATAGCCATCCAAAGAACCCACCACAAGCCGCTTCCCGCTCGAGCAACGTCGCGCCAAGGAAGCCTGGACACCCACTTGGCCGACCACCCCGAAGGCCAGCTGGAGCCCCGCCGTACGCGCGCCGCCTCCGAGCCGCCCTGCTTGCCGGCCAACATCCGCCCCGAACGGCGCCGCCCGCACGCCATCAGCCGGCCAAAACCGTGCCCAAAGACCGGGAGGCGGAAGGGACGTGCTGGCGCCGACGGCGTGCGTGGGCGGCAAGGAGGTGCGGCTGTTCCCGTGCCTCTTCTGCGACAAGAAGTTCCACAAGTCGCAGGCGCTCGGGGGCCACCAGAACAAGCACAAGAAGGAGCGCGTCGCCGGCTGGAACCCTTACGTCTACGGCGCCGCAGCCGGCCTCGTCGCGCCTGACGCCTGGAAAGCCGTTGGTGGCGCGTGCGTACCCGTCGCCACCCACGGGGTGCCCAACGTCGTCGCCCAGGCCGAGGTGCGCCGCGACGGAGTGGCAGTACTACCCCGCTTCGCAATGCCGATGGACGCCGGTCGCCAGGACGCTATCGAGATGCTCAACTGGATTAAGTACCGCGGCGCCGCTTCGCCATCTGGCACCGCCTCCTCCACCGCGTGCTCCGGCGGCGGTGAGCTCGACCTCGAGCTTAGACTCTAATGTAAGTCCGTGCCGGCACGGCCCGGGGCCATCGTGCTTCGTGCCGTGCCGGCTCGGCCCAGTCATCTCGCCGTGCCGTGCCGGCCCACGCCATCTCCGGCCAGGCCCAAGCACGGCCCAAAGCCCATCGTGCCAGCGTTCGTGCCGTGCCGTGCCAGCCCAAGCCCAGCCCAAAATTACTATACGCGAACACGAAGGCGGTGGCGATGGTCGTCACCTTCCTTTCGATCGCGTAGCCCTAATTAACTTGTATTCTATATTCGTTACTTGACGTTATTCTCCTAGCATGGGGTTGGGTTATTTACTTAAAAGTTAAACTCCGACTTTTGTTAATTTCTAACTACGTATCATTGCGATACGATTAAATCTATACACGTACAATTATTGGTGAACATTAATCCTAACCGATCTCGCGCATGCCATTATGTCAATTTCATTCCTCATATGTGCATATATATATATATATATATATATATATATATATATATATATATATATATATATATATATATATATATATATATATATATATATATATATATATATATTCACCTTTCTAATTCATTTTATGTTTTAGGGTTTTTTAAATAAATTCTTTCTTCTTGGTACCGATTCTTTCTTGTAATTAGTACGCGCGTGATTAATTATCTACACCACTAACATTAACTCTTAAGTAAATATTAATTAAACTATACTAAAGTGTCTTCGGATGATCTCCAGGTTTTATTTTTATATGAGCACTTCCTGCACTCTGCTATGGGCTTTATTTCTAGATCTGGGTTCTCAGTAGTGAAAATTCAGTAATCATAGAGGCAACATTGTCAACAATATTCTTTTCTCCCATATCCTCATAATTAGAGGTTATATTGGCTTTCCCTATACCAACTATATGAGTATCACTTCCTGGTATTTACTCTTAATTGTTCCACATTCCTAGCAATGTATTTAACATGCACTTATTTTGTTGGGTTTTCATCTTCATGATGAGTCTCTTCATGAGTTCTATCTCACCTTCCAGGTGAAATCTCTCAAGGAGTCTTAAGGAGTGTTTAACAATTATTTGATTATTGTCATTAGATCATAGAACTCATAGGTGTCCCCGTAAGACCTTAGATCATTGACCAATAAGTCATTCCGCTTAAGTGGATATACTATTAAAAAAACAAGGGTATGCCACTCTTAGTGGCGAGTTTCCTTCCTACAAACATGACTTGGTTACTCCTTTACAATATATTAAAAATTATCTAGCAAGCTCCTGTTACTAGCTTATAGGAGTATCAACTAAACCTATAGTTTAGTTTGGCTAATCCATGAATCTTAATACTAAAGATCTTTTTCATCCAGGAAAAATAGAGACATTCGAAAATTTTGGGCTTTTTTTTCTCCCCTAATGCCGAGATTGGATCTTTGGGTAAATAATATAGTTGTAGATGGCAAGTGATGCACTTCGTGCATGGCAAGAAGCGACAATACTTCTAATGTCATGGCAAAGGGCTGCCCTTCCTGTGCAGCAACATTTACTTGCTAAATATACACACCAGTTACCCTACCATATGCTACAAAGATTACGGGCATTAACAACGTATCATGAATATCATTATCCATATCTAGCTGATACTAACAATCATTATGCAATGTATTTATTATCTCCCAAACAATTTAGATTAATTACTTCAGGCTTGTTTTGCTTCTAGCTTTGACCTAGGATATGCTATTATACCTACCATTCATCTTGTTTTTCACATTTTTCTTATGCCTCTTCTTATAAATTTACCTCTTAGGCCCAAAATCATCCCCTTTTCATGCCAACCAAAAAAAATTCCGGGTGATAGCATGTGCTTCCTATAGTTATTTTTAATCAAATCAAATGCTTCTAGCAATATTTTGCATCCATACTTCTACTAGAATAAGCTTTTTAATTTTTATTTGGCACGAAACCATAGCATATTTTGCAATTTGAAGCTTACATAGTTATTTAAATAAGAAACAATGTTCAAATCTAAGGGAACAAGTTATTCTGTACTTGTTTGAGGATTATAATATTTTCTTAGCCAAAACAATTCTTCTGAGTGCAACACAAGGTCAATAAGTTCCATTTGTTCAAGTGTTGCCAAGAATCTAACATGTGGGCCCAACTTGATAGTGATTCGATTTGTGGTAGATCGGGTTCATGGCAATTTGGGGAGACACGGTCGGCGTGGGTGTGGGATGACACATGCGGGCACGCGATGCGAGGCAGAGGGCATGTGAACCAAGGCGGTGACGCAGCGGATTATGTGGCGGCCAGAGCGAGACGGTGAGCGGCGGAGGTGAAATAGCTGGCCGGCGGCGAGGATCAGGCGGTGGAACGTGGCAGGGAGAGGCGGCAGTGGCGGGGCGACTCGTCGGTGGTACTCACTGGTGGGCGGAGGCAGCGGCGAAGCATGACTGCGGTGAGGATGGCGGCAGCCAGAGCGGAGGACAACGGTGGATGGCGCAGCACGGATGGTGGAAACTCGAGGGGCATGGACTTTAAATGCGTGGACGCCAAGGTTAGGATGGGCGAACAGCGAGGACTCCGAGACAGACACGAACGCCAAGATTGAGCCAAAAATGAGCGGCGACGGAGACCCTCTTGGAGACGACGGTGAACAGTGCTCGCACCACCCGATGCGTGACATGTGGCATGGTGAGGAATAAGATGACTAGCACAAACGACACAGATGAACAGTGCCAAGGCCTCTAGATGGCTGACGTGTGGCAATCAAATGGTTGCGGGTCGACGTGGTGGATGGCTGCCACATGGCAGAAATCCAGCGGGGCAAGGCGCTGATCGAATTGGGCCGAGGCGTGGGCTCCAAGTCAGGCTGGTCTGGTGGGCTTCGGTCCACTTGGCCTTTTAGGGTGTTTTTGGTATTGTTTTACTTTTTAGAAATTCAAATAAATTCAATTATTCTCTAGAAAATAGCAAATAACTCCAAACAAATCATAGAAAATTCCAAAAAAATCCTAGAGACACAAGGAACCCAAATAAAATACTTCCAGCAAATGTTAAAGTTTAATTTAATCATATTAAATCCTTTTAATTAGTAAACATTTATTTTAAGCTTTAATTAATTCCAGAAAAACCAAGTGGTGAATTTTATTTTAAAAGCTTCAAAAACTCTCTAAAAATTAGGATGTTACAAAGGCCAAGGGCCAGCGGGGCTAGAGAGGCGGAGAAGGGTTGGGCTCAGCCCAACCGAGACTTGCGCTTTGGTTTTTGAAAAACAAATTAAATTTGAAATTTGGTTTGAGTTTGGGATTGGCTTGAATTCAAAATTTGAATTTTTATTTCTAGCACTATTGATCTCCCAAAGAAAATGGGATGTTACATAAACTTCCTGCTTACATAGCCTATTTGAGAGACAATATATTGTATGATGGGATTATATTCTATTACATACTTCTTGTTCCAAAAGAGGCAAAATGATCCAGTCACACTGTGTTTGCAGGAGCACAACTGACTTTTGTGAGATGTCGTGTGCGGCCGTACTACGTACACGACAGCAAGCAATGATACTTATTGCACTGCAACTTAATTAATATCAAAATTCAGTGTCCAAGTAAGGTGATTACTGCCATTCAGGGTAGTTAAAAATCTCTCTCAATGATGTATAACATATCCTACATTTTCACGCAAATTTCTACAAGTTTACTACTAGCAAAATAATTTAAATGTATGAAATGAGTGCAAAATAGTAAAGATTGGTTTGATCTATTTAGTAGACAATTTTCTTAATTTCTTAGAATTTTCCTAGCAAGCTAATAAATTTTTCTATTGGTAGTTAAACCTATGCTTGGGACCTCACACTCGGGAACGCTTAGGACCTTACTTCTAAGAACACTTGGGACCATGCGTCCGTGAGCAGAAAACTAGCAACTCAAATAAACAATTACTAAAAAATCATAAAATATGATGTTTCAAAAAGGATACTAAGTCTTAAGGTTTCACAAAATTATGAAAGCCCATATACCTTAGAAAATTCAGTTTCTAATGAATAAATGAAATTTTCAGAATTTTCTAAATAGTTAAAGTCAATTAACCTAAACTGCAGGGTTTAAACAACAAGATTCCCTTAAACCGCACTGCTCCGACTCTAAATTCAAAATCCCGAGGATCTATTCCGAAAGATAGCCAAGATTCCGGCATTATGCCGTAATTTTCCCGAATGACATGGGCTTTCCGAAAATATCATTATACCATCAACGTCTCCATAATTACAAAATTGTTCAGGGGGTGTCAGCAAAATTGCTTGAACCGCAAGTTGTCCTCGTGACTTTCCAGAAATATGAGGGTCCTTTTGCAAACTTACCATTCGCATCGGTTCGATCCGTTTCCGCGATTTGGTGCTAGGATGAGCGCTTCGTGGCCCATAGCCGGCAAGCTAGGGTTAAAAATCCTAGCTCCCGTGTGCGGCGGTGCCGGTCGAGCCCATCTTCAACGGCGGCAGCTCGGGTCGCGCGTGCGGTCACATGCACAAGGGCGGCGAATCGCATATCGGCGTTCGGGCCGACGGCGATCGGTGCCGGCGGGCCGCGGCGCGGCGCGTTCGGGAGCACGCGAAGGCGGCGACGACGCACGCGGCGACGTGGCCGGAGTGGCAGCCGGTAGCAACGGTGCTACGGGCGCATGGCCGAGGACGGCGGGGCTCAGCGATGCGGTGCCGGCGAAGGCACGCGGCTGTGGGCCCGACAACGGCGCAGTGGACTTCGGGATGCGCGCGTGAGGGCGGTGCGAGACTGCGAGTTCAAGACGATGGTTTGCGCGGCTTCTGGTGTCTGCGCGCGACGGATGCAGTGGTGCGCGCGCGTGCTGGCAGCGCGACGAGGGCATGCTGGCCGGTGCGATTTGGCCCGACGTTCGGCGGTGGCGCACGTGGCTTCAAGCCGGGGCAGTGCGGGGGTGCGACGTGCTTCAGGCGGTGGTGCGGCAGCGGCTTCGAGCGTGCGGCCGGGTGCGACGGCGGTCTGACCGGCAAGATGTGGGGGCGCACACGGCGTGCTTGGCCGGCGCGGCTTACGGGCGAGGCGCTCTTACAATGTGGATTGGCAAAAGCGCGAACGAATCTAGGAGTTGCACGGCCCACGAATTTCCTGCACTACTGCGTGTCGCGCATGAAAGGTGAGCCGTTAACGAAGGGCGAATCCTTATGACATGATCTCCATAAACAAGGAAACGTCGCTTCGTGCAACAAGAACAAAAGGCAACCAATAACCGATCATTCTTGCTACTAGAAGGGGCGGCATGATGAATTAACATACCGTGGTCTATAGAGCAATTAACGTGTTGACAATCATGTGTCGTCTAGTGATCTATGCAATCAATCTACACAACTAGAACAGGAACAAATACAACAATTAATAATAGCAAAAGTAGATGAACAATGGACGACGTTGCTAAAGGCATATACAGCGGTATAGACAACTGTTGTCTATAGTATTTTTCTATATCATCTGTAGATAACACTAGAGACATCTTCTATAATGGATTGTCTGTAAGTTGTCTATAATGAGTTATCTGTAAAATACAGACAACATTGATACAATGGTACGAAAGTCATCTAAAGCCAACTATTTTTTTTTTTGTGTTTTGATCGTTTATAGAATTACGGTCGACCTTCTCTCTCCTCTTTCTGTTTCATTCACCTCAGCAAAATTTCTATGTGGTACTTCTTATAAACAGCTTATGTTACCATATTGTACATGCCCTGATGAGATTATTAACTAG
The DNA here is from genome assembly GCA_017311315.1 of Dendrocalamus latiflorus. NCBI lineage: Eukaryota > Viridiplantae > Streptophyta > Magnoliopsida > Poales > Poaceae > Dendrocalamus > Dendrocalamus latiflorus. The sequence goes on along the minus strand of CM029630.1, from coordinate 4,306,307 downwards.
TCTCCCCACTGGCCTCGATACTCTGTTAGATGTTAGAGAGCTTTTCTTTTTGTTTGATTTGATGAGTTTTCTATCCAGTTTGTTCGGAGAGAGGCAAATAGTTCAGTGTACCTATTTCCTAAGCATGCTTGTGATTGTATCTATACAACAGTTCGAGTCCTTTTTCATCAAAATTAGTCAATTTTTTTGTCCTTCGATCAAAATATCACCGCCTAGATCTCTCCCACTCTTATGTATGTTCATCTTTTTCTTCACCCCTTAACCATAATCCCCTTCCCACTACCCGCCCTCAGCCAGCCCAGCCCCTCCCCTCGCGCCACTGCCTTCCGCCTTGCCGACAACGATGAGGTCCACTGGCTTCCCTCTCTGCCGTCCACCCTCCCCACACCGCCATCCCTCGCCTCTTCTTTCCTGGCGCTGATCTTGACCTGGTGTGCTCTCCTGCCTCTTGCCTCCAAGCTCCTAACCACTCGGATCTTGTCACCCTCGTCTCTTGCCCTCCTACGTCCCGCAGGCAAAGCAGCACCATTATCGCCTCGATGCATCCCACCACCATCGCCCACAAGCATACTTCCGCCACCCACTCCCTCCTTTAAGCTCGGGCCTACGCTGAACCCTAATCCTAACCGATGAATTCGAGCCATAACTCAATGGCGGCACTAGAGGGGAAGAGGGTGAGCTCATAGGAGCACAAATCTCCAAGCCAATCCAAAGATTAAAAATTGGATTGATTTTGCAAAAAAAAAATCCATAGTATTGTATAGCAAATCTGAATACACATAATTAACTAAACAAATTATGCTTGTAAGTGTGCATTCCCACGGGATTAAAACACTATTACAATTCTTTTTATATGAATATTATTGCAATTCTCGATAATTTAATGACCTCACGAGATATATTATGACACTCGAATTATGAATAAGACACCCCTTTAGGGGTGTCAATCTATTCAGATTGTACATCCTATATATTCAAGATAGCATGAAACCAAAATAGAGAACATTTCAGTGCTACTCCTAATTAGATTAAAAATCATGAACCCATTGAATTGCATTGCATGAAACTTCATTAGATTTTGAATGGAAAACTTAGGTCTGAATGATAAATCTGGCCGACTCAGAATTGGAACCAAGAACCAATTAAATCGTTATTAATTATATCAAGGAAATATCTATATAAATACAAACGACTGATGAGATTCAACGCAACTCCTTCATCTACGTATAAACATATGGATTGTAGTATCTAGCCACACAATTGCATGAAAAATTTGGCTTATTTTAAGCAATGATAGCATATTTGACATAGTTACTTTCCTCCACATTGTAACACACTGACTAAAAATTCGCTCAATGGTCGGTCCACTCTTGAGACGGATCTGCGCACACATAGCACCTCACTTATAATTTCATCCCCATTTGTGTAAAAGTATTAACTCGGAGGTGTTATACTTGGATCCAACAACCATTACATGCTACTACAACTTACTTTAGACAATTAATGTGGGACTAATCCTCCAACCACTCCACACGGGCCTTTACACTAACGAGCCGGGGTATTACACACATATATTTGGCGAGAGTCATTACATAGTTATTTTCCTCTAGTAGTACTTGACATGTATTTGGCTTTTTGTAATACAAATCATTAAGTTTTATAAATATATTATAATAGAAATCAATGGTTAATTAAAATTGCTTTTGGGCCATGCATGTGTCAATGTCCAAAGCGTCGCTCTCAGAAGCAATATTTGTACACCACAATATTTTTGAAAATTTCAATCCCAAATTTCGTATACTTGGATTCCACAATTTTTTAAAATTTAATTTGATATTCATGTGTATTTGTATACCACAATTTTGTGAAATATTGTTGGTAAAGCTAGCAAGAGAATCGATACTATATGTACTTAAAGTGTTTGTATACCACAATTTTGTGGAATATTGTTGGTAAAGCTAGCAAGAGGAATCGATACTATAATTTTGTGATATGGATCATTGCCCACTTGCTCTGAGCACGCTCATACCATGGGCACAACAATGAGGAAATGGAATCCGGCCGGCCGCTAGCTCGGTAGCTCCACTCGCAAAAGCAACAAATTAAAGCATGCACCTGGATCGCGAATTCGCGAGTTGGTTAAAGCTCCATATATAGACGGCCAAAAGCCCGACTGCCGATTGACCATTCTTAGGTAATTTTATGTCATACATGATTTGTTTCTATCTCCCTTTGTGTTGGTTTATTGGCCGGCTCACATGCAGTCACTAGCTTATGCGTGTTGGTGTCGGCACTCAATTGTTCTTTTGAACTGCCGTGCAGGCACTCAGGCCCACTATTACCAACTTGTCAGTCCGTATCAATGGCCGCAAATGCAAGAAAACACGTATTCCAGTGGATTTTGGGGTCTCCTCCCGGTTTCTTTTACCGAGTAAATTGCCTGGCACAGGTCACTGAACTTCTTAGCCTGGTTCAAGTAGGTCATTAAACTCTCAAATTGCATGTCTAGGTCACTAAACTTGTTTAAATGAGTTACTCTAGTCATTAGCACACAACTGGGAAGACCGATGACATGACATGTCATGCCACAGCGGCATGGGGGCCGGTGCTGGTGTCTGGAACTTGTGAGGCCAATTGTTGCCGGAGCAAGGAGTTTAGGCCGCCTCAAGTCAACGGCGGTGATAAGGGCATCTCCAATGGTTATAGCTAACAACTAACTATAAGACTTCCACATCATCTATATAGTACACACTAAAGTTAGCATTCTAAGGGCATCTCCAATGGTTATAGCTAGCAACTAACTATAAGACTTCCACATCATCTATATAGTACACACTAAAGTTAGCATTCTAAAGAACTATCTATAAGGATAGCTATTTGATGCTTACATGCACACACAGAATTTATGGAAGCTGTCTCGTTTGGCGCTATAGACTATCTCTAGAGCTGTAGAGAGCTGCGTTCTCTTTCTTCATTTAATATCTTCCACGTAGGACAGTTGATGACATGGACTCTCTTGTAGATAGCTGCTATAGACCCATTGGAGATGCTCTAAAGAACTATCTATAAGGATAGCTATTTGATGCTTACATGCACACACAGAATTTATGGAGGCTGCCTCGTTTGGCGCTATAGACTATCTCTAGAGCTGTAGAGAGCTGCGTTCTCTTTCTTCATTTAATATCTTCCACGTAGAACAGTTGATGACATGGACTCTCTTGTAGATAGCTGCTATAGACCCATTGGAGATGCTCTAAGGGGCCGGTTTGGTTGCCGATAACCGGGAGGTTGTGAGGGAAGGCAAGGCACCTCTGGTCTACTTATACACATACCTACCCTCAGGTAGTGCTTGGGAAACATATACACACATGCCCATTCAGTGGCACATTCGCCCCCAACAAGAATAGCTCGTCAACAAACATAAAAACATAAATGATATACAACCTGCGGTCGGGGTCGATGTGTACGTCCATATATATATATATATATATATGACGAGTGTTTCATGCACCATGGTGCCTAGGCACCAATATCAATACCCGTTGATTTGCTTCGAGATTCGCAACGTTTGATGTGGGTATCTTCATATACCCATAAAAAAGTATATTTGAGATATCAAACTCCGAAAAAATTTAAATTCAACTTCAGTTTAATTAGTTTGAACTATTTTTATGGTATATACTCACTGTAGTTGCATTGAACTCAAAAGTAGTTCAAACTAGTTTGAACTGAGTTCAAAACTAACTTACCATAAATATATCAAGGGTATAAAACATTTTCATACCCAAACTCAAAAAAATTATCAATCATACACGTGTATCGGATGTTGGTGCCTAGGCACCATGGTGCATTACGTAATTTTCCTATATATATATATATATATATATATATATATATATATATATATATATATATATATATATATATATATATATATATATATATATATATATATATATATATATATATATATATATATATATATATATATATATATATACACTACAGTACTACTGCTACGTGACGTGTGGCCTCGCAGCCACGTGACGTGTGTGCAATGTACATACATTTGGCACGGTCGACCACCCAGCACTCTACGTATAACGTCCAACGTAACGCGAATATATGCAGCAGAGCAGCGACTATGGATGACAGGTCGCCCACGGTGATAATCGATCGTCGTGCACGTGCCACGAGCCAGGCCCGGATCGACCATGCATGCCCGCATGTACGTGGCATTGCTCGCAAGCGTGGAAGGCGACCTGTGCTGCGCCGGCTATAGCTAGCTTCTTGATCCAGGGGGTACGTCGCGCGCGCGTGACCCCGACGACCCGGCCGGCTCATGCATGCGACTTGTATGCGCGACTGTGGCCGGCCGCGGTCGTGAGAGCGCGCTCCGGCGCGTATTCTCTGACTTACCTTCAGTAAGTCACACCGTGACTTTGCGAAGATCCGACCGTCCATCTCTGGATCGACCGTCCAGATTATTTCTAGCTTTGTGTTTTAGCTTTTGATTTTTTTTTTACTTCTAGTTTTTAGGTTTTTTTACTTTCATCTTTTTAGCTAAAAAGATGAAAGTAAAAAAAACTAAAAACTAGAAATAAAAAATCAAAAGCTAAAAACACAAAGCTAGAAATAATCTGGACGGTCGATCCAGAGATGGACGGCCGGATCTTCGCAAAGTCACGGCGTGACTTACCGAAGGTAAGTCAGAGAATCCCGCTCGAGCGCGCTCACCCCGAATTTACAATGAAACCCTTCTGAATTTATTGCACTATTCTCCGAATTACTAGATAGTGTTCGCAGATACATTATTGAATCAAACTCATACATCGCATAAACTATACCATCATTAATATTATATAACCGAGTTTAAATAACCTATAACGGGAAGAGTTTACATAATGGACCAAAGAGTTCAGATGCTACATTACAGAAAGAGGAAGCAAAAGCAAATAACAAAAGGTAAGGCCACAGCTTACTACATTATGTGTACAAGCAAGCGACTGGGGGTAAAGTGATACCATACTTCTTTCCAAAAGTTTGGATAATGGATGTACACATAATCACCATCAAAGTCTGTCTATCTGAGGTAAAGACTAATTAAGCTACTAGAGAACATCCTAATCCTCACCATCTCCTTTTTCGTCTGATTCTGGAGTGGCAACGGTCCGTGTTGTTTGCTCGGATGGCCTACGGCCACTCACCATCTAGACACACACTCTAAATTTTATCCTTTTATTGCGACATAAGAGCATCTCGCTATAAACTATTCCTCTACCTCCCCTGCTCTCTCTCTCTCTCTCTCTCAGCGACATGTTGGAGGAGCTATGGGTGTCGGATCCATGTAGATCGGAGAGAACCAGAGGTGTCAAATCTATGTAGATCGGAGGGAATGGCAAATGGAGGGCTAGACGAGAGCCATAGGGCTAGCTTCTGCGTGAACGATTTATTGCAGGCATTAGCTGAATTTGTTGTAGGCGTTCACTCAATTTAATTTGTTGCATGAGTTCACTTCAAATGTTGCAGAATATTTTTACTTTGTTGCAATGTTATATATCCTTTAATTGTTGCGATGAGTTTTGTTGCAGTTAGAGTAAGATTTTGTTGTATAGATAGCCAATCGTTGTTATGTTTGTGTTGTGAAAATTTACAGGGTTGAATTATTTTATTGCAATTATTGGTTATATTTGTTGTAAACATCACTGAAAAATATTGTGTCCAACCGTCTGATGTTTGGCTCCTATAGGGGTGCGCCATCATGGGTGTTGCCCGACAATGAGGAGGTTCTGCAGGACGACACCCTCACCTCCATGACTGATTGTAATAGGCTCCTTCTCTGCTGCAATGACTTCTTCGCGAGCATGTCAAGCACGACATTGTTGTTGCGCCCCAAGGGAGTGGGATCGAATAGCTGGTTTCACTCCGATGAAGATTTGATGTCATAGGCAGCGTACAAAGCTAGTCATTCCTATCCCTTCCTGATGGGGGAGGGTCTCCATGCTACCTCGGCCTGTGACAACTTCGGCGTGATGTCACATATCGGGAAAACTACCTCAGGCGAGGTCCACGGGCCAATCCCAGAGAAGGTCCGAAGTCCACCCTGGATGGGGTCTACGCCACCCCAATGGAGTCTGAGAGGCTAAGACAAAACCTGGAGACCAACAACGGCCAGGATTCAAAGTCCGCCCCAGATAGGGTCCGAGCCACCCCAGGTAAGGTCTGGAGGCCAACCCCGGACGGGGTCCGGAGACCATCCCAAGACGAAGTCTGGAGGCCTACCCCAGATGGGGCCCAGAGGCCAACCCCAGACGAGATCCGGAAGCAACCTCGAGCAAATTCCATGGACTAGCACAGGAGTCCCTCGGACATGGCGGGACTCATATGGCATGAAAGATGAAAATACCCTTAGAAGTAAGCTACGCCCCAAGGGTGGACTTGTAACTTCACTCGTCTTCTCCTCCCACTCTATAAATAGGATCTCTTATAAGCAAAGAGGGGATGCCATTTGTAATCCTAGACATCTATATACAATATACTTGCCCATCCATTTGTGTGCGATTTTCGTTGTGTCCCCTTGCATCCTCGATAGTCTTCAAATCCGACTGGTTCCTCTCCATCATGGAAAAATACTAGGCAGGAAGGAGCTAAAGACTGTGTTGGAGCTCCTCTCTATCATGAAAAAATACTCCAAGTCTGAGAAGGGACGAGCTCGTAGGGAAGCAGAGACCTCGGCCGTTGAAGGCGACATCGCCGACACCAGACGTGTACCACATCAAACTTGAAGGCTCCCAATCACATCAGGACCGCCATGACGACCATCGTGGCAACAATCATGGGCATGAGAGCGAGGGAAGCTAAAGGCATGAAGAGCAACACCTTGATCGCGGTAGCAATCACCACTATTGTGACATCCACAGATGGACTTATCATGCTACTTCGGAATGCGAGCTCATTGCCTCCACCTGACAACTCCATTAACACCAAGCCTAAGGATAGGCTAGCGCACCACAACGTAACCCACCTCCCACGCCACCGGCAGCTACCGTGCTACCCACCTGGTGCTCCCCTCCACCTAGAGGCAGTGGGACAAGCTGCTGACCCCCCGTGTCATGTGATGCATACGATTACCAACAAAAATGCTCACACCTTCATGTTGAAGTGGTAATGATGTGTCTATGCCCGCCAAGTGCACCACATCAGCACGATCCCCCCAACCAAGCTCATGTAGTGGGTCAACATACCATCACATTTGGCCCCAAAGATGTAGTTGGAGTCAGCCTACCACATCACGATGCCCTGGTGATCTCTGCCCTTATTGCCAGATGTGAAGTAAGGCATATGTTCAAGTATGACCGAGCTAACTGTGGAGTTTGGGATTGGGGACTACACCCAAAGTGAGAGCATTATCTTCGATGTCATTGACATCCTATACCAGTACAATGTAATCTTGGACCAGACAACCCTCAACCGCTTTGGAGTGATACATCACCATGCCTACTTCTGTGTGAATCTACCAGGCCCCAAAGGAGAGGTACTTCAGCATCATCATCATTTGGAGTATCTCGCGTTCGGACAAACATGAAGCAGACATCCTGGCCAAGGCCGCTAGCACATAGACGAAGAGGCCTGCCAGTGACTTCTATGAGGTCCTAGTAAAACAGGCAATGAAGGGGCTTCCTGAAGTGTGTGCCATTGGGGAGCAAGATTGGAGAAAGCCGATCATCTAGTACCTTATCGATGAAACTGAACCCGCTAACCCTACCGACGTGCGAAGACTGAAAAACCACGCAAGGGGCTTTTTCATTCACAATGACATCCTGTACAAGCACAGTGTTTGCTAACTCTATCTCCAGTGTGTGTCCAAGGAAGAAGGTGCCGACCTAGTTTACGAGATACACCATGGGCTCTATGGTTCTCATCTTGCACCTTGGGCCTTGGTGTTAAAAGCCTTCCGATAGGGGTTCTATTGGCCCACTATCTTGCGAGACGTGGAGTCCCTCATCCAAACATGTGCCACCTGTCAGTGGATGGGGCATGGCACAAACTCACTAGCAAATGACCTGTAGCCCATACCACTATCGTGGCCACTCGCTCAGTGTGGGTAGACTTTGTCGGCCGCTTCAAGCCCTAAACAAGAGGGTACAAGTTTGTTGTGATGGTCATCGACTACTTCTCCAAATGGATCGAGGCCAAACCGCTGGCCAAGATAACCTCCATGATAGTTTAGAAGTTTGTGTGGAAGAATGTCATATACCGGTTTGGCACACCGTAGGAGGTAATTGTAGACAATGGGACTCAATTCGATGCAGCCTCCTTCTGTAAGTAATACGTTGGCCTAGGCATCAATCTCTGCTTCGCATCAATTGCTAACCCAAAGACCAACGGTGACCTAGCAAAATAATCGATAGATATCCAAAATTCGTCAAAATCTTTCTGCTGTTTGCTCAAGTGTTGAAATCTTGATTTGACTTGGCTTTGGGTGTTTCATTCTCCTCTCTTGATCTTACTTTGTGCCAAAAATATGTAAGTGATGGAGATATCTCTTGAAGACCACATTACATCCATCTAGTCACCTTCCTTTGTAAGTTCTTTCATGTGCCCGTTTTTGGATCAAGGAATGGTGATTTGGGAGTTTTGATCTTGAGGGCATTTGAATTAGTTCTTGCTATGATTTGAGGACGCTAAAATATGTGAAAAACCATTCTTAACCATCTTTACTTGCTTCTTCTCACAAGCTCCTCTTAATCACCGTTCCATGGTTTTGCTTAGTTTTAGTGCCTCTCGTGCTCAAGTGAGAAAAAGTCATAACGTTGGTAAGCACTTGGAGAAACTCTTGTTGGAATAGCTTCTTTGGGTCTTGATCTTAGTGTGTATCAAGTTTTATTTTGTTTGGACCTCTAATTTGAAAGTTAGGTCATTTTGTAGTTTAAAACTGGTTTATGGTGCTACAAAGCTTTAAGAGCCAAAAGGTCTCAACTTTCTTGTGGTATTTCAAGAAATCTTATTGTTTTAGATTCCTAATATTCTGATCTAGCTTCGATCCAAATTTCAAATTATTTGGAGCTACAGTTTGAAAGTTGAGCAAGTTTCTCTCTCTCTTATTATTAGGCTTATTTTGTCAAGAGGTTAGGCCACCCTTGTAGGAGTGGTCAGACCAACCGAAGATTAGACACCCATTTGAAAGAGGTCAGACCGCCCACTAGTTGAAGGTCAAACTGTCCGGACAAGTTTTGGCTCGTTTTGCTTGATTTGTTTTTAAGATTTCACTGTAGGTGTTTATACTCTAATATTCACATCTTTACATAGCTTTTAATCACTGCTAAAACCACAAGTCTTTAATTTCTGTCTAGAAAGATGTTTTGAAAAGAATCATCTTTTGAAAAGAATTGTATTTGTGTAGGCTCTTATTCACCTCTCTGGTCGTTGGTGTCTTCTCTTCGGAGTGTGATCGTATCTTCTTGGCTGGAGGCTGGCGGCGCATTGATCGGACCTCCTTTTCTTGGTTTTCCTCCAGCCACATGGCTGGAGACCCCTCCGCCACTTGTTGAACGTTGGCCTGGGCTGAGCACGCCCCCGGCGGTTCAGGCTGTGAGGGAGTGGAGCTGTGGAGGGGCCGCCTAAAGAACCACGAGCTATTCACCGGTCGGATGGGCCGCTCACCTCCACATTAGGTGGGCCACAGGTGAAACAGCACGTCGTCCAATACGTTTTTTTCCCCTTCTCTCGGGCTAAAACGAACCCAGTGCGTTGAGGTAAGGTCTGCACAAATTCATTGGGAGCACTGTTCTCTACTCTACACTAGAAAGCAAAGGAAAATGCCTCGCATGATTTCAAAAAGAAAAGTGCCTCGCCGTTGCTTTTCTCATTTGATGGAACGTGTTTTCTTTTTTCTTTTTAAAAAAAATGGTGATGGAACCATGCTAAGTTTGTTTAAATTGAGAAAGGGGCATCTGGTTTGGCATGGCATGCAGAGTTGCAGACTACGCGTACTTAATTGACGTCTATATCTTTATTCTCCGAATTGAGAAATACATCGACGTAAAAAAGCACAAATTTTTGGCACCACACTTCCTGCATATTTTATTCCGGCACACATCATGATCATACTGACACATGGATACTTCCATACTATGCCACACGGACAACTGATGACAAGCGTATTCTGTCACACGAATCGAACTACTGCTGCAGCATCGCCTTGGCTACCATTTTGCACTTATCCTTCTTTGCAGTGAAGTAGGCGGTGAGGCGCTCCCTGTCCGGCAGGCACTGCTTCACCGCTTCGTTGGAAGTATACTCCTCCGCCCACCGGCGCAGGGCAGGGTACTTGCCGTCGCCCACCAAGCTCACACCAGTCACCTCCTCTAGCACGGCGAGCCAGTGAGCTAACACACAGGCGGCAATGTCGAGGTAGCCGACGGAGTCGCCTGCGAAGAACCTCTTCCCCTGGAGCTGCGCCTCCAGCAGCGTCATATTCTCCTTCGCCTCCTTCACGAACCCCGTCTGCACCTCGCCATCTAACCACAGCGACAGCCACAACGGTCTCGAGCACTGCTCAACGGTGGACAATAGTCAATCGAGGAGTGATTCAATGTTTTACCTTCCTATTGTAGTTTGTACCAATCTTGATGTATTCAAAGAGTAAGTAGTTAAAATTAACTCTTGAATGTGTATTAATATTAGTGCAATTCACTGCACTTGGTGAGTCAATAAAACTCATCGGAGTCCAGAACTTCACAAGAAAACGGCGGCGTACATGGCTACATGCATGGATGTATATATCATTACCTTCTGCTCCATGAAGTGAGCCCAGAAGCGTGCCGTGGCACGGTCATAGGGCTCGCTCGGCAGGAGAGGCGGCCCGTCGAAGGCTTCGTCGACGTACTCGACGATGAGGAGGGACTCGCAGACGGCCCGGTCGCCGTGGAGGAGCACGGGCACCTTCTTGTGAACGGGGTTGTGCGTGAGCAGCAGCTCGCTCTTGTTGTCCAGGTCTTCTGGGATCAGCTCGTATGGCACTCCCTTAAGCCGCAGGGCCGCCTCGGCACGGTGGACAAATGGGCTGCCGAAAGTGCCGATGAGCTTAACCTGTTCAGCCATGTTTGCTTACAAGTTCTCGCTTGCTGATATCTCGGCTAAACTAAAATGTCGGTATTTATAGGGACAACGACGAGTTCTTGCCGCACACTTAATTCAAATGGTGTGGTGCTTCTTCTCCAAGAAGAATTGATCTCTTCTATTTTTGTTTATTCCATCCTTTAGTCAACTGTCTTATCTGTTTCTCTCTCTCTCTCTCTCTCTCTCTCTCTCTCTCACACAGACTGTCTTTTCTGTGTGAGATGAGGCAAGCTGCTCAGTTGCTTCAGTCCAAAGAACATAAAAAGATTTCTCTGACTGACTGACTCTCCGTTTTATATACATCGTGGAAAGCGTTGTAGAGGTTTGGTTCAGGACCCGCTCCAAATAGTTAAGCTTCTGGTTCATGGCTTTATAGCTGTTGACTTTTGATTAAAACTTTACTACATCGACTATTAATTTTTTTCTGAGTCATTCAACTAAAAGAAAATTTTGAAAAAATAAGAAAAAAATTGAAAAAACCACTATATTATCACGGATAACGCAAAGAAATAAGAGGAAAAATCTAAAATAAATCAAAACTAGAAACCAACACGTTTTAAATGTTTTATGACTTAAATAAGCGAAAAGAGAATAAAAAGGCAGAAGCTTAAGACGTTTGGAGCGAGACCTATATTGTCTGATTGACATGCTCATTTCGTTATCCTATTCTCTAGGTAATGAAATCTCTCTGACTTTAGCAGGTTTTTTAATTTCATCTTTTTTTGTCTTTTAGCTATTTTTTAGTTTTTCTTTTTTCTGTATTGCTTTGCATTATCCTCGATGAGATAATCTATTTTTTCTATTTTAAATTTTTTAAATTTAATTACATTAAAAAAGATAGCAGTAACAGCTAAAAGCCATAAAAAAAAGTCAAAAGGAACACACCAGCCGGATGGGATATTAATGCTTCTATCTCTCCCTAGCTTCTCGATTATGTAGTAAGATGATAGTGACGTTGTTTGACATGTGTAGCTAGCAGTGCAATCCTAACAGTTTCTTGGTGGGCAAGATGATAAGCAAGGTAGACCTTGGGCTTGCCTGTTATTTTCAAATTGGAATGTCCATTTCTAAGCATGTCACATTTTATGACCATTAAATCAATCTGGAATAAAACACACATTTATCAAAGTTCATCCAAATGCCAAGAAAATTGGCTAATGTGTCTGGTTGAAATAATAATAAAAAAGAATACCACTGTCCCTTGTTGTCCAGGTCTCCTTGGATCAGCTAATGTGGCTCCGCTCATTTCGGTTTGACCTTTTAGTTTCTGGCTTATTTTTCACTATTTCTAAATTTCGTCTTTTTCTGGCTTTTTGGCTTTTTTGAGTTTTTTTAATTCTTTTTTTCTATATTCATTTGTATTGTTTATGATAGGTTAACCTGTTTTTTCTATTTTTAATTTTTTAAATTTAGTTATGACAAATAAGTCACTATCAGCTACAGATAATCTTAGCTAGTTATAATGCAATTTCGCCCATAAAGCAACTTATTTCAGTCTAACCAAACAGCACCGTAACCTATTATGGCATTTTGCTTCGATGTTGCTCAACTCTGGTCTCATTATCCTGGCTATACGGATTTGCTACATACAGAAACAGACACACTTTGTTCATTGGTAAGTTTGAGCCTAGTATATTTCACAAGAGGCGATCTGTTACTAGTTGGGAGTAGCGACCTCTGATTTACCATGGTGCAGGGAGGACGCCTCTATGGACTATCAGTTTCTGTCCGGTTGCCAGCAGATCTCCTCTGGATGATGTTCTCTAAAATGTATGATCGCACCACATTATGCTGGATGCACATCTAGTAGTAATTTCTAGACCGAAGAGGACCGTACCCCCCCCCCCCCCCCATTCCTTTCCTTTTATTTTATTTTAAAAATCTAACAAACGGTACAGCAGATTAGAGGTTGCTTGTATGACTCCAGAAATTACGGGCCTGTTTGGTAACAGCTGCGGCTTATGGTTTTTGTTGAAATTTTTGAATTTTGGCTGTTAACGGTACAGATTACAGAGAGATAGATACTCACTTGTGATTTTAGATGGTACAGATGTTGAGCTTTTAACGTGTACATCGTTTAACTTGTAGACCCCGTCTTGAGAAAATACTCCATTTGAAAGTTAGATACTGTAGCAAAAGTCAAAAGCCGCCAGCTTCGGAGGAAAAGAACAGCCCGATACCAAGCTCACAAAGTAACAGCAAAAGGGATAAAACCCAGAAATTACACAAGCAGAGCACCATGTTTCAATCTAGTAGTAATTATCATTGCACCCTGCCTAGAAAAATTAAGAAACAAAAACACCAGCATGCTGTTCCATATTTTATTTCCGTATCCGAGAAAGCTAAGCAACACACACTTACATTCCAATGGAAATTACATAGAAATCAGGCACATCGCTTGCTATAACTTGATCCATTTCCCGGGACATCAAGTACTAACATGTCATACAATCCACAGTTACTACCGTGTTCTCGCCTCGATAACGATAAGACCAAATCACTTCTGCAGCGTTGCCATTTCTCGGAACATCTCCTTGCATGCAGAGAACATGGTGACCAGTTCATTTCTGCTCGGCAGGCACTGCTTCACAGCATCATCGTTGACGTAGCCTTTCGCCCACTGACACAGAGCGGGGAACTCCTCATCTGTGACCAAGGTCACCCCACAAATCTCCTCGAAGACTCCAAGCCAATGAGCTAACCCACTGGCAGCTATGTCCACGAGGCCAATGGCGTCGCCTCCGAAGAACTTCTTCCCCTTGAGCTGCCCCTCCAGGAGCAACAGGTTCTCCTTCGCTTCCTTCAAGAAGCCCTTCTGCGTTTCGACGTCCGTCGACCAGAACGACATCCAGAACGGCCTTGCAAACTGCAGCACAATATTCAGTAAAGATTTCCAGTGTCTACAACTTCACAGGAAATCATCTACTTGACATAAAAAGTTTACCTTTTGATCGATGAACTGTGCCCAGAAGCGTGCCAATGCCCGGGCGTAGGGGTCAGTCGGTAGGAGGGATGGTCCATCAAAGGCCTCGTCGATGTACTCGATGATGACAAGGGACTCAGCGATGGACCGGTCACCGCGGAGGAGCACGGGCACGAGCTTGTGGACGGGGTTGTGCTTGAGCAGCAGCTCGCTCTTGTTGGTCAGGTCTTCAGGGATCAGCTCATAAGATACACCTTTCAGGCGCAGGGCCACTTCGGCACGGTGGCTGAATCCACTGCCATAAGCGCCGATGACCTTAACCGGTTCACCCATTCTAGCTTCCAAGTTCTTGATTAGTATGTTCTCGAAATTTAAGTTCTTGATTGCTGATATATTGGCTAAACGGATGGTATTTTATAGGGATGGCGCATAGATATTGGTAAATGTTTTGTAGCTGCTGCTTCTCCTGGAAGATTTAGTGTTTTCACATTTTTTTTTCTTTTCCCCTCAGGCCCCGCTCAAAACAGCTTAGACTTCTGGCTTATTTTTCACTATTCAATAATTTTGTCTTTTTTTGACTTTTTGAGCTTTTTTGTCTATTCTTTTTTCCCATATTTGTTTGTGCTGTCCGTAATGGGCTAATCTATTTTTCTATTTTTAAATTTTTTAAATTTAATTATACAATATAATTTTAGCCACCTACAGTACTTTTCAACCATAAACCACTCAAAAAAGCCATTTTGAGTACCCCTAAATCGTTTTGTCTGTATGGGAGAAACTACTCCGTTGCTTCCTTTCAGAGCTCAGAGGTTTAAAAAATTATCTGACCCTCAGCCCTATATACCTGTTTGAAAGCATCCTGGAGGTTGAGATGAATGGAAATCGAGAGTGATGAAAGCATATTTAAATATAGCCTACGCTCACAAGGCATGATGTAGCTGAAGTCAAAGAATTTTTTGAGATATGAAGAGAGATTTGGTTTACCTAGAGAACTAATGAAGGTCCATATGAAAAGTTTGAGTTTTGTTACGATGAATCATTGCTAAATTAGAGGAGCTAGAATTTAGATTTTGTAAATTTGCAATTTTTTTGAATATCTTCCTAACCTTGCGGTCTGACCGGCCAGAGGTGGCAGTCAGACCGGCCACTGGTCAGATCAGCTACTGCCAACAATCTGACCAGCAGGAACCAGTGGTCAGACCGGCTAGAGCTGGCGGTATGACCGGCCAAGCAATTTGCCTCGGCTGAGATTTGGAATTTTGGGAATTATAGTTGTGGTGTATTTGGGTTTGATGTAGGTCAGTGCATATGTATTGTATGAGATATGTTTTCACTAACGTGGTCAAATTGTGAATAACTTGTGGCCGAAAACGATTTATTGGTCTTTAGATGTGCAGAAAGACATAGAGTCAATTATGGTCAACGGTAAGGATCAAGGCTACGCTCATGGAGAAGCTAAAGGCCCAGAACAATCAAGAATGCTAGGTGAGATGACTGAGCTCAAGTATAGCACAAGGACGGCGAAAAATATTGAAGGAAAGTTTAAACGACAGATTGCACTATGTGACTTGGTTAGTCTAAGTGAGGCATGATTCGGTGAAACCAGAGTGGGAGAGACTTACCAACGTGTGGAAAACCAGTGGTGCACCTACATGTGGCAAGTATGGTGATTACTTACAAAGGAAAATGAAGACCAGATCAATGAAGAGTATTTTGTTAAGTTGGCTAAAATACTAGAAACTATTTTGAATCAAAATCGTGGCACTTAGGAAAGTGATTTAGGCCAAGGAGAAGTTGAAAAGATCAAGTTAAATAAAGGGATAAAGACTTAGCGGATTCGAACTTATGTGCTTTGATAAGTGGCATAAGTGTAGTATGTGAGTAAAATCCATATTGTGTGGGGCTAATGAGTTTCGCATATATGTGCTATTGGATAGTATACATTATGGTTAGATGGGACCAGTTGTCTTATCTATTTAATGGGTTAGGATAAAGACTTGAAATTAACCATCCAACCCCTCTTCATTCTAGCTAAGTGTTTTAGGATTAGGATTTGAGAAGTGTGAGTGTTGTGGTGTGCTCACTTATCCTTTAAAAGGACTGGCTGTAAAATCTTCATTTTCAAATAGCAATACATCAACTTTGTTCATCTCTAATGGAGTCTTCTTATTTTGGTTTATTTGTTCTTGATATTGTTGGTTTTGATCTTCTTCCTTCCCTTCTTGATCTTGCTAGATGCCAAAGATGAGTAAGTGATGGAGATGACTCATAAAGATCAATCCCCATCCATCTAGGTATCAAGTTTGGCAATTTTTCCTAGATTTGACCTTCTTGGGGGATTTTTTTAATTAAGCGTTTTTGTCTCAAATATTCAGGAGTTCTTACTTGATGTGACATGTGGTAATGTGTCTAAGGTCATCTTGGTCATACTCCGCCCACGAGCAAGTTGTATTCTAAGTTTTTTAGTTTTGTCCAGTTTAGGTGTAACCTCGCTTGTTCTTTAGAAATGTCTAAACTTTGAAAAGACTTCACGCGATTCTTGGATGTAATAGATTTATAAGACCCCAAGTATGGTGTTTGCAAAATCTCATTTTATTTGGACTTGGATCTTTTGAATTGCATAAAAAGCTGCATTGACTCAAGCTAATATTTCGTTTTGGACCAAGGGAGCGGTCAGACCGCCCCTTTTTGGTTAGACCGCCAAAGACCAGTTAGACCGCTAGGCACCGATTAGACCACCCCTTGGCAGCTGGTCTGACAGCCAATTCCTTGGGTTATTTGGCTTTTAGTTTCTTGAGTTGGTTTCTCTGGTTTTGGCTTCTAATCTGGACCTTCATAGCTTAGTAGCTATTAGAGTCAAGGGTTAGCGAATACTTAGGAAAATTTTTGAAGATACCATTCAACCCCTCTTTTGTTATCATAACGGTCCTATAAGTGATATCAAAATCCATTTAGCTTTTTTCATAGATCTTAACCGGTCTTAAGAGTTATGGCATTGGACAAATATTCAACCAATCTACCAGTTTCTTGATGGAGTTGATTTTTCTTATTGGAAGGCTCATATGTAGTCTTACATCGAGGCTCATATGCACTCAATTTGGATCAAAGTCAACAATCCATATGTTGTACCGGCCGATGATCATGTGAATACACTAGATATAGAGGCAAACAGAAAGGCTCATAATTTTCTGATTCAAAAACTTGGTCGATCTGAGTTTGAGTGGGTTGCTTAGTTAGGTCTACTCATGAGATCTGGAAGACATTCGCTGACTATCATGAGTGCTCTAATGCGATAAAAAAGTTAGACAGAACCAACTGAATAAAGAATACTAAAAAAAATAGAGAAAGTCTTGTGAATCATTGAATGAATCGTGAGGACGATTTACTAAGATCATTCATGATATATCTATGTGCAGTTGGTTTGACCTTTTTCTCATTTTGAAAATGCACATCAGTTATTAGGTGCACTTGATGCGAAAGTTCTTAACTGGTGACTAGTGTGTTCTCGAAATTTAAGTTGAATGGTGATATATTCGCTAAACGGATGGTATTTTATCGGGGATAGCGCATAGGTAGTGGTAAAAGTTTGTAGCTGCTGCTTCTCCTGGAAGATTTAGCATTTTCACATTTTTTTTCTTTTTCCCTCAGATAGTCAAATCGTTGTCTGTATGGGAGAGACCACTCAGTTGCTTCCTTTCAGAGCTCAGAGGTTAAAAACATTATCTGACCCTCAGCCCAATATACTAGTACATGTCTGAAAGCATCCCTGGAGGTTGAGTTTAATGGAGATCGAGAGTGATGCAAGCATATTGAAATTGTGCTAATACACCTTATACAT
Organism: Dendrocalamus latiflorus; assembly: GCA_017311315.1. Classification (NCBI taxonomy): domain Eukaryota; kingdom Viridiplantae; phylum Streptophyta; class Magnoliopsida; order Poales; family Poaceae; genus Dendrocalamus; species Dendrocalamus latiflorus. The sequence goes on along the minus strand of CM029630.1, from coordinate 4,288,425 downwards.
GCAAATACACCTTACTCCTTGACTTGGGAAATTAAAGCATCTCTTATACGAGCTTAACATGAATATAATTTGTATAATAAATTAAAGCATGCAAATTTACTAATTTAAAGCAACATAACTTGCATTCAAAATATAGGTACAAATGATCAAAGTATTGACTTGCTTGGCTCACAAGCTTGTTAGTCTTGATAGTCCTGGTTGGGCTTGAACTATAGCTCTTCCGGGTCTTCGTACTCTAATTGAGCGTTCACGATAAGAATCAGATAAATACTAGAGATGCAAATAAAATCCAAATGAAATTCAAATGAACTCTAAAATTCATAATTTTACTTCCATAGAAGATATTGATTTTAGATGAATTAAAAACAAGTTTCATTCAATTTGGATCTAAAATAAGTGATAATGGGCCCTTTAAAGTTTAATTTAAGGAAAATCCTAAAAATAAATAGAGAAGAGATAGTATGTCTCTAATAGCTAGGGCCCACGTATTTTGAATTTCTTTTTCAATTTATTTTCTTATTAGGAAAGACATGAGAGGTTCAACCTTAGCACTCATGCACATGGACAGCGAGCACAGTGTGGTGGTTATGGTGGGGCCGACAAATAGTGTGGTAGATATTTTAGCTAATATCTTGTTGGATTACATGCTCAAGTAATATCTTGTATAAGACACTATCTCACTCTGTTTATTTTCCTCTTCACCTTAGTACTAGCCCTAATTAGCATGCTAATTATGAACATTTCTGACTAGAACTTATTGGGAGTGCCCGCACCAACGGAAGCTTTCGTGCCGTACCGCGTAGAGAGCCACGGGAGATCCGGGACCCTTTGCGCTGGACGTACCGTACAAGTTCATCCCCCGCACGAGGCCACAGAAGGGAAAATCAGACGTATACCGCATACGTGTTCTCATACGATGTCCAGCTAGGCAATGCCAACGCGGAGAATCGATAAAAGAAACAAAAAAAAAACGAACTTAAGATTTACAGGACAGAACTTGAGAATTAAAAGTGCTAGCTGTTGCATGCGCCCCATAGGCCGGCCGGTTCATTGATCAGCTCCGAGCCTCTGGCTCTGATCCCTAGTAACTAAATCTCTGAATCCTTTGCTATGTCCGGCGCTGTTAAACTAATCTGAAGTTGTACACCAAAGCTGTGATGAACAGACAGAAAACCATGCATGGCGGTCGGCGTGCGGCATGCATGCATCGACGATCAGCGGCTCGAGCACAAGGGTATACTCCAGCACAAGCGTGCGCATGATAAGCAGACCTGCAGGAGGCCAGCATGTTAATTACCAACTTGCACTGTATCTTAACTAAAGTCGACGAACCGTGGCGCTCTAATTAAATTGATGTCTAAACTTTTTAAGATCATCTCACTTACTTTCGTGAAGGCCTTGCAGAGAGGGTTCATCATCGGCTGCCGCGGCAAGTCATCCAGCAGCGGGAGACCAAGAGTGCCTTCTAAGCCTCCGCTGCCGTCGGGGACGACCTCGGTGATCGTGTAAAGCGGCGGCGCGTCGGGGTTCCTCAGATCCATGTCGACCTTGAGAACCCAACATCTCGAGCTTGGTGCGGTGTCCTCCATGGACGCGCGGTGCGTGCGGCCGGAGGCGTCTCGCGCGCGGCGTGATAACCAGGAACTTAATAGATCGATCGCCGAAGGTAGTATATATGAATCTCTCTCTCTCGAGAACTCGATGCCAGTAGGTTGCCGCTGATTATACAGATACATAGAGGGCGTCACGGATCGAAGCGGTTGGAATCGCGGTAGATAGAGATCTCGTTTCCGAGTCGGCACGTACGTTCGTGACGCCCGATTCGGAGTCCTAATTTCTGTGCGAGTAACAAAAAATACAATCGAAGGCCCAGATAACACTGTTACGTGTTGGTGTTGAAACTAATTTTGACTTATGTTACTTATGTTAAATGTGTTTGAGGTGGTCGAAACTGTAGTCGAAGACATGGTCGAAGCTGTAGTTGAAGATGTGGTCGAAGCTATAGTCGAAAACGTGATCGAAACAGCAGTCGTAATCGTGGTCAAAACAACAGTCATGACTATGGTCGAAGTAGCCGTGGATGAAGTGATCATGGTCGAAGGGTCGGTTGTAACGGCCATGGTCGAAGTAGTCGTAGCGGCCACAGTCGTAAGTTACTGTAGCAGTTGTAACGACTAGGTGTCTGCAAGTCATGGAGTCGTGGTGCGTGATATGCGCAAGGTGTGTAGTTGTGGCCGGTAGAACTGAATCACATAGTGTCTATTTATATCCTTGTAATCAGTCTGTTAAACAGCGGTGAATAATAGAGAAAAAGAGAAGCGACGCAAGTCAAGTTTACATTAGAAAAAATGCTCTACTGTTCATCATCTTCCTCGTGTAGTGTATGTCCACGAGCGAATCTTGTGTGTGATACCTGGATTGGTTTCCAACAATTGGTATCAAAGCAAGGTGCAAGAAGCTGCCTGATAATTACTCGCTGGTCAACATGATGGCGCACATCAGCGGAGGTGCACAGGTGCTAGTGATGAGTCAGCTGCAACACCGTGTGCTTAGAAACACGACGGCGAAGGTCCGTGCAGTCATGGCGAGGCTGGCGCGGTGTACCAGATTCTCACATGAGGTGCACATCGGTGGTGAATGATATTCTTCCAATATCAGCAGCGTCAGGGTGTAAGGTGTCGTAAAGACGGCGATGTCTAAAGCGGTGGCGGCATCGTCGAAGTGTGTGTGAGAGAGAGTCGTAGGAGTGTTGCATGTGTCATTCGGTTGTTTGTACACATAGGAGGTGTGTTACATACGTGCGCATAGTTGTGTCATTTGGTTGTTTGTGCACGTAGGAGGTAAGTTACATACATGTGCATAATTATGTCATGCTCATGCACGTAGGTAAGTCAGTGCATGATGTATGTGAGAGTGCGTAACTTCTTGTAGTTGTGTCGAAGTACTCGTGTGTAAGCTCTGATGAGAGTGTCTGTCGTCGTCAAGATGTGTCACCAGTAAAAGACAATTAGAGCTGAGGAGAGGTCAAGTTGTCGGCGAGATGTGTCACCGATGATGAAGATGTGAAAGGTGCTGGCAAGTTGTATCGTCGGCGCAATGGTCAACAAGAAAAAGGAAAAAACTCCTTACAGATGCATCAGGAGATCGGACTTCGTCTTGTGAAGTTTAGCAAGTCAAGATTAGAGGGGAGATTGTTAGAATTAATGTTGACTTATGTTACTTGTGTTAAGTGTGTTTGAGGTGGTCGAAGCTGCAGTCGAATACGTGATCGAAGCTGCAGTCGAAGGCGTGATCGAATCAGAGGTCATGATCGTGGTCGAAAAGTCAGTTGCAGCGGCCGTGGTTGAAGTAGTTGTAGCAGTCATAGTCATAAATTACTATAGCAGTCATAACGACTGGGTTTTCATAAGAGTACTGTAGCAGTCGTAAATGTATGAGTGGTCATAAGGTTGAATGGTCGTAGCTCTGGACTTGGTCTCAGCGAGTGAGTCTTTCAGGTAGTGTGCGATGTGCGCAAGTCGTGGAGTCGTGGTGCGTGATGTGTGCAAGACGTGTAATCATGGCCAGTAGAACCAGATCACATAATGTATATTTATATCCTTATATTTAAACCGTCTGTGTTAGTGTCGGTCACAGACAGTTTTGTCAAACCGTCTGTGATTTAGCGTCTTGTATTAGGCTTTCTGTAGTAGTATGGGATGATAGGAGGGAGAAGCCTTGATCTAAGCTGCTCGGTTCACCTCCTTCAAATGGACGTCGAGCTCCTTTTAACATCAATTGTCCAGCCACTATTTGCTCTATGATCCACTGACAGCAGCACGACTCTGAGATAGCACAAATGGGCTATTGTTTTGGTTTATGGCTTTTAATTGTGGCTTATAGATTTTAGACTATTTATGAGAAAAAGTATAGAGTAATAAAAACTCGCGTGCCCAGCCACTATTTGCTCTATGATCCACTGACAGCAGCACGACTCTGAGATAGCACAACTGGACTATTGCTTTGGCTTATAGCTTTTAACTGTGGCTTATAGATTTTAGGCTGTTTGTGAGAAAGAGTACGGAGTAATAGAAACTCACATACGGTTTTCACCGATATAAATGAAGTCGCTACAGTATGTATTACAATCAATTTGTAGACCTCGTCTTGAAAAGATAATCCGTTTAAAAGCTAGTTACGATAGAAAAACCAAACAACGGCTTTTAGAAACTAAAAAGAAGAGGTCTGGGTTTTTTCAGCTGCGGGTGGTGGCTTTTGGCGCTAGCATGAGCGATTGTGCGAATGTATCAAATGCTGATAAGTCATTTTTAAAATATAATTCTGATACTGTTCTATTTATTTGATCAGAAGAAACCATAAGCGACGTAAAGTGACAAACAATTTGATCTTGACGGTGAGCTATTAATGCACCTTCTGCGTCAGTGCTAGATGCGGGATAGAATATCACGACAGACTCCACTCGGTTGGGCTGAAAAGCAGTAGCTTATGGCTGAAATTACACTGCAGCGGCTGAAATTTCACTATAGCTGGAGGTGACTTATTTTGCGTAATTAAATTTAAAAAAATAAAAATAGAAAAATATGCTAGCTCATCACGGACAACTCAAACGAATACGGAAAAAAAAGAACATGCAAAAAAGCTCAAAAAAGCCAAAAGTTTAGAAAAAGATGAAATTTATGAATAGTAAAAAATAAGCCAGAAGCTAAAGCTGAAATGAGCGGGGCAGTTCTTTGACTACCCGCCAAATGTAGGTAAGCAACATCGCAACAGCACCCAGAATAAATACAATCTGCAAAATAAACGATGTAATAATATTAGAAAATCGCTCGGTTAAATAACAAATTAAAGTGACGACTACAACTAGTATATGAAAAATGAGAGATACATTTGTGAAGGTTCTACAGAAGGGATTCATCGGATGCTGGCGTAGGCCTGGAAGGGAAGCCTCCGCATCTGATTTGTGAACCAGATCGACATTGTAGGATAGACAATAGTAACAAAGAGGTAAATAGTGTCTTTTCAAAAAAAAATTCTAAGCATTAAGAAATTTTTCACTCAAAACCTAGAAAGTTAACGATGTCAGATTTCATAGCTTACAACCAAGTAACAACTCAAAACAATGAAGATACACAGCTCTGCACTTGACCAGCCACAAACCAGCGGTCTAACCGATGACAAGCCAACAGTATGACCGGCCGTCGGTCCGATCGGGCCTAAGACCAATCTAACCGCTCCCCTATACTCATAATAGAAAATCAGTCCAAATCCAAACTACTTTTGGTGCCAATTTCAAAATCATGGTCAAATAAGATTAAACTTTCCATGCACCTTACTGAAGGTCTCAGGAACATATTCTATCCAAGAATCATAAAGATCGTGGTGAAAGTTCCAACATTTACTCAAAACATGCAAGGTTGTTTCAAACCGAGCAAATCTCAAAAACTTAAGAAACAATTTGATCGTAGATTAAAATCAAGTAAGATGGATTTAGATGTGTCCTCACATGTTATAGCAAACAAAACCAATAAGAACAGACAGACAAACAACAAACATTTCTTCTAATGGGAAATGCTCTTCGTCAAGATGAATGCAACAATCGATTTGTTCAACTGATTTAATATTATGATTGGAAAATTGTGTTCTGATTAGATTTGATGAGGTAAATTTGATCTTTCGTGGAGACCATTTGATTCTTTATCATGTATGGTATTGTCTGAACAGAGATATATGCAACAGATTTGATTGTAAGTGTGCTTCAACCTACTAAGAAATTAAATCCGTCCATGAACAAAGCGAAACCATGTAGTCTTGAGAAGAAAAAGCAGACATCGAGGAGTCAGCTGAATCATTCTGAATTATTTGGGTTTTATTTCCCTATGATAAACAGGGAAAAGAGTCGACAGTGAAGTGCTTGATTTTCTTTTTCATGTTTTCTGGCAGAATGTTGTAAAATGTGATTCTTAACTGATAGAATCGTAACCCTGCACCTTATCCATACTCATGGCGGTTCATTATCGGGGAAGCTCACGCATTTTGGCGGTGCTTCTCGCGCACCTAATTAGTAATTAAGCGGCCGCTGTGGTCTACTTCCTTGTAAAAACTAGAGTCGTCAATCAATCCAATCACCCAATCAACACACAACTAGCTGGAAACATAATATCAATCAACAAATAGACAATTAGATAAGTAGAAAAACGAATCAATGGAGAGGATTGGCGAGTGGTATACACTTCTCATTCGAGGCAACAGACCTTGCGGAAGCTTGCTGATTTACCGGTGGTACATGCATGACTTGTAGGCTCTGTTATTTGTTTTTGTTATTTGTAGGCTCTGGGTGTGCCATTGGTGGCAACCTTGCCCTGTTTGGATCGAAGCCCTCCGGCGGCGGTGGCGGAGGCGACGGCGGCGGAGAGACTGAGAGAACCGATTGAGTCTGCTGGAATGAATCGAACGGAGACAGAGACTCAAAGAAATGGCTAAAAGGAGGGCTTTGCTCTGGGTGTGCCATTGGATCCCTCCATCTAAAGTTTAGTTACTAAAGTTTAGGTGGCCTGTTTGGCAGAACTCCACCAACTCCAGATCCACCAAAAACAGCTCGACTCCATGAATTTTTACCCAAACGCTCCAGCTCCACGAAATCTGGATCCACCAAAATACTGAATCTAGCTCCAGATTCATGAAATCCATGAAGCACCTCAAGGGGTGCTCCACGAAACCTTGTTTCGTACCTACTCATGGAGTTAGGTGGTAATTACCCACCTTTTGCCACTGGTTACACACCCCATCCCATACCACCATAAAACCCATGGGCAAAACAGGTTATTCCCACCAAAAACTCAGTTTCGTGGATCTGGAGCTGCTGTGCAAGCCAAACAGTTTTGTCTAGCTCCATGGTGGGATCCCAGATTCACGGTGGAGCTATTTTTGGTGGATCTGCTGCTCCAGATTCATTTTTTCAGTGGTGGAGCTCTGCCAAACAGGCCCTAAAGTCTCCAAATAGGTGGTCTAAAGTTAGATCTAAACTTTAGCCAACCCCTAAAAAACACTTTAGATCATTAGACCACAAAACTGAGCTAAAGTGGTCTAAAGTTTCGATTTATCCCGGCTAACCCCTAAAAGACGGTTTTGCCCCCGTGAAAAATCTTCCTCCCACTAAAAAAAAGTCTCTACGGGCCCGGACTCCCGACGCCCCCGCACGAAAAAAATCCACACGGGCGGCAACTTCCTTACTTCCCCCGCCGATTCCCGCCGAACCCGCCGCCACCCAGCCATCCCACCGCCGCCCGACCTTCGCACTGCCACCCCCGCCATGCATTCCGCCCCCACCGACCATCCCACCGCCCCGCCGACCATCGGGCGGCAACTTCCCCGCCAGGACTCCCGACACCCCAGCCGAACCCGCCGCGACCCAGCCATCCCACCGCCGCCCGGCCTTCACAACGCCGCCCCCGCCGCGCATCCCACCACCACCGACCATCCAACCGCCGTGCCCTTCCCCGCCTTCCTCTCATGGGTCCCGTCGACGATGCGTCCATGCACCCCCCAAGATCCCGTCCCCTATGATTTCTTCTCCCAAACCGATCTCGTGCCCTCCAGTGAAGACGGCATGTTCGGTCTTGACCTCAACTCGTCGTCAGCTCTTGATTTCCCGCACATGGGGTCGTATCAAGAGATTCTTGAATCGGCGCCGGTTGAAGATGGAAGCAGTGGTGACCGTGGCGCTCGTGGCGCCCGTGGCGTCAGAGGCAGCTGTGGCGGGTCTGGCGGGCATGGAGGAACTGGAGCTGCAGCTGGCACAGGCGGCCGTGGTGGCTGTGGTGGCGTTGGTGGATCTGCCGCTAGCAGAGGCGGTCGTGGTGGTCATGGCGGCGTTGCTGGGCGTGGCGGGCGTGCTGGAGCTATGCCGCGGGCTACTTCTGGTAAAGCGCCAGTGAGTGTTGATGTCGGTAGCAATGGCCCAATGCCGTTCCGCGCTCCTCGCACGGCTCGAGCGCCTAACAATGGTGGGCGTGCAGCAGCCGCGGGTGGCAGCTCGTCAAGCCACCAAGGCCCTCCACAATTTGAAGATCCTGTGGGTATGACCGAAGAAATTGACGCAGTAGGCGATGGCTTTGGAGGTGCTGGTATTGAAGAAGAGGATGAAACTCTTGGAAATAATTTTTCGGTGAGCACACCTTACTTGATCCAAATTATGGATGTCTCCAGGGATGCACCTAGGACCCCTTGTCAATTTGTCAATAATAGTACAGGTTGCATTACCGAAATTGAAGTGTGGATTATAGAAACACTAAGAAATTGCATCTATCCTATTTCTGTTCGATCAAAGCGAAATAGTGGCTTGGCTGTCCGACGCTTGATTCTCCGGGTTCGGTTTATCCACGCTTTGTTTTTAGATATTGGTGCTCAATGCTTGTGACCGCCACTCTTCATACATAGCTTTAGCTCGGGTTGACTTGCATTACCGAAATTGAAGTGTGGATTAGAGAAACACCATTACTTAATTCATTAATTCTGTTAATGATTTCCCGCAAGTGCCTCTATCTACACAGTTAGCAGCCCTCCTTAAGGAAGATGTTTTAATCTTTTTTTATTGCCAATTAAGTGCACGTTAAAGTTTCTGGATAGGGCTTATTACTTGAGCTTTGGTTTACACTCTGGTTTTCTTAGGAGTAAGATGCATTTCTTTTGTGGTGTCCTATGGATATACCTTATTCCCTATTTTCACTAGCCAACCAAACATGAAGTGATATATAATCAGCGGTGTGTGGTTCATGTACTAAATAAATGGTGGACTTCTCCAAGTTGTTTTCATTGTAATGCTGATCCTTTGATTTTGAGCATTTCACTAAAGCAAACATCAATCTCTTAACTTGAAGCATTTCTTATCTAAATACTTTTATTTGGAGTATTCCTCAGCCAAGACCATACTAGCTAAGTTGATATTGCTCGATAAACCCGCCCTTAGTCTATTATGTTTATGTCCATCCAGAGCTCCTGTTTATGGAAGACACAGGGAAGTTGATCCCAGTATATGGTCTCTCTGTTCACCTCATTCTTGTTGACCTTTCGATGTTTAAACATAGAGTTCATGGATGCTCTTCATAAATCAATAGCCACTTTCATAAACATGGAGCTTAAAATATCTGGTTGACATTATATTTTTTATTTGAAACAACCTAGATGGGTAATCGCTTTGACAAGGCAAATTGGTCTGCTGAAAATACTTCTATTTTCTGCCACATTTGTCTTGAGGAAAAGAGGGCAGGCAATCATAGCAATGGATTCATTACTAACAGGGGTTATGTGAATATGGCGGAGAAGTACTACATTAGTACCCACCTAAAACACAGTAGGAAACAACTGAGAAACAGATGGGATCAATTGAAGGGGCTCTATCAGTTTTGGCTGTACCTCAACGGACACACTGGTTTGGGACGCAATGCTAATGGCTCAGTGATGGCTGATGATGATTTCTGGGATAGACACACAAAGGTAATGATAACACCGCTTTTATGTCATGTTTAGTTTGTTACTGGTAATCTTGTTTTGTCGCTTAGTTAGAATTACTGAATTGCTTCTTTGCCAAAAATATAATTTACTGAATTTACTGAATTTCTCGGGCATGTACAGATTTCACAGAGCATATCTTACTCAGTAGCTGTATGCATTTAGGCCCCGTTTGGCACAGCTCCACCATCGGCGGCGGCGGCGGAGAGACTGAGAGAACCGATTGAGTCTGCTGGAATGAATCGAACGGAGACAGAGACTCAAAGAAATGGCTAAAAGGAGGGTATTATGGACATTTCCTATGCAATTTTGGAGGAAAAAAATAAAAATGAAAAAGAAATAGCTAAAACTCCTAAAATAGCAAATCATAGAGATAATCATGTATTAGATGGCATTTTAACGATTGCCATCTAGAGAGTGGCATTTTATCGAAGCCACTCCAAAGGAGTGGCGTAATATCAATTTTCTCATCTGTCTGCGATCTCATCTACGTACTCTAAATATATACGGGTTAAATTTGTGTACATACACGCAGTAGATCCACATACAGTTCTTCCTTATATGCACATAAATACGCCGGCCGGCCACCTCTGCTTCACCAGACGATCTTGCCATGGAGATGCCGGCGGCGGAGAGCGATCTCCTGCGCAGCTTGCGGGAACAAGGACGGCCGCAGCCTCCGATCACCGCGGAATTCAGAGATGCAGCACGCCTTGTACCAAAATCCGAGAGCAGGAGCAAGCCGCTGCGCGACGCAACCCCTACTTGGGTGCGGGCAATCAGGGTACATATATAGATGCGCTTATCCGCATGCACGCGCCTTGATTGTTTATTCAACGCACCTCGGTCGATCAATTTCTTCAAGGAATTCAATCAAGTAGTAGTGAGCAGATTACTACGAGTTTTGTTTCATCAAGGCGTATCGCATCGCAAGAACTGAACCTGATCGGCTTATGTAATTTGTGTTCTTCCTTTGATTTCCTTTCCCGGAACCCAAAGATTAATTATGCACGATCCATGTCCTGACCGACACGCAGGATATCGGGGCATTGGTGATCTGAGATTCACAGCTGACTCGTTTCTTGTTTCTGCGTGCATGCAGTGGTTCTTCAACATTCTGGGCCTTCTAATGCTGCTGCTCGTCGTCGCGCCTCAAGTAGCACGGTGCAAGAGCAGTGAAGAGGCGTTCATCTGCGCGATTTGCCTATTTACGACCCTTCTGGTGCCATTCTTCGGGTACACGATGACAATGGCCGCCGTCCCGGGCGATCAAGGAAGAATCAGAGGTAAGATCACTTCGCCTTACACTAGGTGCCAGGAGCACGTCGGGCGGCTCATCTGCATGGCCGTGTCGCTGCTGGGCCTCTACGCCCTTTACCTCGTCGCGATGCGCACCGGCGCCCACAGGTTTCTGTGGACGGTTGCCTACGGCATGATGGGCGTCGCGGCGACTGTTGGGCACAACCGTTCCTTGGATCACGGTATGTCTCAACGACTTTGCTCGTTCTTGTTGATTTAATTCGATTGATCTTTCTGGAGGGAGATCAGGTAACGAGCATTCCGATGACCTCGTTTTTACGACGCAGGGATGCTGCACACGTCGTGATGGGGGCAGACAGGGGCGGAATTAGGCCCATGGCAAGGTGGGCTCTAGCCCGGGGCGTGAAAAAAAATACAGCCTATAGCCCAGATATTTTTAGCCCAGCCCGGGATAGTATTTTAGCATTCAGCCCAGGTATCTCAATAGCCCATAGCTTCCCGCCAGGCTGTCAGCCCGTCTCCGCGCCGCGCGGCCCATCACACGCTCGCTCGGCCCAATGGCGCAACGGCGCTCCGCTCGCCCTCGCAGCCGCCCTCGCGGCCTCGCCTGCTTCAGAACCCTAACCTCCCGAAGCCAAAACAGCCGCAGAAGCCTGAAGCCGAAAAAGCGACGCCGCCGCTACACCGGCCTGGCGACGGCTGTGCCCGCGCTGGTGGTGTGCTCCATCCTGCTGCCCGTCGCCTTCCTCTTCGGCATCCACCGCCCCGGTACGGTACCTCACTAACCCCTAATTAGCTCGGCAACGCCCCTTCGCCTCGGATCTGTGCTGATTCCGTGCTTGCTTTCTGCTTCTGCCTGCACGGTACGGATCGGAGGAGCGCGCCGCGGTCGTCATCAGCACCGTGAGATTTTCACACCAATCTTGTTAACTACCTTCCTCTTTTGATGCTGCATTTTTGGAGTCTTCTGATCTCTCTACTCTGTTTAGGAGTTGGGTTTTGGGGCGCATTAGCATCTGGATGAGAGGATGAAGCACAAGCTGCTCAAGGTTGCTATTCTTTGTTTTCGTATGTAGTAGTAAATAATTGCAATTTTGCATGCATTCAGCATAATGTGGACAATTTCGAAACAAGACGGTTGCTTTACATTTTTAGGGCGTTCATGCACCCTGAATCAATTTATTTTCTTTACAACCTCTAAACGAGAGAATGTTGTCAAAACTTGTAACCATTGCAGGGTCAGTTGCCCAATGGACTCATGGTTGCCATCAAAAGGATGGCTTGCGCCAGTTCATCTTTGGTATGTTTTCCCTATGGCTAGTTATTTTTCATGATATGCTTCATTTAATTCCTTGTAAATATGAGCATTAATTCAAAACAGTTATGATCAAATGAAAGGCTAGCACAGCTCCAGTTTCACTTGATTGTTTGTTTGTTCTTATCATAGTTGATTTGGAACTATTCTCATTTGATCTAGAATAGCATAGACATTGCAATTATGTATTTCATCTAAAAGAGGTTTGTTGTTTGAACTTCTTGCAGACAAAACAAAAGGACCGTTACTAGACTGGTCTAAGCGATTTAATGTAATTAAAAGGGTTAGTGGAGGGTCTTGTTTACATGCACAAGCACTCCATGTTATGGATTGTCCATGGGGACCTGAAACCACATAATATTCTTTTGGATTATAACAAAGATTTGTGATTTTTGATCAGCTAGGACACTGAGTTCAGACGTAGTAGAAGAGCGTATAAGCAGGATTGTGGGCACTAGGTATGAGCCGCATGATATATCAATCATTACGGTTAGCATCACTTGTGTCCCGGTGTGCTAATATTACAATTTAAATCTCTCTTGATTTCAGTGGTTACATAGCTCCGAAGTATGCATCTCGTGGAGTTTATTCAGTGAAGACAGATGTGTTCAGCTTCGGCATCTTGGTTCTTGGTTAGCCATGTTTTTCTTATTATGCTTTATGTTTACTTATTTAGTATTGAACTCAAATTTCATATCAGTAATGCAATTAGCCAATTATGATATAATGTTGCTATATCGTGGTATGGATACAAATTGGCATTAGTTTTAGATTGTTAGAGTTCAGCCCGGGGCTTAGCTAAATCCTGGTTCCGCCACTGGGGGCAGAGATAACTAAGGACACAGACGGATCGACGAGGCTTAGCAATTGGCATTCTTTTGGAACTTAACTACTACGGGAGAACTTCGTAGCGCCGCCATGGATTTTGTTTAAGTACCGTGGATCCGTTTGGCCTGCTGCAAGAATTTTCTGCAATCACGTAGGAATTGAACTGTTTCAACTCTTACAAAACTACTGTGAAATTCTTTCGTTCCAAACACACACTAGTAATGTAGAGGATCTGTTTCGCATAGAGGGTTTCTATTTTGGACAGAGGAACTATCTTGTCCATTACTATTAATATTACTATTTGATCATCTCGAGCTACAGCATGCAGATTATTTTCTTAGCACTGCATCATGTATCCATTGCACCGGTCCGATCGAGCTTGCCGCATACCTGCGACGTCGTTCAAGAAAAGAGTTAAAGAAAGTTATTTACATAAAAACCCTTAAATTCAGATGTAATTGAGAGAGTAATTTGCTTACTCTGAAGGCTACGTCTTTCAGTCACATCTGTATTGATTCGTATGGATGGATATGCGAGGGAGAGCTAACAGAAGCAGAGGGAAGGATCGCACCGTACTCAAAACTATACGAGGAGCAGTCGTGACTCGTGCGTGAGAACCGGGCGCAGTACAGTCAGAGCATGCACAATATTTGAACCTCTTGACGGCTTTTCGTATGTGCGTTCGCCAAATTCTTCAGACGACCATGTGTTGTGTACCCTCTTCCACATCAGAGCAAATTTCTCCATTGAAGAGAGCAAATTCTCCCTTGATTTCTTCCAGAAATTGATGTAGTAGTTCACTGGTTCTAGAATTTTAGTGATCGTAAGTACCGATCGATCACACTGTAAGAAGCAAGAGCTGATCGCGTTTGTACGACAGGCCAGCAAGCCCTATCACTAATCTAAACAGTAATTGTCTGATCGAATGGACAACGCAGAGAGGAATCGTTTTGTTAACTAATGTAGGCAATCTGTTCCCTCCTTAGTGCATGTTGCTCCAAGAGAATTCTTTTTAGTTTATCGGCTAGCCTGCATGAAAACACACCCAAAAAAACCAGTTACCTTTAGTTGCAAGAAAAGGAAAATATGTACATAACTAAAATTTACATGTGAATCTCAAAAGTGGCTTTGGTTATTGAAGGATCTAAAATTTGTGCTATAGGTCCCTAAACTTGTACTGAAGTGCGCTTAGCTCTCTAAAGCTTGCAAATTTGTGTCAGATGAGATTGGCTCACTTCAGCTTTCAGTTAAATGCGTTGCTTTTATGGTGAAATAAACGTGCTAAGCCGAAGTGAAACATTGTGTAGTAATCGCAAAATTGCAGGCTTCTTCATTTGTGTAAGAGATTAGCATTAGTATTTTGCACCTCCATACAATCGCCGCCTCAACACTTCTAATTTAGTCACAAAACTAGCAAAAGCAAATTGCTGTGTGGATCACCCATCTAAATGATCTAATTCTGTTTTCCATCCTTTCCCCAATATCGTGCTAGCGATTTGAGCAAATTCAATGGCCGCGGTGACCTAATTGACACAATTTTCTTGTTGAAGTTAAGAGATCACACGCCTGGCGTATCAGCGCGAGGCGCACATACTGAAAAGGTGGGAGGATGCAGTGAGGCACCGCTATGAAGTGCTCATCAAGGTCGAGGATGAGCTGTCCCAGCTAGAGGATAAGCTTGACAAGGCGATAGTGAAGTCACGGCAGCAGCGCGATGTTAGGATGAAATGCGGGAAGATACGGCCAACCACCTCCAAGAAGCGCTCATGATGGCGGAGGAGCCAACACAATAGGAGAAAGCTTTGGACAAGAAGGAGGAGCAGCTGAGTGCGAGAGAGAGAGAGAGAGAGAGAGAGAGAGAGGTGAAGGCACGGCCGTGCAGCACCAGGAGCAGGAGACGAACACCCGGCATTAGGCAGTTCAGCATTGGGAGGACGCGGAGGCTAACCTTCGGGCAGCACTACTGAGGCAGCGGCCGGAGCCCGAGGAGAAGGTGCGTAAGAGAATTCATTAGTCAGTACTATTTTGTAACGTGGATATATTGCATGTCTATTTATGTATTATGATATTTAACTTCTAACAGGACGACAATATCTGGAACAAACGTCAAACATATGCAGTACTTGCTTTAGGCGCCGGCTTGACCTTTCTAGTTCAAACCTAGCCTCTGATGCCGACTGACTATATTCATCTCATAGTAGACGTATTCGCTATTGTATGGATTATTGGCTATGTTGCATTTTCTTTTGGTCTCTTTGAGACACACAAATTAGAGAAGGAGTTCCGCCGCACGCCGCACGCCTCACTTTCATGTGCTTTTCCATCTTCGTGGTGTATGCCTTCTATCTCATGTCGTATCCTATACTTGCTGCTGATGGCACCGCTCCTCATACTTCTCTGCCACCATCGCCACCACCGAAGACATGACCTCCGTGCCGCGTTCTACATTGCACTGGTGAGTTCTGCGGTGGCTGTGCAAATTGTCGCCTGGGTGACGGTAAATATGTTTTACTCTCAACCTTTTCTCCTTTTTCTTTTAGATTTTCTCTTTCAGGAAGTTGTGTTATGATGACATGCTCTTGTTTTCGTGTTTCAATATAAGCCTACAAAACTCGGTGCGATCAAGACTAAAGACGCATATCCCACTGATCAATAGCAATCTATTCTACCATAGAGGTACTTAAGACATACGTTATATGGTTATTCTTCCATGCGTGATAAGGTTCATATTCTGATCGTAATTTGGTCTTATCCTGTATTTTGGGAGCCTTTGGACCAGCAGCTAAATAGTGTGTGTGTTCGTTACGATCTTACCATATGACTACTTTGCATGTGCACATAGGTGCTAGTACGAGAATGGTGGATGTTGAAGTGAGCTTCGATCTGACAACTTACTTTCTTTCTACATACTAGGACCCAGAGGCAGTTTACCTGTAGTACTGGTACTATTCAGGGACTTTCCTCTGTCTAATGTCATCAGCAACTCTTTTTTTTCCTTCTTTTGAGTGTGCTGTTACGATGGGTACATACATATACACATATTACTGTTGTTTTGTGCATATGCTACGTTTGTTTGGTCTTATAGAGCTTATAAATACACTAGTGGCATTGTTGTGACAACGGTACTAAGGCATTGATCATCCTTCTTCTGTGGCAATTAACGGTGGAGACAATAGCGGATTTAGGATTTTATGAATGGGTGTTCGCTAATTACATTGTGTTTCATTTTTTAATATATTTATATTGGTTTATAAAAACTAAAGATAAAAGTCACATTTCTAAGTCTATTAAAAGTCAATAACACTAAAAAATTTGAAATAATAAACTAATATAATACTTTATTTGGTTGCAGCGCAATTACAACTTTTTACAGTAAAACTATTACAACTTTAGTTGACAACACAAGTGTGCACTTTGTTTTTAAATAGATATTAACTTTAACTCACTTCTTTTCTTATTTTCTATGTTAGCATATTAAATGTTTTTTCACACACATAGAAAAATAGTAAATATTTTTGTTTTTGACATATATTGTCTCTATTTATGATTTACCTCTCTCTAAGAATAACAATTAACATGAGCGGTTTGACGAACATATTGCTTCTGAAAAATGAAATATAAATATTTATAAACCAAAACCAACTCTCCCAAATGATGTATATTTGGATTGAAAGGATTATATAAATTCTTGTGACCACTAGATTTATGACAATTGGCACCACCTAATTCTTTCGAATAAAGCATCTAAAATATCTAGATATTTCTAGGAAACTATCTAGATTTAAGATCATGTTCATGGGATCTCTAGAACCCTTAATTATCTACATCTTTCATGTAGATAAATCATCCAATATTCCATCCAGTAATTTTAATCTTCGAATAAAGCATCTAAAATATCTAGATATTTCTAGGAAATTATCTGGATTTAAGATCATGTTCATGGGATCTCTAGAATCCTTAATTATCTACATCTTTCATGTAGATAAACCATCCAATATTCCATCCAGTAATTTTAATCTATAGATTAATATATGGTACTAGAAGATAATAAATTTACCACATAGCCGGATTACAAAATTCATAGATTAAAATCTATATATCTGATCAACATAAATAAATATTGTACAGAAAACTATCGAATTTCTCTACAATTATCTAGTAGATGATATTTTTAAATTACTCTCATACAGTACAAAAATTACAGGAGAACAATATAGCAGATTAGCCGATATACTAGTCTTTTCCCTAACGAATACTTTTCACTTTCTCTCTAATCTCAACTCTAATATCTAAGTAAATTAACAAATAAAAAACCAAATTGTTACTCAAACGAGGAACGAGAAAGCCACAATCTCCTCCTGCCTTTTTCCCCAGCTCTTGTCCTGCTGCTGCTCCTTTTCTTCCCTTAATTGACACTGATATCCCCGACCTACTCGATGCTCCCTTGCACCAATAGTCAGCAGTTGGTCCTCATAGTCCGTGTGTGCATGCACCGCGGTGAAACTGACGAACCTGATAGCCGAACGATGCAGTAGCTAGCGCCAAGTAACATGCATGACATGTGGGCCTTCAATGAGTCTCTTTTTCTTCCTCACGAACCCTAGAATGGATCCCCAATGTTCATCACAAGAGACAGACCATCGTCAAGATTTCTATCCTCCTCCCTCCTCCTCCTCCCCAAATCCGCAATCCTCACAGCCCAATCCCAAACCTCTCTCGTCTCTAGTTCCAGCCCATCCTCTTCCTTGAACTCTTCTCCATATCTCGTCGTGACGGTGGCGGCGGCACTCGACCTGACCGAGTTCATCGACAGCGAGGAGATGGCGGAAAGGCACAGACAACTAGGAAAACGGAATAGCAATAGAGTGGCGAAGCTAAGGGAGAAGGTGGTGGCCAAAATAGTGCACCAGCACGCCGGTGTTGAGCAGCGAAGGTGTTTCGGGTGTTCTATGGACTCGGCTTGGGTATGCAAGAAAGCAGGAACTTGTTACTAGGCGAGCTAAAGGGAGTATGTGCACATACAAGACACTATTTTGGGCAAAATTAACTGGCACAAAGGCACCGAGTGAGGTCCAAGAACTCACTAAGTGGTCTCTACAGGGTGGAGGATCACGATGACGGCCGACGACGACGGCGGAGGCAAGGCACATAGTAACGGGCGATGGCGGCAACAGTCAGTAGAAATGAGGACGTGCATAAGACCTAGGAGAGGATGGAGATGGTGAAAATGAGGTTTGCGGGGGCTGAAACTCACTGGAGTGGTGGTAATGGCGAGGGCAGTGGTGGCGACCAGACATGGGGAAGAAAGGATGGCCTCGGTGCTACACTACATGGATCACCAACTTACCTTAGGGATTCTTGGGCATGGTGGTGCAAAATGTCATGAGTGCCAAGGCAAGAAGCTTACCGATGGGGCATGAACATGGCAGAGCTTAGCAGAGCATGTCCACTGGCGCTGATGATGACGGTTGTGTACTGGCCAACAGAGAGAAATACAAGGGGGTCCTATGGAGGAATATGGAGAGTGAAGTGGGGTGAGGAGGTTTGCAAGCTTGGTGGGGCCTATTTATAGCTGGATCAGAGGGAATCGTTTGGGAGGCAATGTGGTTGTGAGTATTGAGATGATGGAAGAAGAGCATAGAAGGGAAAGAGTGCGGGGAGAAAAAGCATGGAGATGCAACCCACAGCAAGTAAAGTACACCCTAAGCTTCCGAAGCATTGTCGCTACAGGGAAATGGATGGCAATCACGGTAGCGTGGTAAGAGCATCAACACAGGGAAAAGAGAAGGATGAAGGAAGAGGAGGGCAATCACGTGCTGGCGAGGGGAAAAGGAAAGGCATCACATTGATGCGTTGTGGCGACGGAAAAAGGCAAAGACGAAGAATCTCTGTGCAGCGCGGGGTGATTTAGGCACGGCACAGGAGTGGGCTGAAGGAGAGAGACGAAGCTGACAGGTAGGTCTTGGGCCTATGTGTTGGCGGCGGAGAGAGAGGACGATAAAGAGAAAGCACAAAATTGAGAATACACAAACGAAATCACAAAAACATACTCTGGAAGGCGGCTTGGGTAAAGATGGGCATGGGCCAATGTTTGGGCTGGAAGAAGAGTTAGGCTGGGCGGAAGTTACTATTTCACCCTGTTTGAGTTAGAGGCTTTTTGTTTCACTTTGATTTTAGAAAATCCCAAAAACAGATTTTGAGCACCTAAAATAGCAAATGAACTCCACAAATTCTAGTAAAAATCATAGAGGCAAGTAGATATTGTTAACACAAATAAAATATTTTTAGACTTCTAAAATGTTTTAATAACTCTGAATAAATATTTTTGTTCTCATAAAATAGGAAAAGCATTTTACAATTCTGGAAAATTCAGAAAATAGCTCAAAATGACATAAATGACTAAATTAAATAATTTGAGTTGAAAAATAAAATTGAGGTTATTACACCCTCCCTCTAAATCTTGCCCGCGGTGAACCTGAAACCATAACACGATGAACCCGAGCTGTAACCCAACGGTGGCATGAGATGGTGGCACCAGAGAAGAGGGTGACGAGTGTCAGGACCGGATTTCCAAATCTGAACCCTCTATGTATTACTGCACTAGTCCCAAATCAAAACTAATGCACACAGTCAAACAGTGATGATTACATAACCAACAACACTTTATTACAATAAAAGAGAGTATAGGCCTTATGGCCACTTTATTACAACTGAGGTTTCTAAACCTCTTAGACTTACAAAATACAGCGGAAGCAAAACGAAACTCTATCAATGACCCATCAATACGCCACAGGCAATTGATTGGGGAAGTACAACCTAGTACTCTAGGAAACCTTCGTCGAATCCATACAAGAAGTAGTAGTAGACTTCTTCTTGAGCTTCATAATCCTCTAAGATTTGTTTTTAATGAATCATGTGAGTACATAAAGTACTCCGCGAGTCTTGAAAAAAATGCAGTAGATACAGTGCTTAATAAAGAAAGGATAATATGATTCTTTTTCACAAAGCAGCATTTTATTTCAAATACCATTATATATTTTCAAAAGCATCAATTTAACAAAGTAATTGCAATAAATGAAACTAAATAAATTTTCTAGTGAAGGTTCCAACCACCAACACTAGTAGACAGGCCCTATCTGTCAAGGTTCGAGGCTATGGGTTCCATCCATCCGCACTGGCTCCATCCGCTAAGACACACTCCCAAGAGTTCCATCCACTCCCAAGTTCCCAAAACTTTTGCTTTTGAAACAAAAACCAAAGATCTACCATATGAAAGCGGACATCGCCCGCCCTTGACCATGGGTATAGCTATTCGAATAGTTTTACACTCTGTAGAGATTGTGCAACTTTACCCACAAGAGGTAAGTCATCTTAATAGCCAACATGCTTCCTTAGGCATGAGATCCAGATAATTTATAACAAAGCCTTTATCTCACTCCAATCTAGCTAGAACCACCTGTTGAGGTTTCACCGCTGAAGAGTTAAATCCACCACAGTCAGAAGCCCCCTCTTGCGTCATATGAGTACAGCAAATCCCTGTGCCTTACTGTGAGTAAACTAATAAATTCCTGGCACTCACTTTCCGCTGGTGATATCTAAACTAAACCTTTGTGAGTTATTCAGCTAGGTCGTACCCATTTAGATAAATGGTTGTACAGTAGTGCTCAGTTTGGACAATCACAAGCGTCGGTCCTTAATTGACTTGGGGGCAACATTCACAATACAAGTTCTCATGCTAAATTTGCACCAGCCAAAACTTACCATCTGCCCAAGTCTAAAACCAATTATCACCATTTTATTTTATTTTAAAAATAGTAGCAATACCTATTGCCACTAAATTACTTGAATAAAAACATTAAAGCAGACAATATCAACTTTTCACCCGAAAGGTTACACTGACCGACTAGCTTGTCTAAGCAATTACTACCATTCTAAAATTAATAAATATCATAATAATCTCAATACTGAGACAAGAAAAGCTTAGGGTGAAAAAGGTACATGGTTGTCAATGTCAAATGAGGGCATAACAATTATCGATTTAACTATTATCCTTAAAACATAAGTTATCATTTTATGTAACATAGCAATGCATTCAAAGTTGAAATAATAAAAGGATTTTGGAAAACATAGGTACAAGATAATCGAAGGAGACTTGCCTTCTTGCACGTTGTTTGGACCTTCCTGCTGCGGATCGGAAAACTCTTCTGCGACGTCGGGTTCTACACACATAAACGAGAAACCCAAATAAATAAATATAAACAAAGTCATAAAAATACAAAAATATATACTGGAAGGAGGATTATGATTTTAGATGAATTTGGAAATTTGAACGGGTACAAACAAAGTTAAGATGAAGAAATACGACTTCCGGAAGTGTTTACCGTGGTCGAAGGGGTTGTATCTTTAGAGAGTGGTCGGAAGCTACAGAGTGGTCGAAAGGCTATGGTGGCGGTCGAAAGTCGAAGGTTAAATGTGGTTGAACAGTTATGCATGGTCTTTGCCACCGAGTGGTTGAAAAATTTAACAACTGGTCGGAAGTTTAGAGAAGGGGTGGTAATGGTCGAAAACAGTGGTGATCGGAGGCTCAGAGTGACAACAGTTGAAAGCTTAGAGTAAGAAGCGACAGCGGTCACAACAGCAAGCGGTCAAAAGCTAACCCTAACTCCTCTCACATCACTCTCCTGCTGCTATCTACCACCCCTCCCACCCCGCAGGCCGCCACTCCGCCACTGGTGAGGCCCGCCCGCTTCCACCACTAACTCCTCCTCCCTATGCAGCCACCTCTTCCTCACCCGCTGCTGCCTGCTACCCTCCCTCCTCAGCTCCAACGATGCACTTATGCCTCCCTTAACACCATTGGTTTTTGTCGCTACTGCCCACCAACTGCCGCCCACTGTCCCCCACCAACTGACAGGTAGGGCCTGCATGTCAAGGTTTTATTATTTTTGGCTAGACTGATAGGTGGGGCCTACTACATAGCGCTACATAGTGTAGCATAGTATTATATAGTGCGGCTAAGAGAGAAAGGAAACATAGATGTGGCGGCACTCGACCTGACCAAGCTCACCGACAGCGAGGGAATGGTGGAAAGGCACACACAACTAGGAAAACGGAATGGCGATAGAGTGGCAAAGCTATGGGAGATGGCGCTGGCCAAAATAGTGCACCAGCACGGCGGTGTTGGGCAGCGGAGGTGTTTCGGGTGTTCTACGAACTCAGCTTGGGTATGCAAGAAAGCAGGACTTGGTTACTAGGCTAGCTAAAGGGAGTATGTGCACATACAAGACACTATTTTGGGCAAAATTAACTGTCACAAAGGCACCGAGTGAGGTCCAAGAACTCACTAAATGGTCCCTACAGGGCGGAGGAACACGATGACGACCGACGGTGGTGGAGGCAAGGCACGTAGTAACGGTCGTCCTCGGCAACAGTCTATAGAAATGAGGATGAGAATAAGACCCAGGGGAGCATGGAGATGGTGAAAATGAGGTTTGTGGGGGCTGAAACTCTCCGGAGTGGTGGTAATGGCGATGGCGGTGGTGGCAACCTAACATGGGGAAGAAAGGACGGCTTCATAGCTACGCTACATGGATCACCAACTTACCTTAGGGTTCTGATGCTTGGGCATGGTGGTGCAAAATGACATGAGTGCCAAGGCAAGAAGCTTATCGATGGGGCATGAATGTGGCAGAGCTTAGTGGAGCGCATCCATCGACATTGATGATGACGCCCGTGTACCAGCCAATAGAGAGAACTACAAGGGGAGATCCTATGGAGGAAAATGGAGAGTGAAGTGGGGTGAGGAGGTTTGCGAGCTTGGCAGGGGCTATTTATAGCTGGATCAGAGGGAGTCACTTAGGAGGCGATGCGGTTGGGAGTATTGAGATGATGGAAGAAGAGTGGGGAAGGGAAAGAGTGGGAGAGAAAAAGCATGGGGATGCAAACCATGGCAAGTAAAGTACTCCCTAAGCTTCCGGCGCATTGTCGCTACAGGGAAATGGATAGGAATCATGGCAGCGTGGCAAGAGCATCAACGCGGGGAAAAGAGAAGGATGAAGGAAGAGGAGGGCGATCGCGGGCTAGCGAGGGGAAAAGGAAATGCATCACATGGATGAGCTGTGGCAATGGAAAAAGGCAAAGACAAAGAATCTCTGCGCAGCGTGGGGTGATTTAGGCACGGCATGGGCGTGGGCTAGAGGAGGGAGACGAAGCTGACAGGCGGGTCCTGGGCCTGTGTGTTGGTGGCGGAGAGAGAGGACGACAAAGAGACAGCATAAAATTGAGAATACAAAAATAAAATAAAGAAAACGTACTCTGGAAGGCGGCTTGGGTGAAGATGGGCGTGGGCCGATTTTTGGGCAGCAAGCAGAGTTAGACTGAGCGGAAGTTACTATTTCACCCTGTTTGGGTTAGAGGCCTTTTGTTTCATTTTGAATTTAGAAAATCCCAAAAATAGATTTTGAGCACTTAAACATAGCAAACGAACCCCATAAATTCCATTAAAAATCACAGAGGCAGAGTAGAATATTCTAAACACAAATAAAATTGTTGTAGGTGTGAAAACCCAAACACATGTGAGGGGATGGACGTCGGTCGTCTTACAGGCCGTCATCCACAAGAGTAAAAACAATACGATGATTTATACAGGTTCGGGGGTCCAAGAGGACCGCCCTACTCCTGTCGGTGAATCAACGGGGTTACCTCCAGGGAGGGAGCCTCTGAGAGTTTATCAGTTTGAATGTGCTTCTTTATTGCTTATGAGAGCTTTAGAGAGCTCCCCTCTATAAATAAGAGATACATGAGGTATTTATAGGCTCTTGGATCTGTACAAATAACCAAAATACCTCTTAGGGTATAGCTACCTGATTGGTCACTGGTAGGCGAGCACAGTCATTGCTTGCAGTCGTTAGAATGCTTTGAAGCTATGATGAGCCCCCATTCCTTTCCCCTCTGATTTGGTTATTCAAAGGCCACAGCCAGCCTACTGGAATCTATGCGCCGACGACCCAACTGAAAGGCCCATATCCGGTCGGCCCACCTGGCAAAAGGACTAAAAAAGGGAAACATTGGTTGCCCTGAAATTTTTATACAAATAATCTATTTTTTGTTTGAAATTACAAAAATATACCCGCGGGAAAATTTTTTACAAAAATAGGCTGCAGTCGCCCAATGGTGGGGTGACTCGAGCCAATCGCCCAACAGGGGGGCGACAGGTGTGGAGTCGCCCTAGGGTCGGGTGACTACAACCAGTCGCCCTCCTGTTAAGCGACTTCAAGTGCAGTCGCCCAATGGGGGACGATTGCACTCAATCCCCCGTGAACTTTGTAAATTTTGTCAACTTTGTAGTTTTTAACTGGAAAATAATCTGCTAGAGTTGTAATAAAAGTTTATGTTCCTTGTATGGTGTAGGTGCGTAACAAATTTTGGAAAAAAATTTAGGAACGATTGACTGTAGAACGATCAGTACATACGCTGGTAAGTGATATTTTGATGTTACTGAGAATTCGTGTACGCATGCACTCTTCGAGATGAGCTTTTGTCTCACGTTCAACCAGTGTGGCCAAAATGCAAACACAATGAGGACGTGGTCGTGCAGGTCGTCGAAGGCCATTTCGATGACGGGCGACGTTTCTTCCGATGCCCACACTCCTGGGTACAAATTGCTAATAGTATATTTTTCATTACTACTTATAGAGCCTCTTTGTTTACAGTCCTTTCCCACATATGGCAAAATATGACTTCACCCGCTGGATCGACCCTCCCCACGAACTGTATATTGTCAGGTACGTGGATACATTATGGGATTGAATCTTTGAGTTGGAGGAGAGACTCGACACTCTCAATGAGGATAACAACGACATCCGCCCATAGATGCAACACGAGAGGGGCAACGATGAGGTTGTCAACATAGGAAGCTCCTATGATCTGACATGTTGCTGTGCAAATCTTAACTGCATATGTGCATACCACTACAACAATGGCCAGCCCCGTCTGAGGTGGCCCCCTCAGCAATACTCCATGTGGGTGCCACGAGACTCGTTTGACATATAGGCAACGAGGTGTATGGTTGTACCGTAGTATGTAGGAGTGTTGTTCGAATAAATGAGCAATGTTGTTAAGCATGTAATGGAATGGTTGTTATCTTCGTGCGGTTGTTATCATGAGCCATAAAAATATCGCATTTTAACTAACAGCAAATAGAACTAGCAAGTAAGTAAACAGAGCAATACTAAGCTACCAGCACAACACCAACTACATTACAGAAAAGGGGATATAACATAGCAGTTGTACGAATGGTACATGAAATATATGATACATTTAGTACGACATTTCTGTCGTCATAAGTGCGTACTAAAAAACAGAGTTTACAATGTAAATTTAGTTGTAGTCTCCAACAACTAGTAATACACGCCATGCCGCTCTGCCTACTGATCAGCACATGCATTGCATTATCTAGCTATGTGCCCCTCCTGACCGCATCGCCCGCAACGTGCACTAGATGCTCCGGCTTGCGATTCATCCATATCATTTCTAATACGACGGCTCTGTCGCCGACCCTTCCCACCCTTCAGCATGTTAACATCTAGAATCCAGGTCCTCGCTGCAATGTCCAATGTGGCGAAGTTTTCGACCACCCTAAACCCCTGGAGCTCCCCACACCAAGCCTGCAGTACCCTCTCCTTAAATAAGTATTCCGACATGAAGTTCAAAGGATCCATACCCACGGTCCCGCATGCAGTGAGGACATGAGAGCATGGCTTGTGTAACAGCTTCAGCTTGTTGCATGTGCAGCTAGGTTCGTTTGCATGATCTCCAAGGCATACCTCGTGGGTAACAAAGGAACGAGCCGTCCCAAATCCGGCTCTATCACGGAGTACCATGTCGAACCGATGCTCCCTGTTGCCCATGACCTGCACTGTGTGCAATTGACCCTTTTGTGCCTTCGTCTCCATGTATGCTGTAATTTACGATGAATATAGGGCTCGGGGATTGGCCGCATGAAGTGCGACATTCACGTGCCTCTCGCTGAAGTAGCCAATTGTGCTGTGAAGAACAACTTTCACGATGGCGACAAGGGCCTGAGAACGGAGGCACCTGAGAACCCAATTGTACACCTCGGCAAGATTAGTTATCATTATGTCGTACCTTGCGCCGTCCGTGTCGTGCAACAGCGACCACTTCTCCAATGGTTCTCCCTCAATGCACTGCGAGAAGCACTTGATGTTTCGTGAGCTCCTCCTTCTTGGATCAGCTGGGTTAGGCTCATCGAGTGCTGGCAAGCATTGCAGTTGTGCTGCCCCAGGAATGACCGGCCCCTTGCTCCTCTCGTCGACGTTCTTCCTGGTGTGCTCATCCAACAACGCCCACAAAGCATCAAATTTTTTCTGCTGGTTCTGCATAGCCAGCCTCTTGAATAGCTTCATCAAATATTGTTTTGGGAACTGCTTGAAAATGTTAGCCCCTAAGTGACGAATGCACCACATGTTCCTCATGTCCAGCCAAGAAAAGGGCTCCTCAGGGTCTTCCTGAAGTTTTCTTATAGCCTTTATAATCCCGGCATGGCGATCATGGATTACACATACACCAGGACGAGTGCCGACAACTCCAACCCTGACATGTCTGAGAAACCACAACTAGCTGTTATAATACTCACTTTCCACGAATGCGATGGCCAACGGCAATATTTGGTTGTTGCCGTCAACGCCTATGGCTGTCAGGACCTGCTCCTTGTATTTGCCTATCAAAAAGGTCCCGTCAACTGAGATCACCAGCAGCATGTGCCTGAATGCCTCAATGCAAGCA
Organism: Dendrocalamus latiflorus; assembly: GCA_017311315.1. Classification (NCBI taxonomy): domain Eukaryota; kingdom Viridiplantae; phylum Streptophyta; class Magnoliopsida; order Poales; family Poaceae; genus Dendrocalamus; species Dendrocalamus latiflorus. The sequence continues at coordinate 4,261,712 of CM029630.1, read as the reverse complement.
CCAAATGCTAACAAGGCTCTCTGCAACACCGCATATCTTGGTAGACTTGTGGACGGCTTGTCTTGCACGGTGATATACGTGCCCGGGTTCCTGTCCTGCAACACCTTAAGCATACGAGGAAGATTGTCATACGCCACCTCGAAAGATCCAAAACATTTTTCGTACGCTACATCGTAATCTAACGTCTGCCTTTATAACCAATTTGATGTACGGAGAGATAGTGGAGAAAAAAGACATGGAGGTCACACATACCGTGGGTATGCTTAAGGTGTTGCAGGACAAGAACCCGGGCACATATATCGTCGTGCAAGACAAGCCGTCCAAAAGTCCACCAGGATATGTGGTGTTGCAAAGAGCCTTATTAGCATTTGGTGCTTGCATTGAGGCATTCAGGCACATTCTGCCATTGATCTCAGTTGATGGAACCTTTTTGATAGGCAAATACAAGGGGCAGATCCTGACGGCCATAGGCATTGACGACAACAACCAAATATTACCGCTGGCCATCGCATTCATGGAAGTGAGAATTATGAGAGCTAGTTGTGGTTTCTCAGACATGTCAAGGTTGGAGTTGTCGGCACTCGTCCTGGTGTGTGCGTAATCCACGATCGCCACGTCGGGATTATAAAGGCTATAAGAAAACTTCAGGAAGACCCCGAGGAGCCCTTTTCTTGGCCAGACATGAGGAATAGGTGGTGCATTCGTCACTTAGGAGCTAACATTTTCAAGCAGTTCCCGAAACAACATTTGATAAAGCTATTCAAGAGGCTGGCTATGCAGAACCAGCGGAGAAAATTTGATGCTTTGTGGGCATTATTGGATGAGCACACCAAGAAGAACGTCGATGAGAGGAGCAAGGGGCCGATCATTCCTGGGGCGGCACAACCGCAATGCTTGCCAGCACTCGATGAGCCTAACCCAGCTGGTCCAAGAAGGAGGAGCTCACGAAACATCAAGTGCTTCTTGCAGTGGATCGAGGGAGAACCATTGGAGAAGTGGTCGCTGTTGCACGATACGAACGGCGCAATGTACAACATAATGACAACTAACCTTGCCGAGGTGTACAATTGAGTTCTCAGGGGCCTCCGTTCTCAGCCCCTTGTCACCATCGTGGAAGGTGTTCTTCACAGTACAATTTGCTACTTCAGGGAGAGGCACGCGAATTCCGCACTTCATGCAGTCAATCCCCGAGCCCTGTATTCGTCGAAAATTATGGCATACATGGAGACGAAGGCATAGAAAGGTCAATTGCACACAGTGCAGGTCATGGGCAACAGGGAGCATCGATTCGACGTGGTACTCCATGATAGAGCTGGAATTGGGATGGCTCGTTCCCTTGTTACCCACGAGGCATGCTTTGGAGATCATGCAAATGAACCTAGCTACATGTGCAACAAGCTGAAGCTGTTACACAAGCCATGCTCTCATGTCCTCGCTGCATGTGGGACTGTTGGCATGGATCCTTCGAACTTCATATCGAAGTACTTCTTTAAGGAGAGGGTACTGCAGGCTTGGTGTCGGAAGCTCCAGGGGTTCAGGGTGGTCAGAAACTTCACCACCTTGGACATTGCAGTGAGGACCTAGATTCCAGATGTTAACATGCTGAAGGGTAGGAAGGGTCGGCGACAGAGCTGGCGTATTAGAAATGCACGTTGCGGGCGATGCGTTCAGGAGGGGTGCACAGCTAGATGATGCAATGCATATGCTGATCAGCAGCCAGAGCGGCATGGCGTGTACTACTAGTTGTTGGAGACTACAACTAAATTTACATTATAAACTCTGTTTGTTTAATACGCACTTATGATGACCGAAATATCGTACTAAATGTATCGTATATTTCATGTACCATTTGTACAACTGCTATATTACATCCCCTTTTCTATAATATAGTTGGTGTTGTACTGGTAGCTTAGTATTGCTCTATTTACTTACTTACTAGTTCTATTTGCTATTAGTTAAAATGTGATATTTTTATGGCTCGTGATAACAACCGCACTAAGATAACAACCATTCCATTACATGCTTAACAACATTGCGCATTTATTCGAACAACACTCCTACATACTAGGTACAACCATACACCTCGTTGCCTATATGTCAAATGAGTCTCGTGGCACCCACATGGAGTATTGCTGAGGAGGCCGTCTCGGACGGGGCTGGCCGTCGTTGTAGTGCACACACATATGCAGCTAGGATTTGCACAGCAACATGTCGGATCGTAGGATCTTCTTATGTTGACAGCCTCCTCGTTGCTCCTCTCGCGTTGCATCTGTTGACAGATGTCGTTGTTATCCTCATTGAGAGTGTCGAGTCGCTCCTCCAACTCAAAGATTCAATCCCATAATTTATCCACGTACCTAACAATATACAGTTCATGGGGAGGGTCGATCCAGCGGATGAAGTCGCATTTTGCCATCTGCGGGAAAGGAATGTAAACAAAGAGGCTCTATAAGTAGTAATGAAAAATGTACTATTAACAATTTGTACCTTGAAGTGTGGGCATCGGAAGAAACATCGCCCGCCATCGAAATGGCCTTCGACGACATGCACGATCGCATCCTCATTGTGTCTGCATTTTGGCCACACTGGCTGAGCACGCCTCCTGGGTATCAAGCGGTAGTTAGAACCGAAATGCTCCCTCCTTTCCATGGGATGGTCTTCCTTTGTTGGCTCCACTCCCACCGGCCCCTCCGCCTCTGCCATGGTATGTATCTGCACAACGGAGAAGGTCCTTCTTCGTTCGATTTACAGGGTCTCTACTCCTAATTTCATGGAACCCCCACCATTCTATATAAAACGAGAGAACTTAGTGCAATGACCACATGACAAAATCGGGTAGCTTTGTCCAGAGACATGACAAAAGAGGGCAGCTTTGTCCAGAGATATGACAAAAGATGCCAGCTTTGTGCAGAGATATGACATAAAAGGCCAGCTTTTCGCAGTGACATGACAAAAGGGGGCAGCTTTGCACAGTGACATGACAAAAGGGGCAGTTTTGTCCAGAGATATGACAAAAGAGGCCAGCTTTGCGCAGAAACATGACATAAGATGCCAGCTTTGCACAGTGACATGACAAAAAGGGGCAGCTTTGCGTAGTGACATGACAAAATAGGGCAGCTTTGTCCGGAGATATGACAAAAGAGGCCACCTTTGCGCAGAGACATGACATAAGAGAGCGCAGTGACATGACAAAAAGGGGTAGCTTTGCACAATGACCAGACAAAAGAGGGCAGCTTTGCGCAGAGACATGACAAAAGTGGGCAGCTTTGCACGGAGACATGACAAAAGAGGCCAGCTTTGCACAGTCACATGGCATGATGACGCAGCCTTTTGCAGTGACATGGCAGCACGGCCCAGCTTTACTCAGTGCCAGGACCACGTGCACCTGCTTTACACGTATGAGTAGAGAGAAAACAGACCCTATAAATTGGTGTGCGTTCCATTTCATAGGGAACACTGCACTTCCAAACCCCAAACTACACCGCGCTTCCTTCACCGCACCGGAATGGACAAAAGTCAGAAGAAGCAATGGGACAAGACGGTGAGGCAATGGGAGGAGACCCGCGACCTAGCACGGTCAGCTGCCGCCCGCGATGAAAAAATAAGGGCTATTGCGGTTCGGGCAGAACAAGCCCAGCGTGCTACGAGGTCAGCTCTCCGCAATGAGGGGCCCCGTAGCAACAACCCCATCCCGAACGTTTCCACTGAGCGTTCGCCAATATTACCACCCAAGGAGGAGACACCCCTTTGTTGGTGCGGGAACACATGCAAGTTCTTCAAATCTAAGCACCGCATCAGCCTAGGTATGTGTTACTGGAGTTGCGCAAACTACTCCAGTGACTACCCCGACCGCCATCTAGACACCGCAACCTATCGGCAGCCGGTAAGGACCACGTGCACCATTTTTCCCTACCTTTTCTCCTTCACAGCACGCGCTAACAATCTCTCCCCTATATTTATAGTCCCCGGAACCCCTATGTGCCTACCGCAAATGGATCGATCTTGAGATCCACCCTGAGGACCAATGGGCCCTCGACTTCGATGAGTGGAATGTCGCAAGGTCATCGAAGATGCGGGAGGAGGATCGCTGCAAGAACGAGCAAACCCTACGTATACAACGCGAGACAAAAGCTCATCTCGAAGCGTGCACGCATAAGGAACAGGAGGCCCGCGAGAGGGAAAACGAGAGAAAGATGGAAATGGTGGTTAAGGCAAAAGAGGCCGCCGAGGAGTTCAACGCTGAGCAGGCAAGGAAGAGAAAGTGGCCCCGGTCCACACAGTAGGTCGTACGAGCAGTTGGGTGGGTTAGTCGCACATGATGCTATATGTTATGCATGTAATCAAAAAGTACGCGGCATGTCACTCCCAACTGTATTATGAAGTTTATTTAAATTCAGACAAGCTTATTATCTCGTCTTTTCGCATTCAATGATTCACATAGCAAGTCATGTAACAATATTAACATATCGGTTTTCTCCGTACACGAATTCTCAGTAACATCAAAATATTACTTACCAACATATATACCGATCGTTCTATGGTCAATCGTTCCTAAAAAAATTTGACCGAAATGTTTTACGCACCTACACCATATAAGGAACATAAACTTTTATTACAACTCTAGCAGATTATTTTTCAGTTAAAAACTACAAAATTTACAAAATTCATGGAGGATTGAGTGCAGTCGCCCCCCTCCCCCCATTGGGCGACTGCACTTGAAGTCGCTTAACAAGAGGGCGACTGGTTGCAGTCGCCCGACTCTAGGGCGACTCCACACCTGTCGCCCCCCTGTTGGGCGATTGGCTCGAGTCGCCCCACCATTGGGCAACTGGAGCCTATTTTTGTAAAAAATTTTACCGTGGGTATATTTCTGTAATTTCGAATAAAAATAGATTATTCGTACAAAAATCCCCCCTGTCGCCCGGGCGTTGAGCGACTGGAGTTCCAAGCGCCCAACCGTACAGCGACTGAAACTCCCGTCGCCCAACGCTCGGGAGACAGCAATAATTCGCCTAACCATTGCCATATATTCCCCACGTGTCACCTCCCGATTGGGCGATAGGCTTGAGTCACCCTCTATTGGGCGATTGGAATCTATTTTTATAAAATAAATTTCTCATAGGTATATTTTTATAATTTTAAATAAAAAATAGATTATTCGTATAAAAAAATTCGGTTGCCCTAGCTGCTCGCCTCCCCGTTCTCCTGGCCGCCGCCCCACTGAGGAAAAAAGAGGAGCAAGGTGTTCAAGCCGCGCTGGCCATCTGAGGAGAAGAGCCCTTAGGCCACCTCCCCCCGCTGTGCAAGAGCTCCTTCGGCCGCCGCCCCACATCTGAGGAGAAACTCCCGCGCCCTCCTTCCTCCGCTCGTCGCCCTCATTCGAGGAGGAGCGAGGAGGCAGGAGCTTGGGCCAGTGGGTCTCGGCGCGGGGCCGGGAGAGCCGAACCTGTGGTTAATATCAGGCTAGAATAAAAAGGTGTCCTCAGGTACGATGCGATTTGTCAGGTTGGTCACCTGGGGTTTCCGTATGTGATTCTCTCTCTACAAAATATGTATGCGACCTTATATATGATCTATGTTATGCACTGATATATCTTCCGAATATACATTAATTACATCGAATTCTTCAGCTATGGCGACAGACTGCGCAGCAACGAGGGCCGCGGAGCAAGATCTCTTGTGCAGCTTGCTAGAAGAAGGACGTCCTCGTCCTCGGGCCGTCTTCGCCGGAAGACGCGAAGGCATCCCGTTCAGTCCTGCTGAGAAGACCGTAATCAGGGTACGTACGTACGTATTTGAACCAATACTAGCAAAGCACTTGGCACTCGATCGATCCTGGGTCCATCAATCCTTAATTAATTACCACTACGAAAGAACCCGCGCGTCGTCGTGTTCGAGCTAACCATATGGAAACATATGTGAACCTAGACTATCCAATCTGATCTGATTATAGTTTATTTTGGCTGCTGATATATGTAGATCGATTTAAAGATACATTGCTCGATCGTTCGCCTCCGTTATTGATCTGTATCTTGGTAATTTCTGCACGCATGCAGTCGATCTTCAACGTCGGCAGCCTTGTAGCGCTTTTGATTCTAGTTTATGCTGGAGTTCAAGATCGAGGGATTCACTACAGTACGGAAGACGTGTTCGACGTAGTGGCCGGTGTGCTCTTGTGTTTTATGTTACCCGTACTTGGGTACGTGTTCACATCCTGTCATGAAGGAAGAGGTGAGATCATATTTCGCCATATTACCTATCTGACCAGGCGTTGTACATGCTGTTGATTTCTTGTGTTTGTGCTTAATATCTTTTATATAATGGGAATTAAAACTTTTAATTTTTTTGTGCAGGTCAGATTAATTACGAGTAAATTAAAGCATCTCGATGTTGAGATGGCCTTAGTTGCACGTCATCGATCATCAATAGATCATTCTGCTACCTTCACTTCTTTTTTGTCACTTGTTATCAAACCGCTATTTGTAGACGATCATTTTTTTCCTTTTCTCGAGGGAATGATTGCTTCCTTGGTATTTTTCTTGTGCTAATAATTGGAACCATGGAAATAATTTCGTGCGTTTTTTATGCACTCTCTCTAACTACATATATTGTGACGTGTGTGTGAGAGAGAGAGTTCAAAGAGGGGAGTTGAAATACAACACGAAACAAAAAAAGAGACGAATGAACCAACGATTACCTATTAACCACCATCAGAGCATACATCAGAGGCTAACCGTTGAGCAACAAACCATATCAATAACATTTGGTCATTCGCAATTTACCATGCTCTGAGAATTATGATAAAGGGCAGCTGGCAATCAAATTAACCATTTCAGTGCTAATAAGATTACCGAAAATAGTTTCAACAAAACAGCATCGTTGTGCAAACTTCTTACATATAGTTTTAGAAGCGAAAAAATATGGCTTGTTTATTTGGCATAACTTTCGAATTAAAAAAGGCAGACAGCAGAAGGGACAAACCATGGATGCTGAATTCTGAATTCATTTCAGAGGGAAAATGAACTGTGAAGAGCAGGTAACACTAATACCGGGCCTACCCCGCTTTGCTTTTTTTTTTGGAAACATGCATAAGCACTGCACATATTAAAAAAAACGACAAAGAGAATTGAATATAATTCCTCCTTCCTTGGAAAAATTGGTTAATTTCCTTCATATCAAGTTTGATCGTGATTGATTTTAAAATTTTGTAGGGGGTGGTGGCCGCTGGCGTTCGGAGCGAGACGCCAGCGAGTTGGCCGGAGAGAGGATACGTGGAGGGCTGGGAGGGCGGGAGGCCCTCATCGCATCGCCTTAGGGCGCGTTTGATTGGCGGATGAGCTGATGTAAACTGCATGCACGTAGCTAGGCTGAGAAGTGAAGCTCCTCAGCCGTGTTCCTCCTCAACTTGGCTCCAGTTGTTTTTTTATCCGCTTGTACAGGCTCTCTCCTCTCCGCAGCCAACCAAACACTATCTCCCTATATGCGCGGGTGCGAGCCACCCCGCATACAGGCAACCAAACGCGTCCTTAATTACTCTCCAGTTGAAAATTCTTCACCCACTCGGATGATGCAAACTCGTGTGCTATTTGCTAAGCTCGTTTTTCATGCAAACGTGTGAGCTTTGCGTAGATGTTTCAAACATCCCGAAGGAAAAAAAAATTGTTACGTATGATGTATGAAAAAAACTATTACGTATGATGTATAAAAAACCGTCCGTGATAAGCTGGTTATCACAGACGATTGTCAATAAAAACTGTCTGTGATAATGACACTAGGCATTTATTGCGCTGCTCAGACCGCATTTGTCTTCATTTCGATCCAGATCTAGCCGCTGCTGTGCACTCTTTCGCTCAGGGGGGCAAGCTAGGCGATTTCAGGCCAGTTAATTTGGTGGGAAGAGGCAGATATTGAGCTTTGAAGATTCATACTTTCCTGGTTGCTCTAGATATGGTTAGTAATGAATTTTATTTTTTCTTTGCATGCATTACAATTTAGATCTAGGTAATTGGTGAGTGTTATTAATTGAAGATGGTTTACAAAATTGTTGGTTATATAATAGCTGTTGTATTTATAATATGAATTGAGCTAGCAAATTAAGCCTCAATATAATACATGTGGCCGGTATATATGTAGTAATAATTAGTTAATTTAATTTTTAATACTAAGTTGTTATATATGTACGTAACGTAGGACCGAAGCTGGATGTATGCCGCGAGCTGTGTGAGTGAAGAGTACATTAATGGCGTGTCTGTTTTTACAAGAGCTGCCGAGGAGGATATGTTGAATAAGGGGGTGGAATATATGTACTGTCCATGCACTGACTGCGAGAATTTAAAGATATTTAAGAACCGAGGGCAAATTGAAGCGCACTTGATTCGGAAGGGTTTCAAAAAGGGTTATACATGTTGGACCAGTCATGGCGAAATGAATGATCAAATGCCGCCGGATGACATCGCCGGTGAAGTGAATGATATGCCGCCGGACGACATCGCCGGTGAAGTGAATGATATGCCGCCGGATGACATCGCCGGTGAAGTGAATGACATGCCGCTGGATGATGTCGATTGTGGTTCAGATTCGGATAGATTGCACGATGATAATCTGGATCAGATGCTTCGCGATGTAGAAGAGAACTATGATGAGAGAGAGTATGTTAAATTCCGAGGCTTGATGGAGGATTCAGAGAAACCTTTGTTCACGTGCTGTAAGTACACGAGGTTGTCGGCCGTGCTTGAACTGTTGAAATTGAAGGCAAGCAACGGTTGGTCCGACAAGAGTTTCATGGCGCTGCTAGGTCTTTTAGCGGACATGCTTTCGGAGGGAAATGAGTTGCCTAAAACCACGTATAAGGCCAAGAAGGTTCTTTGTCCGTTGGGAATGGAAGTAGAAAGAATACATGTATGTCCGAACGACTGTATACTCTACCGTAAAGAGTATGCAAACATGCATGTATGTCCGGTGTGCAACGCATCCCGATACAAACATAACAATCAATCAGACGATGGCGAGGGTACAGAGGCGAAGAAAGGACCTCCTGCTAAGGTGGCATGATATTTTCCTATAATTCCCCGTTTGAAAAGGTTTTTTACAAATCCAAAGGAGGCAAAACTGCTGCGTTGGCACTCGGAGGAGCGCAAGAAGGATGGAATGCTAAGACGTCTTGCTGATTCCGCGCAGTGGAGAAACATCGATAGGAGTTTTGCAGACTTCGGTGCAGAACCAAGGAATATAAGGTTTGGACTGAGTACAGATGGAATGAATCCTTTCAGTAGCATGAGCAGCCGACATAGCACATGGCCCGTGACTCTCTGCATCTATAACCTACCTCCTTGGTTGTGTATGAAGCGAAAGTATATTTTCAGTTGATACTTATCCAAGGGTCAAAACAACCTGAGAATGATATTGATGTGTTCCTAGCACCAGTGCAGAGCTACCTGCACAGACGGTTTGTGATATTGAGATAATCGCAGACTGTTCGAAAACCATCTGTGATAAACTTCCATTATCACTGACCCATAAATTCAGACGGTTCAGAAAACCGTCTGTGATGACGTTTCTGAACCGTCTGTAATACTGTTTTCTGTAGTAGTGTGTTCCTCTAGAATTTCAGTGTAAAAGTTACGTAATCACGTATTTTGACTATGAGTTATTGATATAACTTAGATGGTTTTTTGCTTAGAAAAGTTGAGGATACATTCTTTTTGAAAGTAGGTACAAAAACGTATTCACACACGCACATATACGACACCATACACACTCACACATGGATACGTCCTATGCATACGCTTGAAGTGAGAAGGAGACCTAAGAGTCTCATGAAGCACGAGCACACGCTTTCACCACTGAAAGCACCTATGTACGCGTGTACTCAAGAGTACTATTCACATAAATAGTATCCGAAAGCACTGTTCACATAAATGGTAACTCTATGGAAATGGGAGCGTCTGCGCAGGCTCAAGCCCGGACATCTGAGTTGCCCACTGTCAACCTCAGCCAACTGAGCTGGTCTCAGTCCCAGTTGAGAATACTTTTGACATGGACCTGACCATGGCTTGCTTGCAGTTGCAGGTTTCTCCAAGTTTTGTGCTTCGCATCGCGCTGGGTTGGAACAGTAGCAAGACCAATTTCTGTCGACAGTTTAACGGTAGCTGCAATAGACGGGAAAGAAAAGGGAATTCGACTAACGCTAGCGGCCTCCCAGCCCATGTCCTAATTCAGCCGACGCTTCGGTCAACCTCCAAAGCCAGTAGGCAATTTCCCGCCCCGCTGTCGCCTATCTCACTCGCCATCCCCGTTCGCGGGCCGCCGCGACTACCAGGCACCAGCTCGAGGCCAAGCAGAAGCTCCCGCCCAAGGCCACACTTCTCAGCATCCTCCGCCGTCGCACGAGCGCGGCACCCCTGCCTACCGGGACAACCCCGCTCCGTACGTTTGCCGGCCGCAGCGCCTCGTGCGTGTCCTCCACGCCATGGCCTGGGGTGATCACTGGCGTTGAGAAGGCTGAATAGGAAATCAACGAGCCGCTGGAACCGCTCTACTTAGAATCTTGTTCACAAGGGCAAAGTGTCAAGACAGCCACAGGCAGTAGAGAAACTGATGAAACTAGACTTGTTCCCAGTCTACAATGCGATGCTAGTGCTGATTATCTTCTGTCATGTCATTTGTTCTTCCCAAATCTCCCCGAGCATCGATGCTGTGCATTCGGCACATAAACTGGACATGGAGAGGCCATTTGAGCTGCAATCTTGCAGTCCGAACTGTACTATATTTGAGTTGCATTGCTTATGCTGACACTATACTTCCTATCTCATGATTCTGCTTGTATGCGCTGTGGTCATGTAAACCTGACTAGACCACGTTATCTGTGGTCAGTTATGATCACGTTGTGTGTGGTTGTTATGACCAGTGTGGTCATAGACGAATAATCTGTGAAGTCGTGGACGACCAGATTGTGTGTGGTCGTTAAGACCAGTGTGATCATAGACGACTAGTTTGTGTAGTCGTAGACGACCAAGTTGTGTGTTGTCGTTACAACCAGTGTGATCGTAGACGACTCTCCCACTGTGCAAGAACTCTCTCCCACTCGTACTCAGAAAACTCTATTCTTCCAGTCCTTTGCTTTCACAACGTAGTCGTAGGCAATTGCAGAGTGGTCATTCAAGTTTGGGTGTGCAAATCTGGTGCCATTTCCCAACACTTGGATCAGAGCATGGTGTTTACCCAAACTCTTACGACCGGAGTCGATGGCGACCAGCGCGTAGCATGCGGCGAAGGAGAGTGGCGACGTGCCCTTCCACTACTTGATGCTGACTTCCTCCAACTACACCGCGTGGGCGATCAAGATAGAGGCGCTGATGGATGCCCAAGAGATCTGGGAGGCCATCGCTCCACCGATCAAAGTGGTCGTGGAGGTGAAGAAGGACAAGTCAGCGCGGGCCTTCATCTTCCAAGCCATACCCGAAGACATTCTTCTGCAGGTGGCGAAGAAGAAAACAACCAAGGAGGTGTGGGAGTCTCTAAACACCAGATACCTTGGTGTCGACCGGGTGCAAAAGGCGCACCTGCAAACTCTGCAAAATGAGTTTGCAACGCTGCGCATACGGGAGGGAGAGTCCATCGATGACTTTGCCAGAAAGCTGAGCGGGATGGCAAGAAAGTACAGCGCGCTTGGCTCAACCCTGGAGGATCCAGTACTCATGAAGAAGCTCCTCGACTTGGCACCCGACAAATTCCTCCCGATGATCGCCTCAATCGAGCAGTACTCCGATTTGGAGTCGATGCCATTCGAGGAGGCCATTGGGTGCCTAAAGGCTTATGAGGAGAGGATCCGACATCGTGTTGGCAACACCAACACCATTGGGAAGCTCCTCCTCACTCATACCAAGTGGTTGGTGCGGCAGAAGAGCAGCGGCGGGGAGTCGTCGGCAAGTAACAAGGGGTGAGACACAGGAAACTCAGAAGGACATAGCTGGGGCAGAGGTTATGGCCGAGGTTGTGGTCATGGCAGTGGCAGAGGACGTTCTACCAGTCCTGGCATGACACAGAAGGAAGGCGCTGGAGGCAACAGGGACAGAAGTCGCATTCGGTGCTTTAACTGTGATAGTAAGGGGCACTACGCCTCTAAATGTCGTAGCAAGTGCCGAGAGGAAGTGAACCTGACACAAGGAAAAGAAGATGAGCTAGCCTTGATGCTGGCTATATGTGCGGAGGAGCCACACAATCTGGTACTCTTGAATGAGCAACGAGTCTTGCCGGACTTGCGAGAAGATGGCGACGAGCAACTCGCAACTCGAAAACGGCAAACGACCGGAATGTGGTATCTAGACAATGGAGCCGGTAACCACATGACCGGACAACACTCGTTCTTCACCAAACTTGATGAAAGAGTCATCGGGAGAGTGAATTTCGATGATGGATCGACTATGCAGATCAAGGGGAAAGGCTCAATCTTATTCGAGTACAAGAATGGAGAGCAGCGCTTGCTGACAGAGGTATACTACATTCCTAGCCTCTGCAATAACATCACGAGCTTGGGGCAATTGACAGAGGATGGCACCAAGGTTGTACTCAAAGACAACCTGCTCGCTATTGCATACTGCAGTACCAATCTGTCTTGCTGTGAGTATAGCCAAATCGAAGTGGTTATGGAATGCTCAGCTGGGACATCTCAACTTCTAGGCGATGAAGCTGATGGTCGACAAGGAGATGGTACAGGGAGTACCTAGGATCGAGTATCCTACTCAGATTTGTGAAGGTTGTCTGCTAGCCAAACAAGCCCGACTACCGTTTCCGTGTCAAGCGGTGTACCGGGCAGTCCAACTTTTGCAACTCGTCCATGTAGATCTGTGTGGTCCAATCACTTCTTGGACACCAACCGGGAGCAAGTACTTCTTACTACTCGTCGACGACTACAGCCGGATGATGTGGCTGTATACTCTAAGGTCGAAGAGTGAAGCAGTCAAAGCCTTCAAGAAGTTCAAGAAGCTGGTCGAAAATGAGTCAGGGTATAAACTGAACACTCTCAGAATTGACTGGGGGAGAGTTCATGTCAAATCAATTTGCACAGTTGTGTGATGAAGAAGGAATCCGCCGGCACCTCACCGCACCCTATTCACCACAGCAGAACGGGGTGGTAGAGTAGTGGAATCGAACTGTGCTGGCGACTACAAGGAGTCTTCTAAAGACCATGGGAGTGCCCAACGTATTGTGGGGAGAAGCAGTCTGCCACACCATCTACCTCCTGAACAGAATTCTGACCAAGGCACTGGTTAGAGTCACTCTATATGAAGCTTGGACAGGGAGGAAGCCAAATTTAGCACATGTGAGGATCTTTGGGTGTACTGCAAATGCAAAAATACCAGACATCCACTTGAAGAAATTAGATGACAGAAGTAAGTCGTTGGTTCATCTCAGTGTCGAAGAAGTAAGCAAGGCGTATCAACTATATGATCCTCAAAACAAGAAGATTGTTGTGAGCCGAGATATGGTATTTGAGGAAGAAAGGAAATGGAACTGGGAGATTGCAAGCAGCGGGGAGATCGGAGAGGCTGCAGAGTTCACTGTAGCAGAATCGACAACAGGAACAGATGGGCAGTCGAATCAGCAAGCCTCAGCAGGGGCAGGCTCTTTAGTACTCGGGCTAGAGGACTGGACCACCATCTCACTTGCACTTCCTGATGGTCAGTCATACTCGGTAGAAGAACCAGGCCCCTCAAGTCCCTCCTCTCCAGAAACAAAGGAAGTAATGATTAGATACCGAGCACTCTCTGATGTATATGCAGAAGCACAACTGGTTGAACTCGATTTAGAGATGCTATTGCTGATAACTGAAGAGCCACATAGCTATCAAGAGGCAGCAACTTCATCCAAGTGGTAGGATGCAATGAAGATGGACATAGTAGCAATCGAGAAGAACAAAACATGGTCGCTCACTAAGTTATCGACTGGTAACAAAGCAATTGGCTCAAGTGGGTATTCAAATTGAAGAAACATTCAAATGGAAACCCTATCAAGCACAAAGCATGTCTTATTGCAAAAGGATATGTGCAGAGACAAGGAATAGATTATGAAAAAGCGTTTGCACAGGTGGCGAGAATGGATACAGTGAGGCTACTACTAGCACTAGCAGCTCAGAAGAGATGGGAGGTTCACCACCTTGATGTCAAGTCTGCATTTCTGAATGGGAGGCTTCAAGAAGAAGTTTATGTGAAGCAACTCGAAGGCTTTGTCGTAGAGAATCAGGAGCACCTTGTGTACAAACTGTCCAAGGCGCTCTATGGTCTGCAACAAGCTCCGAGAGCATGGAACATCCAGTTGGATAGCACACAGAGGGAACTCGGTTTTCAGAAATGTGTCCAAGGCTAGGCTCTCTACAAAAGAAGCTCTGAGACTGAGCTGTTGGTGGTAGGAGTGTATGTAGATTATCTGATTGTCACCGGCACAAACAAAGACCAGATACACTTGTTCAAGCAACAGAGGATGAAGGAATATGAGATGAGCGACCTTGGACTCCTCACATACTACCTGGGAATTAAGGTAGAGCAGAAGGTGGGGAGAAATTACCCTGAAGCAATCGGCGTATGCCAAGAAGGTGTTGCAAGTGGCCGGTTTGTGGGAATGCAATCTGAAGAAAGTTCCTATGGAACCCAAATTGCACCTGAGCAAAGATGAGAACGGAGTATTAGTGGATGCCACTAACTTCCGCTGCATAATCAAGAGTCTGAGGTATCTGATGCACACACAGTCGGATTTGGCATACTCAGTGGGGATGCTGAGCAGGTTCATGGAAGAACCCAAGGAATCCCATCTTCAGGCGGTCAAGCAAGTCATGAGATATATGAAGGGAACCATCAACTCAGGCTTCAAGTATTCGAGAGGAGGTGAAGGGCTCCTAACAGGCTACGGCGACAGTGACCTCGCTGGAGATGTGGAAGACAGGAGAAGCACAAGCGGCTACGCCTTCTACCACGCCGAGAGCCTGATTGCATAGATCTCTCTGAAACAGAGGACGGTCACACTCTCCTCATGCGAAGCAGAGTTCATGGCAGCGACTGGTGCAGCCTGTCAGGCGATTTGGCTCAGAAGTCTGTGCAGTGAAATCACTAGAAAAAGGATCAAGCCCGTAACTCTGTAACAAGTCAACGATCGCACTCATGAAAAAACCAGTGTTCCATGGCAGAAGTAAGCATATCAACACACGCTTTCACTTCATTAGAGAATGTGTGGAACAAGGGCAAATAATTGTGAAGCATATCAGCATGGAGGAGCAGCGCGCAGACATCCTTACAAAGTCACTTCCCAGAGTCAAGTTCAGTGAAATGCAGGAGCTGATTGGAGTCAGAGACTTCACAACTTGAGTCAGGTGTAGGGGGTTGAGTGTGGTCGTATAAACATGACTAAACCACGTTGTCTGTGGTCAGTTATGACCACGTTGTGTATAGTTGTTACGACCAGTGTGGTCGTAGACGACTAGGTTGTGTATGGTCGTTACGACCAGTGTGGTCATAAATGACTAGTCTGTATAGTCGTAGACGACCAAGTTGTGTGTGGTCATTACGACCAGTGTGGTTGTAGACGAATAGTCTGTGTAGTCGTAGACGACCAAGTTGTGCGTGGTCGTTACGACTAGTGTGGTCATAGACGGTCAGCTTGTGTGTGGTCGGCTATGACCAACTTTTGTAATAGTCGGTGGCCACTGTAGCATACGACGGTCAGTGTAGCAATCGTCAGCGCTCTACTCGGTGTGGTCAGCAGTTGTGGTTGGTAGGCGCTTTAGCAGGCGCCAGTGCTCAGAGTGGAGCATGGGCAGAGCGGCGGAGCAGTTAAAGTCGAGTCGTCGTGAGTCAGAATCGAGTATGTATAAAAGATGTATTGTAACTCGAAAGCAAATTGAGAGAGTGAAAAAAAAAGAAGCATTCCCACTGTGCAAGAACTCTCTCCTACTCGTACTCGGAAGACCCTGTTCTTCCAGTCCTCTGCTTTCACCACGTAGTCGTAGGCAACTGCAGAGTGGTCGTTCGAGTTTGGACGCGCAAATCCGTTGCCGTTTCCTAACATGCCCTGAGGT
Source organism: Dendrocalamus latiflorus (assembly GCA_017311315.1). Taxonomy (NCBI): domain Eukaryota; kingdom Viridiplantae; phylum Streptophyta; class Magnoliopsida; order Poales; family Poaceae; genus Dendrocalamus; species Dendrocalamus latiflorus. The sequence goes on along the minus strand of CM029630.1, from coordinate 4,245,646 downwards.
TAATATCCAGAGTTGTACTGTTTTGAGTTGTTTGGTATTCATACGATGCCACTACAGAATGAGCAAATGACCATTATGCCCTTGCAGAAGACACAGGAATAGAAAGAGAAATTTACGCTACTGAAAAATTTCTTTGAGCAGGTTATAACCACCACCGCCGCAGCCTTGGCCGTCGATCGCCAACTACAGTATAAACAACAGAAGCAGGTTTTACACTTGCGCAAGCAAGAGATCGAGCCAAACAGCCGTGGGCATCCATCGGACCGGATCCAACTCCCAAGCGTGCCCTCGTTGGCTATAGCATTTCCTCACGGTTGCGGTTCCTGAGAATTGAGGTGAATAACAAGGAGACCATATCAAATTCAAGCCCCGCTTATTTCAGCTTCTGACTTCTAACTTATTTTTCACTATTTATAAATTTCATCTTTTTCTGATTTTTTTCGCTTTTTTCGAGTTTTTTTGCCGGTTCTTTTTTTCCCGTATTTATTTGCGTTGTCTGAGATGAGCTAACATTTTTTTATTTTTAAAATTTTTAAATTTAATTATGCTAAATAAGCTACCTTCAGCTACAGTAAAATTTTAGCCAGGTACATTGTATTTTTAGCTATAAACCATAGCTTTTCAGCCTAAAGGCTCAAACCAGGCGGAGCAGGAAAAAGGACTTGAAAACCAGGATGGTGCGCCAGTAACTGCTGGTCTCTTTGGAGAGAGAAACAAAGGCGGCGGCCGTGGCCCATTCACGCTTTTTGAACTACTTCCCAAGCCATCATATTAGAGATGGCAATGGGTACCTGAAACCTGATATCCGGTGAGTTTTTACTCTATTATGGCATGGGTCTGAGCCAATTTCCTAACCCATGGGTCTCTTAATGGGCAAAAAGCCCAACCCATCGGGTCTGCCGGGTTCGGGTACGTTCCTATAGTATCTAAACCCGTAAACTCATGGGTAATATAAACCCGATCCATAGAAGTTATAAACCCAGCCTCCCAGGCAAACCATCCCATAGCCCATTAGCCATTTACCCCAAGCCCCAAATCCAATGCGGCAATGCTCTATTACCCATACGGCTAACCCTAGATAATAATCGGTCACGGTCACTACTCACTCCTCCCCAGTCCCCACCCCGATTCAACAGCCGCGGCAGCGGCGGCGCATCTGGCGCTCCGCGCTCGGTCTCCGGCAGTCTCCACGCTTGCCCTCCTGTCTCGCAGCTCCCGCTCCTGCTCCCTCCACTCTCGCCGCACGTTCGTCCTCCCGCACGCCGTCGCCTCGCCTTCCAGTTCAGCCCGCTACCCCCACAGCGACAGCCTGCCGCCCCCACGGCACAGCCAACACGCATCGCAGCAGTAGGCCCTTGGCCATGGCGCTGCCCTCCGGCTCCAACAAAGATGGCCGGTGAACTTCTTCCTCCTCTCCATTAACCATTGTTGCAGCTCGCATTATTGACCCCACGGGCAACCCATGGGTACCCGTTAACCCAGTGGGCATGGGTCTGGGCAAAAATCTGCACCCGTCACGAGTATGGGTTTTTTAGCGGGCACGTCCAACCTTCATGGGCACGGGTTTGAGATAGTAAAACCCAATGGATTTGTGCCCGTTGCCATCTCTACATTATATCTGTGCCGAGAATCAGCTAAGGCACATTAGCAGAGAAGAAAACGATGAGGCTCAACCAAAATTTTCACCGCAGGTTGTGGTGAGTAAAGCGGGCTAGTGCAGCCTCTGTGGGCTGTCAATCAATCCCTCGTAGTAGAGAATTGGCCATCTCGAATTCCCATCACGCCGCCGCCGAGTGGTTTTGGCTAACAATGCAGATACGGTGGATAGACGGGTCGGTGCCAATAACGTGAAGCCTTCGGCATGAACGTGTGTGTGTATATATATATATAGACACACACACACATGTAGTAGGTGTAGGCGCTCGCTCGCCGGCACAGCGTGTAACGTGTGGAAACAGATGGCTAAACCTAGCTTAGGAAACGGACAATTACTAAAGAGTTTAGTTGATTACTGCTCCCTCCGATTTGCTATATTTATCCATAATTCACATACATACAGACCAAAGATGAATTAAATTTAAGAGATAGTCGATAAAAAATCATACGTGCCCCTAGTAAATAACATAACATAAATACTTAACCTTTTCTAAAGTATTTAAATTCCCTTATCAAATGACATAACATAAATACCTAACCATTTCTAAAGTATTTAAGTAGAGGTAGTGAGTGAAAAATTTATTACAACGGGTACTCACAAGGTCAGAGACAAATATAGCAAAACGAAAGTGGTATTGATGTAATTCTTTGCAACAAGCTTTCACATTCACGCAAACGCAAGCAAGAGAGCAAAGCAGCCTTCGGCGTGCAGCGGATCCAACTTCCAAGCGTGGCCTCGTAGGCCATAGCATCAGGCTGAGAACGTATAGCTACAGCGCTATCGATACGTATAACACCACAAAATACATCAGCTACCACCAAATTCTGATCGCCCAAGAAGGGATTTAACCAAACTATATGGTGAAAGACGCGGATTTCATGCGGAAATATGTTAGCTTCTTATGGAAAAGATCCACAGCCGGCATTCGGTACAACCATTTATTTACAATTACGGCAGGATACCTTACCGTAACATCTGCTTTTTCTAATCCTATCATGGGAATTCTCTTCCATCTCACCTCTTAACGCTCATCATCACAATACTACTAAATGACCCTCAATGTGCAAGGTCAACAGACGGTTCGTCCATAGCAGATCGAAGCTATGTACAGATTTTTCGCCCATTTATCCTGCAAGTTTGTTTCAAGGTTAGCTTGGCAAAGTAACTGGAGATACTATGATACTGAACTCTCAAACACAAGCACCGTGTTACCGGTAAGACGAGGCATGGGTTTCAATGAGCTGCAAAGATACCTTTACATGGTTGCTGGGGAAGGCAGAGGTCCGAAGGGTTTCTTGTGTCTCGTCCACTGGTTTCCTTTTTGGTATGCTCAAGATAAAAGCAGCTTGGTCATTAGTGGCCGCAGTCGAAGTTATCCTGTAACCAGTCTCCCATCGCCGATGGATGCCATCACTTGGATACAGGAAATCCAACTCTACAACCTGAAATTTTCATCAAAAACTTGGGCCCCTAAGTAGTCATGCTACAATCACTAGAATGTCTACATGAATCTAAACTGGCAAATTTATGGAATGGATAATTACATATGATCAACAAGGCCAAGTATTCTAACCTGTTCAGAATAGCCTGAGTTCTTCGACATGACTACTCCCCAACGATTTCCAGCAGTGGCCATAGATGTTACATGAAAACCTTCTTTCCACTTTTTATTGATCCACTTGAAGGGGAATGATTCGCTAACCTTGTATGATTGTTGAGTGTACGGAGTTCCTGCAACGAGACAACGAATTGTAGCCGATCATTAATAAGCCCTGACAGAAGGGCCACTTATGGGAAGCAACAAGATAACCAAGAACAAATAAAACATTGGGACTTTTTATCGTTAATGCAGAAATGATCTGGAAATGGAAACTGAAGTGGCAAACAAAAGTAATAACAAATCGTGACCGACATACCTTTGGACATTACAACCAATGAACTTCCATTGGCTGCTCCAGCTATTGCTGTTATGTAGAAGTTCTTCTCCCACTGCTCCATTATCCAGTCCTATGTATAATGGAAAGAGTTAGGAATCCTCACTAAAAAATTTATCCAGGACATCAATGATCATGCTTCGTCAGATTGTACTGTACCTTGTGTAGAAAAACTGGTGAGAGCTCATAAACTTGAGAACAGAAACCTGTTCCCGCGTCCATAATGAGAGCCCAAAGATTTGCTGAAGAAGTCACACAACTAATGAACAGACCATCCTCATTACCCTTTTCTATATGCTGCTGAAGCCTTGAGTCAGCCACATTGTAATGGTACCTAACAAAGAAGCAACATAGCTTGACATTAATATTTAGCAACAATGCATCTCACTGTTAATGATTATATTTACTTTAGAAAAGCTTGATAAAATGATATATCAACCGAGGCCCAAGGTGGGCTTGAGAAGATAATTCATGCTCAAAAGAAATGCAAGCACATGGAGAAACGCAACGATTATACATTGTAGGCTTGAAACAACTGCCAAATATAAACTAAAAGCCTAAATCACTACCACTTACATGCAGGGTTTCATCTAAATATGCAGAGCGATTTCATACTTTCATAATGAGTATATGCACCAGTATATCAGGCATTGCACAAGCTAGCTACACTTAGAAGGCCACGGCAGAAGATATCTTAGTTCGTATATGGCTACCTTAAAATTTGCAAAACAGACAGTATTTGCATTTTTCTGCTTATTCCAGTTACTGAAGTCATTTAATTATTAAGATTTACAACTATACACACTGCACTCAAATGGTTCCATATCAATTTTTAGAATGTTCTAATCAATACATAACTGCTAATTGTTAAATATTTCATGTTGGGTTAGCAAAACTTCAACACAGAACAACACAACTGTGTTAAATGTTAAATGGGGAATTGTTGGGAATCTAGATCAACTATATTAAGCCTAGCAGGGTGGTGCATGTTTAATACAAATAGTTGGTCCAGACACAGGGAACAGGTTTAACATGAATATCTGGTCTAACTGCAACAAAAATAACATGGGAAGAAGTACTATAATGACCAAAATTAACTGATCTCCCAACAAGTTTTGACAATCCTTCTAACCAAATTAACTTGAACACTCAGGTATCTCAAGTATTAACACCACAGTTATTGGAATTACCAATGTTTGCATCAAAGAAGAGCAAGTGCCCAAAGTCCAAACTAATATCAAGTGATCACACTTTGTATCATATATTTTAATCATTTAATGTCATTACCTCTGTTTCATGGGCCGCCTGGCATTGTAAACTGAAATCCATTGAGCTGCTGGGCTCCCCAATCTAACTTTCTTCTTAGGCTGCTCATCTTCTTCTAGATTTACAAGCAATCTTCCACGTTTCTGCCCAACCTATAATTTGAGGAAGAAAAGGTTCATGGCAAGATAGATACAGAATAAGCAAAGTAACAATATAGGAATGTGTGAAGTGTAGTGCAAACCTTAAGAGCCCCATCAATTCTGATTGGTCTTGATGCAGGTGCTTCAATCAAACTATCAAAAAGCGAAATAAGTTTGGCGTAATTTGGCTCCTCATCAAATTTCATATTAGTGACAATCTCAAGAAACTGTTTGAATGGAACTGGACAGAAACAGCATAGCATCTCCGGAGAAGTAGACATTTTCTTCTTGCAAACAAGGAAACTCTTGGTATCTCCCTGCATTGTTAAGCAAGTAACATTGGAACAGGCTGAACTGAGCTTCTGGAGAATATCATGAAGATGACTCAACAGTCATATTGAAATCTACCTGGTAGCCTTGCCAAGGCAATCTTCCTCTTATTAGAAATATAAGGGTGTACGCCAGTGACTCTAAATCATCCCTCCTACTACCTGTACGACCTAAATGGGCATGGACACTGGCATATCTAATTGTTCCCCTGGAAACAAGAAGAAGAAGCAGATAAGTGAAGTGGCGTCATGGAAGAAAAAGAAACAGGTGCAGAGAGAATATAACCAACCTGAAGATATCAGGCCTTTGATCATAATCAACATGTTGACCAGATGACTCCTTCCACTTTGATGCTGTACAATTTGAACATCACCATATCAAAAAAAATGGTAACTGATGAAAAAGAACACTAATAAATTACATGACGAGTCCATGACTGTGGCCCTGGGCTATGGCAAGAAGTATTGTAATGAAATGGAATAATTTCATACTTAGATAAGGACTCGTTGTTTAATGGCATACCTAAACCAAGATCGATGAGGAAAAGCTTCTTCTCATCAGGTGATCCAGGCTGACCAAGCAGAAAGTTCTCCGGTTTCACATCACCATGAACAAACCTGACAAACATAGGATGTGTTAACGTAAATAAAAAGTGATGCATCTACGGTTGATCTGTTGAAGATAATTGTAAGTTACCCTTTAGAATGAAGCTTCTCAAGAATTGATATGGCCTCCACAGCAATGCAAGCAGCCATATGTGGGGACATCCTGTTAGAGATGTTAGATCTTTTAGTACAGAAGCAGAAACACAAGGGAAACAAGGTAACGTCAAAAGGAATGAGAAGATGCTTACGCCTGCCCCAGTGAATTCCACACATCCCAAAGGCTGGGACCAAGCATATCCATTACCTGAAAATTTTTAAATATGATCAAAATAAAATTTCTTGAGCTCCAAACCAGTCTAGATGATTAACTTAAGTGAACTCACAAGAATATAGTAGTCGCCCTGACGACCCTTGTAGTGGACCGCTGGTATGCCATAGCAGCCATTGAGAGTGCTAGTAAAAAAAGGCCAATGGTCAGAAAGCTCAAAAGACAAAGAGAACAGTCTAATTACAAAGGAAATATTATTGTACAAAGTACATACTGATAAACTTGCCACTCATATGGGGGGCCATAATTGCACCCTTTACTGCTTCGATGCTCAAATTTCAATGCAACCTACAGAATAGTCATCCATGGATTGGATTAATGAAACAAAGAAAATTTACATCAAAATCGATACTATGTGTAAGAGAGCAAACCTCATAGGCATCAGGACCAGTGCGAGCAGCTCCACCAGATACCCTTCTACCAACATAGACTTGACCAAAACCACCTTTACCTAATTTCCTGCCAGTTATATATTCTGGAGAATTACCTACTTGAACCTGCAGCAATGACATAGCATTAGAAGGTTCCTAGTAGCATGACTGTGACAAATAAGATATTACGGGTCCAACATGACACCATTGTAGAGCAGACTTTTCCAGTGATGTGAATTATGCAACAAAGCAAGGCAGTGGACTGACTGGATCATTAGTTGTCCATTAAATGCACACTAATCTAAATTGGGAGGTGAAAGGGGTAGACTGCAGTTCTATCTACTTCCAGGTCATGTACAACTATACTCGAACAATAAAGAAGCAACAATTTTTTCCATGACAATCAGCTGGCTTGTGTGTTGAATTGGACCGAAAATGGACCTGTATAGTGGGGATGTTGTTTGACCCTTTGTGAGTGTTAATTAAGGTCAGGCCATCTACTCTGGATAGCATCTAACTAGAATTGAAGGGGGTGGTTGGCATTGGTGGTGTTCTGAAAGCACTTTTATTTTACTACGTTAGTCCATATTAAATATTCGACAACCTCTTTTTTAGAGACACAACAGAAATATTTTGTGAAATTTGGTAAATATTCCCTATAACTAACTAGATTCCACAGCAAACCATAGCATGCCAAACTAGCCCAACGCCTATATTGATAAATGAGTCCCCAATACGATAGCATAATGGTTGATAGTAGGGGCAGGAAATCACAGGTGAAGTCCAGGTAGGATGGAGGGGCAAATCATATATATTTTGTGCTTCAAACATAGAGCACCAGAATCCTATATTTAGTTTTTTACATTGTTAACAAAGGGTAAAGTTCCATTTGCATGTGTTATACTGTGTTCTATGAGACAAACCTAACACAAAGGGAATATTCGAGAACATATCTGCGGTAAGCTGGTAAACACTAAAAACAATGTATTTATGTTAAATGAACTACAAATAGATAGAAAACTAGGAAATTAGGATGGAAATGGCAGTCCGTGGTAAGAAAATGCAAAAGAGTAGGTAATACCCTCTCGGGGACCGGTGTTGTTGTTGATTCATCTTCAGCCCCAACAATCTTCTCAGCACTTTCACCATCCATTCTCAAACCTTTATTTGCAACACCCTCGACTACCTTGTTCAAAGCAAGGTTCTTGGCTTCACCAACAACTGCCTGTGCAGCAACAGCTTTAGGGGGTTCTTCACAAGCCTGATCAGCCTCCAAGTCAACAACCTCGACCCCCTTTCTTCTAGGCCTTGGTGCTGGTGTCGCTCTTCTCCCAGCAGTACCCTTTCTGCCCCTGACAGCAGGGGGAGGAATACGCTTTCCTGCTCTCTGAGGAGCAGGCAGCACCGGCTTCAGAGCCGGCTCTGCTGGCTGTTGGTCGTCGAGCTTCTTGGATCTCAGACGTGCTTGGCGAGTACTGCTTCGCAGCTCTGGCATCCTCTCCCCATGCAACTCGGGTCAGCGTTCCAGCCCTTGGACCTCCTTCCAGTCTCCACATGCACAAACACAGTTACAATCATCGATCAATATACAGAAGAAAAGTAAAATTTGTCACAAACACACATCAAAATCTATCTGAACCGTTTCATCTACCAATATGCCCACAAGAACAAACAATCTACGATAAAACTCGACTACTCGAGTGACCGCCGCCGGCGACCAATTTCAGCTGAAAGAAAGTATGCAAGAATCAGTCGAGCTGGATCCTTTCATCGCCATCAGAAGCCGCCATCAAGAGGCGAACTACTTCCCCACCACCACAGCCTTTAGCGAAGAATCAAATGCGTCAATCGGCAAGGAAAAGAAGGGGGGACGCATCCCCATCACCCGATGCCCCCGGGTAGATTTCCAATCGAGAGAGAGAAAAAATCCCACCTTTGCCACCAGATTACCACCAATCCAGCACCAAGTCGCCACTACCCTACAACCAACCCCCAATCCCCGATCCACAACCCACCAGAAACCCCATCCCTCGCCCAAATCCGGCGCACGCACGCCCCAGAACCGAGCCTTCCGGGGCCCGATCGGCCGTCCGCGGCCAAATCGGGCCACGAATACCCCATCAGATCCCGATTTCCCCCAATGGAACGCCCCCGCACCCCCCCCGATCGCGGCGGCGGTGGCCCGAACACCATTAGTCGACCCAAAAAAATTCAAAAAAATTGCGGAAAAGGGGACAGAGAGGAGTTAGAGAGATCGGCGCGGGGATGCTTACATCGGCGTCGCGGCGGCGATCGGGGGCGGAGTAGGAGGCCGGATTCGTCGCCTCGGGAGCCGTGCGGGCGTGGGAGGAGAGGGAGGCGGAGGTGCACAAAATGTGTAGGTGGAGCTAACTCGCGTCGCCTCGCCTCGTGCTGTGCTGTGATGTCTGGGCTGCGTTGCGGTGCGGGGGAATAGTTTGCGCCGTGTGCGGGTGTGTGTATGGGCGCCGGGCTGTGTCGCTGGCGCGTGGGGTCGCGTTGTCGGTGTCCGCTTTTATGTGGATGGAGAGGAGTGGTAGCCTAGGCTAAGCCAGCTGCTGGCCAGGGTAGAATAGCGGTGTGATTTGGAGATAGAATAGCGGTGTGATTTGGAGATGGGATGGTACCATGAAAAGTCAAGACCTTTGCTAATTGTCTAAGGGCGCTTCTAATTAAGTAAGGGCATCTGTAGTGTATATAACCCAAAGGGTCTTAAGGTGGGTCTCATCTAAACCTTAAGACCAACCCCATAGTGTATATAACCCAAGGGGCTTTAAGACGGTCCCACTTGGCAGATAAAGAAAAATTATATTTTAATGCTTGTGGCCAGGTCTTTAGCTTGAGGACCAGCCTTAAGCTTTTTTTGCTTAGGGTCTGCTTAAGGTCACCCCTGTAATGTATAAGGTTGACCTTAAGGTGGCTTAAGACCTCCTCTTTTCATACACTATAGATGCCTTAATATAAGCAGTGTCTATAGTTTGTTAAGTAAGCAAAATAATGATATAGAAGAGTAATTAAGGAAATGAGAAATGATAGTAATGTCGCCTGCAAGATATTGCATATTTGAGAGGACCAAGAAAGGTAAAGGATGGAGATTGGTAAACAAGAGAGAGAGGAGGTGAGCTAAGAGGAAAGAAATTAATTAAGTAGAGTGGTTATTAGGTATTATGCATTGACAAGATTGTTTTTAGTCTTATGTCTATATGAGATGGCAAGCTATAGACATTGCTACACAGTTTCTGCATTGGGAGTGTCCTAAGGAGCGGATGTTTGATTGTTGTGAAATTACTATGAAATTTCTTGCTTTAAATAGAGCTTTAATTTCTACGCTCTACTCAAAATTCACAAGAATTTCCTAAGAGATTTCAAGTATCTATGCAATAAATGTGGATGGTGACCAATGTTTCATGTATGGAGCAGCTAGCCAATGTTTTACTATTAGAAGTGTTTCCAGCAGCATAATAAAGTTTTATGAAGTTTCAACAATATAACAACTTTTACTTGAGTTTCAACACATGCAACAAGTCTCCTGGAAGCTTTAGGTTTAAAAAGTCAAAGTTTCAAGATTGTTTCAACAAAAGTTTTGAGTAAATTTCAACAAGTTTCACAAATTTGAATAAGATTTTAAAAGTTTCAATATTCAAGCAAAAGTTCTATAATCATTTCATCAAGTTTCACTAATTTTTAAAGAGTTTTAGTGCATTTTTAGAGTGGTTTAGCCTTTTCCATGTGTTTCAATGAAATTCAAAATATAAAACTTGATTGAAAAATGAGTTTCAGAGTAATTTCAACAAAAAAATGCAAAAACAAACTTCAATATTTCACCGAAGATTCGTGAAGTTTCATAAAGTTCTAGAAAAAATGAGTGACAGCATAGTAGTTTTCATAAAGTTTTGTGAAGTCTCAAAAAAACTCAAGCTTCACACTGGTTTCAAACCACCTTCATATGTTTCTCATGAGGTTTCATTTGCATAAAAGTTCCACAAAGGTTTCATGCTTTGAGTTTGAAGCTTCAAAACAAAGTTTCAACACGTTTCATTAGAAGTTGCAGGTTTTGAACTTGATGTTTCAAGTAGGTTTGAGTGACGTTTCGGCACATTTCACTCAAATTTCGGATAATTAAAAAGTTTCAAAATTGGAAAATTCAAGTTTTAGAAAAAGTTTGAAAGCAATTTCAAAAAATAAATTTAAAATTTAGAGAGTTTCACCAAATATTGAAAAAATTGAATGAGTTTCAAGAGGATTTCATACTAAGTTTCATAACAAAACTTACAAGTTTCACTCGAGTTTCACAACAAACCAGACAATTTCACAAAAAAGATTAAGTTTCACTCAAGTTTCATAACAAAATAAAGAAATCTCACAAACAAAACGGACAATTTCCAACAAGGTTTCACAAAAAATAGCAAAAGTTCATAAAAATTGAAGGGACTAGTACTTTCTCAGTAGCTTCGACGAGAAGCCATCTAGATCGTTTAGGAGCTCACCCACGAGTTTGCATGAGGACCCACGCCCACCAAGCCTTCTCCTCATGCGCGGGCTCACCATGCCTATTCGGATCGCTGTGCACGTGGCTCATGATGGTAAAACGCCTACTCGAGCCCCACCACGCTCCTGTCGTGCGCATCGCCATCCACCTGTGACCTCTTGAAGTCCTTTGTCCATCGTCATTACCTCCTCTCGCTGCCCACTATTGCACATGCCACCCACCCCGCCCATGAGCGCCTACCGATATCCGGTCATCATTACGGTTGACCACGCCTGCTCACCAGATGTCGCAACTACGTACCCATCTGCGGCTACTCACCATAGGCACGATGGCCTCCGCCACAACCAGCTTCTTGTTGTTATAGAGAGAGATATATGGAGGTTCTTGTTGTTATAGAGAGAGAGATATATGGAGGACATGAGATGCTAGATAAGAGAGTTAATAAGTGGATGAAATGGTTTGGTTTGGATAGGAGTGGGGATTTTGTGGAAACATCAGACAATGCGCAAGATGGGATCGAACAGTGTGGGGCTATCCTTTGCAACGCTATAGTGTTGCTTAGTTTTTCTCTTCATACATATACTACCTTTTAGGACGTAATATATACAAATTTGTTGATTTTATAAAACAATTAAATTATTTTTTACTAATTCCTTAACATTCCAACTTTATCTATAACGAACCATTCTATTCAACTATCAAGCATGCAAATCGCAAAAAGAAAAAATATCCAAGCATATGTGTCATTAGAACCGTAAAATGGGCCGAGCTCGAGCGAGTATAGCCTCCCAAGCTCAAGCAAACTTGAGTTAGGGTCAGAATTTAGACCTAGGTTCGAGCTCAGTTCAACTAAGCTTGGTAATAGTTACACCAATTTTTAACAATAAGAAAAGTTCAAACTCGAGTTCGGCTCGAGTAAGCTCAGTAAAAGTTAACCTACAGTAATATTCAACAAGTGAGAATAGAAAAATATCACAACTCACAATACAATAATATACATATCTTAATAGGAACAAATATAAAAAAAAGAAAGACTTAAGGGTGGAAGCAGTCTCGTTGAAGCTCATGAGCTAGCTTGAATCAAGGCTAGAGCTAGACGAGCTTGAGCAACTCACGAGCCTGAAACTTTTTTTTTACAACCCAACATACCATGTTGTGCACTCAGAAAACATCTATGAGGGGTCAACCACACGTTAAGATGATTAGATTAGTGGAATGATTGGTATGCCTAGCTCACAAGGCCAACGCACGAGTAGGGGCGCAAATGGTATGGGTTAATCCCGACTGATCTGGTATCGAATCCGGTCAGCACCAAATATGGGAAGGTAATTTATTATCTGGTACCGAATCTGGCTAGTATTAGATAGTTGCCGGATATGGTAGCAAAAATGAGAGAGCTAAAATTCGATCGAATATCGTTGGTAAATGGTAATCCGGATACTATCCGACCGGATATAGTACCTCAACTGGCACAGCCCATCAACCATCATTAACACCAACCGACCTAAATTTTACCCATGTCTTAATCTAGCTCTAGAGTCTAGCCACTCTAATCAGTCGCCACCAATCCTCCCCACTTATGTTGAATTTACATATGAATTTATCAGTTTTTGAACTTATGTATGAATTTATCGCTTGTGTTGAATTTGTATTGCATCAGCTATCGTACTTAAATAATTTAGATGAATTTATTGCTAGTTGAAGGTTTAACGTGATAGTGGTATAGTTCAGTGTATATTCCTTTATGTATGCACATACTGGTTACCTATATTATCCGTTTACGATCTGAAACCGTCATGTATCCATTCTGATGGTACCATATCCGAAACTCCAAATTCATATTCGTATCTGATTTCGAATCTAGGGGGAAAATATGGATTAGAATACGGTATGAATAATGGGTGGGTTCTTTTAGGCTGAGACTTATAGCTTATTGTTTGTTGTTTTTGAATTATGGCATGTTTGTGAGATGCAGTACGCAGAGAGAAAAAGTCACATGTAATTTTGGGTGGTACAGCTGAACTTGGTATAGTTTGTACTACAAATTACCTGTAAACTCTGCCTTAAAATGTACCATTTAATGGTGAGTTAATACAAAAATAAAAGTCAAAACCTTACATAAGCTCAAAAAAAGACACTCAATATCTGTCAGAATGTGATCTGTATTACACGCCTACGCACGAGCTAGGGCAACCAATTAAGCGCAAAAACGTGCATAATTATTGGTGTTAATCTTTCTCTGCATGCATTGCATACGGGCTCGATCGAGTCGAGCATGCAGAAGCCGTCGGTGCTCTAAGCCGACACAGATAAAGAAGCGTCGGCATCGTCATGATGCGAATCAACAGTGTCTGTGCTATGCGCTACTAAAAAACATCGAAACACGCATCGTGTCTTGCGAGCGCCAGACGTGTCGCGATTAAGGGTAAAGGGAGATGAGCTTTGTCTTAATCCCGAAAGGCTAGCTATTGATTAAGCTTATAAGTCTACGGCAGATCGATCTACGTACCAAGGTCGCGTGGGCAAGCTAGTGTCTGTTTCGAGCCTCAAAAGCGCAAGGCTCGGGCACCGTAACGGCGTGCATGGTCGCATGCAGAGTAGTGATATAACATGTCACCCCTTTATCTCTTATTTTCTTTTTTAGGCTCTTTTATACTTAAGATACTCATTTTCTTTAGGTAATAAGTAACAAGATGTGCACTTAATAAGTTCATTCACTAAACTTTTGAAAGCACTAGATTGAGACAATCTTCCCTTTTCAGCAAAATCATTCTATTGTCTAATTAAAGCATCAATTTCAATATTTAAACAATTTGAGCATAACAAGTTTTCATAACAAAGCATTTGTTGAATAGATTTCTGAGATGCATTAAGTCTAGCTTCTAGCAATTTACACTTAGAATAGGCTTTAGAAGAATTAAACTTGAGCTTTTCAATTTCATCATTAGCAAATTTTAATTTTTCATCACACGAGTCATGTGTCAATTTTAAATCATCAAATTTAGCATTTACATCTCTAAGTTGAACCAAGTTTGATGCATTAACTAACCTAGCAGTCTTCAACTCAAAATATAAATTTGACAAGACTCACATGATCCATTATTAGGAATAGACACTCCAAGTCTATTAATCTTAGAATTTAAACTTTCAACAACAAAATTATTTTCTTTCAGTTTCTTTTTGGTTATTTTCAATTTAATAGCAAGTTTAATCAAACTATCTTCAAGCTTAGCATATGACAGTCTTACCTCATCTAGATCACTTTCATTATCATCACTTCTTGCTATGAATCCCATGCTCATGAATCATCGTTCTTCTTCTTACCTTTAGCATCATCATCGTGTGGTCATCATCGTCGCAACTCTTATATTTCATATCACTCAAATCAAGACGCTTAATAGCTGATATGATCTTTTCAGCAAACTTACGATGAAAATTACCATCTTGGATGGCCGACGACGATAGTTCTTGTCTTCCTTGATCACCTTTCCCTTGAGCTTGGGGCAATCCATCTTAATGTGGCATGGCTTACCACACTTATAACACCTAATCGAACTTGACATGCCATCTCACTTCCTCATCCCCACATTGTTGAGTGCCTTATATGTCTGTGAGGGGTTTGCTCCATTTCTGTGTGTGTTGGCATGCAGGAGCCATTTGAAAGATTGTGTTCAGTACATAAGGATGTGTGATAGTTGTTAGTGATATGCCCTAGAGGCAATCATAGAGATGATTATATCACTTCTATATTTATAATCTTTTGAATAATATGTTATTTTGTCTCTTGAATAAATGTCTTTCATATTGATCAACAAGTATGTGACTTGTTCGTGGAACTCTTTATTCGTGTTTTGATGTTATTCTAAATTATCCCTAATCTTATATCACTATGTGAGACAATTATGATTTACATATCAACACATATATTGATTGATGATCATGTTTCACAGATCATGGATATAAGATATCAAATCAATAATGTGGACGTATGTTAGAGAACATAATGTTGGATTGACCTACCATGAGACACTATGGAAATTATTATATTCTTAAGTGTCATCAGTTGATCTCATACATGGTGTATGTAGGATCCTTAGAACTAAGATCGTCATTATTTTCTACATGTGTAATAGTTTACTTAGGGGTTATCAAACACTACTCCATGACTGAGTGGTCATAAAGGTAGCTTTCAGGTTTATTATGAAACATTGTAGAGGAATATGAGTGATCAAGATGAAATTCGTCCCTCCTATATAATAGGAGAAATATCCCTAGGCCCCTCGATGTGGTTAGATTAAGAAAATGCATGGTCATACCGAATGTGATTGAAGAGTCAATCACAACTGAATAATCCACTACAGATTTGAATGAAAGATCGCGCTATCATAGGATAGCACGCTTCTCGCCTTGAGTTCGATCTGGTATCATGAGACAAAGGGATCGGTACATAAGCACTATATAGGTTCGTCCAATATGATCTTTATGTATATTTGGGAGTCATTATATCTTGCTAGAGACCGCTACCGACTTATGGACCGAAAAGGAGTTTTCGGTCTATGGCCAAATATACATGAATCTACATGGTCACACATTTGATGGGCTGGAACAATAAGGGTCCAGATAATTGTTTCTGATTGGGATTCAATCTCTGCTCGTATCGGATAAGGATCCGATTGGAGGCTATTTAAAGAGAGGTGTGGGGCTGAGGGAGGTATCCCGAAACACACCCGTCGAAACCCTAGCCGCCATCTCTCATAACCCCTGCCATGCGCACTGGTGCTAGCACACCAACACACGTACGGTGTTCCAACTTTGGACGTGTGGACTTTGGTGGAGGCACTACTGCGACTACGACGCTGATCAGGACAATCGCGAGGAGACGGTTGGCTGGAAGACGATCGACTACTACCATTACACTGGCGCACTCTTCGTTAAATCAGCTGCATCAACTCTACTTTCGTTGTACTGCGCGTCTAGTGGAAGTGATCTATAATCTCTTACCCGCATGGCTTCTTAGTTTACGCGGTAGAAATTTTAATCTGTACTAGTATAGTTTACCCATATCCCAACAATAGTTTGTTGGGCAGTCCAAAACTGGATCTTAGCTTCTTGTTAACAAACGTGCCATTTTCTTTTCTTGTGTCTTTTGTTGGCAAAAATGTGACATCTAATATCAGTAACATGGCATAAATTTAAGATTGCTAGTGGAAAGATCTATTTAAATACGAATGCTGATCATGAATTTTGATTTCTTCCGCCAGCTTGATGAGTTGGAGCGGGCCGTTAAATCTAATGATAATTGCTGTATTGGCTGGGAAAGATACTAGAGCGCGGCATGATGACTTTGTTTCAGCCATTGGGCTCCTTGAGGTTGAAAATTTCTTGAAAGATTCCAATGCCGCTGAAGGGCGTGGCCCCCTTAGCTGGGTTCGCTTGGATGACGGTGAACGGGATGAGCTTGCCCTTTCCCTGTCTGTAGGCTCTCTTCAAAAACGAGATGAGTAGTTACAATTCAATCTGTTGGTGACATTGAAGTGGGTAGCAATGTCAGGAGGGTGATGCTTGCAAGGAACCAAGAGTTGCTTGTTTTGTTAATCTGTAAGTTCTTTTGTCTAATATTGTTTTTAGTTTGTGGTTTCTTAAGCAAGCAGAAGCTAACCTTATAACTATTATTTACTATAATATGATTTTATTTATTACAAATAACATGATTTTATTTATTACAAATGTCTTATGGTTTGCTATGATTTTGTTTTAACATAGTGGTGTATTTTCTGTTTTGCCTAGGCATGGTTGGTTTGTGTTGGAGTTATTTTTCACACAAAAAGCATTGAGGCCTAAAATATAACACAAAGAGTCACAAAGATGCAGTTTAGTGTTGATCATCACATTTCATATGTACATATAAGAATTAAAAGTTTGTGTGCTTCCTTAGAGATAACTCAATGGATATGTTTTTAGAAAGATTGTCTCTAGTGCTGTCTTTAAATGAGGAGAAGATTTTAGAGATAAATTATTATACATGCCCTAATGAAAAATGGAACGACCCAGAGAATTCCCAACCATTTTCCCTCATCGAACAAAAAGCATTAGCCCGGCACGAAATTTTAGAAACTACTCACAAGATCCGGTTTGAGTCAGTCAAACTCCATGTCCCACTGTCCAGAGAGGTGAACAAAAGACTACCGAGTCTCCTCGCCTTCTCGTGGAAAAAATGGGTCCCACTTTTCAGTGACTTATGTTATATCTTATTGGGCCCATCCATAAGCGACGTATCCATTGGGCAAATGGTCCCACGGTTTACAACCATGCCCCACATCCCAGAGATAACCAAGAGGCTTAGTGGGTCCCACATGTTATAGAATGGTCAAACTCCTGTGCCCCCACTGACCAGTCACCCAACAGAGCGCAACACTCTATAAGCTTGTTGACATTATTTTCTCCTGAAGAAAATATCTCAGTTTCTGTAAACCGCTTCTATTAGTTAGTACTATTTACTAGCCACTAGTTTTGCTTTTATATATTGTAACATACTTTGTATTTTATTATATCACAATTCCGTAAGTCACATAGTGGTCCGAATATTGTAGTGTCTTTTGTTACACTGTCTTTCTTACAGAATACACTACTATTCATCAACTGCAGTCAAAAATTGTCAGTAAAATCCAATATAAACAGACCCATATATGTCTCATTGACTACTTGATTTCACTTGCGTGCGCTTGTTCTTTTCGGCTCATTTTAGATTATGGCTTGTGACATTTTTGAAGAAATAAATAGAATTGATCTTTCATTATTGTTTTGAAATAGTTTATCATAATAATTTTTTACTAATAATTTATTGATTTTTGATTACTTCGCACAAAACAATCATACTATGATCAAAAAGACAAAAACGTAGCAAGAGAATGTAAGCGGCAGCCGAAAAAACGATGGCGGATCCGTAAGTTATTGCCCAAACGTCCTCCGGTTCTGCGAGCACGAAGCCACCAAGTTAACCATTATCCGAAGCTTCGGGAAGGCGACGGCGGAAGCTTCTAGAACCTCGGAGGAGCGCCGCGACGCGGTGTTCGGTTGGTAGGTCGTCTTCTCGCCGGCGCGCTCGCGCCGCCCCACGGACCTCAAGTCCTACAGCCCCAAGAACCATAGCCCCAACCCCGGCCCCGGCGCCCCGAGGCCGTCCCGCCCCTTCTGCCTCGGCCGCGAGTCGGAGTGCGCGCCCGAGATCTTCCGCGTCCCGGCGCCGCCGGATAACTCGCCGTGGCGGATCCGCGTGATCGAGAACCTGTACCCGGCGCTGCGGCGCGAGGCGGAGCCGCCGGCGCCGGGGGAGGTGCCCAGAGACGGGGAGCCCGGTGAGCGCGCCGTGCGTGGGTTCGGGTTCCACGACGTGGTCATCGAGACGCCGCGCCACGACGTGCGGCTGTGGGACCTGGACTCGGAGGGGATCGGCGACGTGCTGCTCGCCTACGCGCGGCGCGAGCGCGTGCGGCAGCTCGCTGAGCACCCCCGCGGTGAAGTGTGTTCAGGTAGAGTTCTTTCTTTTTTAGGTTCAGCGCTTCTGCTTTTGTAGTTAGATTAGATCAGATGGTCTGGTCTTGTCACATTTGGCAAATGGTGAAAGCTTTATAGCGTAAATATCACTAGCCTCGTAGGCGCGGCGCCACGCCGCGCCAGCCACCGTGTGTACCGAAGTAAAAGAGGCGATAATTCGTGAGGAGTTTTATAAAAAAATCGAGGGAAAATATGTATTTTTGGAAAAGTTAAAGGTGTTTTTCGTAAAAAACCGAGGACATGTACGTAAATAAATGGACCTGTACATAAATAAACGAGGACCCGTACGTAATTTAGGAAAACGCGGGGCGCTATCCTGCAAAGTGGAGGGGTAAAAAAAATTGGCAGGGACTTGTTCGCGAGGAAAAAGGACCTTTACGTAATTTGCAAAAAGTAGAGGGAAATCGGCTCCCCCGGCCGTACGCAAATTCTGCGTCCACGCGCCGGCCGAGGGAGCGCCGGGGCCGACGTGGATGCTCTCGGGGGGCAGGGAGTCCCCCGGCTTTGTTTTGGTTATGATTTAGCTATGTCTTATGGGAGTGGCAAACTGCCAATGTGACGTGATTTAACTATCGGAAGGAGACCCTAGGAAGTTTGTTATTTAGAACTGAGGAATTGATAGACGGTGATATAGTTGTTGCGGTGAACTGCAAGGCCGTGCCATATTGGATTTTGCTGAGGGCTTTTAGTTGCAACTGATAAATAAGTAGTAGTTGATAGAAGCGGTTAATAAATAGTAATGTATTATATAAGAAAGACGGTGTAATGAAAAGCACTACAATATACGACTTACGGAATTGTGATGTAATAAAATACAAAGTGCGTTATAATATGTAAAAGGGAAAAGTAATGACTGACGAATAGTAACGCCTGATTGAAACGGCTTATAGTAGCTACAGCCCAAAAGATCAAGTTCAATATGTGAAAGGGAAAAGTAGTGACTATGAATAGTAATGACTAATAGAAGCGACTTATAGAAGCTGAGACGTTCGTATTAGCTTCTGCTTCTAAAAACACAAGTTAGAAGTAGAAGTCAATATAAACAAGCTCATTATGGTCTTTTTTCGGGTAACACGCAAAAAAGTTAGTCGACTTTGCATTAGAAGGTAAAAGCGTTTAAATTACAGAAAAGGCCAAAGAAACAAAAGTCAATGACCAAAGGGTGCAAGCTAACTACGCAGCTAAACGCTGCTTACAGGTTCGCTAGGCGACTACTCCTGGAATTGGTACCAACCCCTTCGCGTCCGCCTGCTTCCAGGCGCCGTGCTCGGCTTTCAGCCTGTCCAGAACGCCATCTAGGCTTGCAGTCTTGTCTTCGAACACCCTTGCATTCCGTTCCTTCCATAGGCTCCAGGTGCCAAGAATAATCAGTGAGTCAACTCCCTTCCTGATCTCTTTCGGTGCTCCTTTTCTCACATGAAGCCACCATTCCATTAGACTACTGCCGACAGCCAACGCCGGCAGTGTCAGGTTAGTGAGCCTGAAAGCGCGGAGCCAGAACGTGCGAGACCGTGGACAGTTGACAAACAGGTTATCAGAAGCCTCGTCTGAAAGGGAACAAAACCTGCAGCGACCATGAACCATGATTTTGAATCCCTCTACGCTGAAGGCGGTCGGCAGTCCAGAAACGATTTTGGGTTGCAAGCCATATGAAGAACTTGCATTTCAACGCAGCCCATGCTTTTCCAAATCGGTTTAAACCCAGCGAAATCAACCGCTCCTAAAAATAGGGCCTGATATGCCGATTTTGTTGAGTAAGAAGCTAATGAGATCCATATTTCCAGAGGATTGTATCTTCCTTGGCCGGGTGTAAGTTCGTCCAGAGTCGTAGGTAGTCGAGAATTGCTTGGATAGATAGGCCTCCTGTGATATCTCGTACCCAAAATCTCTCAGTGAGCTCCTCCTTGACCGTTTCGGTGCAACGCGTCCTTGTCTTCACCAGCGAGATCAACGACGGCGCTAGATCCTCGATCGACTGCCCATTTATCAATATGTCGGTCCAAAACAGGGCTAGCGCCCGTCGCCCACTTGAACCTGGATGGATGCAGAGAACAACGCTTTAATAGCTGGTTCATGGTTCATTCTGAGATTGGCCCAAGATCTAGAATGATTGGTCTATAAGGTTATTAAGTCATAAAGTCAAGTCGAGTCGTAAGGGGACGACTTATCGACTAGTCGCGACTAGTCTTGACTAGTACCCAGACTAGACAGTATGTTAATAGGACATATCATATACTAAGTTGTAGCAACAATTAAACATATATACATACGGTAAAGCATGAAATGAAGAGAAGAACAACATAAGCATAATGATGAGTTGATGATTTACTTCTTTTGATCCCAAGTTCATACTTCATACTAATGAGATCTGCCTCAAACCTGCCCTTCTCCAACTGCAGAATAAATTTTTCGACTGTCAACTTCCTTTGCCATACGATTATTTTGATTACATTGTTGACATAACAATGTTAATAAACCTACAGCACCATATCAAATCTCTTTTATCGAAGCATCATTTAAACATTTAGATAATCACTCCAGTAATTAAGACCTTTAGATCTGAGTTCTTCTATAGAGCTATCACCATACTGGACAGCAAATAATTGCCAGAGTAAGTTA
This sequence comes from Dendrocalamus latiflorus, assembly GCA_017311315.1. Taxonomy (NCBI): domain Eukaryota; kingdom Viridiplantae; phylum Streptophyta; class Magnoliopsida; order Poales; family Poaceae; genus Dendrocalamus; species Dendrocalamus latiflorus. Next base: position 4,224,335 of record CM029630.1, on the reverse strand, counting down.
CCTTTCCAGTCGGGGAGCTTACCAACAATCTTGTCCACCAACGGCTGCAGTTCCACCGTTTTGTGTTTTTTAAGTCGACAACGGCAAGCCTGGGTATTTAAGAGGAAATTCCGCGATCGTGCAAGGCAATGCTGTAGTGGCCAAATGGATTTGTTCCTCAGAACACGCAGCCGGTGCAATTGTGCTTTTCTGCAAGTTTGCTCGAAGGCCTGATGCCATCCCAAATGTATTAAGCACCTCGTTGATGGCCGACAGATCCTCCTTCGTCGGTTTCAAGAACAAAACAACTTCATCCGCGTACAGCGAAAGGCGATCGCACTCCTTGGCAGCCCAACGGTGCGAGGATCTGCGAGTTGCAGGCTTTTCGGACGAAAGCCGCGAGAAACCTCCATGACCAAGAGGAATGATAAGGGAGAAAGTAGGTCTCCTTGCCGGAGTCCGCGAGCGTGGAAGAGTTTCTCCCTCCCCAGGGTTGCCATTTGAGATTATTTTGGAGGAAGTATTTGCCAGCATCATGGATATTGTGTGATGTGGCACAAATTTAAGAACCCTAATTTGTCCGCGAGTTTGGCCAGATCTTTCAGGATACCCTCCACACGGACAGCTTCGACAGTCAGAGGTCTAACTCTTGAGTTCCCAAATATCTCAGCAGAACGTCACCAATCTCCACTTCACGAACGCGATTAGCAAGCAGGAACCTGGTTGCAGTCGAAGAAATTGCAAGCAGAGCCTAAACTAACTTCTTAACTTGTACTTTTATACTTTCCACTCTAATAAGAATGGTACTAATATCAAAACATACGAAACGATAAGTAATCATTATCCATCATTTAGTTCTACTTTAAAAGTTATACAATTCACTTTAAAAAAAACATGAAAGCACCTCTCTAATTTCTTTACCCGAGAGCAACACAACTCTCGAACAAAGAACAGGATCGAAAGAACAAGATCAATCCACGCAGCCACAAGCAAATCCCTAGACGAGCTTCACAAGAAACGCAAGCACACAATACATGGTGCCTCTCAGCAATTTTCTGGTCTAATAATCTGTAAACAAAACGACGCTGACCATACAAAGCCTTCGGCCCTAGGCTTTTATAGCCTCAAACACGCACGCCTCCCATACTGAAACACTCGGTCTCTAACTAGAAAAATGGAAGACTCTCTAAGGAAAACCTGTCCGGTTTTCGACTCCCCAAGAAAACCAATCCGGTTTTTTTAGACTCCCTAAAAACTGACTGCACACACATGTTTATATTATACGCGTTTATAAAATCCCACTCCGACTCATGTAGAACACGCGTGTGATCAGACTTAAAAGGAAAAACAACTTCACATTGGAAAATAAACAAACGGAAGGACACCTAGACTTTGATTCTTGGAAATAAGGCGATCAAACTCTGATTTGTATCCGGATTGAGCCCACACAAAAAAATTTCCTTCTGTCCTATGATCTGGCTCGCTTCCGATCTCTCTGCACACGCCTGCAGCTCGCGCCCCACGCAGGCCATGCGGCGGTAGACGTATATTGTGTTATAAATGTGGGCAATATTTTGATTCTAAATTTTACTAGAAGACAAATACAATAAACCAGTGATGCAAAACTTACTACTAATAGCAGACTACTCATCATACTTCAAAATATACATAAGGAAAATATAGTAAAAAGGCGAACGAACGTGCGAACGACTTACTTTTGAGCTTGATGAAGAACAGGAAACAGCGCAGGCGGTGCAGAACGTAGATGACACAGTGAAGTGAGCGATCGCACAGATGTACGCTTCCTAGAAACCTTATTGCCGCCCCCCGTGCAGGTCTTCACAGCAGCAACGGTCCAGAGATACCGCTCATCTTCTTCACGACGCACGTCGGAAAGAAGAGTCGATGAAGTTCAGACGGCGCAACACAACAGCACACAAATTCGCAGGAGAAAGAGAATGGATGCAGTCAGATTCTTTTCACACACTCTGGACGTCTCCAGTATATATATAGATAGACTGATAACTGACATGATTAAAACAGTCATTTACCCTTTCATAACTGACATATTTAACCAGCCATGTACCCACTAGTAACTACCTATCATTAAACCCAATAAAGCCTCATTCAAACAGAGAGAAAAGATGATGCATGGTTCATCAAAAATAAAGATGGACTTGGTCTGCCAAGTGGCACGCCACGTCATGGCCGTAAGTCACAAGTTACACGATTTTCACGTGAAAATGCGCGTGCGCGTGCGTGTGTGCATGATTAACCATAGCCTTCCTCGTGCTATCTCCATCCATATGTCACATAATTCAAGGAGTGATAAGGACTCCATCTTATAAATTGATCTCATCCACCTTGACTTAGCAATATGGTACTAAATCGTGCATGTTTTGGAATTAAAAAATGACCTTGCTCTGCTCACATAATCCAATTTCTTACATATTGTTTCCATCGACACACTCGAGCTACCCCGTGCACTTGTGCTGCTCCCACGCGTGCTGTGCTATGCAGCCGCGCTCCTCCTCCCACTCGGCCGGCCACCCCATCCTCCCTCTCGGCCTTCTCTATTTGCTTTCTTTCTTGTCGCAAAATAACGCCAACTTGAGACTTTGGAGTAATCTGCAAATCAGTACCGCAAACCAATGTCGTGGTAGTACTTGGGACCGTAACATTGTGCGGTCTTCCTGTTTCCCATTTGTTGTCCTTGTCCATGCAGTGTATCTATGTATGTTCTGTATGGTTAGTGTGTTCCTGTATTGTGATATATTGATGGCAAAACTGAATTTGAAAATTCTGGTGGCTTCTTGCCGCACCGGCTTGGTGGTGGCTTCTCGCGGCGTCGCCGGCGGCGAACGCGTTGGATGGACACGCCGACCACCGCGCCCACGGTGGCGAGCAGGAGGAAGGTGAGCAGAACGACAAGAGGAACAGAGCAGGGCAGCTGGGTAGGGAAAGAGACGGGGGAGGAAGAGAAGAGGGGAGGGGACTCCTCTGGGGACAGACCCCATTGAGAGAAAATGGGGACACGGTCGGATGCCCGACACGTGTCTGCTCCGCACAAATCTCCGCGCCGTGCCGTCTCCCGTCTTTTCTCCGCGCGAGTGCCGTCTCGCGAGCTCCGCCAGGCCCCACTCCCTTCCTCTCCTCCTTCCTCTTTCCCTCTGCCCGCCGTGCCGTCGCCCGCCCCACGCTCGGCTCTTCCTTGGCCTTCGTCTTCCTCCATCCCGACGCCTCGCCTCGCTGCGGAATTGGCGATGGGGACATACAAGTGCTGTCTCATCTTCAAGCGCCGCTTCCGCTGGAGCGACGCGCCGCCCCCCGACGACGTCCGCGCCCTCTTCACCCACCACGCCAGTGGGGGGCCCCACATGGGCGCCGACGCCCTCCGCCGCTACCTCGACGCCACCGGCCACGACGGCCTCGACGACGCCGACGTCGACCGCCTCCTCGACCAGATCCGCCAGGTCCGCGCCCCCCCCCCCGCATCCCGCGCGTCGGTCGCCCGCTCATCTCCCTCGATGACTTCCACCGCTTCCTCTTCTCCCCCAACCTCAACCCGCCCATCCGCCATCCGCAGGTCCCCATCGTCGATTCCGCAGCGAGGCGAGGCGTCGGGATGGAGGAAGACGAAGGCCAAGGAAGAGCCGAGCGTGGGACGGGCGGCGGGCGACGGCACGGCGGGCGGAGGGAAAGAGGAAGGAGGAGAGAAGGGAGTGGCGCCTGGCGGAGCTCGCGAGACGGCGCTCGCACGGAGAAAAAACGGGAGATGGCACGGCGCAGAGATCCGACCGTGTCCCTATTTCCTCTCAATGGGGTCTGTCCCCAGAGGAGTCCCCTCCGAGAAGAGGGGAGAGAGTACAGAAGGGAAAAAAATGATGTGGCATGTTGCGTCAAAGAAAAATTTCTGACTGGGACATCATGTCAGCCAAAACACGTTGTTTTTATACAAGGGAGTATTTTGACCGAGTTTGAGAGTTTAAAGTTGTGAAGTGAACATTTTGACCAAGTTTGAGAGTTTAAAGTTGTAAAGTGAACGATTTTAAACTTACAGTTTGAAAATAGACCCTGGAATTGAAAAGTGATCTTTTTCCTCCGGTGACCAATAAGGTGTCTCTCTCTATATATATAATATGGGCTCTAATCCTATAATGCATAAAAACATAAAAAAGGCTTTCTTGCAGCTCGGTCCATGCTATGTTCATGTGTACATACACCTCAGGTATATCTGCCGATTCAATTCCGAAACCTCAAGTACAGTGATGGCCCATTGGCCACAAGGGATTGTGGCTACGTATACACAAGGCTATGGATTATTACAGTCTACAGGACAGGACCCAACCGGCCACTTCCAGCTTCAGTTCATAGGTTAACCTGGATGATCCATGGTCTCTCTACTTACTGCCAGATTAACGCCGCTTAACTTAGAATTCAGCACATCAAGGTTGCAAGTTGCAACAGTGATGAGTGAGAACTGAGAATGATAAGTAAGCTGTCTGAATCCAGTTTGGCCGGTGGATCTCATTTAAACTCCACATCACATCTCCCTGCAGATTCAATCGGACAGACGATCTGATCCGATCTGAATGCCGTCGTGTTTGGCTGGGGAAGATGCATGGCTCCACGCACGGTGAAGTACAAGTACACGGCGAAGTTGGCTAGCAATTTCTTCAGGTCGTCGACTTTGACTTCAAGTCTCTCAAATCTGTCGCGACCTATGCTCCCATGCCGATCCATTCTTCCTTTGTCATGTCATCGTGCAGCACACGTAGTAATGGGCACTTGTACAATGTGATAGCGAGTAGCATGCATGTAAAAGATGAGACTGATCTATCTATTTCAGGGGCCTACTTGGCTTTGGCATGATTGAAGTTGAGTGCTGGACACGCTGCTAAGTCTTTCTGAAAAAGCATGCAAGTCAGGAGTCAGGACTCAGGAGGACTGCAAGTCTACTTTTTCATGACTATGGAAGAGAATGAACTGGACATGCGTAATTATGAGATTTGGTCAAAAAATAGCACGTAAATACCAAATCTAACTCTCAGAACACCGTAATTCCGTTTCTAGCTCCCTCCCAACCGCACGTTTAATTTGACGACGAGACGTGGCAGCCGTGCGGTCGCCGACCGCACGACTCAGCTGGCGTTGCGGTCTATCATCCACGCGCGCAAATAGTATGCACGATACAGCTAGAAATGCGTACCGTTACCACCGATTGGATTGAAAAATAGGCCAGATGGATTGAAAATGTAGGTAATGAAACATTAGATGAAACTCAATCCACAGTTTAAGAGCAGGCTATTGCCTACTTTTCGAAGCCAGTAGTGGAGTGACGCCAGCTGAGTCGTGCGTCGACCGCACGACTGTCACGTGTCGTCACCAAATTAAACGTGCGGTCGGGAGGGAGTTAGAAACGGAATTACGGTGTTTCAGAGGTTAGATTTGGTATTTACGTGCTACAGGGGTCTATTTTTGACCAAACTTCCATAATTATCTGCATATCTGTACTGTTTTGAGTTGTTAGATAAAACGCGAAAAATACATGTTTGGTCCAACTTGGCTTGCTTCTTTTTTTCTTAGTTTATTAGTTGAGTTTGCCTTCTTGCAAATCTGAAACATAAGGCTCTAGCTGGTCTTCTTTCAGGATTGCTCGCTTGATTTTAGTGAGTGTTCTGTCACATATATATGTTTTTAATCGCTCTATGGCTCCCTACATAGCTCTTCTGTGTTTTGATGCCACATAAGTTGTCGTGTACCATCAACATTTCATTACCCCAAGTAAAGGTAATTTAGTTTATGAAAACAGAATATATTTTCAGAACTTTTCTAAGAAAAAAGTGGGACTTAAACCAAGCAATATTTTCCTATGAACTTAACACAGAAAATATGGAGGGAGAACTGATACACTACACGAACAAAATCTCTAGCTGAAATACATTTTTGCAGGTCAGATTAATGCCACCCACATGGACTCCAAAGCTTTAATTGCACACCTTCCACATGAGAAAGAAATTACTCTCTAGTCTCCATCATTCAATATTTCAATTAATCAGGGAGAAAGAAATGCACCCAACAGTGCACAGCGCAACATGTGAGAGGCAAACAAATTGATTCTTCCATTCTTTATTTTGGGGACAAAAGTTGGTGTACTTGCATTTCTTGATGGTTTTTACCTTTTTCCTTTTCCCCTTTTCCTCTGGCTATGGTTCCAAACTCTTTTCCCCTTTCCCTCTGGCTATGGTTCCAAACTGGCTCATAAAAATGCTCCCTTGTTCCCATATAACAATTATGCATTTATGCTCTGTCTCCATGATGTGAGGTAAATATTTATGCTTTGATTAAACTGTACCACATAATTAGCGTCGTAACAAAAGCTCGAGGCTGCTCGAGCTTGGCTCAAGCTCCAGCTCCAAAACAAGACGAGCTTGAACATAGGCTAAGACTCGCAAGCCTACCGAGCTTGAGATCAAATAACTTGGTATGGCTCGAGTAGATGCTTAATAGAATTATAAGTCTTTTGGCCAACACAACAAGTTGCTTCAACAAAACATCATTTCTTCTATCAAAATACATAAACTGACCTTGCTCGGTGTTCGAAATCTGCATGATGTCTTTCTTCTTCTCTCTACCTTTCTTTTATGTATTCTCTTGATGGATAGAGACTAATTGATGTGTGTTTCCTGCTGTGTGTTATCTCTACTAAAACATATGACAGAGTAGTCCATTTATAGCATACAAAATAGTGCCATGAACAGACACGTTCTTTGATGTTTGCTACGAACAGCCGTGCTGCCATTCGTTCGCTGCGAACTGCTGCATGCAGACGCGTTGCTATCCTGCCGTTGCATGCAAAAAAGTAATGCTTTTGGCTATTAGCATGAGCCATGCAAACTGCTGCATGCAGACGCGCTGCTGCCTTGCAGTTGCATGCAAAAAGTACTGGAAAAACTAGCAGACCAAACAACTACTAGCTCTCTCATGTATGCATGCACCATTTAATAAACACACATATATACACTATAACATTTACTTAACAAAGTGAGAGAGGAGGGATTAAAACCCTTGATTCTAATCTTTAAATTTAGTAACCATCATACTAGATCTTTTAATACTAGAATCAATCTAATAAATTACATAGGCCATAAAAGATTCAATTAATCTTACAGTGCACCCATTCCCCAATCTCCCTCTCCTCACCTTATGCCACATCGATTGTCGCCTCTCCTCTTCTCACTAAGGTGACGACCACCATGTACAATAGACCTCAGCCTCCTCCCCAAAGTGACGTGACGCTCATCCGGATTGCTTCACAGGGGAGGACGACGACGTTGTCGCAACGACGTCCACTGGCATAAGTTTGGTCGTTAGTTTTCTTTATCTAAAATTACACTATAATTATTAGTTTTTCTAAGTAATTTAATTCAAAATATAAAAACACTATTATCTACCTAAGGACAATGCAAAGAAAGGAGGAAAAAAAAAAGAAAAAACTGAAAAAACAATAAAAGCTAAAAATTATTTAGATTTCTACCAGAAGCCGAAGCTAGAACGAATGGGTCTTTTTTTTTGAGTTTTTTTACCGGTTCTTTTTTTCCTCGTATTTGTTTACATTATACGCGATGGGCTAATATGTTTTTTCTATTTTTAAATTTTTTAAAATTTAATTATGGTAAATAAGCCTCTGTCAGCTACAGTGCTTTTTTCAGCCAGCTACAGTGTTTTCAGCCATAAGCCATGAGGCTTTCAGTCGAACCGATCACAACCTTAGGCTGACGAGATCTATGATGGTACAGCAATTAACACAGTTAGGGAATTATAAACCCGCTACCACTAAAAATTCTATTGATCAACACAATAGAAGAATGTAGGTAAAATTGGTTGTCTTATCTGAAAAATAATGTATTTGAATACTTCACCAAGATACCATTGGGATTAATTATAAGTTTTTTTCTACGATCCGAGATTATAAGGTTGATTTTGGTCAATATTGTAAGAGACCTATCTCAAATACTAGTAAAGTTAACTAGATACTCATCAAGAATCCAGACAAATGTTATGGTCCACACTATTCTTGAATCATGAACAATTCATTGCTCGAGCTAAACCAAGCTCATGTTTAGGCTAGCTATGAGAATTATGCTCCTGTTTCGCAAAAAAAAAAAAGAGAGCAAGTTGTAAGGCGTTTCAAGTGGTTTATAAGTTAGAGTTTGTGATTTATTTTATAATACAATTAAAAAGGACAATATAAAAAATAAAATAAAAATAAAAATGCTAAAAAAAATCATACTATAAATTAAAAACTGAAGCTGTTTAAAATGGAACATCAAGACCTCAACTGATCCATCTAGTGTATCGCGTAAAATCGCATGCTATCTACTGTTCCTAATTTTCCAATTTCAACACAAACTAAAAATGTGTGAGGCCTTATTTATATTAGATTTTAAAAGCTGTTTTTCTATAATAAATAATTTTTATATAGTATATAGCTTTTAAACGGATTGTCTTTTTAAGATAATGTCTACTAGTCTATTATAGTATACACTATAGTGACTTTATTTATATTGGATAAATTCGCATGCGAATGTCTCACTATGAGTTTTTCTATAAACTATTATTATTTATAAATTAAAGTTTAAAACTAATATAAACAAGCCCTAAGATTAGTCTGACACTATGGGTCTGTTTAATATAGCTGTGGCTTATAGATTTTGACTGAAAATTTTGAATTTTAGCTGTTTACGATAGAGATTACGAAGAGATACTCGCTTGTGATTTTTGATGATACAGATGTTGGGTTTTTAATATGTATTATAATTAACTTATAGACCTTATTTTGAAAAAATACGCTGTTTAAAAGTTAGATACTATAATAAAAACTAAAATTTATTTTTAAAACCGTAAAAGAATAGACCCTATTGCAATTTTTTTTGGATTTATTCATCATATATCCTTCCCTTAGATGGAAATTCAGGATTTACCCTCCTGACCCACATGTCAGTGACTTATGATGACCCCACATGTCATTGAGGTAGAAGGGTAAATCCTGAATTCTCAAAATAAAGAGAGGGTATATGATCAACTTTCCCTTCTTTTTTTAGGAAGACCCACAACCTCACTAACCGAGACTCAAATGCTCAATTATTCCGCTAATTATTTAACTGGCGCCGCTCGCTTTCCTTCGCCTCTCTTTTCCACGCCTCAAACCCCAGCTCCGCCTCCATGGCCGCTGCCGCCGTCGACCGTATCCTTAAACCCTCCTCGGATTTCTCCCTTCCCCCGCTGTTTTTTTTTTCTTTCGACCCTTCTTTGGTGGGTTCTTGAAACGTGCGCAGATCTCGCGGTGCTTGGTTTGGTTGCTGACCTCGCTTGGGCTTCCGTTTCTCGGTGCCTTGGATGGTCTGGAGGGGTTTGCGCCTGGGAGGTTCGAATCTTTTTGAGCTTTGCCTGTGCTTTTTTGCGGTATGATGAAGTGGTTCGAGCGTTTGAGTGTTTCCGACTTTCCGTGTGTTTCTTTCCGTGATGTTCGAGTTCGGATGCTTATATTTTCTTTGACAAATTTGGGGGTGTTCGGATGTATGGAGTTCTTGATCTTTTGGTTGTGTGGTTCGCGCGTGTATCGTTGGTTGGAACCAGAGTTCGGTGGTTAGAATCATTTCCGATGTGTTGGGATTGTTTTCCCTTGATCTTTCTTGCGCCAGAGGCTACGGGTTTGCTACAGAAGCTGGCCATGGACCCGACGGGCAAAGCCGGCGACGTCCCCGGGGCGAAGGAGAAGGTGAGACCCGCATATGTCCATTCAAGTTCCTTCGATCACCATGTGATCCTCGAATAGTACTTGGACCGGAATTTAGGGTGGTCAATTTGATGGATGTTCAACTTTGCCGTTTGTTCTTGCAATCATTGGAGGCTCCGGCGGACGGTGTGGCGGCGGCTGTCGCGAACCAAAAGCCGGTGATGGAGTGGTCGGGGACTTCGCAGATGCAGGATTTCAAGGATGCTACCATGTACTATGGCGCGTACCCGACTTACGTCTATGGAGGTGATGAACTGCTAATTTTTTTATTGTTCCATGCTTGAATTAGCACAATGTTATGCGGAACACATTGTTATAGGGTTTCAGACGTTCTATTTTTGTGTTAACCTACAGCCTATGGAGGCTGGGGGGAGTACTCCACATACTTGAGCCATGATGGTGCAGGGACACCAACTCCTGTGAGTGTTTCTTGTGCTTTACCTCCATCAGTAATATTTTTACCTTTAGTTTGATATATTGTTCAGGATGTTTAGATAAGAATGTCCTTGATTTCCAGATGTTTGGATTTTGGAGTATATTAAGATGGAGAATAATGTTATATTCGCTGTTGATTCAGGGCTCTTATGGTGACATGTACTATGGCTATTCTCCATATGGTTATTCAACTTCGGGGCATGATGGTCAGATGTATGGATCTCAGAATTACCAGTACCCATCAACATACAACAAGAAACACAATACCACTGGCAAGCCGTTGCACAATGGTAAAACAGAAAATCTTTCTCCATTGTCGCAAGGGGATGTCTCAACTAAGGTTGTCGACAGTGTGAAAGGTCAGAAGAAGTCGAATTTGCCCCCGAAGGCAAGCCAGAATATGTCAGGTTCCAATGGCTCATATGGCCGACCTGGTGGGTGTTTTGGTAGCTACCAGAACCAAACTAACTGGTCAACTTATCCATATTATAGTAGCCAGATCTTCTCTGAGCAAAAACTGCCCAGTGGCAATTGTACTCCGACTGCTTCCAATTCTGAAAGTAAGGGACAGTCCAGGAATCAGAACACGATACCAGATCCTCATCTCATGGTGAGTTTTACCATCCTTTATATTTAGTAAAACTATTTAATTCAGTCAATGGAGGCTTGTGTTTATGTTGTGTCATGTATTGATTTTTTGTTCAGATAGTCTGGCTACTTGCCTAGCACTATTTCAGTTCATCTTACCCATGGGCTTCACTGTTGTTTGCTACAAAGCTTGCTCATTTTTTAACAGTGAACTCTTTCTATGAGTCTGTTACTCCGTCCAGTCATAAATACATGTTTTGAGATACGTGCAATCAAAACTTTCAAAACTTTTGACTATCGATTTGTTTTTAAATATTTAGGTTGGACGTGAAAATCATGTGTATAGATTTTTCTTGAAAAGTACTTTCATAATATTATAATTTTATTGGATTTTATAAATATATTACAATATAAATTACTGGTCAAAGTTGCGTTTTGGGGACCGTGTCGATGTCCAAAACAACATATATTTATGACTGGAGGGAGTAAATAGCTTCATATCATGGGATGACATGGCATTATGACATAATCTGATTGGGTACGGTAGTGCTTATGTCTCGTTGTTAAGCAACAACAGAGATTAACTGAATTTTTTTGCATCTTTCTAAACATGAGAGTATCTCTTGTAGGGTCTGCACGCACCAACTTCACCAATGGGACCACCATCAATTTACTCGGCTGGTGGAATGTATGGATACAATGGGAATTCCTATGGGCCTGGCCTTTGGTATGGATCGCACATGTATGGCTCTGGTTTATACGGTGGGTGGAATGCACTGTCAAATGGAAAGTACAAGCCCAGAGGAAGAGGTAATGGATCTCATGTTTATGGCAATGAAAACCTGGATGGTTTGAATGAGCTGAAAAGAGGCCCAAGAAGTGGTCCTTTCAATAACCAACATGGAGTTGGAGCTACTGCTGCAGCACTTGTGAAAGGGCAGGAGCTTTCAGCTAAGAACGGCTCACCTGCTGCCATGAAGGATCAATATAACAGGGCTGACTTTGTGGAAACGTACTCAGATGCTAAATTCTTTATTATTAAGTCATACAGTGAGGATGATGTTCACAAGAGCATCAAGTACAATGTATGGGCTAGCACTACCAATGGTAATAACAAGCTTGACGCCGCTTATCAGGAGGCTAAAGAAAAATCAAGTGATTCTTCTGTGTTCCTTCTTTTCTCTGTGAGTTTTATTAATTCTGTTACATTTCCTTGCAATAAACCTTGTTGAAGTTTTCCCCTGTTTTTTATGCTGGCAGCATCTTCCCATTTTCCAGGTGAACACAAGTGGTCAGTTTGTTGGTCTTGCTGAGATGGTGGGCAGTGTTGATTTTAGCAAGACAGTGGAGCACTGGCAACAGGACAAGTGGGATGGTTGTTTTCCTGTCAAGTGGCACATTGTGAAGGATATTCCAAACAACTTGCTGAAGCACATCATTCTTGAGAACAATGATAACAAACCGGTGACGAACAGCAGAGATACTCAGGAGGTTAGAACTATAGCCAGTCATTATTTTGTTTTTCCCCAGTCTTTCATTCCTAGGGCCCAATGGTAGAGCACATTGGTACTGTGTCATGAGAAATGATGTATGCATACCGTATTCTATCTTGCTACCATGCAGTAAAATGCATTCTTGATTTGTATGTTGGATTACTGGAATGAAGTGCTCAATGAGGTTGTGCACCTTTTGTGGTGGCCGCAGGTGAAGCTTGAGCAAGGCCTTCAAGTGCTTAAGATTTTCAAGGACCATGTCTGCAGAACATCCATACTGGATGACTTTGGCTTTTATGATAATCGTGAGAAGATGATGCAAGAGAGGAAAGCAAAGCAGCAGCAGTCACTGAAAAAGGTACAGAACAACGTAGCTGTTATGGCCTAGTATCCCGGCGATGCACGCAGCAGCCTCATCAACAGTACCTAGGGCACCGCAGCTTCAGATGAACACGTGGGTACTGTATCACCATGAACAGTAACCACGCTCGGGGTACTGTAGCACAAACGAATTGGGATAGTTTGGTAGCATATCGCGAATTAGAAAATATAATAATTAGTTTCTTTATTACTTGGGCTTATTTCGTTTTAGATTTATTCCATGTATTAGAGATAAGTTTTTTATTATTAGGATTAGTTTCTTTAATAAGAAAGAGGTTTCTTAGGGGTCAAGTTTAATTACCCCTATAAAAGGGATAACATTGTATTGTTATCACGAAGAAAAGAAATAAATAAAGTTCTCTAGTTTTACTCTCTTCTTCAACAGGCCTTAGAGCCTTGGCAGTGGTATGATTGGGACAAGAAAACTGAGAGAGAGTGCCCTGCTCAGCAAGAAAACCACGAAGAACTCCCGGTAAGTACTCCCCAGCGGAATCAACGTGAAAAATACGATTAGGAAAGTCAAACTGAGTACGGACCATAGTGGCAAAAGTCTTGTAGATGGATAGAACCTCACTACAAGATGACATAAAATATATCCACGTATGATGAGAAAAATCGTCAATAAAAATTATATAATATCGATGACCTTTCGAAACAAAAGGAGCTAGTCCCCATACATCAGAATGAACAAGATCAAAAGGATGCTGAGACACTGACTCACTGGAAGGATAGGGGAGTTGAAGCTGTTTGTCAAGCTTACAATCCTGACAATTGGGAGAAGCATCACCAGACACAGACTCTAAAAGATCACGACGAAGTAATGAAGACATACGTGACCTACAAAGATGTCCTAAGCGATGATGCCATTGAGTAAAAGATGCGGTAGAGGCTGCAGCAGATGCGGAGGCAGTAGTGGAGGCAACAAGACTGACAGAGGTAGCGGAAGAAAGATGAAGCCAGTCAAGCTACCAGAGTCGTCGTGAGTCACGGCGGCAAAGGCCAGTACCAACCAAAGTTCCCGTGCGGCGATCCTGAACACAACAAGAATCAGAATCGAGAATAACACGACAACCATGATCAGTGAGTTGGCCAGCAGATATGAGCTGCATGGTTAGTTTTGGAATATGAGAAACAGTAGAAACATGAAAAGATGAATTGGAAAGAGTGCCTCGTCCTGCAACAAAAAGAGAGTTACCATCTGCTGTTTGAATAGTGATAGGAACAGCTAAAGGGCTAATGGAAGTAAGACAGGTAGAATCAGATGTCATATGAAAGGAAGCACCAGAATTAAAAATCCAAGGTGATATACTTGAGGAAGGAGAAGTAGACAATGGTCTCTCACCGGAAGACTGAGCAGTAGAACTAGTAGAACCAGACGATGCGGAATCAACCATGCGACCCAGCAGTGTGAGATACTGCTGAGTGTCAGAAGCACCAGACTTGCTGAGAGGAGGAGCCTCCAGTGCCCCTCGGAGGACGGCCAACACGATGAAGATCCTTCTTCCTGTAGCAGAACTGCTCCACATGTTCATCATTGTTGCAATATGTGCAGTGGAGTCCCCTATCAACAACAGCTGTCACTAGTAGAGGCGTAACTGAGGAAGGAGTAATCGGAGGCGCAACAAGTGTAGAAGCTAGAGGGGTTGCCAAACCAAAGGAGACGACGGTGACAACAGTAGACCTGCACCACGTAGATGAATCTCCTCAGTACGAATAGCTGCAAGGGCATTCAAAAGAGTCACACGAGGGTGGCGAGCCAACAATTGAGCACGAGTCTACTCAAACTTAGCCTGGAGACGTGTCAAGAAGTAGATGCAGTGAATCTCTAGGTGAGACTGCTGACGCTAACAACACTGACATGTGCGGCCAATATCTGGCCCCAAAGAGTCGATTTGATGCCATGACGCGGATAGTTGAGCATAGAACTCATCCATAGTGGTATCTCCCTGCTGCAGCGACTGCTTCTGACGCACAACAAGGTACAAGGAATTACCAGATTGCTCGTAGCGGTTGCGCAGATGTGCCCACATCGCTTGTGCGGAACCCAAATCAACGACATCACTAGTGAGATGCACTTCCATGCTAGCAACCAGAATAGCAGAAGTATGAGCATTCTCATCGATCCATGTCTTGTAAACAACATACTGAGTCTGAAAAGTCTTCATAGCATCCTCAAAAGCCTTAGATGCCTTTGTACAAGTGTCTTCGGAAGCATCCTTCAGGAGTATAGGCTCAGCAGGTAGAGTGGGGCGAGACAGACAAGGCAACTCGTCAGTAAGAAACTCCTAAAGGCGTTGACCACGTATGTGCTGAAATCAGTCCCGATAATTGAGACCATCGAAGATCACCGGGCAACGAGGAACAAAAACGGTGCCTGCAAAAGAAGGCATTTCTCTCTCTGTTTTTCTCCTTTTTCTCTCTTCAGTTGGTCAACAAGTTACAAAACCGACCATACTAACCAGTTGATCACACAAAAGACGACGGAAGAATCTAAGAAAACCCAAGTGGTGTCCGGCCTCACCGATGGCGGCCTGGAGTCTGGAGCGGTGACCCCCTCGGCGGCAACCAAGCGGCGTCGCCCGGAAGGAGGCAGTGTCCCGATCTGTCGCCTGAAGGAAAGATCCAGAGTCGCGAGTGATGAACAGCAACGACTCCGGCAACCAACGACGGCATGTCTACGAGGTAGGGGAGGATGGCGACCTGGCTTAGCGAGCCCGATCTGGCTGGATCTGGCGTCGTTGCGACCAACGGCAGTCGGCCTGTGCGACGATCATGACCGGGCGGATTGAAGACGGCGACACCCTCTGAGCGACAGCGACACGGGGAGGCGATGGTCGGCCTCAAGAGCGGGCGATGCCGACCGAGCCAGGCAGATCCGTGCGATGGCGCAGTAAAGAGGTTCCGGGCGACGACTGTGAGAAAAACCGACCAAAACGGCAAGCGGCGGCTGCAGAAGCTGGAGAAACGAACCAGTGACACGAAACCCTAGGTATGAGCTGTGATACCATGTTATAAATAGCGATTGTATTCCTCATGAGGCCAATGGGCTAGTATATATACACGTACAGGTGTAGAATATATGCAGATAATCCCATATACAATGGAAAAATATGCAAGTATAATACACATCTAATAAGTTCAATCTCCAATTGAAAAGCTAGCCGGTGCAAATGGCTGTTATTTTTTTCTCATTAGCTTAGCCATTGAGGGTGGTGTAAGGTGAAAAGCTTGTAGGTTGTGGAAGGTGGCAATATGAGGCAATTGAAGATCACATTAGTTTTCTTTGTTTCTCTGTATTATTTCCCCAATGCTTGTAGTTAGGAGTCTGTTTCATAGGAGCTAGAGGTTTAGCTAGTTGATTGGGTTTGATGGAATGTGCGGATTGTATTCTAGCATATCTGGTATTCAGGAGTATAGGTTTATCAAGTGGGTTTTTCAAATTGCAATGATGGATCAGGGGTTTGAGCAGCTCTTTTCTTATTATTTTCTGCCCCTCGTTCTGTCTTTTGGGCAGGTGTAGCTTTTTAGCTTGTTGGTGTCGGAACCTGAAAGTATGCCAGGATGTTTGAACCTGGGAATTCAGTTTTGCAATTTACCTTTTGTTTTACTCCAATACTTGCCATATTTATGATAAAATTGTGAATAATTATGCGTCGTACCCACAATCGTGAATGTCTTCGTACTGCTGTGATCCAAAGTTTGTTGAGACGAGGTTTGATTGTACATGCTTCTATTTGTCTCGCCTTTTATGATGTGCTGCACGCAAAGTTTCTTAAGCAGGGGTACAAGTGAACTGCTTGAGTTTTGATTATGGTGTTTGCTGGTGTACATATGCAGCGTCTACTCAGGTGAATGCTGTAAACTTTGTTCAGTTCTTAGGTTGGTTTCTGCTGTAAGAATGTCTTGATGGTGTGAATTTGATACGGACAAAATTACCTCTTTGTAAGTTCTCAGTGCTCTTATCATCCTGTGAAAAACTCAATATCCAACCAAATGGGACATGTATATTAAAGTCAGTATCTTGTTTTATTACTGAGAATCAATGGGATGTACAGAATTTGTGATGGATAGAGATGAATCTTTGGCTGAAGAGCGTAGTAATATACATGAGAGATGACTGGACTCTGGAGCTTTTGATCATGGAGATGGCCTGGCAAGGTACTGCAGCCACTCTTCAGGCAGCCCTTGGCTCCTCTTGATCGTCCTGAATGCAGCTTTCGTCAAGGGTACTGCGAGAATGTCGTACTCCTTCGGTGCCTGCAATGCAATTCAGCAAGTATTATTGTTCATCCTTGATGACAGTTGGTAACTGCAATTCGCAATCTTACAGTAACCATGAAGAGAAGAACATGACAGACCTTGGGAATCTTAAGTAGCTTCATGCTTGCTTTCTCCAGTGTCTTCTGACCCTTCCTGGAGTTGCATCGTGAGCATGCAGTTACCTGCGCAATTCAGAGATGGCAAAAAAACCTGTTCAAGACTCTACAACTATTAGTATTCCATAATAATTTTTTTAAGAAAGTTATTCATTTCCGTGGCCAGTTCGTCAATTTCAAGAATGATAGTAGCACAAGAGGGTAGAAACAGTGGGCATTCATACCAAATTTTCCCATTCCCATTTGCCACCAAGCGAAGTTGGTATGACATGATCAATTGTCAGATTGTCACCAGAAGAGCAATACCTACAGATAATGCAACCAGTTAATTTCTGACTGAGAAAAAATGACCTCAGCATGCTAATAAATCAGTAACACTATATATCCATATGTTGTTCTGAACCTTTATTTGGTCGTCAAATCTTTTCTGAATCCGAAGGCTACCAGTATACATGTCAGTCACAACTCAGAATTCAGGAACCCATGGAGCAAGATGCCAAGGGAAATAGCAGTATGAAGGTCTGATTAAACCTTACACAAAGTAAAATCAAACTTTTAGCAACAATGACTTACTGGCAAATGAATCCATCCCTGTAAAGTATGTTTTTACGGCTAAGGCTTTGCTTAACTCTTCTTCTTTTCACAACCTGCAACAGCTGTGGAACCTGAAGAAGAAAAGAAAACAACAGTGAGTTGATGCCAATAAGTTCAAGTGGCAAGTCAATATATGACACATACATACCCTCAGAACTGCAGGGATGTAGAAGGATCCACTAGGCGAAGAGACAGTCTGGTCGTAGTACTCCAAGACATCGGCCTGCATAACTAAAACGATCATCACATTAACAATGTGTTGATGATATAAATGATTATAGAATTCGATTAATACAAGGCAAAAATTATGAGCTTGGAATAGTACTAAATCGTTGCTTGAAAGCAGGGAAGCTAACCTTCTCCATGAATTCCAGACAAATCGCGCGTTTCCAGCAGACAACGTTGACAGGCCTGGGTAGAGTTTAAGAACATTTCAAAGACGAAAGTGCAGAAACTGCTTCAAACTTGGAGAACACGAGTCTATTTAAAACACGAAACATTATGCTGAAAGTTTATGATGGCTGGTGTTTGAAATATCATACCTCAATTGCTTATGTTAATCATTATACCTTTGTTTTCATGTACTGTTATTGCTACCATGTTGTGCTTGAAAGTAAGCAGTATTACACTGTATTACTCATTTTATACATATTTGGCAGTCTTTTGCTCATAGCAATTTGTTTTTTTAGATCATAGTAAATTGATTTCTATCACTATAACTCCACTTTACCTTCATGCTGCACACTATATATGCATCCTATTAAGGGTCTTTTTACTACTGATAAACAGGATTAAAGAGAGTATGTATGTCTATGGTTCTTCAACTTCTACTTTACTACATTAACAAGCAGTAAAAAATTAACAAGAGAGGTATATATAATCAGTTTGCGTCATCAAAGAACAAATCAAAGGTTACCTGTAAGAGAGGTCAAGAACCAGCCCCCTGAAACCGGACAGATCATCGCCGCCGAACTCCTCGTCGTCTTCCCCGTCGACGATCACCACCGCCTCCGCCTCCTCCTCCTCCTCCTCCTCCGCGAGCTCGTCGTCCTTGGTCGCGCTCCGCCCGCCGGACCTGTTCCTCCCGCGCGCCCGCGCCAGCCACGACGACGTCGGCGCCACGAGCCTGCCGGCGCCATTGCCCCAGCACAGCCCGGCCAGCGCGCCTGGCAGCCCGCTCCTGCCGCTGCCCCGAGGGGGGCCGAGCGGGCCCCGCACGTCGCGGCGGAACGCGAGCGGCGCCGCCACCTTGGCGGCCATCGATCAATGTTCGCGAGTGCCCGTGTGTGTGATCTTGGGAGGTTGAGTTGTTGAGCTTGGAAGCTACCAAGAGCGTCTCTATGATCTTTCTTGTTGTCTTTTGTTTTCTAGCTTGGAGCCTTGGAGTGTAGGAGAGGTAGAAGGCTCAGAGCCACTGGTTCTTCGGAGTGCATGGAGGAAATATCTCTCCCCTAATCTGGACCTATTTTCTGGCACTTTCTCGTGAGGGTAAACTGTTTCTTTTTCTCAAGAGAGGGAATTTGGTTTTGAAAAATGGTGAAAATTCAAGAATGTTGATTTTTTCCCTGGGTTCACTTGATGCATCTGAATTGCAATATACCACTCCTGATAATTCACAGTCTACATGTAACCAGCCGGAAACCAGTCGTACATGTGAGATGGAAAATGATCGAGTAACTCCTGGGTTTGGGTCCCCATGTTCTGACTAATAAAAACGTGAGAAAAGTGTTAGAAACTATCCTCTCATGCCACCTTGTGTTCTCCATCGCATTGGACGGTGTTCCGCTCCGTGCGTGAGAGCCTTCTTGTGCTCTCCTTCTTGGTGTTAGCCTATACACTGAAAGCTCCAATACGATGGGGAAGCGCCGGTTCATTTTTTTTTAAAAAAAAAGCACAAACAATGTTGCATATACCTGGAGAACTAGAATACGGTTGGGGGCTTATGACTATAGTTAATGGTTTTTGGTTCTAACACGAAGGCTTATATGGATATACCAAATACTAATAAGCTGTTTTAAAAAGATGAAAAAATCGATCTAATTGCTTTTTCAGGAAAGCCAAAAAAGGGCCGTGATCAATCCACAGCTGCAAGGGCATCAAGTGCCAAAGATGGTGCCATGGTTCAGACTTCAGACGAAAATCTTTACTACTTAAAAATATGAGTTAGTGGTAGTCGGTGCATTCTCCTTCCTCTCTTCTCAATCGTCCAATCTGAACACTGAAATCTTGACCATCTATCTAACATCCCTTCCCCTCCCTCTCACATCTAACTGCCCCTCCTCTCCACTTCCACCAGCAATTACCATCTCCCACTCCCTCCCCTCCAACGCCTAACAAAGGGAGTTTGGGCCAGGAATGCCATCTTCTTCATGGCACGGGGGGCATCCGCCACTGTACTTGTCGCATGCCATCGTCACTTTGAAGGGCAGGCGCTCATATTTCAAACGTCTATTGAGTAGTTGAAGTGCTATTGGTTCCACCTTTCAAATCGCTTGTAGTCTATACCTACAAGGCATCTATTTTTTAGGGCTTGTTTGGAATGAAAAGGAATTTTTTTTCCACTTAGCTAGGTATGATCTCATATTCGGATTCTTCAAAAGAGTGGAGTAAAGAAAATTTTCTGCAATATTTTTAGGGGTGATTCGTAAAATCCAAACACGTAGCTTTTTAGGGAGATGAATTCTTTTTTGTAATAAAATTCTACAAAACTCCTCCAAAATGCTTGATCAACCACACATAGTTCCTCAAACATAAAATTAGAACACTAAAAAAGTAATAAAATAGTTGTCAAGTATGAGAGAATTAAAGGGTAATAGGGGACTAATGTATATTTAACCATGTAAGACGCTGGATATGTACGGTCTGATGCCAATCAAAAGCTGCTTGGCATGCATGTTTCTGTTTGTTTTTGACTATTCGTAACCATAATGTTGGGAAGAGGAGGTCTTCTTTGTGCCTTTGGAAAACTGGACTTGCTTCTGGTTTTCCCCCCACAACTTGGTTAGCTTCTGTTGTTGCAAATGATCCACAGGAGTAGGAGAAGAATGGAGTCCCATAGCCTTACTCAGAAAATATGGAGGCGTTTATGCATATGCCTTCCACATACACTATAGGTTGGGTTGCGCAAGTTGAACATTGAGTCTTGTGTGCAGTGTAAATGTCCAACGACGATCGAGTGGGCTCAATATACTAGAGGAGCGTGGAGTTAGGTAAGCATTCAACCACAAGCGTGTGGTTTTATGATAGAATTATAAGGCTAGAGTGCATATGCAATGGCATTTCTACATGAAGCCATTGCCCATCCACCATACAAAAATTTGCCGAGCAACCATTATTTGCAGAATTGCACATGCCCTTTTGAGGGCTCTAGATCTGTGACAGTGGAGCTCATCATAAAGAAATTAACAAAACCGTGAGTTTGTCATTGATGTTTCCCTCTTCGTTTGGGATCGATTTCAGTTCCTAAAGAATATACTGTTTGAACGTAGGGCAAAGGACGAACTTAACTATTCCATCCGGTCACAAATATATGTCATTTTGGACATCAATACAGTCTCCAAAATACAAATTTAGCCACATAATTATATTGTAATAATACTAGCTGAATGCCCATACGTTACTACGGATTTTAAAATTTTATCATACTATAAGTTCTAAAACTCACGGGTGGTAAAAATTTTTAGAACATGCATACAAATATGTTCAAAAAATTTTAAAATCCATAGCAACGCACAGGCATTCAGCTATTAAAAAGAAAAATGCAACAATGTGAGGACAATTTTACATGGTTCATCTAAGTTGACCCGTTAACCCGATCCGGTTTGCGAGCAAGTATAGATAACAATCTCATGTTCGAACAAGTTAATAGAGACAGTAATCAATTCGGGCCGTTGGATGCGCATCGAACGATCTGAGAACAAAGTCCCTTTCAGACCAGTCCGAGAACATAGCTCGTTCGGATTGAAGTAGAAGTCGGCGACGCCTTTATTAATAGCCTGGCCGCACGATCCTCGTACTGCTTCAACATCTCATCTCAGCCGTCCAATTCCCCAATCTGATAGAAGTTTGGTCTTGACAATTTCCCCTCCTTTTCAGATCCTTGTCATTAAGGATTGAAGTTAGGGAATACCTTTTGTATAAAGTCAGCGTCTTCCCAGCTCACAGCACTAACAGGTAGATTCATCCACTGCACCAACCACTGGACCACAGGCTCGTTGTTGCGAGGAATGATGTGCCTGTCCAATATTGCTACCGGCACCACCTTGACATTGGGCCTGTTTGGCAACGACTACGGCTTATGGCTTTTGGCTGAAATTTTTGAATTTTGGCTGTTTACGGTACAGATTACGGAGAGACAGATACTCACTTGTGATTTTGGCTGGTACAGATGTTGGTCTTTTAACGTGTAGATCGTTTAACTTGTAGACCCCATCTTGAGAAAATACTCCGTTTGAAAGTTAGGTACTATAGCAAAAGCCAAAAGCCGCCGGCTTCGGAGGAAAAGAACAGGCCCATTGCCTGCAGCATCCACCAGTGGCAGATTAGGGTTAGGAACCACCTGATCTCCGAGGCGCTTCTTCAATTGGCTCACACGAAACACTGGATGAAGTAGACAGTTCTCAGGGAGCAGTAGTTTATATGCAACCTTGCTCAATTCTTTCCAGAATTCGAAATGGACCATAAAATTTGGAATGCAGTTTCAGTGATCTATGCAAACTCAAAGAAGTGTGACGATACAACTGCATCTTAAGATAAACCATATCACCAATTGCGAATTCTCTTTCTTTCCTCTTTTTATCCGCATATTGCTTCGTCTTGTCTTGAGCTTTTCTTAGGTTGTCTTTGATGACATCAAATGCAAATTGTCTTCTCTGTAGTATTCCTTGTGCTTCTTCATTTTGATAGTTAGGCAGTACTATTTCATCAACATGAGGAGGAAAACCGTAGAGTGCTTGGAATGGAGTCATTTTCAGAGACGTGTGAAAACTAGTGTTGCACCACCATTCAGCAGTAGTCAACCAGTGATGCCACCTCTTAGGATTTGCAAAGGCCATACATCACAAATAAACCTCTAAGCACTGATTAACCCTCTCAGTTTGCCCGTCAGTCTTTGGATGGTAAGCCGTACTTAATCTCAACTTTACTCCCATGGTTCTAAACAACTCTTGCCAAAGATGGCTAGTGAAAATTCAGTCTCTGTCAGTGATAATAACAGAGAGCATTCCATGTAGTTTAAAAACCTAATCTACAAAAACCTTAACCACATCTTGCACTGTGAAAGGGTGACTCAGGGGTATGAAGTGGGAATATTTAGTAAATTTGTATACTACTGCCACAATTACGTCCTTACCCTCGGATTTGGTCATCCCCTCAATAAAATCCACATAAATGTGGGTCCAAGCCATGTTAGGTATGGGAATAGCTTGCAGTAATCCCGAATAAGGCACATGTTCAGCTTTATTGAGTTGACAAACTGCACACTGCTTGATAAAGTTAATTACCTCTTGTTTGAGTCTGGGCCGATGAAAGAGTAGCTTGATCTTTTGATAGGTAGCTCTTTCTCTAGAATGCGCACCCAATGCTATGCTATACAAGGAAGATATGATCTGTTGTTTGAGGTGAGTACTAGATCCCACATAAATTCTATACTTGTACCTCAATAAACCATTCTTAAGAGTGTAATCTGCCTTAGCTTGTGGATCAATGGTCAACTGCTCAATTAACTCCTTGCATCTCTCATCCTGTTCATATCTACTCACAACTTTGGTTATCCATGTGGGAACAACAGTGGTAATGGCTAGATTTTGTTCCAAGTGAGGAGCTCTGCATAATGCATCGGCCACTCTGTTTTCTCTCCCCTTCTTATACTCCACCTTATAATTGTAGCCCAAAAGCTTAATTAAGAGCTTGTGTTGGATGCCTTGAGTCAGCTTTTATTCATGAATGCATTTAAGACTCTGCTAATCAGTTTTAATGATCAAGGTTGACCCTGCAAAGTAGTGTTTCCACTTTTTCAATGCCTCTAGTATTGCTAGAGCTTCTTTGCCATATGGTGATAATGCAACTGCTTTAGGTCCAATGGATCTGCTAAAAAGTGACAAAGGTCTGTCACCCTGCATGAGAATAGCCCCAATTCCATACCCACTAGCATCAGCTTCCAACACAAAAGGGTTGAGAGAAATCGGGCAATGCAAGAACTGGTGCTGAAACCATTATGGACTTGATCTTCCTGAATGCCAGTTTCTGCTGATCCCCCTATTAAAAGGAAATTTTCTTCAAAGCTTCAAATAATGGTTTGCAAATGGCTCCATAGCCTTGTATGAACCTCTTGTAATAGCTAGTTAGTCCCAAGAAACTTCTCAGCTGTGTGACTATCTCATGTTCCTTTCATTCTTCAATAGCTTTGATTTTAACAGGATCAGTAGATACCCCTTCTCCACTGATGACATAACCCAAATACTCTACTTGCTTTTGGCCAAAAACACACTTGCTCCTTTTTTTGCCAACAATTGGTTGTCTTTCAAGGCTTGAAACACTAGTCTTAAATGCTTTAGGTGTTCTTCCATAGACTTGCTGAACACAAGAATATCATAAAAAAACACCAAGATAAAGTGTCAAGAATCTGGACATGACCTCATTCATAAGGGCTTGAAAAGTGACAGGTGCATTAGTTAGGCCAAATGGCATTAATAAAAATTCATAATGTCCCTTATGAGTGCTAAAAGCAGTCTTTTCAATGTCCTCAAGCTTCATTCTTATTTGGTGATATCTTGATTTAAGATCTATCTTTGAAAAGATCTTGGCGCCATGCATTTCATCGAGTAGATTAACAGCTATGGGATACTTGTTTTTCACTTTGTTAGCATTTAACTATCGATAATCAATGCACATTCTTTAGGAACCATCCTTCTTCAAAAGAATTGCTAGGGAGGAATATGGACTCATGCTATTCCTAAATATCTCAGATTTAAGCACCTGCCCAATCTGCTCCTCCATGGCTGTGTTTTGATAGTGTGGCAGCCTGTAGGGTCTTTGATTCACACGCTTAGACCCTGGCAGCATAGGTATAGCATGGTCACAATCCCTTTTTGGTGGCAATCTAGAAGGCTCCTTGAAAATGTTCCGAAACTTAGTCAATAGGCACTCCAACTCCTTTGGTACTGCTTGCATATTCTCTTTCCTCACCGTTACTCCATGTGCACACACCACAGCACCAATTACACCCTTTTCCATCAACTTTTGTAACTAATGTGCTCCAATCATTCAATTAGAAGTAGGTTGAGTATCATCCACAAAAATGACTGTTTTAATGCCATATTTGTTTACTGAAAATTTCCTGGTTTTCAAGTCCAAGCTGACAGGTGTATGCACATAAATCCAATCTGCACCCAAAATAATATCAGATGCAAACTTCTCTGCTTGTACTTCATAATGGTAGTCATTACAAATAGAACTACTCATCAACATTCCTCCATCTGCTATCATTACCTTCACAAGAGATTGGTTGATAATCCGATATCCAACCTTTTGAGCCAATTGGGGGCTAATAAAAGTCACACTACTTTCACTATCCACTAGCGCCGTAGCCTTCACACCTCCTATCTTGAGTAACAATGTAAAGGTGTTACAAGCAGAACTCGTGCCGTGGACAGCATGCATGGATATTTGGAGAAATGATTCCTTCTTGCTTGTATTCTCCGGACTCCAAGATGGTGCTTCATACGGCTTCACTTGTTCATCCTCCTCATCAGATTCACTAATTTGCTCTCCATCTTGGTCCCCATTAGTCCTATGAACAATTGTTTTTCATGAGTCTTACACTTGTGCTCTGGAAACCAAGGTTCTGGACACTTGTAGCATTTTCCATATTCCTTACCATCCTTAGGCTGAAATTGGTTTGTTTTGCTCAGGCATCTTTGTTTGGCTTGCTGAATCTCTAGTTGTATTGGGTATTGCTAGCTCCTTTATCCCGATGGCTATTATACTCCCCTTGGAAGGATTTCCATAACTTTTATACCTTAAGGGATGTGATTGCTCAATTCTTCTAGCCATCCACATTGCCTCAATCAAATTTCTAGGCCTGTGACACTGCAAATGATTCCGAATATAGTCTTGCAATCCTGCTACAAAGCTGCACACGTAATATTCATCCGGTAGCAATGGATTGTCCCTCCTCACAAGACTCATAAGCTCTTCGAACTAATCAACATATGACATAACAGACCCAATCTGACTCAACCAGTGAAACATCCTAACATTATCATAAATTGAGGTTTCAGCAAACTTATCCCCTAACATTCTGCAGAACTGATGCTAGGGAAGGGTTGCAGAATTACATCTAGTGCCTCTCCACCAATAATTGGCTTTGCCTTTCAAATATGTAACTGCATAGTCGGTTCTTTACCCCAAGGGAGTTCTAGTGACATCAAAATCTTTTTCAGCTTTGGCAATCCAACCATGAGGGTCCACACCATCAAATTGAGGAAAGTTAAGCTTGGGTGTCTTGAGAATGGCTTGTGCTCTATTGTTTTCTGGATAAAATAGCTGTCCACTACCTTGCCCAGGCTCCAAGAACTCATATAAAGAAGGTGAACTCTGAGGGTAAGCAGTAACAACAATAGCCCATTGAACTGGTCCTTGAGGTGCCATCCCTGGGTTCACATGGTTACTATGTAAATTACTGTAATGATGATCTAATCTCAACATATAATGAGGTAAACCGGAGGGGTTTTCTATTCCTTTTCCATTCCTTTCTCTTAGTGTAACATCCTGAAATATCTCACATTTCTTCACCAATCAACACTAAACCAAATAGCAGTACTAGTACTTCTTCACGATATTTTTAGCCTACAAGACAAGGGACATCATGCACTGTCTGCTCAGCCTTATTCAAGCATCAAGGACACTGATAACAAATTCACAAGCCACAACCACGGCTAAGCGATGCCGCCGTTGACACGGATGACCTGGCCGTTGACCCACTCGGCGGCGTCGGTGCAGAGGAACCCGACCACCGGCGCGATGTCGCCGACCTCGCCGAGGCGCCCCATCGGGTTGCCCGTCCTGTACCTCTCCAACATCTCCTCGCTCTTCCCCTCGAAGAAGAGCTCCGTCGCCACCGGCCCTGGCGCGACGCAGTTGACCGTCACGCGCTCGCGCCCGAGCTCCTTCGCCGCCACCCGCACCATCGCCTCTACGGCCGCCTTCGATGCCGCGTACGCCGCGTACCCGGGCAGAAACGTCGACGCCAGCGTCGACGAGACGGCCACGATCCGGCCCCCGCCACCGCGGCGCAGCCGGTTGGCCGCCTCGCGGAGGCACAGGAACGCGCCGCGGGTGTTCACGGCGAAGGTGGCATCGAATTCCTCGGTGGAGGTGTTGGCGAGGGTGGGGTACGTTGGGACGGCGACGCCCGCGCAGGCCACAAGGATGTGCACCGCGCCTCCGAAGGCGGACTCGGCGGCGTCGAAGATGGACCGGACGCCGGCCTCGTCGGAGACGTCGGCCTTGACTGCCACGGCGCGCGGGAGCTCGGCGGCGAGCGCGTCGGCCTGCTTCGAGCTGGAGGCGTAGCCGAGGACGAGGCTGGCGCCGAGGGAGGCGAGGTGGGTGGCGATGGCGCGGCCGATACCGCGCGACGCGCCGGTGACGATGGCCACGCGACCGGCGAGGGGAAGCGTAGCCTCTGGCGCCGGAGAA
This sequence comes from Dendrocalamus latiflorus, assembly GCA_017311315.1. Classification (NCBI taxonomy): domain Eukaryota; kingdom Viridiplantae; phylum Streptophyta; class Magnoliopsida; order Poales; family Poaceae; genus Dendrocalamus; species Dendrocalamus latiflorus. The sequence goes on along the minus strand of CM029630.1, from coordinate 4,196,991 downwards.
GAGGTTGCTGCGGCCATGGCCATTTGTTAAGTGGTTCTTGCTCGGTGGTTGCTTGGCTAGCTGCAGTGATTACGCATATATAGAAGGGTAGATGCTTCCACGGAAAGGAGTAGCTGGGCGTCATTGGTGACGAAAGCCGCCAATTTCTATTCATCTTTGACCTTGAAATTAATATACGTGAAGTTTTTTTTCTGAACCAGTTGATAGACTGGCCGAAGCTGAGAGTTCTTTCTGAACCAACCTGATGGTGTACTGTAGCACGGATGGACAGCAGACCGAACCCATGAGAATATGATCAGGAAACGAAATAATTTAGGGGCTGCAGATCATGCTAACAATCGTGGCTTTTGTCACTTGTCCTGCTCACCGTCGATTCCCACCTGCCGTCCCCGTAGAAAATGCTGGTTGATGTCTTCGTCTGCACAAATCACACTAAAATTCTAAAATTTTCGTTTTCGCCTACTATATGCTACCTTGTAATAGAAGCCCAGTTGATTTTTTCAAGAATAAAATTGAGGTGATTTTGAGAATTTTTAGATGTTGATGAAGAGTTCAAGACCATTTTTTGCCAACCCTGTTGCTTGGCGGTCATGCTTGGAATCCCATTCCATTGGTCTCAGGGTCACTTCACCGACCCCTGTACTATCGGTTTCCGGGCGTGACGTCGAAATAGCTTCGAGTGTTCATACTTGTGGAGCTAAAGTATACAGGCCTCTTCTTTATCGGTTTCTAAAAATAGCTTTTGATTTTTACTACAGTATCTAACTTTTAAACGGAGCACAATATCTGTATCAACCAAAATCGTAAGCGAGTATCTCTCTTTTCGTAATCTCTGTCGCAAACAGCTAAAATTTAAAAATTTCAGCCAAAAACCGTAAGCCAAGCCATATCAAACATGCCCTATATACCTTAAAATAGTTTTAGTAAAATTTTGCCCTGTAAACTTACAAATTTGAGTCATATCAAAAAGGCAAAGAAATGAAACTTGGAATTTATCAACTTACCAGGTAAAATGGTATTAGAAATTATCAACTTGGATGGGATGACAACTCCTCAGTCCTGAGTTGCTCGCTAGGCTGCACTTCGGCGCCAAGTCCTCCAACTTTTTACCTATTACAAGGTAGACACACACATAGATACACAAGTGCACCTCTTTAGCACAAGCTTAGAGATACGAAGATCAAGGATAAATTTATAACCTTGCAGAGTTTCTAGTGAGGTGTACTCCATATGTATAAAGATAGGTAAAAATAGGCAACATAATTTAAATCTTGATAGTGGAATCATATACCGACAATTGTACAACCTCATTAAGAGGCGGTTCCAACCAACTCCTCCCACTTTGCCACACAAACCACACCGCAAAGTGGACTTCTTGAGGTTGGCGTGGTGCAGAGAGTGCGCAATGATCGATGACGGGTTGTTGTTTGAGTATTTTAAATAAAATCTCTCAGCATTTTTCATACCATTGAAAGTAGATTGGATGCCCTAGATCTCTCCTGCACTCTCATCCCCTTCCCATTAGGCCATAACCCTTACACAGGTACCGCCACCTACCCCATGCACGTCTGAGTGTGCACCTCCTCCCTCTCATCGTCCATACCCCTCCTCTAGCTCTCTAGCCCTCTTCTACCACCTCCTTCCTTGCCGCTACGACCTCCTCCAGCATCGGTATGTCCTCCTAGATGTAGCTGTTGGCCCAGGGACGAAACCAGATGCACACATATGGTGGTTGAAAACACACGAACACCTCTATTCAACTCAAGACACACATGAGTTTTTGCTGCGTTAATCCGATACAGCTTTTCATTTTTTCTTCTTATTTATACTCACATATTACATCTACACAGTCTAACAATATGCCTGAGTCTTACAGCACAATCTCCATGACTCGCACTACCCGAACGATTCACTCCACTAACCAACACACTCGATTTAGTGGACACGACCGGTTACTTGCAGAATAACTGCTACCGGATCAAATCTACGACCGCACACAGACATGACCTTCTTTGGGTTCTCCTTCAAGTCCTGTATTGAGTCCTTCGACCATGTCTTATCAACCACGGTGCCTCGACCAGGCCTCACGACCACGGCTGCTTTGACCACAGTGCCTTCGACCACGCCTTTGACCGCTTCACCGACCATGCCTTGTCAACCACATCTTTGACCATGGCTTCATCGACCGCTTTACCAACCATGGCTTGTCGACCAGTATGTCCGGTAGTACCACTCACATAGACGGTACTATCGGTTTTCGAGCATGATCGGGATACTGTAGCTTACAAGTACTGACCATCAACCACTATGTAGCTACGACCACTATATTACAACCACTGTAACACGACTACTGTGCTACGACCACTGTAGCATGACTACTGTGCTATGACCACTGTCGACCTATGACTACAGCTACAGTACTCCTCAGAGTACTGAATGCTACAGTACTCCATGAGTACCGACTGTAGCTACGACTTACAATTGCGACCAGTCTTCGACTTAACTCGACATATGACTACAAAGTACTCGAACACACCAAGCACTTGATACGAATATGCAGTACTCAAACACACCGAGTACTTGTCAGACCACACAGTGCTCAACATAGGAGTACTCGACATGACTTCTAAGTACTCAAACACACCGAGTACTCGACACCAACTACGACAACAATACAACAAGATTATTTCCAACAATCACCCCCTAATCTTGTTGCCATTATTATTGAGTACCTCCTCGTCGAACTTCAGAGTAGCGTCAATTCATCATCGGTAGTAGCTGAAATGAGATACGCCTCCTTCTTCTTCTTCAGCTTCTGGCACTCACAGGCAAAGTGCCCTCGTATGCCACAGTTGTAACACTTCACCTTCTTCTTGTTGGACATTCGCTCACTAGTTTGTGAGTCGTTGTTTTCCTCCTCATCGTCGTCATCCTCATGGTCATCTCTATGACAATGACCATCTTTGACACAGCCACCTCCACATTCACAGTTCCTCCTCGCGCCGCTACCTGACCCTTCATTCTTCTTCTTGTTGAAGGTTTGCCACTATGCACACGTGGGCAACAGATGCTCATTCTGTTTCGTGTCACTGAGACTGACTCTGACATGCTCATCGTAGTCTTTATACAGCTTGATGAGGTCTTCGACTGTGAGGGTCTTCAAGTCCACGCACTACTCAATGGTTGTGACAAGCTGCATGTAGCGTCCCGAAGCAGCCCGAAGAAACTTGCGAACAATGGCAATTTCATCTACCGTGGTGTTGCCCAACGCTTGGATGCCGGTGATGACCGACGTCACCCAATAAGCGAAGTCTTTGATGGACTCCTTTTCCTCCATCTTCAACCCCTCGAAGTCTCTCTTGAGGGTTTGCAGCTTGGCTTCGCACAAGCGCTCATGCCCCATGAGCGCCGTCTTGATTGCCTCCCATACTGACTTGGCTGTGTCCTTCCTGGTGAGAGAAGACATGACCTCTTCTAGCACTGGCTGGTAGATGGCATACAACACCATTCGATCCTTCTGGTACTCAGCGGCACCAGGTTCGATTGCTTCCCACATGCTCTGGGCCTAAAGAGCCACCTGCATCCTCATCTCCCAGATGGTGTAGTTCGTCTAGGTGAGCTACGAGTACAACAACATCACCACGCTCTCCCTCTTCATGGCTACCTGCGAGCTGGAGGCGGACGAATCACCTCGAAGCAGGCCGCGAACCACTGATGGACACATACTCCTTCTTTCTCTTAGCATCTTCTCAACTCACGGGAATCACTGAGTCTTCTTCTCTAACACATTGGCAGCTGGCAGTAGGCCGCCTGCCCGCTCCTTCCTCAGACTCAGTCCGGCAATCGGCAGTGGCCGCAGCGCAGTCCCTTGTCTCATCGCCAGCTCATCTCCCTCTGTGACTCCGCCCGGCGCCCGACCCGACAGGACTTTCCTAATGCATGTTCGTTCATGTAGGTTAGTTTACTTTTTGTTGGGGATCTTTGCCCAGAGGTCACTGATGGTGCTTTGTTTGCTTTTTTTTCTTTGGATATTCGAGCTGCTCATAAGTGTTTCATAGCTCTGTGCAATTGTGCATTCCTCATTTCTTACTATGCCGCTCCTCGCCTCCCCATGACCCATCGATTGACTCAATTTCATGGTGATTTCTCACAGATCTGCTCTGCTCCATCTCCGAGCTTACTGAATCTGCATGAGGTGCTTCCGTAGCTCCTTTATACTGTCATTTGTGTGACTGTGTAGACTGTGGATGGTTGGTAACTTGGTGTATATGAGTATGACAATATTTGTGTATATGAGTATATGGCAATACTTGGAAATGGAGTAATGGACGTTTGGTTATGCAATTGATCTCCACTCTTGTAGAGAAATATAGCCACTGTGACTCCTAAATTAGCACCATTTGCTGCAAATGTGTTACAAACATGATCCAATATGTTTGTTTCTCAGTTTCTGTAGTAGTTAAGAGAATTGGCCATGTGAATTGTAGTAGATAAGTGGGACGAGGGCATAGTAAAAATCCACCAAACCTAAATAACAAAAATCCATCTATGAATGAGATAATTTCTCTTGGTGTAAAAATTTTTACATTTCCACAATCACCATAAAGTTGTCATGTCAGTTTTACAGATATAGCACATATGAGGGATTCAATATGTCAGTTGTTACTTGTTAATATGATCTTTGGTATATCTATATGTTTGATTTTGTAGATCTTTGAGCTTTCAAAAATGAAGAAATCTACAAATTTAAAATCTTTATGGGAGAGAGCTGGAAAGACGCAAAAGGTTGCTTCCACCTCGATGCCAACACCAATTTCTAATGAAAGCCAAGTTCATAATCAGACCAATGACACTAAGCTACAGTTGGTAGTGCACACACACGATGACAGTGGCACATAACCGGAGGTAGGCACAACGCAGAACCTAACATGGATTGCCCATTGTCCCCAATAACAGAAGATGATGGATCAGAATCATCAGATGATGAGGCCATCTATGATGTTGATTTGCTTTCACATGATCCTAGAAAGAGAATTCCCATCACAGGCTATGATGTCAACGAACAAGATGCAGTGAGAAGGGGATACATTGCGTTGGGACCATGTCAACCACGGGCACATGATTTTCCAAAGAAAAATATTGGAGGCATGTGTCGCTTCTTAGCTAGTTGGTTTGACGAATATAATTGGCTTGAGTATAGTGTGGAACGAGATGCTGCTTTCTGCTTTGTTTGTTATTTGTTTAAGGGTAAAACTAATTATATTGGTGGAGATACTTTTGTAAATGGGGGATTTAGAAGCTGGAATATGAAAAATAGATTTGACAAACATGTTGGAGCAATTAATAGTGCCCATAATGAAGCTCAAGGAAAATATGATTTATTCATTAAACCGAAAGCATCAATTGAGGAGTCATTTGGTTCAAACTCAAAACAACAAAGGGTTATGTATAAATCTCGCTTGACATACTCACTTAAGTGCTTGAGGTTTCTTTTGCGTCAAGGGTTGGCTTGTCGTGGACATGATGAAAGTGAACACTCACTAAATAAAGGAAATTTCCTTGAGCTTTTAAATTGGCTAGCAGAAAATTTTGAAGAAGTCGACAAGGTCATTCTAAAAAGTGCTCCAAAGAATAGCCAAATGACTTCTCATAAGATATAGAAAGATCTCATCAACTCTTGTGTGAAAGAAACTACTAGGCTTATTATGGATGACCTTGGTGATGATTATTTTGCAATACTCGCTGATGAATCCAGTGATGTGTACCAACAAGAACAATTAGCTCTTTGCTTGCGTTATGTTGACAAAAAGGAAGGGTAGTTGAGAGATTCCTCGGTGTTGTCCATGTTGAAAACATTACTGCTTTGACACTTAAAACAGAAATTGAGTCTTTGCTTATGGATCATTCATTGAGCTTGTCTATGGTCCATGGACAAGGGTATGATGGAGCTAGTAATATGAAGGGTCAAGTGAACGGTCTAAAGAAACTAGTTTTGGATGAGTCTTCTTCTGCATATTATATTCATTGCTTTGCCCATCAACTTCAATTAACTCTTGTTGCTGTTGCTAAGGAGAATGATGATTGTGTTTGGTTCTTTCATCAACTTGCATATTTGTTGTGTGTCCTTGGAATGTCTTGTAAAAAATACAAATGCTTCGAGTAGCTCAAGCTCAACAGATTGTGGAAGAATTACACTTGGGTAACATTGAAACCGGCCGAGGTTGGAATCAAGAGATGGGCTTGGGTAGGCCGGATGATACTCGTTGGGGATCTCACTATAAAACTGTTATGCATGTTATCTCTTTGTATCATTCAATCCGACAAGTTCTTATAAAGATTGGAGAAGATCACTCTTCAAGCACGGAGGCTATACATGCTCAAACTATGTTGAAATCATTTGAGTCATTTGAGTTTGTTTTCATGGCACCCTTGTTGCTAACCATATTTGGGTACACAGATGACTTAAGTAATGCTTTGCAAAAGAGGGTTCAAGACATTGTTAATGCTATTGATCTCATTTATTTGACAAAGACTCAATTGCAGCTATTGCGGGAGGATGATGGATGGGATTTTTTTTCTTAAAGATGTAACTTCCTTTTGTGTGAAGCATGGCATCAAAGTTGCTCAAATGGATGGTTTCTATAAGCCAGTTGCAAGATCCAAAAGGTTCTTCAAAAAAGTTAAGAATCTTCATCGCTTCCATGTCAAAATGTTCTTAAGTGTTATTGACATGCAGCTTCAAGAGCTTAACGACAAATTTGATGAGGTAAACATAGAATTGCTTCTTTGCATGGTGTCATTTAATCCTACTAATTCATTCGCTGCTTATGACAAGGACAACTTGGTTAGACTTGCTTAGTTTTATCCTAAAGATTTCTCAAGCACAGAATTGATGCATCTTCCATTTCAACTTGCACACCTCATTGCTGATATGTGTAGAGATGAAAGATTTAGAGAAGTGAACAACCTTTTTGAGCTTTCCATTATGCTTGTTCAAACAAAGAAGAATATCAATTACTCAATTGTTTACAAGCTTCTAAAATTGGTGCTAATTCTTCCCGTAGCAACTGCTAATGTTGAGAGAGTGTTTTTTCAATGAATTACGTGAAGAATAAGCTGAGAAATAGAATGGGGGAGCTATACTTGAATGATTGCTTGGTTATATTTCTTGAGCGAGAGCTTTTCCTGCAAGTTAAGGATGATGATATTATATCTCGCTTTCAAAGCAAGAAGCGTCGTCGCGCTAACTTTTAATTCTTAATTATTTTATAATTTCTTTGTATTATTTCAGTTGTTGTTTGTAGTATGAATAATTGTACTTTAATTTTTGCAATTATGGACCTTTATATTTTTTTATTGAATAATATTTTTGTAGCTTCGTATACCCATTCTGAAATTCCTGGGTCCGCCACTGCTGCAAGTGGTCTAAAGATTCCAGAGTTGCATTGGATGAATGCATAATAATGATTTGAGGTATCTTTCTCCCAACTATAACGACAAATTGTAGACCAAATTAACCAAATTGATCAATAATTCGTATCTATAACCTCCAAATGGATCTATCTCAGACTTCAACTAACATCATTTGCATCAACAAATAGACACAGACACGCCATGTATGTAAGCTTCAACTCTTTTCTTTTTTTAGAATACGCAGGAGATCTACGCACATTTCATTAAGCAAGAGAACATCTACGACGTGCTTGTTAACTTTACACATACGTACTGTTGGGAAATTTACCCGGGGCCTAGACGAGCGATGAACTTCTAACTTCGAGATCACGCACGCAAACATGAGTAAAAATAGATTGATTTCTTTTCTTTGTGACGCGATACGTTTATGTCCTTTTCGTCTTTCTTATATAGAGAAGCAGCATACAAGACTCCATAACCAACGCAGTATCCCACGTTGAAATCCTACACAGACACACCCTAACTTTCCTTTATAACCACTCTAAATCCTAAACGAACTCTAAATTTATGACTACGACCGCTACAGTATTTTACAACTATGACTGCTACAGTACTTTATGACCACTTACTGCTACAGTGATTGAATTAGTCATATAAACTGTCATGGTCATAGACATACTCTGGTTATAGATTCGATCTGACCACAAGACAACTAAATTAACTCTATCAATCTCCTCTTTAAGTTGTTGTCTTCCGTCAATGTTCCGCACGCTGATTTTCTCCCTCATCTCCATGAACTTCATTCTTCCGAGCGACTTGGTCAGGATGTCAGTGAGCTAGTCTTCTGTGCAAACATGCTGCACCTCTATCACCTCTGATTCCACACTTTCTCTAATGTAATGGATACGGGTGTCGATGTGTTTGCTTCTATCATGGTAGACTGGGTTCTTACATAGTTCTTACATAACACAATTGCTGACTGATTGTCGATTTTCAAGGTTACCTTCTAAACCTTCATCTTTAACATGTCAGCCAACAATCATCCCAGCCATACCCCTAGACATGCTGCCACACAAGCTATAATATACTCTGCTTCACACGAGGACAAAGTGATCACCTTCTGCTTTTGCGAACACCAACTGATTGGGTTTGATCCAAGAAAAAATGCCATGCCCGAAGTGCTCTTTCAGTCATCCGTATCACCGGCTAGGTCACTATCCTGGTAACCAATCAGCTCCAAACCTTCTTTCTTCTTCTCATAGACACACCCATAACTCAATGTTCCTCTCACATACCTCAGTACGTGCTTTATAGCACCCATATGCTCCGTAGTCAGCTTCTCCATGTACCAGCTCACCGTGCCAACCGAGAACGCTAAGTCTGGTCGTGTATGTAGCAAGTATCTTAAAATTTCAACTATGCTTCAGTACAAGGTCTTGTCCATGGGAGAGTTTGTGCTGTGCTTGCTCAACTTCAGGTGGGGTTCCATCTGAATTTCCGTTGAATTACAATCATTCATGCCGGATTTGTCCAACACCTTTGTTGCATATGTGAACTGGTTGAGAATAATCTTCCTGGAGCTTTACTATAATTCAATGCCCAAGTAGTAGCTGAGTAACCCGAGGTCGCTCGTGCTAAATAATTTCTTCATCTAGCATTTGAAGCTATTGATCTCCTCGATACTCTCCCTAGTGATGATCAAATCATTCACATAACTCCAACCAACAAACTCCCTTTTCCTTGATTTCATTTGTACATTGCATGCTCTAATGGGCATCTTTCAAAACCGAGTGCCACTAAAGACTTGTCTAGCTTCGAATTCCAAGCTCTTGGGGCCTGACGTACACCATATAAAGCTTTATGCAATCTTAACACTAGTTGGTCTTCACCTTTCTTCTCAAATCCTGGAGGTTGCACAACATAGACGTCTTCTTCTAGGTTGCCATTGAGGAAGGCTGATTTCACATCCATATGATGAACCTCCTATCCTTCATGTGCCGCGATCGTAATCAGCAGGCGTACGGTTTCTAGTCTTGCAACAGGAGTGAATACTTTATCAAAATCAATGCCTTGTCATTGAACGTATCCCTTAGCATCTAGTCTCCCCTTGTGCTTTACAATCACGCCTTGGGTGTCCTTCTTCAACTTATACACCCACTTCAAACCAATCGGCTTGTGACTGACTGGCAATAAAACAAGCTGCCATGTTTCATTTTCTTGGATAGAGGACATCTCCTCCTCCATAGCTCTTCTCCACTCTGGTTTTACCTTGGCTTCTTGAAAGTTCGCACACTCCTCTCCAAGTAAGCAGAACTCTGATACTTCCAGCTCTATTAGAGATATGGCATCATATAGACTTCCGATGTCATGCTCCCATCGTGGTCCTTTGTTTGAGCTTTCATCAAGCTTCATCTTTTGTGGAGCTCCAGGTGAGACTAGTGTTCCCAGTGTTGCTACAGGAGTACGTGGTGTAGATGAGCCAGGCATCCCGTGCTCGTGGTCACCATGGTCGTGCCTAGAGTTCTGCTTCGTGGCCATGTCTTCTGACTTCATCCTCCATGGTCGTAATGTCGAAAGCCACTATGTGGTCGTTAGGATCTGTGACCATGTTGTGGTCAGATCCCTCGATCACACCTATGGTCAGTGTGTTGGTTGCCTTTCCATGTCATCAAGACCTGCATAGTGTTAGGAGGATAATGTATCGTGAAGATGTCTTCCATCGGCCGTACCTCTACCGAGCGATCTCTGCTCCACTCCCACTTCCTCTCCTCCTCGAACACTACATCACGAGTCACCACAACTCATCATGTCATCGGATCAAACATCTACCCAATAAACTCCATTAGCTTCCTTTGATCTGCTAACTTGGAGAGGTGTGGCATGGTCATCTTCACATATGCAACACACCTGAAAGTGCAGAGATGACCAACGCTTGGCTTGCGGTCGTAGTAGGCTTTGTATGAGGTCTTACCAATGACACTCTTCATTGGTGCCTAATTTAGGAGATAAAAGGCAGTCGATACTGCTTCTCTGTAAAAATCTCCTAGGACCCCATGCTCTTCAGCAGACTCCTCACCATGACGACTGCCATCTGGTTTCTCCTTTTGACCACTCCATAGTCTTCGATCTCGTTCGAGGTAAACTCACCACCGCGGTCGATGTATAGAGCTTTCAGTCTAAGATTCTTCTCCATCTTGGCTACAACCTTGATCTTCTTGAAAGCCTCAAATGCTTTATTTTTGTTTCGGAGTAACGCCAACCACATAAACCTTGTACAATCATCTACCAACAGCAAGAAGTATCAAGACGTGGTCAGAAATAGGTTCTGATGTTGCTTGCTAATCAGACAACTATCGCAGATGCGATCCACATGCTCGATCATGGGCATGCCTTGCACCATCTTCTTGTGAGCTAGATCCTTCAAAGCATGGAAGTTCACATGTCTATACTTGGCATGCCATCTCCACGCCTCTTTAGTACTTCTTGTTAGAAGACACTCTGGGAGAGCTGGATTGATGTGAAACACATACATCTGGTTTCTTGATCAGCATACTTTGGCCAACAATTCTCTACTTCGGGATGTAGTAAACATTTGTCAAAATACGATGTTCACCCATATAATACTCCAACAGTACCGAGCCTCTTCCTTGTATCTCCACAGCCGAACCATATCCAAATTTGACTGAGCCTTTCACCATCATGTCAATCTCATCAAATTTCTCCTTGCAGCCAGTCATGTGGTTACTTGTGCCGATATCAAGATACCAAGCCTTATTTTGGGTGTTGCTAAGCTTCCGCATCACCTTATATTCAAGTAGGAAGACCTCTTCAGGCATCGGGACTGTGTGGATGAGTCCACATGCTTCGACCATTAATAGTTGAGGATCTTCGTCATTTTGCTTCACTACAAATTGGCCCTTGCTCTTCGGTTTGGCTTTGGACACTCTTTCATGAAGTGCCCATACTTGTTGTAGTTGAAGCACTTGACCTTTGTCTTGTCAGAGTCTGGCATCATTCATTCATCGACAACGTGATCACCATTGCCTCGACCACCACCGTGTCTACGGTCGCATCCCTGACCTCTTCCGTTACAACCTCCTCTCTGAGCATTCCTCCAACCCTCATTCTTCTTAGTCTTCGAGCTCCTCTCTTCCTAATTGTTTTGGGTAAAGAGTAGCTTATCACCTCCGTCCTTCGAGTGTCGTCGACCCTAGAGTCCTTCCTCAAAAGTTCTGAGGTGACCGATTGCCTTTGTGAGTGACATCGCTGAACTATTTAATCGTTCCGATAATTTGGAGGAATCTATCAGGAACCGAACTAAACAATTTTTAGACGATGTCACACTCTTCCAGCTTTGTGCCAAGTGAACGGATCTCACCCACCAGCGTGGTGAGTTTCATGGAATACTCGGTGATCATCTTGAGTCCTCCATTTACAACTTTCTCAGTTGCCATTTCAGCACTTGAGCGTGTGCCTTCTTGACACGATCTTCAACTACTCGCATCTCCCTGAGTGCGATCCAGGCTTCTTTCGCTGTCTCCTTATCGGCGATTGATATCATCACGCCATCTGGTACTACTTGCGAGATGGCCACCATCGTGCCTTGATCCTTGTCTCCATCATCGTCTCCATCTTTAACCGCTGACCATACCCCTAGCGAACGCAAGATTAACTTCATCTTGACGGCCCACATGTCGTAATTTGTTTCGCTCAACATCGAGTATTGAATCAGAATTGAGGCACTTCTTGCCATCGGCTTGACAAACACGCCTGACTTTGATGGATCGAACTTGCTGCTTGTGGTCTTGATGAGCACTCCTAACTTTGATGAATCACCAACGTTGCCGGTCATCGCTTCATCCCCTAAGGATCTGATACCAATTGTTGGGGAATTTGCCCAGGGCCTAAACGAGCAATGAACTTCTAACTTCGAGATCACGCACACAAACACAAGAAAACACAGATTGATTTCTTTTCTTTGTGGCGTGATACGTCTACGATCTTTTCATCTTTCTTATATAGAAAAGCAATATACAAGACTCCGTAACCAACGTGGCATCTCACGTTGTGAATCCTGCATGGACACACCGTAACTTTCCTTTACAACCGCTCTGAATATTAAATGGACTATGAATTCTGAATTTATGACTACGACCGCTACAACATTTTTACGGCTATGACTACTACAGTACTTTACGACCACTGACTACTATAGTACTTGAACTGGTCATATAAACTATTGTGGTCGTAGACATACTCTGGTTGTGAATTCAACTAGACCACAAGATAACTAGATTAACTCTATCACATATAACTACTCCATGTAGTCAAAGCGTCATCCTATAACGCACACAACCTGACCCGCAATTTCTTTATGAATATATCTAGATTGGCTATGTAAAAATCTATATTTAACTCAAAAATACTTCCATTATATTAGAATTTTATTAGGTGGTACAAATATATTACAATAGAAATTGGAGGTTAGAGTTTTATTTTGGAGACCATGGCAATGTTCAAAATGACACTTATTTATGATTAGAGGGAGTATATGTGTGTGTGCAGGGGTGTATCACATGAAAATGAGCACTTTCATGAAAATGATGCAAATTCCACTAAAACCAAATGTACAAGTTTTAAAAAATTCTGAAAAATTGTCAGCTATAATTAAGGGCATAGTCTATATCTATGCAAATTTCTAAAACAAACTCAATCCATTTAAGATACGAAGACTCATATCTCACAAACGGCAGGGGCGGACGCACCATGGGACATGGGGGTACAGTTGTACCCCCAAATTTTTTTTGCAAAAAATCAACTATATATAATATATATTTTATAGGAAAATTACTTTTTACTCCCGGGTGTAATTACACCCACCTCTAATATACCACCTAAACAAACTTGAAATACTCCTTTATCACTTTAGGTATACTCATATACTAATTATAAGATACTCCAACGTGAACTACACGAAAAAATTGTAAGGAAGTCCATAGTTTTTAGCGTATTTTATAAATACCTTTATATACGTACATAAAAAGGAGTATGTCAAAAAAAATATGCATACCACCTCTGAAAATTTGTTCATACCACCTATATGGTCTTAAATACTCGTATACTACACGTATATACTCTCCGTTACGCGAGATACTACCTATGTTGTGAGATACGACATAGGGTGTAATTACACCCGGAGTAGAAAAGAGGTTTCCATATTTCATATATATAAAAAAACTAGAAGTGCAAGTAATTTAGCAAATTCAGCCCACTAGCCAAAAAACCCAATTGGCATTTTCTAACCTAACTCTAGCTTCCTGGCTCCTGCCTCTGCCTGGCTGCCTCCCACGCCGCCTCCTCTCTGCGCGCCCCTGGCCTCCTCTCTATCTCTGCGCGCCCCTGGTCTCCTCAGCTCCGGCGACGCGGCGACCGGCGGGCTCCTGCCTCTGCCTGGCTGCCTCCCACGCCGCCTCCTGCCTTGCTCCGTGCCTGCCTCCTCTCCATCTCTCTTGCACAGCCGCCACAACCTACAGCACGCCCCTGGCCTCCTCGTCTCCGGCGACGCGGCGACCGGCGAACGGCTGCCGGCGGCGGCGCGGCGCCGGGCACCCACACCCAATGGCCGACATGGCGTCGACGGCGAAGAAGTCCCCATGGCCAGGCGGCCCATCCGGCGGCGGCAGCTCCTCCCCTATTCCAACTTGAACGGCGGCGGCGCTCCCGACGGCCATGCCGCCCCTGCACACAAGGTTTATTTGATTAACTATATGAGATATACATATTATGTGTATCAAAATTCTCTACCTTATATATATACTCCGTAGATTCTTAACTTCGTACCCCATGTCAAAAATCCTGGGTCCGCCACTGACAAACGGTATTGAGTTTGTTCTTAAAATTTTGCACGGATATATATATATATATATAGACCAGACACTTATCTATAGTTGACAATTTTTTGAGAAATTTTGAAAACACTTTACGAGTATTCTTGGTGGAATTTACACCATTTCCACGTGATATCCCCCCCCCCCCCCCCGGGGGGGGGTATGTACGCGTACCTTTGCTATGTTTGGCAGGGACTAGTTTCTAGGCGCTTTGCATGCAGCGAACGTACATACATAGCTGCCAAGCCAACGCTGTGAGATCGAACAGGGCCATGCATTGCATCTGCATGCAGCTCGTCGGCCACAGAATCCGCTCAAACCACACGCGATACAGCCCGTCGGCCGCACGTTACACGCGCGCTCTGCCATCACATTTCACACGCCCGCATGCATGCATGCATTGCATTGTGCTACCCCAACTCATCACCACCATTAACCAAAAACTGTCGTTTATTGTTTATTCCATCGCAACATGTCCTTTGTCAAAAAGCTAGGTAACTTGTCCCTGGACGCTACTTCTTGGAGATCATTTCTTGTCCTGGCTCCCATGGCCGCGGCCTCGCACGATCCACGCGGTGAAGGCGTCCATGGTGCTCGTGTCCGACCGGTAGTGCTTCTGCGTGAACTCGAGGAGCTCGCGCCACGTGAAGTCCGGGTACGCGCGCGGGTGGTCCGCGTCGACGAGCTCCGCCGGCGGGACGACGGCGCGGTCCAGCCGCGGGTTGAGGAAGAAGGTGAGCGACCTGCGCGCGTCGCGGCCGTTCACCACTGCGCGGTGGAGGCAGCTCGCGTGCCGCCCGTTGGTCAGCGCGGCGAAGGTGTCGCCGATGTTGACGACGAACGCGTCCGCGCGGGGACGCACCGCGCGCCACGCGCCGTCCGTGAACACCTGCAGCCCGCCGACGTCGTCCTGGTGGAGCAAGGTCAGCGACGTCGGGTCGCGGTGCGGGCCCGTTCCCAGAGTCAGGTGCGGCTGCCGGCACGGCGGGTAGTGGTTCAGCCGCATGACGGAGTCGCTTTCGGCGAAGAAGCCCCGCAGCGCGCCGCGGTCGAGGCCGAGGCTCGCCGCCAGCACCTCCGCGATGTCGAGCGCCAGGCGCGTCATCACGTCGCAGTATTCCTGGTACACCTCTCTTCATGTATACAACCATAAACAATTAGTTGATGCAGATTACACGTACAGAATCTTATTACTAAATTTTTCTGATACGGCCGAAACTAAATTTGTCAACGTAGGTAAAAACTTGGCAAATATTAGTTTGATACTTTACGTACCAATGAGATAGAAATATCTGGATGGACAAATCTAAAAGGTACCAATTATTAGTTTTTAATACGGCTTCTCACTATAACCCGTAGAATGGTGAACTCTAATGCGGAAAATGGGATTCTCCCCTCGAACTTATCGGCAAAGAAAAAGAAGGGATCATTGGAGAGGAAGAAGAAGTGACCGCTGAAGAAGAAGGTGAAAGTGGTGACGTATGAATCTTCGCGTATATTCAAAAATGAGAAATCCGACTGATTTTTTCATAAAAATCATACGAGTGTTATATAGTACTTCTGAATTTGTATGTATACGCTGGCACTGCCCCCCTCCTGTTTTGCCTCCGTGCTACCACTATCTGATACTATCCGCCTTGCCTCCGTCACTCCTGTATCCCTCTATTGCCAGGACTCGATGAACAAAAACTGTAAATCGGTGAACCCAATTCTAAACCTACCATCGCGGGAGCCGGAGAAGACAGAAATTCGTCTGATTTCGTTAAAATCTTTAGTCTAGCGATGTATAGCAAGTCAGAGTCGGCTCTGCGCTCCAACATGCAATTGAGCAGCGTAAAATGTACTCCTCCACCCCCTTCAAAAAAAATATCCCCCTCCTCCAAATAAAAAGGGGCTTGGATCTCTAATCCAACGGTCTCAAATCTGGATAATTATTAGGAAGAAAACATCCGAGTGATGATTAGACACACCCTTTCACAATAGTCGCGTACTTACCCCATGTGACGGTAGTCCTCGCCGAGGACGGCGACGAAGTAGTCGATAACCATGCGCGCGTTGTCCGGCGAGGCGGAGCAGTTGAACGAGAGGGTCTCCTTCCAGGGCAGCTTGCTGTCGAAGCGCCCCGCGAAGCTGCTCGCGTACCCGTGGTTCTCTCCGGGGCGGCGCTGCGCCCGCTGCTTCTTGGCGAGGGGCTGCGCGTAGAAGGCGTCGCAGCAGCGGTACGCCTCGGCAATCAGAGCCGGGTCGACGCCGTGGTTCACCACCTGGAAGAAGCCGTGCCGCTCGCACGCCGCGGCAAGCTCGCGGTCGGCGGCGATGCGGTCACGGCCGGTGCCCAAGAACTCGCCGAGGTCGAGGACCGGTACGGCGATCTCCTCCACACAGCCGTCGGCGGCCGGCGCCTCCTCCGTGGGCCAGACGAACTGCGCCGGGATCTCGGAATGGCGGTTCAGCATCGCCGCGTCGAACACGAGCTTCATGGTGCTAGCGAGATTGATCGCCTCTTTTGCCATGGAACGACGACGAGGTGGTAGGTACAAAGCTGGAGGACGTTGCAAGCTTGGTGCTTTGCTACCTACGTGTTTTTATACATAGTGAGCTGGTGGAGATAAGGATGTTGCGAAGGGCATGCCATTCATGGCCTAATCACATGTCACGGCATTTTAGGCATCACGGTGACTTCTTATTTTGGATGGGTTAAATATGTAATTGTCTCTAATGGATGTTTGGATCTACATCACCAGAATTGGGGGGAAGTGATAATTTTTGCTATTAAAAAGCAAAAGGAATGTGTTGATCTTGTATGTACGTATGCTCGTATTAGGTGGATCTCTCTTTCCTTTTAACTTTAGGGTGGGCATGAAAAACGCACGCTGGCTTTTCTCCTAGCGCACGGCCCAAGAGGATTTCCCGCCTCCTCTTCTTTTGAATTTAAAAAAAAAACGGAACCTTTCAAACAAGAAATCATCAGCTTTCGACTCGAAAATCGCAAAGTCCCAACTCGAATTCACAAACTTCCAACCGGAACTGAACAGTTTCCAACTCAAATTGAGCACCTTTCAACTCGATCCAAGCAACTTTCAACTCAAGGTGCACACCTTTCAACGGTTCATGCAGCGCTCACCATGTTTGCTAATACCAACTTGCACTACGCCTGAATCAAATTACTTTTTTAAAAAAACTTAAGGGCGGAAACTCTGTCATTAATTTGAAGAACGAGAGAATGCAAAGACAAGCTCCGTAGGAGAAACATCGCAGCATAAGATTACTCAATCTGGAGAAATTACCGTGTTCATTATTTGTAGTTTTTGTTGCTACGTATCATCAACAACACAGATACAGGTATTGTTCCACGGCATTGCCGTCGCTGTTCTATTTCCGATCATCAGCTTTGCGGCTGACTTTCTGTGTATCTGATCCTCCATGGCACGAGCAGAGACTGACGATTGACAAGGGATCGGAGGATCAGATCAAATCTTGAAGGCCTTCTCGACGCTCTCCCTCCGCGCGCCGACGGTCTTGTACACGCGCACCAACTCGCGGAAACGTGACGGTGCGGTAGCGTGGGGGGTTATCCTCGCCGACAAGCTCCTCAGCCGGGCCGACGAGGTTGTCCATGGCCAGCATGATGAACGTCGCCACCGATGTCCGCAGCACCGCCGAGTTGGGGGGCCATCGCCCGATGCTCTATGCTCTTGAGCAGCCCACTGGTAGCAATCGGCATCACGAACCAATCAACCTGATGAATAGTACACAAAATAGAACTGATCACAATCCAAGAAACATCACATCTCATGATTATTAAAGTTGATCCGAATTCGTACCGTATCCGTATAAGATACTTCATCATCTCATACCAGACGTGACATGACATGTGTATGCACAGATTGTATCAGACGTGGTATCAATCTGTAGCAATCGATTATAAATCAGTTTCCTCTCTATGTGGAACTCTTTTCCCTCACACTATATATACTCCCTAGTAATTCATAGAAAGAGGTATGTTCTATAGCAAACGCTCCATTGTAATCTCTTCTTATTACAGTGATTTAGCTTTGAGCGTCCGTGATTTTTTCCTGCAAAAATTTTTTACATAAAAATTTGTGTCTCTTATCTCTATTTTTTTGTGCATTATTTGCAACAATGATCTCATCTTCGATCTAGTAATTTATACCTCGAGTTGTTGCCGAAGTTAACGACGAAGGCGTTGTGCACGGTCTCGACGTTGATCCAGTCGCCCTTGTAGGAGACTTGGAGGCCGTAGACGGCGCCCATGAGCAGCAGGGTGAGGAGGTTCCGGTGTGCAGCGGCAGGCCGAGCGTCAGGCACGGGTCCGGGCACGGCGGGTAGTGGCGGCAGGCCGAGCGTCAGGCATGGGTCCGGGCACGGCGGGTAGTGGTTGACGTTGTCCACGTTGATGATCACGTCGCCTCCATTTCACTGATCGATTGGTTGTGAATTGTTCGACTAATCGGTGGTGGTGGTGGTTTACCGGAGCCTTTGGGGCTTGTCCGGCCAGTCGTTCTTGGCGTTGTCGACGGGAACGCTGCAGGCGAGGCGGAGGCAGTCCCGCCAGTACCTCTCGCCGCCGGTCTCGTAGGTGGTGCTGGAGAAGAGCCGGTTGGGCTTGTCGGCGTCCTCCGAGTAGAAGGCTGCCTTGTCCTCCCCCCGGCAGCCGGAAGAACTCCTGGCACACCGCCTCCATGTCTAGCATCGCCTGCTCCGGGGCGCCATGGTTGACCACCTGCGTCGTGAATGATGCCAAAAGGGGTTAATTAAGCGAGCCAAGATCAAATCGAAGGGAGGAGGATGCTCGGTTGGTTTGGGGGCTGACCTGGAAGAAGACGAGCTTCTTGCCGACGTTGATGACGGCGTGGCGGACTTCGTCGTGACCGCGGGAGAGGTCGGCGACGGGGAGGGATGTTAGAAATATCAACGCAACATTAATATCTGAACTGTATCGTCAGATAATGAGAGTACAAAGAGTTTAGAACACACACGAGAGAGAGATTTTGTGTCATGCTCAACTGACTGCGACTTCTTCGTTTTCTTCCTTTTATTAAGAATTACATTAGCTGATTACATGCAAAGTAATGGCCCAAATCTTCCTCAGATCAGCCCACGATCCGGGGAATCAATCCACCGAAAAACTACTAAAAAGGCAAAGCTTCGACTTACTCTACGACTACTACATACTCTTACAAGTACAACCACTACAGTAGCCTTATGACTACAACTGCTACTAAAGCTCCTACGACCATGACTAAGCAAACGCTTACGACCACGACCAAACAAAATGTGCATACGACCACACCTAGACAAAAACATGCATATGACCATGCACGGAACAAATGTTTATTACCACATCTAAACCAATGCTTACAACCATGACTCTTACGACCATGTCTAACTTATGACCATGTAGGTTACAACAACACAGTGAAATACTTCAACATTCACTCCCTATTTCACTGCACCTACACCATGCCGATGCAGCATCTCTGCTCGAGAAACCAAGCACGACCAAGTGGTTTTGTCCGAGTATCAGCCAGCTGCTCTTCAGACCTGATGAAGACAATTTTGATTATCCCTTCTTCCACACACTACCCAATGTAATGGTAGCGAGTATCAATATGCTTACTCTGGTCATACAGTATGGGATTTTTGCGCAATGAAATTTCCGATTTGTTGTCCACCTTTAGAAAGATCTTTTCAGGCTCATTGTCCACCATTTCTCCATATAATCAAGCAAGCCATATTCCCTGAATAGCAACTGTAGTAGCAGCGATATATTCTGCTTCACACGAAGATAACGCCACTACCTTTTGCTTCTGGGAGTGCCAACTTATCAAGCACTTCCCAAACATGTATAGTACACCGGTAGTGCTTGTACGATCATCAACATCTCCGGCCATGTCACTGTCACTATACCCTATTATCTGAGGTTCCTCTGCTCCTTCCCATCTTGGGTAAAAGCGCCCCATAACATAAGTACCACTTATGTATCTCAAGATGTATTAACTGCAGCCTTGTGCTCAACAGTTGGGACCTCCATGAATCAGCTAACATACCCGATGGAGAATGCAATGTCAGGTCATGTATGCACAAGGCACCTCAGACTATCCATTGTACTTCTATACCAAGTAGCATCAACAAGAGGACCAGCAGATTGCTTACTCAACCGGAGTCTGGCTTCCAGGGGAACTTGACATGAATTTGACTCCTCCATGCCACTTTTTGTCAGTACCTTCAAGGCATATCTGCCTGCTTCATTGTAATACCTGCACTGCTTTGATGCACTTCTATGCTTAGATATTAAGGCAGCAAACCGAGATCACTCATACTGAGCAAAGACGTCATCTCTTTCTTGAAATTGTTGGCCTCATGAGTGTGTGTGCCAGTAATGATTAAGTCATCTACATACATGCCTACCAGAAGATTATTTGAGCTCGCACCTCTCTTATACACAACACTTTCTGAAAGGGCACTTCTTGAAACCGAGTGACAAAAGAGTGATGTCTAATTTAGTATTCCAAGCTCTTGGTACTTGACGTAGTCCATATAATGCTTTCTTAAGCTTCATCACCTTCTGCTTGTTCTTCTCATCTTCAAAACCAGGTGGCTGGACCACATAAACTTCTTCCTTCAAGTAACCATTGAGGAAAGCCGATCTCACGTCCATGTGATGAATCATCCACCCTTTACTTGCTGCCACTGTGACAACTAAACACACGGTCTCAAGATGAGCAATCGGTACATATACTTCTTCAAAGTCCACACCATATTGCTGCACATATCCTTTATCAACAAGGCTTGCCTTGTGCCTCACAATCTTCCCAGCAGAATCTTTCTTGACTTTATAAATCCACTTGAGGCTTATGGGTCGGTGCCCATTTGGAAGATCAACAAGACTCCATGTTTGATTCTCCTCAATTGCCTTGATCTCTTCTTGCATAGCCTGTCTTCAAACTAAATGCTTCTCAGCTTCAACAAGACTTCCTAGTTCTTCGGATGCAAGGAGGCTCATTTCACTAAATGAGTCTACCAAGTTATGGACTGATGTGTCCTCATAGATATCTGACAATGTTCGATACCACCGAGGCTCCCAGTGAGCTTCTGAATCCTGACTTGGTGGAGTCACCCATTGAATTCCTTTTGGAGCTGATGCTATTTTTGGAGTATTGATAGGTGAGGCACTCCCTGACTTGGTTGAGGATGTGCTTGCTGTCCCTCTGCTAGGCGTCGGCAAGACCCCAGTCTCACCACTCCTTTGCAATGGTGATTGCTGCTCCTCATTACCTACAGGCACATAAGAAGTATACCACATGGTGAATGTCTCACTAGCATTCAATTCCCTATCAGTGCTTGAAGAATTCCACTCCCATTTGGCTCCTTCATCAAAAACCATCTTGTGTGTCACATGGATCTTGTTTGTGACTGGATTGTACATCCTGTACGCCTCGGAGCCGGGCTCGTAGCCAAGAAATACCATGAGAGCACTTATGTCATCCATCTTCTTAATGTTACGCTTCACATCCTTGATGTATCCTAGGCATTCAAATGTGTGAAAGTAATGCACATTCGGTTGTCTCCCATACCATGCTTCAAATGGAGTCTGCCAATCAAGACTTTGGGTGGGTGCTCAATTGAGATTGTACACCGCTGTTGTCACTACTTATCCCTAGAAACGGGCTGGCATTGCCTTGCTTTCAGCATACTTCTCGCCATCAAGATCACTGTCTGGTTTCGCCTCTCTACGACACCGTTTTGCTGTGGAGAATACGGCGTCGTGAGAAATCTTACCACTCCACACCCTGTGAAGTACACACCGAGCTCAGTTGAGGTGAATTCTCCTCCCTGGTCGGTTCTTAGCCCCTTCAACTTGTTCCTACTCTCCAACTCAGCACTTGCCTGAAATCTCTTCAGAGTTGCTGCAGCCTCATCCTTTGAAGCCAAAAGCACAATCCACATATATCGACTTCGATCATCCACCAGGAGCAAGAAATACTTCTTGTTCCCCGGCGTTACTAGTGTAATAGGGCCGCATAAGTCCCCATGAACCAAGTCCAGAGGATCTTCAGCTTGAAACTTGGCTTCCTATGAAAATGGTGCACGGCGTTGCTTGCCCAACAAACAGCCATCATATAGCTGCTCAATCTGTTGTATGCATCGCAAACCTCTCACCATGCCTTCACTGTCCAGCTTCTTGAGTGACTGAAAATTGAGATGAGCAAACCTAGCATGCCACCTCCAACCTCTTCTTCACATCTAGCCGACAGACACACAGGGCTTGCCAATTCAAGATTAAGAATGTATAAACTATTTCCTATTCTTTTTACCTTGGCAAGTAGTTCTCTGTTGCGATCACGAATCCACATATTGCCATCCTCGATAAGCATTTGACAGCCATGCTTGTCAAGTTGTCCAAGACTCAGAATATTGCTTCAGAGCTTGGGGATGTAATAGACATCTAAGAGCACCCGGTGCTCACCACTGAGGTAGGTGAATAGGACTGCACCTCACCCACAGATATCTACCATAGATCCATCACCAAACTTAATCGACCCTTTGATGGTCGTGTCAAGCTTAACAAAATTCTTCCGACACCCCATCATGTGAGGGACCAGCCTTCATCTTGCTTCCGGTGTCAAATGTTGAATATGACTTGCTCGTGGAAGAATGATGGCCAAGATGCGTTTAGATATATTCACATATGTCATAGCAAGGTAAAACACCAAAGAAATTGAGGTACAAATAGATGGACCAGGAAATCACTCAGAGAGACTAAAAAGAGTAAAAATGGGGGTTTTTTTTTATGAATTTGCCATGTAAATGCCTAGATAAGTGGAGATTGATTTTCTAAGGTTATCTCTATCTCTTACATATCCTTCGCACAACAAGATCAAGAAAAGGAGGAAAAACCAACTAAATCAAGAACAAATCAATCAATACAAGAGAGAATCATGAAGACTAATAAAGATTGATGTATTGCTTCTTGAGGATGAAAGTTTTACAGGCACTCCACCTGGAAGACAAGATAGCACACCACAACACTCAACTTCTCTCAAACCCTAACCCTAGAACTCATGAACAATTTTGCAAAGGATGGATGGTAAACTAGTAAATCTCTATACCAACCTGTTAAATAGATAGGCTAGCCAACCCAATATAACCCTTAGTGGATAATCTTCACGCACACTGGTTTTAACTCACATACTACACTTATGCACACTTTTCCAAATGCATATGCCCAAATCCGCTAAGTCATTAGCCTTGATCTAACTTGATCTTTTCAGCTTCTCCTTGACCTAAATTGCCTTCCCAATGTAGCTCAAGTGCCGTGGTTTTTATCCAAGGTAGTTTTTGGTATTTTGGTCAAACTACCAAAATACCCTTTCTTAAGCCAGTCTTCATCTTCCATTGCAACCAACCATCATGCTTGCCACGTGTAGATGCACCACTAGCTTGCCACGCATTGGCAATTCTCTCCTATTCTAATTCCACCGGACCACGCCTCACTTGGACCGACTAAACCACATGGTGCAACCCGTCGCTCGAACTTCCCTTCAACTTTTCCCTCTTTTTTTATGCCTTGTTTGAGTTTAGCCATCTCACCTAGCATAATTGATCATTCTGGACCTCGGCTCCTCCATGAGCGTAGCCTTTATCCTCGCCATTAACCATAGTTGACTCCAAGTAACCCTACACATCAAGAGACCATCATGCAACACATATGCACTGACCTAAGTCAACTCAAATTAATCCATGACTCAATTTCCCAAAATCACAAAATTCGGCCAAAGCAAACGCAAATTTGCATAATTGAAACTTTCACTTCTTCAAACTAACAATGGTTTATCACAACAAAACTCTGGACCTTCTCACATGGTCCTTCATGTCCTTTACTTCTTTACAATAGGGTGGTGTGGGAGTGTTGTGAAGCTATAAGCAGAACTTTTTTATGAATAACCCAAAAAAGGAGACTTTAATCAAAATTGTTATTTTTCATCAGAATTGCTAAATAATAGTCAACTAAAATTTTCAGTAGAGGAGAATGGCGGGCGGGACAACAATGTCTTCGAGGAATCTTGGCTGGCGGGAGATGAAGAAGAAGGCGGTGCGGTGGGGGTGAGGTAGCAGCGATGGGCAACTACGGTCGAGGTGCTCTCCTGTGCCAAGGGACAATGTGGAGGGGTGGTGGTGTGGGTGGGTGCGGACTAGGTGGCCATGGCAGCAGGAGTGGGATTTGGGAGGTGGTGCTTATGTGATGAGAAGGGCAGGGCTAAAATAAACCATTCGATGAAGACCCAACCGTCCCTGGCCTGGAGGTCAAAATCACCATCTTCTCCGAGAGTGGACAGGATAGTCGCCCTCATCGTTTTACAATGGACCAAGAAACTTACAAGCTAGGATGTCAAGAAGTTGCCCAAGTAGCTCTTGCATGCTTGAGTTTCACTTATCGTCATCCATTAGTTGGCACTCCTTGCAGCTACTTTCCCTATCGCAAGAAGGGAAAAGTCTTTAACACATTTAGGAATTCAGAAAGAAAGACAAATCCCATTGTTGTTCATATGGCTTCTCTCATCAAGGCGCAAGATGATGCCTACAACCACATGGCTCTAGAGCTAGAGAGCAGTTATGCAATGTTAAGGGATGCCCAATTGAAGTTGTCACAACTGAAGGAGCTACATCAAGACTAGTGACAACAATAAGGATTGCATCAAGAGCTGGTACGGCAGCAGGAGCTTAAACACCTAGAATAATATCAAGCTCAAATGCTGCAGGAGCAGGAGCAGTCACCGCTTTCTTCCATGGAGTTACTACCTCATGGGCTTACTCTGAAAGCATCTCTAGTTCATCGCCATCATCCAAAGCTCAAGACTACTGCACTAAAAAAGGTCTCGCACCCTTGTCATATGGATAGCTTCATGCCTACGAAGGAGTATCATTCGATATTCCCAGCAAGGCCTCCTGCTAATGGAGGAGGATGGATCAGTAAAGCAAAAGAACCAGAATAAGAGGAGGATCCTGAAGAGCTTATGATCGCTGAGGGTGTCAATAAGGAGGAAGAGTAGAGTAGTAGCATTAGAGGAGTAGTAGTGTTGGTGGTGGTAGTAGTAAGAGTTGTAGCATCCTAAATAAAGTGTGCATATTAGATCATTTTGTTCTTATTTGCAATTGTGTGATGTGAGTTGCAGTTTTGCATTTAGCATTATGTTGTAGTCATGTCAAGAATCTTTATTTGAGTAATTCAATACATCTTTTGTTAGCTTTTTGGCTAAGTGATTGTTTTAGTTTAAGATTGTCCCTAGTTTATTCCGCTTAGACAAGTTTACCTTTTACCTTTGCTATTCCCTCTTTCCTTCTGTCGGTCATCGTTTGGGTTGGTTAATCCTACCAAGGGTTGTACAAGTGTCTATGAAGTTGGTAGAAGTCAAGAACCTAGCAATCCTTTGAATCTCAAGTGTAGTCAGGACAGCGAATGCAAGCAGTTTCGCTAGTGCTACTTCCACCTTAGCTCAAGTGCCTAAGCAGGAAGCAGTTGTTAGCTATGCAGTTGAAGGTATTGTAAGCGGTTATTCAGAATTATCTTAGTCTGTCTTTATCAGCACCAATGGCCGCCCAATCACCCAACCACAGTTCAAGTTAGGAGAGTTCATGAGACCCTGACCTCCTATATTTGATGGTTCAGTTAATTCCCGAGAAGGTTGTTTGACCCAAGGATGTTGGGAGAACTTTGTTTTAGCTTAGTGCAAAGACCATGAGAAGGTATTAAATGATGCTCACCAAAGAAACTATTGTGCTACCCATCAGGTAGTGCTTAGTCAAATTCATATGGAATTGAAGTAAGATTTAAAGCCACCTCGGAGCCGCCAAAAGAAGTTATTGTTTGCTGGAGTAAAACTATAATTTTGGAGGATGTGCTTATTGTTAGAGAGTTTCTTGCTGTTTTCTTAGATGATCTTCCAAGCATACCACCAGATAGAGATGTTGAGTTTTAATTGAGTTAGTTCCTGGTACCTCTATTATTTTCAAGAGACTTTATTGGATGCCTTCTAATGAGTTAGCGGAATTGAAAAAGCAGGTTCAGGAATTGCAAGACAAGGTTATGTCAAACATAGTTCATCACCATGGAGAGCCCTAGTGTTATTTGTTAAGAAGAAGGATGGTATCCAACGTATGTGTGTGGATTATCGTGTACTCAACGAGATTACAATTAAGAATAAATATCTTTTACCCAGGATTGACAGTTTTTTTATTAGCTCGAAGGAGCCGGAGTATCTCTTACTCCTCCAATCTCTCTCGCAAGCAGACAAAAGCCATAACATTTTTTAATAGGGCCATGTTCAAAAGTGTTGTGGCTTTTGACTTTTGACATATTGGTGCAACAGCGTGCAAAGGAAAAATACTCCCACCGTCCCGCAATATAAATATTTATTCTTAGGAAGTGTCATCCCACAGTAAGTCTATTACGAAGACTAAATGTGTAATTATTGTAATATTTTCACCACATACTTCTATTGTAATGCTGAAAAATAAGTGGGTAGTTGTAGTATGCCATTTAAAAGAGATATGTATAGTCTAATAATATTAACTGTTTCTTAAATTTAATGTTTTTTTTGGTTTATACATATGGTAAGTTTTGGATTTATATTATAGGATGGAGGGTGCATCCATCTACAGCGACCGTTTTATTTTGATTGTCCATGAATGTTGTTCATCTACGAGCATAAACAGGTACATGGACCACACAGTGATGGGAGTGGGACCAATCCAAGACGAACAACAGTATTTGGATGAACAGATAATGAAACTTATGTCGTTGAGGAAACACGGGCAACGTGCTCTTGCTTGACTATCAACTTCGTGTCCTGAACTTTGATGTACTGATCTGCTAATTCGTCCAGTTCGTTGACTAGCTTATGAAAAAACAGTGAAGAAAAATAACCGCACCAATACGTTTGAGATTTCAAGCACTTAGCCAAACAATTAGGCCTCGTTTGAAATTTTTTTAAATTTTCTATAGAAATTGATCTATTTCTTGTGAACTTCCAATGAAAGTCAGACGTACTGTCTGGCCTAAGGTCTTGTTCCAACAGCGATGTTTTTTAGCTTCTAGCTTTTAGAAGCTACAAAATATTTGGAACATATTAACTTTTTAATATATTTTTTTCTCTTTTTTTTCCTTTTTCTTTTTTTAGCATCCGTGGAGATATGATGATGTTTTTATTTAATTTTTCTTTTTTTTTTAATTGAATATCTCAGAAAACTAACAATCGCTTCTGTATCATTTTAACCAAAAATTAAAAGCCACAACTAAAAATTACAGCACTTTAAAAGATAGCGTACTGAAATAAACGATCCATGATGGGAAAAAGATGTCCTTGTTGATCTTATATCAATTGTAGCCGCTTTAAGCCCTATCTATAAGCTAGCATACACTGGCCGGTCCTGAGTAGAGTAGATCAACCTTACACAAGGAAGTTTGAATTGGATTTTTCTGATGGTTTTTAGCTGTAGTTTATATTTTATAACTAAAAGTAAATTGTAGTGGCTAAAGAAATAGTTTTTAGAAAGAGAAAGTGGGCAGCATAAAAAGTGAGGAAGAAATACATATGCGTGATGGGAGCAAGAGAGGTCTAGTGGGTGATTACCTATAACCCTCTGCTTTATCTCTGAAGCGAGAGAAATAAAAAAAACTACTTCAAAAAAATAAGTGTTTATATTAACTTTGAGCTTTCTAAATAGAAACCAAAAGTAAAAAACCAATTGCCATGAGAAATTAATGCCATGGGGCTATAGTTGTGGTGTTATTTTTGAAAAACAGCACCACTTATTAGTTTATGGCGTCATGCATGTACTGGATTGGTTTGCTCAATATGGCTTCTGAGAGCAAGTTTAATAAGGCTGATTGTGCTAGCTATAAGGGAATCCATGTCAGCACAATCCTATGTGGAGGGAAGAGAAAAGGAGAGAGAGAGCCAAGCCGACTCCCATGCAAGAGTCAGGCTATAGCACAGGAAAAGAGGCGTTATCCATGCATGTACCAATAGGACTAACTGTTATACACATGCATGTATTAAATGATCACACTATTAAATGATTGAGAGCTCTTGTGAAGACAACTTATAGCCAGCTTATTGTATAAGTTGGCTGCATCATTATCTTTTGATGACATGGAAATGTATTGGAGGTAGCAGCTATCTATACTATTAAACTTGCTCTGAGCGGCTTCTAGTTTTTTTCTTTTCTCTAGCGGTTGAAAGTGTGAAATAGTGGTTATTAGTTTTTTTTGAGTAATTAAATTTAAAAAATAAAAAACATTATATTATTATAGATAATGCAAGAAATAAAAGGAAAAATATAAAAATATAAAACGAAATTAAAAGCTGAAAGTTAAAATCGTCTAGAGTGGGCCAAAATCACCGTATCACTTTTGTTTACCATTGCATCGGTGTTGTAGCAAATAATCCAGTGTGTGCTTTCGATCTGGAAAGTAAAAAATCTACCTAATGATGTGGCACTTGTTTCTAATGAGGAACTCTTTTTACCTACTTCATCACACAAAAGTTAAAGAAGGCAGATGGCACGTCTTGTGAACTAGCACTAGGCTTGACCCATCCTAGTAACCTACCATCCTGCGCAACATGTTCGGGGCCAACCTTGAGTTTTGAGCCAGCTCAAAACGCTCCAACATTGCCTTAACTGTTTTCCCTAGCTCAATCCAGCTCAAAAGATTGTTTAATCTTACTTCAAGTAGAGTAAAAACGTGTAATTATATGCTCCCTCGGTTGAGCAATTTTTATTATTTAAAATTTTTCAATTTATTTTTATTAATAACCTCTCGTCCAATTTATTTTCAAATCTGATCATTTTAGCCACACTAACACCTATGGTGTGGCAAACAATATTACCATGCCACAGGTTAAGGTTAGGTTCTTTTCGACTTTATGCTTATGACTTTTGCTACGGTAGCTAGCTTTCAAACATTACGTCTTTTCAAGATGAGATCTACAAATCGATTGTATTAGACACTGTACCTACATCAGCTATACCAGTTAAATCACATGCAATTGTCTCTCCCTTCATACTCTCTTACACGAACAACTAGAATTCAAAAGTCATAAGTCACAGCCCAGATGACTCCAGCTAGCATAGAGTGGCAGGACATGGTCATGCCAGGATTATTTGCATGGCAATGTTGTTTCGTCAGTCACGACCGGCAGCGTGGCAGAAAGGGTTAGATTTGGTAATAAGTTGGACGAGGGGTCATCAAGACAAATAAAATAAAATAAGTTAAATAAGAAAAATTCCCCTCAGTTCTTTCTATGTAATGTCGTAGAATCCATGTTTTAAATTTGACTGACAATAGGTTTAAAACCATCTAAATTATCTATACAAAAATTATATCATTCAATTTATCATTAAAAATACTTCTATAATATCATAATTTTATTAGTATATCTTAATATATAGAGTTATACAAAGTAACAAACAAAGTCGCACTTCGAACCGCGAAAAGTCAAAAACAAAGAGCGGAGGGGTGGGTTTTTTTGGGTTATGGCTTATGACTTTTAAATTCTGGTTGTTCATGAGAGATATTACAAAGAGAGACAGTCACAAGCGATTTTAGTCGGTACAACTGAAGTCCGTACAGTGTATACTACAATCGACTAGTAGATCCTGTATAAAAACACATCGTTTAAAAGCGAGTTACTTAAGCACCATACGTAAGCCATAAGTCCATTCAAACTCACCCAAATGGAAACGAGGTGAGTTCTATCCTGTGGCCAATTGCGGTTTGGCATCTCCCTCGGCAAGACGGCAACTCTCTCACCTCCTCTTTTCTCGTAGTTTTCCGACACCTTTGTCCACACTGCCTCCCCCACCCCTACTGGACCACCTTCCGCAGCTTTGCCACCTTGAAGACATGCACCAACTCTTGGCTTGTCCATGGTTACCGGACCCTCCTGGCCGTCTGGGAATGTAGATTGCGCCTTTGTTGGAGACTAAGCCACTTTTTGCACGTTTTAGCATACAATAATATCGTCTATGCCGTCTGGTGAGCGGGCGGCAGCGTGGAGTAGATGACGTGTGGCACCTATCGCCCTGTGAGCAGACGACAGGCGCCTGTCGCCCGACCATTCTAAGAACGACGCATAATTAACCAGACGATTAAGTAGTTATATGTCACTCTAAGAATTTTTAGAGATAGTAAATGTTTGTGAAAAATTATGAAATTTTTTTGGAGCTTCCGTATATAGTGTGCTACGTTGTGTAATTTTTACGTAATTGTTTACACCACTTTACTACCTATAAAAATTATTTGAGTGGCGCATAATTAAATCTGATGATTAATCACTAATGGCCGGCCTAATGACCTACCGCCTGTCCACTGTATGGCAGTGGCCAGGCGGCAGGTCATTAGGCCCAGCCATTAGTTAGTTTTTAATTGCTAACTCTAAAAATTCTTAGAACGACGTATAACTACTTAATCATCTAGTTAACTATGCGTCGTTCCAGGAATTTTTAGATATAACAAATGGTCTCAAAAAATTACAAAAGAATTACACAATATACCACGATGCCTCAGGAAGCTCCATAAAAAATGTCATAATTTTTGAGCTCATTTGCTATATTTACAAATTTAAAAAAATATAAATTACTAATTAGGCAGGTAATTAAGCCGGCTTAATCACCTTCCGTCCTATAGGCGGGCAGCAGGAGCCTGCCGTCTAGTGGGCGAGCAGCAGGCACCTGCCGTCTACTCACAGGGTGACAAGTGCCATGCATCATCTGCTTCGCGCTGCCGCCCACCTACCGAACAGCATCGCCATGAGCCCTTAATGCTTTAATGAAGTAAGGCTCAGCCTAGAACACATGAATTTTACAAAAATGAAAAAAGAAAAAACAGTACGCTCACGTGTCAACTTTCAAGTGTCGTCTCGGAGTTCGAGTTCAAACTAAGGTTCTGTTTATTTAGGTAGAGGCTGATAGTTTTGTACTACATTTTTTGATATGACGGTAGAAGATAGAGATATCGATATAGATGACACATATAATTTAAACTCGAGAAACCGTTTAGAAAATTCAATTAAAAAACTGATAAGTCTATTTCCACTTTGGAGGAGCTAAAAGGGGTAAAACAAATCAAAGAACAGGCCGTTTGAAGTACTCTCCCAATTTACACATCTGTGTAAAGTTCCTTGTACGATTTCAAGTGGGCCCAGGTGCCCAGCGGCTTCTCCTTCCGCAGAGGCCTAGCGCAGACAGGTGGGTCCCACCACACGACGAGGTATCTCCCAGGGGTCCACCATGGACCCGTTCCACGCCGAACCCCTCCGCAACGGCTCTCATCCCAACGCCCCCCACTGCCACGTGGGACCCACGGGCCCGGCTGCAGCCGCCGGGAGGTCGGCCGGCCTCGTGCTTCTCCACGCGGCGTCCAGAAGGGTCCACAAAGCCGGATCAATAATAATCCGGCTCTAATCTGCTGATTAACCTGCTAATTAATCTGATCCGTAGCGATTAAGGAAATGAAAAAGGCACGTCGAATTGGAAAAGCCTGGCCTTTATAAGCGCGGATTCGAATCCTCTGCCTTTGCACAGTGAAGTCACGGTGACTTCGCGCGATCTGAGCCGCCCGCGGGAAAAATAACGGCTCAGATCAGATGGCGCTACAGTATTTTTTACTGTAGCTATAGTATTTTTTACTGTAGCTACAGTGTTTTTTACTGTAGTTACAGTACAAAAATACTATATCGCCATCTGGTCTGGACCGTTATTTTTCCCGCGGACGACTCAGATCGCGTGAAGTCAGCGTGACTTCACAGTGTGCGAAGGCAAAGGATCGCAATCCTATAAGCGCACGCCACCCTCCCCGAAATAGAGCAACGCTTCATCCTCCTCCTCGACACGAAGCCAAAAAAAAATAGAAAATTAAAAAAAAAAGAAATTCTCCGAGAACCGGAGGAGAAAAGTCTCGTGCCGTCTCGTCCACAGGTTGGTGCCGCTCGTCCCCTTCCCCGCCCCAGATCCGATCGCCGGTCCTCCTCGCCGAGGCGCGGGCCGATCTGGAGCTCTGTATCCGATTTGCTGCTGATGCGTTCGTGTTTTTTAAAAGTTTTTTTTGGGGGGTTTTGTTTCGTAGGAATCGTTGGTGTGTGTGTAGGTTCGTTCGTTGGGATTAATCTGGTGTGACTGGATTCGATCTGTGAGCGTTGGTTTTTGGTTGGTAGGATTGTTCGTGCCTGATTTGGTTTCTGTATGTCTCTATGCGTGTCAATCGTTGCTGGGTGTAGTTTTCGGAGGGAGAAGTTGACTTTCCTACGAATTTTGTTGCGATTTTGGCGGTGAATTGTGCTGTGTGTGGATTTTAGATTGGGAAGCGATGTAGAGGAGGTGATTTGACTATTTGGAATCGAACTGCAAGGGAAAAGTCAAGAATATATGATTTGCTCATACTTGGTGAATTATTGGTGGTTAAGGACTAAGGAGTTCATCTAGGCCTCTACTGGATTCGCACGCCACGCCTGCTTGCTGTTGGCCTGATCTCTTGCATGTGAGCCTCGTGCGAAATCATCCGCCATGTGCGTCTGCGAGGAGAGGATAAGCATCAATATGGTTGGTTCCTTGCGGCCCTTGCGTTGCGACAGATAAAGCAGCGAGCTTTCTTGCCGTGCCTGGCAGATAAGCGGCGATGGCGATGATGATTTCGGGATGGCGGCATGGGCCTTCTTGATGAGCCTGGTAAGGTCAGTTGCTTAGACATGTGGACGAAGGTGCCGGCAAGAAACTGGATTACGCCAATTGTGTGCACGTCTGGCTGGAGGGACTTGGGACGTAGATTGCTTCACCCTTTTGCCCGTCGCCTGCCTTGCGTCGGTGGTGCATAGGCCATATTTCCTTGCAGATGAATCAAGTGTGATGCTACGGCGGTGTAAGGGAATGGATAGATCAGGTGTGTAGAGCTTCAATTTCTGTAGTCTAAGGATGAGATAGAACATCGGTGCTGCAGAATAAATTTTGCCTACCCCAACTTGTTTGGGACAAAAAGCTTTGTTGTTGTTGTTGTAGCGGACCAAGGGCACCGTGCATTGGCTAACACCTCCATTGCTGAGTTGCAGGTATGATTTGCCTGTGCTGCTTTTATTCTGCGGGACTTAGCGGACAGATGCTGTTGTTTAGTCGTTTGCCGTTACGTGTAGTGTGGATTTGATGGAAGCATAGTCCAGTTCCTAGCGGCGCCTATCTACTGGTAGGAAGTAGTCTGATCAGGGGAACCATGGATAGCTTTTTCTCAATGTTTGAATCGACTGCAATCATGCACATAGGGTGCTTACTGCTAATATTTGCACCTTAGCCGCCAACTTAGTGCTGATCTGAACGGGTGTAGGAAGTCTTGTCAATTCCGTGGTTCAAAGACTGTATGAACCAATTGGCAGGAAAACAATTGGCTAGAACTGTGTTAACTTGGGATGTATTCGTCGGCGCATTGGCTGGCATGCCATGCCTTACAGATGCATGCTATGTTGTTCACAATCATTTTTCAGCTGAAAGACTGAAATAGGAGTACATCCCCTAATTAAAAGATAATGAAATTTGCAGCAATCCTTTTCATGATGCCCGTCCAGCGGTGCCAATTTTCCTCTATCCGTGTACAACCTGTGTAGTTCAACATTAGGTCTCACTTATTTCTTGTCCCGAATCATGTATTTTAGGTTCCTCTTACTGAGTTTCTTTTGTTGGTATTTTTGCATCACTATTTCTTGCTAACGAGTTGGTGAACTTCTGTGCCTACAGCCCATAGGTAGCAATGGCCCAAGAGAGCTGGAAAAAGGAGTCTGAGGAGACTGTCCACACGCCTGAGGCCCCGACGATGTGTGCAAACAACTGTGGCTTCTTCGGCAGCAGCATGACTAACAACATGTGCTCGAAGTGCTATAGGGACTTCATTAAGGTCACGACAATGGCTGCCCCCATAGTGGAGAAGGTGTTCACAGCAGCATCGTCTTCCATGACGCCATTGGAGCCAGCAAAGCCAGATGAAGCGCCCGCCGCAGCTGTGGATGAGAAGCAAGCAGCAGCAGCAGCACAGGAACCTCCAAAGCCGCCCAGCAACCGATGCCTTTCATGCCGCAAGAAGGTCGGCTTGACTGGTTTCCAGTGCCGCTGCGGAGGAACCTTCTGCTCCATGCACCGTTACTCCGATTCCCATGAATGCACCTTCGACTACAAGAAGGCTGGCCGGGAGCAGATAGCCAAGCAGAACCCTGTTGTGATGGCCGAGAAGATCAACAAGTTCTGATTGATGGCTATGCAGGGCTCATTTAATTTCTATTCGAGATGGTACCCGAGTCCTCAAAGTTCACTTCAGTCAGTAGGGGTTCCTTCAGGTCTGGGTTAGTGTGTTAGGGTCTCAATTGTGTCTATCCTTCACCATGGTTTCATTCTCTCGGTTATGAAATAATGTAAATATATCTATTCTATTAACTGTATTCCATCCTATTGCCTATTTTTACTGCGTCGATGGCCGTTTTATTGTTGATCATGACTGTCAAGTTCATCAAGAATTGTGCGCCTTTTATTAATAGGCCTGTTTGATATGGCTGCGGCTTAAGGTTTTTGGCTGAAATTTTTGAATTTTAGCTGTTTGCGACAGAGATTACGGAGAGAGATACTCGCTTGTGATTTTGGTTGATAGAGAGATACTTTTGTGATTTTGGTTGATACAGATGTTGGGTTTTTAATGTGTACTGCAATTAACTTGTAGATCCTGTCTTGATAAAATACTTCGTTTAAAAGTTAGATACTATAGTAAAAACCAAAAACTGTTTTTAGAAGCCTAAAAAATAGGCCCATTATGATTTTACCTTCTTATCAAGAAGTTAAGAGATGGTGAAAACCCTGCTATTCCAGCCTTTTCCTGGAAGTTCCATTTCAGGATTTTGTACTTCATAGCATATCTTTTGCCGGTGTCGAAAGGATGCGGTTTGTGCTATGCCTATCGCTTTAGTCCGAAAGTTGGTGCTGGAAAGACGCCGTGGTTTTGTGCCGTCGCTTCCTCCGGAAGTTCCACTCAGGATTTGTATAAAGATGATAAGATAGGATTGTATATGAGGCCCCAAGTGGTATCGACAGGTCACCTGTCTTTTTGTTATCACTTGTGCTGGAAGTTGCACTTCGAACATATCAAGTATTACTAGCGTTTTTGGTGCAAGATAAGCATAGAAATGTCACTGCATCTTGGCTTGTCTGTGATGTTCCTTGCGAGATGCAAAATTGACTTGGTCATGCAAATCAGCTTAATGGGTGTGATATGTATATTCGAAGGCTTATTCAGAAGCTACATGAGATCAGATTGAGACAGTATTCTGTATTATTTTGCTAGGGGAGGAATTGCCAGAATTTTTGTCATATATAGCGCCTTTTAAAGTCGTATTCACAAAAATAGTCGTATGCGCATGGTATTGACAAAAAATAATGCTTCTGATGTCTGGTCACCAGACGGCAACACTCCAGAGGTGACACATGGCGCGTGTCGTCTGACCGCCGGGCGGCACTACCGCCCGACCAGACGGCAGGTGGCTACCTGCCGTTCACCCACAAAATGACAAATGATTAAGTCGGCTTAATTACTTGCTTAAATTCGTAATTTTATATCATATTTGTTTGGATTTTTAAATATAGCAAATGAGTTCGAAAGAATATGAAATTTTGTGTCCAGTCTTCCGACACAACGTACTTCATTGTGTAACTTTTTGATAATTTATCCCCTCTGAATATTATTCAAAAATTCGTACGATTTTCATATTTGTAGGAGTTGTTGCATATAGCAAACGAGCTCCAAAAATTATAAAATTTTATGTGAAGCCTTCCGACACAGTCGGCCTAATTGTGTAATTTTTTGAAAATTTTATGTGCTCCGAATTTACCATGTTAATTTGTGTTAATTTAATCATAATTAGTGATATACGATGCTCAGGCATCTTTTGCAGTGCGTGAACTCTGTCCTTCACACATATGTCGGCCCATTACTGCTATCTTTCCTTTTCTACTGCATCCTTCGCACAAGTATCACACTGTCCATGTCGTCCCCCTCACGCGCTCCCTTATCCGCAGTGATGTCGTTATGTCCGTGTCGTCCACCCTTACCCGCTCCCCCGTCTCCACATTTGTTAGTATTACCAAGCCATCCCCCCTCGCCCACAGTGTTGCACATCGACAAAGAGTCCTTAATTTGCAAGGTGAGCACACCGGGTTTCCTTTTCACTCGGCCATAAATACGAACCTCTCGTAGTTAGTCATCGGTCATCTCAGTCGTTCATCGCGGAAGCTCATTCTCGTGGTCTTCGCTCAAAATTAAGAGTGTATAGCTAATTATTTTGAGAAACCAGTGCATAACTCATTAAGGATATGGCAGGAGGGCACGGCAATGTTGATTGCTTCTCCCGAAAGACAGGTAATTTTTATCGCATGCTTTCGATGTTATTCCCGTAGTCCTAGTTAATTAGTGTTATTTAGTTAGTCGTAATTAATATAATTTGTATTATGAAGTAAGTAGGTCGTAGTAAGTTAGATATAGTTTTTAGTATTTTTTTAGTATGTACGGTACCCATAATTTATTATTATATAGTAGTGTGTAATTAAGTTATCCTAAATACTGTAGTGGCAATTAGTTATGATTATATAATGAGTTAGTGCTAAGTAACTAAGTGCTAAGAACGATGATAATGAATCGCTCGTAATTTTTTCGGATAAGTAATCAAATTGTCGATAATTAATGAATTATTCGTATGTAGTTACACGCATGTAATTGCTAACTTGCATGTTGCTTGTCATTATTTTTTGTCATAACGCTTACTGCGGATTTGGTTGTTGTGGCCTCAGATAGTCGCAGATATGGAATACTTGATAATATTCTACGGCGATGGTCTTGTAGATATGGAACACTTGATAATATTCTACGGCGATGGTCTTGTACGCGGCAGGATTCGATGGGTTGGACCTACCGACATGCCAATGCAAGGGGCTCTAGGTCGAGGGGTTCGGCGTCATGAATATTCACGAGCTACGAAGCTGTATCCGGAGAGCGTTCGACACAGAGGCAGTACAGGTAGGGTTCGCACAACAATATGTGGGGCATACGAACTTCCTATGTTGATGACATCCTAATTGTACCTTAGAGTATGAGCATCGGAAGAAACATCGCCTGCCATTGAAATGGCCTTCGATGATCTGCACGACCGCGTCCTCTCTATGTCTGTATTTCTGCCATATCGGTTGAGCCCGCCTGTTTGGCATCAAGCGGTAGTTAGGGCCGAAGTCCTCCCTCCTTTGCAGGAGAAGGTCTTCCTTTGGCAACTCCGCTCCGACTGGCCCCTCGGTGTCTGTCATACTATATTATTGTATGACGGAAAATGTTCTTCTTTCTACAAATAGTGAAACGCAATGGATGAGCAATTGCGAGAGCTTCGTATTTGAAGCCGAGCAAAAAGAAAACCCGGTGCGTTGCTACCAGAAATTATGGACACGTTATTGACACGCAGCACCACGGGCGACAGAGGACAACATGGCCATAGTGACATATGTGCTCATAAGGGAGCGGCGAGGCGGGATGACATAGACAGACTAACATTTGTGCGAACAAGGGGCCCAGTATGGTCAAGCCAACACATGTCCAAAGGAGAGAGCAGGTAAGGGGGACAGTATGGACAGATAGACATTTCTGCGGGCAAGGCGAGCAGCACCAAGAGGGAATATCTCTCCTCGCATATCACTAATTACGATTAAATTATTATAAATTAACATGGCAAATTCAGATCAACATAAAATTTTCAAAAAATTACACGATTAGGTCAATTGTATCGAGAAAATTCACATAAAATTTTGTAATTTTTGGAACTCGTTTGCTATATGTAACGACTCCTACAAATATCAAAATCATATGAATTTTTGAGCAACATTCAGAGCGAATAAAATTATCAAAAAAATTACACAATGAAGTACGTTGTATTGGAAAGTTGCACATAAAATTTCGTAATTTGTTGAGCTCATTTGTTATATTTAAAAATTCAAATAAATATGATGTAAAATTACGAATTTATACAGGTAATTAAGCCTGCTAATTAACAGTCTTAATCACCTATCGTTTTGTGGGTAGACAGCAGGTGGCCTGCCGTCTAGTGGCCAGACAGTAAGCACCACGTGTCACCTCTGGAGCACTACCTCCCGGTGACCAAACGGTATAAGACCATACGTATACGACTATTTTTATAAATGTAAGTTGAAAATATGTTATATATGGCAAATATTCAAATTGCCATGGAGCATGACATGGAGAATTTACTGACAATGGCCTGTTAGTAGACGGTCGACACTAATGGATTCGCTATGCTCAAACTGCAGAGCAGTATGTGTTAGGCTATTCAAAAGCAAATGGCTATTTCTTTTTAGTTGTAATTTATGGTACATATTTATGTTCTTTGAATTCTGGCTCTTCATAAGAAAGAATATAGAGAGATGGTTGCGTAAGATTTTGGTGAGTATAGCTAAAATTAATGCAATGTGCTGTAATCGATTTGTAGATTCCATCTTAAAAAAATATACTGTTCAAAAATTAATTCCTGTAGCATAAATATAAGCTAAAAAAAAGACCATTAGTTGTGTGAGGGGCTACCGACAGCGACCCCTTCTTGACTTTCTTGACCCCTTCGCTGGGATTTAGTACTAGTGCTCATTTAACTGGGGTTGTTTCATTAAGCAACATAGCATATGCTCTCTACAGAAGGGATCGAATTCAAGAAAAAGCGACCATTCTAATCAAACTGATGGGTGTCTGTCCAGCTCCCCTGAAGTAATTAGGCTAGAGCACCCATCTTTTCAGAAAGGTATCATCGAAAATGCATACTTCTGAGTTGCATAATAAGGATGTGTTCTCGCATATAACATGACATGCCAGTGGATGTAGAATTGGGAAGGCAATTCTATTTCTGGCGTATGGCTAGTTACGGATTGAAACAAAAATCTACTAACAAGTAACTACTAGTATTAGGTGACATGTTCATCGTAATTCTGTTGAACTGAATGCTTATAATAAGCAATAGCATAGTGTCCTATAATAACCGCGTGGTAAAGCTTGAGCAACTCCATTGCCATCCTACGAATTGTTTCTAATCTCTCTGGCATCCATACATGAAAAATTTTATTTCTCTTTTAACAGCGAAACTCAATTTCTTTGGATAAAGGTGTAAATACAGTCAGGTAACGAAGAACTGTTCACGAATTTGAGTTCTGTGATATGCAGCAAGCCAATCAAATCCGTTGCACCTGATGAGCTTGGAGCCTCTTTTTACGACCTTAGAATGTTCGGTAGATTCTGAATGTCTAGCTCAACCATCAAGCGCAATGTTGCAATCGAAAATGGGAAATCTCAAACAAAAAGTGCAAGATCCATGACTTCCATATGGAGTCAGATTTATGAGCATGTCAATCAGCACAGATCCGCCTGCATTGTGGCGGATCCTAAGACTGGGGCGACAATATCATATCATCATCCTCCGGACAAAACTTAAGGGGAAAAAATACAAAGAAACGAAGTTGGATGAATTCAGATCCACGTTGTCACGTTCTCGGGACAACACGTCGATTTTAACAGTTAATTTCAGTTAGTTGAACATTTTAGTTGATAAAAATCAGGATTAGGATAACGATTAAACCATCCAGTTTTCCAAAAGAGCCGTTTGCGCACACAAGTTAATTTGATCCCAGAAGGCAAGGGATAGTGTGAAGTGTGAACTACGATGATTAATTAGACACCTAAAAAGATGATTAATTTGAGAGCCTCAGAGATCTTGGTGGTTTGTGATCATCAGAAGGGGCTCTTGCCCCATCAAGAGTAGCAAATATTTTTCTTACATCACCGGCCCTCAAGATTCAAGAACGCACACAAAAACCCTAAAAAGAACTTCTTTTACAAGATTAAAACTACTCAATGGCATCATCTTGGGTCAGAAGTAGCTGGTTAACGATCATCTTTCGATTAAGAATCAATGGGAATCCGTCTGATTTTCTTCGTCATCCCCAACCATGCCCATCGGTAAACACGCAATCAAAAGACTATGAGAAAGGGGGGAATCCCCAAAAAATGCAAGAAATCACAGAAATTTACCTGCTTTGTCACCGGCGAATCCTGGATTAAACAGAGGATGGCCGGAGCTAAAAAGCAGGCAGAGAAAACTAGGAAAGCGTTCTCCCCTTGGGTTCAATCTCGCCTAAGGATAGATTGCTCGCCGCACTCGAGATTAGCAGCGAAAAATTGCAACGTTAGGCTGGAGAACAGAACAAAAAAAATCAACAGCACAAGAGAATCGAATCGAGGAAAAAGAGCACAAATCAAGATCAACAACGGAGGGGTTTGGGTTTATGCCATGGAGCAGCGAGGCATTAAACCCTAGATTGGGAGATGCGGCCATGGTGATGGGCGGCGGCAGCGGCGGCGGCTGGGGAAGCTAGGGTTTGGGGCTCCTGTATTTGTAGGCGTCCTAGCGGGTGTGGTGATAGTATCGGGTTAGGTTTGGATCCGCTTGCGGTTAGCCCGTGCACGTGGTGACTGGGCCCGGTGCGTACGTGGGACATGGCCCACGGGTGAAAAGCTGTACAGCTAGTCCAGGTTGAAATTGCCATCCTTGAATTTTGCAAGTGAAAAAGATCCATCCATGGAGAATTTTTGGAGCTGAATTTTTTACTAAAAAACGGAGCAAAATCGCCCATGAAGTTGAGGCTTGAGTACTCCGATTGCAAATTCTTGAAAAGAAATTTTAACTGTGAATCTGAAAAAAAATCCCTGCAATTTTGTGCAAAGAACAGAGTTAATACAAATGTACCATCTAAGAGCATCTCCAAGAGAGGCTCAATATTTTGTCCTCTAAAATCTCATATTGGGGCCCTGATCAATATGGCTTCAGCTTCTGGCTTCAGCTTATTTTTGCACTATTCATAAATTTCGTCTTTTTCTGAACTTTTGGCTTTTTTTGAGTTTTTTTACCGGTTCTTTTTTTCCTCGTATTTGTTTACATTATACGTGATGGGCTAATATGTTTTTTCTATTTTTAAATTTTTTTAAATTTAATTATGGTAAATAAGCCTCTGTCAGCTACAGTGCTTTTTTCAGCCAGCTACAGTGTTTTCAGCCAAAAGCCATGAGGCTTTCAGCCGAACCGATCACCACCTGGGAGTCTTCCTAAAAAAATTGTCCTCTAAATCTTTCCCCTCCTTCAGCAGCTCCTCTAAACTTGGATCCCTAAAATTACTATCTAGGCACTGTATATTTGATGGTGATCCACCTCAATTTTAGAGTACCAAAATTATTGGGTGTGTTTTAGAGTATCTGTTGGAGTTTGTTTTTAGTTTTCATACCCAATATTTTAAGATAGGGGGTGAGAAAGAGCATCTCTTGGAGATGCTCTAATCTAACGTCAGATAAGACGTACCCCATCAATTCATTACAAATCACATAAATCACCCCTAATCCAGTCCAAAGGGGAGGCTAAACCTTAAAAGAATGCAACAAATCAACAATGGACATTGATCTTCCCAACACATACACAACCGCTGCGGCAGTAGCTAATATATACTACCCCAGCACCAGGAGCTGGGCCAACGCCACTAGCACGGCAGCCACCACGGCACCGAACGGCGCGCCGCGCACGGCCGCCGTCGAGGTGGCGATCTGTATGGTGAAGTTGCACGCCGCCGTGGACGGGTCGGTCTCGGTGGGCAGCGCGAGGCCCTGGAAGCCGCAGGCCTCGTCCTTCTGGTTCTGCGCCTGGAAGTAGGCGTTGAACGCATAGGAGGCGTTGCCGTCCATGCCGTTGCACGTCGAGCCGTAGCCGAGCGGCGTGCAGTCGGCGAACGTGCACGCGTAGTCGATGTTGGCGCCGAGCTTGCCGAGGTCCTTGGCCTTGGTGTTGAGCACGCACCACGTCTTGGGCAGGTACTCGACGCCCTTCGCCGGCACGAGCATCGTGTTCCGGCCCTGCCCGGTGAGGTCCATGGCGTACTTGGGCTGGCCGTCGTACCGGAGGATGCCCCAGTGGCGCTCGAAGTTGCCCGGCGCCACGCTCTTCTGGTCCTCGTCGACGAGCCCGAACAGGTACACCTCGATGTACTGGTTCGGCCGCGCCGGCGTGCCCGCGTTCGCCGCCAGCCGCTTGAGCAGCCCGGCGTAGAACCGCTGCGCGTAGGACGCCTTGGCGTGCTTGTCGCCGTCGGTGGGCCAGCCGACCTCGCCCACGATGACGGGCACGTCGCCGTGCCCCACCGCCTTGAGCGCCGCCACCAGCGTGTCGAAGTTGGCGTCGAACACGTTGTGGTACATGACGCCGTTGTCGTTCACCGGCGTGGTGCTGCCGTCGAAGAAGGCGAAGTCGAGCGGGAAGTTGTCGTTCAGGTACAGGCTGATGAACGGGTAGATGTTCACGGTGAAGGGCGCGTTGTTCTTGGCCAGGAACTTGACGATGTCCGTCATCACGCCGGAGATATCGGAGCGGAAGCGGCCCGCGGACGGCACCGGGTTCTTGGCGGGGGAGTTGTACACGTCGGCGTTGAGTGGGACGGTGGCCTTGATGCGGTCACCGATGCCGGCGTCGTTGAGCGCGTTCTGGATGTTCTCCAGCGCCGGGAAGGTGACGTTGATGAACGAGCCGTTGTACGACTCCAAGAAAGGCTCGTTGCCGACGGCCACGTACCTGCAAACAGAGGATCACAAGAAGCTCACTTTTCTGATTTCGGACAGACCATGGCAATTGGAAAGCATGTAAAATCTACAATAAGAAAATTTAGCACCGGAGATATCTCTCATAGTATGATGCCCTAAAAAACATCTCAAAGTACATTGTTTTTCACTGATTTCTACTTTGCAAGTCACTGCAAGTTCATAATGCAAGGAGACTGGGAAAGAACAATGCTGGTATAACTTATTTGGGAGTTGTGTAGGGTTGAGATTTTCATCTCACTACCTTGGTAAAATACTCTCTACTAACGACAGTCATCCAGAATCAAAGAACAGTGATTGGCCAAATTAGAAAAAAGTCTAATTTACAACCCTAAACTCTGGCCTCGGTTCGATTTTCACTCCTGAACTCTGAAACTGTTCGAATCGGGACCTCGAACTAACGAAACCATCCACTTTACCCCCCTCAACCCTTGTGCTCCTCGCCACTCTGGTGGGCTTTTCACAAATCCGTTTTACATCGCCTTGTGTGCCACCTTCCAATCTACTCATCCCACTATTTATTTTATTTTTGTTCATCATGCGCGTAGGCCAAAGCCCTCAAATCTTTTTCCGTTGCCACTCTTTGCAGCCCTGATACATCGCTCTCGGTGAGTTCCCGCTGGATCCATCCCAACCGCTAAGTTTGCCTTCCCATGTTCTATCCCATGCTCCCCTTCTCATTGCCAATGCACCGTCGTACGTCACCACCGCCATGCGCCATATCGCCACCACCACTCGTGCTGCGCCACCAGTCGTTGGAGGTCATCACCGACAATGTCGACCACATCATCTTGTTAGCCTCACCGCCAACTCCATTGTTGTTGCTGTCATCGCTGTTTGCTAGAGCCCTCTGTTCCCATACACAACCCTCTTCCTCCTCCTATCTCCATCCCTTCGCCGTTAGTGCTAAGCATGATTAGCTAGGGGATTAATTAGAGGTTAATATTAGAGTGACTGGCAGGCCATATCTATTAAAGAAAATCTAATTAAATGTGATTTCTCCGTGACAGCGGCCCCACCATAGCCATTAAAAGTTGGGAGGATAAATAAGAGACTGACATGTCAGCAAGTCCATGCCAGTATAGTGTCCAAGTTAGCCCAATACTGCCCATTCCAATGCCACATCATTGAAAAACCACTGTGGTTTAGGGTGAGTGTTATGTTCTAGGCAATTATGAGAGTTCAATGTTGTAAAGTGAACGAATTTATAGTTCAAGATTGAATTTTTGACAAACCTAGTAGTTAAGGTTAAAAAGTGAACTTGTTCTGCCAAATTGATCAAGCCCTGCTCAATAGGGCTTCAGCTTTTACCTTCTTAATTTTGTCTTCTTTTTTTGTTTTTTGGGTCTTTTTTGTCTTTTTTTCTGTATTCCTTTGCCTTGTCTGTGATGAGAGAATCTG
This sequence comes from Dendrocalamus latiflorus, assembly GCA_017311315.1. Taxonomy (NCBI): domain Eukaryota; kingdom Viridiplantae; phylum Streptophyta; class Magnoliopsida; order Poales; family Poaceae; genus Dendrocalamus; species Dendrocalamus latiflorus. The sequence continues at coordinate 4,152,516 of CM029630.1, read as the reverse complement.
TTTTATTATTTTAAAATTTTTAAAATTAATAATGCTAAAAAGATCTTACAACAGCTATAGTGTAAAAAAACCTTAAGGCCCTGTTTGGAATGCGGGAATTTTTCCCGATTCCTGCGGGAATTGAACTGTTTCCTGCAAAATTCCTGTGAAATTTCTCTGTTCCAAACAGGCCCTAAACAGTAACAAACAGCGAAAAAACCCACAAGTTAAAAGCTTAGGCTAGAATGAGCACTACCATATAATTAGCAGCAACTAATCAGGGAACTAGCTACAGAGTGAACTATTCAAAGAGTGTAAAAGGACAAAATCACCGCTCAGTTGGTCTGGAAGTTTCAACCAGTGCATATGTATATATCCTCAAACGATAAACGAGTATTCTTGGCTCCCACCACCGTCAAAGGACAAAAACAAGTATTCTTTATTCGTGTGCACCATATCCTGAATCGATCGAACGAACAAACTTGACCCCACCATACAACTTGGACCGAACCGTCGAATCAATTTAATACCCTATTAAGTTTTAGTAAACCAATTGTCAAACAACGACCACCATCCTGGCATTATCCACGCTTCGAAATGTCCTCCCAGAAAAATGCGATCCCTTGCACGACCAACCAAACGTGCCAACCACCTCATCATCCACTGACCACTGTCCCCTGCAACCACCGACCCTCATCGAGAAAAACACTTTGATGCTGATGCTCTGCGAATCCACAAGATTGCAATCTTGTGCCCCAAAAAACCAAGGAATTGGAGCATATATCATTGTCGCAAATGCTAACCGGGTCGCTATGTTTCGTGCTGCGCTGCGGAATCTACGAAGGGTAACATGATCATCGAGAAATTTTTGTCATATATAGTAAGATGAAGGATAGGCATGGCGCGCGGTGGTGGCAGCTGAGAGAGGGAGAGAGAGCGCTCACTTGATGGTGACGCCGCCGTCGAAGTCGTAGCGCTTGACGTTGCGCTTGACCCAGTCCTTGGCGGTGCCGGAGTCGCCGGCCATGTCGCTGAGCATGTTGTTCGGGATGCCGACCATGACCTCGATGCCGCTGCCGGAGAGCGCGCTCATGGCAGCGAAGTCGGAGTCGAAGAGCTTCACCTTCTTGACGCCGTTGTCCTTGAGCAGCTGCACCACGGCCTTGGGCGGCAGCGGGTGCGACGCCTGCGTGCCCCAGTTCATCCCCAGCCCCTCCACCGCCGCCGGCCACCACACCGCCGCCGCCACGGCCACCAGCAGCGCGGCGGCGAGCCTCGCCATTACTGGTTGGAACTGGATGCAAATATGCAATGCGATTTGCTACTGTTTGTACTTTGTGGCGAGGTGGAAAGAAACCGATATGGTCTCCTTCCAAGAACCAATCGAAGCCGGGCAGGAGGACTGCAAAGAATTCAAGATTACGGCGACGGAATCAAACAAACAAAAGACAGCAACTTGGCGAGGAAACGCTGCGGATTTGGACGGATTTTGGGAGGTTTAACGCCGAGAATTTGGGGAAAATTATTGGAACCGGACCGGTAAACACGCCAAGATTGGGGTTCCGCTCCCCGTGACCACCACAATCCAGCTCAGAAAAGCTGGAATCCTCAATAACTCACCATTAAAAGAGCAGAGCTATCAACTTGTTGCTACAGCCAAGAACAAGCCGAAGCAAGGAAGACTTTGAGAGGAAACTGAAAAAAGAATCGAACTTTTGAATCGAGCAAACAGGAGGAGGAGACGTCGCTGCACGGGAACCGAGGCGTCAGCAGAAGAGACCAGCTCAAACGGGCGAGCAGACCGATCCGAGGAGTATGGCGAGTTTCAGGCTTTCGCAGGGAGGGAGAGCATTCAAGTGGTGCGCGATCAGCTGAGGTGGGTGGAGGGGAGGGGCGTTTCGGTAATTTTGGGCGGAGCGTGGGTGAGTGTTTTTTAACTAGGGGATGACGTGGCGGACGCTGCCCGCCACTGAATGGATTACAAGTGGGCCCCAAGAGTCAAATACCGCTGCTCAGGCCTACTTAAATGACTTCAGTTTCTAATTTGTTTTAGCTTTCAGTTTATATAACCCAAAAGTGACTTGTAACATAGCAACTTCTAATTTTAGCCTTTTAAGTTTTTTTGGTTTTTTATTATTTCTTTTCCCCTTATTCATTTATATTGTTTATAACGATATAACGATGTTTTTCAATTTTTTTATTTTATTTTAAAGCTAACAATAGTTATAGTGTAATTTTAGTTCTAAAACAAAAATCCACAGCCAGAAATTTAACCCGTAAGCCGCTTGGGGTGGGATAAGTGGGCCCGACGTATGTAGAGTTGGTAAATTTCCTACGCAGACCTTTGGCTTGTGCTGACGCGGGGCTTTTTAGCGGTGGCGAAAGTTGATTATGATTTTTCCGGACTCCTTTTTGCACCGGAAGCAGTAATAAAAGGGTTTGTTTAGATTGTGATTTTCGGTTATAGCTAATTAGTTGAATAAATAGTAATTTCTAAAAAAATCGGTTATAGCTAATAGTTGAATAAATAATGATTTCTAAAAAATCGAAACCAAGAGCTACCTAAAGAGCCAAATGAGGTGACTGGTTTGGCTGTACGAATCGCCCGTTGCATTGAGCAAATGTACCAAAACACCCTTGCTTAGTTCTATTATTTGTTGGTTCTCATATTTTAGCAGGCGTTATCGCATGGGAAGCTCCAATATCCAACTAACCCCGCTCAAAACCGCTTGGACTTCTAGTTTCTAACTTATTTTTCATTATTCAACAATTTTGGCCTTTTATGATTTTTGGCTTTTCTGAGCTTTTTTGTCGATTCTTTTTTCCCATATTCATTTGTACTGTCCGCCATATGTCAACTTGTTTTTCTATTTTCAAAATTTTTTAAATTTAATTACGCCTAATAAGTCACCATCAACTATAGTATAATTTCAACCGCCTACCATACTTTTCAGTCATAAATCATTCAAAAAAGTCATTTTGAACAACCTCTAAGCAACGAGCCCCCAACCCAATCTCTCATTTTATCTCTAACCATCCGCTATGCTCCCGCCGTCCGTGTCTTTACAGTCCTTACCAGGTCTGAAGCTCAGAAATGTTACCAAATTTTTTATAAGAAACAATTTAATTTTTAGGAATTAAGAAAAATTCCCGTATTAATTATAAACAGGATCTAAAAGAGGATGGTTGCACATTCGTGACGGCCACCGTCATTAAGCAACTGTTAATGGCGTGAGCCAACGGCTTACGTACGTAGATCGATCCAAGCCGTCCATTGATCCATCCAATAGCTCCTTTTCCTACGGGTGCGGTTTGCAGTTTGCACCCACAGCCACAGGTGACACATTGCATATGGAGACCTTTGATTTGTCTGGTTGTGTGCAGGGTCGAAGCTAGAAGAGTTTCATACTTGGGACACACGTACATGACTCGTGCAACAACAAACATGCAGTTACGTGAAGCCTCGTACTCCTTATCGAGTTTCGGTTGTGTTGCTGTCCGATCGAGCTACCGCATGTTTCGACAGTTGCTGTTTTGTGTTAAATTTGTGCTCAATATTCAAGAAGGTGTGAGGCGCTAGGTTGGACGGTGAGGTGGGGCCTAGCGATTAGTAGGGTTGTAAAAAAAGCTCAAAGTTCGCGAGCTACTCGAGTTCGGCTCGTTCTTGGCTCGGTTCGAACTTTAAACGAGCCGAACTCGAGCTTCACCGAGCCGAGCTCGAATAGTTCGCGAGCCCCAATTCGAGCTCAAATAGTAATACATATTAATTCTTACCGAGCTTACTCGAGCCGAACTCGAGCTCGAGTTTTTCTTATTGTTAAAAATTAGTGTATATTTGAATTATTTTGACTGTTATCAAGCTTACTAGAGCCGAGCTCAAGCTTAAAATTTTCTTATTATTGAAAAATAGTGCATAATAAATTATTTTAATTGTTACCGAGCTTCAACGAGCCGAGCTCGAGCCTACTCGAGATTAGGCCGAGCCGAGCTCGAGCCCAGGTCTAGGCTCAGACCCCAACTCGAGCTCGGCTCGAGCTTCTACCGAGCTCGAGCCTGGAAGCCCAAGCTCGCTCGAGCTCGGCTCGTTTACTGCCCTAGCGATTAGGGAGTCTAGACGGTCGATCTAAAAATGAGGACAGCAGACCGAAGATAAGCAATTATGTATATATATTCAATGTTTAGATAAAGAAAATTACTATCTTAAGCAATAACGATAGCTCTTCATCCATTGATATAAAATTTTAATGTAAATGATTGATGCAAAATTGTAAAATATGCATATTATCTCTCTTCTCTATCTCTCTCTCCAGTCTCCCTCACTCTTTTCTCTCCTCTTCTCCATCTGGCCGATGCTCTCTCAGCCACTCATTTCTTCTTCTCTCCCCACTTTACCTCTTCCGTCTCCTCTCTTCCAATCTTCACCATTTCTTCCTCCTCCTAAACCCCATGTGCCTCCTTGCCATCACCTCTGCTTCGGCTCCACTCTCCCCTCCCCTGCTCCCCCAGCCGCCCCTCATCTCTTATGTTCCCCTAGCCACCACCGCCTCCCCTCTTGGCCTCTTCCCCTCCCCTGCTCCCCAGTGTCGCCGTCGCCTCCCCTTCTCCTCCAGTGTCGTCGTCGCCGCCTCCCCTGTTCCCCCATCATTGCCGCCGCCTCCCCTTCTCCCCAGCGACGCCGCCGTCGCCTCCCCTGCTCCCCCAGTGCCATCATCGCCGCCTCCCCTTCTCTCCCAGCGTCGTTGCTGCCGCCTCCCCTTCTCTCCCAGCGTCGTTGCCGCCGCCTCCCTTTCTCCCCAGTGACGCCGCCACCTCCCCTTCTCCCCAAGCGTCATCGCCGCCGCCTCCACTTCTCCCCAAGCGTCGTCGCCGCCGCCTCCCCCAGCGACAACACGGCCCCACATTTAGGGGTGGATATCGAGCCAACTGCTCGTCTTATCGAGCTTTTTCTAAAATTGGCATATTTTGATTTAATATCATTTTACGGATAATTTAAAAGTATTTTTAGAAACGAGCTAACGAGCCGAGCCGAGCTTGAGCAAAATTCAAATTCATTTGAAATCAACTCATTTTAATGTTTAACCAATTAACAAGTATAATTGAAGCAATTTTGAACCGAGCCAACGAGCCCACTAACGAGCTTTTTTTTCACCCCTACCCACATTCGACTGCCGATAGCCACCTTAGACTGCCAACAGCCACCTTAGACGAGCTAGCCATCTAGTGTGCCGACTTTGGCCAAGGTGCGGTGGCAGCGCCTAGACGGCCTTCTAATGCCACATTCTTAAACAGTGTTTGTGCTACGAGAATGGCCAGTTGACAATTAGCAATGAAACCTAAAACTACGTGCTTCTACGGATGTGTTCAAGCATTAACTAGAGGCTTCTGTTTCGCTCCGGATGTTCAGCATTTCAGATGGTGATGACCATCTCTTCGGGGGGAAAAGACGTACTGTTTCGCTTCAGTTTGATGTGTTTTTTTCCTACCTCGTGTCTATGAACAGATCATGCAGGTCGTGTGTACAAGGCGGAGACTTGCTTAACGGGGAAGCAACAAACTGCTTTGCATATAATTAGGTTAGTTAATTATGATGGGAAGATTGTTTAGAAGTATCGGGCGCTTATGTTTGTACTGCTACTTCTCTCCGTATTCTCTCCGTAGAGAAGTTGAAACTAAGTAGTATTAATGGTGGAGGTGGAGACCATCAAACTTAGAGCAACTCCAGCAGTAGCTCTCAAAACAGAGCCCCTACTTTTTATTTAAGGACTCTCCATACTTTTGAGGGCTCTGTTTTTTGGGCTACACAGCAGGAGCTCTCAAAACAGGACCCTCAAATTCATTCTTAGAGGGGATGACACATATGACCCATCCTCATCCTCATCCTACTTTTGAGGGCCGAGGGGTAAAAAACCCACTCCAGCAGGGCCCCTACTTGAGCCCTCAAAAGTAGGGGCTCCCTCCAGACCCCCAGGAATGAGGGCTCGAGGGGGAGATTTGAGGGCCCCCTACTTTTGAGGGCTCAAGTAGGGGCCCTGCTGGAGTTGCTCTTAGGCCTTGGAGCCTGACTGAATGAGCTGATGCATGTCAGGCTCTAATTATTTGAGCTTTTTTTTTCTGAAAGTCGAAATAAATGGGACAATTCTATAGAGCGGATTCTCTAAACGGTTTTTTTCATTTAAAATCGTATACACTATTTACTACCGTCTCGAAAAATATAGATAAAAACTATTATTTATAAATCAAAAGAACAGAGGCTCAGTCTGAATAAACAAGAAGCAACGACTGAATCTGAATAAACAAGAAGCAACGACTGAAAATTTCAACGAGCCCTTCAGTGACTAGACAGCGGTGGCGTGTATGCTTTGACGTCTTCGTCGCGCAAATTAACACGTCAACGCCAGACTGCACAATACTGAAACATGGAAACTACTTTGTGTTGACGTTGTTCGGACATCATTTTAATTCTACCACTAGGCCACTGGTGCCTTGTTTAGGAATGTTTGAACATCATTTCAATTACGTCAAATACACGAGTGCAGCAGACCGCACGGTGCTCTCAATGTACAAAGAGTGGTATGGACAATCACGCAAAGGTCGTGTAATCACAATCTAAGAGAACTATACGCTAGCAGGCAGGCATAAAATCACATGAAATTCATCTGCCCCTTGAATTCTAAGGCTCAAAACACTCTTAGGTTGTCTTGCTTCTAATGCATAATTGTAGCTAATCTGGCTTCTTGTTGAAAACCTGTGAGTTCGTCATGCCTATAAATTCCAAAATCAACGGCTCATCAACATCTCTAGAGCATCTCGAAGTGGACAGGCCGCTTGGATCGGTGGCACCACAAAAACGCCGCATCAGCCACACTCGCGACTCGCGAGCAGCCGCAAGAACCCTAGCTGCCCGCGCGGCGGCCGTCGCCTCCTCCTCCGCCGCCCTGTTGTGGCCACCATCCCTCTGCCAACGCAAACTAGCCGGCGCCTCCTCCTCTGCCGCTAGGTTTGCCTATGTGATTCGTAGTTCTTTTTTTTTTTGCCGTGCTGAATGTAAATGTAATTAACAGGCGGAAGCTGGAATTCCAGGTGATTATTTGTCCTGATTATTGTAGCTATAGAGTAATTACATACGTACATTTGAATTTGATCTTATAGTACTACTCATAAACAATTGACCTTGTAGTTGGTGGTTGGTTGTTTGTGATTGATCTTGATATGCAGTTAAACCACATCTTTCCAATTTGCCACTGCAGCAGCAACAACAACAAAGTCTTTTGTCCTAAACAAGTTAGGGTAAGCTAAGAATGAAATCTCCTCAAGGTCAAAGAGACAAGACGCTTGAGACAGGCTATGTAGAAAACTACATAGGCGGAGTTTCCAATTCGCCATTGCAATCAGCAAAATTCAAAACGACAAAAACATATATCAGCAAAACTTTGTACATAGAAATTCTGAGAGTGATTATCACAAGGTATTTTTTTTATAGAGAAATCACATGGTATTCTTCAGTGAAGAGCCTACACACTTGGCCAGTTTTTCCTGTAATTCGTCATACAGAGACTGCAACTTGCATGCATCTTCTAAAAAGTTGATCCACGCACTGACAGTGCTTCTTCTACTTTGCAGGAAGGAATAGATCTTGATAGTTCATCTTCCTGGAGTAAGGATATGGCAGAAAACAATGAGAAGTGAAAGATGTTCTTCCCAAAAATGCTCAAATAGACTGTAGTTCATCATTTGTATTTACTGTTTGTATCAGGTTGAAACATGGCAGGTATAAGTGTTTCTGGTCAATATCCAAAAATGCTCAAAGACAATTATTCCATCAGTTCATATGCACTAAAAGTACTATTTGTCCTTTTTTTGTTTATTGGTATCAGGACGAATCTTATATTGAAATTTTATAATTTTATAAAACTTTGTGTATTATATCTATGAATTATTGTGGAATTTTTGAAACATTGTATCAGGTACTTTTGGCATATAGGAATGCCGGCTGCCTTGTTCATAGTTAGTTGTTCTAATTGTTAAGGGTATTAGAGATAAGGTATTAGAGTTAGAATAGGATTCTTATTTGTTTCCTTATATGATTTGTATTCCTTCCATATACCCTCTTGTACTCTCCTATATATATGACCCTTTTGGGTCTCATATCAATACACACAATATTCATAACATGGTATCAGAGCTTAGGTTGAAACCCTAACCTCAATCTACATCGATCTACTTCCGCTGCTGCTGCCCCCGGGAGGATCGATCTGCTCTCCCGGGGGCGGCCATCTTGATGGGCTGCTCGACCCATCGTCTTCTCCGCTCCCAAAGCCGACTGCTGGGAGCCGGCCGTACGCCACCAGATCCGATCTGGATGGGCTGTACACCACCGGCCTTCTCCGGCCGCTCGCGGTCGCTGTCCCCAATCCGGCTCTTCACCGCACGGATCCGGCCTTCTCCCGCTGTCGCCCGCGTCCAGCGCCGCCGGCCTTCTCCGGCGCGCCGCCGCCCGAGGCCGCCGAGCCATCATCGGCGCCGGCCCTCTCCGCTTCGACACCGCTTCATCCCGGCGTGGATCCGGGCTCCTCGCCGCTGGATCCGGCGCCCTCCTTGCCGCTCTCTGGATCCGTCCGCCGCTGCGCCGTCGCCGCTCGGATCCGACCTCGCCCGCGCTGGATCCGGGCTCTGCGCCGTCGCCGCGTGCGGTCGGCCGCCTTCGCCACCGGCTGTCGTCGCCCGCCCGTCACCTTCGCCCTTTTCTTCTCTCGGCGCGGGAGGGAGTGATTAGTGAGTGCGCGGGCGGAGTGAGGAGGAGGGATTGAGACAGAGAAGAGAGAGAGAGGAGATGGCGATGCTTTTGATGGCTTTATTTTCGTTGAGTATTTCTTTTTTGGAGTCTTCCGTTTTGTCCATCTAAGTTCGTAGTTTTTTTTAGTTCGTCTAAGCCGTGCGAGTCCACAAATTTATTGTCAGTCATAGAAGTATAGGAATTTTTCTTTTGTATGGCAGCAGCCGCCGCTTTTATCTTTGAGCCGCTGCAGATCGTAGAAATCGTTATGATGCCGCCGCCCCGATTTTCTAAAGCCGCCGCGCTTCTTTTGCACTGCGCCTCCGTTGCGCTTCTTGTGCATTGCGCCGCCGCCATCTCGGGCTTCGATCTGTGCCGCTATGCTTCTATCTATTCCTCTTCGGCTTGATTTGACAGTTTATTCGACGACTGCACGCAACGACGACTTTATCACGACTCGGACGTCGGATATTTCTTGTTTTAGTATTAACTCTTTTTCAAATGCAATGTTATTGCATACGCCTTGCATTTGTGGGGGGTGTTAAGGGTATTAGAGATAAGGTATTAGAGATAGAATATGATTCTTATTTGTTTCCTTATATGATTTGTATTCCTTCCATATACCCTCTTGTACTCTCCTATATATATGACCCTTTTGGGTCTCATATCAATACACACAATATTCATAACACTAATAACAACATTATTCTTACTTATTATTATTACCAACTGTTCTTTGATTTGTTGTCTACTCGATGTTGATGAATTTCAGCTGTCAATGCGTTGCAGTATCCATTTGTGGATGCTTGATGGATTACTGTAGAAGATAGCAGCAAGGTCTCCTGAGAAGTGAAGTGCATCATTAGGATTCTACAGAAGTGAAGTGACATCTTAGCCGCGTGAGCCGCTAACCTCGTACCGTTCGTTCAACTCCGGCGCACTGCTCTGTTTCAATACTGGGGAATTGGAACTCGTGAGCCATTCACGCGTTCGTGCCATCGTGCATTTGAGCATTTCCGCACGGTGAATTGTACTGTACGCAGTGTGTTTGTGTGTATTCCTGGTTGCTGCATGCTGCTAACATATATTCTTGTTCTTTACGGCTTCTAAAAGCGGCTTTTATCTTTTTACTTAACTTTCAAACGAAGTATTTTCTTAAGACGGGGTTTACAAGTTAATTATAGTACATGTTAAAAGCTCAATATCTATATCAACCAAAATCGCAAGCGAGTATCTCTCTTCATAATCTCTATCGCAAACAATTAAAATTCAAAAATTTCAGCTAAAAGTCATAAGCCGCAGCCATATCAAACATGCTCTTAAGTGTGGTTTCTCAAGTTGTTCTTACGAGTTAAGACCACCCACTGTGTCTGGTCATGTGCTCATTGTTATTTTCACGGAAGTTGTTACGCTTTTTTACCCTTTTGGGTCCAGTTGTTTGACACAGCGTGAGCATAGTTTTAACTAGAGCGTTTTTCGTTCACCAGGTATTGGTGGAGACGGGCCACATTGGGAGGCAAGCGAATGCTTCTGTAATGGTCGTGGATGGCGAAACAGTAAGTGGTCAGAATTTGATATCTAATCTGGGTGCGTCGTGTAAGAAACTTTTTTAGAGAAACAGCAAAAGCTTTGCATGTTTTTGCATTAAGATAGAAATGAAAAAAACTACAATGACAGTGCAGAGAGATTCACAGGCACGTCGTGGAAGAGAAAAATATCTGAAACCGAGTGTGGAAAAACTTCAATTTTTTGGCTGCTCTGAATGCCAAAGTGCATGCGGCAGACTATTCAATCCGTTGATACCGCATGAAATTTTGTCCTTGTGGTGCTAAAATGGGTTCTTTATTTCCTCAGAGTTCTTTCTCAGGGCGCAACATTTGAGCGAGTCACTCGGCCATATTGTTCCGTGTAATGATTATAGTTATATTATGCCTCGTGTAGTTACCTATTTCAAACACAAATAGGGGTGGTAGACTAGTAGTTTCAGAATGTATTTGTTTCATGCTGTGGGAAAACCAAGAGCCTAAATTCTTGGTTTTTTTTTACAGTCTAGGCTGCCATGAGTCAGTCTCTGTTTTAATTTCTATGGTTGCTGTGCGCAGTGCAACCAAATTGACCTGCTTTGGTTCTTCTGTTGTTGTTATCATAAGTTATGCATGCTTTTCCAGTTGACAGGAAATTTTCCTATGCATAACACCATTTTGCCTTTTCCCATGATCTACTCAAGACTGCGATTTTATTTTCTTCATCACTATTCTCCAGCTTAAAATGATGAAGACAGAAGCGTATTACAGTTTACAATTTCAACATCAAGACCTTGTATGCCTAACTGGAATTTCTAACTGCGTTGGCAGATTGTCTACTGTTCTGTTTGTCTGGCTGATACTCCAAGCGAACCTTCTGATTTTTTCCCAATGTCAGTTAACTATCAAGAACGCATTTCAACTGCTGGAAGAACAAGGTACAGAAACCCACAATTGTTCTAATGGTTGTAGTTGTTATGAATATTATGTGTGTATTCATGAGGTTGAATGGGCAGTATATGGAGAGAGTACAAGGGACTATATATAAAGACAACTCTATAAATATAAGTAAATACAAAAGAGATATGCCTACTCAAATACTCCCCCTCAAACTCATGGTGGATTATATATATTGAGTTTGGAGAGAAAATACAAATGATATACCCTAGTCCATGATTTTGTGAAAAAGTTAGTAATCTGTAAATCTGAATATATAAATTGTAGAGTAAGCATTCCCTTATGCACCTATGAGCGAGTGTATGAAGCATCCACGCCAATGTGCTTGGTGAGCTCGTGCTTCACTTTGTCACGTGCTATACTTATATCACTTACTATCAGACAAAAGAGTCATGGATCCTATCACAAGCACTCCAAAATCTGTAAGAAGCCACCGAGCGAGTATGCACAGATATTGGTGCAATATCCCAAGTCCCTGTACACCGAAGAGCATCAAACTACTCTACCATAGTGAGCTACCACTTAGAATGAGGAGTAACCTTACGATAAGAACTAAGTTCAGTGATAGAGAGGGCACGAGTTGTCGGAGCAAAACCAAGATGATCAGGAGGCCAAATGGATGTCTGGTCATGAAGGGCATAACGAGGAGCATCATCAGAAGAGTTAAATGAAGCTATCAACAAGATACAAGAGAGGATGCTAGTGGAGGATGAGGGCGCCTGAGTAGTGAACATTAGAGAACCAAAACAGTTGTGTCACAGGAACAAGAGACGGTGTTACGGGAGACAGCACAGAAGGCAGGGGTACAGAAAGAACCACTGTGTAACATCCTGATTTTTAGTGCCTTTTTTGAAGTTTTCAAAAATAAAAATAACCTTTTTGATTTTTCTTAATTAATTAAAGCTTAATATAATTTTTCTAAAATTAAAAAAATTAATATGAATAAAATAAACTTCAATTAATTGAAAATATGTTTTTATTTGGGTTTCTTGTGTTGCAAGGGATTTTTTCTATATTTTCCTAGATTTATGGAGTTTATTTGCTATTTCTTTGAGCCTAATTTAAATTCAAAAAAATTCCAACTTTCCAAGGGTTCCATCCTAGTGGGGCTCCAAGGGAAGCACGCTTGACAGAATTCCTATCAAACTCCCTACCACATTTCCCATCTTTCTTCTCTTTCTTTTTTCGCACATTCTCTTTTTTATCTCTTGCCCTCGAGTACTATTCATCCTCAGCCTCCAGACCAAACTGAGCACAGCAGAACAGACGACAAGCTTTGCACCATGGCCTCTCCAAGTCAACTCTTCATACAAACCTTATCTCCACATCTTACCAAAATAAAATGTGTCCCAAATTAAGTAAGCAATCCATCCCTTATGGACACTTCGTGATTTAAATCATCAGTTTTCCTTTTATCTCCAAAAGTCCTAAACCGAGTCCAAACGAACTCCAATGAATTCGTGTCCATTTCCAGCCTTGCCAAGCCTTTAAATACAACCTCTGTGACCTCTCTCAACCCATCTATGCTCATTAAGCACGCCCTTTTCATGTGGGGACCACAATAGTCTGTTCTATTTCATACGGGGACCTCAATCTTCACTCCACCAAAGTAGGTCTTTTTTTCCCACTCCCATGAGAGGTCCACACCAAGTAGACCATAAATGTTACAAATGCCATCTCTTTCTATGATATGTATGCATGTGATACAACATTTCTTTTTAAGCATGCCAACACTTCATGTTTCATTTACCATTATTCACTAACACATCAACATCAAATAACCATATCATATACTATTACCGTTATCCATCATCATGGCATAAACCAAGAATTATTATAAAGTTACCATGTAAACAGGTATAATGATTTCAACTGTCAAGGTAAAAAGTGTATCAAATTCAACTAATAACAACCATCAACCCAATTTACCATTTTACCATACATTTACCTGTTTAACCTTGTGGGCGATACATGGACGGCTCAAAGTCCGAACCTTCACCTGAGCAAACATCACCCATGTCAATACATCACTCAAACGAATGGCATCATTCTTACATGCAAATCCTGCACAAAAACCCTCTTCCACCAGACGCCTTACCGCTGTCCTAGTGCATAAACAACAATGACTTTCAATCCTGAAACCCAACCATAGCAAAAAAAATATGATCTCCAAAATCTATAAAAACTTACTCACATAATTCTGGTTATCACAAATTTAAAATTACATTATCTAAACCTCCGATTTTAGCTCTGAAGGCTGTGCTGTCCCATACCAGGCAACCGCCACCTTGGAAGCATATCTTCCAAACCATTTTGCCAAATTTGGTGTTCTAGCATTCTATAGAAAGATTAAATAAGTATATACATTATTCTTGTTGTTGAAAAGCTCTTGTTTTGACATCTTCTATTTTTAATTTGTGAAATACCATAACATCGTCGAATTGCAACAACTCATTGGACAATAGTGTTTCAATTATCGTAACCTTCAACTTACCCCACCAAATAAGATGTTATAGCACTTTATGGCTAAATTATCTACAATATTTAAGTTGACACAAAAAAATTAATTCTATAATCTACTAGGTCTAAATCGCATCACCACATGACTACTGCAACTAACAAATGATTTCAGAACAACAGAATTTTGATGTAACATATAAAATCCATTTATTAATCAAATTAAGTGATTTCGAACTCTATGGAGGCCTTATAAAATTATCCACACTTTTCTAGTTATTCCACAGACCTAGTTTGGCCATTTACAAGGTCTAATATACTAAATTCCATGGCATTGTCCAACTGAGATGATCTACAGGACAGCAGCATTCCAAAGACTATAACAAACAAACTACCCAATGGATTCATGTGTTCTTTATCTTGATAGAAATTTTAGGAAAATATCTAAAACTCACTACTAAACACACTTCCTAGATTCGGCCTTTAGAGACCTCGAAAAATCGATAGATCTAGACTGCTCAAATCAAGAAAAACTCCAACAACACCTAACCTTAAATTGGGATGAACTATGAGCAGATTAAGCCCCCAAAATATAATTAAATCCATAAAAAACTCAATCCAATCATTAAAACCATGAGAGAATAGGTCTTAGGATGTTACTCTAGGGGAGACATGAATATTTTCCTTTCTTTTCTTCTCTCCTCCTTCCCTTTCTCCATGCAAAACTGAATCCAATTGTTAAAACTGCTTGCCATGGCCGCCATTTGTGTAGGAGTAGGAAACTCTTCCCCCCTCTCTGGCTCAAGTTGGAGTGGGAGGACGAACAAACGAGAAGGTTCTAATCTATGAAGACACAAATCATGTTGAGTTGGTGTAATCTGTCTGTGACTCTGAGAGTGGGACCCCTATTGAAAATGAATTTTGCCTCTAGCATTGTGCTGTGCAAAGTGTAAACTGCTCGATTAATAATCAAAGGTTTGGATTGATTAAGGATCGAACGCTGATTCACTGCCCAAAAGGAATCTTGCAACCCATGATAAGTGGCCCAAAAATGATAATAAACCATCGCACCTTCTAGGTGCTTTCATGGGCGAATTCCATAACTTCTCTATGCAAATAACATTGTTTTTTAGTTTTCACATTCCATACACACCCTAATATGTCAATACTTGGATCTATAAATAAAAAAGTCAGAATATACATTCCACATGATCCCTTGAGTCTGTTGGAGTTGTAGAGATGGAAAGAATTACATAATAGAAACCCTAGAATTTCAAATCTTTATATAAATTGTTGAAGTTTAAAGGGCTTAATTCCAGCTTGATACACTGCATGGTATCTGAAGCGTTAGGCAAGCCAACAGATATTGGCAGATTGATTTACAAACTTATTCAGGAGGAAGTTGGTGCCAAATGCCAAGCATGGGATTACTGCTCAGGCCATGGCCTCCTATTTCTGTTACTCCCTCTAGTTACAAATACATATCTTTTATACAGTGATATGGTCCTAAAACACAACTTTGGTCAGTAATTTATATTGTAATATATTGAAAAAACCATTTGACCCTTGAAATCTTTCAAAAGTCTAATTGGAAGTTTAGAATAGTGCGGACATTCTACAACACTATGCCACTACACTCACTATCCAATGGTCCAAAATGCTCAGGATTCATGCACCTTCTCCCCTGCCTTCCTTTCTCTGGCTGCAACGGCTCGCAGCTTCGTGGGGGTTCTGGCAGTGTCGAGGTTTTGCACAGCTCGGGCTTGGGGGAGGAGGGAGGCGGACGTGACTTAGAGGCAATGAGGCTTGGGGTCTTGTCTGCTGGAGAGAGGAAAGAGGGGAGAGGGAGGAGGACACTGCACGAATCTTGATTCAAAAAGCAATGGCTTGGATAGCTTGTAGCTTTGCATTTCTGTAGAACCCTTGGCCTTCGTCAAAGCAGTCACAATCCTCATTGATGCTCAACTGTTCATATAGGATAGTAGTAGCCAAATCAACGTGGAAACCATGATGAAACGGATAACTCGATCACCAGGCCGAGGTTAGGAGGTCTCTTTAGGAGGGTGCTTCGTGTAGTCAGTGGTAGATCCAAGATTTCATCATGCCCTGGGCTGAACTCTAAAAGGCTATCAACCTAGAAGTAACGCCAATTTATACCCACACAATGGCGTAACAAAACTATGTTGTAAATGCATCATTGATATGAAACTTTAGCTCAATGCTTCAACATACAACTTAATAAGAAAAACATGGCAAAAACAAGGATATGGCTATACCGTGATATGATATTTTGTAAAAACAAGGATACAATGATATGGCAAGTACATATATACAGAATATGAGAGAGCGAGAAACTGAGATTACCTTAATGAATGTTATATATTCCATTATTCCTTGCCTTCCTCAGTCTCTACTTTCAGTTTTGCACTGCATAATTAACATTGTTCATGAATTCCAGCTGGCATTAACTAAATATCAAACCACATTGACTAAATAGATGCACCATTAGTCCAGCTGGCACCATTAAATAAATTATATTAAGATGTCCCCGTGCTATCCCCAAATTTTATTTCAATCAGTGTTGGATTTTTATGAGT
This sequence comes from Dendrocalamus latiflorus, assembly GCA_017311315.1. Classification (NCBI taxonomy): domain Eukaryota; kingdom Viridiplantae; phylum Streptophyta; class Magnoliopsida; order Poales; family Poaceae; genus Dendrocalamus; species Dendrocalamus latiflorus. Next base: position 4,136,230 of record CM029630.1, on the reverse strand, counting down.
TAAATGCAATTTAAATCACCGCGTACAAGTTTAATCGCTATGTTCAGTTTTTAGTCCTCCGTTGGCAATTAATTTATGCTAAAAATCTAGAATAATTATGAGTGGGTTCCTACAAAAATAATTGGATATTTAAATATGCAACAGAGTGATCTAGATGACATTACATGCATTTAATTTGTACATGTACAAGTTTCAATTACTGATAGCACTTAATTTATTTTTAATAATCATGAATATTTGCTAGTGGAGTTTTGCAATTTAGTACTACTAACAAAATTTTATTCAATAATCTAGATACTTGGCATTAAAATTTGAGAATAGAATTTATTTGCAAGTGCCTCTTCTCTCTCCTCTTGCACTTCCTATTCGGTTGAATGGCTCTCTCTCCTCCCTATCTCTCATCTTCTTCCATTTTCTTCCCCCATTTTTCCTCTTCTGGTTCCTTGCTCTCCTGTCGATTGCTCCCTGGCTTCCTCCTCATTCCTCTCTCTCTCTCTCTCTCTCTCTTTCTCATCATTACTTCCCTCTTCCTTCCCTATGTTTCCTCTTCTCTGGCTCCTACGCCTAGCTTTGGTGCTAACTGCCTCCAGCCTCTCCTGCATGCCACCCCTCTGCCTCCAGTACTGCTCGCCTCCCTTGCATGTTGCCCCTTTGCCTCCAGCGCTGGTCGCCTCCCTTGCACACCTTATTCCAGTGCCCTGTCGGCTAGCTTGGCTTCCTACCACCAGAACCGCCCATGCTCTAGTGCCTCCCCTCTATTTTTCCCTCTATTCCTACCTCCTCTCATTTATTTCTCTCTCTAATTCTTGATTTTGCTTGAGTTTAACATTATGATGGGCTTGAGGTCTCCTGTACGCCCGAGATTGCTATCGCGGCTCACTATGATGGGCTTGAGGTCTCCTGCATGCCTGGGAGTGTGATGGTTGTATGGTGCGAGTAGCTATGCCAACGGTGATAAACCATCGTTGTCGGTTCTCACCTAGAGTATACCATCTTCCCCTCTACTCCTCCCCTCTGCTCTGTGATGGCTTTGTTCATACTATTACTATGGTCAGATTAGTCCTCTGTGCATAGATCAGTTCAGCTAGTGTGATTCCTATGGAACAATAACAAGAACTTATGGTGGATTGTAGCTACCTTGCCTGTGGTTGATCGGTTGTGTTGAACCGAAATGGCGACAGAGGGGGGGTGAATGTCGATCAAATTAAAATTTGCCCCAAGAAAGAATGGACCCAAATCATCTCTCCGATAATTATGAAAACTATGAAGAGGGATTTAAATACTCTCTGGAGACCTAACCTTACAGAGGAGAAACACAGGACAACCAAAAACCACTTAAAGCAAATCAAACACACAGAGAAAAACCAGCAACCAAAGAGGCAGGGCCGATCAGACCGCTCAAGGCAGGCCGGTCAGACCGCCTCCTCAGGGCCGGTCTGACCGCCGGCAGAACGCCGGTCTGACCGCCAGCAGAGCGCCGGTCTGACCGCCCCATGACCTCCGATCAGACCGCTCATCGAAATCAGACAACAGCAGACTGAAAAACTGAATTTCACAGCTACTGAAAAACAGAGATTTCACATATATTACTTATTCTCTGCTGTTGCTTGTTGGCCAAAAGAGCATACCCCTATTCCAAATACCACAGAGACTCCAGCTAGCAAAGGAAACCAAGTCAAACTCAAGAAATCAAGGATTGGGCTAAAAACTCTTAATTATTCAGGGTGCAGCACAAAGACTCAAATTCCCATCTAACCCTTGATCCTTTGGCCATGAAACTTTGAGGATAGCTACTTAATAGCCTCTGGACTCACCATGGCAAGTTTCGTGCCAACTTATGAAAGGGAATCACAAAAAGCACCAAAACCCTATAAACAAACTGAAGAACAGAGAGGCCCAAAAAGTGAAATCTGAGACTAAATGTGATTAGCTCTTGGGAAAATCGATCAAATGATCTTGAGACCTACTCCCATCACAGAGCAACCCATTTTGGGCCTTCCCAGCAAGAAACAACTCAAATATCAAAAAGTCAAGAAATCAACAGGGAGGCCAACGAAGAACAGAAAGAGAGATGGGGCTCAAGAACTCAATCAATTTCAAATAAAACCATCTTGGATTGCGTTTTTACCGAAACACCCCTCCTGCACCTTCTGGGAAGCTTCCTCGTGTCTTGCCGTCCAAGCATCGCAACCACCTCGAGTCTCCACCGTCTTCGACACCTCCGATCGTTCTGACCTTGACACCGCCTGTGTCTAGTCCGGTCACCTCGTGTCTCGCCACGACTCCGCCTCGACATCCTACAGCCATCACAGACAAGAAACACATCAAATAGCACCGCTCGATAACATGTAAGCATACTTATCATCAATGAACCTCATTAAGCAAGAAATAGCCCAAACCTGTTAAATCAACAGAATATGCAATCTAACCACTTTGATCAGGTTTGACCAAGTCCGACCGAAGCCGATTGCACCGCGCAACGACATGGTCCGAAACACTCAAACCAAACTCGACTTTTTTATACCGATGTCAATTACTCATCACACCCATGGGGTCATAACCACATGGTCCATCAATCTCCCCCTTGATGAGTATATTGACAAACCCAGAAAAAGCACAGAGTTGAGTTTGATAAGAAAGTCAAACATGGTCCAAAGGAAGAGAAAGAAGCTAATAACCATGTCGACAAGGAGCAAAAGAAAGAGCAAGTTTTCCTCAAAGCTCCGAGAAAACGACGAATATGACTTTTTCTCCACTATTCTCCCCCTTTTGGCAATAAACACATCAAGGATGCAAGGAAGAGAACAAGTCATGGAAATGGATGAAATGGCTAAAATGACTGAAGTAGGTTTATTCTAAGCATGTTGAGCCATGAGAATTATCCAAAATGACTATATGAGAATGATATCAAGCCATAACATACAAGAATGCTATCAAGATCATGGCAATTTATGTAGAGACAAGCTAAGCCAAATGAGTCATAATCTGAAATTTTATCAAATTTCTTAGCATGTCAAGTCAACCATGATTCTAGTCTAGCTAGAGGTATCCAAGGATGATGCAAACCATGTCAATAAGCTAAGCGGAACCAAGAAGCTAGTGTTGAGCCAATATAGAGTGCTACAAGCTCTAGAATGATACATTTGTTCAAGTACTTGTAAGTCTTGTAATATTTAGCAAGGTGAGCACAATTGACATATTTTACTTTGAGAAACGCATGATTGTTTCCAATCAGATTTTTGTTTTAGTCATGTGCTAGATCGTAAGCCTTAACGACCACTCCAAGCAAGAAGCTTAAGAAGATGATCTTGGTCATCCAAAACTCCCCCTGAGTTCATGTCTTCTGCAATGGCAAGCCATCTCATGAGAAAGAATTGGTGAGATCAGTTTTTTCGCACAAAAGAGATCTTTTTGCATTCATAAAAAGGTTGTACTAACTTATGCAACATCAAGAACTAGCATAGCTCGATCTAAAACTCACCAAAGATTCAAGACTTAACTCAACCTATTTGATATGACATGAATCATAAAAAGATAACTAAAGAAAGACTAGTCTCGAGAACTAACATGACAAGTTTTAATTCAAGTTGAGCAATTTTAATTAACTCATCATGGCAAAAGCTAGTCTACACATATGAAGTCATGATCAATCTAGCAATGAAGCACACATCATGGCAGGATGTAAAGCAATGTAAACATGTCATGAAAGGATAATAATCAAGGCTCCATGTAGTTATATTACAAATGCAGAATGTCATGCAGGAAATCCAGCTCCCCCTCAACATGTGATGCAACTTTTAGTTCAAGTAGAGTTATGTCAATATTAAGCTCCAGAAGCTCCCAAATGAACTCCCCCTAAATCAAAGCAATAAGATCGATAAGCTGGCAAGAAAAACCGAAAAGGCAGTCTTTAAAGCATAGATAAGATATAGAGGAAACTATATCTCAGACTGACTCTCATCTACCCCAAATGACTCTAGGACTATCAACTGATCATCTAACACACTAAGGAGCAAACACGTACCCCGTCTACCCGAGGGTGGCCCAACCCTCGCTAGAACCTATAAGAAGTGAGTGAGCTCAACCTAGTGAGAAGAGAAACAGCTAACAAGCAGCATCCTAGAATCACAAGATAAGAGTAAGAAGTCTAAACAGCTAGACGTGAGAAACACTCTAATCTATGCTAGGAGGACTAGCCCAATGCACCCAAATGCAATGTAATAGAAAGGAGTAAGAGCATAATTAACAAGATAAAGCAGTAAAGCACAAAGCTGCCCCTCACAACAGCCCATAAGGACAAACCACCCCAAGCTCTCCCCGTAGAGCTGAAAACCTAGAGCTATCCAAAGGCTTGGTAAAGATATCAACCAACTGGTGGTCACTCTCCACAAACTGGAGCACGATGTCACCTTTCTCTACATGGTCTCTAAGGAAGTGATAGCGAATATCGATGTGCTTGGTCCGAGAATGCTGCACTGGGTTCTTAGCAATGTTAATCGCAGAAGTGTTATGACAAAAGAGTGGAACACTGTCGATAACTAACCCAAAGTCCCGCAGGGTCGAGACCATCCAAAGCACCTGGCTACAGCAACTGGCTGCAGCAACATACTCGGCCTCTACAGTGGACTGTGCAACACCAGACTACTTCCTAGAAGACTAGGAAACGAGAGAAGTACCAATGAATTGGCAGGTGCTAGAAGTGCTCTTCCTATCTATCCTACAGCCAGCAAAGTCTGCATCCGAATAGGCTCTCAAAGAAAGACAGGACGAGGAAGAGTACCAGATACCATAGTCAATGATAGCTCGAAGGTACCGAAGAATGCGTTTCACCGCCTGGCAGTGAGATACGCGAGGAGAAGCCTGAAAGCTAGCACACAGACACACGGAGAAGTGTATGTTCGGTCTCGAGGCAGTGAGGTACAAGAGGGAGCCAATCATGCTGCGATACTCCTTCTGATCAACTGGCTCGCCGTCCTCATCTGGGTCAAGTGTGGCGGATGACGCCATGGGAGTTGACACAGGCTTACCATCACTCATATCGAAATGTCTCAGGAGGCCACGAGTGTACTTGCCCTGATGCAAGAAGGTACCCTCCCGAGTCTGCTTGATCTGGAAGCCAAGGAAAAAGGTCAACTCACCCATCATGCTCATCTCAAACTCGGTGCTCATGACATCCGAGAACTGTGAAACGAGAGCATGGGAAGAGCCGCCAAAGATGATGTCATCCACATAGATCTGCATGAGCAGAAGGTCTGTGCCATGCCTACGAATGAACAAGGTCTTATCTACCTTACCTATCTCAAACCCATGACTCAACAGGTAGGACTTAAGCCTCTCATACCAAGCTCTAGGAGCCTGCTTAAGTCCATACAACGCTTTGGAAAGCTTGTAGACATGGTTTGGGTATTTGGGGTTCTCGAAACCTGGAGGCTGTCTCACATAGACTTCTTCCTCAATGAAGCCATTAAGGAAGGCACTCTTCACATCCATCTGGTAAAGCTTGAAACCTTTAGAAGCTGCAAAGGCAAGCATGATTCTAATGGCCTCAAGTCTAGCTACAAGGGCAAAGGTCTCCTCAAAATCTAGACCCTCAACCTGGGAGAAGCTCTGAGCTACCAATCTAGCCTTGTTTCGAACAACCACCTCGTCCTCACTCTGCTTGTTCTTGAACACCCATTTGGTCCCAATGACATTGTGACCTCGAGGGGGCTCAACAAGCGACCAGACCTTGTTCCTCTCGAAATTCTCTAACTCTTGATGCATGGCATTGACCCAAGACTCGTCGGAAAGAGCATAACTAACATCCTTGGGCTCAAAGGTGGCAACAAAAGCAGAATGGAGATAGAAATGCGACATGCCAGCTTTGAACGAGTGACTCGCTCAAAGAGGTCTCCAATAATCTGCTCGAAAGGATGGTCTTTCTGGATATGTCTAGGGGGTCCTAGATGAGATGAAGAAGTGGCCTCTACCTCATGAACTGACGAGGTAGGAACAGAGCCACTAGCTCCAGAGGAAGCAGAAGGCATGGGCTGATCGCCTCGAGGTGCGGTGAAAGAAGGCACCTCGAGGGGTGGATGAGGGACTGGATCGGGGTAGAAACCCTTCATCTCCATTGTCCTCATCATCCACAAAGATGGACTTGGACTGCTCTAAAGAACCTGAGATATCGGGCCTAGTCCCCGGACTGGCCTCGTCGAAGGTCACCTCACAGGTCTCTACCATCTTACTAGACTCGCAGTTCCAAACCCGATAAGCCCGCGAACAAGTCGAGTAACCTAGAAAGATCTCATCACAAGAACGTGACTCGAACTTGTCTAAGTTCCCGAACTTCAGAATAAAGCACTTGCAACCAAACACACGAAAATGAGATACACTGGGCTTTTGCCTATATCTCAACTCATAAGAAGTGCGGTGCAAGTGTGCCCGAAGAAAAACTCGATTTGAAACATGGCACGCGGTCGCAATAGCCTCAGCCCAAAACTTCTGCGGTGTAGAGTACTCATCAAGCATCGTCCTAGCCATCTCGACCAAGGTACGGTTCTCTCTCCACGACGCCATTTTGCTGTGGGACGTGCGAAGAGAAGAACTGATGCTCTACACCTGTCTCATCACAAAACCTCTCAAAGTAGAAATTCTTGAACTCCGTGCCATTTTCACTACGGATCGCTCGTAAGGCACCGGGGAGCTCAACAGAAAGCCTACTGAAAAGACCTCGAAAATGTGTAAACATCTTATCCTTCGAGGCTAAGAAAAACACCCAAAAAAACCTCGAGAAGTCATCGACCACGACAAGGATATACCACTTCCCTCCTGCTGACTGCACTCGAGCTGGTCCAACTGTGTCCATGTGGAGCAGCTGTCCCGGTGCATCGGTCATAGTCACTGTGACCGAAGGATGAGAAGCGGCAACCATCTTGCTGTGCCGGCATGGAGCGCAAATAAGATCTTTGACCATCTTGAGTTTCGGCAGACCACGAATGAGGTCGTGGCCGCTAACTCGGGTCAAATGGTCAAATCCAATATGACCAAGTCTCCTATGCCAGAAAAAAGGTCACGGGATTCAGAAGCAACTAAACACCTGAGAGGATCACCAGAAGACTCAAAACAATCAGCACAAAAGATCCTCCCAAAATGAGAAATCCCGCAAACCAGACTACCCAAAGAATCAAGAATTTTGCAAGCGTTTTTCTTAAAGCTCACCTCGAAACCGTCATCGGTAAGCTGAGAGACTGAAAGCAAATTATACTGCAGCTTACTAACCAAGGCAACATTTTTCAAAATGAAAGAATCATTAACGTGCACTGTACCTTTGGCGATGACGCGCCCAGACGAAGCGTCTCCGAAGGTGATCGTCTCATCACCTGGAGCTCGGGCAAGGGAAGAAAACCAACGGGAGTCTCCAGTCATGTGTCGTGAACACCCGGAGTCTACGAGCCAAACTTTTCCCTTCCCTACTCGGCGAACCTAAGTCAACAAGAGAGTAAAGTCTCAGTACTGGGGTAAATCAAGAGTGATTTTGGCACCCAATACTGAGTAACACGTCGAGCAGATGAAGTAGTCAAACACGACTGACCTCTATCTACCCTACGCTCTCTGTCACTCAAAGAAGCAGACGGTCTCTGTGTAGACCTAAAGTGTTGTTGGGCTTGACTGCTACAGAGGAGCGAGTCAAGACACCAGCAACATGCTGATCACGCCGCGGGTAGCTATCTCGACGGGGGAAACGAGATCTACCCTCAGGACGGCGGAAGTCACGACCAGGAGTATATCGAGGACGAAAACCAGAAAACTCAGAAAATCCAAGTCCTCGATGATATCCTGTAACAGCTCAGGTTTTTCCTAAATAAAAATAAATAATTAAAAATCAATTAAAATAAAATTTAAATTGCCTAAAGTTAAAATTTGAATTTGCCTTGAATTTCTGTTTTTGAAAAAGCTGGATTTGAAAAGTATATTCAGAAAATCCTAAAATTATTATTAAATAAAATGATATTTTGATTTTATATGAAAATCCTATGTCAAATTAATTATTTGGAGTTATTTGGCTTTTATTTGGGTTCCTGGATTTTCTGGAGTTCAAAAATGTATTTTTGAAATAAAAAAGTATTTTAAAGTATGAAAATTAAATACCAACATTAGTTGGAAATATTTTTATTTAGTCCAAAAAGTGTCCAGGAGGTTCTCTGAATTTTCCTGGAATTTTTGGAAGTTATTTGGTATTTTTCTGAGGCCAATTGAAATTTCTGGGATTTTCTGAAAATCCTAAATCAAAAATAAAATTAAAATCCCTTCCCTCTCTCCTCCAGCCGCCACGTGGACGGCCGGATCCTCTCCACGTCACCCCGCCGCCTCATCCCGCCTTCCCCCTCCGGATGCCCGCCACGTCGCCCCCACTCCCATCCGCCGTCCGCGCCTCGCCCGCTCCCTGCCGCCCGATACGCGCCCCGCCGCGTGGCGCCATCCTGGCCGCCCGCGCCTCCCCTACCGCCGACAGCCCGGGCCCGCTGTCAGGCCCGTCTCCCTCCTCCCGCGCGGCACCCTTCTTCCCCGGCCGCGCCGCCGCCAGGCCATGGTGCCGCCCCGCCCGTACCGGCGCCTTTCCTCTCTCCCGCGCGCTGCCCCGTCCCCCTTTCTTCTTCCCCACTCCTCGCGCCGACTCCCTCCGACCGAATCCCGCCATCCCCGCACCCTCTTTCCATCCGCGGCCGCCTTTCCTTCCCCCCCCCCACCTTCCTTTCCGCCGCCGCCATCTCCGGCGAGAAATCCTCGCGCCCCCGCTCCCCTCCGCCCCTATATAAACCCCTCCCCGGCTCCGTTTCTCTTCGCACCACCTCCCTCCGCTCCTTCCTCTCCCTCCCGGCCTCCCGACCGCCTCCGCGCCTTGCGCATCCGCCCCGCCGCCGTCGCCAACTCCGGCGAGGTATTGTGGCCGCCTCCGGCGTCCTTGCGCCCCGCCAACACCTCCCTCGGCCTCCCCGTGGCCGTGCGAACACCCTCCGCCCCTCGGCCACACCTCTCCGCCACCGGAGCGCCACCGTCGCGTGAGACCCGAGCGCCGCCGCCTCCTCCCTCGTCGCCGGCCCATCTCCGGCCTCCCTCGGTGAGCCCGCGCCCTCCCCCGAGACCCCCGTCGCCCCCTCTTCCCGTCGCCGCCCACGCCGCCGGCCGCCGCCCGCCGGAGCGCCGGCGAGCTCCCTCCCCGAGCGCCACCCCCGGCCGGCCTCCCACGTCGGCGTCCCCGTGCCCACGTGGCCGGTGATCGGGCGGCATGCCAGCGCCACCTCGGCCTCCCCTGCCCCGTCAGCGCCACGTCCGCGCCAGCCGCCTCCCCCGCCACCTCAGCGCCTCCCCTCGCCCGTGGACTCGGTCCATAGACCGAGGGCCCACCTGTCAGTCGGCTCGGCCCCAGGGCTGACGTCAGCAGGCGCAATAAATCCGAATTTCCCGTAGAAAAATAAATCAGCCAAAAATTAATTCCCTGCTGACGTCATAATCCCAGATTTTCCTTTAGAAAAATAATTTCAGAAATCGCTTTTTTTTCCATTTTCTCTGAATTCAAACTTCCTGAAGCCCGTTCTCCTTCATCCTAACTCCGATTGAGCCCATTCAAATTTCTAAATTCATCAAAAATTCCCCTCTATCCATTTATAGCCTCAATTCAAATATTTGAGTTCAATTTGAATTTAGTTTGAATTTATTTGAATTTGGTGGGTTATTTTGACGTGTAGACTTCGACGATTCGGGAAATTTCTTCGACGAAGATTCAAACCAAATTGAAGAGCAAGGCAAGTCACACTCCTTGATCATGTTGATCCCAGATTGCAAATAAAATTATGTTGATTTAAATTATATTGCATGCATAATTTTATTCAACATATTTCAATTCAGTTTTAACTTTAGTTAATACCTGTTTGTTATTACCTCCTTTGACATTGCAATTCCTTACACCTTGTCACCTTAGAATCAAACTCTAGTTAGTACACTAGTATTGGCTAGAGAATTTTAAATCAAATGCTTAGACTTGCCTAGATATAATTTTGGTTTGGGATGATCTTTCACATAAAATGATAAGCTTTTGAACTGTATTCTTGACTTCGGTGAGTCAAGAAGGATTATGAAACATCTCAAAATAAAATATAAAATCTGGTTTAGACTTAGGCTAATGGTTAGGTGGTGGGTGCAGGCATGCACTGTTGTTCGGAGACACAGTGTTGATTGTCGTGCACAGGGGGTATGTGGTTGAGCCTAAGTCAATTAAGGACCGGTCTGTGAGCTACTGTTGCAAAGCCCTAGCGTACTACCACAAGGCTGGTATGGGACAGCCCTGGCTTAATAATTTGCGGGTCCCAGCCTGGGCCATGCCGTAGGATGAAAGTGAGCGTGGCGTAGGCCATGAGAAGTCTCACTTGGCTCAAGAGGGGGTCCCGGTCTGGTGGAGTCCTTACTGGGATGAAACCTTAGAGTTGGCTTGGTCAGGTTGACGGCTTTGCATTGTAAAAGCCTTGTCACGACTCCTAACCGCACACCTAAGGAAGTGTGTAATCTAGTGGCAATATGGGATGATCGTGTCTTGTGGGTAAAGCTGTACAACCTCTGCAGAGTGTATAATCTATCCTGGATAGCCGTGCCCACGGTCATGGGCATGCTGAGTAAAGTTTTTCATGGATTAGACTTTGTTTTTCAAAAACGTTTTCAAAAACCTTGTGGATGGATGGAATCCACGAGAGATGAAAACCTTACGGATGTATGGAATCCGTGAGAGTTTGAAATCTGGTGAATGGATGGAATTCATCAGAGTTGCGTAGTGAAAGCGTGTGGATGGATGGAATCCATACGTGATCTTTTGGAAAAGATGGTCCGGGTGGGATGCCCGTGGATAGGTTGGTGTTTGGTCGGAGCCTGCACTGACGGTAATATTTTCAATTACAAGTACTGTTTTACTTATTGTATCAAGTTCAGCAATTTTAATCTATTTACTGTATTTCATTAAATGTTGTTTTATGCAAACTAACCCTATGAGCCTTCCATTGAAGCCTTTACCATTATATTGCATTTCTCCGTGTGACTTGCGGAGTACAAGTTTGTACTCATTGTTGCTATCTCCACACAGAGGAAGACGACTTCGACTACGGTGAAGACCAGAACGAGTAGGCCACGTCTTGCAGTTGTTTGCCTGTGGGCAGGCTTGGGCTTCGCCTTTCCAGCTTCGCTTCCGCAGTTTCTTTTCAGTTATTTTTGCCAATGCGCACTGATGTAAACACTGGCCATAAGGCCGTACTCCTTAAATTAAATAAAGGTCAATATGCTTGGTATTTATCTTTGTTGTTCACTGTGTGCACTAGCTGATCCTGGACTAGTGCGATTTACACAGAGGATCCAGGAGTCGTTGCTCCGGGTTCCGACAGAGATGGTATCAGAGCCTTAATGACTCCAAGATGTGACCGTAGGTAAAATAGATTGATCAGACCATAAGGACTTATTTTTAATAATCAGTAATTTCAAAAAGTTTTGCTTATTCTTACCTCCTAATCTTTGCTTATCCTTATCTCAATCCTTTCTCGTCTTTATGTCATTTTTGAAAACCTATTTCTGCATCTTCCCTTGTTCCAAAACAACTATAGATGGCAGCAGCTGTAATTCTTCGACCCTGTCGCCACTTCAATCTTCGCCTCGAAGGATCCTGCTTCGTACCTCGAGCACCACGCAAGATCACACCAAGGCGACCCTTACCCATTTAGGATGAGTTGTTAGGCTAGTTAATAAAACGTTGTTATGAGCTGTCAGTTTTCTCTTTTGTCGGCAGCCATAACTATTATTTATTATGAAATTAATAAAGGTTTCATTAAAGTTGAAATTTTTGGTTGCACAAAATATCCCCTATTCCCCCTTTGCCTTGAGTCTCCTCTCTCCTAATTCTCACAGCACCCAGCAGATGGTTAACACAAGGAGCAACAACAACGACAATGGCCACGACAACAACAACACTACTGGCAACCAGGCTGCACCTATTCCTCCACCACCGCCTGCTAATGGACTAGATTGGGCTCAAATGATGGCCAATCAGAATCAGCTTATTCAACTACTAGTGCAGACCATCAACAATCCTGCACAACCTGCTCCACTAGTACCAGCTCAAGCTCCACAGCTAAGACTACCTAAATTTATGAGGTTGCGTCCCCCGACCTTCTCCAGCAGCGCTGACCCCATGGATGCAGATGACTGGCTTAGAGGCATAGGCAAGAAGCTGGACATCATCCAATGCAGTGACTGGGAAAAAGTCTTATTTGCTTCACATCAGTTGAACGGACCAGCGTCAGAATGGTGGGACACCTACACCGCTGCTCATGCCAACGCACAAGCCATAACATGGAATGAGTTCGAGAAGAGTTTCCATAAAGCTCATATTCCAACCGGCACCATCACTCTCAAGAAAAGGGAATTCCGAACTCTGCGCCAAGAAAGCTGCGCCGTGAATGAGTATCTATGGAAGTTCAACCAATTGGCACGTTACGCGCCAGAAGACGTTGCTACCGATGAAGCTAAGCAGGAAAGGTTCCTTGAAGGACTCAATGATGACTTGTCGGTCCAACTACTCTCCAACAACTACGCTGATTTTCACCAACTCGTCAGCAAGGCGATTCGCCAAGAGTCCAAGCACCAAGAAATGGAAAATCGGAAGAGACGTATGAACTCCCAGCACCTGAACACCAGAAGCTTGCCTAGGATTAGAAGGACTCCACCACAGTCCAACATATTTCAGTCTTCATCTTCAGCCGAAGAACAAGTCCAGACCAACACTTTCTCCAACACCGAAGACAACAAAGCCCTGGCAATTGACTTCCCAAAGGACTCAAACCCTGCAGCAGGAGTCACTTGTTTCAACTGCCATGAGACAGGGCATTACGCCAACAACTGCCCCAAGAAGCAACAGGTAGTGAAGAATGGAACACAGGGAGCACCAACTGCCAACCACCTTCAAGCAGGAAGAAAAAGGCCCCAGAAGTTCGTGAAAGCACGACTGAATCAGATCTCGGCACAAACCACGCAGGGTAAGATCCAAACCCATTTCTTTGCTAGCCCGTGCGAATCTCGGGGACGAGATTCTTTTAAGGGGGGTAGATTGTAACAGCCTAGGTTTTTCCTAAATAAAAATAAATAATTAAAAATCAATTAAAATAAAATTTAAATTGCCTAAAGTTAAAATTTGAATTTGCCTTGAATTTCTGTTTTTGAAAAAGCTGGATTTGAAAAGTATATTCAGAAAATCCTAAAATTATTATTAAATAAAATGATATTTTGATTTTATATGAAAATCCTATGTCAAATTAATTATTTGGAGTTATTTGGCTTTTATTTGGGTTCCTGGATTTTCTGGAGTTCAAAAATGTATTTTTGAAATTAAAAAGTATTTTAAAGTATGAAAATTAAATACCAACATTAGTTGGAAATATTTTTATTTAGTCCAAAAAGTGTCCAGGAGGTTCTCTGAATTTTCCTGGAATTTTTGGAAGTTATTTGGTATTTTTCTGAGGCCAATTGAATTTTCTGGGATTTTCTGAAAATCCTAAATCAAAAATAAAATTAAAATCCCTTCCCTCTCTCCTCCAGCCGCCACGTGGACGGCCGGATCCTCTCCACGTCACCCCGCCGCCTCATCCCGCCTTCCCCCTCCGGATGCCCGCCACGTCGCCCCCACTCCCATCCGCCGTCCGCGCCTCGCCCGCTCCCTGCCGCCCGATACGCGCCCCGCCGCGTGGCGCCATCCTGGCCGCCCGCGCCTCCCCTACCACCGACAGCCCGGGCCCGCTGTCAGGCCCGTCTCCCTCCTCCCGCGTGGCACCCTTCTTCCCCGGCCGCGCCGCCGCCAGGCCATGGTGCCGCCCCGCCCGTACCGGCGCCTTTCCTCTCTCCCGCGCGCTGCCCCGTCCCCCTTTCTTCTTCCCCACTCCTCGCGCCGACTCCCTCCGACCGAATCCCGCCATCCCCGCACCCTCTTTCCATCCGCGGCCGCCTTTCCTTTCCCCCCCACCTTCCTTTCCGCCGCCGCCATCTCCGGCGAGAAATCCTCGCGCCCCCGCTCCCCTCCGCCCCTATATAAACCCCTCCCCGGCTCCGTTTCTCTTCGCACCACCTCCCTCCGCTCCTCCCTCTCCCTCCCGGCCTCCCGACCGCCTCCGCGCCTTGCGCATCCGCCCCGCCGCCGTCGCCAACTCCGGCGAGGTATTGTGGCCGCCTCCGGCGTCCTTGCGCCCCGCCAACACCTCCCTCGGCCTCCCCGTGGCCGTGCGAACACTCTCCGCCCCTCGGCCACACCTCTCCGCCACCGGAGCGCCGCCGTCGCGTGAGACCCGAGCGCCGCCGCCTCCTCCCTCGTCGCCGGCCCATCTCCGGCCTCCCTCGGTGAGCCCGCGCCCTCCCCCGAGACCCCCGTCGCCCCCTCTTCCCGTCGCCGCCCACGCCGCCGGCCGCCGCCCGCCGGAGCGCCGGCGAGCTCCCTCCCCGAGCGCCACCCCCGGCCGGCCTCCCACGTCGGCGTCCCCGTGCCCACGTGGCCGGTGATCGGGCGCCATGCCAGCGCCACCTCGGCCTCCCCTGCCCCGTCAGCGCCACGTCCGCGCCAGCCGCCTCCCCCGCCACCTCAGCGCCTCCCCTCGCCCGTGGACTCGGTCCATAGACCGAGGGCCCACCTGTCAGTCGGCTCGGCCCCAGGGCTGACGTCAGCAGGCGCAATAAATCCGAATTTCCCGTAGAAAAATAAATCAGCCAAAAATTAATTCCCTGCTGACGTCATAATCCCAGATTTTCCTTTAGAAAAATAATTTCAGAAATCGCTTTTTTTCCATTTTCTCTGAATTCAAACTTCCTGAAGCCCGTTCTCCTTCATCCTAACTCCGATTGAGCCCATTCAAATTTCTAAATTCATCAAAAATTCCCCTCTATCCATTTATAGCCTCAATTCAAATATTTGAGTTCAATTTGAATTTAGTTTGAATTTATTTGAATTTGGTGGGTTATTTTGACGTGTAGACTTCGACGATTCGGGAAATTTCTTCGACGAAGATTCAAACCAAATTGAAGAGCAAGGCAAGTCACACTCCTTGATCATGTTGATCCCAGATTGCAAATAAAATTATGTTGATTTAAATTATATTGCATGCATAATTTTATTCAACATATTTCAATTCAGTTTTAACTTTAGTTAATACCTGTTTGTTATTACCTCCTTTGACATTGCAATTCCTTACACCTTGTCACCTTAGAATCAAACTCTAGTTAGTACACTAGTATTGGCTAGAGAATTTTAAATCAAATGCTTAGACTTGCCTAGATATAATTTTGGTTTGGGATGATCTTTCACATAAAATGATAAGCTTTTGAACTGTATTCTTGACTTCGGTGAGTCAAGAAGGATTATGAAACATCTCAAAATAAAATATAAAATCTGGTTTAGACTTAGGCTAATGGTTAGGTGGTGGGTGCAGGCATGCACTGTTGTTCGGAGACACAGTGTTGATTGTCGTGCACAGGGGGTATGTGGTTGAGCCTAAGTCAATTAAGGACCGGTCTGTGAGCTACTGTTGCAAAGCCCTAGCGTACTACCACAAGGCTGGTATGGGACAGCCCTGGCTTAATAATTTGCGGGTCCCAGCCTGGGCCATGCCGTAGGATGAAAGTGAGCGTGGCGTAGGCCATGAGAAGTCTCACTTGGCTCAAGAGGGGGTCCCGGTCTGGTGGAGTCCTTACTGGGATGAAACCTTAGAGTTGGCTTGGTCAGGTTGACGGCTTTGCATTGTAAAAGCCTTGTCACGACTCCTAACCGCACACCTAAGGAAGTGTGTAATCTAGTGGCAATATGGGATGATCGTGTCTTGTGGGTAAAGCTGTACAACCTCTGCAGAGTGTATAATCTATCCTGGATAGCCGTGCCCACGGTCATGGGCATGCTGAGTAAAGTTTTTCATGGATTAGACTTTGTTTTTCAAAAACGTTTTCAAAAACCTTGTGGATGGATGGAATCCACGAGAGATGAAAACCTTACGGATGTATGGAATCCGTGAGAGTTTGAAATCTGGTGAATGGATGGAATTCATCAGAGTTGCGTAGTGAAAGCGTGTGGATGGATGGAATCCATACGTGATCTTTTGGAAAAGATGGTCCGGGTGGGATGCCCGTGGATAGGTTGGTGTTTGGTCGGAGCCTGCACTGACGGTAATATTTTCAATTACAAGTACTGTTTTACTTATTGTATCAAGTTCAGCAATTTTAATCTATTTACTGTATTTCATTAAATGTTGTTTTATGCAAACTAACCCTATGAGCCTTCCATTGAAGCCTTTATCATTATATTGCATTTCTCCGTGTGACTTGCGGAGTACAAGTTTGTACTCATTGTTGCTATCTCCACACAGAGGAAGACGACTTTGACTACGGTGAAGACCAGAACGAGTAGGCCACGTCTTGCAGTTGTTTGCCTGTGGGCATGCTTGGGCTTCGCCTTTCCAGCTTCGCTTCTGCAGTTTCTTTTCAGTTATTTTTGCCAATGCGCACTGATGTAAACACTGGCCATAAGGCCGTACTCCTTAAATTAAATAAAGGTCAATATGCTTGGTATTTATCTTTGTTGTTCACTGTGTGCACTAGCTGATCCTGGACTAGTGCGATTTACACAGAGGATCCAGGAGTCGTTGCTCCGGGTTCCGACATATCCAAAACCATCCAGCTGAACAGTCCTAGACCTTGTGTGGGTCTTAGGGGCACTCAAGGTCTGGGGCTGACCCTGAATACGCCTAAGAGCCTCAGCACGGTCTCTCCGTGCGATCTTGGCGCGCCTGAAGTATCACTTAATCGAGTGTCCATCCTTCTGATAGAAGGTGCAGTGGTACTTCACCTTCTGAGAGGTAGAAGTAACACGGTGAGGCTTCACCTTCTGAGAGGCCGAAGCAGCAGGTGGACTCACCTTGCTGTCAGAAATCCCTTGGACAAAGCCCGCTGACTTAAATTGGACTTTCTCGGTCCTGGGCTCAGTCTCGATCACACTTGGTGCTATGGGTCTGAGCACGACAGGTGTATGCTTCCTCATGTCCTCATAGAAATCGTATCCTAGACCCTGATTAAATCTGCAAATCTTGGATTGGTCTAGAATAAGATTAAACTTCTTCTTGCCGCCTACAAATCTCTCGAGAGTGTTCATAAGATACTGACACTCCCGAAAAAGAGAGGTGCAAGAAGAGCAGGGAGAAGAAGGAGTAACAGAAGGTAAGGGGTAGAAGAAGAAGAACCAACAGCAGAGGAACGAATGGCTTGAGCACGCTCAGCCGACTCGGAAGGGACAGTCCTACTGCTAGCAGTTTGGTTCACGTCGCTAGGCGTCTCAACCTTACCCTTGGGCTTCTCCCCCACACCAGCAATCACATCACAATCAGTTGATGGCTTCACTAGTTGTTCCTTAGTTACCTTCACACATTTTTCATTCAAAGCAACGAGTTCAAGTTTTAGTTTATCACAACTAATGCATGGTGAGCTAACAGGGTCCTTAGTCGCGAACTGAGCCATTTTCTTATTAGTGTCAATCATTTCTTGAAACTGTTTTGAGACAGATTCAAGTTCAGCAGTTAACTTAGGACAGTTCAAACATGAAGCAATTGGCTCATGTAGTGAAGCATGCAGTTTAGCAATTTTATGGTCTGCCCATTTTAGGTTCATCTTTAAATTATTGCAATTTTCACAAGTCTCGGGCAGATCGAGCAACATGGTATAAAGACCTCTAAAAGCATTGTGCTTATCCTCACATGAGGTGTAAGAAATAGTCTCAATAGTAGCAGATGAAATAGGAACTACCCTACTCATCTCAAGCTCAGCAAGAAGACTAATGTTCTCCACCTTAATCATGTCAAGCTCGGAGGACACACTATCATGCAAGGTCCTTAGCTTCTCCATGTCATCCAGCAAAGCAGAACATACATCACAATCGTCACGGGAGGGAGCAGATCTAAGTGAAGTAAGCTCCCGTGACAGTCTATCTACTTCCTTCTCCAACTCGCTACACCTAGCTCTGGATCTAGCATGGAATCTACCTAGCTTAAGAAAAGCATCATTAAGCTGGTCGTAGGTGGGGGATACCTCGTCGGACTCGGAATACAGCTCGCTGTCGCTCAGTTCGCCCTCAAGGGTCATGAAGCACATGCCGGAGAAGTCGTCGCCGCCCTTGGGTTCTTGCTCGTCCGTTCCGTCGTTGTTGCTCCACCCCTCCACCTCGCTGAGATCGAGGTCGTCGAAGGCGGTGAGGACGCGGTGGAAGAGCTTCTTAGCTTTGCCAAGGTCGCGGAACTTCTTCTTGCCTTGTGCGTGAACTGAGGGCTTCTTGTTGCGGTTCTTGTCGATGTAGTCGTTCTTGCCCGAACCGCCGTAGTCGTTCTTACCCTTCCCCAGCTTGGGGCAGTTCGCTCGAATGTGGTTGGGGCCACCACACTCGAAGCAGATCACGGGTCCTCCTCTCTTTCCGTCCCTCCTCCTCTTGTAAGTATGGGAAAATCTTCGAGCTAGGAGGGCTAACTGCTCATCCGCAAGCTGCTCTAACTGATCATCAATTATGTCACAGAGAGCAGCAAGGGAGAATTCGCAAGTTGAATCAGAAGAAGAACCGGAAACCAGACTGGGATCAGTGACCAGCGCCATCGATTATGACTTCGACTTTCGAGAGACAATGTCAATCTCGTGAGTCTTGAGGCGTGAGTACAACGCATCAAGAGTCAAAGTCAAGAGGTCCATGGTGTCCTTGATGGTAGTCACTTTCATCTCCCACACACGCAGGTCCAAAGCAGCGAGCATCTGTTGAGCATTGTCTGAGTCGGGGTATTTGAGACCGACCGCTCGGAGGTTGCTTAATATCTTGTGAAAATGCGCAAAGCACTCATCGAGGGACTCGCCAACGAGCATTTCAAACTTGTTGTAATCTCGCTTGAACTGATCCTGTCGCACCGTCTTTATTTGGGTGGTGCCCTCATGGTAAGCATCGAGGGTCTCCCAAATATCAAAGGCGGACGAAAGATGAGATATGCGGTCAAACTCGCTACGACTCAGGCCCTGGATTATGATGTTCCTTGCCTTAGCGTTTGCCTCAACATCATGCATATTTCCAGCATTGATGTTCTCATCGGCACGAACAACAAACCAGACGTTGACCTTACGCTAGATGGCATACCCCTGAGCCTGGATGTACGTCTCCATTCGGCTCTTCCAGAAGGGATAATCAATCCCATCGAAAATCGGGGGCTTAGTCGAGTACTTGTCTGTCGTCATGGCTTTAGAGACCGGTTAAGATCTATTGAAAAGAGCTAACCGGCTCTGATACCAATTGTTGGACCGAAATGGCGACAGAGGGGGGTGAATGTCGATCAAATTAAAATTCGCCCCAAGAAAGAATGGACTCAAATCATCTCTCCGATAATTATGAAAACTATGAAGAGGGATTTAAATACTCTCTGGAGACCTAACCTTACAGAGGAGAAACACAGGACAACCAAAAACCCCTTAAAGCAAATCAAACACACAGAGAAAAACCAGCAACCAAAGAGGCAGGGCCGGTCAGACTGCTCAAGGCAGGCCGGTCAGACCGCCTCCTCAGGGCCGGTCTGACCGCCGGCAGAACACCGGTCTGACCGCCAGCAGAGCGCCAGTCTGACCGCCCCATGACCTCCGGTCAGACCGCTCATCGAAATCAGACAGCAGCAGACTGAAAAACTGAATTTCACAGCTACTGAAAAACAGAGATTTCGCATATATTACTTATTCTCTGCTGTTGCTTGTTGGCCAAAAGAGCATACCCCTATTCCAAATACCACAGAGACTCCAGCTAGCAAAGGAAACCAAGTCAAACTCACGAAATCAAGGATTGGGCTAGAAACTGAATATATTCAGGGTGCAGCACAAAGACTCAAATTCCCATCTAACGCTTGATCCTTTGGCCATGAAACTTTGAGGATAGCTACTTAATAGCCTCTGGACTCACCATGCCACGTTTCGTGCCAACTTAAGAAGGGAATCACAAAAAGCACCAAAACCCTAGAAACAAACTGAAGAACAGAGAGGCCCAAAAAGTGAAATCTAAGATTAAATGTGATTAGCTCTTGGGAAAATCGATCAAATGATCTTGAGACCTACTCCCATCACAAAGCAACCCATTTTGGGCCTTCCCAGCAAGAAACAACTCAAATCTCAAAAAGTCAAGAAATCAACAGGGAGGGCAACAAAGAACCGAAATAGAGATGGGGCTCAAGAACTCAATCAATCTCAAATAAAACCATCTTGGATTGATAATGAGGAGGAGAGATACATGATTGCATAGAGCATCAACTCATACCATCCCTACAACCCCATACATGCTTGGAATGATCAAGAACCCATCTCCTATCTCTCAAGAACACACACACATTGAAAGACATCGAAGGGGACACAGCCCTCTGCCTCCTCCACCCACTCTCAACAACTAAAGAGAAAGCAAAAACAACCTCCAAAAGCCTTAAAGACCATGCAGGAGACACCCTCCTTATATAGCCTCTCCACTAATGGATTTGCCTCTCTCTTTACCTGCTAAGCCTCACCAACTCTAGTGCTTTATCCATAATCCGCTTCCTTTAATGCAGCTTTGCGTTTTTACCAAAACGCCCCTCCTGCACCTTCCGGGAAGCTTCCCGTGTCTTGCCGTCCAAGCATCGCAACCACCTCGAGTCTCCGCCGTCTTCGACACCTCCGACCGTTCTGACCTTTACACCGCATGTGTCTAGTCCGGTCACCTCGTGTCTTGCCACGACTCCGCCTCGACGTCCTGCAGCCATCACAGACAAAAAACACATCAAATAGCACCGCTCGATAACATGTAAGCATACTTATCATCAATGAACCTCATTAAGCAAGAAATAGCCAAAACCTGTTAAATCAATAGAATATGCAATCTAACCACTTTGACCTGGTTTGACCAAGTCCGACCGAAGCCGATTGCACCGCGCAACAACATGGTCTGAACCACTCAAACCAACTCGACTTTCCTATACCGATGTCAATTACTCATCACACCCATGGGGTCATAACCACATGGTCCATCAGGTTGTGTTTGGGAAGGGAATCGTCGCTCGGCTTCAATGGTCATCATCTTGGCTTTCTAGTGCTTGTGGTGAATGGTTCCTTCTCCTCCTTGGCTTGTGGCTTGGCTGGCTGGTCCTCCTCCTTGCCGTGCTCCCTCTTGGTGGTTGTTGCTTGGCCTACTTATACTTGTTCCCCTTGTCGTGCTCCCTCCTGGTGGTTGTAGCTTGGCTGGCTTGTTTCCCTTTGTCGTGCTCCCTTCTGGTGGTTGATGGTGTTGACTTAGGGATGGATTTGGAATGGTGGGAGGAATGGCGATGGAGTGAGGCAAGTCAGTGTGGCCTATTTTGGTTGTTGCGCTCATTTGTTTCCTCTGTCCTTTGGGGTTTGGCTGGCTCCACCTTATCCTCCCTTCGGGTAAATGCTTCCTTGTGTCTCAAGTGCTACTACTATGTGCTGAGGTGTGAAATGGGATATATTGGTAATGTTGGCTAGAAAATGGGATTTTGGGAATGGAATCAAGTTTATTTTTAACGTCGGATGACAAAATCCTATGGTTGTGAGAGGTGCCGACTAGCCCCGAGCAGTCTGGTATCTCAATGAGTGAATTGCCCATTTCGATATCTAAACAGGGTTCTAACAGCAATTGCTTTTAGTTCCTTTATTTTGTTCGGTCTTTATCGATATCTTGATATTTAATTACTCATAATTAATACTGTGGGCTGCGTTCGGTGAAGCCAGTGAACCACAATTTATATATGAAGTGAGCTCAACATAAATTAAATCTTGTAATTCTTGGATGATTATAATTGTGCTATAAATATTTAAATTTGTGAGATGATGTGACATCCTAAATTTCTAGAATTTATTTAATTGGATTTTTCTGGATTTTCTTTCCCTTTTTCTTTTATTTCAGCCTAGAGAGAGATTTATTAAAACTTGTGTTCATTAGCAACTAAATTGAGTTGACTTTATTTTTGTTGAGTTCCTCTTGAGTTGTAGAATATTTGATAATTTTCTGGGAATTTTAGAGCTTTTCTGCTATTTTCTAAGCTTATTTGAAGTTTTCTAGCATTTTCTAAAAAATCCCAAATTAATTTGAACCCTTTTCTCCCTCCCAGGCTGACATGTGGCTAGGCCAGATCCTTTTCCCGGACCACGCGGCCACATCCCCCTCACGCTCACGCCCTCCTTTCCTCTTCCTTCCGTGCGATAGCCCAAATTCTCCCAGCACCACACGCCAGCCATCCAGCCACCTCGGCTCGCTACCTCTCTCTCCTACCACCAAGCAGGCTCACACTCCCCTTTCTTCCTCCTGCCCTGCTCCTCTCTTCTCGTACCACCGCCGCTCCTCCGACCACGACCTCACCCTGCCCTCGGGATTCCCTCCCTTTCTTCCCCTCACTCAATGCACCCGACTCCCTTCCGTTCCGCTCCCAACCTCTTCCTTTTCGGCACCCATTGCTACCTTCCCCTTCGCAACCGCTGCCGCCCACCGCTATTTCTGGTGAGCAGTTGCGGCCTAATGCTCCCCTCCGCCCCTATAAATACCCTCCACTAGTTTCACTTCTTCTCACTTCACCCCGCTCTTGCCTCATCTCCATTCCCCATGCACCGGAGTGCACTCACGTCTTTCTCCTTCTCTCCAAGCTCCGGCTGGCTCTCTAGCGAGCAATTGCCAAGAGCCATCTACCCCAAGCGTCGGCGTAGACGCCCTCGTCTTCCCCACGCCATCACGACCATCACCCACTCCTCCTCTACCCTGGAATGTCACTAGAGGCTTGACTTTGCCAAAGTCCATGCACTACCACCGCCTTTGCACATAGCTGGCCGCCTCTGAGTAGTCTCGAGCTCTACGCCAGGTCTAAGCAGACTCCACTCGTCTGCCATGCCACGTTAGCACGCGAGCCAAGGTGGCAGCCCCGAGTGTGCCACACCATCCCCACACGCCACCTCAACCAAGCCTAGCCTGTTGACCTGGTCCACAAGAACTGGGCCCACATGTCAGCGAGCCATCCCTTTTTCCTTAAGAAAAATATTTTGGCCAAAATTTCATGCTGACATCATCATGATGCAATAATTCTAATTTTCTCAAAAGGAAATAAATCATCCAAAAACCAAAATCCTTGCTGACATCATAATCCCGATTTTCCTATAGAAAGATAATTCCAAAATTCAGGAAAATGCAGAATAGTGTTTTCCTTCTCATTTTCTTGGAATTAAATCTTTCGAGCGCACATTCTCCTTCGTCCTAACTCCGATTGAGCCCATTTATGTTTGTAAATTCATCTAAAATCATAATATATCCAAATTTGAAATTATTTCAAATTTTTGGAGTTTATTTGAAGTTAGCTTGTTTTCACATGTAGATTGCAATGATTCTGAGAAATTCTACTTTGACGACTCTCACTTATTCACAGAGCAAGGCAAGTTACACACCTTGACCATGTTGATCCCAGTTTGTAAATAAAATTATGTTGTTTTAAATTATTCTGCTTATATGTGTTTATTCAGCGTATTTCAATTCAGTTTTAAGCTTAGTTATTGCCTACTTGCTAATATCTCCTTTGAAACTGATTCCCAGACAACTTGTCACCCTAGAATAAGACTCTGGCTAGTACACTAATATTAGCTAAAAGATTTTGCTTTTCACATGAACTGATGAGTTTTAAAAAGGTATTCTTGACTTAGGTGAGTCAAGAAGGTTTATGCAATATTTCGAAATAAAATGTAAAAATATAGTTTAGACCTAGTCAAGTGGTTAGGTGGTGGGTGCTTGATGGCACAAGGGGTATGTCGAAAGTTAGCCTAAGTCAATTAAGAACCGGTCTGTGAGCCACTACTACAAAGCCCTATCATACTACCACAAGGCTTGTATGGAACAGCCTTAGCTGACTAACTTGCAGGTCCTAACCTGAGTCTCGCTACAGGTTAAATGTGAGTATGGCATAGGCCTCGAGAATCCTTAGTGGAGGCATGGCCAGGTTGACGGCTTGTATTATAAAGACCTTATTATGATTTCTCAGTCGCACGCCTTTAGAATTGTGTAGTAGCTGACAATATAAGTTAATCATTTCTTGTAGATAAAATTGTACAATCTCTACAGAATGTATAAAATATCCTAGATAGCTATTCCCACGGTTATATGCATATTGAGTAAAGTTTTTCATGGATTAGACTTTGATTTCAAAAACTGGTTTAAATGAAAATGTTACAATCTTTTTGGAGAAGGATGATCCGGATGGGATACCCGTGGTTAGATTGGTGTCAAGTCGGTGCCTACGTTAATGGTACTAATTTGTTAAAATTATTGTTTTTACTTGCTATATTAAATTTAGCAATTTCATATCTACTTACCGTATTTTTTTAAAATTCTGCTTTACGCTCAAATAACCCTACATGCCTTCACTTGTTGCCCTTATATTAACAATGCATTTCCCGTATAACCTGCGAAGTACATTTTATGTATTCACCCTTGCTTAATTCTGTTGGTCAGAGGAGGACGACTTCAACTATGATGAGGATCAGGACGAGTAGGTCGCGTCTTACTGTTGTCTGCTCGTGGGCATGCTTCTTGGGCTTTACCGCTTTATTTACTTGTTTCTGCTATTATTTTCTTTTATTTATTTAGCCAATAAACAGATGATGTAAAACTTGGTCACAAGGCCGTACTCTTTACTTAATAAAGTTTGTTATTATGCATGATATGTATCCCTGTTATCACTGTGTGCACTAGTTGACCCTAGACTAGTGTGATTAACACAGAGGATCCGAAGGTGTTGCTTCTGGGTCCAATAGATGGTCAGTTGATTGGGAACAAAAGTTGTAAATTTTGCTGTAATTTGTACTGTCATTGTTAATGTAAAGAGAGCTGCAATGTTTATATTTGATTGAAGGCAAATTTTAATTGTCGCTCGATGGATGTAATTTAGTTGCTGCAAAAGGACTGTAATTAATTAACTGTTGTACTATGGACTGATATATATGTGTGTGTGTGTGTGTATAGGACGCTGAAATGGGACACCATGGTGTCTAGGCACTAAGCCTCCCTGCCTTTGGATTGCTTTTAGATGCGTGCAAGTGCAATGATATATAGTATATCAGGATGGAAAGTCTTAATCATGGATAAAAAATCTCAATCATGGATGGAAAGTCTCAATCGTGAAGCATGGGCACTATGATACCCCTGTTATTTATATTATATATATTATATTTGAGTTGAACGCTTTTACTTGTCACGCGATTACATTTTATTTGTCAATCTAGTGTATACAAATGGTTTTCATCCTCGTCGATAAAAATGTGAAAGCAACGTATTTGTTTATTGCCCGCTGGTTTCAATTTAAACTCATACACATGGGTGGATGTAAAAGAGGTCATGGGTGTTCAGCTGAACACCCAAAATTTTGTACAAAATACCAAGTATATAATAGATATATTAGATATATATACTGCTAGTTAGGTTAAAACTATATTTTTATGTCCGCAAATAAATTCAATCCGCACTCCCTGTATCTTATATGCAACCCATGTAACACATTAGGCCTATTTTTTCCACCTTAGCCCTCCTCATACAGGCCCAAAGAGGTAAAGATGCAAACAAAACCCTAACCTTTATTCTCTTTCTCATCTTGTAGTTGTTTGTGTGGGAGGCAGCTCTGACCTTCGAGTGGCGAGCGGGCGAAGGTGCAGGCTGCGAAGGCGAGTAACGACTGGCAGACACAGACTGTGTAGGCGAGTGACGGTCAGTGGACGTGGCACCTAGACATGACAGCAATCATGCATGAGGCGACACGGGGTGCAGGTAAGCATGTGGCAGCACGGACGAGCAGAGAGGTGTTGCGGGCAAGCAGGTAATGGCATGGTGAACTCAGAGGTAGCGAGCGGGCGGCGGGAAGGGAGCAACACGGCAGCCAGGAGGGAGTGCAACATTAGGAATTGAGCAACACATCCAACTTATCATCATCGTCCTCTCTCCAGATCTAGGTGTACTCCACCCTACTCCACTTATTTTCTTTCTTTCTCCGCTTTGCTCTACTCTGCTCTGGCTCCGATTCTTTCTGGAGCTTAGCATTTACTTTCTTCGTTTTTTCGAATAGATGCTGTATAAAAATACAATATTTGCTTTAGGCCATGAGCAGTTAGTTAGACCCTTATTACATTTGTTTACATGCTAATTTTTGCTATGTTTTACTCCATGGAAGGAACATACAATTTCCTCTTAGGTGGATGGTTCTTGCTGACGGGAAAAAGGGCAAAAAGGCAGGTCAATAAGATATATAACTATCATTAATCTCTATAATTTGTTGTTTAATTATTAATTTCTATAATTTATGTATTTTTATTATATATATATGTACCGTTGTATCAGTGTTTTGGGGGGAAATAGTGTGTTACGGTATTGACATATTCGAGCAACTTAGCTCTGAAATCCGAACACCCATCTTAAAAATCCTGGGTTCGCCACTGCTCATACAAATAAAAGTTTAAATTATCCTGTATTTTAATCATTAGTTATTTAATTAATCCTGCTTAGCTTTGTAACTTCTCGCTTAAAGTTAATCGAAAACACGGTGCGTTACAAGCTCGATCGCCGGCATCATGTTGCAAGCTCCACAACTCCATCCAATCTGTTGTGCCACCGTCGTTGCTCTCCCTCCACATCGGATGCGGACATGGCAAAGCATGTACTTCTATGGCAGGAAAATGCTAGCCATCCGGGAGCTTGAGCCGCGGCGGCACAAAGGGAAGCAGAGAGAGGAGTGGCACTGTAGCAGCACACGCTCAAGATGGCCTTGGTTGCGGTGAGCCCTTGCGAGAAGCGGGCGAGCAGGAGCGCCGCTAGGCACAGCCCCGCACTGCCACCTCAGCAACCCTTCCACCTTGCCCATTTCCTCTCGTCGTCGCCTCACAATGTATGACAAGTGACACCGCTGCTAGCAATTTTCTGACAAATCCTCCCTTCATCTACGTCATCGTCGCTTGCAATTTATTAAAAATTCTCACAAACTATTTTCTTCTTTGCTTTAGTAGCCACGTACGTGACAAAAAGGCACTAATTTTCTGGATGTTGGCTTTGCCACCGCGAACTCACGACATGGGGATGGATTGGGTGGATTGTGGCCTCGATCCATTGTGGAGACACAAGGAAGCTGTTGCTCGAATGGAGAACGGATGACAGGAGATGTGGTTGACCGCCTACGCTTGACTCTCCATCTTGGTGAGTAGCAACGGAGCAAAGCAGCAGCAACCTGCGGCGCAGAGAGGAGCAAGTTAAGAGAGAGAATCGAGGTGGAAGAAGGCCATATCAGAACATACCTCGTCTATTGGACGCCACATAAGTGAATAGATGGTGATTTAGGGCGCCCTTTAACCGCTTCAAGAATTTGAGGTGTTAAATGACCTATTTTGTAATTAAGAGTTGAATTTTAAATCTTAGCAAGAGTTTGAAGGGTCAAATATACCTTTTTCTAATATAGTTATAAAACCTACTAACAATGTTATGAAAGTATTTTTTAAAACAAATTTTTATATATGAATTTCGCACGACTAGACCTGCCTCGGGTGTACAGGTTACCCCCGCCCCGCCCCAATTGCTTCTAGAAACAGTATGTCCTATATATGAAACCCACCCCAATTCAAAACCCCATAGCTTCTTCCAAAAGCTAGTCCCCTTCTCTCCCCGCCTCCCCCGGCTACTCATCCGACTCCGACGTCACTCCGACGCGGCGCAGCGAAGGAATGGGCGCTGCAAGCTCTCGCGGCCGCAGCGTGGCGAACGAGGAGCTACAGGAGGCGGCTGCCTCCGCCGTGATCTCCGATGCTGCCGCGGCGGGGGCCAGCCAGGCAGTCGAGGCGGAGGTCCGCAGGGCGTTGGCGGCCGCAGCGGGAGCGGAAGCGAGAGGAGGACTCGAGGACGCTGCCCTGGAGGATCCACCGGCCGCTCGGGTCGCTGGCGTGCTGCCGCTGGTGGACGCGCAGAGGGCCGCCGCCGACGGCGCCAGACGAGGAATCGCGGACATGAAGCGCGACTTGAGGCCATCGGCGAGCAGGTTCGCCTGCTTTGGCCAGTGCTTCATCTCCGACCTCACCAATGTGGAGAGTGCGGCCGCATCCGGAGCCGCCGCAGGGGTGAAGGCCGTCGCGCTGATGGTTGCGCAGAACGCGCAGCCCCCCGCCGCCGCCGTGGTAAGTCCTAATATCTAGGGCTTTGGGTTTTGTTCTGAAATCTCCATGCTGACTTTGCTGCGTTCGTTGGTTCCAGGGGATCGATGCACAGCTTGTGGCAGCCGCGGCAGCGACTGGAGCCAGGGCCGGAGCATTGTCCGTGCGTGTGCATCTCGCACCCGGCTCAAATGTAAGTTCCATCCATTACCCAAGTAAAATGTTGACCCCGGTAAAAATTGGGATGGGGATTGGGAGTTTAGAGGAGGGAATTTGTAGTGGGATTGGGCATGGAGTTTGCTTTTAGTCCCAATCTCTTGTTTGGTAGGAGAGATGGACGTCATTTGGTAGACTGGAGATGATCACAGATAGAACAAACTAGATCAGTATTACAGACGCCAGTCGAAATCATTCTGGATTTCCAGCCTGTTAGCTGTTTCATGAACTTGTCGAGGATTGGTTGGTAGTCAACTCTCAGTCTACTGTCCGACAATGGCACTCCAAAATACTTGCTGGGGAAGCTTGTGATCTGACACAAGAAGTTTTTGGTTATCTGCTCGAGATTGATACCCTGACAGCAAATGCGGTTGATCCTGAGCTTTGATACATTGGTCCTGTTGTCTCTGCAAATCTACGTGATGCATTTGATTGCCTTCACTTCTTTGCATGGTTGCAGCTTAGAGCATAACTTGACTAGCATTGTGCTGAGTGTGTACATAGCCAGAACAAAGAGCACGGGCGACATAGGGCCCCCTCCTGGCTGAGTCCACGCTGGTTTCTGATAAGTAAACACACCATTAATAGTCACTATCGTAGAGGGTATTGATAGGATGATTGACAGGGTATTGTATTGTTGGAATTTGGGCTTGACCCAAACAGAAATCCTGAAAATTCCAAAGGCCCACCTCATGAATGGTGGGAAGTGGAAAAAATAGTCCCACATGTATCACCTAGCGTGTAGGTGCGGTTCTTGCGGCTCCATTCCTAGAGTAGATGTTGCCCTCCCTTTACCAGCATGTAGCAGCAATCTCCTTCGAAGCAATGTGATGAGCACTGGTGGTCTCACTGATGTTTCCATCATCACTGCAGGCACCATAAATGGCCTTCACACTCATTAGGGCTTTGGAGCAATACCCTATGGGCAGTTGGGCACTGGAGTATAGGAGCTGCACTGGATCACGAAACAACAGCTAGGAAATAGGGCTTTGAGTGGGAGGTGGATGGGACACTAGGGTCATTTTCAGTGAACCTGCAGAGTTCCTTCGCTGAACGGCATCGGGGGCTCTCTGGGAGCCCGCTTTGCTGTCACAAGCTTCTTTTTGTAGGCATTTGAACATCAATTCTTTCCATCGGGCAATTTCCAGCAGTGTTATTTGAAAAAAAAACTGTGCACAATGGATTGCACCTTTCTTCGGACTTTTGGGGGGGATGTTTCCATTCCATTGTGTCACTTGTGTATGAGTAATCCCCTTGATAAAGCTTTATGTGATCAAGGAACAATCCATGTAAATGAGGGGGATACCATCTTATCAACTAAGTGTTCTAGTTAGATAGGTCAGATATTAGTTATTTTCTTTGCTCCTGGACACGAGTATCATAACAATGCACATTGCACTGAGGGGGTGGGAAGCCTTTTGTATTCCTGTGAAAGAAATGGTCAAACATCTCACAATAATGTATCCTTTAGACTCTAATTTGTTTTACCTCTATTATGTTTCCTGTAGACTGCCAGGTATACAGGTTTGCTGGGGCCAATGCTTGGAGGGTCCTTGCCTGCTTCTACTGCAATTTACCTTCTGCTGCGAGCATCTACTGACCTCGTGAAGCTCCTTGTCTTTGGTGGCGTTGCACTGGGCGTATTTGCAGTATCCTCTGGTTTGATGGCTGGTTTGCTAGGCACATCACCGGAATCAGTTCGTTACAGTAGGCTTGCGACAATGACAGCATTCGGCATCCTTTGGGGCCTCATCACGTTTGCACTATATTCGTTGCTTTCTTCGATAGTCTACAAGGGTTTTTGCGGAGCTGTTGGATGCGCATTGACGATTCTACTGGTGACTCTATGGCTGCGGTATGGTTGGTAAATGGTATGTATTCTTTAGCTGTTTAACATCCAATTTAAATTTGGAGCCGATTCAGTATGCTAAGCCACATCGTTTTCCTTGCAGATGGCTCTGTTATCCATCCGATTGTTGGGAGCAAGAGGTTGAAGTTGATTCTTCATGTATATACCTGGAAGGCTGGAACATTGTGGCTGTTCATACTGACAGTATACATCATTTTTCATGTGACAATTGGGGGCCCGAAGCACGTATATTCTTCCTGACACATACTTCGTTTTCCATGTGATGCTTCGGAGCAAGAGGTGTACATTCCTGGAACATTGCAGCGATTGTATTTTGTTACTTCTTTTGTCACGATCTGATACTGCCCGCTCATATCCCCAAAACTAGAACTCGCAAATTTGCAAGTCAATGAAATATAAACATAATGATTTGATACTATCAGGTAATCTGGTTTTTTCCTGATTTACTGTCTGCTCGTATATCTGTGGCCTATGGGTTATCTCTGGGGCAATTTTCAAGTAAAAAGTTAAACCCTTTGATTTGAACTATTGTGCTCTGGGGCTGACATTTGACCAACGTTTTCAATTAGTTCTGGTTCAGGTAAGTTTCTTGGTGGTGAAATCTGCAAATAATGCTTTGATACCATCATGCATGCTTGGGTATGCTAGTTGCTCTGCTATACATGAGAAAGAATTGAATAGTTGCCTCAAGTACAATATTAGGTGTGGTTGTTATTATTAATCATTGATTTCGGCAGTCTTAACCGTCGATGCGGCGCGTATGTTGTGACTGGAGCAGGAACCGACGAGTAGCTCAAGCAAGGAGGTAACCCTTTGTGCCGATGTCGAGGTAGCCGAGCGCGAGGGCGGAGTAGTCGTGGTCGGGTTACCGATGTCGAGGCGGTCGCTCATGAAGCCGCATGCGCAAAAGAGGCGCCATGGTGATGACGGAGACGCGTCGAGGCAGTCATCGTGGAAGGGGGCGATGCCGAGGTCGATGCAGTCAGGGCTGTCGAGGATGTAGATGAAAAACGGCGATGCAATCGAGGCAGACGCGACGGGAACGGGAGGGTCGATGCCGAAGTCGATGCAGTCAAGCCGCCAGAGCTGAGGCGTGTGCCAAGTTTGCCAGACCCGACAACGCGTCGGGGACGAAAGCACGCACCAGTGTTGCCAGTACCGGATGTACATGGGAGAGGGCCCCAACCAGGCGTGGTTGTGCTGGACGAAGAAGGAGTAGTGCGGGAGCAGACACTCCTACCTGAAGATGAGCAGTCCGGGCGGACGCTCTTGTGTGAAGGCGAGCAGTCCTAACCCAAGGTACGGCGGCGGCGATAGCGCTCGATGTCAGTGATGAAGGCCCGATCAGCATGACGAGGACCAGGTGCAGACAGATGGCGCACAAAAGGTTGCACAACACAGTCGTCGATGCACAGGGGACGGCGATGTAGATGCAACGGCGAGGGGACACATGTGCGGTGGTGCTGCGGCCCGAGGACGGGTCCACTGTGCCACCCGGATGTAGAGGGAGGTCGGAGAGAGGGTGGTTCGACGTTGGATGGCAAAAGAGGGAGGCATGGCGAGGTCGCACACTAAATATTAGGTTGGAAGAAGAGGGGGACAGCGACGCAGTGAGGCGGCGAGGTCATTGCTAACCACCGGTGGTGGAGGACGGGGTGTGGAAGGCGAAGGAGTGGTGCAGAGCTACACCGGCATTGGAGAAGAGAGAGGGAGGGGAGGGGAGCGGCGAGGGAGGGGGAGAGCTAGCCGGCAAGGGAAGCTACGTCGGTGCGGGAGAAGAGAGAGAGGGGAGGGAGAGCAACGGGGATGAAAGGGGAGGGAGGGAGAGCACGAGTAAAAGGTGGGGGAGCGACGACCAACGGGGGAGGGAAAGGTTGGTAGAGTGGTGGCCAGTTAGAGAAGAGAGAGAGTGAAGGCTAGCTATACCATCGGGAGCTCCTCTAACAATATAGCGTACTCTAACTATTTTCTAAGGAAAAGGGTGCATAGTTCCTCGACAAGATTCGGTTTTATGATCAAAGTTTTGCAAGAGTAGGTGTATTTTTGAGAAATTATTATGTACCTAATAACTAATTAATGTCGTCTAAACGAATATCTAACAACGTCATGGTACCATCTTAAATTGTTGATCTGCTCAGGCTTGGAGATTAATCTGCAATTAATACAGGATGTGTAACGCCCCCGTTTCCAGGGGCGCGTACGGACACGGCATTCCGCAACTATTCACGCATGAACAGTTATGGAATGTCGCGCAAGAGTATACCATTGCATGCTTACAACACAAGTCCAGCATATATTTGACATAAGGATTAACATCCAGGTTTTGACAGCGGGGCGTGCAAGCCCAAAGTATATTTACATTACAAAAGACTTCCAGAATCCGCTTCGAGCGCGGCGAAGACCTAGAGCCAAGGATCCTCGTCGAAGAAGAGATCCTCCGGGACCTCCTCAACGGGGAGACTTCCACCTTCGTCTTGATCCTCTAAAGATTAGATTAAGCAAGCCGTGAGCCAATCAACTGGCTCAGCAAGTCCCAAAGGGACCCTAACTTATTACATGCACGGAACATCAAAGGAAGGGAGTATACTTGGTTTAATAATTTGGGTGGATGCAGTTTTATTTGCAATCATTTTATAAAAGGGACTCAAAACTACTCCTCAAGATCTCAGGGGTTTTCAACAAGAGTTCATTAACCAACCTAAACAAGTTAAACATTTACAAAACTACTTAAGCTTTGCGACTGGAATCACCCAAGTGACACAGCTCCAATAACCGGGAGCACGGCGTATTCGAATACCATTTGTTTGACTCTGCAGAGTTTGCTCAGCTTTACCCACACGATCCCTTAACTCCCGCTAAAGAGTTAAGAAAGCCAGGTCGTTTCACTGCTCAGCTCTTTATATAGGCTCTACCCGGTAGAATTCACTCGGGTCTGGCTCGCACACACACACACACACAAAAATAGAAAACGGTGCCGCTTCGAGTGAACTCTACCGTTGTTAGGCACCCAATCACGGCTTGCCTAACCTCACTGCTAAACCTCCTGTAGAGTTTCAATCGAGTTGAGCAGCTACTAGACAAGTGTTGACAAGTCAACTCCTGTGGTTGAGCGATCACTGTGACATTTGCTCAGCGTAAGGGTTTCAGTCCTTATTTTCACATGGTCCGCAACCTCACCAGGCCCGCGACCCAACCTAGGGTAAGCGGTGGGCGAAAACCGTCTAGCGGCGCACCTCAACCCCACTTACCCTACTCCAATCCTAGGGTAAGAGATGGGCGAAAACCGTCTTGCGGTGCACCACAACCCCCTTACCCTACCTTGTGCCCGCAAGCACTCTCCGCTCTAGGGCACGGTGTCCCATACCACCCTACCCTGGAGTCGGGTTTGCAAATTCTATTGGCCCGCAGCCACAACCTTATTAGTGTAAGACTTTGCATGATAATAATACCCTATAATTTATCTAGATTAACAGATATTTATTTCTAGGGTTACAGAGGCATGGCAACAAATTTAACAGGGCATTTAACGGTGGTAGGATTAACTACATAACAAGTCATTCTAAACATTTTATTTTATTTCAAACTAACATTTCACAATTAGCATAATGCAAATAGCATATTAACATAAATAAACATCATGGGTTGCAATATGATCAAAGGATTTGGGACTTGCCGTCAATCCGAATGATTTCCGCTAGCTCGAACGAAGAACCTCCTGGCTCCTGTGACTGCACTTGAACTTCCGGAGACTCTGACACTAGCGCAAACATATAAAACAAATTAAATCCAGCTTGAGACTAATCAAGCGAGGAAAAATAAACTATTTAAAAAGGAGTAAAATGCATAAATCCTTCAAATGGAATTTTAGGAATTTATTTGGGATGGATCTGTGGAAATGGAGGTCACCAAAGGGTCTGGAATATTATTTGGAGCAAGGTGGTGAAATTTGGGAATTTTTGGGATTTTCTGTGATTTTCTAGGATTTATTTGGATTTTCTGGGATTTTAGAAATTGATAAACTCGGGAAAAATCCAATGAACAGTGCGGCCCGGCCGCTTTGCTACAGTGCGGCCCGGCACTGCTTGGCCCGCGCGGCCCACGGGCGGCGACGCGCGCGCGCACTCGGGCGACGGAGCAGGCCGGCGCGGCCCACTCCCACGCGCGCTCACGCGGTCGCGATGCGCGACACGCGGCTCGGGCGGACGGGGCGGATGGCGAGCGGGCGAACGGCGCGGATGCGGCGGGAGGAGATCGGACGGCAATGAAGACGGGAAGGCGGGCGAAACAGTTCAGAAGATCCGACGGTCGACGTTAGAAGGTGGCGATGGGATCGGTCGGCGGAGGGAAGGCCACGTCGCGGGGAGGAGTCGTCTTCCTCCTCCAGCCGCTACAGAAACCCCGCGCCGAGGTTACGGTGGCGACGGCGGTCTGGGCGCTAGGAAGCTCGTCGGCGACCACCGAGGGCACCGGCGGGTGCGACTTCGAGAGGGGAACCCGTTTTAGGCGGTTGGAAGGAGCGGGAACCAACGGAGGGGACGGGAGGTAGAAGGGGGCGGTTCGGGTGCTTGGAGGCGAGGGAGATCACCGGCGGCGAGTTAGCTCAAACGGCCGCGGCTACATGTTCAAGGGGCCCAGGGGCTCACATTGGTGGCGACGGCGGAGGCTGGGGAGCTTCGGAGCGGGCTGGCCACGGGAGAGGTGCGACGGCCGGAGAGGAGCTTCGACGGCGGCGCTCCTCGGGCAAACACCTGTCCAACGGCAAGCACCAAAGGAGTCAGTGAGGGGAGGTGGTGCTCTCGACGAATGCAATCGAGGAATGAGGGAGAGGAGAGGGAGATTGGCTTCGGGGTGCCGCCGGCTCACAAGGCGGCAATGGGGAAGCTCCGGGCGGCGGGACGTCAATCGGCCGCTCGGGGAGCTTCTCTGGAGGCTGGGGAGGCGAATGGAGGTGGTGGAGCGGCTCGGGAAGCAAAGGAGGAGCGAGGAGCCGGAGGGGGAATTTTATACCCCGAGCGGAGGGGAGCGGGGCGTGGAGGGGAAGCCAACGGGCGGGCTCCGGGGTCAACAGGAGTGACGGGGGCAGTTGGGGGCGTCTCCTCCGCGCAGACGGGGCGGTGACGGGGCTCTGCACAGTGTTAATGGCGACGAGACGGGAGAGGGGCAGATGAGTCGCGGGCATGGGCGAGGTAGCGTCCGCGCGCGGGAGAGGGAGAAGCCGGGGCTGACAGGCGGGTCCCAGGGCGGACGCGGGGCGACGCGTGGCGCGGAGGCGCCCACGGATTTGGACCGTGGCGATCGGGACGGCGCGGGCGCGAGGAGGGGATCCGAGGGCGGCGCTGTCCGCGCGAGGGGAGGCGGGCGCAAAGCGCAGCGCGCAGCGCGCAGCGCGCAGCGCGCAGCGCTCCGCGCGTGCGCGAGGCGAAGGCGGAAAGGAGCCGGGGCGCCAACGGGCGAGGGGAGCGCGGAAAACGCTGGGCGCGGGAGAAGGCGGGATCGGGGCGGCGCCAACGCGAGAGAAGAGCGGGAGGCGCTGGGGAGGAGAGGAGGCGGAAAGACAGAAGGTGCCAACGAGTAGCCCTGGGCGTTCGGTACTACCGAACCGATCGGTTCGGTTCCTCGGTACCCATACAAATTTGGTTCCTACGAATCTCGGTACCGTTCGGTTCCTGAAAAAACTCGGTACCGAAGAAATTCGGTATCGGTTCTTTCGGTTCGGTTCCGGTATTTACCGAAATTACCGAACAGGGTACAGCAGCATGTAACATCAAGTTCAATAGCCAATTTTGACATAAATGTAACATGATTTCATATAGAATAAGTGCCAAATCATACAGAGAAAAAGCCACAAATACATAATATTTCGGTAGTTCGGTATTTCGGTAAACCGAGGCACCGAACCGAATTTCCTCGGTAAATTCGGTTCCTGAGAACCTGGAACCGAAATTTTCGGTTTCGGTACTTTCGGTTCGGATCTCGGTAAATTCGATTCGGTACTCGGTTTTCGGTTTTTTGTGCCCAGGGTGACCAACGAGAGGGGGAAGGCGCCAGGCCGAAAAGGGAAAGCGGCGGCGGGGAAAACTTTCCCAAAAAGGAATGTTTTCAAAATTCACTCAAAAATGCAGCAAAATTAAGGAAATTTATGTTTGAAATTTTGGGGCTTTTCAACCTACCCCCCTTAAAAGAATCTCGACCCCGAGATCAACTTGGTCCAGGGAGTAACTTGGAAAAATCCCGCTGCAAGTCTGATTCTCGTTCCCAAGTGGACTCATCCGCTGAATGATTCTTCCATTGCACTCTGCAAAATCTGATATTCTTGTTTCTGAACTGCCTCTCTGATGTTTCAAGTATTTGCATTGGTTCTTCAGCATACGTGCAGTCATCCTGCAGTTCAATATCTGACAATGGCACTTCATCTGTTGGTTGTCGCAGACACTTTCGAAGCTGAGATACGTGGAACACATTGTGCATTCTTGACAAGTTGGGTGGGAGCTGCACTTGATAAGCTACTTCCCCGACTCTTCCGATAATCTGAAACGGTCCCACATATCTTGGTGGTAATTTGCCTTTAACTTGAAATCTCTTAACTATTTTGAATGGAGTGACTTTGATGTAGACGAAATCTCCAACTTCAAAGCTCAAATCCTTCCTGCGGTTATCTGCATAGCTCTTCTGTCGGTCTTGTGCCATCTTGAGTCTGTCTCTGACAATTCTAACATGTTCTTCTGCGTCTTGAACAATCTGAGGACCAATAAGTTGTCGCTCTCCTGTTTCTGTCCAATTCAGAGGGGTTCTGCATTTTCTGCCATAAAGTGCTTCAAATGGGGTCATTTGGATACTAGCTTGGTAGCTATTGTTGTATGAGAATTGAGCGAATGGTAAGCAAGTATTCCAGGCTGCACCATACACAATAGCACAAGCTCTCAACATATCTTCCAAAATCTGATTTGTTCTTTCTGTCTGTCCATCCGTCTGTGGGTGATATGCTGAACTGAAATTCAGATCGGTGCCCATTGCTTCATGTAATTTCTCCCAGAACTTAGATGTAAATTGTGCTCCTCTATCTGACACAATTTTCTTCGGAACTCCATGTAGAGTCACAATTCTAGTCAAGTATAACTCAGCAAGTTTATCTTTCCCATAAGTTTGCTTGATCGGGAGGAAATGAGCTACTTTAGTCAATCTATCGACAATGACCCAAATAGCATCATATCCCTCACGAGTCTTGGGAAGTCCAGTAATGAAATCCATGCCGATACTGTCCCATTTCCATTCGGGTATTGGCAAAGGTTGCAACAATCCCGATGGTTTCTGGTGGTCTATCTTGATCTGCTGGCAGACATCACATTTAGCTACGTACTCTGCCACTTCCTTCTTCATCTGGTTCCACCAATACTTCTTCTTCAGATCTTGGTACATCTTAGTACCTCCTGGGTGAATTGAGAATTGAGATGAATGAGCTTCAGACAAGATCAACTCTCTCAACTCTTTCTTGTTTGGTATACAATAGCGACCACGAAAGGTGAGAATTCCATGCTCATCTATTGCATACTCTGCTGACTCTTCTCCTTGAATATCCTTTTTCAGTTTTTGAATCTCTTCATCTTCATCTTGTGCTGCCTTAATCTGATCTGTTAATAACGGTTGAATTTTTAATGTTGTTTCTTCACCCTGTTCTGTGATCACCAAGTTCAGTCGTATTATGTCCCTTTGCAATTCTGGCGGATACTCTGTGGTGCTAACTTTGCTTGGGTGAGCCTTTCGGCTGAGGGCATCGGCAACTACATTGGCCTTGCCCGGGTGATACTGAAGATCAACATCATAGTCTTTTATCAGCTCTAGCCATCTGCGTTGTCTCATGTTCAATTCTGGCTGTGTGAACAGGTACTTGAGACTCTTGTGATCAGAAAATATCTCACATCGATTCCCCAACAGGTAGTGCCGCCAAATTTTTAGTGCATGCACTACAGCTGCTAGTTCTAAATCGTGTGTGGGATAATTCTCCTCATGCGGCTTCAACTGTCTTGAGGCATAAGCGACAACCTTTCCGTCTTGCATAAGCACACATCCCAAACCTTACTTTGAGGCATCACAATATATTTGGAACTCTTTCTTTGGGTTGGGCAATATCAAAACGGGCGTGGTTGTCAATTTGGTCTTTAACATCTGAAAACTTTCTTCACATGCATCTGTCCATGTAAACGGCTTGTCCTTCTTCAACAGTTGGGTGAGTGGGCGTGAGATTCTCGAGAAACCCTCTATGAATCGGCGATAATAGCCCGCCAATCCAAGAAAACTCCTCACTTCAGTCACTGTCTTGGGTTGTTTCCACTCCATAACCGCTGAAATCTTTTCTGGATCGACTTTGACTCCATCTTCAGATATAATATGACCCAAGAAAGCAACTTCTCTCAGCCAAAAACTGCACTTGTCAAACTTTGCATATAACTGATGTTCCCTCAGTCTTGACAATACCATGTGCAAATGTTGTCTGTGCTCTTCTTCACTCTTGGAATATATCAGGATGTCATCAATGAAGACAATCACAAATCGATCCAATTGGTCCATATGCACCAGGTTCATAAGATTCATGAAATACGCTGGTGCATTAGTTAGACCAAATGGCACGACCGTGAACTCAAATAATCCATATCTGGTGATGAAAGCAGTCTTCTCTCGATCTTGCTCTCCGATTTTAAGCTGATGATAACCCGAGCGCAGATCGATCTTGGAAAACACTTTGGCACCCTTGAGTTGATCAAACAAGTCATCAATCCTTGGCAACGGGTATTTGTTTTTAATTGTGGCTGCATTCAACCCTCTGTAATCAACACACATTCTCAGCTCTCCATTCTTCTTCTTCACAAACAGAACTGGGGCTGACCAAGGTGAAACACTTGGTCGAATGAATTCTTTTTCCAATAGTTCATCCAACTGCTTCTTCAGTTCTTTTAACTCACTGGCTGACATTCTATACTGATGTTTGGCAATTGGCTTGGTACCAGGTACCAATTCAATAGCAAGTTCCACTTGTCTGTCAGGAGGTCTTCCTGGTAATTCTTCCGGAAATACATCTGGATACTCTTGTACCACTGGTACTAGATTAGGTGTGGCTGCTATCATGTTGATCATACGCTTCCTGGCATCTTTTAATACTTCTCGATCTGTCTCTACTACCACTTTCTGACCTTCAGAATTGACCAATGACACTGTCTTGATCTCACAGTCTACCTTGCCTTTGTTCTTGGCCAACCAGTTCATGCCCAAAATGGCATCTAATCCTGTCATATCTAGTTGCAACAAATCTGCTCTAAAATCTACCCCTTGGATTTTTATACTGAGTCCCGCACACCCATTGTGGGACTCCATTCTAACCCCAGGGGTCTCAACCACATAAGGCCTTGGTAAAGCAACAGAAAGTAACTGATTTCTTGAAGCGAAACTCTTCGAAATAAATGAATGCGTTGCACCAGGATCAAACAAAATCAATGCAGGTATGGAGTTGATTGGGAACATACCAGCAATGATATCGCTAGCTCCTGCTGCGTCCTCTGTCGACACATGGTTAACCCTCGCATAGAAGGTGGATCTGGTACGGCCTCTGCCTCGGCCTACTGACGTGAAATTGGCTGTGCCGGCTGGAGACTGGGGTCCAGCTGCTTTGATCTGTAGATATCCTCCCTTGGGAGTGCCAGGGCTTGACTGTGTCTTGTTTTCTTGCTGTTGCTGATTTTGGACATGCAGTCTTGCCGCATCAGATGGCAAGTTCCTTCTAGGACATTGATCTCTGTAGTGCCCAATTTCTCCGCAGTGGAAACAAGCATTGGATCTCTTTGGGCAGCTACTAGCAAGATGATTTCCACCACAGGTGGGGCATTTGAGCGCCAGGGGTAAAAGAGAAGTGCTCTGCTGAGACAGGTTAGATTGGTTCCTGGGCAACATCATAAACTGGCGGGAGGATTGGGATCGATATGAGGGTGATCCCACAGTCTTGATTCGCTGAGCACTGTGCGAAGAAGGCTGTGATTTGTGTACTGCCTTACGCTTTCTATAATCCTCCATTTCTCCTCGTGCTCCCTCTGAGTTGATCAAACTGTCTACCATGTCATGTAAATCCTGGAACTTCAGAGCTGAAATATGAAATTTCAGAGACTGCTGTAATCCTGCCCTGAATTTACTCATCTTCTTGTCTTCGCTGTCAACATCTTCCGGAGCAAATCTGGATAGATGGTTGAATTGATGTAAGTACTCCATAACAGTGCGTCCTCCTTGCTTAAGCGCAAGAAACTCCCGACGTTTAGCCTCCATGACGCCATCTGGTATGTGTGCCTTGCGGAAGGCCTTTGAAAAGTCTTCCCAACTAATTTCTCTGTTCTGTAGGGTACGTTGGTAGTTGATCCACCACGTAGCTGCAGCACCCTGCAACTGGTGGGATGCGTATAACACCTTCTCTTTGTCATCGCATTGTGCTGTTTGAAGCTTTCTCTCCACGTCCACAAGCCAATCCTCAGCTACCATGGGGTCAGCGGAGGTGGAGAAGACCGGTGGACGTGTCTTCAGAAAATCCGTCCATCGGGTGGAAATTGGAGAACCATCCCGAGGAGCATTATTCCCACTAGGAAAACTGGGGGATCGGGTTGCAATCTGTTCAAGAAGCTGAGCTTGCTGATCTAACACTTTCAAGATATTCTGCTCTCCTTGATATCGATTTTGTTCTAACATTGCAATAACATCGGCAAGTGTTTTCGGGTCGGTGGCAGGTGCACCCTGCCCGCTGGTCTGACCCGTCTGCTCTGCTGGCTCCATCTGTTTATTGGGAACTTGAGGTTAGCTTTGCAGCGGCTTTGACAATTAAGAGCAGGTAAGTAAGACTTCGAATTTCAAGGTAAGTATAGGGTGAACAGGGTAAGTACGAGAGTGAAAGGGGACAGAAGAAAGCTTTGAACACAAGAGGAACATACAGATAATTAAGTAAACAAATTAAAAGAGATAGCAAACATAATTCACATTAAGCAAGTGGTGCACAGACCACATAAAGGTTCATGTTACACTTGCCTTACATTACAAAAGTATTACTAATACAAAAGGTCAGGCTACGCTAGCGGTCAGCGTCTACTCCTCCATATCCTCAAGCGCTGGGAGGGTCAAGCGGGGCAGCGGGGCGGAACCGGGCACGGTACTGTGCCGCAGTCATCCGGCGCTTGGGCCTAGACTGCACTGAAGCACAGGAGGAGTGAACGCTGGGCGACTCTGCATTATCTGAGATCTCTGCTGCCTCCTGGGCCTCAAAGCGGAGAAGGGACTCCCGGAGGCGCTGAACCTCCTCGCGGGCGTCCCAAAGCTGCCTCCGCAGAACTCTGGCCTCCTCGACTGCTCCGTCGTAGCAGACGACCTGCTGCGTCATAAGGGTGGCGATGCCCGCCAGGCGGGGATCGTCATCCTCACCGAACCTAGGGACTATAAAGTCCCCAAAGTGCGGACGCGGCACCAGGTCGAAGGGCGTCCCTGCTAGCTCCTGGTGGTAGTAGTCCCTGAGGTAGAGTGCGGCCTTCTGAGCCACATCCTGAACAGCATCCTCCTCGTTCACCCGACGGGCGGTGAACTTCCGCTTCCTGTCTGGGCGGACAGGCAACGGATCAAGAACCACCCAAGCCTCGTATTCGTAGAACTGGTCCTGGCGAAACTGTCCCACAGCATGGTACACCGGGTTGAAGTTGCCTCTCGCTCCAAGGTGCTTCCGCATCTCCCACACCTTGCGGGCCCAACCATCCATACGGTCGGGGCGGGAGAAGATGTGGTGCACCATCTGCCGGAAACGAAAATTTTGAAGTTAGACAAGTGAGATAATAAACATTTGCGAAAATTAAAGCTTATGCAGAAATAAACTAAGACAGGGAAAGTAGCAACAAGAGAGGAACAAGACAGCAATAATACTTATATTTTTCATAAACTC
Source organism: Dendrocalamus latiflorus (assembly GCA_017311315.1). NCBI lineage: Eukaryota > Viridiplantae > Streptophyta > Magnoliopsida > Poales > Poaceae > Dendrocalamus > Dendrocalamus latiflorus. The sequence continues at coordinate 4,093,952 of CM029630.1, read as the reverse complement.
TTTTTATGCCTTAAATTAATTTTTGCGATAAAATCGCTTCCTAAACAGCCTTAGGTCTTAACCTACGGTCAAAGAGCCTGCTCTGATACCACTTCTTGTAACGCCCCCGTTTCCAGGGGCGCGTACGGACACGGCATTCCGCAACTATTCACGCATGAACAGTTATGGAATGTCGCGCAAGGGTATACCATTGCATGCTTACAACACAAGTCCAGCATATATTTGACATAAGGATTAACATCCAGGTTTTGACAGCGGGGCGTGCAAGCCCAAAGTATATTTACATTACAAAAGACTTCCAGAATCCGCTTCGAGCGCGGCGAAGACCTAGAGCCAAGGATCCTCGTCGAAGAAGAGATCCTCCGGGACCTCCTCAACGGGACCCAAAACTACTCCTCAAGATCTCAGGGGTTTTCAACAAGAGTTCATTAACCAACCTAAACAAGTTAAACATTTACAAAACTACTTAAGCTTTGCGACTGGAATCACCCAAGTGACACAGCTCCAATAACCGGGAGCACGGCGTATTCGAATACCATTTGTTTGACTCTGCAGAGTTTGCTCAGCTTTACCCACACGATCCCTTAACTCCCGCTAAAGAGTTAAGAAAGCCAGGTCGTTTCACTGCTCAGCTCTTTATATAGGCTCTACCCGGTAGAATTCACTCGGGTCTGGCTCGCACACACACACACACAAAAATAGAAAACGGTGCCGCTTCGAGTGAACTCTACCGTTGTTAGGCACCCAATCACGGCTTGCCTAACCTCACTGCTAAACCTCCTGTAGAGTTTCAATCGAGTTGAGCAGCTACTAGACAAGTGTTGACAAGTCAACTCCTGTGGTTGAGCGATCACTGTGACATTTGCTCAGCGTAAGGGTTTCAGTCCTTATTTTCACATGGTCCGCAACCTCACCAGGCCCGCGACCCAACCTAGGGTAAGCGGTGGGCGAAAACCGTCTAGCCGCGCACCTCAACCCCACTTACCCTACTCCAATCCTAGGGTAAGAGATGGGCGAAAACCGTCTTGCGGTGCACCACAACCCCCTTACCCTACCTTGTGCCCGCAAGCACTCTCCGCTCTAGGGCACGGTGTCCCATACCACCCTACCCTGGAGTCGGGTTTGCAAATTCTATTGGCCCGCAGCCACAACCTTATTAGTGTAAGACTTTGCATGATAATAATACCCTATAATTTATCTAGATTAACAGATATTTATTTCTAGGGTTACAGAGGCATGGCAACAAATTTAACAGGGCATTTAACGGTGGTAGGATTAACTACATAACAAGTCATTCTAAACATTTTATTTTATTTCAAACTAACATTTCACAATTAGCATAATGCAAATAGCATATTAACATAAATAAACATCATGGGTTGCAATATGATCAAAGGATTTGGGACTTGCCGTCAATCCGAATGATTTCCGCTAGCTCGAACGAAGAACCTCCTGGCTCCTGTGACTGCACTTGAACTTCCGGAGACTCTGACACTAGCGCAAACATATAAAACAAATTAAATCCAGCTTGAGACTAATCAAGCGAGGAAAAATAAACTATTTAAAAAGGAGTAAAATGCATAAATCCTTCAAATGGAATTTTAGGAATTTATTTGGGATGGATCTGTGGAAATGGAGGTCACCAAAGGGTCTGGAATATTATTTGGAGCAAGGTGGTGAAATTTGGGAATTTTTGGGATTTTCTGTGATTTTCTAGGATTTATTTGGATTTTCTGGGATTTTAGAAATTGATAAACTCGGGAAAAATCCAATGAACAGTGCGGCCCGGCCGCTTTGCTACAGTGCGGCCCGGCACTGCTTGGCCCGCGCGGCCCACGGGCGGCGACGCGCGCGCGCACTCGGGCGACGGAGCAGGCCGGCGCGGCCCACTCCCACGCGCGCTCACGCGGTCGCGATGCGCGACACGCGGCTCGGGCGGACGGGGCGGATGGCGAGCGGGCGAACGGCGCGGATGCGGCGGGAGGAGATCGGACGGCAATGAAGACGGGAAGGCGGGCGAAACAGTTCGGAAGATCCGACGGTCGACGTTAGAAGGTGGCGATGGGATCGGTCGGCGGAGGGAAGGCCACGTCGCGGGGAGGAGTCGTCTTCCTCCTCCAGCCGCTACAGTAACCCCGCGGCGAGGTTACGGTGGCGACGGCGGTCTGGGCGCTAGGAAGCTCGTCGGCGACCACCGAGGGCACCGGCGGGTGCGGCTTCGAGAGGGGAACCCGTTTTAGGCGGTTGGAAGGAGCGGGAACCAACGGAGGGGACGGGAGGTAGAAGGGGGCGGTTCGGGTGCTTGGAGGCGAGGGAGATCACCGGCGGCGAGTTAGCTCAAACGGCCGCGGCTACACGTTCAAGGGGCCCAGGGGCTCACATTGGTGGCGACGGCCGGAGAGGAGCTTCGACGGCGGCGCTCCTCGGGCAAACACCTGTCCAACGGCAAGCACCAAAGGAGTCAGTGATGGGAGGTGGTGCTCTCGACGAATGCAATCGAGGAATGAGGGAGAGGAGAGGGAGATTGGCTTTGGGGTGCCGCCGGCTCACAAGGCGGCAATGGGGAAGCTCCGGGCGGCGGGACGTCAATCGGCCGCTCGGGGAGCTTCTCTGGAGGCTGGGGAGGCGAATGGAGGTGGTGGAGCGGCTCGGGAAGCAAAGGAGGAGCGAGGAGCCGGAGGGGGAATTTTATACCCCGAGCGGAGGGGAGCGGGGCGTGGAGGGGAAGCCAACGGGCGGGCTCCGGGGTCAACAGGAGTGACGGGGGCAGTTGGGGGCGTCTCCTCCGCGCAGACGGGGCGGTGACGGGGCTCTGCACAGTGTTAATGGCGACGGGACGGGAGAGGGGCAGGTGAGTCGCGGGCATGGGCGAGGTAGCGTCCGCGCGTGGGAGAGGGAGAAGCCGGGGCTGACAGGCGGGTCCCAGGGCGGACGCGGGGCGACGCGTGGCGCGGAGGCGCCCACGGATTTGGACCGTGGCGGTCGGGACGGCGCGGGCGCGAGGAGGGGTTCCGAGGGCGGCGTTGTCCGCGCGAGGGGAGGCGGGCGCAAAGCGCAGCGCGCAGCGCTCCGCGCGTGCGCGAGGCGAAGGCGGAAAGGAGCCGGGGCGCCAACGGGCGAGGGGAGCGCGGAAAACGCTGGGCGCGGGAGAAGGCGGGATCGGGGCGGCGCCAACGCGAGAGAAGAGCGGGAGGCGCTGGGGAGGAGAGGAGGCGGAAAGAGAGAAGGCGCCAATGAGAGGGGGAAGGCGCCAGGCCGAAAAGGGAAAGCGGCGGCGGGGAAAACTTTCCCAAAAAGGAAAGTTTTCAAAATTCACTCAAAAATGCAGCAAAAATTAAGGAAATTTTTGTTTGAAATTTTGGGGCTTTTCATGATGGATTTGTAGTTTTGTGCAACCGCGTAGCTTGGAACGAACTAACTACACACGCGAGCTCTGATTAATTATGCATTAAACCGACCACCCAGCTGAGTCATCGTACGTGGAGGCAGCTGATCGATCATCCGGCGAAATTGTAGTGGTCGATGCCCACGTAGGATGACAGCAGCCATATCAGCGCGCAGACGACGATCATACCGGAGAGGCCTACCACCACGGAGGAGTCGGTCTCCGTCTCCGGAGGGTGCTTCGCGAAGTAGATCGCCATGCACGCGAAGGCCAAGATCGCAACGCAGAAGCCGGCCTGCAACGGTTCAATTTAAGAATCAATGTAATCACCAATCAAACCAAGGTGATGATCACCTTAAATAAATAGCACATTAATAAAACCCTAGCATGTGTACCTGCATCGCGAACCAGCAGAGACTGCCTCGTTTCGCCGGATGATCAGCAGCAGGTTGAGGCCAAGGCTGAGGCTGGGGCTGGGGCAGGTGTTGGACGTGGTGATGAGGAGGGGGCAGGAGGCCAAGCGGCCGAGGCCGGTCGCCGTCCACGGCGTGGATGATGAACTCCGGCTCGTGCCGCGGGTGGTCTTGGTCGGAGTCGGAGTCGGGATCCATGGCCGCCGGCAAGACGATCGACAGGGACCAAAACCTATAGATTCAAGAAGAATTAATAGGACGCGGCCGACTCGATCGATTGCTTCAGATATATAATATGCATGGGCCACCGATCGATCGAGCGAAATTATTAAGCTTGCTCCCCTAGATTGCCGTATGCATGCAACAACTATATCTTTCCGATTCGTATGACTTGCGGCCGGCTGTACGTTTCCGATCCGACCTTATGGGGAAATCCAAACTAGATCCGGAAGTTGGGCGAACCGTGCCGGCACAACTCGGGTCTACCATATTTCATACCGTTTTGTTCCGTGTCGGCTCGATCCAGTCATCTCACCGTGCTATATCGTGCCGGCCTGCCTTGTATCCTGCCAAGTCCCAAAATGGCCGAAAGCCCGCCGTGTCAACGTTCATGCTGTGCCAGGTCAAACCCAGCTCGAAGTAACTATATACGACGAAGGCAGTGGCGGTCGCCATTTTTCTTTCTCTTGTACCTGCCTTGTTAAAAATTAGTTGAAATTGAATTAATTGCATAAAAACATGGGCACGCAATGACGTAAATATTTCAAAAAAAAATGTAATTTTCTTAATATTTTAAAAATATGATGTTACTGCCTCGTTAAAAACCTTACACCCCAGAATAGGGTTCCCCGAGTAAGGAAAAGAGTACGGTAGCAATGCATGTACATACTAACTATAACAATATGCGTACATAGTATCTACTTATCAATGTCTAGGTCGTTCATGTGTTCGAGGTCAGTGTACGCCTGTACAATTTCAAGATCCTCTAGTTGATGCTGTTGCCGCTCTTTGGCTAATTCTTAGTCTTTAGCGCATGTGATTGCCTCCATCATTCTGGACGTAAGAAATGATCTTATTTCTTCGATTATTCTCCCTTCCGTGTTGAACATCGCTTCTGAAGAGATGGTCAACTAGCACCAGGAGAACAACCCGTGCAAAATGTGATAGCACAGGAAATATGAGCTTGTTGTTCAACCACCACTCGAGTAAGTCTATCTTTCCTCTACCAATAAGATCAGGATCAATATTTGCAAAATCATGCTCAAGTAGTGGTTCAGCTCCGAGACAGAATTTCACTTGGAGGCCGCCTGAAACTAAGAGGACAGAGAAATAGACTTGCCCTTTAGCTTCTTCGATAAGTGTGATGTCAAGCTTGTCTTTTCTTGTTGCATCTGCTGTGAGGCCCCCGATCTTCTGTTGCTACCAAACTTATCATGATACATACGAAAAACACGAAAAAGCCCATCTTTGACATGTGCAAAAGCATCTGAATAATTAAGGCCAAGGCATTCACCTATTCCCTTCATGCCAACCTGTAAACCTGCCAACTTTTTTTTGTAAAATCTAAAATGATAACAAACCAATATAAGTGTGAAATAGAACTAAAATATTTAATAATTTTTTCTCCATTGCTACGATGGCATAGCCTAAAAGGGGATCCTCCCTATATTTGGCAGTTTTGTCTACAATTAACCAAATAAATTTTATAACTAAGCAAGAGGTAGGATAATAAACACTAGCTAGAATATTTGTTGCCTTATAAAAAGGTCTTAAAAACTCTAAAAAAAGACTAGCAATCTGCCAATCTGAATTAGTAATTACCAATTTATTATTTTGATAGTTAGCATTGACAAAATAGATATAACATGTTTGTACCCTTGTATCTTCTTTAACATGATATATGTCGAGTCCGCCTCACCTACATGTTAAGATCAAATTTTCTTGACTCTTTCCCATTGGCAACGCAATACTCCACGAACCTGGCTACCACTTGTAGGAAACTTATGAGATAAGGAATAGTATCACAGGTATAGTTCAAATATGCACCAATTGCTTGCATACCGTCTTAAACAACAAGATTCAAGATGTGGCATACACATCTCTGATGGAGGACATAACTACCAATATATGTTTGCAATCTTGGGGTGAGGATGTTTATAGTCATTGTGTTTGCCGTTGCATTATCAAGTTATAGAAACAATTTTATTATCTATCTTAAAATCATCAGGTACGTGTAGTATACGCTCAGTAATGGCCTCTCCCGTGTGTGATTCATTTATTATTTTAAATCCTATGACTCTCTTATTTAGCTTATAATTATCGTCTAAGTAATGGTCTGCAATACTAAGGTAGGCACTTTTCTTGTATGATGATATCGAAATATATGAGGTTATGGCAAAAGAAAACTGAACTTATTAGAATAATTCTTTTAGCTCTATTAATTCCTTTTGATACATCCGTAAAATATCAGATGTAGTAGTTCTCCTACCAACATGTTGGTATTATGGGCAAAAGTTGCGTTGGATCATTCTTTCGAACGCGCAACTTTCGAACGCCAAGGCCTTGAGAAGTCTCACACGGTATGTAGGGTGAAACTTTAGTGAAGGCGTGGCTAGGTTGACGGCTTGTATTGTAAAGGTCTTATTATGATTTCTCAGTCGCACGCCTTCAGAAACGTGTAGTAGCTGACATTATAAGTTAATCATATCTTGTAAATAAAATTGTACAATCTCTACAAAATGTATAAAATATCTTGGATAGCCATTCCCACGGTCATGGGCATGTTAATTAAAGTTTTTCAAGGCTTAGACTTTGATTTCAAAAACTGGTTTAAATAAAAATGTTAGAATCTTTTTGGAGAAGGATGGTCCAGATGGGATACCCGTGGTTAAATTAGTGTCAGGTCGGTGCCTACGTTAATGGTACTAATTTGTTCAAATTACTGTCTTTACATACTATATTAAATTTAGCAATTTCCTATCTACTTATTGTATTTTTTAAATTATGTTTTACGCTCAAATAACCCTACATGCCTTCACTTGTTGCCCTTATATTAACAATACATTTCCCGTATAACTTGCGAAGTATATTTTATGTGCTCACTCTTGCTTAATTCTATTGGTCAGAGGAGGAGGACTTCAATTATGATGAGGATCAAGATGAGTAGGCTCCGTCTTACTGTTGTCTACTTGTGGGCATGCTTCTTGGGCTTTACCGCTTTATTTTCTTATTTCCGCTATTGTTTCCTTTTATTTATTTTGCTAATAAGCAGTGATGATGCAAAACTTGGTCACAAGGCCATACCCTTTACTTAATAAAGTTTGTAATTATGTATGATATGTATACCTGTTATCACTGTGTACACTAGCTGATCCTGGATTAGTGTGATTAACACAGAGGATCCGAAGGTGTTGCTTCCGAGTCCAACAGATGGTCAGTTGATTGGGAACAAAAGCTGTAAATTTTGCTATAATTTGTACTGTCATTGTTAATGTAAAGAGAGCTGCAATATTTTTATTTGATTGAAGGCAAATTTTAATTGTTGCTCAATGGATGTAATTTAGTTGCTGCAAAAGGACTGTAATTAATTAACTGTTGTGTGTGTATGTGTGTATATATTTGAGTTGAACGCTTTTACTTGTCACGCGATTACATTTTATTTGTCAATCTAGTGTATATAAATGGTTTTCATCCTCGTCGATGAAAATGTGGAAGCAACGTATTTGTTTATCGCCTGCCAATTTCAATTTAAACTAATACACATAAAAGTTTAAATTACCCCGTATTCTAATCATCAGTTATTTAATTAATCCTGCCTAGCTTCGTAACTCCTCGCTTAATGTACTTCTATGGCGGGACAATGCCAGCCATCCGGGAGCTTGCAAATCCTCCCATCGTCTACGTCATCGTCGCTTGCAATTTATTAAAATTTCTCACAGATTATTTTCTTCTTTGCATTAGTAGTCACGTACGTGACAAAAAGGCACTAATTTTCTGGATGTTGGCTTTGCCATCGCGAACTCACGACATGGGGCTGGATGGGGTAGATTGTGGCCTCGATCCATTGTGGAGACACAAGGAAGCTGTTGCTCGAATGGAGAACGGATGACAGGAGATGTGGTTGACCGCCTACGCTTGACTCTCCATCTTGGTGAGTAGCAACGGAGCAAAGCAGCAGCAACCGGCGGCGCAGAGAGAAGCAAGTTAAGAGAGAGAATCGAGGTGGAAGAAGGTCATATGAGAACATACCTCGTCTATTGGACGCCACATAAGTGAATAGATGGTGATTTAGGGCGCCCTTTAACCGTTTCAAGAATTTGAGGTGTTAAATGACCTATTTTGTAATTAAGAGTTGAATTTTAAATCTTAGCAAGAGTTTGAAGGGTCAAATATACCTTTTTCTAATATAGTTATAAAACCTACTAACAATGTTATGAAAGTATTTTTTAAAACAAATTTTTATATATGAATTTCGCACGACTAGACCTGCCTCGGGTGTACAGGTTACCCCCGCCCCGCCCCAATTGCTTCTAGAAACAGTATGTCCTATATATGAAACCCACCCCAATTCAAAACCCCATAGCTTCTTCCAAAAGCTAGTCCCCTTCTCTCCCCGCCTCCCCCGGCTACTCATCCGACTCCGACGTCACTCCGACGCGCCGCAGCGAAGGAATGGGCGCTGCAAGCTCTCGCGGCCGCAGCGTGGCGAACGAGGAGCCGAACCGTGGCTCCAGCGGGGCGATGTCGGCAAGCCGCCGGGACCGAGCGTGGCTCGAGGCGAAGCCTGCGGACGCCGGAGTAGCCAGAGCCGGTGAAGTCAGCGGGCGTCGGCGTGTCGAATGCAAGGAACTGAGAGGGGAGAGGAGACTCGTTGCGCGGCAGGAGCTGGGGCGGCGGCTCAGACGCTCCCGCCAAAAAGCATTCCCGCGCAGGAGAGGAATCTTGAGGTGGAGCTTGCATTGTGAGCATCAGCCGTTGGATGCTTTTTGGACGGCATCGGGCAGGGGAAAAGTCACCCGTGACTTACCTCCTGTAAGTCAGAGAATCCGCGCCGATTCAAAACCCCATAGCTTCTTCCAAAAGCTAGTACCCTTCTCTCCCCGCCTCCCCCGGCTACTCATCCAACTCCGACGTCACTCCGACGCGGCGCAGCGAAGGAATGGGCGCTGCAAGCTCTCGCGGCCGCAGCGTGGCGAACGAGGAGCTACAGGAGGCGGCTGCCTCCGCCGTGATCTCCGATGCTGCCGCGGCGGGGGCCAGCCAGGCAGTCGAGGCGGAGGTCCGCAGGGCGTTGGCGGCCGCAGCGGGAGCGGAAGCGGGAGGAGGACTCGAGGACGCTGCCCTGGAGGATCCACCGGCCGCTCGGGTCGCTGGCGTGCTGCCGCTGGTGGACGCGCAGAGGGCCGCCGCCGACGGCGCCAGACGAGGAATCGCGGACATGAAGCGCGACTTGAGGCCATCGGCGAGCAGGTTCGCCTGCTTTGGCCAGTGCTTCATCTCCGACCTCACCAATGTGGAGAGTGCGGCCGCATCCGGAGCCGCCGCGGGGGTGAAGGCCGTCGCGCTGATGGTTGCGCAGAACGCGCAGCCCCCCGCCGCCGCCGTGGTAAGTCCTAATATCTAGGGCTTTGGGTTTTGTTCTGAAATCTCCATGCTGACTTTGCTGCGTTCGTTGGTTCCAGGGGATCGATGCACAGCTTGTGGCAGCCGCGGCAGCGACTGGAGCCAGGGCCGGAGCATTGTCCGTGCGTGTGCATCTCGCACCCGGCTCAAATGTAAGTTCCATCCATTCCCCAAGTAAAATGTTGACCCCGGTAAAAATTGGGATGGGGATTGGGAGTTTAGAGGAGGGAATTTGTAGTGGGATTGGGCATGGAGTTTGCTTTTAGTCCCAATCTCTTGTTTGGTAGGAGAGATGGACGTCATTTGGTAGACTGGAGATGATCACAGATAGAACAAACTAGATCAGTATTACAGACGCCAGTCGAAATCATTCTGGATTTTCAGCCTGTTAGCTGTTTCATGAACTTGTCGAGGATTGGTTGGTAGTCAACTCTCAGTCTACTGTCCGACAATGGCACTCCAAAATACTTGCTGGGGAAGCTTGTGATCTGACACAGGAAGTTTTTGGTTATCTGCTCGAGATTGATACCCTGACAGCAAATGCGGTTGATCCTGAGCTTTGATACATTGGTCCTGTTGTCTCTGCAAATCTACGTGATGCATTTGATTGCCTTCACTTCTTTGCATGGTTGCAGCTTAGAGCATAACTTGACTAGCATTGTGCTGAGTGTGTACATAGCCAGAACAAAGAGCACGGGCGACATAGGGCCCCCTCCTGGCTGAGTCCACGCTGGTTTCTGATAAGTAAACACACCATTAATAGTCACTATCGTAGAGGGTATTGATAGGATGATTGAAACCCAGTTGTTACATGTGGGACTATTTTTTCCACTTCCCACCATTCATGAGGTGGGCCTTTGGAATTTTCACATCAAACGTAAATGTTAATTACTTGCACGGTTTGATTTTCTTGTTTGCACTATGCAGGGAACGAAACTGATCTACAAGCACTTGGCCACATTATACTTTGTTTTTGTCTTTGATAGCTCTGAGAATGAACTCGCCATGCTCGATCTCATACAAGGTAATGTAACTCCTTGTTGATGCAATTGTTCCTTCATTTACTATAGAATTAATTGGTTCTTGTGCTATGCGAGAGAGAGAGAGAGAAGGCATTCACAAGAGCAAGAGCAACAGATTATGTTCAGCATGTTATATTGCTATACTAGTTTGACATGTCTTAGTACAGAATCAGCTATCAATGTATGATTCTCTCATTACTGTTGTGCTTCTAAGCTTCTTTCAGTATTTGTACACTTAGTTACAGTTTTGTATTCTTTATTTGTAATGTTGTCTTTAATTGTTGCTAAATTTCTATGCGTGTAATTGTTGCTAAGTTACTGTTGTGCACAGTTTTTGTCGAAATGTTGGACAGATGCTTCAAGAATGTTCTTTTAATATCTGATTCAAGAATGTTGCACAATTTTATGTTGGACATCAGCTCTGATTCAAGAATGTTGCACAATTTTATGTTGTGCACAGTTTTGTATTCTTTATTTGTAATGCTTCTAAGGAGCACCTCCAATACACAATTCTTTTAATATCTGAATTCTGAAACTCTATTCAAGTTGTTTTCAGACTTAAATGGAAGTTCTCCTGCTTTTGCCTATTTTCTTCTCATCTTTCTATATGCAAATATTTATTCCTGAAAAAAATCTTACAAATAACTAAAAGGACAGTCAAATGTGGTGATTTATAATTTGTCATGATGTGAACCATGTTTTTACAATTTTGTCTGTTTTTAATGCACTTCATTACTCACTATAAATACGATACGTTTTATAATTGTTTACATTCGCTCTCAATGGAAATGTTAGGTTCATATTGCAACCACTATTTCTTATGCATGCTAGCATCAATTGGTAAGGGGCATTATGATGCTGTACTTGAGACAGGTACTAACCCCCACCCTTTTTTTCTATTGAATTAGCAAACGGTATGCTCTACCTTTTCCTTTGTGAACTTTAAATTGAATAATGTGATCTATGTTATCTGTATAGCCATTTTCCAAGGCTTGTTGGATTTCCGTCTATATATTATTAGATTTCCTTAAAGATATTATCCCTAGTACGAACAATTATATGTTAATTATTGCTATTGTAGATCTTTATGTTTTGTACTGAAAAATATTTTTACAACTTCGAACACCAATTCTCAAATTCCTGCGTCCGCCACTGTCTTAATCGATCGGTTCAGGCTTGAACGGTCATCTCCAAAGATGCTGTCCATTTGAAACATGAGAATTTGTCATGTTTCCTACGGAAATTGAACCATGAAATTTTTTTCATCCAACCCTAAGGATGCAAACGGATCGAATACGAACGAATAACGTTTCTACCATATTTGTTTTCATATTTTTTCTCAGATGCGGATACGAATACGGATACCTCAGATACGAATACAAATACAAATAATATCGAATACAAATACAGAGCAAATACGAATCGAAACGAATACGGTCACGAATATTTATCGGAACATGAAAACCCCTTAAATTATACATCCAAAATCAATGAAAACACATAAATAATTTATCTTGTCAAAACCTTAATGAAATCTAAACAAGCATAAGTATTTTTATCCATAACAGTTATACTATTATACAGATTTTAAATCTTCAAATAACAGTTAATGTTTTAAAAGTCCTAAATAATTCTTAATGGATTTCTACCATTTACATGTGACTAATAAATTAATTAAGAATTTAAATGAGTGATTTAAACGGCAGTACATCAATTTAATCAGTACAAATTTTAATCTACCGATAATACTAAATTTATTTTTAATAAACATAAATATTTGCTAGTGGGCTAGTGGCAGGGGAGATGAGAGAGGCTGGCTTGGGCTGGGCAATGTTGGGCTGAAATCTCGGATATCCGGATAATCTGTATCCGTATTCGTATTCGCCGGATATCAGGCACTGTATTCGTATTCGTTTCCGACAAAAAAAATTCGTATTTGTTTCCGATCCGAGAATTATCCGAAGAAAATCCAATCCAACATAATCCGTATTTGTTTTCATCCGGATCGGTCGGAAACTATCCGATCCGTTTTCACCCCTATCCAGCCCTAATGGATATTATCCAATAGCACATTTAAGGAAAATTGTTAACCCCACACAACACAAGTTTACTCACACACCACACTTATGCACGCTTTCAAATCACATAAGTCTGAATCCGTAAAGTTCTTAGTCTTTGACCAACTTGATCTTCTCAGCTTCTTCTTGACATAAACCGTCTTTCTAAGCATCTCTCAAACGTTGTACTTCTGGTCCAAACTAGTTTCTGGTATTTTGCTATCTTATCAAAACGTCGTACTTTTTTGCTATCACAAATCGATGCCCACGTAGGATAACAGCAGCCACATCAGCGCGCAGACGATGATCAAACCGGAGAAGAGTGCCGCCACGGAGAAGGCGGTCTCCGTCTCCGGAAGGTGCTTCGCGAAGTAGATCGCCATGCACGCGAAGGCCAAGATCGCAACGCAGAAGCCGGCCTGCAACAGTTCAATTCAAGAATCAATGTAATCACCAATCAAACCAAGGTGATGATCACCTTAAATAAATAGCACATTAATTAAACCCTAGCTTGTATATATATGCATGTGTACCTGGATCGCGAACCAGGAGAGACGGTCTTGTCTCGCCTGATGATCAGCATCAGGTTGAGGCCAAGGCTGAAGCTGGGGCTGGGGCAGGTGTTGGACGTGGTGATGAGGAGGGGGCAGGAGGCCAAGCGGCCGAGGCCGGTCGCCGTCCACGGCGTGGATGACGAACTCCGGCTCGTGCCGCGGGTGGTCTTGGTCCGAGTCGGAATCGGGATCCATGGCCGCCGGCAAGACGATCGACGGGGACCAAAACCTATAGATTCAAGAAGAATTAATCAAGCACGCGGCCGACTCGATTGCTTCAGATATATAATATGCATGGGCCACCGATCGATCGAGCGAAATTATTAAGCTTGCTCCCCTAGATTGCCGTATGCATGCAACAACTATATATCTTTCCGATTCGTATGACTTGCGGCCGGCTGTACGTTTCCGATCCGACTTTATGGGGAAATCCAAACTAGATCCGGCACGGCTCGGGTCTACCGTATTTCATACCGTTTCGTTCCGTGTTAGCTTGGTCCAATCATCTCACTGTGTCGTATCGTGCTGTCTATCTTGTATCCGGCCAGGTCCAAAAATGGCCCAAAACCCACCGTGTCGGTATTCATGCCGTTCCAGCTCAAACCTAGCCCAAAGTAACTATACACGAAGAAAGCGGTGGCGGCTGCCATTTTTCTTTCTCTTATACCCGCCTTATTAAAAATTAGTTGAAATTGAATTAGTTGTATAAAAAATTGGGCACGCAATGACGTAAATGTTTCGGAAAAAAATGAAATTTTCTTGATATTTTAAAAATATGATGTTACTGCCTCGTTGATAATATAGATAAAGGAATGTCTATACAACATTCGACTATTTTTTAGGACAAAAACAGTCAGATTGATCTGAGGCGTTAGATCTCCATCCAACGGATCCACTCATACAAGCCCCCTCCAAAAAAATGATCTAGGGCGTTGGATCTCCACCTAACGGCTCAAAATCTAACTATTTTTATCCTCAAAAATAGTCAAATGTTGTACCTATAGATAATTGGTATCGAGTTCCCACACCCGATTATGCCTCCGTTATATGGTTGTGTGGTTAATTCGGGTTTATTTCGTGGAACGCAGAAGCATTATAAGTCGATTTGAACATTAGATGAAGAACCAATTGCGAAACGGGGGTTCTGGTATTGGCGAATTGCTAATTTACGGAGGCCCGCCTATACCATCGGATCGGCTCTGCGCTTGTATTTGCCGTTCGATCATGGTGCCTCGGAGCAGGCGGGCTGTCCGTGACTTACCAAAGACCCGGGCATAGCATAGCAGGCAACTTTCCCGTTCTCATCTTCTTCACTCGTCTCCTTGGATCACCCATCTCCTACGTTTGTAACATTGCATTCCTATGATTTTTCTCCTGAAAATATGATGATAAATTTAATGGCACAGATGGACCATGGTATCGATGTGTAAGAGTTACATCTGCGCTTGTACTGTGTACGTCTGTAGTAGTGTATGTATGTGCGCGTGTCTAAAAAAAGTGATTCGGTTGGATGTCCATCAACACACTGTGGACACATAACATTCAGTGGTGGTCAAAAGGGCTTCAGCTTCTGACTTATTTTTAACTATTCATAAATTTCGTCTTTTTTTGAACTTTTGACTTTTTGTTGAGCTTTTTTGCCGATTCTTTTTTTCCCGTATTTGTTTGTATTATATGTAATGGGCTAACATATTTTTTATATTTTTTTAAATTTAATTATGCTAAATAAGATTCTGTCAACTACAGTGTTTTCTCAGTCAGCTACAATGCTTTTCAGCAATAAACCACAAAAAAAAGCCCAAATGATCACAGCCGATCGGGAGATTTGGATGCAAAATATACGTGTGTTGATAATCAAATTTGGCTTGGAACTACAATCATCGTAAAACCAAAAGCAGGTTAACAAGGGAAGGTTGTGCCTATATCATGGTCGTGAGTAGTTACGACCACGGCAAAGCAAGTTGGAAGCCAGCTAGACCGGTTACGACCATGTTGGCCGTAGTCGAAGGCAGTTATGACCACGTTGGCGGCTGTTACGACCACGGCAAAGCAAGTCGGAAGCCAGCTGGGCCGGTTACGACCACGTTGGTCGTAGTCGAAGGCAGTTACGACCACGTTGGCGGTCGTTACGACCACGCAAAGCAAGCCGAGAGCCAGCTGGACCGGTTACGACCATGTTGGCCGTGGTCGAAGGCAGTCTACGACCACGTTGGAGGCTACGACCACGGTGGGATATACGACCACGTTGAGGTATACGACCACGTTGGAGTTTTCGACCACGTTGGAAGCTACGACCACGGTGGAGTATACGACTACGTTGGAGGCTACGACCACGGTGAGGTCTACGACCACGGTGGAATCTACGATCACGTTGAAGGCCACGATCACGTTGGAAGCTACGACCACGGTGGAGTATACGACTACGTTGGAGGCTACGACGAACACAATTGGCCACGATCAGAAGCCTGGTTCACAGTCGACGACATCAAGGTTGATAGTCGGCAGTCGAACTTACGACCACGATGAGAAGTCGGTGGCTTACGATCACGTTATAACGAGAAGCGGTAACAACTCCAACCACATTGAAGGAAATGAACGTAATCAAAAGGGTGGTTCGACTACAGAAAATTGACGATCGCCAGCATCAATGCGTGCTCATTGAAGGTTTCGATCACGGTATTTTGAGCGGCTGAAGGAAAGACAGCGCAGCGATGCAATGGAGCGGTCGTAGACTACTACAGTAAGTTTACGATCACGAAGGAAAATTGATTGGTAAAGCAATAGAAGGATCGGAACTGGTCGTAAGCATCCAGAACCGGTCATAGATAGTTCTAACCAGTCGTAAACGATTCTAATCAGTCGTAAACGACCCTGGGAAGTCGTAAGAGACACTGACCGGTTATCGTAAAGGGTTCAACCACGCAGAGAAGGCCACGGTCACGGTGAAGTCGGTCGTAAGGAGCAGCAATCAAATCGAGAAGGCCAGCACGTACCAAAGGCGATTCCGACCATGTTGAAGGAAGTGAGCATGGTAAAAGGGATGTTTTTGGTGTGGTCGTACGGCATCAAGAGCACTCGGGATCGGTCGTAGGCAGCACCGGCCGGCCATAAACGATCTTGGGAAGTCATGACACGTGCGGGCAACAGTTTGGAAAGGATCAGGAAACAATCTTGAAGCGATCTCTGCCGCGTGGTAAAATTGCAACCGAATAAATTAAGATAAGTTTTATTCGGTCTGGACTCTGATTCGATTCAAATAATTGTTGTTTCCAAAAGAAGCTAGGACCAGCTTCCCCCTATATATATGTATGTAGGGTTTACGGCCGATTGACAACACACAATCGAAACTCATCTACTATATTACTTTGCAATCTATTATTTTCCTCTGCCCTATTTTGCTTCTTGTTCTTCGTCGTCGTTTACTCCCTTGCGATAACGAATCACAAGGTCCTAGGGGCGGTCAGGCCGACCTAGGACAACCCATCGCCGCCGCTCGCCCTGACGGGGTCCCTCCCGGGCGCGTGGGGTGTCGGGTCTCAAGAGCTCTCGCCGGCGTGTCCTGCGTATCGCGCTCCCGGCAAGACTCCTCCGACGACGTGTCCTGCGTATCGCGCTCGACGCCGGGGGCACACGGTGACGTGTTCGTGTGCGAACAACGTGCCCATCTACAAACGCCTACGAGGCACTTTTTTCGGCCGCTCTACATTGTAAACCAACTAGAAGTTTAGAAGCTGAGTGTGGACGTTCTACAACACTATGCCACTACGCTCACTATCCAACGGTCCAAAATGCTCGGGATTCATGCACCTTCTCCCTCGTCTTCCTCTTCTCTTGCTGCGATGGCTCGTAGCCTCGTGGGGGTTTTTGGCGGTGTCGAGGTTTTGCACGGCTCAAGCTTGAGGGAGGAGGGAGGCAGACGCGACTTGGCAGCGATGAGGCTTTGGGGTGGGCGCAGCATGTCTTGGTAGGTGCATTGCTAGATTACTATACATCGGTAAGTTTCTTCTGTTTCAGTTTCACAGGACCACGTCTCACTTGGACCGACTAAACCACTTGGTGTAATCCATCGCTAGAACATTCCCTTTAATATTTCTCGCCTTCTTTATGCCATACTTGAGATCAACTATCTCACCAGGCATCCTTGATCGCTCTGAGCCTCGGCTCGTGCTGAGAGTAGCTCCAATCTTCATCATTGACCATGGTTGACTATAAAACTTCCTTGCACATCTAAAAACAAAGAAATAATTTTTAGGCACAAGTTTTTCCTAACTTCACCTACATTAGTCAAAACATGCTTCTTACAATACATATGCACTAACCATACATAATTCAACTCAATGCATGACCTAATTCCCAAAATCATTGAGCAAAATAGAACCTTCCCTTGGTTGAACCGGATGCCGATCTAACCGCATGCCCTGGCCGGTTAGATCAGCGTTGCCTAGTGGTCTGACTAGCCACACTGATCGATCAGACCGGTTTTGCTGGCAAAGGGCACTGAAGAGTGAAGAATTGCAAACTTTGCAAAATTGAAATCCCAACTCCTCCAATTTGGCAATGGTTCATCATAACAAAATCATGTACCTTCTCATATGGTCCTTCAACTTAAACCTAGGATACATATGGTGATAATCAAGAAAACTAAGAAATCCTCAACCTTAGGAAGTAAAGCCAAAGGAACGACAAACTAGTGAGTGCCCATGGCAAAGGGAGAGAGGCAGGCATAGACCTCATTCACCTCACATGATCCAAGAATTTATTAATGCTTTCTATTTCAAAGAATTTTATTTGTACTAATACTTTTTGGCCGTCTCAACAAATATAGTAGGGGATATTCCTATGTCTATCCATTATATGAGAAAAGTTGGTGCATAATGTCAATTCACTGATAAAAACTAGTACGTGTTGTCAACTCATTGAGAATAGCCTGCACGTGCTGTCAATTCATTGAAAAAAACTGGTGCATACTATCAATTCACTAACAAAAGTTGGTATGTGTTGTCAGCTCACTGAGAAAAGTTGGCGCGTGTTGTCAATTCACTAAGAAAAGTTAGCATGTGCTGTCGATTCACTGAAAAAAGCTAGTGCATTTTGTCAATTAACTAAGAAAAGCTTATGCGTGCTGTCAATTCACTGAGAAAAACTGGTGTATGTTGCCATTTCACTAAAAAAATGTTGTGTGTTGTGAAATTCCAGTAAATTTTGTGCACGAACATGATGTGCCTCGTGGAATTTTAAGTTGCACTACTAGGATGATACAGATGGCAATATGCGCGGACCATCAAACTAAACTATATCTAAGATACATATGGGTCTTTCTAAATAGAAACAATGTTGATGGGCATAGTTCTAGTATGGCCTAAGGGGGAACGCCCCTAAGGCAAAAAAAATGGAACATTGTAGGCACTCACATGGAGTGGCGGTCATCAGGGTGGTGTGGACGTAGCTAGTTGTCATAGTAGTTGCAGGCGCAATTGCAGCTTGGATTAGCACAACAATAATACAGGTGGTAGTTGTTGCCGAGGTGGACTACCTCATTGTTGTTCTTCTCCCTGATTCTCTACCTAAGGAGCTCGTTGTTGTTGGTCCTCTTAGTTTGGAGCTTCTCCCACAACTTTTCTAAGCAAATTTAGAGGGTGTGGATGTAAACCTAGGTAGATATTTAATACGATCGATTCACCCTCAGTGAGCTTGCAATCCACAAAGCAAGATGAGGTGATTACAAGTGATGCATTTGTGAAAGTGTAAGTAGTAAATGAGCCACTTACCATGAATAGAGAGCAGCGAATGAATCGACATCTTGGGTATATGTTGTTATCCAAAACCTGGACCGCTGCTTCAAGTTTGTGTTTATATTGCGGCCAAGGCTCGGGGATATGTGGGTAGTCACGGAGAGGATTTCTAGGGATATAGGACTCCCTGGTATTGAGCGGCACATCGGGGCTTGGGGTCAAGGTCTAGGGAACCGTATATGCTCATGTCTTCAAGGTAAGGGCCATGGTCTTGAAACCCAGCCAGTGCCTGTCGTCCCCTCCCATGCCTTGAGCTTTCAGCCTTGTCTGCCATGTTTTCTTCTCCTCTTCTCTTCTCCTGCTTTCTTTATTTACCAAATTAGAATGAATTTTAGCCAATTTTTAGACTTAAAATGGGAGATATAGTGTGAGGGCCTCCGTCGTCATTTGAAATGACAATTGAAGCTACGGGGGCTTCTGTCACCATTTCAATTAAAGATTGGTCTCTCTGTCTCTAATTGAAATGGCGATAGAACCCATGGCGTCAACGTAGCACTCTGTCGTCTATTGGTTTGACGGCCATTTAAAATGGCAAGAGAAGCTCTCTCCCAAATTCAAATGACAACAAAGACTCTGTCCCAAATTCGAATGGCGACGGAGGATTATTTTTATAATTTTTTTAAACGATGGCATATTTATGTAGTACTAATAAAAAGAATTATTTAAAAATTCCCTAGCTCTCAGCTTCACCTTCCAAATTAACGTCGTCCCATTATTCACACTTAGAGCTAGGAGTTGGGCCGGGCTTATCCGTGCCAGCCCGAGGCCCGGCTAGCCCGACGCGGCCCAAGCATAGCACAGGCATGTCACATGGCGGGCCGTGCCGGCACAGCACGAATGGTGGACCAGACCGGGCCTGGCAAGCCGACCTGTTGGGCAGCATGGCACGGCACAGCAAATTATGCCGTTCTCGGGGCGACCCGGCCCGTTGAGCATGGCTAGCACGCCAGTGCCGGCAGCTGCCTTGGCCTTGGCCTCGCCTCCCCTCGCAGTGATCCCCATAACCACAAACCATCACAAAGAAGAGAGAGAGGGAGTAGAGGGGAAGGACTGAAGGAGCATACCAGACTACCGGAGATGGCCTTGATGTTGATGGCAGTGTCCCACGTGAAGACGTCCAACGACAGCGGCTCGAAGAGCGAGCTGTTGATGACGTACTCATCGTCGGTGCCCCAGTCGCCGCCCAGCCATCCATTGCCAGTGGGCTGGCTCTTGGTGTAGTCGAGGTCACAGATGCCGTCAATCTAGCTCCGTGCCTCCGGCCTCCTGCACGGCGCTTGTCGGACCCCAGAGCAACAACTCCTGGATCTTCTTTGTAAATCACACTAGTCTAGGATCAGCTAGTGCACATAGTGGACAACAAAAATAATATCAACCATAATGACATTTATTAACTAAATATGTGCATGATTGCCAAAGTTTACATCCACGGCTAATAAGCCAAATTTAAATAATAGCAGCGGAAGAAACCCACTGAGCTTGCCCATAGGCAAACGATAGTAAGACACGGCCTACTCGTCCAAGTCTTCACCGTAGTCGAAGTCATCTTCCTCTGTGTGGAGATAGCAAGGTGAGTACAAACTTGTACTCCGCAAGTCACACGAAGAAATGCAACATAATGATAAAGGCAACAAAGTAAGGCACATAGGGTTATTTGAGCATAAAACAGCATTTAAAGAAATACAGTAAATAGATTTATGATGCCAACCAGAATTAATGGAATTATTTTCTAAAGGAAAATCAGGTTTATGATGTCATGCTGACGTCAGCCCTAGGGTATATTCTTTGGACAGAGGCTGACATGTGGGCCCGGTCTATGTGGACTAGGTCCATGGACTAGAGGGCGGCTGAAGTGGCAGGGAAGGTGGCAGGGTGCTGACATGGCTAGTGACTGGTCTGGTTTTGCTAACGTGGCAGCCAGGTGGCGCTAGCGTGGCTGCCACATGGGCCGGGAGGACTCGGGTGTTGATGTGGTGTCCACGTTTCACTGGCGTGGTAGCCACGTGGGTCAGGTCTGCCGAGGTGGCATCAAGCATGGCTTCCACGTGGGGCAAAGGGGGTGTGGTGGCTGCTGGCTACTGGGGTAGCGCTGCGTGGCGTCTGACCGGGCAGAGGTGGCGTGCCACCATGCGCCATGTGGCGTCCACGTCGCCCTGGGTGTCGACGTGGCTCGCTAGTCGGGAGGCGCACGGGGATTGAGGGCTTGTCGGCGTTCGGGGGCAGAGCGGCAACCGGTGAGGGGAGGAGGAGGGAGAGGAGGCCGCGGAGAATCGGTTTCACCTTGGCGTGGGACTCGGCGGTGAGTGGTGGTGGCCAGCGACAAGGCGAAGCGGCGGAGATGGCTTGGGCTTCGGTGCGATGATGTTCCAGCGGTGAAGAAGCTTGGCCAAGGGGTAGGCGAGGCTGGCGACGGTGCGGTGAAGCCGAAGGAGTCAGCGGCGGGGCTTGAGGATGACCGAGGCGGCGATGGGAGCTCGCCAGAGTTAGCGACGGCACTCGAAGAGCGGAGCACGGCGCGGGGGCGATGGGGGACCTGAGAGAGGGAGTAGAGGTGGGGGCGGGGTGGAGTGAGGGGTGGCGATGCTCGGGGTAGGGGTTTTATAGGGGGCGGAGGGTGGAGCCGGCGCAAATTGCTCGCCAGAGGAGTCGGGGAGGTGGCGGCAGTTGCGGGTGAAAGGTGGAAGCAGGCGCGGAGATGGCGAGGTTGGCGCGGAGATGGGGGAGGAGTCGGGCGCGGGGTGTGCGGCGCATGAAGGTGGGGCGGCGCTTGCGCGGGAAGGGGTGTGGTTGGGAAGGGCGACGGCGGTTTCAGCGGAGTGGCCATGCGACGCGAGGAGGAAGAAAGAGGGGAGGAAGAAGGGGCGAGGGTGGCTAACAGGTGGGGCCCGGGCACAAGAGAGAGGAGAGAGAGGGAGGGAGCGGGAGTGGCTGGATGAGGATCGAACGGCCAGGAGGAAAAAGAGGGATGGACAGCCAAGATTAACTCAGGTAAGATGGATTGAATCCAGCATTCAGCGACGAAGAGAGAGTGCGAGCGGTTGGGATGGACTGGCGCGCAAGGTTATTACGGCGGCGCGGCGCCTCACCACCTTCACACAACAATATCGCTTATGGCGCGCGGCGTGGCGACGCCATATGACGTGCGGCGTGGCGACACTATGCACACATCTTAACTTAGTTTGGTATATGTAGTAGAACATACATACCTTGATTTTGTCTATTCTTGAGCTCATGTAGTACCATCATCTACCAATGTACTTTCTCCTCCTATATAGCATATATCTCTTGTAACTTGCAAGTTGTAACATGTAGCTTGTTACAATACATTACAATGATGGATATTTGATATTACATTCAATTGAGTAAATATGGATTGAATGACATACCTTGTTCATACTTGATAATATGCCATATCTTCTTGTAATCCACAAGCTACATGAAAATAGGTCAATATGAAGTGAATAACTAAGAATTAAAATATATAATTACACGAACAATGAGCAACATAACAATTAACAAACATGACATAACCAACATAAGTCCACAATCCACAAGCATAGAGTCATAACTCATAAGTTCACAACAATAACATAAATGCAACTCTCTCATCTCACAAAAGTCATCCAAGTCCAACTCTCTTATCTCTCAAAAGTCATCCAACTCGAACTCATCTAAATTGGTAGATGATACAATGTTATTTCCATCACTGTGTTGGCTAGCATCAATTGGTTCTTCACCATAATCATCCACATCATCGTCATCAAGCATGATTTCTTCTTCCTCTTCTTCTTCATTGCCCGAGTGTGGCTCATCTTCTTCAACCATTCTTGATGTACATCTCACACGCCGAGTGTAGGTCATAGGATCACCATGAGCCCTCCTAGGAAGATTACGACCTTGAAGCTCGCGTGATGTACCAATGACTTCATCAACATGGTCCCACGTAAGATCACACCCACGAGCACCTTGAGGCGGTTCGGCCATTGGATCAACCCATTCATTGCCCCAATCAAACTCTTCTATGACCAAAGGGTCATAACTTTTGCCACCTTCCTCACGCCGCTTTTGAAATCTACTTGTCATCTTTCGGTTGTATGCAACATAGACCAAATCATTCAATTTTTTGTACTCTAACCGGTTTCTTTTCTTAGTATGGATCTACAAATGATCAAAGTAAGCAAAAAATAATAATATGTTTGCTGAAATTTTGCTAACAAAATTAATCAACTTGACTTACAAATTCAAATGCACTCCAATTTCGCTCACAACCGGATGATGAAGCACAAAGACTAACGATACGTTTTGCAAATCTTTGTAGCTCAATGGCTCTACCTCCATATGAACGCCACCAATCAACTAAAATAACAAAAAAAAATACATGTATGTATTAATATATGACTTAAGACTAAAAAAACATACATGCTGAAATTTAATAGTTAAAACTTAAAACACTTACGAGGGCTCCTTGTGTTGATGTTTTGGATTGCCATTTTATTTGAAAAGACATCTCCGCGTCGGTCCTCATAAAGAATGCCTTGTTGATCGATCTTATTTCTAAGATCCTCATCTTCTATCATTTTGGCAAGCACATCAGTGAAGCAACCCCTTAACTCCCCAAGACGTGCATCATCACCCTTCTTCTGGATGTCAAAGAATTTCCCTGGGTTCAAATAGAGGGCATCCCCATATAGTGGGGTGTCCATTTGCTTCTCCCAACGCTCTTCAATAATTTTCATGATGCTCTTGAGCAAACCTTTCTTGTTTTGGGTAGGGAAGGCTCCATTGATCTTTTCTTTTGCGTGAGCCATGCATGCCGCAACCTCTAGCATGGCAGGCTTCTCATCACCATCAACCATCCTCAATACAATAAGAAGTGGTGTGTAGCTCTAAGGCAATCCTCAACCGAATTCCAAAACTCTCTAGAAAGCACAATGGCATACGCTTTTTTTCCAGCCTCCGTCTTTGCCAATTTGGTCATAGTCCAATCATTATCAGTAAATAAATACCTCAAAGCGTCTTTGTGCTTGTACAAACTCCGCAAAGTAAGGAATGTTGTGGCAAACCGAGTAGCTGCTGGTCTCACAAGATCCATCCCACCTGTCTTCTCCCTCATTGCACTAAGAAGCCTCCCATGCCTGTAAATAAAAGTGGTGACATGCCGGGCACGTGCAATAGGCTTCTTAAATTCCTTCAACTTACCTATGTCTTCCAACATAAGATCTAAGCAATGTGCAGCACATGGGGTCCAAAAAAGTGTAGGAATCCTTTCCATGAGAAGCTTGCCCGCTGCCTTATAATTTGCACCATTATCGGTGACAACTTGAACAACTTTATACTTTCCAATGTTAATGATCCGCTTCTCTAGCAAATCAGCTAACATTCTTGCATCATGCATTTCACTTGATGCATCAACAGATTCCAAGAAGAAAGTCCCTTCTGGACTGTTGACAAGAAAGTTAATCAAATGGCGCCCCCTTCTATCTGTCCAACCATCCGACATGAGTGTGCAACCATATTGCTTCCACATCTCCTCATGCTTCACCTTTGAATTATCTATCTCCTTAACCACCTCCGCAAGCAATGGCTCCCTTAGCTCATGGTAGCTAGGAGGTTTGTATCCAGAACCATACTGTGCAACGGCCTCCATAGCAATCTCAAATTGTCTTGAATTTGCGGCATTAAATGGTATGCCACACTCATAAAAGAACTTGGCTATCTCCATATTGACGGCATGCCTTTCTTCCTTGGTCCTCATGCTGGACTGAATGCTACTTTGAGAAGCCCCTTTAGCATGTCTTTGCTCTACAACCTCTGTGGGTGTACGTCGAAGCATTGCGCTAATGGACTTGGTCTCCTTTGGAATTTTTGGTGGTGGACCCTTGAACTTCAATGCAGATTGTTTTCTTTTAGCAGCTGTCCCTGAGCTTGGCTGCACAACACTCCTAACCTCTTGGGACTCCTCTGTCACATCATGATCTCCATCTTGTTGTTCTTCTTCATCGTCATCTAGAAAGAGTGGTCTCTCCTTCTTCTTTTTCATGAAAGCATCATGCATCTCTCGTGTGATTGCTGTGGTTGTTTTGGCACACTTTTGAACATCTCCAAACCCACCCACAAGATGCTCCTTAAGCCTTGTTATTCCTCCATGTACAATTTTGCTACAAAGTGAACATTGCACTGAATCTCGGTTGCCAATTATTGGCCAAAACCCATACTTCCATCCCGAATCATTTGACTTTGCCCTCCGTTTAGGATCGGTCATTGGATCATATGAGTCGGCGTTTGAGCCCCCAGTGCTTTCAGTTGCCATTTGTGATATATCGTATTTCTGCATATTGCAAACTAGCATTAGCATATGAGATATGACTATGATTATTGATTGAAATTAGTAACTAGTATATAGCAATACTTAGCAGCCTACACATATCTCCTGATTTTACAAACTATTTACTGATTTTACTCATTTACTGTTCAAGCGTTCATCACTATTCAGAGTTCAGACTATATACTATTTACTGTTCTCCCGACCGGCGCAATGCATAAAATGAGCGGACGCTCGGAGCCTCGGACCGGTGAGGGAGTGAGCGCGTGAGGCGAAACCGTGAGTGAGCGAGCTGCGAGAGCGTGAGGCGAGTGAGGAAGCTCACCGGTGGAGGCGACACAGAGCCGGCCGGCGAAGCAGGAGGCGGCGGCGGACCAGAGGAGGTGGCGGCGAAGCAGGAGGCGGCGGCGGACCAGAGGAGGTGGCGGCGAAGCAGGAGGCGGCGGACCAGAGGAGGTGGCGGCGGCGACGGCGGATCCGGCGGATTCGGATGCAACGGCGTATTTGGCGGCGGCCACGGCGGATACGGCTGCGGCGAGAGCAGATCCGGCTGCGGCGACGGCGGATTCGGCGGCGGCGGGCCTCTCTCCTCGCTTTTTCGCCCGGCTACCAAAACCCTAGAGGTATGTCAGTGTGTCTGTCTGTCTGCCAAAACCTGCGAGTCTCGACTTTAACCCCACCCCCCCGGGGCTATGGCATCCGCCGAGCGGCGACTTATCGTCACAACGCCGCCACGGCGACGCCACACCGCTATATCGCCCCATGGCGGACGGGATACGGCGCACCTCCATGCCGTTCGGACGGCATGGAGCTGCTGGCCGCCACGTCGATATGGCGCCGATATGGCGACGATATGGCGACGCCATAACAACCTTGCTGGCGCGTGTGCACGGCCGATCCGGACCGTCCACACGTCGGACGGGGCGGGAACGCAGCGGTGGCATGGATGAATCCTGGCCGTCCACATGTCACGCGGAGAGGGAAGGCAGAATTTTATTTTCTTTTTGGTTTTTAGAAAACACCAGAAAATCCGAAAAGGCTCAGAAAATACGAAATAAATTCAAAGAATTCCAGAAAAATTCACAGAAGTTCCTGAAGATGTTTTGGACTTATTAAAAATGTTTTCAACTTAAGTTGGTGTTATATTTTATACTTGAAATACTTGAAACTCCAGATAAACCAGATAAAAGCCAAATAAATCTAAATAATTAATTTGAAATAGGGTTTTTATAGGAAAGCAAAATATCACTTAATTTAATAATATTTTTAGGTTTTTACTTAAATTACTTTTTAAACCTAGTTTTTTTAAAAAAATAGAAAATCAGGGCAAAACAAAATTAAAATTTAGGAAACCAAAACACATATTTTTTATTTTGAACCAAATTAATTTAATTTAATTATTTTTCACTCAAATATTGAAATAAATAGTTGGGCTGTTACAGCGCTCCACCCCTCCCCCCATCGCCGCTCCGTCGTTGTGCCGCCACCCCGCTGTCCGTTGTGCCTCCCGCCAGCTGATCTGCCTCCCGTGCCGACGAGGCGCCTCCCACCCACCGCGCTGCCTCCCACCATAGATCTAGTCATCTCGATCGGGGAGAGGGTTAGAGGGAGGAAGAATGGGGGAGGCTGGGAGGAAGAATGGGGATTACGGGGGAGGCCGGGAGAATAAGGCCAAAAGGCTAGTGCTCAGCCGAAGAATAAAAGAAAGAGAAGAGGAGAGGAAAAGAAAAGAAAGGAAAAAAGAAAAGGAAGGAGAGAAATTAAGCGTACGCCTAATAAAAATTGTTCTTCATAGTGATTTAACTTTAAGTATTTCATTGCAGATTAAATTATTTAGTAAAACCTTGTTAGTTATATTAAATTGCAAACCCACACTAACAAATATTTATGATTATTAAAAAAAATTTAGTGTCATCAATATATTAAAATTTAAAGTGTACCGATTAAATTGGTGAATAGTTGTTTAAATAATTCCCATACTACTTTAATTAATTAATTAATTTAGTAATCATATGTAAATGGTAGAAACCCATTAAGAATGATAGAAACCGATGGTCTGCAGTCTTCCATCATGTATACACAAGCAATAGGAACATGGTCTGCAATCTTCCATCATGTATACACTGCAAACGTGCAAATGCTTACTTTTTTTTACTATAGGGCTGACCATGGTAGATTGGTAGCATCGTCTCAAACTCTTAGGGACTAGAGTACAAGATGAGTCTTGAGCTACTTGGGCTTTTTGAGTCATTAGTTCATTACACATATATAGACATAAGGTGCTTGACCAAGGACACTATCTTTGTTCTTGCATGCAACTATTGGTAATTATATTGTTCTTCCACTCTGTTGGTTTAAGGTTTAACAGCAGTTTCAAACTTCAGGACCTTCCTAACATCAAGGAAAGACACACTTGCTATTTCCGCATTCTCTCCGGTAGACTCTTAGTATCTATATAAATATACAACATACAATACGGTCCTATTCTGTATATGCCTACATTTAGCAAGCACACATGTATGCTACAAGACTAGTATATTGTACGCATGTTGTTACTTTTATTCCAAAATATTTACGTCATTACGTGCCCATATTTTTACGTAACTAATTAAATTTTAACTAATTTTTAATGAGACGGGTACGAGAGAAATGAAGATGGCGGCCGCTGCTACCATCGTCACCGCTGACTTCATCGTGTATAGTTACTTCAGGCTGAATTTAGACTAACTAGTAGTGTGCCCGTGCTAACGCTACTCATACAACAGGATAGATAATGGTGTGATGAACTGAATATCTAAGATATGACTTAAGAACAATATCTAAAAAACTATTCTTCCCTCCCAACAATTCAGTTTGTGTCAGTGCTAGAATCAACAGATAAGAAAAGCCATTTAAAATCAACCAAGACAGAACTTACTGATTGAGTCGACAGCCATGATCAGTTAATCTAGAATATCTGCTCAGATTGAAACTGTGAATTTGGTATAACTCCGAAATGCTTAAGTTCATAACCAACTTTGCCTACTAAATAGGTGCTTACTACTTATTAGTTCTGCTAAGGTAACATTATATCTGACCATATAAGAAATTTTGGCCCATATTAAAGAAAAGGAAATTGTCGAAAATGGAAGGGGTTGAAGACTTTATACATATTTCATTAAAATTATATAACTAACCTTAGGTTTAGCTTGGTAAACACATTATGCCAACCAATAGAGAAACCGGGTTAGAACTTAGAAGTTTTATGTTCAGCACGTCTAACAATTAACCATTCAAGGAAGCGAGGAACCAATTTCTGACTGGTGACAATAATACTTCTTTGGAATAGTATATCCATTTGTAGTCAGCATGACAATTGACTCTAGAAATATTTTTTGTGCATGTTAGTTTTCTTATTCTAGTTTTTTTAGAACCAGAGTTCTAATTCCAGTTGAGGTTTGGGTCTTCATACTACGTTATAACCTACAAGCGTGATGAAAGTCCATTATACAATTCTTACCTTGATATACTTCGGCTTCTCCATCTCCACATGAGACATATAGCTTTCGACAAGGAACTTGAATCCAATTTCGAGCTCAGCATCAAACGAACCATTGTCATACCGCCTGATAATCCTCGACCGCTGGCACCACGGCACAAAAACCTCATAGAGATCCACCGTGGTGACAACCGCAAACATCTGCTCCGGCGAGTACCTGCATCACCAACCATTTCCATTTCAAAAAACAATCACAGAAAAAAAACAACGGGTCCAATCGGTCATACCCCATCACGCACCTCTCCTCGTAGACCTCTAGTCCAAAACTATTTATTTGATTTCAAAACCTCAGTAAATGCCCATCAATCTCATTACAATGTAGGGACCCCAAGTAGGTTCTCCCTTGGAGCTACCTACATCTCACACAGTGGGCAACTCATCATAGGAATAAAGTTCTTCAGATGGAACATAAACTCACTATACTGTTGAGTCAAAAGAATAACATGCAATTAAAAAAAGAAACTTCATAACAAAATACATGCTAAGTTACTAAAAAAATAAGGTTGAAACCTCAGTAAATGCCCACCAATCTCATTACAATGTAGGACCCCAAGTAGGTTCTCCCTGAAGAACAGGGACTTGGAGCAACCTACATCTCACACATTGGGCAACACATCATAGGTCACATGCCATTGCTGAAATTACCAAATAAAATCACCCCAGATTTAGTAAAGAAAATTTTGGTGTATTATAGAGGGGTAGAGATTACAGGAAGAATGAGTAAAAAGTGGCAATACAGCACCTTCAGGTTATCCTCCAATATACGCGTAAAGTAGTTCTGAAGTTCAGACCCACGGAAGTATGTCAGGATTTCCTGCCAATCAGGTGGATTCTGCCAAAAAAAATGCAAAGGTAAATAACCATATTTTGTGCAGTTCATAATAGAAACGAAGCAAACTTTTCCCCCAAAAAGAAAACTCAGTGGAAACCAACAGCCAGAAAAAGGAAATTAGATAGGAGGTATGGAATTGGAATGTACTTTGAAACGTCCCAAATTAGGTTTCAGCTTGCCAGCTAACACTTTAAGTGTTGTCGACTTTCCAATTCCATTAGTTCCAACAAGGCCCAGAACTTGACCAGGTCTTGGGACAGGCAACCTGCAAGAGCTAAATCAGTAACTCTCCAAAAGGACATCTTCAATCCAGATTAGAAAACTTACAAATGGTAAATAATGCACAACTTTATACAAACCATGCTCTTCGATCAAAAGAACGTACCTGTGCAATTTGAAGGTATTTGGCCCATAGCGATGGGTAGTATCTTTTTCCAAATCTTTTGGAAGGTTGATGATCTCAATGCCATCAAATGGGCATTTCTGCAGCAAGAATTAAAGTAGAAGTGCGAAGATTATATTACAGCACATAGACAAATCATACATTAATAGCTGTGGTAAGTTACAAGCATACCTTAACGCAAATACCACAACCAATACACAGCTCTTCAGAAATGAATGCAAGTTTCGACGCCGGAGTTACTTCAATGCAAAGCTTCCCTGTACAACAAACCAGTAAATTGTCATTATCATAACACCACTTGAAACCAGGGAGCTCTCAAGCATATACAACACATCAAGCATCAGGATCACAGAACATCAGGGGAAGTGTAGAATTGCTGCACACAAGCAGAATAAGCACCACACATGCGCGCGCATATGTGGACACCGGATCTTCCTCATAGACTATCATACGAATAACTGAACAGTTGGTCCTTATTAGCGCGCATGAGAATAAAATAAAACATTAAACAAGTTCATAGCAACGACGCTACAGCAGCAAAATTAACGGGTCACTATGTTAATCCCTCCAATTCCCCTGGATCTTGCAAGGAATGCCCACACATCAATCAGCGCCCATTTTAATATCAAAATCGTCGTACGAACAGATTGCCCGGTGGAAGCAGCAAAACCTCTGGGATCTACACTTCGATCCGCCAAAACTATCCACGGAAAAAGGAAAAAGCCCGCATCGACCAGGAACCGCGAGGGGGGAGGGAGAGGCCCGAGAGGGTTTACTGGTCTTGACGACGGGGCAGCTCTTCTTGCACTCCTGGCGGCACTTCTTCGGCTTGCACTTGTCCTCGCTCACGATCGCGATACGCGTCAGCCGCTCCGCCATCTCCGGCGGCTCTCCTCCTTTTTCGCCGCCGCAAAGAGGTCTCCGATGGGGGGGGGGGAAGGGAAGCTCTAGCTCTAGCAGGGAGCTCGAGTTGGGTGCGGAGGCTGCGGTGAGGAGGGGAGGAAGGGTATCTCCGTGGGGAGGCAGCGTCGGGGCGTGTGCGTGGGCGTGGGGTGGGTTCTGGGGTCAATGATGTGCATGATCCAGATGATTTTGGCCCTAGGATCTTCAATGAGTAAGAGAAGAAGGCTTGAGGAGAGATCCAAACCATTCATTTGTATAAAGTTGGATTACTTTGGTACACAAATCTGGGTGGACTTAGATTAGGTATGACTGTAGGGGTGGTTGAGGGGGTGGATTTAGTAAAGAAAATTTTGGTGTATTATAGAGAGGTAGAGATACGGCATGAACACTGATACAATGAACTTTGAATCATGTCTAGATCTATGAGCCAGTATGGCATAGCAGGATGATGGGAAGACTAAACCGACCCATCACGACAAAATATGCCCCGAAGCATAGTGGACCGGGCCAGCACGCCCAATGCACACCTCTAGTCACACCCGCCTGCCCCGCCGACGGCCACGCCACCCGCAAAACCAAACCAAACCAAACGCGGACGCGCAACCCAAATATTCCCCAATCCACCTCAAACCCTAACACTAGCCAACCCCACCTCCATGGACGACGACGCCGGCGAAGCCTCGCCGCCGCCGGCCCCTCTCCTCGTCGGTGCCGCGGGCGCCCCGACGCGGGACATGGCGGCGTCCCCGACCAGCTCGCGCTCCGTGACGGAGACGGTGAACGGCTCCCACCGCTTCGTGATCCAGGGCTACTCGCTCGCCAAGGGGATGGGCATCGGGAAGCACATCGCCAGCGAGACCTTCTCCGTGGGGGGATACCAGTGGGCGATCTACTTCTACCCTGACGGGAAGAACCCCGAGGACAACTCCGCCTACGTCTCCGTCTTCATCGCGCTCGCCTCCGAGGGCACTGACGTCCGCGCCCTCTTCGAGCTCACGCTCCTCGACCAGAGCGGCAAGGGCAAGCACAAGGTCCACTCCCACTTCGACCGCTCCCTCGAGTCCGGGCCGTACACCCTCAAGTACCGCGGCTCCATGTGGTGAGCACCCGCCTCTGAATATCTGTCCTGCCTCGATTGGATTCGGTTCCTGTGACACTGGTGGTTAACTGGCGTGCGTGGATGTTTAGTTAGTACAACTATTAACTTATGATTCAATTGAGGTTGATGCGGGCATCTGTTGGGATGGCTCTGGTGCAGTGCTGAATTTGGCGTGACTGGGTTTGTGGTACAATCATGTGGGTCTTTTCCATTAGTTGTTGCTGTTTGGTTTTGCTTGTACTGCAATATTACTGCTTGAGTCGGTTCCGATTGAAAATGTGTAGTGGTGAATTGGTATGTGACGCAGTCAAGTTGTAAAATGTTAGTATAATGATTCAGTTGCAGTTGATGTGGCTTTTTGTAGGCATGGGTATGACCCCATGGTGAATTTATAGTGCGCAGGGGATAATTTGGTGATGATAGGTGTCCATTTTTAGTTCATTGGCGTGCTACCATATGGATTATGTCATCTGGATCAGTTGATGTGAGTTGAGGTACAATGGCCAATTTGGTACGCATGTATGACAGTATGAGTAGCTTTGCAGTAATTTGGTGTAGTTATGAATTTTCAGTCCCAATTTTGTATCTTATTCCTTGGCTTGGATGTGGTGCTGTCTGTATGCTTAATTTGTAGATTGCCTTGAGTGGTGATTTGAGAGTGTTGGCACTATAGACCCCATGGGATTATTGAGGCCCACTCCTATGAATACCATTGTATATAAGCACTTGGTATTTGTAGCTGTAATTTTGTAGCAGTTCAGCATATCGATGTATGCTTTTAAGGAGTCCCAACTGTCTGAGCTGGGATGCGTTTGTTAGTGAATTGATGTAGTATGATAGTGAACGGTTGTTTTGACTTTTTCATGCTCCATGCTAAAACTTAGGGGCATTTGATTAGGTTACTGTTTGGGTATGTTTGGATTTGCATATTGGCAGGTCTGTTGTTTGTTGAATTTCTTGTACGTGCAGTGCAATCTTGGTGTAACATAGAACCATGACTTGCCTTTGTTGTAGTATAGCCATTTAATTTTTTTTCTACTATTGGTTTGATTTGATGGTGTTGAGGTTAGATCTTTTGTTGATAGAAGAGTTCATTGGTGGATTGTATTGTGTGAAAGCAATGCGATAGGAATGTTCTTATTTATATCATGGAGCCAAACTGCTTTGGTGCTATCATGCTTGAGTACATTTGATCTAACTGTCATTTTTGGTTAATTCTGATTTGGAAACAACTGCACAAATCGTTGTGCTATATTATATATAACTAAGAATTGACTATTTGAATATACCATCACACCCTAGTTCTTTAGTATCCTGACAGGATGCTGAGGTGGTAGTTATTGTTGTCCATTGAATTTGATTGCCATTTGAATAATCCTATTTTGAATTGTGGCTGTACTGTCAATTCAGGACATTTGACTAACTATGTGAGAGACTGAGAGTAAGATGGAGATTTGGTGTTACACTTTGTGTTTGTTTTTTATTAGTTTTGCTAAATGTAATACATCACAACGTAACCTTTACTAGTGGATGTTCCCTCTGTTTCTTTTTATAAGGCGTATTTTGGTCAAGCACGGAGATTAAGAAAGTTGTAAAACCAAGAGAATGGTAGAGGAAAATGACCATGATGTCCCTATAGTTAATGACTTGGGAATAAGAGAGAGACTAGTATGTATGGGTGTTTACTTATAATTTATAAATGTTGAAGAGAGAGGGAAGATAAATGAGGGCAAAAGGGAGAAAATTTCATTAAAGTTGCATGCACTCTTTATAATTTGAAACAAAATTGGGAAAATTATACACCTTATATTTTGAAACGGAGGGAGTATGATGCAAGAAAGAAAACACGAGCTTCCCAGGAAGCAGCTACGTTCTTGTGCGTGATTAAATATTTCATGCTTCCAATTTGCAAATTTTGATTTGATTTGGTTCGGTACATGTGACACTTCTGTTGTTTGAACTCCCTAGATTTTATACTTTTGTAACTTTGTTTGGCTCATTGGGAAATTAGTTGTATTGTGGTGTGTTTTCTTAGTGGTGCAGAGTTGTACTTAACTACCCATGATTTAGTGTATAAATGCATGTAGTTTGAAAATTTTATCTGTTTATTGGAATAACTTATGGTTGGGGATCATGAAATGATTCTAAACTGCAGTAGGTGATTTTAAATTGTTTAGTTAGTTTAGATGTGTACCAATAGTTTATTGTTATATTAGATTTGTACATGTGAAACAAATTGAACTGCAGTCACATATATCTTCTATCTTATGTGTTCACCATCTCAATTTAAAGATGGATAAAGGCTTAATGGGTTTTACTTGTTTGGGGAAAGTGCAGTTTATGGCATTCTTGCTCTTGTGAAATATAGTTTAGTTTGCATTCCTTGATATTGAGAGCTTAGCAGCTTCTAATGATCAACTTTATATTCATTCTGCTTCATTTCAGGGGTTACAAACGGTTCTTTCGGCGAACTGCTCTTGAGACATCAGATTTTCTTAAAGACGATTGCTTGAAGATAAATTGTACTGTGGGTGTTGTGGTTTCAACTATTGATTACTCCAGACCACAATCTATCCAGGTTCCAGACTCTGACATTGGCTACCATTTTGGTGCGCTTTTGGACAATAATGAAGGGGTTGATGTTATTCTTAATGTGGGGGGAGAGAGGTTTCATGCCCATAAGTTGGTGCTGGCTGCACGGTCTGCTGTATTTAGATCTAAATTTTTTGATGATCAATCGGATGGAGAGAAAAACGAGTTTGATGAGAGCGCTGACCTGAAAGAATTTGTTATTGATGATATGGAGCCAAAGGTTTTCAGGGTGTGTTACTGTTTCTTATGTTGACTATATTCTTCCAGTATAGCATGAGAGCAAGTACTTACTGGTTAGTAGTTACTATATGTGAATATTCCTTGCAGGCCATGCTTCATTTCATCTACAGAGATACCCTTGTTGATGATAACGAGCTGGATGCATCAAGCTCAGAGGATTCCATCTTTGATACTTTGGCAGCAAAGTTATTGGCTGCAGCAGACAAGTATGACTTAGCAAGGCTAAGATTGCTATGTGAATCTTACTTGTGCAAAGGCATTTCTGTGACATCAGTTGCGAGTACTCTAGCATTGGCTGATTGTCACCATGCTATGGAGCTTAAAGCTGTTTGCTTAAAATTCGCTGCAGAAAACCTTTCAGGTACTTGCACTTCCACATCAAATCTGGTTTACATTCATCATCCTATAAGCCCAATATTTGGTACCTGAATTCATGTCATGTCAAAAGCTTCAATGTGGGCCTTGAAAAGGAGAACAAATAAACACATTGACAAGATATTTTGTTTTGGTTCAGTTAATGAGTTTGTGCCTGTGAGTTGTGTGTCCAGTCGTTTGGCCATTCTGGCATGGATAACATCTTGCACCTATCATTGAAACTTTGTTGTTATTTTTTCTTGTGGAACTATGTGTTTTGCCATTATAGACACTTCCATGTTGTTTTCTTTGAAGTACAGTTATCATGACTCATGAGCCACCAGAATTGTAACAGCTTGCTAGGCATTCAAATAATCAATTCTTTAGATCAGCAAAGTGCCATGTTTGTCAGCTAGCATTTTTCTGTGACAAACTAGACTCCTAAAGAATGCTAGTAGCATGGACTGAACGAAAAAAAGCTATCAATAATTCGACGAGAGGTAGCATGTACATGCTTTACACGCTTCTAGTGTCTGGTGTTGCATGTTCTACATGTAGTACAGTTTCAAGCTGAATTGTGACTAGAAGATACCTAACTCAAAACTTGTATTGTAGGGAGCAATTATCAGTAGTATTGTTAAATGAGGCATAAATATGTTTATGTTGCTAATCTGAACTGTTACATTTTATCATTAGCTTAAGGTGGTGATCGGTTCGGCTGAAAGCCTCATGGCTTATGGCTGAAAACACTGTAGCTGGCTGAAAAAAGCACTGTAGCTGACAGAGGCTTATTTACCATAATTAAATTTAAAAAAATTTAAAAATAGAAAAAACATATTAGCCCATCACGTATAATGTAAACAAATACGAGGAAAAAAAGAACCGGTAAAAAAACTCAAAAAAAGCCAAAAGTTCAGAAAAAGACGAAATTTATGAATAGTGCAAAAATAAGCTGAAGCCAGAAGCTGAAGCCATATTGATCAGGGCCTAATATGGCTTGCTAGATTATAACAGCGATAGTAGGTTTGCTAATGGAGAACAATACAATTAGAAGAACCAGTGTCTAATTTTTGGTCTGTACCTGAATTTGTGTTATTTTTGCCTTTACATCTTTGTTGAAATTCCCTTAACCTATCCAATTTCACTATTTGGTAACTCCATTTTTACCCAGTACTTATTGCTTCCATAAACCATTATTTGGCATTTTGGGTTGCTTTCTGGGTGCAATTAAGTTTATAAAGCTCCATAACATTCCAGATACCCTTATGTCTCTGCAGCTGTGATCCGGACTGAGGGGTTTGATTACCTTAAGGACAACTGCCCATCGCTTCAGTCTGAGATACTGAGAACTGTTGCTGGGTGCGAGGAGGAGTGCAGTAGTGGCGGGAAGAGCCAGAGCGTGTGGGCTCAGCTCTCAGACGGTGGTGACACGAGTGGCCGTAGGGTTAGGCCAAGAATCTAAGACCACCCAGAACTCTGACCTGGTTAGCGAGCTCTTGTAGTGTAAATGGCGACAGCAATTTGTTCTGTATGTGACAAAGACGATTTAAATAGCTGTGACTAGTGTATCTCTCTTCACGTCGTAATTGGTTTGTTGTTTATAATTAGCTCATTGTTTGATCTCGGAACATTTACTGAGTTGCTTTGTTGACACCTGCAAAAACTCAACACGAAAAGGGGT
Source organism: Dendrocalamus latiflorus (assembly GCA_017311315.1). NCBI lineage: Eukaryota > Viridiplantae > Streptophyta > Magnoliopsida > Poales > Poaceae > Dendrocalamus > Dendrocalamus latiflorus. The sequence continues at coordinate 4,057,143 of CM029630.1, read as the reverse complement.
TGTTTTTGCAACTGATGTTTGCAGCAGCTGTGCGCTACTAACAGATTGGTTTAGCTGTATCCTCTCAAATAGAATGGAACGAAATATTTATCTGATTGGATTTGGTGATACTTAGTGCACCATAGGAAGGAGTTAAGTTAGATTTGGAAGCGGTAGATTTTTGAGAATTTGGGCTCAGTAGAGGAGAACTTTTTTGCTCTTTGCCAAATAATTTGGGTTAGGAAAGGTCGTACAATCCATGATGTATGCTACTTATATGTACGTTTCTGTGATTAATATTAGATTTTTCAAGTTAATCTCATTCACGTGTTCCAAATTGTACATGCGCCATGTGCGGATGCAGATTATTAGTTTGAATGTTACAGAATATGTACAGCCGTGTTCTTTTTCTTTTAAATTATGTAATACAATTACAAATATTCATCCGATTTCTAAATTTACCTTTGATTTCCTCTGCATCTGATTTCTGAGAATGTGGGCCTCCAAAGATACTGCGGGGGACTCTGGATTCGTTGGTTATTCAGAGTTCAGAGTTTCAGACTTCAGTTTTAGGCTGTGCTCAATATGGCTTTTTTTTGAGTGGCGTATGGCTGAAAAGCACTGTAGCTGGCTGAAAAAATATTGTAGTTGACAGAGGCTTATTTAGCATAATTAAATTTAAAAAATTTAAAATAGAAAAAATATATTAGCCCATCACGAATAATGCAAACAAATACAGGAAAAAAAGAACCGGCAAAAAAGCTCAAAAAAGCCAAAAGTTCAAAAAAAACGAAATTTATAAATACTAAAAAATAAGCTAGAAGCTAAAGCCGAAACGAGCGGGTCTTAACGAACTTAAAAACTTCCAAAATCCGTGCACAGTGTACACGCTCATCTCTCATCTCATCTTGTAGGAGCACTTAATGGGTATTCGTGCGTTCTTCAATTCTGACAATTAGGAGATCACGATTGAAGTCATTGTTTTCGCGTGCAAAATTAAATCGATCGGTGGCATAGAAGAAGAAACTCACCCCGCCGCTGTCTCCAAGTCAGATAGAGTAATTATCAGTCTTATTATAAAGAATTTTTGTACAGCTTAGTAGCAGTTGTCTCTGTTTGATGTGTTTATATTGTTAGACTTGGTTGCAGTTGTTTCTGTTTGATGTGTTTACATTGTTAGCACCAAGCGTCGGTTAGATTTCCGTAGATATTTCAGCTTTTTTGTGGACTCGCTAACGGCATAGCTCAGCATCAGCCCATATTGTAAAGGGTCTCGCAACTAAGTCAATTGCTGTCATACAAGTGGGACTTTAGAATATGTTCATAGACAATCAACTAGGATTTACGATTTAGTTCTTGGCTTCATCGTCAAATCTTGTCAACGCCTTTAGATGACTACAAAGTTTGACTTTCTCCTTACTGAATAATAGCAATTGAGCAACAGTGAATACGAAGGTACTCAACAAGTCACCACACAGAAAGCAATAATAATAAATGTAACACTGTCAATGAGATGTTTGAGGTTATTTTATTTATGAAGACACCACTATTTTGAGATACAAATATAGGAAAATCCTATGACCTAGTATTTTTTTTAACTAAGCCATGCTTTTTAAAGAATGTAAGGGTATGTAATAGTAAGAGTAGTGCAGTTTCCAACCACCTATTATAGAGCATGGTTTTATCCACCATATGCTATAATTGTTTCTTAAGTTTCATCTACCGTTTATAATTACTGGGTTCCAACCACTCAGAGGAAATCAAAGTCAGGGTTCCGACCACCCTTTCCTTTTTTTAATTCCAACCACTAAGATCATTTTATAATTAGACACTAACTCAAGTAAATTCTCATACCTGACTATGACCATAGACATGACTGTTTGAACAATTTTTACTCTATAAAGATTGTACACTTTACCCGTAAGAGAATCTCAACTTATTATATTCCACAAGTTTTCTTAGATATGTAGATCAAGAAGATCACCACGAGGACTTTACAATACATCGCCCCATCATCATCTCAACCGATGGGTTTGTTCCTTCCCAGGAAGGGCCCATAATTGTGAGGGAAGTTCCGTAGCCGTGCAGATGGAACCGTACCTTACTTCGAAGTGTCCCAATCAAGTCGGCTTACACAGACCCCAGTTTGCACTAGTCGTGGAGTTGTGAGGGAAGTTCTCCGACAGCGTAAGGGGAACCGCACCTTATATCCAGGTGTCCCACTCAAGCTAGATCAGAATTCACATGCACCCATCTCCACCCTCCACTATTCGAGACGACTCTAAGATCTGGTGAATTATTTAGCCAAGTCGTACCTATTATAGACTTATAGTTATACTGTTTTACATTGAAAGATCGTTACAAGATTCAGTCCTTAGGATTATCTGAGTGGTTCTCCATCCACACCAGCCTCTCTTACCATGCACCTAGATATTTAAACAAGTTTAAAGTTTTTGGGATCCAAAATATTCTTTCTAGTTCGAATATCAGCCACTTCCCACTAGCAGCTGCCCAAATTAAGTTTTTATGTTTGGAATAATGTTAGGTCAAATCAATGTCCCTGAGTATCTAAGCAAGATTAATAGTGGCGCTTAGATACGACCTTATATCTTGTATGTTTTACTATTAATTCTAGGGCGACAAGAGTTTATGTTCAAAGCCAAGAAGTGAGATATAATTATACAATTATTCATAGAAAATTAACTATGAAATAGTGTGAATATGACTTGCATAATAAAGTAAATCATGCAATTTGATATTTTTCAAATAAAATAGTTTGTATTCAAAAGATAGGTGCAATATGATCAAAGTTATGACTTGCCTTACTCGATTTACTGTAGCCTTAATCTTACTCAAAGGCTTCTCAATCAATGATCTTGAACTTTTGGTTTTCGTCTTTATTTGGATCTGAATCCCGCTCGAACTGTTGCTTTTTCAAGACTTCAATATCTGATTACGCGATAAATAATGGAAATTCAAAGAACTTCAAAAGGCCAAATAAATCTGAATTGAACTTAATTGAGTTTTTCTTATGATTGAGTTGGTGCTATATAAGGTTTATTGAGTACAGGATGCTTTGACAAAGTCAATGATATTCAAACAAAAAGGGAACGACGGAGGAATTCTTCTAGGAAGGAAATCAAGGAAGGATCAATAATGAAGGAATATTCATAAGAATATCTTGCTTCAAGATCGAAGGTGGCTAGACATAGCCTAATGGGTTGATCTTTTAATTTAATAACTTCTTTTATTATTTATATTTATTAAGAAAATTGAGTTAGGCTAGACCTACGAACATATGTAAAAGTTTACCTAGTGTACTGAGTATTATTTGTCGAGTGTTAGTATTTAAAGATTATGACACGAGTTCTACAGGCGATGTGTATAACTTTAATTTTTTGAATTAATCTTAGAGTTTATATTTCCGGTGATTCAGGATATAATATTTTCTGAGGTTTTGATTGCTAATTAATTGAATGATTAACTCAAAATGTGGGGTTTGTTATTTAACTAAATTGATACTATGCACATAGTTTATCATTTAATGATACTATGACCAACGGTTTACACGTTGTTGGAATAAGGAGTTATATGTTAACAAGCTTTCTTTTAATGTTGTACCTTGAATTATTGGTATATTAATTATTCTTAATTATCATTAGTGATTTTAAATCCAGAGATAATGACATAACGATTCTTATTTAGGCGAGATTGCATTTAACGTAACCCTTTTTAAATTTGATGTTGATATCAACATTATGTTTTAATCATGACCTTTATCTGACATATGTGTTTCAAAGAATTGTTCACATAATTAGCACTGTAGAGCTGTTTTTTTTTCAAATTTAGCTATTGGATATCCATTTTTACAAAACTAGTATTGTTCTCGAGTTCGATAGACACGGCAGAAAACACATGTCACCTATCACACACCTAAGCTCAGCTACGACACCACACATGACTGCCGCAGGTGGCTGGGCCTGTAGAGCTACGGAGCTCCCCAGCTTGGTTGTTGTGCCCATTCTCTCTCTAGCTACCGCTCTGCTCTGCTCTGTGTGTCTTTACGTGTAAATATGAAACAGTGCCTCGTTCTTTGTCAGACCTTTCTTCAGAGTTTGCTTGTCCTTGCCCTACTTGGTGCTTCTGGAGACCTTGCTAAGAACAAACTTTCCCAACACACTTTCATATTTTTCAGCAGGTGATTTGATCATAACTAGCACTTTCTTACACATTAACCATACAAACTTTAAAAAGGTGTCATTCAAAAGGAGTAAACTTGTGCAAAAGTTGATCCATCTGTGTTGAGTTTATCAGCTTGCACCCAAGTGTACAAAAAATAGTAGAACATCATTGTATAATGCATTGCATGCCATATACATAATGATTCTCAGGTTGGCACACATACATATTTTTGTGCATCTTACTATCTCATATCGATACGGATTTCTACAATCTGAAGAAGCCCATATATTTGGGTATGCAAGATCAAATCTTTCAGATGATGGATTAAGAGAGCACATTCGTGGGTGAGATCCATATTCCTTGAACTAATATAAGGATTTCATGTGTAAATAATTCCATATGGTTTGTATGATGAAGCCTTCCCGTTTCCTCCTTTTCTAGTATGCTGGAAATGTTAATTCCATCATTTTTTTCCCTGTCTAAACATCACGCTTTTATGGTTGCAGATACCTCAAGGGAGCTTCAGATGAACATCTTTCACAATTTTTGAAATTGATAATTTTCAAATATTATGCACAGCTCCTGATTTGTTCCACGATGACATCTTTCATTTTTGAAATTAGTAAGTTTCCAATATTATGCACTGAGTCAAATTAAATACTATCATGATGCATAAATTAATGCACTTGTCTTTACCACACTATATACCAGTGGCGGATCCAGGAAAATTTTTTGGAGGGGCTGAAGTACCTTCAGCTCGATCTCAGCCCCTTCTACATTATACATCCATGGCTAAAAATTTAGGGGGGGCTCCAAGGGTCCGGTAGCGGTAGGGGGGGCTCGAGCCCCCCCCCCCACCCCACTGCTGGATCCGCCCCTGCTATATACTCCACACTTAGGCATGGTTGAAAAAATTAATGACATGTATGTATGCGTGTGTGTATATGTTTGGGATGAAGTATGCAACAAAATTCACTTCTTATTTTTTAAAAAGAAATTGAGAAACTCGCAAAACAAATTCTTACACAGTTATGCATGTGGCATGCGTCGCGGGCTCTCACGTGGTTCCCTGGACGCCTGAATCAACTAGAGGATGTACACACCATTTGTAAATATGAAGGAGTGCTCAGAAAGTTTTCTTCTCAGCAAGGACTCCAGAAGAACAAAGGACGACATGGACAATAACCAGACTCTGAAAAAAGGTCTAGGTCCTTCAAAACTGACAAAGAACAAGACTCTTTTCATATTTACACGTAAAGAAACACAAAGCAGAGCAGAGCGGCAACTAGAGAGGATGGGCACAAGAACCAAGCCGGGGCTGGTTAGCAGCTCCAGGGGTGCTTGGCAGGAGTTGTCGAGCTCGGGTAGCTCAGCAGCCTTGCAGGCCCCGCCACCTATTGTAACACTCTTATTTCTGGGAGCGTTATGAATCCCTCGCAACTGCTCAGGATTGTTCAGTTGCGAGTTACATCATTCGAGTGTATAATATTGCCAACGCAAGCTCAAATACAAAAGTCGACTTTATTACAATAAAAGGGCTTAAAGCCAAGTTTCACAGTAGGGCCAACGGCCTTCAGATATAATACACAAAAAGAGACACCACAGGCATGCTTGAGCGGAGAACGACTCTAATCCCAAGTTTCTTCCATTTCATAGAACACCACTTCTTCGTCTTCGCCTGATTCCTCAAAGTTGGCGTTTCTGTTTATGTTTTTAGCAAATATGAGTACAACTACCGTACTCAGCAAGTCACACGGAGCTTAACATTAACTATATGCATGGTATAACAAGTGAAGGGAAAACATGTTTATTATATCTATGTGGATGCAGTTTTAGTTGAGAATCAAATAAAAACTTGAAAAGTAACTTCATTAAAGTAAAGGGGTTTTCAAGCGTGATTATCAATATTTCACGTCTCAAACTATTCTCAACCCTACTTATGCCTTGCTGTTAGATTCACCCATTAAACATAGCTTCATTTACCGGAAGCACGGCATATTCGAATACAATTTCTTTATGACTCTGCAGAGTTGCCCTGCTTTACCCACAAGATCTCTCAACTCCCGCGACAGAGTTAAGAAAACAAGGTTGTTCACTGCTCAATTCTTTATAAGCCTCTACCCAGTAGGTCCTAGATCTCCATAAGCTCGGATAACCCTACGGATCTCATCCGACTCATAGCAGTCCTACTGTTGTACGGTTAACCACCTCCCATACGAACTCACCCTCGGACTCCCCCCGCCAGTTGCAGAGGTTCAATTGAACTTGAGCAGTTATTAAACCAGGTTTGACAAAATCAACGTTTGTGGTTGGGCGGATACTATGTTCTTTACTCAGCATAAGGGTCTAGTCCTTATATTTTTCTCTGAGGCGTCATCCATACACAAACCCATATTCAATACACTCTGTACTGCCACCATTCCTCAACCAAGCCTCCACCCTAGGATAAGGTCTTCGGATCCATCTATGTGATCCTCGCTTACCCTAGATCCATATTTTTAAAGCTCTAAACAAATACTAACATTCTTAATAGTGAAAAGATTTTAATGGATTCCTAAGCTATCATGTTTATATCATTATTATATTTAATATTACTATGTTTTGTCAATATGAATATGGTCATCAAGTTAAACGGGGCTTTTTTCGGGTGTTAGGTCATAACTAATAATTCATGTCATTCTAAACAGTAATTATACACAAAATAATGACTTCAAAATATCATAATGAAAATACTGCTAAATAAATAAATAAAGACAAGGTAGGCTCAATATGATCAAGGTATGCGCAACTTGCCTTGCGAGTCTATGATTTCAACGAGTTCAAATTCCTTGGTGGGCTGGGCCTGAATCTGGGCTTCTCCTTCCGGCTCCTGAGAAACTTCGACGTCGGAGGCTAACACGAAAACAAATTAAAATAAATCAATTCCATGCCCGAAGGGTTGAGCTAGGAATAAAGAAATGAAATGAAGAAATAAAATTCAAATAAATTGAGAAATGGGCCTTGGATTTGGGTTGGTGGGCTCGAAACGGATCTAGGGAGTATAAACTTGTATTTTTGGGTTCAGGCCGGGTTACTATTCATTGGGCTCGGTCGGTTACTATTCCTCGGGTTTGGGTCGGCTGGAACGGGTGCGGGCAAGTGGACTCAGCTCAACCACGTCGGCTTGACTCGGTCGGGTGCAACCGATGTGGCCAACTGGGTTTGACTCAGCCGAATGGATTCGGTTCGACCGAATCGAGATGAAGCGATCGAACAGGTACTGTATATCTTCTCCACTCGGCTCTCGCGTGCGCAGGGAATAGGGGATGGTGGCGGCGGCTACCGGTGGAGGTGTGGTGAAGTGCAACAGAAGTGAAGGGTATGTGCGGACTCGGGGTGGTACAGGGAATCCATTTTTGGCAGTGGCCGGGCCGGCGGAGGCGGCAATCGCCGGCGGTAAGCTCTTCCTTATTTTGGCTATTTGGACATTGTGAATCCATGGGAGCTTCCTAGGGCAATTAGGCCGGTGCTAGAGCATCACTAGGACTTGGGTAAGGTCATGGGAGCGGCGGTTCGGGCTGGGGAGACCTATGCGAAGCTGGCCACGGTGGGCGGTTTCAGCCATTAGGGTGCTCACGGCGTCGGAGAAGGTGGGCGGCCGGGAGACTATGGCAGTGGGTCGGGGAGGTTTTGGGGAGTACTAGGGAGCTACTAGCGAAAGTAATTGAAGAATGAGTGGCTGGGGAATGGACATTGGTCTAGGGCTCGAGTTTGGGGATTTTTGCAATTACCGGAGTTGGGGACGGCAATGGAGGCGTTGGGGGCGTCGGGTGGGTGGCGGGGTTGATGGCTTTGGCTAGGGAGTGCTCGGCCGTTTAAATAGCGTGGCTAAGGCGGTTCGGCACCGGATATTTCCCATGGCGGCAATGGCGCGTGGCGGCCGGCGGCGTTGCCACACCTTGGGGTCGGTTCGGGGGTGCTAGGGCGGAAGAGGGGAGGTGTAAAGAGCCCTGACATGGGTGGCTGCGGTGGTGAAATCCGGATGGCGCGGGGCTGCGGAGGCGCGCGCAGAGGAGGTGGGCGGCGGTAAAGCTGAGCCACGGCAGCGACGGTTGGGTCGGCGTGGCCTGGCACGGGCCTGGGGCGGGGTACAGTAGCCGACCATCGAGCGGAGCCAGCGGGAAGGGCGCAGGGGCGGTCGGTCACGAAGGGAGTGTGAGTGGCAGCGGGATTGGCATGGCGGTGAGCTTTTTCGGGCAACAACAGTACTAGCACTTGTCCCCTCTCCAATCCGACTGAGATGGCAAGGATTTGAGCATATGGGCATTGAGATTGGTGTGGATTAGGATGATGGAGCAAGGAGACAAAGTAAAAATGAAAATTCAACTCAAGTCTAGCTTTTGAACTTTTTCAGGTTTTGGTTTTGTTTCACCTATCACGCTGAGAGTTGAGCCTGGGTGGCATAACAAGTGATACGTGTTGTCTGTCATGCCCATCAAGTTTGAGGACAGGCCTATCTTTGCAAAAAAAAAAAAAGTGTTCGGAGGCCAAAATTTTTTTTAAAAAAATGCTACAATGCTAATTGTGTTAACAGTATTGTTTCTAAAGCAAATACTAACGGGTCATGACTGACTTTCAATTCTAAACAACTAATCTCCAGAAATACCTTCGATTTAAGGAGGGTAATCCAAATTAAATACTAAGTATATATTTAAAGGCATTCTTTAATTAAATCCTTCTACTCTCAGTTAAACATTGGCGACATATTATTCCAATTAATTATCTTAATTATTATTTAAAAAGGGATCTCATGAGTCATGACATCTTGAGGTATAACAATTTGAATTTTGACTTCAAATCCGAACTTCATTTAGCAATTTTTCAAAAGGTGTATAATTCAAATTTTATTTGGATTGATTCGAGTTCTGGGTTTCATTTTTATTGATTACTTGGTTTGACACAGAAATCCAATTCAAGATTCTCAAGTCAAAAATCAAGAAAAATTTGCATAGCACCGATGCACAATAAAAAGTTTTGAAGTTTTTATATTTTCAATATTTTCAAATTTTTGGGATGTTACAATTGCTTATCGGGTCTATGGCAACAAACTAAGCTAGAGCCCAGTGAGCTTAACGGGCGGGCCATGAGGAAGCAGGCCCTGAACGGCTTGCCATTTGAAATTTGCAAGCCCAGTAAGCTACAAAATAGGCTTGCCCATCTGAAACAACTCAGTAGAACTCAAAGGCACAAACAACACACAACCATAGGATGGTAATCAGATGGCCTAAAAATTGCCTGTGAAATAAGAATTTTTTAGTTGACCGAGGAATAGACAGCCCAAAAAGATTATTCAACTGTTATATATACACATGGGTCGTACTTATTAAGTACAATATTCTTACATTTAAGCCTATCCCCTTCCCGATCAATTAATAATGTAGGCTATAGTCGAAGGCTAGCTAGAAGACCAATTCGAAGGAGACACAATTCTACTCGGAATCGAACTCTAGTTTTACTGGCTTGGCCTCATATTTAGTATTAATCCCTATCAATGTTTCACTTGACAAAGTGGCTAATTTAGCGAAAGTGTTCAGTTGTAAAATTAGATCTATGCCATTTACATACCTTGGTCTTCCGATGGGGACGACAAGACCAAAAGTGAAGGATTTCTTATCTCTTGTTGATAGGATAGAAAGACGTCTAGCCAGTACGACGAGCCTACTGTCCTACAGAGGAAGATTAGCAATTGTCAATGCAGTTCTCTCTCTTCAATCTATATACCACATGTGCATGCTTCGATTACCGAAGAAGATGATAAACCACATTGATAAAGCTAGAAGACATTGTCTTTGGAGAGGCTCCAGGGACTTGCAAGGATGTTGTAATTCACTGACAATATGGGAGCACGTATGTAAGCCCAAGAATAAAGGAGGATTGGGGGTTCTCAATTTTTAGACTCTCAATGAGGGGCTGCTTTTGAAACATTTGCACAAGTTCTATGGAAGAATTGAGGTTCCTGAGGTCAGCCTGATTTGGTGCAAATACTACTCAAACTCGGTTCCTCATGCGGCTAGCACCTATGGTTCATTCTGGTGGAGAGACATCATGAAAAAGCATCAACCAATTCAGGGGTATTGCTATGGGGTGACTGAAAAATGGTCAGGACATTCTGTTCTAGAAAGATTGTTGGAATGGAAATCTGCTCTGTGCAAAATTCCCAAATTTATACATGTTAGCCTTAGATCAAGACATCTCAGTCAAAAACTACATACACCTACATGAGCCCCACAGTGCATTCCAGTTACCTCTTTCACACCAAGCATACCAAGAATATCTACAACTCCTACATCTTATGGATCAAGTGGTGCTTAGCCAAAACACTCCTGACTAATGGACTTACATTTGGGGGCACTCCAATTTCTCCTCACGAAAATAGTATACTTACCAGTTTAAATTACTCACCACCTCACCGGTTTTCCCGCTCATTTGGAAGAACAGATGCTTCATGAAGCAAAAGGTCTTCGTGTGGCTCCTCCTCAAAGAAAGACTCAATATGAAGGATATGCTCAGACGAAAGAACTTCATCATTGATGGGAATATACACTGTGTTTTGTGCAATGGCCAACTGCCGAGACCATCACTCGTCTTTTCTTTCAATGCCCCTTCTCTCTGCAATGTTGGAATGCCATTGGATTTCAGTGGGACACTAATCCGGATAATGCAACGTGAGTCCTAAATACAAAATTAGACTTCATAGGGCATCTCTTCATGGAGAAGTTTATACTGTCAGTTTGGCTCATCTAGAAAGTAAGGAAAGAGCTCATCTTCCAACAATAGTGACACAACCTCTCGAATTGGCTATCTAGGCTTAGCTTGAAGGCATCTTTACTGCTCCTTACAATCAAGCCGGCTTTTCATGCTTTTCTTTCAAGTTGGATTAGCTCTCTCTGATTTTTGTGTTTTGGGCTTCTTCCTCTTCTCTCTCCCTCTCCTGCTGCTTCCCTCTTTGTACATTATTATTTACTTAATATAGTGCAGTAGGAGTCTCTCCTACTGTTTCCCGTCAAAAAAATGAGGATCGTCCTTTGAACATAAATATGTTGCTAAGAATAATTGTTGGTTGCCAGTCAATGTGTGCTATGCAAATTGTAAGAAATATTGGCATAAACTAATGGTTTTTTAAGTATTCACCATTGTATGTTTGCTTTCAAAAAGTGTGTTGATCACTTTTCTGTGTTGCCATAAAGTTGTTTTGTTATATTTCTATTTGACGTCTCTTCAATTTGTTTGCTTGGTCACTACTGATCTTTTTTTATGCAAACCAAAAAATCTTCAAAATTAGCGATAAATCCAACATGCATCTATTTTCTGCATATTAGTGGTTCTGGTTAACATGTAAGTCAATGCAGTCACCCTGCTATACGCCCCAACCTATATGGCCTCATGTGTCGTCAAGCCTTTCATATCTTTTCCTCCAAATGAAAGGATTATAGTTCATTTAGGTAAGTTTCTTCTACTACTATAGATCATCAGCTATTCTCACCCCATAAATGCAATGCACTTTTTATACTGATCGGTGATATGACAAATGATGGGGGGTTGTTTCAATATCTTAGTATGTAGGTGGGTTATTAGAAAACAAAAAGAATCGTAGTTAGTTTAGTTAAGTTTATTCTACTAATGTAGATCCAACAACACAAAGTTTTTGGTTACTGGAGATACAAATGATTGATCAGGTTTATATTGTTGGCCTTATTTTGGTTTCAAGTGTTACTTTTCATTGTTTTATCCATGAGCAAATGGCTAGGAATTCATATTTTTCAAATTAAATCAGGAAAGGTGTAACTATGTATAATAGATGCTTGCTTTTTTTAAAAAAAAACTAGCTGCTTAATAGTTGCATCACTCGTTTCTTCAGGGCCTTAATATATCTTCCATTAAATGAAGATACAATAGTGCATATATATTTCTCATTTATAATTCACAAGAGCCAACAAAAATATTCAAACAAGAAAAGGTTTGCATCAGCAGTCTATACACACGTGAAAAACCCTTAGATTTTTTAGAAGAACAAGAAGTAAGTATTGGGCCTAAAAGGTTAACATATTCCTCAAGTTGAAGGTGTGACTTGATTAGTAATTTCTTTGTGTTTACTATTTTAGGAGTCATTTGGTAATTTGTTATTTGATTTGATCATACAGATGTGTTGGCTAAATTTCATGGAATTGTTGTTACATGAAATGTGAAGTAAATTTAAAGAAGAAACTGCTCCAATTTACATCAAGGTAAAGCACTACACGACAATGTTCAAGAAGGCGCTAGGCGGGCGGCGAGGTGGGGCCTAGCGCCTAGGGGGCCTAGGCGGTTAAATTAAAAATGAGGACAACATGCAAAGATAAGCAATCATATATATGTATTTGATGTTCAAATGAAGAAAATTGTTACCTTGAGCAACAATGATAGCTCTATATCCATTAATGTAAATTTTTGATGTAAATGCTTGATGTATAATTGTAAAACCTGCACATTAAGCAATGTGTGAGTTTTTTGGTATTGAATAACTATTGTACATTTGTGCTTCAAACTTGTAAATTGAAAATAATAAAAGAAATGATAGCAATATAATAAGACATGCGTAATGAATTATGAAGTTCATAACAAAAGACACATAAGCATTGTTCTCAAGTCTCAAATACACGAATTAAACACACATAAACAAAGTTCTTCTCACAAGTTACATTGTTACAAACAAGCAACATAGTTAAGGACTTAAGGTAGCAAGCATGATAATATGAATATGTGATGATGAAAGGAGTCAATCTTCATCCACTTGTCCATAATCTTTGGTTGGCACCACTTCATCTTGGTCGGATTCAAATTCAACATTTTCAAGATCCTCATTGACCTCCTCTTCTTCGAATTCGGAATCGAAATCATCTTCATGAAGCTCTCTCACTCTAGTGCTTCTACGAGGTTGCATGGTTTCATTAGCTCCCATCGCCTCATCAATTAGATTCCATGAAAGACCTGTTTCGGGATCAACATCATCATCCCCACCTTCAATCATCCATCCTTTAGCATTACTAGCATGTGAAGCTAGAAGGACATCAATGTTCTTCGTGTTACTCTTTTCTTTTTTGTTCAATAATCTCGCATTGAATTGAACATAAACTAGATTATTGAGGCGGTGAGCATCTAGTTTATTTCTTTTCTTTGTGTGTACCTACAAGTTACATAGTGAAGTTTAGTGCTATACTTTCTTGACTACTTGAGTTGAAACATGTATTTTTTTAATAGCAAGAGTAGAAAGATACCATGTCAAAAGTGCTCCAATTTCTTTCACATCCCGAAGAATTGATGTCAAAGAGAGGATTCTTATGGCTAATTTTTGCAAGTGGGGAACATGGCATCCATATTTCGACCACCAATTAGCTACATAATAGTAAGAATGAAAGATAAATTATTAATAGCTGCTGAAATGTAAATTTATTAAATGTGTTTCATTAAGAACAAGTATACTTTACCAGGAATAAGATCTCTTTTTTGACATCCAAGTCGGGCGGGGGTTTTCCCAAATGTCTCTTTTTTATCCTTGAATATATCAAAGTCAACATTGAGTACTTGATCCATTGCATCATCATCACCATGATAAAATGTTTCAACACATTCAATAAACCCATCCATAATATCTTGTTCCAAAAAAAATAGATCGATCACGATAGCTATAATATGGGTTTAATAGATATGCTGTGAAATGCAATGGAGAATCAAGTCTTCCCTTCATCTTTCCATCAATAGCATTAATGATTAAATTGTAATTGCTCTCCGAATTATTCAAGGCCTCTTTGATTTGCTTCTTTGCCTCTAAAATTTCTCCATAAAGAAAGGCCATAGATGGACCAGCCCCATCAATCATGCGAAGAACCTTCACTAACGGCTCAAAAACCTTCAAGCAATATAACATAACATGTTAGCAAATTGAAAAAAAATCAAATACATAACATAATGGACAACACTATTTATACCTTTAAAGCATTGTTCACGCCATTCCAAAATGATTTACTAATAAGTGTTGCGGTTGCCGTGACGCCTTTGCCTTTTTTTGTGTGGGCAGATTCTTCCCATTCCTTACTAAGTGCCATTGCCCTTAGTTCGGCTTTCTTTTCAATTAAACTTTGTAATGTAAGAAAAGCCGAAGCAAATCTAGTCACCCCCGGCCTTATTATATCTCTTCTCTTTGTATGTTTTCTCATCAATGCCAAGGTCTTGTGGTGTGAATAGATAAAAACCGTCAATGCTTTTGCTTGGTCAAGTGTCTTCTTGTACTTTGGCATATTGCCAATTCCTTGTAGCATAAGGTTGATGGTGTGAGTTGCACATGAGCTCCAAAAGATATTTGGCCTTTTAGCCTTCATTAATTCCTTTGCTCCCATGTTATTTGAAGCATTGTCCATTACTATTTGAACCACATTTTGAGGACCAATAGAGTCAATGCATCCATCCACATATAGTCAAAGATATACTCACTTGTGTGCGCATCTTCCGACGTCTCCTTTGATCCTATGAAACTTGTCCGAAAATTGCAATGAATACATAAGTTCATGATGCTTCTCCTCTTTTGATCCGTCCATGCGTCGGTCATGAGGGAGCACCCCAGTCATGGCTCTTTCTTCTTCATGTGCTTTCAACAACTCATTAGTTCTTAATACTTCCTCTTTCAACAACGGCTCCCGAACATCGTATTGAGAGGGACCTCCAAAGCCCGGGCCAAAGCGACCTACGACCTCCAACATTTGTTTGAATTCATCGTTGTTGATGGCATTGAAAGGAACACCTAAAGAGTAAAAGGTTAACAAAGAATGAATTAATGGCATACAAGATATGAAGATAATAAGAATAAAATGAATGATAATTGCAATCTTTACCGGAAACATAAAGCCATCTTGCCACATATTGCTTCACTTTGTGATGTCTCTCTTTCCAAATTGCCTCTGTAATTTTTTGTTGCCTCTTCAACTCTTGCGTGCTCAAATTGCTCTCTTGAGGATCAATCGGATTCACAAATCTATCCATAGGCCCTAACTTTCTTGGTGCCGATCCTCCGATCTCTTCAAGTTGTTCTTCATTTTCATTACCACCTATTATGCTCACATTTTATCTAACCTCATCTTCTTGCGCTTTCTTGCACTTCTTCTTGTTTTTTGCCTCCTCAATAGAATTACGACACTTTGCTTGGTCTTCTTTTGTAGATTTGGGACATCTTGCAATATTTCCCTGAATATGTGCAATATGTTGTTTGATCCTATAGATGCCCCCGGAAACAACCTTTCCGCACAATATACATTTCACCTTGCCCAAATTGTTTGGGTTCACTAACACCCCATATTCCCACCCTACGTCACCCGACTTTCTCTTGAGACTATCTTCGGTGCCCACCTCAGGAGCTGACGCGGCGGATGACATTCTAGTTTATATATACATGTTTATTCATATACAAATTAGTAAATTATTCAAAGAAATAAGGAACTACTACCTCAAAAATCAAATTACTAAACGTCTAAACCTTACCTTACCTCTGCCACTGACTGCTGTCCAGAGCTGGCAACGTGTCGGCGGTCGGCACTCAGCAGTAAAATGCTTCAAGCCGGCGCAGCGCACTCAGTGACTCAGATTCGGTCCACTCCTCCCGTCATCCGTTGCAAGCCGCGACGCGCCGACGCTACTCGTCTCCCTCCCATATCCTCCCCTCGCAGCGGTGCTACTCCAATCGCCGGCACCACCAATCGCCGGTACTCGTCCCCCCGCAGCTCCCCCACAAGCCGGCGCCACGCAGCTCCCCGCAGGCCGGCGCAGCGGCGCTCCTCCCCGGCTCCCCGCAAGCCGGCGCTTCTCCCCGCCGGCCGGTGCTCCTCCCCGCAGCAGAGCCTGAGGTACTAACTTAGTTCTTCTCTTAGCTCCTCCCCACTACCTCCTTTATCCTCTCCGCGACGGATTGAGCTCACGGCCATGGTGAATCCGCAGAGGCGGCGATGGCCTGGATTCAGAGAGGTGGCGGCCACAGTGCGTAGGCGGCGCGGCGACGGCGCGGAGGAGGCAGCACACAGAACCCTAGCCCGTCTCCCGCTCTTGTGGTAATGTGGAGTGTGGACTGTGGTACTGTGGTGTGGCAGTGTGTGGCTTGTCTTTTGTGGT
Organism: Dendrocalamus latiflorus; assembly: GCA_017311315.1. Lineage (NCBI taxonomy): Eukaryota > Viridiplantae > Streptophyta > Magnoliopsida > Poales > Poaceae > Dendrocalamus > Dendrocalamus latiflorus. The sequence continues at coordinate 4,040,811 of CM029630.1, read as the reverse complement.
CCCGTTCCCGTTTTGCTTTTCTTGTGTTCTCTGCCGCCTGGGCGCCTCACGCCGCCTGGGCGCCTAATCGGCCGCCTTGCCGCCTAGGCGGCCGACTCACCGCCTGGCCGCTTCCTCCCCGCCCAACAGACCTAGGCGAGGCGCCGGGTGGCCGCCGAGCGCCTAGGCGGGGCCTAGGCGGCCGCCCAGCCCGCCTTTTAGATCACTGCTACACGATAAATTTCAATTTTAGAGTTGTTATATTACTACTCAAGGGCGTCACCTCCTACGCCAACCCTATGTATCAGCTCGTACAATTGCAGTGATCCGGCTTCACCTCTGCCCTACTCCTTTTAATATTACCGACACATGGGTCTAGCTCCGTTGGTTTAGTAATGTCACTTGTAAAGTGGGTTATTTTCGATTGTGATTTATATTTTTGGTCTTAGTGTAATTATTTTTAAAAAGACTATCTAATAAGTTGTTTTAAAACGATGACGGCAAAATCGTATTATTTAATTATCAAGAAAAGTTACCACACTAGGATAGTACGGTGCTACCGTGAGTACGTCGGCCGGTGGAGCCCGCGTGGTGCGCCCCACAAGTCAGTCACCGAGGTCGATCCGCGCGTGGAAACGAAGCGAGGTTACGGGCCCACCGCCCCGCGTGTGCGTCGTGGCTTCCACCATTTTTATTGACCAACTTTTTTCACGCGCACATATCTCACCCGCGGCCACCACCCACCCTCTCTCCCCGAAGCTTCTCTATTTCCAGACGCAAACAGAGAAGCGAGGGGTAGGAGGGAGGGAGGGAGAGCGTGTGGGGCGACCTGCGAGAGAGATCAAAACCCTAGCTAGGGTTTGAGCGGCATCGGCGGCGGATATGTCGACGCCGTCGAGGAAGCGGCTCATGCGGGACTTCAAGCGGCTGCAGCAGGACCCACCCGCCGGCATCAGCGGCGCGCCGCACGACAACAACATCATGCTCTGGAACGCCGTCATCTTCGGGTGGGCGATCCTCGCCGGAATCTCTCTCTCTCACGCGCGCGCGCCGAGCGCGCTGGTGTTTTTCCGCTGCTGCCGTTCTAGGGTTTCGGGGGCCTCTAGATCTCGGGGACCCGAGGCTTTAGTTTCAGCTATTTCTCTACTCTAGTGGTGTTTATGGTGCTGATGATGGCTTCTGTTTCGTGTGGTATGATTTTTGCAGGCCGGATGATACGCCGTGGGACGGAGGTGAGGCTCGTCGGCTTGATCTCGCTCTGATCTGTAGCTGATTTAGCGCTTAGCTTGTGGGTACTAGTTCCTTGGGGGTAGTTTGATTTGGAATCGTGCAGGTGGAAGTGTAAAATAGCTTATAGGATGTTTAGGAATTTTGTTTGCCCTGGGAGTAAGGCTGATTGGGCAGCTCATGATTGTTTTTAGCTCGTCTCTGTTGATTAATCTGTCATGTCGGTTTTGCGGGGGAAATAGCATTATGTGATTTATTTTGTATTGTTTTGTTGAAAGTTTTTGGAGTATTCATCATTAGAAGGGTGGTTACAAATCTATATTGTAGGCTAACATATAAATTTTCTACCGGTTTTGGATTTTGTTAAATCGAAAACGACAAAATCTGCATGGTATACTTAAAGGACCTGCTACCTAGGCTGTTCTGCTTGCGGTGTATCGGAACTGTCATGTGCAAGCCAAGGGTTTGTGTGATGTCTACAATATATTATGAGCTGTGGCCATAATTGCTTTGGAGTTGCACAAAAATGTTCTCATGGTATATCAACAAATCTTGCCATACCTATCACAAATGCCATAATAGAAATTCTGCTTCAGACATTTAATAGAAGAAATGCACTTAGTTCCTGCACGTGAGTACACTAGAAATGAGAATTGTTGTGAACTTGCACAAAGAAGCAGGTTTCACGCATATTTGGTTCAGGATAGGAGGTTTTGCTGCATGAAAGATACTATAATTAGATTTTCGATTGTTATAAATATTGTGTGCATGTTCATGAGGCCTAATGGACAGGAATCCTATATAGAGAATACAAATGAATATTATAAGGGAATATGCCCAACAGATAGAAGAAAAGAAATAAGAATATACCTATTTTAACACCCCCTCAAACTCATAGTGATCACACACTGAATTTGGAGAGAAAATACAATTGTTGCACCCTAGTCTATGGTTTCGTGAAAAAGTCAGTAATCTGTAACTCTGAAGGCATAAACTATAGAACAAGCACTCCCTCCTGCACGTGTGAGCGAGTATATGAAGCATCCACACTAATGTGCTTAGTGAGCTCATGCTTTATTGGGTCACGGGTAATACTGATAGCACCTGTACTGTCAGACAAAAGTCCTAGGTCCCATCACAGACACTTCAACATCTGTAAGTAGCCATCTCAACTAGGTAACATCTGCTGTCACTATTGCCATAGCTCTCAACTCAGCCTCCGCACTCGAACGGGAAACTGCAGTCTACTTCTTTGTCTTCCAGGCAAATCAAGGAGGAGCCAAGAAAAACACAATAAGCAGAAAGAAAACAACGATAAGAAGAATCACTAGTCCAGGTCGCATCGGAGTATGCTTGAAGCTGTATTGAGTTAGAGTTAGGAAAAACAAACGACGAGGGATAGTCCCACCAAGTAGCGAAGAACCCGAAGAAGGTGATTGTAATGAAGACGGGTAGGACGAGCCATGAACTGATTCAAAATATGAAAGCATGAGCGATATCAAGATGAGTGCTCATAAGATACACTAGACTCCCAACAAGATGGCGATATCGAGTAGGATCCTCAAGAAGATCACCATCGATGGCCCGAAGCTGAAGAGATAACTCCATGAGAGTCTCAGCAGTGCGAGTGTCAGTCAGACCAAAACGATCAAGATCCTGGACATACTTCTGCTGGGAGAGATAGTAACCCTCAGGCGTTGAAGCGACCTCAATCCCAAGGAAGTACGTAAGAGAACCAACATCAGTCATCAGAAATTACTCACTGAGATGCTTCTTCACATATGTGATGAACGAGGAGTTATCACCAATGATGAGTATGTCCTATCCCGAGGTGAGACATGGATAAAAAGAGCAGATCATAGGAACTAACAGTCTAACCAACAACGATAATTCCTTAGGTAAAACACGTAAACCAGGCACGATGAGCCTGTTTGAGGCCATAAAGAGCATGATGAAGACGACAGACGTGCCCATCTGGAATAGAATACCCAGGTGGTGGCTGCATGCAGATCTCCTCATGCAAAACACCATGAAGAAAAGCATTCTTTATATCTAGTTGAGAGATAGACCACTAGTAAATAGAAGCAACCACAACAAGAGTGCGAATAGTGGTCATATGGGCAACAGGGGCAAAAGTCTCATCATGGCAGTGTTCAAGAAGGTGGCCTAGGCGGCCGCCTAGGCGTCGCGCAGGCGCTGGGTGGCGAGGCGGTCGAAGGTGGGACCAGGCAGCCTCGGTGTGGCGGATGGTCGGGCGGGCGCGGTGACCGCATGACGCGAAGCGGAGAACAGAGGAGAGAGTATATAAACAAAGGGAGGGGAAAAGAATTACCACACAAGACCAAGAGTCGAGGGCGCCACACGGGGACTTAGGGTTCCTTGCACATGCACAAGGCCGCCGCCGCCGACTCACCGGATTCCGCATCACCGGTAAACGCCGTCTCGCCAGATTCTGCCACGCCTAGGTGTGTTCCTCCTCCGACTTCCCTTCCCTTCATCATCTTCCCTCCACCCGTCCACCGTCTTCTTTGCCTTGCCTCCCCTCCGGTGAAGAAGACATCTTCCCTCCACCCGTCCGCCATGGAGGGAGCTGTAGAGGGGGCCGCCGCATAGGATTTGGAGGAGGCGGTGAAGGACGGTACAGCGTGGTGGAGTTGGGGTGGCTCACCGAACTACTGGGGAGGCGTGGTGGTGAGGACATGGAGGTACTGGCCGGCGAGCTGCGGATGGCGCGGTGGCCTGTCCATGCCGCCGACTGGAGTAGAGGGAGGAGAGGCACCGCCGACCGGAGTAGAGGGAGGAGAAGAGAAGCTGGGCTCAAATTGGGGATTCGGCCGAAGGATTTATTGGGATTGGCAATTTTGTGATTTAGCCCTCTGAGTTCTGCGATATTGCAAAATAGTCCTTTCCTCAAATTTCTTTTGTTTGGACCCTCCGAAAATTTATTTTCTTTGCGGTTTGATTGTACATGTGCGTGATGACCTGTACATTTATAGGTTTTACAACTTTACATCAAGCATTTAGTTTACATCAAATATATATGCATGATTGCTCATCTTCAGTTTACTGTCCTCATTTTTAATTCAGCCGCCTAGGCCTCCTAGATGCTAGACCCCACCTCGTGGCCCACCTAACGCCTTCTTGAACATTGCATCATAGTATGACTGTACTTCTACTGAAAGCCGCAAGCCACAAGACGAGTTTTGTAGTGCTCGATAGTACCATCAAACCGGGCCTTAATCTTGTACACGTGATAGGGCGAGCATCACAGGTGTCGGTACAATATCCCAAATCTTTATACGCTAAAGAGCATCAAGCTCCTCTGTCATAGGGAGCTGCCACTCAGAATGAGAAGCAGCTTGACGATAAGAACTAGGCTCAGTGTCAGAGAGCATGAGATGTCGAAGCAAAATCATGAGGTCGAAGGGATGTCCGGTCACGAAGGGCGTAACGAGAAGCATCATCAGGAGGATCAGATGTCGGTGTTGGCAAGATACCAAGAGAGGAGGTTGGTGAAGGACGAGAACGCCTGAAGTAATGAACACCAGATAAACGAGACGGTGGTGCTGCAGAAGGCAGCACAGGAGGCAGGGGTACAAAAGGAACCACTGGAGACAAACCAGGGGAAGACTGTGATAGTGGTTATATTAAGTTGCATGCACCAGATAGTTTACTCAAAAGCTTAAGTTGGTGAGAAAAGATGGGCAATTCACTTATACTTGAACACTCCTCACGTGTAGGCTTTCTCAGGCCTAAAACGCAGAATAGAAGTGGACGGCAATTATTTTTTTAATTACGTTAACCGGGTCTTGAATTTAAGACCTCTTGGTTCTGATGCTATATTATGCATATCGTGTGTATATTCATGAAGCCCAATAGGCCGTATATATAGAATACAAAGGAATATTGCAAGGGAATATGCCCTACACATAGAAGGAAAGAAATAAGAATATGTCTATTCTAACATCTATTACATATAGGTACAAGGAAAAGGCTTGTGTGTGATTTTTAAATGAGAATGTCAATATCTGTTACGCATCATGTCTTATGTTGTTTATCTTTAAAAGGAGGCATAATGAGCTCGTTTATCTGGGCTTCGTTCTCCAAATATGAGCATGGAACATAAAAAAATTGTTGTTTTGTGAGTACAGTAAGTTAGCAGGATAATGGGTGAGTTCTTTTGGGCTGATAGCTTATGGCTTGTGGCTTAAATATTTGAATTCTGGCTATTCACGAGAGGTAATACACAGAGAAAAATAGTCACATCGATTTTAGTCGGTACAGTTGAACTTAGTACACTTTTTACTACAATTTTTCTATTGATCCCGCTTTGAAAAAACACACTATTTAAAAACTAGTTACTATAGACAGTGCAAGCATAAGCTAACTTTAAACCCAAAATAACCCAGCCCAGCCAATATTGTGGTTGTGGTAGTTTCAGAAAAAAAATCTGTTTATGATGGTATACTTCTTTTTTATATTTAAGGGACCAGCTCAAACTTGTGGCTGATTCAATTTTAAGTAATGCATACTAGCAGCAATCGTTATATGCACTCATGCTCACAACTTCTGACGTGTGTAACATAGTCAGCATGTGAACAGGACAGTCATTTTTTAGTAAATAATTTAGTAAGGCATCTTAAATAGGTACCCCTGACCCTCCTACGATTGTACCTTGTTGTTCCACTCCATAAATTTTGAGTCAGTAATATTTTTCATACAGAAGATAGTTGGTTGGACAAGAATTCATAGAGAATGCAATAAGGTGTTCCATCCCCAGACACACATGACAGAGTGGAACAAATGAAGTAATAAATGACCAAAAAGAACCATGCATGGAGTAAACCTTGTCGCCATGTGGCAGTTTCGGTGCATAATGCGTGCCACTTGCTTATTATGAATATTTTTCAGTACATGATGCCAAACTATCTATGTGGCAAATGGTTTAGGACCTTTAGGTATAATGTGTGCCATTTTGTCTTTTCCTGTTTACCAGAAACCTAGACCCAGAGGCCAGAGGACACTGTCTAATTATGGCCTACATTTATATAGATTTCTGTCTAATTATGGCCTACATTTATATAGATTTCTAATTAAGTTCTTGTGCCATATGTTTAGGGAAACTAAAGTTATTTTGTTTATATGGAAAGATAGTATCTCATTTTGCTGAGAGTTCAGGCTTTTCTCTTCTTTTTGCCTTCGCATTTTGCTGAATCAATTTGTAGTTATGGACCTTCTATCTGCTTTGCTAAGGTGGTGGTGCTTGTTAATTTTGGACTGTGTACTTAGGTTTGGCATGCAAGTTGAACATTTTAACGGAGGTGTACTTTCAAAATCTTATTGAAAATTGAATAAGTACTCACTTCTGTTTAAATGCATAGTTTTGCTACACTACAAGTACCCTTAAAATTCTTAGGTTGCTGTTCTGCCAAAAAAAACAGAATATTGTATTACTGGGGATTTTGAATAAGGAATATATGTTAGATAGCTTTATTGGAACTAGTACTATATGTGGGCTTGTAAGGCTGGGTTGTAAATGTGAACACAGGTGGATATCTGCATGCCTATCGTATTAGATTATAAGCAAATTTGATGGTAAAGGTACATTTTCACTCATCCGTGCACATAGCCCCAGTTCTTGGGCGTTATCAATTGCCATCTCCTGCATGGGCCTTGCTCACGCTCCTGCAGCTCACATCAACCTTGTATGGGCTTCGGGTTGGGACATGATAGTTTTTTGGTTAGGTAGTCTAAGCAGGATGCCTGGGTTGCATATAAATTTATTCCACTTCCTTTTTCTCCTAAACATTTCTTATCCACTACATGCATTTGTTAACACCTGTACTGTCAGTTACAGTACTGCTGGTACAAAGGAATATAAGTAAATCTACTAGCATATATGATTCAAAATTACAAAGTGACATGAATCCTTAAAATATAATCCTTGCACTTCAGATGCCATCGATTAATTTAGTTTTGCAACATTAACAAACAACAATAGTGGAAGTTCTCATCCAATGCAGACCTAAACCAGATTCACCTTACACAGATCAGGTTTGGTTCTGATCCTTCAGTTTGAAGAGATATTTTTGTCCAGTTTTGGTTGGGAGGATAAATTTAACTAGTTTATCCTAATTGGAAGTTTATAATCGATATCCTCCTTCTGTCTTAAGTCCTTATCTGTGCAGGTAGTCTACCGTAGTTTGTTAGTGTTAAGTCCTTATCTGTGCAGGTAGTCTACCGTAGTTTTGCTTCTCTATCTACATGCTGTGATACTGCTGTCTGGTGTTGTTCATTTAGATAAAACGTGGGTAGTTACAGAATACTTCATGCATCCCTCTTGTAGTGTTGTCATATGGTCAATAACTACTCAAAGATCCATGGGGCATATGTGATTAGTTAGCACTACGATTTTATATGGATGAGCATGTAATTGTGAAATTTCCGCTCATTTGTATCCTGAGAGATCCTCCACTTATCTATCCTTGTTTGGTTGTTTATATGACATTTCTTGATATTAGCATTGCGAATTTGATGTTTCGGTTCTTCTACATAGTCTTGAATCATCTATCACAAAAAATATGAATTTATCAATGTCTATTTTTCTTAGCATGTTGGGATTGTGACTTTGATCGATCCCTATGCGACGTAATACACTATTCTCATGATACCAACCAAAAAGTCCCAGTCATGTTGCATCTTTTCATAGCTTCAGTTTAAATTAATGCTCTATGGTGGCATTGAAAAGTTCACTGACAGTTCATTGTCTCACATCTCTAGGCACGTTCAAGCTTACCTTGCAGTTTACAGAAGATTATCCCAACAAGCCACCAACTGTTCGGTTTGTTTCTAGGATGTTTCACCCAAATAGTAATCTCTCTCTCTCTCTCTGATTGCTTGCGATTCAAATACCTTACATATTTTACCTAGTAAAGATCATTATTCACAAATTGTATGTTGTGGAAAGGTGATTTAACATCATACAATTCATGCAGTATATGCGGATGGAAGCATCTGTTTGGATATCCTACAGAACCAGTGGAGCCCTATATATGATGTTGCTGCCATCTTGACTTCTATTCAGGTACCTTTCTCTTGTTTTGCTGACTAGCTAAAATGCACGTGCAACATCCATTGAAGAGAGTAGTGCTAAACATGTTGAATCAACAGTTTTGATATTTTGGAAAAGAAGCCATTTATGCAAATATTTAATGCAATGGCTACTATCTTGTTGCATTGTTTTACAGCTTCCAGGTGATGAAATTAATTTTTCTATTGGCTTTTGAGCTTAGCTGCATTGTTGCGTGCATAAGAACCTCTTGAGTACCAAGTAGGATGCTCCTGTATGCTGAAAAGTTGAAAATTTTATATTTTGACAATTTAATTACGTAGAAGTGAAACCATATTGCAAAATAATGTAGTAGAAAGGAAAGTTTTTCTCCTCATACTTGATAGAGAGCTAGCTTTAGTTGACCAGCTCAAAATCATGAAGGAAGAACTTGTTGACCTGGAAGCACAGGACAGTGACTCAGGTTTGATTGGAAATTTTATCACTGGTTGCAAACCACAGGTCCACAGCCATATGGCCGGAGTACACTACTTTCTGGATGGTTAGCAGTGATGCTATGATCTGAACGTTGATGGAAGCATGTTAACTAGGTCCATTTCGTGATAGATGTGTGGGTTGTTTTCCATTTACCGCTGCCAGCCTGCCATCTCCCCAATGGCCTAAGGCTGCAGGTCTTGTCTGCATCATGTCACTGTATCTGAAACTTATAAATCACTGACTTATGCTGCACTTTCTTTGCAGTCCCTGCTCTGCGATCCAAACGCAAACTCCCCTGCAAACTCCGAAGCGGCCAGACTGTTCAGTGAGAACAAGCGAGAGTACAACCGCAAAGTCCGCGAGATTGTGGAGCAGAGCTGGACAGCTGACTAGGGCCGGCCAAGACGCCGTATCCACCATGCCAGAAAGGTGCAATTAGCTAGTGCGATAACCTGTGTTTCTGGCTCACTAGACTTGTTCTCGGTTAAAACAGTTAAAATTTCCAGTGATTGCTTGTAGTCCGTTCTATTTTTGTGTTCCCGAGTCCCAGTTACTAGATCATTGCTGTTTTATGTAGTGCTGTTGACTTAATCTTCTGTATTATGGCATCCCCTGCTTCTGTAAAGAGTCATAGACTGGAAATTAATGGTGGTTAGACTGCACAAACTCATTGCTCGTGCCCTGTAGCCACCGAGAGGCACCGGCTGCCCACGGTCCATCTCTGACTGAAATTCATGGTGGTTAAGATTGTTCGTATCGGCTTCAGCTCTCTGTTTGGAGATACCCAAAGTTAATATGAACATTTGGGTTATTAACGTGGCTTCTCTACTCATCTGAGGCATGGGTCATGGGAGCATCATATACTTCTCACTTTCGTCGTGCGCATGTATCTTTTTATTACTTTCATTGATCGTGTTTTCCATAAAAGTCACTTCTTTTAGTTACTACTACTTATTTTCAATTAAAAATCATCAGTTATAGTTAAACTATCGGTTGCAACTAATACGAACGTCACGTCCCCTTGGACTGTATAAACTCATGCCTCAACACGATGCCCACCTCTAGGCATCCACACTGTGCCCTCTGCTCGCTTGCTAGCTTCCACGTACAAACGCCCCCTTGGACTGCACAAACCCATGGCTCAACATGATGTCTACCTCTAGGCACCCACACCGTGCCCTCTGTCCGCGCGCTCGCCTGCACGTCGTAGCTTGCGCTCACCTTGAGTCATGCTGTCACGTGATGCCATGAGCTCGCCGTCATTTCCCCCCTCCCTCCTGTAACGCAAATTCTTAGCCTATTCACATGAATCTTGATTGGAAATAGGCCACCCAAACAAGCCCGAAAAGGGACGCACGTAGCTCGCCATCCTCCCCTCTACCCTCCCTCTTCTCATTCTTGGCCCAAGATGAAGCACAACACCATCGCCTGCCATTGCCACTAGGCTCTACCAAACTCAAACCTCGTCTTTGGTGGGCTTTCTTAAAATCTATTTGTGTCACGTCATGTTCCTCCTACTCTTCACTGTTTCCCCTCTATTAATTGCATGACAACCCATGCACCCGAGCTGAATTGGGCTTCACCATGTCACCAACCGAGGAGCACCAGTTGCCCACGGGTGATCTCCATTTGTGAGCCTCTCTTCAACTCCTTGCACATGTAGCTTCGTCACCATCACTAGAAACTCATGCGTGTGACAATGGCAGCTTCCTACCGCCATTGAGTCGTCGTCGGTCATCGCCATCCTCTACTGTCGCTACTGCGGTTCACCGCCTTCGCCACTCTCGGTGAGTCTTCGACAACATAACCACCACTAAAGGACTCCAATCCCTCCCTTTCTTCCTTTTTTTTGGTCGCCGCCACCTCAATGGTTACTGCTCACCGTTGCTGAGCTCCACAGAGGAGCCTGCATGCCCCTCTGCTCTCACTCTGTCTAGTTCTTCATTGGTAATGACGAGGCCTTCTTCTCCCCCTCTCTCTCTAATCTCATGACAACTGGGCTTCACCAACTGACATGGCAAAATAGACCTTTTACCCACCTCTCTCAGTCAGATATTATATTTTGATCGACAGAATGTCCAACAAAGAGACACCAATATTTAGTGTCTTTCAGCAAAGACACAAAGTGGTAGTGTCTTAGAGTAAACGCCATGAATTTAGAGTGTTGTGGTAAATTTTGCCTAGTCGCAATGGTTTCAAAGCAAGGGCCGATAGTCCCAATAGTACAAGGAACAAACTTAAAGCCGAAAGTCATGGGAAGAGATTGAGGTCTAGCAAGTGGCATGGCCATTGAGCAAGAAGAAGAGTTGGGACTTTGGGAGGAAGAGGGGGAGGGCAAAATAGTTAATTCAAGTCTAAAAGTGGCAAATCCTAGAGAAATACGCTATCCTGGTGGCATATGATGATCATATGAATTATGTCTAGAGAAATGGTAAATCCTAGATGGCCAATATATACGATGGCATATAATTAACTTTCTTCGAATAAACCTCTATCTTGGTCACTCATCGGAATGCTTGTTGGATACTCACTTTCAACAATTTTCTTATTGATGGCCACTTGATGGGGAAAGTTGATCATATACCCACCCTTTATTTTGAGAATTCAGGATTTACCCTCCCACCTCAATGACATGTGGGGTCATCATAAGTCACTGACATGTGGGTCAGGAGGGTAAATCCTGAATTTCCATCTAAGAGGAAGGTATATGATGAATAAATCCCACTTGATGATGCTTGTGGTATTTATTGAACCGATATCAATGATGGTGAAAATATCCACTTTCTAACGCAAAGAAAATATATATGACACAATCATTTGATTTTCTTATATTTTTCTGCTATTCACTGTTCATGCTATAAATGGAGTGGAAGGAAGTAAAAATACGTGGGGATAAAATAATTAATAAACTTTCTCATTTATTTGTTGCATTTTGCAGAACTACAAACCTTTTTACATATAGTAATTTTTAACATTATAGTATATTACAGAAACCATATATTTTTAATACTATGATAGTATTTTATCTATAGATGTAATTGCATGATATTCATACTTTAAAATATGTGAAGGGTTAAATATATATAAAAAAGTTACAAACAAATGTAGCATTAAAAGTTTGTTTGGAATTTAATGATGTATACCCCTAAATGGTCCAAACATATGTCTAAAATATTATTTAGTTATATATATAAATAAGTGTTGTAGTTCAGCCCGAGACCTACCAAATGATAGTACCATCTCCGGCTACGTGGGACTACCGTCGACTTGCGGTTGCAAGAGCCGTCCACCACCGATGACAAGCCTCTTGGCCTCCCCAACTCCACCGAGCGTCCACATGGCGCCGCCACCGTCACACCCCTGCTTACTCGCGGTGCTGCCGCAGGGTTGGCCCCAAGCTACTCGTCCGCCACAGACTGAGCGCTGCCTATTCCTGATGACGAACATACACCTGAACTCGGACACAAGGAATACCTGAAAGAGTTTGTGGAAAAGGGCATCACCATGATCTCCTCCGAGAGTCAGATACCGATCACTCCCTTTGCTCCCTTTGCCAAACCTACCTAGGATGGGCAGGTGAGTTGATCAAAGCGATTGAGGAAATAAATGCGCCACGTAAGGACTGAAATCGAGAAGATCAGCTCAGATCGTCAAGAGGACAAGAATAATACAGACAAGAAGTTCGCTCAGCTTGTATTGAGGTAAAGGTTCTTCAGAGTCAAATTTTGATTTATTGATTGACTCTGTAAAGTTGAGAAAGAAGGAGTAACAAAGTTGGAGACAAAACTTTCAAGTTGGGATGTTGAATTGCAAATAATATATGCTGTCAGATGACTGGTACTCGGATACAAACTAAAAAGAAGGAAGAAGAACAACGTTGTGCTAATAATATATGTTGCCAGCTGATCGGTACTCGGATACAAACTAAAAAGAAGGTAGAAGAAAAACGTTGCTATATTTGCACTGACAGAAAAGAAGAGAAATGCATGTTCCACGACAAAATTTGATTCATTGACTCCATCAATTCGCAAATATAGCTAGCACTTGTGGTCAGACACACGACAACAAATCCCAGCAATGCGCTTGGAAGCCTTTGATTCCCTGGTCTTGTACTCATGTTGGTCTCATGGACAATTTCGAAGGAAAGGAACAAGCGAGTTTCCAGCAACTCTGTGGAAGCTGACTGGAGCGCAACGCCTTCAGGACTTTGAGATGTGTGTTAAGGATTTCTAGACGAATCCTATAGGATTAGAACTTCTACTTCTCTTTGTAGTAAGATCCCTACTTTTCTTTAAACAACTACTAGGCACTCTATAAAGCCATGATGTGTGGCCATAGAGAACCCAAGCACGCCATAAGCCAAGCAAGAGGAACTCATCCAAAGCAAGAGACACACGAGAGGGTTAGAGCCTAGGTTTTTCTTTAGCACTAGATTCTTATATAGAGTAAAGATCCGAGGATCCAAAAAGATTCGAGAGAGTTGTAAGAGAGGATGACAATCCCTTACAATCTTTTGAAATTGTGCTCAAGGAATTTGCATTCGACTTCACCAAATCTTTCTCGCTTGCTGTGGTTGTGTCGGCGATTTTATTTTGATTCTTCCTACAAGATTCATTCACTTGGTTCTTGATACCTTGCACACTTATGTTGTATCTCACAATTTGATCCGATCTAGAGGTTGTTGTGAATAAGGACGTGTATCAGAATATAACAAGTGATATCGGAGCCAAGACCAGAGTAATCTAATTTGTAAGAAGGTCGGCAAGGTGTCAGGAGGCATAAAATCAAGATTGATGTTAGCAATGTGGTGTCACGTAGAGAAATTTTATGGCGGAGGAAATTTCAGCGTATGGCAATATGTGGTGAAGGATGTCTTTATCCAGTAGGGACTAATCGGTGCTCTTGAAAGGGACAAACCGGATAAGAAGTCTGACAAAGACTGAAAAGTGATGGAGCAGAATGATGCCAGTACAGCTCACCTATGTCTCTCCAATAAGGTAAAATACTCGATGATCAAGGAGAGTTCACTAAACAAATTATAGAGTGACTAAGAAAAATATATATGAGGAAGCCGCTAACAAACCGGTGGGTGCTGAAATAGCAACTATATAGGTTACGTATAGAGGAAGGCACACAGTTCATCGACCATCTCAATGCCTTTAATAAACTTATCATACAGATGACTAGTGTAGATGAGAAAATTGAGAAGAATGATAATGTCATCATATTAGTTCCATCTCTATCACCATTATAGGTGCAATTGGTGATGAATATTCTCATCGGAAAATACTCTCAACTTCAATCAGGCAGTTACAAATCTATTGGAGACAGAGTCCTTGAAAAAAGCCATCGGATTTTTCATCCTTGGATAATCAAGCATTGGATGCCATAGTGTTGTAACTTCTATTCGGAGTAGGATTCCTATTTCTCTTTGGAGAAGGACTAGTGTAGTACTATTATACTACTATATAAAACCATAAGGTGTGACTATAGAGAACCCAAGCAAGAGGAACTCACCTAAAGCAAGAGGCACATGAAAGGATTAGATGATATGATTTTTCTTTAGCACTAGATTCTTGTATAGAGTAAAAATCTGATGGTCCTACAAAGTTTGAGAGGGTTACAAGAAAGTAACAATCCCTTATATTCTTTTAGGATTGTGTTTAAGAAATTTGCGGTTGGCTTTGTCAAATCTTTCTTTCTTGCCATGGTTGTTTTAGTGCCATTATTTTGGTTTTCCTTACGAGATTCATCTACTTTGTTCTTAGTGTCCTGTACGCTCATGCTTTATCTCGTAACTCTGATCTGATCCGAAAGTTACTAGTATAAGAAGGGAAGGTAGTTTCACGCTACTTTGCCTGGTTGTGGTAGAATTTGGTCTGGCTATCAGTTCCATTTGTCTTCTGTTGTGGTAATTTAGTGTCTTTGGTTCTTTCCATTATTTTCAACTCTTTCAGTGTACATAACTGTTGTCATTCTACCTTAATGCATATGGCGTGCCTTTCTCTGCGCATTCTTGAAAAAAAAATACAGTCGAATATGTAACTGCGTTATCCACTATAAAAGCACCTTTCCGCTTCATCTGCTACATGCTATTTAAAACATCGTATGCTTGCATATTTATCTAAACTAATAAAGCACCAGTTAAAATTATCCTACATCCACCCAACAATTACCTACTCCACAGTCATAACCTTAACTACGTCCACACCACAATATGCACCCAGAAATACACCATCATAAAAACGTACACACCAGATTAACTCTCCTCCATTCTCTCTCCTTACTCAACCATATCCGACGATCATCCTTCAATGGATGTGCAGTACCCCTCCCCATCCCGCACCGCCTCCCCCTGGTGAACCCGTGCGCCTCCCCTCCCTCATTCTCCGCCGCCACCTGCCTCCTCCTCCGATCTCTCTCTCCCCCGGTGTCTCCAAACCCTAACAATCCAATCGCACAGTCGCCACGTTCTCCACCACTCCTCCTCCCTCGCGTCCTCCCCCACCCCGCACCGCCGCGCGCTCGCCTCCTCCCCCCACCCCGCACCGCCGCCGCCTCCTCCTCCTCCCCCTACCACTCCGCTGTGCCGCCTCCTCCTCCTCCCTCCTCCGTCGCTCCGCCCTCGCCTCCTTCTCACCCCGCGCCGCCGCCGCCGCCTCCTCCCCCCGCTCCGCCACCGCCTCCTCCCACCCTCCGCTCCGCCCCTCGCCTCCTCATCCCCACCCCGCGCCGCCGCCCCCCCCCCCCCCCCCCCTCCTCCTCCACCGCCCGCGCCGAGGTCTCGGGAGGCGGCGAGATCTGGCCGCGCCCGCGCCGAGGTGAGGTGAGCCCACTCCCCCGATCTCACGCCGATTTTGGCCGGATTTGGGCAGGATGTAAGAATGATTTGGTGTTCCGTTTGTTAGGGTTTTGTACCGGGATGTCGTCGTCGGGGAAGATGGAGGGGCCGTCGGCGCCGGCGCTGCGGCGCGACCCGTACGAGGTGCTCTGCGTGCCCAGGGACTCCTCCGACCAGGAGATCAAGTCCGCCTACCGCAAGCTCGCGCTCAAGTCCGTGCTGCCCCCCTTCTCTCTCATTTCGTTCTTGTTCACGCTGTTTAGATTGTGCTATTTGGAAGGGAAAGATGGTAGCGTAGTAGAGTGCGTTGCCTGGCTTCATTTGTTATGGGCGGAGTTGTATGGTTTTTGTATGCCAATGCTGTCACGATGGTAGAGACGTACTGATGAGTTTATACTAAGATTCTTTGTACTTGGAGATGGCCAATTTGGTCATCATCGACTAGGCAAGTTAGCATGTCCGCTATGGTGTTGCTCAATGCAGTAGGGGGGAAATTCCATTCTCTTACAATCACTATACTCTTTTTATCCAGCTGTTAGCAGTGCTGAAGTTTATATCAGGGAGTACCAGATCTTATCATGTAAGGCTTTCGTCATGTTCGGTTACTTCGGTACGCAAACATAAACAGGGAACCACGTTTGGTGTGCAAACATAAACATATGTAAATAGAAGAAATCAAGCTCCTCAAGACTACTGCATAGTGGCAATGGCAATGGTATATCCTGATCATAAGGCCAAATAGTTTCGATTTGTTTTCTGAGTAGTGTAAACTCATGTTTTGTGTATGGCACTGTAACATATAGCATGAGGTAAACTCATGAATTTTGTATTTTATGATTTTGTAGATCATGGAAATCTGACAGACAAAAGCATTTTATTGCCCTGAGAATTTTCATATGTTCCACTTGATAGAAAACTTAAACAATGATGTTATATTCATTTGTTCCACTTTTCGTAGGGTTGCACTCTTCATTGTGCATTTCTTTTTGCACTTCACCTCTCTTGGCTCACATATTGTTTTCTGATCTCTTTACACTAGAGTCAGTTATATTCATTTGTAACAGTATTAATCTATGGATGCTAGAGATTAACCTCTGAAATCTGATACATGCAGTTTGTGGAAGATGGGGAAGAAAGAATAGTCGTTCGTAGTTTAGACCTGAATCAGTGTCTTTGGCTACTAGATGAACTGACTGGAAAGAGGCCTGGGGTAAGCTAATTGATTCTCTTTTTTTTAATGCTATAGGAGATTACCATGGAATAAATACGGACTTTGCTTAATGTTGTAACTTAGATTAATGGACTTGCTTTAACACCTCTTGGTTGTTTCCAGTTTCCAACAGAGTGAGAGTTCACTGGACTTAACTGAATTTTTGCAATAGTTGCTTTTCATTTCCACTTTTCTTATTTTTGCGTCAAATGGTGATTTAAATAGAGCATGAGTTGCCATTTCGAATATCCTGTTGTATGCCTGGATATATTTAATTGTCTAAGTATAAACATGATGCAAAATGCTGATTTTGATGAATTAAAAAAATCCTTTTGTTGCTTCTTCAAAGAATTGTAATATACTAATATTGCTTTATAATTAATCCATATTACTAGAGGCAATGAAGGGAAGAAATCTCCATTTCTGTTTCCTTTATAAATTAATATAGATTGTAGCGATCACCTATACGAATTGTTAACTTTTGAATAGTAATTGTACAATAGCAGGTGGTTTCTTGCAACATTGCCATTACTAAAAAAAACAATTGGTGAAAATGAAGGATGGATTTTAGTCGATGTTGCAAACTACATGAACACGCGCATTTCGTTTATCAAGATGGACTGACTATTTTCAGAGTCAAAATTAATTTTAGTTTTTCTGTTATTCTCTGTGAAACCTAAAATTTAATGTGGTCTTTTCTCTGCCTATGTTTTGAAAACTTTAGATAATCAACTGTTAATTTGTTGGTGTTAATCAGGTAAAGCCATGGATTAAGACAAGCCTTGCGCCAGGTTCTGGAGTTGTGAAGAAGTACTTGGACAAGAGGTAGCTCTTGGTTCCTTAAACTGAAAAAAAATCTTTCCTTGTTTTAGGCAGCCTTAGTGATTCTTTCTTCATTTTTCTTTGCAGTGGTTTGCAGAAATATCTAGACCAGCTTGGCTTCCATATTGTTGGCTATGGTTGTACAACCTGCATAGGAAATTCCGGAGAACTTGATGAATCTGTATCTTCAGCAATTTCTGAAAATGGTGAATATTACATCATTGGATAAGAAAGGTGTATAAAGTTGTGAAATAGCACACATTTACTTATTTTTCCTGTTTCTTTCAGATATTGTCGCTGCTGCTGTGTTGTCCGGAAACAGGAATTTCGAAGGACGTGTACATCCATTAACCAGAGCAAATTATCTTGCTTCTCCTCCATTGGTTGTGGCTTATGCCCTCGCTGGCACGGTAAGAGAACACACTTTTTTTAAGCTAGCAACCTGTGCATGCAACTTCAAACTAAACAGTGGAACTACTGGATCTATATTAGCCATACACTCCAGAAGCGAATCAAGAATTTGCTTGGTTATAAATTGCTACTACTTTGATGCATCGAATATCGATGTGATTCATTATCGTGAGGAGGGCCCTGAATTACAAGTCAACTATTTCAAACTCTTGCGCAATTATTCTTGCGATTTTCTTTGTTGAATTGTTGAATATGCTGCAGGTTAACATTGATTTTGAGAAAGAACCAATAGGCATCTCGAAAGATGGGAAAGAGGTTTACTTCAGGGATATTTGGCCTTCCACTGAAGAGATCACTGAGGTCAGCACTGCAACTTTTATTGCATTTCCTTCTCTCATATTGATCTTCACTTGCACTTTGGAAAAATATTAGATTCAGGATGTGCTTCATGCTGGTGCTATTATATCTGTTAGGTTGTCAAGTCAAGCGTGCTCCCTGACATGTTTAAGAGCACATATGAGGCAATCACCAAAGGAAATCCTATGTGGAATGAGCTGTCAGTATCATCAAGCACTCTCTACCCATGGGATCCATCGTCTACCTACATCCATGAGCCTCCTTATTTCAAGGATATGACAATGTCCCCTCCTGGCCCACGGCCTGTGAAGGATGCGTATTGTCTTGTGAACTATGGTGACAGTATCACAACTGATCACATCTCCCCTGCCGGAAGCATCCACCCAGACAGCCTAGCTGCCAAATATCTAATGGAGCGTGGTGTTGAAAGGAAGGACTTCAACTCATATGGCAGTCGGCGAGGAAACGATGAGATCATGGCTAGGGGAACTTTTGCTAACATTCGCCTTGTGAACAAGTTTTTGAAGGGAGAGGTTGGGCCGAAAACCATCCATATTCCATCAGGGGAGAAGCTTTCTGTTTTCGATGCTGCTATGGTAATGTACTCAAAGTTGTTAAAATCCAAATTTTGCATTCCAGTGATACCAGGCTATATAATAACGGCGTTCAAATCTGATTTAATGATTTTCGTTGATTTATTTATTGGTGCTTTCAACAGAAATACAAGAATGAAGGGGATGGCACTATTATCCTGGCTGGTGCTGAGTATGGCAGTGGAAGCTCTTGGGATTGGGCTGCGAAGGGTCCAATGCTGCAGGTAACAATGCTTCCACCATAATTTCGTCAGCTAGACCATCACCCAACTTCTCGCTAATGGCCGCACTTTCACTTGGTGGCTGCAGGGAGTCAAGGCTGTGATAGCGAAGAGTTTTGAAAGGATTCACCGTAGCAATCTTGCTGGCATGGGTATCATCCCTCTATGCTTCAAGGCAGGGGAGGATGCCGAACCCTTTTTTTCTTGTTTGTGAACTTTCTGTAGCAGTTACATACTTTGATTAACATGCCAGCAATCGTCATTTACATTGTTTTATACACTTTAACCTATTTGCTGTAAATTGGCTTATATCTATTGTTTTTTGCGAGTCTATTTTTGTTTTACTCATATATGAAACTCACGTCCCACTGTTAGTTTTGAATTACTCTTTTTAAAACTACAATGAATCAATTTAGTATCCTGTTTGCATTATCTGGAGCAAATATGATTATTTGTTACATTGTTATTTGTAGGGGCCCAGCTCGCACTCGCAAGTGCTATAGAATGAAGGCCCTAACTGGGCTGAGTTTTGGAATTATTGCTATATGCCCTTGCAACTCCAGATTTTGCTTATTGTGTATGGGTCTTCTTACAAAGTTCTTCTGAAGTTGATATTATTTTTCCACTATGTTATTTTATACATGCGATACATATCTGATATCGTATGCTGGAAGCTTCATGACCATTTGTTGAGAGTTAGTATTCACTAGCCACTTCATTTGTGTATTGACCTTTTGCTACGTTGCTACTCTACACATGGATGAAGGATTTCTTTTCACTGTTTCATATCTGAATTGAATGCCTGAGTTCAAATTGCGGCGATGCCTTCTGATGTCACAAATTAAGTATTCAGAGTGGTTGTGTTGTTGATTTTACATTTGCAGATTTGCTGCAATTCATATTTGGGACTTCCTATTTTGCCCGCGGCTACACTCGGGGTACTAACTGGTATGTATTTTCTTGTCAATGCTATTGTCCGTCTTGTCTTCTGATATCTACATTAAATGTGTCAGTGACATTCAATCTCAATGTAATAAAATGTGTATCTTCTTTGGAAGGACAGCATAAAAGACCATATGTATGCCTGAGTAATACCTGTTTATACATCTACCTTTATGCATTGAGAGATAGGCAGCATTCCAAGTGCTTGCCAACTTGCTAAAATCATGACGTTTTCTTTTTCTTTGTAGTTATGGTTCCCTGAGATTGTCCTTGTTATGCTTGTTAAGTCAGTTGGCATGGTTTAGCTTTGTAGCTTTTTTACCAATTCTTAAAAATGCAGGCAAGAACCCAGAGGATTTAGTATATGGTGAATCTTTTTTCTCACTATCATTCATTCAATTTTTGAAAATTAATTTGATTTAATAATGCATGGGAATATTTTCTCTATGATTGCCGAGCAAGGATAAAGGCTGAGGAATCCACCGAGCAAAGAGAAGAAAGAAATAAAAGGCGCCGGGAACAACGAGTATTGAAGAGGACAGAATCATCAACACATACTATAGGACCTGATCATGGTATTGCTTATTTATTATTTAATAATGGTTCCCTTGTTATTTGAAATGTTACTCTTTATTAAGCAATAATAATTATGTCCGGACAATGAAAAATTAATGTTTCATCCTGCTCCATGATAGGTATTATACACATGTTGCATGTATTATGTGGAAGCACCATATCATACACATGTGGTCATCTATATTTCAGCGTTCATTGACTTGTAACTAAACTTTTGCCATTTGGATGTCTTCAATTATTTGTAGTGACTGACCAAAATAATCTGATGTATATGTCTGGCTTTCATTCATGGATGGACTTTGTTGCCAGCAGCAACCCAATTATCCAAACAAAACATGTATGGCCATTCAAAAATTGGCTTTGACAGCAGGGAACAAAACATGTATGGCCATTCAAAAATTCGTTTGGTTGATTTCGTGTGCATCCCTAAAATGCCGCCGTGGCGTTAGCACGGGTACTATACTAGTTAGCATAAAAATGCACTCGTGTTTTGGTTGAGGGGCTCAGATCAAACGTAGATTGAGTGTATACCAACGGTAGGATTGAGTAAGGAGAGTTACAAATGTTCTGAATCTGGACCATTTTCTCCAAGCCCAGCGCCCGCACGCACACACACATATATATAAAGCATAATTACAACATTGCCCTTACATTAGTGTATCTCCTAGAAGGGCACATATATCATTACACATATCACATTGGGACTTACAATCCTCTCAAACAGGCCGGATGGGTTTAGGTGGAGGCCACCCCTACTACAAGAGCCTCTTATGGTAAAGGGCTTCTCACGGGCCGAAACCATGCCGCCGAGCCATTTGACGCCTTCCGTCCCTACGGCCTGTGATGCAATTCATCTTGGGCCTTATAGGCTGAAGGCGTGTTGATGCCTGACCGAAGTCATACCGCCTCTTCGCGCGTAGTGGGACACGCGGCGGAATGCTGCTGGCGCGCCGTGCGGTGCCGATTGAAGTTTGATCATGGTCATGCAGGCATTTGTGGCGTTGTGGGACACATGTGTGCGTCCAGTTGGCGAGTCGTGCACTGTCAGTTTTCATCGGCTGCGCTTCCCAATCGTGGGGGAGCCGAATGGGCTTTAAAGCTGCAGCAGCCTTCGCGTCACTGTCCTTCATGCTTGACCAGTTGCGACAGCATTGTCTTTCCACCACCACTCCCGTGCGCGTTGCTGCCATATACGCCGCCTGTTGCCGCCATACCTCTTCCTTTCGCCGTCCCATTTGGTAGACGGTGTCATGAGAGGTCAAGCCAGAAACATGCCCGCCATCCGTTCTGTGAAGCACTGTAGCGGAAATGGTCTGCGGTGACGACCGTTCCCACCGACTGAGCGGTGGCGCATCCTCAAGCCGCGGTGGCTCTTCCAACTACCATGGGTCGTCGACGACCGAGGCGGAGTACGAGCTAGTCGGGCACGACCCCTCTCTGGTGAACAAACGGTGGAGTGTTGTAACATCCTGAAAAATTCAAATTTAAAAATATAAATTCCTTAAATTATTTTGCAATATGTTTTGTTGAGATTTTGATTTTATGGCGATTTTCTGAATTTTGGTAGAGGATTCAAAAATTTAAGAAAGCGTTGAAAAATAAAACTACTATTAGTAATGCCATAAAAGGAAACATGCAAATAATGGAAACCCAAAAATTCTAAGTTAAAATCTGAAAAGATAGTCTGTACAAGGGAGGAAGAAAATTGAATTAAAATATAAGAATTTAATTTTGGGCTAGTATTATAAGAGGGAAACAAAAGTAAATTAATGAAACATATACAAATAGTTATACAAAAAGGGCCAGCAAAGTGAACAAAAACATAAAATTTCATATGTACAAAAATAGCCATAAGGGAAATATACATACATAAATATACATGTATAAAAGAAAGAAAGAGAAAGCAGAGGCTAGGTCGACCGAATGGCCCGGCCCAACCCCGCTCCTCCTCACCGAGCCGGCCCCATTTTCTTTCCCCCTCCGCGCTATTTCTCTTCCTCCCCTCTGCTCCCGCTCGCTTCCTTTCCTCGGGCCGCAGCTCACCTCGCCATTGCCTCGCAGCAGCAGCCCACCCCGCCGTCCCGGCCTGCCTCCGCGCCAACATCGCCTCGGCTCGCCTCCGCGCCAGCACGGCAGCACCCTCTCGGACCAACGGTCCCCCGCCATCTCTCCCTCCTCTTCCTAGCATTTGCTGTCGAAGCTTTACCCAGAGGACGCTCCGCCCCACCTCGTCACATCACGCGGCGCGCGCGGCGCAAAAGCTGCCGCACCTGCCAAGCTAGCGCCGAATCGCCCCTAAAGATCTCGCAGCCCGTCCAGTCAGCCCTACCGCCTGCCACTGCCGCCGCCCGACATGACCGCACAGGCAGCCGCCCGTTGCCAGCACTGCCCCGCCACCTATAAAGGCTGCTTGCCCCTTTGTCCGCTCCGCGACACCTCACCCTCTCTCCCACATCAAGCAATCAGACGCCAAGCCCCCAAGTCACCGGCAAGCCGCCCTTCTTCCCCACGGCCGGCCACCAAGCTTCCCGGCGACTCGCGCCATACTAACCAAATTCCGTCCACCCGAATCATCCTTAGGGCTGGGCAAAGACGTCCCCGACCTCACCCGTGCTCCTCCTAGTCCGTACCTCGCCGGCACCGAAGCTCATTCCCAAGCCGCCGCTGCCACTCGCCGCCGGTCCGCATCGAGGCTCCCCGGTCCCCGCCGCCACCTCCTTCGGCATCCCCTCAGCCCCAGCGTTCCATTTTGCCCACCGTTTGCTCCTCTCCGGCCACCTCTCGCTGGCGACGCCGCCGCCCGACTGCTGCCCCAGGCTCCCCTGTTCTTGGACGCAGCAATGTCGGCTCATCTGCATTTTCCCCTCACCAGAGTCGAGAAACACAGATCGGCCGATTGATTAGCAACGCACCCGCTCGACTGGCCGACCTGAGTTCGATCCCCCGGCTGCCCCTGTTTGTTTAGGTTTTTGTTATGATTTTGCCGGCCGAGTGCACTACCTTAGTTTCCAGTCCACCACTTGTGAAGCACGAAACACCAGAGATTCCAATGGCTAGCCGAGCTTAGAGTATAAGCCCAGGATTGCAGGTTCGAGTCCCCCTGGGGCCATATTTTTTGTTATTTTTATTTTTGTCTTCTTTATCGATTCCAAGTAGAAAATAATTAGGAAAAATTTAGGGAAAATTAAGGAATAAACTAGTAAGGCTAACAAAGTTTAATTATGGTATAAATAAGAATATTTGAAGATTTAAATTTGGAGTAGTTCATATAGGAGTAATAAATACGGTTTGAAAAATTGTCTAAAGGATTGAATACTAATTAAAGACATTGATAAAGAAGAACAACTTAGGATAAATGACCAAATAAAGATTGCCATTAATTAAAAATTATGATAGATGCCCAATATTTAAAATGCTGCCAATAAATAAATCCTAATGGTAGATTTTGTCAAGTAGCAAATATTGAAATATAACATTATAAAACAAGCCTTGTTAGATAAGTAAATTTTAATTAGAACTAAGCCAAATAACAACTAAAATGTAGAAACTTTCTTAGTGAATATATATTTTAACATCTGGATATTAATTAAGGGTAGTAATAAGGAAAAAGTGGCTTTGGTTAAATATTCAAATTTAGAGAAGATCTTAATTGAAAAGAAATTATAAATAAAGTTAAAAGTTTGGATATTATGTTCAGGTATGAAATCAAGGCTCTAATCTAAGGACTACCCTTAATCATAATTAAAATCTATGCCCAATGCTTAACATGCCCCCATTAGATATATTTCTATAGTAGGTTTTGCTAACTCGCAGATAATGAAATATGACCTTATATACCAAGCTGTGCCTAGATAGCTAAGTTTAAACTAAAGTTAGGCATAAGCTAAGCCTAATAGTAGCTTAAAGTATAAGCAAGATAATAACAGTACTATTTATTGAATCTTAACACTAGATTTAATACATAATAACATTGAGCATAATTATATATATAGCAAGCTGGGACCCGTACAAGTAGACCCTAATTCAATTGAACTTAGCCTAGTGATGACTGAAGGTACATAAAATATCAATAACAGTAACTTTCAGAGAGCACTCGAATTAAAAGGGTCATAATCGTAAATAGATACTAAAATATAGCAACCCTGGGTCATCAAACAGAACCCTAAATCTAACCTAACTCATGCAACCTCATTGACAGATACAAAAATAGTAAAAGAGATTAGAAGGGTCAAGTTATCGTATTCCACCACCGGCCTCGCCTCAAATCACACGAAGCACTCATTAACTCATAATAAAACTAAATTGAGTTTATTCGGATTTATTTGGATCTTTTGAGTTACTTGCTTTTATTTGGATTCAGTCGTTTATCGCGTAATTAGAAACTGGATTCCTGAAGATTCCACGGATCAAGCGTGGTTGGAGCAAAGTGAAGACAAAGAATAGAAGCTCAAATGAGAAAGTTTTGTGTGAGCTCAAGACCGCGGTAAACCGCGCCAGGCGAGTCAATACTTTGATCATGTTGATCCTACATTTTCTGCAAATTACTTTTGTTTAAATTATCAAATTGCATGCTGTTATTTTATATGCAAATACATGACTAATTCAAGATTCTAGTTATATGCCCATTATATAACTTGATTAATATTACATCTCCTTTGGAATATTTGAATGTATGAACCTTGCCGCCCTAGCAAAATTATAATAGTAACCTTTCTAAAATAAGTCCCTAATTATACGCCATGCTTAATATTGCTTAGATACTAGGGGGCGCTGAAATGCCCCAAGCATCAATAACATTTACAATCATGAGAAACTGGTTTGGGCAGTCATGGTGGTAATGACTGGTATATGTTGGTAAGATTATTTTATACTCCCAAAACCCCAACTTGCTCAAATATCTAGGCAGATGGTTCGAGGGTGTGTGTGTAGTGCAGTAGAAGCACAAAGTGGGTAGTGGTAGACCGCCCAGATACCATTAAGGACTGAATCTTGTCATGACCTCCTGTGTAAAACAGTACAACCACAAGTCTGTAAAGTACAACTTGGCTAAGTAAATTTATCGAAACCCCCGGACTCATCTCACCGATAGTGGATGGAAGTGGATACGCAAGGGCAAGGGGAGGCCTAAAGGGACACCAAGTGGAGGGTGAAGTTTTCCAGCTGTTCTAAGCGTTGCGGGAAGTGGAGCCCAGCTGCGTTAGTAACTGTGGGGAACATCCCGTGCATAGATGGGACCCATCGCAAGTGGGAGAAGCCCATAAAGTGAGATGACAAAAGGGACTAGATACTTTGAAAAGTCACTGTGATGGTCTGCTCAACCACATGACTAAGGAATCGTGTGGGGCAACGAGTTGATTGTCTCTTGTGGGGAAAGTGTACAAACTCTGCAGAGTCAAAACTATTCGAATAGCCGTGCCCACGGGCAAGGGCGGACATGGGAACTAAACCAGATATAGTTATGTTTCAAAAATAACCTTGTGGGTGGAAATGGAAAAGTGGAGGGCAGTGGAAAGCCCTGATTTGAGTTGTCCTGGGTGTCGTCCCAGTGGAAATGTAAGCGGTTATAACGCTGAAATGTTAGCATATGGTGCGGATGCCATGTAACGGTGGATGGAATCTGGATCGATATCATTATTGCATTCTCTTACACATTATGTTTTTCGTCAAAACTGCTAGGTCTCAGGAAATTTCTGTGTGTTATATTTTTAAATAATGATAATACTTCTCACAAATAAAATATCAGGAAGTATAAATAGAGTCGCAAGAAAAGAAGATGGCTGTTTATGGTAATCGCATAAAGAAGTTGGTGGATTCATGTTGATCATAAAAGGGATAATGATAGTGTGGATTCTGGGAAAAATAAATTGGTGGAGCTTAAATGAATGTATAGGCTAGATAGATGATTTAAATGATTTTTGGAGAATTAGGGAGTGCAAAGCTACTTGCTGGATTATGACACTGATAACTAATATAAAGTCTTGGTAGATATTGGCGATAATGGAATTAATAGGATTTGATCGATTACTAGATGGGCCAATTGAATTTTTGGGAATTGGAGATATGATAATTGGAGTATAGATTTGATCAATGAAATTCTTGGTGGATGTATACTAGTGAGTCGTAAACTTGATCAAGGGTATTCTGGTAGAGGTATACTAGTGAATTAGCTAGAGATAGATAATGGAAAATAAGGTTGATTATTGGAAGAGCAAATCATGGTTTTGGATCAATAACAAAATAATTGAATTGCTAGAAAGTCCTGATATAAATGATATCGGTGGATTCAGAAATAATTATAATGGATAATCATTAGATTTAGAGGTAAAGAGTTGATGAATAGCAACCACAGGATTGGATTGTTAGGAATGTAGAATACAAAAGATATTGGTGGTTCCAAAATAAAGGATGACACTCACTGCTTGGAATCTTAGTCAGAAATGAATGTATGATCGGTGGATTAATTAAATGATGTCACTCGCGGTTTGGAGATTTAGACAGCAAGCAATATAGCAAGTGTATTTTCGGTGGATTAAGTCAATTATGGCAATCGTTATGTGGAGTTTAGGTAGCAACAATAACACTATGATTAAATAATAATAATGCTGCTAAAAGCGATTTTTGGCAAACAAAATAACCCGAGCCTCTCCTTTGACAAGTCATGCATACTATCTATTTGCATCCTGTGTATTGGCTCGCGGAGCACGGTGGTTTGTGCTCACACTCGCTTTCACAATAAATCCAGAATCAGGAATCAGATCACTACGCTTCAGCAACACAATTGGTCATGGTGGCGAAGAAAATGAAGATGTCAAGGGCTATGTCGCGAACCTCCAGTTGGCTGCCTGTGGGCATGTCCTGAAGGTCCCACCTGTGTGCTTCGTTCTTCCGCTGCTGCAATTTAATGATTTCGGCCTAATCAGCCCATGAGTAAGTCTATTATTGTATTTACGTTTCCGCATGATATGTACTTTGGTAATCAGAACTGTAAACTGTGAGCACTATCTTCTGATCCAGGGAATAGTGCGGTGGAATCACAGAGGAATCCGGATTGTAAAATTTGGGTCCCTACAAGTGCGGCGAGGAAGCTCAACAGTATCTGCTCGAATGTGCTGGGGCAGAGATTGGTGACAGAGGAGACCATCCGGTTGCTTGTTCGTGAAGGGAAGATTTTGGACCGCGACGTGGTTCGGCTGGCGTCCACTGACGAGATGGAGCCCCACCCAACGGAGTCGAAGGTTGTGGTCTTCGTCGCCTATCTTGAAGCTGGGCTCCGATTCCCCTCTACCATGTTCGTCGGTGAGGTGCTGAGGATGTACGGGCTGGAGCTGGCGCAGCTAACTCCAAATGCTCTGGTCTGCTTGGCTTTTTACTGTTGGGCTTCACGAGCGAAGACGATGTGGCCTAGCGCGTCTCTGTTCACGTTTTTCACGACGCACGATGCCAACCGAAGAAGCTGGATGGAGGGGAGTACTCCAACTTCGGGAGTGTTAACTTTGTGCTGTGTTCAGCGTGCACGAAGTTGTTCCTAGCGAACTCAACTCGGAAAAAGTGGGAGTAGAATTGGATGCGGCGGTGGTTCTACCACCGCGTGGAGGGCGACAGTAGCTTGAGGTGGATGGATTGCCTAATGGACTTCAACACCTCCCCTTCGGTGGCCTTCGACAGTGACAATGAACACTGGGCGCGGAGGCTGGTAGGGATTGCCCTCCGGTTCAACATGAGGGACCTCACGGAGGAGTACCTAATGTATGGCGTGGCTTCGCTGGCCCGCCCATGGCACGTGTAAACCGACCCAGCTCGCGACAATGGCATTCGGCCGACGGTCGCATCTTTACCGAGGCCCGTCGAGCCGAGTAAGTCTTCAACCACACGTGTTGCACATGAAGTGGTTATTCTATAGATTGTAGGTTCAACTTATTTTATTGGTAGAACTACTCCTTGAGGACGCGGAGCGTGCTGCTACGGTGTTCCTTGGGCCATATGTGGCCAAGGAGCACAATTTTCGAGAGGCGGTGATGGTGAACGTCGAGCGGGTAAACTGGGTGTGCGAAGCTCTCAGCATCCCTGTGCCGGAGTGCGCCGTCCGAGTATTGCCCGGCTTCACAGGTGCGATGGCGACAGCAAGGGGGAGGCCTCTTCTCACAGAAGGGCCCACTCTCCTGCCACGTGCCCGCCGAACTTGGCTGCCATTCTCCCTGCAGAATCAGCCGAGGCTGAGGAGGCCACTGTGGGTACTGACTCCAACTTGGCTAAGTATGCCAACTCGAACCTAGAAGCGAAGGTGGACCATGGCGCTACAGACGAGCAGCGCGCGGGTGACAAGGGGCCCGCGGGCTATGTGGGCAATGGAGGCGACAGCTGCCATGGGCCCGAAGCGGACATATACGTCAGCTGCAGGGGCCAACGAAGTGCCTCCAGAATTGCCAATTGCGAAACGTGCTCACGTAGCTCCACCCGCAGGGACGAGCGAGCATTTCCAAGTGGTAGTGGCTGCGCTCTCGGAGGAATTCGACTCCGAGGTGGAAGTCGTGGGCCCCGAAGTGGAGTCCATCGTGTGGGATGCCGGTGATGCCCCCGCGGTTGCCCCTCCGATGAACACCGGTGCGGCTGCTTCTTGATGGTCTTCGCCCATCCGTGACGTAGGTATAAATGCCTCCTTCACCTCTCGTGACTTCGCGTGGCTTTCCCCAATCTTCTTGCTGACACTGTCATCAACATCAGCAGGCCCATGGTCTCCAGGACACGCACAGGGCTCCAGCGACAGGACCAGCTGCGGGGGGACTAGCGCACCTACCATGGACGTGTCATCGATGTCCGCTCTTGTGGAAGTTGCCAGCTCGGAGGCTTGGCGCTTGGTTGTGGTGGACTTCATCCCTCGTCCCGAGGAGCTGTGAGCCTTCTAAGGGGCCACAGACTACATGGACACTGGTTTGGACTAGCGAACACTGTCCTTGTGCGGACCAGAACTCTTAGAAAATGCTCTAGAAGCCACGGAGATGAAGGTACTTGCACCAACACTTGTTCGATTGTATTTGCGTTTGTAAGGACATTGCTAACTATGCTGTGTGATGTAGGCCCTTGCCCGTGCTTTACAGACAGCCAGGGCTCACGAACGGGGTAGCCTACAAGATCGACTCCACGCCGCGAAGTCAGATGCCGCCGCCGCACAACACTCTGCCGAGGATGCCCTTGCGGCTTACGCATCGAAGGATGAGAGTATCCACTTCCTCAAATCCAAGGGCACGAAGGCCATTGCTGATGTGCATGCCTTGGTGGAGCGGACCCAGCGCCTCACCTCCGAAGAATGCGAGGGCCTGCTGCAGAAAATCATGGGGCTGGAAGTAGAGAAAGCTCGGCTGATGGCGGCAATCGGTGAGAAGGACTGGGCGCTGGGTGATGCCTCAGTGGCAGCATGGAGCTTGATGGAGGCCTTAGAGGGCATTCTCTCTGAGCTTGCCGTTATGGTGCCTCCCCGCACCTTCAGGACCGAAGATCTATCGAACATCCTTCAGAGGATTGGAGAGGCTTCGACGCTCACGCTGAGTGCCGTGCGATCCTTCGGCAATCGCTGCTCACTCGTGACGACCCGCATCATCCTTGGCTTTCTGCACCACCAGGGTTGCCTACACATCGGTGAGCTGACTACCCCTCGGTTGGAGCTACCTACTGGAAGCGGAGTGATGTCTGGAGCCGTGCACGTGGTCCAGTGTTCCACATGTGTCTTCTATCAACGCATATGGGACTACATCGGTGAGGCCGCAGCAAAGGTAGCCTTAAGGCGAAGCCTGCAAGGTGGTGGCGACCTCAGGACCTGGATTGATGAAGTGCCGCGGCGAGACAAAGGTGGTGCCACCGGCTCCGAGCATGGCGTCGATCCGCAGGTGTGATGCCAAAGCCCTATGCCTGTGCGTGTAGCCCCCTGTGTAAACCCCATCGATGTTATGTAAAATGGTGCTACATGGCCGCGCCCTTTTGGCAATATATCGTGAATAAAAATCTGCCACAAGTGTTGTCCTCATGTTTGATGTTTGTGACAAGCAGGTGCTTGACAGAGGGTCGCTTGCTAGTTTTGGACCTTATGGTCCGATGGCGACTTTGACACTGGGGCTGGGTGGAGGATTCTCTACATTTTTGGGAGGAACGGCGCTTGACAGGAGAGACCTCAACGCGGAAGTATGTTAAAGTAGTAGACGAATTGGACGAATAATGTATCCGGCTAAAGTCCAAATGGTGACATGTAAATGTTATCCCTTGTGGATACTGCATGCAATATTATTGAAATGCCGCCCTAGGCAAGCATTTGCCCCACACGTCCTCTTCTTAACCATAACCGCCTTTCGATAACCCCCTTTGGCGTGGCTAGAAACACCCAGAAAAGTCAGCGATAGGTAGGATTTGGGTTGGGTGAGATGAGAACTTCGTTGCCTCCACTCCGACCTTCAGGCGCCATATTCGCAAAGTAGACTAGGAGCGAAGGGTCGACACGGGCCCCACATCTCGCGATGGAGATGATATGAAGTGCTTGCACTCTGTCCCCCCTTCGAAATGGCATCAGCGAAACTAGCGGCGAGATGGATTAGGCGAGAAAAATGACTAGCGTGATGACAAACCAATTTTGTTTTATGCCTGGGAGGTCGACCATGGAGGCGATTTTCTTGCTACGACAGTTGATGGAGAGGTATAGGGAGCAAAAGAAGGACCTTCATATGATATTTATTGATTTGGAGAAAGCCTATGACAAAGTACCAAGAAAGGTCATGTGGTGGGCGCTTCAAAAGAAAAGTCCCAATAAAATATATTACCTTAATTAAGGATATGTACGAAAATATTGTGACTAATGTCAGAACGTGTTGTAGTATTACTAATAACTTTTCTATTAAGATAGGACTACACCAAGGGTCAGCGTTGAGTCCTATATTTTTGCCCTAGTGATGAACGAGGTCATACGGGACATACAAGGAGATATCCCTTGGTATATGCTTTTAGCTAATGATGTGGTGCTAGCTGATGAGAGTATGATAGGTATTGATAGAAAGCTCAAGTTGTGGAGGAAGAACTTAGAATTAAATGGTTTTAGACTTAGTAGGACTAAAACTGAGTATATGAGGTGTGATTTCAGTGGTGCTAAGGTAGATGATGAAAATGTTATATTAGATGGACAAGTAGTGCCTAAGGACACGTTTCGTTATTTGGGATCGATGCTACAGTGGGATTGATAAAGAAGTGAGCCACAGGATAAGAGCGGGGTGGGTGAAATGACGTCAAGCATCTAGTATCCTATGTGACAAAAAAGTCCCTCAAAAGTTAAAGGGTAAGTTCTATAGGATGGCGATCAGACCCGAGATGCTATATGGAGTAGAATGTTGGGCGACTAAAAGACAACATGTACGGAAAATGAGTGTAGCGGAGATGAGGATGCTGCGGTGGATCTGTGGTCACATAAAGCGGGATTACATCCGTAATGATGATATACATGATAGAGTGGGGGTAGCACCAATTGAAGAGAAGCTTATCCAACATCGCTTGAGATGGTTTGGACATCTCCAACGACGGCCTCCTGAGGTACCGGTACGTAGTGGAATTTAAGATGTATCGAAAACGTAAGAAGAGGCAGAGGTCGACCAAAACTATCGTGGGAGGAAGTAGTTAAAAAAGACTTGAGGGATTGGAATGTATCTAAAGAATTGACTTTGGATAGGAGCGCATGGAAGTTAGCGATCCATGTACAGGAACCATAAGAAAGTTAGGGGCAGTGTTCTCGATTCAGATAGCAGGTAATACGGTTTAGGCTTTTAGCATTGTAGGTTTTATTTCAAGACTCTCATCTCTTTGATCTTGAGAAGGTTTTATTCCTAATCTATCTTAACTTGTATGGGACAAAAGACTTTGTTGTTGTATTTAGTATATGTCCATGTGTAATTTTGTCAGGAAGGCATTTCTGCTACCATAGAATCCTGATCATGGTGATGATGATCTGCACCTGTATGCTAGGATGAGAACCCGATTCGATTCTCGTGATGATATGATACGATAAGAAAATGAAGTCAGGCGTTGGACCACCTACCCCAGCATGTTCATCAGAATGCACTGGCTGTCTGCCACTACACGCAGTCATGAACAACAGCATATATTGTTGGAAGAACAGTGCAATTATTAATACACAATACTTTCCCCTGTTTTTTCTTTCAACTCATAATACAAAGATACTACTACATGATGTTACACTTAGTCCTAAGATTCGAAGAGAGAAACCAATACAGTGGTGATTACATAGTCAAAAGATTCATATAGAAAGAGCAGTAAAGAGAGAAGAAAAATTGAAGTACAAAAAGAAAAGCACACTGATAAAAAAACTGTACTGGTAGACGCAACTCTGCATCAAGAGGGCCCTGTACACATCTCGGGGGTAATAATATATATCACGAGTTCCAGCTTAAGCTGCAGCTGCTATACACTTGCCTGAAATTATTTTGTCCAGTTCGTCCATGCAGCCGTACCGATTGATATAAGATCACAATGGAAAATGTTGCTGCCGATGTTTTCTTTCAACCTGCTAGATAGATGTCCAAGAACATGGAACAGCATGTTATTTCAGATCCTAGTTGCATAGCATGATCATCAATCAGATTTCAGATGTGCAAATGGCTGATTGGATGGAAGATGTACCGAGTTATCACTACTGGACTGATTCTCTGGGGATCTGCGAAGGCGAAAGCGGCGACTCCTCGCTGCTCCGGGAGTCCCCTCTCCAGTCATCCTGGACCTGAGCAGCAAACTGCAGGTTCCAGAGCACGTCCTCGACCGAGGGCCTCTGCGTTGCCTCCTTGGCCAGGCACCTCAGGCAGATCTCCATGACGGTCCTCAGCGACTCGTCGGAGCATCCCTTGACCACTGCTGGGTCGACAAAGCTCCTCCTCTTGCTCGGTCCTTCCGCTGTTAATGCTGATTGCAACTGCGGCACAGCCAGGTTCAGGTCAATTATTGTGTGCAATGCTTCAAGTTGAGTTCAAGGTAAGAGAGATTTGAGAGGCAAGCATACCTGTTCTTTCATTATTTCTACCTCATACATGGATGTGATGGCCCTGCCTGAGACAACCTCAAGTAGTATCACTCCGAAATCGTAGATGTCCATCTTATCACCATTGGGTACCCTGCAAAATGTAATTTGCAAGAGATAGTTATTAGGAAAACCAATTACATTGAGTATACAGTGGAATAGGTAACAAGATGATTTTTCTAGTACCTATCAGATTGATACTTGCTTCCAGCTCCTCCCTGCATCCATCCACGAAACATGGTATAAAACAACATTGTTAGTTCAAACCGTACTAATTCGTAATTCAGAGACAAGTTTATAGCATTACAACTGCCTGAATTATACCTCAGATTTCATAGTCTCAGCTAGGATGGGGATATTGTAGCTGCCGATTTTAGCAACAAGATTCTGATCCATAAGAATGCTGGTGATCTTCAAGTTATTTGCAAATAGGCCAGGCATGATCCCTCCATGCAAGAACTGAATGCCCTTCGCGACACCAATCGTAGTCGATATTCTCTGCACCCAGGTGAGCTTTCGCCCTTCCGTTCCTTCTGAAGATCAAGGTATCAACAAGTTAGATAGACTGTTAGCTAATCGGTGATTGGATTGCCGGAGATAAATACAGGAGAAGATGGAAAACTTACGTGAAATTCTGCTCCTCAGGTTCCCATTTTGCACGTATTCGAACACGAGATACAGTTGCGTCACAGTGGAATCGTCGAGGTTATATTCAAAGCAGTGTCCAAGTGCGCTGACCAACTGTCGATGCCTGAGCTTTGATATCATTTCAATGTGACGATTGAAGCTCTGGGAAGTCTGGCTCTTTTTCACTTTCAGGGACCTAATTGTCACCGGCGTCCCATTGCTTAGCCTTCCGCGATACATCTGACAGTAAAAGAGCAGACCTTTTTAATCATGGTGCACAGCAGTTTGCTAGTTGCCATGTTACGCATGCCTCAAAAAAGAAAAGGTGTTGCTTGTATAGATTGAAAAGATCACTGTTGCTAGTCTGACAAGAACAAAGAGCAGACTAGTAACTTTTAAAAGTTGTTTTCTTTACACCCCAATTATAATCTAGCCATAGTAGTTCACTCAGAAGAATGGCCAGAAAGTAAATGGGAAATAAAGTGTATTCCTAATTAACAACAGCATGAAACTTTAGTTCAATAAAAGCGAATTGGCCATAATTAATACAAAAAAAAAAGATGCAGTGCTACTGTATACAGTATACTGCAGGTATTTGTAGACTTCTAGGTCTGAATCTGAAATTCTGAATAAAATGTCACTGGATTAATGGAGAACAGCACAAGGAGTACCTGGCCGTGAGAATCTTGCCCCATCAGGCTAGAGACTTCAAAGTTATTGGTTGCCGCTTCGAGCTCGACCAAGGAAAATGATCTGTATGCTGGAATGCCTAGAGCTCCCAACTTCACGGTCTGAGATATGTAGCCTATTTGTTCCAAGTAACGGAAAACAAGTTAGTAACACTAAAAAGTACAAACTTTCAGAGAAAATAGTAAACACTATGCACAGAGAGCGAGATCATACGCGCATCGGCGAACAATTTGGAAGGATAGGCAGTTGACGCATGCTCCACCAGTCTTCTAGGAGGCCTCGCCTTCGCTCTTCGTATGCTCACCTTCCTCACAGCAAAGAAGATTGCAACACTGACGACCACTGCACCAACAAGGACAGCTGCCACAACGCCGGCCACGAGCCCGGCCTTTGCGCCGGTCTTCT
The DNA here is from genome assembly GCA_017311315.1 of Dendrocalamus latiflorus. Taxonomy (NCBI): domain Eukaryota; kingdom Viridiplantae; phylum Streptophyta; class Magnoliopsida; order Poales; family Poaceae; genus Dendrocalamus; species Dendrocalamus latiflorus. The sequence goes on along the minus strand of CM029630.1, from coordinate 4,005,307 downwards.
TGCGCACCTGATCAAGCACCATCCCTACAGCGAAAGCCTGGTTCTGACAGAATGGGGATGGATGCTGGGAATCATCATTGGTGGACAGGCAATTCGCCGAGAAGAGCACCATCTTGGAGTTCTTCTTTGAGCTCAGACAGGTAGGAAGGCTTCCCGTCAGAAGATTCGACGACAAATCGACGAACTGAATATTTTCCCCGCACGACATGTTGTTGGTCAGCAGCCCGGTGAACCTATTCCCGGCGATGTTCAGGTACTCGATGGACGGCAGGGAGAACAATGCCGGCATGAACGGCCCGACGAACCTGTTCCTTGACACGTCCAGGTGCTCAAGCAGGTAAAATGAGCTCAGCTCTGAAGGAAGGCCATCACTGAACCTGTTGCCACTCAACACAACACTGGCCACCTTCCTACCGAGCCTCGGAAAGTCCGGTCCGAGTGAGTTGTTTGCTAGATCAATCACCTGAAGGTTCTTCAAGCTGCTCAAATCCGGTAAATTCCCGGACAGATTGTTCGACGCAAGCACGAGTGACCTCAATGACCCCATGTCTCTGATAGACTCCGGCACGGTTCCCTCTAGTGTGTTGTTCTTCAGGCTCAGGACAGCCAGCAGTGGCAAGCTCCCAAACCAGTCAGGCATGTCACCACTCAACATGTTGTCGTCAATGATCAGTGTCTGAAGATTACTGAGCCGTGACAACCCCTTGGGAAGCTCACCGTAAAAGTAGTTGTTGCTCATGTTGACGATCTCCAGCGACGCGAACCGCGATATCTTGCCGGGCAATGCCCCCCAGAGGCCAAGGTTGGTCAGGGTGAGCACCTTCAGGTCAGGCAACCTGGACAGAGTTGTGAAGAAGGAATCAATGGAGAACGTCTTGGGGAGGGGAGGGGAGCCGTCCGGGCCAATGATGTGCAGCTGCGTCACGCTGTCCTCGTAGCACTCGACGAAGGCCGAGGTGGTCTTGTAGTCCCCTCCATAGCAGAAGTCAGTGTAGTTGTGCCAGTTGCTGAGCACTGCAGGGTAGTTCAGTAGCTGCTGGATCTTGAGGAGAGACCAGGTTTGGGAGGGCTGCAGCTGTGTGGTTTCTGGGACCAATGCTAGTGCCACTGACAGGAAGATGAGCAGAAAATGGCTAGGATATCTAGCCATTTTTTGTTACCAGAAAGATTTCTTCAGCCTTCTGATTTCTTGATGGATACTAATGTAGAACTGAATTGCTTGATGTAGGACAACAACAGCAGAAATGATGAGCAAAGAAGCAGAAATTGCCAGCCTTTTTCTCAACTTGAGAAGAAAAAGATGAGCAGTGAAACAAAACCGGCCAATCTTTCTACTTTCTTGATCAAGCACACTAACAGAAGTGCTAGAATCTGGAGTTCTGGTGTGGAAGCAAAAAAAGAAAAAAAATATATAAAGCTTGGATGCTAGGAGAAGAAAGATCAGCAAGAGAGCATGAAGGTAGCAACTCAACTCAGAAAAGCTAAGCTGAGAGGAACTATAGATATTGGAGATAGCTACTGGTCACCAGAAAAATAATGTTTCACAATGTCCAATCCTCCACAGGGATCTGACTAGTAGACCACTAGTTCTTTTCATCCCAAAGCAAGAAAGCACAGGATACCAATGCCTGTTCCTCTCCCAGCAGAAACCTCACCAGATTTGCTTCCTTCCTTCAAGAACTGGCAAGAGAATCACAAAACAAATATATCAAGTTACCAAAGCATCACTTCAGTACCAAGATTGCTAGCACTGTGACTTTCTATTCCAAGAAACCAAAGAACAAAAAACGAAGGAACCTCACCTTTGAGTCACTAAAACAGCACTGCTGAATAGTACTGCAGAGGCCAAGAAGGCGTACGCAGATGAATGCAAGTGAGCGAAATAGCATTAAAATTTTAAGTTTTGGGTTTTTTGTGAGGCTCACAACCATATGCTTCGTGTCGTCTACTACTCTACTGTCGGTAAGCATCACGGGGTGGCAGAAACATTCGGCAAAGGGACAAGGGGTCTCCCAAAAGATTGAGATATGAAAAACATGGAGGTTGGCGAAAGGACAATGAGATGTGAGCCCGGTGCTCTCTTTTCCTCTTCTCCCCTTTAAATTCAGCACAAGAATATATAAGAGTTCAGCAGGCCAATGGTTCCTTTCTTTTTTGATTATGCCTTTTCTGGGATAACATTTTTTGTCTGGTTTTCTCTTTTCTTCATTCTTAAGATTCGTTAAAGCAAGAGTGTAACCATCTGTTGTTTTCTGGTAGGTTAATGTTTTAAGTGCAATCAACTAATATGCATATAATATTTGAGCTGGTGGTAGAGTAACACACTATCACGTTGCGATCTATAGTTGGCTCATTCGTTATCTTAATTTTCTTTACTGTTTGGAACATGTTGCTGTTTAGTTTGCTAGATCCCTTGAGCGACAAAAAATAGATGACAAGGAGAATATCAAGTATGAACACTGTTTTGGTGTTGAGCTTGTGCAAAAATTTTAAAAGTTATATAAATCATCTCAAGCTGTCGGCAAAAATATGAGTTAACTAGTAAAACGAGTGTATACTATGTGTTATTACTCTTCTAATAACTTGATTTTTCATCAAACGTAGATCAACATTGGTATGGCTCCTTGTACATATATTATTTTTGCTCTACCTTTTTATTCCTTGGATTTGATTTGTTTTTCCATCTCTTCTGTTTCCTTTTCCTTTGGTTTACTTAAAGCAGACAAGACAATGGAAGCATCACTCTCTTAGGTGTCAAACATGCACCAACCCTTTATATATCATAGAAAAAGGACTTTCCTAGAAATAAAAATAAACAAATACAGTGTAAATTTAGATAAGGCACGCAGATATCTGCATTGCAAATGTACTGTGCCCTGTGAAAATTTTGGAATATGAGGTGCATGTGTGCTTCACATTGACTTGGATGTCTGCAGATTTGGTGTCCACACACTCACTCACTGTAATCTTCTAAAATAAATAAATGCCATATTTCCAACCACCTTAATGGGTCCGCAGGAGCAGACTTTCAGAATCGTACTGAATGACATGTCTTATTAGACCACACACATGTGAGACAAAATGAAGGTAACACATAGCAGTAGATGCTTTTGATGCTGATTAGTTAACCTGATTGTTTTGGCCAGATTTCCTTGAAGTGTGGTCCACTAATAGAACACTGACACTCATGTGCATGTTAGCCAGTATATATGCACATCTATGTGAAGTGTGAACGATATAGATTCCTCCTTCTTTGTCTTGTGGATGAGGTTTTCATTTTCACAGTTTCAGTTATTACATCTTGAGATGGAAGCTCCATCAGTACATGGATACATTAAAAAAACAGAGAGTAAGTGAGAGACGAGAGGGGGAGAGAATTTCACGCCTTGGACATTGCTGTAAAAATGCTCACCTACAGTACTGCATTAGCTGAGAGTGCTTAGTTTTTTTTCTTCCCTAAGATGGCTGCTCAGAAGTAGAGAAAAGAGGTGTTTCAATTTCTCAATAATGAGCACAGCATGCATTTTGTACTGTTTGCTTAACTGTTCTTATTAATTGAATTGGCAGAGCTCCTGCCTTCTTGTTCAAAAAAAAACTCAATAAGAAAATTCCACTTATCTGTCATGAACCGGGGTAAACACTACCAAGAAGATGGCCGGATGGCGTCGGCGTAGAACGAGAGGGAGAGAGACTAGAGATTTAGACGGGGAAGACTTTAGTATTTCTCTGATTGATTATAATAGTGTGCGGTAGCCCCTTTATATAGATGGCTCCCCCTAACAGATAGAATCTAATCCCAATCATATCTCTAATAGATATAGTAACTAATATTATATCTCTAACTATATCTCTAACATAAGGAAACCAATCTCTAATTCAAATAGAATCTAATCTCTAATTTCTAATAATAGACCGACTAGACCTTGGCCCCAAGGCCCACACCCCTGACATTATCTGACAAGCTTCTTGAACAACAGCATATGTGTGGGAGGTGTAAACTCATATCCACTTCAAATTGGAGTTAGATTTTACAAGGAAGAATCTTAACTAGCCATGTAACATTATTATTATTATTATTATTATTATTATTATTATTATTATTGATTAAAGCACATATCACATTTGCACCAGAAAAAAAGGTTACTTTTGGAGAGAAATGCAAAATTGCAAATAGAATAAACCCTTTTAAACCTGCCTGGCGCGGGATTTGTGAAGAAAATAGCAGTAAGATCGAAGCGAACAAAGAATATTTAATTTGGCTGGCGATCCAGTGAGCGTATGGGCTCTCGCAAGGGGCGCCATAATCACGTTGGAACTGTTGATACATGTAGCTTTATTTTTTACAAATTTTACCCTTCATATATCTGTTTTTATATATATAGTTTTCTATTTGAGCTGGGCTAATACCCACCAAACTAAGGGAGCTCAGGAGAACTTCGGTTGGTCGCTACAATGAAACAAGTTGATTAATTAGTGCTAATAATAAAATGTATTGATAATTAGTGCTAAATATGAAATGTATTGATTAATTAGTACTAATCATGATTATTTAATGCTGATTAATTGTCTTCCTAATTACATACCAAGCCAGCAGTGCTCAGCAAGTACTACCAAGCATTGCTGGCTCGGTAGGACCTATCGAGCTACTGTAGTATGACAAACGACACGCATCATTTATTATGGCTACCGAGTTTAGATAGTAAGATAAATTTGCAAATATAAGTGTCCGCAGACCAAATTTAAAACATGGCTAGCGCTAACAGTGCAATTACGTTGCTGCGTCTCTGTTAGGGTTGGTGGACAGTTCCTTCGCACCATCACATTTGATTCCTTGCACGCCCCCCCCCCCCCCCCCCGGCGGGTATTGTATTGCATCGTCCTACCCTGAACCAACCGACTTGTTCAGTGAGCTGTATTCGAGGAAGGAAAAAACCTATGGTTTATATAGTGCAAAGGCGCTAGTAATTTGCAAATTTTTTTGATATTTTGTTTGAAGGAAGATTAAGTTACATAATAAACTTAGTTTGATTTTTTTACAAATAGTTGCCTGTAGTTTAAAATTGATTTAGACCATATCTACCTTAATTACATTTTTATGGACCGTACTCGGACGAGAAGTCAAAAACGTAGCCAAACACGAACAGAATCGAGAGTACAACTAATTATTGTGTGTGTGTATATAATATATATAAATATAATATTAATTCTAAGATACTCTAATGTAACTTAGTTGAAATTTTTTATCGGAAGTCTTTATTTTTGCTACATATCCTTTTCCATACATAAAAAAATATATACACAAATTGTACTATAAAAGTGGATTTTTATGAAAATTTTTATGGAACCCACTTTAGAGTATATTATAATCATTATTAGAGTATGCTCAAATAGATAAAGAGTTATAACAACACCATTAAAACAGTATATGAGAAATGAGAGTACATATTCTCAGGAGTATGGAACCATTTCTATACACACACACACACTCATGCATGCTTGTGAGACCATGTAGAGATCATCTCATGTGTGTTGAATATTTTATTATGATTGTGCTTCGTTGTCAAAATTTAAGTTTGATTTTGAGTGTTTGTGGTTTGCAGTGTTACTACCAGGTTTAGGTGGTAGTATCGACATGGAGTACCGGCCTAGCATCAGTGTTAGTACCAGTGTTGAGCTACAGTAGTACCACGACGCAGTATAATTGGCTTTTAGTTGGCAACAACAATTTTTCAGAGATGGCCATTTTTTGAGGATTTGGGTTGTGACTAGGTTCGGTAGTACTGGTGTTGGAACCGCAATACTACCTTGAAGAATGGTATGAACAGGCTCTATATGGCGGTACTACCAAGGTAGTAGTATTGGCTTTGTGCGAGTGGTCATATCGCTCCCCTGTTATCGGGTAAGAGTTGAGTTGGTTTGTGATAGTTTGACCGGCCGTTGGTTGGCTGTCAGACTAGCCTATGCTAAGTTGAGTGAGTTAAGCTGGTTTTTGGTAGTGTTAGTCATGACAAGACTCTATGCAAGTGTTAGTCATGGAGGGAATCTATGCATTGTATCAATCATAGCCGAGAGTGCCACGTAATGTTATTGATGAGAGTCAAGTGCATGTCACTTATGTTCAGGGCGGTTGCTTGTTTCTTGATGTGTATGTCGCTTGGTGATTGTTGTGGTCATCAGCAAGACCGAGGCTAGGGAAGGTGCCTTGAGGCCATGGCGTGCCATATAAGTCTGAGTGGAGCACCATTTCAAATGGATAAGTATAGGAGAAAGACAATGATCGTGATGAGACAAGTCCATGCATTTGGTGTGCTAATTAAACTTGTGCGTTTCAAGTGGTGATAGTTCTCGAAGTAGGCATACGATCTTGGTGATAAGTAATTGGGTATCACAGACTTTTGTGGATGGTGTGGTATGCCATAGGACTTGGGCATTTCAAGTGGCGACGATCCTCTAGAGGTATATGATCTTGGTGGTGAGTCATTGGGCATCATATCCTTCGTGTGGTGGTTGCTTCAAAGAGAAGCACCGTAAAGACCGGTGAATGGCAATTAAGAAAAGTGTCCAATACCAGATGGAGAGTCTGTTTGCGAAACCGCGGCGATGGGCTAAGTGATTTATATCATGTTTTGGAGGAGGGAGTGTCTTATCAGGGTATTGGAGCCATGTGAAAATCACGCTTTGAAAAGCGTACAAGTGTGTGTAAGTGTAAAACCTATTTATGTGTGGGTTACTGGGTTTTCTTATATATAAGTGATTATATCCATTAAGTATGTGCTAGTTGCTATAGTTAGATGTAAGGTGAAAAATCTCCACTATATAAACCCTTGTGTGTGTTGAGAGAAATATCTCTTATGGCGTGGGAGAGAGGTGTTAGGGTTTTCTTTTGTTGGAAACTTTGTGTGTACTCTTGGGTTATAGCTTTGTCCTCTATGAGAGAGTAGCTGTAAAACATTCATCTCAAAGTGAAATGAATATTCAAACTTCGTCCAAGTGAGTTGTGTCATGAATTCCTCCTTGTATTTTTGATTTGTTTGGTTTTCTTATTTGGATTACATCTTCTCTTGATCTCTCTTTGTGCAAAGGACAAGTAAGAGGTGGAGATATTTGTTGGAGATCAGATTCTATCTATCTAGGTATTTTCACTCATACTTGCGGTACTACCGCCCGAGCGGTACAACTCCCCTAGCCTACAGTAGTATCGGTGAGAGACAGCGAGTTACGGGCGACGTGTGATCTTTGGCTCTTAGTTTTGGTGTAGACTGAAGGTTTGTGTCTTTCACTCATTGAGTTGCTAATACCAGTAGAAAAATGTTAAGAAGTAATTCACACCCTCTGACTTTTCATACCAATCATATAGTGTTGCATCTCCGACAAATGAAAATTGAGGACGCAGTAAATATGTCCAAACATAGGCTGGGTTCTTTTAGGCTTGTTGGTTGTGGTTTTTGATTTTTTGCTACAGTAGTTAACTTTCAAACGATGTGTCTTTTAAGGTGGGGTCTACATATCGATTGTAGTAGACATTGTACTGGCTTCCGTTATACCAGTCAAAATCGCATGCGACTGTCTCTCTCTTTATGCTCTCTCTCACAAACAATCAGAATTTAAAAGATATAAGACAAAATCTATAAGCTACGTGCTAAAAGAATGCACTCATAATATACACTTCTAAAAATTGGAATCGATCGTCACCGACTTGGATTTTTTTCCTCTCAAGAACAAGTACTAGGTGATTGCCCTCGTTGTGTCAATTAATGTGCCTACATGTACTTGCAAGTGATTACTACACCATACTCCTACAACACAGTTGCTAGTACGTACCACAAAATTTCAGGGGTATTGGAGCCATCTGAAAATCACGCTTTGAAAAGCGTACAAGTGTGTGTAAGTGTAAACCTATTTATATGTGGGTTACTGGGTTTTCTTATATATAAATGGTTATATCCATTAAGAATGTGCTAGTTGCTATAGTTCACTGCTACAGACAGCCCTATCACAGACGGTTCGGAACCGTCATCACAGACGGTTCTTTAACCGTCAGTGTCTAGGTGTCAGTGATAGTTGTGGTTATCACAGACGGTTCCCAAGCCGTCTGTGATAACAACATTACAGACGGTCTTTATTACTAACCGTCTGTGATATTCGAGTATCACAGACGGTTTTTTTATAAAAAACCGTCGGTGATAGTCTTGTATCACAGACGGTTTTAAAAAAACCGTCTGTGATAGTCTTGTATCACAGACGGTTTTTTATAAAAAATCGTCTGTGATACAAGACTATCACAGAAAAAACCGTCTGTGATACAAGACTATCACAGACGGTTAGTAATAAAGACCGTCTGTGATATATACAATCTCACAGACGGTTTTTATTACTAACCGTTTGTGATATTTTGTATATCACAGACGGTTTTAATTACTAACCGTCTGTGATATTTGTGTATCACAGACGGTCAGTAGTAAAGGCCGTCTGTGATATCATTCACACCACAGACGGCACTCTTTGAAACCGTCTGTGATATTGTATCACAGACGGATTTTAACAACGAACCGTCTGTGATACTAAGTGCATCATCCATTTTATTTGATATTTTTTGGCTAGCCTCAGGATATGCTAGCCATGCCCTCTGAACGCAAGCAAGCAAGCAGATTACAGATAAATGACAGATATAAGTTAATTGCAACTCATAGTAAATTACAACAAAATTCGTACACAGCAGATCACATACATATATATATAGAATGAAAATCGTTACACAAAATCTGACAAATGAATTCATTTGAAGGAATTGTTTGATTTGTACAGTTGAATCCAATGTTTCAACATCTAATTATCACCATTGCCGGCGTAGAACTCTCCCTTCCTACTTATGACCTCTCCTAGCAAGAATTGGGAGATGATTGCACGAATCTCCATGAGATTGTCAAGATCATATGCACTTTCGTCGAAGTGCACCCGCTGTCGCTAGGAGCAATGTTAAGTCATTAATTAGCATGTGTGTGTAATACAAATACATATATATAATCAGAAAGTAATAATTATTGGAAGGACCTGACAAACCTCTGGATCATTGATCTTAGTAGCAAAAGTCATTAATTAGCATGTGTGTGTAATACAAATACATATATATAATCAGAAAGTAATAATTATTGGAAGGACCTGACAAACCTCTGGATCATTGATCTTAGTAGCAATGATTTCCTTCATATGGCGGCAAACGTAGAATCCACATACGTTGCCCTGTAGCTGCTGGTGGCACTGCAAAAATAGAATTACATACATCGGTATTGTCAATTCTAGAGGCATTATAACAAAGTATGATATAGGATTGTTGTGTTGTAGCGGGTACCGGAAATCGCGTGTTGTGTCGTAGCGTGTCACTGGATTTGTCGTGTCTTCCTCCTTGAGCAACACAATCGGCAAACGCCCTACGTGATTCAAAAAACTTATCCTCGGCCGTGGCAAACAAAAGAAATATTACAATAGAGTTATGTATGGAGGAAATGAGTTTACCTGTTAAGTACTTCTTGCACAAGACTGAAGTCGTGGTTGCTCCTAAGGAGGGAATCAAGGTATATTACCTTGCTCCACTTTGGTACAATCACAAGCAAAATCCAGTGATGCCTAGTCATGTGTGTCGCCATAGTGATTAATCCTAAGTTCATGCCGCATGTAAAGTACAAATGAAACATATGTGTGGCAACTAGTGAAGCACTTACCCTTGGTTGAAGGGTACCATGATGTATTCCTTGTCGGTGTGAGCAATCAATCCCCTCGTTATGTAACCTTGCACGAAGGATGCATCTGCATTGATACATTGCTCGGAGACCAAGTGAGGGTCGAGGAAACCCACCGGTCGTCGCGATCGCCGGACTTCTTGGATCATGTATCTATACATAAAGAAAGAGTAATGACATTTATCTGTATAACGTGAATGTAGAACTTCATTGTGCAGTACACTTACAGTGTCCAGCATCGTAGAAGTGAGGCGTCGAGTTCGTCGAGATTGAATAGTAAGAATAAATCATCGAATGTCACGACGATGTAGCCCAAGTCGTTGAGGAAATGTGTGTCGTTATATTTCAGAGTCAATGCACTCTGCCGGTTTGGCTTCATGTTGGACTTCTCCATGTACCAGGCATGCAATCTATTGCAAATCATACCAACCTGGCGTAATTATGAATCGGACAATAACGACACTCCTAGAACAAACTTCCATGGCACGGGACGCGGCTTAACTTTCGTCGCATGAGCCTTGGAGGCCTTGGAGCCTCGCTTATGATATGTTCTCGGTGGCGTCTCGGCGGGAGCCGATGCAACAGACTTTACTGGATTTGGAGGTGGAGGTGAAGCCACCGGAGCCGATGTGCCAGGTCCAGGGCGACGTCCCTCTTGGGTCACTGGATGTGAAGATTGTGGCACAGACATGTCGAGGACGATGTCCCTCTTGGGCCACTGAATGAATGTGTGGACGGCATCCCCGTATGTCTTAATCTCTTCGTTTGGGGGCTTCTCAAGAGGGACGGGCTTAAAAATATCATTAATCATGTCCACCTGGACCTTCATGAAACCGGTGTCTACTTGTACACCGTGCACGAGCGTCCCTGACAGCAATGGATACACCATGTCGCGCCCAGCATCAACGGGAATAGAGCCAACAAGCCTGACTGTGAGGGTGCAAGGCATGGGCTCCTACATAACGATACAAGATGAGTTAAGGCGTCCACCAGAGAGATCTATGTACCATTCTAAAGAGGTACATTACCTGAATGTCATCAATACGTAAGTGGTCGTCGCTATGTTCAGAAATTGGTGTGGACGCGCAGCTACTGCGACGTTGAGGGGGACTGGGTACCGCAGTACTAGGAGTGGGTTGCGATTGGTTGCGGACTTGTCTCAGTTCTTCCCGCAACGAATCTATCTCTCCTCGAAGTGAGGCAGTCTGCTCTTGAAGTGAGGCAGATAGTTGTTCCTCAAGTTGAGCACGAAGCTCCTGTTTTATTTGTTCGCTGCGGTACGCCTTGGATCTCTTCCTACTCCTATATGTCTCGGAGTAATCCGGAAATCCGTGCCTCCAAGGTACATAAACCCCCATGCCTCGTGTGCGACCTGGGTGCTCCTTGTTTTCCAAGGCCTGTGATAGTAAATCTATCTCCCTATATTCTTCAAAGGAGTCACGAGAAGATTCGGTAGTCAATGATTGCTGCAAGAGGCAATTAATCATGTTATTTTTGAACCCATGAAGTTCAAGAGGTGTTAACAAGTATGTTGTTTAACATATTTTACCATGCGTTGGGACACTTCCTCATCTGCGGGGTTCTTGAAAGAGACACCCGAAGATGTGGTTGATGACCTCGCTCTTAACCAGTTTCGAGCGCGCTCGTTTGCGATCTCGGCAAATGGCGGAGAGGCCTCCGATCGGATTGCGACCTCATCCTGCATCCTCCATTGCGGGATTTTACCCGCGTACCCAGCAGTGCCGAGTCTGTGAGGGTGCGTGTTTTGTGACTGGAGATCCTTGTGCGCCGCACTTTGTTGTACAAATTCGGGCGTCGTCTTCATCTGCATATCACAAACGGTTCTATAGATAGAACCGTCTGTGATAATTCCTATCACAAACGGTTCTATAGATAGAACCGTCTGTGATAATTCCTATCACAAACGGTTCTATAGATAGAACCGTCTGTGATAATTCCTATCACAAACGGTTCTATAGATAGAACCGTCTGTGATAATGCATATCACAAACGGTTATATTTATAGAACCGTCTGTGATAGATCATCTTTAAATACCCGCGCTAGGTCTGCGGAGTCCGCTCTGCCGCAGTCTCTTGTCTCCACTCTGCAGCGCCCCTGCTAGCTAGGTTTTGCTCCCTCCCACCCCTGCTACCCATATTATCACAGACGGTTATATCGATAGAACCGGCTGTGATGTGTTATCACAGACGGTTTCTTTTGATAAACCGCCTGTGATAGTTCACTATAAATACCCGCAGCTAGCTAGGTTCCTATGTCATTTATGAAAAACGCAAGCATAACCATAAATATAACTATTTCTTAGTTCCTTAGTCATTTTACAATTACAATGCATGGGTTCCTTAGTCATTTTACAATTACAATGCATGGGTTCCTTAGTCATTTTACAATTACAATGGAACATACATACATTTATGAAAAACACAAGCATAACCTATATCATTTATTACACTTTGGCTATATCATTTTAAATAAAGCCCTTCACGATGATCGATACGCATATAGCTTGCTTCATCGCCTTGTTCTTCATCGAGCCTGATGCCGTCTCCGAATGGAGGCAAATCATCAAATTGATTGTACTCTTCCTCATCCACAACATTCTCAACCCGACAATCCTTCTTTTTCCCTGAAGAACTACATGGCGCTTCTTATTTGCCGGGTCGGTTACATAAAATACTTGAACAACTTGCCTCGCGAGTACGAATGGTTCGTCTTTGTATCCTACACATTCGAGGTCCACGGTAGTGACGCCGTACTTGTCAACCTTTACACCCCGTGGGAGTTGGACCCAACGGCACCGAAATAGAGGAATTTTGAAAATTACGTAGTCAAGCTCCCAAATCTCCTCTACAAGCCCGTAGTACGAGCTTGGGCCAGCGGTTCTGCCGTGCGAATCATAGGCATCTATGCGGACACCTGAGTTCTGCACTGTGCTCTTTCTATCTTGATCTGTTGTATAAAATATGTAGCCATTAATGTCGTATCCTTGCCATGTCACAATTGTAAATTTTGGCCCTTTTGCCAACCATTGTAGTGTTTCATTTGACGACCTCCTAGTCAATTGCGCCTTCAACCATTCGTTGAACTGACAGTTGTGTTGTCTCGTGATCCAAACTTCTGACTGGCCTGCATTCTCCTGACGTAGCATGTCCTTGTGCTCTTCAATATATGGGGTCACTTCAGTCATGTGTTGTAAAACCATGAAATGGGCTTGAGCATACGTATTTTGATCCGGGGTTATTGCTTTCCTCCCGATAGTCCCTATACCCTCTAACCTCCCCTCGTGACGAGATAGAGGTACACCTATCGGCTCTACCTGAGAAATGTAGCCGATGCAGAATTCAATGACCTCTTCTGTTGTATAACCTTCGATGATGCTACCCTCCGGTCGAGATCGATTGCGTACATAGGACTTCAGAATTCCCATGTACCTCTCGAAAGGGTACATATGACGTAGAAATACGGGGCCACATATTTTTATCTCTTTCACAAGGTGGACAATGAGATGGACCATGATATCAAAAAATGATGGAGGGAAATACATCTCTAGATGACATAGAGTTGTCACCACCTCGGTTTGCAGAGCATCTAGTCCATCCGGATCAATGACCTTCTGAGCAATTGCGTTGAAGAAATAACATAGCCTTATGATTGTCACTCGAACATTGTTCGGCAAAATACTTCTAATTGCAACAGGTAGCATTTGAGTCATTAGCACATGACAGTCGTGAGACTTCATGCCAATTAATTTCAAATGTTCCATGGAAACAAGTTTCTTCATGCTTGTCGAGTGACCGGATGGAACTTTCACACCATTTAAGGACTGGCACAATTCAGTTCTCTCGGACTTAGACAGAGTGTAACATGCTGGGGGAAGGTACGTCCGGCCTTTATCGGTCTCTATCGGTGCTAACTCGGTCCTGATGTTCATAGCGACCAAGTCACGCCTTGCGTTAACACCATCCTTTGTTTTGTCAGGAATGTTCAGTAAGAGACCAATCAAACTGTCACATACATTCTTCTCTACGTGCATGACATCGATGCAATTGCGAACTTCTAAGTGCTCCCAATAAGGCAAGTCCCAAAATATTGACCTCTTTTTCCACATGTTCTTCCTCAATTTACGTCCCTTTCCAAACACAACATTTATATCCTTAACCATATCATACACCTCTTTCCCGCTAAAAGGTCTTGGTACTGAGTCATCCTCTTTTTTTCCGTCAAATTGTTTCTTCATCTTGCGGTATGGGTGATACTTTTGAAGGAACCTACGGTGACGCATGTACACAGTTTTTCGGGAGTTGTTCAACCACACACTCTCCGTATAATCTAAGCAGTGCGGACACGCTTTGGCTCCTTTTATACTAAACCCTGACAGGTTACCAAGGGCAGGAAAATCATTAATGGTGCAGAACAACATGGCCCGTAGAGTGAAGTTCTCTCGTTTGTCCGCATCCCATACATGTACCCCTTCATTCCACAGTGTTGCAAGATCTTCCACCAATGGGGCTAGGAACACATCAATATCGTTGCCAGGTTGCTTCGGCCCTTGGATAAGTAGTGACATCAAAATATATTTCCGCTTCATACACAGCCAAGGAGGAAGGTTGTACATGTACAGAGTCACGGGCAAGGTGCTATGTCGGCTGCTCATGTTACCAAAAGGATTCATTCCATCTGTACTCAACCCAAACCTTATATTTCTCAGTTCCACACCGAAATCTACAAACATCCTATCGATGTTCCTCCACTGGGCAGAATCAGCAACATGTCTTATCATTCCGTCTTTCTTACGCTGCTCGTAGTGCCAACGCATCAATCTTGCATCCTTGCGGTTTGCAAATAAACGCTTCAAACGGGGGATTACAGGAAGATACCACATCACCTTAGCAGGAGGTCCTTGCTTCACCTCGATGCCCTTCCCATCATCAGAGTCATTTTTACGCTTGTATCGGGATGCTTTGCACACCGGACAAACATGTAAGCTAGCATACTCTTTACGGTACAGGATACAATCATTCCGACATGCATGTATTCTTTCTACTTCCATTCCTAATGGACAAAGAATCTTCTTGGCTTGGTAGGTGGTTCTCGGCAACACATTTCCCGTTGGAAGCATGTCCACTAGGAGACCTAATAATGCCGTGAAACTCTTGTCGGACCAACCATTGCTTGCCTTCAATTTTAGCAGTTCTAGAACTGATGACAACCTCGTGTATTGCGGCTTGCAGCCCGGGAACAAAGGTTTCTCCGAGTCCTCCATCAAGCCCTCGAATTTACCAAACTCTCTCTCACTATAGTTCCCTTCTGCATCACGTAACATCTGATCCAGATTGTCATCCTGCGACCTATCCTCATGATCGAAAGAACAGTCCACATCTGGTATATCGTTGCCTCCCTCGACTATGTCATAACTACCTTCTTGTGTACTTTTTTCTTCACCGTGACTGGTCCAACATTTGTACCCTTTTCTGAAACCCCTTCGAATCAAGTGAGCTTCAATCTGCGCTGAGTTGCTAAACATCTTGAGATTATCACAATCAATACATGGGCAATACATATATTTCATCCCCTTCTTCAACATATCCAGCTCGGCCGCCCTTCTAAAAGCAGACACGCCAGTAATGTACTCTTCACACACACGGTTCTCAATATACATCCAGCTTCGGTCCATCTACGCTACACAAGTGACAAATGGGTGTCAAAAATGATTATTACCCCTACTACTAACCTCTGATCAGATCACTAAGAATGTTATGTAATTGAGTACTAATCTCTGATCAGATCACTAAGAATGTTAAGTATACTAACCTCTGATCAGATCACTAAGAAGACGGTGATATTTTTTCGCCCCCAACTCCCTAAAGCCGGCCGCCTTGCTCCACCGATGAAGCGCAATGAAGACAGATCGGTGTCGACATCCTTCAAGCAAGTACGCCAAGCAATTAATACTACGCAGAATATCACAGACGGTTCCAACCACAAACGGTCTGTGAAAATGATATATCACAGACGGTTCGTATTAATAACCGTCTGTGAATTATCACCGACGGTTACTAATATGAACCGTTTGTGATACAAGCAATATCACAGACGGTTCAACTTAATAACCGTCGGTGATTGTTGCCTATCATAGACGGTTCACATAAATAACCGTCTGTGATAGTCTACATTATCACAGACGGTTCTTAACACGAACCGTCTGTGATGCATACTATCACAGACGGTTCGTGTTAATAACCGTCTGTGATTGTTTTATCACAGACGGTTCGTTAATAGAACCGTCTGTGATACCCAACCTCGCTGAGCGACTATCCATCTGCTTCTTCCCACTTCTTTTCTTAATCCGAGGCCTGCTGCTGTGTCTTGAGGAATGCCACATCTGAAGACCAGTTCTTGACCAGCTCTTGGGTCTTCAGATGTGGCATTCCTCAAGACACAGCTGCAGGCCTCGGATGAAGAAAAGAAGTGGGAAAAAGCAGATGGATAGTCGCTCAGAGAAGAAGTCGGCAACGTCGGCTGCTGAAAAATCTGGAAATGTCTTTTTTTGAACTTTTGTAATAAAATTGCCTTGAATTTTGCAGGAAAAAGAAGGATTGTCGGAGTGGACATCACATCTCGACAATAGTCGGCATCGTCGAGGAACATGCAAATACAGAGGCAAGCACAAAAACTCAACAACACATTCAGATCGATCTATTACAGGATAACAAGCTAACAAACCCTTCGCGGCACGACGGTCCACACTAAACAAGACACACTTACGACACTTACGGCAAGAGTGTGTTGTTTAGTATGAACCGAACGTGCCGCGATATGGAGGTGCTAGCTCACAGCGGAGGGGAGATGCATGCAGGAAGCTAGCTAGTGGATGAACTCACGCGTGACTAGTACCGGTGGAAAGGTTGATGGGGAGTTATTAATAAGGGCCTGGCCGTGGGAGGAACTGGTGCCAGCCATTCGATGTGGAGAGAATGGACGGGTGAGATCGAAATCCTGGGTATACGCGAATTATTGGTGACACGTGATATCACACGCCAATTATTGGTGGTATGTAATTATTACAGACGGTTATTAACGCGAACCGTGTGTGATAATAAATATCACAGACGGTTCTTAATACGAGCCGTCTGTGATGTTTAGTTATCACAAACGGTTCTTAATACGAGCCGTCTGTGATGTTTAGTTATCACCGACGGTTGCCAGTTTAAACCGTCTGTGACAGTTTAATCACAGACGGTTCCGTATGAACCGTCTGTGATGTAGCCGTCCAGTATATTATCACAGACGGTTTTTTTATAAAAAACCGTCTGTCATAAGCTTCATACCAGAACTGCTTCGCGCGTGTTTCGATGCCAGAACGCTTCGTGTTTCGATCGTCTAATTAACGTCTCTCGATCGTTATACGAAGCGTCTATATCATTAATGTTTGGGTATACGAACCGTTTGTGCTAAAGGTTAAATATGCGCTCCTAATCCAGGTCTTCTACGTACGTACAATACAATATATATACAATACAACATGGCTTCTACTACTGTTCTTGTGATCATCTCCTTCCTCTCATCTGTTCATCACGAATTGTTCGGCCGGAACCTTACACAGGCGGCCAGCAATTTGCATCTGGAGCAGCTTCTCCGCACCCGCCCTGCTCTCCTTCCCCGACTTTCTTGCATCCGTCAGCTTGACCTGATCCTCCGCCGTCGACGGAGGCGTCTCGCTGCCGCTCAAGAAAGGGAAACAGCTCTCACCCTGGTTCTTCTCCACAATGTGCGCAATGCGGAAGAAGCTCTACTCGCATTGCACAGACTGATGGATAGCCTTGCCGCTCATGCAGAAACGGCAGATTGTGAGGAATGTTTTAATGCTATCCTGTACGACATGATGGATGCTGCTGATCATTTGCCCAGGCTGCACAAGGAAGTGCAGAGGACAAGGGCAATCTTAACAGCGTTCGAGAATTCAGCGGCTGATCCTCCAAGTCCCAAAGTCGAAGAAGAAGCGTACGAAGCCCAAAAGATTACAATCTGGGAAACTCTTTACCTGTGCGACTTATGTAATGAATTTCCCTCTAATTGAAATTAATAAATTTGCCTTTAATTTGTGACCTCTTGTCTCAGTAGTTCTGTAGTTAAGTTATTAGAAGCAATGTGTACTTATATATTAACCTCTGATCTAGAATATGACAGACAAAGGGACATCACAGCCGGTTCTTGTAAAAAACCGTCTGTGAACATTCCCAGACGGTTCTTAATAACAACCGGCTGTGATAGTCTACACAACACAGACGGTTTTTAATAAAAAACTGTCTGTGATAATTTCAGATTATCACAGACGGTTATTTATTTTAAACCGCCTGTGATACTAAAGTATCACAGACGGTTCATTGGTAAGGACCGTCTGTGATACTCGACCACTAACACAGACGGTGTCCAAATTAAAACCGTTTGTGTTAGTGTCAATCACAGACGGTTTTGTCAAACCGTCTGTGATGTAGCCGTCTAGTATAGCCTCTTTTGTAGTAGTGGTTAGATGTAAGGTGAAAAATCTCCACTATATAAACTCTTGTGTGTGTTGAGAGAAATATCTCTTATGGTGTGGGAGAGAGGTGTTAGGGTTTTCTTTTGTTGGAAACTTTGTGTGTACCCTAGGGTTATAGCTTTGTCTTCTATAAGAGAGTAGCTGTAAAACATTCATCTCAAAGTGAAATGAATATTCAAACTTCGTCCAAGTGAATTGTTCTATGAATTCCTCCTTGTACTTTTGATTTACTTGGTTTTCTTATTTGGATTTCATCTTCTCTTGATCTCTCTTTGTGCAAAGGACGTGTAATTGTTGGAGATCAGATATCTATCTATCTAGGTATTTTCTATGAAAAGTTCTTGAGATTACCTTGTTTTACTAAAGAGAGAGATGATTTTGTGATTTTGATTTTGAGGGCATTTCGGTTTGAGTTCGTGCTATGATATATGAGAACCCACTTAAGATCATCAAAGACTCACGGGTAAGAGTAGATCGAAGTTTCTTTCTTTTGTCCTATTATGTGTACTTTTCTTATTTTGGATAAAGGTCGGAACTTTGTCATTGATCTTCATGATCCATGATTGGAATAGGTGCCTAACATCTTAGAGAGGATTTGTGCCATATTTTATCCTGTTTAGATTGTTGGTTTAAGAGTTAACTTTTTTCTTGGTCCCATGACGTGTTGATTTTCAGCCTTGGTCTGGTGAGCAGTAGTACCGCCATGATCGGAGTGGTCCGAGCACCTTGCTCGGTATGTCCAGTGTCATACCTGCGGTACTACCGCCCGAGAGGTACAACTCCCCCTAGCCTACAGTAGTATCGGTGAGAGATAGTGAGTTACGGGTGACTTTGTGATCTTTGACTCTTGGTTTTGGTGTAGACTGAAGGTTTGTGTCTTTCATTCATTGAGTTGCTAATATTAGTAGAAAGATTTTAAGAAGTAATTCACACCCTCTGACTTTTCATACCAATCATATAGTGCTGCAGCTCCGACAAATGAAAATTGAGGACGCAGTAAATATGTCCAAACATAGGCTGGGTTCTTTTAGGCTTGCTGGTTGTGGTTTTTGATTTTTGCTACAGTAGTTAACTTTCAAACGATGCGTCTTTTAAGGTGGGGT
Source organism: Dendrocalamus latiflorus (assembly GCA_017311315.1). Lineage (NCBI taxonomy): Eukaryota > Viridiplantae > Streptophyta > Magnoliopsida > Poales > Poaceae > Dendrocalamus > Dendrocalamus latiflorus. Next base: position 3,985,909 of record CM029630.1, on the reverse strand, counting down.
CTACATATCGATTGTAGTAGACATTGTACTGGCTTCAGTTATACCAGTCAAAATCGCATGCGACTGTCTTTCTCTTTATACTCTCTCACACAAACAATCAAAATTTAAAAAATATAAGACAAAATCTATAAGCTACATGCTAAAAGAATGCACTCATAATATACACTTCTAAAAATTGGAATCGATCGTCACCGACTTGGATTTTTTTTTCCTCTCAAGAACAAGTACTAGGTGATTGCCCTCGTTGTGTCAATTAATGTGCCTACATGTACTTGCAAGTAATTACTACACCATACTCCTACAACACAGTTGCTAGTACGTACCACAAAATTTCAGGACGTGCATGCACTAATGGCGAAGGGGTAAGCTGCCGTTGGAGATGGAGACCGGGCAGCCGCACCGTACAAGCATCAGCAGTAGCAATTCAGCGCCCGTAATTCCGCACCGAAGAAAAGATAGGAAATGATGTGCAAGAAAAGTTTCTGTTACTGCTGCTGGCTTATCAAGGGTCTGTTCGTTTTAGCTGTGACTTATGGTTTTTAGCTGAAAATTTTGAATTTTAGCTGTTTGCAATAGAGATTACGGAGAGGAAGATACTCGCTTGCGATTTTTGTTGATACAAATGTTAGGCTTTTAACATGTACTATAATCAACTTGTAGATCCTATCTTAGGAAAATACTCTATTTAAAAATTTGGTACTATAGTAAATATCAAAAACCGCTAGCTTCGAAGAAAAAGACGTGTGTACCTCTTGTGTACGTACTCTGCTTCCTTTGGCTGGCAGAAACATCACTCGCTGTCAGCAATGGCAAATGTGTTTTCTTTGATCTAGCGGTGGTTGGAAAGAGGACTGAAGACAACTCTAGCGTGTACTATTGGCGCTGTGCGCTGACAGTGGCATCAAGGGAGTACATGGTGTACGCAATGTTGTGTCTTCGTTGGCCTTTAGATAGGTACTACTACACATGAAAAATAAGGTGGTTAAGGGCCTCTTTTATCTTGGTTAAGGTGATGTTTTTTTACCTATGATAGATGATTTTTTTTACTAAAAATAAATAATAATAATAATAACTAAAAATATAATTTTAGAAGAAAAGAACGAGCGGTGGAAACATGAGGAAAAGATGTATACGTGAGATAGGAGTAAGAGGAGTAGAAAAGCTGTTTCGAAAAGTTATTATTAGCTTCTGACTTACCAACAAACCCTAATTATGGAGTGTCCTGTATGGCTGTATAGGTAATGTGTTGGTGCAATGGTGCAGTGCTGCAGAAGGATCTTGCAGCTTTGATTAGGGTTTGAATGATAAGTAGCTTCAATTAGGGGTTCGAATTAAATATTATATCAATAAAGTAGAGTATTGTGTGGCAAACTGGCAGCAGTGCATTGTACTGTTGGTTCCTGAACTCGTACTAGGCTTGAACAAGGGGATATTTGTATTGGATTTTGCTGATGATTTTTAACTAAAAATAAATATTAATGGCTGAAAGAAGTGGCTTTTAGAAAAAGAAGATGGGTGGTGTAAAAAGTAATGAAGAGATGTGTACATATGACGGGAGCGAGAGAAGTAGGGTACGTGATGCACTAGTAATCCCCTGCCTTATTCCCAGAGTGAGAAGGTAATGAGAGGAGTGGAGAAGCCGGGTGTTAGTATTAATTTTTGGCTTTTCTAAGTAGAAATCAAAAACAAAAGTCAATATGAATAGGACTAAGAGGGAGCTATAGCTCTGAATACAGCAAAGGGGGTTGCGTTCTATTTTCGGTGAAAGCCAATGGTGGAGACCAGGAGGAGAAAGGGGGTTGCGTTCTATTTTCGGTGCAAGCCAGCGATGGAGACCAGGAGGAGAAGAGAAGCATGTCAAATCCCTAAACTCGTGCATGTTCAACATCAAAGATGAGAGGGTAATCTTAACGCAAGGAAATCAAGAGCAATGAAAAATTGCTCAGTTTCACCCTACTAGTAGTACAGTCAATAAGGTGGTGCTTATTTGGGTTTATAAGTTTGGGTTTCTAGATTTTGTACACTATAGCGGATGAAAATGCACTGTAACTGTTGTTAGCTTTTTCAACATAATTGAATTAAAAAAATAAAAAAGTTATATCATTACGGACAATACAAAGGAGTAAGGGGAAAAAGAAAAAAAAGGCAAGAAAGCCCCAGAAAACCAAGAAGACAAAAACAAAATTAAGAAGCTCGAAGTTAGAAGCCAGAAACAGAACCTTGTTGAAGCAGGGCCGAAGTTCGACCGAAAATAGAGATCGAGCACGGGCACGTTCATATTGGCTTTTGATGATGGTTTTTGGTTTTATCTTATGAATAGTAATAACTTGTAGAGGGCCGCACGGAGAGAGAACTCACGTGCGATTTTGATCGATATAAATGAAGTCACTACATTATGTATTACAATCAACTAGTAAAATCCGTCTTAAAAAGACATCATATTTAAAAGTTATGGGCTATAAAAAAATTATTTACTATAAAAAAATAGTTTTTAAAAGCTAATATGAACAGGACATATCTCACCCACACCCTGCATTAGGGAGATCGACATGCTAGCTACTACGGTGGTTCAACTAGTCAGGTATCCTAGCTGGCGTGAGAAATCTATATCGATTATGCCGTATTTAAGAAGAGTAGTAGAGTAGTTAGCGATCAGTAGTTCAATACAGGTACACGTACGTACTAAGACGCATTTGTGTTTGTGTGCGTGCGTGTCATCATTGTTGGCTCATTTGGGACATGTACGGATGACTTCCATGCGTACACTCCATACCGGAAATTAAAGTGTGATGATGGCAGAATCATGTAATGGCACGTACCTACTGATGATTAGTAGCAGTAATCAGCTAATCAATCACATGATGACGAGTACGTGACCTCCGCCATACATACATTGATTCATACATGTCACATGTATACGTAAGACTTTTGGATAGGGTATGGTCCAATTTTCTTAGTTTATGGTTTTTTCTGAACAAACAAATGAGATAATTTTTATATCGCCGTTTCAAAACGGTTTATCGGAATAACCTTTTTTAAGCAATTTACCAGGACAGTCTTTTCAAGGATTATTGGCATTCAGTTTGTTCGCACAAACGTTCGCACTACGACCAAAAGGCAATATGAACACCTGGCTTCTTGAAGCAGATTTTTCACTCCTTTCGCTATCGTTTTACTCTGAAGATAAGGTAGGGGTTACACGCATCACGCACCCCACTTCTCTCGCTCTCGTCATGCACACACATCTCTCCCTCACTTTCTTCATCGCTCGTGCCCTCTTTGTTAAAAGTCATTTCTTTCAGCTACTACTATTTTTTCATCCAAAAGCCATCAGCAAAAACTAATACGAATGCCCTCATAGTGTCGGTAGATTTGCCACTCCATTGGGAGGAGAGGGCCAACCAGTTGCACTTGATGGCTTATAGTCATAGCGCGGACATTTATACGAACGAACTAAATGCTAATAAATCGATAAGCCACTTTAAAAAGACTATCCTGATATGCCGTTTTAAAAATACGACGAAGAAATCGTCCCGCTTGTTTATTCGAGAGAAACCATAAACTGAAAAGAAGATATGTAGGGTCGGTAGATTTGCCACTATTAGGAGAGGGCCAATTGGCTACGGTTGATGGCTTATAGCCCTAGCGCGAGTACCTGTGTGAACGAGTCGAATACTAATAAGTTGCTTTAAAAAGACTATCCTGATAAGTCGTTTCGAAAAGACGGCAAAGAAACTGTCCTATTTCTCTATTTAAAGAAAGTTATAAGATATAAATTGAAAAGAAGAGGACTATGCATCAGACCAGATGGATATGGGGCCAGGCCATAATAAAACCTGCAACATCACGGATTTATTAGGGACAATGGATTCTCCCATCGTACAGAATGGCATTATCTTCCTCAAATTTTAAATGGCATTATTTTGGCGCTGTATGCGTGTTTTGTTCATTTGTTGCTAGGTTTTGAGCAGCTGTCATGTGAAAAGAACCATCTGGCTAGTGGCATGTGAAATGTTCGCCCCGGGAGAAGAGAAGACATGCTGGTGGTAGCAGACGTGCCACTACCTTGATTTTTTTTGGGGGGAGGGGGGGAACGAGTTCCTCTGACGTAATGTCAGAGTGACGTTGGATCACTGCGCGTGACCCCTGCGTCGCGTGGGGCCCACACGTCAGTGACCCGGCGTAACGTCAGAGGATCTCAATTCCGGGGGGGGGGGGGGCTGAATGATTGATGAGGGATGCTATACCTACGAAGGAACACTAGTGAATGTGGCGTGTGTTGAGTAACGGCTGATCCCAAGTGTAAGTCTGAACAAATGAAACGGATACACATGCAAGCAAAGAATTGACGAACTCAAGTTAATTATGCTAGATAAGATCTTCCAAAACACAGTACCGAGTGCCAAACGGTCACAAGGTTCTTCGGACACGATGAAACAGGCTATCCATGTCCCTAACCAACAGTTAAACAAACTCCGGCCTCTTTACGTACATTGCATCGAAATACAGTCTCCTCCCATCAAAGCAAGAGTGATACACTGACACGGCTTTTTTTCTCCTCCAGAAGATTACAGCAAGGAAACTAATAGTACCCCAATATGAGACAGAATGGTGAAGCAAAGGTGGAATCCATAAATCTTCCATAGGTGGCATTGCAAGAACCTTAACCTGGGCAGGAGATTGAAAAGTTAAGAGAGTATAAAATTAAATTAATTGCCATGCAAAGCTACGAAGTAAACATATATTTCCTAACAAGCAACGATGATTCAAATTTTAAAAAGAAGTGTATCAGTGGCAATATCGATTCAAGCTGTTTAGTCCCAGCATCAGGCAAACATGAATGCAAAATGACACTGTTTAGCTACAAGGGCAGAACCACATCTTGCATCTAATTGCCAGCAACTAGGCTACAATCTACGTTCTTAAAGGGTTAAATGCATTCCTATAAGTTATGACCATGTGATTCAAGATTGTCCTGTGACCCTTTCCTCTAGAATGACTTATGCATAACGAACTGTTGCCTGGACAAAAGATACATCAGCATCCACAAGTAGGGTAATTAATCATACAATGACAGGCAAAACAGGAAGTTGGTTTGGTGTTACCACATGCAGAATCATTAGGGAGAAGTCAGTAGTAATGCAGTCAATAGGGAGAAGCTTAATAATAATAACACTTATGCATGCATTTATCATAGCATTTACACGAAACAAGGTACCAAATGCAAAGTTTACTGACAGATGATTAGATGACTTATGAGAAAATCGATAATCATTTACATAGACACAGTACGCTAATCAACTATCATAAACAAGGCAAGTATTCCTCTCCAAAGAAACGACAAGTATCAAATGTTTATGCCTACAACACTTCCAGGAATCAAAATCATAGTAATTTTGTGATCCTAACATCAGATTTGCTCCTAACAAACACTACAAATAAGAGTTCTCTGGCATCAGATTTGTTCCTAGCAGTCTAAATTTCTATCAAAGTGCTGACATTGTTCCTAACATGCTAAATTTTAATAACTTACGGTAAAGATCTAATGCTAATAAAAAACTAATTTTAGTGCTTAATGCTATTGCTGAAATACAAGATGTGCAGAAAAGGGATGAGGCACTCCATCATGTATAATCTTTGTATACTCAGCTGCTTCATTCAAATGCATCTGAGAAATTTTCCTCAAATACTAGGTACATGGTCATCCGACACAAGACCATTCAATAGATTTTCTGGCAAAGACTATTAGGCATTGGACAACTACCTTTACTTGCATTATACTGCATGGCCTTACTTTTGAACATGTAATATTTCTAGAGAACTAATTAACTTAGTGATCCATTCATAATTCCTGTTCTACCATACTTATCATGCCAACAGCTAACTGGTAAAGATATTCCAAGACAGACCTAATACTCTTGTTATCTCACACTTTTCTAACAACTCGCAGATTACTCCAGGGCCAAGAAACAAATATGCTGCAAAACAGTACCGAAATGAAAACAAAATATCAGGTAAGTTCAGGCCTCCTACCATTTTGTTTCTTCAGACAAGGTCTATACATAAATGTTGTAACAACTCAAAAGATGTGAGCTAGTTCCGATCACCAGCAGCCAATAATATACTTGAATGTAACCAATAATTCCAACTGTAACTCTTGCCAACTCTACATATGGAACTTATATCGCACTTCAAGCCAGAAGGTATAAATTACAAAACAAAGGGGAATTTGAAGTATACGATATGAACACACCAAGCAAAACTGACAGATCCTGTAGGACAAAGGAGTGTCGCCACGAAGACCCTAGTGGCATTGCAAACTGTAGATTGAGAGAAAACTGCACTAGTGCACTGAACAGGCAACAGGTATGGTAGATGGGTACAAGGCTTACAGATTTTACAGTTGGCAGCACAAGATCACTTGATGAATGGTAACCACTCCTGTTACGGCTATTCAAATGGGTTGCTAAATTGCTAATTGCTTCATAGTTAGTTTCAGGAATAGTCATGTATAACATTAACAAAGTAACAATTTCTCACACTGGTCAAGTATTTTAACACATAAACCTTATGGCTGCTAGGTATTAGGCACTGCGATGCATCTAACAAACAAACTGACAGTACGAACATATAAAGTTATAAGCAAGCCAAACAGATTTCATCAGCTAAGCAATGCACAAACACTAGAATATGTCATGCAAGCACGGCAAACATAGAAGACAACCTCTAAACATCATTGCAAACTACAAACTTACAAAATGTTGGATTATATGTGGGCCAAGCCCATATAATAAGAATAATTCCTATTAAATCTCAAAGGCCCACTCATGCAAAGGAGGCATGAATGTGACCTTTAGTACCATATTGCTAGTTCTAGGAGAGGAAGACCACCTTAAAAGGGATGGTGCACTCCTAGCCACTTGAGGCATGTGTGGGAGAGAACTAGAGGATAACACGCGCGCGCTCGCTCGCCTCGCCTCGCCGGGCCGGGCCGGGCTGGGCTGGGCAGGGCGGGCGGCGCGGGCGCACGGCACCTGCGTGAATGGTCCGCCAAAATCCGCTCCAGGTGCTTGCGCAGACGCGGCTTCCTTTTGCAGTTTTATTTTGCTGTTTTGAGTGGCGGTGAATCCGGATCGGTTACGGTTGCTAATCCGGTTCGGTTACGAGTTATGGAGAACGTGCAGGCGTCTTGATCACGCGTCCTGGTCTTCTATAAATACGGAGCCGCCGCCTTCATACAGAATATGCTAAAATCAATCTAGGGTTTTGCCTCCTCTATCCATTGTGCTGCGCCGTCCCACGTAGTCTACTCCATCCCGTCCGCCGGCGTGCACTGTCGTTCGGGAGAGCAGGTCTCCGGAACCGTCGCCTTCGAAGTCCTGCACCGGGAGAGGGCGAATAAGGTTTTTGGGAAGCGCTCTGCGCGACTGCTCGCTGTAGCTCTGGCTCGTCTTCCTCGTCGTTCGGCTTCGGCGAATCGTCATCGACTTCGTGTCATCCTCACCGTGCCTGCAGCGTCTACATCGGCAAACCGATCAGAACAGAACCATCGGTACGTAACAGTAATGTTCTCCGTATTAGATCTGTTCATGTACAGTTTCCTGGTTTACATGTCTAGATCTTTTATGCCTGTGATGGTTCTGTTATTGTGCGTGCATGATGTCATGATTAATTTATGGAATAAATTGAACCTACATGTGCTTATATTTTCAACAATCCAAAAACCTTATTGTAGGCACTGTGGTTTTACTATGGCTGGATTTGCCGATGCACTGAGGCCGGATAAGTTCTCCGGTGTGCACTTTAAGAGATGGCAGATCAGGGTCACTCTGTGGCTTACTGCTATGAATGTATTCTGGGTTAGTAATGGCAAGCCTGAAGGTGTTCTTGATGCTGAAAAGCAGAAAGAATTCGAGACTGCCACTACTCTCTTTGTTGGATGCATTCTTAGTGTTCTTGCTGACCGTCTGTGCGAGGTGTATATGCACATGACAGACGCGAAGGAGTTATGGGATGCACTGAATTCCAAATACGGTGCTACTGATGCCAGCAATGACATGTATGTCATGGAGCAATTTCATGACTACAAGATGGTTGATAACCGTTCTGTAGTAGATCAGGCTCATGAGATACAGGCCATTGCCAAGGAACTCGAACTCCTGAAGTGTGCCTTACCCGACAAGTTTGTGGCTGGATGTATTATTGCGAAATTACCTTCTTCATGGAGGAATTTCGGAACAGCACTCAAACACAAGAGACAAGAATATTCTGTTGAGAATCTGATTGGGTCTCTTGAAATTGAGGAGAAAGCTCGGGAAAAGGACGCTGTGTCTAAGGGTGATGGAGGGCAGTCTAGTGCCAATGTGGTACAGAAACCCTCAAACAAGAACAAAGGGAAATTTGTCAAAGCCCAACAGACAACCAACTTCAAGAAGAAGAAGAACAACAACAATCAGGATGATAGAACTTGCTTTGTGTGCGGTGAGCCTGGTCACATGGCCAAGAAGTGCCCACAACGCAAAGGAAAGAAGGCACCTGTAGGACAGACTTCTAAGTCTGTCAACGTGACCATTGGCAAGACTGGAGATGGGACTGGGTATGGTAATTTACCTACTGTTCTTTCAGTTAGTCAATCTACCAATTGGTGGATTGATACAGGAGCTAATGTACATGTGTGTGCTGATATTTCGTTGTTTTCTTCTTATCAGGTCGCCCGAGATTCCTCCGTCCTAATGGGGAATGGGTCACATGCTACTGTTCATGGTGTTGGCACGGTAGATCTGAAGTTTACTTCGGGAAAGATCGTGCAGCTGAAGAACGTGCAGCATGTCCCTTCTATAGACAAGAATCTCGTTAGTGGCTCCCGTTTATGTAGAGACGGGCTTAAGTTGGTATTTGAGTCTAATAAAGTAGTCGTGTCTAAACATGGACATTTTATTGGTGAAGGCTATGAGTGCTGAGGCTTGTTCCGTTTTTCCCTATCAGATTTCTGCAATAAGACTGTAAACCATATTTGTGGCAGTGTGGATGATGAGGCTAATGTTTGGCACTCACGTCTATGTCATATTAATTTTGGTTTGATGTCTCGGCTTTCCAGTATGAATTTAATTCCAAACGTTTCCATCACCAAAGGTTCTAAATGCCATAGCTGTGTGCAATCAAAGCAACCTCGTAAGCCTCACAAGGCTGCCGAGGAGAGAAACTTGGCACCACTAGAACTCCTGCATTCAGATCTTTCTGAGATGAATGGCGTGTTGACGAAGGGTGGAAAACGATATTTCATGACATTGATTGATGATGCAACTAGGTTCTGTTATGTGTATTTATTGAAAACGAAAGATGAGGCTTTAGACTATTTTAAAATCTATAAGGCAGAAGTTGAAAACCAGTTAAATAGAAAGATAAAAAGACTTAGGTCAGATCGTGGTGGAGAGTATTTCTCAAACGAATTTGACTTATTTTGTGAGGAACATGGCATTATACATGAGAGGACGCCTCCTTATTCCCCCGAGTCAAATGGGATTGCCGAAAGGAAAAACCGCACGTTGACTGACTTGGTGAATGCCATGTTAGATACTGCGGGATTACCTAAGGCATGGTGGGGGGAGGCTTTGCTAACGTCTAATCACGTATTAAATAGAGTTCCTAACAGAAATAAGGACAAAACACCATACGAGGTATGGATTGGGAGAAAACCATCACTTTCTTACTTGCGTACATGGGGGTGCTTGGCGAAAGTTAATGTGCCAATAACTAAGAAACGCAAGCTTGGACCTAAAACTGTGGACTGCGTTTTTCTGGGATATGCTAATCATAGCATTGCCTATAGATTTTTGATAGTTAAAACTGAGGTACCTGACATGCATGTTGGTACAATTATGGAGTCTCGAGATGCAACATTCTTTGAGAATATTTTTCCTATGAAGGATACACATAACACTACTAGTCAACCTTCTGAAATAATTCCCAGTTCAATCACATCACCTGAACCTTTTGAACATACACATGAACTTGTCAATGGGGAGGATGACAGTGGAGCTCCTAGAAGGAGCAAGAGACAAAGGATATTCAAATCCTTTGGTGATGATTTCACTGTGTACCTTGTGGACGACACTCCCAAGTCTATTTCAGAAGCGTATGCATCCCCTGATGCAGACTACTGGAAGGAGGCTGTCCGTAGTGAAATGGATTCCATTATCGCTAATGGAACCTGGGAGCTGACAGATAAACCTTATGGGTGCAAACCTGTAGGGTGCAAATGGGTGTTCAAAAAGAAGCTTAGGCCTGATGGTACTATTGAAAAATATAAGGCTCGGCTTGTTGCCAAGGGCTATACTCAGAAAGAAGGCGAAGATTTCTTTGACACTTACTCACCTGTTGCTAGACTTACCACAATTCGAGTACTACTTGCTTTGGCTGCCTCACATGGTCTTCTCGTTCATCAAATGGACGTTAAGACAGCTTTTCTTAACGGAGAGCTGGATGAGGAAATTTACATGGAACAGCCTGATGGATTTGTAGTAGAAGGTCAAAAAGGCAAGGTGTTAAAACTGTTGAAATCTTTGTATGGTCTGAAACAAGCCCCTAAGCAGTGGCATGAGAAGTTCGATAGAACACTGACATCTGCAGGCTTTGCTGTCAATGAGGTAGATAAATGTGTATACTATCGTTATGGTGGGGGTGAGGGAGTTATTCTATGTTTGTATGTGGATGACATCTTGATTTTTGGGACAAACATCAGTGTGATAAATGAGGTCAAATCATTCTTGTCCCAAAACTTTGAGATGAAAGATCTGGGAGTGGCTGATGTTATTCTAAACATTAAATTGGTTAGAGGTGAGGATGGGATTACACTTTTGCAATCTCATTATGTGGAAAAGGTCTTGAGCCGTTTTGGCTTTTCTGACAGCAAGCCTTCTCCAACACCTTATGATCCTAGCGTGTTACTTCGTAAAAATAAGAAAATTGCTAGGAATCAGCTGGAATACTCCCAGATAATTGGCTCACTAATGTACCTAGCTAGTGCAACAAGGCCAGACATCTCCTTTGCTGTGAGCAAATTGAGCCGGTTTACATCTAACCCAGGAGATGATCACTGGAAGGCGCTTGAGCGAGTGTTGCGCTATCTGAAAGGTACCTCGAACTTTGGACTTCACTATACTGGGTACCCGTCGGTGCTGGAGGGTTACAGTGATTCCAACTGGATCTCTGATGCTGATGAGATCAAAGCCACTAGTGGATATGTTTTCACTATTGGTGGTGGTGCTGTTTCATGGAGGTCTTGCAAACAGACCATTTTGACGAGGTCAACCATGGAAGCAGAGCTTGCGGCACTAGACACTGCTATTGTTGAGGCAGAATGGCTACGAGATCTATTGATGGATCTACCTATGGTGGAAAAGCCAGTGCCAGCTATCCTTATGAACTGTGATAATCAAACCGTTATCGCTAAAGTGAACAGTTCTAAGGATAATATGAAATCGTCTAGGCATGTTAAGAGACGATTGAAGTCTGTCAGGAAATTGAGAAACTCCGGAGTTATAACCTTGGATTACATCCAAACAGATAAAAACCTGGCAGATCCCTTTACAAAGGGACTATCACGGAATGTGATAGATAGTGCATCGAAGGAGATGGGTATGAGACCCATGTGAGTTATCTATGGTAGTAACCCAACCTATGTGATCGGAGATCCCGTGAATTAGGATCTGGGAAAAACAAGCCATTAGTTAACTGGAGGAGAGTAATTTCAACCCTCTCTATGTGAAGATGCAATACTCTCAGAAACTGCAAGGCAGGTTGACTAAGGTCTTAATGTGTTCCATTGGCTTTTAGAAGCGAAGACGCTATCCTGCAGAGCGTTCTTGAAAGAACACACCTATATGAGCCCGACTGTTAGTCGCAGTCTATGGAGATCTTGGGTAATCTCCTATTAAGCTCATGAAGAGACCAAGGAGTATGACTTATACGCTCCAACCGAGGGGTAGCCTACTGGCAGCCTAGTATCAGTTAAGTCTTTAAGTGAAGCTTGCTTGCACCAAACTTGCAATTCAAGGCATAGTCCATTGTTCAAGTTGTGAGTAAGTGTAGCTTGGAGTTCTAGGTGGATGTTCAACCTTAATCGGTCTCCATCGAAATACTGATATATAAACAGTACATTGGAATTCAGGCAAATCTCTGTGGGACTTTGAGATCTGGTGGGGGATTGTTGGATTATATGTGGGCCAAGCCCATATAATAAGAATAATTCCTATTAAATCTCAAAGGCCCACTCATGCAAAGGAGGCATGAATGTGACCTTTAGTACCATATTGCTAGTTCTAGGAGAGGAAGACCACCTTAAAAGGGATGGTGCACTCCTAGCCACTTGAGGCATGTGTGGGAGAGAACTAGAGGATAACACGCGCGCGCTCGCTCGCCTCGCCTCGCCGGGCCGGGCCGGGCTGGGCTGGGCAGGGCGGGCGGCGCGGGCGCACGGCACCTGCGTGAATGGTCCGCCAAAATCCGCTCCAGGTGCTTGCGCAGACGCGGCTTCCTTTTGCAGTTTTATTTTGCTGTTTTGAGTGGCGGTGAATCCGGATCGGTTACGGTTGCTAATCCGGTTCGGTTACGAGTTATGGAGAACGTGCAGGCGTCTTGATCACGCGTCCTGGTCTTCTATAAATACGGAGCCGCCGCCTTCATACAGAATATGCTAAAATCAATCTAGGGTTTTGCCTCCTCTATCCATTGTGCTGCGCCGTCCCACGTAGTCTACTCCATCCCGTCCGCCGGCGTGCACTGTCGTTCGGGAGAGCAGGTCTCCGGAACCGTCGCCTTCGAAGTCCTGCACCGGGAGAGGGCGAATAAGGTTTTTGGGAAGCGCTCTGCGCGACTGCTCGCTGTAGCTCTGGCTCGTCTTCCTCGTCGTTCGGCTTCGGCGAATCGTCATCGACTTCGTGTCATCCTCACCGTGCCTGCAGCGTCTACATCGGCAAACCGATCAGAACAGAACCATCGGTACGTAACAGTAATGTTCTCCGTATTAGATCTGTTCATGTACAGTTTCCTGGTTTACATGTCTAGATCTTTTATGCCTGTGATGGTTCTGTTATTGTGCGTGCATGATGTCATGATTAATTTATGGAATAAATTGAACCTACATGTGCTTATATTTTCAACACAAAAAACTGTACAAGCCAAACAAATTTCATCAGCTATGCATTGTGCAAAACACTAGAATATACTAAACATGTAACCAAAACACTAGCAACATTGTGCAAATTCAAAAGACAATCAACCTCTAAACATCATTGCAAACTACAACACATGTTCAGTTTATCCATCACAAATGCATAGATAGCATACTAGTACATTAGCAAAAGTAACAAAACAATTTAACTATACAGGCATAACAACTATACAGGCAAGAACATAGCACTAAACCGTACCAGTAAGAAGCTACTGCGGGGGGTTCTGTCCAGGCTGCTGTGGACCAGGTGGCGGTGGCGGCATCCCAGGCCTGGGTTGTCCAAACGGCGGCTGTGGCATCCCGGGCCTCATCCCCGGCGGTAGTGGCCCCGGCATCCCAGGCCTCACTGGTGGCGGCCCCATCGGCGGTGGTCCCCTCATGAACTGCTGTGGCGGGCCCCCAGGAAACGGCGCAGGCGGCGCCCCCGGCGGGCGCTGGAACGGTGGCATCGGCATCAGCGGCGGGCCCCCAGGGCGCATGTTCGGCACGGGCATCGGTCCCGGCGGCGGGCGCACGACCTGCGGGTACGCCACCGGCGGCGCCGAGAGGTTCGGCACCGGCGGCCGCGAGATCTGCGGTTGCATCATGGCAGGAGCCGGCCCGCCGACGCCCCGGACGGGGCCAGAGAGGCCGGGCTGGGCCTGGAGCAGCGGGCCCGTGGGGACCCCGCGTCCGGCGGCGCGGCCGACGCCCGGGCCCGCAAGAGCGCCACCGGCGGCGGCGGCCTTGGCGCGGGACTCGTCGGGCGGGGGCGGGCCCTCGACGGTCATGGAGACGACCTCCTCGCCGCGGAGGAGGAGGAGGCCGAGCGTCCTCCGCTCCTCGCGCTCGCCGGTGGTTTTGGAGGACTTGGAGGGCGGGAGCTTGCGGAACTCCTCGCAGTCGCCGAGGACGAGGTTCATGTGCCGATCGAAGGCCATGAACTTGCCCACGAGCTGGCGGCCGTCCTGGATCGTCACGCGCATGCGGTAGTTGATGAACTGGAGCATCTTCGATCCCTTCGGGTTCGACATGGCGACCGGTGGGCGGCGGCGGCGGCGGCGCCGAGGGTTAGGGTTTCGGCGGCGGAGAGGAGAGGGTTTTCGAGGGGATTTGAGTTGGTATGGGTCGGGTGCTGCGGGGTATGGGGAGGATGTCGTGGGCTCGTGGGCTTTATCTATAGTCGGTTTATTACGGGCTTGGGCCTTCTACATGGGCTTCTGGATTGTACTTGTTTGCTGTTTCCTTTCCCCTCTTCTCTTGTTAGGTCACCGATTTAATTTCAGCGAACATGTTTTGTCATTGTGAGTAGGGAGATTGGCTATACTCCGGTTAATCATGTGAGATGATGAGATGAATTGACTGTGCAGGTTTTTATAAAAGGATTCCAATTCTCAGTGTCATCTACATCAAGAGATTTTTTAGGACATACCTGCTGGTACCTTTCAAAAATGGTAAAAACTCATACACCAAAGTGTATGAAACATATATTGAATATTTGTAACGGATCCAATGGAACATATAACGTACTTTAAAATTGATCGAAACTGATTCACATCGTACAAATGCTAGAACTAACGCTGAACATTTTGCCCCTTTTCTTGTTGGCAAATAAAGCTTTCATATCACGTACCAAACAGCTAGCTAGATACCATCGAAAACATATCTGAAGAATTGGTCAAATTACAACCAGCAGGCACAGTACACATATGTTTAGAATTCCGAATATCAATTCATCAACAAGCTAGATGAATCTAACGTACATATAGCTCTCATCAGCGTACTTATGTGATATGGTTCTGTTTAAAAGTGTTATGGTATTAGCTTTTTATTTTTAACTGAAATAATACTGTAACAACTACTAGTTTTTTAGGTACTCAATTAAAGAAAAATAAATAAAAATAGAAAAAATAAAAACACCATTATATCTTCATGGATAATGTAAAGGAAAAAAATAAAAGAAAAAATACTATGTTAAGAAGTCAAGATGTTCCAAACAGTTTTTGACTTCTAAAGCTATAAGCTAGAAACTATTTGGAACATGGCATATGGGCTTGTTCTTTGTAGCTGCGGCTTGTGGTTTTTGGCTAAAATTTTTGAATTTTGGCAGTTCACGGCAAAAATTATAGAGAGAGATACTCGCATACGATTGTAGCTGGTACACATGATGAGCTTTCAATGTGTACTATAATTAACTTATAGACCTCGTCTTGAAAAAATACTCTGTTTGAAAGTTAGGTACTACAGCAAAAGCCAAAAGTTGGTTTCAAAAGTCAGATAGAACAATATATCTTCTGGTAGACCAAACAATAAGCACCAAGCAATCGAGACTGAACGACAACCGTGTTGTGCGCATTAATTGCTCGTCCACAATGGTTAGAATGCGAGCGTGAGTACGGACGCCACCACCGCGACCCACGCGGCCACGGTGCTTGAACGCGAGCGTGGTGCCCACAATGATGAGGGGGAGAGCTTGACGTCCGGGAGGACGGTGATGTTGAGCTTCATGCCCTGCACGTAGCCGGCTGCACCACATAAACATCTTCCTCCAGCTCCCCATTCAAGAAAGCTGATTTTACGTCCATATGATGGACCTCCCAACTCTCCTGCGCAGTCATTGCAAGCAGCAAACAAACAGTTTCTATCCTTACCACTGGAGCATACACTTCATCAAAGTCAACTCCATGCATCTGCACATACCCTTTTACAACTAATCTAGCTTTGTGCCTCACCACAACCCCTTTGGCATCTTTCTTGACTTTAAATACCCATTTTAAACCAATTGCTCGATGCCCTGCCGGCAAATCAGTGAGAAACCAAGTTGAGTTACCTTCAATTGAGTTCATCTCCTCAATCATTGCCTTGCGCCAACAGCTCTTCTTCTCAGCCTCATCAAAACTTGTTGGTTCCTCCTCAGCTAGCAAGCATTGATCACTGTAATCAAAGTGAAATATCGGAGTTGTTGAAGTATTTAGATCTTCAATCCTCCGATAACGCTTTGGTGCCTCATCTAAATTGGTGGAGATGTTGCTCGGTGGTGTGCAGAATTCTACTCTTGTTGGAGTCGAAGATTTGTCTGGTGAGATGTCAACATTCGGGGTTGAGCTCCAATCCACATCATCATGCACCCCCTCGGCATCACCATACTCCCTGTACTGTCGTTCCTTGCGTCTTTAGATACTCCACCATTTCCTCCAGTGACTGGAATGATGAAATGTTCGACTGCAAAATCATCATTCCCAGGCTCTTGTGTCTGCAGATTAATGGAAGTATCCCATCCCCAGCTTGCTGCCTCATCAAACACCACATCTCGGGTTATACATACTCTCTTTGCCAATGGATCATACATCCGAAATGCTTTGGATCCTTCCTCATAGCCAATGAAAACCATCTTGCTACTTCGATCATCCAACTTCTTGAGGTTTGGTCTTACTGTCTTCACATGACCGATGCATCCGAAAATGCGCAGGTCACTGACACCAGGTTTCCTGCCATGCCATGCCTCAAAGGGTGTCACACCATCCAAACTCTTTGTTGGTGATCTATTTAGGAGATACACGGCTGTTACAACAGCCTCTCCCCACAGCCAGCCCGGCATGCCCTTTGCCTTCAACATACTTCGCGTCGTTGCCACAATGGTTTGGTTCCGACGTTCAACCACTCCATTTTACAGCGGAGAATATGGAGCAGTAAGTTGTCGTTTAATACCTTGATTGGCACAGTATTCTCCGAATTCAACTGAATTGAACTCGCCTTCTCGGTCGGTTCGGAGCGTCTTCAGTTTCCTCCCTTTCTCCACCTCAGCAGCGGCCTGAAAGTGTTTAATTGCCATGGCCGCTTGGTCCTTTGATGACAACAACCGAATCCACATAAACCGGCTCATATCATCTACAAGCAGCAAGAAAAACCTCTTGCCTCCTACAGTTGCCGGGGTGATCGGGCCGCAGAGGTCCCCATGCACTAGTTCAAGCACGTCCTGTGCCCGATACTTCGACTCAGCTGAAAACGGCATTCTTCTTTGTTTACCCGCAAGACATCCGTCACAAAGTTGATCGGCCTGATCAACCATCGGAAGTCCACGGACCATCTCCTCCCGAGCAAGTCTTCGCAATGCCTGGAAGTTGAGATGCCCAATATCGAGCGTGCCACCGCCAACCTTCCTCATTGTAAGCTGCTGCCAAACACACTGGTTTGACTACAGTCAGGTTAAGGAGATAAAGCCGATTAATGCTCCAAGGAACCCTTGCCAGTAAGCAATGCTTCTGATCACGGATTGAGAGAATCCCTTCCTCGATGTGTATCTTGTATTTCTGCCTATCCAACTGCCCAACACTTATAATATTGCTCTTAAGCCTGGGGATGTAGTATACTCCCTCAAGGACACGATGTTCACCGTTTTTGCAGGCATAGAGGACAGTCCCGCGTCCACAGATGCCTACCAGTGAGCCATCCCCAAATTTCACTGTCCCTGTGACATGAGTATCTAATTCTGCGAGGGCCATCTTGGTGCCGGTGATATGATTCATGGCACTAGTGTCCAAATACCATGTGTTGGAGCTGAGCTTGTCGGTTTCATCCTCCCGGAGTTCTATCCCCTTGGCATTCACTTCATCCAAATGCACCTGCTCAGCAATCAGCATTTGTAGAAGTGTCTCCTCGCGGGCCGTGGAGATCGCACACGTTTGTGCCATAAGGAGAGTTGGCTCTTCTTCTGTCTGCACCAGGTTCACTTGATCCTTCGCCGCTCGAGCTGTCGCCATTGCCGCCCGTGCTGCTCCTCCTTCTTGGTGGCGTGTATCGGCTTGGAGTGTGGGACATGGACGTAGGATCTGAGACGCGCTCTGATACCAAATGTTAGAGTTGGATATTGGAAATCACTCTCTGTATCTCTCTCTGAACACACACGCACTCAGGTGGATGCTTCAGACGTGAACAGTGTTCTGAAGAAAATCCGACAACACAGAAAACTACAGGATGGAGCAAAAAATGGCTTTGGCGAATGCCCTGAACCTCCAATCAATCTGGAGTTCCCCTACAGAATATTATTCATTACTTAGTGTTGGTTACATGCAAAGAAATGGTCAATCGGAAATGCAGGATCTCCTGCTAAACTTCCTTCTGACTCGGACAAACGAAAAACAGAAAAACTGCTACTGCGTTGCTAACTGCATTCCGGTCATGCCGGTTTTATTCCCGCAAACTCGACTGTAACTAAAATAGCAGAAACATAAAAACTGTGCTCAAGATTACAATTGTATTCCAACAATATCTATGATTGTCTCTAGGGCATATCACTAACAGACGGCGCCGGAGCCGGAGCCGGCGCCGGGGCGTTGCTGTCGACCACGTTGACGACGAGCTTCATGCCCTGCTGGCAGTGGTCAAGCACGCTGCAGAAGAACCACCTCTTCCCCGCCTTGTCGAGCGCGACGGTGTCGTTGCCGGAGTTCCAGGAGTTGATCGGGTTGCTCGTCGTGTCGCAGCTCTTGAAGGCCTGGCCGCCCACCTCGGTCACTGTGTGTTTGCCCATTGGGTACATGAACACTGCGCGAAAAAAGATCAAGTTGCAAGAGATAAATGACGCTTACATATTTTGATCTGTGCAAGTGTCATTAAATATACGATTATTGAAAAAAAACTGCATATGCATAGATCATCGCGTGCTTTTCCTCTTTGAAGAAAACATGCATATAGACGTTGGCACAAGAGGGTCATGCATACGGTGTATATATGATCATGCACGCAGCAGGTACAGTTCAGATTGCTGCAGGAGAGTTGCGAGTATATATATAATCTGAAGGGGTTTAGTTTGTGTACTTAGGGTGTCGCCAACTCTGAAGGTTTTGCCGTCGGCCCAATTGGTGGAAGGGTAAGAGAGGGTCCAGCCGGCGGTGTCCCCAACCATGTAGTCAACGGCGGAGGTCAGCACCGGGAGGAAGGCGACGGCAACAGCCAAGAGCAGCACTTGCCGGGAAGCCATTGATGAGTATATATGCGACGGAGTTCTTACTAACTTGGCAAGCAGGAGTGCAAATCGCGTGTATTTATAGAGAGATGCAGATAGCTAGTGATCCTGTCAGATTACTACACATCACGTCGAACTAGAAGAATTAGTTGTTGTACGTGTAAATCTATACGAAGTGGAAGAAGCTGGCTCATGGCGGCATTAGCTGTACATGTCTGAGCTGCTGGCGCCAAATGGAGTATATTATACTCGGGTTGATAAAAGAGAGGTGAGGTTTTTGCTTTGGTTTTGTCAGTGGACAAGGATGCGTACATGGATGGCAAAAGACAATGTTTGGTACATTGTTGTTTCCAATGCTGATTAGCTTGCATCGCTAGCTCACGTGTTCAGGGCTGACGTTTTCGTGATGAGATTCAGCTTTTGGCTTCCGACTTATTTTTTATTATTTATAAATTTTATCTTTTTTTGAACTTTTAATTTTTTATTGAGCTTTTTTGCCGGTTCTTTCTTTTCCCGTATGTGCTTGTATTATATGTAATGGGTTAACATATTTTTTAATTTTTTTAAATTTAATTATGCTAAATAAGCCTCTGTCAGCTACAGTGTTTTTTCAGTCAGTTACAGTGCTTTTCAGCCATAAACCACCAAAAAAGGCCCAAATGATTACCACCTTGATTGTTTGACATATTCGTTGCGATTTGCGCTAAATTTTCCGGCATACATCGGTGGGAGCTTAGTTAGATGGGTCAATGGTGACATGTACTTCATCAATTAAAAAATGTAGAGCGTTCACGTATTTTGAGATTTAAAATTTGTAAATATTGATCAATAATTAGTCCAACAAATAAATATATACATACATGCATACATACATGTGTACGTGTATTTATACATACATACATACATATATGTATGTATATGCTTATAGAATTAGTATTAAGTATATCAAAATTGATAAATAAGTATAATACATTCGTTTAAGTGGTATATTGAAAGTGTGAGTATAAAAAAGACTTCCTATATATATAGTATAATTAATTGGGATACTATCGTGCCTAGGCACCATGATATAAAATAGATATTCCCCCTATGTATCTTGTGCGAAAAATTTAAGAATTTTTTGATGTCGTGTTTAACTAATTTACTAACTAGTTCAAACAAGTTTGAACTGAAACTGAAATTTTAATATTACTTTGCTTTTCCTTTTTATTTATTTTGATTTTAAATTTTGGTTTTGATTTGAATTTTGAATTCAAAATTTTGTTTAATTTGATTTCCAATTACTTGGCTCTTTATTCTAGATTTTATTTTTATTCTTGTTTATTTATTTGGTTATTCACGAAATCCAATCACATTTCTCAAATGGAAATTGGAAAATTTCAAATAATGCCAAAGCGCATCAAAAAGTTTTATTTTTTATATTTTCAAACATCCATTTTTTTAGAAATAGTAGGGGGGCTAGCGCAATAATGTGCAACGATTTGTTAAATTATGTAAAATTCTCATTTATAATATTTTTTTAAAGTATATGTTTTATTTTATTGCTACAGATGGGTATATACCATAAAACTAAATTTTTTTCAAAAATATATCTTAATCTAGATTATATTCGCCCATTTAAAACTATGATGTATCCAGTATCCCATTTCAATATCCTAGATAGATACATCGTAGTACATAGATTTGCAACTGGCGGGGTCGTGTCGTACCAATACTATCGAGCGCCAGCTACCGCAAAATTCACCGAGCCGGCCGATCGAGGTGACTACCGCGCGCATGCAGGTAGGAGTGCACGCGCGCGAGGACCGTGTGCCGCATGGTGGTTGTGCGCGGTGACGAATCTAAAATTTTTAGGATAGATGTTCGAAGTTAATAAGATGGTATTTTAATAAAGGAAGTAAAAATGATTTATAGTAGCAAAAATCAACGTATAAACTATTTGCACTAGAGACAACATCTATGGCGAAAATTGTATTCTCGCTGGTAAGCGGATGGCGTTTCTTCTGTACGGCCTGCCGGGAACGGGGAAGTCGAACTTGGCGAAATCCATGGCAACAGAGGCCGATTCCATGTTCTTCAGGTGATTTTTCGCCTCAGTAATTCTCTTTCCTACTATCTTGTACTGATTGAAGTGAACTGCTAAATTAGTCATAAAATTGGTTAAGCTCTCCTTTTGCACTTGGTCACTTCTACTGAATTCGTTATGTTCAGTTAATTGTCTACCATATAACGATCAGATCGTTGTCGCACATTGTTATTCTTCCATAGCGTTCAATGGTTTCAGATTTGTTTACTATTGTAATCTTCTGGTTCTTGTTGCATGATGATACATTCTTTGCATAAGCATGCCTATATTTGGATTGAATAGCAGTTGTTTGCCTGCCTTCATGCAAGCCTGTGAGATGCATAGTTTACTTACATTACTCTGTAAGATATGGATCAGTAATAACATCCCTAGCTATACACATTCTTTTTCATTCATTTGCCCTTCGCAAGAGTTTCTGGTGTATGTAAAATTCTTATATCACTTTTTCTGCAGATGTAATAACAAAGTCTGTGCTTTTCAGCTTTTAGCCATCTACGAGCACCGGATTGCAGTTTAGGGTTTTACATGGGGAATAAACTCATTTGACCAGTGGGGAGTGGAACTAGACAAGGTCTGTGCATGATAATTTGCCCTTTTTTTCAATATTTTCATTTTATTCAAAGGTCGATTTTTTGTGCTCCATATGGCTTGTGTCGCATTACTTCTTTCTGTGTTCATATGTTTGCATCTTGTTTTCTTTATCAGCTCCTGATTTTGATTGTGTTTCTTCTACAATTTGATGTTTCAGTCACTGGCTTCTCAAGTGAGGAAACAGCTGCATGTATCCCGCATGGAAGGAAAGCCTGTCCAGGGCTTTAACCACAGTGCTGCAAGTTTGTTAGCACGATATCTCACTGTATGCCTCTTTGCCAGTCTGGCTATATTTCATCATTTGTTATTCTAATCTTGATAAAATTAGGCTTCTAAATGTTCTAGACAGACCACACGCTAGAAATTTGGAAGAGCTTAATTACACTGGGGTTTATTTCGTTTTGTAGGGTTTAGGTCCTCCAATGACATGTCTTCGTTCTTTCTTTCTTTTAGAGAGCACGGAAGTACTTATCATGCCAATATATGAGGGGATGCTCTCGGAGACCCTAAGATCAGTTAGGTAAAGCAGCTGAAGTGTAGCTAAGAGGTTTATAATTGTATCAAGAAGCTACCCTCTAAAATAGTTGCTACCGAGAGCAAGATTCTATTGGTGTGGCTAACGGCAAGATATGTAATTTCCATCTTAGATTTTACAATTGGATTTGTTTTTCTATTTCTTGCTTGAGGATTGTTTGCATGTTTGTCTAGCTACAGCAACCTCTAATATTGGTTTTTGTGGAGACAAAACAAGAAGCAGTATATGCAGTACTAGCTGAATATATCAGAAAAAGCTAATAGCCGCTACAGTGTCATTTCAACTAAAAGGTACAACACTTCTGAACAGGACCTATATGAAGCTATGAACAAACTTGGCCATCAATATTTTTTATTTGTTTATATGGCTTTTGTCCTTGCAAGGCATTCGTCTACCAAAAAAGTCTGAATTCAAATGGGATTTTTTTAGCAATTCTAATGGCATGTGTATCTCTATTTGGTTCAATTCAATCAAGTAAATACTTTTTGTAAATATGTAATATAATTCTTTTGTTAATTCATAGAAACGCATATGCATTGAGCTAGTTTATTAATATATAAGACAGTAGAATGATACTAAATGAGCTTTGTACTATAGATTATATCAAAATGTATTAGACCAAAGATAAAATACATATATTTTAAATAGATAGATGTAGCAAATTACGTGTATATAAGTGTGTATTAGAGATATAACGAGAAACAGGATAGAAAAGACATTCCAATCTCCATCCCCGTCTATATTAATTCGGGACAGACATCATCTCATGCCCGTCGCTGTATAAAGGAATTCCCCCACATATTGGGTGGGTCCGATATCGCTTACGGCTTATGCTTATTTACTGTATCTATAATAGATTTTTTAAATATGGTGTGTTTTTTTAAGATGTGGTATAAAGGTCAATTGTAGTAAAAAAGTGTACTGAGTTCAGTTATACCGGCTAAAATCACATGTAACTATTTTTCTGTACGTATTGTCTCTCATGAGTGAATCAAAATTTAAAAACTATAGTTATAAATCATAACTTATCTTTACTATATAAAAGAAGGAGTTGGTGGTTGGTGCGGCCTCTCCTACCCCTTCTCACAAAAAAAGAAGTATCTGACATGTGGCCCCACCCTCCCCCGAATCTTCCGCCGACGCCTCAGCGCTGCCTCCCCCCCCCCCACCCGAGCGTTGCCTCCCCCGAATCTTCCTCCTCCCCCGCGCCGGCGGCGGCGCCTCCTCCCCCGCTCCCACCCCGCGCCGCCGCCCCCTCCTCCTCCCCACGCCGCGCCGCCGCCTCCTCCCCACGCCGCGCCGCCGCCTCCTCCCCCGCTCCCACCCCGCGCCGCCGCAGCCTCCTCCTCCCCCCCCACCCCGCGCCGCCGCCTCCTCCCCTCCTCCCCACCCCGTGCCGTCACTCTCCCCTCCCCCGTCTCTCCCCCTCCCACTCGACCATGGCAACAAAAATGCGGCGTGGGTTGTGGTGCGCATCAGCTGAGAGCAAGGTGGAGCCAGAGCAGCTATAGCCTCGGCGGTTACAAATTGAGGAGTTTTATGGGCGAACGTGGCATAAGATTCGGCGGTTGCAAACGTGGACGTGTTTGGCTGGCAGTTGCATTGAGGTAACATGCTTTTCCCTATTTCTTCATCTCGTTCTCCTTCTCAGTTTCTTCTCGGTCTCCCATCTCTTCGGCTCTGCTACTGTTTGTTGATCATATACTTTTTGTGGTTTGAGAAGAGGTACCTTGGGACGGTCCGGGAGGAAGACCACATTGACCTCGCCGAGTGTGCACGCTGCGGCGTCGTCGTCGCCAACGCCGGGACGGTCTACTCGGTCTCAGGTAGGTTGCACTGACTCTTGTACTTAGGGATTGTCTAGCATGTCCGGCACCTGCTGAGCATGGCCACGGCCACATACTTCTTATACTTGTGTGTTCTATCAGTTTGTCTCCAGTGGAACTCTAAACGTTTGATATGTTATTGCTGATGGATAACTTGTTTTTCTGAGCTATGTCTACTTTAGACACAACGTAGTATCTGATTCCATGTAAAGGTGCAGCAATGTGTTGACTAAAATTTTGTTATCTCGAATCCTATAAGTTTAGCATGTAAATCAAGCATTGTTGATCAATATGTACTTATCTACTAATGGAAATTGAACAAAAAATATGTATGATCGTGTAGTTGTGTTGGTGCTTTTGGGGGAAAAATGGTATGTGTAACATCCCAAAATTTTGAAATTTGAAAATATGAATATCCTGAATTAATTGGAATGAATTTTCTTGTAATTTGAATTTTCCTTGGTATTCAAAGTTTTGGTTGAGGTTTCAAAACAACACTAATAAGCCATTAAGCTATAAAGAAAATAGGGAAGTAAGAGAAATCCAAAATTTTATATTCGAATCTGAAAAGATGATCCATAAAATACCAAGGGAGAAATGTAAATGAGCATGAAACCTCATCCCTAAAATTTTGGCAAGCAAATTAAAAGAGGCTAGCATTTATACATATATGCCAACACATATGAATAACAAAAATATATGTACATACACAAAAACCAGAAATAAAGGAAAATATGTATACATGTATATACCCCAGGAAATATGTGTATATGTATATATACATATACAAATAAATAAAATTAAAAAAAGGGAATGGGGTCAGGCCGGCCAGCCGGCTCAGCCCAACCCCGTTTCTCCCCGCGCCAACCCCGGCCCGAACCACTCCGCTCTCTCTCTCTCACAGCGCGTGCGGGCGACTCTCTTTTCCCCTCTCGCCCGAGCGGAGCGCCCCACTCCACTGTTCTTCTTCCTCCCCCGCCTCTCTCTCTCGGGCCGAAATTCCTCCCGTGCGCACTGTAGCCCAGCCCGCCTCCCTCCCCTTCGGACCGGTGGATCGAAGACCTCGGACCGTTGGACGCTGCCGCCTCCGCCCGAGGACGCCACGCCCTTATCCTCTGTCCGCTCCTCTCTTTTTCCTCCCCGTTCTGCCGAGCCGTCCCCTCGCGCGCGCGGCTCAACCAGCTACAGCACGCGCGCCATGCCAGTCTCTCCGCGAGTTCTCGAGCCACGCAAGACATCATGCCCTCCCTACCCGCTGCCGCCTACGCCCCTGTCTGTCTCCGCCGCTCCAGGAAGTGACCGCATGGGACACCTCCCGTGGCCAGCCCCCTCCACCCCTCTACAAGACGCGCCGACGCCTTCACGGAGATCCCCACAACCCAAACATTGAGTTCCCAAAAGCAATTGAACTAAAATGCCCTAAATCGCCGCTGCGCCCACCATCTTCCCTAACTCCGGCCATCGGCCTCTCCGTCGATTCTGTCCATCAAAACCCAATCACCGCCGCCCACACCACCCTCGGCGCATTGCCAACCCACTCCGGGTCTCCTCTGCGCCTCCTGAAGGTCCTACCCCGCCGGCACCGAGGATCTTCCCCGAACCGTCACTACCGCTCGTCGCCAGCCACCACCGTACCCCCTCGGCCCTCGCCGACCGCACCACCGGCATCAGCACACTTCCGGGAACGCCTTTTAGGAGTCGTCCGAGCCTCCCGATCACCGCTCGCCGGCAACGCCGCCAACTTCACCGCCACCTTCGACCTCTTCTGCTCTACACTTCAGCCACCCGGTTCATCAGCAAATCCTCCTTCCCACCGTGCAGGTAACACCCGTGGCTTGATCGGTTACCCCCTCGCTCTCTCACTCCGCTCACCCGCGTTCGAATCCCCACGGCCGCGGGCACTGTAGCAATTGTTAACTCATTTTGGGCACAGTAGGGGGGGTTAAGGAGATAAATCAATTTAATTAAGAGCTAATGGTGTTTAGAGGCTAGGGTATAGTGGTTAATGAACTCCATTACTGTTAATGTTGGATTAAATGCATGCCACTCTCACTGACATGTGGGCCATGCCCCAATCATTTAAATAAAAGCCGGGCCCACCTGTCATAGAAACAGTACATGGAAAAGAAAATAAAGGAATAAATTAAAAATAGGAGCTGGGACCCAGCTGTCAGAATTTTACTAATTTCTGGAATTAATTAAACCGAAGACTTTAAATGCTTGTAACTTATTCATTTTAACTCCAAATTAAGTGAAACAAACTTCTAAATTCATCTAAATTCAAGATCTATCCAATAGACTTAAAATCCTAATTTTTAGAGTTCATTTGAATTTCTGGTGGTATTTTGAGTGATTATTGCTTTTCTTTTATTTGGGGATTTTCGCGCGATAAATTAGCGTACGAGGCCCAAGAAGAAGAAGCCGAGGCTGCCACCTTAGACGCTGCAGAGGACCAAGACCACGACCCCCGAAACTCAGGCGAGTCAACACTTTTTGATCATTTTGAACCCATGTTTTTGGCAAAGTTAATTTCTTTTAAATTATCAACATGCATGCTGATATGTTATGTGGTAAAATATGTTCATTTTCAGAAGTGGTAGTTATACACCTAATAAGATGCTTGCTAATAATAATCCGTTGAAATGTTTGGATATGTGAGCCTTGTCGCCTTAGCAAAAATATAATAATAACATTTCGAAAATAAGTCTATAATTATATGTCATGCTTAGCATTGATTAGGGATTCGGGGCAAGAAATTGTCCCAAGCATCACTTTTATTCATGAGGAATTGATTTGGGCAGTCATGACGGGAATGACTGGTATATGTTGGTATGATTACTTTATGTTCCCGAAAAACCCCAACATGCTTAAACATCTGGGCGGATTGGTTCGAGGGTGTGAATGTGTGGTGCAGTGGAAGCACAAAGTGGGTTAGTGGTAGACCGCCCGGATACCAATAAGGACCGAATCTTGTCATGTCAACCCGTGTACAACAGTACAACCACAAGTCTGTAAACTATAGCTTGGCTTAGTAGATGTGCCGGACCCTGAAAGTCATCCTTCCAGGAGTGGGTGTTGGAGTAGTGCAAGCGGCGGTCTGTGAGACGGCTTGAATGGGGCACTCGTACAGAGTGAAGTTCTGCTGTGGCGGGCTAGCAGGGGAGTAGCCAGCTGCTAGACGTTCAGAAGGAGAACATCCCGCACAACGTATGGGACCCACCGCAAGTGGGAGCGCCCCATAGGGTGAAATGACGGAAGGGGCGAGGTACTTTGAACGGTCACTGTGATGGTCTGCTCAACCACATGACTAAGGAATCTTGTGGGGCAACGAGTTGATTATCTCTTGTGGTGAAAGTGTACAAACTCTGCAGAGTCAAAACTATTCGAATAGCCGTGCCCACGGTCAAGGGCAGACATGGGAACTTAACCAGATATAGTTCTGTTTCAAAAACTTTGTGGGTGGGAATGGAAAAGTGGAAGAGCAGTGAAAAGCTCTGATTTGGAATTGTCCTGGGTGTCATCCCAGTGGTAAGTTAAGCGGCTATAACGCTGAAAGAAGATATATGGTGCAGAAGCCATGTAATGGTGGATGGATTCTGTAACACTGATATACATGAGTATTTCTTTAAAAACTCTGTCATTTCTAAAAATGCTAAGTCTTAGGAAATTTTTATATAATTGTATTCAAAAGCACTCCTGCAAATAAAAGAACCCGAGCCATCCTTTGTTTAGCCATACATGTTAGATATTGCATTAGGTGTGTTGGCTCGCGGAGCACGGGGTCGGAGTGCTCACGCTCGCTTTTGCGACAAAAATTCAGATGCAGGGACACATGACCATTACGCCTATGAAGATGCTCCAGCTACGGAGGAGAAGGACACCGAAAGGAACTAAGGCGTAGGCTACGAAGTTTAAGCATAGACAAGTAGGTTCCAGGCTTTGTGTGCACGTATGTTACCGGTCATCTGGCGACATATAATGCACACAATACACTTCCAGTCGCTTGCCTGTGGATTTTGGGTTTACTTTTGCTTTCGTTTCCGCTGTGCGTTTGTAATAATGACATTTGGCCTAAGCGGCCCTTATTGTAAAACTCTCACCCGATGTGGTGTACTTCAATTTATGTAAATTAATGAATGAGTATGCGATGTATGAAATGAATCAGCAATGTTCCTGTGTGCATTATCTACTGATCCAGGGAATAATGCAATTAACGCAGTAGATTCCGGATTGAAAAATCTGGGTCTGACAGTATGGTAACATGTTAGTACAACTTAGGCTATCATACTGTTAGATTCATGTTGTCAAGAGTCAGGCGGATAAGTTTGGTTATGTAATGAATTGTCTATTACTTGCATTGGAATAGGTAAGTACCACAAGTGACATGATTCAATAGATTGTTCAGTACTACCATCTCCAATATTTAACAAACTGACATGTTCTTGTTCTCTGGTCAGTATAATGTCGTTGGTGCCTCCTATTCTTTCTATGCCTTCTTCATACCAGTGTCCTAATCCAGTTACACCTGTGGTTCATGCAGCTGCTGTCCTGGGTCTCAGTACCATATATTTACTACTTCATAAATTTTGTTGCTCTTGTGATTCTCTCTGCTATTTAGCACTTTTCCTGCTTTCAACATGAACATGTGGTTTCTTCTTTCTTACTTTATGACACATAATAAAATCTTTCGAGGGGAGATGTTTTCAACTATTCTCACCTAATTTAGAAGGGATGCATACCTAGAGATTGTTGATTCTAGGATTACCTGTTTCATCGTATTAGTGATGGCATTGTTCACCTACCAAATAAATATATCTTTTCATTTGTAGGTAATTTGGGCGTGTGTCATAATCTGATATATGAAGAAAGAGAAGGTAGTTTCTTTCATGTCCTTACGATATTATGTTACCTGTGTTGATAATGACTAATCACATTCAATTGCAAACTTACATGAGAATGGATTAATAGGATTCCTGATTATTTGATGCTTTAGATGCTATTTTATAATGGTACTGTTTAGTGTGTGATGTTTTGTTTGTTGATGTTTTCACATCTGGTATTATTTCTATGAATGTCTTGTTCTGCAGTTATCATTCATGCATATATTTTGTGTTTTCAGTTAACTTATTGTAGGCTCCTCTGGTGCCATTAGTATACATAGTACTTTTACTATTTGGTTCATTGTGGACAACTTGTACTATGAACATACTGGGACCATGCAGACCATCTTGATTCAAGATAGCTGGCACTAAACTGCAGAAGCAAGGGCAGTGTCCAGCTATTAGATAGTTCATATTAGCTAATTATTTTCATAATTATATAGCAATTTTGTCCTTGATCAACTTTTGTAATTGTTATTTTCTGCCAGAACAGTCATTAGTTTTCTCTCCAACTATCAATTCTTTTATAACTTTGCTGCTTTCAGAATATTGGCATTCATCATCATTGGGTACTAGAACAATACATTCCAAAATTTGTACTTTCACAATGACACAGGAATTTCATGTCAATCGTAGGCTTGCATCTTTTTTCTTCTATGTATTTCTAATTTCATGAAATTACCAGATTCGAAGAGTAAATGACTAAACTGTTCATGTTGTTTAATTTTCATTTCATATGAACAAGCTACTTGCCAGCCTTGGCAGTTCATTTAAATATTATTGTCCGAGTGTTATCTCAAAATCACATTGGCAGTTTTCGATATATGATGCGTGTACAATTCTGACCAAAATTTTAACTTCATCATTGATCAGTTGTTGACAGTACAATACTAGGAATAACATTGATCAGAGGAGCTCTTGCCACTTCTTGATATTCTTGCAAACAAAGTGAAGGCAATTTGTTGTTTGAGGGATCTACTTACAACAAAAGTGCCTCCAGGAACTTTTCCAATCAAGGTATGGGCACAACATAATTGTTTTGTGATGCAATATCAATGTGTGTGCTCAGTTGTTCCAAACGACAACATGTCCCTTCAGTTACATTGGACTTGTAAATTTTAACATATTTTAGGTTGATTTCATTTCAACATCCTGATAGCATCCTATAACTTGGAGGATAATATAGGCTTAGAACAGCTATGTTTACAATGCTTTTGCTTTCCACACTATTTTTACTCTGGTGTAACTCTTAACATGTCCAGACTGAGTAACTGACTTTCTTGTATTGCTCTATATATCTTGATCTTGCTGCCTAGGTGAAGTATATTTGACTTTCTCATGTTATGTTAGTTGATCACATTAATGGCTTAGAACCAACATTTTCATCCACTAATTTTCTGTTTTGTTATATATATATATATATATATATATATATATATATATATATATATATATATAGATAAAATTTTAATGTTCTCTCCATAATAGCTCAGTGCTGCATTTCTGCTTTTGATTAAGTCCTTGATCTTCCTAATTTATGTCATGTCAAAGTTGGACATCGTTTTATGTACCTTACTAGAGTCACCTCTTTCGACCATACATGCTTATGACCATATCAGAGCCTGCAAAATGAAGCAAGAAGCTCTAGCAAGAAGCTTCATGTGTTAGCAAACTGACAGTTCATATCTTCAAGTTATTTATGCGTATAAGATTTTTTTTGAGAATCTTGTTGAGAATATAGTATTTATGTGTTAGCAAACTGACAGTTCATAGCTTGTTGAGAATATAGTTTTTAGAAAGAAAGGGAGATATAGTTCTCGCAATTCACATACCTACTGCCGGTTTGGTGGGGCTTCTACCTGACTCAACTTCAAATACAAATTTAAAATTGTTTTTATGTTGTATTCCCAGTTTGGAATTTCTACACTTCACTCTTTTTCTATTATTCATTTGGGTGTTACATTAATTTGTGTGTCTATCCTGCTTCCATGTAGTACTACAACTGTTACGAGGAGGTGAAGCAGTAAAGGAGAGGATTATCTTACTGCAACAGAATATACACTAAGGTAATTTATTGCAACGAATACATGCTTCGCAAAATAGTATCACTGTTGAGTGATGGTTGGTAGGCACCCTACATATTTTTTGTTCTCTTTTTAACTTATTCTTAGTATACTGATGGTAAAATTCCATCCTGATATATCTCCATATACTTGTAACAGAATTGCGCTTGGACAGACTTGATCTCTGTGGTATAATTCAGGTTCTACTCATTTCATAATGCTTATTTAACCTTCGTTTTTGTCTTTTACTCTTTATGTTTTCATGTATTGACTGTATAATACTAGGAATAGCATTGATGAAAAATTGACTATATAATAATAGGAATAGCATTGATGACATGTGTGAAGAATGGATGTATATGAAATGATCTTTTCAAATGTTGTATAATGTGAATGCAGACCTAAAATGTAATGATCTTTTCAGTTGTAATGAAATGGAAAGATCTTTTCAGTGTTTGATGGACAGAGCACTTTGTTGAACTAAAAGCATAGCTCAAATTTCCTAAGTACTAAGTATAACATCTGAAATCAGTAATTTCCTAACTTGGTCAAATATTGACTGACCAAATTAATGGCAGTGATATTGTCTTTGGGCTATACATCGGTTTCTCCATAGATCACAAAGGATTTTAGTGAAGATGTCGCATCATCCAAACCAATCACAAAAAGGAAAAGAAGGTTGCAATTTTGCTGGGCCTTTTTTAATATTACTTATATTACAACACTCGAGTGTACTAAATAAAATTGTGTGTGGTTTTTTATGGATTATTGTGGAAACAGTGGTGGATGGACGTCATGGTCCAAAGAAACCGTGCACCAACAATATACCACATGCCCCAACTGGATTCTTTATACGTGACGCATCCAACGTTGCATGCCAAAGTTTTTCATCGTCAGACGATGAAGATGCACCTAATCAAACACATACGATGTGTACATTTCCATCTCGTAGTACCGTCACGACAGGGGTATTGCTTGATACATAATGTCGTAAGATAAAATTGATATTTATTATTCTGTTTGAGATCATATTTGAAAGTATGCATCACTTTTATTTGGTTTTCCGTTGCAACGCATGGGCACCTTACTACCCTAGCCCCGTGGTAGTACGCGCGCGCTGCCGCTTCGCCCACTGAGAAGCGCCCGTACCATACGTGGGCTGGACGCGCGCGGCCGCGTGCTCAGCATGATCGGGCCTGGATGGGCATGGGCCCTGACTACTTGGTGGGTGGAGCGGTGGGATGATGGGTTTTCTGTGTGCCCTACAGCGCGCTGCGCGCCTATCTCGGCTTCACGGTCATCATCTACCGTTGGCCCTTTAGCCATACATACAACCATGTCATGGGCCCGTCTGCGAAGCTTTCGTACAGCATTATATTCTTCTTTCCTTTTCTTTTTCCTTTTCCTTTTCCTTTTCTCTAACGTCTGTGAGACCGTGTAGTGCAATGGTGTCCTGACTAGTCCGCGTACGCTTCAACCGCTGCATTTCCAAGCCAAGTGCATTTAGTGGTAATCCAGCCTTATTTGAAACCTCCTCATGTATAGTGATTTTCGTCATTATATATTTATGGTTTTTCTATGAGAAATGTTTATGTTAAATCTATACCTTTCGTTATTTTAACCATCTATTTTTGCTCACTTTTTATAGCAACCTACGTGACTCAACAGCTTTCAAAAGAATGGCTCTACTTTTTTTTTTGGCTTTTTAGCCGGATTTTGGTTTCAACTTCTAGCAGCTAATACTATTCATCAAGCTAATTAGCCGCAGCTGAAAGTTATCAGCGGTAGCAAAAGAAAGGGGCCAATATCCAGGTGTTTCAGCTGGTGATTCCGCATTGATACTTGGAGTCACCGGATGACACAAGAATTATTCCTTTGTACTTTGGCGTATCATAATGCACCAGACAAGAAATCTTTTCCAAGCATGCATGGCCACAAGGCTATCATTTCAGCGGCCCTTGTTCGTGCATCATCTCATGCAACAGTCTGTGTGTTTTTTCTTTTCTAATTTACGGTGTTTATTTCTTTGTCGAAGAAAGCCATGGGCTAGTTGGATTGTTCTCCTGGCTCCCTGCAATCCAAAGCTAGCTAGCCTGATTGCTCCATTGATAGTGTTTCGTTCTGAAAAATGGTGTTCCAGGCAGGAGCTTTACCTTTTTCGTGAAAGTGGCCTCAGGTTCTAGAGAAATGTTAAATATATATGTTGACATTGCGCATATATAGAGAGAGAGAATTTGTCTCTCAAACTAAATTAATTGAAATAAATTAACATATTGATAAATAATTAAGCTACTGAAAGAATAGGCCAGCCTCCATGTTGACTCTTCCATTTATACACACTTGACCATATCTTTTTTTAGGATATGTTGGTCTTGAATTTCAAAAGGAGACATTTCTCTAAAAAAAATCAAAAGGAGAACACACCAAATCTAACCTAGCCAAATGACCATTAGAATCTTCACTTCTGCCTTAGATAATGTCAGTAATTAATACCCGAGAAATCAGATAAGCTATGTATTTGCTAGCAGTACAAGCAAATGACATATGTGCTTCTACTCAACGTCCCATGTCTCAACTGTTCACCCATTTGGTCCTGTAGCAATATTTTTTTTCAATATTGATCTCCGAACACCCGTTTTTGCAAAATGGCTTCCTCACCGAGCTCAAAAGGAGTGACATGCGACACGTGTTACCTGTCACACCCCCTTGCCTGGCAAGCTTAGTGGCACGCGGCACGGCGAACGGTTGGCATGACAACGAGTGGTCCCGGTCAACTGCCGAGCTAGCAGTGCTCGGCAACAGCCTGCCGAGCCGCCCCTAGTCGGTAGGCTACTGCCGAGCACTGCTAGCTTGGCAGCCAGCCAGGCAGCGCATAGGTAGGGGCCGGGGGAAGCTAATAAAAAATGCCTATTTTTGAAACTATGTGTATTTCCATGGAAGCCATTAAAAATATGTCCTTTGATTTAAGATAGCTAAAAAACGTGTGCTTTTGATGCTAACAAATTCTATTTAGGATTGCTACAATTGGTACAAAGCATTAACGAGTACGTAATTAAGTTCAACTCGGTAGGACTGAAGAGTTAGCATCGAACGTAACAGTAGCCAGTAGGTCAAGGGTTGCCCGTTGTCTGCTCTCTCGTGGCGAAGGTGGTACAGAGGAAAGGTCATCCTATTGACAGAGCATCATACGTCATACAAGTTGTATTATGATACTGGCCGAGTAGGAATGGATGCGCCGACGAGCTAGGACATGCGGATGAAGCTATTGATGGACAATGCAGCGACTCATCGCCCCCAGGATAAACATGTTAGCACGGTTGCAGCTGATGGCCCCTAGTGCGTGTTTGGCGTCCTCGTACATGTTGCGAATGAATCCTAGCAGTCGTTCGATCATGCTCGACCGTCTATGGTGCAATTCAGCTCCACTCTCAGACATGATACGACGTAGCTGGTTGACCTGCAACGATGGACAAAACATGTTAGGCGTGTATGCTCGAACAGTAGGATACAAATACAAACTTTAAGCCTTTTACCGCTTCATCCTTGAAAGCATCTAGGCCCCTAAAAATGGTTTTGCTAATTAATAAATTCTTGTGAATATGGGACTAACGTTTCTTATGAGCATGTGAAGGGTTAGTCCACATGTGAGCGACAAGATGCAAGCCAAAGGATAAAAATAAAGACTCAAAATTATTCAAGGCACATGTATATTTAGAAAGGATCCCTTTTATTTTTACCGGTCTTATGATAAAGGTGGAAGACCGGATTATAGGGTAGATAATCGTACCATAAAGAGGGATCTTGATAAGTAGCTTGATAGCAAACTTGTTGTGCCATTTGGATCAATATTAGGAGCATGCATTCATCAAAAATCCAATTTAAAAACTAGTCTGTGCTCTGTCTGGATGTGCGGTAGTACCGCAGGTTTGAACGTCGGAACTACCGGTGAGCGGTGGTTCCGCGCCCATAAGCGGTAGTACCGGCAAGCGGAAGCTCCGGATTTTGAGCGGTACCTTTTTTCCAGAGAGCACCCACGAATGTGTTTTAGATTTTCTGAAAATGGAAGTACCGGCAATTTAAACACCGGAACTACCGCAGTGAGCGGTAGTACCGCATTTTTGAGTGGTACTTCTGACGCCCGGTAGATCCGGAGGGTGAGCGGAACCTTTTTCCCAGAGAGCACCTCCGGATGATTTCTGAGTTTTCACGGAGCGGAAGTACCGGCGATTTCAACGCCGGAACTACCGCAGGTTGCGGTAGTTCCGCCCTCCAGAGCGGTACTTCCGGGTCCGGTAGCTCCGGATTGAGAGCGGTACGTTTTTTCCAGAGAGCGCCGAATTTGGGAACTTTCAGATTTTGGCCAGAGCGGTAGTACCGCGCCGACTTTGCGGAACTACCGGAGAACGGTAGTACCGCAAGTTTCAATGGTGGTAGCACCGCGCCGCCAAATCCAATGGTCACTGCAGCGCTCTGATATAGCCGTTCTGCCGCGAAGATTTGGTAGCGGTAGTACCGACCCATGGGGACGGTAGTACCGCTCATCCTGAATTTTTTAGGAATTTGTGCCAAACGGCTAGTTTTAGTTGGTGGAGGCTATAAATACCCTCACCACTGCACAAGGGCTAAGGTTAGAGACTCATTGCATATTTCTTGAGCCCTAGAGCATTCACTCCACCCTCATTCACACTTTGAGCATTAAATTGAGGTGGTTTTGCAATTAGTGCTAGAATTCATTAGTTGATCCATTTGGCACTAGAATTGCATTCAAGTGAAACCCGGATGTATTACTCTTAGTGCTTGCCGGCACTTGGACAATTGGGCGGAGGTTCAATCGGTGATCTTCTCGAGAAGCTTGTGAGAAGACCCGATGACTTGTGAAGGTCGGAGCTCACCTACCTGGAGCAGGGAAGAGCTACCATAGTGATCGAGGTGCTTCGGCTTAATTCGTGGAGCCGGTCCGATTCGTTCGGGCTAACCTCAACGTGGACTAGGGGAAACCGACAAGTTTTCGATCACCACGGTAAAACATCGGTTGTGTTCATCACTTTCTTAGCTCTTGCCTTTATACTTAATTGTGATCATTTGTTGATTAGAACTAGGATTGTTATATTCTTGACTAGAATTGTGTAGGATTAATTGTTTTACATTCTTGTCATCTAAATTGTAAAGAATTAACCAAGTGATCAAAAAAAATTTAAAAACCTCCTATTCACCCACCTCTAGTCGGTATCCTTGATCCTACAATCCTGCCGTGCCACATGGTGTCGGTCCTGGCTGAGTTCTAACATGTCAGCATGCGTGGCCTAGGAGGGGGGCTGCACAGGAAGATGTGTAAGTTTGCAACGGGTTCATGGCATGTAACACTAAGTACAAGCGATAAGAGTCTAGGCTGTACGGTCGTCACTCCTGCTTGACCTCCATCCTCACTGACTACTCCCAGGTGTGCATCACA
The DNA here is from genome assembly GCA_017311315.1 of Dendrocalamus latiflorus. Lineage (NCBI taxonomy): Eukaryota > Viridiplantae > Streptophyta > Magnoliopsida > Poales > Poaceae > Dendrocalamus > Dendrocalamus latiflorus. Next base: position 3,949,301 of record CM029630.1, on the reverse strand, counting down.
GGGCCTATGTCACCCTCCACTCGTCGCTTCCATCCCTTCTTTGATTGCCTGCAGAAAAAAGGAGTACACAACTGGTACTTCAATGGGGAAATAAAGCAAACACGAATGGATATGCAACGAACTACACGCAACGAGGTAACAAATAAATTTACTTACAAGTGAACATGACCGGGTAGTGGTCGACACGGTATTGGTGGCATCTGCTGGTGAAGGCCGAATTATCTCATGACTCGTTGGGGGCGTATGGCTCACCATATGGGAGAAAATGAGGTGGCATGTCATGAGCCAGTACTCCCTGTCCTACTCACATAGCTCTGATAGTCCAAAAGGAGCTGTCTTGGAGATGAACTATGTGGCCCATACTATCCACATGACGCTACCCTCGTCCAAGATCTCCAACTGGTACGGTGCACCCACACCTAATGAAAGTATTTAGGCCCCTAAAAATAATTTTGGTAATTAATTGTAAGGGGACTAACTTATTTGTTGAGATGATTGAAATGTTTAGTCCTGGATTTTGATGGCAACATGAAAAAGGTATGCAAATGTGGTCAAAGATCAACATGGATCAAGATAAAAGCTCTAAGACAAAGGTATATTGTAGTATAAAGACCTCTTTATAGCCTTTTACCGAGTCTCGATGTTTAGATGAAAAGTTTGAATTTATAGAATAAATGTTGTACTATAAAGAGAGGTCATGGCTAGTAGCTTGAAGCTTACTTTATGCCACTTTGATCAATTAATTGTTCATGCATGCATTTGGAACATCTTTTTTGAACCCTCACTGAATTTCCTTTGAAAAACCGGTATGACCGCAAGCACTTTGACGGTAGTACCGCTGCATCAGTACTACCAACCGATACATGTCAGTAACTGATTTCCAGAGAGGCACTCGTTTTGGATTCCTCGAATTGGTACTACCATATGTGTTGTGCGGTAGTAATGTAGAGTGGTATGACCAAATGATGTTGGCAGTACTACCAAAAATTGGTAGTTCTAAAATCTAGTTTGTGGTAGCTATTTTCCAGAGAGTTATGTTTTGAACCATTTTCTCTCCTCTAAAATTAGTACTTCCGCAGATAAGGCACGGTTCTATCGCATGATTGATATTACCGGACCCTATAAGGGCGGTACTACTGATATTTGAAGTGGTGGCTAGTTTTTGTGCGTTTAATGACCCTCAAATAGCTGTTTAACAGTGGGTGTAGTAGTACTGACCACTACATGGTGGTAGTACCATATTTACTGACTTTTGGGGATTTTGACCCCAGCAGTCATCCTAGTGGGTGGGGATGATCTCTTGAAAGAAGATTGTGAAGAGACTCCACACCGTTGTGAGAGATGTGGTGCTCTCCATCTCCAGAATAGAGAAAGAACAACCTTAGTGGAGTTATGGTGTTTTAGGCTTAATTCGTGGAGTCGGTCCAATCTGTTTGAGGTTACCTTAACGTAGGCTAGTGAAGACTGGCAAGTTTGATGCCACAAAAAAATATTGATCGTCTCCATTATGGTTTACTCTCTTATCTTTAGTTTTCGCACTTACATTTCTAGCAATTGAATTGAATTGTATAGCTAGAAATGTATTTAGTATTAACATTGCTTGTGATGCCTTAGTGAAACCTAGAACATTTAGGTCTTAATTATACAAATGTTTTTAATTAAGTTCTTACTTGCTAAAAATTGTGATTTAGCCAAAACAATTCAAAAACATCCTATTCACCCCCTTCTAGTTGGTTATTCGTGATCCTATATCATTGCAACATACATGCCTTCTAGTCAGGTGATCTAGCGGGTGGAACCATGGGACAACTCTATATTGGTAGACCGATGAGGTACGCAATATCCTACAGGGTGATTAATGTGACTGTGGCCCAATCTTCCAAAAGGTAAAGATAATTCGATTGTGGAGAACATGGCGTTGATGATCCAAAGGCTCCGACCAAAACGAATTGAACCCCTCACAATCACTACACCACTACTTTGATGGTTATCAACCGTGCCAAACGCTATCGACCTCACCAAGAAGGCTATCTCCTACAAACGAATCGATGACACAAGCAAGAAAGTAGAAGATGCAATCTGTGAATAATGATTAAGCTTACAAAGTTAGGGTTCCTCAAACAGAATGTGCGGTGAAACTACTACGCAGAATAATATAAGGAAAACCCATCTAGAGATGTGCTGATTCTTATCTATTTATACTAGTAAGGTGCCCGTGTGTTGCAACAGAGTATCAAATGAGGGTGCGTTGCAACGGGGGTACTAAATGAAGGTGATACATATTATCAAACGTGATCCCAAACTGAACAGTGAATATCAATTTTATCTTACATCATGTATCAAGCAAAGCATACATGTTCAAACTCGTAAAGAAATCAAATCAGAACATACAACAAAACACTAAACTTTACACAAATAACAATATTTCCCTTTAACGCATAAAGCTAATCAACCAATAAAATGATGGTGGCATGCACACACAATATGCAGTCACATGCTAGGTATATTTGAGTAGTTTTGTTACTCTATATGACTATATGTCCAAGTGAATAACCATATTTTATGACTAAGAAACAACAACAAACTATATGGTGACTTGAAAGATTCTTTAACCTTACCAAAATAATAATTTTCTTAAGGGACAAAGTACTATTGCGATGTCTCCAGGTCCAGACTATGCTAAATAAATAAGCATAAAAGAATTTTCAGTGCAGAGGATCGAACAACTGCAAACACTTTCTTCAGAGGTACAAGGGATGGGCGTGATGTAAAAACCTTGAGAACAACAATTCATAACTTAGTAGTACAAACCTCTGCCATTTTCTAAAGCATTGTCATTGGCTCAAAAATGATGACTGGAAGTGTCACAGGTGACGTAACATCCGATCCTATGTACTTGTGCATCATGTTCCAATAACCATCACAATCTTGTAAGTTAACTGCAGTGTCAAATAACAGTATAGAAGTGCAGTAATTGACATAATGATGTTGTACAACCAAAATACAGAGGGTGGTCCAAATGACTTATTAGATTTTTCTTGATGTTGTACAACCGAAATATAAAGGGTGGTCTAAATGACTTATTAGATTTTTCTTACTTTAGCTAATAATCCAAGCAAACTTATTAGAGTGATAATTGCCTCTAGAAAGAACCTCATATGAAAGTTTAGTGCACAACATAAGGGTCATTACACATTGATCAACTATGATGCAGGTCATTACTCATTAATCAACCATGAGTGGAAAGGCAGATTCTTGTAAAAAAGTGCACAACATGAGGGTCATTACACATTGATCAACCATGATGTAGGTCATTACTCATTAATCAACCATGATGCAGGTCATTACTCATTGATCAACCATGATCAACCATGACAGAGAAAAACAGTGCGAGTACATTAAAAAGTTAGAGAGGAACGACATATTCTTGTAGCAACCGTGATTTAGCGCTGCGGCATGTCTTTTCAGTGTTGGCAGGATACTGTTGCAACAGGTCTGAGCGGTACGTTGTGGATCCAACAGATGAGATTTGATCTTGAGGCGAGAACCGTTCACCTCTGCCTTTGCATATGCAATGGCACACGATGCTATTTCATTCCGCGGCTAAAGGACATGTGTGACAATGTTAAGAATGTTATGGACCGTAGTGTAAAAATAGAAAAGGCCCTAACAGACATGAATAAATTCGGTTTTCCCCTAATTTAGTATGTTCATATTAGTTTTTAAAAACTAATTTTTCTATTTTTATAGTACTTAGTTTTTAAACAAAATATCTTTTTAAAATAGAGGCTACTAATTCATTTTAAAATACACTATAATAATATTATTTATATTTACTAAAATTACACTTGAGTATTTCTCTTTCTACAAAGATCTTTGTAAACTATTACTATTTACTAGTATAGTGCCCGTGCTAACGCCACGGCGGCATTTTAGGGATGCACATGAAATCAATCAAATGAATTTTTGAATGGCCATACATGTTTTGTTCCCTGCTTTCAAAGCCAATTTTTGAATGGCCATACATGTTTTGTTTGGATAATTGGGTTGCTGCTGGCAACAAAGTCCATCCATGAATGAAAGCCAAACATATACATCAGATTATTTTGGTCAGTCACTACAAATAATTGAAGACATCCAAATGGCACATAATATAGCCACTGCATATAGTATAAGTTAACTGCAGATATCAGTGCTTGGGAATTAATAAATTCATAACTGCAGATATAAGTTAACTGCGGATCGGGTGCGGGAGGGGTACTGCAGATCCATTGAAGGATGACCGTCGGATATGGTTGAGTAAGGAGAGAGAATGGAGGAGAGTTAATCTGGTGCGCACGTTTTTAGGATGGTGTATTTCTGGGTGCATATTGTGGTGTGGATGTAGTTAAGGTCATGACTGTGGAGCAGGTAATTGTTGGGTGGATGTAGGATAATTTTAACTGGTGGTTTATTAGTTTAGATTAGTTTAGATTAGATAACAATGCAAGGAAACTGTGAAATATGATGTAGTTCTGAACATAAATGATTAAGTGCCACGAAACCATGCATTCAAAATGTGATTTTGAAAGAACGGGTTATATATTCACATATTGTAAAAAACTTGATAGAGAATGCAATTGACGAACAGCAGGGAAGAATGGTTAGGATTTAAAGATGATGCGGAGTGGACATATGAAGCAATCATCCAGAGATGGGCTGTTTGATCACTGGGACACCAAGGGCCTTACAATCTTTCGGGTGTTCCTTTTTCTCTCGGACCTCGAACTTAAAAACGTAGGGAAAATACAGAGTAAAAAAACAACCTACCACAGTAAATGCAGTGAAACAAGTAAACCCCCCACATGGATACTGCCTTAAACGTCAATATTCAATATGGTGCACAGCCACCGCAAAGTTCTGGGTACATCGGTGAGGCAAAGGGAACGGAGATCACAGCCCAAGGGTTGAACAGCTGTGGGCACTGAACACAAAGAATCTTTAGCTGATTTATGTCAACAATCATTTCTAGAAGATTAAGAGTTACTTCTAGTCTATTACATAGGAAATACCACCATCATAATCACTTGGCGAAAAGATGCCAGATAAGTTTTTCCATTCCATTCGCATCGCCCTTCCACTCATGTGATGAATTTTGAGTAGCCAAAGAATCATCTCAGGGGCCAACTGCCTAGTACACCCTCTTTTGGCATGTCAGTTTCTCCATCACATGGTTTTTTTGTCCAGTGATCGAGGCAGGTGGTCCACAAAAGTCATGTCAATCTTCCAACACATCGCTGATAACAACTTAACAAGCAATGCCGTTCCTACCCATGTGATCACCAGCGGAGCCCATTCGGCCTTCCGTGGCCATTTCTTCTGCTATATGAAGACTGGTTAGTTAATAGGTACAGTAGTAATGTAATAGGTATCAACCAAGGAATATATATTTCTGATGTGCTCAAGTAACCAGTATATAGGAAGGTTACTGGAATTTCAGACTCACCAAAATTCATCCAACATTTGTAAAGATTTTGGGAAGAATTTCAATTACCCTATTACTTTGTATTAATTGAGATGTGTATCAGTTCAGAAAACTAACGACACAAACATGGACAATATTACTTGCCCTTTGATGATATTCCTTTTTCAGTGCACTTCAAAGGTAGAACCGGCCAGTAACTTACCACTTTCGCTATCTGATGCTTCATCAAGTCTGGCAATTGCATCAAGTAATGAATGCTCGTGGTCCTACAAGGACAATCATTTACGATTCTCAAATAAAGGATCGAAGGGATTATAAGCAGTTTTCTCCTCCATACACTACTTTCTACAGGGAACATGATGGAAACAGACAGGTCAACTCACTTTCAGCGGTTTCCTTGCCTTTTCAATTTCACGCATATTTGGATTGGACAATACCCTCTCCACCTGTGTCGGGAAGATAGAATTGTGAGGAACAAATAGTATCCAACTACCTTTTGATGTCTGACCTCTTGAGAGAATTTACCTCTAGAACAACACTGTCAGTGTTAGGTACGTCAATGTGACCAATAGTCCTGTTAATGCCATTTTGGGGTGGAGCATAGTCCTTTATAGGCTCATTTTGAGATAGCCTGCCTCTCCCCCTGCCCGACAATTCCATGGTACCATTGTTGCTTGGGTGCCTCTTCAACACAGGACCAGAAGGACCCCAACCATCTCGATTAGAGATGCCTTGATCATCACAGTCCTATCTTATATCGTCAGGTGCCATCTGTCAAAATGATTGTTCATCTTCTATTGCTTAACTAACCGAAGGTGGCAATCAGCCAGGATAATTTAACATTTTTCATATTCCCAAATCAACAAGTAAAATTTAATTCTCCAACAGATCATACATGCTAATTAAACAAAATTTCGTCCTCTAGTCAAAGAACTAAGCTAATTTCAGTCCTGTAGACTAAACTTCTGGTTAAAGAGATTAATTGTTGAGGGCAAAATTTCAGCCTGTATATATCACTAAAGGTATTAACAAGAAATCTGCAGCAATAACAAATCCTTTCATCTTTAATTTCTATGCTATTGGACACATGAGCACATAGTCACTGGTTGGTTATTGGGGTTCATCAACGGATACTGTTAACAGGTAGCATATAAAAAACGAATAATTCGTACACAAGGGTTGAGAAGAAGAAAATTAGTTAGGATGAGAATCATAAAAAAAATAAGAAACACGTAATCAGTGTAAAGTGTGGAGCACACAACCAAATCAGCTAAAACGAGGCTTACATCACTAAGCCTAACTTGAGTTCATGGAGACGGGTATCGCGGGGTGATGCAGATCATGGACCACCTCAAACTTGAGTTATCCTGGAGTTGGGTACGAGCTGAACTTCCAAATTATGGCCAAAAACCTACTAACATGCTAAGGTCTGATTATCCCTTTTAAGAAAAAGAAAGTTTCTTGCACATGTAGCTTATTAAGTTGTGCATATCATTTTTTTAAAAAAAAAGCCAATTGTTTGTTAGGTTGGTATTGTGAAGCCAGTTACCACGATATGTATATATTAGAGAAGGGCAACCCTCACTCCAAACAGAAAAAATAGGACAAGATGTTACATGCAGAGTTCAGAGGCAATAGCAATACATACAAATGCCAATTACCTACAAAAAAATAAGCACACTCTAGAATAGAGGGGAGAACCCAAAGTGCAGCCGGATCATGACAGCGTACCTGATCAGGATTTCGTCCATGAGAGCTCTGATCAGTAGTCAGTTCCTGTTGGGATGAAAATTGCAAGTACACATTTCTTCCTCTAAGATGGCATAAAAGCATGGTAAAAGTTACATGATGATATGAATATCACATCTCTACTGGTGATCTTATCTTTGGACAATGAAAGCGTAACAAAGTCAAGTGATTATAAACATAGTAGTGACTAACAATTCCAGTGACTAACAACCTACTTTTACTAATATATGGTCCTCAGACCCAAGACAAATAAGTCACTAATTTCTCGCGTACAGTTATTTTATAACATAGTAGTGCTGACTGAAAGTTCCCATATAATCACTACATTAATTCACATCCGATTTCCACATGACCCAATTACCTAAATAAACATTACCAATACAACATTAAATTTCATTAGATAATGGTGACACCATGGGAAAAATTACCATCAATTTCATATTTTTCACTTCCTTTAACTGCCTTCAGTGCACTTGATCTTTCAGCGAAGTGAACAAACCCAAAATCCCTCTTATGCCCAGCCTTAGCAGGTGGTAAAACGACTTTTGTGACTTCTCCATGTCTTTCAAAGAGTTCCTTAATCATCTCTTTCGAAGCATTCTCTGGTAGGTTCTTCACATATATAGTCTTCACCTGTGAATCAAAATGTGATTGTGACAAATGTCAGGATTCAACAAAAAATGGTATGGAACTAAGGTGTTTTGATGTTAATTTCTGTTTATGAAAAGAAAATCAACAGGCTAAGAGTGCCTTAAACAAATAGGAGATTTTATTCATAACAGAACAGTTCACGCAGATTTAGCCCATGGCAGAGGCTAAAGTCAGAATGCATTTATGACTAAATTTGCAGCACACAAATACATTATGAAAAGGATAGCTAAAATTTGACACCAAATCCTTGAATAGCCATTCTGGTTCAGACATGGTAACTGAGTTAACATGCAACAGGATGCGCTTTTTTGTGGCAGCTAAAGCATGTGTTCTTCAACAAATGTTCAACTGAACTAAAGTTGTGAAGTCTTACCTAGCTGATGTAAAATATTGAGATGTAAAATATACCTAGCTGATGTAATTAAAACATCAGGTTATCCAGGATTAAATATTACAGAAAGAATTGTATCTTTACCCCATTCGAAGCTATTTATTGGCTCTGACCTATACAAACGAAATTAGCATTGGTGCTGGTAACAAAACTGACAAAAAAATTGTTAGAAAATCAATCATCAATTATTCTACCTGTTATGATCCCATATATCAACCTGAGCACCTACAGTTGCAAAACGATTACCATCCCACTGGTGGTCAACGCCCCTAACAATTAATTAGAAGAGAAATAAATCTTTATGCAAAGAATGATGAGAAAAATAAGGAAGAAGTCAAGACAGTACAGTACTGCTCTTACCAAAACGCATGCTTCCAGGTGTAGACTGCTGACGGCTGTAAACAGCATTGGTGAGCTAAACAAATGAGATATCATATAACAGGGATAGAGCACAACAAATGAAGATGCGCCCATCCAATGCATACCTGGGAAGCATCTCCAATAGCATCATTAGTGTCCACCATCTTAAGCATAGGAACTTTCCAGAGTCGAACACTACAAATCAGTGAAAAGGATAAGTGCACATCAAGATCACAGACACCGGCAGATATTCACCAATCACACTTTTATACTTTACACTTAGAAACAATAGACTTTTTCAAGTAAATTTAATTTTAGAGCCTGTTTGCAAAGGCTTAAAGCATGTGCAATCTGTGTAAAAGTGTAAACCTATATACCATTGGAAGGCACCATAAGATTCTTAGTACATATGGGTCCTAAACCTATATAAAAAGCCATTTTCAAAACAGGCTGTTTGGTGGGGCTTAAAGTTGTGGCAGCATTAAGCTCAAGCTTAAGTGCTACCAGAAATGCCTTTAACACATACACTCAACTATATAAGACTGTTCCTGAAACCTACTGAGCATTAAAACACCTGTTGGTATAAAGTCACCTTTTCACAAAAATTATACAGTGAGAAGACACATCTGGAAATTTAGTTGACAATCAGAGCACTTCTGTCTAAAAGCCAAAAGAAGTGACATCTACAATGTAACTTACGTGCAGTCAACACCACAGGATATCAGAAGATCACAATCGGTAGATGTTGCCAAACCTCTCACAGCACCCTGGTGTCCAGGGAACTGGCAGACTGTCTTCCTGTTTTTGTTATTGTAAAATAAATGAATTACACTCATAAGTGACAGAAGGCTATTAAGAACCAACTCTCTTAGCCACAAGGATATGCAAAGAAGAACGAATTGGTGGCATGAGTTTCGGATGGAATAAAAAAAGTCATCCTCTGGCGAAAAGATCATTGCCATTGCATGAGTAGTACCTTGCAGCAATGTCCCAGAGATGAATATCTGCCATCAAAACAGAAGCTACAGTTTACCATTTAATTAAGCGGTTTTCGTTAACAGGATCAATTTTAATTATATATCCAACTATTTGAACCATTGGATGCATCGAGTGAGGTGAATTTTAACTATCTTTTCAAAAATTTGGTAAGCACAAGGGTGATTTCACATTTCAAAACTTGCACTTTAAAGAGCAGTACACAAAAAGAACTGTGCAGGAGACAAGCCGATCACTATTTGAAGAAAAAAAAAGTTATATATCAACATAACATAGGGGGTGCATTCTGGACCTTATAGTGCATCAGCTAGTCTTCCCTATCAGTCACTCAGATATTGACTTTAGGATGGGTAACTTCTACTTTCTATATACTTCTCCTTTGTGAAGAATTTCAAAATGGTAATCTCATGTCATCAGGATATCATTCTCCTGAATATTTGTGATCAAAAAATTCAAAGTTGGACCCTTTATCAATTTTGTTACCACTGCTTTTTCAATATACACATCCTTTTTTAATATAACTAAAATATGTATCTTAATATCCACCAGAAATGTGTCTACAAATGGATAGCTCAAGCATATGCTAGTATAGTAGTATCAAATGGCAATCATAAATAAGAAAAAAATAGCACCCACAATCTGAAAACAATAGTCGGGGTGATCCACCTTCAACTTCAATTGCCTAAGAAGCTAGATTTCTAAAGTATCAACCACTGGTTTACGAATTACCATATCATCAAGAATATAACCTACCATTTTCCACATTAACCACCACTGGACGTGAGAACACGCAAAGTCGAAGCACATCATCAGCAAACATAAGTCGGGACAGAGATGCTCACATCGCCGCTGCGGTCGGGGGTCTCCTGGGACACGAGGCATTGCCCACGGCGGCGGTATCACAATACATATCACCACCGCCTCGGCCGCCGGCGCTGGCATTGCCCACGGCGGCGGTATCAGTTTGGCACAAAGAAGCAAACCTATGAATGGTTGTAAAACTGACACTGCAAGTTCATGCCACTTTGAATATGCTAAGCTTACCACCTTGTCACCATTCGAGGACATCTTTATACACAATATTCTTGGTGCTCTTCCCGGTTGGATCTAATTCCTTGTTTGGTTTAGCCAAAATTCTTGTTGTTTGCCTGGACACACCCCTTGACAAGGCAACATAGAGCTGCCCATGTGAGAACACTGGCTCTGGAAGATATATCCCAACATTTGGGATGGTTTGCCCCTGAGCTTTATTTATGGTCATCGCAAAACTCAAACGAATTGGGAATTGTTTCCTCTTGAACTTGAAAGGAAGTGAAATATCATCTGATGGAGACATAGGGATCCTAGGTATGAACACCCTTTTGCCTGCATGGTGCCCACCAACTATTTCTGCATCAATTGCATTGTCTTGGAATGCTCTAACCATTAGTCTTGTTCCATTGCACAAACCATTGTTAGGATCAAGATTGCGGAGAAGGATTACAGGGCAGTTGGATTTTATTTTCAGCTCATGCGGGGGAAGACCATTTGGAGTGATAGAGTTCAGGAAGTCAATAGGGTAGTTATTTCTTGAATCGTCATCGACAGAGTCGAAGCTATGATAAACCTTTTCCTCACCTGGAAACTTGTCAATCATACTTGCATTTAGCTGATCCACATGTTCATTTGTGGTAGACAGGATGGCACGTGTGCTCATATAAGCTGATGATCTTGCGTTTTTGTCAAGTGATGGGAAGACTTCTTGAATGAGTTTGTTTACTGATTCTTCGTTGTCTGTATAGGCAATCAACATATCATCTGGAAGCCGTACATAATCATCTCCAATTGTCTCTTCAGTTCCATTCCCAATTCTAAGTAGGTAATCTGCAAACCATGGGTCAGACTGAGCCCTCATGTTACGTGACAACCGTACCTTCCTTATACTTTCCCACAAATAAGATCGCTGAAATGTAGCATCTGTTACCTGTGCTCTTGTCCCACGTGGTACCACAGGTAGCACCTGTCTAAAATCTCCACCAAATACCATAACCTTTCCCCCAAATGGCAAACAAGAATGCATAATATCTTGTAGGGACCTATCAAGACACTCAACTGCTAGTCGCTTTGTCATCGCTACTTCATCCCAGATAATTAAGGATGCCATACGCAGTAACTCTGCAGTGCCACTTTGCTTTGTGAAGCTGCATGTGCTATTGTCAGCAAGCTTAATTGGGATTTTGAACCTTGAGTGTGCTGTGCGTCCTCCAGGCAATATCGACGCCGCAATACCAGAAGATGCAGTTGCAATGGCAATTAATCCCTCTGAGCGCACTCTACCAAGAAGTGCCTTATATAGGAATGTCTTTCCTGTTCCTCCTGGACCATCCACGAAAAACACTTGGCTCTTCTTATTCATTACACAATTTAATATTTCATCAAATCCTTCACGTTGTTCCTTGTTAAGAGAAGCATCTATATCCAAATGTTCTTGGTCGACAGGCACAGCAAGTTCCTCCCTAACCGCTTTCATAATGTCATTGTTAAATTCATCTGCTTGACACAAGAATAGGAACATGAAATAAGTAAATAAATATAAAATAGTTAAAAGAGCAAATTAGGATTTTATTTTGAGTTATAGTCAATCTTATCAGTAAGGCACTATATTGACATCCAAATATACTATTAAAATAAAATATTTTTTTAGAATAATATTAGTGCTGAAAACATTACCCGTATCATTTAGCTCAGGTAGATCATAATTCCTGATATCCTTCCCCATTGACTGAACTACTACCCGAATGTCCCTGAGAACCATTTGTTCTACGACTGCTGTGTTATGATTGTTTCGGCTATAATCTTCAGAGAAAGATTCCTTGTGCTTGTCCCACAATCCACGGATGTTGGTGGCCTCACAAAACACAAGAATAGTCGCAAATAACCTTCGCAGAGCTGCAGGCATCTGAAAAGTTGTTGCCTCACTCAATGAGTCATCAATAGTTTGATCCCTTTCTATGAGTCCTCTCTTCTCGCATGCTTCTCTGAAAGTAGGGTACGTGATTCCAGCAACTGTCCTTAAATTCTCAAATGAGGTTGCACCTCGTACATGATTTAAAAGCACTCTCAAGAAATATCTTTCTCCTTCAGCCGGGTGTGCATACACAATACGCCCCACCTGTCCCCTCTGCTTTCTTCTATGCCACGCCTTCTTACCACTAATCCACCGATAGTGTTCTGGGATCTCTCTATACAAAAATTTCCTTGCATAACTATCAGCACGGTTCAATGTGAAGTATTCTGTGAGTGTCGTCACAGTTGCAGATGGCTTTTTGACAACATCGTTGAGATTTGCTGTCTCCTCAATAATAACAGACTGCACATTAGGTAGATGACACTGCAGCTGTAAAACAGATGGACAAACTCCAAAAAGGTGGAAGCCGAAAATCCTATGTACAGCTTCCGGGGGTGATATGTATCTTGCATCCCTGAACTGACGGATCTCATTGATTACTCCAGCAGGATCAATAGAGAATTCTGCACGGTCATGGCCTTTGTGTACATACTTAAACAAGTACTTACAAGCTTTGATGCTTGAGCAAGCTTCAACATTTATGTGGCAATTATATGTCATAAGCAGCCCAGGATTGTATGGAACCACCCACCTATTGTCCAACTCGGCACCTCTTACTTTCACACGCCGTCCATCATCCCTCCTCCTATACAAAGGATATGAATCTTTGCCTTGCTGTGTTGCTGCACAAAACTGTCTAGGATAGCGAAAGCGACATTCTCCATTAACCATACAAGCACACTTTCTATTCAAGACCCCACATGGGCCATGCAGCATATGCTTGATGACCAGGCTATGCAACAGAGGGTATTTATCCTTGTCTGGTAGCTCTGCAGAGATGACTTTGTCATAAGCATCTGGGGTTGTTAAGTTACTGCCTTTCTTCATAATCAGTAGGATGTGTTCATGTGGAAGTCCCCTCTTCTGGAATTCAGTGACATGGACATATGCTGCCACCTCTCCAAAATACTTTTTCTTGATCAATAAATCTTTTAAGGACCGCAGCTTGGCCCTGTATACTCTTGAAACCAGGTCTGGCCTATCTTGTGGTTTTTGTCCAGGCTCAAGATTTTGAGTAATCTCCTCCCAGTACGGATTGCAAGTCATGGTGATGAAGTAATCTGGTTTCCCAAAACGCTGGACTATAGCCATTGCATTAAGAAATCGCTGCATCATGTCACGATCGCCACCAGGGAAACTGCGAGGTAGCACTATTCTCTTGCCAACCTCTGAAGCCCTTGCCTCTCCAGCAGAAATTACATCAACCAAACCCTACGTGAAAATTAAAAATTTACAGCATGGATGATTAATTAGTGTATATTGATTAGGCTTGAATTGTTGTGACATAATATTTTGCAATAATAAAACATTGCATAACTCACCTGATATAGTTCCGCGCGTATGAGTTTCTGGTTATCAGGGTTAGAATACCAATCAAGCCTCATAGACTCGATCTTTATGTACATGTCAACGGCCCATTGTTGGAAAAGTCGTCCCCCAAATAGCAATATGTTAAAAAGCCCCTCTCTAACTTGCATCAAAAAACAATAGTACTCTCTTGCTGTTACAAATCTTCCAGATTGTCTTTCTTCCACCATGGTACTCATGTATTCACCTTGTTGTTCGTCCGCGCCATCCTCACCATGCTCTTTCTCAAATGGAAATTATATATTAGTATGTACCCATGCGTTTTATTAAGGCATTGGAAATTAAATCATGTTCGGTACCTGTTGGATATGTCGGATCTGTTGCATCTGTTGGATCAACAGAGGTGTGTCTTTCCATATCAGTGACTATATCATTGTACGGCATAAATTTATTCCAACCAGTTTCTCCCTTAGGGTAAAATATCGGATATGCCAATGGATCATAACATCCATGATATGCTTTGATATAGCGCGGGCGATCCCCTCTGGCATACACAAGCACACTCCTATCAAAACATCTTTGGGGATCATTGCCATCTAACCAGATAGCCGCCACTTGTGATGTCGTGGGTGCATTGTACCTTGTTTTCAGCAAAGAAATATATGTATAAAATCAATCATTGATTTATTAGTAAAACTAAATCAAATTTATTTGTAGAATAAAAATATTTTGCAATACATAAACATATCCCTGAACATGTGTACCTTCGTTGGTCTGGCGTGACATTAGTATTGAGTTCAATAACATAGTCATCAAGATTTGGAATAGCTCCAACTCTGTTAAAGGTCTGTACATATGGGTTGCCTTCCATTATTCGCAGCACAATTCTGATAAGATTGATATCTAGGTCAGGCGATCTCTGTACTCTGTGCGCCAAACTGTCATCCTCCGTATCATAAAAGTAGAGTTGCAAGTGGCGAGGTCCTTTAGAACCTGGAACCAACTGGTCCAGGCGATGGTACAAGGCCCCATGCACACGAAATGTATATATACCAGTCCCTGCCGCGGTGGCAACTCGTCGATCCAAGGTTACTCCAAGGCTCGTGAAAGAGAAATGAGCGTTGAAGTACCTAATATTTTGCCTGAAATATTGTGCATCATTATCTACCTGACTTGTGAATAACCTTTTTAATTCAGTAGGCACCTGTGGAACATGTACTTTTATCTTTCCTTTTCTGCAACAGAATCCAGGTGGTTCATATTGAAATCTCATTGCTGCACAGTACAAGCAGTTAGGCACCTTTCTCAAAACATGGTGCCTATTAGGCACATTTTGGTAGACATAATCATAAGGATCTTCATTGGTATTCAAATCAACACCATTGACACTGACACGATAGGACTCGAAGGCACCATCTGTTATGAAAGCAAGCACTGTCCGTCATTACACAACATTAATAAGCGAAACACCTGTGATGACACACAAAATAAAGTTACCTTCACCAACGTACTGCCTAGTCTCATCGTCATCAAGAAGATCATCAATATCCAAGGAATGAGGTGCCTCCAGATGTTCCTCTGCATGATGTTTGCTCGAACATTAGGAATAGAACACACCGACTGACTGTGTTATTAGTTTAGATAAACAAAGAAAAAGAACACACCTTCATCAGATTGATTGTTTATAGGTTCGAACAAGGCACTATCATATTCTATATCATTCTGTCCTATATGCAATGTTTCCTTCACCAAGACACCGACTGACTGTATTCTCATCTTTTTTTTGTAGTCCCTATTTCTCTGCAACATGTTTTCCTTGCTGTGCTCATCCATATTGTTGTACCTCTCTCTTTTTGCAAGGGCCCTTTGCCTATTTGAGCTGCTAACTGGCCACCATTGGGTGGAAAACATTGGCATGATCAGATGATCTATTCTATTATTATACATATAGCACAACATGCTACTATTGCTTGCACAAATTTAAAAAAAATACAAGGATGGCACCTGGAGTTGCCGCACTTGCATTCAACAGAGTGTGGCTTGACAGGTTGTTGGGCACACAAGAAGTATCATAGGTCGATTGTCTTCTCCGGACATAATTATAATTTCTATGTAGCCAATCCGTGTTGTTATCCGGACAGACATTTTCCTTGTCCTCATCGTTTGATGCTCGGAGAATACTTGAACACGCTCCATATGGTGCTTGTTGACCTATCATGGAGCAGGATGAAACATTAATTTTTCATTGTCCGGACATAATTATTATTGCTTAATAAAGAGTAACATTTCAAATAACAAAGGAACCATTATTAAATAATAAATAAGCAATACCATGATCAAGTCCTATAGTATGTGTTGATGATTCTGTCCTCTTCAATACTCGTTGTTCCCGGCGCCTTTTATTCCTTTCTTCTCTTTGCTCGTTGGATTCCTCGGCCTTTATCCTTGCTCGGTATTCTCGTTGTTTTCTATTCCTCTCTTCCCTCTTTCGCTCGGCCTCATCCACAGGTGCTGCAAGTGATTTTAAAACTGAGAAGGTTATAAAAATATCGAAAGCAATTCCGTCACAGTCGAGTAAGCGCTCATACCTGTGTTGTTGTTTGTTATATCGCCTAAAGCAGTGCGCTCTGCTTTCTGCTTTGACATGTCCTTTTTTTATTTAACCAGCCATCAACATGCAAAACCAACCTGAGGAAGATGCAATCACCAATGTTTAAAATCGCAACAGTTTTAAATTATCATATTTAGATGAGAATGCAATCATGACCTTGCTTTGCTATATCCAACAGAGTAAAAAACACTTTAAATTCAATTCCTGTATTGGATTTGGATCCGTAGGAAACCATAGCACAAGAATCTTCATAGCAAGAGTCATTCTTCACGCGCTCAAAAGGTTACTTATACAGCAAGCAGTAATAAAGTAAAAAATCGTATTAATGACTGAAGTCTACCATATCATATGCACCTGAAGGATTCCACAACAAACAAATATTTTTAATTAAGAAATACTTGATAATCAAGATCATGATAACTCATGCCATAGAAATTCCTCACAGGACATTTAAACACATCTAGCTCGAATATTTCCTTGGATTGGATTTGACAGAAAACCATCTCACTTTATTTCCTTGCATACATTCATCGGAAACAGATCGTACTTACTTATGGCTAAGATGCAAGCCAACATCCAATTTTCAATTCGAAAAGCATGTCGGCACTTACCAAGAAACCAATAAATCTTAGGCCACCGGCGAACATAATTATGTGAAGAACATCAAACTGTACAACAGGACATGAAGCAGAAGAAATTGCAGCAATTATGCTGCACCCAGATATACTCCCAGCGTCAAATTCAGAACAATTTTAGGTTAGATCAGTCTAGTAGATCCCTTGTACCATAGTAGTACCCAAGAAATGTGTAGCCAAGCCAACATAAAAGCTTGGGATTCTTACTGACACCTAGTTTCACAACATCCGCATTACCAATCAAATTCAGAGCAATGCACATAACAATTCAAAACAACTACATTTCAGTTTAAAATATGGTGATTATAACTCATTAACAATACCCTAGGAACGAGCACCCAAGCAAACAAAAAAGCTCTGGATTTCATTAGAGAAGGTGATGCAACATATTAAGCACAAGCTATAACAAAATAAGCACAATCTATATTGCCCCTAAACCAATTCCAAAATCTGCAGTTGTATTGCTATCAATCCAACACCTAGTAATCTTTCTTACTAACATCTACTGGAGTTTCATAACATCCACATCACCAAACAATCAAACCATAAGCAAGAAGAAGCCAAGAGCACCACCAACTCCAAGCTAAGATCTTGCGAGCCGACGAGCGCGTGCTGGGTTAGGTGACTTACTTTGTACTATGAATTTGAAATCTTTGCTTAGTTAATACAATTTCTCAGACACTTGTGCTCAATAATAAGATAGGTTAAGACTTAGGGCCTTGGTTACATAAATGAAAACTTTTAATCCATCAGATACTTTCCTAGAGGCATGGCTGTACAGTCCATAGCTTGCTTTCTTCAGCAACACACTATTAGCTGTTTGGTTGATAATTTACACCCAATAGTGTTGTCTTTTTTGATATAGTATAGTGCCTGTGCTAACGCCACGGCGGCATTTCAGGAATGCACATGAAATCAACATCTAACAACCCGCAAAGCACAGAATTATTGCTATCTGAAAAAAAAACACACAAAAAGCATGCTGTTTTTTGTACATAATTTCATGCATCAGAAAGCATAGCTATGTTTTCAGGTAAATAGTACTAAAGAGAAATCTCACAAAAACAAATTTGAAAAAACAAAGCAATGATTGTAACATATCAAAAGCCCAATGCTCTCGTGGACATCTTCAGAAGTGCCTGAGCCTAATTTTGGAAGTTTGTACTCAGAGGTATCAACCGATTGTGCAAACAGCAATATCCCTCAGATTGATTGTCCACAAGGTGTTACAGGAGATGTCCACAAGGTGTTTACCTGGACAAATTTGTTAGTTCCACAAGGCAAAACAGATATCATCAACTCACCTTCTTGATTCTATCAGCAGTGTTATTCACCTCACTTGAGCTATAGCTGGAAAGAATGATCAATCCTAGATTAGACATGTGGTGGCAATATACTGAAATAACTTCCATAACATTATGAGAATATTAAAAGAAATTATGAAATCAACATCTAACAACCCGCAAAGCACAGAATTATTGCTATCTGAAAAAAAAAACACACACAAAAAGCATGCTGTTTTTTGTACAGAATTTCATGCATCAGAAAGCATAGCTATGTTTTCAGGTAAATAGTACTAAAGAGAAATCTCACAAAAACAAATTTGAAAAAACAAAGCAATGATTGTAACATATCAAAAGAGTTCATGTACTGTTGAAGTGAAATGATTATAAATTACTCAAGTACGAAAACGTGAAGACAAAATAATATCATAAAGTATTTAGGTCCATGCCAGGGTTGGATTAACTTTGTGATGTTCATTTTTTCAGCCACAATCAAAGAATCGTAATCTGATGATATTTCAAACCACCGCAACCAAAACCATCGCAGAATTGAATAGCTGACTCCTTTCAGAATCAGAACTCGGCAACAGCGACAACCTACTTCTCCCCTCCCGTTGCACTAACAATATTCCCCAATCCTGAGATGGTAAGACGCTCGCTCGCTCGTCACCAACCCTCCTGCGCTCCCGTCGACCACGCCACAGGGAAGCCACTCCTTGCCGCCTCCCGCCCGATCGCCGCTGCGTACAGGCAGTCAGGCACCAGGCACAGCGGTGCTCTCAGCCCACCGTGCCGTCACCGTCGGATGGTCGCCACCCTCCCCGCGCGCGCCGCGCGAGCTACCTTGCAGCATATCCGAAAACACTTGAACTCATAAACCACCACCTCAAACCTCAGATTAATCACAACAACCCAAGATTCACGTACATAGGCGATTCCATGTCACGTGCAGAGAAGGAGACAAGGGAGAGGGGAGGGGCTCGGCAGTACGGACCAGTTCCAGAGGCCGACGCGGAAGGGCTCAGACTTGCGGTAGGTGTAGCAGGGGAGCGCGTCCTAGCGTGCCGACGGAGGCTCCAGTTTTCCTTCGGCTGGACGGCGTGGATGCCTTCGGGGGAGCCGGCGGAGGCGGCGGCCTTCGGGGGAGGCGGCGGCCGGGAGTTGATTCGGCGGAGGCGGCGGCCTTCGGGGGAGCCGGCGGCCGGGAGTTGATTCGGCGGAGTCGGCGGCCTCCGGGGGAGTCGGCGGAGGCGGCGGCCTTCGGGGGAGGCGGGGGAGGCGGCGGCGTTCGGGGGAGGCGGCGGCCGGGAGTTGATTCGGGGGAGGCGGGGAACTACACGCAACGAGGTAACAAATAAATTTACTTACAAGTGAACATGACCGGGTAGTGGTCGACACGGTATTGGTGGCATCTGCTGGTGAAGGCCGAATTATCTCATGACTCGTTGGGGGCGTATGGCTCACCATATGGGAGAAAATGAGGCGGCATGTCATGAGCCAGTACTCCCTGTCCTACTCACATAGCTCTGATAGTCCAAAAGGAGCTGTCTTGGAGATGAACTATGTGGCCCATACTATCCACATGACGCTACCCTCGTCCAAGATCTCCAACTGGTACGGTGCACCCACACCTAATGAAAGTATTTAGGCCCCTAAAAATAATTTTGGTAATTAATTGTAAGGGGACTAACTTATTTGTTGAGATGATTGAAATGTTTAGTCCTGGATTTTGATGGCAACATGAAAAAGGTATGCAAATGTGGTCAAAGATCAACATGGATCAAGATAAAAGCTCTAAGACAAAGGTATATTGTAGTATAAAGACCTCTTTATAGCCTTTTACCGAGTCTCGATGTTTAGATGAAAAGTTTGAATTTATAGAATAAATGTTGTACTATAAAGAGAGGTCATGGCTAGTAGCTTGAAGCTTACTTTATGCCACTTTGATCAATTAATTGTTCATGCATGCATTTGGAACATCTTTTTTGAACCCTCACTGAATTTCCTTTGAAAAACCGGTATGACCGCAAGCACTTTGACGGTAGTACCGCTGCATCAGTACTACCAACCGATACATGTCAGTAACTGATTTCCAGAGAGGCACTCGTTTTGGATTCCTCGAATTGGTACTACCATATGTGTTGTGCGGTAGTAATGTAGAGTGGTATGACCGCATGATGTTGGCAGTACTACCAAAAATTGGTAGTTCTAAAATCTAGTTTGTGGTAGCTATTTTCCAGAGAGTTATGTTTTGAACCATTTTCTCTCCTCTAAAATTAGTACTTCCGCAGATAAGGCACGGTTCTATCGCATGATTGATATTACCGGACCCTATAAGGGCGGTACTACTGATATTTGAAGTGGTGGCTAGTTTTTGTGCGTTTAATGACCCTCAAATAGCTGTTTAACAGTGGGTGTAGTAGTACTGACCACTACATGGTGGTAGTACCATATTTACTGACTTTTGGGGATTTTGACCCCAGCAGTCATCCTAGTGGGTGGGGATGATCTCTTGAAAGAAGATTGTGAAGAGACTCCACACCGTTGTGAGAGATGTGGTGCTCTCCATCTCCAGAATAGAGAAAGAACAACCTTAGTGGAGTTATGGTGTTTTAGGCTTAATTCGTGGAGTCGGTCCAATCTGTTTGAGGTTACCTTAACGTAGGCTAGTGAAGACTGGCAAGTTTGATGCCACAAAAAAATATTGATCGTCTCCATTATGGTTTACTCTCTTATCTTTAGTTTTCGCACTTACATTTCTAGCAATTGAATTGAATTGTATAGCTAGAAATGTATTTAGTATTAACATTGCTTGTGATGCCTTAGTGAAACCTAGAACATTTAGGTCTTAATTATACAAATGTTTTTAATTAAGTTCTTACTTGCTAAAAATTGTGATTTAGCCAAAACAATTCAAAAACATCCTATTCACCCCCTTCTAGTTGGTTATTCGTGATCCTATATCATTGCAACATACATGCCTTCTAGTCAGGTGATCTAGCGGGTGGAACCATGGGACAACTCTATATTGGTAGACCGATGAGGTACGCAATATCCTACAGGGTGATTAATGTGACTGTGGCCCAATCTTCCAAAAGGTAAAGATAATTCGATTGTGGAGAACATGGCGTTGATGATCCAAAGGCTCCGACCAAAACGAATTGAACCCCTCACAATCACTACACCACTACTTTGATGGTTATCAACCGTGCCAAACGCTATCGACCTCACCAAGAAGGCTATCTCCTACAAACGAATCGATGACACAAGCAAGAAAGTAGAAGATGCAATCTGTGAATAATGATTAAGCTTACAAAGTTAGGGTTCCTCAAACAGAATGTGCGGTGAAACTACTACGCAGAATAATATAAGGAAAACCCATCTAGAGATGTGCTGATTCTTATCTATTTATACTAGTAAGGTGCCCGTGTGTTGCAACAGAGTATCAAATGAGGGTGCGTTGCAACGGGGGTACTAAATGAAGGTGATACATATTATCAAACGTGATCCCAAACTGAACAGTGAATATCAATTTTATCTTACATCATGTATCAAGCAAAGCATACATGTTCAAACTCGTAAAGAAATCAAATCAGAACATACAACAAAACACTAAACTTTACACAAATAACAATATTTCCCTTTAACGCATAAAGCTAATCAACCAATAAAATGATGGTGGCATGCACACACAATATGCAGTCACATGCTAGGTATATTTGAGTAGTTTTGTTACTCTATATGACTATATGTCCAAGTGAATAACCATATTTTATGACTAAGAAACAACAACAAACTATATGGTGACTTGAAAGATTCTTTAACCTTACCAAAATAATAATTTTCTTAAGGGACAAAGTACTATTGCGATGTCTCCAGGTCCAGACTATGCTAAATAAATAAGCATAAAAGAATTTTCAGTGCAGAGGATCGAACAACTGCAAACACTTTCTTCAGAGGTACAAGGGATGGGCGTGATGTAAAAACCTTGAGAACAACAATTCATAACTTAGTAGTACAAACCTCTGCCATTTTCTAAAGCATTGTCATTGGCTCAAAAATGATGACTGGAAGTGTCACAGGTGACGTAACATCCGATCCTATGTACTTGTGCATCATGTTCCAATAACCATCACAATCTTGTAAGTTAACTGCAGTGTCAAATAACAGTATAGAAGTGCAGTAATTGACATAATGATGTTGTACAACCAAAATACAGAGGGTGGTCCAAATGACTTATTAGATTTTTCTTGATGTTGTACAACCGAAATATAAAGGGTGGTCTAAATGACTTATTAGATTTTTCTTACTTTAGCTAATAATCCAAGCAAACTTATTAGAGTGATAATTGCCTCTAGAAAGAACCTCATATGAAAGTTTAGTGCACAACATAAGGGTCATTACACATTGATCAACTATGATGCAGGTCATTACTCATTAATCAACCATGAGTGGAAAGGCAGATTCTTGTAAAAAAGTGCACAACATGAGGGTCATTACACATTGATCAACCATGATGTAGGTCATTACTCATTAATCAACCATGATGCAGGTCATTACTCATTGATCAACCATGATCAACCATGACAGAGAAAAACAGTGCGAGTACATTAAAAAGTTAGAGAGGAACGACATATTCTTGTAGCAACCGTGATTTAGCGCTGCGGCATGTCTTTTCAGTGTTGGCAGGATACTGTTGCAACAGGTCTGAGCGGTACGTTGTGGATCCAACAGATGAGATTTGATCTTGAGGCGAGAACCGTTCACCTCTGCCTTTGCATATGCAATGGCACACGATGCTATTTCATTCCGCGGCTAAAGGACATGTGTGACAATGTTAAGAATGTTATGGACCGTAGTGTAAAAATAGAAAAGGCCCTAACAGACATGAATAAATTCGGTTTTCCCCTAATTTAGTATGTTCATATTAGTTTTTAAAAACTAATTTTTCTATTTTTATAGTACTTAGTTTTTAAACAAAATATCTTTTTAAAATAGAGGCTACTAATTCATTTTAAAATACACTATAATAATATTATTTATATTTACTAAAATTACACTTGAGTATTTCTCTTTCTACAAAGATCTTTGTAAACTATTACTATTTATAAACAGGTAATTGAGCTAAAAGAAGAGGCCAAAAGGGGCGGACCATTAATGACGTACCGTGCATAATTTCATTTCCCTTTCTGAGATCACCACGTATATGATCGTTTCTCTCTCCTCCAAAAAACTCCCCACCGTAGAGAGATCACACGCGCGCAGAGAGAGGCGTTGGTGGAGTTTGGAAGCAGTTCCTGCGCCCGGAGCATATTCCCCGGCCGGATGCCCGGATCCCCCTTCCCCCTCCTCCCACATAAACGCAGCCCTCCCGGAGAGATAGAGATGAGATAGGACAAGATGTGTTCTTGACGAGTCCTTGCAGGTCAGTGAATTCCTCAATTCTTGTTTGTTCTTCTTTCTGAGAGAGAATTATTTGCGGCATGGGAGCGTTGGTTTGCGGGGGGAAGGATTGTATTTTGTGGTGCCCCGGGCGGGTTTGTTTGGCCTCAGTCCGCAGATCCGTTTATTGGGAGGAAATGTTGGATTTTGACGGCGCTTGCTCGGTGCAATGCCGGCTTGGTCCGCTTGTTTGACCCGATTTGCGCGGTCGTTTCTGGCGTTGAGGACTGCACTGGGAAATGTGCCGTTTTTGTGCGACTTCCAGGATTGGTAACCTATTGTAGTTTGATAGATTCCAGTGTGCCCGTGGGTCTAATTCTTGTTGATTTGGGCTTCCTTGAAAATTTCAGTCGGGATTCCTGAGTAGCTCTATGAAAAAGGACGAGTTTTTGGGAGACCGTTTGATGACTTGCAATTTTAGATTCATATGTAGATGCGCATGTTTATATGAGTTAGTTTCTCTCCCGCATTAGCTTTTGCTGTTAGTTTTTGCTTGTTAGTTTCTCTCCCGTATTAGCTTTTGCGTGTGTGTGTGTGTGGAACTTAGCTTTTGCTATTAGTTTTTGCTTGTTAGTTTCTCTCCCGTATTAGCTTTTGCGTGTGTGTGTGTGGAACTTAGCTTTTGCTGTTAGTTTTTGCTTGTCCTTCCTCATTAAAATTAGCATATGGTTGCAACAGAAAAAAAAAATTGTCTTTCTTTCTGAGAGTATCACATTTTTTTTTGTGCTGATGCGGGTTGTTGATCAATTTGCTAGACGTGGCCTTATAACATAAGACATGGGCCTTGGGCCAGTTGTGTTATTATTAGGAATATGAGATTGGTTTCTATTTGAGTTAGGGATTGGTTTCCTTGTATTAGAGATATAGTTAGAGATATGATTGGAGTTAGATTCATCTGTTAGGGGGAGCCATCTATATAAAGGGGCTACCGCATGCTATTGTCATTAAGCAGAGTAAGAATAAAGTCTTCCCCGTCTAAAGTTCTCCTCTCTCTCCCTACGCTGACTCCATCCGGCCATCTTCTTGGTGGTGTTTACCCGTTATGAACTAAGGTTCATAACAGATTGGTATCAGAGCAGTCGATCCCCTTCCACGACTTCTGCTACCATGGTTTCTGCGATTCGCCCTACTGCCGAGTCGTTAGCCATGATAAAAGCTAGCGTCAACGAGATGGCCAGCATCAACAAGAAGATGACGGACAGCTTTCTCAACATACATGCCATCCTTGAGAGGATGGAGAATCGGTGGAAGGAGCAACAAGAAACAAAGAGCAAGACACATCATCCAACATCATCCGATCTCCAACAAAAACAAGAACAACAGCCATCGCTACTGCCAGTTCCCGTCGACTGCATCGCCGCAGCGTCCCTGTCCAGCAGCTCAACCACCGACGTGGTCGCCGCAGCGTCGTCTCCAGCGCTTCCGTTCAGCACTTCACCCGCCGTCGCCCGGCGTCTGCTGCCGCCGCCGCGACGTCGTCTGTCGTCGCCATCCTCCGCCTGGATCCACGGTCATCACCGTCGCCATCGTCGTCCTCGGTCGCCGGTCGCCACCCCCCGCACGGATCCATGCAGGTCGAAGTCGCCGTCGTCGTTTCCGGAGCTGGTCGCCGCTTGAAGACCGACCGAAGCGTCCGCCGCATCCTCGCGCTCGACTGCGAGAACGACCTCGACGAGGCGGGCTGGAGCCGCCGCCGAGAGCGCTGTCGCCCGGGCCGCCGTCGACGCATCCGCTCGGGCCGCAGCCCAGGTCGCCACCACCGGATCTGCCGGAGTCGCCGCTGCCGGAACCGCCGCCGCTACGCAGGCTGTCCGCTCCGCCTCTGCGTCCGCCATCGCCACTGGACCGCACCGGTCGCCGCTTTGTGCCGCCGTCGGCCGAGCCGTCTCCAGCCACCGCCGCCGCCGCGCGGTCCGTCGAGCCCGAGCCGCCGCCTCCGCCCGAGCCGCCACCGCCCGGTTCGTCTCCGCCGAGCCGCTGCCGCCGAAGCCCGGGCCTCCTCCGCCCGTGCGCAGCCGCCGCCGACAGTCGGGCCGCCCGCCGCGTCGTCGGCTGCCGCCGCTCGCCGTCGACAGCCAGGCCGCTGCCTCGCCTGGAGCAGCCGCCGCCACTGCGCCTTCAGGCGCCGTTCCACCCGATACGTGGGTGTCGGTCGGTTTTAAAAAAAATGAAAATAAATAAAAATGAAAATAAAAATGAAAATGAAAATAAAAATAATAAAAATAAAAATGCAGGCATTATATTTCCGAAGGCGCTACATTTTGTCTAGCTTTGTTCCGCGTGGATCTGGCCGTCCGTTTCCATCCGCTGCAGCACTCCGCCACCGTTCGTCTTCTACATCGGCATCGAAGGTCTTCCATTGACCGCCGTTTAGCAGCTCGAGGACAAGCTGCTTGTCCGTGAGGGGTGTAATGTTATAGACATGGGCCTTGGGCCAGTTGGGTTATTATTAGGAATATGAGATTGGTTTCTATTTGAGTTAGGGATTGGTTTCCTTGTATTAGAGATATAGTTAGAGATATGATTGGAGTTAGATTCATCTGTTAGGGGGAGCCATCTATATAAAGGGGTTACCGCATGCTATTGTCATTAAGCAGAGTAATAACAAAGTCTTCCCCGTCTAAAGTTCTCCTCTCTCTCCCTACGCCGACTCCATCCGGCCATCTTCTTGGTGGTGTTTACCCGTTATGAACTAAGGTTCATAACACCTTATCATATTGCAATGTTATTAGTTGATCAGTGGAACATTACTTCGGACTTGTTAAGTGTGTTGAACCAGTTGAGATGGTATTTATACATTCAGGGGCTTTTAGACAGAATATTGTGGTTACTAGCTTTTTCAGTGTATAATCAGATTGTTGTGTCTGAAGCATTGATCCTTGAAGTCTGAATCAATATAGATAACTCATAACTCCTTTCAATATGAACAAGATCTTTCTTTCTAGTTACATTGATATGTCATATATGTAAATGGTTATATAATTATATATCTTTCTAGTTACAAACTATGTTGTTGATTTCCATTTTTCTTTTATGTTTTGAAATTTCTCATTTCGACTGTTCTTTTTCTTGCACGTTAGATGTTATATACTAAGAGATGTTTTTGGTGATGTTAAAATGCCCAGCGGTCACCTGTACTGCTTCACATTGAACAATAGATGTTCTAGATTGTAATTTTTACCAGCATGAGATGCTTTGTCCCCACGTAGTAAGGATGAGAATGCAGCAGGTCAGTGTCAATGGGAAGTTCTATTTCTCTATCGAAGTTGGGTACATATTTATAAGTTTGTTTGGGTAGGTCAACTTTTGATTAAAAACTAGATACTTGCCCATTGAATTCATTGGATATATAGAGAATCATACTATGGAAGAGGTTGCTCTTATCAGTTGGAAAGTGGAGAGTGATAAGAAGTCAAAAGGAATAGAGCGGTTGGAAGAGATGGACGTACGACCACCAACTTGTTCTTTTATAATAGTAATGATGATGATATAAAGTTGTATATGACTAAATAGTGCCGCTGTTTGGTTGTAGACTTAAAGGCAAAGGCTTTTCTGACTCTGACCTCATTTTGTCAAACATTGGTTTATGCTTGACAATTTAACAATCTCACTTGCTATTATTTTGTCATGTTTGCAAATATTGATTCTACTACTTGATGCATATTTTCAAATGGAGTTATATCAATTCACAGGATTCGTTTGTTCTTTTCTTTTCTCAAAGAGCCACTTTCATCATTCAGATGATCTGTTGTGGAACTAAGAGTATACACTTTGATTTCTTTCAGTTATATTTATTTTTCCACATTGCATCCTTTTACTCATTTGCATCCATTATATTCATTGTGCAGGTTGATCTATATTCTATGGATGGTTCTTTACTTAGCATCCCATCTTGACATGGAAATAGCATCCTAGCCTTGTGGAACTCTAAATAGTACTATTTGGTTCAAGATGAAGATCTAGCATCATGCTGCCTTAGGTTAATGGATAGTTTTTTAGGATAGCAGGACAGTCTTAGATAGTGGAGAATAGATGTTGCCAATTCTCCCTGCAGAGATAGAACTGTAATTACAGCAGACTTGTATTTTTTTTAGGAAAAACATTAGCTGTATCATACTATCATTAGTAGTCAAACAATCCAACAATAGTGTTGCCGTGGTGAAAGACTTGTGCCACGACCTGCTTTCAGGTACTATGGCATTTTAAATTAAACAAATGTTATGTATGATATTGTTGTGACGGATTACTGATTTGCTTAATGACCTTGTTGATACTCGTGCATTCCTGAAGTTTCATGGAGACTTCGGTATCTCTGCAAGGCACATCAAAGCAAGCAGCTGTTTACAGACCTTGTCCTGGAAGCTCTCTTAAGGATCTGTGCCTTGTTTCGAAACAAGGGTCAATAGCTGAAGTGGAATCTGCTCTGGCCTTGTTGAAAAAGAGTGGTGGAAACATCGACGGTAGAAATGCATTTGGCCTTAGTGCTCTTCACCTTGCAACATGGAGAAATCATCTTCCAATTGTGAGGCGGCTCCTAGATGCTGGTGCTGATCCAAATGCAAGGGTATGTACTACACATCTACACCTTTATGTAGCTTGCCTCTTATCATTACCTTTGCATTGAGGACTTTCTTGTTTTGCCCAATAACAGCCTCAATTTTATCAAACTGCTACCTTGTGGGGCATTCTACAAATTCTATTGCCTGGTAGGGGAAAGCTTGTAATGCAGATACCCCTAAAAAAATTATAAATGTGATTTGCTTTGAACAAGACATTTCTTTCAAAAAGAAGAGACAAAACATATTCTAACCATCCATATTGGTGTGAATTTGAAGACTAATTATTGGAATTTATTTATTCTTGGAACTTGACTTTCTTAGTGGAATTGGATTACAACATCAGGTATTTGTTAAGGAGATAGAGTTGTATTAGGATATAGAGTTTGTATTCTATTCCATATATGTCTTATCTCTATGTGGCATATCCTCTTGTACTCTTCTATACTCTTCTATATATATGGCCCTTTGGGTCTCATATCAATACACACAATATTCATAACATGGTATCAGAGCCAAGAGGTCCCGAGTTCAAGACCTGACTGGCGTAATTAAAAAAATTAATTGCAGTCCACTTCTATTCTATGTATTAGGCCTAAAGGAGTCTACACATGAGGGAGAGTGTTGAAGTATAAGTGAATTGCACATCTTTCCTCATTAGCTTAAGCTTTTGGGTGAATTGGCTGGTGCATGAAACTCAATATGGTATCAGAGCTTAGGTTAGGGTTAGGGTTTACTGTACCCGTCGCTGCCTCCTAGCCTTCGCTCCAGCTTCCGCATCTGCTGCCCCCGGGAGGAGCAATCTTTGCTCCCGGGGGCGGCCACCTCTTCCCGGCTGCCGGCGCAGCCGCATGTTGCCATCTCCCGGCTGCCGTCGCCCGGATCTGGCGCCGCCGGCTCGCTTTCAGTCTGCCCTGGCTCGTGCGGGTCGCTGCGCCTGGATCCCGTCGCATCTCGTCGCATCTTCCGGCCGCCGACCGTCTTGCACGTGGCCGTCGTCAAGCCCGCCTGGTGTCGCCACCAACGGCTGCGCCCATGCACGCCCAACGCTGGTCTTCCTCCCGGATCTGGCCGTCGCCGCCCAGACTCGCCTGCCACCCACCGGATCGTCGCCGGGCTGTCGCTGGATCCGGCCGCCACACGGCCGCTGTCTGGCCTCGGCCGCTCGACGCCGCCGCCGCCGCCTGAGGCCGCCCGCCGCCTCCACGATCGAGGCCCGCCTCCCTCGTCTGAGCCCGCCGCCTCCACGCCAGATCCGGTCCTCTCCACCGCGCCCCCGTCCAGATCCGGCCTCCCGTCGCCGCCGCCGCCGCTCTTGTGGTCGCCGCCGCCGGCAGATCTCGCCGTTTGGTGGTCGCGCCTGCCTCTGCTCCACTCCGCCCGGCCGCGCCGTCCGCCGCCACGCCCGGATCCGGGCTCCCCGACCACGCCACTGCCTTCGGACGCCGCCGTGCCCGCGCCTCGGGCACCCCCACGTCGCCTTCTGGCCGCCGTGCCCGCGCCTCCGCGCCTGCGCCGCCGTCTCCTGGGCGCCGTGCCCGAGCCATCCGTCCTCCCCGCCGCGTCTCCCTTGAGCGCTCGCCCACCCGCGCCTCGGCGCCGTCGCCCTGCCGCCGCCGCTCTTCCCGAGCCGCGAGTGAGGCGCGAGGAGGTGACGGGAGAGGAGGGGTGTGAAAAGGACAGGCGCGACGGTCCATCCAGATCGGCAAGGGAGTGAGTCTCAATTTATTCACGGTCCATCCAGATCGGCAAGGGAGTAAGGTAGCGGTTTTGATTTTCTACAGGTGGTAGGTGAGAGGATTATGCTGCTTCTAGTATCATTAGCATCTTAGTTCAGTATGTCAGTCAAATTATTTTTTCGTGAGTCTTCCGTTGCGTCCATCCAAAAGTTCGTAGTTTCTAATTTTTTAGTTCGTCTAAGCCGTACGAGTCCTCAAATTTATTATCAGTCATAGAAGTGTAGAATTTTTATTTTGCATGGCAGCAGCCGCCGCTCTACTCTTTGAGCCGCGTGCAGATCGTAGAAGTCGTTATGATGCCGCCGCCCCGAGCTTCAAAGGCCGACGCGCGTCCTCTGTGCACTGCGCCGCCGCCTCTTGGGCTTCGATCTGCGCCGTCATGCATCTATCTATTCCTTTTCGGCTTGATTTGACAGTTTATTCAAAGGTTGCACGCAACGACGACATCATCAAGACTCGGACTTCGGATTTTTTCTTGTTTTAGTGTTAACTCCTTTTTCAAATGCAACGCTATTGCATACGCCTTGCATTTGAGGGGGGGGTGTTAAGGAGATAGAGTTGTATTAGGATATAGAGTTTGTATTCTATTCCATATATGCCTTATCTCTATGTGGCATATCCTCTTGTACTCTTCTATATATATGGCCCTTTGAGTCTCATATCAATACACACAATATTCATAACAGTATTATCTGTAAATTCCCACTAAAAACTCCATTGTTGCAGGATGGAGAATCTGGCTGGAGCAGCCTGCACAGAGCACTTCATTTTGGCCACTTGTGTGTTGCTGGTGTTCTTCTGCGGTTTGGTGCGTCCCTCACTTTGGAGGACACGAAGGGTCGTACACCTATTGATCTTCTCTCTGGTCCTGTGTCACAGGCCAATGGGGATTCTACTGAATCAGGTAGCGTACCTTTCTTCAGTTTCTAAGAAACAGTCAAGTTGTCTGATCTCCAATTTTATTCAGTTCTCTGGTGTCCTTTTGGCAATATTTCATTAGGGTTTGCTTTACAAAATCTTTAATATCTTTTTCATTTTAGTTACAACGGAAGTCTTCAGTTGGGGAAGTGGGACAAACTATCAGCTGGGAACTGGCAATGCCCACATACAAAAACTGCCGTGCAAAGTAGATGCCTTGCATGGGTCATACATCAAAACAATTGCTGCATCAAAGTTCCATAGTGTAGCAGTTAGTTCTGATGGTGAATTATACACATGGGGATTTGGTCGAGGTGGTCGTCTTGGTCATCCGGATATTCATAGGTAAGCAATCGCACCTTATTCTAAAAGATTTTTTTTTAATATAAGGGATGGCAATGGTTATCCCTACATGAATGATGAATTTATTGGTAACTTTTCTTATATGTATAGATTTTAGCAAGTTATTGATGAAGCCTAAAGTTGCTAAATTTTATGCCGACGGTAGTTGAGAAATAAGGTCTCTGGCTTTTGCTGTTTAAATTCCCATGCTGTTAAGGAAGTTTATATTGTGCCATTACAACCACCATTTTGTTGCAGTGGCCAGACGACGGCTGTGATTACCCCTCGCCAAGTGACAGTAGGATTAGGCAGTAAACGAGTGAATGTTGTGGCTGCAGCAAAACATCATACTGTGATTGCTACAGAGTTTGGGGAATTGTTTACCTGGGGATCAAATAGAGGTTTGTGTGATGCGTCTTAAATGCATTTCCAGCAACACGGATTTTGCACACATGTCATGTTCTTTTAGCCCTTACTACTATTATGTTCTCCTTATGGCTAACCAAACGCTCTCAATGGTGCAGAGGGTCAGCTTGGTTACCCTTCTGTAGATACCCAACCTACACCAAGGCGTGTTAGTTCCCTCAAACCAAGGATAATTTCTGTTGCTGCTTCAAACAAGCACTCAGCTGCGGTTGCTGAGACTGGTGAGGTGTTCACCTGGGGTTGCAATAAGGAGGGCCAGCTAGGTTATGGCACTTCAAACTCAGCATCCAATTACATTCCAAGAATGGTAGAGTATTTGAAAGGAAAAGTATTTAAAGGTGTATCTGCAGCAAAATATCACACGCTAGTGTTAGGAGCTGACGGTGAGGTAAGTTGGTACTGGCTGAAACTTGATATTTTATACACATTGTTCTAACATCAAGAAAGTTAACAGACCTGATGATGTCATCCTCTTTTGCAGGTGTTCACTTGGGGTCATCGCCTTGTGACCCCTCGCCGTGTTATAATAGCTAGATGTCTTAAGAAGGGTGGAAATACAAATCTGAAGTTTCATCGTATGGAGCGACTTCAGGTGATCTCAGTGGCTGCTGGAGTGATGCACAGTACTGCTCTAACAGCTGATGGTGCTCTTTTCTACTGGGTTTCGTCGGATCCTGACTTAAGATGCCGACAGGTTTGGTTGTTACTTGTTAAGGTACTAATCTCTACAGCTAAGCTATGTGTGTCATGTTTACATTTAAACATTTTCTGTACAGATATTCTCAATGTGCGGAAGGAATGTTGTGAGCATCTCGGCTGGAAAGTACTGGACCGCAGTGGCTACATCAACTGGTGATGTTTTTATGTGGGATGCAAAGAAACGTAAGGATGAAACCCCATTATTTACTCGAGTGTATGGTGTTAAGCGAGCAACATCAGTTTGTGTTGGTGAAACGCATATGCTTGTGCTCTCTAGTATATACCACCCTGAGTATCCACCCAAACCCAAAATCCAAGGCAAAAAAACCTTGTCAGAATGGTATGGTGGAATGGAAGAGTTGGATGAAGACATCCTGTTTAATGATGTCCAGCCTGAAATTGGTATATCTGTAAGCAACGGTGAAATGAGCAAAGGCATACCCAGTCTGAAAAGCCTCTGTGAGAAAGTTGCAATTCAGTATATGATGGAGCCGAAGAATAGTATACAACTTCTTGAAGTTGCTGATTCCTTGGAAGCCAAGGAGCTCAAGAAGCACTGCGAGGTAATGCATTGGTGTGCTGCAGCTTACAAGCACTAACCATTTTGTTACCACATATTGATCTGTTTTCATCCTTTTGTCCATGCCTAGTTAATTTTCATATAGTGATTCCTGATACTCTATTATTCAATGTCATGCAGGATGTTGCTATTCGCAATCTTGATTACATTTTCACAGTGGCAGCTCCTTCAATTATGAATGCTTCTCCCGAAATTCTTGCAAACTTAGAGAGATTGCTGGATGAAAAATCCTCGGAGCCCTGGAGTCACCACCGTCTTCCCACAATGACAGCTACTTATCCTGCTGTCATTGATAGTGATGGAGAGGGAGATGAAGCAGGAGGATTCCTTAGGTTCAGGGACAGTCAGAAGTCTGCAGCAAAGCCATATGGAATATCAAGTTATGAGAACTTCCTTCAGAAAGACAGCAATGCTGAACAAGCTGTCTCCAAGCAGATTAGGGCACTTCGTAAGAAACTGCAGCAGATTGAAATGCTCGATGCTAAACAACTGGATGGTCATCAGCTTGACAATCAGCAACTAGCAAAGCTCGAGTCTAGGGCTGCCCTTGAAAGTGAACTTGCAGAACTTGGCTTTCCCTCAAAAGCATACTCAAGACCTTCCTCGGTTTGCCTACCAGAAGGAAGGGCAAGCAGAAAACCTGAGGGTTCTAAGAAACAGAAGCGGAAAAGCAAGCAGGCAGTGCATCAGACTTCCTCTGTGAAAAGCGAGGCCAAGGATCAAAGCCACATTAGGGAGCTTCCAGAAGTCTTATTAGCCCATGGCTCTTCAGAAAAGGTTAGATGCTTTGATGTTGTAACTCCTGTCTTATGATTTCTTTATGGTTTCTTGTCTTTCTTAGGTTCTTTCAGTATTAAATATTGTTTTTGTGTAGTTGTGCTTATTTTTATGAGGTCTCATGTCTGTATCCTAGCTGTTAGCAAATTTTGGGTATATGTTAGCCATTATCTTGTCGTGCTTGTTTGACTAGGATTTTGCATCTTTGCTTTTCTTGAGGCCGACTTTCTGTTGTGTGGTCTTATAAGACCCAAAGCTGAGAGGCCATGCCTAACTTTATTCTTTTGGTACCTGTTCTGTGCATTGCTTGCATGGAAGGCTAAGTATTTGATCCTGTACAGAATCTTGTTTTGTGCATTGCTTGCATGGAAGGCTAAGTATTTGATCCTGTACAGAATCTTGTTTCTTTCTTTTAATTTAAGGTAGGATCCTGTCTTTGTTGGTATTTCATTATAACTCTTGTCTTTAATCATGGTTAATATGAATTGCATTCATACACAATGCGTCAAGTTGCTGTTTTGTTAATTACAGATGTGTACTTTTCATTGCTTATTCATGATTTGCCTACTATGTTAAAGAAAGCATTGTTACTCATAAATTCTATGTTCAAGCAGGAAGTGCGTGCCACTGATCCAATCAAACCCTCAGAGGATGTCGCTTTTAATAACACAAAAGCCATCTCTTGTCCATTAGAGAACAAAGCTTCCCGGCCAACTTCATCAAAGAAGAAGAATAGAAAAGGTGGCTTGTCGTTGTTTCTTAGTGGTGCTCTTGATGACACCCCAAAACTAAGTCTGCCTAGTCCTCCTGTTGTTCCTGTCGCACCAAAGCATGAAGGACCTGCCTGGGGTGGGGCTAAGATAACAAAGGGACCTGCTTCCCTTAGAGATATTCAAAGCGAGCAGAGGAAAATAAACGAGCCGATCTCGACCAAGGCAAAAGACCACTCTGAGGATTCACCTGACAGTGCTGGGCGTGTGCGGCTTTCTTCATTTATGCCAGATGCACGTTCAAGTCCAATAGCTGTCACGCCTGCTCGTGCAGTGCCTGCTTCTGAAGGGGATTGGAGCACACCGCCTTGGTCCTCTTCAGCTACCTCACCCAACGTATCACGGCCTTCACTTAGGGACATACAGATGCAGCAGGTTGAGCTCATGTTACCTAGAGATGAAAGAATATTTTCTTATATGGAATTACCAATAGCAAAGGCAATTCCATTTTCAATCATATGCCTCTGATCCAAAACCAATTGATTTTTGAGCAGGAGAAACGGCACCATGGCATCTCCCACAGTCCAAAAACCCAGACATCAGGATTTGCTATACCATCCCAGGGCACTGCACCAGAGGTTGGTGGCACGAAGGACAGCGTTCCCAATCGCTGGTTCAAGCCAGACACAGATGCTCCGTCGACCATCCGCTCAATCCAGATTGAGGAGCAGGCGATGAAGGACTTCAAGCGCTTCTACAGCAGCGTGAGGATCATCAAGCCACAGATCTAGTGATGAACCGCGGCCTCTCCGAAGATTTACTGATCTCCTTTAGGCTCACCAGGCTCACCTCTCATTTTAATTTTCAATGTACATTTAATTGTACAGTCAGTTTCCATTAACTGTAGGCTCCTTTAATCAAATAAAGTTGAAAGATTCTCTTTGCTTTCGTTTTCGCAGAAGTGATCTCATTTAGCTGTGGCAGATGGATGTATAGGTCCTGTGAGATCACCTGCTTGGTTTTAACTTCTGTCAATGCTTTTTCCCACCAAAATCTCTTTGGTTGATGCAATCAAAACTCATAAACTGGGCTGCTGCAGTCAGGCACTTGCCATCTCTTTTATTTATTTTAATCCTCACTTTGGCCCTATGCTTCTCTGGTTGACTGATTGGTGTGTAATACTGATCCAGTTTTCAACTGCAAAATGCTGTAAGTTCTATCTTCGCAAGCTTCCCTGGAACTATTTTTGTGCAGTATATACTTTTGTCATGTTTGTGGAGCCAATGCTGGGAAAGTGTAACAGTCACCAGACTTTGCTTTTTCCCTTGTTTCATGAGTTTTTAGGTTCTGCTCCTTTCGGCTCTAGCTTCTGGTTTCTGGCTTATTTTTCACTATTCATAAATTTCGTCTTTTTAAGAACTTTTAACTTTTTTTGAGCGTTTTTGCCAGTTTTTTTCCCGTATTCGTTTGCGTTGTCCGTGATGAGCTAGCATATTTTGTCTATTTTTAAATTTAATTACGCCAAATAAGCCACCTTCAGCTACAGTAAAATTTCAGCTGCTACAGTGCAATTTCAGACATAAGCCGTAGCTTTTCAGTCCAACTGAACAGTAGTTTACACATACTGTAGCTTTCGCTCAATAGTCAAAATAATATGCCTACCCGTCTATGCGCCACTATTTCTTTGCCCCAAAAGTGGAAACAGCAAGACGAGGACTGCAGCTCATGTGCTCCCAAAACCTTGCGTACTAACGGTAGTATGGTACCCATATTCAGCTGGTTATTCTTTGCCCCTTGCCGACAGCAATAATATTCAGGCTATAGGCAATTAGGCATGCTTCATCTAGCTTAAAGTTCGCTAATAAGCTAGCTGGAGCATAGTTGGTCTTCAGCTTACAAACTCAAAAAAAAAAAATCAACCTCTCTAGCTTAACAGAAAAGCAGCTGCAAATTACTCGGTGACCCCGTAACAAAAACATAGGCCCCATTTTAAACGCAAGAAATCAGTAAAAATCCTTATCCTACGTAACTAGAAAATCGATGCCACCATTGCTTGATGACATAATTCTTAAAACATCCTAGCTTCTTACAGTCGATAAGCTAAACCTATTTATAGCCTGAAACTCAACCAATCAAGCTCTAAGCATTTCGCGTTAGTTGATTTTGTGCAACATTTATGCAAGGGCATAATGATCATGTGCAGTGCAGGTGAGGGTTAGGGTGTGGGCGGCAGGACGGGGACAAGGAACGGGAATGGTCGGTGGGGATGGCCTCAACTTTTTCCCTCCCTTTTTCTCTCTTGTGGCTCACTCTGCTTTAGCCATTTTCCAACCAAATCTTACAGCGAAACGTGAGCAGCAAAGGCATGCAATTGCAGAGCCGTTTCACGTAGTGCCTGCTCGTTTCACACACACGCACACAAAGGGAGGAGGAGATTTGGAATCTTGATCTGTCCATCTCCTCATCGATCCTCATCTTAAAGTGAGCCGCTAGTGTTTGAGGTCCATGTCAGAAAGCAGCAAAGTATATTTTTGCCTGGTAGATTCCAGATCCTCTGTGGGGGATGCTGCTTTGTGACCTGGGTTGATTTGCCATGAATAGTTTGGTCTCTGTTCATGTGCAGATGGTGCATGGCGGCATGCGTAGATTCTGAATTTAGATTTTGCAGAGTTCTTAAGTACGGTAATTTGTATGGTGGTGGAGTACAACGTGTGCACCAACTTAGAGAGCATGCTAGATAGATGTAAGGGTGGACCCGTAGGTGCATATATTTACTCCCAATTCTAGTTTGTCATGGTAGTGGTGGTATTTGATACTCCATACAAAAAAAAAGGGAATGCTCTTATAGTATTTGTCATAAAATGGGCTGCTAGAGCTAGAAGGTGTCTAGGGGAGATGACGGCGTTGCTCGCAGGGCCCATGTGCGTTCACGGCGGTGCCCCGTGGCCGGGGCTAGGAAGAAAAGGGGTGTTAGCACAGGAGGAGAATGGAGGGGAAAAGAAGGCGTGCAAGAGCAAGATAGGAGTTAGGAGAATTCGCCTGAATGGTCAGTAGAAGCGGAGAGGCTTTGAGGTGGGCCTGTGACGGGAGCTGTGGGTGGTGAGGCAGTTGGACACGACAATGCTCCATGGAGAAAGGGAGATGCGAAATTGGGGTGAGGGAATATAGAGGATGGTGTGGCAATGCTCTAGTGCGGGTTAATTGGAAGGAGGCTCACTGGACGATGTTTGACAGCGGTGGCGGCAGATTCCGATCGGAGGCGAGGAAGATGGTCACACACTTTGTTACAATTGATGGAAGGTGAAATTAATTGAGGGCTTTTGCTCGTGGTGTCGAGGAACACAAAATGACGCGAAGGATTTGTGAGGATACTCATGGATTTGATGGGAACGGCGTGCTCGAGTCCAGTAGCAATGGCGGTAGTGGCTCTATTTCCTTCACAAGAGAGACCTTGAGGGGAGAAGGGGAAGAGGAGGATATAGCACGGCCGACTAAGCGGTTTTGGGCCAACGCAGCCCCCCATAAGGTCCTTGTCCTGATTGCACCGCCTCCTTCTCTTCCTGCTCTGCAACCTAAAGCTACCCTACGGCTAAGCCGGCGGTTAGCTCAGACACGTCCATGTACATTGATGACCTCGAGGCGAGCGTGGCAGAGTAGTTGCTCTACGTGGTCTTCTACCAGGTCGCACCCATCACGTCCGTCTGTGTCTGTTGTGTCATCGTGGGAGTGGCTAGCTCGGGCTTGAGAGAGAGAGGTAAAGAGAGGTAGAGAAAGGAGGAAGAAGAAGGGCTTACCGGCTGACATATGGGCCCCACCCGACTCAACCAGCAACTGATGCATTGGTTGCCACATCAGTGAAAACAATCTCCGTGTCATATTAAAACTGGGGTAGGAAGGGCGGAAGGGGTAATGTGGACGGTTTTGAGAGTTCGGGATTGTAAAGTGAACGGTTCCATAGTTTAGGGTTGAAGATCAAACCGAGGCCAGAGTTCAGGGTTGAGAAGTGGAATTTTTTTTTTCTTTTCAATATGTTCTCAAACTTATTGCCGATGCAATGCTCGATTTAACAATGTAATTTGTTTTCCACAAGGCATAATCGAAAACTACAACTATTTTGTTAGCAAAATTGCATGGTGCAGTGTATCTTGTCCTACCCTACGTGGAAAGACAAGGTAATGTTGAAATAAACTCGTCAGCCACAGAACGTATTGCTTTAGGAAATATATACTCCTACACTAGCTCACACTATAGTATTATACACATTTTCTTTCTGAAGGAATATAGTCCTATACACATTCCATTTTAGCACAGATGACATACTTTACAATATACAACTGCTGCTTGCACATGAAGATAAGCACCTTCATTTCACACCCTACACGGCTAGCTACACACTCGTATACTCCTTTCTTTCTTAACACCTAAACAATAAGCAAGAAAGCAGCAACAAGTATTCCTCTTAAACAAGTATTCGTCTCATGCTCGCGCGCGCACACACTAGAGAGTACACGTCTCGATCTGTAGCTCCATGCGACCGGAGCTCACCGGCGCCTCAGCGTTGCACTGGCCGGAACGGTAGAGAGGGAGAGGTGTTCGCCGACGACATCGGTCGGCGATCGAACGCGATGGCGGCGACGATGAGGAAGCTGGTGGTGGAGGTGGTGGAGGCGCGGAACCTGCTGCCCAAGGACGGCACGGGCACGTCGAGCCCGTACGCGCGCGCCGACTTCGACGGGCAGCGCCGCAAGACGCGCACCGTGGCGCGCGAGCTCAACCCGGCGTGGAACGAGGCGCTCGAGTTCAACTTCCCCGGCGTCGTTGACCCAGTCGCCGGCGAGCCGCTCGAGGTGGCCATCTTCCACGACGTGCGCATCGGCCCCAGCCGCCGCAACAACTTCCTCGGCCGCGTCCGCCTCGACGCGCGTCAGTTCGTGCGCAAGGGCGAGGAGGCGCTCATCTACTTCCCACTCGAGAAGAAGAGCTTCTTCAGCTGGGTGCGCGGCGACATCGGCCTCAAGGTCTACTACGTCGACGAGCCCCTCGCGCCGGAGCCGGTCCAGGACCCGCCTGCCGGTGACCCCGCCGCCGCTGCAGAGGCGGCTAAAGAAGCATCGCCACCGGCTCCCGATGCTCCTGCGGCTTCTGTGGATCCACCGCCGGCGCAGACAGAGGAGCCGACGCCACCGGCAGCGGCTCCGGAGACAGAAGCAGTAGAAGCACCACCAGCCGTCGATGATGGCACCACGGAGAAGCCAGCGGAGACAGACACGGCAGCTCCGGCGCCGGAAGATGCACCGGTAATGACTTCGGAGGCGGTTCCGGCTTCAGAGGAAGCGGCGGCGGATAAGCCGCCGGAAGAAGAGCCGAAATGGACACCGCCACCGCCGCCCACACCAACACCAATGCCGCGGCAGGTGCCGGTGCGGCGGCCGCCGCCTCCACCGGAGGAGCCGATGGAGCGATCCAAGCACGACCTGGTCGACAAGATGCCGTACCTGTTCGTTAGGGTGGTGCGCGCGCGGGGGCTCCCGTCGGGGACGCACCCGCACGTGCGCGTCGCCGCCGGCGGCCGCCACGCGTCCACTCGGGAGGCGCGCCGCGGCGCCTTCTTCGAGTGGGACCAGACCTTCGCCTTCGCGCGCGATCCGGTCACCGACTCGCCGGGCCCCACGCTCGAGGTCTCCGTGTGGGACCTCCCGCCCGACGCCGACGTGTCCGTCGCCGATGACCGCCACTTCCTCGGCGGGCTCTGCTTCGACACCGCCGACGTGCACGCGCGGGACCCGCCCGACGGGCCGCTCGCCACTCAGTGGTACAGGCTGGAGGGCGGGCGCCGCCTCGCCGGCGCCGACCTGATGGTCGCCACGTGGGCGGGCACGCAGGCCGACGAGGCCTTCGTCGAGGCGTGGAAGGCGGACTCCCCAACGTCGTCGGCTGCGGCCGCGGCCGCGTCGCGCGCCAAGGTGTACGTCTCGCCCAAGCTCTGGTTCCTGCGCCTCACCGTCATCGAGGCGCAGGACACGCTTACGGCGCCGCCGCCCCGGGACTCAGGCATCGCCGTGCGTGGGACCCTGGGCTTTCAGGCGCTCAAGACACGCACCACGCCAGTGACCCGTAACGGCGGGCCGGCGTGGAACGAGGACCTGGTGTTCGTCGCCGCCGAGCCGTTCACCGGCGACGACTGCCTCGTCATCTCCCTCGAGGTGCGCCAAGGCAAGGAGTCCTTCCCCGTGGGTTCGGCCAGCATCTCGCTCGCGACCATCGAGAGGCGCGTCGACGACCGGAAGGTGGCGTCCAAGTGGTTCGACCTGCTCCCGTCCGACGAAGTCATGAGGAAAGTGGGCAAGAATGCGGCCATGCGCATGCACGTCGGCCGGCTGCACGTGCGCGTGTGCCTCGATGGGGGCTACCACGTCGCCGACGAGCCGCCGTACGCAAGCAGCGACTTCCGCCCGTCGGCGAGGCAGCTGTGGCGCCCACCCATTGGCGTCGTGGAGCTCGGCATTGTCGGGTGCAAGGGCCTCCTGCCGATGCGCACCGCCGACGGCAAGGGCTGCACGGACGCGTACGTCGTGGTCAAGTACGGTTCCAAGTGGGCGCGCACGCGCACCATTTCGGACAGCTTCGACCCGGCCTGGAACGAGCAGTACACGTGGCCGGTGTACGACCCATGCACCGTGCTCACAGTCGGCGTGTTCGACGACCCGCCACCGTCGCAGCCGTCGGACGGCGGGAATGACGCCGCGTGCTCGCGGCCGATGGGCAAGGTTCGCATACGGCTGTCCACGTTAGAGAGCGGCCGCGTGTACCGTGGCACGTACCCGCTCATCATGATGCTGCCCACTGGCGCGAAAAGGATGGGCGACGTCGAGCTGGCCATCCGCTTCGCCGCGTGCGGGTCGGCGCTCGACGTGCTCCACATGTACGGCCGGCCGGCGCTGCCGACGATGCACCACCTGAGTCCGATCCCGGCCGTGAACCGCGAGGCGCTGCGGCTGGCCGCGGCGCGCATCTCGGCGGCGCACCTGGCGCGGTCGGAGCCGCCGCTGCGGCGAGAGGTGGCGACGTGGATGCTGGACGCCGCGGAGCCCCGCGGATTCAGCATGCGGAAGCTGCGCGCCAACTGGAACCGCGCCGTGGCCGCGCTCTCGTGGGTGGCCGACGCGGCGCGGTGGGTGGAGGACACGCGGTCGTGGCGCAACCCTACGGCGACCATGATGGCCCACGCCGTGCTCGTCCTCCTCGCGTGGCACCCGGACCTCGTCGTGCCGACGCTCACGCTCCACGTTGCCGCCGTCGGCGTGTGGAAGTACCGCCGCAGGCCGCGCGGGCCGGCGGCGCACCCGTGCGTGCGCGCGTCCATGGCGGAGGCGCCGGACAGGGAGGAGCTGGACGAGGAGTTCGACACGATACCGAGCGCGAGGCCGCCGGAGGTGGTGCGCGTTCGGTACGACCGCGCCAGGATGGTCGGCGCGCGGCTGCAGACGATGGTCGGCGACGTTGCGACGCAGGCGGAGAGGCTGCAGGCGCTCGTGTCGTGGCGCGACCCGCGCGCCACCGGGATGTTCGTCGCGCTGTCCGTCGTCGTGGCCATCGTGCTGTACATGGTGCCCATCAAGGTGGTGGCCGTCGTCGCCGGGTTCTATTACCTCCGGCACCCGATGTTCCGGGACCGGATGCCGGCGTCGGTGATCAACTTCTTCCGGCGGCTACCTTCCATGTCTGAACGAATCATGTAGGATCCGGCAAGCAGTGACAATGCGGCATGAGTTGGATAATGGATACCACTGTCAAACTAGGCTCCATGGAATGCCACAGATCCGCGATGTCTTCGTGAATGGTAATATGCAGTTGCAATTGCACACTGTCGTAGTTAATTTATAATTCAGTGCTAGAACAGAATAAAAAATTCGTTACGTATAAGAAATCAGCTTTGCATGAATCTTTCATTAGTAGTACTAGTAATTTTGGATGGATTATCTATTGAAGGATTCGATGGATTTAAATTTGATGGTCTTACTTGATGGACGCATGAGCCAAGAGAGGAACTTCTGTGTCAGCAAAATCGAGACATTTCGAACAAGAACAGGGTATTTATCAGCAAACTAAGGCAAACTTGACTACTGCTAGGGGAGGGTCTCCGCACCACCTCGGAGCGATGGTACCCGTAGGAGAGCCTACCTCAAGCCTAGTCCCCAAGTCAACCTCGGGGAGAGATATGTGAAGCCGACTCTAGAGAGACCCAAAAACCAACCCTGGACGAGGTACGAAAGATCCGCCCTGGAGGGGCCTGGAGCCAACTTCGGACGGAATACGCAAGGCTAATCCTAGGAGGGTTCAGGACCAACCTCGGATGGAATATGCAAGACCGATCCCCTAGGAGAAGTATGCAAGACCAACCTTGGGAGGGTCTAGGGGTGACCCCAAACCGGCTCTAGGGTCTCGAACGTGACGGAACCCGCGCAGAGCAAAAAACATATATACCCCTAGGAGTAAACTAGCCCCTAAGAGCAAACTCGTGACTTCATACGCCCATCTCTCTCCCCCTATAAATAGCACACCTTGTGGTGGGAGAGGGGCCATTTTGTGTAACTTTAAACTCCTATATTGAATACACTTGGTAGTTATGTATTTCTCTTTGAGTCCTTTCGCACCTTCAGCAGTCTTCGCATCCGACCGAA
Source organism: Dendrocalamus latiflorus (assembly GCA_017311315.1). Taxonomy (NCBI): domain Eukaryota; kingdom Viridiplantae; phylum Streptophyta; class Magnoliopsida; order Poales; family Poaceae; genus Dendrocalamus; species Dendrocalamus latiflorus. Next base: position 3,905,877 of record CM029630.1, on the reverse strand, counting down.
GGTGGCTCTAAGTTTACCACTATGCTGTTTTGCTACGATGAGATTATAAGCATGCCAGAAATGGAAACCACCCGATTGCCAATTTACACGAAAAATATCAGCAGTATAAGTATTCAACTAATTATCAACATGGTAAACCATGGTAAAAAAACACAGAGAAACTGGGGAGGGGGGGGGGGTGTTGGGAATCTGTAAAAAGAATTGCTATGATCTCTGGTAGCAGACAATACAAAGATGACCTAATAAGACTATGCAAAAATTGCAACTTCGTCGGCTGAATTACCAGTCATGAAGCATTTCTTCGCACCCTCCGGCTGCTCGAACGGGAAGCACCTGATGGTGGCACTGGTCTCTTCTTTCACCTTCAGCTCATCAGCGTCGCTAAAGTTTACCACAAATCAATCAAACTGCCGAAAGCATAAACAATGGCCTCCTTCAGTTCTCCATATGAGCTTACATCAACTATATTACCGCGAGTGAAAAAGCACTTATTAGTTCAGAACAAATTTGTCTGAAAAGGAGTGAAAAGGCACACAAAGAAGAAAAGGAACCCATAAAAGAATCCATATTTTGTACGACAAACACACAAATATTCTTGTTATGTGGTGCTAAAATTAATATCAGCATGCAGTCATTTACTACTAGCCTCTAGCAAGAAAAATACCCAACCAAGATAGCCCCTTGCAGGACAATTCATATTCAGAATACCTTACTTTACAACAAACCAACAAAGTATTTGGTAACTATATAACCAATAGTTTATCATGTGTCCAAGCTTCTGACGTTAAAATATTTATTATGCCTATGGGGAAGGGTGGTACACATACAACATGCAATAAATTGGCCATAAGAGCAAACTAAACCTTCATTAAGACAAGTTGTTCATGCATTGAAAGCAAATACCTATCACGGAATGCGATGGCCTTCTGTAAAAGGGATGCTTGGATTTCCTCTAGGCGGCCTTTTATATGGCCCACCAGTATTGATGGTTCCATAGATACTCCAAACTCCTTTCCTTGCTTTCCAGGGACATCCCGCCTAGAAATCACAACGCTCTTATTTGTGACATCATGGGGGCCAATTTCAATTCTTACAGGAACTCCCTGTTAAATCAATGGAAGAAAATGTCAGAAACAAGCCTATGTAAACAAAAAAAGAAGGGAAGAAACTCCATCAAGACATGTCTATTTAAATTCTCCGATACAAAACAAGGGAAACTAAGCACAGAAAGTTAATAATTTAATCTTAATTACATTGGTCATACTGCTGGTCAGTATATTGCAGGCATTACTCTTGAAAAGGATGGCAATTATTAGAACGCGATCTTTTCCATGTGGTGGCATGAGACATTGTTTTGGGCAATCAAAATGGACTACTTTCAGCCAAGGAATATAAGCTGACATGTTCCATCAAATTAGACTCAAAGCAAGATTTGATGCATATAGCCATGCAATACAGACTAAAATACAGAAAAAAGGGGGGTATTGGATTTTCTTAATGGAAGCATACAAATCTCAATATCTCAATATGGTAAAAACAGAAAAAAAAAACTGAACTGGAATTCCACTTCATGGGCAAAAGTGATTACTTTCATCTCATAAAAGTTAACCTTCCATCCGGGTGTCCGCATCTCTGAGTCATCCACTTTGACTCTGATTCCTGCTTCTTTGAGTGTTTTGAACTGAAGTTACAGCTTCCATAACAGCACCCTTTTCATCACCTTTTTTTCCAAATAGGCACTATTACAATCTGCGTTAAACAGAAACATTCTTAAATTCTACTGGCATGTGTATGGATTTGAAAACTGAAACAGGTAACAACAGTACCACACTAAGTAAAACTCTGCAGAAAGAAAGGACGTCAATTTTAGTTGGCTTTTAATCCATTTTTTACAGGGGAATAGAAGATAGTAGATACAAGAGGAGGAGGAAAAACTATCAGGTCAAGCCTGAGCTTTGTGTGCATAAAAGCATGTAAACAATCAATGGAAAAAGACCTGAATGGGTGCAATCCTTGGCGGAAGAATTAAACCAGCATCATCACCATGGGTCATGATAATCCCGCCAACGAACCGAGTGCTAATAGCCCAAGAAGTCTGCCAAACGTGCTCAATATTTCAATTTGACCATTTTCGTCCATAAACTGCAGACAAAGGGGAAAATCAAAATCATGGCTGTAGCTAAAGCAACATCAGCATTCCGCAAACAAGAAACAATGAAGGTGATGCTGAATGCACTATCTGGGAGTACTCTGGCTGAACGGCTTGCAATAGGAATTGCTTATAGCAGCGGTAACATAGGAATCCATGTATATATTAAATGGATCAAAGGAAGTTACACGGACATGAAGGCAGTTGGTAAACAGTAACCTGTGTTCCCAAGGCACGGGAAAAGTTCTGGCCAAGGTTGTGACTGGTTCCAGCTCGTAAGGCCTTCCTGTCACCCATCATAGCTTCTATAGTGTAGGTCCTATTAGCACCAGCAAATGTCTCCGCTCTTGATTTCCTGTCCGGAATAACTGGGATTGCAGCTTGCTCATAAGCAGATTTGGTATATACACCAATCATCTGCATCGCCTGCAGAGCAATAAGAAATGGAGAAGATGACAGTGCATGAGAACCTTTCATTGTTTCAACCTTTTATCATAACATGAAAGGTACTGAAAAAGTTAACAGAAGCAAAAGGATCTTGTGGAATGATAAAACAAACCTCCTTCTCTGCTTCTTCAAGGGTGGCATGAGCTGTATGGCCTTCTTGACATAAAAATTCAAGAGTTCTGATGAATGGCTTAGTCCTCATTTCCCATCTTGTGACATTAGCCGACTAGAATAGTAAGCAATATTTAGTACAGTAAATGATAGTGGACGTGTCAATCCAAGTCTGCCAATGGAGTTACCTGATTAATCATGAGAGGAAGATCACGATAGCTCTGAATCCATTTAGTGAACATGTGATTTACGATGTTCTCACTTGTTGGTCTTACCTACAAAGCCCTCAAGAGTGGAAGTGCAAAAAAGTTCAGCTTTAGACGCAATCCACTCACAGAATTAATCATGATATATTCATAAGCATTGTTCCAAGAGAATATTGTGTTCTATATCCAGTAGCTTCATAAGACTAGAGGAAAGTATTACCACAAGCTTTTCCTCTAGCTCCTTTCCTCCTCCAATGGTAACTAATGCAAGCTCTGGGCTAAACCCTTCAACATGACTGACCTCCTTCTCTATAAATGAGTATGGTATGAACTGATACAATACAAGAGGACAAGAATAAGAAACTATAGCTAGGGAAGTGGCAACAAGGGAGTCTAATTCAGATGAAGCATGAGACAAGCTCTAAGTGAAGAAAAAGTTACGCCAAGTACAGGAAAGGTCCGATACAATAAAATATGATATAACGAAGATAATAACCACATATCTTTCTAATGTCTTTAAGATGGACATTAGTACATGCTTCCTCTGATTATGAAACAATGTAGACTTTACTTTCCAAGAGTCACTTTGCATATATTGGAAGTAAGCTACTTTATCTGGAAAGCTACATTATCTGGAACATGCACTTAGGATTCACTAATCCTGCCTAGTGTCCACAGAACAATATCTTCATCAAGGCAACATCAAATGATATGCCTTTTGGCTCTTCTTTGTGCCTGTTTTACATCCCAAAACAATTTAACAGCCAGCAAACTGCATTTTAGGTATGAAGATCACAACATCAGTGATAGATAGACAAGCCAACACATACACTGCTAATTTTACAAAAGGATTCTATTTTATGATATCCCCAAACTGCAGAACTAAACTACAGTATGTGACACTTCATCATTCACGCATAAGCCTTTGTAAATTCTAGTGGTAATAAGAAATGAATTGTGCTGCGTTAACAAGCGACATATCCACCAGAATCGCAGAGCTAGCATTACCACATAGAACAGAAGAAACAAACTTACTTCTTGATCGATCAAAACAAAAAAGCAGAAACATGCTCTATTGCTATGCGTACCTGAGGGAAGTACATGTTGCTGTGCCCTGTCTCCTTGAACTTCACATTCAAATAATCCTACAACCAAAAAACAGCGAGTATATTCAAACCTTGCACTAAAGATAGCACTAAAAAGTCTACAAGAAAACACAAATTAAAGTGTCATGCCGGGAAGTGTGAACTCAAGTTGCCAATCCAAAGTATGGAATCTACAACTGCAACTAAATTAAAGGCTAAGGTAGTGCTAAAATTACCATAATTCGCACACCAAAAGTAAGTTCACAGTTTTCACAAAGCTTCAAGCATTACTACTCAGTAACACCAGCAACTATCATTCTTATGTACATCCGCAATGTGAACTTCAACCCAACAAACACAGGCACTAACGCGCCCACAGAGTGAAGAAAGCAGACGCAGGAGGTCGCGTAGCGAGCAGGACTGTATGAAAGGAGCACTAGCCTGGATGGCCTCCCAGATGGCGTATCCGTAGGGGCGGATGACCATGGTGCCCCGCACGGGCCCGTAGTCCGCGAGCTCCGCGGCCGCGATCACGTCCGTGTACCACGCGTTGAAGTCCACCGACCGCGGCGTCACCTGCCCCTTCCTGTCGCAGCCGCGGGTCTCCGGCGGGGCGGGCGCCGCGGCGCCCGTAGCCGCGGCCGCGTGGCGGCGTGGCTCCGCGAGGCAGAGGGCCTCGCCGACGTCGCCACGTGGAGGCGGCGGAGCAGGGCCAGCCTGGCCGCCTGGGCGAGCATCGAGGGGAGGCGCAGCAGCGACGCCATTCGAGGGTGCAGCCGCACAGGGGATGGGTTCGTTGGATTGGGGTGTTGCTGCGCGTACGCTTGTGCTATAACCTGATGGATTGGGCTTTGTGGGACGCTTCGTGTTGGAAGCCCAACTCGTCCCAGATTATAGCGAAATCGACCGGCCAGGTTCATTTCAGCGAATTGCCCCCCCCCCCCCCCGGTCTCCTCCTCGTCAACGGCGGCCGGCGCCGCCGCCTCGACCAAGAACTCGCTTTAAGGTGACGACTCAACGAGAGAGTCAGTGAGGGAGGGAGAGGAGAAGTGGAGAAAGGCGAGCTGGGCTCGGTCGCGACCCTCGGTGCTCTTCTCTCCGCACTGTATACGGTAAGTCCCATGGCTTCTTTGCCCTGTCGTGCTCTCGCCCTCTGTTCTCCAGCGGAGTAGTTCTTGGTCAAGTTCAGTTTGGTAGCTTCAGGTTCAGGAGTTCAGGTGAGGAGAATGAAACTGGAATAGTGTTGCGGTTAGAGAGAGAGAGAGAGAGAGGCGAGGCGAGGCGCGGCGCGGCGGCAGGAGCGCGCGAAGGAGCTGCCTACCGTCGGCGGCAGCCGGAACCGCCTCAGTGTCGGATTACTCGTCACCTTTTCGTAGGCAAGTCCGCCTCCACCGGATTCCGGCTGCTCTGCCCCGTTGCTCGCAGGACGAGCGGCGGCGGAGGCGGCATTTTTTTTTGATAAAGAAGAGCATGTCTTCCATTAACCGTTGACTTTGGGCAAATCGCCCGAGACCAAGGCAGTCACAAAGGCGGGGACTTGGTTCATGAACATCGCTGAACCCGAGCAAACAACACTCGCCCCATACCGAGCTAGGCTATCAGCCACTTTGTTGCATGATCTTGGGCACGCCCGGATCACACAATACTCAAACGTCTCCGCAATGAAGTTTCTGATCTGACGGAGCAAAACCCCGTCGACACTCCTATCCAAATCCGTTGAGGTCAGCCCTTTTTGCAGATTTGTTGCATCTGTTTCAAGAATAACCCGGCTCATTCCCAGCTCAGCAACACGACGAAGGCTCATCAACACTGCCTGCGCTTCAGCATGCAAAGGACTCGAAACTCTCTCCAGCCTTCCACAGCCCCCTTCCAGGAATTCACCATTTTTGTCACGCGCAACAAAGCCCCATCCGCCCTCTTGTGTATTGGTCTTGAAAGATGCATCTGTATTGATTTTGTATATGTCCTCCGGAGGGGGTTCCCACTTCCAGGATCCATTCGCTCCCTTCTGGCCTATTGTTTTTTTCAGCTTTTCAAACTCCTTAACATAATAGTCAATCAAGGAGCATATTTCTGGACCCGAGGCTCTTCTTTCTCCTGCATTGACTTTGTTTCTTGCTGACCACCAACGCCACAGAAGAACCCAAACTTGCAGCTGGATCCCCGCATCAAGGCTCCATATCGTCTGCACCGTTTCTTTTGCCGTCCGACAACTAACAAGTTTTGAACGCACTTGCTCCAGCCTCATTAGCCGCCAGCACTCCTTCACTTTTTTACATTTCAAAAAAAGGTGGCCACAGTCCTCATCAACTCTATTGCACATCGGGCAGATTGTGTCACGTTTAACGCCCCTCCGAGCTATGTTCCTCCTAACAGGCAAACTGTTGTGCGCAAAGCGCCACACGAACATCCTAACTTTATTTGGAGCTTCAATCCGCCATATCCTTTTCCAATCAAAACTGGCCTCATCTCTCCTCTCCGTCCCAGACCCAGAGGCATCTCTTGCCTGCTCATGTTCCCTCTTCCACAGTGCCACTTTATAAGCTGATTTTACTGAGAAAACTCCTTTTGGGTCAAACTGCCATGCTGGCCAGTCATCCACTTCTGCATCCATTTGTAGAGCTAAAATGGTTTTCGCATCCGACTCCCAAAAGGTGTCCTTCACCAAAACCTCATCCCAATCGCCCGTAGCCGGATTCATAAGCTCAGACACCCGTGTCAACACCGAAGGTCCTCTGGGGGTTGTTATTTTGCGAGTCCTTCCAACTGGTATCCAGGGGTCAGACCAAATGTTGAGCGAATTACCATTTCCCACCCGCCACACCACTCCCTCTTTAAGCAGTTGTACTCCTTGCAGAATGCTCCGCCAAGTATATGAGATGCCCTCTCTTGCGCTACACTGCAGAATATTACTGTTGGGGAAATATTTGGCCCTTAGAACTTGACTGCAAAGAGTATCCGGGTTTGTTAGGATTCTCCACGCCTGCCGAGCAAGCATGGCTAAATTGAAGAGATGAAGATCACGGAATCCCAGCCCCCCTCCTTCTTTGGTAAGGTCAGTTTGTCCCAGCTCAACCAATGGATTTTATTTTCTTTGTTGTTCTGGCACCACCACCACCTCCCTATCATGGAGTTTAGCTCGTCACAGAGGCCTTTTGTCAGGTCAAAACACGACATGGCATATGTTGGAATAGCTTGGGCAACCGCCTTAATTAGAACTTCCTTCCCAGCCTTTGACAACAGCTTCTCTTGCCACCCCTGTATCCGCATCCAGATCTTTCTTTTAATGTATCCGAAGGCTTTCTTGCATGATTTGCCAATGGATACGGGGAGCCCTAGGTATTTCTCATTCTTTGCTTCCTGGGAGATGCATAGCTCCGTTCGGACTTGATCTTTATCCTCTTGGCTTGTGTTAGGACTGAACAAAACCGATGATTTGTCCCTATTGATCACTTGGCCTGAAGCTCTCTCATACACATCTAGAATTCTTTGCAGTTCCCTGGCATCCTCCTTCTGTGCCCGCATCAAGATAAGGGAGTCGTCAGCAAAAAATAGGTGATTTATTCGTGGCGCCTCCCTACAGACTTTAATTCCCTCAATTTGCCCTTCCTCCTGCGCTTTCTGTAGCATGGCCGACAGAGCCTCTGCACAAAGGATGAAGAGGTAGGGGCTCAATGGATCTCCTTGTCGGAGCCCCCTTTGTGGGATCACTCTGTTCGAATAGTTATCATTCACTTTGATTCGGTAGGACACAGTGGTGACGCACATCATGATACGTTCTACCCATCTTTCATGGAAACCCATCTTCTGCATCACTTTCCTCAGGAAGCCCCACTCGACCCGGTCATAAGCCTTGCTCATATCAAGTTTTATAGCAGCAACCCCCATTCTTCCTCGTTTGCGCTGATATAAGTAGTGGGTGAACTCATAAGCCAGCAGCACATTGTCCGTGATCAACCGGCTAGGAACAAAAGCACTTTGAGAAGGTGAGATTATCTCCGGTAAAATATCTTTAAACCGGTTTGCCAGAACTTTGGAGATGAGTTTGTACACCACATTGCAAAGACTTATGGGCCTAAGATCTTTCAGTTTGTCCGGTTTACTGATCTTGGGGATCAACACAATCACTGTGCCATTCCACCCTGTTGGCATAGTTCCCCCATTCAACACATCTAGCACCTCCTTTTTCACTTTGTCGCCTACCAAAGTCCAGAATTTCTTGTAGAAAACTGCAGGGATCCCATCAGTACTAGGAGCTTTCAGACCCCTCATACTTTGCAAGGCCTTCCACACCTCCGCCTCCAAGAACGGCGCCACCAGGCCCTCATTCATGGCTTGAGAGACCCGCCTTTGCACACATGCTAGAACCTCCTCCATATGATCTCCTGCAGTAGACATGAAGAGTTGTTGGTACTGATTAGCAATAAAGGTTGTTAGGTGTTTCCCCGCCACCACACCGCAGCCATCATCCACCAATTTTCCCACATGATTTTTCCGCCTTCGCTCCGACGCTTGGGCATGAAAAAACTTTGTATTACGGTCCCCTTGGGTCAACCATGAAGAGTGGGTTCTTTGTTTCCAGTACACGTGCTGTTGATCAAGCAACCTTTCCAATTTATATCGCAATCCATGTTCCTTATTAACTTGGTCTTGGCTGATCCTCCCCCTTCGACATTTCTCAAGCTCATTCTTGGCTATTTTGATCCGCTTCTCTAGCTCCCCCAGGACACTGCGGTCCCATTTCCACAATTCCGACAACAGATGTTTTTGAACCTCCATCAGACTAGCCTCCCCCATCTCGAGAGCGTTTCTCCAGGCATCCCCTACCCTAGCCTCACACTCCTCCTCCTCCATCCATCTTGCTTCAAATTTCTTCATGATCTCCATTGGTTTGTTCCAATCCTTCTTCTCCCTCCCTCCCATATCTACTATGACAGGTCTATGGTCAGAATGTCTTGGGTCGCCATTAATAACTCGAACAAGAGGGAATCTTGCTCTCCATGAGCTATTTGCCACCGCCCTGTCTAGTCTTTCCCTTACAAAACTCTCTGCTCTGTGGTGGTGGTTCCTCCAAGTGAACACATCCCCGACAAAGCCTAGGTCATGAAGGTCGCAATCTACGAGAGCTTCACGGAAGTTTTCCATACACCTTTCCGATCTTGGGGGGCCTCCCTCCTTCTCACAATTGAACATAATTTCATTAAAGTCGCCACAACACAGCCATGGCAGATCACTCCTATGCTTCAATATTCTCAGCAGCTTCCAAGTTTTCCCCTTCTCCTCACTCTTTGATTCGCCATAAATACCAGTGAATCGCCATTTAAACCCATCCTCTTCTTGCACAGTTGCATCAATGTGGTATCTTGACATACTCTCCACTGTTAACTCTACCCCTTTTCTCCAGAACAACACTAAGCCACCACCTTTACCCACGTTGTCCTTGACACACATGTTTGGCATATTTAATCTCCACCGAAACATCTCTAACCATGTGCTATTATGTTTTGTTTCAGACAAAAATAGCACATCCGGGGCCTCCTTCTTCTGGACATCCAGAAGACCACGAACTGCCGGGCCATTCCCCAATCCCCGGCAGTTCCAAGCTATTGCCTTCATCGGGGCTGGCGGGATTGGCCAAGCAATCCCGCCTCATCAAAGTTGTGTTGCTCCCCACTTCCATTCCGTTCTCCAACCTCCAGGCAAAGCTTCTTTGTTCTCTCAATATCCTCCTCGCCACCCTCTGGGGCTGGCCTCTTCTTAAGCCCATCTCCCATGGCACAGTCAGCCTTCCCTTTTCCCATGACAGTTCGGGGGCGCCGCTTAAAAGTCGCCCTCTTTAACACTTCCGACAAACCTTCCGACATCCCCCTTACACCATCCTCAACCTCCCTGTGCACCCCCAAGCTATTTGTTTTTCTTGCTCTTTCAACCGGCTCTTTTAACCCCACCCCCTTTTCCTCCTCATAACCATCAACCTCCATACAGTTTTTTTTATCGCCCCTCTCCCCTGCAAACACCTGGGCAGCTATATGGTCCTCCATTCCCTCCTTCAACTCCCCCCGATCAGTGCTAGGCTCTGGATCAATCACTGGACCCGCCATCGCCCCCGCAGGCTTTTCCTCCACCACGTTGGTTGAACCTTCTTTGGCACTGCCCCCTGAGATTAGTCCAGACTCCCCTCCCCCAAGCCTTGCTTCTAACGGTTGAACCTCAAACTCCAACCTCCTCGGCATACCTCCCCTTTCCTCATTTGCCGGCAGTTTTAGAGGACTTTCACCGTCGTCCCTCGGTTCCCTGTCGCTCAAAACAGTGAGTTTGCGGGAACCATCACTACTGGCGTCCTTCTTGGTCCCCCAAGTCTTCCCCCAACTCGGCTCTTTTCGTTGCTGTTGGCTCCCTCCCGAACTGCCGCCTTCCGACCATCTCCCCTTGCCTACCTTCCTCCTTGCCGGGTTAACTCTCAACCAATCCCCGAATTGCTTTCCCTCCTGGCGCCAGGTGCTATCATCACATTCTTTCTCCGCATGACCTAACAAGCCACACGAGTAACAGAAATTTGGGAGGAACTCGAACTGAAACCTACACCAGCAATCCTCCTCTCCTTCCCCCAACTCCATTGTGATGCCCCGAACCAGAGGCTTTCGGATATCGATCAACGTCTTAATCCTAAGGAATTCCCCAACTGCGAGATCGTCTTCATCCTTGTCCACCTCCAGAAATTTGCCCACTGAGTCACCAATTCGCCGCCCCGTTTCAGCATTCATCAAACCCAACGGCAGATCGAATACACGAATCCACACCGGGATGTGAACAAATTCCAAATCCTTGAGCCTTTTTGTGTCATCAAAATCCACCACCACAAGCAAATCACCCCCAAACTCCCAAGGCCCCTCCAGGACTGCCCTACGCTTACCACCCGGTTGCAAGAAGGAAAAGAGGAATAGATTGTTACCCAATTCCTTACATCGGATCCCTTTTTGGGGGCACCAGATCCTGCCCACCGTCTGCACCAAGCCCTCTGCATACCCCGGCTTCGACGAGAATAATTTCCCCACCGCCTGCGGGGAGTTCCCTGGCTCCCTCACCTCCGACCTCCAAGCACCTCGCACTCCCTTCTTCTCTTGCTCCGTCAGCTTCAGGCCCCGGAGCAACCCATCAAGGTCTTCCCCGGCGCCTCCCTTCGCCTTGCTCATCTCCTTCCCGCCTCCCAGCTGCTGCAGCTTCAAGCTCACGGATAGTCCCTGCGCCTTGCCCTCAGGGGGAGAAGAGACACAGCTGATTACCTTTGAGCCGCCCGAGCCCCTTGCGGGATCAAACTGCCGAAGACAACTAAGAGAAACGCTTGGACCCCTGCCACACGCCTTCTCCCCCGGCCGCGCCCTACCTCCGCCGCCAGACACACACCTCCTCCACCCCAGCCTTCGCTCCGCCTCCACCAGCAAGACCCACACCACCACCAAAGCTCCCCCCAAAACAAACAGCCCAGCACCGTCCTTCACCACCCCGGCCACCAGACGACCCCGGTCTCGGATTCCGCTTCAAAAGCCGCACTCCAACAGGGCGCACGCCACCGCCCCCCTAGCTTCCGCCTCCGCCTGACTTCACCCCCGCACGACCTCGCGGGAGCCCTTCCCTGCCTTCCAAACCTCGGAGAAATGGATCGGCATTGAAGAACACTTCGATTTGCGACTGATTTAGTGGGGATTTGAGGAAGAAAAAACCAACCGAAACCCTAGCTGGGATGCTAGGGTTCGGACTCCCGCTCTGAGTCGCCCAAGCCCCTTGCAAAGTTAAACGACCAGAGACCCAGGTGGTGTTCGGGATTGATTGCCTGATGCAGAGGTCCGGAGGCGGCATTTGCTCAAACGGGTGGCGGACAACGAGCCTCGGTGGGATGGTGCACAAGTTTAATATAGGGTAGTTGGAGGGCTCCTTTGTAAACCCGCATTGCCTCTTTCATCAATCGGGCCCGTTCAAGTCCGATCTAACGGTGTAGATATATCCATTTCGGATCGCGAATTTTAATCTGGACCGCTCACTTGAATGTCTTACTTCGATTACCCTGGTCAATTCGAAATCATACGTCTGTTCTAAAAATGAAACATATTTGGGGAGTGCTCGATAATCTCGTGCATCTTTTTTGCTGTATTTTAACGAGGGTATATGTAAGCCAAGCAAACGAAAGAAGCTGCAACAAATAATCATGTGCAGGCAACAGAAAATTTGTTAATTTACACTTTACAGTGTGTGGTGATCATTTGAGCTTATTTTTTATGGCTTATGGCTGAAAAGCACTGTAGCTGGCTGAAAAAAAACACTGTAGCTGACAGAGACTTATTTAGCATAATTAAAATTAAAAAATTTTAAAAATATAAAAAATATGTTAGCCCATTACATATAATACAAACAAATACGGAAAAAAAGAATCGGCAAAAAAACTCAACAAAAAGCCAAAAGTTCAGAAAAAGACGAAATTTATGAATAGTGAAAAATAAGCCAGAAGCTAAAAGCTGAAGCCCACCGGAATCGTTTCTATCAACTAGGTGATTAACCGTTTACTTCTACGCTTTGAAACTTGATAAGCCGTGAATAACAATAGAAGTGCACCCTGCACTACAATTTGGATGGAGTCCTCTCCTGAATAACAATAGAAGTGCCAGCTGATCTCTTCGTGAAATGCTTCTGTATTTCCTACGAATGGTGAGAACTTGGCGAGATGGTTTCAATGCATTGGTCCATCCCAGATGGGATCACAAATCACAAGGTTGTTGCTCATCTTTTTATCAGGCAACCTCTGCTTATTTTCATTTTGCTCTGAAAACAGTAATCTGGGAAGCCTATCACATTGTGGTACGTCCTTTCGCAGTTCATGTTAGACAGGAGCCCTAGCTTTACTTTCTTTAGGGAGAGGAAGTAATGGGGTGGAAACGTGGAGTTCCGTACAGTTCCTTATCTGATCTTGCGACTTATTATTTGCATGTCTCCTTGTTTGAAAAGTGACACACTTGAGGTGATAATTTGAGTTAAGATGATTCGTAGTTTTGCCTTCCTTGACTTGCAGCAATTTCAATGGAGCCAAGTTATTTTTTTCTCCTTTTGTATGCCTTTGTCGTACATGTGCTTGCTGAGTTTCCTATTTCCTAACCTTTGTTCTATTCATTTATGGAGCAGGTTTCTTGAGAAACAAATATTTTCAGAAGATTGCCAATTGCTCAAATTTGGCTTGTGATCGTACCATGGATCATAAATCCAATGATGCTCTTGATTTTCTTGAACCATCGGTGCTCCTAGATGAAACACACTATCAAGAGGGTTTCAGAAATGGCTATGCCGATGGCTTGGTATCAGGAAAGGAAGAGGGAAGGAAGGTTGGTCTAAATATGGGTTTTCAGGTAGGCGAAGAGTTGGGCTTCTACCAGAGCTGCTTAGATGTCTGGACATCGGTAACTCGCATCGATCAGGGCGCGTTCTCAGTTCGGGTGAAGAAGAACATTGAGCAAATGGCTGCATTGGTGAGCAGCTACCCTATGTCTGATCCAGAGAATGACAATGTGCAAGACATCATGGAGAAAATAAGGCTGAAGTTCAGGATTATCACGGCAAGCTTAGGAGTGACATTGGAATATGAAGGTCGGCGCACGTCATTGAAGCAGGATGTTGAGGATCTGTGATTATTTAAGTATTACTGTATGGATATAATATGTGCATTTCCCATATTGAATGATTGCTACCAGTACCAACTACCAATCGCTTATTTTAAAGAAGTTCATTCTTCTTGTGGATGATTGTAATAAACACATGTGTTATCGACAGAGATACTGCTTTGATCCCCATCAGGCTAGGCGCCCAGGTCTGTTATTTGATATCACGATGACAATACCTCTTAAAGGAATACTGAGGCTATACTGCCGGTGATATACTCTAGAGACAATCATGATCAATATGAAAGACTTTATTCAAGAGACAAAATAATATATTATTTAAAATATTATAAACATAGAGTTGATGTCCGCAGCATGCATGCCAAGGCACTAGGGAGTCCCACTCGAAGACGACAACGGAGTTCGTGGCAGGTACAGTGAGCTTGACCGAATCGGAGATGAGCAAGGTGTCCAGGTTAAAGACGAACAGGGACTCCAAACAGGTTCTGAAGATCAATGGCTTCCACTGGCATTGGCTTCTCTGGCACACACAAATACTTCTTCAACTGAGATATGGAAGACATCATATATCCCACTGAAAAGACATAGGCAGCTCTAACTGAAAAGCAACCTCTCCTTTACGCTTCAAAATCTTGAACAGTCCAACATATCTGGATGTAAGCTTTCCTTCTATCTGAAATCTCTTGACTCCTTTAAATGGGGTAATCCTTATATACATATAATCATCAAGCTCAAAACTCAAATACCAACGACGATTATCTTCACAGCTTTCTATCTGGTTTGGGCTATCCTCAACCTTTCCTGAATTAGACAAACCTTTTGTTCAGCTTCTTTCAAACATTCTAGATTAAAGACTTGGCCTTCCCCAGTCTCTTTCCAGTTGATAGAGAGTTCTGCACTTTCTTCTATACAAAGCTTCAAACGGTGACATTTGAAAACTAGACTGGTAGCTGTTGTGGCAAGAAAACTCTGCAATAGGCAAACATCTGTCCCACTCGGCTCTATAGTCTAACACACAAGCTCTTAGTAGATCCGCAAGAATCTGATTCACACTCTCAATCTGTCCATCCGTCTAGAGATGATATGTTGTGCTAAAATTCAAATGAATACACATGGCTTCATGGAAACTTTTCCAAAATCGAGACATAAATTGTGATTCACGATCTGACACTATCTTTTTAGACACTCCATGCAGACTTACAATTCTTGACACATATAAATTTGCCAACTTATCACTAGTATAGGTTGTCTTCATTAGAATGAAGTGAACAACTTTTGTCAAACAATCCACAATTACCCAAATTGAGTCAAATCCTTCCTTCATCTCAAGTAGTCTTGTGATAAAGTCCATATCAAATTCTTCCCACTTCTATTCGAGAATTCTCAAGGGTTGTAACAAATTTGCTGGTCTCTGATGTTCAGCTTTAACTCTATGATACAAATCAAAAAATGCAACATATTCTGCTATCTCTCACTTCATGATGGGCCACCAATACATGTCCTTGATACACTGATACATTTTAGTACTACTAGGATGAATTGAATATAAAGAATCATAAGCTTCCTTTAGTAACAATTCTTTAAGCTCCTGTTTGGCACATACATACGCTCCTTAAACCACAAAGTATCTTATTTATCCTCTATAAAAACCTGAAGCTTTACATTTTTTCATATTAGTCTTCATACTCTGATACCCACATTATCAGGTTGTGCTTGGCAAATCTAAGTATCCAAAGTTAGATGTAGCTCCATTGTAGATAAAAATCTTTTTTCAACCAATTCTAAACTAAGCTTATGAAATTCCTCATGTAAAGCTGGTTGATTTTCCTTAATCATCACAAGATTGCAATAATTCTTTCTACCCATTGCATCTGCTACCACATTGGCCTTGTTTGGGTGATATGAATCCCAACATTATAATTTTTTATCAACTCCAACCATGTCCTCTGCCTTAGGTATGCATTTGATATTTTTCTTATAATCTTGTTGCATTCCTCACATCCAAATATATGATTACATGACAAATCTATATATGAGATTAATATATTTGTTTAAGTATATTATTGCTTAGTCTCATTTAAATGAAAAGGTGAAATTAAAGAGGTATGCATTTGAAATCACACTCTTATATATTAGTGCATTTCTTGGATCCAAAATATAGATTGAACTTCACAAATAGTCTAAAATGAATATGTTCATATGTCTTCATTACACATACTTGTATGCACATATTTAGGGGAGTTCACTCTATGTCATTAGGTTTCATGAGTATTGATCCATATTTTCTTTAATACACATATTTAGGATTTTTATTTTGAAACACATCCTTTGAGTATATATAGCTTGTGTAGTTTATATGTACTCATTCGCAATTAGGTTGTCATCTAACTTCTCCATTATGTGTTAACGGTTAAATGGTTAATGACAACAGGACAGGTAAGCTTTGCTTAATGTTTATATTAGCGTATACAAGTGTTGTGTACATATTGTATACTCGCAAATACGATTTTTATCTTATTATTTGTTGAGATTGTCATGAATTACCAAAAAGAAAAGATTGTAGAATCTAGTCCCTCCATTTATGTGTTAATGGTGAAATTTAAAAATTGATGGCAATTGGTTTTTGGACTAACATTTTTTATGAGTTGGATGAATAGGTTAGGTTCCACAAATGAGGGAGACTTGGAATGACTTCATGTGTTTAAGATCATTAAGTCAAGTGGTGGATGCATCATGAGTTGATGCATATCCAAGAGAAGATGATCATCTATTGATCATCAAGTCAAGTGAAGACTCATCATGTATTGATGGAGCTAGAGTAATAGATGCATCATGAGTTGATGCATGTCGAGACTATGATTTATGGCAAAGATATGGCTAGCTAGAGCTAAGGATGTGTTCCTAGTCATTTACCAGTTTTGGTGTTTGGTTAGAAGACCGGATTGCTACTATAGGTTATCGTACTATTAAGAGGGGTCATATCTAGTAGCTTGAGTCTCATCATGTGTTGATAACTCAACCTCACTTGCTCTGGCTCTCCTTGGCATGGGGCTTGTATTTGCGAATGTGTTTTGCAAATAGTTGTGGCTCATGTGTTGAACCCTTATAATATGGGACTATACATTGCGAATATATTTTGCAAGTGTTTGAAGTCTATATTTTCTTTATTTACAGTATGAGGTTTACATTTACAAATGTGTTTTGCAAAGGATTGAAGCTCATATATATAATCCTTGTGTCATCATTCTAAAAGTGTGCAAAAGAGTTTTGCAACTTGTTGAAA
Source organism: Dendrocalamus latiflorus (assembly GCA_017311315.1). Classification (NCBI taxonomy): domain Eukaryota; kingdom Viridiplantae; phylum Streptophyta; class Magnoliopsida; order Poales; family Poaceae; genus Dendrocalamus; species Dendrocalamus latiflorus. The sequence continues at coordinate 3,888,934 of CM029630.1, read as the reverse complement.
ATCCTGGATAATCCTTGTGTGCATGATATTGTAGTTTGCAAATGTGTTTTACAAAATCTGTTAAAGTATATGCACTTCTCAGGGAAATCGAAACTGCCGCTGTGTAGTCTGTGATACTATCGCTGACCGAAACTACCGGCATTGTAATCATGAAACTACTATGTATGTTGGTGATCGAAAGACCTGTGTGGTCTAGAACCAATGTGGTCGAAGATCGATGTGATCAATGACTTGTGTAGTCGAAGATCGACGTGGTCAAAGATTGTAGTGGTTGAAACTAACGTGGTCAAGATCTATGTGATCGAAACTAGTGTTGTCGAATCAGACGAGATCGAGATCTGTGTGATCGAAGACTAGCGTGGTCGAATCAGCGCAGTCAGAACCGATGTGGTCGAAATCGACATGGTCGAACTGACGTGATTAAGACAACGTGGTTGAAGATCGACGTAGTGGTCGGAGATCTGTGTGATCAGAGACCAACGTGGTCGAATATCGACATGGTCGACGTGGTTGAGACCTGAGTAGTCAAAACAAATGTGGCCGTAGACTAGCGTGTTTACCTATGTGGTCGACTCAAAGAACGTGGTGGGAGGCCAGTGTGGTTGTAAACCAGCGAAGTTGGAGATCTGTGTTGTCGATCTGGACAATGTGGTCGGAGACCAGTGTAGTCAACGATCGAAACTTCCGATCGGCTCTATGTGAGTGATCCAATCAGCGAGCGGAACTACCGGCTCTTGGTGAGAGGTACTTCTGATCTGCGGAACATCCGGCTTGTGTAGCGGTATGTTTTTTCCATAGAGGCACCTGTGTGGTGGTCTTCTCCTCCCCGCGAGAGCAGTAGTCCCGCATGTGGGAGCGGTACTTCCGTTGATCTGTACTACCATAAAATGTACAGCGAAACTACCAGATTCTACTGATCCTTTGCTTCTAATGGGTAGTTTTTAACCGTTGCGAGGCGATTGGAAGTACCGCAGTTTTGCCGCCGATACTTCCGATAATCCTAATTTTACAGGGATTTGGCTCCAACAGCTGGTTTTCTTGTGTGGGGTATAAATACCCCTTGTGACCAATTGGAGATGTTGCTCGACCCATTTCTACTCCCTTGAGCTAGTATGAGATCCTCCTCTCAATTGTGCATGTGTTGCATCTTGTGAGCATGAAGAGTGATCTAGAGTGGATGTGTTGCATCTAGAGTTCGACTTAGTGTCTATTTGAGCTTGTGCATTCGTTGTATGTAGTGAGAGTCAAGTAAGGGGCTTGACTTATTATTCTTGAAGTTTGCCGACTTTTAGACAATGTTGGAGGCGTCATGTGTGGTGATCTTATCAAAGAAGGTTGTGAGAAGACCTGATGAAGTTGTGAAAATTAGAGCTTACCTACCCAGAGTGGGAAAGAGCTACTACTAATGGATTGAGGTGTTTTGGCTTAATTCGTAGAGCTAATCCAATTCATTTAGACTAACCTCACCGTAGACTAAGGGAGACTGATAAGTCTCTGAACACCACAGTAAAAAGATACCATGTCTTTATGGTTTGTTTTTTTGTGCTTAATTTACAATATTTGTCATTCTAGGATTACAAACCTTTGACATAGACTTAGGTTGTTAGTGCACTTAGGTGAATCTAGTTGTTTTAAGCTTTGTTTGTGCTAAAACCAATTGGATTTAAGCTTCCACATTATATTCTTGATTTTAGCCAAATAGCTTAAATAGAATTAATTAAGAAGAGAATTTTTAAAAACAACTATTCACTCCCTCTAGTCAGCCTCCTCAATCTTACAACGGGGTTGCGAGCGATCTGCTGGAGTTGATCTTGCAACTCCCCCATCTCTAGACGCAATTCTTCAGTGGTCATCTCCATCTCCGGCTTCTAGCGTTGCAACTCTAACACCACTGACTTGATCTCCTCGACGGACCGGTAGATGGCTCCGCCTTGCACCTGCAACTCCTTGATTGACTCCCCTTGAGCCGCAATCACTTCACTTTGGGCCTTGAATCCTTGATTGCCTTGATCAGCTCTGACATTTGGCCCATCTCCTCTGCCCAGGTTTGGGTTCTCATGCGATATCGCGGCGGATCTAGGGCTTTGAGCATGGCTCTGATCCCAGATTGTTATGTACCTTGTTCATAGCTTCATTGCTCAACACTCAATAAGGGTCTATTACAGTGTATAGCTACGGATTGTTCAGGAAATCAAGAACAAAGAAGAAAGAGGAGACGGGGAGGAGCAGAGAATGTAGGGAAAAGGTAACAGAGTCTGAGTCTAATACATCTGAGATACCCCTCCTTTCCAGTGGCGTCGATACAAGTAGTGCCTCTGCCCTACCAGACGTTACCTTCACAACGTTTATCTAGGCCAAGAGTTGGGTCACAAAGCCCATTCATCTTTAGAGTATTTGCCGCTGGGCCTTTTCACCCGAGTGCTTGCAGTTTTGATGTCACCCCCTTTTTGTCAAACTAGCAATAGTAGCCGGTATTGTAACAGGGTGAAAGCCTGGGAGAGGAGATCAGATCAGCTCAGGTTTGAGGGGCAAACAACAATAGCAACTTCAAGAGGAGGAGGAGAAAAGAACGAGAAGAACGAGTTGCGTGTGGCGTGGCCGACTGTAAGATCGAGGAGGCCGACTAGAGGGGGGGTGAATAGGCGGTTTAAAAATTTCTTCTTACTTAGGCTAACAATTTTAAACTTAACAATTTCCTAAAGCAAGTAAACAATGTATCCACTAAAACAATATGAAATGGCTTAAGTGATCACTAGCACAATATCAATTAACCTAAGAACAATCACAATTCAAGCATAGGTCAAAGATTCCTACTCTAAATCACAAGTGATCAAGTAATACTAATCAAACAAATTGCTTGAATGTAAATGAGAGACAAGAGTAAGCAAACCACAAATGACACGATCACTTTTTACCGTGGTGATCGGAGACTTGCCGGTCTCTCCTAGTCCACGTTGAGGTAAGCCCGAACGAATCGGACCGGCTCCACGAATTGAGCCTAATCACCTCGATCACTAGCGGTAGCCCTTTCCCTCTCCGGGTAGGCGAGCTCCAAGCCTTCACAGCTTTTCGGGCCTTCTCACAACCTTCTTGAGAAGATCACCGAAACCTTCGCCAAGCCGTCTAGGTGCCGGCAAGCACCAAAAGAAATAAATCACAGTGGCTAGATCACACTCAAGTGCCAAATGGATCAATCTAGTATGCAATGCACGTGAATTCGCTCAACTACCTCAATTGAATGCAATTGTGAAGAAGTGAGGTGTGAGAGGTTGCTCTATGCTCAAGAATACTCAATAGGGGTTCAACAACATGTACAAGTGCTGGTGGGGTCGAATTTATACCCCCACCAACCTCAAATAACTGTTGCATTAAACTATCCTGAAAATTCAGGGAAATCGGAACTACCGCAATGTTAGGGGCGGTACTTCCGATTTTCTGCAGAATGCACAGAACGGCTATGTCAGTGGGTCAGAAGTAACCGTTGGACAATGAGTGCAATACTACCGCTGTTAAAAATGCGGTACTTCCGGAATCCCAGAAGTTCCGATATTTTCCCAGTACTTCCGATCTCAGAGAGTTCAAGTTTTGAAAAGGTTGCTCTCTGGAATAAAAGTTCCGCCCTCATGTCCGGTACTTCCGGCCTTGCGGTAGTTCCGCCGTTCAATATGCGGTACTTCTGATTTCTGAGAGGCCAAGTCCAATTCCTGGCGCTCTCTGGAAAAAACGTTCCGCTCGGGAGCCCGGTACTTCCGGCTGATCGGAAGTTCCGCACTTCCGAAATTTCTGACAATGCACAGTTTTGATTCAAATTTAATTTCTAAATGCATGCATCATCCTAAATTGATCCATAAGGCCCAAAAGCACATGATCAAGCACTATACTATGATACCTCTTAATAGTACGACATCTATCCTATAATCCGGTCTTCCAACCTTTCTCCAAGACCGGTAAAATTTAAAAAGAGCCCTAACTATTTACCTTGTCGCCTTGGAACTCTTTGAATCTTGAAATATTTTATGAGCCTCTTTCTTTGCCATTTGGACTAACCTTTCAAACACTTAACGCACATATTAGTCCCATGATTACATAATGTCATTACTTACCAAAACCAATATTTTTAGGGGCCTAGATGCTTTCACCGACGTCGATGTGCAAAGGGATAGTTGGTGATGGTGGCTGGGCTAGGCCTGCACATCGGGCCATCGGCCAGTGGGAGAAAGCCAGGGCATTTCTATGATGTGTTGAGTACATGTCAAATTTGGGACACACTAGTTGTGGTGATCAGTTGGGCTTAAAAGCTCATGGTTTATGGCTGAAAACACTGTAGCTGGCTGAAAAAACACTGTAGCTGACAGAGGCTTATTTAGCATAATTAAATTTAAAAAAAATTAAAATATAAAAAATATGTTAGCCCAATATGTATAATACAAACGAATATGGGGGAAAAAAGAACCGGCAAAAAAGCTCAACAAAAAGCCAAAAGTTCAGAAAAAACGAAATTTATGAATAGTAGAAAATAAGTCAGAAGCTCAAGCCGAACCGATCAGGGCCTACACATTTCATTTGGCCTACTAGCTACGTCCTAGTACTATTTGCTAGTTTATCCTTTCCCTTGAATACTGTTATTGTCTACTCTCCAATCCAAATGTAGGTCGTTTTAGACTTAGGCGGAGAGGTAAGTGAAATGACCATCTTACCCTCAATTGTTCCTATGTTAACTGCTGTGAACTCTCTCTCTCCCTCCCTCTTGTTAACAATGCACAATATACAAAACTCTCATCAGTATTCATTAGAGACATGTGAGAGTACATATGGGGAGTGGAGGCATGGAAAAAGGGCTCATTTAATGATGAAATTAAGAAAGGGTAAAAAAAAGAAACAAAAAAGCCAAAAAAAATGTCTAAAATGGTAGAACGGCTTACATTTATAAAAGAGAAGTAAAAAAAATATCTAAAACGATGTATATTTGAAATCAGAGAAGTATCATGTAACCTTGTCTACCCGCAAAGTAAATATAAGGATATATATAATGGTATAGATACCTAATGTCTATAATACATTTTATAATATCTATATATGATATTAAAGACAGTTCCTACAATAGGTTATTTTTTTACATTTCTGTATAGATAGTTTCTTTATGACATATGTGTCTTATTTTTTATATTACAGTCGATTGTTGTATAAGAGATAGTCTAATTCTTTGTACTTTTTTCTCCACATCATCTGAAAACTACGTACAAACACATTTGTTCACACCGTAGGGTTAAAAGAAAAAAAAAACTGCATACTAGAGTTCTGAGAGCGTTGTGCCAAACAACGCCAGTGCTTTCTCCATCTCAGAAGATGATCCCGCGACATCGGAGAGCGTCGAAAACCACAAGATTAGCATTATCATCTAGTAGTACTTAGTATCATTATCCGATAATTATTCTTTATACAATAGTATAATCCAACGCACAGGTAGTATGACATGGAGTAGCACTATGATTGGACTGGTTTCGGTACCAGCCAACACGTCCGTTCGTGGCAACCACACTGCTGTCCTCCAGCTCGGACTCCTCAGGCCGGTGGGCCCCGCGCACCAAACGCCACCGACGCGTGGGCCCCACGAGCCGGAGCCGGAGCCGTGATCTCACCGACAGGTCGGCCCGACTAGCCACACGTGAAGTCCGGTACAGGTGGGCCCGGCGCAGCCGCTGTTTGCCTCTGGCAGCCGACCCGACGCGGTGTTCCAGCGCAGAGGAATAAACAAAAGAGCACTCCTGTCACGAAATGGGAGCGGAACAACAAAGTTAAAGAGAACTGCTATGGCTACATGCAGTGAACTTGCATACATCTAAAAACTGTTTTTCTATAATAAATAATTTTTCTATAATTCTAGCTTTTAAATATAGTATTTTTAAGATAAAATTTACTAATTAATTATAATATACACTGTAGTGATCTCATTTATATTAGTCGAAATTGTACATAAACATATCTCTTTACACCACTTGCTTAGACAGCCTGGCTCCTCACCGAAGCGCTTTTTTGGCGTCCTTCCTTTTCTGCAATTCCGCCCATAAATCCAACCAATGGAAAACATAATAAATAAAGGAAGCAGGTTAGTAGTTAGTTTCGTTTCTAAAACATACAACATTGCGAGTTTTCTATATCAGCCAGAACACTGCTGCTATTCCAACAATTATTAGGTTTTTCATTCTCTTGTCAAAATTATTAAGCCATTGCCCAAATAGCAATTCCACATCGTCAGCTATGTGGTGACATCCAAAAGCACATTTCACCACTGTCCAGACAAATATTGCAATAGGGGTATGAGAAGAAAAGATTATTGATATTTTCTTCTGCAAAAGATGATTGATATTTTCTTCTGCCCCAAGCAAGGCAACAGAATTGGGTCGAGCAAACTTTAGTGGTTAATATTCTGGAAGACAAGCTAGTTCTATGTGAAATCACAACTAAAACTGTAAAAGTTGTGAGGAATATCAATGGCCGAACTCAATCGTTCCACCATGATCATCTTGTTATATATTGAGATGAGTTTAACAGAGGGAGCCGAGAACTTCGGCCTCAGCCCAACAACCCGAAGGACGTGGGCATTATCTGTAACTTACACAACACACGCGTAGTAAACGCTAGACACCGTTACAACACAGCATACATTCAGAACTCTAATTCTAATAGCCTCCCTCAATCACAACTTCGGTCTTCCAGGTTGAGATTGTTGCAGATGAGTTGAAACGGTGACTTAGACAATGGCTTAGTAAAGACGTCTGCTAGTTGATCTTTGGAGGAAATGAATTGCACCTTCAGAGCTTTCCGAGCTACTTGTTCACGCACAAAATGGAAATCCACCTCTATATGCTTTGTACGGGCATGGAATACTGGATTAGTTGTGAGGTAAGTCGCTCCGAGATTGTCACACCAAAGTACTGGAGCCGAATTCTGACAAACCCCCAACTCATGAAGTAGCGACTGAATCCAAATCAGCTCTGCAGCAACGTTGGCTACTGCTTTGTATTCCGCCTCCGTACTCGATCGCGAGACTGTGGATTGCTTCCGAGAGCTCCAAGACACCAGATTGGATCCTAACAACACTGCAAACCCACTTGTTGACCGACGATCATCCGGGCATCCCGCCCAGTCGGCATCTGAAAATGCTTGCAATACTTCACTGTTCCTTTTCCGAAACTTCAGTGCTCGGTTGACAGTGCCTTTTATAAACCGCAGTATACGTTTCACTGCTGCCCAGTGTTTGTCTGTTGGAGTCTGGATATACTGGCACACACGGTTAACCACAAACGAGAGATCTGGTCTTGTAATTGTCAGGTATTGCAACCCTCCAACTATACTCCTGTACTGGAACTGAGCTTCTCCCGTTAGTGCCGTGCCTTCATCCTTGCTAAGCTTTTCAGTAGCTGCCATTGGGGTTGAAATGGGTTTGCAATTCTCCATCTTTGCTCTCTTCAGTAAATCCTGCGCATACCTTCTTTGTGACATTAGTAGTCCATCTTCACTTGGCTTGATTTCAATTCCCAAAAAGTACTGAAGGTTTCCTAAGTCCTTGACTGCAAAATCTTCAGTCAGCTCTTTTATCAGTCTGTCAGTAGCAGTTGGGGAAGAGCTCACAATTATAATGTCATCCACATATATTAGCATATACATTGTGAGATCCTTCTTCTTCAGTATGAATAAGGAGATATCAGCTTGTGAAGGTTTGAACCCAAGATTTTGCAACTTCTGTGTCAACTTGGAGTGCCATGCCCTGGGGGCCTGTTTCAACCCGTAAAGCGCTTTATTCAGTTTGCAGATATAATTTGAGGGTATACTAGAGCTCTCAAAACCTGGTGGTTGACGCATGTATACCTCTTCTTGAAGACTTCCATGCAAGAATGCATTTTGTATGTCTATCTGCCTGAATTTCCACCCTCTGGTCACAGCAAGAGAAACAATTACTCTGACCGTTGTCGGTTTAATTACTGGACTGTAGGTATCAAGATAATCTATACCAAATCGTTGTTTGAATCCTTTAGCTACCAGTCTGGCCTTATACCTCTCAATAGTGCCATCTGCCTTCCTCTTAAGCTTAAACACCCATTTACTATCAATAAGATTTATACCTTTCCTGGGAGGAACTAACGTCCATGTTTGATTCTTCAGCAGGGCTGAGTATTCTGCATCCATAGCTTGCCTCCACTGATCATACTGCATTGCTTCGACATGTGAGCTTGGTTCTGCAGGAATGGTCTTTGAAGAATAAGTGTGTACCACCCCAGAATATCTCACTGTCCCATCTGTAAATTCCTTAGGCTTGACAATGTTATTCTTCAATCTTGTGCGCATGTGGTGGCCTGGCTGTTGATCATCAGCTGACTGAGGTACTGCAATCCCTGAATCAGGAATGTCCACTGCTGTACTTCCTGTTGTATCATCTTGAGTGCCTGCATTATCAAGATCACCTACACAAGCTTGGTCAACCATGATGTCAGTATGACCATTACTAGTGGAAAATTCATCAGTTGCTGGACTCTCAGGTGAGGTTTGGTTAAGATTATTAACTGGGGTTTCTGTTGTCGGAAAAACTTCAGTTAAGGAGCTTTCAGAGTATTGGTCCAGATTGATTGCGGTTGGCAGAAGGATGGGATGATGAGATGTTTGGGTGTGTTGGGTGACTTGATCTTGGATGTTTTGGAAGGGAAAAACATTCTCATCGAATACAACATCTCGAGAAATGTAAATCCTCCCTGTTTGCCGGTCTAGGCACTTATACCCTTTATGTGAAGCACTGTATCCAACAAATACACACTCTTTTGACCTAAAACTGAGTTTGGTTGGGTTATAAGCTCTCAAGTTAGGCCAACAAGCACACCCAAATACTTTCAACATCTTGTAGTCTGGTTTTGTGCCCAGAAGTCGGTGCAAGGGTGTGTCTCCATTAATCACACGGCTGGGCATCCTATTGATCAGGAAACAGGCTGAATGGAAGGCCTCATCCCAAAACCGAAGTGGCATAAGAGATTGGGCTAGAAGAGTAATGCCAGTTTCAACGATATGCCTGTGTTTCCTTTCCACCAAACCATTCTGTTGGTGTGTATGTGGACAAGAAATTTTGTGTGAAATGCCCGTTCGAGAGAAGTGTCTGTGTAAACGGTGATATTCACCACCCCAATCAGACTGAACTGCTAAGATCTTTTTGTCTAGCAGACGTTCAACATGATTCTGGAATTGGAGAAAGATAGACTCTACTTCAGACTTGTGTTTTAGGAAATATATCCAAGTAAATCGACTGTAATCATCAACAAAGCTTACATAATAGCGAAAACCATTTACAGACACTCGGGCTGGACCCCAGACATCTGTATGGATCAACTCAAGTGGATTTAGAGAAACATGAGCAGAAGGGGTAAATGGTAATTGATGAGCCTTGGCTTGTTGGCAAGCATTGCACACACCAAACTCTTTATTTGTGATTACAGCAAGCTTATTTTCAGCTAAGATCTGATGAACTACTGAAGATGCCGGGTGGCCAAAACGGCGGTGCCAAAGTTCAGAAGCTGTCTTGATCATGGCAAGGGCTTGACGAACTGGTTTATTTGGAATGTAGTAGAGGCCACCTTCACATGATCCCCTAAGGAGTATGTTCCTCGTGGCTCGATCCTTGACACAGAAATGATTGGGGTGAAATTCAATGAAAGCATCGTTATCAGACACAAACTTATGGACTGAAATTAGATGGCGATTAATTTTGGGCACATGAAGTATATTGTTTAGGGCTAATGAACGATGAGCAGCAACAATTGATGAATTACCCACATGAGCAATGGACAAACCTGCACCGTTGGCGACTTGAACTCGTTCATTGCCGGTGTAGCGCTCCTTGAATGTCAGGCGCTCAAGATCGTTTGTAACGTGGTCAGTAGCCCCAGTGTCCGCATACCAGTTATTGTCTACCGCATAACTGTTGGTGACGGCAGCTGCTACCTTGGCATCATTGGCAACATAATTGTGATCAAACCTGTGATAGCACCAGGAGGCATCGTGGTTGTCGCGCCCGCAGATCTGACATGACTGTTTTGAGCCACCATTGTTGGAGGATCCTGGCTTGGCACCTTTGTTTGGATTGCGGCCACCAGAGAACCGGGCTCCTCCATTGTTGCGCCCGCGGCCACGACCTCGACTGCCACCGCCACGTCCTTGAACTTTGTTGATCTGATTCACCTGGATGTTGGTGTTGTTGTGTTCAAGCCTCAACTCATAACTGAGCATATGAGCGTACACATCATTGAGGGTGATTGCATCTGTGCGTGTTGTAAGGCTGGTCACAAGTGGATCATACTCGGAGCCAAGGCCTCGCAACATGTATGAGATCACCTCATCATCCTCCAAGCGCTTACCAATCACTGCTAGAGTGTCGGCCAGCCCTTTTACCTTGCGGAAATAGTCGTTGACAGAGAGATCTTTCTTCTGGATTGTCGCCAGCTGCATCCTGATCTGCATCACTTGTGCACGGGAGCTGGCGGCAAAGGCTCTCTCGATTGCACACCAAACCTCTCGGGCAGTGGTGCAGCCGACGACCTGTGCGAGCACTCCTTCCGTCAGAGATGACAGTATGGCGCTCATCACTAGCTGGTCCTGTTGGTACCAGCGATTGTACTCAGGATTGGCCACAATACGTGCAATCCCATCTGCGCCGCTCTGGGAGACGCTGGAGGCCGGACGGACGATAGTCCCATCGATGTAGCCCTGAAGCCTCTGGCTTCTTAGGTAGGGCAACAACTGAGCCGTCCACAGGAGGAAGTTATCTCCTGAAAGCTTCACGGTAATCATCTGGTTGAAAGCAGGGATTGTAGCATGGCTGGTTTGTACCGAGTCGCCGGAGATAAGAGCGCCGGCGCTGGTATCTGTATTTGCCGCACTGGTGTCACTCATTGTCGACAATTGGATGAAGCTATTGTGGATTGGATCGTGGCTCTGATACCATGTAAAAGTTGTGAGGAATATCAATGGCCGAACTCAATCGTTCCACCATGATCATCTTGTTATATATTGAGATGAGTTTAACAGAGGGAGCCGAGAACTTCGGCCTCAGCCCAACAACCCGAAGGACGTGGGCATTATCTGTAACTTACACAACACACGCGTAGTAAACGCTAGACACCGTTACAACACAGCATACATTCAGAACTCTAATTCTAATAAAAACAACTAGCGGACTTGTGTTGATACCACATTGACGGTAACAATTAACTAAGAAGCAGTTTGTTGTGTTTATCACAAAAGTGCCAACTATTGCCCGACAAAGTTTTTCATAAACTACTTGCAACCTATAGCAACAGCGAAAAAACATATAGAAATGTATCAAAAGAACGACACATCAATCCAAAAGCATTAATTGGTAAAATTCTACCTTCTATTACATGGAGGGTGTGAACCATCATATCATTGGGAAGTTCTTTTTGAGCTACGATTTAGTAGTTTAATAAATAGTGATCGCTGAAAGAAACTAAAACAAAAATGATCAGCTGAAAAGACCAAAAGACGAGACCATTAGCTAAGTGAAAAAATTAAACCAAGATGAGAAACCCATGTTCTTTTCAAGAGAAAAAAAAAATTATGACGAGGAACTTCAACACTGCCGCTTGCAAAATTACTCCAGACATATCTGAAAATCTCGTTTTTATAAATGAGATGGTCGATTTGCTGCCAAACTTCCTTCTTGATTACTTTCTCCCCCCTCTTGTTGTGTTGTCATGGAAACTGGAAAGGCAGAGGTGATATTCTGGTCCCAGCGGCAGACAGTAACAATTTAACAAATCTCCGGTAGGGCCCACCTGCCAGCCTCACCACACGAGGCGTCCAGCTTAGCCCTCCACCTCCCTCCGCTTAATAAAGTATCCCCTACGGTACAACGGCCACACCTCCTCCCCCGCCTCCTCCTCCTCTACTTTCTCTCTCCTCGCCGTCTGCCTGCCTGTTTCTCTCTCCTCGCCGCGCCGCGCCCCCTCGCCGCCATGAACAACCTTCTCACCGTAAGTACCGTCCCCCTTAAACCCGCCTCCCTCCCGATCTCCTCACGCTTCCTCCCTCCTTGATTGCTCTGTGGAGTGGCCGGGATCCAGTATTCCAGTGCACGAGCTCGAGATCTGGGTGGGCTAGCCTCCCCCTTCCGCACGGGCTTCGGATTCAGGGAGGAGCCGCTGCCCTGCTGTTAGAAACTCGAAATTTGTCGCGCTTAATCAGATTTAGCAGTGGAGTGGTTGGTGGGGTAAGGGATTGCTTAGGCGGGGGCGGGGAATCGTAATGCGAAGCGGCTGGCGGAACGAATCGGCTGAATTTCTCAGCTGCGCGCGGCAAGGTAGCGGCTTTTAGGACGGTCGCGTTAGATCTGTTTGTTTGGTTGATTGGTTCCGAGGCAGTTGAGTTGTGTTAGGATCAGTGGGCTGGTTGTGTGGTTGCTGGTTTCGCGATGGTGGTTTCGTGCCTCGCCAGGATGCGCAATGATGTTTTGCGCTGAGCTTTATGCCTAGCTGTGGAGTAAACTGTGGAGTCAGGGTCATCTCTTTGCGCAATTGCATTGATTGCTCGATTATTGGGTTGAACAGTCATAATGACCGAGTTAACAGCAGTTGTATTCAAGTCTTGCAGTTAATTCAAGAGGTTTTGAATTTCTGCCGGTTTGTTGTGCAGGAAAACTACAGAGCAATCTTTTCGCGTTCTATGGTTTATGACATGTTTGTTTGCACGTCGTGCATTGTGTTATGAATTAGGAACGATTTCCAATGGGAAGGACGTATTATAATACTGAAAGTGACAACTGAAATACTCTATTGGCAATTTATCTGTTCTGTTGGGAATGGAAGGCTAATGGTTATTGTGTCAATGCTTCATTGGGCCACAATCCTGTTATATTTACCTGGTGCAAGTAGCACATTTGGCTTCTCATATTGGATTCATAATCTAGCCTTTTTTTTTGTACGAGTACTGCAGTATATGTGTTACATATTATAAAGATTCCGATTTTACAGGATTCCTTTGAGCTTCCTCGGCATGATTCGTCAAGAGATGGGGACATTGAAATGGGAATGCATCAGGCTGATGCTTCAGACAATTTAAAAGATTTCTTGAAAAAGGTGCTGTGTATAAAATACTTTAGTGTGCACTTATATGCATTTTGTAACTGTGTTACTGTGTTAGTGTCCAGTTTTTCCACTTCAGATTTAATGACATGATGCTTTGATACATCAGGTTGATGCAATTGAGAGCCTAATCGCTAAGCTGACGAATCTCTTGAATAAGCTCCAGGTTCATTCATTCATCCCCATTCCCATTCATTTCTTTCTGTTTGTGGTCCTTATTTGTGTTGATTTTCGTGGCAACAATGGAATGTTGTGTCTGAGTACCAAGTTTCTTGATGAATCTATTTGAAGCCATGCATTTTTGTATAATGCACCTTACTTTTGCTTGTAGACTGCAAATGAGGAATCCAAAGCTGTCACAAAAGCAAGCGCCATGAAAGGTGAGTACTTGTTTAGTTTAGCAGAGTTAACCTTATCTGAAGTTCATGTGCACTCTTTTGAAAATCCCACTATACTTATGGTCAGATGCAACAATTCTTTTTTATAGCAATTAAGCAGCGGATGGAGAAAGATATTGATGAAGTGGGGAAGATTGCTCGTATGGCGAAGACAAAAGTTGATGAACTGGAAAAAGATGTATGTTCTCACTTGACCCTGCTAATGAATGGACATGCTTATAGCGGGAATTATATAAAATTATAAATGTCTTCTTATTTTTGTTATAGGGCAAGACCTTTTGTTTTGAAAAACTGCCATCCAAATCCATTGGGAACAAACAATTTTTTTTTCTGAAACACTAGACTAGTGCCCAATTTACAACACAAGTCAGGAATGAGCATGCTTTGCTCATGTGCCCCTATATGACTTTGTAGCACTTACTAAATTTTTCACCAAGCCTTCTCATGTGCTATTTTCAATAACTCATTTCTTATTGTTTGCTCCTGTGAAACAGAACTTGTCAAATAGGCAGAAACCTGGATGCGGGAAGGGGTCTGCAGTAGATCGATCTAGAGGGCAGACTACTGGGTAAATTTACTGCTTATCTGTATCTTCGGTTCTGTAGCCTGCATGAATTGCTTGTTTATTCACTTTGCCCACTGATTTTTTACAGAGCAGTGAAAAAGAAACTGAAGGAGCGGATGGATGATTTTCAGGTACTGTGTTTCCTTAACTGGAATGTCTAACTTGCCATGTATGTGATGGTTCTGCTGTTCTTTGATTGAATGTTCCCTACAATGCGCAATGATCTTAAAATACAACAGACAATTAAATTACTGCCATCATTCCATTCTCTTTGGAGCTATTAAATATGCTTCTTAGAGCAGCAGAGAGAAAGCACTATACTTTTCCATGCCCATGAGCCATCCAAGTATATGAAGAGTGAACATCTATCTCTTCATGAGTAGGGGAAGGGGCTTTATTGATACTTGTACGTTTTCTTGTAAGTTAAAAAAAACATTTATGAAAAATGTTTAGCCAATGGTTCCGCTTTCTACTTTCAGTAACTCCCCTGATGGTAAGATTCTAGAGGAGTTTCATGTTTCTTAATCATCATGAGACCTGCTACTAGTCTAATGTCTCTGAAGAATTGTGGAACAAATTTAATGTAATGTAATGTTGCAGTATGTAAATGATACTCTGTTAACCTCTGATGCAGGTTTTGAGGGAAGCAATCCGGCAGGAGTACCGGGACGTCGTTGAAAGAAGGGTGTTTACAGTAACTGGTAATCGTCCCGATGAAGAGGTAAATAGCAGCAACAATTAATTTTGATGTATGGTTAAATTTGTATTTCGCTTCATGCCTTTGCCTTACAATGAAATTTTTTATATGTGGTTTAGTTTACACTTTGCCTTATGTTTTGCTTTGGACCCTGCAGACAATTGATGATTTAATAGAGACTGGGAGAAGCGAGCAAATTTTCAAAGATGCTATCCAACAGCAGGGAAGAGGCCAGGTATGTGATGTAACATAGGTCATTATACTTGTTATGGGATACCTGTTTAGGGGATCAAGTCCTGTTCTGTGTGTTTACAGCACCAAAATCTCATTATGATATTTTTGTCTTTTCCAGATATTGGACACTGTTGCTGAGATACAGGAGCGACATGATGCTGTAAGGGATCTAGAGAGGAAGCTTCTGGAGTTGCAGCAGGTGACCTTTTTTTTTGCATAAGCTCTTCTAAACTATTATAATTTACTCCATGGAATTGCATTGGACTTGCCAATGCAAGGAGATAATATGTCATAATTCACCCCATTTCCTTGGTTTTGCCTTGTAGATATTCCTGGATATGGCAGTATTGGTTGAGGCTCAAGGAGACATGATCAACCACATCGAGACACACGTAAGAATTGCCCACCTCTCCACAAGTTCATTAGAAATAGAACAAACAAGTTTTTTGAGGCAAGCTAACTGAATGTTGCTAACATTTCCCCTGTTATTGCCTTCTCTGTTTCAAGGTTTCAAATGCTACCAACCACATACAGCAAGGCGTGAGTGCACTCCAGAACGCAAAGAAGCTGCAGAAGAACTCGAGGAAGTGGATGTGCTACGCTATCTTCATCCTTCTCGTGATAGTGGTGATCATTGTCGTTGCAGTCATCCAGCCATGGAAGAAGGGTTGAGCGTGACCTTACAGGAGATCGCGGGCGTGTGTATTGTTTTTCTGTTTGTGCAATGCGTAGCTCTGTGGCCGATTCATACTCATCCCTGTACCTATGTTCAACGGAGACAAGCCGAGATTTCGTTTGCCCTTACGGGCATTACTTGTTATTCATTCGCCGATTTCATGTGCGTAAACGTGGTCAGCGGTGACACGATACGCAATTGTGCATCCGGGATCTTGCATTGCAATCGCCCATCCTGAATTTTGGCTTTTCAGCAGTTTTTAGATTTTGACTTCTCTCAACCATAACTATTCGTTAGATTAATAAGCTGGCATATATTTGACTGCTTGCACAATACAACTGGAGCGTATATATCATCGGCCCAAGTAGTAAAGTATATACATACTACCTCCCAACATCGCCGGCCTTGACTTGGCCGGCGTTGTGCCTGAGCGACGGCATCGACGCGGCGGTCTTGAGCATCAGGGGCGCCTCGACGACGACGATCGGCGAGCCGACCTTGAGCTTCGCCTTCGCGACCTCCGATGGGCTGCTGCCACCGTCCCCGTCAGGCGCGCACCGGACGCCGACGCCGGGACGCCGTCGTCGGACCGGGAAGACTGGGATTTGCGGGGGTGAGGCAGCAGGCACAGCGCGTAGCATCCTTCCTGCCTACTGAAACGAGATAAGAGTGCTGTTTGCTTGCCCCTGTGTGCAGCATGCGAGGCTGTGAGCGAAGAACCAACCTGTGGACGTGCACCAGGTTCAGAAAGAATTTTCGCGAGTTGGTGGGGCCGCTATTTTCAGCTTCTGTCTTATATTATAATAACTAATTTTTAAATGAAATATTTTTTTTAAGATAAAATCTATAAATTGATTATAATAAAACACTGTACCGACTTCAGCTATATCAGCAAAAATTATACACGAGTCTCTTTCTCCGAACTTTCTTTCATGAACATGTAGAGTTTAAAAATTCCAGTCATAAATAAATCACAGCCCAAAATAATGAAAGCTTCGTACCAAAGCTGGTCCTGAGCCTCCTCGTGACTAGACTTCCAGTGCGTTCGGATGACTTTTAGTCGGTTTATGCTTATCCGAGCTACAATAACCAACTGTTAAACAATGTATTTTTTAAGGTGAGGTCAAAAGGTAAATTGTAGAATAAACTGTATTAAGTTCAGCTGTATCGGCTAAAATCACATATAACTATTTTTCTCTATATACTGTCTCTCATAAAAAACACATAATTCAAAATATTCAGTCATAATTCACAGGTTAAAAGAACCCACACTTCTTTATGCACACCCGGCTACAATAACCAACCAGTTGTAGCTGGTTCGACCTGACCAGTTGAGCGGAGCACGAGCAGAGGAGTAACCCCGGCCAAAACCCAAATCCCGCGAGAGCGAGAGCGCCCCGGGAACGATCGCCTCGAGGTATGGCCATCCGCTAAACCCTGCCGCTCGCACGTTTCCTCCGCTAATTTCGTGTGGAATTTCTCGATCGCGGTCTCGCCATTTCCGTCGCTGAGATTTAGTATCGGTGGCAGTTGTTTTTTTCCCTGAAAAAAATCTGGATGGGGCATTAGGGTTTGCTTGATTCCCGGTAGAGTTTTAGGCGCTTCGTATGCTCTCGCCGGCGACTTCGTGGTCGTTTTTTTCCCCGGTGTTTAGTTCCGAGATGCGAGGTAGCTGTAGCCAGTGGTTGGGCTGTTTTGGGAGGGAGGTTGCGGATGGGACGGGGGCTGGGTGGTGTTGGTCTTTGGATTTGATTCCTGAGGAAGCTGTGCTGCTGTGCAGATATTTTTTGGGGTGATGTTGCAGGTGGCTTGGTGAGAACCGAGATGTGAGGTTTTGGAAGGGTTTTATGGGGGTTGTGCAGCGACATTGTTGGTACGTGCTCGAGAGGTGGGGTGTTGGAAGGGTTTTGACTTTTGAGGAGATTGTGCAGCAACATTGGTTGATGCGATTATGTGGGTGTCTAGATGTATTCGGTAACAACTAACAACAGCCAAATTTCCGAAAGTACCTTTGCGAGTGTAACGCCAGGGTTGCAAGTGTGCTTTGTGGCGATGTTAAACTGGCAGGTACTAATTTTGATGCATCAACTGTTCTGTGGTCCTCGTGTTCATTACAACGCGTGGTTCAGGTAGGATGCCCGTAGCTCTGCTTGTTTGCTAGTGAGACTTGGCAACCTGTATTAATTGAGATATTAATAATGCTTGGTGTTCTCTGTTGCAGGCTCATTTCTTGAGTTACTTGTGTAATTATGTTCATCTGCTAATCTTTGTTGTATTTACAATTTACAGATTTGAGCGTCACATTGGACGTGTTCTGATGGCATCTGATATGAGACCACTTAAGAGAAAAAAGGGTGAGATACCCTCCCGTGGCCTTGGGAACTGTGGAGTTTCTGACCAAGCTTGTCATGGCAAATGCCAAAGCTGCGATGGTGATGGAAAACCGTCTCTTGCTGGAGCGAATGGCGTTTCCTCTTTGAGTGAGAGTCTTGCTGAAGAGATGGTGTTGAAAGAAAACTGTGCAACTTGCAGTTTCAATCCTGATCATGCTGATGCTTTATTAGTAGATGGGACCAAAGGTTCTTTAGCAAGGTCGGGACATGCTGACAGTGCAGACCGTGATGGTTGTCTGCATGGCAAGACTGAAAGTTGCATGGCTTGTGATGATCTACAGCAAGAGTCTGACGGAGAACAAACTGGGGGTACACTGGAGGATCTGTTTTCCTTTAATGATGAAGAGGAGGATGACAGTGACTGGGAGCCTTCTGCTCGCCTGGTTGCGAACAGGTGGTTTTGCTTGAACTGTACAGTGCCAAACATGGATGAGTTTACACATTGCATGGTAAGATCAATTTTTTTGTGATCAGGCAGCCATATAGCTCAGTAGAAATTTTATCTCGGAACATCCAGTCACCTTTTGTTTTGACTCGTGTCTTCTTGGTTCTTGTTCTTATACCCTAGAATTGCCATGAGCTTAAGGGATCTGAGGTAGCTGGATATGATGTTTTTAAAACTCATATTGCACAGGCAGCTTTGGTATCTGCTGACACAGGTGCTGTTTCCACTTGTAGCTATGTTTGCCATTACTTTCCAATTACCAATTATCAGATATTCATTACGAGTATGAATGCTTATTTCTTTTTTTTTCAGTAGCAATCTTTGTTTTTGCTCAATATAATACATACCTTTGAAAAGGGCAGACATACTAATAATGAATACTTCTCTGTGTTTCTAAAAAAACCTTTAAGAAAAGGGTGACCATGCAAGGACACTGATTTTGTGTCTGACTTCTGTTTGTGGACAAAGGGTGACCATGCAAGGATACTGAATTGAAACTGGCAACATACTAATAATACTTCTCTTTCACAAAATCTTTCCAAGTGAGCATCCCTTGATCCATAGATCCGATTGACAATTCGTTTGGACTTTGGACCAGCTATATGGTTCAATGCAAACAGAACGATACTCCTTCGCACTATCCTGTCTTTCCAAATATGTGGTCGGCTGGCCTGCCACATCATCCTCCCTGGCTGGAGAAAGCTTACTGTCTAGTTTGAAGCCTTCCCTTCTACATAAACCATGACTTCGTGATGTGCATGAAAATTTCCTTTAGATGGAAACAGTAGGGGAGAGCTCTACTGGTATAATTGCATGAGAGTTTATTGCCTCCAGCAAATTGCATGCTTCAATAGAAGGCGTATTGACAAACCATCTAAACACTGGAATGATGATAGAGAAGGCAGTAGAATGGTGTGACACTGTAACCCAATGTGTTCACGCTTAGCACAGTAGTTAAAGTAACTGAATGTGTGCCACTGCATCAATTTTTCATATGCCTATCTGTGTTGAACAACTTCTCAATTGGTGACACTGTTCTACGCAGCATTGCCACCAGTATCTACAGCGATTGGTTTTGATGAAAGAATGTTGCTCCACAGTGAGGTAAGTTATGAACTTATGATTTATGTCATTTGAGTTAGCAGATAGTATATACTCCTTCCAGTCACAAATACATGTCGTTTTGGACATAGGTACAATCAAACTTTCAAAACATTGACTATTAATATGTTTTTAAATATTTAAATTGGATACATGAAAATCATATTTATAGATTTGTCTTGAAAAATACTTTCATAATATTATAATTTTATTGGGTTTTATAAATATATTACAATAGAAATTAGTGGTTAAAGTTGTGTTTTAGAGACCACGTCGATGTCCAAAATGACATGTATTTGCGACTCGAGGGAGTAATGTTTAGATCTGAGATCCTACATCAAGAGTGACTGCTCTTTTTCTATCTTAGTTGCTCTTAACTGTGGTGACAGTGAACCTTTTCGTTTGATTTCTTGTTGTGTCTGGGAGATTCATGTTCTACAACACAATAATGAACAAAAGGAATTTCTAAGCACAATTTTATATTACTGATTTTGCAATTAAACAACTTGGTTCATTTTATTTAAGGTAAGGCCATAAATACTCCTTTCTGAAGTATTGCAAGATGGGGTTTTGTTTCTCTATTCGCATTCAAAGAAAATGATTTATTCTCTTTCAACATAAGGTTATAAGAATTATTTCACAAAATTAGTTGCATTCGAGACATTGGTTCATGTAAGTTCCCATCTATTGGCCGCCTCTATTGTTTTCTCAACCAGCACGAATCATCTGTAACTTTTATTGAACTGATGTCTAATATTTTTTATATGCTGTCAGATAGAAATTAAACCAAATCCACATCCAGAAAGACCCGATCGCCTTTGCGCAATTGCTGCTAGTCTTGCTGCTGCAGGTGCACACTATCATTAACTATGATATCTGTTCTCTCATTTAATCAAAGGTTAGTTTAGTAGTGTGGTTCTGTTCTGTGCACTCAGAAAAGGCTACTGCAAAAAAAATCCTTGCACAAAAGTTATGTGATATCTAAGTATTGTGCAAATATTTAATGTAGATCTTTATGATATCCTGCTCTTACAGCTGTATTGTCCAACATAACCTAAAAATATAGATAATATCTAATCTTGTAGACAGCAGGAGCATTAATTGCTGACTTTTGTTGTATTGTAGTCTGTTGCAAATACTGATAACACGATTATCCTGGCAACCATATTAATTAAAGTGCTTTGATGAACCAACCTTTCTATGCTACTGTTTATCAAGTAAATACTAACCCATATTTTCAATATTTCAGGAATCTTTCCCTCAAAATGTGCTTTGGTACCTCCTCGAGAAATTACTAAGGAGGAACTCCTAACGGTAAGTAAGAGGCTGACAGGTTGTTTTACATATTAATTAGCTTTGATGCCATGTGTTCGCTTTAGCATAGATTGTTCATTTCATAGTCTTCTTGGTAATCCTAATACATTCATATTTTGATAACTTTAGGTCCATACTTCAGATCATGTTGAAAGTGTCGAGCAGACAAAGAACATGTTTTACAGGTACCGTTTGTTTAGTTCATACTTAGAAGTATCATTGTATTTAGTATCTACAGTCTTTTGGTTTTGTATTTTACTGTTCATTTTAACTATAATTAATGCATGCTCAGCCTGTCTTGACATTTTTGTGTTCTAGTATTCCTTGACAGGTTTTCATTGTTATAATGTCATTCTGGGATCATTTTGTAGCTACTTCACTTCGGATACTTATGCAAATGGATACTCAGCATGTGCTGCCAAACTTGCAGCAGGCCTTTGTGCTGATCTTGCTAGTTTGATAGTGTCTGGGCGTGTCCGCAATGGTTTTGCACTGGTACTGTGCTGATGATCTTGTATCTTCGGTTTTTTTCATCTCACTTCTTTTTGCACAGTGCACCATGACTCACTTTGGAGTTATGTATTAATCTACTTTACATGTCTGTTGTACATGATGCTGACTGTGTCTACTGGAGGGCAGGTGAGACCTCCTGGGCATCATGCAGGGGTGAAACAAGCCATGGGCTTTTGTCTTCACAACAATGCAGCAGTGGCTGCATTAGCCGCGCAAAGAGCAGGTGCCAAGAAAGTCTTAATAGTTGACTGGGTAATGCTAGTTACAAGTTTGCATTTGAATACATGTCACAACATTTAGTTGGCATCTATGAATAAAAAGAATACCTGTACTGTATCTATTTTAATGTCAGTAGATACAAATGGATGTTAACCAATCTCATCAGCAGTATTCTCATCTGTTATTGCAGGATGTGCACCATGGCAATGGCACGCAAGAGATATTTGAAGGGAGCAAATCAGTGAGTTCCCATATATCTCTTTTTTTTTTGTTTGTAATTGCTCTGACTTTGTGTCTTCCCTTTTTCACGGCAGTAAAGGGTCATTTTTCTAAAATTTCACTCTTTTATTTTTGGTATTATATTGAGTGTATTACATTTTCTACGACTTTCACTTATTTTTCTGGCCTATTCTTTTATTCCCATTTTTTAACCGCCACGTGTTCTGAGATCCGATTTTTTTGTTGATAAGCCAAAAACTGGTCGTTAATTAAATAATTAAGCTCGGTGGGCTAGAAATTAGAAAACTAAGCCTTCCTCTATCTAACATTGATGGCTGTGAGGGGGGAATTTGGCCTGTAGCAGTGGTAGTGTCCTGAGAAATTAACCTCTAACATTAATAGCAGTTACTTTGCTCATATGTGATCTCAATCCCCATGAACTTTTTCATACGAAAAAGATCCATCTGTTCTTGCGATGCAAAACGATTTGCTAAACCTCTAGCGGTAAAATTTGTCTAAAAAATAACTACATGGACGGTGCGGTGGAAGATGCATGGACAACACAGCTCGTTGGAGAGATGCAGTAAACGCACGAGCTGGCTGGAGGATGGAGCTGTTGTGAACTAGCACAACAAGGGGTAATCATCTGTCGAAGAGAGGTCGGACGACGATGACTTGAAATAGAACGGCGTTAGATGAAGTAGGGCACTGATTGAAGGAGGAATAGATCTAGAACCTGTTCTTTATGGCTGTGGTTTATAACTTTTGACTGAAATTTTTGAATTTTAGCTGTTTATGACAGAGATTACGGAGAGAGAGATATTCGCTTGCGATTTTGGATCATACAGATGTTGGGCTTTTAACGTGCATTACAATTAACTTGTAGACTCCGTTTTGAAAAAATACTCCGTTTGAAAGTTAGCTACTATAGTAAAAGCCAAAAGTTAGTTTCAAAAGCTGAAAAGAACAGGCCCCTAGAATAGCTGGTTAAGGGAGTGACCACAGCTAGACTTTAGGGACTAGGGATTTGTTTATTCATCTTTGCTTGCCTCATAATGGATACATGTTATCCCGTTTATAGGGACGACTTGATTTGATTCCTAAGAAATAATCTATAAGTAAATTATCTCTAATAATCCAATCTAATAATAACTTGTTTAACTAATAGATAATATCAAATATCTAATAGATAGATTCTAAGCATGTTAAGAGTAAACCCTATATTTATACAATCTAGTATGGTGAACTTATTTATTTAATTATGAATGCTGGCTTACCAATAAAAATTTTGGTTCTCAGATCCACCATCTATTAATTTTTCTAATGGAAGAACGGCATCAACTGACTGAGCAGTCAGCTTGATGCGCTCGCGAGGAGGAAGAAGAACAAAACAGACAACCAAAACAACAGAGGTGACTGTACTAAGGAGGCCAACTAGAAACACGCTCAGGCGGAGTACAATCCTAAAGAGCAGATGAATGCTACAGATTGACAAGCAGTCGTAGAAACTACCTTAGCCCAGAAATGAGGCAGAAAAAGAGATGCAAGCATCAAAGCACGAGCGGTCTCAAGTAAGTGGCGATGCTTACGTTCAGAAACACCATTCTAAGCATGAGCACCAGGACGAGTACTGAGAAAGAGTACCTTAGTCAACAAGGAAACGATGAAGGGCAGCAAATAGATACTCACCAGCAGGGTTCCAAATACCGGCGGTAACCGGCCGGTTACCGCCGGTAACCGGTCTTACCGGTGTCGACCGGGAGAAAAAAAACTGCCGGTTTTTTATTTAATTCAAATTTAAACTTTTGAATATAAAAATTAGTTTCTCTAATGATATTTATATTGTTTAACATTAATAGAATGTATTAGAAAGATGCATACACTTCCCGTGCTGACTTCATACTTTTTGCCGTAAATATATTAGGAATTTTCAAATTTTGAATGTAAATGTTAGTTCCCCGAATGATATTTACATTGTTTAACACTAATATGATGCATTAGGAAGATTCATGCATCTCCCGTGCTTAACTTCATACTTTTTGCCATGAATATGTTAAGAATTTCCAATTTCAAATTTGAAAAACCGGGTTTTAGCGGTTTTTCTCCGGTTTTTTGGGCGGTTACCTGCCGGTTTTTCCGGTTACCGATTTCAAATTCAAATTTTGGCGCGTGAAATTCAACCGGTTTTTTCCCGGTTACCGGCCGGTTTTTCCGGTTACCGGCCGGTAACCGGTACCGGCCACCTAGCGGGATTTATCTCGGTAGCGGTATTTTGAACCTTGCTCACCAGCAGAATCAGCACGAAGAACACGAATGGCTGAATCAAAATGAGTACGATCCATAGTGGCAAAAGATCGATAAATAGAAAGAACCTGACTACGAGAAGTCATAAGATAGATCTAAGTATATTGAGAATAATCATCAACAAAAATGACATGGTAGCGATGACCCCCTTTCGAAATGAAGGGGGCCGGACCCCATACATCAAAATGAACAAGATCAAAAGGCCGGAGAGACACAAAATCACTAGAATGGTATGGGAACTGCAGCTGTGTGCCAAACTTGCAACCCATACAATGTAAGGAAGTCACCAGAAACAGAGCCAAGAACACTATTCCGAACCAATGAAGACAGACGTGGACCTCTGATGTGACCGAAACGATAATGCCACTGGGCAAAGGTAGTAGTAGAGGAAGCGACTGAAGCGGAGGCGGTGGAGGTAGCGGAAGGAAGGTGCAACCAGTCGAGCTCCCAAAGACGCTGTGAGTCACGACGCCTAGGGCCAGTCCCAATTGGAGTCCCGGTGCGACGATCCTGAACACAACACGAGTCAGAATCAAGAATGATACGACAATCATGATCAGTGATTTGACCAGTGGACATAACCTGCATAGCTAGTTTGGGAATATGAGATACTGCAGGAACAAGAAAGGATGAAGTAGAAAGAGTGCCTCGGCCTTCAATAGGAAGGGAGGTACCATTTGTAGTCATAATTGTATGAGGAAGAATAGGAGGCCTCACAGAGGTGAGATGAGTAGAATCTGGTGTCATATGAAATGAAGCACTAGAATCCAGAATCCAAGGCAATGAGATACCTGAGGAAGGAGGTGGTGGTGGTGAAGCACCAGAAGACTGAGTAGCAGAACCAGTAGAACCGAACGAAGCTGAGGCAGTAAGGCGTCGAAGTAGAGAGCATCTCCTGCTGAACCTCTGTAGCAGAGCTCTGTCGTGACCCTGACTGAGAAGAGCCACTAGTGCCCTTGGGAGGGCGACTACCTCTGCGGCCTTGGTTCTTCCGCTTTGATACCATGTTGAAGTGTGGGCTTAGTATTCCAATGGGCCAAGAGGCGAAATATGTACATGAGACAATATGCACTCCTATACAATGTGATAACCCTATAACCTCTACATGTCTAACACTAATATACAGTGTGAAAGTTGTACCCAAATCCAAATTGGAGTAGAAAAATGGAATATCCCCCTTTTGTTGCAAAATTATGTTGGATCAATATTCATCTTGTTTGGTCATGATGTGGACATTTAGGTGCTAGCACCCACAACAATACGAAGTTGTAGCTCTCTTCTAGTGCTAACTTCTTTTTTCTAGCACAAATTGGTATATTAGTGCTGGAGATTTAACATTTTATCCAAGTACAATAAATTCAACACCTTAATGATGTAATCTAATCTATGACCTTAATCACAATTTATCCATATGTCTGGCGGTTGTAGCCAATAGGTTTGGGGTCGCTTGACCCCACAGGTTTTCAATGAATCAATGAGGCCCCCTTGTATTAATGCTCTAATCAAGATATGGCAACGGTGTTGACCCCACACGGTTTTCATCCTGGTGCTCCACCACTGATGTCACAGTTCTTATCAGTCTTATCTAGAGTAATATTGTTCATTTTACAGACCAGCTATCCTCTCTCCATGCACTGTTCTTCAGTCTGCCATTCCGTATACTATATTTGATATATTTCCATTTCATGCCATTGCTACTATAATGAGCTTATTTGTTTTCGAAATTTACAGTTCTTATGTGGATTTTTTTCTTCAGTTCTTGTACATATCATTACATCGCCACGAGGATGGAAGATTCTACCCTGGAACTGGAGCAGCACATGAGGTGGCTATGTTTGACATGTTGGAATATTTTTTTCCAGTGAGCCAGTTAAATGAAATTATGACCTGAGCTAAAATATGGTATACGGAAGGATAGATACATAATTCAATGTAACTGAGATGCGATATAGGCAGCTGTTTTCACTTATCAGCAGTACATGGGTCTTATAAAGTTAACCACTTTATCAGGATCCAAATTTTCCTGTCTCTTTGTAAGTGAAATGCCCGAATTTTTTGTATTTTAGCCCTTTTTTTGAAAAATATTCACATTTAGACCCCTGGTAGTTTTAATTCCGTTTTTGGACCCAGAGCTCGGCGCCGTGGGTCACGGCGCCGAGGTAACACGTCTCGGCGCCGTGGACCACGGCGCCGAGTTGCGAGCCCCGCGCCAGCGTAGCGGCCGGCGTGGCGCCGACGTGGCAGGGAGCTCGGCGCCGTGACTCGTGGCGCCGAGCTCGGCGCCGTGACTCGTGGCGCCGAGCTCGGCGCCGTGGATCTTGGCGCCGAGCATGCGGCTTCTGAAACGGCACCGAGCACGCGGGCTTCGTTCATTCGCAACTCGCCCGCCGCCGCCTCCCGTCCCCTCCCCGCACTCGCGTCCTCCCCGCCGCGGCCGCCGGCCTCCCCTCGTCGACCGCCGCTGCCGCCCGTCGTCCCCGCCGCGGCCGCCCGCGCGCCTCCCCTCCCCGCACGGGCGTCCTCCCCGCCGCGGACGCCCGCCACCCCTCCTCGACCGCCTCGGCCGCCCGTCCGACGTCCTCCACGCCGCGGCCGCCCGCCTCCCCGCCGCCGCCCCGTGGTGCCGCCTCCCCGTGTCTCCGCCCGCCCGCGTCTGCGCCCGGCCTCCCGCCTCCCCGCGTCTGCGCCCGACCGCTGCCCCGGAGCCGCCCGGCCTCCGGCCGCCTCCCCGCGTCTCCGGCCGCCGCCCCCTGGTGCCGCCCGGCCTCCTGCCTCCCCGCGTCTCCGCCTCGGCCTCCCCTCCCCGCACGCGCGTCCTCGGCCGGCCGCCCATCCGACGTGCTTCCCGCCCGGCCGTCCTCCCCGCCGCTGCTGTCGAGAGGCCCCAGCGACCGCTACAAGTGCCTCAAGGTGAGGACTTCTCCTCCAAAATGTTCGTTCTTGGCGCTCAGATGTGATGTCGAGGATATTTTTTAGCTAGTTTGTGAGGGTGTGATGTTGAGTGGGCTGATGTGTGGTGCTATGAATGTCGAGTAGGCTGTTTATCCCTTATTTATCACTGTCGCTTGGGCAATGGTGCCGTAGAATGGAAGGATTGTGTGGCGTATTGGAGTCGGGATATGGCTCGTTATAAGTCAAGTTGATTATTTTGCGGCCAGAGGACTAGTGCTATAGAAATGTGTTGTGTTGCTGTGATGTAATTGACTATGCAATTGACTATGCAATTTAGTTAGTGCTATAGAAATGTTTGCCACAACGAGTCAAGCAAATCACGAACAAAAGAATTGTTTATCTTTGGGTATGCAATTGACTATGCAATTTAGTTAGTTAATTAGCATCAATTTCGAATAAAGGTAGCATTTAGTTAGTGACTAGGTACTTATTAGTTACTATGTAGTATCCGATTTCAATTAAAGGTTCTTATTAGTTTGGTTTTCTGTATGAACTAGATGGACAACCTAGTGACCCTATATCATGGAGGCAGTGTGACAAGTGATGATTATGGAAATGTTCAATTTGTTGAAATGCAAAGGGTGCCTCTGATATTCGGTGATCGGCCGTCGTTTAGTGAGTTGGTTGCTAGGGCTCGGGAGAAGCTACATTGTCATGCAAACGAGGAGAGCATCACAGTTGAGGGGTTACTTCACTTCGGTTCGAAAGACCTAGTTCTCAGGCGGTTGATCTTAATTGGTTCAGAGGATGAGTGGGACAAATATGTCAAATTGGTTATGAGGAATGAGTTAAAATGTTTGGACGTTGTTGTGCGGAAGGTGTCCATTGATCCCACCCCTCACGGTTATTCACCAGAACTAGGTGATCAGGCACCCTTTGACCCTCCGTTACCGGATCTTGCGGTGGATGTGGAAGAAGTGCCTGAGGTGCCCGATGCTCTATCTTCCCCGAACGAGGTTCAGATTTCTCAACCAGTTCGAGTTGAATGTCGGACTGATGATGTCGTGGCGGCCCCTCAGGAGATGGGATTGACCCAGAATCAGCCCAGTAAGTGTCGAGCAACACTTTAGCCTTTTCCCGTCATTCCTTTGTTTTGTCTCAATCCCATCGTTGTCGTGATTATGATGCAGGAAACATTCCTGGTAATGTGGTAGTTCCTCCCGTTGCTCCATCTGGCAACGTTGAAGAAGTCTGCAGGGACTCCAACAGTGTGGATGTTCAAATTGTGGATGATCTGGAGCCTTACGAGATCGCAAGGGCCGTTGATTCTGATGATGACCGCCCTTTTGGAGAGCTGACCGAAAGTGATATTGAGCTGATCAGGCGTTATTGCCCTGGCCGGGATCCATCAGTTCATGAATTCAGCGATCTTAGGCATTCTCATGGGGCTTATGCAGAAGGAAGGGATGACGAGTTGCTAGATGCTCCTGAGGCCGGGTCAAGCATGACAATTGAGAAGGGCATGGTGTTTGAGGACTTGTCTGCATTGAAAAGGTGGCTGCAGGAGTATTCAGTGATCCGTAAAAGGCCATTCAAGGTGAGACATTCTTATGTGGAGCGGAGGTA
Source organism: Dendrocalamus latiflorus (assembly GCA_017311315.1). Lineage (NCBI taxonomy): Eukaryota > Viridiplantae > Streptophyta > Magnoliopsida > Poales > Poaceae > Dendrocalamus > Dendrocalamus latiflorus. The sequence goes on along the minus strand of CM029630.1, from coordinate 3,860,199 downwards.
CACAGTTGTGTGCGAGAAGGAGACATGTGAATGGAGGGTTTGTGCTAGCAAACAGAAGGTCACTGGAAAGTTCAAGATCACAAAAATCGTTGGCCCACACACTTGTGCCGAAGCAGAGCTCAAACAGAAGCATCGGCAGTTGACCTCTACCATTATTGCCAAGTCACTGTGTCACATAGTAAAGGGAGAACCCAATATGAAGGTGAAGACACTTGCTGGGATTGTTAAGGAGAAATTTGGATACGAGATAAGGTATGGAAAAGCATGGAGGGCAAAGCAACGCATCTGGAAGATGATATATGGGGACTGGGAAGATGGGTACTTGCAGTTGCCAGCACTCTTCAATGCAATCAAAGCGGTTAATCCAGGCATGCATTATGAGTACGTCCCGAAACCAAACGAATGGACTCAAGATGGGATGCAGATATTCTTCCGTGCTTTCTGGTGCTTTGCTCAGTCCATCGAGGCCTTTCGGCATTGTCGTCCCGTCTTCGCTATTGACGGTACGTTTCTTCTTGGCAAGTACCAGGAGGAAGGAGAAGTTAAGTCTGCGTGAAGCAGCCATCAAGCGTCAGGAGGAAGAGCTTCAAGCTCGTGAGGCGGCTCTCAAGACCAAGAGTAACAGGAAGAAGGATGCAACGGAGCCATCTTCAGGGCGCGACAGAAAGGGGAAACAACCACGCTACACCCAGTAGACAAGATGTAATAGACTCGGTCCACACGAGAGGTCGTACGAGCAGTTGGGTAGATTAGTCGGATATCATGCTAGCATGTAATAAAATTGTACGCGCCATGTTCGTCCCAACTTCATAAGCTTATTATCTGGGCTTTTCGCATGCAATGATTCCCACGTGTCTTATTATCACTTCCCCTCCTTTCGTCCAATTGTTCCTATCACAGTTGTCATACAAAATAATTCAAAAAAATCCTTCCAATACAACAACATAACATGATCAAAAAATGTTATTGCCAGTTCAACATATTTTTCACGGTCAGCATTGTACAAAAATCACAAATACACTAATCGTTACTTCACACATAACTCGTTCATCAATCCACAAACAGAGGGGATGGGATTGACCCAGAATCATCCCAGTAATTATTTCCCCAAGTGTGTAGTAACAACTGAAGAGGAGAGTTGCTTGTATGCCACATGTCGCCTCCCCTCTGTCTTGCCCGCAGCATCTCACGGCCCGCAGAACTTCACACAAAACTCGTTCGTCACGGCCTGCATAATTTTATTTTTCAAAAACCATTACCAACGTACCATAATGTTTTTAAAAAAATCTACACGAATTTTCCTACATGTATCATCTGCAAACTCTAAACAGCGGCGGGGACAGAGGGAGGAGGATGCGAATGAACGAAGCCCGCGTGCTCGGTGCTGTTTCAGAAGCCACATGCTCGGCGCCACGACTCACGGCGCCGAGGTCGGCGCCACGAGTCACGGCGCCGAGCTCGGCGCCACAAGTCACGGCGCCGAGCTCTTGCCACCTCGGCGCCACGCCGGCCGCTACGCTGGCGCGGGGCTCGCAGCTCGGCGCCGTGGTCCACGGCGCCGAGACGTGTTACCTCGGCGCCGTGACCCACGGCGCCGAGCTCCGGGTCCAAAAACGGAATTAAAACTACCAGGGGTCTAAATGTGAATATTTTTCAAAAAAAAGGCTAAAATAGAAAAATTTCGGGTGAAATGCCCTGACAAGATTTGAGCGAATCGAACAGCTTCGTACAATAGCACATTAGGACCCGAGTCAAAATACTGTGTAGCACATTTGCTTTGAGCATCATTTAGAGTGAGGAATATCTAGCATGCATTTAAAGTTCATTTCTAGTATTATATGTCTGTACTACATTTAGTTGGACCCAACTATCTCTGGTTAACCAAATTTGGGATGTTTGTGGTGTCTCTTTTGACAGTTGACATGACTCCTGTTCATCAATGTTTGATTCAAGCTGTGGAAACTTGTAGGGCCTGTTTGATATGGCTGCGGCTTATGGCTTTTAGCTAAAATTTTTGAATTTTGGCTGTTTGCGACAGAGATTATAGAGAGAGAGTTACTAGCTTGCGATTTTGGTTGATACAGATATTAGGTTTTTAACGTGTACTACAATTAACTTGTAGATCCCGTTTTGAGAAAATACTCTGTTTGAAAGTTAGGTACTGTAGCAAAAGCCGAAAGCCACTTTTAGACGCCGTAAAGAACAGGCCCGTAGTTCAAATTCATTCATTATATTTATGATTTCTTGCACGGATATCACTTAAGGTGGGAGTTCTGGATGGTCAAGGATTCTCGGTCAATATACCTTGGAGCCGTGGTGGTGTTGGAGACAATGACTACATCTTTGCTTTTCAGCATGTGGTGCTTCCGATAGGTAATGATTGAAAGGGTGAAATTGAGATATGTGCTAGTCTCCTTAAGTTGCTAATAACAATAACTTCTCAACCTAGCCTTGCTTAACTGTAATGTGTAGAAGTCAAGAGCAGCCCACTCTATTCTCTCTCTTTTTTTGTAGTTCTTATGTGCTTTCTTCTTCTGAGAGACTTAGCATTTTAGATCCTTAATAGAAACAACACAGAACAAATATATTCACAACATTGGAATGAAGACTTGGTTGTTTGATATGGCAGGGTGTTATTTTTCTTTTTGGGGGAAAACATGTCCTTCACGGACTCCTCTTTATGTAACATTACCCCATTGCTTTCTTGAATACTGCTATTTAAGTTCGCACTGCATGTTCTCATTTTAGAGATTTTTCTTGTATGAGTGCAGCTGCAGAATTTGCCCCAGACATCACGATTATATCTGCAGGATTTGATGCGGCGAGGGGTGATCCTCTGGGTTGTTGTGATGTAAGATTTCCTCTAATTTTAGTTGCTCAATTATAAAAAATGTACCTGTTATTTTCCTCTTTTGTGTATGCATTATTTTAGACAACTGTGATGATTCTGAGATACATTACCTCCTTACTGTGGAAATGGATGTTGAGACTTCTGACTCATGCAGAGGACTTTCTCCTCTTAGAATTTATGCTAACCTTTTATATTCACATTGTATAGGAAAATTATGTATTGTTTGGACTTCAGAAGCTAGATTTTTAACTGCACCTGTCATGTTTGTACTTTTTGTTGGGACTGTGTTGAAACACCAAACTTTGTTAATAGGGTTCAGTCTCATGTACCACTGTTGCTTCTTTAGGGATGAGCTCATTGGTATGGATGTGCTATGCATCACTGTTCAGTTCTATCATATTTGGTGGTAATTACTAGAGCTTAGTCAAATAAGAAAACGACAAGTTTGCTAAAATTCTCGAAAGGTAGATTGAAAACTAAACTTTCCATGCAACCCTTGACTTTGATATTATTCATGCCTGTTTGCTACTTGGTTCCTGCAAACCATTAGTTTTTTTCCTTGTTGATATACCAATCAGCCAATGCACGCCAAATCATGTCTCATGGTAGTTTTGATTTAACTAACTTCATCATTGATAGGTGACTCCTGCTGGATACTCTAGGATGACGTCCATGTTAACTTCTTGCTCAGAGGGAAGATTGTTGGTTATACTTGAGGGAGGGTAGGTACCCAGTTCTTTTCTTAATTTAAGAAGATAAAATAAAATTTCATAAAGTAGGCAATACCTAGAAATTTGAAATTTATCATGTGCAACTTCTATGCTGTAAGCTGGACTCCAAACCTTGCGTCATCATTGTAGTCATGGACTCATGGTCTTTCTATTTTCAACAGAATGTATATTTTTGTTCCATCAAATGGTAGTGCGCAGATGTATTTTTGTTGCTGGATCAAGATCCGTAGGAAATAATTGCCTGGATACTGCCAGTACTAGCCATTGGGTTGTAATGTGGACACTACTATGCACTGTTAAGGATATAATAGGATTGTTATTCGCTTCCTTATATGCCTTGGCTTTCTTATCTGTATATGGCATATTCCTCTGTATATCACCTTGTACTCACTATATATATTGCTCTTTGGGCCTCATAAATATACACAATATTCATAATATGGTATCAGAGCTAGGGCTCTGATCTTGTTCTTTCGCTGCCTCCGTTGCCGCCTGAGCCGCCTCCGCCGCTCGGGCCACCTTCGCCTGAGCCACCGCCGCTGCCCGAGCTGCCGCCCGGTCCACCTCTGCTCGAGCCTCTGCCGCCGCCGCCGCCCGGGCCACCTCTGCCGAGCTGCTGCGGCCGCCGCCGCCGCTTGGGCCAACGTCACCTGAGTCGTCGCCGCCACCAGATCCGGCGCTATCTCGCTCTATCTGACCCCGGTCGCCAGATTCGGCCGATCCATCGTCGCCGTCACCCGGGCCGCCGTCATCGTCTTCATCCGATCCGCCCAATCACTGCTGGCCGCCGTGTTGCCAACGGCCCCTGAGCTGCCAGTCGACGCTTTGCCAGCCGCCGCTCTGCAACTGCCGCTCCGTTAGCCGCCGCTCCGCTGTCTGCCTACTCGTCGCCTCAGCGACGCGCGAGCGACTGTCTGCTTCGGCCAAAGCGAAGAAGCGAAGTGACAGTCGAATCTTTTGTAGTTTTGTAAAAAAAAAAGAAAAACAGAAAACTATATATAACGTTGATCTAACCGCCGCGCCGTTCAGCACCGCCTATTAGACTTCGTTGCCTTGGTCGCCGCGCCGTCCAGTGCCGCCTACCGATGGCTTCCATTGCATCTACTGCGATCCCATTCTCGGGTAGAGGTTATGGTCTTCTCATGAAGATCACGTTTGATGGTCTTCGCCTTTGGTGATGTCACTGGTGCATGCCCTTCTCCGCCACTGCTGGTTCAGCCTTCTGGGCAGTCTACTTCTGCACCTTCTGCAGCAGATGAAGCTGCCAAGGAGGCAAAGGCTGCTGTTGACACTGCTGATGAGGCTTTTCAGTATACCATTGACGCTTTCGAGCGCTGGTGTGCTGACGAGGCCTGTGTTCGTGCCACCTAGTGGTCAGTGTTGATGACTCCATCTAGCCAGACATTGTTGGTCTACGGTCTACTCGACAGATCTGGGAATACTTGCGTGAGTGATACCAGCAGAGCAATGATGGTCAGTTCTTTTCGCTTCAGCGTGAGTTGGAGACGTTTCGTCAGGGAGATTCTTCTGTTGACTTCTTTCGGGCCCTGGTAAGTCTCTGGCGCCAGATGGATGAGCTGGCCTCCATTTTGTAAGGAGTGTCACAAAGTGCAGAAGGCGGATCATGATCGCCTTCGCCTTTATGACTTCGTCTGCCACCTTCGCCCAGAGTTTGAGCCTGTTAGAGCTCAGCTGCTGAGCCGCTCTCCACGGCCAACCATTACAGAGACCCTTTCGACGCTTTGGGCTGAAGAGTTTCGTCTCGGGTGAGCAGCACAGTCTGTTCCGACTGTGCTTGTTGCCCCTTCGACTACGATACTGATATCTGCTTCAACTACGGCCTCTCCCCAAGTGCCTGTCTCCGCTCCTGTTCTCGCACCAACTAGAGTTCAGTGCAACTACTACAAGAACTTCGGGCACGACTACCAGAGCTGTGCGGTGCAGAAAAAACGGAATAAGGCATGTGGGGGTGGGTGACCAAAGGGGGGCAGGGAGGCCCTTCGTTCACAGGACATAGCAACTCATCAGTTTCTGCTCAGAAAGGTCTCTGTTCAGCAGCTTCGCTAGGCTCTATTTCAGCAGCTCTCTCACAGCTCAGCAGGTTCTGCCAGTCTAGCTCAGACATCTCCAGGTACCTCTTGGGTTCTAGATTCTGGTGCCTCCTTCCACATGACACTGAACTCCATATCTCTCACTTCAGTAGAACCTCTTGATTTTCCTATCTCTGTTCAGACAGTTGATGGTACTTCCTTGTCTGTCAGCTGTCAGGGCATTCTTTTGTCCACTGACTTTTCTGTTCCAGCTGTTTCTCATGTTCCCTAGCTTACCATGCAGCTTTTTTCGGTGGGACAACTCACTGTTCTTGGTTGTAGGGTTGTTTTTGACACACCTGTTTCGTTCAGGATTGACAGACAGGAATGATACTTGGGACTGACCGGCGCTGTAGTGATCGTCAGGGTCTCTACATTCTCGACCGCCTCCACCTTTCGTCCACTTCAGTTGCTCCTGTTACGTCTGCCTCTACCGCCACTGCTGCCACCACCTTTGGAGCTTTTGCACGGTGGCATCATCGTTTAGGACACCTGTGTGGGTTTCGTCTTTCTTCATTAGTTCGTCGGGGTGTTCTTGGATGTGTTACTGTTGACACGTTAATATTTTGTCAGGGTTGTAAGTTGGGCAAGCAAATACAACTTATCATTCTATTGAGTCCATGTCTTCTTGTCCTTTTGATTTAGTTCATTCAGATGTATGGGGACCTACGCCTATTATCTCAAAAGGTGGGCATAAATTCTATGTAATTTTCATTGATGATTATTCTCGTTTCACTTGGCTTTTGCCTATGTCTCATCGTGGTCAGTTTTTTGCTATCTATCGTAGCTTTGCCACGATGGTTCGTACTCAGTTTGAGTCCTCGATTCGTACTTTTCGCTGTGATTCTACTGGAGAGTACCGTTTTGGTGCTTTCAGATAATTTCTTTCTCAGCAGGGCACTCTTTACTAGTCTTGTTCTGGTGCCCATGCTCAGAATGGAGTTGCTGAACGCAAGCATCATCCGCTTGAGACTGCTCGCACTCTTATTTCTTCTCACGTTCCACCACAGTTCTGGGCGGAGGCTGTTTCTACGGCTGCATATCTCATCAATATGCAGCCTTCCACTGCTCTTGAGGATTTCAGTCCTATAGTGTCTTTACTCTAAAGCCCTCCAGTACAATCACTTTCGTGTTTTTGGTTGCACCTGTTTTGTTCTGCTGCAGCCTCGTGAGCGCATCAAACTGTCAGTCCAGTCAGTTGAGTGTGTGTGTTCCTTGGGTACAGTTCTAAGCATAATGGTTATCGCTGCTATGATCCTTCAACTTGACGGATTAGGATCTCACGAGGCGTTGTCTTTGATGAATCTCGACCTTTTTTCTATCGAGGTTCAACCCCTCGTCTTGCTTCCACCATCGAGACGATCTCCTGGTTGTCTCTCCCTGACTTCACCCATTTCTCCTCTTTCACAACCTTCCTCTAGATTGTCTCCAATGGTTTCTTCTTTACCTTCACCTCCTATGTTGCCTTCTGCAGCACCGCCTCTTGCTCCTGCAGCAAGCACTACTTCAGACATCCTCGTCCTTCACCATACTCATCTTCTGGTATTTTGCCAATACCGACGTCTGATTCCTCTGATGATGCTCCTCGTAACGCCCTTCGTGACCGGATATCCCTTCGACCTATTGGTCATCTTGATTTTACTTGGACCGCTTATGCTCTCTCTGTCATTGAGCCCAGCTCTTGTCGTGAGGCTGCTTCTCATTCTGATTGGCAGCTCGCTATGGCAGAGGAGCTTGATGCTCTTAGACGAATGGAGACTTGGGATATTGTACTGACACCTGTGCATGCTCATCTTATCACGTGCAAGTGGGTGTACAAGATTAAGACCAGGTCTGATGGTACTATTGAGCGCTACAAGGCTCGTCTTGTGGCTCGTGGCTTCCAGCAGGAGTATGGTCGTGATTACGATGAGACGTTTTCCCCTGTTGCCTATATGACCACTGTTCGCCCTCTTGTTGCGGTTGCTTTTGTTCGCCGGTGGTCTATCTCCTAGTTGGATGTTAAGAATGCATTTCTTAATGGTGTTTTGTATGAGAAGGTTTACATGCAGTCACCATCTGTGTATTCTGTTCCAGATGGCCATGTTTGTCGTCTTCGTCGTGCTCTTTATGGCCTCAAATAGGGCCCTCGTGCCTGGTTTGTGTGTTTCACCGCAGTGATTAACGCTGTCGGTTTCACTGTCAGTGCCCATGATCCTGCTCTTTTTGTTCATATCTCACCTCGAGGTAGGACACTACTATATGTGGATGATATGCTCATTACTGGTGACGATTCTTCATTCATCACATACGTGAAGAAGCATCTCAGTGAGCAGTATATGATGACTAATCTTGGTTTGCTTACGTACTTCCTTGGGATTGAGGTTTTTTCCACGCTTGAGGGTTACTACCTCTCCCAGCAGAAGTATGTCCAGGATCTTCTTGATCGGTCTGGTTTGACTGACACTCGCACTGCTGAGGCTCCTATGGAGCTCTCCCTTTAGCTTCGTGTTACTGATGTTGATTTTCTTGAGGATCCTACCCGTTATCGCCATCTTGTCGGGGGTCTGGTATATCTTGTGAGCACTCACCCTGATATTTCTTATGCTGTTCATATCTTGAGTCAGTAGTCAGTACGTGTTCTTCGCTACTTGCGTGGGACAATCTCTCGTAGCTTGTTTTTCCCTAGCTCCACCTCACTACAGCTTTAGGCGTACTCTGATGCAACCTGGGCTAGTGATCTTTCTGATCGTCGTTCTCTTTCTATTTACTGTATTTTTCTTGACTCCTTGATTGCCTGGAAGACAAAGAAGCAGCCTGCAGTTTCCTGTTCGAGTGCAGAGGCTGAGTTGAGAGCTATGGCAGTAGTGACAACAGAGATTACTTGGTTGAGGTGGCTACTTGTAGACTTCAGTGTACCTGTGAGGGGACCTACGATATTTATGTCTGACAGTACAGGTACTACCAATATTGCTCGTGATCCAGTGAAGCATGAACTCACCAAGCATATTGGAGTAGATGCTTCATACACTTGTTTACAGGTGCAAGAGGGAGTACTTGCTCTATAGTTTGTGCCATTAAAGTTATAGCTTGCTGACTTCTTCACGAAGTCCCAAACTAGCACAACATTTGTATTTTCTCTCCAAATTCAGTATATGTGATCCACCATGAGTTTGAGGGGGGTGTTAAGGATAGAATAGGATTGTTATTCGTTTCCTTATATGCATTGGTTTCCTTATCTGTATATGGCATATTCCTTTGTATATCCCCTTGTACTCTTTATATATATTGCCTTTTGGACCTCATGAATATATATAATATTCATAACATGCACAACATTCTTCTTAGAGTTAAAATTTGTAGGCAATACTTGTTTTTTTTTAATTTTTTCCATTTTATTTTGCTCAAATAAGTAAATTCAGTGTAGATATTTATTTGTGAAGCCCCCATCAAGGCATCAACACTTATGGTGTTATGCATTCATTGCATTGTTTTCATTTTTGTCCCATCTTCGATGCACAGATACAATCTTCGGTCTATATCCTCATCGGCTACTGAAGTTGTTAAGGTTTGTATTTTCGCAATAACAACTTATTCTTGTAACTTTTAAGAATGGGTTGTAGAAATATCACAATTAGCTCTAGCTATGTTTAAGTGGATCAGCTACTTTAGCATCATCTGGTATCTTTATTGTCCATCATGAAAGCAAAACTTTTATGTGCCTATGAACATCATGCTAAGATGGAAATGGGGGTTTTGCAGTTATTTCATCATATTACACTAAACTGTGCAACTAACTGCACTGTGGATTGTGGTCGTAGATAATTCAGGGTTTTGACATTGTTGTCCTTTGTTTATTGTAGAATGCAGATATAAAAATACAGACAGCTTCTTGAATTATTACAGCTGAGAGATCATTTATGATTTATGATGTTATCACAAGGTTCACCCATCCTGATGATATTTTGACACATGCAGGTCCTACTTGGGGATAATCCAAGTTATGATACAGTTGCATCTGCACCATCAAAGGAGGGCTTGCAGACTGTTTTACAAGTCCTGGAGATCCAGCAACAATATTGGCCAGTTCTAATTCCATCCTATGCATCACTTCAGACACAGCAGGGGTTGGTTGTTTCCAAATATAGTGAGTGACGAAAATTCAACCAACATCACCACTAATTAAATTAGATAAACATCATGAAATGTATTAAGACCTTGATGAGTTGAGTAGCATAGCTATTTTTTTTCTGGAGACAAGATTTGCAGTAACCAGAACCAAACAGGCGCCCCTCCGGTTGTGCTGATTTTGAGCCAGTTACTTTCCAGTTTCCACATGGTTTGGTGCTAATTTGCTGGTTACTGCACATAAGCAGAGCTAGTATTCACCAAACTAGCCAGATAGGGGTTATAGGTTTTGCACCTGAACTATGGCTTCCTAATTGACCTTTTACTTCAGTTCTGTGATTCTGTCCATGTTAGATATACCCTTTTACATAGATATGCCATTTTCACAATTTTTTCTGAAAATATAAGAAAAAGGAACCTGTTGTTTATTATGTTAACCTTAAACCATCCAAAATAGCTACTTACCGCCTGCTTCAGCAGGCTCCTGGACAGTTTTGAGTCCCCAAACTTTGCAATGGTGTTCTGCACGGTATCAGGCTGGTTGCTGTTGCTAAGAGGCATGTCATAATAATAGGGTGTTGGCCTTCTCTTTTTCCAAACACTAACTAATGGTAAATAAATTGTAGTAGACCATTGGGTGGTAATGGTGTTGCTGTCTTCTATTTTTTTCAAGAAAATATGGGCGAACTCTTGTTAAACTAGCTAAGTTACCCTTGGCTAATACCAACTTGCTGGTTACCAATTGCACTGATATTTAGAGCTGTGCTGCAGCTTCCAATGCTGACATTGTAAAAATAATGGTGTGAATGGGTGATATAATTGGGAGGAATAAAAGGGATTTTTCAGCATGCATTTGTTAGACATGTAGAGGTTGCAGGGTTATCACCTTGTATAGGGGGCTCATTGCATATTGTTTCTCATGTATATACTTGGCCTTTTGGCCCATTGGAATACTAAGCCCACTCTCATAACATGGTATTAGCTCAGGAGAGGGCTAGGGTTAGGGTTTCCTAACCCTAGCCGTCGTCGGCCGTCGCCGCACCTCCCCCGCGCCCCTGTGCAAGTGCCTCCGCCGCCTGGCCCCACACCGCACCCTTGAGCCCCTGCGCGCCTGTGCCACTGCGCACGCGCGTCCGTGCCGGGGTGCCCGTGCAGCCCTGCGTCTCCGACCGTCGTTGCCCGACTGCCTTCTTCCCGGCGCTGTCCGGTGCCACCCGGCCAGATCTGGCCCTGACGCCGCATCCTGGCCACCGCCTGGCTGCCTCCCGACGCCGCTCGGCCAGATCTGGCCTGATGCTGCCCTGGTCGGCCATCTCCCAACCACTGACTCCCAGCTGCCGCCTCGGTCAGCTTCGGCTGCCTGCCACGGCCAATTCTGCCACGGCTCCCAGATCAAGACTTGCTCAGATGGTTCCCTTGAGCGCTACAAGGCTCATCTTGTGGCGCGTGGTTTTCAGTAAGAGTATGGTCGTGACTATGATGAGACATTTGCTCCTGTTGCTTGTGGCTTCTGTTTGTCAGTCGTTCATGTCTCAGTTGGACGTTAAGAATGCCTTTCTCCATGGTGAGCTACGTGAAGAGGTCTATATGCAGCCGCCTCTTAGGTATTCTGTCCCTGATGGTATGGTTTGTCACCTTTGTCGTTCTCTCTATGAGCTCAAGCAAGCCCCTCGTGCTTGGTTTGCGAGCTTTTCTTCTGTTGTCACTGCTGCCGGTTTCACCGCTAGTGATCATAACTCTGCTCTTTTTGTTCACACTTATCCTTGTGGTCGTACGCTTCTTCTTTATGTGGATGATATGATTATCACTGGGGATGATCCACACTATATTGCATCTGTGAAGAAGCATCTTGGTGAGCACTTCTTGATGTTTGATCTTGGCCCCCTTCGTTGATGTTTGAACATCTTCTTGCTCGTGCTAGTCTCACTGATCAGCGCATAGTGGGTACTCCTATTGAGCTTGGAGTCTATCTTCGACCTACTGATGGTGAACCTCTTGAGGACCCTACTCGATATCGTCACCTTGTTGGTAGTCTAGTCTATCTTAGGATCACTAGACAGGATATTTCCACTCTGTCCACATTTTGCGCCAGTTTATTTTGGTTCCCACTTAGATCCACTACAATCACCTTCTTCGTATTCTACGATATTTTCGTGTGACCATCTCTCATCGTCTTTTCTTTCCTAGTTCTAGCTCCTTACAGCTTCAGGCATACTCTGATACGACCTAGGCCAGTGATCATTCTGATCATCGGTCTCTTTCTGCCTACTGTGTCTTTCTTGGTTTCTCTCTTATTGCGTGGAAGACTAAGAAGAAGACTGTAGATTCTCGTTCGAGTGTGGAGGCTGAGTTGAGGGCTATGGCGTCGCTGACTGCTAAGATCACTTAGTTATGGTGGCTCCTTGCGGGCTTTGGTGTTTCTGTTTATACATCGACTTCTCTCTTGTTAGATAGCACGAGGCGATCAGTATTGCTCGTGATCCAGTAAAACATAAGCTCACAAAGCATATTAGTGTTAATGCTTCTTACATGAGATCGCAAGTGAAGGCAGAGGTGGTTGCTCTTCAATGTGCCTTCCGAGATTCAGCTAGCAGATTTCTTCATCAAGGCACAAATAAGTGCTCAGTACAGTTTTTACTTCTCCAAACATAGTGTTTCTGATCCACCATGAGTTTGAGAGGGGTGTTAATTGTTAAACATGTAGTAATTGCAGGGTTATCATATTGTATAGGGGGTTCATTGCATATTGTCTTTCATGTATATACTTGGCCTTTTGGCCCATTGGAATACTAAGCCCACACTCATAACAGCATTAAATTGCAAAACCCCCTGTGCTATGTAGGATTCTGACAGAGACAATTGAAGCAACAAACCACGCAAACATGTATTTCAAAATTCAATACATTATTGATCTGACTTGCAAACCATCCAACTGAAGCAAGGCTAAGAAACAATTTTGAACAGCATTTGATCTTTCTTGCTGCTTACTGTTGGTCTAGATAACCGGATGTTTGAACTTCTTGATCTCTGACTTGTACTTTATAGAAGCTATCTGAGCATTAATGTTTCATGTATGCTTGTTTTTCCTGTAAAGCACGATTACAGTTTTTTTTTGATATATTCTCTTTTTTGGAATGTATAGTTAACGAGGGAAACGAGCTGAAGAGAAGGAAGCATTTTGGAGGGCCAGGGCCCTTCTGGTGGAAATGGGGAAGAAAAAGGCTTCTGTACAAAGTACTATTCCAGGGTCGCCAACTGAGAAAGATCATGGCGAGTGGAAAAGGAAAATTGACTGATAAAGCAGAAACTTAAATGTGCAGTGATGCTGACACCTGACTGCTGATCTTCTCAACATGAATTGTGTAGCGGGCTGGCTGGGGTTCCAAAAGCTGATTAGCTTGCGCATCCTGAGCCACTTTTTGACTGAACAATGAAACACTATGATTTTAGGTGAAGTTGACATCAATCCTGTTGTATTGACATGTATCTGCTGTGCGAGCAATACATTAAAGTCTACCGTCCATTGAATGATCCTGATGTTTGCTTCTGTTATCTCTCTTCCCCCCCCCCCCCCCCCTCCCCACCCATAGCAGTCTAGATTTTAGACCTTGTATCGGCAAACTAGCCTGATTGGATTTTGCATTTCCACTTAGTTACTGGAATTCCATGTTGAATGTAACCCATCGTGAAGGGAAGAACTTGAAGATCTAGCATGATTTCTACCTAGCTTTACAGACGTTGAACTCTTATCATCGCGATTAGACATTGCTGCTTTTTTTTGTTGGTGATTGTAAGAACTGGTTCGTATTTTTACTCTGCCAAGGTTCATTGTCTTTGGACTTTGTTCAATGATTTAGGATTTACATGAACCCGATGAGTAGTGTCTTTATGGAAATGGGTCCCCTACTGTATAGGGGCAGTTGCATGCATGTTACTACAGTACCTTCTCGCGCTCAAATCGTCTCTTTTACTTTTTGATCTGCACCTTTGATAACTCCTCGCATCTACCATCCATCGGTACACAAACTAACCCCCGTCTTTTGATCTCGAGCAATTACTGACTGATCAGGACTTCGAAAGAAGTATTGATAAGTAGGTGACCAGAAGGATGCATCCACTTGGGAGTTATGGTTGGAACTCATTTCCCTAGGATGCAAAAAGAAAGAGGGTTGGGACCGTGCTGGGGCAGAGTCAGGAATTGGATATGGGGGGCAACATGGATAACAAGTAGAGTAGAACCAATAAACCATGCAGACCGTGTGCTCCTTGATTTTTCTACCCTGTTCGCTTTGTATTGTATTTGTAGGTACCGCACGAGCACATTCACCGTGCATCTTGCTCTCATGTCAGCAAGTGCATCTCACTACTCCTAGCTAGGCACGAACGAGCTATGGTATTTCTAGTGACATGTATCTTGGTCTTTTGGTTCATCGACCGGAGGTAGAGCATGTTCTTCGAGTGGCAGGACTCGGTACTCCACCCGGGTCATCTTGACCGAGATCCTGTTTTCCTCGTTGGAATAGTGTGAACCGATTTTACTCCCTGCGTTCATTTTTAACTTGACGATCGTTTTTTTTACCGTCTCCGAGACACAATTATGATATTATTTTTTACTAGTAAGGTGTCCGTGTGTTGTAACGGAGTATCAAAATAGAATGATACGTATTATCAAACCTGGTCCCAAACTAAACACTGAGTATCAATTTTATCTTTTGAAAGCATACAATTTTATCTTCAGCTGCCACATGCAATCCCAATTCCCACATATGGTCACCACAGCTAATACATAACACACTTTTCCCAGGAACCACAAAAATTAGTCACTTAGATCCGCACATTATGTTTGAAAATTCCTAAAATTTCACAACCTTCGAATACCATATTACCTGAAAAATATTGAAGTAAAGCACGCGTAACCATGTTATCCTCCCAACCACAATCATCTAAAAATGAACTACATAATCCCCCACAAGCTCAAAAAGTTAAAATAGACGCTATACCAAATCATATCAGACTACAAAGTGAACTAAAACCATGTTAGCATGTTATGGTGGGCTTTAACTCACAAGTTGGTTAGCACGGCCTCCCCTGGCAGATATATTAAATGCTAATAGCCTAAGATAGCATATCCATCTTCATTATGAATGCAAAACCATGATAAGCACATGCAAGAAATTTCCTGTTATAATAGATATATCCATCTTCATTATGAATGCAAAACCATGATAAACACATACAAGAAATTTTCTATTATGGTAGATGTAGATATGTTCCTTTCGAATGATCACTTAAGGGACGAAGAAAATGAATTTATTTGCAAGCATACATGACTGGTTGAAATAATTCATCAGCCAATCACGAGCTCCTACAGATTGGGAAGGAGAAGGAATGACTCCCACCAAGTAGAGGAGTCGTATCTTGTGCAAGTCCAATTATGTTAACTTAAGGTAGCTAACTCTCAAGACCCGGCTATAAATCATTTACACACTGGCTTCATCTATTGACTCAGGCTCAAGCCCACCATATTAGCCTATAAATTGAACTAAAACCAAGTAATCATGGTATCCACAATGATCCAAAAATAAAGTACATAATCCCCCACAACCTCAAAAAGTTCAAATAGATGTTATGCCAAATCATAATACAACATATCACAACCTAATTGCCAAATATTAACAAAATAACTAATCCGATCTAAGTTGTTGTACTCTAAACAATGCATTATTATTTTTATAACATTTGCAATAGAACATATCAAAGCGTGATCACAAATATTAACGCATACAAACTAAATTAGCTCTAAAAACCCTCCATTGTGTTTAGCAATCTAACCAACTGTACTCACAACTTAGAATCGCCACAACATTAAGACAGCACAACATTTATGTAAAGAGAACATATTTTGAATAGGGAGAGAAACGTATAGCAAACTTGGAGATGCTGCCATATGAAACAACAAGTAGGAGTAGCGAGGATGAACTCCTTGAGTGCGGAGATGGTGGTTGAGGGGTCGTACTTGCTCAGGCCGATGTCCATATGTAGGTTTAAGCTCCATTAAGTTGGTTTTGGTGATAATGATAAATCTAATTATGAGACTAACTTGTTTATTGATTATAATATTACCTAGTCTTATTTGGATGAAAAGGTGAAAACCATAAGAGGTATGTATTCTATATCACATTCTTATTTCTTATTACATTCCTTGGATCCAAAATATAGATTGAACTTCACCAAACAGTCAAACATAAATATGTGCATATGTCACTATTACACATTCTTGTATGCACACATTTAGGAGGAGTTCACTCTATGTTTTGTGGTTTCATTCGTATTAATCAATTTTCATCTTTCGACATATTAAGGATCTTTACCTTGAAACATATCCCTTGAGCATATATAGCTTGTGTAGTTCATATACACCCATAATCGGGTTGTTATCTAGTTTCTCCATTATGTATTAATGGTTGAATGATACATGACAACTGGATAAGTAAGTTTTACTTAAAAGCTTATTTTTAGAGTTTACAATTATTGTGCACATGTTGTATACTCAAAAAATAATCTTTTATCTCATTATTTGTTGAGATTATTATGAATTACTAAAAAGGGAAGATTGTGGAATCTAATCCCTCTATTATGAGTTAATGGTAAAGTTTATTAATTGACGACAATAAATTTGTGGACAAACATTTTTCATGAGTTAGATGAATAGGTTAGGTTCCACAGAAGATAATGATTTGGGATGGCTTCATGTGTTGAAGATCATCAAGTCAAGTGAATAATGCAATCATGAGTTGATGCATGACCAAGAGGAGGTGATTGTGTGTTGATTATCAAGTCAAGTGAAAACCCATCATGTGTTAATGGAGTTCAAATAACAAAGACCCGGACTTCAAGTGAATGTGTGTGTCACCATGCTTCAAGAAGATACTAAGGCAAATGTATGACTAGCTAGGGTTAAGAATGTATTTCTAGTCTTTTACCGGTCTTTAAGTTTGGTTGGAAGACCGGGTTATTAGTATAGATTGCCGTACTATTAAGAGGGGTCTTGTGTAAGATCGAGGAGGCCGACTAGAGGGGGGTGAATAGGCGTTCTAAAATTTTCTTCAAATTAATATTAGCAATTGTAGGACCGAAATGGCGACAGAGGGGGGGTGAATGTCGTTTTTTTAAGTTTGTCCCCACATAAGTATACACGAAAATCTCAACTCCTATAGCTATGAGAAGCTATGAAGAAGAAAAATATTTGCTTGCTTGAAACCAAGACCGCAAACAGAGTAAACAACAGGGAGTCACACAAGAACTTGTTGCTGCTGCCGAACCAGAGAGATAAAGCAAAAGTAACAAACCGAAAGCAGGGGGAAAGCCAAGAATAAAGACTGCAGACGTGATCTTTTACTGCTGCCTCACCAACTGAAATCAGTACTCAAATACTGCCTAGAAGCCGAAACCAAGAAATGCATCAGGCTCAAACATAAATAGCCAAACAGGAGAGTCTCTGTAGTAGCAATAAATGCTGTTCGACAGTAATACTTGGCTCCTGTTGGCCGAAATGCTTTGCTGCCCAATCCAGCTGAAAAGTACAGAGACACAAATACGTGAGCACAATAGTGAAGTTTTTTTTCTTTTTCTGGCCGAACAGTTCAAAGGTCCATGCACTGCTCACAATGAAATAACTGCCATTAAACCATTGATGGAACAACAAGAACAAAAAGGCAGCCAAATGAGCTATACTCTATTCCTCAATGCAATGAGTCATTCGGCCAAAGAAATAAAAAGCTTCCGATGGATGCTTGCTTCCAAGAAAAGAGACCAAGGGGTAGTTGAGAAAGTACACATGCATGGATTAGCTTGTGGCTGCACCCTTTCTTACAAAGAAAACTAGTACTTTAATCCATATTGCCCTTAGAAAAGAAACAAAGAAATAGAAGAAAGATCAAGGCACAAACTCAAGAGAGAAAAATAAATTGCATGCTGCGGCAAGAGAGATGCAGTCTTAAGACCAAGAACAAGATAACACAAGAACGAAATCAAGAACTAAGGAGAACAAAACTAGCTCAAACACAAAATAGCTAGAACACGATACGGAGACATACATGATTAAAATAGAGGAAATATTACATATAGTTGTTCAGCTCATCTCTCTCTCTCACAAAACTAGTCCCCATACATGCTTGAGAATCAAGAACTCATAGCATACATGCATAGGAGACACACCCACTCTCTCAACCACTAAAGCACAAAGCTAAAAGCCCTAAAACCCCTCTCCAAGTCTTGCCAACAACCAGGAAACACACTCCTATTTATAGCATTCCTTGATGGGTTTACACTTTGCTTTGCCCATTTTACCCCTCCATGCTTTGCCCGCTAACCCGCTTCCTTTTGCAGCCTCGCGCTTTTACCGAAACGCCCCTGCTGCACCTTTTGGGAAGCTTCCGCGTTCCTTGTCTCGCACGCCTCGCAACCACCTCGAGTCCACGTCTCTTCGACACATCCCAACTGTTCTGACCTCAGCGCCACCTGCGCCTAGTCCAGTCCTCCGTGTCTCGCCGCGACTCCACTCGACGTCCTGCAGCCATCACAGACAAAAACCACATCGCATAGCACGACACAAAGCATATAAACATAATTAGTACCAACAAATCCTACTCAAGCGAGAAATGACCCAAATGACCAACCGGGAAGATGACCACGCGTTAAATCTGTCTAATCATAACCCGACCTCACCAAATGCCAAAATGACACGAATCACTCAAACCAAACTCACTCTAACCAAACCACGTGTCAATTACTCATCACCAACTTATGCGACTACTCCAAGCGAGAAGCTTAAGAAGATAGTCTAGGTCATCCAAAACTCCCCCTGAGTTCATGCCTAGTGCAATGGCAAGCCGTCTCATGAGAAAGAATTGGTGAAATCAGTTTTTTCGCACAAAAGAGATCATTTTGCTTTTTAAACATGTTGTACTAACTTATGCATCATCAAGAACTAATATAGCTCAACTTAAGGCTCAACAAAGATTCAACGCTCAACTAAGCTTATTTGACATGGCATGAATCATAAAAGGATAGCTCAAGAAAGACTAAACTCAAGTGCTAGCATGACAAGTTTTAATTCAAGTAGATCAATTTTAATTTACTTATCATGGCAAAAGCTAGTCTACACATATGAAGTCATGATAAATTTAGCAAATAAAGCACAAGCCATGGCAAGGTGTAGAGCATTGTACGCATGTCATAAAGGATAATAATCAAGGCTCAATGTAGTTATATTACAAGGCGAAATGCTAAAAAGCAAGAAAATCCAGCTCCCCTCAACATGAGATGCAACTTTTAGTTCAAGTTGAGTTATGTCAATACTAAGCTCTAGAAGCTCCCAAATGAACTTCCCCTGAACCAAAGCAATAAATCGAGAAGCTGGGAAAGAAAACAGCAACCAGGCAGTCCTTAAAGCATAGATAAGATATAGAGACAACTATGGCTCAGACAGACTCTCATCTACCCCATATGACTCCACGAATTAAGCCTTCCACCTCAAATCCACTAGTGGTAGCTCTTCCCCGCTCCGGGTAGGTGAGCTCCATCCATCACACACGTCGGGCCTTCTCACAAGCTTCTTTGAGAAAATCACCGGGCACGACGCCTCCCACGCCGTCTAGGAGTCGGCAAACTCCAAGAGTACCAAGTCAAGTCTCTCACTTAACTCTCACCACGTGCAACGAATGCACAAGCTCAATCCAGACACAAAGTCCTCCTCTAGATGCAACATATGCACTCTAGATCACCTCTCCTCTCTCACAAAGTGCAACACATGCACAATTTGAGTGGAGAGCCTCACACTAGCTCAAAAGAGTGAAATGGAATCCCAAAAACCTTACCCCAACCGGCCACAAGGGAGTATTTATAACCCACACCTCAAAACTAGCCGTTTGAGTCAAAAACAGGATTCTGCGGTACTACCGCCGTTATAGGTGCGGTACTACCGCACCCCATCATAACGACTAGAAAAATAGCCATTAGTCAGTCATTTGCGGTACTACCGCAGTTATAAAATGTGGTACTACCGCTCTCGGTTTTTTAGCACAAATAGCACTCAGAAAAACGGTTATAACTTTTGACTCCAATGTCGGAATTGAGTGATCTTGGACTCCATGGAAAGCTTATTTAGACGGCTACACAACCCATCTATTTGCATGATCTCAAACATATCAGATCAATGCAGAAATCAAAAGAGATTCAAAGAGTCACTACCATGGTCTAATGTCAAAGGAAATAACAATAAACAATTTTAGACCATGCCAAGGGATAATGCATGATCTCCAACTTTTGCAAAACACATTTACAAATTTAGATCATGTCACAAGGAGTAGGTACATGGACTTCAACCTTTTGCAAAACACATTTACAAAATATAGTCACATGTTACAAGGATTCACCACATGAGTTTCAACCATTTGTAAAACACATTCGCAAATGCAAGCCTCATGCCAAGATGAGCTAGAGCAAGTGAGGTTGAGCTATCAACACATGATGAGACTCAAACTACTAGACATGACCCCTCTTAATAGTACGGCAACCTAAACTAGCAATCGGGTCTTCCAACCAAACACCAAGACCGGCAAAAGACTAGGAACACATCCTTAGCCTTAGCTAGTCATACCTTTGCCTTGAATCATCGTCTCGATATGCATCGACTCATGACGCATCCTTTTCATCAACTCTATCAACACATGATGGTCTTCTCTCGACTTGATCAACACATGATCATGCATCAACTCATGATGCGTCTCCTTCTTCTTCTTGATGGCCATGAACACATGAAGCCATATTCATCTCAATCTTAACTTGATGATCTTCAACACACGAAGTCATCCCAAGTCATCTTTATTTGTGGAACCTAACCTATGCATCCAACTCATGAAAACCATTAGTCCACAAAACAATTGTCATCAATTACCAAACTTCACTATTAACACATAATGGGGGGACTAGATTCAACAATCTTCCCTTTTCGGTAATTAATGACAATCTAACAAATAATGAGATAATAAATTGAATATAAAAACATTTGGCTTTAAAGTGCGGTACTACCGCTGTTGAAACTTACGGTACTACCGCTTGAGCCGGAACCAAACTTGGCACTCTGTGGAAAAAAGGCTCCGCTCTACCTCCGGAGCTTCCGGGCTCCGGAAGTACCGCTCCGGACAGCGGAACTACCGCACCCAACGGCAGTTCCGGCGTTAAAATCGCCGATACTTCCGATCCTGCGAAATCTCAAATGCATCTGGAGGGTGCTCTCTGGAAAAAAAAGGCTCCGCTCAAAAACCCGGAGCTTTCGCTCGCCGGTACTACCGCTTCTGGGCGCGGAACTACCGCTCTCCGGTAGTTCCGATGTTCAAATCTGCGGTACTACCGCTCGTCCAGACAGAGCACAGACTTTGTTTTAAAATGGATTTTTGATGAATGCAAGATTCTAAGTTGATCCCAATGTATGTGGAAAAAGTAAACATGGATCACTATTAATGAAACTCCAAAACATAGAGAGATAGCTCCCCCTAAATGTGTGCATACAAGTCTATATGAAGAAAAACATATGCACACATTCATTTGAACTATTTGAGGAGTTCAATCTATATTTTGAATCTAAGGAATGCATTAGCATACGAGAAAGTGATTTTGAATGCATACTTCTTTGATTTCACCTTTCCATCCAGATGAGACTAGACACAAATAAACTTAAACAAGCATATTAGTCTCATATATACATTTGTCATTATCACCAATACATTATAAAAGTATTTGTCATTAACATCAAAATCTCATAATGGCATTTGTCATTAACACCAAAATAAACTTAAACAGAGCTTGATCTTTCATCTTGTCTAGTAGTTTGAGTCTCATCATGTGTTGATAGCTTAACCTCACTTGATCTAGCTTTCTTTGGCATATGGCTTGTATTTACAAATGCGTTTTGCAAATAGTTGAAGTTCATATGCTGAATCTTTATAACATGAGACTATACATTGCGAATGTATTTTGCAAGTGTTTGAAGTCTATATTTTTATTTTTTTTTTAGTATGAGGCTTATATTTGCAAATGTGTTTTACAAATAATTGAAGCTTATAAATAATGTTTGTGTTATGATTCTAAAAGTGTGTAAATATACTTTGCAACTTGTTGGGAATCATGTTTGATCCTTGTGTGCAAGATACTATTATTTGCAAATATGTTTTGCAAAATCTGTTGAAATATCTGTACTTCTCAAGGAAATCAAAAATACTATAGTGTAGTCTGCGGTACTACCGCTAACCGAAACTATCGGCATTGTAATCACGGAACTACCATGTGCGTTGGTTGTCGAAGACTGGTGTGGTCGAAGATTTGTGTAACCAAACCAACATGCTTGAACCAGCGTGGTCGGCATCGATGTGGTCGTGATATGTGTGATTAAAACCAGCGTGGTCGAACCATCGTGGTCGGAATCGATGTGGTTGAAGGTCTGTGTGATCAAAACCAGCGTGGGCGAACTGATGTGGTCAAAGATCTACATGATCGAAACCAGCGTGGTCAAACCGACGTGGTCGAAACCGATGTGGTTGATGTTTACGTGATTGAAACCAGTGTGGTCGAACCGATGTGGTCAAGACATCTAACGGCTAGTTTTTTTGACCGTTGCGAGGGGAGTGGAAGTACCACAGTGTTGCCATCGGTACTTATGATAATCCTATTTTTTTCTGGTCCTTTGCTTCCAATGGCTAGTTTTCGTGGTGTGGGTATATATACCCCCTTATGGCCGGTTGGGGTAAGATTTTTGGCACTCCATTCACTCTCTTTAGTTAGTATGAGGTCCTCTTCTCAATTAAGCACGTGTTGCACATTTTGAGCAAAGAGGAAGACTCTATATTGCATGTGTTCCATTTAGAAGTGGATTGAGTATCTACTCATGCTTGTGTATTAATTGCACGTGGAGAGAGTCAAGCGAGGGACTTGACTTATTACTCTTAGAGTTTGCCGACTCCTAGATGGCATTGGAGACGTTGTGCATGGTAATCTTCTCAAAGAAGGTTGTGAGAAGACCCGGCGAAGTATGAAGGTTAGAGCTCACCTACCCGGAGCGGCAAAGAGCAATAACTAGTGGATTGAGTGTTTTGGATTAATTCATGGAGCCGGTTCAATTTGTTTGGGCTAACCTCAACGTGGACTAGGGGAGACCAGTAAGTCTCCGAACACTATGATAAAAAGAGATCGTGTCAATTGTGGTTTGTTTTCTTGTGCTCAATTTATATTCAAGTAATTTATATTCATAGAATTAAATTGATTGCTTGTCATCCTAAGATTGCAAACTTTGACATAGCTTTAGAGTGTTGGTGCACTTAGGTGATCATAAGTGATTTATGCTTGATCATAAGTGATTTATGCTTCATTTGTGTTAAACCAATTTGATTTAAGTTTCCGTATTGTATACTTGGTTTAGACTAAAAGAAGAGATCTTTAATTGATAATAATTGGAAGAGATTTTTTAGACCGCCCATTCACCCCCCTCTAGTCAGCCTCCTTGATCTTATACCGTGCTGTCGAACAGCCAAAACTTGACCTCGATCAGCTCCTTCACGCTGTCCACCTCCCGTCCAGATCGCTGCCCACCCACCTGCCTCACTAGCGGGGGGAGGGGAGCCTAGAGAGGAGCGGATGCAGAGCAGGGAATCTGGCTGATGCTGGATCTAGGGAAGGGGTGAGCGCTGCTAATGTGGGCGTTGGAGGGAGCTACGGCGGGACCAGGTGTGGCGGCGGTGTGCGCGATCGGAGCACAGGCTGAGGTGGCCAACTAGTCGACGCTTGATCTAAAGGGGAGGGCATGGGACGGGAGGGTGCTCGGGGAGGAGTGGCAGTCGAGAGAAAGATGGGAGGGGGAACAGGGGCGTCGATGGGAGCCGACGAGGGAGCTGCAGCTGCCGCCATTGAGGCGGCGATGGGGTGGGGGTTGGGGCAAGAGCGAAGCAGATGCAGAG
Organism: Dendrocalamus latiflorus; assembly: GCA_017311315.1. Classification (NCBI taxonomy): domain Eukaryota; kingdom Viridiplantae; phylum Streptophyta; class Magnoliopsida; order Poales; family Poaceae; genus Dendrocalamus; species Dendrocalamus latiflorus. Next base: position 3,836,411 of record CM029630.1, on the reverse strand, counting down.
TGGGGAGTCCAGTCAACGCCGGATCTGGGGGAGGGAAGCGCTACTGATGTGGGCATGGAGGGAGCTACGGAGGGGCCAGGTGAGGTGGCAGTGTGGAGCGGGGGTGTGACCAGAGCATAGGCTGAGGGTGGAGGTGGAGTCGGGAGAGATGGGGGCGGTCACATGGTGTCGGTGGAAGTGGTACCATCTACGGGAGGAGGGGTTGCACACGTGGGGGTAGGTGTGGGAGAAAGATCAAAGCGGTCACCAGCACGCACACATACAATGACACACGGACCTGGACATAAGTAGGGGCCACCTGTCAGCCAAAACTTGAGGATTGTATCGATGCAATGATTGGAAAAGGCTGCACGTGGGGAGAAAGATGAACGGATAAGCTCTCTTGTTATGTTAGTAGAGATAACTTTATATTAAGATTACTAATAAAAATCATAAAAATATGCTAATAAAACTATAATACTATGAATGTATTTTTAACGATAATCTAATGATATAATACTTACACAACCAATCTAGATAATTTGAAACCTATTGGCGGTAAAACTGTAGAAAGTTTGATAGCGCAAATTCTAAGACATTAAGTTAAAAGAACAGATGGAATAGGTGTTTTGGCGCAGAGGTGTGGGGATTCTCACTAAAGCTGCATTGTAGCTAGCACTGATTGTTGTTAGTTTCATCAGTCATCCTTTATTTACCACTGACCCGCTTTCTCCTTGTAGCTTTTGTGTGCAGACTTGCAGCGTGTTATGTGTTGGTATCTCTTCCTTTCTTTGCAAATATTAATCCCCTTAGAATCTGCCGTTAAAATATTCTTTGGAAGAAAATGCAAAGAATATCTACCAATAATATTAAAGTATATATAGATTTGCCACACGAAATTGCTTCTGCTATATTCATCATTTAAATAAATTTAATTTTCGGAAACAGTAAATAAATTTAATAACACACATATTCTTCTGTGATTTGCATGGACACGGTGTTGCGATAAAAGTTAGCGGCCAATAACCATGTTTTTATCCAAAACGACGTAGAACGGTAGTATGCAACTTGCTATACTGCTAGTACTCTATAGTTTATCGGGGTGTTTATATTAGCTACAGCTGATAGATTTTTAGTTGTGGTTGATAATTTTTGGCTGAAAATGAATAGTAGTGACTGAAAGAAGTAATTTTTAAAAGAAAGGGATGAGCAGTGAAAAATAAGAGAAACAGAAGCGAGAGGACATGATGAACCTGTAACACACTGTTTGATCTCTGGACACGGTATTGCGATTAAAGTTAGCAGCCAATAACCATGTTTTTATCCAAAACGACGTAGAATCGTAGTATGCACCATGCTATACTGCTAGTACTCAATAATTTATGGGGTGTTCATATTAACTATAACTGATAGATTTTTAGCTGTGGTTGATAATTTTTAGTTAAAAATAAATAAGTAATAATTAAAAAAGTAATTTTTAAAAGAAAGGGACCTATTTGTTTCCCATTTCCCCAGTCTTTTTGGACTGCTAGGGCACGAGTAGCCATTACTCTTCCGTAAACCCCAGCGCACGGGAGCTGCTCCTCACCCAACCCCGACTCCTCTTCCTCCTCTCCCGACTCCCGGTAAGCTTCGCTTGGGGGTTTAACTCCTCCCCTAATCCCTGAGCAATCTCTCCGATTGGATCACTCGCAGATTCCCTTCGTCTCTAGCCCTTACCAATCGATTCTACAGGGTTGATTGGCATCTGCGCGCGAGGTTTGGGTGGTGGTGGTGTTTGATGCTGTTGCGGTGAGGCGGGGATCGAAACCGTGCCCAATGCCGACGCCGACGATGACGCCCAAGGCGCTGATCCACCAGAAGTACGGCGCCAAAGCGTGCTACAGGGTCGAGGAGGTGCGGGAGGCCGTCGACGGCGGGTGCCCCGGCCTCGCCCTGCCGCAGCAGACCAGGAGCGTCTACCGATGCTCGCTGGACCTCCCGGGGCTCACCGTCGTCACCCCCGGCACCTTCGTCAGGAAGAAGGACGCCGAGCAGTCCGCCGCACAGATTGCCCTCGACAAGGTACACCGTCTTGTGGTTGGCGACGTGCACTTTTCATTATTCACATGTTTCATGCTTGATTCCGAAGTTATCAACCACTGAACCATGGGGACTTGTGGTGGTATCTAACATGTTAATGTTGCAATTCTGTTCAGTGAAACATGTAATGCGTGATTCAGGTAGGGCATCTGTCCTCCTGTAATTTTGCCTAGAAAAGGGGGAATTGCAGAATGAAACAAGGGCATGGTGTAGTTCTCTCAATTGATTTTTTTGATCTGTGGCATGAAATGGCCCTGTTGTGTTTGGGCCGCAAGAGCATCTGGTGGTTTAGAAATTAGAATTATGCTTCTATGGTTAATTTGTAGAATCTATCCTTGGTTGCGAACACAGTTGTGCTGCCCATCTTATGTTACCCTTTCTACTGATAATTTCCTTCGATTTCTGTTCTGATAAACCAAGATCAGAAACTTTAGTGAGCAAACTGCACATTACCTATGTATAGATAAGCTAGCTGTTTGGCATGTTTCTCATATTCTCATGATGTGAAATGTTCTTCATGCCATGGACCTATGGTGATCACCATTTGTTTTTCTGTTGTAGCTTGGTATTCAACCCACAGCAAATACTCCCAGTACACCAGAAGAAGCCTGGGATGAGCTTATTTCTCGCATTTCTGGGTTTTTCACAGATGAGGTCAGTATTTTCGCCTGATCTTGGCATTGTGTTGTCATAGTTCAGGACTAAATGTATATACACATAATACACTGCAAGGCCATGGCACTGGTGTTACTATTTTATAGGAACACTATGCTCTCCTGGCATCTGAGGATTGCACTAGAGTCCTTGTTAGATGGCTAGGTGGACTCTGTTGTAGCAGTGCATGATAATAATCATTGTGAATCTTTCCTGAGTTAAGAATGGGAACCCTATGGTACTGGAATTGACAGCTTATAGCTATCTGTGGTAAAACAGCACAGAGCGATTGGACATACTGTTTGAATATTATTTTTTCTGCCAATTTTCATTGTTATTTTTTTTTTCTGTTGCCATCTATGTTGCCACAGTTTCCTACTATGTTAATACCTGTATCTAATTATCTATATGTCTGGATCATTCTATCTACCAATTGAAGCAGGCGACTATTTATTCATGTCATCTTTCTGAGTTTCAATGTAAGACCCAAAAAAAATCCAATCTACCTTTTCTAACATGGCCATACTTCTATACTTTATTTCAGAACTTCCTCTCATCGTCTCATCCTCTTGTTGGCCACTTGAGTGTGGCACTCAGAAGGACTGGGAACCTCTTTGGGATGATTCCTGTGTCGGCCATTGCTGCATGTGATGTGAAGGTCAATACATTGTGTAAAATTATTGAACCTAAGGCAGAATTTGATCCTCTGTTGGTTCTGTCATTAGTCTATAATGCTGCCAAACAATCTCCTGGTGTCTCCAGTAGTAACAGCAACTTCTGGATTCAGAGTCAAAGGCCCTATTCTCCTGAGGCTGTTGACTTTGCACTTAAGCATTGGTCTGGTATATCAGGCCCCATAGAAGTAGAAGCAATTCTTGTTCCTTGTGTGTTGGAGGATGAACCTAAGACAGTAACTCTTAATTTATCACATAATGAACATTACATGGGTGATATAGCATCAAAACTCTCTGCAAGTGATTCCTCCCATGTTGTTGTCTCAAGGTACGTAATACAGAACTAAATCGGTGAAATCCTGACTTCTGTGGCTTTCCATATTCTTTTTGTGCATGAATAACAGTCTTAAAGCATTTATCTTACTGCAGAACAGTTGGCAAAGCATCTTCTGAGATAAGGTTATATTTCCCAGCTCCAAATGTACAATTCGTTTTTGATTTATCAAAGAATGTGCTTGCTTGTCGTGGAGATGGCAACTTGAACTGCCAAGTAAATAAACGAGCCTCCTACATTTCTGGTCAAACAATTTATGGAGATGCGATTTTGGCAAATGTTGGGTACACAAGGAGAGATTCAGAACTTCGCACTGAAGATGTCAATCTATGCACCTATTACAGGTATGGATCTGTTGATTATTTCACTTATATGTTAATGTATAGGGAATAAGAATGCACTCTGATCTAAATAACTGATACGTAATCAATTTTTTCCCATCGTAATCATCTATGTAGCACGGACACGTGTAAAAACCGCCGTATTCGTGTCCGACACGTGTCGGACACGGATATGGCACGGACACGTCTCGGACACGTGTCGGCAACGTATCGGCCGATTTCGGAATTAATTTTAATTATTAAAATTCTCGACACGTGTCGGACACAGTAAATATACGAGTCGGACACGGCTGGCCCATCCCTAACCCTAACCATAAGCGCCGATTTCCGAGCGCATCATTCCCATCGCTCACTTGCGCTTCTCCGCATCGGCCGCTCGCGCCGCCGCCCACTCCCGCATCTCGCCGCCGCCCGCTCCCACATCTCGCCGCCGCCTCCATCTCCTCACTCGCATCTCCTCTGCCCGCCGGTTCCCGCATCTCGCCGCCAACGACATCTCTCGCATCTCATCACCGACTACATCTCCCGCGTCTCACCACCGATTACATCTCCCGTGCGTTGCCGGCTCCCGCATCTCCTCCCGTGTAGTCTTGCCGATTTGATCATGTTACTTTTTTCCAGATCAATGGAGTTCTTATTTCTAGAAAATGGTATTCACATCAACAATTATCGCCAAGATTAACAAAACAATTCATGAGGTACATATTCCGAGTATACACTTTACAAATTACAAGTTTACAATTTACATTATTTCAGATAATAAGCATGTGGAAACATAGAAAATAATACATATATATATAATTTATTTATTTATTATTTAAATATATATAGCCGTGTCCGCGTATCGGTATTTTTGGGAAAACGGTGAATTCCCGTGTCGGTGTCGTGTCGTGTCGACGTATCCGTGTCCGTGCATCATAGGTAATCATCATCTACTTGTAGATGTTGGTCTCTTGTTCTATTTTTCGTGTGTGGACTGCTTTCCTCAGCTGTTTAGACCAACCTTTTTCATCTTACCTTAGTTTCTAGTTCTTTTCAGTGACATTTAGTTTCTAGTTTTTTGAGTAACATGCTTTTGTTTCCTCAGGATTCTTCTGGGCAAGTTACCTGATGGAAATTATAAGATGTCTAGGGAGTCGATTCTTGCAGCGGAGCTTCCATCTGTGTATTCTCGGTCTAGTTGGAAAGGCCTCTCTCCACGAGATCTCCTTTGTTCATTCTGTCGCTTTCAGAGGCTATCAGAGCCCCATTTTGCTGTCAGCAGTGTAAACGCCTGCTGTAGTGTGTTAGGATCAGCTGTGAGCTGTGAGGAAACGGGAGTGCCAAAGAAGACTGCAGAAAATCAGCACCCAAATGATGTTAACATCAACAAGGGAAACCCAGATTGTTTCAAATCTGAGGTGAAAATATATTCGAAGAAGCAGGAACTTTTACTAGAGTATTCTGCAGCTGATACTTGGAGCAAGGAATCTGATGCTATTCAGAATTCTGCATTAAAGGTCTTGATTTGGTTCAATAATTATTTTGAGCAACTGAAAACACACACGGAGAAGCTATCTCTTTCTGAGACCACTGATGGCTTCAAGATACATCAAAATAATTTTTCGCAAGAATTTGCAATGTGCTTATCTGTTTATGGTAAGACTGGAGGCAATGATTCAAGAACGTGCAGTGCGGTTGGGCCATTTTCTATGGATACATCAAAGCAGCAGCTTGAAAACAGTGCAATCTTAATACACATGGAGGGTCCAGATTCTGGTGTTTTCCCTTCCAACGGATCATTGACTTGCATAAGCTATACTGCTTACCTGGTGATGAAGGATAATGCAAAGAGATATTTGCTAGAAAGCAACAATGAGTTTGAGTTTGAGATAGGGACAGGTGCTGTTAGGAATCAGCTTGAATCATGTGTAACTCAACTGTCAGTTAATCAAACTGCATCTTTTGTATCTGAACTGCCTCCTAGGGATTTGATCCTGGCTGTAGCTAGTGAATCTTCACATGAACTTTCCAAGATATCTAGAGGTGAGCTGCCCATTTTAACACATCAATCTGATAATTTGCTGTAACTGTTTAAATTTGGCCACAGCGTCATGCCCATATTTACATCCTTGCAGACAGCTGTTTCTTGGAGTTCTCTGTGAAGGTGTTGCAGGTAACTGAACCATTAGAAGATAGAATGGAGAAAGCCTTGTTCAATCCTCCGTTATCTAAACAAAGAGTTGAATTTTCTGTTCGACACATCAATGAGCTGAATGCTACCACACTGGTAAATTTTCCTGCCATCCTCCAGTTCCATGTTTACAAAATGTATTGTTTTTCACTGTCAAAGGTGCATTTTCAGGTTGATTTTGGCTGTGGATCTGGTAGTCTTCTTGATTCATTGCTAGAGCATTCAACAACCCTCGAAAAGGTTGTCGGTGTTGATATTTCTCGAAAGGGCCTTACACGAGCAGCGAAGGTATAGAACATGTTCTAATTGTTGTTGATATTCGGTGTACCCTTTGAACCATCTTTTTGTCCTTTCCAAGGATTTACAATTGACTTTGTTTCATCTCTCTGAAATCGCAGAGCCTTCATCAGAAGCTGAGTAAGAAATCCTCTATGCAGACGAGTGTTCCGACAGCTGTGCTCTATCATGGATCGATAACAGATTTTGATTCTCGCTTATATGGTTTTGACATTGGCACTTGTCTTGAGGTATAGATGAGTACTCCTTCTGAACTGTTTGTCATCTTCTCATTTAGTTTTAGCACATAAGGTATTAGTTCTAAATGTGGCACTCGGATTGGATCTAGAATAACTACATGCATATGGTGTTATTTCCTGACGTGTCTGTAAAACAATGTTCTTGGAGGATGCATGCCTGCATTTAACTACATTAAGGATCTAATTAACTTACTAGACAACAATGTCTTAACATGATTGTGCTTACAGCTGTGAACTTGGTAGCTTTATACGTAACCCAATGAAATGCTGTCATAATTCCTTTCTTTAGTGCAATTCTTGGATACATCATTCAACTAAAGTAAAATGCAGGTGATTGAGCACATGGAGGAGGACGAAGCAAGTTTATTTGGCAACGTTGTCCTGAGTTCATTCCGTCCGGTGGTTCTCATTGTTTCAACACCTAACTATGAATACAACCCTATTCTCCAGAGGTCAGCTATGCCCAACAAGGAAGATGAGCCGGAAGAAAATGCTGGTCCTTGCAAGTTCCGTAACCATGACCACAAGTTCGAGTGGACTAGAGCCCAATTCCATTGCTGGGCTACTGGCCTCGCAGTGAACCATAACTATAGCGTGGAGTTCAGTGGCGTTGGCGGCTCGGGTGAGGAACCAGGCTACGCTTCCCAGATTGCTGTTTTCAGAAGAATGGTGCGAAATCAAGAAGAGACATTTCCGAACAAAGATGATCTGCATCAACCTTATGAGCTTCTCTGGGAATGGCCTAACGCATCGATACCATCTCACTGAGTACCGGTAGGAAGTACACCAACCCTTCACCATGCTTTTGTAACTAAGGTGAAGAGACTGGTTTGGCTCGTCAGTAGGAAACTCCACCCACCCAGATTGTGTTGCTGGATTCTGGTGGGTTAATAAACAAGTCTCACAGCGTAGAACTAAACAGTTGTGATAACTCTGAATCGATTCCTCGCGATGGTTTAATCCCTGTAAATCAGAAAAAATATTCTGCGCGAAATGGCTATTTGGCACCTTAAAAAAAAGAATCTGACTATTTGGTGCAGCTTGTTGGTCCGAATTGATGCACATGAATTGGGAGATGCAAAGTAGGAAATTAACTTCCTATGAACACCAGATGTTTACACTTGCAATCCTAATTTGGAGCATTAGGAACAATGGTGGTGCTAATTTAGGTTTATTTTACACTGTAACGGTTAGTAGCTTTTCCACTGTAATTAAATTTAAAAAATTTTAAAAAATAAAAAAGATAATATTACCACAGATAATGAAAAGAAATCATTACTATTATAAAAATAGAAGTTGGTGGTCGTTGGTCTATTCTCTCTCCTCTCTTCTCAGCCATCCAATCAAAGATTAACTGTTCAGATTTATATGTAGGTAGTTCTTTTGCTCCTCGTAGAAAAGGTCGAGTCGACGTGTAGACCGTGCTCCTCGTCTCTTCCCCCGCATCCTCCGCCTCCCGCTACCGTTGCCTCCTTCTATCCCCCGAACCCTCGTGTCGCTCCTCCTCCTCGGTGCCGCCACCAATTTCGCCCCTATACGGCAGCATCTGGTCGCAGTCCCTCAACTTCCCCAGCAGTGTCGCATCCCCTCGTCGTTGCCTCCCCAACGCATTTGCCTGCCGTCTCCTCTCCCCATCTGCTCATTGCTGCCTCCCGACCTCTACCTCCCTCAACTGTTGCCTCCTTCTCTCCCGAACCCTCGTGTTGCGCCTCCTCCTCCTCCTTGGCGCCCCCATCAATTCCTTCCCCACGCTGCAGCGTCTGGTCGCAGTCCCCCAACTTTCCCCAGGGCACCACCACTAATTCCATCTCCCATCACCCCTCCAACCAGCGACACGACGCTCAGCGACAGCTGCCGGTGGATCAGAGGGAATGACGCTCAGTGACAGCGGCCAGTAGATCAAAGAGAAGGGCACTCGGTGATGACGGCGGCTTTCTCTTACTACGCCCGCCCACGTGGCTCTCCCCCTGCTGCCACCCAGCGGTTGCTCGCCCGATGAGCTTCTCTACCTCCTCCTGCTCTTCGCACGGAGCCCGTCGCGCTGTCTGGCGATTTTGGTCTCCCAAGTTGGTCGTCGAAATCGGTGCCTTGGTCGAATGGGGCCGTGGTCGAGGGGCCATGACCGAAGTCGAGGGGTCGTGGTCGAAGTCGAAGCCGTAGTTGAAGAGGGTCGTGGCTGAAGTCAAAGATCTATGGTCGAAGTTAAAGCCGTGGTCGAAGTCGAAGGGCCATGGTTGAAATCAGGGTATGCTCGAAGTCGAAGGGCTATGGTCGAAATCTAAGTTGTGGTCGAAGGGGACAGTGGTCAAAATCGAAGGGCTGTGGACGAAGTCGGTCCGCGGTCGAAATCGAAGGGCTGTGGTTGAAGTCAGGCCATGGTCGAAGTTGAAGTGTCATGGTCGAAGTCCAAACTGTGGTTAAAGGGGCAGTGGTCGAAGTCGAAGTGCCGTGGATGAAGTCGGTCCGCGGTCGAAGTCAAATGGCCGTAGTCAAAGTCAAAGGGTCATGGTCGAAATCTAAACCATGGTCGAAGGAGACAGTGGTCGAAGTTGAAGGGCCGTCGACAAAGTCGGTCTGCGGTCAAAGTCGAAGGGCCGTGGTCAATGTCGGGGCTGTGGTCGAAGGGGGCGGTGGTCGACGTCGGAGTTTTGGTTGAAGAGGGTCGTGGTTGAGGGGTTGTGGTCAACGTCGATGTTGTGGTTGAAGGGGGCGGTGGTCGACGTCGAAAGGCCATGGTCATCGAAGGGGACAGTGATCGAAGTCGAAGTCGTGGTCGACGTCGAAGGGCTATGGTCAAAGGGAACAGTGGCCGACGTCGAAGAGTTATGGTCGAAGGGGACAGCGGTTGAAGGGGACGACCATGAGCCATTATCGAAGGCTCCCGATTTAGGATCATGATCGATCGTCGACCGCTGCCAACTTATGACCACCTGTGATTGTCGACCGCTCCCGACCTACGATCACGCGCCATGGTTGACGGCTTCCGACTTACGATGACGAGGCGTGCTCAGGGCTCCTGACCTACGATCACAAGGTGTGGTCAATATCTTTTGACTTATGACCACGAAGTGTGAGCGATGGCTTTCGACTTAGTTGACAGATTTAAAATCTTTTAGAACATGTTTGTATGCATATTTTAAAAAATTTTAACACCTGTGAGTTTTAAAATATATAGTATAATAAATTTTAAAAATTCGTAGCAATGCACGAACATTCAGTTAGTAAGAGAAAAAGGAAAAAATCACTAAAAAGATGATAGTAAGAAATTAGAAAGGGACGTACAAATGAGCAGAGCCGTGCAAGAACAGCACGTCTTGATCAGAGATTGGGTTTGCAGGGAAGCGGGCAGGACGCTTCTCGCGGGGCACCTGTGCTGCGCGCGCTCGCCACGCCGCCTTGTCTGGCAGCCGCTGGGTCCTCCGTCGCCATCACGCCAGCAGGGGACGTCGTCGGCTTCCGCTTGAGCTTGGCCACATTTCTGGCCAGGCCAAGGCAGGCCGCCAACACCAGGATGATGATGCTGTCAGATCCGGATTTTTCAATTCAGAATCTTCTATAAAACCACTGCACTATTCCCTGAATCAGTAGATAGTGCTCACAGGTACATTGCTGCATCATTTCATACATCGCATTGACATTCACAACTCATTCCAATATTACATAACAGGGGTTTGAATTAAGCCACGTCGGGCAAAGAGTTTACATAAGGGCTGACCAGGCCAAATGTTTACATTACAAAAGTAAGCCAGCGGAAGCAAAAGCAAGATAGACCATTAATCCACAGGCAGCGACTGGGGGTAAAGATATGCCATATGATTATTACCTAAGTTAGGGCAATAATTATAGGCACACTAAACCATAGCCTATCTACCTAGGACTTAAAACACGCAAGAGGCGCCCTAGCTCTCAGCGTTGTTCCCTCCTTCTGCAGCGGGGCATCTTCATATGCATAGTGCTCCTGGACTCCTGAATCTGATTTTGGTAAGGCGAGTGTGAGCACAAACCACCGTGCTCAGCAAGCCAACACACAGAGTGCAATTAAGTAGTATGCATGGCTTATCAAGAGAAGGCTGGGGTTATTTTGTTTTGCGTAGAGTGCTTTTGAATACAATTACTTAAAAATCCCTATGACCTAGCAATTTTGAACCAAAGGGTAAGTGTGTATCAGATTGCTATAATACCAGTGATCTAGAGACCATCCACCATTACATGGCCTCCAAACCATATGCAATGCTTTCAGCGTTATAACCGCTTATATTACCACTGGGACAACACCCAGGACAACACCAATTAGGGCTTTCCACTGCCCTTCACTTTTCCATTTTCGCCCACAAAGTTTTTGAAATAGAACTATATCTGGTTAAGTTCCCATGTCCGCCCTTGACCATGGGCACGGCTATTCGAATAGTTTTGACTCTGCAGAGTTTGCACACTTTACCCACAAGAGACAGTTCACTCGTTGCCCCCACACGATTCCTTAGTCGTGCGGTTGAGCCAACCATCACAGTAACTGTTCAAAGTACCTCGCCTCTTCCATCATCTCACCCCCTGGGTTGCTCCCATTTGCGGTGGGACCCATTCGTTGTGCGGGATGTTTCCCTCCTATACGCCTAGCAGCTGGCTACCCACACTGCTAGCGCGTCGCAAGAGAACTTCTCCCACAAGCCTGCCACCCAGGCCGCCACTTGTGGGAGTCCCATTCAAGCCTGCCACCTAGGCCGCCACTTGCACTACTGCCATGATGATGACTTCCAGGGTCCGGTAAATTTACTAAGTCAAGTTGTACTTTACAGACTTGTGGTTGTACTTGTTTTACACAGGAGGTCATGACAAGATTCGGTCCTTAGGGTTATCTGGGCGGATTTACCACTAACCACTTTGTGCTTCCACTGCACCACATACACACACACACACACTCGAACCATCCACCCAGATATTTAAGCAAGTTGGGGTTTTTGGGAACATAAAATAATCCTGTCCAAATATATACCAGTCAATCCCACCATGACTGCCCAACCAAATTTTCTCATGATTAAAGTGATGCTTGGGCGTTTTCGCGCCCATGAATACCTAAGCAATACTAAGCATGGCATATAAATTACAGACTTATTTTTCGAAAGGTTACTATTGTAATTTTGCTAGGGCGACAAATTTCACATATTCAAATATTCCAAGGGAGGTGTAATATTATTCAAGGTAAACAATGGGCACATAACTAGAATATTAAATTAAACATGTACTTGCATATAAAATAACAGCATGCAATTTGATAATTTAAACCAAAGTAATTTGTAGAAAACGTAGGTTCAACATGATCAAAGTATTGACTCGCCTTGGTCACAGTGGGGTGGTTCTTGGCTGTCTGAAGCTTCTAGAGCTGCTGCCTAGGCTTCCTCTTCCTGAGCCTCGTAAGCTAATTTTATCGTACGCGAAAATTTGGATAAAAAGCAACTCAGTAAATAAATATTCACCAGAAAATCCAAATAACTCCAAATTTCATATTTTAGTTTCATTAGGTAGACATGGAATTTAGACAAATTTAGAGATTTGTTTCATTTGCTTTGGTGCTAGAATAAACCCCACTACAATTATTTAAGGTTTAACCTTAGTCATTTTTATGCAATATAATCTCTTGTTACAATTGAGTTTCATAGCCTAGGGTGGTTGGCTTAGTGTTCACATTATTTGGTAGTAAAAGGCTTATCTTAGTTGCTAAGGTTAATGGCAATATTTTATGGCTTACTTGGCTAATGGTTAATTTCTACATCATGTTCTAATATGCATAATCCATGACTTATGGTTTAGTAAAATTTTATTTGATAGGGTATTATTTCATGTGAGCATTCATCCTAATTATATTCTTACTAAACCCTTTTTAACTGCTAAGGATTTAAAAGGGTTATTCATTATATATACGCATACATACATATATGTACATATGTATATATATACATATATACATACAATTTCTGGCACATGATAACTAACCGTGGTGAAAGGGTTAATAAGTACCCCTAATCATATTTGAGGTTCATAGCCTAAGATTAAAGACAATAGTTTATGACGTAACTTCGCATTTGTTAATCTCTACATCACTGACCTACTCTTTATTTCATGAGAGCATGTGCCTTTGCAACACTATTAAACCCTCTCTTACATTGTCTTTGTTTTGTATTTAATGATCTCTAACATAAGATTTAAAATACCTTAACTGCTAACATACAACAATTAATTAATTCAGGCTTAAATGTTGTGGGGCTCATTTATAATCTAATTATTTGTTAGCACTTTTGTGGACTGAGTTATTTCCTCTGTGTGGCTTCTCGGGTCACTATTTTTGCAAAACAAACCAAAACTCTATCCCTAAACCGAGCGCGGGCAGGGGGAATCGAACACCGGTCGCCTCAGTGGACACGCACCGCTCTAGCCAGCAGAGACTCAGCTGTTACCTGACAGTAGGGGAATGGAGTGGTAATTGAACCAAGCGGCAGCAGGGGCCGAAACAGAGGAACTCCGGTGGTATACGGGCGGCAGGCTCGTCGGCGATGGAGGACCGGGGAGGGGCTAGCGACGGGCAAAACGGGTTCCTTGCGTCAGCATAAAGACGATGGAAACGTCGGCAACAGCCGGGGTCACCGGAGTAGGGCTGGCGGCGTGAGGCCCATGTCGACGCGGCGGTCTTGCGGCGCCGGCGAGCTGGGGCCAACGGGAACGCTTGGCGGCGGTTGGGGAGGCCTCAGGGCGGCGAGTAGTAGCCCTCAAGACAAGGAATCGGATAGGGGCGCTCCGAGGGAGGAATGGAGGCGGTGGCGGCGCATTTGGCCGGCGGCGAGAAAGGAAGGCCTTCCGGCAAGCTCGGTGCGGGATTTTCCAATTGGGCCGGAGGGGAGGAAGGAGGTTCTTGGGCGCACGCAAGGACGGGGTCAATTTGGCGTGGTTTTGTCGGGGAGGCCGGAGCGACGTGAGGCGGCGGTGGAGATTACGGCCGCCGCTCGGGCGAAGGGAGAAGAAAGAGGTGGGGGAAATGGGGAGCGGCGCGGGGAGAAATGGCAAGGCGGGAGAGACTTTTTGTAGCCACCGGTGGCCACTGCAGGGACACTGACTCGGGCACATGGCGCGGTGCGGGCAAGGCATGGCCGGGTGACGGGCGTGCGCAGGGCATGGCGACGGGAGCGGCGTGCAGTGCGCAGAGGGCGGCAGGGCATGGGCGTCGGCATGGTGACGCAATGGGGCAGCGACGTGCGGTGATGGGAGCTGTTGGCGTGGGGCCGAGATGACGCGAGCAGCAGCAGGAGTCGTCGGCTTTGACTGGCACTTGCGGGGAAGAAGCAGCGAGGAGGAGGGAGAAGAGAGAGGGAGGAGGCGCCGGGCCCAGCAGCAGAGGTAGAACGGGAGAAAAAGAAAAGAGAGAAGAAATAGAGAGAAGGAAAAAGGGCTGGGCCCATAATTTAAAATCTGGATTTTTAATTTGACTTTTAAATTTACTTAGGGTTTATCAAGTTCTGCATCATATTTAAAATGCGAATCCTAATTCAATTACTTAAGTATGAGTTTCTGATATCACTTGCTATACCTTTGGATATATATATATATATATATATATATATATATATGTGTGTGTGTGTGTGTGTGTGTGTGTGTGTGTGTGTGTGTGTGTGTGTGTGTGTGTGTGCATTTAAACATACATACATATATATATTTCTCAAGCTGCATTTTTGTCCATTTAATAACTTAAATTCAAATTAATTCCTCATGGTTGAACTCACCCCTTATCACTTTTATAAACCTTGTTTTGATTCAGGAATTGAATTTTCGAATTACGTTCTCAAAGTTTGAACTCACCAATTCTTTATTTAAATTTTTAGATCATACCCCCCCCCCCTTTCCTTTTTGTATGATGATTGGGCTATATCTAGAATGAATTCTTGGTCCTTTAAACAAGACTTTGGTTCAGTGAGTTTTATTGAATTTTAGATTGTGAGGGGTTAAATACCATTTAAATTATTTGTATTTATTTAGTCCATTTGAAATTCTTATGATTGCTATTTTATGTTCCAAGATTATTTCTAGTTATTTATTGACTCAGCACAAAAACTCAGGAAAAACTCAAATAAGATTTTGAGCAAAAAACTCAAATGCCAGTAAGATGCAAATAAAAGTTTTAAGTTACTCTAAATTTCAGACATCTAAATTTTAGGATGTTACAGATGCGCGCACGTACGGCTGTGTCGGCGACAAGTTTGCTTGGTTTGCTGTTGGCTATATAAAAGATGGCGAGTGGGCGGCCGGGAAGACGCCATCGTTCGAGCACGCCTGGACACGGAGAATTCGAGTCGCATTCGCACGCACGATCGAGCGATGGGTAATTCGAGCCGGCGTCGCGTCGCGCGTGTCCCCCTCGGCCCTCAGCCTGCGAGAGGCAGCTCCTCCGCGCTCGAGCGAATGCCGCCGCCGCCACCTCCCTCGTCCTCAGGCGGCCGCCTCCACCGCATACGCCTCGCACCCGCCGCCGCAAGAGCTCTGGCGGTTGCGCGCACTTGACGCGGGAGAGAGAGAGAGAGGAGACGCCGAGAACCTACGGGCTTGTGATGAAGGCGCCGAGAGAGGATATTACGTATTTACGTGCTGAGGTTAGTTGGGTGCAAACGGAGTGGATAATTTTTATCCGAATGATTGATTGAAGGTTTGTAGAGTAAATATAAAAAAGAGTAAATAGGTATATGACACTATTTGTATTCGATTCCGAAGAAAAATATATGGAATAGAATACGGAATAAATGATATACATCCATATATATACGTATGCCAAAGTGTTATAAAAAAAGTATGTTGTGTCTTCACTTAGAAACAACATATTAGATATGTGGATTGCCGCATCTAAACATGCGAAGAATATATCTTTCTTTAACATCTTGATGATAAGTCTCTACGTGTTCGCTCTAATTGTACCTTACTGCCCAATGTTTTGTGTAGGGGTATAAAAGAAACGGATAATTTCTGTCCAATCGACTGTACGAAGGTTTGTGGAACGAATATAGAATAGAGAAATAAATAACCAGTATTATTCATGTTTAACTTCGATTCTAAGAAAAAAAATATGAAATAAGATATAGAACGAGTGATACCTAAATTACACCTTCGTGGTTACGTCCCGAGTTTTGCTGCGTGCTCTGCCGTCGCCCGTCTGACGCTGCCGCCGCTTGCACCAGATCCTCGCCGCGGTGGTGGGAGGCGAACGGCGTCTACTACACCGACGCGGGAGCCTTAGCCGCGCGGTGTGAGGTGCCCCGGAGGCCACATGGCGCCCTCATTTCCTCCCTCGGCGCGTTCGGTCGAGCAGATGCCGGCGACGCGGACCTGGTTCACTGCTCCGGTCAGGGGTGGAGCCCAATGGGCCGGAGGGGGTTCCCAGGAACCCGGGTCAAAAAAAAATAGTTATTATTAGTAAGTATTCACCCTTTGTGCACCCCCTTGACCCAATATGGTGTACCCCTAGCCCAACAAAATTTGTTATGCTCTGTCCAGCCCATTCGGCATTCTCCCACCGTCACGCGACGATCCAACTTCTTCTCAAATCTTACTACTCATCTTGTTCTGTTGTTCATCGCTGGAGCCTGGTCGCCTACTCGCCTGGAGACTGGACTCTGGAGTGCTGCTGTCTGCCGACCTGCCGTTGCCTGCGTGCCGCGTGCGACGGTGCGAGCGCCTGTGAGGCCTGTCCTTTCCGCAATTCCGCGTGAGCCTGGAGAGTGGAGACTGCGGGCGCCTGCATGGCTGCGTCTGCCGGTCTGGCGTCGCTCGTCTATGTGGAGAAAGAAGAGATGAGAAAAATTACTAACAAGGCTGTTGTTCATCGCTTTATGAATATGACCACACGCAAATATTAGAAGGTAATGTATTTTTGTAGGACCGAAATGGCGACAGAGGGGGGTGAATGTCGCTCGCTTCAAAAACGCCCCCGAGAAATCGAACACTGATTTTTCAAAAAGATGCAAAACAAAGCACCTCACAGAAAATTAAAATTAATTTTGCTGAAATTTGGAACGCATGCGACACTGAAAAATTCAGCATAAATCAGAGATTAACCAGTAAAAATTTCAGCTGAAAATAATGCCATTTGATCTGCATGCAAAATGGTCAAAGTCAGCACTAAAAATAAAAAGAAAGACAACTAAAGCATCTTTTCATTTAGCCATTCGGTTTGGCTGGAGGGAAGACTTCCAAAAATAATACAAGTGCAGAGCAAAAAGGGCAGCAAGAACTCCTAGCCGAAACACAGAACAGGCTGCTCCAAAAACAGAGAATATGTTGATTTCTAGAGCCAATCAATGTGGTGGCCGAGTGGAGTTAAAATGCAGTTTTAATGCTGCAGTCCGATCAGTAAATAAAGGCCAATATTTGCTGTAGCTGCCGAATGGGATTTGAGGCCCCAAAATGCTATCAGCACTGCAGTAAACAATAAACACTATGCTGTCCAAAACTGAACTAAAAGACTGAATACTGAAACTCACTTTAACCAAAGGGATTGATGCTAAAAACCTATTCTCCTCATATCACAAGATCAAGAACATGCTCCACATACTTCTAGGACCTTTCAAAACAAGGGAAGAGAACACAAACACAAAAATTTCAGATTATGGCAAAATCTGAAACTTTTGCAACCCTGAACCAAAACCCAAATTATTCCATGGTCTTAAGTCCATTGCACATGAGATTTTGCAGGTATGTTAGCAATAGCATAAGGACTACTCAGACCAAAAATCGAGTCAATCCCTCAAGGGAATCAAAATTAGCAGCAAACCCTAGAAACTGCAAAACAAGAACAGAGGAACTCAAATGAGGAAATTCGTGATTCAACTTGGTTTGCTCTTTGGATCAACTAGCCAAATGACTTTTGAGCATCTCCCATGTCATAGCAACCCATTTTGGTACTCTAGAGCAAGCAAGAACTCAAAAATCAAAAACTCAGAAATCATGCAAATGGAGCAACGAAGAACAGAGAGCAGCACGAACAGGAAAACTTCATATTTTCATTCATTAAAGTAATATGATCACAGAGGAGTCCCGATACGCATGGACATTAGAACAAGAAAGTGATTACAAGCCTCTCACTCCATCTCCAACCTCTCCTCAAGCCTCACAACTCAAGAACACACACAAGAGGGAGGAGACTCCACTCTGGAAACCATCAAAGAGACAAAGAGACACAGAGGGAGCACACTCTAACAAACTCTGTCTCTCCCAACCACTAAAGAGCCAAAGCTAAACAACCCTCTAAAGACTCTTTTGACTCAATCAAAACCCTTGGAGTGCTCAAGTGGGCATGCAGCCCCTCACATGTATTTATAGCCTACGGCTAACGGGTCTCCGCCCCGTTACGCCCGCTAAGTCCAACGGAGCCCGCTCCCGCTTGTGCAGCCACGCGAATTTCCTGATTCGCCCCTCATGCACCTTCCGGGAAACTTCTGCGCTCCTTGCCTCACACGCCTCGCAACCACCTCGAGTCCCCGTCGTCTTCGACACATCCCGACCGTTCTGACCTCAGCGCCACCTACGCCTAGTCCGGTCCACCGTGTCTCGCCACGACTTCGCCTCGACGTCCTGCAGCCACACAGACAAGAAACACGTCAAATAGCACCGCTCGATACATGAAAGCGTAAATAACATCACTTATCATGCCGAAGTCCAAACCTGTCGAAAATATTAGAATATGCATCCTAATCCCATACGACTAAGTTTGACCAAGTCCGACCGAGTCTGATTTCGTCATGCAACGACTCGACTCCGAACTACGCAAACCAAACTCGACTCACCTAAACCAATGTCAATTACTCATCATACAAATGTGGTCACCTCCACATGGTTCTTTACATAGTTATTATGTACTTTTTAATTGAAAACTAAGATGCTTATATATTTTTTGTTGTAGGCTATTGAAGGGATCAATCATTACTATCTTTGGTTACTATCTTTGATGATGTATTTCAGGATTTGGCAAATCTTGACTATCTTTTATGATCATGATGTTCCGTTTCACTTTTTTTTTAATTTTGGTAAGCACTTTTAATCATTAATGCTAAGTTGTCATATAGTATCGTTCTATCAATGAAGTATTGGTATAAAAAGCTATCTACAAATGTTATTATTTAGTATTATTTTGCTTGAAAATTCTATATGCCTATATAGATATGGTGAAGTGGTGCACCCCCTTCATTTTGCTCTAGCTCCGCCACTGGCTCCGGTTGAACCTGCGCGGCTCGGACGCTCGGTCGTGCCGGTGTACAACGGCATGCGGAAGCACGGCCTTCATCCTACAGCCTACTGATCAAGGCGCGGCGCCAGGACAACCGGATTGATGCCACACGGGGCGAGGCGATCGAACCATGCCATGATGGTCGCCGCGCTTCGCGAGCTTGTTCACTCGCTCCGTGCTGAGCGCGGAGAGTCCGCGATGCAGCAAGCATTGAATACCTTGAATACTCGTCATGGTATTGGTTCGAGTTGATCCAAATGTCCTGGGTTGGAGGGCAGGAAGAGGATATGCCTCCAGCTCTATTATTTGACTCCCAAAGTATGATCAATGACAAGACTCCTACAGAGAACTGATACACATGTTTGGGATAATCGAACCAATAAATGAGGAATTCATACGAACAGCAGATCTTTGCACTTGTAATTCTCACATCGCACGTCTGGAAAAAAAATATATCGTACGTCTGAAAAATTCAGGCCGCCGTTCGCAGCGTCGTGCGTCTCGACGAGGCCCAAATCTTGGCTTCCGCCTCCCACCGCATCGGCGCCGCTGCGAGGCAGCTCCACGGCGCGGGGGTGTTCCATCCGTAGTCGGCGTCACTAGATCTGCTCGATCCTATTGCCGGCGATGAAAACGACGATCAGACGTGCGTTGTCAGTGGAGAGGTGTTGGATATGTGGGATCCGAGCTGTCCCGTTCCATTCGCAGAAAACTGTGGGTCTGTTCTTTTCCTCCAAAGCTAGCGGCTTTTGACTTTTGCTACAGTACCTACCTTTCAAACAGAGTATTTTCTTAAGACAGGGTCTACAAGTTAAACGATCTACATGTCAAAAGTCCAACATCTGTACCAGCCAAAATCGCAAATGAGTAACTATTTCTCCGTAATCTGTACCGTAAACAGCTAAAATTCAAAAATTTCAGCCAAAAGCCATAAGCCGCAGCCGTTGCCAAACAGGCCCACAAATACGGTGGTGATGGCTCTCGTTAGGAACAAAAAAAAAAGGTTTCTTAGACTTATTTCATTGAATTTTGCTATCTTAACTCTGATTCCTAAGGAGCATGATGCTAAGAATATAAAAAAGTTTAGGTCCATTAGTTTGATCAATTGTAGTTTGAAAGTTTTCTCTAAGGTATTTACTATTAGGATGGCAGGGCTACTAGATAAGTTGATCCGTTGTAACTAAACAGCTTTTATTAAGAGAAGATTTATCCTTGAAAGTGTAGTCATAGTGCATAAAATTGTCTATGACACGTATCAAAACAAAGAAAGGGGCTTTATCCTAAATTTGGATTACAAAAAAAAACCTGTGATAGGGTGAGCTGAGATTTTCTATTTTGAGATGCTTGAACAAAGAGTTTTTGACCGTAAATGGATTGATTGGATGCATATATTAATTATGAAAGGGTCTATTAGTGTTAGAATCAATAATGAGTATGGCCATTTCTCAAACTAGGAAAGGTTTAAGACTAGGGGCCTTTTGTCCCCTTTGCCTTTTAACTTGGTTTTTACTAAAATGTTAATGAAAGCTACTGATACATGCTCTATTCAAGATTTGCTTCCTAATCTTGTAGATGGAGGGGTGATTAGCCTCCAGTATGCTGATGACACACTGATTTTTGTTGAAAATAATCTTGAAACTATAAGGAATTTAAAATGGTTGATGTCTTGTTTTGAGCATTTATCTGGTATGAGAATAAATTTCAACAAGTGTGACTTAGTGCCTATTAATATTCGAGATGATGGTATCAAACCTTTTGCTCAAGTTTTTGGGTGTAGAGTTGGCAATTTCCCTATAAAATATTTGGGTATTCCTTTACATTACAAAAAATTAAGAAAAGAGGACATTCAACCCATAGTAGATAAAATTGTGAAAATGGTTGCTAGGTGGAGAGATAGGCTTTTATCATATAGGGGTAGATTAGTTTTGGTCAAAGCTTGTCTTGCTAGAATTCCTGTCTATCTTTTCTCTGTAATTAAATTTCCTAAGTGGGCTATTGAAATGATTAACTCCCAAATGGCTTATTGTGTTTAGGACAACTATGAGGGTCACCATAAGTACCATTTAACAAATTGGGACATCGTGTGCCAAAACAAAGAATATGTTAGCTTAGGCATCCCCAACCTGAGAGGTTTGAACATTTGCTTGTTAGCTTCTTGGATTTGGAGGTATGGTTTAGGGGAGAATAGATTATGGAAGCAGGTTATTGATTATAAGTATAACACTACTAATTCCTATGTGTTTGCTTATTCTGACATGAATGTTTCCTCTTTTAGAAAGGGTTTTATGGGCTAGTAAAGCAGCCAAGACGGGCTACAAATGGAAGGTTGAAAATGGTAAGAAAATCATGTTTTGGGAAGATCACTGGTTTGGTAATTCAAGCCTTGCTGTCCAATATTGGGAAGTGTATGTGTTGGTTAATGAGAAACAAATCTCAATTGCTGATATTTGGGATGGTGTTAATCTAAAATGTACCTTTAAGAGATATGTAGATGATAGAATCTTTAATCTTTGGTTAGAAGTAGTTAGTATTGCTGAATCTATAATTTCCACTAACGATGAAGATGTTCTAATTTGGAAGTTTAATTCTAAGGGATTTTATAGTGTTCAATCTCTTTATGCTATTACAAACATTGGAGGTGTGTATCCTGTTTACATTCAATTGGTGTGGCAGATTTTTGTGCCACCAGGATACGTACTTTTCTTTGGCTTTTGTCTCATAATAAATTGTTTACTAGAGATAGTCTTTGTAAAAGACAAAATATTGATGATAAAACTTGTGTTTTCTATTCAAAAGCCAAATCTATCAATCATGTATTCTTTGGCTGTGATATTGCTAACTTTGTGTGGACTAAAATCTCTGTTGTTATTAAATTTGCTATGGGTACTAATTTTGAATCTATAGCAAAGTGGTGGATTTGTGATAGTAAGTGGAAAGCTAGAAATTGTCTATGTGTTGCAACTCTATGGACTATATGGGAAATGCCATTTGTTTTCGGAGATTACAGTTGGTAGGAATGAACGTGCTATTATGCTGGGTTGGTTGATATACTGGAATTGGAGACTATTGTGCCCTGCATCAGCTTTGGAGCAGATGGATCTCTACATATCGAGTTTGGAGGCCGTGGCGAGGACAGCTCCACAGATCGGTTGGTGGTAAAGAGAAAATAGAACGATGACTGGATGGACACTATATCAATGGAGAATATGAGGAATGGAACAAACTTTTGGGAGATGAAAATGCAAGGAGGCTAAAAGCAAGAAACAAAACTGTGCTTGATTGATGATGAGTTAGACAATATATCAATAGAGAATTAGTAGTAGAGGAATGTTTTGGTTTAGAAAAGAAGTAAAGTCAAATTGTTGAGTTGATCTGATGTAAACTACAATAAATTTGAACCTATGCTTGCCTTGTAGGTAGAAAAAAGCTATGGTCTCATTCAATAAAATAGGACTAGGGATTTGGCCTCTGATTCTTAAAAAAAGTTTTCTTTTTTACAAAATGAACCCTCCTCATTACGCACTTTTACGTAATACTCCCTCATGAGGTGTTGATTTCCACCAAAAGAGGACCACGAGGTCGATCTCTGAGTTCCTGGCCATCGTCTAATCTCTTTGGGCTGTCCAGATTAAAAGGTGTAGGAAAAGCAAACATGTAACTTTGTACATGGGACCCTATCATTATTTATATTGGTTATTGTACTCCCCAATCAGGATTGCGCAGAAAAATTGTGACCCAAAACGCGTATCCCTTCACCACTCGATTGAACTCAAACGGTTTAGATTAAAGAAGGTGGCTTGTCATTTCTCGTTGGGACCCTTGAATTACCCTATATTAAATTTTTACACAATCCCCTGATGCACAAAACTTCTAGCTCGATTGCCCATGCTGCCGTCTCGATGAAGTTTGAAACATGGGGGCGGCTCAGGTGCTGTGCCCCCTGCACATAGCGCGGTGCAGGGGTGCCTCAGCACCCGCCACGTGGCCCAAGAAATTCAAAACAATTCCGAAAAATTCAAAAAAATACTTTTAAAAATCCGAAAAATTGTAAAATGTACTTTTTGTAAAAATACTATTATTAAAAAGTATTTTTAAGTACTTAAAAAATACTTTTTAATAAAATTATAAATCAAAAAAAATTTAAGTACTTAAAAAAATATACTTTTTATACTTAAAGAAGTATATTTTACAATTTTTCGGATTTTTAAAAGTATTTTTTTGAATTTTTCGGAATTGTTTTGGATTTCTTGGGCCACGTGGCGGGTGCTAAGGCACCCCTGCACCGCGCTATGTGCAGGGGGCACAGCACCTGAGCCGCCCCCTTGAAACATGCCCGCCGCCGCACGGCACGCCCCTACCTAGCACGCGCACCCCGTCGTCGACACGAGGCAGCTCCTCCATGCGCTCCTACCACCACACCCTGCCTTCCACCACGTCTAGAGGGCACACGCCCGACTCACCGTCCTCGGCCTCGCCACCACGTGTGTCCCCCTACCTCCTCGTCATCCTCTTTGAGTCCCGTACCACACCTGATGCCCGATGCCTCCTCCTACCCGCTCTCCCTATTCCATCGCTCCAACTCTGCCTTCACGTCCAACCACCTGCTCCTCGTGCTCCTTCTGGAGTTTCTCCTTTTGCCTGCTAAAAAATGTAGAGGTTGGCGACTTGTGCAGAGGAATGGTAGATGTTGATCAAATGGTTTGTCATTATGGTTCACTGCTCAATTCTCACCTCATTGTTTGCTTTTTGTTTCTTTGTAGTTATTGCTAGCATGTCATGGTCTCACAGAAGCATGAGATGAGCAGTTTGCCACAATTGTGGGCGCTTGCAGCAACGGCGGCATTGGATCAAGATTCTTAGATGTGGAAGTTCTGAGAATTGACTAGAACCTTTTCGATTCTCAAAGGGTATTGTTGTGCTGCTTTGCTAGAGCCATTTGACATGACTTGGTAGTCTGTGCAAGGACTACAAGCGCACAATCGACATTGAGATGGTGTTTGTTGGGGTACAGGTAGACTACACTAGCGCTAATTAAAATTTTTTACCACATAAACCAGGAAGCCATGCGACTAAGAGATCATATATTGTTATCACTAGATGCGTAGTGTTGCAAAAATAGAGTTGAAGCAGCTGATTCAATGAAGAGTGTGTCGGTGTAGTAGAAGTAGTCGATTGTTCTCTGGCCAACCGTCTTCTCTTCATGATCGTCCCGATCAGTGTCGCAGTCGCAATAGTGCCTCTACCGAGGTCCACACGTTTAGGGATGGTATGATTAGATATCATATCCAACTTAGAAAGCCTCAGGTTAGATCTTTATCCAATACGAGTAGAGATCGTATCCCACTTGGAGACTATCATCCTGACCCTTATCGTTCCAACCCATTAAGTGTGTGACCCTATAGGTTCATGTTTCGCCATGGGTCGAAAGCTCCTTTTCGGTCCATAAGTCGGTAGCGGTCCGTAGCAGGACATAACAACTCCCAAACATAGATAAAGATCATATCGAATGAACCTATATAGTGATTATGTATTGATCTCTTTGCCTCATGATACTAGCCTATGATAGCTTGATCCTTCACTCGAATCTGTAGTGGATTATTTAGTTATGATTGACTCCTCAACCATATTCAGCATGGCCATGTATTTTCTTAATCCAACCATATCGAGGGGCCCAGAGATATCTCTCCTATTATATAGGAGGTGCAAATTTCATCTTGATCGCTCATATTCCGTCGCATATTTCATAGTAAACCCAAAAGTTACCTTTATAACCACCCAATCACGGAGTAGTGTTTGGCAACACCTAAATAAACTATTATGTATGTAGGAAAGAATGACGATCTCAGGTCTAAGGATTCTACATACACTATATATGAGACTGACTGATGACACTTAAGAATATAACAATTCCCATCGTGTCTCATGGTGGGTCAATCTAACATTATATTATTTAACATATGTCCATATTATTGATTTGATATCCCATACCCATGATCTATAAAATATGGTCATCAATTAATACATGTGCTGATCTGTAAATCATAATTGTCCCACGTTACAACATCCCAAAAATTTGCTTTCTGAAAAAGTTTAATTCAAATTAATTATTTTAAAGTATTCGAGTTTTATTTGGATTTGCCCTGAATTTCTGTTTTTGAAAAAGCTAGATTTGAAAAGTATTTTAAGTAAAACCTAAAAATTTTGTTAAATAAAAATATATTTTGAATTTCTATAAAAATCCTAATTCAAATTAATTATTTGGAGTTATTTGGCTTTTATTTGGTTTCCTGGATTTTCTGGAGTTTAAAACATATTTTTGAAAATAAAAAGTATTTCAAGTATGAAAATTAAATACCAAAATTAGTTGGAAATATTTTTATTAAGTCTAAAATGTCACCAGGAGCTTCTGTGAATTTTCCTGGAATTTTTGGAAGTATTTTCATATTTTTCTGAGGCCTAAATAATTTTTTAGCCTTTTCTGAAAATCAAAATCAAAAATTAAAAATAAAAATCCCAACCCCCTCCCTCCGGACGACACGTGGATGGCCCAGATCCGCCCACGTCGCCGCCCAGATCCCGCCTACCCCGTCTCCCCGCTCGCCACGTGGGTGGCCGGGATCCTCCCGCCTCGCGCGCCCCGGCCCATCGCGGCCGACCCCTCTCGTTCACCCTCGGCCGCCTGATTCCCATCCACACGCCCCCGCTTCCCCCTCCCTTTCTCTCTCGGCTTCTCGGCCCCACCTGTCGGCATGCCCGCTCCCTCTCTCCCGCTGACCGCCCGGCCCCACCGGTCAGCTTCGTCTCCCTCCTCGCGCCGCTCCGCCGCCCTCCCCGGCTTCACCGCGTCGCCCCCGACGTCCCCCGTCCCTCGGCCGGACCGCAACCCCACCGGAGCACCGCCGCCGCTTGGACCCGATCGCTCCGCTGCCTCCACCTCGTTGCCGGCCATCCCCAGGCTCCCCGGGACCCCGCGCCAAGGTGAAACGAGTTGCCCTCGCCCTCCTCTTGCCTCCGGTGCCCTCGCCGTCCTCCGCCGTGGCCTCTGCCGCCGGCAACCCTAGGGGCCCATGCGCTCCCACTGGTGACCGCGCCACCTCAGCCAGCCCCGGTCTACGTGGCAGCCACATCGGTGCCACCCGCGCGCCAGGCCGCCCCGTCAGCGCCACCCGCCTTCCCCTGCCACCTCAGCCGATACCCCCTCCCATGGACCTAGTCTATGGACCGAGGCCCACATGTCAGTCGGCCGGGCCCATGGATGACGTCAGGCTGGCGCATTAAATCAGGATTTCCCGTAGAAGATTAAATCAGCCGAAAATCAAATTCCCTGCTGACGTCATAATTCGAGATTTCCTTTAGAAAAATAATTCTAAAATCCAGTTTTTCCATTTTCTCTCTTTTCAAACTTCCCGGAGCCCGTTCTCCCTCGTTTTAACTCCGTTTGAGCCCATTCAAATTTCTAAATTCATCAAAAATTCCAAACTATCCATTTCTTCCATCCTTTCAAATATTTGAAATTTATTTGATATTTCAAATATTTAAATTTCAAATTCTAATGCCTAGTTTAATTTCAAAGCCTCAGTTCCATTCCAAATTTTCTGTGCACTTTCAAAATTCAAATTCAAATCTTGCAAAGTCTCCATAAAATCCATTCTATTTTCCTTGGTCCAAATATTATCTCAGTAATTTCTTTTCCCAACCAATCTTCAAGATATTCGTTCTCCCTCGTGTGAACCCCAAATCCGCTGAACCTTTCTCCTAAATTCGTCTAAAATCATAATCTATCCAAATATGGCCTCTATTTAAGTTTTTGAGTTTATTTGAATTTTTGTTTGTATTCATTTGTTTTGCTTGTCTGTCTTTTCGTGCGTAGATTCCACCGTCGCCGAGGAATTCGTCGAGTCGCAGCAAGAAGACCCAATTAGCGCTCAAGAAGGCAAGTCTCCTTTGATCATCTTGAACCTATGATTTCGAAATGTTTTAATTATTTTAAATTATGTGCATTGCTATTTATATAAAATATTAGTTCAAATCTTAAGGCATTAGTTATTTCAACCTTGTTATGCCCTCATTTGACATTGATTGCCATGTACCTTGTCACCCTAGAACTTCCTTTGTCTCAATAATGAGATTAATATTAATCTTTGTGAATATTAGAATGGTAGGATAATGCTTAGTCATGCTATCTAATATCTTTAGAAACTCTTGAAAATGGGAAATTATGATTTGTTGTAATACCCTTGTGTTTACAAATTTAGTGGTAATTGGAATTACCACTGTTCTTTTAAAATAAACTAAAATGTGAAAGTTGGTTTAGATTAGGGTGGATGGTTGGTTTGGATTGGTGCAGGAAGCACGAGATCTTGTAAACTGTATTTTCCACCCTAGTCAATTAAGGACCGACGCTTGTGTTTGTCCAGACTGAGCATTAACCGTACAACCACAAGTCTATGTGGGTACGACCTAGCTGACTAACTTATGATAGTCTAGTTTAGGTGCCACCAGTGGAAAGTGGGTGCCAGGGATGGACTGGTTATTCACAATGAGGGACAGGGATTTACTGTACTCATATGGCGCAAGAGGGGGCTTCGGTTCGGGCAGTTAGCCTACCTGCGGTGAAACCTCAGCGGGTGGTATCTAGCTAGATTAGAATAAGGTAAAGGCTTTGTGATATTTTATCTGGGTCTCATGCCAAAGGAAGCGTGTTGACTTTTAGGATAATTTATCTCTTGTGGGTAAAGTTGTACAACCTCTGCAGAGTGTAAAACTATTCGAATAGCCGTGCCCACGGTCAAGGGCGGGCAAGGAATGCATTCACATGGTAGATTTCTGGTTTTGGTTTTAAAATCAAAGTTTTGTATTCCGAGAGTGGAGGGAACTCTCGGAAGGGTATCCTGGCAGTTGGAGCCAGAGAGGGTGGATGTAACCTGCAGTTTAAAACTTGATCAGTTAATCTAGTGTTGGTAGATGGAACCTTCACTAATGAATTATTGATAGTTTCTGTTAAAACATTTACTTTATTAAATGGTTGCCTTCGAAAATAATTAGTAGTAATTGAAATTTTAAAATATTGCTTTGTGCTAAAGAACCATATAGCCTTCCTTTGTCAAGCCTTGCATCTATGCATTTTTCCCAAGACTTGCGGAATACTTTATGTACTCACATGCTATACTCAAAAATAATATTCAGAAGAGTATGAAGCTCAAGAAGGCGACTACGACTTCTTCGCGGGTGGATTCGACGAAGGATTCCAGGAGTTCTAGGTCGCGCTTCCCCAGTCAATTGCCTGTGGCGTATTGATGGGTCTTCACCGGATTTATCTTTTTGCTTCCGCTGTGTTCTGTGTGTGTGAGGTCTTGAAACCTCAGTTGTAATAATGAGACCTTTCGGTCTGTACTCTTTAATATTGTAATAAAGCGTTGCTGGTTATGTATTCATTTCTGTTTAACTGTGTGCACTAGCTTTGATCTAGGACTAGTGCAGTAATACACAGAGGGTCCGGGTTCGAAAATCCGGGGCCCCGACACACGTAATGATATAAGATCAGAGATAATTTAGAATAACATCAAAACATGAATAAAAAGTTCCATGAATAAGTCACATATTTGTTGGTCAATATAAAAGACAGTTATTCAAAGGACAAAATAACATTATTCAAAAGATCATAAACATAGAAGTGATATAATCGTCTCCATGATTGCCTCTAGGGCATATCACTAATGGTGGTTGTAGTGAGATTTCGAGAGACACCTGATTTCCTCCTATTCTTTCATGTTTCTTTGATGTTTTCCTGATGCAATTATTTTGTTCTTTATGTTTGATGGCAATTACCAAATATAAGCTGCCAATTCTCTATATGGCAGAAGCGTGATATTTTCACATTGGCTTTTATTGATTGAGTGAATATGTGTATGAAAATAATAAGATTAATCTTGAGTACTTGAGAAATTTCTTCATATGTGGCTAGTTTTGACCTTTGGAATCACACTCTGAACTTGTTTACATAACAGGTATACGGCTAATGCTCTCATGTGTTTTGTTTTCATGAGAAAGCACTTTCCATTTTAATGACAACTCAAAGATCCTTTTCATTAATTCAAGTTGATTTGGCTCATTAGCAATTGATAACAATGTAATGTTGGATAAATAATTTTGATAAAAAGCTCTCACACAATGTGAGAGCATGCATGGCTTTGTTACATTGGAGAACTTTGTGTGCTGAACACATGTTTGACTGTCAAAGGGTTTACATAACTTCTAACAACAATAGGGAAATCACCAACTAATTATTGATACTGTTCCAACTTGTAGGATTGTCGATGGCAATCAGAGGGGGTGAATGATTATAATCCGCAGCGGAAACTTTTTCCTCAAATCTACTGTCTTCTGATTATCCAACCTGCCAACACAGATAGCAAAAGAGAAAAAATATTTTTTCAACACTGCACCTGGAGTGTTCTGGTACTGTAGACACTGTCCATGTACTATAGCAAATAGTGCTTTTACTGTAGCAAATTGAAAATAATCAGCAGATGTCACTTTCGTTGTTGATTTTCTTATTGGAATTTTCAAACCTTTGCTATATCTCTCGGGATATCCTTTTGCTCTGGGAGATACCAGTTGGTCCCTTGGCTCCTGAGGGACACACCTGCCTCCTTGACGTGACCTTCGTTGGGACCGGCGATGTGATCTGCTTGGTCAAACTGTGGGACACCTCTTGTGCCCACACAATGGAGCTGCTCTGCCCTCCACGCTATGTGCCCTCTCCCTAGCTTGACGTGATGCGACATTGGAGAGACACGAAATCGTCGAGACAATAACAAAAAAATAGGTGAAAGTTGCTCTCTCTTTCACACGCAAGATGACCAAAGATTGGAGATGTTCATGTTGTTGCGCGAGACTGAGTCGATGGCCTAGGAACAGGAACAAGATGCGCCGCTGCTGCCTTTTTGTTTAGATCAAGTTTTTATTGCTGGATCATTATGTTTGTAGCTACAAAGTTCCATCTGGCATCTCTCAAACCATAGCACGAAAATTGTATCCTCAGCCTTCGGGTTAGCCCCTAACCCTATTTCTATTTATAGTGTAGGACCAAAATGAGTTCTTATCTAATTCCAACAAATAAGGGACCCGAAACCCATACATAACATGACTTTTTGAACTTTTATCACACTACCCAATTTTGGACACTTCAAAATTGTTACGTGTCATAGCCTTCGGACCGTATCTCTGTAGCTCCAATACGCATCACCATCTTTGATCTCCACACGCTCAACTCGAGCACGACCGTCTCCTCTAGCATCCTTGATCCTCTGGACCATGACTTTGTACCAAGCCATCTTTTAGTCCTTCCCGCAGACCACGATCGCCCCCGAGTTACCCTGCACAAGAAAAGATCAGAGCAACATCTTTTCCCAACACAAATTCTTTTCAACTTGACTGACATAAGTCCACACACGCCACACGCCTCAAATAACATCAATAAGCAACATTGGCAATTACAAATCATCACAAATATTCTAGACCAAGTCACATGGTCTAATAATCTCCCCCTTAATGAATACATTGACAACACCTAAAAATAACAAGAATTCAAACAAGTCTAAGTGAAGAACTAAAGCCGAAAAGCCACAAGCCACAATATATCCTAAATCTCTCGTAAAGCATATCAAAAAGCATTTCGAATTTTGAGTTACAAATCTCTCACTAATCTCCCGCCTTTAGCAATGTAAGCATCAAGGCACAAAAGAAAGATACAACAAAGAGAGAACTCATATCTAAGTATCATTGATCTATTTTTTTAAAAAAAACATACTATAAAAACTTAAAAGATTATTTAAACCAATTAAAATGATTTGTACAAAGTCATACTCTTATAAGCTTTGCCCTATCATAAGCATGCATATATAACAAAGCAGACCAAAAGAACCTTATAATGTGATTAAGCAAATTAATGTACATGGCATACCTTCACAAAAATGACCAGTTAAGCTAAAGATCTCACTAAATAAGATAGCCATCTTAAAATACAGATATAACTCTAGATGCTAGAATTAAGAACTAAGTGAGCCACAAGTGCCAATTGAAGTACAAAGCTTAACATATATTTACATAACCCATAGCACCTTATTAACACTTGATTATGGCTTATCCTAGTAAAGCACATCTAGACTAGAAGCCATCTACAACGGCCTCCTGAGCTTCAGCCTAAATTAAGTTCAGCACATTTAAAATGACATTTTTGAGCCAACTTAAATCATATTTTATTAATTGTAGCATCTCAAGCCTTACTTTTTGATCATACCAAGCCAAAAAGCTTAAGGATTCATGATCTCAGTCATACAAAACTCCTCCCAAGTTCATGCCTAGTGCAATGACAAGTCGTCTCGTGGAAAAAATTATCGAAATGCATACATAATTAGCAATTTTACCACAAATTTTCCACATGTATATCTAAAAAAGCTAAAAAGTGATTCAGGAAGGAACTAGAATGTCTTAAACTTAGACTTGACCTAGAATTAGGATTTAAATAGTTATTTAAATATGACCACCTCAAGAAGCAATCACTCTAATCAAAACTTAGCCAATGAATTCAGCCTTCCCATGTTGTTTATTCAAGTTGACAAAATTTTAATAAATAGCTAATTATGGCCTTGCTAAGCTACGCATGTAAAATCATGATCAAGAAATCTCAAAATACACATCATGACTTGTTTCGTGATTATTGGCTTAAATAATAATTTAAGTTCTTAAAAATAAAAATAAGAACAAGCATTTACAATGATATACAAAAAAGAACTCCCCCTGAGAACAATCCCATTTAATGACATGCCTCTAACTCACTCCGCAAACGAACAAACTGAGAAGTATCAAGCAGCTCAGTGAGAATATCAACAATCAAAGCAACGTTCTTGAGAATGAATTTATCATTAATACGCACTGTACCTTTAGACATCACAGTACCTGTTGAGGCATCCCTAAAAGTGATCAACTCATCACTGGATGCCATAGTGAGGGAGGAGAATCATCTTGAATCACCGATCATGTGCTTGAAACAACCTGAATCTAGTAGCCACATGTTCTTCTTCCTCATCAGCTGTACCTACATCACGAGAAATATCGGTGTCACAGTACTGGAGTTAGTGAAATAAGATTTAGTAATCTAGTATTGAGACACATGATGTGGAGCAGCAACAAAATTAGAACCAAAATCACAAGTATATGGGCGATCATAACGCCAAAAAGAACGTGGATTATATTCCAATCTAGCATGTGAAGCAGATTTACAATCCCATAAAAGTTCTCTAAAAACCTAGCTTTCGCATTAGTTCTAGGGACAAAAGTGGTCGCACGTTTTTGTCTTAAAACATCCTATCTTCTCTTCTTCTCTTTCTTAGCACACCTAAAACCAAATTCATGTAAGTGCTCATCCCTTCCACAGTAGGAGCAATGAAATTTAACATAATTAGAATTCTTTTGAGATGAAGAGTCTGCACCAACAGCATTATTCAGTGAACTTTACACAAAACCAGCAGATTTAAACACAATTTTATGAGGCTCACCTTTTGCTTCAAGTAGCACACTTTCAATGACCTTAACAATCTTAGGTGGATTATTTGTTGTATAATTAGTAGCATTAAACCCTAAACCAGTGTTTTTGATACTCAATTTTGACTTGTCTAAAATCATATTCAATTTTTTCTTGTAAAAAATCTATCTAAAGTGTCGTTAAGGTATACATTTTCTTTAGCTAAAGTAGAATAAGTTTTGTATTTAATAGATTCATTCATAAGATTCTTAGAAACATTAGACTAAACCAATCTTTTTTCAGCAAAAACATTAAGTTATCTATTCAATGCTTCTATTTATGTGCTAAATTTAGAACAGTTAGAGTAAGAAGATTTCTCATGATAAAGCATCTATCCAATTGATTTTTGAGATGAATTAAGTCTAACTTCTAACAATTCACAATTAAAGCAAGCTTTAGATTGAGCATTTGGAATATTTGACTCTAAACATGTAGAAGAACTAAACTTGATCTTTTCAATTTCTTCATGGCAAGTTTTAACTTTTCATCACAAGAGTTATGTACCATTCTCAATTAACCAAGTTTACCAATTACATCACTAAGTTGAACCAAGTTTGATTTATTAATTGTTCTAGCATACTCCAACTCATAATGTAAAACTTGACAAGATTCATAAGATTCATTACCAGGAATAGAACTTCTATGTCTATTAATTTCAGAAATTAAGCTCTCAACAATAAGATCGTGATTTTTAATTTTCTTTTTATACATTGTGAGCTCCTCTATCAATCTAAATACAACACGAGATAAATCTATATAAGAAGTTTGTATGTCATTAGGATCACTTTAGAGATCATTATTGTTGAGCTCCTCACTGTTTGTCATATAACACATCCCTGTGAAGTCTAACTCCTTTGCCTTCTTGCCATTGTCCTCACAGTGGCGTCCATAATCATCATCAATTAAATTAATCTCATCAAGTGCTGAAAGTATTTTGTTGATCGCCCTGTGATAATTGCTTTTCTTGCTTAGGTCAATCTTGAATTGAGAGCGACAAGTTAGTGCCTTATCATCCTTGACCTCCTAGCTCCTCGGTTTGGGGCAATTCATCGATGTGGTTTGGCTCACCATATTTATAACATCTGATTGGACCCCCTCTCTGCTTGATTTGATGTTGTTAGTTGCCTTGGTTACCCTATTGGAGAAGAGTACAAGCTGTTCTTCCGAAATATTATCTAACTGATCATTTGAAATAGAACACAGTGTAGACAAAGAAATAATAGAGGAACTAGAAGAACTGTCAGCTTAGTTAGTCACTAACCTAAAGAATTAGACTTGTTTATCATGGCTAAAACATCAATCCCATGTGTTTTCATCTTGCAATAAAGATCATTCAAAGTGAGTATTTCCATATTAATATAATAATTAATAGTAGTACTAATACATTCCAAACACATATATCCAAAGTATTTAAGATTTGATAAGCATCGTCAGATTTAGTATATATGATATTGCAAATCACTAATAATTTTATTGAAATGGTCGAAAAGTGTATCTACTGATTCTCCAGGTTTCATCTCAAATTTAGAATACTCCTTTTTAAATTGAATCTGACGAATAACTTTAACAGACTTAGAACCATTATGATAATCAGCTAGAGTAGTCCAAAATTTATTAGCAGATTCAATATGAGCAATTCTGACAAACTTATTTCTACCTACACCTTGCAACAAAATATTTCTAGCTTTACCATTAGCTTTAACATCAGCAATATTTCTAGTAGTAACGACAGAGGTATTTCATATGGATTTTAATTTTTTTTTGCCAAATAGCATTACCTTGTGCTTGTAGAAAAATCTCTATGCATGTTTTTCAATAGATATAATTTGATCCATCAAAAAATAGTGGCTTGCCTGAAAAACAATATCGATCTAATGCCATTACAACCTGCTCTGATACCACTTGTAGAATTATCGATGACAATTAGAGGGCGTGAATAATTGTAATCCGAAGCAGAAACTTTTTTCTCAAATCTACTATCTTCTGATTATCCAATCTACCAACACAACAAGAACACAAAAATAAAATGCATTAAAAGAGAGAAAAATATTTTTTTCTGTACTGCAGCTACAGTGTCTTGTTACTATAGCTATTGTTCACGTTACTGTATCAAATAGTGCTTTTACTGTAGCAGATTGAACAAAATCAGAAGATGTCACTTTTGTTGTTGATTTTTCCTATTGGAATTTCCAAACCTTCGCTCTGTCTCTCGGTTCATACTTCTGTTCCTAAAGATGACCCGTTGATCCCTTGCCTCCCAAGAGACACGCCCGCCTCCCTGATGTGACCTCCGTTGGGACCCGCAATGTGACCTGCTTGGTCAAACCGTGGGACACCTCCTATGCCGATGCAATGGAGCTACTCTACCTCCACACTATGTGCCCTCTCTCCTGCTTGATGTGAAGCGATGCTAGAGAGACACGAAATAGTTGAGACAGCAAAAAAAAGAAACACAACATGTAAAAGTTTGGAGACATTCATGCTCCCACGCAAGACCGAGACGATGGCCTAGGAACAGGAACAAGATGCATCACCGCTGCCTTTTTCTTTATATCGATTTTTTATTGCTGGATCATTATGTTTGTAGCTACAAAGTGCCTTCCTGGCACTCCTCAAACTCTAGCATGAAAATTGTATATCTCAGTCTTGGGGTTAGCCCCTAACCCCATCTGTATTTATAGTATAGGGCCCAAACAAGTTTTTATCCAGTTCCAACAAATAAGACACCTGAACTCTTACATAACATGAGTTTTTTTAACTTTTGTCACACTACCCGATTTTGGACACTCCAAAATTGTCATATGTCGTAGCCTTTGGACCACGCCTCCATAGCTCCAACGTGCATCATCTATCTTTGATCTCCATGTGCCCCAAAATGAGCACAACCATCTCCTCCAGCATCCTTGATCCTCTAGACCATGACCTTGCACCAAGCCGTCTCCCGATCCTCGTCGCTGACTAGGATCACCTCCGAGTTACCCTACACATGAAAAGACGAAAGCAACATCTTTTCCCGGTACAAGTTCCTTCTAACTTGACCGCCGTAAGTCCACATACACCACACGCCTCAAATAACATTAATAAGCAATATTGTCAATTATTTATCATCACAAATATTTTATACCTAGCCACATAGTCTAACACAACTCAAGAGGACCTTCCTCCTATCCGACGAAGGTAGATGGGGGCAAACCACCGGCCTTGCTCAATTGCCTTCCAACTGGCTCAACGATGTATGCGAGGTTCACCATCGTCATACTTGGGGTTGACCGTCATCCGCAGGATGTGCATCACAAGCTCAATTTGGTCCCTCAAGCCAGCAAACCGCGAGACGTACACCCTTGTCAGGTGCTCATGTGGGCACGGCGGAAGGCTCCGCACCACCGCCATATCATCATACTGCAATCTCTTGCCACTCTGCATATGAAATGATTGATTGAAAATGTAGGTTAGATGATAGAAAATAAGATACATATTTGGTGCCTGGAGGTAGAAGAATTTAAGTAACTAGTGAAGAAAACACTGTTGTTTACATACATGAAGCACAAAGAGCTCCAAGAACAGCGTAGCTTCCAGGAATAGGGCAAGCTAGAGGATGTCTTTCCTATCCCTCTAGCTCTCCCTCGCCTGATCATCGGCTTCTAGACTCAATCGCAGGTTCCTCAAGTGCTTCAACTTGTTGGGGAAAGGCCCAGCCTGATCGATGGATGTAAGACCCAGATTTTATAATCCGGAATCTACTGTGTTTAAGTGCACTATTCCCTGGATCAGTAGATAGTGCACACAGTTACAGTTCTGAATATCAAAGTACATATCATGCGAAAACGTAATTAAAATAATAAACTTACTCATGGGCCGATTAGGCCGAAATTCAGAAAGTTGCAGCAGCGGAAGAACGAAGCACACAGGTGGGACCTTCAGGACATGCCCACAGGCAGCCAACTGGAGGTTCGCGACCTAGCCCTTGACATCTTCATCTTCATCTTATCTGCCAGCTTCTCTACTCTTGTTGCTGAGGCGAGGTGATTTGACTCCTGATTCTGAATTTTGCCGCAAAAGCGAGCGTGAGCACTCCGACCCCGTGCTCCGCGAGCCAATACACATAATGCAAATAAATAGTATGCATGGCATAACAAAGGAAAGGCTCGGGTTATTTTATTTGCCAAAAATTTGCTTTTAGCGGCATTATTATTCTTAATTAATCAAAGTTTTATTATTACTACCTAACTCCACACTACAATTACCAAAATCGACTTAATCCACCGAGAATGTACTCTATTTATTGATTGCTGTCTAAAACTCCAAACAGCAAGTATCATCATTTATTTAATCCACCGATCATACTTTGTACTTTGAATTATTAATAATCCAATCCTGTCATTATTATTCATCAGCCCTTACCTCTGAACTCTAATGATTTTCTAACATAATTACTTTCAAATCCACCGATATCATTTGTATTCAATCCTTTTTGTCATTGATTTCAACCCATAATCCAATAATCCATCTCATTTTTCCATTATCTATCACTAGCTAATCCTTAGATATACCTCCACCAAAATTTCAATTTACCAAGATTATAATCCACTAATTATCATGACTCCTCTAATCTTCTCAGAAATTTAATTCGTTCCTCTAGTAATTGATCAACTCCTATTAATTCCCTATATTGACAACATCTTCCAAGGATTAACAATCACTATTATATATCCACCAAGAATATCATTAATCAAGAATTATAATCCAATACTTGTATTATTCCACCAAATCCTCCAAAATTCATTTGATTCATCTAGTAACTGAATCTATTAATTCTAATATTGACATGTCCCAAGAACTTATTTATCAGTGTCATAATCCAATATCTATCTGTGCAATTCCTAAATCTCCAAAAATCATTTAGATCCTCTATCTAGCCTATCATTTAGCTAGACTTCACCAATTTATTTCCTCCAAAACCCACACTATCATTTCCTATTCAAGATCGACATGAATCCACTAATGCCTTTATAGGTACTCTACAAACATTCCTCTCTTTTACTTGCGACCCTGTTTATTCCACCCATATTTTATTTTGTAAGAATAGGAATGCCACTATTTGAAATATAATACATAAAATTTCCTGAGACCTAGCAGTTTTGAGCAAAAACATAATGTTCAAGGAATATTAATATGAATTTCCATACATATGGCATCACACCATATGCCTAATATCACCATAATTTCTCCATACCTACGGCATCACACCGTATGACATTTTTCAGCGTTATAGCCGTTTAACTTACCACTGGGACGACACCCAGGACAACTCAAATCGGGGCTTTCCGCTGCCCTCCACTTTACCATTCCCATTCACAAAGTTTTTGAAATAGAACTATATCTGGTTAAGTTCCCATGTCCGCCCTTGACCGTGGGCACGGCTATTCGAATAGTTTTGACTCTGCAGAGTTTGTACACTTTCACCACAAGAGACAATCAACTCGTTGCCCCACACAATTCCTTAGTCATGTGGTTGAGCAGACCATCACAGTAACTTTTCAAAGTACCTCGCCCCTTCCATCATTTCACCCTATGGGTCGCTCCCACTTGCGGTGGGTCCCATACGTTGTGCGGGATGTCCTCCTTCTGAACGTCTAGCAGCTGGCTCCCCACCCCTGCTAGCCCGCCACAGCAGAACTTCACCCTACCCGGGTGTCCCATTCAAGCCGTCTCACCGACTGCCGCTTGCACTATCCCACACCACCTCCTGGAAGGATGACTTCTAGGGTCCGGTAAATCTACTAAGCCAAGTCATACTTTACGAACTTGTGGTTGTACTGTTTTACCTGGGAGGTCATGACAAGATTCAGTCCTTAGTGGTATCTGGGCGGTCTACCACTAACCACTTTGTGCTTCCACTGCACCACACTCTCACACCATCGAACCAATCCACCCAGATATTAAAGCATGTTGGGGGTTTTTGGAAACATAAAATAATCATATCCAACATTTATCAGTCATTACCACCATGACTGCCCAACCAATTTTTCTCAGGATTAAAAGTGATGCTTGGGCGCTCTCGCGCCCATGATTATCTAAACAATACTAAGCACGGCATATAAATTACGGACTTATTTTCGAAAGGTTACTACTATAATTTTGCTAGGGCGACAAGGTTCACACATTCCAATATTCCAAAGGAGGTGTAATATTATTCAAGGCAAACGATAGGCATGTAACTAGAATATCAAATTTAGCATGTATTTGCATAAAAATAACAGCATGCAATTTGTTAATTTAAAACAAAGTAATTTGCATGAAATGTAGGTTCAACATGATCAAAGTATTGACTCACCTGGCGCAGTTCGCGGTCTTGAGCTCACGCAATGCTTTCTCTTGAGCTTCGGATCTTTTCTTCGCTTCGCTCTTGATCTCGCTTGATCCGTGGAATCTTCGAACTTCAGTTTCTAACTACGCGACAAACGACTGAATCCAAAAAGAAAGCAAATAACTCAAAAGATCCAAATAACTCCAAGTAAATTCAACTTTTGTATTATTATGAGTAATTGGGTGATTTGGGTAATTTGAGGCAAGGCTGGTGGCAGAGAATGATGTCTTGACCTTTTATTAATAGTTTCTTTCATTATTTTTATATTTATCAAGGAAGTTCCATGAGTTAGGTTAGATCTATGGACTGGTGTAGGAGTTTAGTGTCCCAAATTTTATCTTTTGGTTATGCATTCCTTGCAACTCGGGTTATGGTAAGGGCAAACTGGACTGATGGATGAGATCTGTACTTATTCTATAAATCTTTAATAATCTCATTATCATGCTTTATGTATCTTCGTTTATCGTTAGTTTAAATTTAAGTTAAATTAGGATCCATTGGTACGAATCCCAACTTGCTTTATATACCATTGAACTTAATGTTTATTATGTACCATGTACCAAAGCTAGTGTCAAGACCTAATTAATTGCACTATTATTAGCTTGCTCCTACTTTAGCTGCTATTTAAGATTTTATGGTTGGCAGTATGCTAATGATAGGGTTTATATTTTCAATAGGGTCTAAGGTGAATAAAAATTGCACTAGTACGATGGTTAATGGGTCGCATACATGCTATCCACATTTCTCTAACTGCTTACTTCCATATACTTATAGATGCTTATATATATATTCGCTTAGTAAGGCTCTACATTTTAGTTGTTACTAGTTTTTAATATAAACGTATCTGTCTAACAAGGCTTGCTGTACAAAGTTGTATTTCAATATTTATTAACTAACAAAACCTACGGCTAAAATTTTATGTAATGGAGGCATGTCAAATATGGGCATAGATTTTAATTATAATTATTAGTAGTCTTTAAATTTGAACATTTAACCAAGATAGATTTCTTTTATTACTTCCCTTAATTTGCATTTTAGCCTTTTAATTCAATTATGCAAACCACAGTAAATATCACTAAAATTCTAATAAGCTCTAAAATTCATGATTTCGGTTCCATTGGACAGATCTTGAATTTAGATGAATTTATAAATTTGTTTCACTCAATTTGGAGTTAAAATGAATAAGTTATGTCCATTTGAATATTTCAGTTCAGCTAATTCCAAAAATTATTACATTTCTGACAGTGGGTCCTACTGGAGTTTTTAATTCATTATCTTTTTATTTTAATTTCTTACTTCCTGTGCCGCTGACATGTGGGACCCAGGGGTCAGCGGGCTGCTTTGGTTACAGTGACCGACAAGTGGGGCCTACCTGTCAGCCTGAGAGAAAAATCAAAAGAAATGCTCAACCGCGCGCGCGGAGCCGGGCTCGAACACGCGACGCGGGAGCAGGAGGGAGGGAGAGATGGCGCAGGAAGCCACTCGGTCAAGCCGAGCGATACTTACCCTATAAGGGTAATAATTCCCTTTGAAGCAGCTTCGGAAGGGAGCCGGGCAGAGGAATGTCGGAGACGGCGGTGGCCGGCGGCGAGGGTTGTCGGGAAGGCTCGGGGGTTGCGTAGAATATAACCTTGGTGTGATGGCGAAGCTTCTGGTGTAGGCGTCTGGGGACGATGGTGGCCGGAGAAGGCTGGCAGCGTGCGCCGGCGGAAGCTCGGGAAGGTGATCGACGCCGGCGTTGCTCCGGTGATGGGAGGTCCGGGGAAGGAGGGGGTTAGCTTCACCGTGCTCCCGCGAAGCTCTGGGAGCTTGGGGATCGCCCGGAGGTGGCCGGAATCGGCGGGGAGGGTGGCGCCGGAGTTGGGGAAGAAGGGGAGGGCCGGTGGCGATTGGGGGCGTTACGGCTCGATTACTTGCAGGGGAAGAGAGAAGGGGGTATTGCGACGTGATTGGAGCTCCCAGGCGATGTATTTATAGCCGGGAGAGGGGGCGCGTGGCGACGCGATGGCGGTCTCCGCCCTGCTCACGCCGACGAGGGGAGGTGAACCAAATCTCGCCGGGATTTTGTAGGAGAGAGGTAACAGGAGGTGCACTGAATTCTGCCCGCGGGTGTGAGAGAGAGAAGGAGGAGGATTTGCTGCGCAGAGGGAGTGAGCGCGAGGGAGAGCGAGTGCGGGCGCGTGGAGGAAGAAGAGGGAGGAGGAAGAAGAGAGCAAGCGGGCGGGGCCACCAGCCAGAGAAAGAGTGGCGCGGGTCGCGGGCCCGCGAAGCAGAGGGGGAGGTGCGGGTGGAGGCAGGTCCACCGGCCAGCGGGAGACGACGCGCGCGAGGGAGCGGGTCCACTCGCAGCGGGAGCGGCGCGCTCGGGAGCGGGGCAGCGGGGCGCTGGGCCGCGCGCGGAGAGAGGCACTGGGCCGGGGGTGACGGCCGGCCCGGTTTTTCTTTTTCTTTTCTTATTTCTTTCATTTCTATTTTCTTTTTATTTTATTTGGCTTTTGCATTTGAATTTTACATGTATATACATTTGCACATACATCCTAGGGTATATACCTATATACATATTTTCACTTTTCTCTAATTTTTGTGTATGTACACATATATTTATTTATTTATTCTTTCACATTGTATACATGTGTTTGCACATACGTGTAAATGCTAGCCTCCTAAAATTTGCTTGCCCACATTTTTAGGGATATTATTTTATGCTTATTTTCATTTCTTAACTTGTAGTTTATGGATCATCTTTTCAGACTCGTTATCTGATGCTCATGTTTTATTATTTTACGTGTTGATTTCTTTCCTCTTTTCATATTTGAAGTTCCTTTATATTTACAAAAAGCGAATAAACTCCAAATTCAAATAAAAAGAAAATTAAACAATCCAGAAACTCCATAGCTTACTATTTATATTTTTCGGGATGTTACAATGGATGAAATGACAAGCACATTAGCACAATACACTTGATTTAGTCACTATGAAATCAGTTCAGCTCGACTGAAAAGTGAAAATATGAAATTTTGCTGAGTTGTTGCATGGAACAGCTTATCATGAACAAGTGGAACCTGACTGACATTGAAGAACCCACGAGCGCACATGGAGAGACTCCTGAGGCAAGACGTTTGGCTTGGTAGGTCCGTCTGGGCATAGTCAAACACGTCGTGGTCATACCATGGGTACATGATGTCGAGATCCTCAAGTGCGGCGAGCTGCAATTCGACTAGGAGGATGCACGTCTTCATCGTGCCGGCGAAGCGGAAGGACACAAGGCGGGGAGTGTATAGCTCGACCTGGCCGAGTGCAAAGCAATTGGCAGCGACGAAGTGCCACAGACTGCAAACTAATTTACTAGCTAGAGGTCATACTTAAGCGTCATACTAGCCATGCTTAAGTACCAAGGCACTAATTTCCCTGATCATCATCTTTTAATCATGAAACTTGTTTTTGGGCAGTCATTGGAGGGATATGACTAGTATGTTTGAGACAACTTAGTTTATACTTCTCAAAACCCTAAAACTTTTTGTTACCATATATGGGCGGATGGTATGACGGTTGGTGCGGATATAGCATAAGAAATTATGGACTGTGGCATATACCGCCCAGATAATTCAAAGAATTAATCCTATGATGACCTCTTAATGTAAAGCAGTACAACTAAAAGTCTATAATAGTGTTGACCTAGTTAAATAACTTGTATTCACCAGTGCAAATTGCACCATTAGAGTGACCCATGAGTCATGTCACTGGTTTTAAGTCGTCGTGGACACGGGTTGTGTTGCTGGTGTATGCCGCCATGTGACGTAAGAGGGGGTCTGAGTGTGGTGGACGTAATCACCCTTAGATAAAACCTTAGCAGGTGTAACTTACACTAGGAGATGCATTGTAAAGGCCTTGTGATAATCTTCTTGATTCATATGTCCAAGGAAATATGTGAAACATGACAAGTTGATTATCTTTTGTGGGTAAAGTTACAGTCTCTGCAAAGTATAAACTATTCAAACAGTCGTGCCCACATTCAAGGGTAGGCATGAGAACTTACTTGAGTTGGTTTCTTTTTCAAAAACCTTTGTGGGTGGGATGAATACTCGTTAGGCGGAAGTAACCTTGAATTTGGTTTTTCTTGGATGGATGTAACCCAGTGGTGTTTATTGGGCGGATGTAACCCTAGTAATCAAAATTAAGCATATGGTGGATGGAAACTACACTGTTATTAATATTACACACT
The DNA here is from genome assembly GCA_017311315.1 of Dendrocalamus latiflorus. Taxonomy (NCBI): domain Eukaryota; kingdom Viridiplantae; phylum Streptophyta; class Magnoliopsida; order Poales; family Poaceae; genus Dendrocalamus; species Dendrocalamus latiflorus. The sequence goes on along the minus strand of CM029630.1, from coordinate 3,793,211 downwards.
TTCACTCTCTTTAATAAAACATGATTTGGTTAAAAAGCTAAGTCATAGGAATTTCTAGTTATTGTAGTTCAAATATTGCCTTTAGCAAACAAAAGAACTTGAGCCTTCCTTATTAAGTCTTGCATATATAAATACTCATATTTTGTGTGTTGGCTCGTGGAGCACTGTTGCTTGTGCTCATCCTCGCTCATAAAATCCCTTAGAGCCTATAGGCTAAGGACAATATGCATATTACGATGTTCCAGGAGATGTTGGTGAAGAAGACGGTGGAAACAAGATTATGCTCTAGTAGTCTAGGTCTCACGCCAGTTCGGCCGACTAAGTTGATTGTGTATGCCAATATTAACCAAGTTCTTGGTCAATACCGATTGCACACAGGATACCCAAGTCACTTGCCTATGGCAATATGTGCCTTTCCCTTTTACTTCCTCTATTGCTTCTGCATTTTATGTAATGTATTATTTGGTCTAATTGGCTCAACGTAAGGTTTACATACTATATGAAATGATTCAGTGATGTATCTGTGAGCACCATCTACTGATCCAGAAAACAGTGTAGTGGCATTCACAGAGGATTTTGGATTGGCTAAATCCAGATCCAACAGGGCTGGTTTCTAATCGATGAGGGGTCTAGACATCTAGTATGCGTCTCTCTCTCTCGTAAGTCCTATCTCTTTGCTCACCTCATCTTTCTTGGCCTCTCTTCACTTTGGCTGACGCCATTAAAAACCAACATATAACTTAACATATCAAGTTCTTGACTTTGCTAAATGATATTACATCTTTTGATCTGCATCAATCTTGCACGTGGATCATGGTCTTCTGATCACACATGCCATCCCTATCACTGCTTAGACTCTCTATGTGTAACATCCCAAAAAGGGAACTAGTGTAATTGCGAAAATTATAAAATCTTTAAGTTATTTCTCCTGTGTTTCTCAAAAGTTTTTGGGCGTATTTTAAGTGTCTCAATTTGACTTCTTGCCAAAAGCCCAATCAATCAAAATCCAAACCTTGGAATCCAGAACCAAGGTTGAAAATCAAACTGAGAAGAATCCAAATCTACTTGGAAATCTTAAGTTCAAATTTAAATTAAAATCTGGAGATTCAAAGCCAAGAATCAGAATTGAAAATAATATAAAATCCTTCCATCCAATTCTCGTATCCGGAAATTCAAATTCGGAAAAGTAAGATTTATTTCTCCAAAACTCGATAATCTTAAAATTAAATTGTTGCACCTAAAATATGAACCAAGTTTTTAAATTCAAAATCTACTTACAAATCCAAGGGTTGAAATCCCAAAATTTCAGAACTTCTTAAAATAACTAAAAGTCTATTTTGGGCCCAGCCCATTTTCCCTCTCGGCCCAGCCAGCCCCTTTCTTTTTTTCCCCGGGCCTATTTTTCCTTCTCCCGGTTGGACCGGCTGCCTCCTCCTTTTCAGCTATTAGCCCATGCGCCTTCTTCCTCCCCCATTTCTTCCTTCCTTGCTCCTTCCTCCTCCCGCCACTGTTCCTGGCGCGTCGCGCCAAGCCGGCCCGCCTCCGCGCGCGCCGCTGTTGCTCGCCCCAGCCCAGCCCGCTCCTGGCTCCGCCCCTGGTTTTGCGCGCCGCCCCTGGTTTCCCCGTCGCCCATGGCGAAGTACGCAGCTGCGCCATGCCGCCGGACGAGCAGCGCCATGCCGACGGTACTCCCCGCCATGCCGTCGCCCATGCCTGGCGTACACCTCGCCCATACCGGAGGTACTTTCCCGAGCGCGCACTTGCATATATGAAGCCGAGCTCGCCTCTTCTCCATTCCCCACTCCCTCCTCTTCCTCCTCCAAGCCGAGCAGCGCCCCTGCGCTCGTGCCGGCCGCCGCCACTTCGCGCCGGTTCCACCCCCCCCCCCCCGGCCACCTCCTCCACGATTGGACCACGTCACGACGTGCCCCCAGCCGTCCGCTGCATCTCCTCGCGTTTAATCGGAAGACCGAAGCCCGAGAGCACCCCGCCCGCTCCTCCTTCATCTCCGGCCGGCCGACGCTATTCCCACCACCGCCTCAACCTCGGTCGGCCCCGGGGCGATTCCGCACGGTGAGAGCACCTCCCCGGTGCCCCGAGGCCTCCCCCAACCTTTGGCCGACGTCCTCCACCACCGGAGCTCTCCCGCCACGGTAGCCTCCCCACGCCACCGCCCGTGCGCGCCGCCGTCCCATCTCGGCCACCCTCCGGCTCCACCAACCCCCAGGGTAAGCTTCCCGTACCCTCCCCTTGCTCATGCGCGCGCCCTCTTCTCCCTTCCCTTTCCCGGCCGCCGGCGCCTCTTTTCTCCTTCACCACCGGCCGCCTAACACCGCCGCCAGACTGCCTTGGAGCCACCTCGGCCGAAGCTGCCGCCTCCACGAGCTTCGTTGACGCCGGGGCAAAACCCTTTTCCCGGTCGCCGTCGCCTCCCCGGCCGCTCCCCGCCGGCGACGCCGCACGGCTTTGCTGCCGCCTCCGTTCCCCTGTTTCCCCTGCTTCTTCCTTCTCAGTTCAGCCGAAAGCCATTCCTTCTATGTCTCTCTCTTCTGACATATGGGCCCAACTAGAAAATGGCCCGGCTCATGTGTGTGTATACCCTTGTATTCCCTCACTTTATTTCTAAAAGCTTGAATTTTTATCTAAGATTTTCCCAAGTAAGCAAGGTAATAAAATATGATGGAAATGGAAATGAGAGATTAATTGCAAAATTATAAAGGAGACTTGCAATTTAAAGCTTATCTTCAATAAATTTCATGGTAATAAAGAGTAACAAAATCACATATAAATCCTCATGAAAAATTAAAACCAAAATGTACATGATCTATTTTCAGATGACCTATAATCGACATAGATCCAAGGGATATTGATGTTAAAAATCAAGTATGTGAAACTAAGCAAAAGATTCTCTCTTATAAATCAAAGATACTAGTAGTTAATCCAACATGATTAAAGACGCATGTTGAAGCCTTATAAAGATAATTTCAATCTTTTCAAACTTTACTCTAGAAACTCGGATAATAATTTTAACCCTCCTAAACTCTCAAGTGATCTAAGTGATATCTTCCATCTCTTGATCCAAATTGAATTCCATTAGTGCAAACTAAATAAATCAATTTAACAAGATTTTGCCACATAAAATATTAGCCATGAATTGCTCATCTCTCTTATTAGTGCTTAAAATAATCTTTGGCAAGGCATATAAAATATCAAGTGTGATTTGCTCATCTCTACTGCCATGGAAACTCTCCTTCCAAAAATGCTTAAAATACTTGAAGTAGAGACTTAAACATTATCTTAAAATACTGAGATTAAGATGATAAATAAAATACGATTAAGAAAGTCCTAAACAAGGAAGAGCAATCCTTCGTCTTTGTCTCGCACCCAATCCCCAATCATTATCTCCAGACTTAAATTTAATGATCAAGAATAAATAATAATAAAAGAAATAGATTTATTAAGAAGATCCCTATAATGTCATAGCATCTCTTTTAGTAAAACAAAACCGTAGGCCATTTCTAACAATTTGGGTGATCAAGCAGAAATATTAACTTCACTCATAATAACGACTGGATTAAAATGGCCAACCCCATCATTTACTTAAGTCGCTAACCTAATGATTTATTAAGTTGGCTACTACAATCTCAGATAGGTATTGCCACATAAAATATCAAAGATTACACTGAGTACTTCAAAATCTCATGTAAAGCTCCCGCATCCTAAAATCACAAGTTCTGTCCCTCCTTGCTATCTTCGCTAACCCCTTTTATCTGTCCGTAAGTCCTGCCTGACTCACGGGACTTTCTTGATAAATATAGATTAATAAAAGAGAGTCACCAAATAAAAGGTCGAACCTCGCATTGCCCCGATCAGCTATGTTTTGACCTCTACCTCTCCAAAAGGGGGTATATTCCTGTAGATACCTCTTCATTTTGGTCCCTCCTTATTCTAAATTTTCCCTCTCGGTAAAGCTATTCTGCCACCTCATTCCTTCGTCCAATTCATCTACCGCTGTGCTTAGGGCACACTAACCCGAATAATCCTTCTATTCTCAAATCGTAATAAATGTATAATTTAAATTAACTTGGGCATTTAAAGTGTTTGGATTTATTTGGTCTTTCTTTTCTTTGCCGCGGATTAGAATCTGAAGACTCAACCGGACGACGGATTCGAACAAGACCAAGACTCGGGTAAAAGCGAGGACTAGTAAAATTAAGACCAATGACTGAGAAGGCTTCGAATTAGAGCAATCAAGGCCGTGGTAAAACAAGCAAGGCAAGTCATCACTTTGATCATATTGATCCTACATTTTATGCAAAATTATGTTCTTTTAAACTATCAACTTGCATGGCTAATTTACTATACAAATATATGTCAAAGCTTAAGGTAGCTACATGCCCACTTGATGTTGTATTAATTTATTATGCCACCCCTTGATACTTGAATCACATTATCCTTGTCACCATAGATTTTAATGATAACTTTACTAGCTATAAGTCGAATTAAAATGCCATGCTAGTCTTGTCAAAGTCCAGGGCACTAGTTGCCCTGATCATCAATCTTTAAAACATAAGAATTTATTTTGGGACAGTCATGGGATGTACGTGGCTGAGTATTTTGCTACAACTGTTTTATGCTTCTCAAAACCCTAAAAATCTGCTTTACCTGTCTGGGCGGTTAGTGAGAGTGGATGGTGCTGATGTCGCACGAGAACCCGTGGTTTGTGGTAAGAACCGCCTAGACAAATTAAGGACTGAATCTTGTACTGACCTCCTGGTGTAAAACAGTACAGCCACAAGTCTATATGGGTACGACCTAGCTGATTAACTTGCGAAGGTTTAGTTTAGATATCATCACGGAAGATGAGTGCCAGAGCACTGGTTTACTCATACGGCGCAAGAGGGGGCTTCTGACTGTGGTGGATGTAGCCCTTCAGCGGTGAAACCTCAGCGGGGTGGTATCTAGCTAAAACGGAGTAAGGTAAAGGCTTTGTGATAAACCATCTGAGTCTCATGCCTAAGGAAGCATGTTGGCTATTAAGATGACTTATCTCTTGTGGTGAAAGTGTACAACCTCTACAGAGTGTAAACTATTCGGATAGCCGTGCCCACGGTCAAGGGCGGACATGGGAACCTACTCGAGTTAGTTCTATTTCCAAAAATATTTGTGGGTGGGATAAAACCTATCGGAGAGATGTACTCTGACCATGAACTTTTCCTGGAGAGATGTACTCCAGCGGCGAAAACTAGCATTGGTGGAGGTAACCATGCACTGTAAAAGGTGGATGTAACCTACACTTCAATTATTATCGCATTCTCACAATCAATTTCATAAAACATGTTTCAGTTAAAATTGCTACGTCTCAGGAGATCTTTCTTACTTATGGTAATTCCAAAACCATGCTTTTAGCAAATAAAAGAAACTCAAGCCTCCCTTGATAGCTTTGCATCTATTATTACTGCATCCTGTGTGGTGGCTTGCTGAGTATCATCGTACTCATTCTGGCTTAATTGTCGTCATTCAGTCAGAAAGGAAATAAAGACAAGCCCTGCGATGCCTAAAAAGGGTCGACAGAGCTGGAAGACGATGAGGCCATGGACTAGGTCGCGAACCCCAGTTGGCTACCTGTGGGCAGGTCCTGCGGGTCCCACTTGTGTGAAGTTTCCGCTGCTGCATTTTATTGTTTTCGGCCCAGTCGGCCCATGAGTAAGTATTACTGTATTAATTACACTTTCGCATGGTATGTTTTTGATATACAGTAATGTATCTGTGAGCACTATCTACTGATCCAGGGAATAGTGCGGTGGAATCACAGAGGATCTGGGTTTGCTAACCCGAGGTCCGACACTATGCGACTTCAATTTTCCCCAACCTTGATGACACTACCTGTGAAGGTGAGCCCTCCTGAATCCTGATAAGACACCCTCACTTTTAGATCTCCTATATGTCACTGAACTACATCAACTACATGATGAACACACGTATTGTCCTTCAAAATGTCTCAATGTTATGTAGGCCATCAGCCAAGTATTAGCTATACATTCAAAAGTATATGTATGTGAGTAGAAGATCGATTCATCCTCTTGTATTTCCAAGAATTACCGACCAGTATGTTGTTGGGATACAGGGTAGACTACACTAACACAAATTAAAAATTTTACCACAAAAATCAGGAAGCCATACGAGTATGAGATAATAGATCATTACCACTACATGTGTAGTACAGCAGAAGTAGAGTTGAAGCAGTCTGGTTTAACGTAATGCATGTCATATAGTCGAAGTAGTCGATCATTCCCACATCCTTGGAAGCCAATCCTCAGAAGACAATCATCTCTTCCTTGCCGTCGTCCCGACCAGCTCTTTGCGACTATCCTGATCAGCATCGCAAGACAGCAACGTCTCTACTAGAGTCCACATGTCTAGGGCAGGAATGTTGTATGCCGGTATGCTAGCACAAGTGCACATGGCAAGACTTTCTGGAGACTGGAGATGGTGGCTAGGGTTTTGATGGGTGTGTATACCACGCCTCCCTCAGCTCCACACCTCCCTTAATATTGTCCTCGGTGAAACCCAACATTAGGGCCCATCAAAGTGCAAAGCCCACTTAGTCTATTAGCAATGGATCATATCCAAACTAGTATGTTCTAACCCATTAAGTGTGTGACACTATAGGTTCATGTATACTCAGCCATAACCCAAAAACCTTTTTTCGATCACTAGTCGCTAGCGGTCCCTAGCAGGACATAATGACCTCTGAGCACATACAAAGATCAAATCAGACGAACCTTATCCAATATAATCTGTGACCAGATCCTTGTCACTCATGATCAGTCAGTAACTCACAACCAGTTTCACATTTAGTCATGACCAGTTTGTAATTCCCTATAACCAGTTCGTCAACTAGTTTGTGATAATGTCCAACCAGTCTGTATCTCTATACAACTAGTTCATATATGGTCAAACTAAATAACATATTTGTATATTCTCCTTTTGTCTCACGATACCTGATCGAACCCTAGGTGAGATATTTGTCATGCATGGATTGTTCAATCCTTTTTCGATCTAGGTATGGATAACTTTATGTGGTCGACTCTTCAACCACTCGTGGTATGGCCATGAATTTTCTTTATCCAACCATATCGAGGGGCCTAAAGATATTTCTCCTGTTATGTTAGGAGGGGCAGATCTTATATCTGACCAGTCAAGTTTCTCCACCTGTTTTATAGCATACCTAAAAGCTATCTTTATAATTACCTAGTTACAGAGTAGTATTTGATAAACCCTAAGTGTACTATTACACATGCAGGAAACCATATTGATCTTAGGTATAGGGGTTATAAATACATCATTATTGCTTGAGACCAACCGATGATACACAGAACTATAACAATCTCAACTGTATCTTAAAGTGGGTCAATCCAACATTATGTTCTCTAACATGTATCCATATTATTGATTCGATGTCCCCATATTTATGATCGGTGAAACGTGGTCATCAATTAATACGTGTGCTAGTCTATAAGTCATTAGTGTCTCGACCAATAACATTCGCCCAGGAATGTTTTAGAATGATATCATACAACAAATAAAGAGCTTCATAAATAAATCACATACTTGCTAATTTATAAATGATAATTCATTCAACAAACATAATAACATTTATTGAATAATTCATAAACAAAGACGTGATACAATCATCTCCATGATTGACTCTAGAGCATATCACTAACACACACACACACACACACACACATATATATATATATATATATCAAAACTCTTTGGAATTTTTGAAAAAACCCACCTGCAAGTATGGGAGTTTGTCAAAAACCCACCTTCATCTCAATGTTCATCAAAAACCCACCTGTAAGTTCTATGTGGTTGCAAATCCCCCCAAACGGCCAATTTACTCGCTGAACCTCCTAGAAATAAAAAAACTACTAACCTGGTTGTCTCCTTCTGAGGGATTCACATCCATGTCCATCCAGACCACAAGAAACATGTTATGGTGTGGCACCGCAGCGACACATGAATAGTATCATGCAGGGGGTACTATAATGATGTGTGAACAGTACCTGCATGGTACTATATCATTGTTACATGTTTGGGTATTTTGATATCATTGGCAGCATATCAAGGATTATGAATATAATAATTAGTTTACTTATTGTTTCGATTTGTTTCCTTTTAGATTACTTCCACATATTAGGGTTCAATTTACTTAATATAGGGATATATTTCTTAGGGGGTCAAGTCTAGCCATCTATATAAAAGAGACAGAATTATACCTATTATCATCAAGCAATGAACAATTAAACAAGTCTCTAGTCTCCCCCTTCTTCTAAAGTCAGGCCTTAGTACATCTCTACCTTGTCAGGGAAGAGCCCTACCGGTGGCTAGATGAGGGCGAGCGTTCTACCCTCGGTCATCGGGCCCATACCCAATAATCGACCACAATATTTGATATCAGAGCCATTCACCATAGCTTCTGTTGTCGATAGGATTAAAGCTGATGCAATCAAGGCCATGTAATACTGACATTAATAAGTTATCCCCAGTGAGCTCTGAACCAATATCAAGGCCATATTATTGGACTTGAAGACGGGATGGACAAGAAGGCACATCATGTCGCTACAATTCCTATGTCATCACTGCTAGTCAAGTCACCATCCCCACCGGTTACAACCATGTCTAAGATGGAGAAGTAGCAAGAGGCGACACCTTTCATTGCAATGGCGGTGATGCTATCACTGTCATCGGTGTAGGTCCCACTACCGCCTTCACCAACAATGACTTATCTCTAGTCTTCGTTGTCCTTGGCTACACCTTTGGTACATTCGCTGAGGAGGAAGATTATCGCTGTCTAGTGGCGGTCTTATCCACGTGGCTGGTCGATGCCGTGCCATAGGTGGTGTGGAGAACAACGACTAAGGGGCTAGCCCTAGCATGATCACGCTCCGTGGCAGTAAGGGCGTCACTGTTGTCCATGTTATTGGCCCCATGCTACTGGTGTCTTCCTCAATGCCATGTCATGCTAAGACACTTCTTTTTTGGGCTCCATATGTTGGAGTGTCACTGATCTACTCTCAAGCAACCTAGCCCCGGTACCAATCACTCTTGTCAACATGGGGATGCGAAAATCTCCGTCTGTGGCTGCCACCTGATAGCTCGAGGACGAGCTGTCTCGCCGCAAGGGATGAAATGTTATGGCACAGCACCGCAGTGACACATGAACAGTACTATGCAGGGGGTATTGTAGCGATGCATGAACAATACTCGCATAGTAATGTATTGTTGTTACATGTTTGGGTAGTTCGATAGCATTGGCAGCATACTGTAGATTAGGAATATAATAATTAGTTTTTTATTATTTTGATTTATTTCCTTTTAGATTATTTTCATGTATTAAGGATTAGTTTATTTAATATAGGGATAGATTTCTTATAAAACAAAATTAGTCATCCCTATAAAAATGACATCATTGTACCTATTATTATCAAGCAACGAAGAATCAAACAAGTCTCTAGTCTCCTCTTTCTTCTAAAGTTAGGCCTTAGAGCCTCTTTATCTCGTCAGGAAGAGCCCTACCAGGGGCTAGATGAGGGCGAGCATCTTACCCTCGTTCCTTAGGCCCGTACCCAACCACCAACTACAACAAATCATCTCATGTAGCCGCAACATCAGCAATTGCCCTTGATTGTCCTTTTTCCTTATCCCTCTATCCTCTCACTCCTGCGTTGCACTTTATTCTCCCATGGTTGGCTCATGTGCTCTACCCTACATTAGCACATCTTCTCTGCTCATATTCTATAAGACCGGTCTACTAGGATTGCCACTCAAGCGCCTTATATGTAGGAGTTTCAACAAGTAAATTGGTCTTTGGGGGATTTGCAACCACATAGAATTTATGAGGTGGGTTTTTGATGAACTTTGTGATGAAGGTGGTTTTTCGACAAACTTCCTCGCTTGCACGTGGGTTTTGTAAATTTTCCAAACTATTTACTAGCTTTCAATAAAAGCTGGGAAAAACCTACTGTCATAAAAATAAAAATTACTGGCAAACGCAGGACATCTTTTTGGCCTTTTCGCTTGTGGTCATCCACTGCAAACACAAATTGTGTGTGGTTAATAAGACGAGTAGAAGTACAAGTACCTTTTCTTCCCTCTTCTCCCTTTGTTAGCATTCCCAGTCTCTGTGGGGTGTTTGTTTGCTCACATTAGTCAAGGTTCTCTATGGAAGGAGTTTTTTACTGCTAGGTGGACATGCACCCACTAACCCACCAAATCTATCGTCCAAGCCGGTTTTGAGATTTGTGCCCGTATCTTAGAGAAATACCTACCTTGTATTTCAATCGAATTGTATGGAATCTATATAGCAATAGGTGGCATGGCCGTACGCAACCACCATATCCACATCCACAACCACCTGATTGAGAACATTTCCAGTGCTCCCACCCTAAGGGTGTGTTTGGTATGCATAATTCTATATTCTCCTGTAATCTAGTATTCCCCTCAATGTAATTACTGGTAACACATTACCAACAATCTAATATTCCAATGTTTCGTTGGTTTGAAAAAAACTACAAAATCATCTTTATAATAGATCAAATATTTCATAACTTGAACTTACAAGTCCACAAATTTAAAGTACATGATTTGACATTTCAAACCTTGAAGGTTTACATTTATAAACTTAATATTGAAAAGTAAAATTTGAATTCTATAATTTAAATCCTCTCAATTTAAATTTGCAACATTCAAAATTTCAATTCTTATTATTCAAAAGTATAAAATTTAGATTTTTGATAATTTTAATTTTAAAATTTCAGTTTAGAGCTTTAAATTATTCAAATTTATAAAATTTAAATTTTTAGAAATTGAATCTTTGAAATCCAAAATTCAAAATTTTAGATTTTAAGATTTAATTTTATAAATATGGAATTTTGAAATCCAAACTTGAAAATTTTAAAATTTGAAATTTAAATTACCTGAATTTAAAATTATGAAATTAAGGATTCAAAGTTTGATATTTTCATTTCAAAATTCATGTTTTGGAAAAAAAATGTTTTTAGATTTGGATTTTGAATTTGGAAAGTTCAAATTTTGACTATGACAAATTAAAACAGATAATAAAAGTGTGAGAGACCTTGTGGAGGTCATCTCGTGTGTATGATGAGTAATTGACATCGGTTTAGGTAAGTCGAGTTTGGTTTGGGTGGTTCGGACCTTGACGTTACGTGGTGCAATCGGGTTTGGTCAGACTTGGTCAAACTTGATCGTATGGGTTTAGGATGCATATTCCTTGATTCGAGAGGTTTGGACTTCATCATGGGTAAGTATGATGCATTTACGCTTACATGTATCGAGCGGTGCTATTTGATATGTTTCTTGTCTGTGATGGCTGCAGGACATCGAGGCGGAGTCGTGGCGAGACACGGTGGACCGGACAAGGCGCAGGTGGTGCTGAGGTCAGAACGGTCGGGAGGTGTCAAAGACGGCGAGGGCTCGAGGTGGCTGCGAGGCTTGCAAGGCAAGAAAGGAGGAAGCTTCCTGGAAGGTGCGCGAGGGGCGTTTCGATGAATACGCAAAGCTGCACTAAAGGAAGTGGATTGTGGATAAAGCGCCATGAGTTGGTGGAGGCTTGATGGGTAAAACGTGGTGTGAACCCATTATGGAGGCTATAAATAGAGAGGTGCTCTCTAGTGCTGAAATTAAGAGAGTGGATGTAAGAGTTAGGGTTTCATTTGGTTCTCTCCTTGTATGGAAAATGAGCAGATTTTTAGTGAGTGAGATGGCTTGAGAGTTGGTGTGAAATCTCTATGTTTGTTTCTCTTCTTGTATGCATGAGATGTGAAAGCTGTAGACAAACTCTTATTAAGCATTCATCTCTCTGTATCAAGATTTATATGAGGATGTTTATGTTTGCTTTCTTCTGTGTTTATGCCCCTATTTTTCTTCTCAGTTTTGATGTGAGTTCTTATTGAAAGGCTGCAGTTTATGCTTACTCTATGATGGGGAGATACTCAAGGTCCCGAGAGTATAGCTGGTTGATCTAAATGTCTTTCTCTCAGTTTAACCCTGTTATTTGGATCTTAGCTCTTATCATTTTACTTGAAAAAGAGCTGCAGTAATTGAACTTTAATTATAGTCTTTTGATCTCGGCTGCTACACTTTCATCCAAAAAAAGGAAGCAAATCTCTCCTGTACTCATTGCGGCAAGATTATTTCCTCTCTACGTGCATTTGATTCTTTGCTTCATGTTTGCTCTCCCGTTTGGCTTTGTTTTGGCATTCATGCTCTCGGCAATCTCTTGCGGTTTTTTGCTCTTTGCCAGCCAAGACATCAACACAAAAAAAATTCTGTTCGTTCCTTTTGAAAGGAAGTGAGCATTAGTTCTTTCCTTTGTTGTCTTTTAGTTCTTTTTTTTTCATCTGTTCCTTTTTCTTTTAGGACTGCTGTTAGCTTTGTTCAGAGATTAAAAACCAGGCTAGTGTTGCTTTCAGTTGGCAGCAGTCCTCTTGTCGGTTGTCAGTCTGCCAAGTTCAGGTTGCATGCTATTTCTCCAGGCCGACTGATTTTTGTGTGTTTTGTCCTGCTCCATAGTGATAGATGTATTAGTCTCATGATTTGAGGAGGGCAATAGTAACCCAGTCATTTTTCTTCGGCAGCTTTGTGCCAGTTTCTTCGGTAGTTGGTTTCTTGTTCCCTGTTTTCGGTCTGCTTTTGTTATTTTAATTTGGCTCTTATGTGAATTCTTTTGGTGAAATCTGAAACCACTGTGCAATACATTGCAATTTGGTTCAAGTTCGCTAATCTCTGATTTTGTCAGTTTTCGGCCAAAGTTTATTTCAGTTCTTGTGTTGGTCTGATTTTGGTTTTCTAGTAAGCTCTCTAGTTTCTTGCTTCATAGCTTTTTAGCTAACGGAGAAGAAAATGCCGTGGATACTTGGGAACAATTTTTAAAAGACGACATTCACCCCCCCCCCCTCTGTCGCCGACTTCGATCCAACAAAGTGTAATAGAAAAGATTCCTTTCTCTTAGTATTCTAAGATAGACACATTTTTCTACGGGAAAGTGATTATTAAAAACTATGGTAATCAGTTTTCCCAGGTAATCTTGAATTCCTAGTTTGGATTACTGATTATTTGATAAACAAGGTAGTCTTATAAAATTACTAAATTATTGTTGGAAATCCTCTTATGATTCCACCAACCAAATGCACCCTAATAGTACTACTGGTGCTCCCGTTATTCGGAAAATGATGCAAATGATCGTGAAAAATTCCAAAATTTTTTAGTTAAATAGACACAAAATAAATCTATCATGCCACAAAAATTCATGTCCCTGCAGGGGTAAAAACGCTTTAGTGGGTTCTCTATAGTTATTATACTTCCATTGACACCCTAAAAGGCTGAAAAGGTACTCCCTCCAGTCACAAATATATACTTGTTATTTTGGATTATGTGCAGTCAAACTTTTGAAACTTTGACACTCGATATCATTTTAAATATTTAGATTGGATATGTAACAATCATAAGTATAGATTTGTTTCAAAAAAATATTTTCTTAATATTATAATTTTATTGGGTTTTATAAATATATTACGATATAAATTAGCGGTAAAAGTTGTGCTTTGGGGATCGTGTCGATGTCCAAAACACAAATTTGACCAATAATGATAGGAGAGAGTACTAGCCAAGAGTTACAATTGGCTACTAATTTTGGGTGTTTAGCTAGAATCTTATCCTCTTAAATTAGATGGTAACTTGTAATTTGTAATGTGTATCTTTTTAATTTGTGGTTTGATTAAGGAAAAGAGAAAATTGTGTATTTGTAGTTTGTGCTAGAAGCAACTTTTTTGTTTGTTAAGTTAGAATTGGTTATGGTGTCAACCGTAGGATAACCTAGCGCTAGCGGTGAGGCACCTTGTTTTTGGGGTAATGACCAGAATTTAGTTCTCACCTATGAGCTTTTAAGTTGATTGCACTAGTAAGTGCTTTCACCATCTAAAAAGTTGTGAGCCTCAAGTTGACTGCAGTAGCCAATTGTTCCCACCATCTTAAAAAAAAGTTATCATTATGATGTTCATCAATTCATTTGTACATTGCCATTCTTCTAAGAATTGTTTTAAAACATAATGGCTTATGTATAATTTCTAGCTCAGTCCATGCTTTTAGTCCCTTGTTTTGGACCTTTTTAAATCATAAACCCCCCAAATAGTATTAGATGCAAAGAGGTTGTTTTGTTTTTAACTTAGATACAAAGAAGTTGTTGATTTATTGTGCCATGTATCATAAAATTTAAAGGGTCTACTTACATGTAAAGATGAGAGGTCTTATAGTATTTTACACGTGACGCTTCTTTACTGTTCTTCTATAGTTTATCTGAATTTGATCGAAGACATTGCTTTAGGTAGTGTTTGGTTCATGGGATAAGGTGTTTGGGATGGTCTCATCCAGCTTGGATGGGATTATCCTAGATGAGATGGACCAAGTTGCTTGTTTAGTTTGGGGGATGGGATGGTATGGTATGTGTTGGTGTTTGGTTAGTAGGATGAGGGTGGAAAGGATGATCCGATTTTGTGTTTGGTTGAAGTGACAAGGGTGGATGAAATGGGTTATGATAACATCTTTTTCATGATGTGGTGATATTACCCCCTAGTACATATGAATGGCAAAACATTGTAAGTCCCATATTGTAAATCATGCTATTGATGGCACAACTTGCAAAAACTTTCCTAATGGTTGTTACCCCATAATATCACCTTGAGCCCGGCATGATGCTCACTAGAGCTTCTCCCTCTATATCCTCAGCAACAATGAGAAGTGGTCTACGATTCTATGTATTTCAATCATGGCTGACTTATGGCTGGTGGATTCTTTTGAGCTCTGACTTATGGTTGAAAATTTTCAAATTTTAGACTATTCGCGAGAGACAGTACGCAGAGAAAAATAGTTATATGCGATTTTAATCGGCACAGCTAAACTTAATATAGCTTATATTATAATCTATTTATATACCCCATTTGAAGAAGACGCACCGTTTAAGTAGCAGCAAGCAAAAGGCCGTCGAAGTGCAAACGAACCCACCCGCTATCTTGCATGCGCACGTATCTGTCACGAACGGCATGTCGGAGGATAAAGGCCACGGCGACCGATGTGAACTTTTTTTTTTTTGAACTGGCGACCGATGTGAACTGAAGCGAAGCTAGAGGCGGGCACCCGGTTAGGTCCGTCTCCCCGTCGACCACGCAACGCATCGAGCCCATAAAATCGCGGCCGTGCAATCCACACGAATACCCAAATCGTAGCCGTCCGTCCGTCCAGCGTCCTTGCCCCGCAAGTTTCCGCATAAGGCCCTGGAACTTTCCACGACCCCAAAACCTCCCTCTCTTTCTCTCTCCTCCACCTCCCCACCTCCTCGCGATCTCCACCCCCACCCCACCCCTCGCACCCGCTCCCAGTTGGGCCCCACATCGCCGCCGGCCAC
The DNA here is from genome assembly GCA_017311315.1 of Dendrocalamus latiflorus. Lineage (NCBI taxonomy): Eukaryota > Viridiplantae > Streptophyta > Magnoliopsida > Poales > Poaceae > Dendrocalamus > Dendrocalamus latiflorus. The sequence continues at coordinate 3,777,721 of CM029630.1, read as the reverse complement.
CCCAGCGCCCCCCTCCCCCGACGCTCCGCCACGTCCCGGGCCATGACAACCTCGCCGCCGCCCGCCGAGGTAAGCGCGGCTCCTCCCGAAGCCTCCGCTCCCCCTGCCTCCTCGCGCGGGCCCTGGCCGCCGCATCGGGCCCCGATGCGGGCGGCTTCGCGGCCTCTGGATGGCGCGGGCTCCGTTGCCCTAGGTCTTCGGGTTGGTTCCTGGGGGGGGGGGGGGTTCTCGTGTGGTGTATGGGGCTTTGCGTGCCCGTGTGGGCGTACGGAATTCTAGGGTTTGGCGTTTTGGTCGCTTTCCTGGGGTTTAGAGCGATGGATCTGAGATGTGACTCTTGTTTTTTTTTGCGCAGCAGCAGCAACAGCAGGAGGAAGAGGAGGTGCTCGTGCCGCACCAGGAGCTGCCCAACGGAACGCAGCCAATGGAAGGTTCGATTTCTTCGTCTCACCTCGCGATTTGTTCATATGCTTGTGTGTTACGGCTTATCAGTAGTTAGCTGTTCAAGTTCTCAGTCTGGCGTGTCGAACTGTTTATTAGCTGCCTTAATAATTTTTTTGCTGTCTTATTTATTGTACAGAATCATGATTTATTATTTGCTGTTCGTGTGATTTGACATTGCTGCTGTATTCTGGGCTGCCATTGTTTATCTTATTTATAGTTCAGAACGATGATTCATCATTTATTCTTGTGATCAGTTATTGCTGCTGTATTCAGAGTTATCATGGTCATGTGTATTTTTTTCTATTAGATAACTTACACATCAGTGCTCCTTTCAGTTAGAAAATTCTTGCATTACTTGTAACATACTTAACCTGCCTTTGATCAAGTTATTGGTATGTATATGTTGTGTTGAGGTTCCTCAAGGAGTTTAATTGTGTTAACACTATGACACACTATGCTAGTGTGTGCCCGCGCGTGTGATATTTTTATGCCATTGTGGTTCTATAGTAATTGCAGGATTACCTGTAGTTGTGTATTTGTGTGCAATCACAATGACCTGAAAACTTCTCTGATTGCTTAGTTGGGTTGCATTTTCTGTCACTTTATGCAGCAGGTTAAGTAAATGCGTCCAATAGTGCCCTTTGTTTGTTCTTTGTAGTAAACAGTTTTGGGCCTTTATGCAGCGTCTAGTTAAAACTGCTCTGTTTTTCATTGTTGCTTTTGTTATGTGATTAAGCATGTGAGGTTTGGGGTATTCACGTTTACTCTGTATTGTCACTCCAGTTGTGCCTGCTGAGCCAGCTGCTACTGTGGAAAACCAGCAGATAGAGGATCCACCGATCTCTAGATTTACTTGGACTATTGAGAACCTATCAAGAGTGAGCACAAAGAAGCTCTACTCCGAAATTTTTGCTGTTGGAGGCTACAAGTGGTAGGTGCCGACATCTCTTCTTCTCTGAATTAGCATATTTGGTTAACTTTGCAGTCATTCAAGGAGTTTGGTTTGGATGTTTAATGGCACCCTTTCCTGTTTTGAAGGCGAATTTTGATTTTTCCAAGGGGAAATAATGTTGAATTCTTGTCAATGTATTTGGATGTGGCCGATTCAGCAGTCTTGCCCTATGGGTGGACTAGATATGCACAGTTCAGCCTCTCCGTGGTTAATCAAATTCACAACAAGTTTACAATAAGAAAAGGTGCATCTTTTATTATGCCCTTCTTTGTTTAATCTATTAGCTGACAAAATGGACCTGATATCTTAATAAATACTTATAATGGTTTCACTGAATTAAAAGGTGACTGAATTGAAATTCTTGCAGAAACACAACATCAATTCTCTGCTCGAGAAAGTGACTGGGGTTTCACTTCATTTATGCCTTTGAGTGAACTCTACAACCCCAGTAGAGGTTATCTTGTAAATGATACTTGTATAGTGGAAGCAGAGGTTGCCGTGTGTAAGGTTGTTGATTATTGGAGTTATGACTCTAAAAAGGAAACTGGTTATGTTGGTCTTAAAAATCAAGGTGCTACTTGCTATATGAATTCTCTTCTTCAGACTCTCTATCACATTCCGTATTTCAGAAAGGTACATACTACAAAGTCACAGATCATTTGTTTTTCGGCTCAACCTATTTTTATGGTGCTAACTATATATATTGTTTGCCAGGCTGTTTATCATATGCCCACTACTGAGAATGATATGCCCTCAGGAAGCATTCCGTTAGCTCTTCAAAGCCTCTTTTATAAGTTGCAGTATAATGACAGCAGTGTCTCTACAAAGGAGCTCACAAAATCTTTTGGGTGGGACATGCACGATTCATTTATGCAGCATGATGTCCAAGAACTAAATAGAGTTCTTTCTGAGAAGTTGGAAGATAAGATGAAGGTTTGGCATCTGTAAGGTCTTTCCTTTTATATCCTCCGGTATTGTTTATTGAATCTTGTAGCTCTGACTGAATTATGCTTGTACAATGTTGATTCAAGGGTACTGTTGTGGAGGGCACAATACAACAATTGTTTGAAGGGCATCACATGAATTATATCGAGTGTATCAATGTGGATTTCAAATCAACAAGAAAGGAATCCTTCTATGGCAAGTGATGGTGTTATTGACACATGGGTAACTAAGTAACCTGTCCCCTTGTTTAACCTAATTGTAGTATATTCCAATGCAGATCTTCAGCTTGATGTCAAAGGTTGTCAGGATGTCTATGCTTCATTTGATAAGTATGTAGAGGTGGAGCGCCTGGAAGGTGATAACAAGTATCATGCAGAAGAACATGGCCTGCAGGTTTGTTTTCTGGAGCTTGTGGTAGCTCAACCCATTTTTCCGATGGAGCACATAAACCCTTTCGCAGTCTCTCGTGTGCCCATGTGCACAACTATGTGCCATGTTACACAACCCTAAAATAATACTTTTGAGTTTTGACAGCATGACCATATTGCCCTAAGGCCAGAGAAAAACAGTAGGCAAAACCTACCTGAGCTTGCCTTTGGTTTAATTAGTAACGAAATTAGAATTAATTAAATTGTTGAGCTAAGAACAAACCTGGTTTGAAAGCAATTCAGGGAACACTGCTCAGCTTAAAAGCACAAATCATTCGAATCCTGTTAAATTGCAGTCAGCCGTTAAGAAACAGGATGCATCTCAGGCATAACATGGAAGGTTTGAAGTACAATAGTGCTAATATTGGTAAATAGGCTTTAGGGAATTTTCAGATTCAAAACAATAATTTGAGTAATGGTAAGAAGTTATTTATTAGATTTCCTGGGTAATACGACCAGTGCTGTCAGAAGTAGGTCTTGTTGAGTTGATGTGGGTTACATGTTACACCCACTCTGATTTTGGGATCCTTGAACTAAATCCAAAAAAAGTCCCCTCACGACACAGATGATTTTGACCAGCCTAGTCCAACTGTGGAGACTGGAGATACAATAAGTTGTGGTAACCAGTTATGGCTCATGACTTGTCGTAATATCTGACAACAAAGAAAACCGTTTTATTATATGGGCTTCTTAATCAGGTATTTTTGTTGTTTCAGGATGCGAAGAAAGGTGTTCTTTTCATTGACTTCCCTCCTGTTCTGCAACTTCAGCTAAAACGTTTTGAATATGATTTCATGCGTGATACAATGGTGAAGGTTTGTATCGTTACCATCCACTAAGAAGTTTTCCTTCTTCCTCCATTATCATCTTTTTGGTATTATGAAGATGTCAGTTTTGTGGTAGAGAAAAAAGCTGTCCTGATAGGTTTTGTAATTTGTACATTTTGGAAACCTTTCAATAGATGACCATAAGGATTGAGGATACTAGCATTTTTAGCTTTAATGGATGTTTGACTTCACTTCAATGTGCACCAAAATATATCATTACATTTTGCTTGTGTGCATGTGGGCGTTGAACTCTTGCAAGAGTTAACATTAGCCAAACGTTGGAATAATGTCTAACAAGTCTCTTTAATTTGCTGCTATTATTTTGTGACTTTATATTTGTACCACAGTTACGATAGATGACACCAAAAAGTGGCATGCTAGAAGTTCAAGTTGCAACCATATGATATTTAAACACCGTTTTCCTTTGGGGAAGTGCAAATTTGAACTTAAGTTAATATGTGCTTGCTTATTTAAAAATTGCATTTTTTATATTTAAAAATCTCAAAAAATCAATGCAGAACACCTTAGATTATGTGCTCTTGGAAAAAGTGCAAAATTATGACCATATGTGCATTGTACAAAAAAGACAGTGCACACATATTTTCGAGTATAAGTCTGTTTTGCCTTTTTTTTGGACAGTGCACATATGATCATTTTTTTTTTTTTGCATGTGCACATGTTCTACAACTATGGATTTTTTGAGGCGCACGAATGCACAAACCAAAATGGGTGCATATGCACCTAAGTTCATAAAATCTTTTGCTTTATTTTAATATTTGTCTTTTTATCTTCTATTTTTTAGGCTATTAAGCATGCTTACCATTTCTTGTGAACTGCAGATAAATGATCGTTATGAATTCCCACTTCAGTTGGATCTTGATAGAGACGATGGAAAGTATTTGTCTCCAGACGCAGACAGGAATGTGCGAAATCTTTACACTCTTCACAGGTAAGTCAGATACTCTCAAATTATTTCTTGTGTTCAGTTTCATGCTTTAAGGTTTCAAATTTCAATAGTCGGAGATGCCAAGTATTCATATCATCGCTGAATTGCCAAAAGTGATGGAAATAAATTTCTGGCCTCAGTGCCTCACCATTTCACCTGTCCTGACTTTGCTAACCACTTCAAAGATCCTGGCCAGACCATAGTTATTCTATCTGCTGTCATATGTCCATAATATAAAAGTGTGAGTTGGTGGTTCGTCCATTCTCCCTCCTCTCTTTTCAGTCATCCGATTTAATCTGGACCATTCGTCTCTCTCCTCCTCTCTCTCAGGATACAACAGCCCACCCCCTCCACTTTTCCCATCTCCTCGTGCATTCTGGCCACCCTTCTCTCTCTGTCGCTTGCTCTCCAATGTTTGATGTGTGAAGTTGGCCAGACAATAAGTTCCGTCTCATTATTTTTATGACTCCGTTGCAACGCACGGGTCTCTAACTAGTATGTCCATAAAATTGAGCTAAATCCAAGTAACAAGATGCATGTTTGTTGATCAGACAAGCAATTATGGTAGAAGAGTTGGGTTCTAATGCCTTGTATTCTGTGAACTAAATACGAATACAAATGTTAGATGATCTAGTTAAAAGTTGTTTTTCTGTTATTATTATTTTTATTAGTTGAATTCACAATGATGTCTTCATGTTATTGTTTTATATGTCAATGCATCTCATAACAGTTAATGTTTTACAGTGTTCTTGTCCATAGCGGCGGTGTTCATGGTGGACATTACTATGCTTTCATACGACCTACTCTTTCTGATCAGTGGTATGGCTGTTTGTTTTGATTTTTTTATGATTGGTTCTGTTTCTGCACGAAAATCAAGAAACAATGTGAAACATCTTGCCCATGCTTTGTTTATCAACTTTTGTTACTTGATTGCTGTAGTCAGCCAGTTGCTGCTTGCAGCTGGTCAGCTTGGCGATGACTGGTAGCTAATAAACAAATTTGCTCATTCTATTGATAAATACTCTATTTTTTGTGATCATAACTGGCTAATCAGACTTGTGGACGATTTGGAATGGTCCTTGAAGAGTTTATTTTGTTAGTGCAATAATGCACTTTAGCCAACAATATTCTTTCGAGAAAAAAATTGTGCCCAGTCTTTCGTATAAGTTAGTTTATATCTTAAACTGACTGGATCCGGAGTAGTAAGTAGGAACTAGTACTTGCTCTGTCAGCATGCATGACAACTACCTTTGCTGTTTATAAACTTATTATATGCTTCTTGGATGGATGGTTGGTTTGCGCATGTTCAATTATTCATTGAAATATAATTTTCCAGGTTCAAGTTTGAAGATGAGCGTGTAACAAAAGAAGATCCAAAGAGGGCATTGGAAGAACAATATGGTGGTGAGGAGGAGGTCCGTTGCAATTTTCAATGCTACATTGCTTATATATATTGTCATAAAAACATTGAACTGATCAATTTCTTTTTGCAGCTACCTCAGACTAATCCTGGCTTAAACAACACTCCTTTCAAGTTTACTAAATACTCAAATGCATACATGCTTGTGTACATTCGTGAAAGCGATAAGGACAAAATAATTTGTAATGTGGATGAGAAGGACATAGCAGAGCACCTTCGAGTAAGCTGTCACCTAAGATTTCTAGTTATTGGGATATTTTATTTTTAGTAGAGTCTTATGTTTCCATCTTCTCTCAGATTAGATTGGAAAAGGACCGTGAAGAAAAGGAGCGACGGAAAAAGGAGAAAGCTGAGGCCCACCTATATACTATCATTAAGGTGTTTAAGTCAACCTGCTACGTCCAGCAGCTTTGTATTATTTTTCATTTAGTTAATCTTACATGTTTCCTATTGTATAGGTTGCAAGGGATGATGACTTGACTGCTCAGATAGGGAAAGACATATATTTTGATCTTGTCGATCATGATAAAGTCCCAAGCTTCCGTATCCAAAAACAGATGCCTTTTACTCAATTCATGGTAATTACATGAGTCAAAAACTATGTTTTCTGTGGTGGTGGTGTCTCCTGGCATATGCCAACCATAGGAATATCTCATCAGGCTGCTGCTTATTATTGGTTGTGTCCATAAAGATAAAAAATGATGGTTCAAGGACTCAAGTTGGCCCACCAGTGTGGCATGGTACTGTTTTGGTAAAAACCACACTTGGGCCTATCTCGGATGGACTATTCCTGTTTATAGTTCAAAAAAATGATGTAAGAAGTGCACATAACATAAGGTTAAAAGTGGTGCAATAATGAAGTCTTTAAGCAGCTTCTTTGCTTTTCTTTTCACACCCTATGAAGAAACATCATTTTGATGATTGGTCTAGCCTATAGTCCTCTACGTGCTGAGCATGTGAATCATGCATAAGATTTCTGATTTACCAATACCGTAAGAATGTCTTGCTTGCTACAACTTATGTGCTCTGCTGTTTAGGAATATGGAACTTTGCAGTATTTATAGGAGTAGCGTTTCACAGTTGCCATACTGATTACTCAGCTATGAAGTGCTTTACAGGAGGAGGTGGCAAAAGAGTTTGGCATTCCTACACAGTTTCAACGATTTTGGCTGTGGGCCAAACGGCAAAACCACACCTACCGACCCAACCGACCATTGACTCCTCAAGAAGGAGCATACACTGTAAGATGATTTCATTGCACAATATATTGGATAAATGACGCCCAGACATAGTTGAATTTCTTGTTTTACAGTTCCTTTTTGTGTATCTGCATACATAATAGACTTGTACACATGCCTGCCACCCCCAGTTACCAACCCTGTGGTTTGTTGGGTCATTTGTGTCATGTCAGAAAAGCTGCGTAGTACATATTAATTTGTATAGAACTGTAGTTGTGCCATGATATCTTATGCTGTTCATAATGGCATCTGTTTGTATTTGTAATGGTTTGCTTCTTTTGGATGTCAAGTTGTGGATTTTCTATGTTTGATTAGAATTCATTAGTTGATAATGTCACTCGCTCAGCTCAGTTCTCTTTATGTCCTGTTGAACCGCTTATGGTTGTACACCTCACTGGACTGATGATAATGTATCATCAATTATGCAAATAGTGTACATACATTTTGCATCATCTTTTGTAAGTATCATCTTTTGTGCAACTGGTATGTGAATTTTTTTTTCTTTGGCAGTCAACTTTATGATTCTTTCTACTGTCAACAAAATTTTACTTATTTAGATTTTGCATGGCAATTAGGATCCTATGATTCTGTTCTAGTCATTGTAAAACTCGTATGGATTTTAGGCCAACTTTTTTGGTCGGATTTCTTATCAATACTTCTTTGCCTCCTCTTCAGCATATATTTAGTCGTATGCTAGCTTTGCATATGGGTAAACATACTAATTCTGAAGGCAAGCATTTTATGTAGGTTGGACAGTTAAAGGAAGCGGCAAACAAGGCCCACAATGCAGAACTGAAATTGTTCTTGGAAGTTGAACTTGGACTGGTAATAGCTTCTTCCCTGTCTGCTTTTATGCATTTTCCTGTGCTCATTTTCTCATGTTTGTCCACCCAATTAGTCATCTATTTTCAAATTGATAGATATCAATTTTTACGGGTGATGTAGGACCTTAAACCTCTTCCGCTGCCAGACAAGACCAGAGAAGATATATTGCTTTTCTTCAAACTCTATGACCCTGAAAAAGAACAGCTGCGGTACTACTCATACTTCCTAACACTCTGTATAGCACCATCATCCTTGATTTGTGATTGGATTCTTACTTGCCTACTGAATGAATTCTTCAGGTATGTTGGTAGGCTCTTTGTGAAGGCTTCAGGAAGACCACAGGATATTCTGCCAAAATTGAGGAAAATGGCTGGTTTTTCACAAGATGAGGAAATTGAACTTTATGAGGTTAGTTTATTTCTTTTTAGAAAGCTAGTGTCTGATGTTTATGTAGCATGCTTATCATTCTGGTTCAGTATCTTACCTTTTTGTAGTATGCTTATCATTCTGGTTCAGTATCTTACCTTTTTTCTTCATCAGGAAATTAAGTTCGAGCCCAATGTGATGTGTGAATATATTGATAATAGGCTTCTATTTCGATCTTGCCAGGTACGGTCCAATGTCTTCTTTTTTTTTTGAACTGATACCATGCCTGTTTTTGTGATGCTGTCTTAGCTGAATTCTTTTTGTGTTCACAGCTTGAAGATGGCGACATTGTTTGTTTTCAAAAATCTCCAAAGCCAGATATTGCTGACCAATACAGATATCCTGATGTCCCATCCTTTCTGGTGTATATACGTAACCGACAGGTACCTAAGATTGCCCCGCTTAATAATCCTGAATTCCATGCTATTTGATATTTACACACATTGTCCTTGCCGCAACATTGTACTAAGGAATCGTCTTGCCTCTTGACTTCACACTAAATGGTTGATGATTAATCACAAGGGGTTGCATTGACAGTTCAACATTTCTCCAAAAAAGTAAAGAACATACAATATTTCTGTGATTTTTGTCTGGTTTTGCCTGTTGTCTTCTTTGCCCAATTTCTTTTACTATTTCTCTACTACTGTGCTATGTTATTGCGCCGTGATGTGCATCTTGAGATCATCAGTTCATCACCCTATATTATACTATTTTTGGATATGTTAATTTCTGTTGTGATTTTTTAGGTGGTCCACTTTCGTTCATTGAAGAAGCCCAAGGAGGATGATTTTTGCCTAGAGATGTAAGCATTTGGACATGCTGTGCTTAGCAAATCTTGATATTCTGTATTATTACTGATTTTTATTTCATCCTTTCTGCATAGGTCAAAGATTTTCACGTACGATGAAGTTGTGGAAAAAGTGGCTCAAAAACTAGGTGTTGATGATCCATCGAAAATTAGGCTTACATCTCATAATTGTTATTCTCAACAGCCTAAGCCTCAACCAATTAAGTACAGAGGCGTTGAACGTCTACTAGACATGCTGATTCACTATAACCAGGTTGCTACTTTGACTTATCATCTATGTAATCATTTGTTGCTTAACAACTAAAGTGAAGAGTGACATATCTGTTGACTTTTCATGTACAGACTTCCGATATTCTGTACTATGAAGTATTGGATATACCACTTCCAGAATTACAAGCGTTGAAGACGTTGAAAGTTACATATCATCATGCCACCAAAGATGAGGTTATTTTGCTAATTTGCTGGACACTTTTATTTGCAGTAGACTGTTTATGTTTAGTAGTCTGAAACATGTTTTATCAGGTGTCAGTCCACAGTATCAGATTGCCAAAAAACAGCACTGTTGGTGATGTGCTGAATGATATCAAATCAAAGGTAATTTTTTGTATCTCTTATTTTATGCCCAGTATTCCATGTACTCTGATTATTCAAACCATTGCTTTTATGAAGTTAACTTATGTCCTATCGATGTCTTCTGTTATTGTCAAATCAGGTGGAACTGTCTCATCCCAATGCTGAACTTAGATTACTTGAGGTTTTCTATCACAAGATATACAAGGTGGTACAAGTGCTAGTTTAATAATACCCTCTTTAGTCGCATTTAATTCCACACAACATTGTTTCCTAACTTGTATTTCCTGCAGATATTTGCGCCCAATGAAAAGATAGAAAACATCAACGATCAGTACTGGACATTGCGTGCAGAGGAGGTATGTCATATTGTTATGTCATGCTTTACAACAAGAGCAATCTCCATTGGTTGAGAAGGTTTAAACTCCCCCTGGGGATAGATGGATGACATTATCTTTTCTTTCTAGGTTCCGGAGGAGGAGAAAAACCTTGGTCACTTTGACCGCTTGATTCATGTATACCATTTTACCAAAGACACTCAAAACCAAACGGTAATGGAAGTTTGGCTAATACTAACACTGAATGACTCAATCTAGTCATTAATATCTTGTGTAATTTCTTTTTAATAAAAAATACAGCCTGGCCTCTATGAATAAGTTCCATAATGCAGTGTACAAACCTTTTTTCATTGTATTGTTTGAAGTTACTTTGTCAGTCACTGAAAGAACTGATTTAGGTTGGCTGTGTTTCTTATACTCAATTGTCTGATTTTTCTTTGTTTCAAGTTTCAACAGCCTGTTAGCATCAGTAGTTCAGTACTGTGCCTTGAAATTTTGTTTCAGATGTATTGTGTAATGCTCGGATTTCTCTGAGTTTTTAATTACCTAATTTTAGCAGGTTCTCGACATGTTAGTCACATACTCACATGAACAAAATTGTAGCTGTGTGTTTCTTCTGTATCGAGCAGAGGCTGTCCTTTTTTTTCTTTATTTGAGGTGTTGCAGAGAGATGATATTTTGGCACTTGGCAGCATCTTTTTCATCTATTTAATAAAATTTCCATGTAGTATATACTGTCAACATGATTGAAGGAATCCTTGCAAAGTAGATAGTAAGATAAAGTTCTTGTAGTGCTCCTTTTTGAACATCACAATTTCTGTTTTGTATGCTATGTTATGCTTATATTTGCAATTATAAGATGCTTTCATAAATTTCTAAAAATTGGTTTAGGATTTATAACATGATAAAATTGATCGTTAACTTTTGGATATGGGTGTGTTCCGCCCGCTGCCCAGCATAAAACATGACACGGATGGGAAGGCAATACTACTAAGCCATCTTTTGTTATTCTGATTCTAGTAGCATACTTGGTTATCTTGTTAAACATATGCTGATATTTGTCCTGATTTCAACAGCAAGTTCAGAACTTTGGAGAACCATTCTTTATGGTTATTCGTGAGGATGAGATCCTATCTTCTATTAAAGAACGTATACAGAAAAAACTTAAGGTTCCAGATGAGGATTTCTCGAAGGTAATGCTCTTTGGTTTCCATATTTTGTAGGGAAATTTGTGATTTTTTTTTTTTGTAATAGCACATTCTATGTTTGCTACATGATCTTGTTCAGAAGTTATGTTATTGAAACATGTATGCTTACTAGTTTTCAGTATATTTAACACCATTAAAACATCAAGTAGATCTTTCAGTGACATTTCTAAGTTCTAGACATGGTTCTCATTAGGAAACACGCTATTTATTACTTGGTTGTATCTTCATTCTTTGGTTGACTTACATTATATGATTATGGAAAGGATAGCCTCTAATCTTTTTCAGTTTAGATGCTCCGTAGGAAATATATATTTAATGGATCACCTCTTTGTAGTTAGATGCTAGTGCGATCCTGGTACTTTTCTTCCATTAGAGTTCCAAAGTTGCCTTGTTTGGAGAGAGACTCGTATCACATGTACACAATGCTAACTGCGCTGGTCTAGGCATTCCTATCACATGTACACAATGCTACTTCACCGGTCTAGAGGTTCCTATCAGACATACACAGTGCCAAATTTTGGTGATAAATTCCACGAAGAGCAACTTTTAAAATTCATTATAAGCTTTCCAGGCACTTTACCCATGACACTTACTAAGTTACTATTAATGGTCCTTGGAGGCATAAAAAGATATCGGTTTCTCAGGTAACCGTGAAGAGGGAAAAGGGATAGGCAAAGAAAATATAGTGTTTAAGAAATCTAGTCTATTGTATGAAAAGTTTTGAGTTTTCTATAACGAATAATGATTTTACAATTTTGTAAGACTTGCTTTCTGTTGGTTTTCTGCATGTGGAAGCTGTGACACCTATTACAATGCATTACTAACTTGAATGTAAACATGCATAATGATTAATGCCTGTTCAGTTGATTTGAGTCATTTGTTTACTTAATATAAACATGCACCACTAACCAATGTTCTCTTCCCTTTGGGCAGTGGAAATTTGCATACATATCACTTGGTCGCCCAGACTATTTTGAAGATTCAGATACTGTAGCTACGAGATTTCAGGTACAATCATGCTTTTATCTACTTGCTGAAGCAACTGTTTAGCGCTTAATTTGGTTCACATTTGAGCTTTTTTTTTGGGATCATTTAAACTTGTTCAGAGAAACATGTATGGTGCTTGGGAGCAGTATCTTGGACTGGAGCACCCAGACACGGCTCCAAGAAAGGCACACACTGTTAATCAGGTACCTTTGTCACAAATGGTCCTTGGATGTCTTAATGATGCTTAATAATACCCCTACTTTTTTCTCTTTTTTTTTGCTGGAATGTTTGTTAATTTCATGTTCTTCATGTAGAACCGCCATTCGTTCGAGAGACCTGTAAAAATCTATAACTAGACGGTAGAAATTTGAGTGACGTGCTGCCATCCAACACCACCAAGGGGCTGAAGGGTGCTGCTTGAATAAATTGTGTACCATAATTGATGGTAGGACGGGTTGCTCAGGTTTTCGTTGGAGCTACCGGCTAGTTTCGGAGGAGACATTTTCGGTGTCATCGGGGCAGCAGCTTCTCTTCTTTCCCCACTTTGCCCTGGTTATATAACGTTTGTGCAGAGATGACCCAACAAACCATCATCTTTCAGTAGATATACAGTCAAATGGCCGATGTTTTAGTCGATTACTTTGTTGTGCTGTTGGTGCCAGGAGGCCGAGAGTTGTTGATGACGATTGTCCTGTATATTATTGATGTGAAGTGTACAACAGTCTTTTTCTTGTTGACAGACGGTATTTATAATTCCAATGATAGTATTTGCCACCTCCATAAGTGACTACGCCTCCTCGCTTTAAGCATCACCGCAAGTATATCTTGATCGAATTTGACCCAGTTTCCAATATGAATTCGTATAACAAATGTTTTCGATTTTGATTTGGGCGTCGGCAACTCAAACCATAAATGAGGCCATGTAATCAAGGTTCAGAAAACCGCTACCAGGCTATATCATGGTCATGAGCTGGTATCGGTTATTGGCCGGTAACCGAAAAAACCGGCCAAACTTTAATGGATAAAACATGAATTTGAGAGTGCTAATCAGAAAAACCGGTTGGTTATCGCTTAAAAAACCTAACAACAACCAATAAAAATCAGAAAAATTGCTAAAAACTATTTTTAAATTTACAATTTGAAAATTTTGTTTTTTAAATTTGAAATTGAAAATTTCTAATACATTTATGGTAAAAAGCATGAGGTTAGCACAAAAGGTGCATATATTTTCCTAATACATTCCATTAATGTGGAATGTTAAACAATTAAACATCATTAGGAAAACTAACAATTGCATTCAAAATTTTAAATTTGACTTAAATAAAAAACCGATGGTCTAATACATTCATGGTAAAAACCATGAAGTCAAGTACAGGAGGTGCATGTATCTTCCTAATACATTCTATTAGTATTAAACAATCTAAACATCATTACGAAAACTAACTGTTGCATTCAAAATTTTAAATTTGAATTAAATAAAAAACCACCAAACTAATACATTTATAGCAAAAAGTATAGAGTCAAGCATAGGAGGTGCAAATATCAGAGAAGAGCCTGGCTTTATAATCATCAGGCTTTATGTGTGCCGCTACGTTTGCAAATATCGAAGCAAAGAGATCCAATCTAGTACATCATAGGTGTAGATAGATTTTGACAAGATAATGAAGCGAGATGATACCAGAGCTCAAGTAGGATATGTTATTTGTAAATTTTGTCATAATAAATTATCAGTAATGTTACAGGTGGAACTAGATACTTGATGAGACACTCCCCAAAGATATAAAGTAAAAATGGATAATCATAAAGTAGACGTAGCTACATTACAATCTTGATGATATGACACATAACTAGGATTATAGTCCCGTGGTAGCTCGAGAATCTCTTTATCATTTAATTGTCTCGATGGATCTATCTTTAAACTTTAGTGATTCTAAAGTGTTCGAAATCTATATTAGAACTACTCATAATCCTAGATTTACTTTAGTTTCTAGATATACAACTCGAGATTTAGTTAAATACTATAATAATAGTCATGTTAAACTAAAAAACTCTTTGAGACATGTACATTTTCGGTAGCCTTGTCCTCAGACATATGGAGTGGTCGGGATAGCGAGGATTATCTTAGTGTAATCGCTTATTATATTAACGATGACTAGGTAATAGAAAAGAGAATTATAGACTTTAAACTAATTGACGTAGCACATACAGGTGGGAATATTGTAAAATGTATTATCAAAGTTGTGAAAGATTTTGGTCTTACAAATAAAATTTTTGTAATTACTTTAGACAATGCTACATCAAACTCTAGGATAGTAGATATTCTTATTCCGTTATTTAGTACATATGCTGAATCATTCTTACTACATCAGTGATGCATCTGCCATATTATTAATTTTATAGTTAAATGTGGTTTGAAGAGACTTGATTCGTATATTCAACTTTTTCATGATGCAATATCTTTCGTAAATCATTCTAACCAACGAATTACAACTTCTACATTATGATAGATGTATGTCCAAGAAAGTTTAGTTTGGACATGCCGGTAAGGTGAAACTCAACTTATCTGATGCTACAAAACCTTTTACTTTATAAGAGCATATTTTCTATTTTTATTCACATACACTATCATAGCTATGACAACGGCACACTATTGACTGAGCAGCATTGGTATGTTGCTGAAAAGTTACTCGCGTTTTAGAACATTTTTACAATTCTACTGTTGCTTTATTCGGAGTGTATTATCTAACATCTACTTTAATTGTGCATGCATTCTTGTGATTGTGTGTCACTTAAAAGTTAATAAAAACGAGATAGTCTTATGAGAGGCTGTCTATGCTACGAAAACTAAATATTTAGAATATTAAAAAATTCATTTATATATATATTTGCAATAATTTCATATTCTAAAGCTAAAATTCAAGGATTCACTAATATCTTTGCACATCTGAGTGCCGCTACATGATAGATCATTCTAACTATTTTCTAGTTGTTCGTACTAAATTGTTCGATATTTATCATAAATACGAACTAAAGATTCAGGGAGTTTGATTGCAATGGCCTCCAACAGTATCCACCATAGGTAAAAAGAAAAATATGTGGACCAAAATCTTTGGTGCACTAGGTTCCTCCGGAAGATCCAGTTCTATAACGTCAAGTGTTGGAGCAATCTGTACTAGTGGGGAACTATCCGCCTCTCTATATAGCGATCCCATAGATCACCAGGAAACAGACTTTAACATTTGGGATAGTGGCAAAAGCATAAACTAATATATTCAGTGCTATCTATACTAGCACGTGATGTATTAACTGTTTCTGTCTCAACTGTTTCTTCCAAGTACGCTTTCAGTCTTTTTTTGAAGAATATTGAAAAGAAGAATAAGTCTCACGAGTGAAATGGTGGAAGTACTTCTAACAGTGAAAAACTGGAAACAAGCTGATTTGCAAGTTCAACACTCTGTAGAGAATATAGAGTTGACGAACATGTCCAACAATCTTTATCTAAACGGCGACATTTAGATCATCGATGTACATTACATCTTTTCTTTTCTTTCATGTACTGTAGAGTTATAAGTTGTGCTCTTTTTTTTTGTCAAGTCTTTCTCAAGTTGAGTTTTTTACTTAGTAAAGTTTTTAATGAAGCAGCTATTTAAACATTAATAAAGTTTATTATTAGATTTCTACAGTTTATTTTGTATTTTTCGAATTCTACATAATTTTTAAAATTATTATATGTACAGCTGAAATGAACTATATGGGCTAAAATGAACTATATGGGCCTCCTTGGCCTATAGGGCTGAACAGACGCAGGTCGTGTTGGCCTATCAGCTCGCTGGGTTGTACTTTGATCAACAACTTGACACGGCATAACGTATTTAGACTGATAGGTTAAATAGACCATACTGTTAGACTTATCAATACCATTCTATTTCAACCGATAAATATGTACTAGCACCTAAACCGATTCAAAGTAACTACGTACCATAACCCCGCCGCCGAGGTCGTCGTTGTGGCCCGTGCTGCACCTACTGCCGCCACCGTCGCCTAGGCCTTCGAAATTGGAGACGGCGGAGCAGGTGGGTTACACGGAAAGTGGGTTGAGGCGGCCATCATCGCCGCTACAAATGCCAAGGGAATTTGATTGAAAGCCTTTTTTCCTTTTAACGATTTTTTCTTTTGCCTACCTTGCTCTGAATCGAGTCGTCCGGGCTTTGTCATTGAATGTGAAATGGAGAAAACTTCATCGCTATTTGCCTACGGTTAACAAACACACTGTACAGACAATGCTAACATGAAATAAACATATGTAATGCACTGCAGTTATGGTCTTCTTATCAGTTGAGACAGATAAAAATTGATTTGGTAGCCCAGTTTGCTTTTCACAATTACGTATGTAAAGAATTCAAATTTTGTCATGCATGCCCATGCCCTTCTGAACATTAACCTGCAATCTTGGCAAATACTTGAGATAGGATGAGAGGAAGGTACTTGAAATAGGATGAGAGGAAGGAAGATGTCATAGTCAGCTTTGAAATGGTGTTAACTGGTTGTATAATTAATATGTTTATATTCCTTCATGAAAAGGATTGAAAAAAGAGAGAGGATGGAGGACCTTGCTTAACAAATGACTCAAATAAGATAACTAACACACTTAAGGATACATTCATCAGTCTTGCGTGTAGTGATACCAAAAATTCAAATGCAACTACATACTTACAATTGAGTAGCCACAACCTTTCTATCTTAAGCTATGTAACATTTCCTAATCCTAGCTTTTTTTTATGTACCATACTCATTAATCATTATTTCCTGCTGTTTACCTAATGTTGATAAAAAAAACGTATTCCAAAAGAAAGGTAAAACCTGTCTGATGTATAATCGCCACTATTAGATCCATCCTTTTTTTTTTTTTTGGTTCCTTACACCTTGCTTTTAGCCTTTTACACATTGTAGCTATCAAAACTGACTGTTTTACTCTTAGGAAGCTTATCGACATATTAGCTAGGTAAAAATGACCTTCTGGATGTCCATGGTGCATGATACTGTGGGATTGTAGCTTAATTTGGGTGCAAGGAATACCAATCTTGAGCTGTAGTGCCAATTGCTGCTTTTGCTTAGATTTGATTTTACAATGTCTTTCTATTCAATGCCACGTTCTTAGATATTCCAGATGCTTATTTTCTCTTTTTTACTGAAGGTCTCATTTTTTGCTACATCTTACTCCAACTGTCGACACTTAAGTTCAACTTGAACTCTGATAATTCTATCCAATGCAGGCTGCCGCAACTAAAGTTCCCGATATGAATGTTCTTCTCTGTATGATATTTGATGCAAGCTGCATCAATTGTTTCGTCAACCAGTGAGCAGTGAGCTTATGTTAGGAATTTAAATGCTCTCCTTATAGAAACACGAACAGGAACAAAAGAGGATTATTCTGCTAAGTTCTATCAGTGCTATTGACAGGCTACCCGAGTTAGTTTGTGGGCTTATTGTCCTGCTACGTTCTAAAACTGTTGTTTATACACTAGCTTATCTAGGTTGTGTGCTTCTTGATTTGAATTTTGTGCTCCTCTCAGAACGCACCTCCGCTTTCTAGAATTGTTCCATGAGAGTTTTACTGTCAGCATAAGCGCACTGAAACTGCATGGTATTGTGATGAACCTTAGTTCATCGGGGAAAATAATGTCAGGAGGACAGCCGGATAGCGTTGGCTTAATTGGATGGAGGGATTAAACTATAGATGAGGGAGAAGAACCTTAGGAGAGATACTAGATTAATTTATCTTCATTGCTTGAGAATAATGATTACAATAGGTCTCCTTATATAGAGAGTTCTTCTAACAATTATGGATAAGATCAATTTAAATAATATCTTTCCTAACTAATAGATATGATGCCAAACACTAATCTTTATCTTAGGAAACTAATCAAACTATTTAGGAAATAGATAACTTGGAAGGGAAGAAGCATTCTTACTCGTAGGCCTGCTGCTATAGTACCCCGCGAATACTATTCATTGCTTGAATAGTATGCATGAACAATGATTTCGGCATGTGACAATTTCTCCCCTCCTTCGGCGACAGCTCGTCCTCGAGCTGTGGTGGCGGCCATGGCTCCAGCCCTAGGAGACCCAAAGTTGATGAGATACTGAGATGTTTATTGACGACCTTGAAGACTGTGGCCTCCACATACAAGCGCTGCAACATTGATGTCATCTGCGATTGTCACGACTGATGCGGTGGCAACCACGACAGCATTGTGGTAGACTTCTACGATGTTGTTGCCGCAACATGCTTTGGCAGAGCCATGGCGGCCTTCGGCAATACCGTGATAGGACATGGCATGGTCGCGATGGGCGTCAGTGTACCACAGCAGGTCACAGCAATGACACAGTTGCCGTGGCAGGCTTGGTAGTAACACGGTTGCCATCGGCGGAACCATGGCTGCCACGATAT
This sequence comes from Dendrocalamus latiflorus, assembly GCA_017311315.1. Classification (NCBI taxonomy): domain Eukaryota; kingdom Viridiplantae; phylum Streptophyta; class Magnoliopsida; order Poales; family Poaceae; genus Dendrocalamus; species Dendrocalamus latiflorus. Next base: position 3,758,908 of record CM029630.1, on the reverse strand, counting down.
GCTCCTGCGGTGCGGCAGTGGCCGCTAGGAACAGCACTGCCACCGCCTCTTGTTGCACCTTCTGATTTGCGATCATCTTCTCCAAGATGGTATGCATGTTGAGGAAGATGGTCACCATTTTCTTGCCATTGTCGTTGGTAGTAGTGGCTATCTTGTTGGTGTTAGCCTTTATCGTGGCCAATGACTCGGTAATAGGTCTTGTAGCCATGGTAAGCAGAAGACGTGGGAAGGGATCGACTACTTTGATACCAAATGTGATGAACCTTAGTTCATCGGGGTAAACATCATCAGGCAGATAGCCGGATGGCGTCGGCTCGATTGGATGGGGGATTAGACTATAGATGAGGGAGAAGAACCTTGGGAGAGTGATTATATTAATTTATCTTCATTGCTTAAGAATAGTGATTACCATAGTGCTCCTTATATAGAGAATTCTCCTAACAATTATGGATAAGATCAATCTAAATAATATCTTCCCTAACTAATAGATATGATGCCAAACACTAATCTTTATCTTAGAAAACTAATCAAACTATTTAGGAAATAGATAACTTGGTTGGGAAGAAGCATTCCTCCTCGTAGGTCTGCTACTACAGTACCCCGCAAGTACTGTTCATCGCGTGAATAGTACGCATGAACAATGAGCTGGGCCCACAAAATAGACAAGGGGAGATAGAGGGGATTCTACACAAGAACAGAGGAGGGGAGTTGCATTGGTTGAAATAAAGGGAGAGCAGAGGTGGTGCACCAGCCGGGGCAAGCATGCTGGCGAGGGGAGGCCAGGTAGGAGGGCAGTGGTGATAGGTAAAATAGGGCTCCAGGGCGGCAAGCGAGCTACGGGACATAGCACCACAAGCCGAGGTGGGGTAGAGGTGGTCCAGCAGGGACTCATGGCATCCGGAGGCTGGGGCTGAGCGGGGCGGTGGTGGCTAAAGGAAAAGAGGGCAATTTAAGAGGAGCACGAGTTGGAGACAGGTAGAGGGAAGCTTTCCATGTGGTTGGCAGTGGCCAGGAGTAGCTGAGGTGGGCTAGCATCGTTGGTTAGAGGCGGCGCGGGCAAGTCGGTGGTGACGGCGAGCTGAGGTGAAGGGGAGCTGAGAGTGGCACTGTGGACAGCTTTGGGATGGTGCAGGGATGCTCTGACTTAGAGGAATGGGCCCGAGGACAACCATAGTCACAGTGGTAGCGGGGGAGGCGGCATCATCCTAATGGGGAGAAGATGGTCGGCGCAGTGAGGGTCGGAGCACGAAATTGCAATTAACTGGGAGGGGGAGTAGGATACACCCAAGAATATGACATGACATGGCCAAATATGGGAGAAGATGGCCGGAGTAGAGGGAACGCCAAGGGCCACGGCGGCGGGTGGCGCTCGAGGCTTGCGTGAGCTACTTAAGAGGAGGAAGGGAAAATGGGGAGATGGCCTGGAGGTAGTGGCAGCTTGGGGCTATTTATAGCATGAGGGAGGAGCTCTGTGGGGGTGCTATGCTAGTTGACCGCTCAATAGGGCATGGTGTGGTCCAGTGTGGCTGTGACGCCGACGCAACGTGGTTGCAGGCATGGCGCCAGTGCAGGGTGCGCAGGTACATGGCGAGGGGACGATGATATGATGAGAGCAGGGCGTGGGCGCGGATGTGCTTGCGACGTGGGAGGCGTGGCCATGGCAGGGCATGGTCTCCGACGTGGCTGCATGGGCATAGGCGTGGTATGGTGAGGCGATGCCTGAATGACAGGAGCAGTTGGCATGACATGGTACAATGGTGGAGAGCTGCGGTGCATGGCTAGGTTGGCTTGCCGAGGCAAGAGCAGGGGAGAAAGTGGGACGAGGAGGAGAGGGAGAAAAGAAAGAAGGAAAGGAGGCAAGGGCTTGGGCCCAGTTGCAGTGATAGGAGGAAGGAAAGAGAAAGAGAAAAGAGAAGAAAATAAAAGGCTTAAGCTAATTTTGAAATTCGGAATTGAATTTTTAATTCACATTAGGATTTACTGATTTTGATTTTTGCATGATATTCAAAATTTGAATTCCTAGCTCACTTATTTAGATGGGAGTTTCTAATATTCCTTTTTGTGCTTTTGGATATCTATATTTCTCAAGCTGTATTTTTAATCCAACTAATTCCCTTTATCCAATTTATAAGCCATGCTTTGATTTAATAAATTAACTTTTAATTAAGTTCTCAGAGTTTGAACTCACCTCTCATTATTTAAATTTTAGATTATACTTTCCTTCCTTAAATTTTTAGTAAATTTTAGGTTTAGCGTTAGCGACTTAAATTTGAATTTTAGTTTTTTACACTTATCATTCCTTGCCTTAATTTATTTTATATATTTTGTTCTTATAAGTATTACTTACATTTGGAAATTATTCTCAGTTATTAACTTGTAGTGCATGAAATTCAGAAAATCCCAAATAAAATTGCAGAAGAAATTCGAATGGTAATACTATGCGAGAAAAAGTTTAAAAATTTTCATATTTTTGAACATCCAAACTCTTAGGATGTTACATTGGGCGTGAGGTCCTGAGCGCTTTTGGGTGCGGGGTCCTTTTTTATGTGTTGCTTAATTTTATTCTTAGCATGAATCTCTTATAATGTAGATCGTTAATGCTATGTGGATTTTTTTAGTAGTATCTCAAGGAAAGGTGTTGCTGAAATCTTGTAATAGAGGTTTAAATTTAGAGTGAAAGTGGATAGTAGTAGCGTTTCAGACTCAACATTAGATTGGAATGTTACAACAAATACAGCCGGTAACAGTGCGCCATCAGCTGGTAGATTATTGATATGCCGTGTTGTTTGTTGCGGCAGAGGCGTAGAGCAATCTGATAGAAGATCCATTACATTACAATAGAAGATCTATTACGTTACAATAGATTGTTGATCCATCACGAGTGCAGTTGTAGAATTTGCCCCAATCACCACTATACCTCCAAGATTTGATGCAGTGAGGGGTTATCCTCTGGGTTGTTGCGATGTAAGATTTCCCCTAAGTTTAGTTGCTCAATTCTACAATGTACATGTTGTTTTTATTGTACATCAATCGTTCCGAGGCCCAATTACGCGTGGACATTTTATCTAAATGAAAGCCCATTAGAGGACGATCGGCCCACAAGGCCCATTAGCTGGTTTAGTTTCATATTGCTTATCAAACTATGAAGGGAAACCTTCTCCACTTATATGAAGGGAGGCAAGGGCTCTCATTGTACACATAAGCCTACGGACAAAAAGGTCAATAAAGAGATCAGGCTAGAACCACATCTTTGTATTCTTGTCTATTTTTAATTCTTTGCGAGTTGAGAGTTTTGCTCGTTCGACTACGAATATACCACATGTTATTACCACAATAAGTACACCAAGAAAGTATTGGAGATATTTTATCTTGATAAATCTCATCCACTAAGTACAGCCATGATCGTTAGGTCGCTAAAAGTGGATAAAGATCCATATGAACCTAGACAAGAGAATGTGGATACATTGGGGCCCAAAACCCCTTATTTAAGTGTTATTGGAGCATTGTTGTACTTCGCCAATTATATCAGATCTGATATTGCATTTGTAGTAAATTATTTGGTAACATATAGTTTTGAGCCTACAAAGAGGCATTGAAATGGAATTAAGGGAATCCTCATGTACTTTAGAGGTACTATTGATCTTGGAATCTATTATCCCAAGGGTCAAGATATAATGTTGAAAGGTTACTCAGATGCTGGCTATTTTCCCCCAAAATACCAAGTCACATATTTGATACGTCTTTCTAAGTGGTTTTATAACTATCTCTTGGAGATCTGTAAAACAAGCGATTGTAGCAACGTCAACAAATCGTGCTAAGATTGTTGCACTATATGAGATGACTAAAGAGTGTATATGGCTTAGAAGACAAATTCATCATATCCAAGAGTCTTGTGGTGTAGAGGTGGATAAAATTCCCACAATCCTTCATGAGGATAATGCAAATTGCGTTGTACAGATGAGGACAAGATATGTCAAGTTGCATATCATATACTTCCTAAATATTTTTACCCATATGAGCAGTAGAAGAATGGGAATATAGAAATATAGAAAATCCAAACAAGTGAGAACCTTATGAATTTATTTACCAAGGCATTGACAGAACCAAGTTTTGATAAGCTTGTCCATGGTATTGGTATGAGAAAACATAATGAGTTGTTATCTTCAAGGAGAGATATATGATCTTCCTATATATTCATCATTGGATGAATAGATGTTGTACTCTTTTTCTCTTGTTTGAGTTTTGTCCCATTGGGTTTTTCATTCGAAGATTTTTAATGAGGATATGTGCAATGGCAAGAATGTGAGCTATGTACTCTTTTCTTCTTATCTTTTCCCCACTAAGTTTTCAGAAGGTGTTTTTAATGAGCATGAGCATGGTGTTTGTAAAGTGTCTAAAGGGAGTGTTGTATATTGGCCCATTCCGAGATCTGATTATGTGTGTACACTTTACCTAAACGAAAGCCTATTAGAGGGCTACTAGCCCACAAGGCATATTAGCTAGTTTAGTCTCATATTGCTTATGGAACTATGATGGGGGGTCTCCTCCATCTATATAAGGGGGTTGGGGCTCTCATTGTACACAAAAGTTTATAGGTAGAAAGATCAATAAAGAGAAAAGGTTAGGACTACATCTTTGTGTTTGTCTATTTTTAATTCTTGTTTACGAGCTGAGTGCTTCGCCCGTCGGCAACACGGCCGCAAATATACAATAGTTTTCCCCTCTTTTGCATGCATTATTTTAGACAACTACGATGATTCCAGGATAATTTCTGCCTCCTTACTGTCGAAATGCATGTTAAGACTTCACTCATGCAGAGGACTTTCTCTTGTCGGAACTGTTGTGTCCGGAGAACAATACAGTCCCAATTTCGTTGTTCCCTACTTTTATTTTGTAATACCGACTTCAAAACTTCACAGCTAGCACTGTCCATGGGGGATTACCGGAGTTCCTCGCCTAGAAACCATGCAACCATGGCAGTGCGGCAACGAGGAGAGTTGGTTCGATCTTGAGGACTACTCCAAACTCGACATGGCCTCATGCCTGGCCATGCTTGATCACGATGACACATCCCTAGAATCTCCTAAGGTGGGTCCGCCTGCCTCTGCAGCCGATGTCATCAATTGGATGCAAGACTCACCACTCACGGCTCCGGGGAGCATCGAGGAAACCTTGTTGCCCTCCACCGCCAGTGGCTCAGGCACCCAACAGGAACAATGTGCGCCAGGCTACTCCTTACGTCCCAAGGACTTCGTTCCGGTCCTCGACGGTGAGGATTCAATCGTCGGTGACACCATCCATACCTACTCACCAACCGCTCCTACATAATTATGGGAGCCGGCCGGCATCTTGCAATGGCCATTATGAAGTAGCATCCACCACAAAGCCTGTTGCAATGGCCAAGTATTCACGCCTCAAGGGATGATCTAAATGGGGGAGAACAAGAGGGTGAAGAAATCGATGATGCATGTTTACCCGAAGGGATCACTCCGGGACAAGGTTCTCACCCTCGAGCACACCCAAGATTTCCCTGATCAACTCGGCTTCGGCTTCTGGCTTCTGGCTTATTTTTCACTATTCATAAGTTTCGTCTTTTTCTGAACTTTTGGCTTTTTGTTGAGCTTTTTTGCCGGTTCTTTTTTCCCGTATTTGTTTGTATTATACGTAATGGGCTAGCATATTTTTTTTATTTTTAAATTTAATTATGCTAAATAAGCCTCTGTCAGCTACAGTGTTTTTTTCAGCCAGCTACAGTGTTTTCAGCCATAAGCCACGAGCTTTTCAGCCGAACCGATCACCACCTCGGCATCCACTAAGTCACGTCAAGTATAATTCGGTAACCGCCAAGAATTTACAACTAGTACATGATATACTAGATAACCTGAAGCCTAACTTGGAAAGGGCCCTAGGATATGATCAATTTGGAGGACGGATATCACAAATCCTTCAAACCACTATGGTGTGGTTGGAGAGATATCAAAACCAACCAATTGGAAGCCATACCATTACTTCGGAGAAGTTGCATGCCCATGTTTCTTACATGTCATGTTGATCTTATCTCTACTACTTAAAATTTTGAGTTGATAGTCGTACATCCTTTCTCCCCATGCCCCCTCTGAAAAACAGCGCCGTCATGTGAGCTAGGCCACATCTCCCGAATCCCACACGAAAACCATCCTCCAAAAACTGAGCGCAAAGAGTAAGAGAGTTATAGAAAGCCTTAGACCATAGCCACCAGCGAGGAAGGGGATTAAGGGAGGAGCCAAGTAGTGGAGGTGGCAGGTAGAGAGAGATAGGGAGGCATGAGCCAGGGTCACAGCCCCATAGGGTGTTAGGCTATTAGCCAAATAGCTAGTTAGGGAATTGGACCAACAGAAAGGAGCAAAAAGATGAGGGAAAAGTAGTAAGTGATATTGCGACAAACTCTTTAATCTTCAATCCTTCACTAGTTAATTGTCATCAAGAAATTGAATGAATTGTTCAAAGATTGTGATTGATTAGTTGATAATTTGATTTGCTAGAAATGGATTTAAAGAGATACTTTAGTATTCTTTCGAGCTCAAGCACCGGTGCAATGGAATGATAGCCGCACAAGTGAAATCTCAACTTGAAGTCCAATTGAACCAACTCCAAGTCCAATAAGGGAAAGATGCTGCACAACCACGACCACCACAGCAAGTGGTTGAAGGTATTAAGGAATTCAACACGGATCACATTGTTGCTGATGTGGGACTTCGTATATCAATTGATGAATTTCATCGCAATATTAGAGATCAAGTAAGTAGGACTTATCTGTTGAAGGGCCCTATTCAACCTATTGATAGTACTTATCCTAGCCAAACATATGGAAAGGACCTTAGAGGATTTCATGAATCATAGTTTAAAAAGTACAATTGGTTAGAATATAGTGTGGAGAAGGATGCAATTTATTACCTCTATTACTTTCTTTTTAGGCAACAACCTGTAGATAAAAATTTTGGTCATGATGTCTTTAGCAAAGTAGGGTATAGCAATTGAAAGAATCAATATAAATCATATGATGATCACATTGGTGGGGTTAATAGTGTCTACAATAATGCAAGAAAATTATGTGCTGATTTTAAAAATCAAAGGTCAAGTTCACATAAGGTGAAGTCTCATAGCAAGGATGCAAAAATCAATTGTGAAATTCGTTTGACAGCTTCATTACCGAGGTAATATCATCTATATCCTTTCTTCGTCTTTATATGTTCAATTGTGGATATGTGAATCGTAGTTGTTGATTCTATTTAGTATCATATATTCTCATTAGCGTGATGCAATATAGTTTGTGTGTGGCTTACTTTACTATTGAATAATACTATTTGTTCATATCGCCCATCGCCCTTCCTAACATTTAGGTGCAACACATTTGCAAAGTGATAAATTAATTTACAATTCTCTATTTAGTTTAATTTAATCAAAATAAGATGTCTAAATTGTGGTTTTGATTGCTGTTAGTGTACTACTCATGTGATAGCAACTTAAAAAATTTATGTTTATATCGTTATTATATATTTGATGTCTAAAGGCTCCCTAAAATTTTATCCAGGGCTCCTGGCCAGAGTTGATCTGGCCTTGCTGCCGCTTTTCGCCTCTTCCGGCGCACCCGAGTCGGCGCGACTGCAACCGCTTTAGCCGCCGCCGCCGCCTCCTCTCCGCCACGACCCGTCGCTGCCTGTCTGGAGCTTGTAGCTCAAGTTCTTCGATTTTGTTCTCAAACTGCTCCACTGAGTCGAGTCCACAGCTGCTGATGGCGCAGTCCGCCGCTCACACCTCCCGGTCCTTCCGGCACTCCCCCACCGCCGCTGCCGACGCAAGAGCTCTACAAGTCGCTCCCATCGCTTGACTCCTCCGCGCGCTCCCTCCCTCCTTCATCCCGTCCGCGTCCGGCGTCGAGGGCGTACGGCCTCGAATTGGGCAGAACGATATGGTGGGCACTTCACATGGATAGCGCCAAAAAACAAAAAACAAAAAACAAAAAAACTTTTTCACTCTGCTAGAAAGACGTGAATATTCACTCCTCGCTTCTTGGATGCAAGCAAGTGCAGCACAATAGTCATTTCATGGTGAGGACTTGAGGAGTATCAAGTAGCATTATTTTCTTAATAAATAAGTAATTTCTTTCTCACCTCTTTTCGAAATAAAAATCATAAACGTTATTTTGCATCTCTGGTAGTGGTAGGAATAGCATCCTGTTTTGAATCTTGCTGAGTATAAAAGTACACATCCTCATATTTTGCTAGAAACGTATAAAGCCATTGTGTGTTATACATCAAAACAGATTAAAACAAAAAAAAACATATATCAAAATAGATCCGAATAAGGCTTGTGATATGCCTTCAATGTACTTGAAGTAAAAACTTCATTGTGATGTTAAAGTGCGGTGTGATGTAACCCGTCTACTGCTGCTACTCTTGGGGTGACCATTTCCCAGGAAAGCTCTGCTTTCCTGAGAAATGTACGAACATCTGTGACGACGAGCTATTTCTGGTCTTTGACATTATCCTCCATCATCTGAGTATGGATCAAAATTGGCATTCCGATGGCAGGTGCCACCATCAATGGTGAGTAGTATGTTTATGTGGAAATTGACTGCAGAAAAGCAAGCCGATTCTTAGTGAGGGAGATCTTCTCCTCTGCCTCCGATGCTTTTTCACGAACTCCACGAACAATATCTTGAGGGGCCTTCTCTACAAACTACACCACGAAAGAAATGCATGGTTAACGGGATACAAAAAGGTGTGCTGAACACTAGCTTCACAGAAAGGGGAAGTAGTAGTTACATACACTCTGGGAATTGAGGCGTGCCAACAGAGCATCATATTCTGACTGCATCTTAGAAAGGCGCTTAGAGATCCGCTTAACTTCCTCAGACACATCAACCATATCAGCCAAAGGTAGATAGGCCTCCAAACCATCATCGGCAACAATGTGGACCGACTGTTTTGCATCACCTGGCAAATATGGAAACGGATTGTTGGTAAACTGCAGCAAGAAAGATTATGCCTGAGCAAGGGACTCACCTGGTGGTGATTCAGTGAAATGTACATTCTGTACGTCAAGCTTTGAAAGTAAAGCTAGGACCTGCTTCTCCTTCTGCGGGCATATAAGTACAGGTCATGAACTCATGATGATGAAAAAAACAGTAAAAATATAGTTTAACTTATTTTTTGTTGGAACTAGATTCATAAGGATACAGGACACATTTGCAAAGACAGGTATGCAAGCAAAATCAGGATGTCAACGTTTTAGTTCTAATACCAATTATAGGGTTTCACAATGCCAAGATGCATGGAAGATAGAGGTACGTCTTTGACAGAAAGCACTAATTACACAAATGCACCTCTAGGTTCTAACGGTGAAGCTTGCCAAACTAATAACTATGTGTATGCTTTGTTCAGTAGCAACTTTGATTTGGGTACTGAAATAAATCGAATAATTGTGCATGAACTTGCTTCTCAAATTGGTAGATCAAAAAGGTCATATAATATACAAATAATCAAATGCCACGAACAAAATGAAAATGGACTTGTGAGAAGACACTCACCGATACGTACTCAAGGACATCTGCACCAGCAACAACAGAAGCTGATATTCGCTTAGCTGGCTCAACAGAATACTCTGCTCGAACATTTCTGATTCCCCTTATCTGTTATTATAGTGACAACCAAACAAAATGGTTACCCATAGGCCATAGCATTAGCACCACTCTCAAAGTTAGAGCATAGAGCACAAGTGGAAAATTTACCAACGATTGCAAATTCTGAAATTTTCTGATGGACATCAAATTCTTAGGAAGGTCAGTAGTGGGCCAGGGAGTAACGATAAGTGGTTGCTTTCTGTACGGAAACGCCTGAAATAAGAGCAATAATGATATGTTATTGATAATGCTGATGATAGTTAAACAATGTTATAGGGATAATAATCAACAGTTAAGGTTTCACTACCTGCCATAATTCTTCAGTGACAAACGGCATGAAGGGATGCAATAGCTTCAGTATGTTTTCAAACACATACAATAGAACACTTTGTGCCATAGAAGAAGCTGATTTGTCACCAGAGTGGTAGAGACGTGTCTTGCTAGCTTCAATGTACCTGAATGAGAATTAATTGGTGAAGATAGAAATCTACTACAAAACAACGCACCAAAGAAGACAAGAATAATAGAATGCAACAAGAAGCACAGAACCAGGCAACAGCTTGTTATTTTAGATGAAAGTGAGGTGAATATACAGAGAAAAAATCTGTATAAAAACATGAAGCTAATTTCTTTTTTTTTTTGTATATCAATTCCAGGATATATCAACTAGAACATAATAATTTAGTAACATATACTAAAAAGTTCAGCGCCATGGCAGATCTTATGTTACTCTATGTTCATGCTCATAAGCTAAACCTTTATCCTGTTCATGTCTGAAATCATGCATAAAACATTGTTCCACAGGGATACAAACAAGTAAAAGGTGATAAAGATGTAACACAAAAATGACAAGAGATCTTTAACACAAAAATGACAAGAGGCAGAAGAACTGTGAATTTAATTTAATAGCTAGGAAAAGGGATTCGATAGCATGGGAGAAAGCCATTGTATGAAACCAGAGATAAAATTTTAGTTCATGTATTACTCATATTGAAGAAAGACATCAGCTTTCTGTTTCTAGCTTGTACAATTTTTCACCATTTGAATATCAGCCAAGCAAACCAGATAGAGGCTAAGCACGTAAACAGAAAAGCTTTGTTTTTAAGCCCATCCTATTTGTACCTTTCTTCTTATCAATGGGCAGGGATGGAACACAGAATATTTAGACAAGTTGGACCATGCATTAAGAAATAAACATCAAATGGAGACCAAACTTGAAGTTCCTTCTCTATTTTACACGATGGGCATAAGGGATAGTAGAAATGAGTAGATGACATCTGGTTCCCCAGGTCCCCTGCCTCTATCCCCATCATTGTCAATGGAATAACAATATATACATTTGAGGCATAAATACCGAATGGCCCTTAGTAAACAAGTTTGACCTCACATTCTTGGGTTCTACATAATCTTACCAATCAGCAAAGTCCGCCCAAAAGAAATCATAGATTTCTCTAGCCGCATCTGCAAAGAAAAACTTGTCATAGCTTGTGCTGACCCTATCAATGAGTTCATGTAGTCCTGTAACCTGGATTGTAGTTTATACTCTTCATCAACAGACTGCACAAAAGCCAAATAGTTCAAGATAATTATGGACTCACCACCCAGCATTCTGGCAACGGTAGTTGCTGAAGTGATGCTTCGGTGTCAAACTGGACAAGAGATGCAAAAGTATTAGCAACAGTTCTAAAAAGGAGAGTCAAATTTTAGCCAACGCATCATGTGCAATTGAAATTCAGTGAGATACCTTATTTGCTAATAAGACATCCCATGCAGTGACATCACTTCTATCAGGCAAATTCTGCAACAAAAATTTGCCCGCATTCCAGAGTTTGTTGGTGAAAGCCTTATTTGATGTCAATCTTTCTGTAGAAAGATTAAGGTCCTGAAGTGAAAAGGTGCATTAACAACGGAGAAGTGAAAAAAACTTGATCAACACAAAATGTAAAGACTGCATGGAAAAGCAAACCTGGCCTGCAGTGCCCATGGAAAGTGTAAACCTCAACGCATCTGTCCCGTACTCTTTGATGGTATCTAGGGGGTCAATGACATTCCCCAGTGTCTTGGACATTTTTCGTCCCTGAAAAAGTAACTTGCTAATTAGTCTGTGAATACAGAGCACTAATCTACCAACATAAACAACTGAGATGAACATGAGGAATGAGGACACACGTCAAACAGACTTCACAATGGCCCACCCATCGGTTTAACTGATGACATCACAAGTTTATATCTGGGCAAAGGAGACTGTTAGGCCTACCGCCGCAGTATGTAACATAACCGGTGTTCCTCTAGGCGCTAGTCGGACAGTAGACCGGCGCCTAGCGCCTAATCAGGCTAGGCGGGTGCCTAGACGGGCAAAATCAGCTAGGCGGTCAAGTCGGGAGTCTGACGTCTAGCGCCTAGGCACCACCTAGACGGGCTAGACGGCCGTCTAGGTGAACACTGAACATAACTTAGGGCCTCAAAATGGTGGGAAGGCACAGTATGGCCCAACTGCTAGAGAGCATCATACAGCCCATTAGCAGATTAAGCATGGCTGCATGAGGCCCACAAATCAAGTGCACCGTTTGCTCTGCTAGGGTTCAGTTCAAAGCTAAGAAAACTAATAATTAAAATAATATTTTTCAGTTTTCTTCTTTTTTCATGTTGGCAAAGTTTTTCCCTTTCTTTTTTTGTGTGTGTAGTTGACCTCAAAGGTGGGAAGCATGTGGAAAACAAGCAGTGGACATACCAATTATCAGCTCCTAGTAAATAATAATGTCATGTACAGCATGCCTCCAGAAATACAATTGTGTATATTTCATATAAGCTAATGGCTTTAGAATTTGATCGTTTCACTTCTGATTTACAAAAAACGGTTAAGTTTGATTATTTGCCCCTCAAAAGTAAAATAAACATAAATAAGTGAATAAGGTGCCCATATATCTCACCTCAGAGTCCCGGATAAGACCATGGAGATAGACATAAGAAAACGGTACAGTTCCTGTAAACTCAATTCCCATCATGACCATTCGTGCAACCCAGAAGAACAAAATGTCATGGCTGTCAAAAAATAAATTAGCTATAGTATCACAAGTGGTAAAAGGAATAATAGAGTATCAACGTGAAGAACAGCAAAATAGATACATCACTCCATTGAAAGAAGAAAAGGTAAATTATGCTGTTGCTGAAGCTAACATACCCGGTTTCAAGAACAGTTGTGGGATAAAAATGCTTAAAATCCTCCCTGGATAGATCTGGCCAACCAAGTGTACTGAAAGGCCACAGAGCGCTGCAGGACAAGTGCAACAAGTCAAAACTACAGAAACTATGTGTAGATTGTTAATATTTACTTGTAGCAGTTTATGTATAAGCATTTATACTTCTGCCATTTCCAGTAATTGGAAATAAGGTTCATACACCCCCATGTCAATCAGTTATAGGGCACAAGGAAAAAAATGTAATATAGGAGTTCAGACAGATTTCCAAGCATGGTGACAACAAGTCCACTCTAGGCTCTAGCCCGAATTCAGAGTTTTATTGGAGTCTGGGCCCCTGAGCACAAGGACATTAATTATTCATTTGCTTGTTGCAGTTGTGAATGGCAGGCACTACAAGGAGAGGGCTAAGAACTTTTCAGAAGTGTTAGATGTAAATAGTCTAGGGTACAGAAGGTTACTTGCATATTTACCTGTACACTTTGTACTAGCCTTTTGGGCCTCTTTGGAATACACGGGTTCATTTCAGCATGGTAACAGAGCTGGTCTAGCAGGGGCGCCGTCGCCGCCGCTGCCCATCTGCTCTTCCCACCCTCCTCCCCTTCCCGCTACTCGCCGCCGCCGCCTTGGCTCAAGCCAACACCGCTATCGGGTCCTCATGCACCGGATCCGGCCTCCCCGCTATCGGATCCCGCCGGATCCAGCCTCCTTGTCGACCGATCCGGTGCCCTCCTTCCCGTTTGGCGCTGCCGCGCCTCCCGGTCGCCGCCGCCTCCAGGCCGGATAGCGGCCTACCGGCCACGCCTCCCGGCCAGCAAGGCTACACCGCCGCCCCAACACCGCTAACTCGCCGGCCATCTACTGCCCCGGCTCTGACCCCGCCACCTCGGCCGACGCTAGCCGCCTCTTTCTGGCCGCCTTCTCCCGGCCAGCCCCCTCCTTCTGGCTGCTTCTCCCCACTGCTGCACCCAAGACGCTGCTCCAATTGGCTACCGCAAGTGGCTCCTTCACCATCCCGTTCCTCTTGGTTCGTTTCAACGAGACGAAATTCCGAGAGTGAGCTGTTCACCTAAGGATTCTCCTCAACAGCCAACGTCTATGGGGTCATGTCACTGGCGAGCATCCATGTCCGCCTCAGCTGAAGCCGCTCGTTCCGCCCGCTCTTACTGCTGGTGCAAATCAGGCAGCTCAGGAGGAGGCCACTGCTGCACTGGAGGAGGCTCTGGAGCTCTATCAGTTTGAGCTGCACACCTACGAGCATTGGCAGGAGGCCGAGGCTCGTGCTACCGCCATCCTGGTGGGTAGCATGACCATGGCCATCTCCATGGATGTGGCGGAGCTGCCGACGACACAGCTTTTGTGCGAACGCCTCCAAGCTCACTACCAGCCGACGAGTGATGCTATGTGTCTTTCAGTTGTGCACCAGGCATACTCTCTTCAGCAGCTTGATGACACCGTCGATGACTTCTACCAACAGATGTCTGTGGTGTGGCGTCAACTTGACTCTCTAGGACCGGACGTCTGCCACACCTGCCCCTGCTGTGTGCGGCTTCGTGCTCACCAGGACTCACTGTCTCTACGAGTTCCTAACGCGTCTCCAACCTGAATTCGAGACTGTGCGGGCTCAACTCTTCACTCGCCATCCACGCCCGAGCTTAGTGGAGGCTCTCACGGCTGTGCATGCTGAGAAGGCTCGTTACCGTGGCGCAGTTCAGCTGCAGGCTATCTTGTCTGCTTCTGCACCTACCACTTCGCCTGTTTCTTCAACACCGGTCGTGATCTCTCCTCCAACTCCCAGTGCACCAGTAGCTCCCAGCGCATCAGTAGCTGCTGCTTCTTCTATGGATCTCCACTACACCTACTGCCAGCGTGACGGCCACAGGTATTAGGACTGCTACAAGCGGAGGGACCAACGGCGTCGGTATGCACGCCCCCCTAAGGGCTCTAGTGCCTCGATGTCGGCTCATCTGACTCTTGCTTCTCAGCAGTCTTCCACGCCTTCGCCTCCGCCTCCTCCTTCGTTATTCTATCTCTGTGGATCTTGGACTTTGGTGCTTCCTTTCACATGACACCAGATTCCACTAGAGATGGCAATGGGTACCCGAAACCCAATACCCGGTGGGTTTTTACTCTATTAGGGCATGGGTCTGAGTCAATTTCCTAACCTATGGGTCTCTTAATGGGCAAAAAGCCCAACCCATCGGGTCTACGGGTTCGGGTACGTTCCTATAGTACCCAAACCCGTAAACCCATGGGTAATATAAACCCGATCCATAGGAGTTATAAACCCAGGCTCCCAAGCAAACCAACCCAGCCCATAGCAACCCATTAGCCCCAATGCCCCATAGCAAACCAGCCCAGCCCATCTCTAGTATAACCCTAGCACTCAGACTCACTCGGTCAGTCGGTCACTACTCACTCCTTCCCACCCCGATTCAACAGCCGCCGCAGCGGCGGCGTATCTGGCGCTCTACGCTCGGCCTCCGGCTCTCGCCCTCCACGCTCACCCTCCCGTCCCGCTCCTGCTCCCGCCACTCGCCGCACGCTCGCCCTCCCGCACGCCCTCGCCGTCGCCTATTTCATGCATTGTGCATTGTGATGGAGTGAACTAGTGATGTGCATTATGGATTTGTCGTTACTTGTTTCATGCATAGTAGCATATAAATTGAACTTATTGTTAACTTGCTAAGCACTGCACTGTCTGCAATTTGCACAGCTGTTGTCGGGCACGGGCGACCGTGGGTACCCGTTACCCGAGTGGGCATGGGTCTGGGCAAAAATCTGCACATGGGTTTTTTAGCGGGCACGTCCAACTTTCATGGGCACGGGTTTGGGATAGCAAAGCCCAGCGGGTTTGTGCCCGTTGCCATCTCTAGATTCCACCCACCTCACCTCATTGCATCCCACAGTTTTCTCTTCCACTGTTCAGACTGCAGATGGTACCTCTCTTACCGTTGCAGAGCGAGGCACCCTTTCCACTTCTTTTCATGTTCCTGCACTCTCACATGTTCCTCAACTTTCTATGCAGCTTATGTCGGCTGGTCAGATCAAAGATCATGACTGTCGTGTTGTTCTTGAGTATGACTCTTGCTCTGTTTAGGACCGCCGCATGAGGACTGCTTGGTACTGGCCCTCAGCACCGTAATTCACAGCATCTTTGGGAGCTCGACTGGCTTCATCTACCTTCCGTTGTCTCCACCAGTCAGCAATCAGGTCAGATTCTCTTGTTGAGTCGATCTCTTTTCTAAATTTTCCTGACTCACTGCCTTCCACTCATGGTTCGTCCTAGCCTCCTCCAGCTACTCCTCTTCCACCTCTGTCGGAGTATACTTCCCATTATGTTGTTAAGATTCCACCTTTTCCTCTGCACTACTCTCGTCGTCCTCGGCCTACTTCTCCAGTTGAGCCTCCGTCTTTGTTGGGTTCTATTCCCAGTTCTTCTCTGTCCTTGCTGGGTCTTGCTCCACCCTCTCCTCCCATATACGATCTTCGTGATCACCACACTGTCCGGCCGCCTGAGCGCTTCAGTTTTGCAGCCGCCGCCTCTATTGAGCCTGTGACCTACCGTGAGGCTGCTGCTTACCCTGAGTGGCAGCTCGCAATGTCTGCGGAGATTGCTACCTTGGAGCGTACTGGCACTTGGTATTTTGTGCACCTACCTGTGCGTCACCCCAATCACGTGCAAGTGGGTGTACAAGATCAAGACCCACTCGGATGGTTCCCTTGAGTGCTATAAGGCTCGTACATTCAGGATATCCTTACTCGCGCTTCTCTCATTGATTAGTGTGTGGTGGATACTCCTATGGAGCTTGGTGCTCACCTTCAGCCTACCGATGGCGAGTCTTTTGAGTATCCCACTCGTTACCGCCATCTTGTTGGCAGCCTTGTCTACCTTAGCATCGCTCGCCCTGACATCTCTCACTCAGTTCACATCCTGAGTAAGTTCGTCTTTGCTCTACTTAGCTCCACTACAGTCACCTTCGTGTTCTATGATATCTTCGCGGGACCATCACTCGTTGTCTTTTCTTTCCTTACTCCAGTTCTTTGCAGCTTCAGGCGTACTCTGATGCGATCTAGGCTAGCGATCGTTCTGATCGCTGGTCTTTTTCTGCCTATTGTGTTTTCCTTGGTTCCTCCTTAATTGCCTAGAAGACCAGGAAGCAGATTGTCGTTTCCCGTTCGAGCGCTGAGGCTGAGTTGAGAGCCATGGAGTTGTTGACAGCTGAGATCACTGGCTTCGGTGACTACTTGGGGGGTTTCGGTGTTTCCACTACTGCATTGACTCCTCTCTTCTCCGATAGTACTGGCGCGATCAGCATTGCTCAAGATCCAGTGAAGCATGAGCTCACCAAGCATATTAGGGTGGATGCTTCATACATACGATCGCAGGTGTAAGACCAAGTTATTGCTCTTCAGTATGTACCTTCGGAGCTTCAATTCGCAGATTTCTTCACTAAGGCACAGACTAGAGCTCAGCATAGCTTCTACCTCGCCAAACTCAGTGTTGTTAATCCACTATTAGTTTGAGAGGGTGTTAGATGTAAATAGTCTAGGGTACAGGGGGTTATATGCATATTTACCTGCACACTTTGTATTGGCCTTTTAGGCCTCTTTGGAATACACGGGTTCATTTCAACACATCGAAAGTGACAAGTATTGCTGAACTACAATTTTCAGGAGGAACTTGGTGCCTTGGTGTTTTATTCTTTAAATACAGTTCTTCTCCACAATGCAAGTAGCTCAAAATATTTTTGGGACATGAGATCTTTGGTGTTATCAACAGGGAAAGGCAAAACTTCAGAAAATTGCCAAAAATGTATTGCAAAATCAGATGCTCAATCAAAAACAAATAAATAAAAACTTCAGTTCTCTTTGGTGAATGTGAAATAATGGTCCCAACTTAAAAAAGAAAT
Organism: Dendrocalamus latiflorus; assembly: GCA_017311315.1. Classification (NCBI taxonomy): domain Eukaryota; kingdom Viridiplantae; phylum Streptophyta; class Magnoliopsida; order Poales; family Poaceae; genus Dendrocalamus; species Dendrocalamus latiflorus. The sequence continues at coordinate 3,741,137 of CM029630.1, read as the reverse complement.
TCTCACAAAAAGTTGGTGTAATCAAATGACAGAATTCAAGCAATCAACTACTTCACATTGCTCGTCACAAAAGAGAGAGAGAGAGAGAGAGAGAGAGAGAAAGAAATAGACTAATTCATATTGCAGAAGAACAATTGGGACCACACAACTTTGAAGAGGGAGACAGACCTTGAGAACCAAGTATCAAGAACATCAGGATCTTGATATATTTCAACTGATTTTCCATATTTTTCCTGAGCTTTTGCAAGTGCCTCCTCTGCAGTTCTAGCAACAATATAGTCTTCTTCACATTGCTTTCCAACGATGTACCAAACTGGTATCCGATGACCCCACCACAATTGTCTACTTATACACCAATCTTTTATGTTTGTTAACCAGTGATTATATATCTGCAGCCCAGCAAACCAAAAAAAATGAGAATGAATAGAAGAGCGGCAAGGTCAATTAAAAAATTCCTTTCTGCAGCAGTAATATGTAACAGAGACAAGTTGTAGATTATGAAGACTTTATTTGGCACACGTATTGTTTTATTGAGAAACTGAGACACACAGATATATTTCCCTATCTAACAGTTTCTGTAAAATATGTTGGACACATGCTTTTGCTTGTGCTTACTGCTAAGCATAGGAGAACTACCACTCTAGAGGGTAGAGAAGTGAAAGATCCATGGATTACCTTTACAAATCTCTCGGGAAGAATAGTTAGTTGCCCCTTTTCAACAGCATGGAGGGCCTTTTCAGCTAATGGATCCATTGTGACAAACCACTGCTTACTAATCAAAGGCTCTATCACCTAGGATAAAACAAACGTAGGTTCATCAAGCCCCATGGGAAACATCAGTAGCCTACAAATATTAGCAAGAATGGAAAGACGATCACACTTCACCACCCCGTTGAGATCTGGGGACTCGAAGCGTATAGGGTTCCTTCTTTACTGCCAAATTAGTCTCAACAAGGTCAGACCACAACTTTTCCCGTGCCTCAAAACGATCCATACCACTGAAAAGAAAAGGAGGGAAGTTAAGGTCAAAACCATGTTGCATACAGAGGACCATGCAACTCTGATTCCTACAGAGCAAGGATTATTGAACAAATATTGCACTTTCTTTTTCGTATGCAGTAGTTCGACCAACTGCTTACACTAATTTTACCAGCTCAAAGCCAAACATTGGGTTCCCAACTTTCTTTTCTTAAAATTTCTAGAACAGTAAGCTATGTTAAACAGCTAAAGTCCAGTTTTTGTGTCATTAAATAGAGGGCAAATTCAAGTCACATTACAAAGAGAAGCATCTATGGGTTTATAAGCAGCTAAAATACAAAGTTTTATATACGATACAACGTGGAATAGAAAGAAGAAATTGCACATGGAAAATTGCAAGCCATAAACAAATCCACCACAGAATAAGAGAAGAACCGTTTACTATACGTGCAGTCTGAAAAAAAAAGTAATACCTGTACAATCCAGCAACATCATTTAGTGTACCATCTTTGTTCATAACATTAAGAATTGGCAGCCCAAGCTTTCGAGCAATATGATAATCATTATGATCATGTCCAGGGCTAATCTTCAGCACCCCTGTTCCAAATTCTGGATCAACATACTGTAAATCATAGAACCAATAGTTATTATTAACAGGAGTCATGCAAAGTCTATTGAGGATAGAAAAGGACACTCTTCTTAAGGAACTTATCATCTTTTACAGCCTAAGGAACACTACACTGCCCACCTTTAAGCATTCCCTTCAAATGCATCTAGATCAAATTTGATCCAATTTCCAACAGTAAGCCATTTTTTAGCCAGAGGAGAAACAACATGAAGTCATATAAAAAATGTTTCGGATTAGGGCATCCAGAAGACCATAACTCAACCATAAAAGGACATCGAAGTGTGAAGCACTTGTACAAAGAATACATGTCTTGTGTATGTACGTCAAACAAAGGGATAGCCAGCTTGGGATGAAAAAGTTGGCATTGGTCAAAATTTAGCCACAGAAACAGTGTCAACCATGAAGTAGATAACAACATGAATAATAAGCGACAAGCGATGGAATAAAAATTGCATATACGGGTGGCGTGATGACACAATAAAGATGATGAGGAACACTAGCGTCTAGCGAATATGTGTTTTTGCATTGATTTAATTTGATTAATGTTGAAACGCCCTTTCTGAATTTTCTAGAAACATATAAAATACTACAGATATTATTAAGCCTGGTTCTTACCCGATCAGCGATAATAGGAACATGTCTCCCAAATGTCAAGGGTACAATAGCCAATTTGCCAACATATTGTGCATAACGCACATCCTGCATTTGTAGTTTACATATTGAAAATAAGATTGGTTAGTGGTTACTAAACTCAATATGCTCAAGAAATAAAATAGCACAATGCAGTTATAGCATAGGTTGGTTTTCTAATATACTTAGCTTCATGGTGCCAAATACCGGCGGTAACCGGTCTTACCGGTGCCGACCGGGAGAAAAAAAACCGCCGGTTTTTTATTTAATTCAAATTTAAACTTTTGAATGTAAAAATTAGTTTCTCTAATGATATTTACATTGTTTAACACTAATAGAATGTATTTAGACCCAATGTTGTCAAATCTATTCCTAAAGCAAGAGATGCTACGTCCAATATGATCCCAAACTAGAAGTTTGACTTGGAGAATTTAGTGGTCTTAGTCCAATATTTTGGGGTCCAGCATTCTGAACCTAATGAAACATAACTGATATTACCACTCCTTGTATTAAAGGGTCAATGTAAACAGTAAATTTGAACCATGCATCGGAATGATACATGCCATGTGAAAATGGAAACATATCAGAACCATGACAATGCAGTAGATGTTGATTGATAGATGATTGTTTTAAGGAATTCCCAGTATTACTTACTAAATTAGCACCTTGCTGGTGTTGCTGACAATTTGGTGGGTAGCTACTTCCTAAATTAAAGCCAACTGACCTTGCCATCTGCTAAATTATATACTTGTCTGAAAATGATTTCTAGCCATAGTAAGCATGAGAATACATCATCATGCCGACATGCCCTGACTTTTAGTTGATGTCTTATATGAAGAGTAGCAATGCCATATATAAGACATAAGCAAGAGTTAGGCTGCAGTCTTCATACTCAACTTTATTAAATACTTCATTAAATATTTTTCAATCTTCATACTTCATTCTATTGGTTTATCCGGTTTTTCCACCGGTATTTCCGGTAACCGGCCGGTTACCGGACCGGTAACCGGTCTCCTCCCGCCCCGCGCAAAAAATCCATTTGGCAAAATTTAACCGGTTTTTTTCCGGGATTTCCGGTAACCGGCCGGTTACCGGTACCGCCCGGCGGCCGGCATTTGCCCCGGTTCCAGTTTTTTTATCCTTGCTTAGCTTTACTACACAGCACTGAAGAGATCATACCTCTGGGTTAACAGCAATTGCAACATCACCAAATAGAGTCTCAGGTCGTGTTGTCGCAATAGTCATAAAATCATTCCTACACCACAAGAATAAATTTTAAATATGTGTAAGCAATTTTCATCAATAGACATTGTCAATCATGCTGTTAGATTCCTCATATTAGAATGCAAAACATAAACTGTACAGCATGTAAACTCATTCTCCAGAGAATGCTCACATTTAACTATTTAAGCATCACAAGAGGGAAACAAAGATATGATGGTAAACACAACCGTGCATTTAGTTGTAAATACAATCAGCAATACATATGATGGCATTATGGATTAATTAGTGTCAATTCACATTTAAATAGTGATGAAATGCCGGACCACAAGATTAAGGATGTAATGAAAATTACCTGGATCCACCAGCAACACGGTACTTGATAAAGTACAAACTACCAGGTTCTTCAGAGTATTCTACTTCCTGATTAGATAAACCATGTCAAGATTTGGCTCATGCAAAACCATCCATGAAGTATTGAAGTTTGTCAGCTTTTGTATGCAGTGTTATTGATTTTTTTTTTTTGGTTCAAATTATATATCTGCATAGATAGATGTATGTAACTATTTGTTAAAAAAAAAAGACAATCGTTTCACATACTAAATCAGATACTGCAGTCTGCAGGTTAGGAGACCAGTTGACCAAATAAGATCCTGTGAATGAAAATACAATAAATCAACCAATATCTACCAAAGTTACATAAGGCAAAACTAGTCCCTCAATATTCAAGACAAAACCTCAAGACTCAAAAGAATAACAATTCCTAAATTTCTGTCCAACAAGAGAAATAACACCCAAAAAATGGTATCACAAGCATGGCCGTCCTCGACATGAACTCACCCAAGCATAATAAAAGGAACCATACTTGACATGTGTTAATGTAAGTGGAATACCAACTATCAATACCATGATTATTTAACAGATCAATAGCATGTTTTACTATTTTGGATGAAACATATGGTGCCTCCTTCAATTGAATTGGCTTTTGGCAGATATTATTGTTCTAATCAATAAATATGATCCTCATTTGACCATGATTGGACTGAATATCTTGTGAAACATAAAGTTGAATGCTGCAAAGTGTAAACAAAATTGTATCATCTTACCACAGAACATGTAACTAGTTTCTGCAAAAAGTACCATGATACGAGTGATGGAAGTAACTACCATGATACGAGTGATGGAAGTAACAAATTGCTTTAGCATATAATTTCAGGGAATCTTGGGGGCGTTCCCACTGCTTCTAAATACTAGTAATAAGAGGAATTAACTTTCTCATAAGCACCAACAAGGCTCAATTCATAATTTGCACAGTCCAGAACCATAGCCACTCACTTTTGTCCTATGGAATTTTTCATCAACCAATATATCCTATGATTCTGATTCAGAAAATTATGGAAGTGTGGAAGGAGGCAGGCAGCAGAATAATCAGAGAGTCAAGAGCAGCATTCCACCATATACTTATCCTATAAGCAGTAACCAACAAAAAACTGTACTAGATACATTCTGGGACTAACGCTTGTAGCAGGCAGGGCCCTTGGAAAGTTCTGGAACTTGTGCTGTAACTGATAAAGTCATAAACTGATAATAGAAAAGCACATACAAGACAAAGTTATTACCCCCTGGCCCCTACTTCACAGAAGTGTGTGTGTTTCACTACTGCTAAATCTACTGACACTGAAAAAGGTTTTCAAAATCAGTTAGTATTAATTCTACCAGCACTAAGCCTGTTAATATAGTCAACTAGAAATTAGGACCAAGAAAAATTAGGTTATACTTATACAACAGAAAAACATAAGGAAAATATTAGAACATAGAAAAAGATATATTACATTCAATAACCACACAAGATTATGCAGTCACTTCCTTCTGTAATAGAACCGTAACCATGATTAATTGTTATACCTTGATATATAAGCCCTTTCTCATGAAGCCTAACAAATGCTTCAACAACTGCACCTGCAAAATAGAAAGAAAAACCATTGAGGCATCAGTTGTACAAATAACCACCAAACACTAACGTTCAGCTTGAGGGGGCAAACTACCATCACTTAATGTACTATACTGAACAACCACAACTGCATGTACTACTGGTTCTACAACGAAAGCTAGGTCAAAATCTACAAGTGTGTCTAAATCGCATAAGAACACTTCAGATCTGGGGTTCAACATTCAAACAACTGTCATTCTCATTCATAAAAATGAGCAGTGGCACAGTCGGGAGTCGTAACAAGAGTTAAATACCCCAGACCCAGACCATTATCATGATCCTGTTTAAATGAAAGTTGACACAACCAAATTAACGGATGCAACAATGTTACCTCATTGATATGATAATTGCTGAAGAAGATAGCTAGTATGTAAATTCTTAAATATCAGGAAACAAGCTAGTATTTTTCCTCTATGGTAATGCCACCAAGGATCTAAATCCCGGCGGTAACCGGCCGGTTACCGCTAGTAACCGGTTATACCAGTGGTGTCCAGGAAAAAACTGCCGGTTTTTCTATTTGAAATTTTGAATGTAAAAGTTGGTTTTCCTAATGATGTTTACATTGTTTAACACTAATGGAATGTATTAGGAATATGCATACTCCTTCCGTGCTTGATTTCACGCTTTTTACCATGAATGTATTAGTCTAGCGGTTTTTTATTTAATTTAAATTTAAATTTTTGAATATAACAGTTAGTTTGCCTAATGATGTTTACATTATTTAACAATAATGGAATGTATTACGAAGATGCATACTCCTCCTGTGCTTGATTTCATGCTTTTTGCTATGAATGTATTAGACCGGCAATTTTTTATTTAATTCAAATTTAAAATTTTGAATGTAAAAGTTAGTTTCTCTAATGATGTTTATATTGTTTAACACTAATGGAATGTATTAGGAAGATGCATGCACCTCCCGTGCTTGACTTCATTTTTTTGCCATGAATGTATTAAGAATTTCCAATTTGAAATTTGAAAAATCGGTTTTTAGCGGTTTTTCTGGTTTTTAGCGGTTTTTCTCCGGTTTTTTAGGCGGTTACCGGTTTGTTTTTCCGGTTACCGATTTCAAATTCAAATTTTGACACATGAAATTTAACCGGTTTTTCCGGTTACCGGCCGGTAACCGGTACCGCACCCTGGCCGGGATTTAGTCCGGTAATGGGTTTTGGAACCTTGAATGCCACAATAATACAGGTACTACTAAATGCAGTTGCAACGGGTAAATAACAGCTACACTTACGGCTTAATTGCTCATCAAGAGTGAAACGTTCACGACCCCAATCACAAGATGCACCCAATCGCTTAATCTGATTAGTGATAGTACCCCCATACCTAAAAGCAAAACAGTGTTTAGAGTGGGAAATATTACTTTCACAAACAATTTCTAAAAATATAACGTTCTAGAATGAATGAATCAACCAGAATGATTTCCTATCACAAGGTCATGATAGCTCACTTCACAGTTTAGGAGAATAATGAAAGCCTATTTAATCATCCAGATGGCCTTTTTTGTTGAGAAATGATGGCCAAAATTTGTTATGACAGAGAAAACCAACATCAGATTAACAATGCCAGAAGAGAGCAAAAGAACAAAGAAAATAAACTGCAATGCACGTGAGCATGTGCACACAAACGCATAGAGGATGGAGGGAGGGTGCTAAGCAACTATATGCAAAAGGAGGAAATCACAGGGTGCTAAGTATGGGAATGGTTAATAGTAAAAACAGGTAATCAATAGCAAGTATTGGTTCGGTTCAAATCAGCAAAAAGACCATAATCTCCAGGTGCATAGGAAAACGGTGTACAGTGCACACAAATTGGTTAAGATTCAGAAAAGGACCGACTTCTCTTTCCACTCCCAAACCCTTTTCATGAACTCCTCTCGGGGCAGATCTGTTCTTTTGATTCCTTCGGTAACTAACATCTTTTCCACAACCAACTGAAATGTAAATGCAAAAGGTTAAAAACAAAATAAGCCTATGACTTCACCAAGATTTGTTGAACGCAAAATTAAATTTATATCAAATGTGCAATAAGATCTACAAACCTGAGTTGCAATCCCAGCATGGTCGGTACCAGGTATCCAAAGTGCAGGCCTCCCTTTCATACGGAAATACCTTACCATTATATCCTGAGTTACTTAACGAAAAGGGGGTACTTTTAGTAAGAAAAATAATGTAGGGCCCGCAAACTGGAAAGAAACAAAACTGAGCTTTACCAACTTTGTGCTCAATATGCGGACTAATTATATAGGAATCTAGACTACATCACATGAACTTAAGTAGGCTAGTTTAACTGCAACATGTCAGTTATAGCAACTAGTGTTTATTTTACTATCCATGACACATTTCAATATAGTTATTCAATAGAATAATAACGATAACCTTGAAAATTTTAATAATCCTACCTCAAGGGTAACAAACATAGCATGACCCATATGCAGTGATCCGGTAACATTTGGAGGTGGCATTGAGATGACAAATGGATCTCCTCCACGATCAAAGTTAGGCTTAAAGAACCCCTGAGATTCCCACCTATAAAGCATCCAGTACATCTGGTATAAGGAAAGTTTACTGTAGTACTAGAAATAATTGTAGTGCATTCCATCATGAACTTGTAGTGAAATATGGAAGCAAAGCAGGTAGCAAAATAAAATTAGATCTATTCAATTCAATATGTTATATGTCCTTTATTGGTTTCGATGTGTCCATTGGAACAGCCAAGCAGGTAGAAATCAGAATATGTTATATGTCCTTTACTCCTTTATTGGTTTTGATATTGTGTCCATTGGAGCAGCCGAGCAGGTAGAAATCAGAATCATTGTCAACTTATGCCAAAGCAGGCACATGGAAAAAGGTAGCCTGCAGCTATACGAACATGTAGTGTTTAACACCAAGGTACATGCATATTTCAGCAAAGTGAAGTACATGTATATTTCAGCAACAATACAATAAATGAATCAAGCAGTGAGACTTCTAATGGGGTGTTTGGTTTGAGGGATCACCTCATCCAAGGACGGATTGGTCCATCATAGGGTTATCCCTCAAATTTGATGGGATGACCCAATCCCTAATTTTATAATAGCCTTTTGCTTATAAGGGATGAGGTGGTGATGGACCAACCCATTCCATTCCTTAAACCAAACAGATGGGTTAGGTTTGGAGTTAGGATCGGATGGTCATTCACCATCCAGTTCCTCAAAACAAACACCCTATAAGTTAGCAGTTTTCATCCTAGGTCATAATGCTGAACTTTGCATTTAACGCTATTACAGTAACAAACTAACAAATAACAATACATTAGTTGAATCAAATAATAACATTATTAAGATAGCATTCTTCATCCTAGGTCGTAATACTGAACTTTGCATTAAGAATGCTTCAAGGTGGATCACTAACAAGATAAACAGTGATCATAGGAAGTCAATCATGACATAGCTTATTACAAGATTCCCTTTTCTGTTGTTGGAAGGTCACCTCTTGTTCTGGAAATGCAAAAATGCTTAGCATGTAACACACTAGGAAGAACAGCGTGAGCGCTTAACATGTATGAGACAGGGTGAGACCCTATTGATCAAATACTACAAAGTACAAGTATGTTATGTACTAACTGAATGACACATGCTAATCCAATAAGAGTTCAAGTGTACTTTTCTATCTAAGTCAACTTAGTGGTTCTGATAATCATGGAAATTGCCCTTTGATTGAATGGTTCAACATTTATGCATATCACATCAGACACTTTGGTATAAGTATCACTTTGGTATAAGTATCACAAACCGACTTCCCGTCTCTTGACTCACTAACTACAACTGTTAACGGATTAGTATTTAGTAAGCAAGCAATGTACAAAAATCAGTACCGAGCTCCTCCTTGGTGAAATAGAAAGATTTAGCAATCTCCTCCAAGTTGAGCATCTAACTCTACGATTTCATCAATCAGTGTCTTTACACGTTTCCACATTACCAGCTAAATTGCCATCCTGCAACTTATTGCTCATAGCAGGGGGCAGAAATGGAATTGCAAGCATGCCAATTGCTCCGTGTAAGACATCATACATCAAAGCTTGTACAAATTTGCTGAATTACCGTCCAAACCATGATAACCATACTTATGACAATGAGCATAAATGGATTACCAAGCAAGCAAGCGAATTTACTCGTAGTGAACACGCTAAATTACCACTTATAGATCCTCTCCTCGTTGGTGAAGTCAAACGCCTTGGCGATCTCTGGGGATGTGAACACATCCCTCTCCGAGGCAATTGCTGCAACGGAACCAATCCAATCAATGGATAATCCAAGCTCACCGAATTACACCAACTAAACGAACTGAGCCGAGCCCTAGAAGCTAGCCGTTACCTGCGCAGAACCTGCGGGCGGCGCGGCGCGGGGTCCACGCCGGGCGCCGGTGGGCGGAGAAGAGGAGCGGGTTGAAGCGGCGGAGGCAGGCGGAGGAGGTGGAGCAGAGGAGGGAGGAGGGGCCCGCGAGCGCCATTGGAACGGCGCGCGCTCTCGAACTTGGCGGGCGGCGGTGGAGAAGATAAACCCTAGAAGGGGAGCTCGTGGGGTTTGGATTTGGAAGAGGATAACGCGGGAGTGTGGTGGTGGCGCACTGGCGCTGTTACGGACGAAGCGTGGAGGCGCCACCGAATGCCGATGACCAAAAGTGTATTCCCGTTTACGCTTTCTGGGACAGTATAACCAACGATCTATTTGCCATCGTGTTCCGCCAAAGATCCTAAGGCAATGGCGATTCGATCATGGAAACGTACTAAGGGGGTGTTTAGGACTGCTTCACAAATTCTACCGTGGAGCAATTTCACAAAAAATCTGGAGTTTGTGGAGCACCCCTTTAGGTGCTCTCATAACTCCACCTTTTTTTCCTCGAACAGAGTGCGTGGAGCTGAACCTGTTTGGCTAAAAAACATAGGGGGTGTTTGGGACTGCTCCACAAACTCTGCTCCACGAATTCTACCGTGGAGCAGCTCCACAAAAAACCTAGAGTTTGTGGAGTACCCCTTTAGGTGCTCTCACAACTCCACCTTTTTTTCCTCGAACATAGTGCGTGGAGCTGAACCTGTTTGGCTAAAAAACATAGAGCGGAGCTGAAAAACGTGGAGTGGAGCAGTCCCAAACACCCCCATAGAGCGGAGCTGAAAAACGTGGAGTGGAGCAGTCCCAAACACCCTCTAAGTTAAGGGGGTGTTTGGGACTGCTCCACTCCACGTTTTTTCCTCCTTTGAAAAGTGTCACTACTTATACAAAATACAAACAAATTTGTTTGAAATATCGCCATCAGCAAGAACGTAACTTTTTGAATCCTCGATCCACCAAGAGCGTTAGAGTCGGCTTTCAAACCCTATCATGAGCCTGAAATTAAATCAATATATCTTCGTGCTATACTTCAAGCATGACATATATAGTTTGAACTAGTTGAATGCCCGTGCGTTACTACAAAATCCTAAAAAAGAGTGATACATAAATATATGGGATCCTACACAGCACAATAAATATCAATTTTATATCACGCCGGCATGGTTTGGGATCTGATGACAAGGCAAGACCTAAATGTAATGTAAATCGGAAAAGCTAGACTTTAACCCTTTTTTGCATCCGATCTGAACATGGATTAAATAAATAAGAAATCATCAATTGTTGATAGACAATTAGACTAAAGTGTGACAATAGGAAGGATGCCATTCTCAGAACTTGAAGGATGGTCAAGAATGTCTGCAGAAAGCTTGAAGCTCTGAAACACGAGGATGGAGACCAGAAAAGACACATCACTTGCAAAGGCAAGGCGACGCACAAATCCACGAGGCATCTTAGTATGCTTATCCTTGGGTGTTTATATGCTATATGCACTGCACTGGCTTGTACAACTTTGGTGATTAATGAAAAACCTCGTTTGCTAATACAAGCAAAAATGTTAACAAAATAGATCAAGTTAATATCAAAGTTCAAATCAGGAGCTGAGTACTCGGGGTCTAAGCATAGTCATGCAGCGCAAGCCTCGCCGCAAGCTAATAATATGAAAAATTTTGCAAGAGCCTTACCATAATGATGAAATATGGTTAATAGTTATATGCAAGAGGAAGTAAGAAAATGATGGTCTCTTATAAAGAAACAGAGAGATGCTTTAGTTCTTTAAATGAATTACATTTGTTGCAAAAAAACTATGCTGGCAACATGGTATCATCACAGCGTCTTCAAATATTGTTTTACAAAGGAAGCATCTCAATTCTGCTGGCACATCCATGTGGGGTAAAACTTGAGAGGACTTAGCAACATTCCTAAGACAAGAAATAGAGATATATTATGTTAACGTCATAAAAGGCATAACTTGTAAATTATAGTGCGATAACTTGATAAGTGAATAGAATAGTTTATCTACAAAAAGAAATAAGATATTACTGTTTCATATTCTCGCATTCTATGGCCATGTAATTTGTTTTGATTTCCATTTTCCCTTCTTCCAAATCAAGTTCTTCAGTAGAGTTATCCACGGCAATTTCTGTCACCCAAAAACACACAAAAAAGTTTTCAATAATGGTTAAAGAGGTTCTAACAAAATAATGTTTCTTATTCACCTTGGGCATGGCCTCACTAAGACCACTTCCTGCAATGTTCAGATACAAGACATCTCAGAGGCATCATAGCATCTACATCAGTAAACACAATAATATTTCACACGAAGGGAACGCGTGCAAGGACATAAAATAGTCTGTTGAAGGTCATGCGGTTACTTTAGATCCTTTTCCTATGATGTATTCTAGCTCTTTACTACTCCGTCGGTCACAAATTGCAGTTGCTAAAGGGCATAGGATGGTTATGTAATTTTGCATATAGCGGCAACTCTTTGTGTCTGGGGGGAGTAATTGGTCACAAAATCTGCTTCCTATTCAAAATATGTAAGATCCATCCAACTGTGCTTGAACAACAAGAAACAACCACAAATCTGAGGTATACATCAAATAAAAAGAAGTCAAATAAGGAATATGAACAACATATTGTATACTACACAGTACAACATTGTCTAAGCGTTTGGAATGATCTGTACCTAGATAGGTGATAGGTCATAAACGGCTTAAGCTCTGAATTTTACCTTTTATTGGAGCTTTGTTCCAATCTGAAACAATCAGCACATGATTCTGAAAATTCTACCTCTAAACCAGGACAAAGCACATTGCTGGGGTCATCAAATTTGTCCAAAGGAGATGGCCACGACGCAATTCCCTCGCCTCGATCGCCGTGGCCGCAACCGTGCTACTTTTCAGCCCTATCACACAATCCAACAGAGTAGTAAGCACCGAAACCCACCCAATTCCAACACAAGCAGCAGCTCTCTCGCTAGCTACACATGTATTATGAGGATTTGATGACTTTCCACCGCCTCCGCCGCCGCCCGAGGAGGCGATGGGCACACGCTTGACGACAACGTCGAAGCCGGCGGGGATGAGCAGCGTGTCGTCGTCGAGAGCTGTGAGGGACAAAACAGGAGTCAATTTCAAGGGGTCGGGCAGCTTTGGCACAGGGATAGAGCCTGAAGGGGGGTATGACGGGGTCGTACGGCAGTTGGAGGCGGCGTCGGAGATGAGGAGGTCGACGTGGCAACGGAGGGCGAGGCCAAGGATTAGGGCTCGGAGGTCGCGGACGGAGACAGCGTCAGTGCCTGCGAGGTCGAGGGACTCGAAGCGGGGGGAGCTCCAGTAGCGGAAGTGGCGGGGATGCATGGAGCGGCGCCGGTGGAGGTAGTGGTGAGCGAGGAATCGGTGGGTTCCTAATGCAGGGTGGGCATAAATACTGTTTACTTTTCTCAAAATCATGAGACCCGTCCATAATGGTAAATAGTGAATAAAGGAAACAATTAGAATAATAGAATCAATAATATTTAAATACAATAACAACAAAGCCTTTTGTCCTAAACAAGTTGACGTAGGTTAGAAATGAAACCTTCTCAAGATCAAAAAATGAGAGCCTTGAAATAAAACCTACAATGCTAAAACCCTAAACCGTACATCCTGTTATCTAAACCGAGAGCCTAAAACACTGCCCCTAACTTTCTTATGGTTCCGGTACGTGGATCGCTAACTTCCATGTGCTCCTATCTAAAACTAATTCTTTAGATACATTCTCATCCCTCAAGTCTCTTTTAACTGCTTCCTCCCACGTCAGTCTTGGTCTACCTTTTCAAATAAATTCTACCTTCTCATAATCAGGTGATGATCAAAAATATTGTAAACCACTAATAAATATATCCTAAAGGCAAACATTGCAGAAAGGGTGCATAAAATAACATTTCATGTGCAAATAACATCCTTAATTAATAGAATCTTTCAAAAATGCAATCTCACCTAATTAGTAATCATCCAATCATTATCCCGGGATTTAAATTTGCCAACAATAATTAAGAATAACTAATAACATAAAGTGCTACAAGAAAACCCTGCCAATTCATATCTCATCCTCCCAAAGTTTTGCACCCATTCATCATTATTTGACAACCTCGTGAAATCAACCAATTCACATTATAAACATCACATGTGAAACCCATATCCTAAATCACCAAGTTTTATCCCTCGACAAATAATACCCTATATCCTCGTTAATCTCTCCCATCTATCCATAAGTCTTGTCTGACTTATGAAACTTCCTTAATAAATATAAATTAAATAAAGAAACTATTAATTAAAAAGATTGAAACTTGATATCTTGTAATCGGCTAAGTCTAAGCCATATCTAAAGCAGATTTTTCTCACAAAACATTCCTTCAACATCAGTCTTTCTTGTATATCCTTCCCGACAAAGTTACTTCGCCACTTTGCTCTCACCCAAAAGTATGTCTGGCTCCATCTCTGTAACATCCTGAAAATTTAAATTTGAAAAATGTGAAGTTTTTGAATTATTTTCCAATATATTTTATTTTAATTTGGATTTTATGGTGTCTTCCTGAATTTGGTTGAGGTTCCAAAAATTGAAGAAATTCATAAAAGACAAGACAAACATTAGTAATACCAAAAAGGGAATGTGCAAATAATAGAAAACTAAAAATTTTAATACGAATCTGAAAAGATGGTCCAGTAATAAGGAGGTATGAATATGAAAATTAGTTGAGCTAGCAAAAATGAATAAAATCACCTACAAACATACATAAAAAGAATTATATATATACATGTGTGCAAAATATGCATATGCTAGAAAAAGGGACTAGTAATATAGGGAATAGAAATATTAAAATTTAGTGAGCTAGCAAAATAAGCAAAACACTAAAAATGTATAAACACAACTTTACATACCAAATAAAAAAAAGAACAAGGGGGATGAAGCCAGGCCGACCGAAACGGCCCGGCCCAGCTCCACCCCGCGCCCCTGCCCGTACTTCTCCTCCCCATTCACTGCCGCGCGGGCCCCGCCTCTACCCGCGCCTCTCTCTCTGCCCGCTAGGCCCAACTTTCTGCGCGTCCTTCTTCTTTCTCCCTCCTCTTTCTTCCATGCGCCCAGACCCCCTCCTTCTTTCCTTTTTCCTTCCCCTGTGCGCCCGGATCCCCCTCCTTCGTTCTGCCGTAGCCAAAGCCGCGCGACACGCTTGCTGCCATTCCCCCGCCGCCCGCTGTCACCGCTGACGCCGCCACCTGCCGCCGCGAATCCCGGCTGCGCCACGCCCTCCCACGTCGCGCACACCTGGGGACCATCCCGGGCCCATGCCCTGTCGGCCAACCCGCACGCCGCCCGGTCGGCTCGGGGTCCTTAAAAGCGAGGGCGCCCCCCCAATCGCTTCGCCTTATCCCTCTCATCCCCACCACGGCGAATCGCTCCAAAAGCCTCTAGTTCGGCAGAATGGCTCTCTTCCCCAACTCCGACCGCCGCCGCCATTTCCGCCGACAGCACCTCCTCGGGCCACCGTCTTCCGATTCCTCGCGGTGAGAGTGGCTTCTCATCGCCCCCGACCTTCTTTGACCAACGCCACGGCCCCTCCTTTCCCCCAGCCCGCCGGCGACGTGAGCACACTCGCGCCGCCAGCCCGCCCTAGACCTCCCCTGGCTTGGCCAAATGCACGGTAAGGTTGCCCGCACCCCGTCCTACTCATGCCCCTATCGAACTCCTTCCCCGTCTACCCCAGCGCCCCGATTCGCCCCCGCCTCCGGCCGCTCACGTCGACGTCGGCCACCCTCAGCGCCACCACAGACCGCGATGCCACAACCTAAGGCCTCACCGCACCCCAAGCAACCCATTTTGCCTAGCACCGCAGCCTCCCCGGCCGGGCCTCGCCGGCGACGCCGTCGGGCATAGTCGCCCGAGCATCTCCTCTGTTTTAGGACTTGTAGCCTTGGCTTAACAGCTACCCTACCCCTTTCCCATCAGGTAATACCGAGTGAGCAGCTGGTTAGCCGGGCACGTGTTCAGTCCGGCCGCCCCGTGTTCGATTCCCCCACTCGCAGAGTTTAGCAGTAGGTTTTAAAAACTTTTTGCAGAGCAGTTCCTAGTAGGGAAAAATTGAGGAAAAATCAAGAATTAATCCATAGTTGCGGCAAAAATTTATTTAGGAGCTAAGTGAGCTTCTTAAGCATTTAACCATGGATTAATCATCACATGTTAATAAAAAAATATGCCTTGAAGGTTTATTTTAAGTCTTTACTAACTAAATGCTTAATAGGAACAAGGGATATGCTTTCATCAAGTGGTAACTTAGTAAGCAAAGATTTGCTAGACAATACAACAAGAACCTTTATATATTAATAAATATTATGGAATTCAACATTGAAAAATGTAAACCATTGTCTATATGCCCTGAATAATATCGCTCAACAAAATAATGTTCAGTAAACTTGCACCCCAATTCATAAGTCTAACCTAACTCATGGAACTTCCTTAATAAATATAAAAATAGTAGAAGAATTTCGTAATAAAAAGATCGAGTAATCGAATTCTACCTTCGACCTTGCCTCAAATCACCCGAACCACCCATTAAACTATAATAAATCTAAAATAAGTTCGTTCCGATTTATTTGGATCTCTTGAGTTATTTGCTTTTATTTGAATTCAGTTGTTTATCCCGTAATTAGAAATTGGGGTCCTGAAGATTATATGGATCAAGCAAGACCAAGATCGATGAAGACCAGGAATTAAAGATCATCGCATGAGATAACTTTGTGTGAGCTCAAGACCACGGTAAACCGCGCCAGGCGAGTCAATACTTTGATCATGTTGATCCTACATTTTCTACAAATTACTTTTGTTTAAATTATCAAATTGCATGCTGTTATTTTATATGCAAATACATGATTAATTCAAGATTCCAGTTAAATGCCCATTATCTAACTTGATTAATATTACATCTCCTTTGGAATATTTGAATGTGCGAACCTTATCGCCCTAGCAAACTTACAATAGTAACCTTTCAAAAATAAGTCCCTATTTATACGCCATGCTTAGTGCTGCATAGATACTTGGGGGCGCTGAAATGCCCCAAACATCATTGTCATTTTTAATCATGAGAAACTGGTTTGGGAAGTTATGGTGGTAATGACTGGTATATTTTGACATGATTATTTTTTGCTCCCAAAAATCCCAATTTGCTTAAATATCTGAGCGGATGGTTTGGGGGCTGGTATGTGGTGTAGTGGAAGCACAAATTATGGAGTGTGGTAGAACCGCTCAGGTAATCCTAAGGACCGAATCTTGTCATGAAATCCTGTGTAAAACTGTACAACCACAAGTCTGTAAAATACAATTTGGCTAAGTAAATTTATCGAAACCCCCGGACTCATCTCACTGGTAGTGGATAGTTGTGGATACGCAAGGGCAAGAGAAGGCCTAAAGGGACACCGAGTGGAGGGTGAAATTTCCCAGTCGTACTAGCGCTGAGGGGAGTGGAGCCCGAATAACACTAGTAACCGTGGGGAACATCCCGTGCATAGATGGGACCCACCGCAAGTGCGAGCAGCCCATAAGGTGAGATGACAAAAGGGGCTAGATACTTTGAAAAGTCACTGTGATGGTCTGCTCAACCACATGACTATGGAATCGTGTGGGGCAACGAGTTGATTGTCTCTTGTGGTGAAAGTGTACGAACTCTGCAGAGTCAAAACTATTCGAATAGCCGTGCCCACGGTCAAGGGCGGACATGGGAACTTAACCAGATATAGTTCTGTTTCAAAAACAACCTTGTGGGTGGAATTGAAAAGTGGAGGGCAGTGGAAAGCCCTGATTTGAGTTGTCTTGGGTGTCGTCCCAGTGGTAATGTAAGCGGTTATAACGCTGAAATGTTTGCATATGGTGCAGATGCCATGTAACGGTGGATGGAATCTGGATCGCTTTATTATTGCATCCTCTTACACATATGCTTTGTTCAAAACTGCTAGGTCTCAGGAAATTTTTATGTATTATATTTTTAAATAATGGTAATACTTCTCACGAAATAAAATGTCAAGAAGGATAAATAGAGTCGTGAGTAAAGAAAATGGATGTTGGTAGTAAACATATAAAGATATTGGTAGATTTCGTGTCGATTACCACAAGAAATGATAGTGTGAATTCTGGAAAAATAAATTGGTGGATCCAAATCGAATGTATTGGATTATCATTGGATTGTAGAGTGAATAGATTGACTAGATGAATGAATTAAAGGATTTTTGAAGAATTAGGAAGTGCAAAGGTAATTGCACTTGGAAGATGTTTGCGATAATGGGATTAATAGGATTTCATCAAATACTAGATGGATGAATTGAATTTTTGGGAATTGGGAGGAATAATAACAATTAATGGAGTATAAACTTGATCAATGATATTCTTGGTGGATGTATACTAGCGAATCGTAGACTTGATCACTGATATTCTTGGTGGATGTATAATAGTGAATCGTAGACTTGATCACTGATATACTTGGTGGACTAGTTAGATATAGATAATGAAAAATAAGATTGATTATTGGAAGAGCAAATTATGGTTTTGGATCAATAACCAAAAAGGATTGAATTGTTACGAAGTCCTAGTACAAATGATATCGGTGAATTTGAAAGTAATTATGTTAGAAAATCATGAGAATTCAGAAGTGAGGAGCTGATGAATAGCAATTACAAGATTGGATTATTAGGAATTGAAAATACAAAGATATTGGTGGAGAATAAATAAATGATAGCATTCACTGTTTGGAGTTTTAGACAGCACTCAATATAGAAAGAGTATGATCGGTGGACTAATTAAATGATGTCACTCGCTGTTTGGAGTCTTAGACAGCAATCAATAAAGAAAATGTATTTTCGGTGGATTAAGTCAATTATGGCAATCGTTATGTGAAGTTTAGGTAACAACAATAACACTATGAATAAATAATAATAATGCTACTATAAGCGATTTTTGGCAAATAAAATAACCCGAGCCTCTCCTTTGATAAGCCATGCATACTATTTTTTGAATCATGTGTATTGGCTCGCGGAGCACGGTGGTTTGTGCTCACACTCACTTTCACAACAAATCCAGAATCAGGAATCAGATCACTACGCCTCAGCAACACGATTGGACATGATGGCAGAGGAGATGAAGATGTCAAGGGCTAGGTCGCGAACCTCCAGTTGGCTGCCTGTGGACATGTCCTGAAGGTCCCACCTGTCTGCTCGTTCTTCCGCTGCTGCAATTCAATGATTTCGGCCTAATCAGGGCATGAGTAAGTCTACTATTATATTTACGCTTCCGCATGATATGTACTATGATATTCAGAACTGTAATCTGTGAGCACTATCTACTGATCCAGGGAATAGTGTGGTGGAATCACAGAGGAATCCAGATTGTAAAATCTGGGTCCCTACAATCTCTATCCTGCCACTCACCAAATCATCTCTTGTACCCTCAATCATAGCAAAATATAAATAAGACCAATTATATCTATTTGCACTTTTGAAGTATTTGGATTTATTTGGTCTTTCGCTCGTTTGCCACATATTAGAATCTAAAGACTCAAAGAAGCGACACGTTCGAGCGGGATCAAGACTTGGGTAAAAGTAAAGACCCAAGATTCAAGATCACTGACTGAGAAAGCTTTAAATAAGATCAAGGCCGTGGTAAACCAAGCAAGACAAGTCATCACTTTGATCATACTGATCCTATAGTTTGTGCAAAAATTATGTTCCTTTAATTTGTCAAATTGCATGCCTAATTTACTATGCAAATGTATGTCAAAACTTAAAGTAGCTACATGCCTACTTGATATTGTATTAATTTTAATATGCCATCCTTGACACTTGAATCACCCGACCCTTGACACCCTAGATGTTAATGGTAACTTCACTAGCTATAGATGATATTAAAATGCCATGCTAGTCTTATCAAGTCCAGGGTACTAGTTGCCCTGATCATCAATCTTTAGACATGAAAACCTGTTTTGGGACAGTCACGAGATGTAAGTGACTAATAATTTGTGACAACTAGATTTATGCTTCCCAAAAAAACTTAAAATCTTGCTATACCTATCTGGACGGATGGTAAAAGAGGTTGGTGCCGATGTTGCATGAAAAATTGTGATTTGTGGTATGAACCATCTGGACAAATTAAGGACTTAATCCTGTGATGACCTCTCCATGTAAAACAGTACTACCACAAGCTGGCAAGCTGTAGGCTTGGCTAATAATTTTCTAGACCTTTTGGTCATCTCACGGAAGGCCAGTGCAGGAGGATAATAAAAAATCGTCTTGAATGGGACACCAAGTAAAGGTGATATTGCCAGAGCTAGCGTATGTGGAGAGTAGAGTCCGACTGCGCTAATCTATGGTGGAACATCCTGCACAACTTATCGAACTCACTACGTGTGGGAACAGCCCATATGGGTGAGATGCTAGGAGGCGAGGTATTGTAAATATTTCATGATGATCTCTCGATCTGCGCGACAAAGGAATCGCGTAGACCCGTCGAGTTGATTGTATATTGTGGGTAAAGATGTACAGTCTCTACAGAGTATAAACTATTTAAACAGCCGTGCCCACAGTGAAGGGCGGACATGGGAACTTCCTCGAGTTAGTTCTATTTCAAAAATCTTTATGGGTGGGATGAAAACTCGTCGGGCTTAGGTAACCCCGACTTTGGCTTTTCGTAGAGGAGGATGTACTCCAATGGTGAAAACTAGCATTTAGTGTAGGTAGCCATGTGCCGTAAAAGGTGGATGTAACCTGCACTACTATTATTATTGCATTCTCACAATCAATTTTATAAAATATGTTTTAGTTAAAATTGCTAAGTCCTAGAAATTTTTCTACTTATTGTACTTTCAAAACAATACTTTTAGCAACTAAAAGAATCTCAAGCCTCCCTTGACAGCTTTGCATTTACTATTATTACATCCTGTGTGGTGGCTTACTGAGTACCATTGTATTCACTCTTACTTAATTACCATCATTCAGTCAGTAAGGCAAGAAGGACAAGTCCTGCTGCGCGTTGAAGAAGTCGACAAAGCTGGAAGTCGATGAGGTCAAGCACTAGGTCGCGAACCCCAGTTGGCTGGCTGTGGCCAAGTCCTGAGGGTCCCACTTATGTGAAGTTTTTGCTACTGTATTTTATTGATTTTGGCCTGATTAGCCTATGAGTAAGTTATTACTGTATTATTTATGCTTCCGCATAATATGTTTTTGGTATACAGTAATGTATCTGTAAGTACTATCCACTGATCCAGTGGATAGTGCAGTAGAATCATAGAGTATCTGGATTTGCTAACCCGGGGTCCGACACCATACAAACAACATGGATTGGAAACAATCAAACACAGCAAAACCCACAAGGTTCCTAGACACAAACCTACAAATCACAAATACCAAATTAGATAATTGAAAAATGAACTTGAACAAAAAAAATCATTTTGGTAATTAGTGTATGAATAGGAATTAAGTTATTAGTAAACATGAAATTTAATGATATCTCGGATTAGTCTAGAACTTATATTTCCCATACAATTTGATCGGAAAGCTTCATGAAATCCATCGTCGTATAGAAGTTAGCGGATTGCAGTGACTGGCAAGCTCTTGAGATGAACAGCGGCCATTGACGCAGCGAGCCCACGGCTGGGGGTAGGGCACGCGCAGGAGGGAGCAGGAAGGGGACAGGGCAGTGGCAGATTGCACAAAAGGCCACTCGTTGAGATGGAGGTGGGCGACGGGTAAGAGCTAGGAGGAACCTTGTAGGTGGAAGCAGCGGCAGGGGATCACTATATTGTCAGATAACAAGCATCCACGAGAACTTCTGCTGATTAGGTCAGAATTATATTGGATGACAAGGTGCGTACAAAGCCATCTGCTTAGCATTTCATCCATAATTTTGCCACTTTGGGGTGGGCATGAAAGATAGTGAAGGCTACTACAAAGTTCATCGCTACGATGTAACCTCAATTCTATTCCACTTAACTTTGGTGCCCACCATCAAAATAAGAAAAAGTGTGTTCAAGACATGCATCATTGAAGAAAGAATATAATGAACTATGAGCAAATGAATATTATCATTGGAGACTGGGACCAATGTGTTTCAAAGATGCATGATTCGAACAAAAATAATTCGCAACAAAAGTTAATTTCCAGATACTGCTACACTTAAACATTTTTACAGTTTGTGCCTTCTTGTATCAAATTCCAAACAAAACTACTCCATTTTTTATGTTTATAGGTTAGACATGCAAATCTCAACAACTAAATACTAAAAATTTTCATCTGTCCTGACTCAGTCATCAAATCCTTATCACATGATGAAATAAGACTAATTTATGACAAGTGGAAGTAGATATGACAAAAACCTAGAAAAGAAAGAACTTGCTTAGGTTTGGAGACCAAATGTAAAAGAAATAGCAAGCATTTGAACAAAAGTCCATATACTGATCTGTGGATCATCCGTGTTTGCATCAATATTTCTAAGCAGCACATGAATTAGTACAGTCTCAAGCTCATAATGGCAACTACAATGTGATGACCCGGGTTTTTACCAAGGGGTAATAACCCTAGTCAACGAATTATTATTCATTTTAGACGATAGAATATCGCTCTACGAATAATAAGCCCATCAGAATATTGCAATAAAATAATACTTAGAGATGATACATACTATTATTACATAAACATAGCCACATAGGGCTAGAATATGGTACAAAGCCACTAAAGCTCGAATAATACAATACTAAAAGTACACATCCTAGTTTGACTTCTAACTATACAGGGATTACTAAATAAAAAGACAATGGATTAGTTATACAGGCACACTGGACGTTGAGCCTAGGGTGCTATTAACTCTATAATCGTTCCAAGCACCATATGTGGGATCCACCTCGTACGGTCCGTTCTCATAAACATCCCCATTTCCCCTCCTGACAGAGTTCCCCTGGAAAGGCCTCTTTCATCCCAAGTGAAGACCCACACTAGCGATCATCTAAACAAAGAAGAATAATAGCAATGGTGAGTGCAGAAGTAATCAGCAAGCTTATTTAACAAAATGCACTATATGCTACTAAGCTAACATTTCTGGAACATCGATTCCCATTTTCATTCTCATCTTCATTTTCGTTTCCTTTCTCATTCTCATTTTCCCCCTTTCTCGTTCTCGTTCTCTTTCTCTTCTCATTTTCATTTTCATTTTCATTCTGTTCTCACTTTCATTCAATCTCATTCTTATTCTCTTCTAATTTTCATGGCTTATAGAAAAAAGGTTTTTAGGTTGTGAAAGAATTTTGGATTATTAATTTAAAAATCTACTAACCACTCGTATAGTGAATAGAAACCTTTGCTGGTTTTGTAGCCTTTAGTCTAGGAGATAAGTATGAATTCATTATTTATATAGCACTGGATAGGTTTATACCGCATTACCCATAGTCACCCTAATTCTTGTAGTGAGTGGATCTTGTCATTTACTTAGATGCAATGCCCGAATCAAAACATGAAACTTTTACCGCTATCTCAGTTATTATATCTCCACCCGACCGACTTATAATGGTTGGTCCAGGGAGGTTTCTCACATTCACATGGCACCCCTCCCAATTATAAGACAGTTATTGGTCAGGCTTACAACTCCAATAGCTATAGTGTTGACATAACCCAAATACACACGTATCACAAAGTAAATGAGTCTAGAATCAGGGTTCAACATCAATTTTCCCTATGATTAAAACATATGCTTCACCAATCATTTCACAAAAAATATTAAAAAAGCACCAAAGTTCAAGTGCAAGAACTTCCACGGCATTCTTATAAATTGCTTGGAAAATGATTTGATTCAGAATGCCCTAAACTCACAACCCCTTCATACTTAATAGCAGCTACAATGCAGCGTGAATCTGTGAGTCAAATAGTTTAGAGCGAAAGTCGCCATGTGAATGAAATACATAAACCATGCTGGTGAGAATTTCCATGCACACATCAGATGTAATGAGCATAGAATTAGTATATCATCATCATGTAATGGCACAGAAAATTATTCCAGAATTTTGTGGTGCCACAAACTCAGGTCTTTTGTTTAATATGCATCAACCAAACCATTCAATAGGGATTGTAACATGGCAACACTACTTCTTTAATTATTGTCAATGATAAAACACACACCAGATATAAAAAGATAGAAAATAAAGAATAAATTGGAATTGAAGCAAAGGATATGGGAGTTTACGAATGAATAAAACTTCACAATTGAAGGTGAGGCTAACCGCTAGCCGAAGGATCTATCTAGCAATCCGATGCAAGTTGCTGGTGACGAAAGTGGCCGAGTAGAGGAGGTTGTGGATCGATGCCGCCGAGCACCTTTGTCGCTCTTTCGAGGAAGGCACGGGGTAGTTGGGGTCAGTAGCGTCAAGCGTGGTGGGCTGCAATGGAGGAGGAGCTGATGAGGAGCTCGCTGGGGCAGCGGCGAGTACAACGATGTTAGGTGTGGTAAGCCACAGTGGACGAGGAGCTGGATGGGGCGGTGCAGATGAGGAGTTCCACGGGGGAGGTGCGAGCTGCATAGGGGGCGCGCGGGGATGGTGCTCCTCTGGGGGAAGAGGAGTCAGGTGGGTGTCATCTGGATTGGGAAGAGAGGAGGGGGTGCTCCACTGGGGATGGGGGGTGGGGGGGGGGAGAAGAGGAGTTAGGTAGGGGAGGGGAGGGCACGAGCGTGGGGAATCGAGGGAGATGGCAGTGCAGTGGATTGTGAGAGTAACGAGGGGGAGCGAACGAATGTGTGCCAATCATGTTTTTGTGAGTAGAGAAGTGAGGGGAAAGAACGTATTACTCATCAACTCTTTTAAAGTAGTAGTGATTTATTAATATAAGAAAGATTGGATAAATAAGCACTTCGAAGCATGATGACCTGGTCCTCTCAAACTTAAACAGGGTAGGAAAAAAATTTGAGCACCTTGTACCAAATGTGTTGGTGTTAAGCCTCTATTCGATACACAAAACTAAAACCGTAGACGGTTGCAAGATGAAAATAAATTAAAAAAAGACTAAAATAAAAAAGAATACATTTTTTTTGGCAAGTAGAACCCGGGTCTATTGCTCGGAAAACAATTATCCTAACCGTTGAACTACAAAGGCTTTGTTGAATTGCTTTTACTGCATAATATCTGTAAACTCTCTCTTTCTCTCTCTTAGTAATCGGTCACTCACATACCTCGCGCAGCGCTCGTGGCGCACGCGCTCCTATCACCGGCCGGCACCAGAGGGCAACGACGACGAGAGCAAAGACAAAAATGCTCATCTAGTAGTACTAGTAGTGTGCTCGTGCTAACGCTACGGTAAAATACAAAACAAGATAAAATTTGTAAAAAATAAAACGAACAATCAGATTCATTAAGATTCATGTCTCATATATTGTATAACCAAATATTTTTGCCAGTACTGTATTTTTCACATATAGGGCAGTGCTCGTTTTGCCAGTACTGTATTTTTCACATATACCTTGTTTTGGGTCAGATTTCGCACTCACGCCAAAACATCTGTTGATCACCTAACTTCGAGAGGAACTCCCGTGCCTGCATTGCAGGAAAAATATTCGCACTGTTGAGAACTTTCTTCTCAAGTACAAAATGAAAACAAACAGGTGATACTATATTCGAAAATAGCAATGCAACATTTTCAATGATGATGACAGTTGCTGAGGAAACATAGATATTACTTAGAAAAACCACACATAAAGAGGAAGTTTGAAGAAACTCAAATGTATCCATAATGTAGTTATTTACTTGCCTGCCGCACATCTTCTGCATGCCTTGTATAAGACACGGAGAGGAAGTCAATCTTGTTTGGGGCACCCCATTTTCTGATAACCTGAAAACAGTGCATGCTCAAAGTTCTTAAGATCAATTAGAGCAATGGCTCCAACTTAGCAAAAAAAATTCTAGATTTTGACTTGTAATACTGTTAAAAAGTGAAGTTCTGGAAGACAAAGATATCAAAGAAACAATTACACAAGGAGATACAAATCACTATTCTGGGAGGAATTCCTTACATCCTTGTCCTCATCAGACAGTGTGGGCAAGTCAATATGAATCTGGGAGCAATGCAATGTGAACAGTGACCCAGCCAGGGTAGCTGTGTTCTTGATCACACAAACCACATCATCTCCTTTAACTTTAGAAAGCTACATCAGGCATATGAGTTTTGGCATGAGAATATGTAGACAACAAACAGAGTAGTACTGACAGGCATATAAAATATCAGAAATGCAGGATGCTTAAGTGCAGCGTGCCAAAAGACTTTTACCTCCAACCAAACTGAAGTAGTCTCGCTGCCTGTGAACAAGTATTGCCCAACAAATATTGTAGCACCTGGCTTCACAGCCAGCGAAGAACAAAGGAGACCTTTTTTTTCACATACATGTGGGGAAAAAATGACTAAATGATGGACATTATAGCGATACAATGACAAACAAAAGAAAACCTACAGAAGGTGGACATCTTCAGTAGCGAAAGAATAAGTTGAATCATAAATATCTTCGAGACCTTTCCTTGAGCCAGAGGAAAGTTCCGTGAGCATGTCATTATAACTCTTGATCATAAAACCTTCATCTTTTAAGCCAAATCGAACTTCAAGTGCGGAATTCTCATCATGATCCCTTGATTTTCCTAGATTAAGCCAAATCGAAATTGTATGTTTATAAATATATGCGTGAAGAAGAGCTGCATAATAATTTTATGGGGAAAAGATTTCCTTAGGTTATAGAATAAAAATAGTTCTCTGTTGCATTCCCACATGGTATTTGAGCTGAAATTCCATACGACCATTCATAAACTTCCAGTATTTGTATACACATTTTGGATATTTTATAGTAGTAATGAATTAAAACTGCATAAGAAACTTCAGCCTTATAGAGTACAGATAAACTAATTAACTTCAAATGGATATGGTAAAGCCAATGACAATTTTGAAATGATTTCAACTGTGAGAATGTGAAAGTAGATAGAAATCCATTGAACATTCAGAACAATGACATACACCCTGAAAGTTTCAATAACAGAGAACTACCTGCAATGCATATGTCAGACGGATGTTTTCCTCAATAATATCTTGTCTGTACGATAAAGCTTTGGATGCTGCGTCAACTGAATCTTGTTGCTGTTGATCAAAAGCCTGAAGACAATTTTGTTTTCTAAGTTAATATGATAGCCTGCAGCCGCTCGCCCGGTTGCTGCTCACCGTGCGTGCGCCCCGCAAGGCGCATCTACTCGGCCACGCTGGCCGCTCGCCCGCATGGCGTCGCCGGCCCTCCCCGCAGCCGAGCCGACTCGCCTCCCAACGCGCCGACCGCACGCACGCGCTCGCCTTGAAGCCGCCCGGCCGAGCCACCTCGCGCCTGACCGCAACCACGTTCGCCCCGCCGCCGCACCGGCCCGCAGCCAGGCCTCCCCGCGCATGCGCCCCGCAAGGCGCATGTACCCGGCCACGCCGCCGCATCGGCGCCGCCACGCGCCGTAGCCTGCAGCCGCTCGCCCGGTTGCCGCTCGCCGTGCGTGCGCCCCGCAAGGCGCATCTACTCGGCCACGCCGGCCGCTCGCCCGCATGGCGTCGCCGGCCCTCCCCGCAGCCGTGCCGACTCGCCTCCCAATGCGCCGACCATTATTGGCCAGACCCAATAAAATGTTGGCCTTTCTAGAAGGTAACTTATAAGGAGGCGGCGGCGACGGTGTTGAGGGGCGGAGGAGGGCGGCGCCGGGAGAGGGGAAGGAGGCGGGCGGCGGCGCGAGAGGGGAAGGAGGTGGGCGGCGCCGCGAGAGGGGAAGGAGGCGGCGGCGTTCCTGAGGGGCGGAGGGAGGCGCGCTGGCGTGAGAGGGGAAGGGGAGAGGGGAAGGCGGCGGGCGCGAGAGGGGGATGCAGGGAGGCGGCGGCGGCGGAGATCTGGAGGGAGGCGGGGGTGCTGAGGGGCTGGATGAGTGATGAGTTTTTGGTCCCAGCAATCTGATCCGTTGGATCTGAGTGAGTAAGAGAAACACAAGGTTTGATGGGATCTTGTCCCTTCATTTCAAACGTTGGTTGGATTTGGTGGTAAATTTTTGGGTGTACTTAGGATAGCTAATGACTGTGTTGTACAATTTTCTGTGTGGCTTTAGGATTGTTTTTTAGGTGCATTATTAGTAGAAGATTACAATCTTCTTGGCGCACCCAGCTCGACAACTCCGTCACTCCACCACCACTCCGCCATGGCCGCCTCCCTTCTCCGCCTCTCCCAGTCCCGCCGCGCCCTCCTCCGCCTCTCCTCCCTCCGCCTCCCGCTCTCCACCCAACCCCAGCCCCACTCCCAAATCCCTTCCTCCGCCCGCCACCTCCCCACCTTCCTATCCTTCCTCGCCGCCGCCGCGACCGCCGGCGGGACAGCAACCGTCGCCCTCTGCGACTCCGGCTTCGACCACCGGTCCGACCCGACCCAGCCCAATCGCTTGGTCGACGCTTCCATTACCTGCCACATCGGGGCTAAGCTGACCCGTGCCTTGCCTGTTTGCTTTGGTTCAGGGTCGAGGGCAAGGAGGGCGGCGAGCTGGTAGTGCGCGGGGAGCACAAGGGCGTGCCGCGGGAATTCGTCGACGAGCTCGCGTCCTTCCTCGGGGTGAGTTCGAGTTCGGGTTGCCGCCGTTGACTCGTGCCTGTGGGCGGCGATGATGCGCGCCAAGTGTTTGATGTTTTTGTTGGCGGGCGACTGACTAACTAGGTGGGTTGCTATCTTACAGGAGAACCTGACGGTGGACTACGAGGAGAGGTGCTTCCACGGGACGCCGCAGAACAGCTTCCACAAGGCGGCCAACGTGCCCGACGTCGTTGTGTTC
Organism: Dendrocalamus latiflorus; assembly: GCA_017311315.1. Classification (NCBI taxonomy): domain Eukaryota; kingdom Viridiplantae; phylum Streptophyta; class Magnoliopsida; order Poales; family Poaceae; genus Dendrocalamus; species Dendrocalamus latiflorus. Next base: position 3,712,441 of record CM029630.1, on the reverse strand, counting down.
CCGAGGTAATCTCACCTGACACCCGGTGATACTGAGGCCTTAAAATTCGTTTTTTGGGGCTATATGCTAAACTTGTTTCAGATGTTGTAATGTTTCCATCATCAATTTACAGGTCCCAGGATGAGGTACAAAAGATTGTGATGACTTGTAACAAGTACGAGGTATGGTACTCTTCCTCTCATTACTGTAAATAAACAGCCTCTGTCACCTGAACCTGTGAGTTACTGAATTATATTGTACATCGCACCACTGGTTTCCATCAGGAAGCTAGGTGTTGATTGTATTTCAGACTAGTTGTGTTTGCTGTTTCAGTGCACATGACTAACAACTTTTTGTGCTGCTAAGTGCCTTGTACCACTGTTTTCCATGACAATCCAGTTTCCATCATTAAGCTCGCTGTTGATTATATTTCAGAATTCAGACTACTCATATTTGCTGTTTCAGTGTACATGATTTTGATGCCGCTAAGTGCTTGCTAATCGCATGTACCATAGCTAATCTTTCTCAAGTTTTGCATGTTGCAATTCTTATATACTTTTTTTATAGGGTGCTACTGGATCCTGTTTAGAAACATAGAAAGTGATTTTTAAGCATGTTATACTCTCGGTAAAGGAGGTTCTTTAGCTTCATTGCCGGCTTTCCTGCCACAGTTTGTAAAAGGAGCAAACAGTTTTCATATCTCCTAATTTGTGTGATGACTATTTTCTTGTATAATGTTAACATTATAGAAATAAATGATTTTTTTCTTGGAATCAGGTGCCAATTGTACCATATGGTGGGGCTACATCAATTGAGGGCCACACATTGGCACCTCATGGTGGTGTTTGCATTGACATGTCTTTGATGAAGGTAATATTGAGCAACATATGTTATGGTAGCTGTTGGTAATCTAGGACAAGCTCAAGGTCGCCCTCATGATGAGGCTCTGACCTAAAGATGCCGGTTAAGAACTGGTTGTGTTTTTATTGCTTAATTCATCTGAGAACCGAGTCTGCCTTTATATAACAGGCGTACAAGCTAAATAAAGGACATATCGTATTTAGGAAGGAAACCAAACTATCCTAACAGTATTATTTAGAAACGGAAACTACTCATGATGGTTATCTCTTTCGGAACTGCCATCCGAGCCTTCCACGGATTGGACTGGAACCAAACTGGAACTTGCAGCCGCTGCTACTGTATTGAGTCCAGCCTTTGTTGTTTCCTGTCCGACAACGGTACTGCTACTAGCCGGATGTCCCAGATGCTTTTGACGCCGATATGTCTTTCCAATGAAGGTGTCCACAACACTGCCGCCTTCTCCGTAAAACAGCTCGTCCTCGAGCTGGAAGTCAGGATGATTGTCTGGAAGTTCTCCAAAGTTGTCCAAGTGGCATCAATCGGTGATAAGCTTAGCCACTGAACTAACAGCTCCCAAGTACCACAGTTAAGCCGCGCACGGATGACCTTGCACGGAGTTGGAATAAACACGCCCATGTGTAATTATGGGCAAGGGTTGAGTAGTCGTCGGAGGGTTGCCCACAAATTTCTTAAGAAAAACCACATGGAAGACATTATGAATGCGAGCCTTAGGTGGGAGTTTCAACTGATAAGAGACCTTGCCAATGCGCGCTAGCACCTGAAACGGGCCATAGAAACGGGGTGCCAATTTTGAAAGTGCACGATTGGTAATGGAAGAGGTTGTACGATGATGCACCTGCAGCAAAACATGGCCGTGTAGAAGGAAGCTTTGAGAAAGTGCAAGGTTTTCTGGATGCCCTCATGGTCAGCACCGTGTGCAGCTTCCAACAATTGCGGCTAGATTGTTGCAGTGCTCGGAACAAAGATACGACCCTTGTATAACACAAAATCGTCCACTAGCATCCAGTCACGACCAGCTGAATCCGCAAGGATCGAGTCACGCTGGGCTATCCAGTCCAGTAATGTATGCAATTCCTGGCGCAGATCAACAAAAAGACTGAAGGTCGAACTGGAAATAGCGAACAGTTGCAACAAGTCCTTGTCCCGGCGAGATAAGGCATCCACAACAGCATTCTGTCGTCTTGGCCGGAATTCGACCGCAAAGTCGTACCCAAAGAGCTTACCCATGTGTGCTGCGGGATGGTCGAAAGCCGTTGATCCAAAAGATACTTTAAGTTGTAATGGTCGATGTGGATGACAAAAGATCTCCCTCACAGGTAAGGTCGCCAATGACGAATAGCTTTGACCAAGCCAATCAATTCGCGTTCGTACGCGGCCAATTTGGAGTGATGTGGTGCAATGGCCCGATTGAAGAAGGCGATAGGTCCCTTGCCCTGATGGAGAACCGCACCAAACCCTGCGCCCGAAGCATCGCAATCTACCACAAAACGCCTAGTGAATTCCAGCAATTGAAGAACCGGCCCGGTCATCAAGGCCGCTTTGAGGGCATCAAAAGCTTGAGCAACCTCCGATGTCCAAACAAAGGCCGCCTTCTTGAGAAGCTTGGCGAGGGGTGCGGCTACTTCGCCATAAGTTCTGATAAATTTGCGATAATAGCCTGTCAGTCCCAAGAATCCTCGCAATGCACGAACGGAGTGTGGGGTTGGCCAATCCGCGATAGCCTCCACCTCACTAGGATCCATGGCCACCCTGTGACTTGTTATGATATGGCCCGAATAAGCCACCGACTCCTCCCCGAAGTGGCACTTAGAGCGGTGTAACCCCAACTTGTTCTAGCGTAAAACTTGCAATATCATGCAAAAGCTGTGCCATTTGCTTGCTGAGATCGGCAATGGACTTGGCGTCTTCCATGGTGGCCACATGTCACAGGAAAAGGGCTATGATACCAAGTGTTATGGTAGCTATTAGTAATCCAGGACAAGCTGAAGGTCGCCCTCTTGACGAGGTTTTGACCTGAAGATGCCGGTTAAGAACTGGTTGTGTTTTTATTGCTTAATTCATCTGAGAACCGAGTCTGCCTTTATATAACAGGCGCACAAGCTAAATAAAGAAGGACATATCATATTTAGGAAGGAAACCAAACTATCCTAACAATATTATTTAGAAACAGAAACTACTCCTGATGGTTATCTCTTTCGGAACTACTATCCGAGCCTTCCACGGATCGGACTGGAACCGAACTGGAACTTGCAGCCTCTGCTATTGTATCGAGTCTAGCCTCTGTTGTTTCCCGTCCGACAATGGTACTGCTGCTAGCTGGATGTCCCAGATGCTTCCGGCGCCGATACGTCTTTCCAATGAAGGCGTCCACAACAACATAATTAAAAACCAAATAAATATTGAGCAACATAATTGAAAACCAAATAATTGTAAACTGTCATAATGATATGGAACTGAAATGTTTGTGAATTAATTGAGCTTTTATTCTAATCCTTAAAAAGTGCTACAGTATTTGGGTATTTGGGCCGTCGATTTTCTTTTTTCCTTATTTAACTGTGGTTTGATATGCCAAGCAGGCAAATACTTTCTTAGCAGTGAGCTATAGATGCAGGATATGAAGCTCTGTCTGTTAATTATTCTATTCTTCTAATATGGCATGAATTCATTACAGAAAATCAAATCCCTGCATGTTGAGGATATGGATGTAGTTGTTGAACCAGGAGTTGGATGGATTGAGCTGAATGAATACCTGAAACCTTATGGCCTCTTTTTCCCTCTGGACCCAGGAAAGTCCCTTGTTTCTTGTTTGCTTGAAACTTATTCTGTTCATTGACTTGAAGAGACCCTCTTATGAACTCCAGATTGACATAACTCAGTACGAAGTTACATTGAATTTAACTTGATTGCTGTTGATCAGCTTTAGTTTCCATGTATAACTTTGTTGCATCCTCTAGATATTTAGGTGAGATGTATGTCTTTTGTCCCAGGGAGATGAATTCTGGATGCTTTTAAAACTCAATACTTGCTTCCACTTCACCCATCCTTGTGGGCATAAGATAGTATGACAGGCAGCATGATTTTTCACTTGCTCGGTGCTTTAGGTCAAGTACATTGATCTGATTTGCAGGGCCTGGGGCCACTATTGGAGGAATGTGTGCTACTCGCTGTTCTGGTTCATTAGCTGTGAGGTAATTCTCCTTATATTTTTAGGCTACTTTCAAGCTTCTACAGTACAACTGTAACACCACATCTCCACATACACAGAAAAAAGTGCAGCCATAACTCCTATGATAGTGCATCCGGTTATTTGGTTAGCTTTATGATTTACTGTTAAATGGCTTTGATGATTTTCTTATTAGCTTGTAGGTATGGAACAATGCGGGACAATGTGATTAATCTTCAGGTCCTTTTGCCTATCCTCAAGAAAGCTTATTTGCATTGACTTCGCATACAAATAGTAAATTTTTCTTGGTGCTGCAGGTTGTTCTACCAAATGGTGATATTGTCAAGACTGGCTCCCGGGCTCGAAAGAGCGCAGCTGGGTATGTGAGATACCCTCCTGATTCAGTAAAAAGCTTTGCTTTTTTGAAGTGAATCGTAGTTTCACTCCTTGCTTTGCCATAAATGTCTTAAATACATATGGGCATTCACATTTATCTTGCCATCAATGTTGGCAACTTTCTTTACCGTCCACCTTGTTGAATTTCAGATATGACCTTGCTCGTTTGATCATTGGAAGTGAAGGAACTTTGGGGGTAATTACAGAAGTGACTTTGCGACTTCAAAAGCTTCCTTCTCATTCTGTGGTAGGTGTTTTGATTTATTCACTGTCAAAATAATGTTTTACTAACAGTGTATACTGACTTGTATAGACTTGAATGTCAAGAACAACTCAACTTATTGCTGATCTTCAAAATAATAATAATAATAATAATAATAATAATAATAATAATAGTAGTAATAATAATAATAATAATAATAATAATAATAATAATAATAATAATAATAATAATAATAATAATAATAATAATAATTCAACATACTGCTGTGTGTAGGATCTACACCCTTTATGTAGCACATGCATCATTTTGATTAACTTGCTGCTCTGTCTTTGTGGAGAAACACTTTTTGTCATGTTATGACATACAACTGTTTTCTTGCATCTTGGAAAATGGAAATGGCGTTTATTAGTTTGTATGAATAAAATATATTCTGTACTAACCACCTGCCCTTATTAGTTTTTATGAATAAAATATATTCTGTACTAACCACCTGCCCTGTTCTGCACTGGACAATAACATGGTCTGAAACCTTTCTACGTTCCTAAATATGAGTTTTTGTTGGCTTACTGTTCTACGAGATACAACTTTGACCAGTGGTTTTTAATTACAATATGTCTTAGAAAACTATTAAAATATAACATTATGGAAGTACTCTTTATGACAAATCTACCAGTACTATCTACATATGGCTGTTCTTGGCACTTTTACATTAGTCATTATATTTACGGACAGAGGGGGCAATTGATTACTGAACAAGCCATGGTAGTCATATTGTTTTTCTACATCAAATAGCATACCGTATTCCATCTTGAATGTTCAAAGTTCAAACTTCTGAAAGAGTTATGCAAGCACATACATAGAACAATATTTTGTTTATTTGCTTCATCAACTGTTTTTTTTGTACTATCTGTCTCCTTTTCTCTCTCATCATTTTACTGGTGAAGGCACTTCTCCAAAATGCTCTTCTATTCAGGTTGCAATGTGCAATTTTCTAACAATTCAGGATGCCGCTGATGTTGCTATTGCAACAATGCTTTCTGGTATACAGGTTTGTCTTTTTTCCTTTTAATTGTATTTCGTTTCAGTGATCATTTGAAGCTCAGATACAAAATAACTGATCTCATGTGTTTCATATGGAGTGAATGTTCATGTCCTCCATGCTCATGTGTATGAATGTGACATAATTTGATTGTTGCTAGTTAATTGGTCTTGGTCACTGATCATGTCTTTGATATTTCGCTTGGGCTATTGTAAATGCTAGGTTAACTTTAATTGAAATGCTTTGGTAGAACTTATATTTATTTAGGTATGTGAGTAGGAAATCTAGTAAGGTTGTTGCAGGTTACCGTTACTTCTGTTGTTTGCTTGACTAGGTCTCGAGAGTGGAATTGTTGGATGAGGTTCAGATAAGGGCAATAAACAAGGCAAATGATAAAAACTTACCTGAAGTACCGACCTTGATGTTTGAATTCATAGGGACAGGTAACCTAACTTATTAGTTAAACAGTTTATGCTGTAGTATGCATCTATGGTGGCAGTACTGAGTTCTTTCGGGTTTATTTGTTTAAAATTTAAATAAAAGCTGGAATACGAAGAAAGTCTTCAAATAATATCTGGATAATGAGCAAGATCAGATGGAAACGGTCACATAATAATACTCAAGGAGTTGTGCAAATAGCCACCACGGTTCAAAGTTCCCTACATGCAACTCACCAACCACACAAAAAAATTATCTTCACGCTGCTTGCCAGTAATACAAAAGAGAAAATGGGCATAAAAATATCTTAGTTGTAGGCATGTTCTCTGGCTATTTTGGTGCTGTACTTGATAGATTCAGTTCCACAATTTTATATTTTTATCATCAATACTTACACTTTATGCATTTGATTATTGTGTGACAAAAATGGGGGGGAAATGATAACAGAGCTACTGTCCCAGCAATATATTGTTTCGGTACTCTAGGTTATCATTTAGCAAAGGCAAACTCCTGCATTGTAGTTTCTGGTGTGCTAATGCCTCTTGAATTCTCTGTGATAAAATTAGATTTACTTTGTGCACACTACTTTTCTGCCAAGACAACTTTCAGAGCAGTATATCTGAGAAACTTGGAGTGGATATGTAGTCAGGTTTTGTCAGGAAGTGAAATCCATAGCTCGAGCTTGTGGTGTTCCTTATCTTAGGAGGCATAACCAGCATATATCTAGTAATCTACTTATTGTTTTGTGTTGGTCATTCACTTGCTGGGACAATTTTTCTTAAAACCTCTTGTTAGACAACTTCTTAAGCTGCAACCGTTCTTTCAGCTTACATTTCAAGTACCGACTATTTTTCTTTTTCTTTGTTAATATCTTTCCATTGCGAATATCCAGAAGCATATGCACTTGAACAAACACTGTTGGTTCAAAAGATTGCTGCAGAACACCATGGGTCTGATTTTGTTTTTGTAGAGGAGCCGGATGCTAAAGAGGAATTATGGAAGGTCAGTTCATCTGAACTGCTGTACATTTTCTAGTAGCTAATGTATAGATGTTTCTTTGCGCTACATGATCTTACACATGCCATGCAATCACAATATCATACAGTATGACTTTGCATCCACCTGTTTCTGGATAATAGTGGCAGTACTGCAGTACATATGATATTTGTGTTAGATGTGTATTACATAACTGTGTATTTACCCCATTGTATAAGGGGTTTCTTGCATATACGCCACCTGTACATGTATATATATTGGCCCTTTGACCACATGAGGAATACAAGCGTTATTCCAACATGGTATCAGAGCGCAGGTTTCATCATACCTAGGGTTTCTTCGTACCTAGGGTTTTGCCTGTTGCGCTTGCCTATTCTTTTCCACCGCTCGTTTGCTTCGCGTCGCTGTTGCCGTCGGCCGCCGTCTTCGCGCGTGCTGGAAGGGCCGTCGCTGACTTTGCTGCCGCCGGTTTGTCGCATCCAGATCCGGATCGATCTGGATCTACGCCCGTACCCGCCGCTCCGCACTCTGGCTCCACCGGCGCCGCTCAGGAGATCCTCACCCGCTCCAAATCGCCCCGCCGGTCTCCGCCCCGCCGGCCACCGCCCGGCCTTCACCCCGCCGGCTCCCGCTCTGCCGGCCTCCACCCCGCTGGCCGCCGCCCGGCCTTCGCCCCGCTGGTCTCCGCCTCCGCCCGGCCTTCGCCCCGCTGGCTTCCGCTCCGCCGGCCGGCGCCTGGTCTTCGCCCCCGCTCGCGGTCGCTGCCGCTGGCGTCGCGGCCCGCCGCTGCTCGTTCTGCCCTAGCCGAGGCCCTCTGCTTCGGCGCGTTTAGGTGTGTGCATCGGTCGGTTTTGTAAACCGACCGGTCGGTCGGTCAGCCGGTCAGCTTGACAAAAAAAAGCAAAAAAAAAAAAAAAGAAAAAAAAGCAAAAAAGAAAAAAAATGTCTTCTTTTACAGGCACCGTTTCTGTTCCTCGCTGCCCGGTGATCTTCGATGGTCTCAATTATCGGGATTGGTTTCAGCACATGCGCATCCACATGCGTGGTCAGCGCCTTTGGGAGTTTCTTACGGGCGAGTTGCCTTGCCCGTCTCGTCCTACTCCACCTGTTGAGCCCGTCCTCCCGAAGGATGCCTCCGAAGACGCTCGTACAAAGGCTTTTGAGACTTTTGAGGATGCCATGGAGACTTTTCAGACTCAGTATGTTGCTTACAAGACATGGATTGATGAAGATGCTCGTGCCTCTGCTATTTTGGTTGCTAGCATGGAGGTGCATCTCACTGGTGATGTTGTTGGACTGACTTCCGCACATGCGATGTGGACACATCTACGCAGCCGCTATGAGCCTTCTGGTGATTCTTTATACCTTTCTGTTGTGCGACAGGAGCAGTCGTTACAGCAGGGAGATACCACTGTGGATGAGTTCTATGCTCAGTTGTCTGCGATATGGCGTCAGATCGACTCTTTGGGGCCAGATGTTTGCCGCACCTGTCAGTGTTGTCAGCGTCAGCAGTCTCATATGGAGCTTCGCCGCATCTATGACTTTTTGACACGTCTTCGGTCTGAGTTTGAGCAGACTCGTGCTCAGTTGCTGGCTCGTCATCCTCGTGTGACTTTGTTGGAGGCCCTTGCAGCTGTTCGTACTGAGGAGATTCGACTTCGTGGAGCGGGTCTGCTATCATCATCATCATCATCATCACTTCCTTCAGTTTTGGTGGCTTCTTCGGCTTCTACACCTGCTGTGCCTTTGCCTCCATCAGCTGTGCCTCCACCAGTGACAGCTGCTGTTGGTAAGGGCCTTCACTGCACCTATTGCAACAAGGATGGACATGTGGAACAGTTTTGCTACAAGAAGAAGAAGGATCTTCCTCGTGGTGCTCGTCCTCCGCGGGGCACTGGAGGTTCCTCCTCTCAGCCGAGTTCTGGTATCCCTGACACTTAGCAGCTTCTCACATTGCTAGGCCGCATGGTTGCTTCTGCATCGTCTGGTTCTGCTGGTTCTGTTGCTCCGTCTTCCGGTGAGAGACCACCTTCTACTTCTTCCTCCTCAGGTACATCACCTTGGATTCTTGATTCTGGTGCTTCTTTTCATATGACATCTGATTCCACCTGTCTTACTTCCATTAGTCCTTTAGCTACTCCTATCACTGTCCACACAGCAGATGGTACCTCTCTTTCTGTCACAGGACGAGGCACTCTTTCAAATTCCTCTTTTCATGTTCCTGCTGTGTCTCATGTTCCAAAACTAACCATGCAGCTCATATCAGCTGGCCAGCTCACTGATCATGGTTGTCGTGTTATTTTCGATTCTGACTCTAATGTTCAGGATCGTCGCACGGGGACTCTGGTTGGTACTGGCCCTCGCCGCCGTGACTCCCAACGGCTTTGGGAGCTTGACTGGCTTCGCCTTCCTTCTGCTGCCCCAGTCAGTCTTCTCGCCTCCACTTCTGCAGCTGCTGCAGCCTCCACCGCTTCGTTTGCTCAGTGGCATCATCTCTTAGGACATCTTTGTGGTTCCCGCATGGCTTCTTTACTTCGTCGAGGTCTTTTAGGGTCTGTGTCTGGTGATGCTTCTCTACATTGTCAGGGTGTTGTGGATGCTTTTGTGGGCAAAGTATATACACGCCGTAACAAGAAGATAGCATCCACAACAGAGGGATAAAAAGACAAGAAGATAAGGTTGTTAGAGAGTTTGTTAGGCTGCAGAGTTTAGTTACAAAGAGGACAGAGTATTGGGTGTTAATGAGCTGGCCTATTGGCAATATATATGTAATCCCTTGGTTGAGAAAGTAATCAGAAGAGAAAAGAAAGTTCTAAGCCCCAACTACCATAACATCTTTGGTATCAGAGCCCCTTTTCTTTTCCCCACCCGCAGCGTTCGTACACTACCATCAGCGCACGGATTCGTCTTCCCCTTCAGAACTCCCCTCCGCTGCTTCTTCCCCACTCGCTCCTCTTTCCCTTCGCCTCCCACCCACCACCCTCCTTCAGAGTCTTCTTCCTCCGCGGCTCCGCCGCTCCTTTCCCACTCGCCCACCCACCACCCCCTTCAGACTCCTCGCCAGTCTCCCGTGTGCGCCTTGCTAATGGCTTCTCCTCTCTCTGCCGCCGACTTCAAAACAACCATGGAGAAGCTCTTCGGTGAGATCCAATCGGTCAAAGAGGATCTCGCGACGCACAAGAACGACCAGAGCCGCCTCTGGGTCGCCGTCAATCGCCTCCAGACCACCCAGCTCGAGCTCAGCGACGTCTCCGACAAGGGCAAGGCGAAGCTCGAGTCCGAGGTTTCGTCGTCGCCTCCTCTTCCCTACCAATCCTCCCACAAGCTGCGCTTCCCGCGCTACGACGGCACCACCGACCCCATCGTTTGGTTGCACAAAGCGGAGCAGTTCTTCCGTGCCCATCGCACGCCGGAGGAAGAGAGGGTCTGGCTCGCCTCCTTCTACATGGAGGGCGCGGCCCAAGATTGGTACTACCGCTTGGAGCAGAACCGCGGCGTACCAACCTGGCCTCAGCTCCTCGACAGGGTGCAGCGCCGATTCGGGCCACCCGTTCGGAGCAACGCGCTTGGCGCCCTCATGAAGCTCCGCCGCACAGGAACTGTCGCGGAATACCAGGAGCGCTTCCTCCCCCTTCTGGCTCGCTGCAAGAACGTCTCCGAGCAACAGCAGATCGACATCTTCACCACCGGACTGCGGAATCCCCTCCAGACCGACGTTGAGCTCCAAAGCCCGGAGACACTTGACGATGCCATGGCGCTGGCACGGGCTTTTGAGCGTCGCCTGGAGATTGAGGATGAAGATGATCCGGGCATCACCCGCGTGCCTCCGCGCTCGATCCCGTCACATCGTGCGGCGGTACTGGCGATAACAGCCTCGCCGCGCACGGCCGCCCCGGTTGCTCGGACATCTTTTCCGACCCCTCCGGCTCCGGTTAAAGGCGCACCGTCGGCGGGTACCCGCTTCAAACGACTCACGCCCCAAGAGATTGCACAGCGACGGGCGGACGGACTCTGCTTCAACTGCCCGGAGAAGTTTTCTCGAGAGCACCTCCAGAAGTGTACGATGAAAGGGCTCTACCTGATGGAGTTGGACGACAGCGCACCTGTGGAGGGCCCCGAGGACGAGGATGCGATTTCTGACGACGATGTCAGGATCTCCCTCCATGCCCTTACCGGCATCAAGGAGGGGGACACGATGCACCTATCGGCTTCCGTCGTCGCGTCACAGTTGCGCGCCCTCGTCGACTCCGGCTCCACCCACTCGTTCGTGGCCTCCGCCACGGCAACTCGCCTCGGCCTTACACCAGAGCCGCGTCCGGGCCTCATGGTGGGAGTCGCGAATGGCGACCGGGTGCCGTCATCAGGCGTCTGCAAGCAGGTCCCGGTTACCATCGACAAGGAGCAGTTCCTCATTGATCTTTACGTCCTGCCACTTGAAGATTACGAGCTTGTTCTGGGTTGCCAATGGCTGAAGACGCTGGGGCTTATACTGTGGGACTTCGGGCGACATACCATGTCCTTTTGGCGGCATGATCACCTTGTCAAGTGGCGCAGTTTGGAGGCTTCCTCACCGCCAAAGCTTCGCGCCATGAATAGGCCGGACTTGCTATCCCTCTTGCTAGCTGAGTTCGCGGATCTGTTTGAAGCCCCTTCTGGTCTTCCGCCTCAGCGCCATTTGGACCACCGTATCAACCTTCTTCTAGACACCACCAATTGCGGTGCGCCCATACCGCTATCCACAGTTGCTCAAGGATGAAATTGAGCGACAGTGCGCTGACATGCTGAAACAGGGTATCATCCGCCCGAGTACATCGGCGTTTTCTTCACCGGTGCTCCTGGTCCGCAAAAAGGATGCTAGTTGGCGTTTCTGTGTCGACTATCGGGCCCTCAACGCCAAGACAGTTCGAGACGTCTTTCCCATCCCCGTCGTCGACGAGCTCCTGGACGAACTAAAGGGGGCTTCCTTCTTCACCAAATTGGACCTCCGGAGCGGCTATCACCAGATCCGCATGTTCCCTGATGACATCGCCAAGACGGCCTTCCGAACTCATCACGGTCACTTTGAGTTCGTGGTAATGTCCTTCGGGCTGACCAACGCACCTTCGACATTTCAAGCCATGATGAACGAAGTGCTGAGGACATTCCTTCGCCGCTCGGTCCTCGTCTTTTTCGATGATATTTTGATCTACAGCCCATCATGGTCGGAGCACCTTCAGCATGTCCGCGCCGTCTTCTCAGTGCTGCGTGCCCACAACCTCTTTCTGAAGCGCTCCAAATGTACTTTTGCGGAACGCAGTGTGGCGTACCTCGGCCACATCATCTCGGCGGACGGCGTCGCCATGGATCCTACCAAGGTGGAAGCCGTTCAACACTGGCCTCAGCCGCGCAAACTGCGCGCACTTCGTGGTTTCCTCGGCCTCACCGGATACTACCGGCGCTTCATCCACAACTACGGCGTCATCGCTACCCCCCTGACGTCTCTACTCAAGAAGGATGCATTTCACTGGTCTCCAGCAGCGACTGACGCTTTCGACGCCCTCAAGACCGCCTTGACCACAGGGCCAGTCCTCCAGCTTCCGGACTTCGCCACCGCCTTCATCGTTGAGTGCGACGCGTCTGGCTCTGGCGCGGTATTGCATCAGGGCGCCGGCCCGATGGCTTTCTTCAGCCGCGCGGTCGCTCCCCAGCACGCCAAGCTAGCCGCCTACGAGCGGGAACTCATCGGCCTTGTCAAGGCAGTACGCCATTGGAGGCCATACCTCTGGGCAAGACCATTCACGGTGCGTACTGACCACTACGCCTTGAAGTTCTTGCTGGATCAACGACTCTCCACCATTCCCCAACACACCTGGGTCAGTCGCCTCTTCGGCTACGACTTCAAGGAAAAGAAAGTTCTAAGCCCCAACTACCATAACACAGGGTTGTAAGCTTGGCGAACAGCTGCAACTCCCTTATCCTTCTAGTGAGTCAGTGTCTCAGCGTCCTTTTGACCTTGTTCATTCTGATGTATGGGGACCAGCTCCTTTTGTTTCGAAAGGAGGTCATAGATATTATATCATTTTTATTGATGATTTTTCTCGTCATACATGGATATATTTTATGTCATCTCGTAGTGAGGTTTTATCTATCTACAAGACCTTTGCCACCATGATTTGCACTCAGTTTGACTCCTATTCGTGTTTTTCGCGCTGATTCCGCTGGAGAATACTTGTCGGGAGTCCTTCGTGGCTTTCTTGCTGAGCAGGGCACTCTCTCTCAGTTTTCTTGTCCAGGTGCTCATGCTCAGAATGGTGTGGCTGAGCGCAAGCATCGTCATCTTCTTGAGACAGCTCGTGCTCTCATGATTGCTTCTGCTGTTCCACCACATTTTTGGGCTGAGGTTGTTTCTACTGCCACTTTCTTGATCAACGTTCAGCCCTCCTCTGCTCTGCAGGGTGGGATTCCAGTTGAGCGTCTCTGTGGCCAGACTCCTGATTATTCCAGACTTCGCCTCTTTGGGTGTGTGTGCTATGTTCTTCTTGCACCTCGTGAGCGCACCAAACTGACTGCTCAGTCAGTTGAGTGTGTTTTTCTGGGCTACAGTGCTGAGCACAAAGGATATCGTTGTTGGGATCTGTTGGCCGACGGATGCGGATTTCTCGGGATGTTACTTTTGATGAGTCTCGTCCTTTCTATCCTCGTCCGTCTCCTTCCTCTACTTCAACATCTGTCGGTGAGCCGCTTTCATTTCTGACTTTTCCTTCCAGTCCCATAGTCACCACTCCACCACAGCCTTTGGTTTCTCCGGTACCTCCACCGTCAGCACCTTCTTCATCACCGACATCCTCTCCCGAGGCTGCTCTTGATCTTGTTCCTTCTTATCCTCTCTACTATACTCGTCGCCCGCGAGTTGAGTTTCCTTCTGATATGCCCTCTCCTTCTGACGGGTCATCTCCTTCTGTTACTCCTCGTTATAGTCTTCGCGATCGCCAGTCTATTCGGCCTCCTGAGCGTTTTGGTTTTGCTGCCGCAGCTCTTGCTGAACCGACTTCTTATCGTGATGCTGTTGTTCATCAGGAGTGGCAGCATGCGATGGCGGAGGAGATTGCTGCCCTTGAGCGTACTGGCACGTGGGATCTTGTTCCTCTTCCTGCGCGTGTTACTCCTATCACGTGTAAGTGGGTCTATAAGGTTAAGACTCGCTCTGATGGTTGTCTTGAGCGTTACAAGGCTCGTCTTGTCGCGCGTGGTTTCCAGCAGGAGCATGGCCGTGACTATGATGAGACTTTTGCTCCTGTCGCTCACATGACCACCGTTCGCACTCTTCTTGCTGTGGCCTCTGTTCGACAGTGGTCTATCTCTCAGTTGGACGTCAAGAATGCCTTTCTCAATGGCGAGTTGCGTGAGGAGGTCTACATGCAGCCACCCCCTGGGTATTCTGTTCCTGAGGGTATGGTTTGTCGTCTTCGCCGATCTCTCTATGGCCTCAAGCAAGCTCCTCGTGCCTGGTTTGATCGTTTCTCCTCTGTTGTCACTGCAGCTGGTTTTTAGGCGAGTGCTCATGATCCTGCTCTTTTAATCCACACTTCATCTCGGGGTCGGACGCTTCTCCTTTTGTATGTTGATGATATGATCATTACTGGCGATGATCCTCAGTATATCACTTTCGTCAAGGAGCGGCTTCATGATCAGTTTCTTATGTCTGACCTAGGTTCTCTTCGCTACTTTCTTGGGATTGAGGTTATTTCTACTCCTGATGGTTTCTATCTGTCCCAAGAAAAGTACATCCAGGATCTTCTTGATCGTGCCTCTCTTACTGATCAGCGGACAGCTGAGACTCCTATGGAGCTTAATGTTCACCTTCGTCCCACGGATGGTGAGCCTCTTGCTGATCCTACTCGCTATCGTCATCTTGTTGGGAGTCTTGTTTATCTTGGTGTCACTCGTCCTGACATTTCGTACCCTGTGCATATCTTGAGTCAGTTTGTTTCAGCTCCCACTCAGCTCCACTATAGTCATCTTCGTGTTCTACGATATCTTCGTGGAACTATCTCTCGTCGTCTCTTTTTCCCTCGCTCCAGCTCTTTACAACTCCAGGCATATTCTGATGCCACCTGGGCTAGTGATCCCTCTGATCGCCGGTCTCTCTCTGCTTATTGTGTTTTTCTTGGTGGTTCTCTCATTGCTTGGAAGACTAAGAAGCAGACATCAGTTTCTCGTTCGAGTGCTGAGGCTGAGTTGCGAGCTATGGCTTTGTTGATTGCGGAGGTTACTTGGCTACGGTGGTTACTTGAGGATTTTGGTGTTTCTGTTTCTGCACCGACTCCTCTTTTGTCTGACAGTACATGTGCTATTAGCATTGCTATAGATCCGGTGAAGCATGAGCTTACAAAGCATATTGGTGTTGATGCTTCCTACATGAGGACACAGGTGCAAGACCAGATTGTTGCTCTTCAGTATGTGCCTTTCGAGATTCAGTTGGCAGATTTCTTCACAAAGGCACAAACCAGGGCTCAGCACAGTTTTCATCTCTCCAAACTTCATGTTGTTGATCCACCATAAGTTTGAGGGGGGTGTTAGATGTGTATTACATAACTGTGTATTTACCCCATTGTATAAGGGGTTTCTTGCATATATGCCACCTGTACATGTATATATATTGGCCCTTTGACCACATGAGGAATACAAGCATTATTCCAACAATTTGTTCTTGAAACATATTTGTAATGGCCTTTTAATCCTTTATGTGCAGATCAGGAAGGAGGCCCTTTGGGCTGGTTTTGCAATGAAACCTGATCACGAAGCTATGATAACGGTTTGTTTCCTTACAGCTGCACAATACATATTGATATCATCATCATCAAATGTTTGTTGTGTAGACTAGTTTGTTAAGGAGATAGAGTTGTATTAGGATATAGAGTTTGTATTCTATTCCATATATGCCTTATCTCTATGTGGCATATCCTCTTGTACTCTCCTATATATATGGCCCTTTAGGTCTCATATCAACATGCACAATATTCATAACCTGGTATCAGAGCTTAGGTTGAAACCATAACCTTGATATATTCCCAATCTACTTCCGCATCTGCTGCCCTCGGGAGGAGCGATCTTCGCTCCCGGGGGCGGCCATCTCTTCCCGGCCGCCGGCGCTGCCGCATGTCGTCATCTCCCGGCCACCGTCGCCCCTGCAGTTGCCCGTCGCGATTTCTTCTTAGGCCGCCGCCTCTGCAGCCGCCCGTCAGCCTCTGCAGCCGCCCGTCGCGGCTTCTTCGGCCCCTGCAGCATCGTCAGATCCGGCGCCGCCTGGGGGAGCGCGCGCCTCCTCTGCCGTCGCCTGGGGAAGCCGCTGCATCGCCTCGCCTCGTCACATCCGGCGCCGCCTGGGGGAGCGCGCCTAGCCTCGCCTCGTCAGATCCGGCGCGATCTTCCTTTAAGCGCATCGCGTGTTCCGCTCGCAAGGCGGCTTCTTCGGTCGCTGTCTTTGCGTCGCGGCTCGGCCGTCATCCGCCCGTTGCGGTTCGGCAGCCGTCCGTCCCGCGCCCGTCGCGGTTCGGCCGCCGTCCGTCCCGCCTCGCCGCCTTCAGCCGCCGCCGGATCCCGTCGCCGCGGCCGCTCCCGTGGCCGCCGCCGCCGCCGGATCTCGCCGCCACTCGGCCCCGGGGAGCCGCCTTCCTTCAGGCGCCGCCTCCCGCGAGAGAGACGGGAGGGCGAGTGAGGGAGCGCTGCGCTTGCGCGTGGAGAGTGAGGGGAGGGGGTGCGAAGCGCGTGCGCAGGGGAGGGTAGTGTGAACCGTGAAGAGAGGGGAGAGTTATGAAGGGAAAAAAGTTTTCTGCTGCTGATTTCTTTAATTAGTCTTTAGTTATTTTTCGTGAGTCTTTTGTTGCGTCCATCCAAATCCGTAGTTTTTATTTGTTCGTTCAAACCGTGTGAGTCCACAAATTTCTTGTCAGTCATAGAAGTGTAGGAATTTTATTTTGCATGGCAGCCGCCGCCGCTCTACTCTCTGAGCCGCGTGCAGATCGTAGAAGTCGTTATGATGCCGCTGCTTTTCTTTGAGCCACCGCCCCGAGTTTCTAAAGCCGCCGCGCTTCTTTTGCACCGCGCCTCAGTTGCGCTTCTTGTGCACTGCGCCGCCGTTATCTCGGGTTTCGATCTGCGCCGTCATGCTTCTATCTATTCCTCTTTGGCTTGATTTGACAGTTTATTCAAAGGCTGCACGCAACGACGACATCATCAAGACTCGGACTTCGGATTTTTTCTTGTTTTAGTGTTAACTCTTTTTTCAAATGTAATGCTATTGCATACGCCTTGCATTTGAGGGGGGTGTTAAGGAGATAGAGTTGTATTAGGATATAGAGTTTGTATTCTATTCCATATATGCCTTATCTCTATGTGGCATATCCTCTTGTACTTTCCTATATATATGGCCCTTTAGGTCTCATATCAACATGCACAATATTTATAGCATAGTTAACCTACTCTTGTGTTGCACATTATATGCCTTCATGTTTTTTGTAATCTTTCTCTTCATAAATAGGGAGGGGGGGGGGGGATGTGATCTCAAAATAAGCGCCGCATTCGAGTTAGAGGGTAGTTAGCAATCATGTAACCATAATTTTTTGTCTCATATGCATACATAGATCATCCAAATGTCATTGTGGTCACCATACCTTATGAGCTGCCAATTTTCAGTGGATGAACTGCAAACCTTCTAATACCACCCTACGTGTTGTTCATGCAGGATGTTTGTGTTCCTTTGTCTAGACTTGCAGAATGCATATCTGTATCAAAGCAACAGCTTGATGCATCATCATTGACTTGGTACACATTCTCTCTTATGTAAATATATTCTACCTAGCTCTGTTCTCATTTGTAGCTAATACAAGACATGACATTGTCCTACTGTACCTCCAGTAAGCTATCCTTTTTATCGTTCATGCAGTCCTTATTTCTGATTATATATGTTTCCAGTTTGGTTATTGCTCATGCTGGTGATGGAAATTTCCACACAATTATCCTATTTGACCCTAGTCAGGAAGATCAAAGACGAGAAGCAGAGTGGCTAAACCATTTCATGGTTCATACTGCTCTTTCTATGGAAGGTACAAACAAAAAGCTAAGCCAAAGCAACATGTAAAAGCAATAGTCTACACCCTCTCATCTATAACTAAGATTATTAAACAAGTGATCCACTAAGCAAAGCAAGAATATAGACTATGCAGTCCACTTGCTTTTTTCTAATGGAATATATGGCCCACTTTCTCATACAGATCGCTGTCATGAACTAAAGAACCGGCTGTCTGATTTACGAGTATTCACATTTTTAGATAGCAACCATAACATACGCAAGTTCAGTTTCTGTTTTTGTCCCTTAGCATGGATTTCATCACTGCATCAAATTAAACTGCTTGAAAAGATTAATGGTGACTATGATACTGAACAGGTACATGCACTGGAGAGCACGGTGTCGGTACAGGGAAAATGAAGGCAAGTATCTGTCACCTGATTATTATTTCTGTTGCCAGATGCAAAAGTTGGTTCTTTTGCTGATAATTTCCCTGAAGTGGTGGCATGAGAACAGCCAACCACCAACCATTCCATTAAGATAGGAATGCGGTGTTACAGATATTACGTGATCGACCACGTAGGCATCTAGTTTATATGGGTAATTGTGCTCGTAATTATTGGAGCCTAGGTTTCTAGGAAAATTATTGGAACCTGGGTTCCAGAAATCTGTATCAGAGATGCACTTGGTCAATCAAGTATAAGCCATTGGTTTTCATCCAGGCACCAGC
This sequence comes from Dendrocalamus latiflorus, assembly GCA_017311315.1. Lineage (NCBI taxonomy): Eukaryota > Viridiplantae > Streptophyta > Magnoliopsida > Poales > Poaceae > Dendrocalamus > Dendrocalamus latiflorus. Next base: position 3,693,548 of record CM029630.1, on the reverse strand, counting down.
TGCACTTGGTTTAGAATTGGTTAGTCTTGAACTTCAAACTTGGTGAAGTTTTGTCTTGCAGCCTAGCTTGCTTGAAATGGCTGGTATTGAAAAATTTTACGTTTATTTGTCCAAATATATAACATTAATGTCATAATGTAGTTGCAAAAGTAATTACAAACTTGGTTAAGAACTTAAGATCATTCAAAGTCCTCTATTAGCGAACTCTTCACTTCATATCTGCAAAATATGGGCTCCTGGGTTATGTTTCCAGACTTCCAGACGAGTTGGCTACTCATTGGCAATTAACGGTCCGGTTGATGTGCTTCCGCACCTTGGTAGGAACCTTCAACCTTGCACCGATGAATTACTAGTTACTACTTACCAGTACATTTATCATGGTTGAAAATGGCTACAAATCTCATCCGATATAGAGCGTACTTTTTAAAGTTAAGTTTTCCTTGTCTCCTATTGCAAACCTGATAGTTATCAAGTTGTAATTTGCTCTGAATTTCCGCATGAGGCGTATTATTGATGGCATATATATTCCTTGCACTGACAGTACCTAGAGAAGGAGCTGGGCATCGAGTCACTAAGGACCATGAAAAGAATAAAGGCTGCGTTGGATCCCAACAACATCATGAATCCAGGGAAGCTGATCCCACCGCATGTCTGCATATGACGCCCCAAGTGACTGCCTGATTCGAGGGCTTGGTGGTTCAAGCTAAGGCATGTGGAGGGTGTCGCCAACAGAATGCACGCAAGTTGTCAACTGCTCGGAACTGCTATGCACGTGTTACAGGGAAATCACACATGAACATCTGTCAGAACTGTATAAAGAGCCAAACTGGCTTGGGTGGGCCGAAACGAGTGTGCCGCTCGGTCTCAAGGCATGAGGGGCAAAAATGGCATTACGAAAATACGAAACGAACGGAAACTAACAGACTGCTAAATTCCGAAGCGAGGTGAATTTTTGAGTGGTAATTTTCGGAACGGGGTTCTTTTGGTGGTATTTTTCGAAAGAGGTCAACTTTCAGTGCTACAGAACAAATTTTCCCAAAGAAAAATGGCCTAAGCTCCTCTGTCTTCTCCAACGTCAGCTCCTGGGACTTTGTAGTAAGTGTAGCCATGTTTGTTTCCAGATTCTGAGGGATTTGTGAGCAAGGGTGAGCACAAGCAATAGTGCTCCACGAGTCAATACACAGAATGCAATATTTATATATGCGAGGTTTAACAAGGTAGGCTCGGCTTCTTTTATTTACTCAAAGCAACATTTGAAACTACAATAATTAGAAATCCCTATGACCTAGCATTTTAACCAAACCATATTTTCTTAAAGAGAATGAACGTGTTCAATATTAATAATGGTGTCGGTTCCATCCAACTATTACATAGTTCCATCCACTATATGCTAGGTTTTTTATTACTAGGGTTACATCTTCGCAATTATCAACACTGGATTACATCCACCCAAGGAAAAACAAATTTAGGGTTATATCCGCACGACAATTTTTTATCCCACCAATAAATGTTTTTGAAATAGATACTAACTCGAATAGTTTCCATGCCCGCCCTTGCTTGTGGGCATGACTATTTGAATGTTTATACTCTATAGAGATTGTACGCTTTACCCACAAGAGATAATCAACTTGTTATATTTCACATATTTCCTTGGACATGTGAATCAAGAAGATCACCGTAAGGCTTTTACAATGCATATCCCAGTGTAAGTTACACCCATTAAGGTTTCATTTGAGGGTGGTTACGATCACCATACCCAAACCCCCTCTTGCGCCACACAACGGGTTACACCAGCGATACAATCTGTGTCCACGATGGCTAAATCTAGTGATACGACTCGTGGGTCACTCCAATGGCGCAACTTGCACTGGTGGTTACAAATTATTTAGCCAGGTGAACACTATTATAAACTTGTAATTGCACTATTTTATATTGGAAGGTCATCACATGATTAAGTCCTTAAGTTATTTGGGCAGTACATACCACATACCAAAATTCCGTGCTACATCCACACCAACCATCATACCATCTGCCCAAATATAGTAACTGCAAGTTTTAGGGTTTTGAGAGGCACAAATCTAAGTTATCTAAAATAAAATAGTCATTTCCCATCCAACAATTACCCAATTCAAGTTTCGTGATTAAAGGTTGATGATTAGGGCAAATTAGTGCCCTGGTACTTAAGCAACACTACCATGACGCCTAAGTACAACCTATAGCTAGTAAAGTTACCATTAAGTTTCTAGGGTGACAAGATTTAGGTGATTTAGAAATATACTATGAATTGACTAAACCCTAAACCATACTAGATGTAAAATAATCTTCTCTCTACATCAAGCTAGCTAAATCTAAACAATCTTCAATTCTCTATTTACCAAAATCTAGATTTAAATTAAATGCAATTAGGAACAAATTACTAACCATAGGTAGTTAAGGACTTAGTAGATCTACAATTACTCTTGTCAAATAGTCTCCTTTCACCAAATGGCTTCAAAGCCCCATCTCCAGCTTAAAGCAGTAGCATAGATCTGGAATTTAAGACAGAGATTTGACAGGCCTGAGCGCAATTAATATAGTGGTATTATAACAGACGGTTTTAATACAAATCGTCTGTGACTATGATAACTTAATTATCACAGACGGTTTTTAATACAAATTGTCTGTGAAATATCACAGACGGTTCAAAGAAAAAACCATATGTGATATTTGATTTTATCACAGATGATTCTTGTGAATAATCCTCTGTGATACTTTACAGACGGTTTTCACCATGAATCGTCTATGATATTACCTCTTCACAGATGGTTTTTAGCGCTGGCATCAACACAGACGGTCTCTAAACTAAAACCATCTGTGATTGTATTTAATACCGATGGTTTTGGATTACTGTCTGTGATGTGGCATCTAGTATTTGGCTTTTTGTAGTAGTGAAGACTCAGTTGTATAAGCCCATGTTCGCATGTTTATTTTTTTATGCTACTCTGTTTGTTTATTTGTGTATGGATTAGATACAATATTGTAATGTGTGTGTGCTAGCCACTGATCATGGGACTAGCACAGTAAACACATATAGTTCGAAATTAATTTTTGGGTCTGACATTTACCCACAGTACCAACATGTTAGTACTAGAACTACCAAATTTGATATTTCATGGATCTATCATATGGAGTTAGCAGCAATAAAACAAATATTTCTACAAGTTCAGTTCTCTTTTGCTTTAACTTCAGATATTTAGACATCATCGCACCAGAGAAGTGCCTACCTTAGTGTTGTAGTCTAATATATAGATGTTGATTACAGGCTAAACAAGAGAGTCCTAGGGTTTAAGTTAATTGACAAATCACATATGAGAGAGGCCATTGCTGAGCGCATACTAGACATAATTGATGATCTTAAGATAGATAATAAGATTATTTCTATCTAGGGTTTAAGTTAATTGACAAATCACATATGAGAGAGGCCATTGCTGAGCGCATACTAGACATAATTGATGATCTTAAGATAGATAATAAGATTATTTCTATTACTCTTGATAACACATTAGTGAATATAATGGCTATGAACATTCTCACTCCAAGGTTACAAACATTTATTGGTTGGTATGTTCTCCACTAGATATGCATATGTCATATCTTGAGCCTCGTTGTGTAAGATGGTATGCAAGTGATTGGCGAATTTGAGGTGGAACTCGACATACATCATGATGAAGAAAGTACATGGGTATGAACATATTATATCTATCTTTGTCAATGCTAACACTCAGAATAATGAATTGTTAGTTACTAATTCAGATTGGTAAATTACTAACTATTTTTTAGAGTTTTCAAGACCATTTTATAAAGCAACTACGGTTCTATACTATGCTTACTACCCTACCTCTTACTTAGTTATCAATTTTATTTGGCTAATTACAAACAATTTTCCTAAAATCTACGGTGTCGCTATTTAGGCCATGTTGTTGTAGCAATGGAGAAATTTTTTGTTAAATATTTCAGAACTATTTCATACCTATATTACTTTGCTATCATTTTTTATCCTACAAAAATGTTAGCAGACTTGTAAATTAGTATGGAGGGAATAGGTAAATGCATCGGTCTTGATTTCTCTAAAGCTTTCAAACATGTCAAAAAAGAGCTTTTTCATGTTTTCGCTTGTATCATGACAAGCTGAGAAGCTGTGCGAGTTTAGAGGCCTCACAGTATGTACAACAGGTCAAGATAAGCTTGGTATCCAACTTGTGAAAGAAGCTAAAGGGCAAGCCTAATTCTTTATCCTCTTAGTCTCAGATGCCCCCAAGTGGAATTATGTCTTAGAGCTAAACCACTACCTAGAATATGATTTTGCAAACACGGATCCTGATCTTGCTGGCGGAGGCAAGATAGATTTGCTCAAGTGATGGAAGAACAAAAGATGATATTTCTTATGTTGTACCATTTCGCACAAGATGCTCTACTAGTTCATGTATCCATTGTCTCTTCGGAAGTGATGTTTAGCATAGTAGGAAGAATAATTGAAAAAAGGAGGTCATCCCTTATGTCCAAGATGGTGGAGGCAATCACCTACGTCAAGGACTAGAAATTGGCAAAATAGCAAGAGCAGCATCAACTAGATGATCTCGAGATCATGCGGGTGTATGCTGCCCCAAAACACATAAACAACCTCGACATTGAGTAGATAGTATGTATGCATGTTGTTATTGTACTCTTTTATTTATAGGGGAACCCTACTCTAGGGGTTTTCAACAAGGCAGTAATATTACATCTGTAAAATATCAAGAAAATTTCAGTTTTTCCTCCAAATATTTATGTGTCCATATTTTTATGCAATTACTTAATTTCAACTTTTTCTCTTCTTTTCCCTTTCCCCCTCCTCTTTTGTCTTTTCCCCTCCTTTTCCCTTTTCCCTCCCTTTTTCCCTCTCCTTTTCTTTTTCCCACTTCTCTCTCATCTCCTTTTCTTTTCCTGGGTTGGTGTGTCCTTTCTTTTTCTCTCCTCATGGCCTTGCCTTCCTCCTCCATAGCTGACGGCGCGACGCTCGCCTATCGGCACCGCCACCCTCTGGATTCGATCGCTTGGGTCCAGATCCCATCTCTGTCCAGCGCCCACCACTCGTCCTCAACGTTGCCTCTGGCTCCAAGTCGCCGGCTATGGGTTTCAGGTAGGCAAGTGGCGGCGGTGGCCAAAGTGGCGCATGCGGGAGGATGGGAGTCAATGGGCCGTCCCTTGCCTTTCTCCTCCACTACCAGGGCCATACTTCCCTGGCTCTCCCATCCTCATCCTCCACCGCCGACGCTCGCCTACCAGCGCCACCGCCCTCTGAATCTGACCGCCCGGATCTAGATCTCGTTGTCGTCCACCGCCCACCGCTTGTCCTCCACGTCCCCTCCAACTCCATGTCGCCAGCTACAGGTCCGAGGCAGGGGCAAGCGGCAGCAGTGGCTAAGGTGGCTCATGTGGGAGGATGGGAGTCCACAGGCCGCCCCTCACCTTCCTCCACCACCGGAGCCGCACCTCCTTGGCTCCTCCATCCTCATCCTCCAGCGCCAAAGCTCACATATAGGCACTACCGCCCTTTGGATTCAGCCACCTGGGTCCAAATCCAGTTGCCTTCCATCGCCCACCACTCGTCCTTAACACCGCCTTCGGCTCCCCATCAACGATAACAGGTCCGAGGTGGGTAAGTGATGGCGGTGGGCGAAGGCGGGCAAGTATTGTGGATGTCTACATGCTACACTGAAGATTCAATTGTTCACTTCATTAAAAATGCGGAGAGAGCAGATGCATGGATGCATATTGCCCCCCCCCCAAGAAATATTTCTGCACTTAGGAACTTAAACTTTTATCAGTTTTGCTATTGCACAGGCGACTGAAATTTTTTTATGTTTCAGTCACCTGAAATTGCACTCTCAATAAACTAAAATTGCAGCCCCCCTCAAAAAAACAGCTACAACTTTAGGTGATTCAGAGTGCAACTTCAGGTGACCTGAAATTGCACTCTCAATCAACTAAAATTGCAGCCCCCCTCAAAAAAAACATGTGCAACTTCAGGTGATTCAAAGTGCAACTTCAGGTGACCTGAAATTGCACTCTCAATCAACTAAAATTGCAGCCCCCCTCCAAAAAAACATGTGCAACTTCAGGTGATTCAAAGTGCAACTTTAGGTGACTGAAAGATAAAAAAATTTCAGTCGCCTGTGCAATAGTCTATCCCAACTTTTATTTATAGAGTAGCATGCAAGCCATCTTTGTTAATTCGGGAGTAGTGTTGTCGTGACATGAACATTGCATTGCACCCCGGATTAGCACTCAGATAGAAGTCAACAGCTACTTACATACAGAATCATAGATCTAGCCATCACTGGCATGTGGCCGCAAACCGCTTATTCCATATATAGATCCATGAGCACGGAGTACACATCACTGACATGCATGTGAGCGCGGACCGCAATAAGGCTTGCCTGTGCTGACACGTACGTTGGATCGTTCAGACTAATGTATGGTACATGTCATAGATCGTATGTCAGCAAGTGAGAAAACGATGCTGCCGACACGAGTCTTGATGCAGCTTTGGACTCCTACGTAAAACGTAACATGCATACGCCGAATTAAGCAGCCTTTGGCGCCGCTGCGCAGGCGCAGCTGTCGAGGAACCGGCTCATGACTCGGATCAACTCGCCGGTCGTCGCGGAGCCCGGGTCCAGCGTGAAGAACCCGTGAGGCTCGTCGGCGAACTCGGCGAGCTCCACCGGCTTGCTCATGGCCGTCAGCCGCTCGGCGTAGTCGACGACGCGGTCGTGCAGCATGTCGTGGCCGCCGGCGACCACGAGGATTGGCCGGAAGTCAACGGGGTCCAGGCCGGGGCTGTCCGGCCCGAACGGGTTCGCCATCGGGTGGTCCCTGGTGGCGCCCACCGGCAGCGACAGCCGCCAGAACCGGTCGAACAGGTCCAGGTTCAGGAACTCCTCCGCCGGGCACTCGGCCTCCGACGGCGTCCGCCGGACGCCGCCGAAGAACGGCATTAGCAGGATGTAGCCTTTGATCGTGACAGGGTCGAGCTCGCCGAGCTTGGACGGGGCCGAGCCGGCGCGCACGGCGAGGTGGTGCGCTATGGTGCCGCCCGCAGAGTCCCCGGTGACGAACACGCGCCCGAAGTCGGCGGCCTCGGTGAGCCAACCGTCGGCGGCGTTGGTGTTCACGGAGTGTTCGCGGAGCCAGCGGAGGAAGCCCGCCGCGTCGTCGACGGCCGCGGGAAGGCGGTGCTCGGGGGCGAGGCGGTACCCGGCGGAGAGCACGACGGCACCGGCCTCCGCGGCGAGGCGGAGGCAGAAGGAGTGGACGTTGGCCCACTTGCACGAGCCGAGGCAGAAGCCGCCGCCGTGGAAGTGGACGAGCACCGGCAGCTTCCTGGCCTGCTCTCCGCCGGCCGCGGCAGGGGACGGCTTGTACATGCGGACGTGGAGGTTCTCGGCCTTATCGTAGACGGCCTCCTTCCATTGCACGGACGGATGGTCGCCGGGGAAGGTGGTAGGGCAGAACACCGGCTCCGCCGACCGGATGACGGTGCCGTCGCTTAGGACGCGGAGGAAGCCGTAGAGGTCCTCCACAACGTTCGCGGGCAGAGCGGCGGCGCCGGTGGCAGCCACGACGGCTGGCATGGTTGGCATGTTCGTGTACACGCGAGGCGAAAACTTGTGCAACAAGAGAGGAGAGAAAAATGCAGACAGCTTCCGAAGGCTATGTTGATGAGATGTAAGAACTTGTGCTGTCTTATATAGCCCATCCATTTCAACAATAATGGCCGTGTTCTTTTGAGCTTGATATTTTTTATTTTTGATATAGTAATTAGCTTTTAAACGATACATCTTTTTACAGTAAGATCTACAAGTCGATTATAGTAAACATTGACTTCAATTATATCCGCTAAAATCACATACAACTCTCTCGGAACAAGATATGATCCAACGAAGGTTACCTCTAGTATATCCTTGCTCATTGAGCCATTTAGCACCTCAATTAGCATCAAAGGCACGAATATACCGGGGAACATGAGTCATTGTTTTGATCAACACACTGAGTGAAACAGAGGCTATGCCCCTATCACCTTTTGCTTTTTTTTTTTTGGTTTAATAGTGGGCAACCTGTGTGGTGGCGGGTGGCCTTTGAGTCGGCATTGGCCAAAACCTGTCCATCAGATCACGCACTATATATGTGCCATATCAACTTAATTAGCACACCATGCTTTAGCTTGATAGCAACGTTGAGTTGCAAACCAATGGGGATTATTCAGTCAGTCCATGGCAATTGGCAGGGTTGGTGAATTACGGCCTGATCTTGCAACTTAGCATTATATGTTTGTATAGCATGTCATGTGTTAGCTTTGATGTGCTGTAATTGGGAAGTGGAGTGGCCATTGGCACATGGTGAAGCAGTGCTCAGTTGGAACTGCAACTCAATAATTCTTGAGCCTTTTTTTTTTGGCCATATGAGGGATTTATATCCCATCCAACACCTAGCTATAGTTGCTCGTGCTTTCTTCCAGTCATGGTGTCCTTTTATAATTATGTTGCCTCCTCTCTTTTTTCTAAGTAGGTGCTTGATTGTGCCTCCTCGAACTCTTTTGGCCGGTGGCTTTTGCACTTGAGACAAAGTCAGTCATGCTAATTAAAACACATGAAACTCAAAAGTAAGGTAATTTCTGTATATGAGTTGACTAAAACTTTTTATGAAGTCACGTCACTACTGCGTACGAAGCTTCAAGCACATCCAATGGTGATAAATTCATCTGAAACCACTCATGATTTTAGTCGAGTGTTATACAAGAAATCTAAAAAATAAGACAGGTATAAAGATAACCACGCTGCAATTGTCTCAAGCAACCAACCACAGAACTTGAATAATGTGTCACACGTGATGCAAGGTTTAATTGCAGCCTGATCTGCAAATTAAGGAACAATTATAAAGGAGCCGATAAATCTAGTTTGGTCAGATGAGATTGTCAAAAAATGGCAAGAGGGTGATTTACAACCGGTACATATTTATTTTCTATTGACTATCTATTTATATATAAGTATATAAGTGGAAACACTTTCACGTATGAATACTAAGCACTATCTCTAGTGGAAACACTAGCACTAATACGAATACTGAATATTAATGGAAACAAAGAAATACTAAATATCAATGGAAACACAACTATGCTAGTTTGTTTAACGCTCCCCTTCAATCACAACCAGTGAGATTGAAATTATGTCGTATGATCTTCATTTGTTGTATTCCAATCGTTTGGTGAGACTATCGGTCAATTGATCTCATGTTGATATAAATCAAATCTCCAACGCCTTTCTTGCCACTCGTTCTCAAACAAAATGAAAATCCACCTCAATATGTGTAGTTCTGGCATGAAACATAGGATTAGCAGAAAGATATATGGCTCCAAGATTGTCACACCACAAGACATACACTTACGATTGATAAATTCCAAGTTCTCTCAACAATGACTGTATCTAGATGATTTTTACTGTGGCATTTGCAAGAGCCTAGTACTCTGCCTCGGTACTGGATCTCGCCACTATGGCATTTGCAAGAGAATATACTAACAAAACTCAAAGCAGACTTGTGAATACAGAGTCCGATGCTCATTGCGTGTCGTACATACCATAAAATTCTTTTTGCCGCTGCCTAATGATATTCAGTTGGCATATACAGAAATTGACACACTATGTTGACCGCATATGATATATCTAGTTGTGTTAACGTTAGGTACTGTAAAGCATCTACTATACTCCTGTATCATGTTGCCTCTATAGCTGATAACTTTCTTCCGTTAGATTTTGATAATTTTTCGGTTGTCAATATTGGAGAATTTACTGGCTTGCATGCTGTCATATCGACCTGTTGTAAACAGTTAGTGGAATATTTGGTCTAAGTAGGGACGAGATCCTCCCCTAATCGATATACTTGGATACCCAAGAAGTAGTGAAGATCACCGAGATCCTTAAGAACAAACTCTAACTGCAATTTCTGAATCAATGTGTGAATAGCCTGAGGAGATGGGCTAGTGACAATAATACCATCAACATGAACCAGAATGTATGTGACCACGCTACCGTGATTATAAATGAACAGGGACATGTCAACTCGGGAAGGAACAAAACCAAGTTCTTGTAAATAAGAACTGAGTCAAGAATACCATGCACCAGGTGATTGCTTCAACTCATAAAGAGCTTTATCCAATTTGCACACGTGATATGAAAACTGTGGATCCTCATAACCTGGAGGTTGTCACATGAACACATCCTCTTCCAGAACGCCATGCAAAAATGCATTCTGTACATCCAATTGATGAAGCAATCATTCACGTGACACTACTAATGATAGAATAAGATGAATTGTAGTAGGCTTCACAACATGGCTGAATGTATCTTTATAATCAATCCCATACTGTTGTTTAAACACTTTTGCAACCAACCTGGCCTTATAGAGTTCAATAGAACCATCAGCTTTCTTCTGTAATTTAAATACCCACTTGCAATCAATGATATTGCAGCCAAGCTGAGATGATACCAAGTGCGATGTCTTGTTCTATAAGAGTGCTTGATATTTAGTGACCATTGCCTCCTTCCAATTTCTGTCACAAAGAGAATTCTCAACGATTGTCAGTTCGGTCACAGCAAGAAATGCATGCCAACAGGTATCATATTGCACTGTGCCATTGGTGTGAATCCTTGGCTAGCGAATATTGTTCCACAACCTTATTTGTATGGGATGAGGCGGTGGTGCAAGAGGATTAGGCGGTGTAGGTGAAGCTGTGCCGAGTTCCACAGTCGTGCCAGGAATATGTGAAGCAGGTGACACTACTACAAAAGAGGCTATACTAGATAGCTACATCACAGACGGTTCCTATGAACCGTCTGTGCTGTAACTGTCACAAACAGTTCATACTAACAACCGGCTGTGATATTTTCACATATGGTTATTTATATGAACCGTTTGTGATAAAGCAAGACATCACAGATGGTTTTTATTAATAACCGTCTATGAAAATATCACAGACAATTGTTAGTATAAACCGGCTATGATAATGCAAGACATCACAGATGTTCGTATTAATAACCGTCTATGATAATTCATACACGTTTATTTATAAGAACCATTTGTGATATGTACATTATCACAGATGGTTTGCATAACAAACCATCTCTGATAATGCCACGGCATGATCCGTTGCATCTCCCCCAGGATTTTGATCTCACCTGTCCATTCTCTTCACATCGAACGGCAGACACTGGTTCCTTCCACGTCTTGCCCCTTATTAATTACTCCCCCTCTCCCTTTCACTCCGAGATGCATGAGTTCTACCAGCTGCTCCTAGCTAGTTCATCCACTTCTAGCTTGTTCCTCGATGACGCCGACTACCGCTATGATCTAGCGCCTCCATTATGACACCACGGTCTCACCGTCATGACACAATGGTGACACTACCGTTGCCTCTCCTTCGCTGCAAGGAACTGCGGAAGTAGCTAGCTAGCTGTCAAGACAGTGCACAAGTCGGCGTCAAGGACATCCAGCTCGTGTGCTGCTGGGATCTCTCCTTCTTCTATATTTTTGCTATGGGTTCGTAGGATTAGGATATGTGCTCTTGCCATATTTAAGAGTTGGATTCATAGAATTAGGAGATGTGTTCTTGCCATGTTTAAGAGTTAGTGGGTTCGTAAGATTAGGATGTGTTATTGCCATATTCTTGCTGTGTTAAATGGGTAACCTGCTCATTATCTTATGATGCTGTAATGGTGGGTTCTAATGGAATGTGCTGCTGTGTTTGCTGCTGCATTTGGTTATTTTCAAATGATATAGCTAACATTTCTTGAGGCTAGCCAAAAAAACAGAAAAATTTAGGTATAGTATGAACTATCACAGACGATTTTGTGGTATAAACTGCCTATGAATGACTATCATAGATGGTTCTATATTACAACTGTCTGTGATGTTAGATTATCACATACGGTTTTTACTTTGAGCCAACTATGATGTTAAAGTATCACAAACGGTTTTTATTTTGAGCCGTCTGTGATGTTAGAGTATCACAGATGGTTCTAATTACAAACCGTCTATATTGTATTTATCACAGATAGCTCACAAACTATCTGTGATAACCTCCTATTATCACTGACCCATAAATTCAGATGGTTCAGAAAATTGTCTGTGATGACAGTTTCGAACTGTCTGTGATGACCTTTTTTGTAGTAGTGTGAGCATCATATACATTGTGAGGCCGACAGGAACCTCCGTGGGGTCTGTGCCCATACTCTCCCGCCTAGTGTCATCACCTGGATGAGAAAATAGTCAGAAAAGATTCAAGATAGACGTTATTGTGAGTTGTGAGTTTATGAATGGATAACAGATTTTTATTTGCATGCGGAGCATGATGAACATTATTTAGGAACAAAATTTTATGTGACGTCTGAATTTTAGAAGAACCAATATGAGTAATTGGCATACCTGAACCATTTGTTGTGTGAACCTGATCTTTAGTGGAGTAATGCTCGTGCATCATCAATTTATTCAATTCTCTAGTGATATGATCAGTTGCTCTGGTATCCATGTACCAGGGCACGTCAAACCTTAATCCTATGGTGACATTTGCCACCATGCACTCCTCCTGCTGGAACACGTGATCAAAATGCTTGTAGCATTTAAAAGCTACAAGGTTGATCTTTCCACACAATTGGCGGACGGCTCGATTGTCGAACCCTTTGTTGCCGCTATGATGATTGCTGTAATTAGTCCCCTGGTACTGGCACTATCCGTGGCCACCATCTTGGCCGCATCCACGTCCACCACCACCACCTTGCCCACACCCTCCATGATTGCCCCCAAAAAGCATGTTCATAGAGAGCTAGAACATAAGATTACTTTGCTCATGACGCATCTCATAGTTCAACATGTATGAGTAGAGATCGGCGAGGGTGATCAGCTCCATCCCAATGATGACAGATGTCACCAGCGCGTTGTAGGTGTTGTCAAGGCCAATGAGAATATAAATGATGACCTCCTCATCTTCGAGTGGTTTGCCAGCGGCGATGAGTCTATCAGTAAGGCTTTTGACTTTGCTGAAGTAGTCGATCATCGTTATATCCTGCTTCTGGAGCGTAGCCAATTGCCATCGGATTTGCATAATACGTGCCCTAGATTGAGTCACAAACTTGTGCACGAGGGCATTCTAGACTGTAGCCGATGATGATAGAAACGACACCTGCCCTAACACCTCCAGCGAGAGGATGGATAGCAATAGGCTTAGGCACGTCTGATCTCGTTGGAGCCAAACGGTATATGCAGGATTAGGAATCTGTCTGACTCGATCTTTTATCGATGTCGCAATCAACTGGGTGGCACCAGATCAGTTCCTTCTACGAGACCAAGTAACTGTGTGCTGCGAAGGACAGGAAGAACATGTCCTTCCACAGTAGGTAGGTGTCATGAGATAGCTTCACATTGATAAGATTATCAATGAATGGGTGACCGGTGGACGTCAGGTCGACTGCTTGAGTGGAGCGATCCTAAGATTAACGAACCTAGGCTAGCAAATGTATTTGCAGAGGCTGTGTTTGGATGGGAAGAGTAGGCTCTGATACCATATCAGAAAAAATATCAAGAGAATGGTTTGCAATCGGCACACATTTGTCTTCTATTAATCATCTATTTATAAATAAGTACATTAGTGGGAACATTTTCACGAGTGGGAATATTTTCACGTGTGAATACTAAGTACTACCTCTAGTGAAAACACTAGAACTAATGAAAATACTAAACATCAATAGAAACATAACTACCGTAGTTTGTTTAACAGAGATCCCTCCACAGAAAAAGAAAGGTCCGAGTAATCTCGGATAGGCAGAGGCAGAGATGGAGCCAGGATTTGGACATGGGGGACGAAACAGATGAATTTTTTTTTTGCCAAGAATGACAATCACAAAAAAAATATAACATAATAATATTAAAAAAAGTTACATTTCTATTAATGTAAATTTGGCTATATGCCTATCAAAAAGATCATAGATGTCAATAATTTAATCAAAGTGAACTTCGCTCACTCATGAGGGAGACCAAATGAATACTTCACAAGATAATTTACTCGATGACAAGTGCCAAATCTCAGGAAAATCTGGGTGACAACTGACAACTACATACCTCAGGGAAAAGTCGCAGAAAATTAACCGGATGAAGTGTTCAAGTTAGAGTCTGCCTCAAACATAGCAAAGCGCGCACTTGGAAGATCAACTCGTTTATTCATGCATGATGGAAATGTGAAGACCAAACAGGGACAAATCTTCCACACACACACACACACACACACACACTTTTTTTTTCCGAGGCACACATGTTTGTTTTTGTGATACATATCAAAGACTGCACTGGTTCAGTGGCTCCACTGGAATGAGGAGAGGGAAGGGATGGAAACGTTGACAGAGATGAAAGGAGGAAGAAACGTCATGAACTTATCCGAGAGGGGGAGAGTGTGTGAATGTATGATGATGGATGGATCATGAGATGATCACAAAATCAATGGGAAAAGGCGAAAATGGATCCTTGACGGCGGATATGCACTGATGATGGATCAGGTAGTAGAATATCTGCCGTGCTGTCTGGATCCAGATATCAGAATGGCAAGAAATTTGAGGAGATAAGGCTCACCCCTCAGTGTGTAATGGCCCTCGCACAGTTTGTCCAAACGGCCGGGACTTGACACTGATGGGATCATAGGATTAGTCTCAGTCATATACCGCTCATGAACCAACCATACTAAGTGTAATCTTTTTAGGTGAAGTGAGCAAAAATCGGAATAGTAAGTTGGCTAGACATACTATAGGTACGCCATGTCACACTCTAGTTAACCATTAATTCTTCACTAAGAACAGGATGACAAGGCAGAGAGAGGGGGGGAAACAGTGATAAAAACAAGGAGAGGAGATCACACGTCTCTCTCTCTCTCTCTCTCTCTCTCTCTCTCTCTCTCTCTGAATACACAGTGTGTCTTGCCAGTTTCAGTGACAACAAATCAACAATGTATCACACACGTCAAATGGGCTGGACCGAAGCAGTTCAAGTTCGGCATAGTCTAAATATTTGTTACACACATCTGAATTCTGAAGACTCCATTAATTCGGTCAGCGTAAGCTGGAATAGGCAACCACGAGTACTCAATTTTTTTGACAGCATAATAATGGGTGGACCTTGACCTGGCCCAATACTTATAACGGATTTGCTAAAGGATAACCGATTATTTGCTCCGAAGTTAAAGTGCTCTTGGTAAAATATGCTCAAACACATTGACACATATAAAATGTCCCAAATTTTGTGAGTAAATTGACAGTTTGCCCTTTTTGCATTTTTTATTCCATTTTTATGCCTTTTACTGTTTAACCTCATGCGAAATAACCAAAATGCCCTAACCGGTGCATCTATCAATAACTTAGCTTGGCCGGTCCTATTCTCCCTCTCCCCCGATTGATCCCCTCCCCAACCACAGCAACCACCAACCGATCAGCCCCTCAGCCCCTACTTCCCTCCTGCCGCACAACTCCCGAGCCAGGTGAGGCCCCCACGGATTCCCTCCCTTCCTCAGCCAAGGAGGGCGAGGGAGGCACTAAGGCGATGCACGATGCGACAGGCGGTGAGGCCCCCCTTTTCTTCTCCAGCAATGTCTACGACGTCTCTGTGCAGGGGCCTATGGTGGATCCCTTGGATCCGGTGATGGTAGTTGCCCCCCTCCCCAGTTCCTCCCCTCCATTTCTTCTCTGACACCGGTGGTAGCGGTTGTGGCAGTGGCCGATATGCAAGCCATCACTCCCCTCCATTTCTTCTCCGACGCCGGTGGTAGCGGTTGTGGTGGTGGCCAATATGCAATCCGACCTTCCCCTCCATTTCTTCTCCGACGCTGTTGGTAGTGGCTGTAGTGGTGGCCAATATGCAAGCCAGCAACAACAATATGCAAGCTAGCTCCATTTTTTCTCTGATGACTTTGAGGAGCTCTCCGACGACCGGCTGCAGGATGTTTGATGGCTGTACTCATTGGTGCTGCAGCTCCTAAGAACGGAGGATGGAAGCTTCTCTCTCGCAGCAGTGCAGGTGGCGGTGTTCGTTGGCCGAGGGCTCACCGTTGGCGTGTCCATTCACCATGTGGCCTGTGACGATTCCAGCTACATGCATTTCATGAAGACCTAGGCCAGCCATTGCCAAGTGGTTGCCCATGAGGACGCCATTGTGGTGCCACCGCCACCATTCTTGGACCGAGCGGTAGTGGCCGATCCAGTCGGCCTTGCCGCAAGGATGCTCGATGAAATCAGGCAACTAGCGAGGGGAAGAAAGAAACGAAGGAACAAGAGGAAAGCGCCAAGGGTGATTTGGTCATTTATGGATAAAATGATTCATAAATTTAACTAAAATGCAAAAAGGGCAAACTATCAATTGGCTCACAAATTTTGGAGCAATTTGTTTGTGTCAATGTGTTCAGGCGCATTTTACCAAGGGCACTTTAACTTCCGGGATAATAATCAATTATCCAATGCTAAATAACACTCTAGTAAAAATTTCGTGGTTTTCATTCGAATTTCATACCATTCAATTTTGCTCCTAGATTTGCATGCTGCCCTCTCCACCTTTGCCTCCGGCGACAGCGTTTTCACCGGTGACGATCGGGTTAGGGTTTGGGTTCATCAGACCCTGGCCTTAGAATTAGGGGGGTGGCGGCGGCCCAACAGTAGGTGGTGGAGGCGGCTATGGTGTCACCGGTCTCGGGCCTGGTGGCCAACGGTGGGCAAAGGTGGAGGGAGGTGGCTAAGGCGACAGATCCGATAGCTCACCGCCGCCAAAAACCAGGAAGAAGGGAGGAGACGACGGTGGAGGAGGTGGTGGGCCTCGTCAGCGCCGGCGAGGTGGAGGTGGCGGCGCATGTGCAAGGGCTGAGGGTGGTGGCCACCGAAGGTAGGATTCAGGCCCACTAGCCGCTGCCCGGATGGTTGAGATACAAATGCCATATTTTTTTGACGCCACGCTCATGGGTGAGAACGCAACCTCGTAGGCCTAGCCACTCACTCGTGCGGCCCAATTTTGCTTAGAGCATCTCCAACAATGTCCTTTAAATCTCATCCCCTAAATCACTTTTTAGAGGACACAATCTAGAATATAGAAGACTAAAAATATGTAACCTCCAACAAGTCCTCTAAATATGGTCCCCTAAATTAAAATCCGGGTCCACAAAAACTACCAACCAAAGAATTTAGGGGATCGGACGGCGCAGGAGCGTTGGGGCCGATTTAGGGGATGGTGTGCATCCTCCATATATGGGGGACGAAAAATCGAGGAAATTGCACATATACCCCATAGTTAGTAGGCACTTGTAAATTTGCCCTACACTTAAGTGGCATTGTAATTTTGCCATACTTGACATGCCCTCTTATTATTTTGCCCCATTGCCCATTTAGCTCCTATTTTAATTTTGTTTTTCATTTTTTGTGGCAGAAAAAATGCAGTAAAAAATGAAAAACGAAATTAAAATATTTTAGGCATTTAATGGACAACTTTGTAAATATTTTTTACTGCATTTTTCCTGCCCAAAAAAAATGAAAAACGAAATTAAAATAGGAGCTAAATGCAGTAAAAAATGAAAAACGAAATAAGAATGTTTTAGGCATTTAATGGACAACTTTGTAAATATTTTTTACTGCATTTTTCCTGCTCCAAAAAATGAAAAACGAAATTAAAATAGGAGCTAAATGGGCAATAGGGCAAAATAATAAGGGGGCATGTCAAGTATGGGGCAAAATTACAAGGCCACTTAAGTGTAGGGCAAACTTAAAAGTACCTACTAACTATGGGGTATATGTGCAATTTCCCCCGAAAAATCAGGGATGGAATCCTCTATATTTTTGAGTACCACTTATGGGATCTGTTGGAGCTTTTTTTTTACCTTTTCTTCTAAAATATAGGGATATGAGCACTTTAAAAAATTTGTTGGAGATGCTCTTAGATCATCAAAGTACAAAAATAACACCATCACGACGAGACGACACAACACAATGACAATGACCACACAACGACGCAGGTTTGATTTCGCCTTGCAAACCACTACGCCACCAGACGCAATTGACCAAGCATGGAAGTGAAGAGAAGAGAAGACGTGACGCACTGGCAAGCACACGCAACGGCAATGGCGATTCACATCTCAGTCGAGCCGGCCGTCGGTCTCGACGAAGCGCTTGAGGACTCGCATGAGGTCGGCGGACGCGGCGGACCAGGGGTCGATGGTGAAGAAGCCGTGCTGCTGGCCCTCGAACTCCTTCACCTCCACGGGCTTCCCCATCGCCCTCAGCCTCGCCGCGTAGTCCGCCGACCGGTCGCGGAGGATGTCGCGGCCGCCGAGCACCACCAGCGTCGGCGCGAACTCCACTGCCTCCAGCCCCGGGCTGCCCGGCCCGAACGGGTTCGACACCGGGTGGTCGGCCGTCGCGCCAGCAGGCAGCGACAGCCGCCAGTACCGGTCGTTCAGGGGACGGTTCAGGAACGCGTCATCGGGGCACTCCACCTCGGATCTGGTGCGCTCCACGCCGCCGAAGAAGGGCATCAGCTGGACGTAGCCCCTGACGCGGATGGGCTCCAGCTCGGCGCGGCCGGCGGGGGAGCCGAAACGCACGGCGAGGTGGTGCGCGATGGTGCCACCCGCCGAGTCGCCGGAGATGAAGACCCGGCCGAAGTCGGCGGCCTCGGTGAGCCAGGGGTCGCCACCGTCTGGGCCGGCGCCCGCCTGCGACGCCAGCCACAGGAGGGCCGCGGCGCCGTCCTCGATGGCCGTGGGGAGGCGGTGCTCCGGCGCGAGGCGGTAGTCCGGGGCGACGACGACGGCGCCGAGCTCGGCGGCGAGGCGGAGGCAGTAGTTCTGGCAGTTGGGCCAGGTGCGCGAACCGATGCAGAAGCCGCCGCCGTGGTAGTAGAAGAAGACCGGCAGCCTCCGTCCGCCGCGCTCCCGCGGCTTGTAGAGACGGACCCCGAGCCCGCACGCCGCGTCGAACACCGCGTCCTTCCACTCCACGGTGCCGTCGTCCCGGACAGGCATCGCGAAGCTCGGCTCGGCCCGCCGCACCACGGAGCCGTCGCTGTACACGAACAGCACGCCGCGGCACTCGTCGACGACGTGCGGAGGAGCAGCCGAGTCGGAAGCCATGGATCGGCTAATGCGAAGGATGGACGGCTTGGCAGTGGCCAGACAGACACGTACTGAGATGGAAGTGAAGTGCCAGCCAGGTTTGATATAAAACGGACGAGACGGGACGGGACGTGACGTGTGCAACGCAGGTGGAGATGCCGTGTCTTTTTGGCCTTTTTGGACGGGAAGCGACAAGACGATACGACGTGTCGGCCGGCACTAGGGTACAAGGGTTTGCCGTTCGATCACCGCATTTTACTGCAAATGGAGGCATGGAGCCTCATTTTGCATGCGCACTGTACAGCAATACCGTGTAGAGACCTCTGGTGAGAACAGGCTCCCTTCCTCCACGATTTATAACTTCGCTAAATAAATAAATAATATAATTTTTTCATATTTATTTAAAGTAACTTATTTAGATAGCTTTTTAAAAACAGCTTATTGACTTATCAACATTTAATTTATTTGTACAAATATTCATATTAAAGTTAAACCATAGACCATCAGCAGCGGCCGAAAGAACCCACCATAAAGCTTTTGGAAGTTTTATAATTGCACAGTGCAAATGAAGATTGGTTCAGTCAAGTGTTGGGGAAGCTACCTCCAGCCTACCAATACCAGGTTGCGAATCACTCGTTTATCCGAGTTTGTTAGCATGTAGTAAAGCGTTTCCGGTCTATGTAGGGCACCTCTGATGCTTAGCATACAAATGGAAAAGGCGGGCACCTTTGCTCCTATTATTTCGGGAAAATTTGTTCTGTAGCACTGAAAGTTGACCTCTTTCGAAAAATATCACCAAAAGAACCCCGTTCCGAAAATTACCACTCAAAAATTCATCTCGCTTCGGAATTTAGCAGTCTGTTAGTTTCCGTTCGTTTCGTATTTTCGTAATGCCATTTTTGCCCCTCATGCCTTGAGACCGAGCGGCACACTCGTTTCGGCCCACCCAACCCCGATTCCACCGAGCGGACACTCATTCGGCCACCCCACCCCAGATTCCACCGAGCTGCCCTCGGCCAGTCCGCACCTGGCTCCATTTCCGCCCCAAACCCTAACCCTAACACCGAGCGGCGGGCGACGGCCACGGCGGGGAAGAAGAGCGGCGGGCCGCGGCAACGGCGGGGAAGAAGAGCGGCGGGCGGCGGCCACGGCGGGGAAGAAGAGCGGCGGGCGGCGGCGGCGGCTGCTCCGGCAACACAGATCGGCTTCGGGCGGCGTTCGGGCGACGGGCTGAAGAAGAGCCGATCTCGCCAGAGGGGTGGGCGGCGTTTGGGCGACGGGCTGAAGAAGAGCGGCCGGCGGCGTTCGAGTTGTAGATCTGCTACCTCCACCGAAGAAAGCCCGGGCAAAGACCACGAAGGATGCATCCACCTGAGATCCCTGAAGGGTAAGACTCAAACCCTAGATGTACTGTAATTTGCGGTAGTGATGTACTGTAATTTGCGGTAGTGATTTGACCTGAGGATGTGCAGCAGTACAGTTTGTTAACTCTCTGTACTGCTACTCTTTCAGGATCGATTCGCATAATGCTTGTAAAGTAGAGATTGCTGTTACTTCGTTCCAAACGGTAGAGGATGGGCGATCTGTGTACCACAAGGGTAGGCTCTTGGATTGGTGGGTGAATTCAGAGGAGTATTCTATAGTTGATATGGAGAAAGATGTCTTTGAACACTATAGTTGGGCGAGTAATCAGGAGGCAATTTTTTGGTATGATGGACCTGACGGTGAAACAGTTCGTCTTGCTACTGACCAGGAGCTCTTATCGTTGTTACGGTCTTCAAAAGTAGTTAAGTTTATCATGACTGTTGGTAGGTCTGACCACTTGGTTGTTGCAAGGGAGGTGAATGAGCTGCAGATTGTAGTTAGAAACGAATTTCCGGTTGAAAATGATGGTGCAGAGTGGGCAGAGGAACCAGAACATGGCCTCACAGCAGCTGGTCCTAATAGAGCTGAAGAGGAAGAGACAGAGCACTATATGGATCCTGGTTTTGATGCAGAAGGAGATGATCCAACTGGAGCCGATGAAGAATGGAGATATTTCAAGAAGCAACCAAAGACTACAGATGCAGGTGCTCAAAGAGATAACAGTGACAACGTGGGGGGACTGGAAGATTGTGATCCTGATGATGTTGTACCAAATGATGAAGCCGCTATGATCGATGATGCAATTGCTGCTCAAACCACATATGATCGAGACAATCCTGAAATAAAAGAGGGATCCACATTTGCTAACAAGGATGCCTTTATGCTAGTTATCAAACAATATGCAATCAAAAAGGAATTTGAAACTTTTGTAGAGCATAGTGATAAAAAAAGGTATAGGGCAAAGTGTGCGGATCCAGAATGTGATTGGAAGATTTATGCAAAGAAACTTCTTTGTTGTCCTACATTCAGGGTGAATTTTCTTTTTGTTTTGTTTAATATGCGGCATCTTTTTGTACTTTGCTGAATTATCTTCTTGTCCTTGCAGATTGTTTCTATTTCAGAGGGCCACACATGTGCTAGCACAAGCAAGGTGATGGGAAAGGAGGCTACAAAAGGTTGGATAGCCAATAGGGCAACTGAGATATTGAGAACGAATCCTACAATGGGAGCAAAGAAGCTGCAGGTTCAGCTTGAGCAGCAGTTCCCAATCAAAGTGTCATATGGCAAGGTATGGGAAGGATTGCAATGCGCAATGCAAGAACTCCATGGCACTTGGGAGAACAGTTTTAAAATGTTGTGGAGTTTTAAAGCTCAGCTAGAAGAAACATGCCCAGAAAGCATAGTGGAGATTGATTGCAAGAAGATAGGTGGTCGTATTCATTTCAGTAGGATGTTTGTGGCAATTAAAGCATGTGTAGATGGCTTTCTTGTGGGATGCAGGCCTTACCTTGGAGTTGACTCTACTCACCTCACAGGCAGGTATAGTGGGCAGCTAGCAGCAGCAACCTCAATTGATGGGCATAACTGGATGTATCCTGTAGCTTATGGGATCTTTGACAAGGAGAACGAATCTAACTGGACTTGGTTCATGAAGCAATTGAAGATAGCAATTGGGACACCCCATGGATTGACAATCCACACAGATTCATGCAAAGGTTTGGAGAATGCAGTCCACAAGGTCTTCAAAGATGCAGCTGAGCATAGAGAGTGTTTTAGACACCTCATGAAGAATTTCAGGAAAAGGTTCCAAGGTGATGTGTTAAAGTACATGTGGCCCTGTGCTTGGGCATGTACACCTCGTAGGCACCAGATCCTATGGGACAAAATTAGAGAAAGTAGTCCCGAAGCTATTGTTTACTTGGAAACACACCATAAACAAATATGGTCAAGAGCTAAGTTCAGCGGGGAGTGCATGGTTGATTATGTGAATAACAACATTTCAGAGTGCTTCAACAACTGGATTAAGGATTACAAGAGTTTCCCAGTAGATATTCTCATGGACACCATAAGGGGCAGGATCATGGAAAAGATAGCAACAAGGCAGCTAATTGCTGGAAGGCTTACAGGACGAATACTTCCTAGTGTTATCAATGAGCTGAACATAAAGAGCAGATCATTGAAACATACAATCAGGGGTAGTGGTGGCCTTAAGGCCGAGGTATCTGGATTAACTAGGGACAATACTCCTTGGAGGCATGGAGTGGACCTTGACAAGAATACATGCTCATGTGGTCAATGGCAGATTTCTGGCAAACCTTGCACCCATGTTATAGCTTTCATAAGTTCACTGAGACAAGTTAGAATTGAGGACTATGTGCATGATTACTACTCAGTTGAACGTTTCAAGGCTACTTATCAGTTTGAGGTTAACCCGATGGTTGATAAGACACAATGGCTTGTGGTTGATCTCGGGTTCGTGATGGTGCCTCCCAAGCTAGAAAGGCCTGCGGGTAGACCGAGAGTACGCCGGATCAAGAGTAGTGGCGAGGCTGGGAAAAGAGGCCCTTACCAATGCAAGAGATGCTTCCAGTTTGGCCATATTGAAAAGACTTGCCGTGAGCCCCCTACTGAACTTGGTGATGAATTACCGCCACCTCCCAAGACACGGTAAATTTTCAAGCTTTATTACTTGGTTTTTCATTTTTCTTACTTGTATCTCTGCTCTATAGGAAGAGAAAAGGAGAGTCTGCCACTTCGAGCTCCAAGAATAGAAAAGGAGAGCCTGCAGCAACTACATCTGCTCCAACACAAATTAGTCCAGGCCCAATAACAAGAAACATGGCGGCTTCTCCTTCTACTCCAACTAGTCAAGGGCCTGTAACTAGAGGAAGGGCAAACATATCCCCAGGGGGCATTGCTAGAAGAATTATCATTGGCTAGTAGTATGCTTTTGTATGTTGGGCTATCACTGGTATGGTATGTGTTTTTTCTTTCAGTTCATCAATGTTGAGGCGCCACTTAATGTGATACATTGTTGTTTTGTTGTAATTCTTTCAGGTGGAGATGCTATTGGAATGGATTTTGAGAAACAACTGGGAAAAAATTTGAAGAAGGAAATGACATGAAATGTGTTAAAATCATCTCTGTTTTGTTCCTGCAGCAACTACATCTCTGGAAGGATGCTTTTGTATGAAATGTTGTTTTGGAAGGAAATGCTAGTAGTACTGGATGGCTCAATGTTGTTTTGGAAGGAAATACTAGTAGTACTGGCTGGCTTAATGCCTTGTTGTTTTGGAAGGAAATACTAGTAGTACTGGCTGTGGCTTAATGCCTTGTTGTTTTGGAAGGAAATGCTAGTAGTACTGGCTGGCTTAGTGTCTGTAAGGAAATGTGTCTTTGTCTTTGTCTTAGCACTATATGGCTTAGTGTCTTTGTCTGATGATGTTGCCTGCATTCATGTTGCTGTTGAAACATGTATTTGCTGAGTTCATGTTGCTGTATGGCTCCTATATGGCTTAGCACTATAATGCCTTGTTCATGTTGTCTTAGCACTATATGGCTTAGCATGTGTCTTTGCTGAGTTCATGTTGCTATTGAAACATGTATTTTAGCTAGCTCATGTTGCTGCAGTTGGAGCGCTCATGTTGGAGCGCCTGATGTGAATTTTTGAGAGCGCCAGATTGCTGAGTGTTGGTTCCAACAGGTAAGGGTATTTTTGTCTCAGTTAACGCTGTTACTAACAGACTGCTAAATTCCAAAGCGAGGTTAATTTTTGAGTGGTAATTTTCGGAACGTGGTTCTTTTGGTGGTATTTTTTGAAAGAGGTCAACTTTCAGTGCCACAGAACAAATTTTCCCTTTTTCTTTCTAGTTGGTTCTTACCTCAGTTGGGTTGACTTAGCGGTGATTGTGTGCACATACACTACCTAAGTTGGGTAATACCTACCGCATACAATCTTAACCCCAGTCACTTCTCTGTGGCAAGATGTGTCCTACCCCTTTTGCTTACCACTTCTACTGTTATAATGAAATTATTGGCCCAATTGGTTCTATGTAAACTCGACCCGATGTAGTCTATATTAACAATTATTATGTAATAGTATTGAATAGTATAGTTTCTGTGATGTATGAAATGATTCAGTGATGTATATGTGAGTACTATCTACTGATCCAAGAAATAGTATAGTGATTTCACAGAGGATTCTGGATTGGCTAAATCCAGGTCCAACAGATAGCCATTTCTCTTGACACATCCTTACATACTATGTAACTTTACTATAAAGTCTTGTAAGGTATATTTTTATACTCACAATTGCTTGTTGTACACTTTTCGAGCAAGAAGAAGGAGATCCCCTGATCAGCTATTTTCACACCACGGGTTACGGTGAAGATTGCGATGTTTACTATGGTTCAAATCCAATCAATTGCTTGTGGTGGGCCATGGCATGCTTGCTGGATTTTTTTTATCTCCTTAATCATTTATTCTGCTACTATGTACTTGATGTGTGAACTATTTAGCCGGTCAGCCCTTTTGTCAAAAGCTCAGTTGTATACTTTTGTCAAAATACTATTGTAGAAAAGGTCATCATAGACGGTTCAAAAACATCATCATAGATAGAGGTGAAAACGGATCGGATAGTTTCCGACCGATCCGGACAAAAACGGATACAGATTGTATCGGATCGGATATGGATTTTTTTTATTGGATACGAATACGAATACAGTAAACCTGGTATCCGTCGAATACGAATATGAATACAGATTATCCGAATGATACGAAAACATATATCCGAGATTTTAGCCCAATAGCCATTATCCAACCCATAATGCCATAAGTCCAGCCCAATACGGCGACGACCCATCAGTCAGCCCAGCGTGTCCACTCCCGCTCCAGCGATCTAGAGTCATCCACTCCCGCTCCAGCGATCTAGAGCCGTCCGCTCCTCTGGCGATCACATTTTCCCAGGCGCAGTCCGCACTCTGCGGCTAGGGTTTCCCATTCTCCACCGACTGCGCATCTGCCTCCACCCAGCTACCGAAGGTCCGAACTCCGAAGCTCGCCCGCCTCCATTGGCGGCCATCTCGCCTGCCTCCGCCGGCGCCTTCTCCGGCTCCCCCTCACTGTCTCACGATCTTGCGTCGTCGCCGAACTCCGTCCGGCTACCGAAGGTCCGAACTCCGAAGCTCGCCCGCCTCCATCGCTAGCCATCTCGCTTGCCTCCACCGGCACCTTCTCTGGCTCCCCCTCATCGCCTCACGGCCCTGCGTCATCGCCGAACTCCGCCCGGCTACCAAAGGTCCTAACTCCGAACCTCGCCGGCCTCCACCGCCGGCCATCTCGCCTGCCTCCGCCGGCGCCTTCTTCGGCTCCCCCTCACCGCCTCACAGCCCTGCGTCATCACCGGCTCCCCCTCACTGCCTCACGGCCCCGTGTAGCCGTGCCTCGCGGCTTCGCTCGCCTACTGAAGGTTCGAAGCTTGCCCGCCTCCACCGGTGGCCATCTCGCCTGCCTCCGCTGGCGCCTTCTCTGGCTCCCCCTCACTGCCTCACGGTTTGTCTTGTTTAGATTTGCGATTGGTAGTGGTTACTGATGAATGATGAGTTGTTCCAACTGAGGATTTGTCTTGTTAGCCGAATATGCAATTCCAATTGAGGATTTAATTAGATTTGAGAATATAAGTTGTTCGTTCATCAAATCAGATTTGCATCAGTTTAATACAGTAAACATATGGTGGAGGATGTAATGTAACCCTCTTATAAGCAACTTAAGTAGTTAGATATGTGGTGATTGGGGTAGTCAGATCTGCATGAGGTGCATAGTACTGCATGTATTGCATCTGTTGCAGATATGTGGTGATTGGGGCTGTCAGTTTTGAAAATATCAAACATAAGCAATAGAATTAAGTATTGGTATGAATGTTGCTCAATGTTTTTACCTTTGTACCACCACTATTTGTAAATTAAGTATTGGTACGAATGTTGCTCAATGATTTTAGACTATCTTTGTAGCTTGTAGAATATGCATACAACATACCTCCAGTTATAGCTACTATGGCACATTCCATGCGAATTAAGTATGATAAGTATTGGGGAAAAAACCAACATGGCTCTTGCTGTAGCTTGTTTTCTTGATCCTAGATACAAGACAAAGTTGATACACTATTTTGCAGAAAAGATTTATCATAGTAATGCTTCAGGAGAAATTAATAAGTGCATGAGTGTTATTCAGCAATTGTTTCAGGTTTATGTGTCTAGGCCAATTGTAACTTCAATGAAGACATCAGCTACAAATGTGTAAACAGTGCATTCTAATGTACACAAGTTGGAGGATGAGGAGAGTGATGATGATATTGATGCAGACCTTGAAAAATACTTGCATGGCAGTAGTACCTTAGGCCAATGTGTCAAAACTGAGTTGGAAATGTACATGGAGCAACCACTACTGCATTGGCCAAAGAAAGACAAAAAGAATTTGATGTTTTGGCATGGTGGAAGGTCAAGCAACCTGAGCTCCCTATTCTCTGCACACTAGCTCGAGATGTCTTGTCTATTCAAGTGTCCATTGTTGCTTCGGAGTCAGCATTTAGTGCTGATGGACGGGTTATTGATTCATTTTGTAGTTGTCTAGATCCTGATATCGTGCAAGCTTTGATTTGTACCAAAGATTGGACTACGACATCTAAGAAAGGTAATGTTAAGTTTTGCGCTTGTGCTTTATGGGTTTCTGTGTAGTATGTGATGAAAACTTTGATCATAATTTAATTTTTTTGATAAAACACGCAGGTGGTGGAAACATTGGTGGATCTATCATAACTGAGATTGACATAGAGGGCATTGAGCGCCGTTTTGCATACTTGATGACAACGGTTTGCTAGTCTTTACATTGTACTACATAGTTGTTTGGTTTTATTTTATACCGCTTTGAGTATTTATTGAAATAAAACCTGTAGGAACAAGAAGTCTTAGGAGATGCTGAGATGGAGGACTTGGTGGATGAAACGGAGGAATGAAATGTTTTTATGCTTGTTCAAATTGCTATCATGTCATCATGTGTATTCCATGAATTGTACGTTGTCGCTACTTATGTAGTTATGCTATGTACTGATCGACTATTGAGTATATTTTCATTGTGGATGAAAAGACTATGCTTGTTTAGATTTCATGAATGTTTTGACAAGATAATCTATTTACGTATTTTTGTTAATTTTGGATGTATAGTTTAAGGGGTTTTCATGTTCCGATAAATATTCGAAACCGTATTCGTTTCGATTCGTATTCGCTCTGTATTTGTATTCGATATTATTCGTATTTGTATTCGTATTCGAGTTATCCGTATCCAAAAAAATATGAAAACAAATATGGTAGAGGTATTATCCATCCGTATTCGATCTGTTTGCATCCCTAATCATAGATGGTTTCATGTGCCGTCTGAGTTTATGAGTCAGTAATGACATGAGGTCATCAAAGGCGGCTTTAGAACTGTTTGTGATGCAGACTATCACAGATGGTTTCTACTAAAAACTATCTGTGATAGTTAAACCGTCTATGATAGTCAACTATCACAGACAGTTTTTAGTAAAAACCATCTGTGATATATGATTTATCATAGACACTTTCAACTACAAATTGTATGTGATAGGAGTAAGCTCTTTCCAAAAACAAAACCGCCCAACATCGATCCGATTGAACTTCTGACTCCTCGCTCTTCGCCCCTGCCCCTCCACCCAAACCTCCTGATCCCCAGACCAACCGGCGACGGAACCCTCAATAGCAGGCGGAGTTATATATTAGGACCCCATCCAATGGAGTACCCTTTTTGGTAATGGAGCTATGGGAAACATTGAGAGAAAACTCGACTACTTTTCACCTCAGAATGATTCGCAATAAAATATTGGCTACAATTGACGAGGTCTTATCAATGAAATTTCCATTTATACGGGATCTAGGCATAATTTCCAACCCATTCTATATAGAATTGTTTTTATTCCTTCACAAAATAACATAAAAACAAACACATTTGATTCTTATAAATCTGGCGATCCATATATATATATATATATGCTATAAATGAATAAGAGAGGTATGGATTTTTCGCTCAGCTCAAATTGTCTCCTTTTCCTTCTGTTTGGACAAGAAGAGTATGGTTAGAGAATTTTGTAGCAAATGCTTAGACTTGCATAGATACAACTTTAGGCCTGTGATATTAACCTTTTTCACATAAAATGATGAGATTTTGAAAAGTATTCTTGACTTCGATGAGTCAAGAAAATCTATGGAATATTCCAAAATAAAATATAAAACTTGGTTTAGACTTAAGCATATAGTTAGGTGGTGGGTGCTTGCTGGCACATGTTGCTGTTCGGTGACACAATATTGATGCCAGACACAAGGGGAATGTGGGAAGTGCGTAAGTCAATTAAGGACCGGTCTATGAGCTACTGCTACAAAACCCTTTCATACTATCACAAGGCTGGTATGGGACATGCTCGGCTGACTAATTTGTGGACCCCAATTTGAGTCTCGCTATAGATTGAATGTGAGTATGGCGTAGGCCATGAGAAGTCTTACACAGCATAAGAGGGGATCCCGATCTGGTGGATTCCTTGTTGTGGTGAAACCTTAATGGGGGTGTGACCAGGTTGATGGTTTTTGCTTTGCAAAGGCCTTGTCATGACCTCTCCGCCGCACACCTAAGAAAGTGTGCTAATCACGTGGCAATATGAGTTGATCATATTATGTGGGTAAAGTTGTATCACCTCTGTAGAGTATATAATCTATCCTAGATAGCCATACCTATGGTTATAGCATACTGAGTTAAGTTTTTTATGGATTAGTCTTAGTTTTTTTAAAAATAGTTTATGAATAGTTTATGGATAGATGGAATCCATATGAAATCTTTTGGAAAAGATGGTTCGGGTAGGATGCCCGTGGTTAGGTTAGTGTGCGGATGGACCTACACTAACGGTATTAATTTGTTTAAATTCCTGTTTTTACGTACTATATTAAAATCAACAATTTCTAATCTATTTACTATATTTATTTAAGCGTTGTTTTACTCGGGAAACCCATGTAGACGCACAATATTGTCGAAGAATATCTGGGCTACTGAATGGGCTATAAAAGAATGACTTAAGTGAGAAAGTGAGCGTATTTGGAGAATTTGTTGACTACTGTCAGAATGACGGATTTTAAGCAACTTGGGGCAATCCTTCGATGAAATCCATGCTAATATAGGCCCAAACGCGATGAGACACTAACAAGCGCTGAAGCAAACCAGCTGGGTGCAACTGCTCAAACTTATTCTTCTAGCATGTGACGCATGTGCGAATAAAGGACTGCTGCAATCATCAACCTCCTAGTATGTAGAAATTGGACTGAAGAAGATGCCAGGTATTGATAATTCCCTCATGGTCTACAGAGTGAGCCACCAAAAAGAGATGTTGGACACCCGGGAAATCGGCAGGAATAAAGATTTGGTGACGAAAAAGCAAAAGGCCATCCACAAAATCCCATTCAGCGGGTAGAGCACCTTCACTCCATTTAGTATACTTGCCGTTCCAAGATGCATGAGTTTTGAGTTGGCACCACAGGTCATCATAGTAAACAAAATCGGTTGCCGAGATGGCATGCAGAGAGCTATCCTCATGTTGACGTGAGAGTGAATCAGCCACAATGTTTTCTTTGCCAGGTTTGTACTCCACAGTAAAGTCATATCCGAGGAGTTTAGTAATCCACCTGTGTTGCAGCACTGTTGTCAAGCGTTGATCCAACAGATGTTTCAAGCTATGTTGATCTATCCAGACCCGAAAACAGTGACACAAATATATGGATGCCAGTGACAGACAACATAAACAAGGCCAATGAGTTCGCGTTCATAAGCGGGAAGTAGGACTTGATGTGCTGCAATAGCTTTGTTGAAATGTCGGAACTCGGAGCAACGACTCCTGGATCCTCTGTGTAAATCGCACTAGTCCAGGATCAGCTAGTGGACACAACGTACAACAAAGATAAATATCAACCATAATGACATTTATTAACCGAATATGGGTATGAATGCCAAAGTTTACATCAACGACACATAAGCCAAAATTAAGTAATAAGCAGCGGAAGAAGCCCATTGAGCCTGCCCACAGGCAAACGACAGTAAGATGCGGCCTATTCGTCCATTCTGTGTGGAGATAGCAAGGTGAGTACAAATCTTTAGTTTTTGAAAACGACAGTAAATATCAATCTTGTATGATCTTGTTTTTGAATTAAACGAGATATTTCCTTATATCAAAATCTTTCAAGTTTTTGAAAAAGTGGTTAACACAAAACTCGTATGGTTGGTCATT
Source organism: Dendrocalamus latiflorus (assembly GCA_017311315.1). Classification (NCBI taxonomy): domain Eukaryota; kingdom Viridiplantae; phylum Streptophyta; class Magnoliopsida; order Poales; family Poaceae; genus Dendrocalamus; species Dendrocalamus latiflorus. Next base: position 3,662,652 of record CM029630.1, on the reverse strand, counting down.
TCAAACATTTCTCTAGTTTAAAGGTTTTGCAAAAGACCAATCTTTGAAAAGTTATATGTATTTGAATCTCATCCAAAAACTTCATTTGACCCAAAGCGACCTAATCTTGCATATAATGAGTTTAGCTATTTGAGCAAGATTTCTTTGTGTATCTTGGCTTGAAATAGTATTTATAACTCATATGAAGCTAAGGAAGCAAATTACTCCGTGAAAATCTAATTTGTTTGGATTTTAAGCCTTTGATGCAAAATCAATCCATTCTCTCGCTCTCAAAGCGATTTTTAGCATATCTTTTGATTGGAAAAGTCTTTTTCAAAAATTCCTGTTGGAAAAGGTCAAAAATAGCATCAAGTTCAAATCTGGAAAGTTTGAAAATGTTTCAAGTTAATTTGAAAAAGTTGTGACTTTTTCTCTCTTAGTCAAAATGCTGAAAATTTCAGAACTTCCATGATTCTGAGCCAATTTGTCATTTTTGTATCTCCAAATGGGTTCAGATTTAGAGGAAGTCATAATAATGAAAATTGATCCTCTATAGTTGCTCGTAATTTTCAAATTTTATAAGAATTTATAAAGAGCATTTGATCAATGTTTCATCTCTCTCTAGAAGCTTAAGTGGAATGCAAAAGTCTGAATTTCAGACTCAGTTTTTCTGAAATCTCATGTTTTGAGTTGATTTATGATTTTTGTATCTTTAATTAGGATCAAAATCTGAGGAAGCTATAATTATGACTTTTGATCCTTAGACATTCATCTATACTGACAAATGTTCTCAGATTTATTGGACATCTATAAGTCAGGTTTTCAGGGAGCTTTTGAAGGCCACTTGGAATGCAAAATCAGGCAATGATCCAAATGCTACAAGTGCTTTATATACAATTGGAATCATATCAAGTGGTATCAAATTCCAAAAGAAGAACACTTCATAAGCCTTCAAGGAGCTCTAATGAGTAAGATTATTTGAATGTGTTTCAAATATCTTTAGTTGATTTAAGTGGTATCATTTGGTCATTTGCATTTAGTTTTATACTTCTTTATGACCGTATGAAATTGAATTAAATTGCTATCAAGCTCCTCATGATACAACATCTTCTTTAAATGGCTTAACTTGTCTTCTTCCCTTGTTTTTAATGCTAATCTATGCTATTTAAGTGTTAATTGTCTCTTTTTGGTGCTTAATGCCAAATGGGGGAGAAATTTGTGATAATAGCAAATCGATAATAGGGAAGAGAAATTAAACTTGTGATAATGCCAAATAGGGGAGAAACAATAGCTTTGCATATTAGAAAATTACAAAATCCTATTGCTAATGGGGGAGAAATGTGATAGTAATTGAATAATGTTAAAAGGGGATAAATTAAAATTTCTTTAATCTAAATATTGATAATGCTTTCACCTTCTCTCATATGATTAATTGTTTATCATTTAGTCATTTTCACCCTCATGCTATTATCATAAATAGATTTGTCATCAATCACCAAAAAGGGGGAGATTGAAAGATTAAGCTCCATTTAAGTTGGTTTTGGTGTTAATGACAAATGCAATTATGACATTATGATATTAATGACATATACTTTATAATGTTTTGGTGAAAATGATAAATGAATTTATGAGACTAATATGTTTATTTGAGTTTATCTTTGGTTAGTCTCATTTGGATGAAAAGGTGAAATCAAAGAGGTATGCATTCGAAATCGCTTTCTCATTTACAAATGCATTCCTTAGATCCAAAATATAGATTGAACTCCTCAATTAGTGTAAAATGAATATGTGCATATGTCTTCACTATATACACTTGTATGCACACATTTAGGGGGAGCTCTCTATATATTTTGGAGTTTCATAAGTATTGATCCATGCTTCTTTTAATATGCATATTTAGGATCTTTACTTTGAAATACATTCTTGAGTATATATATATAGCTTGTGCATTATATATATACTCATGTGCAATCGGGTTGTCATCTAACTTCTCCATTATGTGTTAATGATTGGATGACTAATGACAACCGGATAAGTAAGCTTTGTTTAAAGCTTATCTTGGAGTATACATTTGTTGTGTACATATTGTATACTCGCAAATCAATTTAATATCTCATTATTTGTTGAGATTGTCATGAATTACCAAAATGGTGAAATTTGGTAATCGATGACAATTGATTTGTGGACTAACGGTTTCCATGAGTTGGATGAATAGGTTAGGTTCCACAAATGAAGATGACTTGGGATGACTTCATGAGTTGAAGGTCATCAAGTCAAAGTTGATGAAGAAGATGTAGCTTCATGTGTTGAAGGCTATCAAGACAAAGGCTTCATGTGTTAAAGGCCATCGAGAAGAAGATGCTTCATGTGTTGAAGCATGTCAAAGATTGATCATGTGTTGATCAAGTGAAGACCATCATGAGTTGATGGTGTTGATGAAAAGAAAGCATCATGAGTTGATGCATATCGAGACGATGACCCAAGGCAAAGGTATGACTAGCTAGGGCTAAGGATGTGTTTCTAGTCTTTTACCGGTCTTGGTGTTTGGTTGGAAGACCGGATTGCTAGTATAGGTTGCCGTACTATTAAGAGGGGTTATGTCTAGTAGTTTGAGTCTCATCATGTGTTGATAGCTCAAACCTCACCACGTCTAGCTCATGTGTTGAAATCTTTGCAACATGAGACTATGCATTGCGAATGTGTTTTGCAAGTGCTTCAAGTCCATGTTTTCATTCTTTGTGATATGAGGCTTACATTTGCAAATGTGTTTTGCAAATGGTTGAAACTCATATATAATCCTTGTGGCATGTGACTTAGGTTTGCGAATGTGTTTTGCAAATGTGAGAAGTCCATGTACCTAATCCTTGTAGCATGATCTAAGTTTGCAAATGTGTTTTGCAAAAGTTGGAGGTCATGCATTATCCCTTGGTATGGTCTAAAATTATTTGTCGCTATTTCCTTTGATATTAGACCGTGATAGTGACTCTTTGGATGTCTTGTGATTTCTGCATTGATCTAATGTGTTTGAGATCATGCAAATAGGTGAGTTGTGTAGCCCTCTGAATAAGCTTTCCATAGAGTCCAAGATCACTCAATTCCGACATCGGAGTCAAAAGTTATGACCGTTTTTCCGAGTGTCGTCTGTGCTGAAAAACCGGAAAACGGAAGTACCGCGATTTGTACTGCGGTAGTTCCGGATTTTGCGGAAGTTCCGCGATTTGTACTGCGGTAGTTCCGATTTTTCCGGTAGTTCCGCGATTCCGGAAGTTCCGGATTCCGAGCGGAATGTTTTTTCCAGAGAGCGTTTTTTTGAATGACTTAGCCTCGGGAAAAACGGTAGTTCCGCGATTTGTACTCCGGTAGTTCCGGTTTTGCTGAGAAACGGCTAGTTTTCTGACCGTTGGCGAGGAAAGCGGAAGTACCGCGATTTGTACTGCGGTAGTTCCGTTTTTCCTGTTTTTTTCAGGGATTTGGCTCCAACGACTAGTTTTCTTGTGTGGGGTATAAATACCCCCTTGTGGCCGGTTGGAGATGTTGTTGCTTGACCTATTCCTGAGTTCTTGAGTTAGAGTGAGGCTCTCCACTCAATTGTGCATGTGTTGCACTTTGTGAGAGAGGAGAGGTGTTCTAGAGTGCATGTGTTGCATCTAGAGGAGGACTTTGTGTCCGAATTGAGCTCGTGCATTCATTGCACGTGGTGAGAGTCAAGTGAGGGACTTGGCTTGTTACTCTTGGAGTTTGCCGACTCCTAGACGGCGTTGGAGGCGTCGTGCGCGGTGATCTTCTCAAGAAGCTTGTGAGAAGACCCGGCGAAGTTGTGAAGGTCGGAGCTCACCTACCCGGAGCGGGAAAGAGCTACCACTAGTGGATTGGAGGTGTTTCGGCTTAATTCGTGGAGCCGGTCCGATTCGTTCGGGCTAACCTCAACGTGGACTAGGGGAGACCGGCAAGTCTCCGAACACCACGGTAAAAGGTGATTGTGTTATTTGTGGTTTGTTTTCTTGTGCTCTATTTATATTCAAGCAATTTACATTCATAGAATTAAATTGATTGCTTGTATATCTAGAATTGTAAACTTTGACATAGGTTAGAATTATTAGTGCACTTAGGCGTTCTTGCTTGACTTAGGCGCTATTTGAGCTAAACCAAATTGAATTTCGCTTCCGCATTATATACTTGGTTTAGGCAAATAGGAAAGCTCTTGAATTGATTAGTATTAATTTGTAGAGAATTTTTAAACCGCCTATTCACCCCCCCTCTAGTCGGCCTCCTCGATCTTACACCATGACCGGGGGCACGGCTATCCAGGATAGATTATACACTCTACAGAGGTTGTACAGCTTTACCCACAAGACATGATCATCCCGTTTTGCGACGCGAGTTACACACTTCCTTAGGTGTGCGGCGGGGAGATCATGACAAGGCCTTTACAATGCAAAATCTTCAACCTGGCCAAGCCAACACTAAGGTTTCACCCCAGTAAGGAATCCACCAGACCGGGACCCCCTCTTGAGCCGAGTGAGACTTCTCATGACCTACGCCATGCTCACTTTCATCCTACAAAATGGCTCAAGTTGGGACCCACAAATTATTCAGCCAGGGCTGTCCCATACCAGCCTGGTGGTAGTACGTTAGGGCTTTGCAACAGTAGCTCATAGACCGGTCCTTAATCTGACTTAGGCTCAACCACATACCCCCTGTGCCCGACAATCAACACTGTGTCTCCGAACAACAGTGCATGCCTGCACTCACCACCTAACCATTAGCCCAAGTCTAAACCAGATTTTATATTTTATTTTGAAAATGTTTCATAATCCTTCTTGACTCACCGAAGTCAAGAATACAGTTCAAAAGTTTATCATTTTATATGAAAAGGTATCCCAAAATCAAGATTATTTCTAAGCAAGTCTAAGCATTTAATATAAAGTCTTCCTAGCCAATACTAATGTACCAACTAGGGTTTGATCTAGGGTGACAAGGTATAAGGAATTCAATAACAATGGAGGAATTAACAAGTAGGCATTAACTATATTTAAAACTGGATTGAAATACGCTGATTAAAAATATGCATGCAATATAATTTAAATCAATATAATTTTATTTTGAAAACTGGTATCAACATGATCAAGGAGTGTGACTTTCCTTGCTCTTCAACTTGCTTGAATCTTCGTCGAAGAAATTTCCTGAATCGTCGAAGTCTACACGTGAAAATAACCCACCAAATTCAAATAAATTCAAAATAAATTTAAATTAACTTTAAATATTTGAATTGAGGCTAGAAATGGATAGAGGGGAATTTTTTATGAATTTAGAAATTTGAATGGGCTAAATCGGAGTTAGGATGAAGGAGAACGGGCTCCGAGAAATTTGAAAAGAGAGAAAATGGAAATACATGATTTTTGGAATTATTTTTCTAAAGGAAAATCTGAATTATTGCATCAGCGAGGAATTTCTTTTCCAGCCGAATTGTTTTTCAACTGGAAAATCAATTTACTGCGTCAGCATGACATCAGCACCTTCGGGCAAAGGTTGACAAGTGGGCCCCGGGTCTATAGACCGGGTCTACGGCCGAGAGGAGACGCTGAGGTGGCGGGGTGGGGGTGTGGCGCTGACGGGGCACGGGCGGGGTGAGGTGGCGCCGAGGTGGCCGAGCCGTGGCACCATGCCAGCTGCCACCCAGGCATGGCCATGCTGACGTGGCCGGCCGGTGAGGGAGGGGCTTGGGGACGGCACGCCCGCCGAAGCTCCGGTGGCCGGCGGCGAACGGCGAGGGCGGCAAAGGGAAGAGGGGGCCGAGGGGAAGTCGGGGGTGGGCGTGACCTTACCGGAGGCGGCCGGGAAGAGGCCGACGGCGAGGAGGGCGGCGGCGGCGCTCGGGCGCTTCGGCGCGGCGGCGGTGGAGTGGCCGGGAGGGAGAGAGGAGTGGAGGGGGAGGTAGTGCGGAGAGAGGGGAGGCTGGTGGGGGCTTTTATAGGGGTCGGGGAGGGCTGAGCCGGCGGGGATTTCTCGCCGTAGATGACGCGGGGCGGCGGCGATTGCGGGGGATTAGGGGGAAAGCGGTGCGGGGATGGCGGGATTTTGGCGCGGGGAAGAAGAAGGGAAGGGCGCGGAATGCACAGGCGGCGGAAAGGAAAGAAACCGAGCGGGGCGAGGGCGGCGGAGATGGTGGCGGGGATGGTGCGGGAGGAGAGAGGAGGGGCGCGGCCGGAGGTAGGAGGAGGACCCGACAGGTGGGCCCGAGGCGCAGCGAGAGAGGGAGCGCGGGCGGCTGACGGGCGGGGCCCGCGAGCAGAGAGACGGAGGCGGGGGAAGGCGCGCCGACAGTGGGGCCGGAGGCGCAGAGAGAGGGAGGGGAAGAGAGGGCGCGGGCGGTGAGGATGGACCCGCGTGGCAGAAGCGCGCATCGGGCGGCCGAGAGAGGGGCAAGGCGGGGACGGCCAAATGGGCAGGCGCGAGGGGTACGGGCCATCTGGGCCGGCCAGGTGGCGCGCGGGGGAAGGGGAGAGGCGGGATCGGCCGGGCCGGCGTGGGTGGAATCCGGCCGTCCACGTGGCGGCCGGAGGAGAGGGGAGAGGGTTTTGAATTTTATTTTTATTTTCTTGATTTTTAGCAAACCCGAGAAATTGCAATAAAGCTCAGAAAAAGATGAAATTACTTCCAAAAATTCCAGGAAAATTCACAGAAGCTCCTGGCGACATTTTGAACTTAATAAAAATACTTCCAACTAATGTTGGTATTTAGTTTTCATACTTTAAAATACCTTTTAATTTCAAAAATACATTTTTGAACTCCAGAAAATTCAGGAAACCAAATAAAAGCCAAATAACTCCAAATAATTAATTTCACATAAGATTTTTGTGGAAAATCAAAATATCATTTTATTTAATAATAATTTTAGGATTGTCTGAAAATGCTTTTCAAATCCAGCTTTTCAAAATCAGAAATTCAAGGCAAATCCAAATTTAAACTTTAGGCACAAATATACTTATTTTAATTTAGGTTTTTTATTTTAATTGATTTTTAATTATTTAATTATTTTTATTTTCATAAAAAACTGGGCTGTTACATGAAAAAAGCAATGGGCGACCTCCTTGGTGCATTACTGCCCCAAAACCCGTACCGAAGGCGTCACAATCAATAATGAAGTTTTTGGAGAAATCTGGAAATTGTAGGATGGGTGCCGCAATAATGATCTGCTTCAATTCGTCAAAGGCAGCCGTGGCATCATCCGTCCAGTGGAACCATTCCTTGCAGAGAAGTTTGGTGAGAGGAGACACAATATAGCTGAAGTCATGTATAAATTTGCGATAACATCCAGCGAGTCCCAAGAATCTATGCAAGCTTCAGACATTACAGGGTCGCGGCCAATCTAGCACTGTCGAGATGACATGTCCCAGATAGGATATCTACTTTTGCCCAAAAACATATTTCTTGATGCGGATACACGCATGTCTTACGCTTTTTAGTTAAAAATAATATTCGATTGGAAAGGATTACTGAGCCGTATTAAATATTATCAGGTGAAGTCATTCTTAACTAAGATCAATGTTGTTATTCTTGGGAATTGGTTATTACCCATTGTTCCTATAATGTGCATTCTCAGGTTTGAACGTTGCAACGACTTTGAAACCGAGAAGGAGGAGAAGAAAGTTGGGACCAAACTAATGAAGAAGTACAAGAAAGATGGCACCAACCTTTGTTGCTTAAGCCATGAGAGAACAATCTTCGATGGTTAGCAAAAAAGGATGGGATGCATGTGCACATGCTTGAGAAGGCCACGTCTGAATCAAAATTGCCATGCAAGTCAAGAAGCAAGACCATGAGCATCACAAGGAAGCCAAACACATGATGTGCTCACGGCCTGCATATTGTTTAGTGCGGTCGAAACCGATCCATGGCGGCCATGTGTTCTGTTTTTGAGGATTAGTCCAAACCATGTTTCATGGAAGTCCGAATACTGGTAGATGGGAATAGGGAGTTGAGTCAGTTTTGTTTAACCGGATTGGATAGTGCTTTGGACTATTGGGCCGAACACAATCCAGCCGGCCTATGCCCATGTGCATGAGTAAGAGTTGGGGTGTCCATAAGTAGCCACCGCCATGAAACGCACGAGGACGACTAGATAATGGAGATGAACAATTTTTGCATGTTTTTGAGTTTTTGTTAGCCAAACAATTTCAATAGAACAAATTGAGAGTTCTTACAAATTAAGATCGTTCAACCTTTCCGTTGGGAATTGGAAGCGCGATAAGGCTTCGATTGGTGGTCGTGAAGTCCGGCACATGTGATCTTGCAAATTAAAGAGCATTCATTCTTACATTGGCAATGAAGGATTGCTACAATTCAAGGGAGGGCACATGAGCATCTTGATCCAACGTGGAGAAGATTGGGCGACCCCGCATCACTTCTTCTTGTGAAGGTATAAATGGTGAGTGGTGAGGAGCTGCAATACCTATCGGACATGGCAAAGTTGCTCTGCCTAGGACTGGCTGTAAATTAAAATGTTGTCAAAGAAGACGTGAACAAACTGGTGGAGAAAAGGTTGAAGGGCCGAATTCATCATCGCTAGGAACATAGAAGGAGCATTGCAGAGGCCAAAAGGGAGCACCAAAAATTCAAAGTGGCTGTGGTGAGTGCGAAAAGCCATTTTCAGCATGTCATCGGGGAACATGTGAATTTGATGATAGATAGGCCGCAGCCCACCAACGATGCAGCACGTAGACTCCATACTCCTGTGAGGCCATGACGGCCCAGTCTTCCAGTGAATTGCCTACTCCCACCAAACCCTGCATGTGCTTCCACCCTCCAGGCCAACGCCCCCGCTTGCCCCCTCTCTATGCCGCCCATCCGCCCTACTCCCGGCCAGCGCTGCACCCTTCCTTGCTTCGCACCCTCCCAGGCAGTGCCACCCCCTTCGGCCTCCCAACCACGCCGCCCCCTCCCGGCCAGCGCCGCCCCCTCTCTAAGAAGGAGTAATGAGAGTAAATATCCAGAAGCTTTGTAGATTATCCAAGTCACTTTACATTAATTTAAGAATGTAACTAAGCCGTCTTTTTGAGTAGAGCTCCCTAGATCATATAAATTCATATATCATATAGCACTGTTAAAACTAGTCTTTAACATGATTACGCAAATTAGATTAATGACAGGCATCTCGTAGTGACCAAACCAATTTATGAAGAGCACAATGGGATATCACACTGAAAAGAGTAAGCCTAAAAACAAAGCAAACTTTAAGTCTAGATGAGCTAGTAGTCTCATATTGCAACCTATTGCTCCAGACTCAATACTTAAGCATGTGGTATGCTTGTAGCGTACTTCTTTTCATGATGACTTCTTTATAGAAAACTTCTTTTAAATGGTGGCATGGTTGAAGTATACTTCTTTTTATCTGTGCACCGTTTGTGCTTTTCCTTTTGTTTAACCATGGTATATTTGGAGTCTTTTTTTTATTTTTGTAACATACCAACTTGAGTGAACATAAAAAGATTGCAATATGAAACATACGAGCTTCATAGCCAAGATTTAAAATATGACTCACAATCAAGCTAATCCTTTTCAATCAACACCACAAAATAATAATTATAATCAATCTAGTCAAAGTATTCTGCCATGTCATGCTTCAGTTCAATTGTAACAGATTAATTATAACCAGTCATGATCAAAGCTATACATCACATGGGTAAATATGATAAAAAGAGCTCTACTACTCATTTAATTTCAATGGTTTGGATTTGGAGAATTATTTGGCAAGTACAATAGACAAAGCTTCTGAAATCTTTAAACCACAAGCTCTCCCTCAGAATAATCCCAAAAGATGCAACACACCATATTCACTTCTCAACAGAGCACAAAGAGAAGACTTAAGCGATTAAGAGAAAATGAGCAATCTGAAAAGGAACTCAACCAAGTGTAGGACAACATTACCCTTTCTACATGGTCTTCTCTGAAGGTGAAATTTATTGGATGCCATTAAAGAAGGTGAAGAACCATAAAATGTTCTAGTCAAGCAATGATATAAAAGACTAAAACCTAATCAAGCACATCTTCATCCCGCGTTAGCTGGTCTTACATCACAGAAAATATTGGTCTCACAGTATCGGGTTAATGAGATAAGATTTAGGAATCCAGTACTGCGACACGCGATGAATAGGAGTAATAGTAGGCAAGAGTGACAGCTTGCAGACGATTGATTAGAGGGAGCAAAGCGACAACCTATAGACAATTGATTAGAAGGAGAAAAGTGACAATAAGAGCCTTGCACAGACTTCACTCGAGTACCCTTCCTTAACCTATCTTTCTTCTCTTTCTTTGCTTTCCGAAAATAGAATTCAACCAAATGACTGTCTCTACCACAATAGGTGCAGTGATACTTGACTAGATGAGCAGTCATATCTTTCTGTTTCACAGTTCCCACTTTGGTAGAGAACTTTTTTGCAATACCAGCATATTTAAAGACAAATTGTTTTGATTCAAATTTTACTTCAAACTTTGCTTGTTCGAGTATCTTAACAACTTTAGGAGGATTGTTATTAGCATGATCAACAAAATTAAATCCTAGACCATAATTTTTCACACTTGTTTTTGACTTGTCCAGAATCATATTCAAATTCTTCTTGCCAAACAAAAATATTTGTAAAGTGTCCTTAAGATACTCATTCTCTTTAGCGCATGAGGAACAAGATGAACACTTAACAAATTCATTTACAAGATTCTTATAAGCACTAGGCTGAGCCAATTTCTCTTTTTCAGCAAAATTATTAAGTTGTCTAATCAATACCTCTTTTTCAGTGTTAAGCTTAGAACAGTTAGAGAAAGAAAGAGTCTCATGATAAAACATTTGTTGAATTGATTTCCGTGATGAATTAAGTCTAGTTTCTAGCAATTTACAATTAGAGTAAGCTTTAGATTGAGAATTTGAAATACATATTTCTAAGCATGTAGAAGACCTAGACTTGAGCTTTTCAATTTCATCATTTGCGAGTTTTAACTTTTCATGACAAGAGTCATGTGCCAATTTAATTCGTCAAGTTTACTAGTTACATCACCAAATTAAACCAAGTTTTATGCATTAATTTTTCTATCAGACTTCAACTCAAAATGTAAAACTTCATAAGACTCACGAAATTCATCATCAGGAATAAAAACTCTAAGTCTATGAATTTCAGAATTTAAGCTCCCAACAATAAAATCATGATTTTTAATTTTCTGTTTGTACTTCTTGAGCTCCTCTGTTAATCTAAGCACAACACGAGATAAATCTATATAAGAAAGTTTTACCTCATCAGAATCACTGTAGAGATCATTATTATTGAGCTCCTCACCGTTTGCCATAAAACACATCCCTGTGAAGTCCAGCTCCTTTGCCTTCTTGCCATTGCACTCATCGTTGCTTCTAGAATTACCATTACTTAATTCAATCTCATCAAGTGCTGAAATTATTTTGTTGGCCATCTTGCGATAATTGCACTTCTTGTTTGGACCAATCTTGACTTGAGAGCGATGAGTTGATGTCTTGTCATCCTTGACCTCCTTGCTCCTCAGTTTGGGGCAATTTATCTTGGTGTGATTTTACTTACCACATTCATACAATCTGATTGGACCTCCTTTCTACCTTGATCTAATGTTATTAATCGCCTTGGTCACTTTGCTCTTCTGGAATCTTCTCTAATTGTTCATCTGAAATAGAGCACAATACAGACCAAGAAACAATGAAGGGACTAGAAGAATTGTTAGCTTGGTTAGTCACTAAACCCAAAGAATTAGACTTATTTATCCTGGTCAAAACATCAATCTTATGTGTTTTCATCTTGGAATAAAGATTATTCAAAGTAAGTGTTTCCATACTAACAAAATAATTAATAATCGTGACTAACACATTCCAAACAAACATATCCAAATCATTTAAAATTTGATGAGCATTGTCAGAATCAGAGTATGTGACATTAATAGATTGCAAATCACTAACAATTTTATTGAAGCGATCAAAAAGTGCATCTACTGATTCTCCAGGTTTCATCTTAAATTTAGAATACTCTTTTCTGAATTGGTTCTGTCGAACACCTTTAACAGATTTAGAACCTTCATGATAATCAACTATAGTTGTCCAACGTTTATTTGCAGATTTAATATGAGCAATTCTGACAAACTCATTTCTACTTAAACCTTGTAATAAAATATTTTTAGCCTTAGCATTAGCTTCAACATAAATAGTATTTTCAATAGTAACAACATGATGCACTATATATGATTTTTAACTTTTTACCAAATAGCATTACCTTGTGCTTGTAGAAAAACCTTCATGTGTGTTTTCCAAAAGATATAATTTAATCCATCGAAAAATGGTGGCTTACCTAATAACCAATATTGATCTGATGCTATTGCAACCTTGCTCTGATTCCACTTGTACGATCGTTAATGGCAATCAGGGTGGTAAATGATTGCACTTGTTTTTTAAATCTCTTAGTGCCCGATGAAGGTTTCAACCGCTAGTTCAACCGCTCTGCCGTGCTCGATGAAGGTTCCGACTGCTCCGCGTTCGACCGCTAGCTTGACCTCCTTTGCACGTAGTCGTAATCTTCCTCTGCTTGAACGCTTCGACACCGTTGCTGTTGTCAATGATCGAGTGGTCGTACCAACACGCAATCGAGGAAAGTGAAATCGATGAAGAAAATCTATCTCGCCACGAACTACTCTACTCATAACAAGAACGAGTCAAAATCGACGCCAGAAAACAATACCACCGATGCCGACTAATTTCTCTCGAATAGATCTAATCTTTTATTTCTAGATCATGTTCTATGGCTGCAAGTGCCCTCACGGCACCCCCTCAAACCCTCATGGCACAAAAGCTTTCTCTCCAAAGCCCTGCGAAAGCTATAAGTTAACTTCTAAACTATATCCTCATCAACTTGAACATGAACCCTATCCGATTCCACAAATCAAGGGACTTAAAACCCTTCCAAACACAGGTTTTTTAATATCTCTAAATCTTCCAAGTTACAGACTCCTTCCATAACTTCTTCCAACTCACCACGTGACGAAGCCTCCAGGACCGCATCGTAACACTCCTAGTCTACGATTACCAACCATCAATTAGTCACTACACCATCGACCAATGACCAACAAGTACCGACTAGGTACTATAGCACTGCCTACTGAGTACCAACAACGTACTGTAGCAACAACCACTCAGACAGACCAGTCCGATCGCCATGTACAGGCCGGTCAGACCACTGGCCTATCAGACACGAGTACTCGAGGTTCTTGAAGATCAAAAGAATTGAAGTACTCGAAGCCTACGAGTACCGACCGTGAAGTCTATGACTACCGATCATAATGTCTATGACTATCGATCACAAAGTCTACGACTATCGATCACAAAGTTTAAGATAACAAATCGTAAAGCCTATGACTATGACAATGGTCTGCGAAGTCTATGACTACGACAATAGACTGGTTAGTCTACGACTACTGATCAGCAAAGTCGTCAACTACCGAGTATCGATCAGATATTGTAGCTACAACCATAGACTAGTTTACTCGCACTCACGACCGGTTCACTATTGCTAACGACCGGTTCACTGTTGCTCACGATCGGTTCATTGTTCGAGGTCGAAGTCTACCGATTACCGGCCGTGGTTGTTTTGCTGTGATCGAAATATAGTTGTCGAAGTCTGCCGTGGTCGTTTAGACGTGGTTGTTCAATCGTGGTCGAAATGTCATGATCGATTCCTACTGTTTAGACCTACAGATCGAACCATCCATCACAAGGCCGATTGGACTACCGTTTGTGGTCGAAGCTACCGATTGCCAACCGTGGTCGATCGAAACTTTTACAAATATAAATTTTAGTGCAATCCAACAATCAATTATTCATCATCATTGTATTCATGACCTCCACGTCGTCTACCAGTGAAAGGATTGGCAACGAAGTAGATGCCATGCCAATATGCCATCAATAGCTTATCATTTCTGAGTGCTTATGTAATTCAGTTGCACACTTGTACGGTTGTGTCGGAAGAAAACAGGGATGCCCACTGATGCTATGAACAATTGCGAATTTTTTGTACGGATAATCCATTTTTTATTCAAAATTACAGAAATATACCCGCCAGAAATTTTTTCACAAAAATAGGCTCCAGTCGCCCAACCATTGGGCGACTGGAGCCTTTCGCCCAACCCAGCAGCGACAACTGGAAAATCTCCCAACCGTTGGGCGATTAATTGCAGTCGCCCCACCGTTGGGCGACTTTCATCCAGTCGCCCTCCCATTGGGCAACTGCATGAAAGTCGCCCAATAGTTGGGCGACTGCACTCAGGTCCCTGAGAGAAAAAAAGAGAGGAAAGAGTCTATTTTGCCAAAATTTGGAAAGTGCATCAAACCTTCGCCAAAAATAGTGAAAATTGGTGGAGCTGTTCTTCATACATCCAAAAGCCTCCAGAAAAAAATTTGAGCAATTTCGGCCATGGGATCAAAAGTTATAGCAGTTTCAATTGAGGCTGAAACGAATTCGAGTCCGTTTCCGACACACCTTCAGTAAAACGGGCATAACTTTTGCATACGGTATCCGTTTTCGACGTTCTTGTACTCGTTGGAAAGCTAACGACGAGCCCGATCTAAAAATAACAACCCGTTTGCGCCAGTCGCCCTTCAAGACCCCGAAAATTGGCTATCTTTGGACCTAAACCTGCGTCGCAAGTTTTTTCTTTCTGTTTTTGCCCTTTTTCTTGTTCTTCCCTTCGGAATTTGGATTTTTCTTCAACTGAAAAGTTGTAGATCTCGTCGAAACCTTTCAAATGAGTATATATAAGCATATAGAACTTTGTTATTTTATCTTTTCAGACTAGTTGTTTATATTGCATCGGTATATAAAACGATCGGTACATACGGTTTTGTCGGCCCCTGAGTGTAGTCGCCCAACCATTGGGCGACTGCATGAAAGTCGCCCAATGGGAGGGCGACTAGATGCAGTCGCCCGAGGGTAGAGCGACAGCTATTGTGTCGTCCGCTGGTTGGGCGAAAGGCTCTAGTCGCTCAATCATTGGGCGACTGGAGCCTATTTTTGTAAAAAAAATTCCCGCAGGTATATTTCTGTAATTTCGAATAAAAAATGGATTATTTGTACCAAAAATTCGAACAATTGCTAGCTCAGATCGTTTGATTCTTATCATTCCCTAAATATGATGGCAGGCAAAATGTGTCTTTAGAAACTAACGTAATTCCCTTTCAACGAAAAGGTAATTGCACAGTAAGAAACAGAACTATGGCAAGCAAACTTACGGAATATCTTCAATTTAGTCAAAATCCGCAGTAAGGAGTGAAAAAAAGCATGATGTCGACGACTACTAAGACACGGTGGTCACTCTCTACACGCCGACGCTTTCCCAGACAGGCTACAAGCTCGATGACACTGCTAGCCATTCGAGCAACCGCTTGGTCCTCGTCTGCATAATGAGTTGCAATTAGAAATTTGGAACTGTTGAGTAACTACCGCTGACAATCAGTCCGATCAATTTCTTTGTTTAAAACAAATCGAATCAATCACAGAAGACAAAATAATAGATTGAACACACAGAGATAGAGAGAACTCCTGGTCTTTCTTTATTAATTTCTGATTGCATGTGTACAAAATATGCCGATACGGCTCTCTATTTATAGTCTCCGGTGAGGTATCTACCATGGGTCAGGTCTGCCGGCCCAGACTTAGGTTTCCTAACAGGAACTTTCAACCTGTATTTTTTTTTAAAAAAACTTTTGGCTAGAATATTCAACTTACAAGTTTCACGTGGAGATGCTTGAGGAGCGCAACAGTTACTCGGATCCGATTCCATTGCAGCATAGCATCGACGTCTCAGATTCTTGCTCCTACGTAATACTGCTTTTGCAACGCCCTGCGATGAACAGATTGAACTTCTTTGAGTGATCAACACTAGCACAACATGCATGATAGGATCCAACAGTACAACACACGAATCGTATACTTGCATTCATGGCAAGGTAATAAAATAAAGGGAGTGTCTATACAACATTCGACTGTTTTTGAGGATAAAAACAGTCAGATTTTGAGCTGTTAGATGGAGATCCAACGCCCTAGATCATTTTTTTTGGAGGGGGTCATTTTTTTGGATGGGAGCTTGTATGGGTGGATCCGTTGGATGGAGATCTAATGTCCCAGATCAATCTGACTGTTTTTATCCTTAAAAACAGTCGAATGTTATATAGCAATACTCTAAAATAAAAGCTCTTTTACAGTACCTAATATTTAATATAAGCCGTTCATCTTTTTCGATCGAATAAATTAGATTAATTAGAATTTAGTTATGTTTCCTACGTAATATGAGTAGTAGAATCCTGAGAGGGTTAAAGTTGTAATTGTGCCCATAACTTCCCATGCAACCGTAATATCAGGATTAATTAGTAACAATGTTTACTAGTTTCCCTGGATTTTTCTCTTGCATGGATGCAGATAGAAATCATGTTACGTGCGAATTGTGTGCATGCAAATCTTAACTACTCCTCAATAAACTTTGATCACTACTCATACATATATACGTGTCTAATCAGAGATTACGGGACATCCAATCGCAATTTCTTGTGTAACAGTTCAAATTAGCAACGCACTCATATTCTGAACTCCAATATTATTCGAGTGTTAGATTCCTTTTTCATCTTATTATTCATATCTTACATAGTTTTTTTGTGTTTTATAGAGCTAAACAGATAAAGAGATGCACATAGGGAATGGTGGGGTGCATATCCAACTCAAACTTTAAAATTTAAATTTGAAAACATTCAAATTTGCCCGGCATGCAAATTCCCAGTGGCAGGGAGATTTCTGGATCGGCAAGATTTTGAATCCTATGTGCATGTTTGTTTCGAAGGAAACCCACGGCCAATCGAGTAATTTCCATGAGGATTACGGAAAAAGTCAATAATACCTATAGAAAAAATTAATACTACATGGAAAAGTCTATAATACCATTGAGAAATCAATAGCCATATTTGATTTATACTATCACACTTTACTAGTAGTAGAATATACCATAAACATTCTCTAAAATAAAGCAGAATGTACAAGTTCGGCTAATCATTAGTGGAGTACTACCATGTTTTATTTTTTGTAGTTTAGATCAATTTCATTGTGGCAGTTACTGTGAAACCAATCATTTTTTCTTGCAAATTCTTTTGCATTTTCTTGGAGATTGAAAAAATAAACTGAAAGTGCAATTTCTCTTACATTTTCTTGAATATGCAAATTCCCGATGATGAAATCCGAATGCAACTTTCGTCACGATCTGATAATACAACAAAATAAACTAAATTCCACATGATTTTTTTTCATATTTTCTTGAATATATAAAATCCGGAAATACAAAAGATTGATAGCAAACACAAAGAGGCCACAAGATTGAAATGTTAGTATTGATGACAATACATGCAACAATAATGACATTGGCAGACACTTATATACAATATATGGACACTATACATTAGAATGATTATTTCTAAAAACCCATTTAATATAATCTCTCTCCTCCTAAAAATAGCTTTAGAGCAACTCCAACCGGTTCTTTATCCTGCTCTTCATTGTATATTTACCTAATATGACTCAAGAAATGGACTCCAACCGGTTCTTTATCCTCCTCTTCATTTTTATCGAGTCGCTATTTTCTCCCGGCCGCTAGCTAGATTTGGCGAGCGCCTCCTCACTCGCTTCTCAAATAGCTAGGCCATTGGAATGCTAACTCAAATAGAGAGCTAAAAATAATAGCTAGCCTCTTCATCCTAGAAAATAGAGAGAGAGAAATGACTAATGGGATGGAGTTGCTCTTAGAAACTATCAACTCAGAGTGCCCTTATTTTTCCTATGTAATTGCATAATTTATTGGGGGCCAAGGCTACTGTCCGGAGATATCAATATATCATTGAGCGGCTACTGTCCGGACAACGTGGTTTGTTTTGTGATCCACACGCGGACGGCGGACGTATAAAAAACAGACGACTACAGTATAGTACTTCCGATTAAATATACTCCACAGAGTGCGGTGCCCTCAGGCCGTTGTGATCCACACGCGAGCAGCAATGGCGTCCTCAGCTGACCCGAAGCCGCAGCCGTACATCGTCGAGGACTGCCGCGGCGCGCTGCAGCTGCTCAGCGACGGCACGATCGTCCGCTCCCCGGGGCCACCGTTCCCGGTCGGCGTTGACCACGACGACAGCCGCGTCGAGTGGAAGGACGCCGTGTACGACGCCGACCGCGGCCTCGGCCTCCGCATGTACAGGCCGGCGGCGTCCGGAGGGGAGGAGGAGCGCAAGAAGCTCCCCGTGCTCGTCTACTTTCACGGAGGCGGGTTCTGCATCGGCTCCTGCACCTGGCCGAACTTCCACGCCGGCTGCCTCCGCCTAGCCAACGAGCTCCCCGCCGTCGTTCTCTCATTCGACTACCGCCTCGCGCCGGAGCACCGCCTCCCGGCCGCCCAGGGGGACGCCGCCGCGGCCCTGCTCTGGCTGCGCGACCAGCTCCTCTCCAACCCATGGCTCGCCGACGCGGCCGACTCAAGCCAGGTGTACGTCTCCGGCGAGTCTGCCGGCGGCAACCTGTGTCACCACCTGGCCCTGCGTTTCGGCACGGCGGGGCTCGACCCGGTAAAGATCGCCGGATACATCCTGCTCATGCCGGCGTTCATGTCGGAGCAGCCGACCCAATCCGAGTTGGACACGCCGGAGACCGCATTCCTTACCCGGGACATGTGCGGTCGTTACTGCCGTCTCAGCCTGCCGACCGGAGCGAACAAGGATCACCCGCTGGTCAACCCGTTCGGGCCGGACAGCCCACGCCTAGAGTCGGCGGACGTCGGCTCCATGCTCGTCGTGGCCGCGGAGGGCGACCTGCTGAGGGACAAGAACGTGGAGTACGCGGAGCGGCTGAAGGCGATGGGGAAGGACGTGAAGGTCGTCGTGTTCGCCGGCGAGGAGCACGCGTTCTTCGGGTTGAAGCCGCTGTCCGCGGCCACGGGCGAGCTAGCCCGAGTCATCAGGCGGTTCATCGCCGCCGGAGCAGCCGAGTCGGGCTGAACTGGTGCAGGTTGGTACGGTACCTGACGCTGTTGTAACGATCGATCGTACCTACAATAATTGAACATTATATGATTGATCGTACGTACCTACAATAACTGAGTATTATCTTTACTATTATAAAAATATGAGTTGGTGATCATCGGTCCGTTCTCTCTCCTCTCTTCTCAGCCGTCCAATCAAAGATCAACAATCTAGATCCGCATGTAGATAGTTCTTTCGCTCCTCGTAGAAACGATCAGGTCGACGCGTGGGTCACGCTCCTCCTCTTCTCTTCCCCCGCATCCTCCGCCTCCAGCAACCATTCCACCTCCCACAACTACCGCCTCCTTCTCTCCCCCGAACCCTCGTGCCGCGCCTCCTCCTCCTCAGTGCTGCCACCAATCCCTTCCTCGTATGCCAGTGTCTGGTCGCAATCCCCCAACTTCCCCCAGTAGCGTCGCATCCCCTCGTCGCTACCTCCCCAATGCATTTGCCGACCGCCTCCTCTCCCCATCTGCCCGCTGCCACCTCCCTACCTCCACCTCCTGCAACCGTCGCCTCCTTCTCCCCCGAACCCTCGTGTTGCGCCTCCTCCTCCTTGGCGCCGCCACCAATTCCTTCCCCATGCGGCAGCGTCTGATCGCAGTCTCCCAACTTTCTCTAGGGTGCCGTCACCAATTCCATCTCTCATCGCCCCTCCAACCAGCGGTATGACGCTCGACAACAGCGGCCAATGGATCGGAGAGAATGGCGCTCCGCGACAGCGGCCGGTGGATCAGAGAGAAGGGCACTCTGTGACAATTGTCTTACTACGCCCACCCACGTGGCTCTCCCCCCGCCGCTACCGCCCAGCTGTCGCTTGCCTAGTGAGTCTCTCTACCTCCTCCTACTCTTCACTCGGAAGCCATCGCGCTGTCTAACGATTTTGGTCTCCTAAGCTGGTTGTTGAAGTTAGTGCCATGGTCAAATAGGGTCGTGGTCGAGGGGCCATGGCCGAAGTCGAGGGGCCATGGTTGAATTCGAAGCCGTGGTTGAAGGGGGCCATGGCCAAAGTCAAAGATCTGTGGTTGAAGTCGAAACTGTGATCGAAGGGGCAGTGGTCAAAGTTGAAGGGTCATGGTCGATGTCAGGCCGTGGTCGAAGTCCAAGCCACGGTCGAAGAGGACAATGGTCGAAGGGGGCATTGGTCAAAGTCGAAGGGCCGTAGACATGGTCAGTCCGTAGTCGAAGTCAAAGGGCTGTGATTGAAGTAAGGCCGTGGTCAAAGTCGATGGACCAAGGATGAAGTCGGTCCGCGGTCGAAGTCGAAGGGCCATAGTCGAAGTAAAAGGGTCGTGGTCGAAGTCCAAGCCGTGGTTGAAGCAGACAGTGGTTGAAGAAGCAGTGGTCGAAGTCAAAGGGCCATAGACGAAGTCGGTCTGCGGTCAAAGTCGAAGGGCCGTGGTCGAAGGGGGCCATGGTCGACGTCAGGGCTATGGTCGAAGGAGGCCGTGGTTGAGGGGCCATGGCCGAGGTCGAAGATTCATGGTCAAAGTCGATGCCGTGGTTGAAGGGGCTGGTGATCAAAGGGGGATGTGGTCAATGTCGAAGGGCCATGGTCATCGTAGGGAACAGTGGTCGAAGTCGAAGCTGTGGTCGATGTCGAAGGGCCGTGGTCAAAGGGGATAGTAGTCGATGTCGAAGGGTCATGGTCGAAGAGGACAGTGGTGGAAGGGGACGGTGGTCAAAGGGGGAAGTGGTCGACGTCGAAGGGCCATGGTCGTCGAAGGGCCGTGGTCAAAGGGGACTGTGGTCAAAGTCGAAGATCCGTGGTCGAAGTCAAAGATCTGTGGTTGAATTTGAAGATCCGTGGTTGAAGTCAAAGCCGTGGTCGAAAGGGAAAGTGGTCAATGTCGAAAGGACGTGGACAAAGGGGATAGTGGTCGAACGGTGGTGGTCGAAGGGGGAAGTGGTCGACGTTGAAGGGCCGTGGTAGTCGAAAGGCTATGGTCAAAGGGGATAGTGGTCGAAAGGGGCAGTTGTCGAAGTCACAGATTCGTGGTTGAAGTCGAAGATCCGTGGTTGAAGGGGACAGCGGTCGAAGGGGAAAGTGGTCGAAGTCGAAGATCCGTGGTCAAAGTCGAAGATCCTTGGTCGAAATGGAAGCCGTGGTCGAAGGGGGAAGTGGTCGGCGTCGAAAGGACGTGGTCATCGAAGGGCTGTGGTTGAAGGGGGCAGTGGTCAAAGTCGAAGATCCGTGGTCATCGTCGAAGCTGTGGTTGAAGAGGCAAGTGGTCGACGGCGAAGGGCTGTGGTCAAAGGGGACAATGGTTGAAGGGGGCAGTGGTGGAAGTCGAAGGGGCAATGCTCGAAGTCGCTGTCATGGTTATAGTCGTAGCGCCTGTGGACGTGGTCGTAGCGGTCATGGTCGTAGTCGTAGCGCCAACCCGGAGGGCACCTGCTGGTTTGTCCACAACCTCCACCGCTACGAGTTCCCCCTCTAGTTGGACATCCTCGTCGCCTACCCCAGGTCACCCCCAAGATCAAGCTCCCCACCCTCAACGGCAAGACCCAGGTGATCGAAGTCAAAACCATGGTCGAAGGGGGAAATGGTCGACGTCGAAGGGTCGTGGTCAAAGGGGACAGTGGTTGAAGGGGGCAATGGTCGAAGTCAAAGGGGCAGTGGTTGATGTCGAAGGGGATAGTGGTCGAAGTAGAGGTCGTGGTCGAAATAGGGGCCGAGCAGGCTGGCACCGGTAGTCGGGCGACAAGGCACACAAGTGCACTAGAGGCCTGCCAACATATAATCACCAGTGATGGTCGACCGCTCCCGACCTACATTTCGCGCGATAGTCGATGGCTTCTAACTTACGATCACGGGATGTGATCGACGACTTCTAATTTACTACCATGAGCACTTGTCGATGTGTTTCGACTTACGACCACGAGGTGTGGTCGATGTCTTCCGACTTACGACTATAAGCGCTGGTCGATGTGTTCTGACATACGGCCATGAGGTATCCTCAATAGCTTCTGACTTACGACCACGAATGATGATCATCGGCTTCCGATGTACAACCATGAGCCATTGCCGAAGGCTCCTGATTTAGGATCATAATCAATCGTCGACCGCTCCCAACTTACGACCACCAACGATGGTCGACCGCTCCCGACCTACGATCACGCACAATGGTCGACGGCTTCCAACTAACGACGATGAGGTGTGCTCGAGGGCTCCTGACCTACGACCACAAGGTGTGGTCGATATCTTCCGACTTAGGACCACGAGGTGTGATCGATGACTTTTGACTTACTTGACAGACTAAAAACTTTTAGAACATGTTTGTATGCATATTCTTAAAAATTTTACCACCCGTGAGTTTTAAAACATGTGGTATGATAACTTTTAAAAATTCGTAGTAACGCATGGGCATTCAGCCAGTATGGTCATAAATACAAGTTGCCCAAATCTCTCTCTCCATCGCCATTCAAAAAATAACATCACCGCATGCAAACCATGCGTTGGTTGGCACCAAATATCTTGATGTCGCACACACACTATCGATGAAAAATTTCGGCGACCAATCAAGTGGTTAGCGACGACGACCATTTCCCCTTCGACCACAGCTTCGACCATGGATATTTGACTTCAACTAGTGCTTATGGTTGTAAGTCAGATGACATCGACCACACCTCATGGTCGTAAGTCAGAACACATCGACCAGCACTCGTGGTCGTAAATCGGAAGCCGTCGATCACACCTCATGGCCAAAAGCATGTTACAATCTATATGGAGTATGAGACCTTGTGGGTCTTACCGTCGAGGGTGGGGACACTACTACAGAAATCCACATTACAGACGGTTCAGAAACGTCATCACAGACGGTTTTCTGAACCGTCTGAAATTATGGGTCAGTGATAATCCAAGTTATCACAGACGGTTTTCGAACCGTCTGTGATTATGCGATATCACAGACGGTTTTTTATTAAAAACCGTCTGTGATTATCCGATATCACAGACGGTTTTTTAATAAAAAACCGTCTGTGATATCGGATAATCACAGACGGTTTTTAATAAAAAACCGTCTGTGATATCGCATAATCACAGACGGTTTTTTTATTAAAAACCGTCTGTGATACCGCATAATCACAGACGGTTTTTAATAAAAAACCGTCTGTGATACTCCTCCACCCCAGCAGAATCTATTTCTGTTTATAGCTAGCCTCAGGAAATGCTAGCCATGCCCTCTGAAACAAGCAGATAATCACAGACAAAAAACATACAATTCACACATCTCATTTCCTTTCAGATACATTTCACAGACATAAAACATCACATTGACATCGCACTTCATTTCACAAACATAAAGCATGCATCCATTTCGCAAATCGATTAATTGAATTGAAATGAAATGTCCATTAACACATCTCATTTACAAAAGATGTGCACTGCATTTGCACTTAGTGATAAGATCAATAAGAAATCATGGTGCGCAGTAGAACCGTCCTCCTGGCGTTATGACTTGAGTCAGCAAAAAGTACGCCAACTCTCCTCGAATCCCTCCAAGAACAGGCTGTTTCAATGCAGTTGACGGGATGGACGCAACCTGTCGATAGGAATATCAATGTGCGTATATATGTAACGTGTTAAGTATGAAGTAATTATGAGAAGAGTGACAAACCTTGCGATTGGTGAGCCTCGAGGAATCGAGGAGTAGTTCCATATGTTGGCAAACGTAGTATCCACATGTGTTGCCCGGCTCCTGCTGGTGACACTGCAAAAAATGGAATGTGTTAGTTCAAGAGGCATTAGTACCAACTGTTGCATAGGATTAATTAATGTGAAATAGCGAATACCTTAAAATCTCGAACATGTGTCAGCAAGCCTTTGGCCCCGCGCTTCGAGTCACCTCCCTTTTCAATGTAGGTGGCAAACGCCCTACGTAATTCGAAAAAGTTAACCTTAATCATTCGGAAGGAAAGAAAGTACAATGTAGATATGTATGGGGAATATGTGCTTACCTATCGATTACTTGGCTGAGAACTGTGAAGTCCATTTTATTCTTACTTAGGGAATCAAGGTAAAATACCTTGTTCCATTTTGGTACAATTACTACTAAAATCCAATGAAAGTTTTGAAGGAAGGGCATAAGTACATAATCCTTCTTGACGCAACCCAGCAGTCCTGCTGCAATGTACCTCTCGACGAGGGGTGTATCCTGGTCAATGGTTTGCTTGGCGACCAATTGTGGGTCGAAGAAACCAACTGATAAGTTGGATGATCTAGCTTTAATCAGCATGTGTCTATATATATACACACGAAAGCAAAAAATTAGATATGGCATTTATCGGTATGACATTAACGGAGACTGTGATTGTACACACTTACAGCGTCCAGCATCGAAGGATTGAGACGTCAAGAGCGTTGAACGTGAACAGATCGAATAAATCCTCAAAGGCGACCACGAACATACACTCTTGAAGATTGTGGTGTAAATCATCCGACGTGAATTTGACAGTGATACTTGAGGTCCGTTCTCCCTCTAGCTTATTGGACTGCTGCATATACCACATGTGCAATTGCGTGCAACTATATGGTAGCTTTTCGAGGTATTTTTCCTCGAGCAACGGCTGACCAAGCACGAATTTGCGGGCCAAAGTTAGGTACGAAATATCATCATTGGTCTTCTTTGCTTTGCCCTTGCTGCTTCGGCTATAGGCCGACTTAACGGCAGTCGGCAGCAGCGGTGCAAGTTGCTCTTGCGAGAATAGGACCCGTGGAGATAGCACCGGTGTAGTATCCGGTGGTGGAACCGACTGGTCTTGTAATGGAGATGGCACCAGTGCAAGTTGCTCTGGCGAGAGTATGACCAGTGGAGATAGCACCGGTGCAGTATCCGGTGGTGGAACCGACTGGTGTTGTAATGGAGATGGAACCAGTGCATGTTGCTCTGGTGCTGCCACCGGTGAAGAAGACTCCAGGGAGATGTCGCTTTTGGGCCACTGGATGAATGTTCCGATGGCCTGTCCTAGAGTCATGATCTCGTCGTTGGGGGGCTTCGGTAGCGGGACCACCTCAAAATTGACATGCACACCATCCACATTAACTTTTGCGAAGCCTGGCGCTAAAGCTTGACCGTGCACCATGGCCCCGATACCAGACGAATATGCCTGGCCCCAAGCAGCGTACAAGGGAACGGAGCCATATCTCACTTGGAGCTTGCAATTCGTAGGCTCCTACATAACGATACAAAATTAGCTATTCGAATAGGCCTACCAATGGAGCAAGCATTCGAGAGGTAATAATTATTACCTGGATGTCGTCCACAGGAAATTTGGACTGGATTTGCGTCGGATTGGACGCGCAGCTACTCGGATGGTTGTGCGGGCTAGCTAGCGCAGCAGCGGCGGTGGCGGCCTGCTGACTTTCTGTCTGTTTCCGCACCTCATCTCTGATTATATCAGCCATCGAACCCAGTAGCTCCTCTTTAAGAGATGCCTTGATCTCTTCTCGTAGTTGTGCGTCACGCTCGCCTTTGTTTCTCTTCCTGCGCCGATACATGTCAGAGTCATCTTGGAAACCATGTTTCCATGGAACGTAAAGCCCAAGGCCTCTCGTACGGCCCGGGTGCTCCTTGTTTCCCAGGGCCACGGAGAGCATATCATTCTCCCTTGTTCCCTGGAATGATCCCTCCGTAGATTGAAAACTCAGCTCTTCCTGCAAGAGCACGACATGTCATTTCAATTCGTACGAAGTTGTGGAGTAATTACAAGCTACGTAGTTCGATCGATATCTTACCAGGCGCTGGGACACTTGCTGGTCTGCAGGGTTTCGAAAGGAGACTTCCCCCGATGTCATTGTAGATGACCTTGCTCTAAGCCAATTTCGAGCGCGGTCATCCGTGATATTGGAAAACGGCGGGGCGATGTCCTCTGCAGCTGCCAGCTCATCCTCCAACCTCCATTGCGGGATTTTACCCGCATACCCAGCTGTGCCAAGTCTGTGGGGGTGCGTGTTTTTTGCCTGGAGGGCCTTGTGCGCCAAAC
The DNA here is from genome assembly GCA_017311315.1 of Dendrocalamus latiflorus. Taxonomy (NCBI): domain Eukaryota; kingdom Viridiplantae; phylum Streptophyta; class Magnoliopsida; order Poales; family Poaceae; genus Dendrocalamus; species Dendrocalamus latiflorus. Next base: position 3,636,587 of record CM029630.1, on the reverse strand, counting down.
TTGTACTTTTGAACTCTTCGGTCGTTTTCATCGCCTTGAACTCTTCCCATTGTGGTTCCAGGAATGGGTATGTAGTGAAAGGCGTTTCGTTCGTCTCCACGTATTTCTTGACAAGCGTGCTCTTGAAGTTCTTCCATGCTTTGCACGCCGCTTGGTAGGTTTGTCGTTCCACAGCGTGTAAGTGTTCTTCTGGAAACTCGAACGATGCCAAAATTTCGGTCCACAGCTCACGTTTCCGACTGTCAGGCACGTTCTTCCACGAATTGTATGTGATCTTAATTCGTTGTCGTGCAACTATTCCGACCATGGTTCGGAATGCGTTTACCGCTTGCTTAGGAAGGATAGGGACCCCAACTGCGTTTACCGCTGTGATGGTCTGTCGGCTCTGAGGCTTCTTTGATATCCCTCTTCCTTGGCATCTTGATGTTGGAGCGGACGCCTCTGACGATGATGCTGAAGAATGCGCGGGTGACATGTTGCTCATTTTGTGAGTCTATTAAGATAAGATGAGAATGTGATCATATTGAATTGGAAGAGAGGAGTAGAGGGGAGGGGGTGTAGGGAGCGGGTGATATGGACATAGAGAGGGGGTGATGTGCCTATCTTAGCACCTACTTTAGTTGCTAATACTATAAACCAAATAATAGAATCAATAACAGTCTCAACATGAATATGTGCTCTCAAATTGTAGGGTTGCACAAGATTAATCTTGGCCGTCCCGCTACTAAATCATATACTCTTCCTTGATTGGTTATGCCAAATAATGAATTCAGTCTTTTGAGCTCTAGATACAAACTCTACAATCTCAAGATCAAGATATATTCAGCATGCATATATTCAGACAGGAATATATGGAAGATTGTATATAACAGATAACAGCTATTAGAGCTCAAAGACCGAATGAACCAATCTATTAGAGCTCAATTTAATAACATGCCATAACTGTAAATCCCACAGGCAATCTCAGTATATGGAAGATTGTATATAACAGCTATTAGAGCTCAAAGACCGAATGAACCAATCTCAGTATATGAATTTATCATCATCGAGCAACTGTAAATCCCACAGGCAATCTCAGTATATGGAAGATTGTATATAACAGCTATTAGAGCTCAAAGACCGAATGAACCAATCTCAGTATATGAATTTATCATCATCGAGCAACTGTAAATCCCACAGGCAATCTCAGTATATGGAAGATTGTATATAACAGCTATTAGAGCTCAAAGACCGAATGAACCAATCTCAGTATATGAATTTATCATCATCGAGCAACTGTAAATCCCACAGGCAATCTCAGTATATGGAAGATTGTATATAACAGCTATTAGAGCTCAAAGACCGAATGAACCAATCTCAGTATATGAATTTATCATCATCGAGCAACTGTAAATCCCACAGGCATCAGTATGAAGTATCAACCCTAACAGTAAGCATGAAGCTCGGGGAGGGATTTGATGACCTTAGGGTTTTGGTGACGGAGGAGGAGGCGGCGACGACGGAGGAGGAGGAGGCGACGGCGACGGAGGAGGAGGAGGAGGCGACGGCGACGCAGGAGGAGGAGGCCCCGGGCTCGGGGAGGCGGCGGCGACGACGGGCTCGGGGAGGCGGCAGCGACGCAGGAGGAGGAGGCCCCGGGGACGGAGACGGAGGAGGAGGAGGAGGCGGCGGCGACAACGGGCTCGAGTGAGGCGGCCGGGGAGGGCTCGAGTGAGGCGGCCGGCGAGGGCTCGAGGGAGGCGGCGGCGAGGGCTCGGGGGAGGCAGACTGGGATTTAGATATTAGAATAACTGCATAATACACGGAAAACCCTAGACACGGGTATATATAGCGGATTATTACAGACGGTTCTAAACTTAGAACCGTCTGAGATATGAATATCACAGACGGTTCTAAACTTAGAACCGTCTGTAATAAGCATACTATCTCAGATGGTTCTACGTTTAGAACCGTCTGAGATAGTAGGCTTATCACAGACGGTTCTAAACTTCGAACCGTCTGTGATATTCATATCCCAGACGGTTCTAAGTTTAGAACCGTCTGTGATAAGACTGTGCCCAACTGTAGTCATTCATGATCAATAGCCAACCATCTGCATTCATGATCAACTACCTACCAGCTGCATTCATTTACACATTTTATCAGTCTGTATTCATTTTTGTCACACATTTTCACATACACATCTGAAAATTGACTACATCACACATTTTCACATATACATCTCAAAATTGACTACATCACACATTTTCACATATACATCTGAAAATTGACTACATCACACATTTTCACATATACATCTCAAAATTGACTACATCACACATTTTCACATATACATCTCAAAATTGACTACATCACACATTTTCACATATACATCTCAAAATTGACTACATCACACATTTTCACATATACATCTCAAAATTTTCACATATTTCCTTTAAAAATTAGCTCTTCATCATGATCAATGCGTACGTAACTAGTTTCGTCACGTTGTTGATCGTCGACCCTTATGCCATTTCCAAAAGGAGGTAACTCGTCAAATTGATTGTATTCCTCCTCGTCCACTACATTCTCCACTCCAACAATTCTCCTTTTTCCATGAAGAACTACATGGCGTTTCTTATTTGCCGGGTCGGTTACATAGAAAACTTGAAAAACTTGATTGGCGAGTATGAATGGTTCGTCTTTGTACCCGACACGTTGGAGGTCCACGGTCGTGACACCGTACTTGTCAACCTTCACCTGTGGGAGATGCACCCAACGGCAGCGAAATAAGGGGATTTTGAAAACCACATAGTCGAGCTCCCAAATCTCTTCTATGAAGCCATAGTACGAGTTTCTCGACCCATCGGTACTGAATGCATCTATGCGGACACCGCTGTTCTGGTTAGTGCTCTTGACATCCTGAGACTGCGTATAGAATGTGTACCCATTTATGTCATATCCTTGCCATGTCACAACTGTAAATGTCGGCCCTTTTGCCAACCATGTCAGCGTCTCACTCGGCGAGCTCCTAGCGATTTGCTCCTTCAACCATTGGTTGAACCAACGGTTGTGTTGCCTCATGATCCAAACATCCGGCCGCTCCGGATTTTGTTGCCGAAGCACATCCTTGTGCTGGTCCACATAAGGGGCCACTTCAGTCATGTGTTGCAACACCGTGAAATGGGCTTGAGTATACGTGTCCATATCTGGAGTGATTGCTTTCCTTCCGATAGTTCCGAGACCCTTCAGCCTCCCCTCATGACGAGATTGAGGGACACCTATCGGTTGAATCTGAGCCATATAATCGACACAAAACTCAATAACCTCTTCGCTTGCATAACCTTCGACGATGCTGCCCTCCGGCCGAGAACGATTCCGTACGTAGGACTTGAGAATTCCCATGAACCTCTCAAATGGATACATGCTACGTAGGAATACGGGCCCGCACATTTTTATCTCCCACACAACGTGAACAATGAGATGGACCATGATATCGAAAAACGAAGGAGGGAAATACATTTCAAGGTGACATAGAGTCATCACCACCTCGTCCTGCAGAGCATCTAGTCCTTCGGGATCGATGACCTTCTGAGCAATTGTGTTAAAGAAATAACATAGCCTCATGATTGTCTCTCGGACTTTGATCGGCAAAATATTTCTAATTGCAATAGGGAGCATCTGTGTCATCAGCACATGACAATCATGAGACTTCATGCCATTTAACTTCAAATCTTGCATCGAAACAAGTTTCTTCACGTTGCCGGAGTAACCAGACGGAACTTTGACACCATGCAAGCACTGGCACAGTTCTGTTTTCTCAGCCTTGGACAGAGTGTAACACGCAGGGGGAAGGTACGTTCGTCCATTATCAGTGTGTGTCGGTGCTAACTCAGACCTGATGTCCATGTCAGCCAAGTCAAGCCGTGCGTTGACGCCGTCCTTTGTTTTATCACGGATGTTCAGTAAGAGACCAATCAAGCTGTCACACACATTCTTTTCTACGTGCATGACGTCGATGCAGTGCCGAACATCTAGGTACTCCCAATAAGGTAAGTCCCAAAATATTGATCTCTTCTTCCAGGTGTTCTTCTCATGAGCCCTCAATTTACGTCCCTTTCCGAGGACAACATCTAAATCCTTAACCATATCATAAACCTCGTGTCCCCTTAAATGCCTTGGAGCTGAACCGTCTTCCTTCTCTCCGTCAAATTGTTGCTTCATCTTGCGGTATGGGTGAGCCCTCCGAAGGAACCGGCGGTGACGCATGTAGACGGTTTTGCGTGAGTGTCTCAGCCACACACTCTCGGTACCATCTAAACAGTGAGTACAAGCTTTGGCACCTTTTGTACTATGGCCTGATAGGTTACCAAGGGCAGGATAATCATTTATGGTGCAGAACAATAAGGAGCGCAGAGTGAAGTTCTCTCGTTTGTATGCATCCCATACCTGTACCCCTTCGTTCCACAGTACTTTTAGATCTTCCACCAACGGTGCTAGGAACACATCGATATCATTCCCAGGTTGTTTTGGCCCTTGAATAAGTATCGACAGCAAAATGTACTTTCGCTTCATACACAACCAAGGAGGAAAGTTATAGATGCAGAGAGTCACGGGCCATGTGCTGTGTCGGCTGCTCATGCTACTGAAAGGATTCATTCCATCTGTACTCAGTCCAAACCTTATATTCCTTGGTTCTGCACCGAACTCTGCAAAACTCCTATCGATGTTTCTCCACTGCGCGGAATCAGCAAGGTGTCTTATCATTCCATCCTTCTTGCGCTCCTCCGAGTGCCAACGCAGCAGTTTTGCCTCCTTTGGATTTGCAAAAAACCTTTTCAAACGGGGAATTATAGGAAAATACCATGCCACCTTAGCAGGAGGTCCTTTCTTCACCTCTGTTCCCTCGCCATCATCTGATTGATTGTTACGTTTGTATCGGGATGCGTTGCACACCGGACATACATGCATGTTTGCATACTCTTTACGGTAGAGGATACAGTCGTTCGGGCATGCATGTATTCTTTCTACTTCCATTCCCAACGGACAAAGAACCTTCTTGGCTTTATACGTGGTTTTAGGCAACTCATTTCCCTCCGGAAGCATGTCCGCTAAAAGACCTAGCAGCGCCGTGAAACTCTTGTCGGACCAACCGTTGCTTGCCTTCAATTTCAACAGTTCAAGCACGGCCGACAACCTCGTGTACTTGCAGCTCGTGTACAAAGGTTTCTCTGAGTCCTCCATCAAGCCACGGAATTTAACATACTCTCTCTCATCATAGTTCTCTTCTACATCGCGAAGCATCTGATTCAGATTATCATCGTGCAACCTATCCGAATCCGAGCCACAATCGACATCAACCGGCGGCATGTCATTCACTTCACCGGCGATGACATCCGGGGGCATATCATTCACTTCGCCGGTGATGTCATCCGGGGGCATATCATTCACTTCACCGACGATGTCATCCGGCGGCATATGATCATTCACTTCGCCATGACTGGTCCAACACGTATAATCTTTTTTGAAACCCCTCCGAATCAAGTGCGCTACAATTTGCCCTCGGTTCTTAAACATCTTCAAATTCTCGCAGTCAGTGCATGGACAGCACATATATTCCACCGCCTTATTCAACATATCCTCCTCGGCGGCTCTTATAAAAGCAGAAACGCCATTAATGTACTCTTCACTCACACGGCTCGCGGCATACATCCAGCTTCGGTCCTACGTTACGTACATATATAACAACTTAATATTAAAATCTAGATTAACTAATTATAACTACATATATACGGGCCACATTTATTATATTGAGACTTAATTTGCTAGCTCAATTCATATTACAAACACAACAGCTATTATATAACCAACAATTTTACAAATTAACCATCTTCAATAACCACTAATGGATTACTTAGACCTAAATTGTAATGCAATTAAAGAAAAAATAAATTACATTACTAACCATATCTAGAGCAACCAGGAAAGACTAAATATTCAAAGCTCAATCTCTGCCTCTTCCCACCAAATTAACTGGCCTGAAATCGCCTAGCTTCCTCCCGAGTGAAAAAGTGCGCAACCGTGGATAGATCTGGATCGAAATGAAGACAGATGCGGTCTGAGCAGCGCAATAAATGCCTTAGCCATTATCACAGACGGTTTTTAACTAAAAACCGTCTGTGAATTATCACAGACGGTTTTTTATTAAAAACCGTCTGTGATAATATGGGATTATCACAGACGGTTTTTAATACAGACCGTCTGTGATACTTCGGTAATAACCGCCTGTGATAATCCATTTTCCCGCCACAAATACCACAGACGACCTCCTAATTACAACCGTCTGTAATAGTGTTCATCAGAGACGGTTTCACAAAACCGTCTGTGATGAGGCGTCTACTATGAGGCTTTCTGTAGTAGTGGGAGCTCGATCTCGGGGGTGACCTGGGGGTAGGCGACAGGGATGTCCAACTAGAGGGGAATCTTACTGGCGGAGGTTATGGACGAAGCAGCAGGTGCCCTCCGGGTTGGTGCTACGACTACGACCATGACCGCTACAAACACGTCCACGGGTGCTACGACTATGACCATGATCGCAACTTCGATCACTGCCTCCTTCGACTTTGAGCACTGCCCTCTTTGACTTCGAGCACTGCCCCCTTCAACCACTATTCCCTTCGACCATGGCCCTTCGACATCAACCACTTTCCTCTTCCACACAACTTTGACGACGACCATAGATTTTTGACTTCAACCACTGCCCTCTCAACCATTGTCCCCTTCGACCACGGCCCTTCGACGACCACAGCCCCCTTCGACCACCGCTCCCTTCGACCATAGCCCTTCGATGTCGACCACTTCCCCTTTCGACAATGGCCCCCTCCGACCACGACTTCGACTTTGACCACGGATCTTTGACTTTGACCATTGCCCCCTTCGATCACTGTCCCCTTCGGCCACAACCCTTCAACGACCACGACCCTTTGACGTCGACCACTTCCCCCTTCGACCACCGTCCCCTTCGACCACCGTCCCCTTCGACCACGGCCCCCTTTGACGTCGACCACAGCTTTGACTTCGACCATTGTCCCCTTTGACCACGGCCCTTCAAAGGAAACCACTTCCCCCTTGACCACCGCCCCCTCGACCATGGCTTCGATTTCGACCACAGATCTTTGATTTTGGCCATGGCCCCTCAACCACGGCCCCCTTCGACTACAGCCCTGACGTCGACCATGGCCCCGATGTCAACCACAGCCCTTCGACTTCGATTGTGGACCGACTTCGTCCACGACCCCCTTCGACCACTGTCCCCTTTGACCATGGCTTGGACTTCGACCATGACCCTTCGACTTCGACCACTGCCCCCTTCAACTATGGCTTGGACTTCGACCATGATCCTTCGACTTTGACTATGACCTAACTTCGACCATAGCATTTCGACTTTGACCACCACCCCTTTGACCACGGCTTCGATTTCGGCCACTGATCTTTGACTTTGGCCATAGCCCCATTCGATCATGGCTTCGACTTCGACCATGGCCCCTCGACTTCGGCCACGGCCCCTCAACCACGTCCCCCTTCGACCATGACACCTACTTCAATAACTAGCTTGGGATACCAAAATTACCAGACAGCGCAACGGGCTCTGAGCGAAGAGCAGGAGGAGATAGAGAGGCTCACTGGGTGAGTGACCGCTGGGCGGTGGCTGCGGGGGTGAGCCACATGGGTGTGCGTAGGAAGAGGAAGCCACCATTGCCATCGTCGAGCGCCCTTCTCTCTGATCCATCGGCTGCTGTCGCCGAGCGCCCTTCTCTCCGATCCACTGGCCGCTGTCGCTGAGCGTCGTGCCGCTGGTTGGAGGGGTGATGGGAGATGGAATTGGTGGCGGCATCAAGAAGGAGGAGGAGGCGTGTCATGAGGACTCGGGGGAGAGAAGGAGGTGGCGGTTATAGGAGGTGGATGTGGGGAGGCGGCTGCTGCTGGGGAAGTTGGGGGACTACGACCAGACGTTGCCGCGTGGGGAAGGAATTGGTGGCGACATTGAGGAGGAGGAGGCACGGCACGAGGGTTCGGGAGAGAGAAGGAGGTGGCGGTTGCAGGAGATGGAGTGGTTGCGGGAGGCGGAGGATGTGGGGGAAGAGAAGAGGAGGAGCGTGGCCCATGTGTCGACATGACCTTTTCTACGAGGAGCGGAAGAACTACCTACATGCAGATCTCGACGGCTGATCTTTGATCGGACGCTTGAGAAGAGAGAAGGAGAACAAACCGACGACCACCAACTCATATTTTTAAGTAATAGATATATCAGCGAGCTAGCTAGCTGATCCGCAGCTCATGTAACTAGCCGCAGATCACGCACAAACTAACTCCATGTGTACGCACAACTCACCTTGGTGACCACCACGCACCTTGCCACTAGGCCACATCCTAACTGCTTGCTATCTTAACTAGCTAACAAACTTATGCATGCAATCTAACCAAGATGCATGAACCATTCTCATGCACTCACGTCCTAGTAGCCACTACATAAATTAACTCACTAATTACATGCGCTAATCAATGAAGCACTAACAAATCATCAAGATTGATTCCACCATTCTCCCCCTTAATCTTGATATGTTGACTCACCGATACGGATCACCCGCATCTTGCCGCACTTAGCGGCCTCTCTATTATTGCCACATATAGCGGCCTTCTCCTAGCGGTATCGTGCAGTTATCATTGTTGGTCACACACCGATTTCTCCTAGCGGCCTCACACCACCTTTCATGCATATTTGTTGGCGACCACACGTCGCCGCCATACACAACTTCAAGCATGAGCGAGACACCGTTGTGGCTTCATGCCACCAACAGATCCCTCCTCCACGTCATGCTGCCCCATGCAGCTCTTGTGCATAGCCACCTCCTCATAGCCTTGCACAACACCATCGGCATCAAACTAACACCTTAGGCGATGATGACCTTCACCACCACCATCGTTGGTCTTACACCATCGATCTCTGCTGGCTTCATGCTGACTCGTCCTTGCAGCGACCTCATGCTAATGTCTTCTCACAGCAGCCTCGAAGGCCACCTCTATGAATGTGGCCTCCCACTACTATTTGTGGCTTCCCATGTATCACTGCAGCACCTTGACGTCACTGCAACCTCTCGCTGCTAGCCTCGATGTTGCCAAGTTATCGGTGTCACCTCTCCTCGATGTATGCAACCACCTCACATGGGACGGCCACCACATGGCCAAGTCCTTGTCGGACGGTATCACCTTTAACATCTCTTCAAGATCAAACCATGCTCTGATACTAAATGTCAGGATTACTCCCCCTCTCTCTCTCTTGTACACACACGCAAGAGGTCACATAAAGGAAAAAGAGGCACACTTGTAGGCTACATTTCCCTCTCTATTCTGTTCATTAACAAACTGATTACAAAGTCACATATAAACATCACTAACACGTCTAGCAACTAACAGGACCCATTATTCACGCCATGACCCTCGCGACTAGGATCACTCACACCCACTATCTTAATTAATCAACCTTCTAACAGCATGCAACTACCTAATGCAGCAATTAACTCCTAATATCAGCGAGCTAGCTCACGTGACTAGCCGCACATCACGCACAAACTAATTCCATGCGTACGCACAACTCACTCTGGTGACCACCACGCACCTTGCCACTAGGCCATCCTAATTGCATGCTATCTTAACTAGCTAACAAACTTATGCATGCAATCTAACCCAAGACGCACGAATCATTCTCATGCACTCACGTCCGAGTAGCCATCAAATAAATTAACTCACTAATTACATGCGCTAATCAATGAAGCACTAACAAATTACCAAGATTAATTCTAACACGTTCTGCATCGGTTCATCAAGGAGACTGACTTTGTGAATGTCACATGCAGTACAGTCATTAACCACGGTTGTGAAGTAGCAACAATATAATGGCGTCCTGTGATCCGAGGCCGCAGCCGCACGTCGTCGAGGACTACCATGACGTCCTGCGGGTCCTCAGCGACGGCACAGTCGTCCCGTCGGACAAGGCCCCGTACGCGGCGGAGGACCGCTACGACGGCGGCGTCGAGTGGAAGGACGCCGTGTACTACGCAGCCCGCGGCCTCGGCGTCCGCATGTACAGGCCGCGGGGCCGTGGCGCTGGGGCCGGGAAGAAGCTGCCGGTGCTGGCGTTCTTCCGTCGTGATCCACAGTTCCACACGTAAACAGCAATGGTGTTCTCAGTTGGGAATGTCACAGTACAGTCATTAATGAGAATTGCTCCTTTAAGCAGTGGTGGATCCAAGATTTTTTGGATGGATGTTCGAATTTCGGAGCTAAGTTGCTTGAATACGTCGATATCGCAACGTATCGTCCCCCCAAAACACTGATACAACGATACGTGTATGTAGATATAATAAAAATACATAAATTACAGAAATTAATGATTTCTTATGAGGAAATGATTTCTTATAGGTTGGTCTCACAATACCAGGTTAATGAGATAGGATTTAGGAAGTACTGTGACACACGACGAATAGGAGTAATAGCAGACAAGAGCGACAGCCTGCAGACGATTGATTAGAGGGAGCAGAGCGACAACCTATAGATGAATGATTAGAAGGAGCAAAGTGACAATAAGAGGCTTGAACATACTTCACTCGAGTACTCTTCCTTAACCTGTCTTTCTTCTCTTTCTTTGCTTTCCCAAAATAGAATTGAACCAAATGACTGTCTCTACCACAATAGATGCAGTGATACTTGACTAGATGAGCAGTCATATCTTTCTGCTTCACAGTTCCCACTTTGGTAGAGAACTCTTTTGCAATACCAGCATATTTAAAGACATTGTTTTGATTCAGATTTTACTTCAAACTTTGCTTGTTCGAGTATCTTGACAACTTTAGGAGGATTGTTATTAGCATGATCAACAAAATTAAATCCTAGACCATAATTTTGCACACTTGTTTTTGACTTGTCCAGGATCATATTCAAATTCTTCTTGCCAAACGAAAATATTTGTAAGGTGTCCTTAAGATACTCATTCTCTTTAGCCCATGAGGAACAACATGAACACTTAACAAATTCATTTACAGGATCCTTAGAAGCACTAGACTGAGCCAATTTCTCTTTTTCAGTAAAATTATTAAGTTGTCTAATCAATACCTCTATTTCAATGTTAAGCTTAGAACAGTTAGAGAAAGAAAGAGTCTCATGGTAAAGCATTTGTTGAATTGATTTCTGAGATGAATTAAGTCTAACTTCTAGCAATTTACAATTAGAGTAAGCTTTAGATTGAGAATTTGAAATACTTATTTCTAAGCATATTGTAGAAGACCTAGACTTGAGCTTTTCAATTTCATCATTTGCAAGTTTTAACTTTTCATCACAAGAGTCGTGTGCCAATTTTAATTCATCAAATTTAGCAGTTACATCACCAAATTAAACCAAGTTTGATGCATTAATTTTTCTATCAGACTTCAACTCAGAATATAAAACTTGATAAGACTCACAAGATTCATCATCAGGAATAGAAACACTAAGTCTATGAATTTCAGAATTTAAGCTCCCAACAACAAAATCATGATTTTTAATTTTTCTTTTTACACTTCTTGAGCTCCTCAGTCAATCTAAGCACAACATGAGATAAATTTATATAAGAAGGTTTTATCTCATCACAATCACTGTAGAGATCATCATTGTTGAGCTCCTCACTGTTTGCCATAAAACGCATCACTGTGAAGTCCAGCTTCTTTGCCTTCTTGCCATTGCACTCATCGTTGCTTCTAGAATCACCATTACTCAAATCAATCTCATCAAGTGTGAAATTATTTTGTTGGCCATCTTGCGATAATTGCGCTTCTTGCTTGGATCAATCTTAACTTAAGAGCGATGAGTTGATGTCTTATCATCCTTGACCTCCTTGCTCCTCAGTTTGGGGCAATTTATCTTGATGTGATTTTACTTACCACATTCATACAATTTGATTGGACCTCCTCTCTACATTGACCTAATGTTATTAATCACCTTGGTCACTCTGCTCTTCTGGAATCTCCTCTAATTGTTCATCTGAAATAGAGCACAATATAACCTAGAAACAATAGAGGGACTAGAAGAATTGTTAGCTTGATTAGTCATTAAACCCAAAGAATTAGACTTGTTTATCTTGGCCAAAACATCAATCTCATGTGTTTTCATCTTGGAATAAAGATTATTCAAAATAAGTATTTCCATACTAACAGAATAATTAATAATCGTGATTAACACATTCCAAACAAACATATCCAAATCATTTAAAATTTGACGAGCATTGTCAGAATCAGAGTATGTGACATCAATAGATTGCAAATCACTCACAATTTTATTGAAGCGATCAAAAAGTACATCTACTGATGCTCTAGATTTCATCTCAAATTTAGAATACTCCTTTTCGAATTGGTTTTGTCGCACACCTTTAACAGATTTAGAATCTTCATGATAATCAGCTAGAGTAGTCCAGAGTTTATTTGCAGATTTAATGTGATCAATTCTGACAAACTCGTTTCTACTTAAACCTTGTAATAAAATATTTCTAGTCTTAGCATTAGCTTCAACATCAATAGTATTTTCAATAGTAACAACATGATGCACTACATATGATTTTTAACTTTTTACCAAATAGCATTACCCTGTGCTTGTGGAAAAACCACCATGCGTGTTTTCCAAAAGATATAATTTGATCCATCGAAAAATGGTAGCTTACTTAATAACCAATCCCAAACTGATGCTATTGCAACCTCGCTCTGATACCACTTGTACGATCATTAATGGCAATCAGGGGGTAAATGATTGCACCCATTTTTTTTGAATCTCTTAGTGCCCGATAAAGGTTTCGACTACTCGCTCAACTGCTCTGCACGTGCTCAATGAAGGTTCTGACCGCTCCGCGTTCGACCACTAGCTTGACCTCCTATGTACGTAGTCGTAATCTTCCTTTGCTCGAACGCTTCGACACCGTTGTTGTTATCAACGATCGAGTGGTCATACCAACATGCAATCGAGGAAAGTGAAGTCGATGAAGAAACTCTCTCACCACGAACTACTCTGCTCATAACGAGAATGAGTCAAAATCGACGCCTAGAAAACAATGCCACCGATGCCGACTAATTTCTCTGGAATAGATCTAATATTTTATTTCTGGATCATGTTGTGTGGCTAAAAAGTGCCCTCACGGCACCCCTCAAACCCTCACGACACAAAAACTTTCTCTCCAAAGCCCTACGAAAGCCATAGGTAAACTCCTAAACCATATCCTCATCAACTTGAACACGAACCCTATCCGATTCCGCAAATCAAGGGACTCAAAACCCTTCCAAACACGGATTTTTTTAATATCTCTAAATATACCAAGTTACAGACTCCTTCCATAACTTCTTCCATCTCATCACATGACGAAACCTCCAGGACCGCATTGTAACACTCCTAGTTTACGACTACCGACCATCAATTGTCACTACACCATCGACCAATGACCAATGAGTACCGACTAGGTACTGTAGCACTGCCTACTGAGTACCAACAACATACTCACTACAAGAAATCCTTCTTTCTATGACAAAAATCCTCATGACGGGGCAAATTTTTGTCATATAATATATCATAATATGACGCAAAAGTCTGTAGCGTCATAAAATCAGGACAGCTAGAACTATTTATGACGAAGCTATTTGTTTTGTCACATAAGTCACAAAATGCAAGTCGCCAGGAGCCGGTTGACGGTGGCGGTTTTATGACGATATGTGTTGTTTTATGTGACGGCTGTGGAGCGTCACTGTTTGTTATTTCAAACATGACGGCCCCCAACGTCAATATACCCCCAATAGGAGGTGGACCCTTGACCCCTCTCTGTTGACCAGTTTCATTCCCCATTTCCCCAACTGAAGACGGCGGCGAGCGGCGGGCGGCCTCTGGGCGGAGCCAGCTCCCCATCTCCCCAACTGACGGCGCGGCGGCCTCTGGGCGGAGCCAGCTCCCCATCTCCCCAACTGACGGCACGGCGGCCTCTGGGCGGAGCCAGCGCGCAGATCCGCTGCAAGCCCGCCCGGCGGAGCGCGGATATCCGGTGACCGGCGGTGACTCCATCTCGTTGGTCGGCGGCGTGCTCCTAGTCCCCAAGTGCGCCATTGTGGCAGTGCCGCCCTCATCCCCCTCCCCGTTCCCGCTCCGTTGCCTTTCCCCGTCGCTCACCTTCCCCCTTTCCAGTTGATGTGTGAGGCCTAATCAATCCCCGCTCTCTCAAGTTCTCATGTCGCAGGCGTCGTCATCTACCGCTCGCACTCGGCGGTCAAGCGCAGCTAGGGTTTCCTGGCAACCCGCACCCCTTGCTGTTGTTGCTGCAGCGCCTCCGCCCACTGCTATTGAGCTGCAGGCGCCGATTGATAATGTGACTGGGTTGCCGTTGATAATGTGCCCGGATTGCAAGGACGTGAGGGTGTTTGCTGCCACTACCACGCAGTCTGAGTATAACGTTGGAAGGAGATTTTTCAAGTGCCCCAGGAAGAACTATCAAAATGTCAGTGTTATAATCATTTTGCATTGCCCAAATTTCATTCTTGTTTGAATGGGCATGCCTGAGAATGGTAGTGTTTTTAGCATTCAGTGGCTGCACTATTGATGTTAATTTGCCTGTTGTTTTAATTTGGATACAGGGGACATGTACTAGGTATTGGTTGGAGGAAGAATATGTGGTGTTCCTTCATGATAATGGTTATCTACTGTCAGCTTCCTCGACCATTGCAGCAGCTTCGACAACAGAAGTTCTTGAGCCGGTGGAAAAAATTGATAACTTAGAGCAGAATCTAAACAAGGTGAAGGAAATGGTTGGCAAGAACAGGGAAGGCATGGGAAGCTGCATTTGTCTTGTGTGTGGCTGTCTGAATGTAACATTCCTGGTGTTGGCCATCCTTTTGGTTGTAACTGTAGTGTTGAAGTAGGCAATGATGATGAAGTAGGACATGTTGTGAAGTAGGTTGGATATGTTGGCCACATTTGGTATGCTTTTGGCTATGATGATGAAGCAGGCTAGGACATGTTGTATTGAACCTGTTATCCAGGATGTATTTGCAGTTGGTATGAAATATGTGCCTTTGTGCTGTTGGAATATGCGCCTTTCTGATGTATGTTGGAATTAAACATCCCTTTTGCTTTGATGTGTAACCTGTGTGTGATGAAATTTTGGCAGCATGTATGTAACTTCCAGCATATATATATATCATGACAGATCCTGTAATTTCCATGACACTGTCAGGTTGTCATAAAAACCCAGAATTTTTGTAGTATATATCATCTCAATGAATTCTGGGCAGCATATAACATATCTATGATATTTTGGCAGCATATAGCCTGTATGTAACTTCCAATAGGTTACATGTGCATAGAATAGAATTCATAAATCAAGTTTAACATTGAAACAGAATCATTGCATACAAGGTCTTACAATTTCATAATTCAGATACAAATTTCAATAGCATAATTCAGATACAACAAAATCGCTAATAGAAGTTCATGGTTCACAAATAGCTCCAGAAATGCAAAGGTTAGTCATCATCACTGTCTTCTTCTGATATACTCGCTTCGTCTTGACTATGGTACTCCAGGAAGGTTTCGTCTTCATCTTCGTCGTCTGTTTCATCACCTTGAGGTGTTTGTTGATGTCGACGGATGCTCTCGACAAGGTCTGCACTAATAGGGCTGCCTGGTTGATTATCCATGTGCAACAAATCCATATTAGGATAAATGTCTCCCACTGTACAATCTCCTGACGAAGTATTGTCCTCTTGGTATGCCTCCTGACATCTCATCTGTACTTGTTCTTGGATTGGTTGTTTTCAGTCGGACTCTTCAATATCAAATATATGTCGATGGCCAAATTCTTGTACCACTCGCCAACATGGACCTAACTTTGTATCTTCCAAGAAAAATACTTGTGAAGCTTCTGTGGCTAGAATGAAAGGATCATTCTTATACCATCGGCCTTCGATGTTAATGCTCTTGAAGTAACCATCATCTTTCATCTGGTATGTCCTTCCCTCAAGATTGTACCATTCACACCGTAATAAGATAACAGATCTATCTCCTTTGCTGTTCTTAGTGTAATTCAACTCAATAATGTCTGTAATTGTCCCATAGAAGTCAATAGTGTCATCATTGTGAGTACCTGCAGTCTTGATGGTGGAGTTTTGTGTTTTCCTGTGTGCCTCACGAGCCATAGTGTGGTACCGTACCCCATTGATTATACATGGTCCTTCCAAAATAAGGCACAATCATACTTGCACACATGAATAGAAACATAACCAAAACCAAGCTTCCGAAGTAGAGCTTTAGTTTGTTATAGGACTTAGGGAGACCGGTAACATTCTTCAACGATGTTGAAAGCAACTCAAGGAATGCATTGAACCCAGGATTTGTTATCCGATTGTACACTTTTATATGCAGCAGTTTAATAATGAAAGTTAGCCTAGACTCCTCGGTGCAACCTGGATAAAGTTCACGCTTTGCCTCTTCCATGATTTGTTGATATAAGTTACCACCGAAGCCATGGCTTGCTGCGGTGTACAAATCTTGAATCAACCCTTGAACTCCCCGTGCACTATCTTCTATGACATCTTCAGCTTGTCCTTCATCATCAAGTGGAGCCTGGTCATTTCCATCCCATGATATATCTTCAGTGCCATCATCTTGTTGAACATCATTATCTCCCTCTCCATGGTGAATCCACCTTGTCACTACAAGGTTTTGACCCTAATGCCACGATCAACTTTGCAACGACACGAAATTGGTTGCAATAGGTATGGGCTATTGCCACCAGTTTCATTTTTGGTTGCGATAGTTGACCATGTTGCCACGGATATTTTTGCGTGGCGATTACCATGCATTTCGTTGCAATTGGTAGGTGCTATCGCCACCATTTATAAAACGGTTGCAAGTACTTGACAATATTGCCACGTAATGAATTTGCGTTGTTATTCGTTTGATGTGCGTTGCAATATGTCGACATTATTGCCACGCTTTTGCTGATGGTTGCGAATACTGGACAGTTTTACAACCGATTTGATTCGTTGCATGAATCGTTGCTTGCGTTGCAATAGGGCTTTATCTATCGCAACGAAATTTGGTGCGTTGCATCTTCTAGGGTTGTATTGCCACGGTTGTTAGTCGTTGGTATAGAAGACTATCTTTCGTTGCAATAACAAGGTTGTCTTGCCACGAAATTTGAGATCGTTGCATCTTCTAGGGTTGTATTGCCACAGTTGTTAGTCGTTGATATATAAAACTATCTTTCGTTGCAATAAGACAGCTTCCGTTGTTTGAAAAGAAAAATATTTGTATTAGCACTGGCTAGTGGGATAAAAGAAAAATACTAGTAGAAAAAATAAAAAGTAACTAAAGCGCAAATACCTAGTTAATTTGTAGAGGGATAAAAATTTAGAAAATTAAAATTTCATTTGTGCTTGGTAGGAAGCGCAATTATCTAATTAATGTGAAGGGGCCTCGAGGGATAAAAATTTAGAAAATTAAAATTAAGGTTTCAGTTGTGCTCGGTAGGAAGCATAATTATCTAGTTAATTTGTAGGGGCCTCGAGGGATAAAAAACATAGGAAAATAAAATTTTAAGCTACGCTAAGTGGGACTCGAACCAATGACTGGTCAATTAAACACTGCAGTGCTTACCACAGAGTTACCAACTTATTATTGCACAAAGATGCAAATATTTTCTATCTAAAACTTCCACATGGGCAATTTGAAAAAAAAATTGAAAGACTTATCTAGTCCCATCTCGAATCCACATTGCGTACCACGTTACGTACAGGGCCTCCTCCCATCTCGAATCCACATTGCGTACCACGTTTAACATGCCACACATTTAACCATTCATTTCTTAAGATCGGCAATTTTCCGTTGTAACATGTCCCATATTTAATTCTCTTCTAAATTACTGGTTCAGCATGAGGAAGGCAACAGCAGCAACCGCAGCGCAGGGGTGCGAGGAAGTAACCAACGCACGACTCAACTTTAGTTACGACAAGCAGCACCTTCACCGCGCTAACGCTAAGAATTACACTCCAGGATGCACAGAAGCACACAAGACTACATACCATGAGCAAGTGAGAACAAACAACCTCCATGTTGATTTCCCATGAAAACACCCGTATCAAACTTAACAATTGTTTCCATTCCAGAATACAAGCACTCAGCACAGCAAGAGTAAGCGCGCAAACGACAAGCTTTTTCATATCTACAGGAAGCTTATCTTTGGTCAACACTAGGTTTTCTGTATACTAGGTTTTCCCTACATGTATTGCTGCGACCGTGGACAGGAGATCTCTTGATTGGTCCAACAACACTTGTTCTTGTGTCGCAAGTTTGGCAAGCTCAGACAACAAAGAGCTTGTTCCCTCCACCTGAAGATCAAAGAAATATGTTGAGATTACCACAGGAAATACTGACGCGCAACGTATGTCCATGTAAATGCCAGCTCATTGTTCAAGGCCTTATAAAGCATCAAGTGTAATGTAATTACAGTGTAATTTTTACAGAACATGCAAGTAAGTGTTGCAAATTAACATGGCCCTTCTAAGAACAGGAAAAAATGCATAGTGATCAATTTTTTCCAAACCATGAAAAGGATACTCATCATACCAAGTACTATGCAGCAACCAAACAACAGCTTCTATTTGGGTTAAAAAGGCATGCAATTCCCCCACAGCCATAAACAGTGGTGGCCGGAGAGCACATTTATGGATATAACATTAAATTTACTATTAAGATAACATTAAAATTAATTTGACAACCAAAGGTTACACATTCACAGAAGTGGGATGGATTCTTACTGAAATGGTGTTTGACACTCAAATTACATGCTAAGCTTGTCAAACACTGCCTTAAAAGGGAAAAGGGTTTATCAAGTAGCATTTGCAAATCTGACTTAATACTATTTCCTCGGTACATAATTTGACAATGACAGTTTCTTTTCTCAACAACCCTCTCTAGTCCCAAACTGATGCAGAGTTGATAATCAACATCTGACAAGACCGTAATACCTGAATGAACTAGTTTCTCCACATGATATTAGTCACAAGAGGTTCTCTGCATTTAATTCACATTAATGTTAACGAGTTTTTTAAGCATACAAACATATATGTCAATCAAGAAGTATAACAAATTTGTTACTGTACATGTTGCATATTTCAAATTGATCTGGTGACCAAAGAAAAAAAAGGGAACACTTTTTCTTGGGTGCTTCTTTGACCAATATATTTTGAATGCAGCCACGATATTGTCTTAAGAATGGTGAACCTCAGGAAAAGGTTACACAATACACAATAAAGTAGTATAACTAGTTCGCTAAGAATGGCCATCAAGTATCAACAAGAAACGTAGGATACCCACTATCTACTACCTCCATTGCAAAATATAAGCCGGAATTTGACCTGGAGTGGTTTTCAACATTGAACTTTGAGCACTAATTTCTTTTACAGTCTATTATTAGCAACTACAAGATTATGATAATATGCAAGTACTTTCAAATACAAGATTACAGTCTATCTGATTGCTTTGGGGAGTTTGCATTGCTAATAGAAAATAACTAAATTAGTATGTCTTTTGGGAGACCATGTCTCACTCCAGCCTCTTTAAAACACATCCAAAGAACCTGAGTAGCATCACAAGCATACCATTGCTGGACTTTTGTGAACTCTGAGTGGACAGGATATATGTTTTCGAAGGCAGTATATGTCTCATCCCTCACCTGGAAAGAGATAGCTTAGATATAGGCATATGGCGTAATTGAGTTATAGACAAACCCACAGGAAATGGCTGCTAACCTTTGCGCCGGTGAGAACAATCTTGCCTGAAACAAAAATCATCTCGTTCATCAATCAGATGTTCCGAAGGGGGTGCACCTTAGCTGAGAGTAGATCAAACCCTTAAGGACTCTAGTTCCGTTTCCGAGTTGGGGTTGGGATTGCAGTCCAGATCGGACTCTCCCCTGTAAAACACCTCATATACATATAGCTTGTAGGTCCAATGTTGGGAATCAAGAAGTAATACAGAATCTATTGTCTCACCTTTGCTTCCTTGCCGTTCTCCTGCTGGCGACTCGTCAAGCCGACGGTCCAGGCCACCGCCGGGAGCAGGGGCGACCGCGAGCTTCCCACCAGTACGCCCTGCGATCCCGGGAACAGGGGCGGGAGAGCGCCTCCGGTCACCACCATCGTGAGGTTGCTGCATCCTCTCCCCTAGGGCTCCTGCGGCTGCTATCACCTCACCCCTAGGGCACTGCGGTAATAGGCACGGGGGAGGCAGAGGGAGTGGAGGCCGAGGGAGGCGACAGCGGCGCGGGGTGGGGAGGAGGAGGCGAGGGCGGAGCGGCGGAGGAGGGAGGGGAGCAGGCGAGGGCGGCGCGGCGGCGGAGGAGGGAGGGGAGGAGCGACGGAGAAATGAGGTGAGGGCGGAGTGGCGGCAGAGGAGGCGCACGGGTTCGGTGGGGGAGGCCGGCGGCGGTGGCGGAGGAGGGAGGGGAGGAGGCGCAGGAGGGGTGGGGGAGGAGGAGGCGACGGGGGAGGAGGCGGCGGAGGAGGGGTGGGGGAGGCCGGCGGCGGTGGCGGAGGAGGGAGGGGAGGAGGCGCAGGAGGGGTGGGGAGGAGGAGGCGACGGGGGAGGAGGCGGCGGAGGAGGGGTGGGGGAGGAGGAGGCGGCGGGGGAGGAGGGAGGGGAGGAGGCGCACGGGTTCTGTGCGGGGTGGTGGGTGTTTGGGGGCGGCGAAATCAGAGGGGAGGAGAGCCTGGGTTCGGGAGAGGTGGTGGGTGTTTGGGGGGGCGGGGGGCGGCAGTTCGGGAGACCACAAAACAGATCTATTATTATTTTGAGAGAGCTTTTTTACTTGATTCTCTTAGGGCTGGAACAACGACGTATCTACTTGCTATTAATTTAATTACTACAGTAGCTTCTTGATGCATTGCGATTTTTTTTGAATTGTTCAATTATGAAAAAATGTAGACATTCATATGTTTTTAGAAGCTTCGTGATCCCTTCAATTAACGTACTGCAGGAAAGTCTTGTGACATTTGAAAGATAGAATTAATGGCACATGATGATGATCGGAGTTGGATGCTGTTGTCTCAGTCAACAGATGAGTGGCAAGCAGGATTCGAGAAATTTATTGATACTACTTTTGAAGGCACCTATGCATCAGAAACTGCACCATGTCCATGTTCAAGGTGTCGTGGAGTCGTATACAAAACAAAATCCGAGGTTCAAATGGACTTGCTATCTAAAGGGTTTGATGAGAATTTCGTCAAAGAGAAAGGTTATGCTGAACCTTGGAATGATGATAGGGATCTGAATGTAGGCACAGCAGATGATGCATCATTTGCCAAGAATCTGGTGTCCGCAATAATAAGGGGTGCTAACAGTGGTAATAACAATGAACAGCCAAATGAGAGTGCAAAGAAATTCTTTGATTTGTTGGAAGATGCGCAGCAAGATTTGTATCCAGGTTGCACCGAGGCTACCAAGGTATCTTTCATTGTCAGGCTCTTTCAGCTTAAGTGCATGGGTGGTTGGAGTAACCATTCCACAGGGCAACTACTTAGCCTATTCTCGGATGTGCTCCCCCAGGACATTGTATCCCAGACACTATGGAGAAAGTACGGAAGGTTATTCGTGACCTTGGCCTCAACTACATTAAGATCCATGCTTGTGTGAATGACTGCGTGTTATTTCGTGGGCTGTTTGCTGATATGGACACGTGTCCAACATGTGGTGAGAGTAGGTGGAAGAACGACACAAATTCTGATAAGATTGGCGAGTCTAGCGAAAGTGGTGGAGCAAAGAAGAAGCGCACTCCTTGCAAAGTTCTAAGGTATTTTCCACTTATTCCTCGACTGCAACGATTATATATGTCAGAGAAAACATCATCATTGATGCGGTGGCACAAGGAAGAATTGGTCCGTGATGGGAAAATGCGCCACCCAGGAGACTCATTGGCATGGCAGCACGTGGATACAAGGTATAAGAAATTTGCTTTGGATCCACGTAATGTTAGGCTGGGACTTGCATCCGATGGCTTCAATCCATTTGGGATGTTGAATGTTAATTACACTTGTTGGCCTGTGATACTAATTCCTTATAACCTGCCTCCTTGGTTGTGTTTGAAACAACCTTATTGGATGATGTCGATGTTGATATCTGGGCCTAAATCTCCTGGAGTGAACATTGATGTATATTTGCAACCTCTGATTGATGAGCTACATGAGCTATGGATTAAAGGAGTTGAAACATGGGATGAGAAGGAGAAGAAGAATTTTACTCTACATGCAATTCTGCTATGGACAATTAATGATTTCCCTGCATATGCGATGTTATCTGGTTGGAGCACCAAAGGTAAGTTTGCCTGTCCTTATTGTCACAAGGATACTGATTACTTGTGGTTAAAATATGGTTCAAAGCATTGCTACATGGGACATCGTCGATTTTTGCCCTCGGACCACAAGTGGCGAAGGAACAAGGTGAGCTTCAATAACAAGGCTGAAACCAAGGAAGCTCCAGTGCCGCTCAGTGGTGAGCAGGTCAAGCAGCAGTATGAGAGTTTCCAGCAAGTGACTTTTGGAAAGGATACAAGGAAAAGGAAGCAACGTGACGAAGAAAAAAGGTGGCACAACTGGAGGAAAAAGAGTATTTTCTTTGAGCTTCCTTACTGGGAATCATTGCTTGTACGACATAATTTGGATGTCATGCATATTGAGAAGAACATATGTGAGAGCTTACTGGGGACTTTGCTGGAGTTACAAGGTAAATGCAAGGACAGTGACAAGGCTCGACTTGATATGCAGCATTTGGGTATAAGGAAAGATCAACATCCAGTGCTCGAAAAGGGTAAGTACACCTTGCCACCAGCGTTATACTCTCTAGGTAAGGATGACAAGGAAGTTCTGTGCAAATTTTTACATGGTGTCAAGTTTCCTGATGGTTATGCCGCAAATATTAGGAGATGTGTGGACGTCAATGGTTGCAAGCTTTCTGGACTTAAAACTCATGACCTCCACGTAATCTTACAAAAACTTTTGCCCTTAGTGGTACGCAACATATTGCCTGAAGATGTAGTGATCCCAGTGATCGAGCTAAGTAGGTTCTTTAACTCACTATGTTCAAAGGAGTTGGAGTTTTCAGAAATTGAAAAGCTGAGCACTTCGATTAGGGAGACCCTTTGTCGGCTGGAGATGATTTTTCCACTAGCTTTTTTTGATATTATGATGCACTTACCAGTTCATCTTGCTGAAGAAGCTAGACTTGGAGGCCCTGTGTGTTATAGATGGATGTATCCAGTTGAGAGGTACCTTCGTACTCTTAAAGGCTATGTGAGGAACAAAGCGCACCCTGAAGGTTCAATAGCAGAGGGGTATATATCTGAGGAGTGCCTCACATTTTGCTCTCGCTTCTTTGAAAATATTAGTACCAAGCTTAATCGTCCAGAGCGTCATGAAAGCGCCACTGCTAGTGAACCACCATCTGGGCTAAGTATATTTGGGAGCATTGACTACAGTAGGAAAGGAAGTAATATCGAGAACGTTTCTGATATTGACATGCAGAGGATGAGGCATTACATATTAACCAACTGTGACGAGGTCACTCCATGGATAAAGTAAGCTATTTTTCAAAATTGATTTTTTATGGTGTTCATGAATGTGTAAAATATATATGTAACTAATGAACTGTATTTTCAATTGATGTGGGAAGTGTGCATATGGATGAGCTGAAGACAACCAACCCTCGGCATGTTGATAAAAGACACAAGGAGGAGTTTGTATCATGGTTTGAGCGTAAAGTGAGTCATTTATTTATCCATATTTTCTTTGTTTAGTTTGGACATGCTACTTTTTAATTTATTAGTCCTTAATATATTTTAAAAATGATGCTAACCGCAGATCAGATACTTGCGTGCACAAGGGGAAATAGATGACATGATTTATTATCTATCTCGCGGTCCAGACCATCGGGCTCGTGTGTTCAACAGGTGTTTCATGAATGGCTTCCTTTTCCGGGTCTCTTTCATAGAGAACTTCTTAACTACTCAAAATAGTGGTGTATTTGTGAAGGGCGATGCGAGTACAGGAAACATGGACTGGTATGGCGTGCTTAGGAAAATCATCTGCCTTGATTTTCCTAATCAGAAGGAAGTAATGTTGTTCCAATGCGACTGGTTTGATGTCCCTGCAGCAAGTAGGAGTAAATCTAGAGGGTACAATAAGGATCAATATGGGGTCATCGATATTGATATCACTCGGTTTCGGTATTCAAATGAACCTTACATCCTGAGCACACAAGCGGAGCAAGTGTGTTATGTGAAAAACACAAAGAAACCAGATTGGTGCAGTGTCCTTAGAATGAAGCCTAGAAACCTGTTTGCCATGCCTGAAGGAGAAGGTACTGACAAGGTGGGCGAGATCGATCTGGACTCAGTTGTTGTAGGAGTGGAAGATATGAATCTTGAACAGCAAAATGAAGATGTGACAACTTGGAGTAGGTCAGGCCTTGACGGGGTTAGTGTTGATGCTTGTGTTATTGAGCAGGCTCTTGCAACAGCAATGCCTGAACCTGACAACGATGACCTGTTTGATGAAGACGAAGACCCAGATGACACTTACATTGCTGATGGAGTCGTCCCTCCATACAATACTCCGGGAGAAGATTCTGACGATGATTTTTTTGTGTAAAATTTGCTCCAGGAAGAAGTGAGAGGAAAATGTGAACTTGTGTGCATTTATTTGATATTTTTGCAGACATGTTTTCAGGGGCGCCGAGGAGTTAGAGGTTTACGTTTTTTTAATTAAATTTTTGCCAGTGATTCCAGTAATAAAAAAGGGGAAAAATCCGAAATCCTTCAATCTACGCATAATCGCTGCCATATTTTCCCTCCAGAAACCCTTTTTTTACACACCCTGCCATATTTTCCCTCCAGAAACCCTTCCACCATCCAAAATCCGGACGAGGGCTACGACGGCGGCCGGTTCACGACCCCTAATCCCTCCAGAAACCCTTCCACCATCCACTACCCCTAATAATCGCTACTTGCTAATCAATCTACGCATAGACGAGGGCTACGACGGCGGCCGGTTCGTGTTGCCCCCCACCCCCTCCTGCGCGCAATGGCGACTACACCAACCAGGGCACGGACTTCCCCTACCGCCGCCACCGACGGCGACGAATCCAGTGAACAAGGCCGCGCCGCCGTTGGTACTCGTCCAGAAGCAGTAGAAGCCCACGCCGACATTCGTGTCGATCAAGAGATCTTCGGACTGTCATCGAGTAGGTATGCAGCCGCGCCGCACCTCCATCAAGGGTTTTGGTTCATCCCCTCTTCACATGTTAAGCTGCTAATGGTTTAGGGTTTTGGTTCATCCCCTCTTCAATCTTCATTTTTAATGCCATTATTGAAACTCATGGTCTAAAGGAAATTGACTTAAGTGGAGGCTTTTTACATGTGCCAATAATCTGGATGATCCTACTTATGAAAAACTACAGAGTTGTAGTTAGTACAGAGTGGGAGCTAAAATACCCTAATGTGGTGGTTAAGGCTATGGAAGGAGCTGTATCTGATCATGTTCCTTTGTTGCTGGATACAGGGGATAGTCAGATTGTGCATCATCCTATTTTTCGCTTTGAACTATGTTGGTTAATAAGAGAGGGTTTTGCTGATCTTATTGCTAATTTTTGGGCAAAACCTGTCCAGGGCAGGCTGAGCATTGGTAGATGGCAAAATAGAAAGTAAGTCTTTGGTATATCTGGACAAAAAATGTGAAGTCTTTGGTATATCTGCAGAAGATAGACAAATAAAGTTAGAATTAGAAAGGAAGTTGAAAATGCTTTCTTTTGGAAGGGGATAATAACACTAATTATTTTCATTTGAAAGATAGTGGTAGGAAAAGAAAATAAATGATGGGGTAATTGAAGGTGATCCACATCTCTTATCTTACATAACTCAATTTTATAAACAATTGTTTGGGGATTATCAGAATTTCGCTGCTGTGAGTTGTAATTTTCCAGATATGGCTAAGCTATCTGAACATGATAAGCATTTCCTAACACAGGAGTTTAGAATAGAGGAAATCAAAGATGCTGTTTTACCTATTGGGAGATTAAATCATGGGATTATCACTCTGCTGCCCAAAAGTATAGATGCCTCTTCTATTCAAAAGTATAAACCAATTTGCCTGCTTAATGTAAACCAGTTTGCCTGCTTAATGTAAGTTATAAAATACTTACAAATGTACTAACAGCTAGATTAACAAGGGTGATTATTGGGATTATTGCACCATTACAAACAGCTAGATTATTTTAAGTTCCTTTGCTTTTTGACATTGCTGCTGATGGTTTAGCATATTTGGTGAAAAAGGTCGAAGGTCTAGTCCCACACCTGGTGGAGGGAGAGGGGGGGTTAGCTATTCTGCAGTATGCTGATGACAGCATTTTCTTGTTAGAGGATGACCTTACTAGTGCAAGGAACTTAAAATTCATTCTGTGCTTGTTTGAGCAGCTCTCAGGTCTTAAGATCAATTCATTCTGTGCTTGTTATCTATTCTGCAGTATGCTGATGACAGCATTTTCTTGTTAGAGGATGACCTTACTAGTGCAAGGAACTTAAAATTCATTCTGTGCTTGTTTGATATTCTGCAGTATCTGATCATGTTCCTTTGTTGCTGGATACAGGGGATAGTCAGATTGTGCATCATCCTATTTTTCGCTTTGAACTATGTTGGTTAATAAGAGAGGGTTTTGCTGATCTTATTGCTAATTTTTGGGCAAAACCTGTCCAGGGCAGGCTGAGCATTGGTAGATGGCAAAATAGAAAGGAAGTCTTTGGTATATCTGGACAAAAAATGTGAAGTCTTTGGTATATCTGCAGAAGATAGACAAATAAAGTTAGAATTAGAAAGGAAGTTGAAAATGCTTTCTTTTGGAAGGGGATAATAACACTAATTATTTTCATTTGAAAGATAGTGGTAGGAAAAGAAAATAAATAATTCTGAGTCTTCATCAGGATGATGGGGTAATTGAAGGTGATCCACATCTCTTATCTTACATAATTACGTGGGCATACCTTTAGTAAACTCTAGGCTTAGCAGTACTCCCATGTACATGCTTTCTTTCCTTAAGAGTTCCTAAAGGAGTGCTGAAAAGACTGGATTACTATAGAACTAGATTGCTGTGGCAGGAAGGGGAGGGGTAAAAAAAATACCATCTTGTCAATTGGCCTCACATTTGTAACAATACTTTTAACTCAGGTCGCTGTCAAAAATGGGGATTCTCATTTTTGTCAAAGGCTCTTGGAAGCTAAGAAGTATTTCTTTATTGCACTCACAATTTTGTAATGTGCAGAGCAAATTTAACCGGAGAGATGTGGTCAATACATTTTATGTGCAAGGGGATAACTGCAGACAAAGCACACCTCCACCTCACACTTGATAAGGGTGATATAAATTTTTTGACCTTGCTAAGTTTCAAAGAACAGCTAGGGTATGCTGGGCGGGACTACTTATACTACAAGAAGCGATGTGGCACGGATGTAGCAACGCTGCAGGCTATTGATTATACCCCAGATGCAGAACGCATGTTACAGGAACATGAGGAAGAAAGGAAAATCAGATTAGTACTCTCAAAGGAGCAAGAGACAACAAAGCAAGTGAGCATAACACCCCTCAAGCGACCAAGGCAGCAGCTAGAAGATGATGAGCATCTATTTATGGATGATCCATTTGATGCATACAAAGACTGGCTAGTGGGGCTGCAAAAGGACAAATCCACAAGTATAACATCTATGTTTCTCCATATGGATTCGTATTGTTTACAATCTTAGCCACTTTATATAAACTACAACTTATCTAATATGTTTTTGGTGACTAACAGATTTGAGGGATGACTTTAGGGATGCAACAATCATTACGTACAATGAATGGTTAAGGCTGAAAGGGCACATTCCAGAAATTAGTAATTAATTTTCCTTTTTCAACCAATTTATTTTACTACTAATTTTTTTTGAACTGAAGCTTTTAACTTTGTGTGCAGTGGCATATGTAGAGCAACGTGACACTGATGGCATTATAATTGAAGACGATGAAAGTAATGGAAGCAATGCGACACCACCCTCAAATAGGCCAAGCCATGCAAGGAAGAAAAGGGAAGAGGGAAATGGTTTGTGATCATTCATATACTTTTAATATTGGATTCACATATCTTAATTGAGAATTAGATAAGTTCGTTATCTTTTAATATTGGATTCACATATCTTAATTGAGAATTCACATATCAAGTTCGTTATTGTCTTTTTTGCAAGGAGATGGCTCCAATCAACGCAAGAAAAGAGGTCGTGGCACTGTTAAAGGACTAGCAGCAGCCACCAAGAGAGTTAAGGATCGCACTCAAAAACTACAAATCGAATTTTCATCCAGGCTTGGAGGTCCGGTTGGACCGAACGGCCGTACATTTGTCGATGAGGTTGTACTGTTTACAAGGAAAAGGGCCCCACTAATTGGAGTAAACAATTGGAAGGATATAAAGGAAGATGTCAAAAATGTAATTGCAGAAGACATACTGGTACGCTGCGTACTATTTTTTATTCCTACTCGTGTGATGCGTAAAATTAATCTGCTTAAACCATTTGATTGTTTTTTAATTGTAAACAGACTAGGTGGAACTTCATCAACATTGCCACTGAGGATGAAGCAAAAGATAAAATATGGAACATTGCCAAGGAGCGGTACAAAGGATGGCGATCAGCTCTGAGTGCCACATACAAGGCTTATAATAATTATGGTGAGAGAATACGAAATAAGCCTGAAGAATTACACCTTGTTGAGTGGCACTACTTGTTGTTGTATTTTGGATCTGATAAATTCAAGGTTAGTTCTAGTAAAATCTACTTTGTCAAACAAACTTTAGCAACCAAAATTGCATTGTTACATACCACTTGTTGTCATTTTGCAGAAGGTTAGCAGCCAGAACTCCTCCAACCGTCAGCAGCAAAAAACCAAGCATCTGATGGGTTCAAAAAACTTCTCACAGTGTAGCTTTGAGCAGGTAATCATGAGATACACTAATCTGATCCTTCCATTGTATGATGCAATACTTATGTGTTGAATTATATTTTGGCATCCTAGAGAGACAAAGAAACTGGTGAAGAGCCAGGTGATCTTTTTCTTTGGAAGAGCACTCACACAAAACAGGGGAAATGGTCAAATTCTGTGTCAGCTGAAGTATATGTGAGTAAATCTTTTGCCAAGCCTTTTTTAAAGCTGCTGGTTGTATCAAGCAACTCTAACGGATTCTGTTATTTCATTTAGGAAAAATCAGCCTTCAAAATGTGTGAGATTGAGTCAGAACCTGATAGACAATTACTTACAACTGCTGAGGAAAACATGATTTTCCAGTCATGCTACAAAGAAACCACACAAATCAAATCATCCAAAGTACATGGGCATGGATACTTGGCGAAGTATCGAACTCGCAGGGAGCTTATGAAAGAGAACCTTGAAGTACATGCACGTGCTGAAGCTGCAGCCAACGAGAAGAGAATTGCTTTTGAAGTAGAGGTTGAGAAGTTGAAACAACAGCTTGCGCACGAAGCTGCTGAAAGGGAAAGGGAGAAAGAAGAAAATAGGAGAAAGATGCAAGAGGATCTGGAAAAAGCTAAGATTGAACTGAAGCAAGAATTTCTTAAAATGCTAGCGCAGCACAAAGAAGGAACTATAAATCAGGTAAAATTTCAGAATAATTTTCATCTTTCGTCCTTTTAATAAACTTATGATTATGATTATGATGCCTAATCTTTTACCTCAATATTTTTATGCGTAGACTACCCCGCAAAACAATGACAGTATACAAATTGCACCTACCATACAAGAGGACGATGAGACTGATGAACTTGCAAATCAAAAGGAAGATGCATTACAGCAGGTAATGACATTATTGCAATATGTTCCAAGTAATCTTGAGCTATGTACCTTAAACTGTAGCTAACATAGATCGAACAATTTCATGTTTCCAGACTCAGCAAAGAAGCGTTGTCACCACACAAAAAGATGCAGTACCACCTACTCGCAACTGTAAAGCTTCTACTTCTGTAATCAGAAATCTTTTCAAAGAAAACAATTCTAATGTGGCACCGGTGACATATATCACTTCACAGCAGCTTATGAATAAAACAAGAAATCAGAAAAAGAAGAGTCAGGTAACAACTACAATATGTTATCAGCCAACCTTGGACACATTTCTTATAGTGTCAAAATGTATTTTTTGTGCTGATATTTTCATGTTCTAGATCCTATAGTAACATCTAGATCCTATAGTAACCTTGGACACAGTTCTTATAGTGTCAAAAGGTAAATCCAAATGATCTAGATCGAAGGGCTAACTATGGTTGATATTTTAGAAGAAAACAAGCCAAGTAACATGTACAATGCCATATATTCTTCATGTGATTTTCATGACTTGAAGTTTGACTAATTTTTTTCTTGAATATTCATAGTAGATCCTATATGGCTGAGGAGGGATGGGGTGATGTTAGGGATAGATAGCCAAGAGTGTGCTTGTACCTTCCGCTCATAAAGAAAAACACTAGAAGTGCAAGTTGACTTTTTTTTAGCCTACGTTGAGCCAGATTCAGCACTTGTTAGGTTGTCCCTGCCAACTCATAATACATCCAAATCTAATTCCACTGGGAGAGTTTTTTTGTTTGGGTTTGGCGGTTGGTGCAAGTGGTTTCATCCCATTGTTGTTCACTTATCATTTGCTAGGAAACAAATATTAGCTTGGAACGAAGCTGTATGACATTCTTCACATTTATACACTTTTGTATGCTGTGCGTTTATGTGGGCATTCAAGAGAAATTTGGTGCATTAATTATTGGGTATTTAATTGGGATTACTGTTTATTTTGATTTTTTGGTGCGGGCATTGTGTTGGCGGTTTCTTCAAGTTTTTGTTCTCCTAATGACAAGACGCTTTATATAAGTTCTCCCATCTAAATGTGCATTTAATTTCCCTTCTTTTCTTGAAGGAAGATGAGTCACTAGCACAGACTTTTCTACCATGATAGACTACCTTATACTTGCAACCCCTCTTAGTTAGTAGCTTCATAGTTGCCTTGTATGATATATTATAACAATTACAATGGCTTGGCAGTGGTCTGTAACTCTATTGTATCATACTCATTAATTTTATGGCGTTAATGGTACTAGCAAGAATGCCGGCGTGTTGTTATCGAAAGGCCAAGGTCATAGCATTCCATCAAGTAGTTATATGGCCGTTTACTACACGCTTTTTGCTCAGAAATACAAAATAGGCCACTCTAGCTGTTTGAGAAATGGCTTGAGCATATAATATATTTTGTACTGCACTGTGTTAATTGAAAGCAAGCATCAATTCCACCTAGTTTAGAGTCTGCACAGCCGTGAGGTAGTGTTGTTTATACATGTAAAATTCGATAAATCCATGTATAACTATTGCAATCCAATTGTTCCTTTTTAGTTAAAAATTTACATTCGACTTGATTCTGCCTGTAAAATCTAGGGGTGAAATTAAAACAATTGGCCTGACCAAAAAGGTTAAAAACAATTCTGCTGTTAGATGGAACTACAAGATGGCTAGCTATTTGATGGATGTCGTCTCATATAAGGCCCCAAGGAAAGAACCACTGAGTTTTAACTAAATTATTTGTATGCGGCCATTGAACTTTAACTTGAAGTCTTGAACCATATGCTCCCAGTTTTTTTGACAACAAACAAACTTTATTAGCAGAACAAACTGTATGCGGCCTGTGGTTCTGTTGCATGCACTCCCAACGCAAGCAGTTAGACTTGAGTTTTTAACATTTTGTACTGTTTCTGTCTTATGGTTTTAAAACCATGCTTATTATGTTTAGATTGTTTGTCTATCGTATTCTTAGTGGTGGGAATTAATCCTTTGATAATTCTGAATACTGGTCATTGGCTAGATAATTCAGAACCTACGTACAATTTAGATTTATGCTTTCCGTCATAATTCAGTTATCAAATGACACCCCCCTTCCCCATACTAGAAATTAACTTGATATCAGGATGGTAAAGAATGAAAAAAAGGTATTATGCAAAAATCTAGATTTTTTTTTAAAAAAATCGATATGTAATGGTATAGTTGTTCGAATTTTGGAGCAGGGAATAATATTCTTGAAGTAGTAGTCATAGCAGCAGCACCTTGAGGCTGCAGCTAGCTATAGACTTCTCCGTTACTACAAGACACTTCTATCACTTTCTACATCCCCTTATAACAGCATATTACAAGATTTCATCTTAATATGTTCTCTAATGGAACATTTGCCTTAGCCTTGAAACATATGTCTGTCTAGCACAGACTTTCCCTTCTTTTCTTAATATGTTCTCCCATCTAAATGTGCATTTAATTTCCCTTCTTTTCTTGAAGGAAGATGAGTCACTAGCACAGACTTTTCTACCATGATAGACTAACTTATACTTGCAACCCCTCTTAGTCACTGGCCCGAACCCAGCCCAGGCACCACCCGGTTTAGTTCTTCCATGGACCATTCTATGCATACCTCCTGGGAGAGTGGTTTTGGGTTTGGTTTTCTACTTTTCTTTCTTTTTTTAACTTTTGGTGTAATGTAGCTGAAACGGAAGGTTGACTAGAAATGGGAGGTGTACTAGTAGACTAAATTGCAACTTTGGGAGGATAGGGATTTATATATGGTTCACTGTGTATTTTCAATGGAATGTGCTCCCTTTTGTTAAGTAGTATTATGATTTACCACTACCATTACTTGGACTTGCTCTTGACCAATCACAAGGTAGTCATCGGCGATATGAAACGTGGTAGACTACTTTGTTTTTCTGTCTGGCGTATATGACTTCTGCTGGACTTGGTTTGAAGGGGAGAAGACGCACGTCTCTGAACCTCTATTAAAATTACTCAGTAATCACATTCCCGAGTAGAAAATAGGTGCACTCATCTATTATCAGTATGGAGTTGTGGTGGTACTCCTCTTGTCCTTTTCTTCCTAAATTTATGGTTAGTTTAGGAAGATTCAGTCATCTGTTACTCAAATTTTAAGTAGCAGTTTGGGGCCAAGCAAACACACACACAAAATCCGATACGGTCATCTGTTACTCAAATTCTACTTTTGCTTAATTAAATTGACAGCACTCCTTCCATAGGTAACTAGTTTTGCTTAATTCTACTTTTGCTTAATTACAACCATGTTGTATCCGAATCTCTTTACATTCTGTGCATGAAGTAGTAAACTTAATAAGTTTCTAATATCCCAATCTTATTCTTTTGGTCAATAGGTGGACAAAGTTTGAGTGGGAGGCTCAGAATCAAGCAAGGACACACCCGACATGTTGCGCTGCTAGGAAACCCTCGAGTGCTGCATAGATGTTAGGGAGACTTGTACTGCTGCAAGTTTTAAAAAGTTGTGAAATAATGAGTGAACTGTACACTCGTCTATGATTTTAGATACTACTTCAATGGATTGTCAACTTATTGAATGATTGATTATAATTAATATATGTGAGTGCAATCGTTTTTATTATGGTTTATTGTTTTTGCAATGATGATTTATTAAACCACAAATCAAATGCTACTAGTGTTGCAATACAAACTATGGCAACGAACTGCTATGCGTGGCAATATGATCTATGGCAACGAACTCACTTGAGTGGCAATATGATCTCTGGCAACGAATAAAATTGCGTGGCAAATGGTAGTATTGCCACGGCATGACTACCGTGGCAATAACGTATGATCTCTGGCAACGAATAAAATTGCGTGGCAAATGGTAGTATCGCCACGGCATGACTACTGTGGCAATAACGTATGATCTCTCGCAACGAATAAAATTGCGTGGCAAATGGTACTATTGCCACGGCATGGCTGCCGTGGCAATAACATATGATCTCTCGCAACGAATAAAATTGCGTGGCAAATGGTACTATTGCCACGGCATGACAGTCGTGGCAAGAACACCTTTGGCAACAAAATTATGGCGTGGCAATACAGACTATTGCCACGACGTTGTTCGTGGCAAATGTCTCTATTGCTACGCTATCGATCGTTGCATGTACCACCTCTTGCTACGAAGACGGGCGTGGCAATTGCTTATATTGCCACGACCGTGAATGTTGCAACAACGCCCTATTGCCATGCTTGGCAACGGACAGCTATGGTTGCAATAAACCCCAACAGTTGCAACGCCAAACTAGCAACGGTTGCAATACCTTATTGCAACGCGACTTATTGCATCCATTGGCAACGAACGTGATTTGGTTGCAATATGTACCTTGTGCAACCAAATTGGGCCTATTACAACGTTTTCTCGTCGTTGCGCAAGGGTAAAAATTTAGTAGTGTGTATAGCACCTAGAAATACCATTGATGTGGATATCCTCCTCTACCTCATCTTGACTTTTTGGTATTTGGTTCAGGCATCGACGGCATGGGCACTTGATTTCCTCATCTGCACTAAATCTACTTCTGACATGTTCCATGAATTGTTCAACACCAGACATATAGGGATCACTAAATGGTGCACTGTTATAAATCCAGCTTCTATCCATCTCGACCTGGATAAATTTAGGTGCCAAAATGTTACAAATCGAGCTTCTATCCTTCAATTCAATTAAGCTGCCAAAATGTTACAAATTCAGCTCACCTTGTACAATGGGCAGCGAGATATGTAAGCTGCCAGCTGGGGTGGCCGGCGAGGCTGCTGGTGGGGGGAGGGGGGGCGAGGCAGCAGGTGGGGGGGGGGGGGGGGCCGGCGAGGCAGCAGCTGGGGTGGCCGGCGAGGCTCCAGCAGGGGTGGCCGGCGAGGCTGCTGGTGGGGGGGCCGGCGAGGGAGCAGCTGGGGTCGCCAGCGAGGCAGCAGCAGGGGTGGCCGGCGAGGCAGCAGCAGGGGTGGCCGGCGAGGCACCAGCTGGTCTGGTCGGCGTGGCTCCAGCAGGGGTGGTGGACGTCGAGGATGCAGGTGCCTAGGCCGGCGAGGCTGCTGGTGGGGGGCGGCGAGGGGGCAGCTGGGGTCGCCGGCGAGGGAGCAGCTGGGGTCGCCGGCCACCCCTGCTAGCAGGTGGGGTCGCCGTCGCGGCTCTTGCAAGTGGGGTGGCCGGCCAGAGCGCGCGTGGTCGCCTGTGCCTTCTGCTGCTTAGCCACAGTATGCTAAGTACCCCTTTAATGACATGTGGGCCATGCGTGCTAAGTAGCCTTGACTGCCATGTGGGTTCAACGTTTGAATGAAATGTGGGCCCTGCATGCTATTTAGCCTCTTGTAATGAATTCATTGTGCAAACATCATTTCTCTTTTTAATCTATGGCAAAAACTTGTAACTAGTATTTCTCCCACATACTAACTCCAAATGTGATGCTTTTTTTTCTAAAATTTTCTAAAATCATTTGTAGCATAGTAATTAGCATGTGCTTTTGAAGTGTCAAGTTAGCACGTGCTGCATGATTTCTCATAATATTTGAAGTGTTAGAAAGGCGGCTTACTGTTTGTAGCCGATTGTGAGTTTGGCCCTCTGATTTCTGAGATGAGCTCCCATGTTCAGAATATTTGCGCTGTGCCGAGTGAGCTATAATCAATAGGTGTTTAGGCTCCAATTATTTTATGGAGACCATCTGAAACTGAAATTTGCAAGAGGAATTGCTATGTCATCAGAGATGATCATCATCAGTAGTAGGTGTTGTTTCTGTGTTGTTTTTCTTGATCTGTCCAGGTTGCATTGATGCACAATTTTTTTATGTCGATGGCCAACTGGGAATCAAATACATGTGAATGTTGATTGGCAAATCATAGTACTATTTAGTTGACTATGCCAGTGATTGCATTTGTTGTTGGCATAAAAAATCTGGAGGCATATACTTGTATGATCTGTAGTGCATACATATTTTGGCATCTTGCTGTTGACATGTAAAAATAATTTATGGCTAATCTTATATCCCATGTTTGTCCAGCCCTGTCTTTACCTTCACGGATATCATTGTAATCCAAATTTTTTGCATGCTACAGAGGCCTAAGTACAACAACATGGATCCAGATCCTGTTGATTTCTTTGGGGAATGTATGAATAGTCCGCAAAATGGTCGTACTCCTCTTGCAAATGAGATATATGTAAGTTACATAATTATTGGATACATGTACTGTACTCAAGTAAATGCCTGGTTGAACACTGTTGTATGACCTTGTTAAGTGGATTCATTCTATGTAGGAACATATGGTTGCAGAGAAGGAAAGAGAACCAGAAGAAGGAGAAGCACAAAAGTCTCCCTCCAAGATTGTTGCTGACAGTCTGAGCCAGATCAGCCATTCATCCACCTTCCTTCCAAACATTGGTGTCGCTCGAGTGTCGAAGACTGCCCGGTCTACATCGACAGCCGCAGAAGCACGCCTGTAAGCTCAGTTTGAGGCAACACTCCAAGCAGAAAAAGAGGAAGCTGCTAGGAAGCAGGAACAGTTGGAAGCACAGCTTCTTGCTCAGCAGGCCTCACTTGAAGCCAACCAAGCAGCACTTGAAGAAAACCAAAATTTGCTGCGCCAGACCCAAGAAGAAGTGAAGGGGATGCATACCAAGTTTGAAGAGACTAATGCACTGCTGCGAGCTGTGCTGAAACTTCAGAAAGACTGAGGTAGGTCTGAATGCAGTTTCGGTTGATGATGCCTTTGCCTAAGCTTTTGCTGCCACTACTAATTTTGAGGTCTTGGCCAACGACGTGAAATCGTTGCAATAGGGTCAAAATAGATGCAATATGTACTTATTGCAACTAATGACTTCCGTTGGTAAGCGTGGCAAGTACTTGCGTGCTTAAAAGATTGTGCAACGGATTCTGATTTCGTTGCAATGCTTATCCTTATTGCCACGCAGTGTGGTGTGGCATTTGTTTTTTGTTGCAACGAACGATGTCGTGGCAATATAGGCAATACCTTCTTTTGCCACAAAGCGTAGTCGTTGTAATAGTATCATTTGCCACGGAATTATCGCGTGGCAATAGCCTCTATTGCCACGCCCATGATTCGTGGTAATAAATCCTATTGCCACGGAAAATATTTCGTTGCAACAAGATTTATTGCCACAAAAGATATTTCGTTGCAACAAGAATTATTGCCACGAAAGGTGTTCAGTTGCAATATGTTTTATTGCCACAGTAGTCGTTTCATTGCAATAAAGGTATCGCAACGAAATATGTTAGGCGGCAAATATATCCTATAGCAACGATCATTGTTCGACATATTGTGGAATTGCAACATAGTGCCGGTGTTGCAACAGCTTATCCCAACAAAATGCTAGTGCCGCATTCACGTTTATCGCA
Source organism: Dendrocalamus latiflorus (assembly GCA_017311315.1). Classification (NCBI taxonomy): domain Eukaryota; kingdom Viridiplantae; phylum Streptophyta; class Magnoliopsida; order Poales; family Poaceae; genus Dendrocalamus; species Dendrocalamus latiflorus. Next base: position 3,599,221 of record CM029630.1, on the reverse strand, counting down.
ACGGTAAGATTTGCGGCAACGTATTTAGCATTTGATATTTGATTATTAATTTGTTGTTGCAAATTAATAATCAAATTAGGAACACTGCTGTATCATAGGCACAAATATTAATTCAACATATATATTAATTCAATATATTGATTCAACACATATAATATTTTAAAAGTGCCACCACTCATGTAGGGATTACATATTAATCTCCAGACTTAAACTACAAAGTTTTAAACTAATAACACAAATACTATCGCTTCCGTAGCATTTGTCCTTGCTTCTTTGCCATGTAGAATATCCGGGCTTGATGATCATGTCATGACTCTATGTGCTCTCCGATTAAATTGTTTCTTCCTGCCATAACATCAACCATAAAGGACCGTAATGTGAGTAAGGTCCAGCACCACATACTTAAGTACTTCATAGTGCAAGTTTATAGAATACTAGTAAGGTGCTCGTGCGTTGCAACGAAAAAACAAATAAAAGTAATGCATACTATCAAATATGATCTCAAACAGAATAATAAATATCAATTTTATCTTACGTCATCATGTATCAAGCAAAGCATACATGTTCATGCTCGTAAATAAATCAAGCATCATATTAGTAAAGTATGATAGGACAAGCACCACATACAACAATATGTATAAAAATGATAGTAAACAATATTTTTCCACAGTATTCTTAATACATAAATAACTGTCAGACCGTCTTAGAGAATAACAAACCAATTGATAAATAGGACATCATGCCATAAACATTAACGGGAATTTTAAAATGAATCCTTCTGGATGACTTATCTTCATCTCTATCTTATCAAGGAAAGAGAAAGCAAATAAGTCAGCATCATCCTCATTACAAGAAAACCAAGATTAATAAAGTGAGATACTCATCCATGCAAAGAATAACCATTTTTCCGAAGCCAAGCATTAAGAAAAACAGGAGCTACCAGAACCTTACTGTCTCAAATAACATCATTACATCAATTTAGTAACAGAAGCTATCCAAGCCAATATGGAGCTAACATTTCAGGTTTTCAGCTCAAGCCATCATTACTTCCTCTTTTAGGTTCTCCTATTTTATTGGATTATTTGTTATTTGTTAACTTATTGGGCAGATGAAGTTATACATCATGATTATTTCTCTATGCAGATCCTGGCATGATTTTGAAACATTTATCTAGCGACAAAGTGCCTTCAGTGGCTGCTTTCAGTAGGAGTATGAAATATCACTGACTTTGGGAGCAATATTTTATGGGAAAAGAAAAACTCTGTACATGATCTTTTAATTTCAAGTCTGTTATGAAATGATTGTGATGGATCGTCTTAGATCATCTGTAGCAGTGTGGAAATGTAATATGTGGTCTCATATTTCAGTGCCCCGTGTAAAGAAAGCAGCTAGTTTTAGGTAATGAATATTGAATATAAACAACTAAGAATAGTACAGTACTGAAAGATATCAATCTCCCCAAATTAATGTTTTTCTTGTTATCTAGTAAAATCGGCATGATCACAATTTCTTTACCTAAGACGGCTGTCTGAGAACTGTTAGTCTTTAGTTTTGAAAACCAAATAAATCCACAACATAATGCACTGAAAGATAAGTTTCCACTATACGGGTGATTACTATCAAGATAGAGCTCAAATTACATCGCAGTGTGTGATGAATGCCAATTCCCTATTTGATGCCAGCATTGCTCTTGAAAGTACCATAGTAAAACTTTTTTTCCTGAGACACCATAGTAAAGCTTTCTAGTAGAGTTTGGCATGATTTGTTTCCAATACAATATATAATCTTGAGAGAGAAAATCTTTCAGAATGCAGCCTCACTACTGCTAGTAGGAAATACAAATGTCTGGTACTCAATAGTCTCGTCCGTGCATGCATGCAACAAGTTATTTTTCACGAGATGGCTCCAAGATGTGTGCATGATTAGATAATCTTTTCATTGCTTCATGGTTTGTACACATTCTTTATGTTTGTAATAGTAACTTCTCCAAAGCTTTAATCCCGTACAAACCTGAGAACAGTTAAAATACTAACATTAAGTAGTAACCAGTTCTCATATAAATTAAAGCCAAATTTAATTAGGAGCGAGTTCACATGTTGATTAATCTTTTTAGCTCGTGCTCGTGTAATCAGTCTAGTCGGAATGTCCTCATTATCTTGTACACTCCAAATTCTTCAATAAGACCGATACGATTGATTGGTCCGTGTGTTTCTCTTATTACTTTTTTGTATCCCCTGTTCCTCGGATACAATTCAATCCTTCTACTAGGGGTGCAAACGGGTCGGGTTAATCCCGACCGATCCAGCACCGAATCCGATTGGTACCATATCCGACTGGTACCGAATTCGGAGAAAAACAATATGGGTTAGGATATGGTAACAGCAATATCCGTCCGAATCCGATACGTCTTCAAGTTTGATTTCATGTTAGTGCTACTATTTGACGTTTCATTTTCTTTTACAATGGTAAAATAAAATCTTCCACATCAGCTATTAAATAGTAACATCAAGTCAGTACGTCCTACTCCATTTACTGCACTGCATGCATTCCTTACAAACAAGTAGAGTTGCAAACGAATTGGGTTAATCTGATCGATCCGGCACCGAATCCGATTGGTACCGAATCCAGAGAAAAAATATTGGTTAGGATACAGTAATAGCAATATCCGTTCGAATCCGACCCGTTTTCACCCCTACCTTCTACGGCCAAATCACAATTTGTGGAAAGCTTTCGAAGTAATAGATCTATTTCTGGTGGTCTCTCTCTCGCACACGCAACATGCCCTTTTAACCTCGGCTCAGCGTAACCGTTCGGCCGAAGGAAATTCTATCCGAGACCGACTCACAACAAAAAAATAAAAATAAAATAACAAAAATAACCATCCGAACGGTACTTGGCTTCGTGACCACGCTGTAGAAAATAACCATCCAAACAGTACTTGGCTTCGTGACCACGCTGTAGACATGCATGTGTGTTGGCTTCAACAGTGATTGACTAGAAAACGAGTCTTCATATTCCCGTATGAAGCATGCAAAGTGGCGACTAGATAATCTTCCATGGCTTCATGCATGCGTATTTTTTTCTTCTTTTTTTTGATATTTTTTCTTTGCTTTCCACTAAAAAACTTTTAATGCTGCCTGCTGCCTTTCTCTGCACCGCTCTCTTTGTTAATTGTCTTCCGTACAAACCTGAGAACAATTAAAATACTACAATTAGGTAGTAGCCAGTTCTCATGTAAATTAAAACCAAATTTAATTAAGAGCGAGTTCACGTGTTGATTAATCTTTTTAGCTCATGCTCGTGTAATCAGTCCGATTGGAATGTCCTCATTATCTTGTACACACATCTTCACTTTCGGTTTGTACAGATCGAGTATGGGCCTGTATGTAATTAAATAAAATAGTAGTAGCTCCGCATCTCCAAGTATAATAATTAAAGACCTAATTAAATTAGAGTTCACCTGATAATATTTAATGCGGCTCAATAATTCATTCCAGTTATATAATATATTTAACTGAGAAGTGCAAGACATGACCTGATAACATTTAATGCGGCTCAATAATTCATTCCAGTTATATAATATATTTAACTGAGAAGTGCAAGACATGAGCGTATCCGCGTCACGGGTGCTTACCATGCTTAGATAAATATAAATTTACAATTATAATTGACAGTGGGGTACAATAGTCCGGTGGTAAACGCCTTGGCCTCCGAGCTAGGAGGTTGCTGGTTCGATTCCTCCACACCCCATGGTTTTGTTTTTATTTTTTCTATTCTAATTTTTTATCCCCTCCTGTTTTGTCAAATGAGACCTCCTCAACTGCGTTTTAGTTGTCACTTTTCAATTTTTTTATCTCCTCTAGAAATTAATAACTATAGATAATATAATTCCTTCACACCAATTCGGCCCTTGCGTTGAGCAGTTAGGCCCATGAAAACAAAGCGTTGCAATAACAGATTATTGCCACGAACAATCATCATATATAGCAACAAATTTATTTCGTGGCAATACAAACTCATTTCATACGCATTGTATAGGAACCTTTTGCAACGCAATTGATGACTATGACAATGCAATAAAATTGTGGCAATATTGTCACCCACTCGCAACGAACTTCTATAAGGTGGCAATACCTCCTAACTATTGCCACGAATATCAATATTATCACAATGCAAGACAACCGTGGCAATAAAGTCATACTACTCGCAACCATTTTCTAAATGGTGGCGATAAAGCCACCTTATTACAACGAATTCAATGACTATCGCAACGCAATATTTTAGAGGCAATACTGTGCACATATCGCCACGATTTTGGCAAAACGTTGCAATAGCACATACCTATTGCAACTAATTTAGTGTCGTTGCGATGCATTTCGTGGCTAAAGGGTTGGAATCTAGTAGTGTGCCTTGCTAGAACACCAAACTTTCTCTGTTGTTGGAACTTTGTGCACTGTGTTGTCAGAACCTATGTCGAACTTATTTGCATCTGTGTGTATGTTTGAACCTGTGTGATGGAACCTAGAACTAGTGTGATGTGTTTGAACTTGCAAGCACTATGTCTTATGCTCTGGAATGTATGTGGATGATGGCTTGGCTGAAATGTGTATGCTTTATGAGCTCTGATGAGAATGCTGGAAGGATCTGTCTGACATTGGTCATTGAATTGATACATATATTTGAGCCACGTTCGTCATCGAATGAAAGGAAAATTAATGACGACCTAGAGTCGTCTCAAGATGTCTCTAACTACCTTACATAACAAGACAAAATGAAAATGTCACAAAATCTGCATAATTATATATGACGCTACCGTATCGTCACAATAAGTTGTCTAAATCAGGGTTCCCAGGACACAATTTATGACGGTTGGCGTATTAGGTGACGAGTTCACCAACCAATATGTGACAGTCACAGTCGTCATTAAATGACAACAATATATGACGACACAACAAAACCGTCACAAAAGGGCATCGCATTTTGTGACGGTTTTCCATATTTTCGTCACAAGGTACAATTTGTGATGGTCGTTATATGACGACCTTCATGACGGTGGTTTTTCGTCATACCATTCATTTTGTGACAAATTCTGTACTTTCCATGACACTTTCATTTTGTTATAAAAGCCCAGATTTTTTGTAGTGACTGTAGCAACAACTGCTCAGACAGACTAGTTCGGCCGCCATGTACAGGCCGGTCAGACCACTGGCCTATCAGACACAAGTACTCGAGGTACTCGAAGATCAAAAGAATTGAAGTACTCGAAGCTTACGAGTACCGACCGTGAAGTCTACGACAACCGATCATAATGTCTATGACTATCGATCACAAAGTCTACGACTATCGATCACAAAGTCTAAGACAACAAATCATAAAGCCTACGACTATGACAACAGTATGCGAAGTCTACGACTATGATAATAGACTGCTAAGTCTACGACTACTGACCAGCAAACTCTTCGACTACCAAATATCGATCAAGTACTGTAGCTACATCCATAGACTAGTTTATTCTCACTCACGACCGGTTCACTGTTGCTAACGACCGGTTCACTGTTGCTCACAATCTGTTCATTGTTTGAGGTCGAAGTCTACCGATTACCGGCCATGGTTGTTCTGCCGTGATCAAAATACAGTTGTCGAAGCCTGCTGTGGTCGCTCATCTGTGGTCAAAATACCCTGATTGAAATGCTGTGGTCATTTAGACATGGTTGTTCAACCGTGATCGAAGTGCTATATATGGTCGATTCCTGCCGTTCGGACCTACCCATCACAAGGCAAATATGGAATGGTGGAGTGCATATCTAACTCAAACTTTAAAATTTAAATTTGAAAACATTCAAATTTGCCTGGCTTACAAATTTCCCAGTGGCAGGGAGATTTCTGGATCGGTGAGATTTTGAACCCTATGTGCATGTTTGTTTCGAAGGAAACCCATGGCCAATCAAGTAATTTCCATGAGGATTATGGAAAAAGTCAATAATACCCATAGAAAAATTAATACTACATGGAAAAGTCTATAATACCATTGAGAAATCAATAGCCATATTTGATTTATACTATCACATTTTACTAGTAGTCGAATATACCATAAAAATTCTCTAAAATAAATCAGACTGTACAAGTTCGGCTAATCATTAGTGGAGTACTACCATGTTTTATTTTTTGTAGTTTAGATCAGTTTCATTGTGGTAATTACTGTGAAACCAATCAATGGCGGAGCTTGAGCTCGAAATAAGAGGAGGCTAATTCTCGACAGTGCATGAATTAGTCTGACTATATGGGGTGTTTTTGGGGGACCTGATTGGATCATCTACGCTTGGTAGATCAAATTGCACCGAGCACTGTCGTCCCCTCTGCTGTACTTCTTCTCCATCCATGCCTGACTCCCCTACCTCTCTTTGCTTCCTCCCCCTTCCTTCGCCGCCTCCCTCCAACCAGGCTTCCTCTGCCGCCTCTCTCCCTTCCGCTTCCTTTGCCACTAGCCTCCCCTTCCTCCGCCGTCTCCCTCTCTCCCTTTTCCTCTACCGTCGCCATTCGTCCCCCCTTCATCCACTATCATCCCTTCCCCTTGATCGCCACCAGCCTCCCTCTCTCCCCCTTCCTCCATCGCCTCCCTCCCTCCCCTTCCTCCACTGCCGGGTAGAGAGAGAGGAAGATTGGAGGGAGAGAGAAAGGCCAAGATGAGGTTGAGCCGGTGAGCATGGTGTGACAGCGGCTCGCATCGGGACTCCGGTGCGTGACCATGGCATCCATGGCGTCCCGGCGGTAAAATGTAACACGGTTTTTTTCTTGCAAATTCTTTTGCATTTTCTTGAAGATTGAAAAAATGAACTGAAAGTGCAATTTCTCTTACGTTTTCTTGAAGATGCAAATTCCTGACGATGAAATCCGAATGCAACTTTCGTCACATCTGATAATGCAACAAAATAAACTAAATTTCACATGATCTTTTTCTTGCATTTTCTTGAATATATAAAATCCGGAAATGCAAAAGATAGATAGCAAACACAAAGAGGCCACAAGATTGAAATGTTAGTGCTGATAACAATACATACAACAATAATGATATTGACAGACACTTAGATACAATATATAGGCACTATACATTATAATGATTATTTCTAAACACCTATTTAATATAATCTGTCTCCTCCTAGAAATAGCTATAGAAACTATCTACTGAGTGGGCCCTTAGTTATCTCTACCCCTCTATAATACACCAAAATTTTCTTTACTAAATCCACCCCTGTCAACCACCCCCACAGTCATGCCTAATCTAAATCCACCCAGATTTGTGTACCAAAGTAATCCAACTTCATACAAATGAATGGTCTGGATCTCTTCTCAAGCCTTCTTCTCTTACTCATTGAAGATTCTAAGGCTAAAATCATCCGGATCATGCAAACCCAGAACGAGGCGGTGAGCGGGTGCAGCGCCACGCAAGCGTGCTCGGCGCCGGCCCCACCAGACTCCAGCGCACGGTAGAGGTGGGGGAGGACGGTGCCCGACTCCTGGGACAAGAACCGGCACGCGGCGTCCGTGGACGCGAAGGCGGCGAGCATGGACATGGCCTTGTCGCGGGAGGCCGGGAGGAGGTCGCCAGAGTCGAGCATCGCAGCGACGGCGGAGACGGCGGCGGCGGCGGAGGACGCCGGCAGTGACCCGACGGAGTCGGCGAGCGAGTCCAGCGCCGCGGCGCGGGAAGCGGCGGAGCCAGGGCGGAGGCGGGGGAGCAGGCTGTCGGCTCCATCACCCTCACCCCCACCGGAGGCGGGGGAGACGAGTAGGCTTGCGTCGGCCGTGAGCTGGGAGAGGGAGGTGGCGGAGGAGGAGAGCAGCGAGACGGTGTGGAGGTGGCCGAGCGGAGGGCCACTGGACACGGAGAACGGAGCGGAGAGCGCGGAGGCGAGGGGCGCGAGGAGCGGTGCGGAGGGAGGGAAAGCGGGGTGGGCGAGGGAGGCGGAGAGCAAGGAGAGGGAGGCGGATATGGATGGCCAGTGGCGGCGAAAGGCCGGGGAGGAGGCGACCGCGGCGGGGAGCGCGGTGAGCAAGCGGAGGCACTCCTCGAAGGCGTCTCCGGTGGGTTCGTCGGACTCCAGTGGCGGCTGCATGGCGTGGTGGAGACCGCAAAGGGGAGGGGAATGGGGAGGCGAGGGATGGTTGGCGCCTGGGGTGCGAAACTGCACTGAATCTGCACGCCAGAAGGCGGCCATAAGGTGATATAGGAACAAAAATTATGCATTCTATATCTCAACCCGAATTTTTTCTGTATTCAGAGCCCCATACGAGCATATCAGATACAAATATGAATTCAAAATATTTAGAATACCAACATGAGTAGATACATGACAAATTCGGATTAAAAACAAATAAAATAGTCAGATAGTAAATAATTGCGCAGACACAGAAGAAATATAGTTTGAACCATACCATTATAGCTTCAATTTTTCAGCACAAATACATACATAAGTCATTTCTATACACAATCATATAGATATAATGGCGTAGTATGCTTCAACATAAGTTCATACATATATTTGGTACGCTCACTCCAAATGGTCTGCCTCCACATGAGCTCAAAGTGAAAATCCACTGCCCTGTGATCCTTCTCCGCAATCTAGATCCTAACCACGGATTGTGCAATGGAACAAGACTCATGGTTAGAGCATTCCAAAACAATGCAATTGATGCAGAAATAGTTGGTGGTCACCATGCAGGCAAGAGGGTGTTCATTCCTAGAATCCCTATGGCTCCGTCCGACGATATCTCACTTCCTTTCAAGTTCAAGCGGAAACAATTCCCGATCCGCCTGAGTTTTGCAATGACCATAAACAAAGCGCAGGGCCAAACCATCCCAAATGTTGGCATCTACCTTCCAGAGCCTGTTTTCTCACATGGACAGCTTTATGTCGCGCTATCAAGGGGTGTATCAAGACAAACGACAAGAATTTTGGCCAAACCAAAGAAAGAAGTAGATACCTCAGGGAAGAGCACCAAAAATATTGTGTATAAAGACGTCCTAGCATGGTGATGTGGTAAGTAAATAGTCCACAAACACATATTTCCTTATTGTGTTTCATATTTCTTTATGTGACAAAAATATTTGTTTTCTTTGTAGCCTCAAGTTTAAACAATGTGGGGATGGAGAAAGTCGTCGGTGGGTGAGTCCAATGATGTTGTCGCCTCCTCAAAGGATCAGTCGTTATGTGACATTCATTATGTGACAAAAATATTTGGTTATACAATATATGAGACGTGAATCTTAATGAATCTGATTGTTCGTTTTATTTTTTTACAAATTTCACCTTGTTTTATATTTTACCATAACGTTAGCACGGGCACACTACTAGTCCTATGTAATTGCATAATTTATTGGGGGCGAAGGCCCACCTTGGCTTCCTCTGAGATATCAGTGGCGGCTAACGTCCGGACAATGTTGTTTGTTTTGTAAACACGCGACCAATTAATTACTCCACAGGGGTGTTGCTGTTGGAGTCACCAACTCGAATGCGGTGTCCTCAGCCCGTCGTGATCCACACGCGAGCAGCAATGGCGTCCTCAGCTGATCCGAAGCCGCAGCTGTACATCGTCGAGGACTGCCGCGGCGCGCTGCAGCTGCTCAGCGACGGCACGATCGTCCGCTCCTCGGAGCCACCGATCCCGGTCCGCGTTGACAACGACGACGGCCGCGTCGAGTGGAAGGACGCCGTGTACGACGCCGACCTCGGCCTCGGCCTCCGCATGTACAGGCCGGCGGCGCCCGGAGGGGAGGAGGAGCGCAAGAAGCTCCCCGTGCTCGTCTACTTCCACGGAGGCGGGTTCTGCATCGGCTACTGCACCTGGCCGAACTTCCACGCTGCCTGCCTCCGCCTCGCCGCCGAGCTCCCCGCCGTCGTTCTGTCATTCGACTACCGCCTCGCGCCGGAGCACCGCCTCCCGGCCGCCCACGAGGACGGCGCCGCGGCCCTGCTCTGGCTGCGCGACCAGCTCCTCTCCAACCCATGGCTCGCCGACGTGGCCGACTCAAGCCAGGTGTACGTCTCCGGCGAGTCTGCCGGCGGCAACCTGTGTCACCACCTGGCCCTGCGGTTCGGCAAGGCGGGGCTCGACCCGGTAAAGATCGCCGGATACATCCTGCTCATGCCGTTTTTCATGTCGGAGCAGCCGACCCAATCCGAGTTGGACACGCCGGAGACCGCGTTCCTTACCCGGGACATGTGCGGTCGTTACTGCCGTCTCAGCCTGCCGACCGGAGCGAACAAGGATCACCCGCTGATCAACCCGTTCGGGCCGGACAGCCCAAACGTAGAGTCGGCGGACGTCGGCTCCATGCTCGTCGTGGCCGCGGAGGGCGACCTGCTGAGGGACAAGAACGTGGAGTACGCGGAGCGGCTGAAGGCGATGGGGAAGGACGTGGAGGTCGTCGTGTTCGCCGGCGAGGAGCACGCGTTCTTCGGGGTGAAGCCACTGTCCGCGGCCACGGGCGAGCTGGCCCGAGTCATCAGGCGGTTCATCGCCGACGGAGCAGCCGAGTCGGGCTGAACTGGTGCAGGTTGGTACGGTACCTGTCGCTGTTGTGCCGATCGATCGTACCTACAATAATTGAACAATATATGATCGATCGTACGTATCTAAATAATTGAGCATTATATATATGGTCATAAATACAAGTTGCCCAAATGTCTCTCTCCGTCGCCACGGAAAAATAAGAATTTTGGACGTTTTTGACACTGTTGCTACTCGAAATTCCGGAAATAGCCTCTTCGGAAACGAAATTCTAACTCTAACCCCCACCTGACCGCACCATTTAACCGCGTCGCGACACGTGTCCAGTGGTGCGGCCGGGGAGCGCACCACACCTGAGTGGTGCGGTCCCCGACCGCACCACACTCCCGCCGTCACGTCAGGCCAGTGGTGCGCTCCCAGGGTGCACGACACCGCGAATGGTGCGGCCCCCGGGCGCACCACTCGGCTGTCGTCCAGTCCCATCCCACCGAAAGCCAGTGAACTCGGCCGCCCGTGCTGCATGCAGCCAGATTCCCTCGCATTTCTTTATTTCTTGCATGCAATGTGTCGAAGCTGGAGAGCCGGCCCCTACTCCGAACGCAGTGTGTCTCGCGATACAAAGGGAGAGCCTGCGTTGGAAGGCTTCAATCTTTCTGCATTTGTGCTAGACAGAGAAGCAGCAAGCAAGAGAGAGCGGAAGAGAGGGAGCTGATAGTGAAGGCAAGAAGAGCGGAAAACACAGCATTTGGAGTAATTTTGGAAGGGATCTGAATTTTTCGCAAGTGAGAAAGTTGTAGATCGTCTCGTGAGCTTCAAGAAGAGGTAAATATCATCTCAATGCGTCTGTAATTTAATCATATTGATTAGCCTGTAATTAGCGTAAACGTTCTGTAAACGTTCTCCATATGTCTATATTTTATGTAATTATCGTGTTGTATTTTATAATTTATGTGAAGAAATTATGCGTTGTTGTTGTCCACTGTAATGTTAAAAGTTGTTTGTGGTTGTAGTGTATTCCATTTATTTGAAAAAATGTTTGTAGTTGTATCATATTGTATTTTATATTTTATGTACAGAATTTTTGTACTGCTGTTGTGAACCGTAACCTAAAAATACGCTAACTGGATTTTAGCTAGATTTCATTGATGTCATTGTGAAGCACTCTGGTAGTCGGAAGGGCTACTTGCGCAGGTTTTGTTTGTATTAATATTTAGTCATTCTTGTAGCAAAAATCACTCAAGGATAGTAGATCTTGGTATGCATGCATGATCTTCCATAAATGAGAGATTATGGAAAAAAAATACGGAAAGCACACTGCTAGTCGGAAAGGCCAGTTGCGTAGCTACTGTTTTTATTGTCATGTACTCATTCTTGTAGCCAAAATCACTGAATAATATTAGATCTTGTTGTGCATGTTCGAGAGAGCGTGCTTCCATAAATGAAAGATTAGAGAAAAATGTAGATGTTTAATTTACATAAGAATTAAGAAGTTAAAAATGATGAGAATTGAGTAGTTGGTTGGTGAATTAAGTAGAACAATAATAATAGAAATTAGGAGAGAAATTTGGAGAAATTGTAATTTATGTATCGCATAAATTAGGAGTAAATTTGATTTATGCAGGAATTTGTTAAGGCACTCCGTAAATTAATTAAAAATTACATTTACAAATAAAAAAGTACCATTCATATTTGTATGGGATAGGTAGAACAACGAAATTCAGATGAAAATATTACGGTTGTATCTGCTAGGCGGTACCTACGTGCTGTATGATGGTACAGTTGTTGCCTGTGATATATACTAAGAGGGTTCAGTTTGGGCTTATGTTAGGTACGCCATGGGTGACATCCAAGACTTGTTCGTGTTCTATGGAAGTGGTCTCGTACGGGACGAGCCGTACGGGGCAGACCTGAATAATCGTGACCGGACTGTGATCCGGGCACGCAATCTGAACACCATGAGCCTGTTGGAGCTACGGAGATGCGTGCGTTCCGGATTCGATCGGGACACCGTAAGGAACAAATTGCGGATCGAGGCAGTGTATGCTACAGTTGGAGGTGCTGCAGGGGAGACAGTGTGGCAACTTATAAAGGTGACGAGCGACGCTTCATGGGTGAACTACATGGAGGTCGTGTGCAACCCAGACGCATTGATATATGCCAGGCCAATGGTGTATGTTCAATTCGTGGAGAGGACAGAATCATCCGCCATGGGTGGCTCTGGTGGTGCTGGCGGAGATGTAGAGCGTGCATTACTCTGCGGCGGTCATGAAGATGCTGGTGAAGGAGGAGTCCATGAGTCAATGGAAGATGGTGACCTGCAGAGGCGCGTGGAGAATTTTCAGCCGAATGAAGGTGCCGAGAGGTGGTGGACCGCGCGTGTTGACTGTCACGAGTACCTTGAGAACCAGGTGCAGGAAAGTGAGGAGGAGGACGATGTGGAAACAGAGAGTTCAGGAGAGGAGGAAGAAGGGGAACCTACAGCGGGAGGTCTGGTAGGTGGTGTTGTAACCATGGAGGGTGCGTACGTGCCGTCCAGATTGGACGACATCGCAGCGGAATCCCTAGTTCTGCCACGGGCGGAGGAGGCAGAGTGGGGATTCAATGAAGGCAGACTCGTTGTAGGGCAGAGCTTCCGTAACAAGAGTGCTGCACAGCAAGCTATTGCTACATACGCCGTCAACATAAGCCGGACATATTGGGTGCACAGATCCAACCCTGACACCTACATTGTGAAGTGTGTGGACGGCTCCTGCCCTGGCAAGGTCCGTGCGCAGCGGTTCAGAGGCGCTGCCACGGACTTCCGGATAACGGTGCTGAACGATCACACTTGTGAGCTTGCGGCGCCACTACCTAGGCACCGCAACATGACGTCGTCATATGTTGCAGAGCTGATAAGGCATCTTGTGGTTGAAAATGTATCCATTACTCCCAAGGTTCTCATGGCGGAGGTAGCGAACACGGTGGGGTTTGCTGTGAGCTACAAGAAGGTGTGACGGGGGAAACAGAAGGTACTGCGGAGTATGTTCGGGACATATGAGGAGACATATGATCTGGTCCCGAGAATGTTGTGTCAGATTGCAGCAGCAAACCCAGGCACGTACATTAACAAGTACGAGCGGGTTCATGAGACAGAAGGGCCGAATTGTTTTGTGCTTGAGAGAGTGTTCTGGGCCTTCCATCAGGCAATAGAAGGCTTCAAGTGGTGCCGTCCAGTGCTAACGATGGACGGCACATTCCTATCTGGCAAATACAAGGGTACAATCCTGACCGCGGTTGCAGCAGACGCAAATGACCAGTTACTCCCAGTGGCACACTACAAGAAATCCTTCTTTTTATGACAAAATACCTTATGACCGTGCTTGTTTTCGTCATATAATGTATCATAATATGACGAAATATTTTGCGTCGTCATAATCTTATGAGCCAGAAACAAATTTATGACGACATAATTTATTGTGTCACCGAAAGCTACAAAATGTCGTCACAAATTGTCTGGCGACAGGATCCGGTTGACGCCTTGGGTTTTATGACGCTTTGAGTTGTCTTTATGTGATGGTTTGTCGGCGTCACTTTATGTTATTTCAAAAAATGACCGACCGCAACGTCAATATACCCCTGCAGGTGGACCCCGTCTCCTTCTGTTGACCAAATTCATTTTCCCCGTCTCCCCGACCCAACAGAAGACGGCGGCGAGCGGTTGGCGGCCTCTGGCGGTGCGGCGGGCGGCGAGCGGTGGGCGGCCTCTGGGTGAGCGTCGGTCGGGGCAGAGCACGGCCGCCGTCGTGCTACCTCTGGGCGGAGCTAGCTCACCCTCTCCCCAGCTGACGCCGCGGCACAGTGGGCGGCGGCTGCGCGAGATCTGCCGCCAGGCCAGCCGGCGAGAGCGGATCACCGGTGACCGCAACTGCATCAGGTTGGTAGGCGGTGGCGCATGGTGGGCAGTGGCGCCGTCAATCCCCTCCCCGTCCCCCTCCATTTGGTCGGCAGTGGCGCCCTCATCCCCCTCCCTGTTCCTTTTTATTGGCATGGCAATTTGTAATCAATCCAATGTGCATCAATCAGGGCTCATCGGCGGGCGGGCTCAGCGCGGCGGCGGGCGTCGTCTCGGCGGTGGCAGCTCCCCATCGCCCTAGGTGTGCCATTTTTGCAGTGCCCCGTCCCTGTTCCTCCTCTGTTGCCATTTCTGCTCACCTTCCCTCTCCAGTTCTCATGTCGCAGGCGTCGTCCTCAACTTCTCTGACTCGGCGGTCAAGCACAGCTAGGGGTGCCCCGCAACCCCGAGCCCTTGCTGTCGTTGCTGCAGAGCCTGCGCCCACTGATGTCGATCTGCAGGACCCGATCGATGATGTGACCGGGTTGCCATTGATCATGTGCCCGGATTGCAAGGACGTGAGGGTGTTTGCTGCCACTACCACGAAGTCTGAGTATAACGTTGGAAAGAGGTTTTTCAAGTGCCCCCGGAAGACCTATCGAAATGTCAGTGCAGTGGTTCAGTTTCTATTGCACAAATTTCAGTCATGTTTGAATAGGTCTCCCTGAGAATATGGTAGTGTTTGTAGCATTCAGTGCCTGCACTATTGGTGTTAAATTGCATGTGGTTGTCATTTGGATGCAGGGGAAATGTTCCAGGTATTGGTTCGAGGAAGAATATGTGGTGTACCTTGAAGATCATGGTTTTCTACTTCCAGCAAGCTCAACCGTTGCAGTAGCTTCGACAATAGAAATTCCTGAGCTTGTGGGAAAAATTGATACCTTAGAGCAAAATCTGAACAAGGTGAAGGAAATGGTTGGCAAGAAGAGGGAAGGCATGGGAAGCTGCATTTGTCTTGTGTGTGGATGTGTGAATGTAGCAATGTTCCTGGTGTTGGCCATCTTGTTGGTTGTAGCTGTAGTGTTCAAGAAGTAGGCAATGCTTTTGTCTTTTATGATGAAGTAGTCTGGGACATGTTCAAGAAGTAGGCAATGCTTTTGGCTTTTATCATGAAGTAGTCTGGGACATGTTGTATTGAACCTGTTGTGCTGGTATGAAATATGGGCCTTTGTGCTACTGGACATATGTTGTGTCTATGGAAATGTAACATGTGCATTTCTAATGTATGTTGGAAATAAATATCACTTGTGCTTTGATGTGGAACCTGTGTGGGATATTTTGGCAGGATGTATGTTACTTCAGCATATACATATTATGACGGATTTTGTACTTTTCATGACATTGTCGTGTGGTCATAAAAACCCCCAAAATATATTTAGGACAGATTCTGGGCATTCCATGACATTGTCATGTGGTCATAAAAACCTGCAGACAATAGCATAATTCAAATACAACAGAATCACTAATAGAAGTTTATGGTTCACAAATAGCTCTAGAAATGCAAAGGTTAGTCATCATCATTGTCTTCCTCTGATGTGTTGCCTTCATCTGGACTATGGTACTCAAGGAAGGTTTCATCTTCATCTTCGTATTCAGCATCTATTTCATCACCTTGAGCTGTATGTTGATGTCGACGGATGCTCTCGACAAGGTCTCTACTAACAGGGCTGCCTGATTCATTCTCTATGTGCATGAAATCCATATCAGGATAAATGTCTCCCACTGTACCATCTATGGTCGAAGTACTCTCCTCTTGGTAAGCCTCCTGACATCTCATCTGTACTTGTTCATGGATTGGTTGGTTTGTGTCGGACTCTTCAACATCAAATATATGTCGGTGGCCAAATTCTTGTACCACTCGCCAACATGGACCTAACTTTGTATCTTCCAAGAAAAATACTTGTGAAGCTTCCGTGGCTAGAATGAAAGGATCATTCTTATACCATCGTCCTTGGATGTTAATGCTCTTGAAGTAACCATCATCTTTCATTTCGTATGTCCTTCCCTCAAGATTGTACCATTCACACCGCAATAAGATAACAGTTCTATCTCCTTTGCTGTTCTTTGCGTAAGTCAACTCAATAATGTCTGTGATTGTCCCATAGAAGTCAATAGTGTCATCATTGTGAGTACCTATAGTTTTGATGGTGGAGTTTTGTGTCTTCCTGTCTACCTCACGAGCCACAGTGTGGTACCGTACCCCGTTGACTATACAGGCTGTGTATGAACGCACACGCCTAATCGGCCGACATGCGAGTGAGTATAGGTCTTCATCAACATCTGTTGAGCCTTCGCATTTCAATCTGGTAATCTGCAGGTTGGAAAGAAAGAGGGTTAGTAAGTTTGAAAATGTATTGAATCATAAATTATGCAGTCATGTTGTTGAAGTTGCACACACATGATTCTCGAACCATGCAGCGAAGTGTGTTGGCATCATTTTTTCAATATCGTTCACCCCTTGTTGTTCTAATTCTTCCCTATACTTTCTGCAATAAAGGAAGAAGTTAATCGGTTTATTGTGACACTAATACTAAATATAGTTGTCTGAAATGACATGAGAACAAATACTCACTCTTTGTATTCATCAACCTCTTCGCAGTTGTTTAGAACAAACCAAACCATGGAGTCATAGTCTTTATCTTCATAATGAAGTTTGGAAGCACCCAGCAGGTTAATACGATGACCAAAAATACAGTAACCATTGGGGGAGATGTTCTGTTCACCATCTAAGTTTCTTTCAGGCCTAGTGAACCTAGTAATAATGTCACTGAAATATGTTGAGCACTGGGTCATACACTCATAGGCAGTGTATGCCTCTGCAACAGAGCCTTCAGGTCTTGCTTTATTGCGGATGAAACGCTTAAAGGTGCCCAATCTTCTCTCAATGGGATACATCCATCCATATTGAACCGGTCCCCTAAGGAGTGCCTCATCAGGCAAGTATACTGCTAGGTGGACCATAACATCAAAGAATGCAGGAGGATAAATTATCTCCAGCTTGCAAAGGATAAGTACAATATCTTTCTTCATCTGGTGTAGTGCATCAACCTTTAGAGTTTTTGAGCAAAGTTGTCTAAAAAACGTACCCAATTCACAAATTACTTCATATACGTCTTTGCGCACCAAACCACGAAGGGCAGCTGGTAAAATACGCTGCAACAGTATATGACAGTCATGTGTTTTCAGCCCATGCATTGATCCTGCTCCCTCCATATTGACACATCTTGATATATTGGAGGCATGGCCATCTGGAAACTTAACATTGCTCACAAACTGCAAAAACTTCTTCTTTGCTTCTGGTGTTAGAACGTAACAAGCTCTTGGCTTTGAGGAGGAATTACCACTGTCATCTAGCAAATGAAGCTCTTTTTTTATACCTCTGTCTTCCAAATCTAGCCTAGCAGCGATGGTGTCCTTTGTCTTGTTCGGAATATTAAGTAGAGTTGACAAAATATTTTCACATATGTTTTTCTCTATGTGCATAACATCAAGGTTGTACTGTAGCCTCAATTTTGACCAGTATGGCAAATCGTAGAAGCTAACCTTTAGTATGTGTTTGGTTCATGGGACCATGGGGGATGGGATGGGGCGGTCCTCATTCCAGAGCTGTTTGGTTCAGAGTCAGGTGGGATGGGGGATATCCCTCTAGGGAATATTCTGTGGATATGCTCTCAAATTGGGGATGCTCCTATCCCCCAAAAATGAGGGGATGGTGAGGGATGAAGTGGGACGAGTGGCTGACAGGTAGACCCCGCATGTCAGATTGTCATCCTAAACCTTTTGTCCCTAAACCAAATAGAAAACAGGGACCGTCCCGTCCCGTCCCTAAAAAATGGGTTGGATCCATCCCGTCCCACCATGACTCTGAACCAAATACACCCTTAGATGCCATACTGGTTCTCCATTACGGCGTCGTTTTCTTGATTTCTGCTTATCTGGATTCTTCCCTAGAACATAGCAAACTTCATCCAACCTTGCCATAATCTCATCTGCACTAAATTTCCTTGGCGGCTCTCTGTTTTCATGGTGGCCATCGAAAGATCTATTTTTCCTCCACGGATGGTCGCTTGGGAGGAAACGTCTGTGGCCTATGAAACCAATTTTGTTTCTCAGACATTCGGAGCATGGATTCTCATCACAGTGCACACATGCGAAGTAACCATGAGTGGTTCTGCCTGACATGGTGCCTAATGCAGGGTAGTCATTGATTCCCCACAGAATCGCTGCATGCAGACTGAATTCTTTGCCTTCATATGCATCATAAGTAGAGACACCGTTCCAAAGTTTAAGCATGTCTTCTATCAAAGGCTGCATGAACACATGGTAATCTTTGCCTGGTGATTTTTTTCCTGGAATTAGTAAAGCAAGCATGTAATTAGATTGGTCCATACACATCCATGGTGGAAAATTATATGGAACCACTACCACTGGCCAGATGCTATATGAATTGGTTATCTGACCAAATGGGTTAAATCCATCTGTAGCAATGGCTAGCCTCAAACTGCGGGGATCATCTGCAAAAGACTCAAAAGACTCATCAAATTCTTTCCAAGCTTCCCCATCAGCAGGATGTCTCATTTTATTCTCAATTGGTACCCTCTTTTCCTTGTGCCATCTTGCATACTGTGCCCATTGCTTTGACATAAAAAGCCTTTGAAGGCGTGGAATTATTAGAAAGTAACGGAGGACCTTGTGAGGAACTTTCTTTCTGCCCTCCTTGTTCACTTTCCATCTTGTGAAGCCACAAACTGGGCAATGATCATCGTGTTCATGGCCGTTCCAAAATAAGGCACAATCATACTTGCACACATCAATACAAACATAACCAAAACCAAGCTTCCGAAGCAGAGCTTTCATTTCCTTATAGGACTTAGGAAGGCCGGGCACATTCTTCAGAGATGACGAAAACAACTCAAGGAAAGCATCGAACCCAGATGTTGTTATCCGATTGTACACTTTGATATGCAGCAGTTTAATAATGAAAGTTAGCCTAGTCTCCTCGGTGCAACCTGGATAAAGTTCACGCTTTGTCTCTTCCATGATTTCTTTATATAGGTTACCACCAAAGCCATGGCTTGCTGCGGCGTGCAAATCTTGAATCAACCCCTGTATTCCCCGTGCACTATAATCTATGACATCTTCAGCTTGTCCTTCCTCATCAAGTGGTGCCTGGTCATTTCCATCCCATGACATATCTCCATCATCATCTTGTCCAACATCATCCTATCCAACATCATTTTCTTCCTCTCCATGGTGAATCCACCTAGTATAGCACCTCGACATACCATTGAGTTCGATATCCTCGTGTACATCATCTTGGCTTTTCTCTTTCTGGTTAAGGCATTTTCGGCAGGGGCACTTGATCTTCTCATCTGCACCAAATGTACTTCGGACATGTTCCATGAATTGTGCAACACCAGACATAAAGGCCGGCGTAAATGGGGCACTGTTATGAACCCAGCTTCTATCCATCTCCACCTGCATAAATTTAGGTGCCAAAAAATTAACAATCGGCATGGAGAAGCAGTTGGCCGGCGAGGCAGGTGTTGCCAGGTGGGTTGGCCGGCGATGCAGCAGCTCCGGCAACCAGCCACCAGCGAGGCTGCAGCAGCTAGTCTGGCCGGCTAGCCTCCATCTGAATGGCCATCGAGGGAGCACCTGCTCGATCTAGCCACATGCAGGGGAGGAGCACGGCGAGGTTGCTGCTGGAGGTGGGGGGAGGCCGGCGAGGGAGCAGGTTGAGAGGGAGGAGGTGGCGAGGGAGCAGGTCGCCGGCGGCCTCGTTGCTCGAGCTGGAGGGGGTCGCCATGACCCAAGGAGCAGCTAGCGAGGTTCCTGGTGGAGGTCGGGGGGGAGGCGGGGTGGCGAGGGAGCAGGTGGAGAGGAGCAGGTCGCCGGTGTGGAGAGGAGCAGGTGGGGTGGCTAGCGAGCTGCTGGAGTCGTTGTTTGAGCTGGATGGGGGTGGCCGCGCGCCAAGGACCAGCTGGCCACAGCGTTCATTTCTCTTATAAATCTATGGCAAAATATTGTAACTAGTTTATCTCCCACATACTTACTCCAAATTTGATCATTTTTTTCCTAAAATTTTCTTAAATCATGATCTATGAATATATTGCATTGATTTTGGTCATGTGTTCATGAGACAAATTTTGAAGAACTCAAAATTTAATTTTTAAAAATATGGCAAATTCACACCACAATTTCAAACTCAAAATGAATTCAGGCAAAAATGGGGCATTGTGCAGACCCATATCTGTATATTTACTCATGAGGCGCGTAAATTCTTTTGGGATGACCCATATCTGTATAGGCATTGTGCAGATGGGGTTATTCGACGTTGTCTTCCTCATGAGGAGGTTCAAAGTGTTATTTTTCACTGTCATTCTGCTCCCTATGGTGGTCATGCAAGCACTGCAAAGACTCAAGCTAAGGTTCTCCAAGCTGGATTCTATTGGGCTACCATGTTTAAGGATATTCATGCTTTCATTCAGTCTTGTGACCATTGTCAGCGTGCAGGGAACATGTCAAGACGACATGAGATGCCTCAGCATGGTATCCTTGAAGTGGAAATCTTTGATGTTTGGGGAATAGATTACATAGGACCTTTACCCTCTTCTCAAGGGTACAAGCACATTCTCGTAGCAGTGGATATTCAGTGGGTCAGACCCTTTCATAAACTATAAGAGAGATAAATAAAATTTGAGAACAAAGTTTCCATCACTTTCTCGGATGACAAAATGACCTAAATAAGAAATGTAGATATCAATGAGTTGTGCAACTTTGGTATTCATGATTTTTCCATTTGAAATTACTTAGTACCCCAAATTTTGGTTTCAAGTTTACGACTTTGAAAATTCAAAATTTCAACTCTCCAAACAAACTCAATTGAAAAAATGACTAAAATATAGATGATAGATCTCGATGTGTTGAACAACTTTGTTTCTTACCTTTTTCCATTTGAATTCATTTAGTCCCCCAAATTTGTATTTCAATTAGTAATAAGACTAATTCTCTCAATGACATAGGGCCCCACCGCGCCAGACCAAAATTGGGCACGCATTTCTCCCGCTCTCCCGCGCAGGCTCTCTACCACCGACACATGGGCCCCACACAGCTCCCGCCCATGTAGAGGCAAAAAAATCCCCCTCCTGCCTTATCCTCTTGTCTGAGTCGCGCCCACCACTCCCGTTTCCTCCTTCCCCCAAGGCCCTAACCCTAGCGCCGCCCTGCCTCCGCCGCCCCTCCGCCACTCGCACCCACACAGCTCCCGCCCATGTAGAGGCAAAAAAATCCCCCTCCTGCCTTATCCTCTTGTCTGAGTCGCGCCCACCACTCCCGTTTCCTCCTTCCCCCAAGGCCCTAACCCTAGCGCTGCCCTGCCTCCGCCGCCCCGCCGCCACTCGCGCCCACCACGCCGCCGTCACTCATCTCCACCACGCCGCCCCGAACTCCCTCAGCGTCGCCCCGACGGAGGAGGCCGGAGTCGGAGCTCCGAACGCCGGCATCCCGGACTCCCTTAGCGCCGCCCCGACGACTTCCACTTCGAACCCCGACGCAGGAGGCCGGAGCTGCCCCGACGGAGGAGGCCGGCTGCCCACTGACACTTGGTGAGCAGCCAGCCCCGACCTCACCGCCGGATTTGGTGAACCGGCGATAGGGCGCTGGCTTACCGCTGCGGCTCCGCGCCACATCGTCTGCCTCACCGGCTACCCGCTGACACTTGGTGAGCCCGCTACGTACCTTCCATCTTGGATAACATCTTCACACAACTTTGTAGCATCATTGGTTTCATTAGAAATAGCAAAAGAGAGAATCCAGTTATTCAGTATTGGCTACGTACCTTCCATCTTGTACTGACTAATAAATAGCTATGCAATATAGTTATTCAGTATTCTTGTTCTCTGTCAATCTTGTTCACTATTAGCCTTGTTCCCTAGTAGTTCTTTCTTGTACAATTTTGATGTTATTTTGCCTTCTGTCTACCATTTAACAGAATACTGATTTGTTAGTTTTTTTCAACTCCTTTACAGAAACTGAATCCAGCTTCTGCTCTTTCTGCGTTTGACCGTTTAAGTAATAGAAGAAATGACAAAAACCCAGTACGAGCAGGACATGGATGACAATGTAAGGACAATTCAGGAACATTTTAGCTCTCTGGGTATTCCACTATTAGCTCAGGAAGTTAGAGAAGTTCTTTCAAAAAAGGAAAAGGGCAAAGGAAAGACAGTAGTGTCTGACAAAACAGTTTCTGACAATGATTATGATCCATCCTCTGACATTGATAACCACTCTGATAGTGATGATGACTACGATGATGACCTCAATAATGAGGTCAATACTGAGGTGAGATGCATTACTTGACCAATTAACTGGTTTCTTGTCTCCCTGTGACAAACATGTACTTCAGTTTAGTCATTTAATCTACTTGACACTTCTTTCTTATTTAATAATATGCATGTTTCTCTTGTCAGGTAGAAGGGATGGTTCCAGGAACTCGCCCTCGGCAGAAGAAGCAAAAGGCGGCAACAATGGCACCTGCCAACCAGCAGCCACCGCGCATGCCTATAAGATTCACTAGGCAAAGTGCAGCCATGCCTTCGCCTGGAGGCCGTCCACCACCTAGGCAAAGATTGCCCTTGCCTCCTAAGCCTGGAGGCCGTCCACCACCTAGGCAAAGATTGCCCTTGCCTCCTAAGAACAATTCCAAAGCCAAACCTAAACCTAATGCCATTTCTAGTGCCAGCCAACAGCAAGGCCACCTCAATACAAGCGGCAGCCAGACCACACAAACTACGAACACAGTGCCTACTACTCCAATAATCACCATGACCAGTCCAGCCATATCAGCGCCTGTTCCAATCACCATGTTGATGCCTGGTGCAAACACTGCGCGTAGTACTCCTAGACCCACTCTTGGCCTGTCTCAGCAACCTACTCCCACACGTAGTGTTAATAAAACTGTTGGTGTGGACACCTCGCCAGGTGGACAGAGCTCTAGGCAAAGCAATGACATCAGTGACTCAGGTGGGCAATCTGAAGCTGCTATTTCAGAGGGTCATACAGATGAAGGAGAACCAGATGGCGACTTAGTTCCAGGTAAACAATACGTGTTCACAAGCATTATTTTCTCCATGCAGTATATAGATTTGTTAATCCTATAATAACACATTTTGATTATTATTTGCCAATGCAGTGCCCCCAAAGAATGTCCGCAAGAAAACCATGGGTCATGGCTTAGAGAAGATTAACAATAGAGGAAAGAAGCTGGCTATCCATGTGGCTGAAGGGAAGAAAAGACCTGAGGTCCCACTACAGGCAGCGAAGCTGGCATCAGAAACTGGTGTCGCCGTTAGAGACAACCTACCTATCTACACCTCTTGGAAGCTTTATGAAAAAGATGCGGGGCCGACAGAAGTTGCAAAAGTGCTTGACAAAGTGGCGGTAAGACAGCTATTTCACTCCAAATAGTTTCTTGCATTACTCTAGTCCCATGTACAAATTGTGTTTTGTGTCTGATAAATCATATGTGTGGCTGCAGTCAAGGTTGGATGTGGATGTTAAGAACGAGGGACCAAGCAAAGCTGCATGCACTGATATCATTAAGAAGGGAGTAAGGCAGAAGAGGTATCACCTAAAAAGGAAGTACTTCGACGAGTCCCTGACAAGAGAACAGATGATGGCCAAAGAACCTCCACCAAAAATGAAGAAAGAGGAATGGATCAAACTTGAAGACTACTGGTGTGACCCGAAGAATCAGGTCCATGCCTGAATTGCCTTCTTTTGTTAATATGCAATGCAACTTGTGCATGTGAATGAAAACTCTATTGCATTTGTGGTGCAGGAAACGAGTTCTAAGAATAAAGTGAACCGTGGCCAAGTGCAGCTTCACCAAAGGACTGGATCTAGGTCCTACATTGCCCATCGATACAGCCTGGTATGGATACTATGTATTTTGTGTAATTAGATTGAAAGATGGGACATTAGTAGCGTATAGTCATTACCATGTTCCTTTGAACTGTCAAGTCAGCACGTGATCCAATTATTTCTGAGATGACCTCTGATTTTTAAGCTAATTCTGAGTTTGGCCCTCTGATTTCCGAGATGAGCTCCCATGTTGCTATGTCATCAGAGATTTCAATGTGCTATGTCATCAGAGATGCTCATCAACAGTAGTAGGTGTTGTTTAGGCAAAGTTGTTATTATTGATCTGGTGTCCAGGTTGCATAGATGCATATTCCTGTGTTGTTTTTCTTAAACTCAGTAATTAATTGAGTATGCCAGTGATTGCATTTGTTGTTTGCATAAAAAATCTGGAGGCAAATACTTGTATGATCTGTAGTGCATACATATTTTGGCATCTTGCTGTTGGCAAATACAAAAAATCCCGTGTTTGTCTACCCCTCTCTTTACCTTCATTGATGTCATTGTAAATAATTTTTTTACATGCTGCAGAGGCCTAAGTACAACAACATGGATCCTGATCCTGTTGATTTCTTTGGGGAATGTATGACTAGTCCGCAAAATGGTCGAACTCCTCTTGCAGATGACATATATGTAAGTTATATAAATATTGCAGACTGATTTACTGTACTCAACTACATGCATGATTGAACATTGTTGTATGGCCTTGTTATTAATTAGATTCATTCTATGTAGGAACAAATGGTGGCAGAGAAGGAAAGAGAGCCAGAAGAAGGACAAGAACAAAAGTCTCCCACCAAGATTGTTGCTGACAGTCTGAGCCAGATAAGCCGTTCGTCCACCTTCCTACCAAACATTGGTTTCCCTAGAGCATCGAATACTGCTCGATCCACGACAGTCGCAGAAGCACGCCTGCAAGCTCAGTTTGAGGCAACACTTCAAGCAGAAAGAGAGGAAGCTGCTAGGAAGCAGCAAGAGTTGCAAGCACAAATTCAAGCTCAGCAGGCATCACTTGAAGAAAACAAAAATTTATTGCGCCAGACTCAAGAAGACATGAAGGGGATGCATAACAAGTTTGAAGAGACTAATGCGCTGCTGCAAGCTGTGTTGAAACTTCAGAGAGATTGAGGTAGGTCCAAATGCGCTCTATGTTGGCACAACACCAAACTTTCTCTGTTGGAACTTTTTACACTTTGTTGTTAGAACTATGTGGTATGTTTGAACCTGTGTGGTGGAACAGTTTGAACTTGTCTGTTGGAACCTGGACCTCTTTATGATGTTTGAACTTTGAGCTGTGATGAGAATGTTGTGGATGATGGCTTCTGATATATATTTGCATGCTTGTATGTGCCGTCATGAAAGAACTGTGTGACATTCGTCATTGAACATGGCTACCACGTTCGTCATGTATTCGCAAGCAAGGTTTGTGACGGTGTACAAGATGTCTCAAACAACCATATAAAACAAGACACAACTGAAATGTCACAAAGTCCTGTATGACGATAAAGGTCGTCACAATAAGTTATCTCAGTCAGGTCTCCCAAATCTCAATTTGTGACGGCTCATATATTAGGTGACGCGTTGACCCACCAATATGTGACAGCAGAAGTCGTCATTAAATGTTGACAATATGTGACAAGGAAAGGAAACCGTCACAAAAGGTTGCCACCTTTTGTGACGGTTGTACATAGTATCGTCACGAGGTACATTATGTGACGGTCATTATATGACGACCGGCGTGACGCCGCTTTTTCGTCATAAGATACTTTTTATGACAACTTCTTTACTTTACATGACATTTTTGCTTTGTCATACAAGCCCAGATTTTTTGTAGTGGCATTTGCAATAGTAGAGAATGAGAGTACGGATAGCTGGCTGTGGTTCCTTGTCAATGTGAAGCAGGCCGTTGTACAAGATCGGCCCGATGTGTGTGTTATCTCAGACCGCAATGCAGGCTTGCTGTCTGCAATGCGAACGATACAGAACGGGACACAGCCTCCGTACCAGTGGAATGACATGAAGAACCGGTGGTGCATGAGGCATCTTGCGGCAAACTTCCACAGAAGGTTCCATAGCAAGGAACTAATGAATATGTTTAAAAAACTTTGTATGCAGAACCAGAAGACAAAGTTCGATGCCCTGTGGAGTCACCTTGATAAGGAGACCAGCAAGCATGTCAGGCGTCTTGAGCAGTCTGAAGCGGGGGCCGTGGCGGGAGGCTCCACGAGACTTGGGGAGTTCACACAATGGGTGCAGTCCAATGCACCTGACCTGGAGATGTGGTCTCTACTGCATGACACCGGCGGAGCAAGGTACGGAATCATGACGATAAACATGTCCGAGGTGTACAATGGTGTTCTAAAGGGCGTGAGATCCCTACTTATCACTGCAATCGTTGAAGAGACCTGGAACCGTTCAATAGGATACTTCGTCAATAGAGCCATGATGGCGAAGCAGCATATGGACGAAGGCAAAGAATTCTCCGAGGTAGCGCGGGCCTACATGGACAAGAAGATGGAGAAGGCTCGTTTGTATATTGCTCAGACCATGGATGGCTTACGGAGGAAGTTTGAGGTTCGCCTCAGACAGAAGTACATGATGGGGCAGGCTAGAGGGGATCGTAAGCAGGTGTGCACGATTGATGACAGAGCATCTTGCACCTGCAACAAGCCGCAGCTTCTACACAAGCCATGCTCCCACGTGTACGCGGCATGCGCGTTATGGAACCAGGCGCCTGTTTGAAGCACCTGTTTGAAACCTGGAGCACGGAGTTCCATTCGTACGGGGTGGACATGCATTATAGGGAGCTCTGGCCAGGGCAAATCAAGTGGGTGCCGAACGATGCACTGAAGCACGTCGGCCGTGGGCGAAGACAGAGCCGTCGCATTCATAACGACATGGATGATAGCCAGCGTGGGGATCGGGTTCGGCGCCCGAAGTGCAGACTATGCAAGACGGTTGGCCATTCATTTAGGCAGTGCCCAAACAGGCCGACATCAAGTAACGCTCCATAGTATGCAGCACATGGATTGTCATTGTGCACTGCTGGTATCGTGCATCCTATAACCTATGCTGAATGTATCTTACCAAATTATTTTCGTGTACAATTTGTTTGAGTCATTTCTTGCAAATTATGTTATGTTGTGACTTATTCGATATTTCCTTATCATTTGTTGCCGTTCGATGCAAATTACGTTTGTTCATGTTATGGTGGCATTTATTTTACGATGTATTATCATTATCTACAAATTATGTATGTTGCATATTCTCATGACACTGCGTACTGACTTGTTTTCAATCATCGGCAGGACATGGCGCACGAGTTGCTTGAGGCCCGTTGGGATGACCACCACCGATGCACAGCGTGGGCATCTATGCCTGAGGGCCCTCCGTGTTTCGTCCTTAGGGGCCCCCGAGAGCACTGGCCGCTAGACGAGCGGTACATCCCGCTGCTGCGAGACACCGGTCTTTTGCCCCTTGCTCGCATGCTGGATGTTCCCTATACGTTGCAGTTCGATGCGGCGTTGCTGTCCGCACTCGTGGATCGTTGGAGACCGGAGACTCACACCTTCCACTTCCGGTGGGGCGAGATGACTGTTACACTTCAGGACGTGTCCATGCTGACAGGTCTACCCATCCGTGGTGCAGCAGTAGTGCCACCCCCGAGGGCGGCAAATTGGAAGGACGCTCTGGGTGCCCGATTCGGTCTCCCGATCACAGACAACATGTCTGGTGTGCCACACTCGTGGCTACGAGAGTTCATGACCTGCCCTGTGGACGCTCATGAGGGGGTCGTGCGGACGCTCCTCATGGCATACATCCTTTTTTTGTTCGGATGGGTCTTGTTTCCTACGACCACTGGAGTCTCCGTGCATCCGACGTACATACACCTTGCGGAGTCCTTGGCGGATGCCTTGCCCGGCGAGGTGCCGCAGTACAGCTGGGGATCTGCAGTCCTTAGTGCCACGTACCGAGGCTTGTGTGATGCCTATCAGCGTACTGAGGCCAGCGAGCCGGTCTTGGCGGCGTGCTATGTGCTCCTACAGTACTGGTCTTGGGAGCACTTCACGGTTGGGAGGCCTAAGATCGAGAGGGCCGTGCACCCTTATGACCTCCGCCCGGAGTTGTACGGTCAGGCTGGTGGCGATGACCCCATAGATGGGCCGACTATGGGGACTCGTTGGACACATGGTCAGCTGCGGTGGGCTAAGGAGAGAGCGAGGCGTGTCTACCCAGATTTCCATAACCATTTCGAGCGGCTTCCTGACAAAGACATAGTCTGGTTTCCATGGGATGCAGGGTTCACTCAGCTCATTGCCCCCTACGGATTGTCATCTCAGTGCCACCAAGAGCACACGTACTGGTTGACGACCTGTCACCTCGTCTTCGCGCACTTCGTCGAACCGTACAACCCGCAGAGAGTGCTGAGGCAGTTTCACCTCCACCAGCACGTGCCACCCCTCCCAGGACGGGCACTACCACCGAAGGCCCACCGGTAAGCCATTGCACGGTAACTGTACGCAAGGTAATAATGTGTTGATAATACTAATTGTACAATATGTGCACTAACTTGCAGGCAAACAAGAAGAGGGCACCATGGTGACGACTGGACAGCCACACAGCGGCCGTGGACAGACCTGTGGCGTGACTCAGCGAGCACAGAGGTTGTGGACGAGACTAGGCCACACGACATCGCCACATACGGTGCGTACCTAGAGTGGTACATTCCACGCACCCGCAGCAAGATTACTGGGCCTGCCCCACCCCATCCTTCAGAGGTCGCGCACGAAGATGCCATACAGGCCGGCCCAGACCGTCATCGAGCAGCACGTCTTGACGAGGCGGTACGTGCACCTGCAGTACGTTTGTACTCATTGTTTCTTTACGTACAGTGCGTTTTAACTCATTTGTTGTTTACCTACACTGCGAGCATATGCGTCGTGCTGAGAACGAGGCTTTTCAGTTGCTGCAGCGTGGGGAGGGCGGCAACCGGGTTCTTGCTTCGGCGCGTAGCATCTTCAATGACCTCGGGAATGCGATCAAGGCCATGAGCTGTAGTCAACACAGGGATGATGTCCATGCACGACGCGTCCGCAGAGAGCAGCCTTCAGCGCCGCCGTCGGCACCACCTTCAGCACGTCCGTCGCTGTACGGTGGTCGTCCGTCGCAGTCCGGCGGTCGTCCGTCGCAGTCCGGCGGTCGTCCGTCGCTGACCGGCGGTCCTCAGTCGCTGTCCGGCGGTCGTCCGTCGCTGTCCAGAGGTCATCCCAGCTGCGCTCCCTCATCCTCACAGTGTTTTGGACCAGCGGTACGACATTTGCCATCAGTTCGTTCGTCCACTCGATTGCCATTTATTTGTAACACACGTTTTCCTTGCAGCAGTTGCGAAGGGATAGCACGTTGCTACAGCCGTCGTCATCCCGGAGGGCGGCGGACGAGCCTACAGATAGCGACACTGAGTCACCCCAGCAGATAGCGACATATGCGCCAGGCGGTCAGTCCACCCGAGCAGACACGCAAGGGCGGTACGAGTGGTTCGGGCAGACGTACCGAGGTTACACAGCGCAGGAGTACATGGGTGATTTCCCAACGTTATCGTCATTCCAACAGCCGTATGCACCGGTATGTACGCATGTAGTAAACATAACACATGATATACATAATGATTATAAACTTTTTTGTATTTTCCATTGCAGGACGTAGACCCCTCCTCCGATTGGCTGAGCTCTATTATAGGCCAGCAGTCGGAACTCCCCATAGAGATGTACCCACCACCGCCTCCGACGCAGACCTCGCAGTACGACCTTCGAGATGCACCGCGCTCCCCTAGCAGGTTCACCTTCTCGGAGGATCAGATACGTCGTCCGAGGCGGCGGCGACGAGATGATAAATGAATTTTTGTAATTGTGCTGTTGTAATTTTTGTGATGTTTTTCAAGTGCTTGATGGTTTGATGTTCAAAGATGGTTTCCAGTATAAAAGGGTTGCTCTAAGTTCTTTGATTTACTATGGCATACAACCAACTGAGAGATGACAACACAAAACAACACATACATTGCACGTACATGAAATGTAGCAAGTAGTACAACCACCAACACACCAACGAACACAACAACTAAAATCCAACACAACCGTACTTAACACATTACCAAAATAGCTTGACGACAACACAGCATAAAACATTACCAACATACACGAGGAGAACCTCCAGCACTACAACTTGAGGATAACAATAATCACAAGAAACAAAATAGCACACAACATTAAATTTATCTTCCACTCTAGTCTGTCGAAACGATGCCGCATCCCGACAGGGTCGCAACCCCCAACGACAACTCTCTCATGGCGAACATTGGCTGTCCTATTGCCCATTTCATCCTCCCACACCCAGAATCGGCAACCACCAGGAGCTTCCTGCGATTCCATGACAAGAAGTTTTTTAAACATACCACCACGATTTCAATGAACCCGAAACAATCTGACTCACCGAGTGATTTGGGCACTTGTAGTAGTGTCGCCCAGGATTCGCGGTCGTCTGTGATGTCCTACGTCTAACCAAGGTGTTGCAATTTGGGCACATCACCGTGGGTGCCCATGAAGACGTGCTGAGCTGACTCATTGCCTAGTCTGGGGGAGTGAGCACGAAAGGAAACTACACTGATTGTGAACAACTAACTCAGGAGGTGACTGATAACATGGCAAGGGAGTATGTGAGGGATGGCTCCGTTTTATAGGCTGTGTGGGGGGGGCAGCCTCACGCACAAAGAACACAGACAACACAAATCATACACGCACATAAAGGGGCAGTGAGCAGACAAAAAGGGGCACCTTTGCTTAGTGACATGAAAAAAGAGGGCAGCTTTGCCCAGCGATATGACAAAACGGGGCAGCTTTGCCCAGTGACTTGACAAAACGGGCCAGCTTTCCGCAGTGACATGACAAAACGGGCCAGCTTTCCGCAGTGACATGACAAAAGAGGCCAGCTTTCCGCAGTGACATGACAAAACATGCCACCTTTGCCCAGTGGGATGACAAAACGGGGCATCTTTGCTGAGTATTGCATTTTTTGTGGCTTGTGATAACAACTCCACGAAGATAACAACCAATCCATCGCATGCTTAACAATGTTGCACATTACATCGTTACGAAAAGAGGCCACAGAACATGAAGGCGTCACTCACTTACAACACGAAACAACACATACATTGCACATACATAATTTATGGAAAGTAGTACACCCAACAATTTACGGAAAGTAGTACACCCAACACATATATGAACTAAAATACGACACAACCATAACCCTCGTTACCTACATGCCAAACGAGCCTCATGGCACCCACATGGAGAATTGCTAAGGGGGCCGTCTCGGACGTGGCTGGCCGTCGTGGTAGTGGCATGCACATATGCAGCTCGGGTTCGCGCAGCAACATGTGGGATCATAAGAGCTTCCTATATTCACGACCTCCTCGTTGCCCCTCTCGCGTTGCATCTGTTCGCGGAGGTCGTTGTTCTCCTCAGTGAGACTCTCCATTCGGTACTCCAAGTCCCATATTCGAGCCCATAATGTATCCACATAACGATCAACATACTGTTCATGAGGAGGGTCGATCCAGCGGGAGAAGTCGCATTTTGCCATCTGCAAAAAAAGGACGGTAAACTTCGCGGGTCCATAAGCAATACAAAAAAGTAAAACTACTAAATTGTACCCCGGAGCGTGAGCATCGGAAGAAATGTCGCCCGCCATCGTTCGAGGAATCCAAGATCTGGACGACCGCGTACTCATTGTGCCTGCATTTCGGCCACGCTGGTTGAGCACACCGACTTGGTATCAATCGGTACTGTGGACCGAACATATCCCTCCTTTCTAAGGGAATGTCGTCCTTCGGTGACCCAAATCCCACTGGCCCCTCGATTTCCGACATGGTTTGTTCAAGCACGAAAGACAGGGTACTTCTTTGTTCGACTGAACAATGTGCTGGGACTGGGACCCCAACCGTGCTACTTATACTAAACGAGAAAACTTGCTGCATTCACCTCAAACGAATAAAAGGACAGTTCTTCGCACAGACGTGACATAACGGGGCATCTTTGCTGTAAGAGATGACAGAACAGGTCTGCTTTCGCAATGAAATGACAAAAGAGGCCAGCTTTGCTCAGTGACAGGACAACACTGTGCAGCTTTTCGCAGTGGCATGACAAAACGGGGCAGCTTTGCTCAAAGAGATGACAGAGGACAGCTTTTCGCAGTGAAATGACAAAAGATGCTGGCTTTGCTCAGTGAGATGACAAAAGATGACAGCTTTGCGCAGTGACATGATAAAACGGGGCAGCTTTGCTCAGTGAGATGATAAAAGATGCCAGCTTTGGGCAGTGACATGACAAACCGGGGTAGCTTTGCTCAGTGGGATGCCAAAAGATGCCAGCTTTGGGCAGTGACATTACTAAAGAGAGCAGTTGTGCTCAGTCAAATGACAAAAAGAGGTCAGCTTTGCTCAGTGAGATGACAAAACATGGCAGCTGTGCTCAGAGACATGACAAAACGGGGCAGCTTTGCTCAGTGCTATGACAAAAGATGCCAGCTTTGCGCAGTGACAGGATAAAACAGTGCAGCTTTGCTCAGAGACATGACAAAACGAGGCAGCTTTGCTCAGTGAGATGACAAAACATGCCAGCTTTACGCAGTGACATGATGAAACGGCGCAGCTTTGCTTAGTGGGATGACAAAAGATGCCAGCTTTGGGCAGTGACAGTACTAAAGAGGGCAGCTGTGCTCAGTGACATGACAACAAGAGGTCTGCTTTGCTCAGTGAGATGACAAAACAGGGCAGCTTTGCTCAGAGACATTACAAAACGGGGCCTTTTTTCAGTGATATCGCAGCACTCCCATCTTTACTCACTGCTACGACCACGCGGACCAGCTTTACACGTACGAGTAGAGACAAAATGGCCCCTATAAATTGGTATGCATTCCATTTCCCAGCGAACATTGCACATCCAAACCCCATACTACATCGCGCTTCCCTTACCCAATCGGGATGGACAAAGGCAAGAAGAAGCAATGGGACAAGATGGTGAAGGATTGGGAGGAGACCCGTGACATAGCACGGTCAGCTGCGGCCCGCGATGCCGCCCGTGATGAGAAAATAAGGGCTATACAGGCCCGGGTAGAACAAGCCCATCGTGCTACGATGAAAGGTCCCCCCCAGAACGCCCGCGTAGCAAAAACCCCATCCCGGACGTCCCCACCGAGCGTTCGCCACAACTACCACCTGAGGGGGAGACACCTTCCCTTTGTTGGTGCGGGGACGTGTGCAAGTTCTTCAAGTCTAAGCACCGCATCAGTCTAGGTATGCGTTACTGGGGTTGCGCAAACTACTCCAGTGACTACCCCAACCGCCGTTTTGACACCGCAACCTATCGGCAGCCGGTAACGACCACATGCACCATTTTCCCCTACCTTTTCTCCTTCACAGCATGCACTAACAATATCTCCCATGTATTTACAGTCTCCGGAGCCCCTGTGTGGCTACCGCAAATGGATCGATCTTGAGATCCACCCTGAGGACCAATGGACCCTCGACTTCGAGGAGTGGAATGTCACAAAAGAGAAGGAGTTGCTGGAGGAGGAGCGCCGCAAGCACGAGCATACCCTGCGTATACAGCGCGAGACGCAAGCTCATCTTGAAGCGTGCACGCGTAGG
This sequence comes from Dendrocalamus latiflorus, assembly GCA_017311315.1. Classification (NCBI taxonomy): domain Eukaryota; kingdom Viridiplantae; phylum Streptophyta; class Magnoliopsida; order Poales; family Poaceae; genus Dendrocalamus; species Dendrocalamus latiflorus. The sequence goes on along the minus strand of CM029630.1, from coordinate 3,565,217 downwards.
GAGCGGGAGGCCCGCGAGAGGGAGCGCGAGACAAAGAGGGAAATTGCGGCTAAGGCAAAAGAGGCCGCGAAGGAGTTCAACGCCGAGCGGGCAAGGAAGGGAAAGTGGCACCGGTCCACACAGTAGGTCGTACGAGCAGTTGGGTGGGTTAGTCGCATATCATGCTATATGTTATGCATGTAATAAAATTCTACACGGCATGTTATTCCCAACTGTATTATGAAGTTTAATATATCGTATTTTCGCATTCCATGATTCACGTAGCACCTCATTTAACAATATTAACATAGCGGTCCTCACCTTCAAAATATCACTTACCACTTTATGTATCGACCGTTCTACGGTCAATCTTTCCTAAAAAAATTACCAAAATTTTTTATGCATCTACAACTTACAATGAACATAATCTTTTATTACAACTTTATCTGATTTTTATCCAGTTTATAACTACAAAATTGCCAAAACTGAAAACAATCACGGAGATTGCAAACCCTAACAACAGACCAAACCCTAAAATTCACTTATCACTTTATGTATCTACCGTTCTACGGTCAATCGTTCCTAAAAAAATTTACCAATTTTTTTTATGCATCTACAACTTACATTGAACATAAACTTCTATTGCAACTTTATCTGATTTTTACACAGTTTATAACTACAAAATTGACAAAACATACAAACATCACGCGGATTGCAAACCCTTAAAACATACCAAACCCTAAAAGTCACTTACCACTTTATATATCAATCGTTCTACGCACAATCGTTCCTAAAAAAATTTTACCCAAATTTTTTATGCATCTACAACATATAATCAACATAAACTTGTTTTACAATTTTTTCAAATTTTTTTCTGATTCACAACTACAAAATTAACAAAACTTATAATCATACGTGTTCAATATCACTTTCCTTCATTTCCTCCAATTGTTCATATCACATTTGTGCTCAAAAAATTTTTCTTTAAATTGCTTCCAATAAAACAACATACCATGATCGAAATTTGTTATTGTCACTTGAACACATTTTCACGATCAGCAATATATGAAAATCACAAAAACACTAATCGTTACTTCACACAAATTTCATTCGTACTCTACCAACCAATATTTTTAATTTTCAAAATTGCACAACTAATTACACAAGCAGTAAAGTGGACTCCACTTCAAATTCATATTTTTTTCACACATCATTTCATATATACACATAAATTTTTATTTAAAAAATTATCTTTACAAATGCATACAAAAATAACTTGAATTAAAATCCTACCCGTGCAAACCCTAACCCGTGAGAGGGGGTAGGACCCACGGCGGAGTGGTGTGGTGTGGTGCCGCACCATTAGGGGAGTGGTGCGGTGCGGCACCGCACCATCTACCTGGCACGTACGGCGGGGGAGTGGTGCGGCCGGGGAGCGCACCACTCCGGTGTGGTGCGGTCCCCGACCGCACCACTGACACGTGTCACGCTTCCGTTATATGGTGCGGTCAACAGGGTGTTAGAATTGGAATTTTGTTCTACTCAGCGCTATTTTTGGAATTTTCAGAAACTACAGTGTCAAAAACGTCCAAAATTCGAAAAATAACATCACCGCACGCAAACCGTGCGTTGGTTGGCGCCAAATATCTTGCTGTCGCGCGCACACTTCCGGCAAAAAATTTTGGCGACCAATCGAGTGGTTCGCGACAGCAGAGTCGTACTTATTTTTCGCCCTTTTTTGAGAGAGAGCGAGTGATTGTAGGGAGTAGTGCTACTGCTAAAACGGCACTCGAGACCACGGTTGTGACGCTTTCCCTAGGGCTGAAAACGGTCGTAAACGATCGGTAGGAGGTCAAATCACTTTCAATTTCACATTATTTTCTCGAAAACGAAATCGATACGATATTGTCGGAAACGAGAACGACATCGGTATCCCGGTAAATTCGGAAACGAAACTATTCGATCAAAAGTGCATCGATAACGATCGAAAATCATGAAAGCGATATCTAAAATACAATAAACACATTACACACCAATCTGCACAGCATGACAATAGCTGTATATATTGACCTAGTGACATGCGTCATTTTTATATTTATTTACCCGTCATTTTACCCTCATATTTTTCATATTTTGAGACCATTTATCATCATTTACATATTTTTCACATTTTTTGTACTTTTTCCGTCGGCTGGCGCGATCGAGGCGCATAAACGACAAATTTGGCATTCCAGGATTGCTCTGTACAAATGTGTGCATCGTCACGGACGCGTTGGACATTTTCGCGAAGAAATCAGAGTTTTTGAGGGCCAAAACAGAAGAAAATACTAATGAGGAAGGACCTCCTTGTAAACCCTAGAATCCTTGAGGGCTAAGCTGCAAAAATGCCAAAAAAAAATCCCCATCTACTCAAAGCCGCCGCCGCTGCCTGTGGAAGAGCTCGAGCCTGGCTTTCTCTGTCCTTGGTCCCCCTTTGCTCCTCTCTTCTCACCCCCATTCTTCTCTATTTCTGGCCACCGGCGAGGCCAGGCCGGCTCGCCGGCGTGCCACCTCTTCCGCCCTTCTCCGCCGACTCTCCCCTCTGCTGATTATCCACTCCACCACAGAGCGCCGCCATCACCTCTGCTCCTCGGTCCGCCAGCGCGCCGCCATCTCGCCGGTTGACGAGCCTCCTCCCGTGCGCTACACCCCCGTTGCTCTCGCTTCCTCTCCACATCCGGCGCCAACCACACCTCCACCCGCCACTCCAGATCCACCGGCCGCCGATTGCTCTCTTCCGCCGCCCCTTCTCGTCTTCTCCGCTCACCGCCACCTCTACTCGCCGGCGCGCCACCACAGTGCGTGCGTGGAGATGCGGATGGAGGCTTGCGTGGGGATGGAGGCTGCGGCGGCTGCTGGAGATGCGGAGCGGATGGGTGGAAGAGGTGGGGTGTGGCCGTGTGGGAGACGGAGACGCGACGCTGAGACGGAATGGGGAGATCGGAGACTAATCGACGGTAATGGGTCTGAGGGTCTCGGCGTGGGATCGGTAATTATCGACGGTAATTATCGGTTAAATACGGTGTTTTTCGAAAACGATCGGAAGAGAGCTAAATCGTTTTCGTTTTCATTATCGGATGTTTTTACCGTTCTCGTTTCCGTTTTATCGGTTACCGTCACCATTTCCGTTTAGGGGGAAAATCGATAATTTCTCGAAAACGATTTTCGGTAACCGAGAATTACCGTTTTCGTTTTCAGCCCTAGCTTTCCCCTTCCCGGCTGTCCCCCACTCACACCTATTTGCTAGGCCCTATTGGAAGTATCTATACAACATTCGACTGTTTTTTAGGACAAAAACAATCAGATTTTGAGCCATTAGATGGAGATCCAACGCCTTAGATCAATTTTTTGGAGAGGGTCATTTTTTTGGAGGGGGGCTTGTATGGGTGGATCCGTTGGATGGAGATATAACGCCCCAGATTAATCTGATTGTTTTTGTCCTAAAAAACAGTCGAATGTTGTATAGCAGTACTCGACTTTTAATTAGGAATTTGGTACTTTCAATCCATATTTTCTATTACTTAAAAGAGCGAGTTGATGATGCTGGTTCATCTGCCACTCTCTTCTCTCATAGAACTTAGTGCGCTGACAGGTGGACCCATTGCTATCTCGCACAACGCCCTTCACAGAACAGAAAAACGGCGATACGTCATAGCAGTGACCCTCCATTCCCATCTTGCACCTCGCTCCCCTAATCCCATTCTCACTCAAGTCATCCTCTCGCACTACCCTTCTGGTAGCCCATCCTCTTCTATTGTGCCATCATCTTCACACACACATACACACGTGCATCTCTCCCCTGCTACCCATCCGTGCTTCTACATCCCCAACGCCATCACCTGCCAAGTATATGTCGCAATGCACCACTGCCCTCAATTGGGATGTCCGGTGGGTGCCTTGCATGGCACGTAGTGGTTGTTATTTACAGTGAGGTATGGTCAAGGCATGTGGGGCTGCCGACCATGAACGAAAGTGGGCTACAGAGGATGTTGAGTATGGAGATGGGCTTAGAGGATGTGTTGCCGCCCATGGTGGCATCAGAGTCACACATCGCTTCCAGAGTTAGTGCCGAAGGGGAGGCTGATGCCCTTGCACGCATCCTTCGGGTGTAACCTCCAGCCCTCCACCGCAAGAGGTCCATCCTCGCCGCTATCCGCCTTCATCGTAGCTGGCCATGTCTGATGGGACCAACGAACGAAGAGTCGGCAGCAGCCGAGCACTTTGGTCGGCGCCTTGGCGATGGAGACTATTAGCCAAGTAACCAGCTGTATTCATGGGAGCCACCAATATGCATGGCTACGTGACAAACGCTATCTCGAAGCATTGGATAATGGATGAGCATTATAAATCATATTATCACGTGAACAACACAGTTATATTCCGATGCGTATAAGCGCCACCCTCAGGTAATCTCATTAGATCCTAGCTAGATGCCTATATCTCACGTTCGCCTTTAAATTTACCATTTTGTTTATGCGTTTACCATGTTTTCTTATGGTTTCCTTCTCAATTCAAGAAGCTACCCCATAGTAGATTAGTTGTTTGCAATATCATTAGTGTCCATGTATATGTACTGTACGTTTTAGACAGATCTAGCACTATGTAGTTGCAAGCCTCTTCGTTGTGTGTATTGATGTAAACTATGTCAACAAATTGATAATATCTAAACAACCATGTAATCAATATAGTAGTTGTTAGCCTACTCACAATTATTTACATACTGAATTCAAATACAAAAATTATTTTCTAAATCTTGTTCTTCCAAATTGCGGCTATAACATGGATATTGTGGAGAGACAAAATAGTGTTATGATGTTTGATTGATTTGGTCGCGAGGGAAACGATGCAAGGATGGCGATACAGGCTGGGTACGATGTGTTGCGTGGGGCTGAGGATACAACACAGGCTGGATTACAACGGAGGCGGGGACACGATGTAGGCCAAGCATAATGGCAGAGGCACTGTGTGCCGAGGTGGAGCTTAGCAGGCCGGTGTGACGGCAGAGCCAACAGTGGGGCGCAGGCTGAGCCTCAATGATGGCAACTCGGCGTGGTGGCGTAATATGATTTATTTTATCTGTAGCAATGTATATGCATTAAACTAGTTTAAAAAAAACTTTTGACTAGAGTATTCAACTTAGAAGTTTCACTTGGAGATGCTCGAGGAGCACAACATTTCCTCGGATCCGATTCCATTGCAGCATAACATCAACGTCCATCACCCAGATTCTTGTTCCTACGTAATGCAGCTTTTGCTCTGCCCCTTCGATAAATAAATTGAACATCTTTTGCTCTGCCCCTACGATAAATAAATTGAACATCTTCGGAGTTTTCAGAAGCTGGAAGTCATTTTGATCGTGTTGCCTTTTAATATGCTTTTTTCCTTCCCTTTTTTCTGTTTCCTTTGTATTGTCCATGAGTATATATGGTTTTTTTATTTTCATTCTTTTTTTCTTTACTTACTTTAATTGAATATCTTATCCGAAAGTTAACAATCCTCGTAATATATATTTCAACTCATAGTACATATTTCAGCTAAAAGCCAACCGCCGCCGTAGTCAACTAAAAAACCGTTTTGAACGGGCCCGCCGCGGAGATATTAATATCATTGTGATTGTATATCATTGTGGCGGCTACTGTCCGGACAATGTTGTTTGTTTTGTAAACACGTGGCCAATTAACTATACTCGATAGTACGGGCGCGCGCACTGCGACGCACGACACGACTCCACAGCCCGTCGTGATCCACACGCGAGCAGCAATGGCGTCCTGAGCTGATCCGAGGCCGCAGCCGTACGTCGTCGAGGACTGCCGCGGCGCGCTGCAGCTGCTCAGCGACAGCACGATCGTCCCTCCCCGGCGCTGCCGTTGCCGGTCAGCGTTGACTTCGACGACGGCTGCATCGAGTGGAAGGACGTCGTGTACGACGCCGACCGCCGCCTCGGCCTCCGCATGTGCAGGCCAGCAGCGCAAGAAGCTCTCCTCGCTCGTCTACTTCCACGGAGGCGGGTATGTTAGGATTACTCCCTCTCTTCCCCCCCCCCCCCCCCCCCCTCCCTCTCTCTTGTACACACGCAGGAGGTCACATGAAGGAAGAAGAGACACACTTGTAGGCTACATTTTCCTCTCTATTTTATTCATTAACAAACTGATTACAAAGTTATATATAGAAATCGGTAACACGTCTAGTAACTAACTGGACCCATTATTCATGTTAGAGATATATGTATAGTTTGTTATTCCCCATTGTTATGAGGGGTCCTTTGCATATTTACCACCTGTACTTTGTGTATATATACCGGCCCATTGGCCTCATATTGAATACATGCACTATTCATAACATGGTATCAGAGCCTAGGGTTTGTCATACCTAGGGTCGTGCTTGTCTCCGCCGGATCCTCTCTCCGCTAGATCGGATCTACCGCCGGATTTTTCGACCTTGCCGCCCGGCCGTCGGATCTACCCAGGCTGCCTCCGCCGGCCAGCCCAAGCACCGCCGCCGCCTCCAGCCCGCCGGATCCAGCCGCCTCCCGGGCCTTCCCCGAGCCGTCGCCGGATTCGGGCGCTGCCGCCTCCTCCCTTTCCGGACGCCGCCGTCCTCCGTCGCCACGACCGCTGTCCACCGTCGCACCGCCGCCGTCCGTCAAGCCGCCGCCACCTCGGGGTCTTCTCCCGATTTGCCGCTCCGCCAGGCCGCCGCCGCTTCCTTCTCTCCGGGAGCTCCGGGAGCCACCTGCGCCAGCCGGCCGCCTCCCTCCACTCAGGCGATCCGAAGCCCGCCGCTCAGCCTGCCGCCGCATCTGGAGCCAGCCGCTGCTCGTGTTGTGACCTGAGTCATTTGGTGCGTTTGTGACCTGAGTCGGTTGGTTCATCTGTAAAAAAAAACGTCGTTCTAACCGCCGCGCCGTCCAGCGCCGCCTGTTAGACTTCGTTGCCTTGGTCGCCGCGCCGTCCAGCGCCGCCTACCAATGGGCACCGTTTCCCTCCCTCGCTGCCCGGTGATCTTTGATGGTGTTAATTACACCGACTTCGTGTCTCACATGCGTGGTCTTCATCTCTGGGGCGTCCTCTCTGGCGATGTCACCTGCCCGCCTTGCCCTATTCCTCCGACGGAGTCTACGCCTGTTGCATTTCCCCCGATAGCCGATAAGGCTGCTGCTGAGGCCGCTCTCCTTGCTGATGATGAAGCTGCCTCTGCCTACCAGAAGGCTCTGGATTCCTACAAGGATCGTCTGACCGCCTACACTCAGTGGTACGATGACGACGCTCGGGCTGCTGCTGTCTTCATCGCCAGTGTCCAGCCTCAGTTCTCTTCTGAGGTTGTGGGACTCCCTTCGGCTTTCCAGACGCTACGAGCCCTCTGGTGATGCCTTGTACCTGTCCGTGGTCCGCCAGGAGCACTCTCTTCAGCAGGGTGATGCTACTGTTGACGCTTTTTACGCTCAGAGTTCTGCTGTCTGGCGTCAGTTGGACTCACTTCGCACTGCTGGCTGTCGTACCTGTCCGTGCTGCCTGGATGTACGTGCTGACCTGGAGTTTCAGCGGGTTTACGAGTTCCTTACTCGCCTTCGTCCTGAGTTCGAGCAAAGGCGTGCCCAGCTCCTTGCACGCCACCCTCGTGTCACTCTCCTGGAGGCTCTTACCGAGATACGCGCGGAGGAGACTCGTCTGAGTGGTGCTGGTTTGATGTCACTCCCCTCTGTGCTCGCCGCTCGTCCGCCTGCTACACTGCCTCCTCCAGCGGCTACCACAGGTGGTGGTGGCCGTCCTCCGTCTGGAGATGGCCGTCCTCACTGTTCCTACTGCGATAAGGTCGGCCACATTGAGTCCCAGTGCTATAAGAAGAAGCGGCATCTTTCACGCTGTTCTTCTACTGGCACTAGTGCTTCTACGACGACGTCTGTATCGACTTCTTCAGCAGTTTCTCTCACCGAGCAGGAGATAGCCAGACTTCGACGCCTGCTTGCCGCTTCCGGTTCTCCCTCGACAGGTTCTGCAGGTTCTGCTACTGACTCTTCGGGCACTGAGAAACCACCCCCTACACAGTCAGGTACCTCCCCGTGGATTCTTGATTCTGGAGCATCTTTTCACATGACTCCTGATCCTTCCACTCTGTCTTCTATTACACCTCTTGATTCTCCTGTCAGTGTTCTTACTGCTGATGGTACATCTCTTTCTGTCTCTGGTCGAGGATCTCTTAGCAATTCATCATTTCATGTTTCTTCTGTTGCTCATGTTCCTCGCCTTACCATGCAGCTTCTTTCTGCTGGGCAGATTACTGACCTTGGTTATCGGGTCATTCTCGACTCTGACTCTTGTTGTGTTCAGGACCGCCACACGGGAGCTCTGGTTGGTTCTGGCCCTCGGCGCCGTGACTCACAGCGTCTCTGGGAGCTTGACTGGCTTCACCTAATGTTCCATCTTCCCCTAATGCTCCATCTTCTCCTGATGTTCCATCTTCCCCTAATGCTCCATCTTCCCCTGATGGGTCATCACAATTCACACCATGACCCCGGCGACTAGGATCACTAACACCCACTAACTTAACTAATCAACCTCTCCTAACTGCATGCAACTACCTAATGCGGCAATTAACTCCTAATATCAGCGAGCTAGCTAGTTGATCCGCAGCTCACGTGACTAACCGCACATCACGCACAAACTAAGTCCATGTGTACGCACAACTCACCCTGGTGACCACCACGCACCTTGCCACTAGGCCACATCCTAATTGCATGCTATCTTAACTAGCTAACAAACTTATGCGTGCAACCTAACCCAAGATGCATGAACCATTCTCATGCACTCACGTCCGAGTAGCCACTAAATAAATTAACTCACTAATTACATGCGCTAATCAATGAAGCACTAACAAATTGTCAATATTAATTCTAACACGTTCTGATCGGTTCATCAAGGAGACTGACTGTGTGAATGTCACAGTACATTCATTAACCACGGTTGTGAAGTAGCAACAATGGCGTCCTGTGATCCGAGGCCGCAGCCGCACGTCGTCGAGGACTGCCGTGACGTCCTGCAGGTCCTCTGCGATGGCACGGTCGTCCCGTCGGACAAGGCCCCGTACGCGGTGGAGGACCGCGACGACGGCCGCGTCGAGTGGAAGGACGCCGTGTACGACGCTGCCCGCGGCCTCGGCGTCCCATGTACAGGCCGCGGGGCCGGGAAGAAGCTGCCGGTGCTGGCGTTCTTCCGTCGTGATCCACAGTTCCACACGCGAGCAGCAATGGCATTCTCAGTTGTGAATGCCACAGTACAGTCATTAATGAGAATTGCTCCTTTAAGAAATTTCTTTCTCATCCTGAAAATTACCAACATAGCAATTCCTCATTGGTTCATCCTTTTGGAGAACTAACTCGCAAGATTTGGCATGCTAGGAACTTCAACGGCCAGGTTGCCTCATGCAGCTGCATATGTGTGCTATCCCTCTACCTCCACACGTCTGCAAGTTAACATGTTTCTCTTCAGGTTGGTCTACATTGTTGGCCCAGACTCTCTTCAGGTTGGTCCACATTGTTGGCCCAGACCCAGATTAAACGCTCATATACGGTGGTCGTGACACACACAAACATTCTAAATCAACTCAAGACACATAAGAGTTTTGGTGCTGGGTGATACCATGCAATTCTTCTATTTTCTCTTCTTATTTATACTACAGAATACAACAAATAATTACAAGTCTTTGATGGTGTGTTACCACTACTAATGCTTCCGTTACATACAGTCACTAACTACACCACTAACTCCATTAGTTAGACTTCATATGATCTGGTTTTGCTACCACGATTCCATACGACTTGGGCACACCGCGCACTACTCGAAATACTCTCTCCGCTAATCAACAAACACATGTAGTGGATATGACTGGTATACACACACTGCTACCTGACCAAGTCTACGACCACACATAAACTTTACCAACTTCAAATCCATCGAGTCTCTCGACCATGGTACTTTGACCACGGTATCTTCGACCACGCTGCTACTCAACTTACGAGCATTTCGATCACGGCTACTACTCGACTTACGAGTACTTCGACCATGGTATCTTCAACCACGACTGCTCCTCGATTTATGAGTACATCGATCATGGCTTCTCAACCACGATGTCTTCGACCATGGTTACTCGACCACATCTCTAACCGGATATTGTAGTTATGACTGTTGACCTATGACTACTATAACTATGACCACTATAGCTACGGCTATTGTAGCTATGACTACAGTAGCACTCGAACACACCAACTATTACAGTACTCGACACACGACTATCTAGTACTCGACACACGAGTACTCAACACATGACTACCTAATACTTGACATACGACTACGTAGTACTCGACACATGACTACTTAGTACTAGACATGCGACTGCATAGTACTTGACACAAGAGTACCTAGTACTCGACACATGACTGTATAGTACTCGACACCGACTACTATCAGCAACAAGATTAGTTCCAATATATATGTGTGTTTCTGCAAGCAGTTATGAAGGCCAGCTGTAAGATATTCCAGATTGGTGTGCAATCTGATCCAGTGGAATTTATGTCATATGGCTCTTGAACACAGTGCATGCGAAACTGAAAAGCTCAAAGAAGAAAAATAGAAGTATCATACATGATTATAATGCTTTCAGGTTAGCTTTTCTGGATATTAGCAGTGTGTTTAATAAAACTCGCGAGCAACTTAATTATCTGGTCAGTGGTCATATTAGAATCTTGTTTTTGGCAGGGAGAACTTGAAGTTGTTAAAGAAATTCACAGGAAGCATCTAATGGAAAAGAAAGAGGATGGTGATGAGCAGAATGGTGAGGCAGGTTCAGAGGTTGGAACATCATACGATGACGTTGTCACTGAAACGTCTTGGGTCCCATTCTTGATGCTTGGTCTTCACTTCACCGCCACCTCTTTTCAAAGAGGTCATGGAGAAAAATATCGTTCCACAGGTTTCATTTTTCCAATTATCTGTGCGGACCGATCGTACCTACAATAATTGAGCATTATATGGTCATAAATACTGGTTGCCCAAATCTATCTCTCTCTCTCTCTCTCCATTGCCATGGAACAACAACATCACCGCACGCAAACCATGCGTTGGTTGGCGCCAAATATATTGCTACCGCTCACCCACACTACCGACGAATAATTTCACCAAATATCTTTCCCTCGTACCGTCGTACGGATACAGATAGTGATAGGTATTTATTTTTCTAGTCCATATTCACTTCATAAGTTTTCAGTGATCAGTGGGACAGAAATTATCGGTTTCTTTTTATAACCCTACACAGGACATTTAATAGTAAAAGTGCAATTAGAGCGAACGTGAAGAGACTAATCATCGAGACGTTGAAAGATGCACACTCAATATTCCCCGTCTGTTTAGATACGGCAATCTGTCTATTTGTTATCTTGTTTGTAAGTGAAGTCATAACAGACTTACTTATATCACTTGACATACGGATATATACGGACATATATCACTCATCTCGTATCATATCAGTATTTTTTCTTCGGAGTCGGACATGGATAATACCGAATACCCATTTATCCCTTTTGTATTCGCTTCGTGAACATTCGGTCAATCAGTCGGACGAAAATTATCCGCTCCGTTTGTATCCCTTGTCATAGCTAAAAGTTATCTGCTACGGTGACCTTGGTGTTTTAGAGTGACCTTGGTGTTTTAGAGCGAATGCATTTGGTTTCCAGAAAAGCTCCCTTCCTCCGATATAAATGGGTAGGTTCGGGAAGGCTTTGGCTCATGACTTTTTTGTTACAGTAATTAATTTTTAAGCAGTATGTTTTTTAAGATGGAGTATGTAGTAGACAGTATACTGAGTTTAGCTATATCGGCTAAAATTAATACGACTATTTCCTCTCTTACTGTTTCTCACGAATAACTAGAATTTAAAAATTATAAGTCGAAAGTTACATCCACAACTTAAAATAATCCACCTATTAGCATGTACATGCTATGAATTAATTTCCAACCAACCGTTTTGACAAATGCTATTAGAACTGTGTTACGTAGGGTCTCACCGGTTAAACATTGTGTATATATGCTCTTGTTATTTCTGGATGTTACTCACATTTTATGAGGATTGCCACGTTGCTGCTATGCTCTAAATTGTATCGTACTTATGTGGCCTGGATTCACAACACTAGTTAACCGCTGCCTCAATCTAGTTCGGATGTGATGTTTTTCTTTTCTGATAGCTGTTACCAAGTAAATTATAGTGCTTATTTCGACTTATAAATTTAGACTTCTAGGTTTTTTTTTAACTGCAGTGGTTAAAAATACATCGTAGTTGTTGTTATCTTTTTTTGCGCAATTAAATTTAAAAGGTAAGAAATAAAAAAAATATTATTATAGATAACGTAAAGAAATAGAAGAAAAAGGGGAAAAAGTTAGAAAAACTAGAAAACCAAAAAAGAAAATTAAGACCTAATTAGCAGCAGCAACCACTAATTAATCTGATGTGACTCTAGCCTTACAGTAACTCTCTGTCCGTCCTTAGAGCATCTCCAAGAGAGGCTCAATATTTTATCCTCTAAAACCTCATATTGGGAGTCTTCCTAAAAAAATTGTCCTCTAAATCTTTCCCCTCCTTCAGCAGCTCCTCTAAACTTGGATCCCTAAAATTACCATCTAGGCACTGTATATTTGATGGTGATCCACCTCAATTTTGGAGTACCAAAATTATTGGGCGTGTTTTTGAGTATCTGTTGGAGGCTTGTTTTTAGTTTTCATACCCAATATTTGAAGATAGGGGGTGAGAAAGAGCATCTCTTGGATATGCTCTTAAATCTGATGTGACTGTTGTCTTTTGTCATGCATCACTGTATCCAACCGCTGCCACAGACAGACTAGCAGCAGCAGATTCGCTATTTTCGGCTGCTGTTTATATCTACGGTTTATTATTTTTTTTACTAGAATTAGAGTTCACACAAACAAATCATTAATCGATATGCTACTTTTAAAAGGATATCTTGCTAAGTTGTTTCGAATTAACGACAAAGAAACAGCCTTATTTATTAGTTCAAAGAAAATAATAAACTATAAGTTAAAAAACGGATCACCCCTTTTATAGCTGTTAAAATAGTTCTATCTTCACATTGAAAAAAAGGAAGTGCTGACTTTGTTTGTCTTCTCAGCAATGAAAAAAATTGCAGAAATCTACAGTAGTTTTTTTTTTTGAGAAAAAAATTCCTGCAGTAGTTTTTTTACGGAGGAACATTTTTTGTCCCGATGGACAATGTATGTACGTAGCAATCAAAGTAGACTTCTGAAGGATGCAAGATACAGGAGACGAGGCATTGCAGCCCGGGAGCGGGTTTTCGGCAGAACGTTGTACAGTACTAGCGAACACTGTAACAACGGTGGAAGAAAATACTGTGGCGGAAATCACTGTAGTGATGGCACTGTAGCTGCTACGGGTGTAGATCTGAGCAACACGTTTCGATCGGACGACCGAGAATCATACTAAGGCAGGGCACTGTGCTCTCTCCGCTTCGTACCTTCACGGCAGAGAATCTGCTTCCTTGCAGGCTTGCAGCCCTGTAATCTTTTTCGTCAATCTCCTTCCACAGTAGCTAGGGTGAATGGATGGATATAGATTGGATAGTTCTTAAATTATATTTGTATTTATATTTTTTGATTTAAATATAAATCGAACAAACGTCGGATACGAATACAAACCAAACAAATGTCGGATATGAATTTAGATCGAATTATACTCAAAATCGGATCAAATTCGACTATTTTTCGGATTTCAATAATTATTCGTGGACTCTCCTATTTAAAACATGGCACCAAATTATCTTAACATTTTAAGTTGATAAATAGCTGACTTTAACATGTAACTACGTATTAAGGGCCTGTTTGGGACTGCTCCGCTCCAAGTTTTCTAGCTCTGCTCCCTACTTCGCTAACCAAACAGGTCTAACTCCAAAAACTCCGCTCCATGAAAAAGGTGGAGTTAGAGGTCAACTCCACGTTTTTTATAGAGCTCCTCAAGGGCTACTCCACAAACAAAGGTTTCCAAACTCCTCGTGGAGTTGATGAAAAATTACCCACCACTGCCATTACACAATTCCTCTCCTCCGTACCGATTGGATTTCTTTTCCTTCTCCGACTTCTCTCCGCCCCCGCAGACGACCCCGATGGAAGCCCCCCGCCCGGATCCGCTCTGTGACGCCGCGATTCCTTCCTCCCCTCCGGTCTCCGGCCTCCATCCAACCCACGCGATGGCCGAGGTGAGAGAACCTTCTAGAACCCTCCCTCTCCCGGTCGAGTATTCCATAGGAATAGGGCTCCAGCCTCCTCCCGTCCCCATTCGCCTCGCCACCTTCTCCTCCCCTGCCTGGCCTGCCGGTCTTCGCCGCACCGTCGCCGCGTGCCTCTCTCGGCAACAACTTGGCCGCGCGGCTCCCGGGTCGCCGCCCTTCCAGGGAGGCTGGCGCTGGGATACCCGGAAGGCTGGAAGCCGCCGCCGCCGGCCTCACTGCACGCCTGCCTGGAGCCTCAGCCCTGGTCGCGCTCAGCTCCTGGTTCCGCCACCAATATGGTGTAGGCCAAGAATGGCAGGTACGAATCCAAACCTCCCGGTCGCGCTCCTCAATTGTACCATAATCTCTCAAACGGTTGATGGATTCGGTGTTCTTTTGCTGACCCTGAGATTTCTCGGTGTTCTTTTGCTGTGCATTTTTAGGCGGGGAGAGGGAGGAGAGGGTGACCATGGAGGTCACCGACGAGATGCTCAAGAGCATGGAGGTCTGGCTGGCCTTCCGGGATTACGTAAGCCTCTTCTCATTTCCTCAATTCCTTGCTTCTGTCGCTTATCGCCTATTGGGATTGGATGTATCCCTTTTTACTTGTGCCGTTTAGCTGTTCTTGGGCTGGTTCAGCTCACGTGGGTTAATAATGACCATGCTAGTGTTCCATACTGCAGTGACTTAACAAAGGTAAAAACGGGTGCTTGATATAGTTCTTTGGATAACGTTTCAATGAATCGAGTAGAGTTGAGATGCTTGCCGATACTGGAAAATATGTCGATTTTACTTTAGATTACTTGAAGAGTACAAATGGAAGGGCTTGGAAGAGCACCATATGTGATGGAATTAGAGATCATGTTCTTGAACAATTTATGGTAATCGCTACACACTGGTATTGGACCAACTATTATGAATTATGATGCTGTAGTGCGAGATGAGACATTTCTATTTGGTAAACATCGTGGTTATCATGTGAAGGCTACCAAATTTCACTAAGTATAGCCTACCCAGTATCCACTGACTTGCATACTCTCTGCACTACAATCATTTGATTTTGTTCTATAACATAATTGTATGGCAGAATGGCCAAATCAGTTCTATGGATTTCCACAGCAAGGCTACAAACTACCTCGTGAGTCGTGACAGCCAGTGATGATGAATCAATCCGCCTATACAACATTCAAAATGCTGTGTGAGTACAGACCATTACTCAATTGTCTTCTGAATTTTGTGAGTATGGAACAGTAGCAGTAGTAGCAGCAGTGGGAGTGGTGGATCCAGTAGGTCCCGTGCAAGGTGGTAGAGAGGAGGTAGCAACAGTAGCAGTCACTGCAAGGGCCGGCACTGTCCGCACTGATCTTGTTGTAGCGGTGGTTGCTGTTAGCTAGCACTTAGAAGAAGTTGTACTTGGAAATCAGTGTACTATTATCCATTTGTTACTAGTGCATTTGTAGAACAGGCTATACATGCATAGCCACTAGTGCTTGTTATGTTTGTAATCGTATCTTGTGAAGTTTCAAGAATAAATGGTATAAAAAAAAGTTTCAAAAACGATCGTGATGCGTTTATGCCATTTGTGTACCTAGTATAATCCACTGGTCAAATTGTGATTGGCAACCGCTATTTCTCTAGCTTGGAGCTAGAATTATGTATCGGAACACTTGCATTCGTAGTCATTTTGGTTTAAACTACTCTCTAGTTATCTATGGACAATTATTTGTATTCGAATGATGGACTTTGTTAATTATCTATCATGCACGTTGCAATTTATGGGACAAAAGGATGGAATTATTTGACCAAAATATTTGTTTTTTTGTTTTCTCGAATAAATTAATTACGATTATAATATTTTACATCATATTTCAATTGGCAACAAAAAAAATTCAGTTACATATGCTCCGCAGACATCAAAACATACACCAAACATCATTCAGGGGCACATTGGATCTTTCTCAGGGAAACCTCACATTCCTGGAGCTGGAGCTAGCTGCGTGCCAAACAGGATCACCTGCTCCAGAAACTGCACAGTGGAGCTGCTCCATGGTGGAGTTGGTGGAGCAGAGTTGGAAAAATTAGAGCAGAGCAGTCCCAAACAGGCCCTAAATGTTAACAACTTCATCTCATGTATTTCTATAATGCAACTACTCAAGGCAACTTCATATCCCATGGTACACCTATTTTCTCTAATTTATCATATAATTATTGGTTATTAATATCATTTTATTATTAATCCTAACTAATTCTAGATAGAGTCCCATTCTTGATGCTTCGTCTTCACTCCACCTCTTTTCAAAGATGCCATGGAGAAAATTATCATTCGGCACGTTTTTTTCCCAATTGTCTGTGTGGATTGATCGTACCTACAATGATTGAGCATTATATGGTCATAAATACAAGTTGCCCAAATATAGCGGCACTCGAGACCACGGTTGTGAAGTAGCAACAATGGCGTCTTGTGATCCGAGGCCGCAGCCGCACGTCGTCGAGGACTGCCGCGGCGTCCTGCAGGTCCTCAGCGACGGCACGGTCGTCCGGTCGGACAAGGCCCCGTACGCGGTGGAGGACCGCGACGACGGCCGCGTCGAGTGGAAGGACGCCGTGTACGACGCCGCCCGCGGTCTCGGCGTCCGCATGTACAGGCCGCGGGGCCGTGGGGCTGGGGCCGGGAAGAAGCTGCCCGTGCTGGCGTTCTTCCACGGCGGCGGCTTCTGCATTGGCAGCTACGCCTGGCCCAGCGTCCACAACGGATGCCTCCGCCTCGCCGACGAGCTCCCCACCGTCGTGCTCTCCTTCGGCTACCGCCTCGCGCCGGAGCACCGCCTCCCGGCTGCCCACGAGGACGCGGCCGCCGCCCTCCTCTGGCTCCGCGAGCGGCTCGTCTCCGTGGGAGGAGGCGACGACGACCAGTGGCTCGCCGACTCGGGCGCTGATCCAGGAAGGGTCTTCGTGTCCGGCAACTCGGCCGGCGGCAACCTGGCGCACCACGTGGCCGTCCGGTTTGGCACGGCCGGGCTCGACCCGGTCAAGATCGCCGGGTACGTGCTGATCATGCCGGCGTTCACCTCGGAGGAGGCCACCCAATCGGAGCTTGGCACGGCGGCCACCGCGTTCCTGAACCGGGACATGGCCGATCGGTACAACCGGCTCTCGCTGCCGGCCGGTGCGAACAAGAACTACCCGCTGATGAACCCGCTAGGGCCGGACAGCCCGAGCCTAGAAGGCTTGGACGTTGGCCGCATGCTCGTCGTCGTCGGGGACAAC
Organism: Dendrocalamus latiflorus; assembly: GCA_017311315.1. Taxonomy (NCBI): domain Eukaryota; kingdom Viridiplantae; phylum Streptophyta; class Magnoliopsida; order Poales; family Poaceae; genus Dendrocalamus; species Dendrocalamus latiflorus. Next base: position 3,547,648 of record CM029630.1, on the reverse strand, counting down.
GACATGCTGAGGGACATCCAGGTCGGGTACGCGGAGCGGATGAAGTCGATGGGGAAGGACGTGGAGCTCATAGGGTTCGCCGGCAAGGAGCACGGCTTCTTCTCGAGGAAGCCGTGGTCGGAGGACAGCGGCGAGTTGGTCCGAGCCATCAGGCGGTTCGTGGAGGGAGACGGAGCCCAGTCGGCCTGAGTCCGGCAAATAACAGCAAGGACCAAAAAATCCAAAATACGCTTACTACGTGCTTTAATATTTAATATTTGTGCAATTCAGTTTCTGAAGAGCACATAAGCATTCCTCGGTGTGGTATATGATGTGTTTTTTTGCTGCTAATAGTTGTTAAGATCGGCATTTCTGGGGGGCAAAATGCTTGTATAAAATTGCACATATATAAATGAGTTGCGATATATGTATATAGGAGTCAGTGGCGGAATCAGATCTCAGACTACCTAGGTTGTAGCGCGAGAACTAGCAACTAAAGCTTATATAAAATTTATGATAAACCTAAGAGCATCTGGCCCAACCTAAGGCTTAGACTGGTTCCCGATAGGAGTGTATATGCTCTATGAGAAAAAAAAATCACTTTTGCAGACATGAAAGACGCTATTTGCTTGTCTAGACAAGCATCAGTTTGGTTGGAGAGGGTCGGACTAAAGGTTTCTTAAATGACATTAATTGCTACTTGCACGATAAAGGAGAAGTCGTGAACATATTCGGGACAATGGCATCTTACCTTTAATTTCAACTAATTAGATGTTTTCCAACATTTGCTTGTAATCTTGGCTTAACGAGCGTAACCTGCCAACATGCGCTTACATTTCCAACATTGCATTAGCCCAACATGCACTTTTGATATCGACAATCCACGGTCCACCGCTTGTAATCTTGGATTAATAACGTAACCTGCCGCAACTGTACTATGAGCGAGTCTTAACAATGCTTTTGATGAATAGTTTTAATAATTTACCACATATTTTTTTTCAATCGAGTAACAATTACGCAGTTATTATTTGGTTGGGTGTGTATAGGTATCACCCAGATATTTTCTTCCCAACAATCATCCAAATTTCGGACCGTTGGATTAGAGATCCAACGGTCTCTTTTTTTGGAGGGGGGAGAATTTTTTTTGGAGGGGGGTGAATTTTTTTTGGAAGGGGTGGGGAGAATTTGTGGCCCTTGGATCTCTAATCCAACGGTCACAAATCTGAATGATAGTTAGAAAGAAAACATCTGAATGATGTTTATCAATACCCTATTTGGTTTGTTCGCTTGCATGAAAAATGTTAGAAATGTGAACTGCACCCGGGCCATCAAACTTGCCGTGGTTTAGATAGGTCACAGAACTCAGAAACTAAGCATTTCGGTTTCAAACCTGTAAAACTACACGATGGCCTTTCTAGGCGGCTAAGCAGATATAATGAAAACTCCTGCAAGAGGGTTGCATGGCCACAATCGAACCTTTATTTTTTTGTCACGTGAAGCCTAACCAAGATTCATCACACTTTCTTTTGCAATACGTAGATCGACAGGGACACGAGACGACCTTTTGAAGAGAAAAAAAAAAGGAGGGATCGACGGAGACAGCAGATAACTTTTTGAAGAGAAAACAAAGGAGGGGAAGCAAGACCGAGAATGGTCAACTCTCCCTTACTGATATGAACCAACCAGTGGGATACGTCGGTTGATGCGCGAATAAACTAATCTTTTATAGTACCACTTATGAACCTCAAAAATCAATTTAATTTGATCGAATTGTAAAATGAAAACTTTCGGTATAACTTGAGAACAAGGTATTCTCAATTTGCACACAAAATCTCTCTCTTTTTCTCTCTTGCTGAAACGAATTTTCCCTCTTTCTCGTGGCAATCTCTTCTCTCAACTCAAGCACAAGATATGGTGCCAAGTGTTTTTTTTCTGATTTTTATTCATAACTAAGTATCATAATCTCTCCACAATAGGGTACACTCCTTGGCCTTATATTGATGCCCATGGCACAGCCATCACACATACCAAAGTCATGCACGGCTAAAGGCCGACTTAAACATAATTCAAAAGAACGTAATCTACTTGAACCCGCTAGGGCCGGACAGCCCGAGCCTAGAAGGCTTGGACGTTGGCCGCATGCTCGTCGTCGTCAGGGGCGGACCCGCCCTTCGGGCATGCTCAGCCGGCTCGGGCCAGCGTCAATTCGAGTTGGATTGGCCGAGTGGTTAAGGGGAAGACTTAAAAGATCTTCTGCACAGAAGTGCGCGTGCGTTCGAACCACACAGTAAAATCAATCCCGTTTTGCAACGACACTCGTTAGTCAAGCACGGGATGTTATTGAGATCATTTCACAGGGTGCTGGATTGTACTATTCGTTCTGGCTTTCAGTTTCACCTTTTGCTGATACAACAAACAAGGATCAGTCCTCTTACTTGACCTGCCATGTCCGCATTTAAAAGGTGAAAAATAAAAATTAAGTCCAGAGTCTGAACTACAGTTAACAGCTCCTGAATTTTCTTTAACGATATTGAAGTAGAACCTGTCAACAATCACCTTATTTGCTGAAAGACGATTAAACCAATCACTATTTACCACACGACAATAGACTAGCTAGATCGAACATACAGGAAATGTTCTAGAACAGCAAGCCCTTAGAAGAGCCACGGTCCTCTCGCTCCAGCAAGATCAAAAAAAATTTTGCTTCCGCTTATCAAACAGAACAACCAACATCTAGTTCTAGTTTCAAGCTAATACTATTTGCTTCCGCTTATCAAACAGAACAACCAACATCTACACTCACTCAACATCATGGTTTTGTAATATCTTTATATTATTTGAGATATTATCCCTAGTATGAACAATTATATGTTAACTATTGCTACTGTAGATCTTTATATTTTGTACTGAATAATATTTTTACAACTTCGAATACTCATTCTAAAATTCCTGTGTCCACCACTGATCAGAACAATGAGCAACCCAATTTATAAAATAATGCTATAACTTACACTGATTTATGTCAAGCCAATCTTGTGAACTGACGTATCGTTTTATTTAAGATTTGGCTACCTCAACCGATCTCCTTTTATTGCATCTTTTATGTTCTATTATCAAATTGTAATATTACTAATCCATCTATCTTTTACAATTGACAGGTTGTTTCTTCTACGGCTTATCGATAACTGTGGATTAAGCTTTATTAGTGAGGTATTGTTTAATGTCCTACCATTATCTACACATGTTTGGATTCGAATTGTAGTTATTACTTATTACTTCCATTTTGTATCATATACTCTTATTAGTGCGATTGCAATGTAGTTTGATCATGAATTGTTTTGTTTTTTGCTAATACTATTTGCTTCACGCTTACAAGTCCGTCCTAGCTATATTTTATTTCTGGGTCCATCACTGCCTGAGAGCCCAAAGACCAAGGTATGAGGCGGTATTTGAGACTGCACCGAGCACAAACTCAATCGTGTGGATCAGCTGGTGAACAAAAACTTCACTGAACTCAAACTCCTCATGGTGATGCGAATCTTCATGGTGTTCTTCCAATTCCATCACTGCTTCATCCGTGGCCTGAAGCATGGTGTACTGCTGGCCTTGGTGCCTCTAACGAAGACAAAAACACAGTCAGCATGTGAGTATAAAAATTCTAGTTGGAAGTCAGCGAAGGAATTCAGAGTACACAAAGACATACCTGTTCATGTTGCTTCTTCAAGAGCAATGGCTTCGGAATCAGCATCCAAGGCGCAGACACAAGTGCAAGCAGAAGTAGAACAAGCTATAAAAAAAACAAGAAATGTTAAGAAATAATCCTTATGCGTACTGCACAGAATCAACAGATAGCAGCAAAAATGAATATGACCAAACCTGCACTATTTTCTGCCCAGGAAATAGTTGGTTCTCTCCCAGATCATCAGTTGGACTGAGGAACATATATATCATTACATGGTAAAGGTCAGCTGTTGAGCCCGTGCACCACTTAATAATGATGAGGATTGAGGAGTGACAGGTAACCAAATAAGCTGTTCAAGAAGATCAGCTGAGGAATAAACTGGTACCTGTTGCATAATTACACAACAGCTGAATGAGTATAGTCAACTGTTTAACTACAACCTTAGGTAAACAATAGGAAGGGACTCTGTTTCACTCATAACATCCACTGTAGCTCAACTGAAATGGGTCACGCTATTCCTGAGAACGAGATCAACTTACCAAATATTCAGAGAATTTCTGAAAAACTTTCAATTAAAGTAACTCATCACAACTCCAAGGTTCTTTTGCGCAACTCCAAGAAGAATCGACATCTTCATCTTTAGAGAGTTGAGAAACGGCAGCTCACTATGGCTACCATGCCACACAGGATCCACACCAAATGGATATGTTCGCCTCACCTTAAGTAAACCTTCAGTGGTACAATGAAATGTCAATGCTTCCTCATAACCTTGGGGATTTAACCATATAGAATCCCCTAGAATAAGCTCAACAAGGGTAATTGTGACAGTAACATATATAAGGACAAAAATATAACAAAGTCTATTGACAAAACCTGTGAAGCTAGCTTCTTCTCTCGGATTATGAGGTATAGCGTTGCAAGTAGTAAACAAATTCCATGGCCCCAATCTCCAAACATGACGGCAAATAAGAAGGGAAATGTTACAATAGTAAATACACCAGGATTTGCTTCTTGATACTTGGCAACACTGCAACAGATGTTTAATATAAAGTTAGTACATATCGAAATTGACGGATATATGATATGAATCTTAAATGCTATCATGTCCAAATTAAAGGATACCATGAACCTCAACAGTTCTTTTTTGCAGAAAGAAGGGAACTCTTTGAGGTGATCTCTTTCAATTATCATAAATGTCAGATAAGCAGAATTTGTATTATGAATTTAAACTTAAAGTTACAGCACATATTGACAATTGTCTTGTATATAGTCATATCAAATACTGTACATAGCACAAAAAGCAGTTCGAGAAATGATATAACTTACCGTAAGCATTATGGGACATCTGACCAAGAAATGTTTTTATATAAAAAAAAAGGAGCAAAAGGACAAGTAAAAATTATTCAGGATGGTTTCCAAACGTTTACTATGTGCTTCTCAAGAAATAAACATTGTAGGCATGGTTTGGGGGTGATAAAAGGATATGTATCTTAAATTATAAGGAAAGCGAAGCACGCCCATCGCATGAACAATGACGTTGCTAAATAAGCACATCACAGCTCTATACAATAAAAAAAGCACTGACAAAAACTAAAATAAATTGATTATTTAAAATAAAGGCAACAATGAAGCATCCCAATTATGGATTACGTCTGGAACTTACCCATAGGCTGTGAAAAGTATTGGCCGTAAAGATCCCTGCCGATCCTTGCGTGTTTATATAGGGCAAAGGCCCACAATAGTTACAGATCAATCCGGAAGCAATAAGGATAGAAGGTCTGATCTAAATCCATCTATACAAGGAACTAAACAATCCTTTTCTATCTCTAACAGACCTACAGCCTTATCTTCCGGATTGGTTACCAAATACAAGGAATTTCTGTTAGAGGGGAGACTGCAGGATATCTCTAAGAGATGCGCAGCAGTCTGAATAGATTAGACTTAGGACTCTATCTCTAACATCCCCCCTCAATCACAACTTATCTAAGTTGAGATTGTATCTGAATTCCTCAAGCTGTTTTACTGGAAGAGGCTTGGTAAATCCATCTGCCACTTGATCCCCTGAAGAAACAAATTCAATATCCAATAGCTTGTTCTTAACTCTTTCTCGAACAAAGTGATAATCCACTTCGATGTGTTTTGTGCGGGCATGGAAGACAGGATTAGCTGAAAGATACTTTGCACCAATGTTATCGCACCATAGTTTTGCTACGGATGGGCTATGTATACCAAGTTCTTTGAGAAGAGTTTGAACCCACATAATCTCAGCTGTAGCATTTGCTAATGCTTTGTATTCAGCTTCTGTACTGGATCTTGATACTGTTGCTTGCTTTCGTGCACTCCACGATACAAGATTCTTTCCTAGAAAGACTGCAAAACCTCCAGTTGATCTCCGATCATCTAGGCAGCCGGCCCAGTCTGCATCTGAAAAGGCTGAAACAAGCATAGAGGATGAATCACTTATCTTTAATCCAATGCCTAAAGTATGTTTTAGATATCTTAAGATTCTCTTAACCGCCATCCAGTGCAAAGTAGTTGGAGCATGCAGGTACTGACAGACTTTATTAACTGAGAAAGCAATATCAGGTCTTGTCAGAGTTAGGTATTGCAATGCTCCAACAATACTTCTGTACCTGGTGCCATCTTCTATCCCAAGTGCTTCTCCTTGTGCTGTTAACTTATCACTTGCTGACATAGGAGTATTTGTTGGTTTGCAATTGTACATCTGTACTTTCTTTAGCAGATCTGTAGTATATTTCTCTTGAGTTAGAAGGATATCATCCTGTGTCTTTCTCACCTCAATACCCAAGAAGTAGTGAAGCTCGCCCAAATCCTTTAGAGGAAACTCAGTTCTTAAGTCTTCAAGTAGAGCTGTAGTAGCATTTGGGTTTGAGCTAGCAACAATTATGTCATCTACATAAATAAGCATGAAAATAACAGTACTCTCCTTTCTGTAAAAGAACAAAGATATGTCAGCCTTAGAAGGAGTAAAGCCAAGTCTCACCAATTTGTCACTGAGTTTGGAATACCATGCTCTTGGGGCCTGTTTAAGTCCATACAGAGATTTGTCCAGTTTGCAAACATAATTCTTAAGAGACTTTTCTTCATATCCAGGAGGTTGCCTCATATACACATCTTCCTCAAGCACCCCATGAAGGAAAGCATTCTGAACATCAAGCTGTCTGAGACTCCATCCTTGTGAAACAGCAATAGACAGAACAATTCTAATAGATGCTGCTTTAACAACAGGGCTAAAAGTATCTTCATAATCAATTCCATATCTTTGTTTAAACCCTTTTGCAACTAGGCGAGCTTTGTACCTATCTATACTACCATCAGCCTTTTTCTTAATCTTATAAACCCATTTGCAATCAATCAAGTTCATTCCATCTCTAGGAGGAACTAAATGCCATGTTTTATTGTTTTTTAATGCCATGTACTCCATATCCATAGCATCCTTCCAATTTTTATCCTTTAGGGCTTCTTCTACAGTACATGGTTCTCCAGTTGAAGTAAGAAAACTATATTTGACTCGACCATCAGTATATTTGATTCTTCCATCAGTAAAAGTAGCAGGTTGAATAATACCTCTTTGCAATCTTGTCACTGGACGATGCTGAGGAGCCACTGTAACAGGGGTTTGCAGAGATGCAATGCTGTCAGACGCTTGAACTGTTGTGCAGTCATCAGACGAGGACAACACCGGGCTATTGGTGAGAGACTCAGTAGTTCCTTCCTGGACGGGAGAAAGTCTGGGGCTCCGGTGCAGGAAATACAGATCTTGGACGCCTGCTGTAAACTTGAATGTCCTGAACAGAAGATGTCAGCTCAGACTCAGGTGTGGATGCTGTAATCCTGGGACGCCGACTGTATACTTGAGTGATAGATGATTTTTGTGGCAGTACGTCAGTAGAAGATGCATTGCTATCATCCAATTCTGATGTTGTGTGTTCCTGTTCATCACCAGTTACTCCTGGAAGCTGTGCAGCAGACTTAAAAGAGGAATTAGAGTTGTCAGGAGGACATATAACAGCAGTTTGATCAATCACATTTTCACCCCCTTGATCAACAGAATGAGACACTTGGATAGAGTTCTGAGGAAGAAGGAGAATTTCAGAATGAAGGCGTGCTCCAGCATTGTGATGGAGACCAAGGTTTGAAAAACCGGTTCCGGAGAGAATCCCGGTCGCCGGGCGGTACCGGTAACCGGCCGGTTACCGCCCGGTAACCGAAAATCCCGGTTTTAAACCGGTTGAAATTCGTCAAACATTTTTTTTTGTCGGGGCGGGAGGCGGGCGGTAACCGGCCGGTTACCGGTTTTACCGGTCAAAAACCCGGAAAAACCGGGCTGCTGCTGGCTGCTGCCGCTAATGCTGCTGCAGTGCTGCTGGTTGCTTCGCTGCTGCTGCTGGCTGCTGCTGCTCTCTCTCCTCTCTTTGTTATTTCCTGCTGCAGAGACTCAATAATGCAGAGAGCCACAGACCCAATAATGCAATGATTGCAATCACTTCACTGCTGCAGCATCCAATGTCCCTCACATGCAGAAATTGCAGAGTACTTTGTTTCTTCACATGCAAATGATGCAATAGACAAAATCACAAAAGTTTCATGCCCATGGGCCCAACATGTTCCTAAACATATGCTTAGCCATCCAAAGTAGCTACAAATGCCCCCTGGAACCCATTCCACCATCTACAAATTCAAAAATTTCAAATTTCCATCTCGGCCGGTATTTTCATCCCGCTCGCCTCCGGGAAGAACGGTTACCGGCGGTTACCGGCCGGTAACCGCCGGTAATCCGAACACTGATGGAGACTAGCAAATGGGAAAAGTTGCTCATCAAAAACAACATCTCTAGAGATGTAAACTCTTCCAGTTGAGATATCTAGACACTTAAATCCCTTGTGTAAGTTGCTATAGCCAAGAAAAGCACATTGCTTGGAGCGAAATTGAAGTTTATGGTTATTGTAAGGGCGAAGGTTAGGCCAACACGCACACCCAAAGATCCGAAGCGAGGAATAATCAGGAGGGGTGTTATGAAGACGCTCTAGAGGAGTGGACCAATTTATAACTTTGGTAGGTGTGCGATTTATCAAATAAGTAGCAGCAATGAAGGCCTCATCCCAAAACTTGATGGGCATAGATGCATGAGATAGAAGAGCAAGACCAACTTCAACTATATGCCTATGTTTTCGTTCTGCAACGCCATTTTGTTGGTGGGTGTGAGGACAAGAAACCCTATGAGAGATTCCTATCCTTTGAAAGAAAGAATTAAGCTTTACATACTCACCACCCCAATCTGTTTGGACAGAGAGAATCTTCTTATTAAACAGTCTTTCAACAAGATTCTGAAAGTCATGAAACTTCTGGAATGCTTCAGATTTGTTCTTTAGCAAGTATATCCAAGTAAACTTACTGAAATCATCGATAAAACTGATGTAATACTTGTTTCTGCCCACAGATTCTATGGCAGGCCCCCATACATCAGAGAAGACTAGCTCTAAAGGAGCACTAGATATACTAGGAGATCTTGAGAAAGAAAGTTGATGACTCTTGGCCTGCTGACAGGCATTACAAACTGAGTTATTATTTGATTCTAAAGTACAAGGTAAATTATTATGGCTGATGACACGCTGGATAACATATGGTGAAGGATGACCTAGACGACTATGCCATTGCGACATGGAAGGCTTGAAGACACCAAAAACTTGCTTGCTTGAGCTAATAGATGAGAGTGGATAAAGACCCCCTTTACTCTTGCCTTGGAACAGAGTTTGCTTCGTTGCTTGATCCTTGATTAAGAAAAAATCAGGATGGAATTCAAAGTAAGCATGGTTGTCAACAGCAAAACGATGAACTGAGACAAGATTCTTTGCAGCTTTAGGCACATGTAAGATGTTTCTAAGACGAAGAGTACGATTAGGGATGTGAATATGTGAATGACCAACATGCATAATGTCCATACCTGCTCCATTTGCTGCATGGATCTGATCTCCTCCTCCATATTTGTCACGAACTGTCAGTTTGTCCAACTCACTGGTAATATGATCAGTGGCGCCCGAATCAACGTACCAGTTTGTGTCAACACCGTAGGAAGTAGAGGCAGCTGCAGCAGTTTTGTCACTTGGAGGAACAAAATCAGCATCAAACCTGTGCCAACAGATCTCTACAGTGTGTCCTCTCTTCTTGCAGAGTTGGCATTTGGGACGATTGTCTTCTCCATTGCGCTGCCCAGAGTTGTAATTGTTGTTGTGGCGGCCTCCAGAGCCACGGCCTCGCCCGCGGTTCTTCTGAAAGCCACGCCGGAAGCCTCCTCTTCCACGCATAGCAGAGTTTGCAGAAGATTGCGACAAGTTTCCCTGCAGCAGTTGGACTCTTTGCTCAAAACTGAGAAGTTGAGAATATACCTCTCCCACTGAGGCTGGTTCAGCACGCCCCAGAATCGTTGACACCACCGGATTGAACTCCATGTCAAGACCACTGAGGATGTAGGAGATTAGTTCTTCATCTTCCAGCGGCTTGCCAGCAGAGGCCATCTCATCAGCTAGGGTTTTCATCTTTCCAACGTATTCAGCCACGCTCATGTTGCCCTTTTGGGTTGTGGCCAGCGCTATGCGCGTATTCACTGATCGCGCACGCGTCTGAGAGGAAAACATTGCTTCAATTGTCTTCCAAACTTCAGCAGCAGTCTGCTTGTCAGCGACATGAACCAGAATCTCTCTGGTCAGAGACGCCAACAGGTAGCCAAGAAGTTGTTGATCCTTAGCCAGCCACTGGAGGTATTCTGGATTTGCGGCCTTGCCTATCTTCTCGCCTTGCTTCATCTCTACTTCTTCTGGCGGAGGTTTGGCGGAACCGTCAAGGAACCCCATCAGCATCGCACCTCGCACTGTGGGGAGGATTTGCGCCCTCCACAGCATATGATTAGATCTGGTAAGCTTCTCTGTTACCGGAACGGCAAGAGGAAGAGAAGAGGAGGAACTGGAGGTGTTTGCCATTGATGGGTTTTGGCTTTGATACCATGTGAAAAGTATTGGCCGTAAAGATCCCTGCCGATCCTTGCGTGTTTATATAGGGCAAAGGCCCACAATAGTTACAGATCAATCCGGAAGCAATAAGGATAGAAGGTCTGATCTAAATCCATCTATACAAGGAACTAAACAATCCTTTTCTATCTCTAACAGACCTACAGCCTTATCTTCCGGATTGGTTACCAAATACAAGGAGTTTCTGTTAGAGGGGAGACTGCAGGATATCTCTAAGAGATGCGCAGCAGTCTGAATAGATTAGACTTAGGACTCTATCTCTAACATAGGCATCAACAATCTCCTGGAATGCTGAAGTAAATTTATTTGTCTGGAAATAAGTTGGAGGAGATTCTTGTGTTGAGAATTTGGAAAATCAAACCAACTTGGGATTTGCTATCAATAGTAGCACGCTGAAGTGCATCTTGGATCTGCAACAAATAAATAAACCTTAAATCATATGGACAAAAAAGAGACCAATGAAAAGCACAGAGAAGCCAGAAGAACAACAATGGCCACAAGGATGAGAGTGCATCTGGTTACCTCACTTGTTGCAAAAACTGGACTCCATCCCTCAGCTACTAAGCATTTCTTTGTCACATCAAGACTCAACATGTTTAAGGTGTGGTAACTAGCCTTTTCCTTCTTTACCTGGAACATTTGTATGTCAATCACAAAGGAACTTCAATGCAAGGAAAATAAAAGATACTCCAGTGAATCTTTTTCACGTAGAATGGAACTGTGGACTTCAAATTTGTTGGACAGGAAAATTTACCAAAAACACACCTTAGAAATACAAGTTTACCAGGTTGTTCCATTGTTCAAACTCAGAGGAAATATTTTTGAGTATGCTGTCACGATGAGCTAATCCTATTTCAATAGTTGCCTTCAACTCTGATATTTTTCCAGATACCTACACAGTTGCAAATATTTCAGAACAAATAATGGTCATATAGTAAAATTTAGTAGCATAGATCATATGGAGGCCAAAGGCCTTGGAATTATAATTCAGATGCTTTGAAAACACGCAGCTAGCGGCAGCAAGAAGCTAATTTCGTTAGTAATCAACAAGAATGACTGAATAACGTCAACTATCTCATCCAACATGAAAGATCAAAACGAATAGAAAAAAATTCAAAATCAAGAATCATCTAGCATGGAAACATTTCGAGCTAATGAAAACAATAAATTCTTCTTCAATAAGTTAAACAGCTTATGTTTTGGAGAAAGAAAATGTAAATCAACATCTCACAGAACCACAGCAAAAAGGTCAGAATGGGACAATAAGCATGAGGCATTGTATCACATATACACAAAAACATCCAGAGAAGACATGTACTGCATGAAATCCATGTCAAATGTACAGTATGCACAACCAAATGCATGTGCATACCTAAGGCATAGGATTCACGCCACATGTGTAAGTTATTTCTACAGGCACAAACTTGTGGAGGTTTCAAGAAGTGTCTGTAAGAGAACTAATACAGACAGAAGAGTTTTAAGAAAACCAACAAAGATTGAAGAACACCATACAGGGATACTGTAAACACCAACCTCCTGAATAGTCTGCAATTGTTTAGCAAGGTCTTCTGGCAAATGGATAACGATTGGCACCAAAAGCGTCACAAATTTTCACAATCTTGGATTTTGCTCTCTCCCCAGAGTAAAATATAACAAATGCATTTTTTATGGCCTGTCAATAAAATACAAGTGTTCATAATTGAAACAACAAAACTAGAGGGAAAAAACATGATGACAATCAAAAGTAGCTTTAAGCTAACAGCCGAACGTTGAACATCATTGCTTCAGAAAATAATAATTTGTAAAACCAACATTTACAAAATAGGATGTCTAAGCTTCTTTTGATATGTCCTATAGTATGCTGATTAGGTGCATTTTCATTCATCTGATGAGGATTTGCATCTTCAGTGCAAAAATGAAAAAGGGAACCAGCCTCATGCTGAATAATTTATAAGTGATCCCTAAACATTCTTTGTAAGGCAATTGAGAACATAGGAAAATAGTAACCTAACCTTCTCTCGAGATGGTGGATCAGTGACAGGTTCATCGACAGGTTCTTGTCTAAGCAACATGTTGCCCCTGCTGGCATGGAAAAGTATACGTTCAAAGGTCATAGCCTTTTCCTTTGGCACAAGACCACTCACGGAACCAAGCTTCACTTGTTTTGATGGATCTGTCAACATTTCCTGAAATAAGAAAAAGAAAATGTCAAGAAAGGAAACATGAAGAAAAGCAGGAAAACAAGGAAAGAGATTGAAAATATTGCTTTCTAGAATTATGGTTCACACCTGCTGCAATAAAGGACTCTCCAGAGAAGAATCACCAGATTGATTTGCTGCCATTTCCCTCTGTTGCTCTGTTGCACTCCTTTCAGCTGAATAGAAAAATTCACCAGCCTGGAAGAAAATACAATCAGTGAAGAACAATATAATATATAACATTCTTTCTTCTTAATACATAGATACACAGCTCTCCTGTGTATTCTTGAAAAAAAATAACAATGTATAATGGTCCTTAAATTTGTTCTTTTAACTATAAAAGGCAGTTAGATACATAAGTACCGAGTGGTCCAAGAAACATATAGTTTACTTGAGCATATTGTAGTTGGTAGAAGAATTGACTCAAGAGTATGCTTGGCTTAACTATGTATATGTGCAAAGGAAAGGTAGAAACAGAACTTTCGGTGCTAGGTAACTTAGTTCAAGTCAGATTGAAACTATTGCTCATCTCAAACATGTGCAAGTACAATCATGCAGCGAGAAAGGAGTCATCAAGTTTCTCTCATTTTCCACCTTGGATGAGATAGTATCCAAAGCAGTGAAAAGTGCACAAGGTACAAGCCTAGGTGCCCAAGGCAGGCGCAGTGAGGTGAAAAAGCCTTGGACTGCCTCAGGGAACACAGAGTAAGGTGAAAAAAAACCTTGGACTGCACAAGGCACAGCCAACACAGGGAGGCACACCGCACGCTTTTAGCAGCAAAGCGCAAAGGCTCAGGAGCTTGCTTCACAGCATAAAGGAAGCTGACACAGAAAATAGGGTAAAAAAAATGAGAACAAGAAAAAATTTGACCATGGTTGCCGCTTGTTTCGGCTTCGGTTTCTTGCTTTCGGCTTCTAGTTCACTATTCCTTAAATTTCGTATTTTTCTAGTTTTTTGGTTTTTTTTAGAGGTTTTTTTGCCTTTTCTTTTTTCTATATTCGTTTGCATTGTCCATGATAGGGTAATCTTTTTTCACTTTTAAATTTTTTAAACATAATTACACCAAAAAAGTCACCAGCAGGTACAGTATAAAATAAGCCAGCTACAATACAAAAAGAACCATATGCCGGCTTATATAAGCCGAACTGAGCGGCCCCGATCCAAGGGCTCTCCTAACTTGCAGATCTAGGCTCCTAGGGTTATTCTCAAACCCATCAACCATAATCATTAACAAAAGAAAAGAAGAGGGAACTTTCTTCCAAGGTTTCATTAAATGTTGTAAGGGAAGTTCACTTCTTTTATTCAATTTAATTTTTTTATCTAAATAATGTGGAGATGTTTTTTTGTTAAGAGAAAACTGCATCAATGATACCTGTACTTTTATTCTTTGCAGATCCCCACCTAAGATTGGAGAAGGTGCTGAATTTAAAGTCAGGTACAACAAAACTGAAAGTAATGGTGGTAAAAATTGTCACATTTTAAAGTACATCTGGAAATTTGCAAAAACTTCAGAGTGGTATGAGCTACACAATTTTCTATTTCATTTATGGCCTAATATTTTTGAGCAAGCTTTTTTCTGTTTGGCGCCATGCTCCTCAGGGCAATTTTAGGACCTAACTCCCTTCACTTTTGACCACATGATGCTATCGTTAATGCATGAAAAAGAAAAAGAGAGCACCCAATGAAATTAAGTAATGGTACTTTAAGCTAGAATCATACCTTTTGTAGAACAACATTGTACTCCACCAGCTCATTGTTGATGAATAAGTCCCTGTACTGTGGTCTTTGTGGGGCTGTGGTAGTTTTGTTTTTGACTGCTTTAGGACAGCATCTGCTTTTAGGACAGCATCTGCTTTTAGGACAGCATCTGCTTTTGCTTTAGGACAGCATCTGCTTTTAGGACAGCATCTGCTTTTGCTTTAGGACAGCATCTGCTTTAGGACAGCATATTGACCGCTTTAGGACAGCATCTAGGATAGCATCTTAGCATATGCTTGGCTGGTTCTCAGCCTATAAATTTGTATCCCCAACCCCTCAGGTTGGCATGGCATTGTGTGAGCAATAAACAAGAAAACTTGTCCCATCTCCTAGTGTCATCCGCTCTGTTGAGAGTAAGGATCTTGCTATCACCAAGAGCAAGAGTCCAGCGACTAACAAGTGGTATCAGAGCCTTAGTATCCTGTAGCTTGAGCATCTCCTGCTCATCTCCTTCTCCGGCCTCGCAGCAGCCCCAGCCGGTAGCAGCAGCAGCTCCGGCTGTCCCCGCTCACTCCTCTCCGGAGACGGGCAGCAGCTCGCCAGAAGCAGCCCTCTCTCCACGCAACAGCCCCCCAGTAGCGCGTCATGTCCGCAGGGCAGTCTCAGCGCTCGGTCGCCTCGAGCATGCGGCGTCAGCAGACGGCCGAGCTCGTCGCGGCAGAGCAGCGCGAGCGAGCGGCGGCAGAGACCGCTGCGGCGGCGGAAAGGGCGTCAAGGCTGGCAGCGGCGGAGCTGGCAGCAGCCAGGGCGGAGGTGGAAGCAGCGGCGGCGGCAGATGCAGCGCGTGCGGCAGCAGCAGAGGTCAAGGCTCTGCGCGGCAGCAACAGCAGCTCCGGCTCTGTTGATGACAGCGCCGACGCGGACCCTCAGCTGCTGGAGAGGGAGGCAGCGCAAGGGCGAACGGCGCAAGGGCACGCCCACGAGCGCGGCGGCAGCCCAGACAGGCGCGGACGCGCCGGCGGCGCTCCTGAAGGAGGCGCACACGGCGGTGGCGCTCCTGGAGGAGGCACGCACGGCGGCGGCGTACGGGTCGACGGAGAGCGCGGCCCTCACAGGCAACGCGGCTCTCTCCCCGGTTCGGTACCGTGGTCACCACGAGTACCAGGCTGTCGTCAGGGACGTCGGCCCCGGCGGCGGGTGGCCTACCCTCACCAAGACCAACTACGTCGAGTGGGCTGCGGTGATGAGGGTGAAGCTCCAGGTGCGGCATATGTGGGATGCAGTCCGGTACGGCGACGTCGACTACGACCAGGATCGACGGGCGCTGGATGCTCTCATCGCTGCAGTCCCGCCCGAGATGCAGTTCTCGCTTACCAACAAGCGGACTGCCAAAGAGGCTTGGGACGCCATCGCTGCAGCACGCATCGGCAGCGACCGCG
The DNA here is from genome assembly GCA_017311315.1 of Dendrocalamus latiflorus. NCBI lineage: Eukaryota > Viridiplantae > Streptophyta > Magnoliopsida > Poales > Poaceae > Dendrocalamus > Dendrocalamus latiflorus. The sequence continues at coordinate 3,531,605 of CM029630.1, read as the reverse complement.
CCCGCAAGTCTACACTGCAGGCACTACGCACGGAGTGGGAGAACCTGGCCTTCAAGCCAGGTGAGGACGTTGATGACTTTGCTCTCCGTCTCAACACTCTGTTGCAGAAGTTGGTGCAGTTCGGTGACGATACCTACGGCGAAGAGAGAGCTGTGGAGAAGCTCTTCCGCTGCGTCCCCGAGAAGTACAAGCAGATGGCCCGCTCGATCGGGTCTCTGCTGGACATCTCCACGATGACCATCGAGGAGGCGCTGGGTCGCCTCAAGGTCGTCGACATCGATGAGCCACAGCGCCTCTCGGGACCCGTCACCATTGGCGGGAAGCTCCTCACTCGGGAGCAGTGGGCTGCCGGCCAAGGTGACAGGAAGAAGGGGGAGCCTTCTTCTGCGGCAGGCGGTCGCAAGCATGGCAAGCGCGGTAAGCCGCGCAAAGACGCCCAGGCAGGGGCACGAGGAGGCGCCCAGGGCGGCGATGCTGGCAAGCAAAAGCCGGCACGAGACGACTCTTGCCACAACTGCGGCAAGCTTGGTCATTGGGCCAAGGAGTGTCGACAGCCACGACGCGGCCAGGCCCACGTCGCGCAAGCGGAGGAGGAGGAGCAGCCGGTCCTGTTCATTGCTCATGCGAGCATCGAACTACCTCCAGCGGCACCGGCCGCAGTGGCTCTCCTCCACCTTGACGAGCCAAAAGCACACGCCCTCCTCGGCGACAGTTCCGGCAATGACAAGAGCGACGGGTGGTGCCTCGACACCGGCGCCACCCACCACATGACCGGGCGGCGGGAGTTCTTCTCCGAGCTCGACTCAGGCGTTCGAGGCACCGTCAAGTTCGGCGACGCCTCCGCCGTGGAGATCAAGGGCGTCGGCTCTGTCGTCTTCGTCGCCAAGACTGGCGAGCACCGGCTGCTCACCGGCGTCTACTACATCCCCGATCTGCGGAACTCCATCATCAGCTTGGGACAGCTGGATGAGAACGGCTCGCGTGTCGAGATCGAGCACGGGGTGCTGCGGATTTGGGATCTTCGACGCCGCCTCCTTGCCAAGGTAACCAGAGGCGCAAATCGACTCTACACTCTTCACGTGCAGGTGGCACAACCCCCCTGTCTCGCAGCTCGTCGGGACGACGAGGCGTGGCAGTGGCACGAGCGCTTTGGGCACCTTCACTTCGAGGCCCTGAAGCGGCTCAGTGCCACGGAAATGGTGTGAGGCCTGCCGTGCCTTGACCATGTGGAGCAGCTCTGCGACGTCTGCGTGTTGACGAAGCAGAGGCGACTCCCCTTTTCCCAGCAGGCGAGTTTCCGAGCCAAGGAGAGGCTCGAGCTCGTGCACGGGGACTTGTGTGGCCCGGTGACACCGGCCACACCGGGAGGACGACGCTACTTCCTGCTGCTCGTCGACGACCTCTCCCGCTACATGTGGGTGATGGTCCTCGACAGCAAGGGAGAGGCTGCGGACGCCATCAGGCGCACGCAGGCTGCTGCGAGGCGGAGTGCGGCCGCAAGCTGCGCGTGCTGCGCACAGACAACGGCGGCGAATTCACGGCGGCTGAATTCGCGTCGTACTGCGCTGATGAGGGCATTCAGCGCCACTACTCCGCGCCGTACAGCCCGCAGCAGAACGGCGTCGTCGAGCGGCGCAACCAGACGGTTGTGGGGATGGCTCGGGCCCTCCTCAAGCAGAGGGGGATGCCGGCTGTCTTCTGGGGAGAGGCGGTGGTGACAGCCGTCTACATCCTCAACCGCTTGCCTACCAAGGCACTCGACGGCAGGACGCCGTACGAGGCTTGGCATGGGCGCAAGCCGGCGGTCTCCCACTTGCGGGTCTTCGGCTCCCTCGCATTCGCCAAGGAGCTTGGCCACATCGGCAAGCTCGACGACAGGAGCACTCCGGGAGTGTTCATCGGCTACGCGGAGGGCTCGAAGGCCTACCGCATCCTTGACCCTGTCACACAGCGCGTCCGCATCTCGCGTGACGCTGTGTTCGACGAAGGGCGAGGCTGGACGTGGGACAAGGCGGTGGACGACGGTTCGACTTCGACTCTCAGGGACTTTGTTGTCGACTACGTCCACTTCGAGAGAGCCGGGGGAGCTAGCAGCTCGTCTTCACCGAGCTCGTCCACCTCGACACCTTGCTCGCCACCAGCTCCGGCGAGTGCTCCACCACCTTCGGCACCGGCTACGCCCCACTCTTCACCACCGGCTCACCACTCTCCTGCACCAGCGGCCACACCACCGGGATCGGCCCCAACAGTTTCGGTCCGTGACGAGCAGCGCATGGTGGAGTTCGCTACTCCGCTGTCCCACGACGAGGACCGCGTCGACGCCTACCACGACGACGAGCCTCTGCGCTATCGTACCATGGACAACATCCTCGGCGAGCTGCCCGTCTCTGGACTGGCGCAGCGCGACTGCGAGGCGGAGCTGCACTTGACGTGCGACGACGGCGAGCCCCGCTCCTTCGCTGAGGCGGAGGGAGACGCGGCGTGGCGTGTCGCGATGAAGCAGGAGATGGACGCCGTCGAGCGGAACCGGACGTGGGAGCTGGCGGATCTTCCTGCCGGTCACCGCGCGATCACCCTTAAGTGGGTGTTCAAGCTGAAGCGGGATGAAGCCGGCGCCATCGTCAAGCACAAGGCTCGCTTGGTGGCACGAGGCTTCGTGCAGCAGGAGGGGGTCGACTTCGATGACGCCTTCGCACCCGTCGCATGGATGGAGTCCGTGCGACTCCTCCTTGCGCTAGCTGCCCAGGAAGGCTGGCGTGTTCATCACATGGATGTCAAGTCGGCATTTCTTAACGGCGACTTAAAGGAGGAGGTCTACGTGCATCAGCCGCCGGGATTTGCGATCCCCGGCAAGGAGGGCAAGGTGCTCCGCCTGCGCAAGGCCCTCTATGGCTTGCGACAGGCACCGAGGGCGTGGACCGCCAAGTTGGACTCCACGCTGAAAGGGATGGGCTTCGAGCAAAGTCCGCACGAGGCGGCCATCTACCGGCGGGGCAGTGGAGAAAATGCCCTGTTGGTGGGTGTCTACGTCGACGACTTGGTGATCACCGGCACCAAGGATGCGGAGGTGGCGGCATTCAAGGAAGAGATGAAGGCCACCTTCCAGATGAGTGACCTGGGGCCCTCTCCTTCTACTTAGGGATCGAGGTGCACCAGGATGATTCCGGGATCACGCTTCGACAGACCGCCTACGCCAAGCGCGTCGTTGAGCTAGCTGGGCTCACCGACTGCAACCCAGCTCTCACTCCGATGGAGGAGAGGCTGAAGCTGAGCCGCGACAGCACGACGAAGGAGGTGGACGCTACGCAGTACCGGCGTCTTGTGGGGAGCCTTCGCTACCTCGCCCACACACGACCGGACTTGGCATTCTCCGTCAGCTACGTTAGTCGGTTCATGCAACGACCGACGACGGAGCATCAGCAGGCTGTGAAGAGGATCATCCGCTACGTTGCGGGGACTCTTGACCACGGCCTCCATTACCCGAGGTGTCCCGGCGCGGCACACTTCGTCGGGTACAGCGACAGCGACCACGCGGGCGACATCGACACCAGCAAGAGCACAAGCGGGATTCTCTTCTTCCTCGGCAAGTGTCTCGTTCACTGGCAGTCAGTCAAGCAGCAGGTGGTGGCCCTGTCCAGCTGTGAGGCCGAGTACATAGCGGCTTCCACCGCTTCGACTCAGGCACTCTGGCTCGCTCGACTGCTTGGTGATCTCCTCGGCAGGGACACTGAAGCAGTGGAGCTCAGGGTGGACAGCAAGTCCGCTCTAGCCCTGGCATAGAACCCCGTTTTTCATGAACGGAGCAAGCACATCCGGGTGAAGTACCATTTCATCCGAGGCTGCTTGGATGAAGGAAGCATCAAGGCAAGCTACATCAACACCACGGATCAGCTTGCGGATCTGCTCACCAAGCCTCTTGGAAGGATCAAGTTCCTTGAGCTCTGCTCCAAGATCAGGATGGTTCAACCCTCCCACAAGACGACGCACAAGACTTAGGGGGAGAATGATGAATAAGTCCCTGTACTGTGGTCTTTGTGGGGCTGTGGTAGTTTTTGTTTTTGACTGCTTTAGGACAGCATCTGCTTTTAGGACAGCATCTGCTTTTAGGACAGCATATTGACCGCTTTAGGACAGCATCTAGGATAGCATCTTAGCATATGCTTGGCTGGTTCTCAGCCTATAAATTTGTATCCCCAACCCCTCAGGTTGGCATGGCATTGTGTGAGCAATAAACAAGAAAACTTGCCCCATCTCCTAGTGTCATCCTCTCTATGAGAGTAAGGATCTTGCTATCACCAAGAGCAAGAGTCCAGCGACTAACAATTGTAAGTCCTCTGCAACTTTTCATTATTTGCATTAACTTCAATCAGCTCAGCTTCTAATTCTCCAAGTTTTACCTGTTAGTTGACAGTATTAAACAAAATTCTACATTTACAATTTGTACATGACAACCGATAAGGGCATCATTTATTCAACTAAATACCTCTAGGCCATCAATTTCCAAAGGAGTTCCTGAAAATTGTATGGGAGACGTCGATATGGCAGCTTTGAACATTTGTCCCTTGAAAAACTGCAACTTGCGAGCCATTTCACCACTCCTCTTATCTGCACAAGGTGTAAACATAAGCAGAGCAATAAGACAATAAATATTTGCAGATCGTCATGCACTAGTAAATATGATTATGATTTGTGGCACAGTATTAAGTAAAAGAGTTGGTGCTCTCCCAAGAGACTAATCTAAACAACGCCGAGAAGCAGAGGGGGCACTAAATAAATAGTGTCGGTTGTGTAGCCTTTTGCATTATAGAAATACCTAGATTAAGGAAGCAATGAACTTGGAAACTTATGAAATGTGTTTACAAGGGCTATTACATAAGCCAACAATCATAAGTTAAGGGAGTGGAAGCAAAAGGCACTGTTCACTGTTTTCTTCAACAAGAGTTATGACGGGGTCCACAAAATCAACACCCAAAGAAAAAACCTACAAGGACAACATGACTTAATTAAAAGCCTAAAAGGTGTAAACCTCTTCCAAGACTGCCGACTCCAAAATATTTTCCATACCCCCAAAAATCATACTTCATAGAGAGAGCCTAGCTCTAAATAAAATAACTGGTCTATATTTCCCACAGGATTTTCAGGGTGGTTTGCAAAGCGAAAAAGATTGGTCATGGGGGCAATTGCGGAATTCAGGGTGGTGTGATGTTATGTTCATGGATGTGTGGTGAAGTTGCTTCTACAGAACAAAGTTTTCTTCTCCCTGCTGTTGTGCTTTGCAGTTTTTGGTGGTTGTGTTGGTTAACAGGTTAGATTTCAGGGGCTGAATTGGTAAATGCTACATGGCGTTTGTTTCAGTTGAATAGGTTTAATTTTTTTAGGTGGTGAATTGTTCAATGCTACACAAATGTTTGTTCTTGTGAGTCCAAAGTATTAGCGGTACACGTATAAGGGCGAGTTACGGTAACTAGGATGTGTTTTGCTTCTACACTAAAATGATGTAACATCACTAAAATGTTTTGGGTGATTGTTGCAAAATACTGCATGCCTGTATTGAATATATGGAGGAATTGGTGTGTTAAGAGAACTAAAATTGTCTTGATATAATGAAGATTATAGAGGGTAAAATTAAACTGCATAGTTGGATTATAGTGATGACTAAATATTTGTTTGCGCCAATGATGACCAGGAGGGGAGCTGAAATAAAAAACAGGCTTATATCCAATCCACATTCTATTTTTGGTATTCTTTTGTTTCCCCCTGTGTCTGCAATTTCAATGTGAATCAAAATTTTGTTAATAAAATGAGTGTTCTTGTGAATCGTAATGCAGGTTATCCAAGGAGATGTCCTTAAATGTGATCTCTCGTACTTTGATATCTGTGTGGCAAACATTCCACACCAAATTTCATCCCCCCTTAGATTCAAGCTTCTGTCACATCGTCCGATCTTTAAGTGTGGTGTGATCATGTTTCAACGTGAATTTGCCATGAGACTTGTAGCACAGCCTGGAGACAGTCTCTACTGCCTCTCAGTGAACGTGCAACTCTTATCACATGTGTCACATCTCCTGAAGGTTGGACGGAATAACTTCAGGCCTCTAGCCAAGGTTGATTCATCAGTTGTGCGTATTGAGCCCTGGAAGCCCCACCCTCCTGTTAGCTTCAAGGAGTGGGATGGACTTGTGAGGCTTGGTTTCAATCGAAAGAACAAGACCTTGGGCTCCATCTTCGAGCAGAAGCATGTTCTTGAATTGCTAGAGAAGAACTACAAGACGATGCGGTCTCTTCAACTTGCTCAAGATTTAGAAATGGGTGGGGAAAAGATGCCACAAGATGATGTCGCATTGCTGGATAATATGGTTGAAGACCTGGGCATGGAGACTACTGATGAGAGAGAAGATGATGAAATGGAAATGGATGATGCAGACATGGTAGGAGATCAGGGGCGGACCCACAGGGTATGCCGGGTGGGCCACGGCATACCCTGGGGCCTAGCCACAGTACCGGCGCCAGTATCCACCAGGAACTGAACCCTGCTAATGTATGCGCCATTGGTCATCTCCCCAGCTCCATGTCTCCGTGTTCGATGCTCCGTTTAATCCATGCATGGCCTTGTCTAAGACACCTCTTAGCTAGCCACAAGTCTGATTAGGAGTAGCTTTCAGTTTTGATTCATGTGATTTTGGCTGCAAAGGGGAGGGAATGGCGAAAAGATTGACAGGGCTGGGGAATTTGCATGGCATAAGAGGCCGCAAAGCTACTAATCGTTGCTAATGGGAAAAAAATGTTAACGAGTCCTTGTCATCTTCCCTACCTGTCTACCTCACTCTAATCTACCTGGGGAATTCTCTGTATCCACCAATCGTTGTCTGGGTGCTACAACGTTTCTACTTGTAGAACTACTGAACTAGTACATGGTTATTAGATACGGCAATGCTGGTTAGTCGGTTACGTTTCTTGATGCTGCCATGAGTGATCATTATGAGCTCTACTGTGGGAAGCGGTAACCGTATTGTCAAAGATGATTGTGGCAGATGTTATGATGTTTGGAGCAAACTCTTACCGTTCTATGATCAAGTGAACTGATTGTCCTTAACGGTTACTCATCGTAGGCAAATCCAGAGCCGTAGGCAGATCACTTTGCACATCAGCTCAGTGGCAGATATACTGTAAAATTAGTTGGTGTATCTCTGCAATTCAACGAGCGAAAGATTTTGGCTTCGTTTCGCAACGATACCTTGCAGAGAATGATGGAGCCCAGAGATAATGTTAAGTTAGGAAATGTTTATACCAAACTGGGCCATGCCGCCTTTTTCCTCTAAATCGTTGTCAATGGTGATTTTTTAGATGGAGCTAGATAAAGCGCTAACGACAGCAATTAAGCAGCACGCTTTCTTTGAAGTGGATGAAGATGATATAATTGAAACTTTCATATCCTTTAGAAAGTGTAGGCCAAAAAAGTTAGACAAGTAGTATTGTAAGTCTCTTTTATGTATATTTGAGACTATTAGTATGGTGTTTGAACTATTTATATTGTAATTTGTGCAAGTTTTTAACTTAATCTTTAAATTTAAGACTTATCATATTATTTAGTGCCTGTATACGAATTACGGTGCAAACTTTACAATTATTTACCAAATTGGCAAATGGTTTTACTGAATTACATATGAAAATTTTGGTGCGGCATACCCTTTGGTAAAATCCTGGATCTGCCACTGTAGGAGATGGCTGTGCAAGTTTTAAAGAAAAGATTATGGGAATATTGCAGCAGGGTGATTTTGCAGAGAAGAGAGCTTCCAAACTGAGCCAAGTTGATTTGTTGTACTTGCTGTCGCTCTTCAACAAAGCTGGTATACATTTTTCGTGAGGGACTACATAATTTGCTAGCTCCATAAAGCAAGCCAAATTACAGAACGGAAAGGATAAGGAGCAAAATGGCACCAACCTCCGAACGCCCACTTGTGGGAGGTCACGTTGGTGTGGAGGAACTTGGGGTGCATGCGCGCACGGTCGAAGTCCCCAGTCTCCAGAGCATATGTGACCACAAACAACAGCATCAGCAATGCAATTCGCGTCGGTGTCTTGCGAAACGGGAGCAAAACTAGAGGGCGAAAAACGCTCGTGGAGACGAACCTTGGAACTCGCGGATGGGGGCGGAGGGGGCCTCGTACGCTCCGGCCTTACAAAAGCTGCGACAATCGAGGGCTCTACCAACGCCGCCTGTGCCGCCGGTCATCGCCACCGGCATTGGAGGGGTAAGGTGGTTAGGGTAAGGGTTAGGGTGAGTTCGCAGGAGAGGTTTTTCCGACGAGTTCACCAACAGTTGTTGCTCTATGCCTTAACTAGCCTCATACGCGCTGCGGCACGCGCGCCAGCCACCGTGTGTACCGAAGTAAAAGAGACGATAATTCGTGAGGAGTTTTTTAAAAAAAATCGAGGGTACATGTGTATTTCCAAAAAAGTCAAAGATCTTTTTCGTAAAAAAGCGAGGACCTGTACGTAACTAAATGAGGACCTGTACGTAATTTAGAAAATCGCGGGGCGCTATCCTGCAAAGTATAAAAAATTTCGGTGAAGTGGAGGGGTGTTTTCAAAAAAAAACGGGGCTTAAAAAACTGACAGAGACCTTTTTGCGAGGAAAAAGGACTTTTACATAATTTTCGAAAAATACAGGGAAATTACCTCCCCGGCCGTACGAAGATTCCCCCACCACGCGCCGGCCGGAGCGCGCGGGCGGGGTGACGTGGGCGCGCCTCCGCGCGGCGTTTCCCCGGGAAATATAAGCTGGTGATACCTACACACACGATTTTTTCCTCCTTCGGACAACCCGAGAAAAAAACAGAATAGACAAAAAGAAAGAGTATGCCCAATAGACTCCTTTTATTTTATATAGTTATAGGCCGAGTACACAATGTTAGACAAAACAAAAATTGCCATAATTTTATGAAAAGATCCTACGCTTTATACTATGATGAATAACACAAGATTAAAGTACCTAAGCACTCAAGTTTCACATTGAAGTCCCTTAGTAAACAATGTGTTACTATTGAATCCTTGAATCAATGAGCATACTTGACTTTTTATGGCGAGACTCCGGATCTCGTGGTGGAGACATGATTGCCGACGTTCCCGGCAACAGGAAATAGCTTGTCAATGATCGTTATCTACCCTACTCTATAATACACCAAAATTTTCTTTACTAAATTCACCCCCTCAACCACTCTCACAGTCATGTCTAATCTAAGTCCACCCAAATTTGTGTACCAAAGTAATCCAACTTCATACGAATGAATGGCCTGGATCTCCCCTCAAACCTTCTTCTCTTACTCATTGAAGATCCTAAGGCCAAAATTATTTGGATCATGCACATCATTTAACCTAGAAACCGCTCCGTTCTCCCCTATGCCCCCGCTCGACCTGCGCTACCCCCTCCCTCCGCCTCCCCGCGCCTCCCCCGCGCTCCCTCCGCCTCCCCCCTCCTCCCCCGCGCCTCCCCTCCCTCCGCCTCCCCCCATCCTCCCCCGCGCCTCCTCTCCGCCGCCCGCCGCCGCCTCCTTCCCTCCCCACCCCGCATCGCCTTCTCCCTATCCCGCACCGCCTCCTCTTCCGCCCCCACGCGCCGGCGCCTCCTCCTTCCCTCCCCACCCGCCGCCGCCGCCTCCTTCCCTCCCCACCTTGCATCTCCTTCTCCCCATCCCGCACCGCCTCCTCTTCCGCCCCCCACGCGCCGCCGCCTCGCCCTCCCCCATGCGGTCGTCGCCTCCTCAGATGTCGGATCTGGGCCTTCCTCACCTCCAGTCGATGAGGACAGATGTCGGATCTGGCGGCCTTCGCCTCCTCCTCCTCCTTGTCGCCTCCCCAGCCGACTCCTCCACGCCGCACTCCAACAGTGGCCTAGCTGAATCTGGTAATGTTGTGGAATCCCCTCCAAAATATGACTTGCAGCTTTTCATTTCATTTGTGTGAGAAATTGAGACTCCGTGACATGAATGCTTTGGGCTGAAGTTACCTATCTGTGTCCAACTTTTCCTCTTCTAACCTGTAATATAAGTTTTCTGCGAGCTACCATGTCTAGATCTTTAAGGCTACTTTCCAAACAGGGTTGTGTTTACACTTCACTTAGCACGCTGTTTAGATAAATGTGGTGGTTGTTGTCTACAAATGTAAGGTTTTACTTTTTTTGGTTCCTATATTGTATATATGAAATTACTTGCTGTGATGTGCCTATCTGTAGATAATTCACATTATTCTGTTACTGGTTTAAACAGGGGAGTGGATTAGTAACTTATGCCCTGAAGCTACATGTTTGTCTGGATCAATTGAGAAATTCTTTAGTCTGTGTTGCAAGATTTAACAAAGCATTCTGAGTTAGAATTCTTACTTTGATATTAATATATTGAGGTTCAGAATGCCAAAAATAAAGAACTTGTGCAACACGTGTAAAGTATCATTCTCTGTGGATGGACCCATATTTGAAGAAGCACTTGAGCGAGTCCGTGAACTATTAGGTGAGCCAATGTTAACATCCCTTGAAGGATTTGTTCCAGTGTGAAATAAAGTGGTAAAAAGGAATATAGATCCCAGGTAAACAAATGCACTGCCTTAATGTTCTTACTTTTTTCAGATGATATAAGTCCTTCTGATGTTGGTCTGGAGCAAGAAGCATATATTGCCCATAACTGGAATAATTCAATTCATGTTACAAATGGGAGAAGAGGGCGTAATGGGACCAACCAGCATATGCCTCCAATCAAATATCTGCACATTCATGAATGTGAAAGCTTCTCTGTAAGCTCATTGTTTCATCATTTAATACCCATGACATTTCTGCAAATTAATCAAATACACCAATAGTTTTTTGTTGGTTACTCAGCAACCTGGATGAGCGTTTCTATGTTTGAAATTCATGCAGATGGGGATATTTTGTATGCCACCATCATCTATTATTCCTCTTCATAATCATCCAGGCATGCCGCTGTGTAAGGGTGGAGCAGGGGTTCGGGGGTTTTCTCGGTCTGCGTGAGAAGATCTTCTTCTTAAGCATAATGCCCGGGGGGTTTCTCCCCCCCCCCCCCCCGCCGCAGGTCGAGTTTTTATAATCATCCAGGCATGACTATGCTGAGCAAACTTCTGTATGGCAAACTGCATGTGGAGTCATATGACTGGGTCGATGTAAATGATCAAAGCGATCAATTGGAGGGTTAGTTCTGACATTTGAATACAATATTATTTATGTTATCAAAGAATTATCCATAATGATGCCAATTTCAGATCTCTGTTGTTGTAGTGATCCTCTCAACTATTTCTTATGTGCCATCTTGGTATTTTTAGAAAAGTATAAGTGTGTAGAACTGTAGATCTATGGGTTTACACGGTTATATAAAAAAATAGATAAGGAAAATTAAACACAAATTTTACTTTGCTTTGTCCATCAGGCCCAATAGCTGGTTCTTACTTCACTATGAATTGTTCATGCCTATGTAAATTATATTATTTCTCTTTCCTTGCCGGACTAAAATTCCTTTACCCCCCTACCTGCTAAATATTGCTTTGCTGTTTCGTGCAGCCCCATTCCACCTTTTCCTCTTCATGCATGTGCTTGCAAACCTTTTATCAACTAAAAAGCTTGGTGTGTATTTTAAGCTATACTCAAGACTGCTTTCCTTGTTGCAGTAGCAGTTGGAGAAAACCATTGCATGCACCTACTTAACGTGATTGTCCCACCTGCCAGTTGATCAATGGAGGGATTCTGTGCATAATTTGTTTGCCTACATGTAGGGGGATGCACAAGAAAACAATATTTTTTTGGTCTCTTAATGTCTTTCACATTGCCCATTTTTTGCCTTTATTTTGGATTTTGTTATCTGTTCATATTGAAGATCCATTCTTTAAAGTAATGACATGCCGACTGGTTATGCATGGGAGCTCATATGTCTATGTGATTCACGACTTACGTGTGATTCATTCCGCACTTATATTCATTCTATTGTGCAAACATTCTTATAAAGGTTTTCTTTTTTCTGGAACTTACATTAGGAAAGAACTCCGTTAGCTGGCTCATCAGCTGGTGCCATAATCTGTGCAGTGATTGCGTCTGGAAACACAATGCAAGATGCTCTCCAGGTGACCAAGGTTCTAGCTGAGACTCCGCTGACACTGCAGATATATGAGTTTAACAGTAAGGTGTGCTTCTGGTGCTCCCTTTTCCCCGACTTAATCTTGTTGTTCATACAATGCTTGGAAATTCCTGGTCTAATGTTTGTGTTCGTATCGGTGCGTGTGCTTTGCAGGTGATGCAGGATGAGCTGTAGAGGCTGGGATTCAAGGTCAATCACCATGAGGACAACATCAGGTTCCTCAAGTCCGAGATCAATGCCATCGAGGAGTTGAGCGTCGACATGGGAATTAAGATGTTAATGCCTTGTGCCACCTCGGCTATTTGGATTCTTGGCCATGCTGTTCTTGCCTGAAAATGCTGTATATTGATACCGTATGCTGACCATGGAACATATAGCATTATTAATTAATTATGTGGTGGTCTATAAGTCAAAGCTTTAAGTTGTCCAGTTCTTGGTAGTTAAGGTCTGTTATTTATGGAACTTGATTTGCCAACATTTGTACAGAGTTCCGTTTTAAATCGTGGTGTCCATATCTAGCTGTTGAAACTAGAAATCATCTAAACTCTAAAGAGAAACTCGCAATATTTGAGGTTGAATCAACATCCTTGTGAGTGGATGGTGTACCAAAAAACTAACTGAGATAGAAATCATCTAAACTCTAAAGAGAAACTCGTAATATTTGATGTTGAATCAACATCCTTGCGAGTGGATGGTGTACCAAAAAGCTAACTGAGATGCTATGCAATTACGTGTATAAGTAAATCAATATTAGGTCTCTTTGACTACAGTAAATCGTAAGTTTGAATAGCACTTATGCAGTAGCCATAGGGTTAGCCAACTGATGCCAAATTCATCTTGGAAATCAGAATATGTTTGCATGAGCCTTGGTGTCCAGTTCTCTTTTTGTTTGCTGTTGTTAGCACCACGATCGGCTCACTGCATTGGATGCTTGACATGTTTCAAAAAAAGCATTGGATGGCTGTGGCACATTAGAATTATAATATGCAAGAAATATGTGTGTCACTTTGATAAAAGAAGTCAAACTTGCCCTATACTTTCATTACTTATTGCCCCTATTTATATGCTGAACCCTGGAACTTTTCTCAGTTAAACTTGGGAATTATTATTCATCGGTGGCTGCAATTGCAAATAATGATACATCTGCTGAAGAAGCTGAGCAACGTACTATTCAAAGCATACTCAATCAGGACAAGACAACAGCAGGGATTAGGTTACTCTCGGAATACTTGGGAATGGACAATATGCTTGGTCTTGTTTGCAAGACTTATGATGGTGCTAAGGGTCTTGAAACATATGACAATTGATAAGACCAGTGGCATTCATGGACTGGGTCTCTCAATTGGAAAATTTCTGGATGGGAGGTTCAGTGTCTTTTGTCTTGAAAACATGAGGTGCCTTTTTAATTATTTAATGCCCTTATTCTCTTTTGAACTCAACTGGATGAGCACTTAACATTATACATTATTACACTTTGCAGGCCATTTTCTGTTGCATAAACCAAGGTTGCCTAGCGGGGAGTCTCTTCCTGGTTTTCTGGGCTTTGCAGTAAATATGATACATTTGGATCGGGAATACTTGAGTTGTCTCACAGCCAATGGCCATGGTCTTATGGAGACTTTGTTTTACAGTTTGTTTTCTCACTTGCAAGTTTATAAGACCAGAGCTGACTTGCGACGTGCTATTCCTTTGATAAATGATGGTGTGATTTCTCTGGATGGTGGTATATTGAAGCCTAATGGCTCATTCTGCCTTGGTGACAGGTACACAAATATGCAATTTATCCTTTTACATCACTTCATAATGTTGATGGATCATACAGTGTTTGAGTTTTGCAGATTGTCCTGATTACTGTGTGTCCTTTCATTAGTGTAGACTTTCACTGTTTAGAGTAAAATCTTAATCTTAACTATTATAAAAGAACGAGTTGGTGGTTGTACGTTCATTCTCTTTCTACCGTTGCACCACTAATGAGACTTATGTTGCATGTTGAATTAGGTTCTGCAACTCTGGTGCACAAATTTGAGCATGTCTTTACCTACATCATGATTGCTCTTGTTTTCTCATTGTTGACTCTCCAATTACAGGATTCAATGTTGAAACCGTGGAGTACAAGAATATCAGCTTCACTGTCTAGGATGTTGGGGGTCAGGACAAGGTACCAATGCACATGTTCTGCAACTTTCGTATTGCATGTTATGCACCTTGTAGCCAATTTTATTTTATAACACTGTCTGTTGTATGCGCTGCTGCTGGTTTCCAGCAGTGGATTGTTTTATATTGTTTCACATCTTTTTTTCTTATTTGTTGTGGAAAATATAGGCTACTTCCTGTGTTCTGTCTTTAAATTTGCTAGACATCTTTCATTAAAACTGTATCTTATTTACCCCCGTCTGTGAAAACAGATCAGACCTCTGTGGAGGCATTATTTCCAGAACACGCAGGGTCTCATCTTTGTTGTGGACAGCAACGATAGGGACCGTGTTGTTGAAGCCAAGGATGAGCTCCAGAGGATGCTAAACGAGGTAAATTCTTGAGCTCAGTGACCTACATCATTCCAATCAACATAATTAGAAATTTATTGACGAATCACTAAATCACTGCTTTGACTTTATGGGAAGGTCGGTGCTGATGGTCTCATTGGAAACATTTATGAGGCTTTCTTGTAGTTTAATGAAAGTCTTATACTACTGTTTATTCCCTGTGTATTTTAATTGTTTACAATAGTTGCTGGTTTACACACATGGCACTGATTGCAGGATGAGTTACGAGATGCTGTGTTGCTTGTGTTCGCTAACAAGCAAGATCTTCCAAATGCTATGAATGCTGCTAAGATTACTGATAAACTTGGACTGCACTCCCTTCGCCAGCGACACTGGTAGCTATTCATGGATTTGTAGTTCTTGCTTGTCCTTTCAGTATTTTAAGATGTCATTAGAATAATTTGGCCCTGTCGACCTAATTGGCTCCTTTTCCCCCAATCTATTATATTGAAATGTGGTCATAGTTCATTTTATTTAAACAAGAAATGTATTTCTGCATAGAGGTGCATCACATCAACTGACTGTCATCATATTTTAGTATGGAATATATAACCTGTAGCTTGTAGGCTATAGATAGCATAGAGGCGCGTGTTCTAAATTCTGTACTTAGATCAGATCAAACCTGGAATTGAGTCCAGCTAAAACAATTTTGATAAAACAGTTGAGGTATAGGTGCATATCAATTATCAAACATAGGAACTTGGAATCCTTGGACCTGAAGTGGTCTCTAGAAATAAGAAAAAAAACTGGACAACAAGGACATTGGAATCCTTGGATCTGAAGTTTGCCAATTATATTAAACTCCCAGCCTCCAACATGTCTATGTGGTTGGCGTTATTGTTGCTGCAACATAAATTGGGATTCCCTTATATTTATGTATGACTCTTTTTTGAGATTCTGTTGCAACGCACAGGCACAATACTAGTATGTATAGAACTTGCACTTGATAATGGTGTTGTTCGTCAGAGAAAAATCGTAGGAAATTTATATACTCAGTATAGGTGTCGCCATGGTACGGAAAAATATTCAGTTCTTCCCACTTTAGACTGTTTCCGTACTTCCTTACTTAAATATAGTGCAGATGGTCATAAAAAATTCCAAAAAACTTGGTAGCATTGACACAAAAATCTATCTATCATACCAAAAAAAATCTAAATTTGATCTACACATGGAGAAGTAAAAAAGACAAATTCTACTGAAAAGAAAATCAGGAAATACAAAGGGAAAAGATAAAGATAAAGCTATTGTTCACTATTTTTTGTTTATCATAATGTAAGTAATGTTTTCAGTTTTTTTTGCAGAATGCTTGCTTATATTATGACCTATCTCATCAAAAAAAATTAGATTTTTTATGACAATTTGCACCGTATTTTGAAGAGGAAAGCATGAAGGCACGCTAAAGGTGGAAAGCAACTTGAAGTACTTCGGAAAATCAGTGAATACCCTACCCACTCAACGCCAATGAAACTATGTTAATTTACCTCTGATTATTATGCAGCCCATCCTCCCCTTTCCTGAATGCATTCAATCTTGTATATATATGACATTTCATTTCTTCTTGGTGGAGTGACCCAACTCAACTCGTGTATATCTCACTTCTTAATCAAATCTCACATTTTTACTCGCTCTGCCCTATCGAAATTACCCATCAAATGAGGAATTGAGCTTAGCTTAGTTAGTGGAAGGTGAGGAGGTATACCGACTTCGAGTCCTCTTCGGCTCACATTTGAATCATCACATTCTTCTTATTTGAAAAGATATATAGTTTCTCCTATATATTCTCTCTCTCTCTCCTATTCATGACATCTAACCCCATCATTGCTATTGTATTTTGCCAAGTATCAAATAAGCCATAAATTTTGCACAGAAACCCTTCCTTGCCCCTCCCATAGATGACCACACCCGTGCCGAATGGCAGCAATAAATGATGCCACACAAGTCATCAGTTCATGCAAAACAAAAGGGGATGAAACGAAGCATCACAAGTGTCTCTATTTCATTCATGTAGCTTAGGCCATTCTCGTGGAGAGTTTCATGGCGTTGTTTCCAAGACTGCCACATCATGTAAAATGAAATGAAACATCTATCCTCAATGCATAGTTTCATTCTATTGTTTCATATACATTTAATTTCATGACTCATATAGATTTTCATCTAGATGAAACTCACTTCTTCTCTCTCTTCTTAAAAATGTTGCCATATCATCAAAAATACCTATGTAACAGCCTATTAAATGCAGATGAAACTCCCACTGAGACTAGCCTTAGGCCATTCTCAGTGGAGAGTTTCATGGCGTTGTTTCCAAGACTACCACATCATGTAAAATGAAATGAAACATGGATGAAACATGCATCTTTAATGCATAGTTTCATTCTATTGTTTCATAGACATTTAATTTCATGACTCATATAGAGTTGGTAATCGTGCCAAGAGAGTTTCATCTAGATGAAACTCACTTCTTCTCTCTCTTCTTAAAAATATTGTCATATCATCAAAAATGCCTATGTAACAGCCTATTAAATACAGATGAAACTCCCACTGAGACTGGCCTTATACAGCAAAAGGCAACAGGAATAAAAATTGTTTCGGAACAAGTGTCCATATTCACATCATTCCCGACTCCCACCTGTCCTACTAACATGCTACAACACACTTAAATTACCAAGTGACTAGTGCCATAGCTTATGCACATATATTACCATACAACCTGGAGTACTACCAACAGAGTACTCCTTTTCATCTTTTCTTAATAAAGTTTATCCCAAATCTTGAATTGAACCATCATCAAAAAATATTTTAGCTCTTGCATGCAATTGTTTTAAACCAATTATGGCCATCAATGTTTGAATAGTAAAATGCATAAAACTTGGTTTGGTTGTCATCAAGTCATGGCATTCTAGTCAATGGATACAACGAAAAAACCAATAATGTAGATCCATGTTTGCTTAAGAGTAAAGTTCTACAAACTTGGTTGTCGTTGGTTGGTGCCATAATATATATTTTACCTACCGAATCAAATTAAAGTGTGTTTAGAGGCATCTCTCTATCTCCCTCCCAATTTACTTACAAGCGCTTCAAATTCTGGACTCATAATATGAATCTCATTGTTGCTGCATTTAATGTGGATCTCGTTGTTTATCATATAATTGGTTGTAGTTTAAGAGTAGATGTGTCCAATGTAACTATAAACAAGACATGTCGGTGAGCCCATAAGGGAATTTCCAATGCAGACATCGATTTGCTATGTCTAATGCCCTCCACATTACTTAGAAGCAATAGTATATATAACTCCCCTAATGCATAGTATCTATTATTGAGCTCAATTAATAAATTTATACATTCCCCCACCTTTATCTCTCCCCCTCTCTCTTCCCTAATTCATGTTAAATTTACACAACCCTTTTTCTCAATGTGTGTTTTAGCTATGTCTTCTTTATTGGTTTGCGTGCTCAAATAATGTCTCATTCAAGACACTAATTTCCTCTCTTCTTTAACTCTTTGCCACATCGTCTTTCTGTAGGATCAATGATAACTGATTAGAATGGGGGTAAATAAGATGTTTAAAAATTTTCTTGCCTTCTAATAACAATTATCTCAATTTTATTGTGGCAAGGTTTTAAAGCAATTGAAACCTACATAAGTCTAGTGTGTCTAAAACACTACATGTATGAGTCTTTAACAAGAAGCTTTAGCACAAGTAAATATCACAAATACAATATACTAGAAATACAAGAGCTGAAAAAGAGACAAAGAGATACCCAATGTACACACGATGTTTATACCGTAGTGATCGGAAATGTGCCAGTTTCCACTAGACCACGTTGAGGAAAGCCCAAACGACGTAGACCAGCTCCACGAATTAAGCCTTAGCTCCTCAATCCACTAATGGTTGTCCTTCCTTCACTCCGAAGATGGTGGAAGCCAAACCACTCATAAATCGGTGTCAGACTTCTTCACAACCTTCTTGTAGAAGTCACCGCACAAACTCTCGTCAAGTCATCCAAGTGCCGGCAAGCACCAAGAGTAAAAGATCACAACTTTGCTTGATGTCAGACCCAGATTTTACAATCCAGAATCTTCTGTGATTCCACCGCACTATTCCCTGGATCAGTAGATAGTGCTCACAGATTACAGTTCTGAATATCAAAGTACCTATCATGCGGAAGCGTAAATTTAATAGTAAATTTACTCATGGACCGATTAGGCCGAAATCATTAAACTGTAGCAGTGGAAGAACGAAGCACGCAAGTGGGACCTTCAGGACATGCCCACAGGCAGCCAACTGGAGGTGCGCGACCTAGCCCTTGACATCCTCATCATCTTTGCCACCATGACCAATAGTGTTGCTGAAGTGTAGTGATCTGATTCCTGCTTCTGAATTTGTTATGAGAGCGAGTGTGAGCACACTAACCACCGTGCTCCGTGAGCCAATACACAGGATGCAGATAAATAGTATGCATGGCTTATCAAAGGAGAGGCTCGGGTTATTTTATTTGCCAAAAATTGCTTTTAGCAGCATTATTATTATTAAATCATAGTGTTAGTAATTCTACCTAAACTCCACACGGCGATTGCCATAATTGACTTAAACCACCAAAGACACATTTTCCTTACTGATTGCTGTCTAAGACTCCAAACAGTGAGTGTCTTCATTACTTAATCCACCAATATCTTTTGTATTCCAAATTCCTAACAATCCAATCCTTTTTGTTATTGATCCACAACCATAGTTTGTTCTTTCAATAATCAACCTTATTTTCCCATTATCTATCCCTAACTAACTCATTAGTATACCTCCACAAAAAATATCATTGATCAAGTCTACGATTCACTAGTATTCATCCACCAAAAATATCATTAATCAAGTTTACGATTCACTAGTATTCATCCACTAAGAATATCATTGATCAAGTTTATACTCCAAAAATTGTTATCATACCTCCAAATTCCCAAAAATTCAATTCGTCCATCCAGTAATTGATTAAAACCTATTAATCCCATTATCGCCAACAACTCCCAAGAATTAATCCAGCAATTACCTTTGCACTCCCTAAATCTCCAAAAATTATTTAAATCATCTATCTAGTCTATATAGTCATTTAGGCTCCACCGATTTATTTCTCCTAGAATCCACACTATCGTTTCCTATTTATTATTGACATGAATCCACCAATATCTTTATGTGTTTACTACAAACATCCATTTATTTTACTCACGACTCTATTTATTCCTACCATATTTTATTTTGTAAGAATAGATGTGTCATTATTTGCAATACAATACATAAAAATTTCCTGAGACCTAGCGGTTTTGAACAAAAACATAATGTGTAAGAAAATGCAATAATAATAGCGATCCAGATTCCATCCACCGTTACATGGCATTCACACCATATGCTAACATTTCAGCGTTATAACCGCTTACATTACCACTGAGACGACACCCAGGACAACTCAAATCAGGGCTTTCCGCTGCCCTCCACTTTCCCATTTCCATCCATAAAGCATTTTGAAATAGAACTATATCTAGTTAAGTTCTCATGTCCGCCCTTGACCGTGGGCACGGTTATTCGAATAGTTTTGACTCTGCAGAGTTTGTACACTTTCACCACAAGAGACAATCAACTCGTTGCCCCACACGGTTCTTTAGTCATGTGGTTGAGCAGACCATCATAGTGACTTTTCAAAGTATCTAGTCCCTTTTGTCATCTCACCTTATGGGCTACTCCCACTTACGGTGGGTCCCATCTATGCACAAGATGTTCCCCACGGTTACTAGCGTTATTCGGGCTCCACTCCCCTCAGCGCTAGTACGACTGGGAAACTTCACCCTTCACTCGGTGTCCCTTTAGGCCTTCTCTTGCCCTTGCGTATCCACTTCCATCCACTACCAGTGAGATGAGTACGGGGGTTTCGATAAATTTACTTAGCCCAGTTGTACTTTACAGACTTGTGGTTGTACTATTTTACACAGGAGGTCATGACAACATTCAGTCCTTAATGGTATCTGGGCGGTCTACCACTAACCCACTTTGTGCATCCACTGCACCACACTCACACCCTCGAACCATCCGCCCAGATATATAAGCAAGTTGGGGTTTTTGGGAACATAAAGTAATCATACCAACATATACCAGTCATTACCACCATGACTTCCCAAACAGTTTCTCATGATTGAAATTGATAATGATGCTCGGGGCATTTCAGCGCCCCGTATATCTATGCAGTGCTAAGCATAGCGTATAATTACGAACTTACTTTTGAAAAGTTACCATTATAATTTTGCTAGGGCGACAAGGTTCACATATTCAAGTATTCCAAAGGAGGTGTAATATTATTCAAGGCAAACAATGGGCATATAACTAGAATCTTAAATTAAACATGTATTTGCATATAAAATATCAGCATGCAATTTGATAATTTAAACCAAAGTAATTTGCAGAAAATGTAGGATCAACATGATCAAAGTATTGACTCGCCTGGCGCGGTTTACCGCGGTCTTGAGCTCACTTAAAGCTGTCTCATTCGAAGGGTTGAGCTTCTGGTCTTTATCTTCACTTCGCTCGTGATTTCGCTTGATCCCTTGATTCTTCAAGACTCCAATTTCTAATTACGTGCTAAATGACTGCATACAAATAAAGGCAAATAACTCAAAAAATCCAAATGAATCCGAATAAACTTAATTTAGATTTATTATAAGTTAATGGGTGATTCGGGTGATTTGAGGCAAGGCCGGTGGTAGAATACGATAACTGGATCTTTTTATTAATAATCTCTTTCTATTATTTTGGTATTTATCAAGGAAATTCCATGAGTTAGGATGGACCTTTGAATTGGGGTACAAGTCTAGCTGGGTATTATTTTGTCGAGCATTAATTTTCAGGGCATATGATATATATATAAGTAATGTTTACAAATTTTAGCTTATTGAGTTAATCTTATAGTCTGGGTTATAGTATTTTGTGGTATGATATTTTATGTACCTCCATTTATCACTAGGCTAAGTGTAATTTGAATTAGGGTCTATTTATACGGGTCCCAGCTTGCTATATATGATGATATTTTGTTATCAATACTAACTAAGGCTACCATTTAAGATTTCATGATTGGCAGTATTTTAATGATAGTGTTTACATGTGTGTGTGTATTAAATAAGGTCTATGGTGAATGCAAGAATTGTACTGTTATATTTACTAGTGGGTTGTATTCATGCTATCCGCATTTTTATTTATATATATAGATATAGATGTTTATATATACATTTACTTAGAAAGTCTCTACATTTTAGCTTTAATTAAAATTTTATTTATCTAGCAAGGCTTGTTTTACAAGGTTATATTTTCAATATTTGCTAACTAGTAAAACCTGCCATTAGGATTTATTTAATGGCAGTATTTTAAATATTGTGCATATATCTTAATTTTAATGGCAATCTTTATTTGGTCATTTATCCTACATTGTTTTTCTTTATCAATGTCTTTTATTAGTATCTAGTGTTTTAGAAAATTTTCCAAACCATATTAGTTAATCATATATGAACGATTTAAATCTTCAAATATTATTATTTATACCCTCATTAAATTTTATTAGTCTTCCTGGATTTATCCCTAAATTTTTCCTAGTTATTTTATATTCGAAATGGTCAAAGAAAACAAAAATAACAATGGCAAAGAAAAGATGGCCTCAGGGAGACTTGAACCCGCGACCTAGGCTTATACTCTGCACTTGGCTAGCCATCAGCACCCTTGTTGTTTCATGATTTGCAAACAGTGGACTAAGAACTAAGACAGAGTAGTTGGCCGGCAAAAATTAACCAAAACCTCAACTAGCAACGGCAGCTGGGGGATCGAACCCAGGCCGGCAACTCGAGCGGGGGCGCTATTAACCAGTTGGGTGTTCAGTGTTTCTCGACTCACCAGAGGGGGCAAATGCACATGAGCTGAGGTTGCTGCATCCAGGAACAGGGGAGCCCGAGGCAGCGGTCGGGCGGCGGCGTCGCCGGCGAGAGGCGGCCGGCGAGGAGCGGGCGGTGGGTAAAATGGAACGCCGGGGTTGAGGGAATGCCGAAGGAGATGGCGACGGGGACCGGGGAGCTCCGAGGTGGACCGGCGGCGAGCGACGGCGGTGGCTTGGAAGGGAGCTCGGCGCCGGCGAGGTACGGGCGGCGAGGGTTTCGGCCGACGGTGGGGATTGCGTCGTTGCACTCCGGTGATGCTCTAGCCAAGGGGAATTTGTCTGAGGTGGGCTCAATCGGTGGATCGCCGGTTCGCCGGAGTTGGAGAAGGGGAAGTTCGCCGGCGAGCTACGGTGCGTGGTGGTTCAATTACTCGGGGTGGGAGGCAGAGGAGAGTTCGGCGGAGCGAAGGGAGGGCTGTTTGGACTTTATGGGTGGCTGGAGGGAGTTGGCAACAGGCGGGGCGGCTGTGCTATCTTTTCGGCGTCAGGCGGCGTGGCAGGCGGCGAGGCAGGCGGCGGTGGCAGCTATGAGATCTTTGAGGGAGATTCGGGCGTTATCTCTGGCAGGGCTGCAGCCTTTCGCGCGTGCCGAGTGATGCGACGGAGCGGGGCAGGAGCAGCGACGGCAGAGCTTTAGCAGGGCAGGGGCTGGCGTCAGCTGTGTGGGCGGGTGACCATTGGTCCGAAGGGGACGCTGGCGCGGAGGCGGGCCGGGACGGAGGGGTGGGCTGCACCGGTGAGGCAAGGGCGGCTGTGGCCTTGGTGGGAATGAGCGAGAGCAGGGGATCGGGAGAGGAAGAAAGGGGTGCGGGGTGAGAAGTTGGGCCGGCTCGAAGGAAACGGGGAGGGAGTTGGGCCGGGCCGTTTCGGCCGGCCTGACTTCCTCTATTTCTTTTATATATATATTTATGTATTTGTATATATATTTATCTAGTTAATTACTTGTTTATTTTATATGCATTTATATATATTTTTTTCTTCAGATATATCCTTGTGTATACATTTTATGTTTTGCTTTAAGCTCTTTGTATGCATATATGTATATGTATATACATATATTTGTTTGTGTTCTATTTGTGTTTATTGCCCTTTATAATACTATTTTCAAGATGAAATTTTATATTTTAATTTAAGTCTGTCCCTCCTTATGTTGAGTTATCTTTTCAGCTTTGAATTCAAAATTATAGATTTCTTTTACTTCCATATTTTCTTTATGGCTTGTTCATGTTATCTTTATTTTCCATGAATTTCTTCAATGTTTTGGAACTTTAATCAAAATTTAGAGAAACACCAAAGGAAATTCAAATTTTCAAGAGAATACATGGCAAAATGATACAAAAGCTTTACATTTTTCAAATTTTAAATTTTTGGGATGTTACACTTGACAACAATCAAGTGCCAAAAGATGAAACTAGAAATGAAATGCATTTGTTTTGGCTCAACCACCTTAAATGAATGCACAATGAGAAAAAAAAGGTGTGGAGTGAATGCTCAATACTCAAGGATATTCAATAGTCTCTTCATTCTGTCCTAGGGTAGGTGGAGGGGTATTTATATCCTCACCAACTAAAACTAGCCGTTACAGGGGATTTCCTGAAAAATTTAGGGCGAGCGGAAGTTCCACTGTGCTATGGCTGTTACTTCCGCACCTGTTCTGACACAGCAGTAACGACTATTTCAGAGCTTTTGAACTAGCTATTAGAAGTCGGCGCGGAACTATCGCCATTGTAAACCCGGTAGTTCCAATGTTCGGAAGTTCCAAAAATTCGGCGCAGTACATTCGTTTGTTTTGAGACCAAGAGATGGCGCTCTCTGGAAAAAAACGTTCCGCCCGAACTTTTTGTAGCTTCCATGCTTCGGAAGTACCGTTTAATGTTATGGTACTATCGCTCTACGGTACTTCCACCGTTGAAACTCTGGTACTTCCGTTTGCCGTAGAGAACAAGTGATTTCGAGAGTGCTCTCTAGAAAAAAGGTTCCGCTTGGCTTTGATGGAGCTTCCGTGCTCCGGAAGTACCGTTAAAGGCTGCGGTACTACCACTCTATGGTAGTTCCGCCGTTGAAACTTCGGTAGTTCCGTTTGCTGCAGAGGCAAAGTCACTTCGAGGGTGCTCTCTGGAAAAAAGGTTCCGCTTGATTTTGCCGGAACTTCTGGAAAGTGGAAGTTGCACCAATTGCACTCCGATACTTCCGATTTTTCAAACAGAGCACATATCGGCCATCAAGTTTCGTTTAAAATGAATGCATGATCCTAAATTGATCCAAATGGCACAAGAATATACTATCAAGTTACTAACAATGATCTCTCTTAATGGTACGACATGTATCTTATAATCCAGTCTTCCACCCTTTCTCCTAAGACCGGTAAAGAATAAAAATGATGCTAGTCTACATATACTTTTGTCTTGAGCCACTTCAATTTTCATGTTGACTCTTAGCATACGTCTCATCATCATTTTAGGGACTAAACCTTTTAAACACTCAATACACATGTCAGTCCCATATTCACATAAATTCATTAATTACTAAAACCATTTTTAGGGGCCTAAATATTTTCACTTTCATCCATTCTAGATAGCTATTTATTAGCTATAGACATTGTACAAGAGTGGAGCATTGGTCTTTTGATTGGTTAGAATTTTGTTATGTTCTAAACTTGATTAGAATTTTGTTATGTGGCATGCCACCCATATTACTATTGTTTGTCTCGTGTATATCTATTCACTTTTGTGTACCCTAAATTTGTATGCATACTCTGTGTAGTGACATTATCAAGCATGCCACTCACATTTTTTATTGTTCATTTAACTCAAAGGGTGCTTGCTCCATTGGACTTTTTTCATGGTAAAAACCTATGCTATGTACTCTGTTATGAGACCACACATGAATGCATCACTTTTTTCCATTGCATGACATCCTTATATTCTGTTAATGGTATAAATGAATGCTCTTGGATGTATGGTTTTGAACGTTCTTGTTCACGAGGTCTTGAGTGTGTGTGTGTGTTAGACTTCGAATGATTCATGTGAATTGGATTGCGTGTTGAAGACTCTGGAGGCTAGCGACTGCCACTACCCAGATGTGACCAACATCATGCCATCGGAGTTTGATTGAGCGACGAGAAATGATCGACCAGCCAGGGCTACTGTTCAAGGTGCGCCTGGTGCTCACTAGCATGTAATGCGTCATTGTGAAGGTCGAGCAGTGGACACACAGCACGCACCATCTTGGATGTGGCATGGTTGATGAGGGCATCAGGAGCCGAAGCAGGAGTTACATTAGAGCAAGTCTTATAATACAGCCTTCAGCTGGCTGTATGAATACTTACAGCTCACTTTTCAGCCTACTCATATAGTAGTTACAGCCAGCTGAAGGCTGTATGACCTACCCCTTCCTCTCACAAAGTTTCTTAGTTCTTGTGCTTCAGCTGGCTGTAAGCTTACAGCCCACCTCTCTTCTCTCTCCTCTACCTCAGCATACAGCCAGCTTACAGCCTCTTATAATACTTGCTCTTAGGAGCCGCAGTAGGTCTCAGAGGTATAAACAGTGTTTCCTCCAAATCACCTTCCCTTTCGTAGTCATTATGAGTGCTCGTCTTTGATCGAGGTAAGCATCTTTGATATTATCGTGCATGTTTGTTGCAACTATATTTCAATGTATATTTCTTCTTGTATGTTTATGCTATCCATTTATATTATCTATTTTCGATCTGAAATCGCTATATATCTGTCCCAATGGTACCGTATCCGATATTCTGAATTCGTATTTATATCCGATCTTATCATATTTGAATCTAAATTTAAGAAAAAAAAAGTAGATTAAAATATGGTACAAATATTCTCTATCCAAATCCAACCTGACAAATATTATCTTTCCGAATTTAATTCGACTGTACCTTAATATGCCTATACACTGAACTGGGCCGGTTCTAATTCATGGGCCTGTCTTACTGCATCGGAGCTAGCCCAATCCATAAAAGAAAAAAAATCCTTTATGCTTATACCCAAAACCCTAGCTGGTTCGCTGCTTTTTCTCCCTCCACTCCCCACGCGCGCCACACCCAGCGCCGCCTCTCCACCAACAACTTCTCCTCCCCCGGTGGCGGCGGGAACCCGAGTGCACCACCATGGCGGGCGGCAAGATCCAGAAGAAGCGGCACGGCGGAGGCGCGGGAGGCGGCGGCGGCCGGCTGCAGGGCGGGATCCCGTTCGAGAAGTCCAAGGGGCAGCACATCCTGCGGAACCCGACGCTGGTGGACTCCATCGTCGCCAAGGCCGGCCTCAAGCCCACCGACACCGTCCTCGAGATCGGGCCCGGCACGGGGAACCTCACCAAGCGCCTGCTCGAGGCTGGCGTCAAGGCCGTCGTCGCCGTCGAGCTCGACCCGCGCATGGTGCTCGAGCTCAACCGCCGTTTCCAGGGGCACCCCCTCTCCTCACGCCTCAAGGTACAAGCGCTCTCCTTCTTGGCTCCTATTTTGTATGGTTGGTGGAAAGATTGAATTTTCCAAAAGTATTCAGCGCTGCTTTCTGCTGTTGAGTGCCTGCTCTGCGAGGGCTGCTTAGAGATGTCTAAAAATTGTTTATGGTACTGGAGTGGTTCTGGTTTAGGGTAATTTGGCGTTCGATTTTTCTGCAATGGATATATTTTAAAGTCGGTTGTGCTGTAGTTAGTTCCTTTGTTCTGCAAAGCGGAAAAGATTGGTCATGGGGGCAATTGGGGAATTCAGGGTGGTGTGATGTTGCAATTGGGGAATTCAGGGTGGTGTGATGTTATGTTCATGGATGTGTGGTGGAGTTGCTTCTACAGAACAAAGTTTTCTTCTCCCTGGCGTTGTGCTTTGCAGTTTTTGGTGGTTGTGTTGGTTAACCGGTTAGATTTCAGGGGCTGAATTGGTAAATGCTACAAGGTGTTTGTTTCAGTTGAATAGGTTAGATTGTTTTAGGTGCTGAATTGTTCAGTGCTACATAAATGTTTGTTCCTGTGAGTCCAAAGTATTAGCGGTACACGTATAAGGGTGAGTTACGGTAACTAGGATGAGTTTTGCTTCTTCACTGAAATGATGTAACATCACTAAAATGTTTTGGGTGATTGTTGCAAAATACTGCATGCCTGTATTGAATATATGGAGGTATTGGTGTGTTAAGAGAACTAAAATTGTCTTGGTATAATGAAGATTATAGAGGGTAAAATTAAACTGCAGAGTTGGATTATAGTGATGACTAAATATTTGTTAGCGCCAATGATGACCGGGAGGGGAGCTGAATGAAAAAAAAGGCTTATATCCAATCCACATTCTTTTTTTGGTATCCTTTTGTTTCCCTCTGTGTCTACAATTTCAATGTGAATCAAACATTTGTTAATAAAATGAGTGTTCTTGTGAATCGTAATGCAGGTTATCCAAGGAGATGTCCTTAAATGTGATCTCCCGTACTTTGATATCTGTGTGGCAAACATTCCATACCAGATTTCATCCCCCCTTACATTCAAGCTTCTGTCACACCGTCCGATCTTTAGGTGTGCTGTGATCATGTTTCAACGTGAATTTGCCATGAGACTTGTAGCACAGCCTGGAGACAGTCTCTACTGCCGTCTCTCAGTGAACGTGCACCTCTTATCACGTGTGTCACATCTCCTAAAGGTTGGACGGAACAACTTCAGGCCTCCACCCAAGGTTGATTCATCAGTTGTGCGTATTGAGCCCAGGAAACCCCTCCCTCCTGTTAGCTTCAAGGAGTGGGATGGACTTGTGAGGCTTGGTTTCAATCGAAAGAACAAGACCTTGGGCTCCATCTTCAAGCAGAAGCGTGTTCTTGAATTGCTAGAGAAGAACTACAAGACGATGCAGTCTCTTCAACTTGCTCAAGATTCAGAAATGGGTGGGGAAAAGATGTCACAAGATGATGTTGCATTGCTGGCTAATATGGTTGAAGACCTGGGCATGGAGACTAGTGACGAGAGAGAAGATGATGAAATGGATATGGATGATGCAGACATGGTAGGAGATGGCTGTGCAAGTTTTAAAGAAAAGATTATGGGAATATTGCAGCAGGGTGATTTTGCAGAGAAGAGAGCTTCCAAACTGAGCCAAGTTGATTTCTTATACTTGCTGTCGCTCTTCAACAAAGCTGGTATACATTTTTCGTGAGGGACTACATAATGTGCTAGCTTGAGATGAACCTTGAAAAGGCTTGTTTCTTTTTTGGTTTATGTTATGTAAGTCCTATAAGTTCTCTATGTGCTCGTAGAAAAATTTGACTGCATGAATTTTGTCCTAGCTAGTTAATTTGAATAGTTGTAAGGAAAGAAATTCCAATCTGTGTTCCCTATATCTCTCGTATATGTTGTTTATCATCATAATTTCTAAACATTTGTATGGTTATATTGTGCCCTTGTTGAGCTCTGAAGCAGATGGTTTGTTTCTATCCACTGAAAATTGCAAACCTGCAGGCTGCAGTTGTATTATGTTGCCCACATTCTGAAGCAGTGTTGCTCCCCTACATCATACTTTTACATGATCAAAGTCTGTTATACTTAGATTGTTAGGTTTTATGGCCATGTTTCTTTTTTGCAAGACATGTTAGCAATTATGACTGACGGTCTAGTGGAGTAACAATTATGACTGATGGTAACAAAAGAACCACTCACAAAGAGGGCAAATGGGGATGTAGAATAGTGTCAAGACTGGTTACATCTGATGGTGATGGGTGATCGCCACACTAATCTACGCAAGCTAACCTAAAGATAGTAGATGGAGCCCAATGATTTGGGTTTTGGAGGCTAAAGTGAATTTATAACAAGGATTATGATAGCTGCAGTAGTAATTGCACTTTCATGTTATTTTTTAGGGAAAACAGTAGGAGGCTCCTTCTATACTATGTATTAATTTATAATAAAGTTGCATACGTTACATAATGTACAAAGAGGTCCCTTAAAAAGGACCTAGATCAATTGCAGGGATTCTAGCCAATCAAAGACAGAAGAGCGCATGCTTTCATTCACTCTCTTCAAATGTAGAGTGATACCCTCCTTAAATAATTGTTTTTAGTTATTCGAATTGGGATCATCTTGTTTTTTTGCAAAAAGAAAAGTGTAAAATTGTTCATGAGGATCATCAATTCTTAAAAAGCTGTCACCGAATCATCTTGGTTTTTTGCAAAAGAAAAGAGTCCAGGATACTTGTTGCAAAAAAAAAAATATTCCTATTCTATATATCCTTCCAAAATAAGGTGCTATCTCCCTTGTCCACATGTCCTGCCGAAATGCCTCTGTAATAGTTAACGTTTTTCATGATATCCCCCCACCAGAAAGGTCTACAATCCATAGTCATATCCGGCACTTGATTTTAGCATAATGTTTGGTCCATATTACCTTCACGCAAGGCATGTCATGTTTGGTATAAAACCTATGCAAGTGTTTAGTAATAAAAGCCTGATTCTGGGTGTGCAGGTTGAGCACACCCATGCCACCTTTATTGTTTGGTTTGCAAACTGTCTCAAGCTGCTAAAGATTTACATCCAGCATTCAGATCAGAAGGTCTACGCCATAGACAATGCTTCGTTGCCCTTTCAACGTGTGCAATGCTTCCTTGCCCCTTCAACGTGTTCTAGCATGGTTTTTGGCAAGTTCAGAGACCACACATAATAAGTTGGCAATAAGGTCGTAGCTGAATTAACCATTGCCAACCTTCGTCTGTAAGATAAAAAGGTTGCATTACTTGTAAGTCTTCTTACAATTCTATCCACCAAAGGAGAGAAATCTTGAACTGTTGGCCTAGTGGTACCAAGAAGCAAGCCCAAGTAAGTAAAAGGCGTGGTTCCGACTATGCAACCAAAAGTTCTGGCCAGGTGATTCATTTTTTCCACTGAAAAATTAATTGGCACAATCGAAAATTGTTCGGATACCGGATACGAAGGCCTTGTGGAATCATTTGATAAATGTAATGAAATTAAATGAACTAGTAATATACTTAACTACTTGGCTATGGGCAATTCGTACTTTTGAATCATGTGACATGTAGCTAGTTAGCTACTATTTGTTTAACTAGTCTTTATCATTTACTTGTTACTTTGCTAGCTAGAATTTACTAGTCGCTTAACTTGTTCCTGTCACCATGTGAAATTTCCTTTTGCGCATCATTTGATTAAATATTCGTGACCGAAACTAACCGTATTTGGTGCGGCATGTATTCGCTCCGTATTCGTGACCGAGTATATCCGCATTCGTATCCGGTACTATCCGTGTCCGAATCCAACTCCGACAAAAAAAATATGAAAAAGGATATGGGATAAGCAATATCCGTCCGTATCCGCTCCGTTTGCACCCTTAGTCTTTGGTCGTGGGAATTCCTACGACAAATATATCTCCAATCAACCTGTCTACGACGATGAACTACATTGTCAGTTCATCTGACAAGGCGGTTAGAACGTGCATTTAACTACTAATCACACACGATCTCTCTCTGACAACAACTGCTACACGGTGAACGACCTTTTACATCTCTCTGACAATAACTTCCATCAGGCGGTTATCATCCGAAGCGTTGAGGCGTCTTCTAGCGTAGGACAACGCTCGTCGCTTCACTGGCTATTTAAAGGTTAACATCAAAGAGAGAAGATGAGAGAGCTAGCCATTCGCATAATTCTCTATTGTAATTTTTTTCTGGTGATTAGCAATTACACAGGACGTAGGGTTATTATTCTCTTAAGAGAAAACCCGAACCTGAATAAAGATTCTCATGTCTTTACTCTACATGTACATACTCTAAGTCTATTGAGAGAATCCCTAAATCCAAATAAATCATACATAAGATCGATATTAAAACATCGACATTATCATTTTCCAACGTATATATGCACGTTCGTATACAAATGTATGACCGTCGCCATCAGATATGCCTCGAGATTGAGCCAAACATAAAAATTTCAAACCAATATCGCACCTTCTATTGATCGGGACATCTTTGCACAAATCTCGGAGCACTTTGGAAAAAAAATAGAATAGCACTTACACGTGGACCTGCATCTAGAAGGCTTGGGAACAAATAGCACGCGACGTCATCAAGTGCGTTCCCCACGCGCGCGAAATTAAGCTGACCATCTAGAAGCAGAAACAAATATCAGCTTGGAGCCTGACGCTCCCCAGTCTAGAAGCCGTCTCCCCAGTCTAGAAGGCGTCTCGAACAACGGTTCTCTTCACCCCCGCTTCCTCCCTATAAAAGCAAGCACCCGCTCCCACACTGCATCCACACACAGCTTCTCCCCATCAGATTTTGCGGCTGCAGCTTCGCTCTGTTTGTTTCCACATGGCGCCGGAGCCGTACGTAGTGGTGGACTGCCGGGGAGTGGTGCAGCTGATGAGCGACGGCACGGTGCGGCGTAGCGCGGAGCCGGCGTTCGCGGTGGAGGTGCCCGACGACGAGTGCGGCGTCGAGTGGAGGGACGTCGCGTATGAGCCGGGCCACGACGACCTCAACGCGCGCCTCTACCGACCGCGCCACCTCGGCGCGGCCAACGACTCGCGGCTCCCCGTCGTGGCCTACTTCCACGGCGGCGGCTTCTGCCTCGGCTCCGGCCGCTGGCCCAACTTCCACGCCTGGTGCCTCCGCCTCGCCGCCGAGCTCCCCGCCGTCGTGATCTCCTTCGATTACCGTCTGGCCCCCGAGCACCGCCTCCCCGCCGCGCAGGAGGACGGCGCCAAGGCCATGGCCTGGCTCCGCGCGAGCGCCGCGGCGGACCCGTGGCTCGCCGACGCCGCCGACTTCTCCCGCGTCTTCGTCGCCGGCGACTCGGCCGGCGGTAACATCGCCCACCACATGGCGGTCAGGTTCGGCAAGACCGGCCTGAGCCCGCCGGTCCAGCTCCGCGGCTACGTCCTGCTCATGCCGGCCATGGCCGGCGAGACCCGCACGCGCGCCGAGCTGGAGTGCCGGCCCGACGCGTTCCTCACCACGGAGATGAGCGACAGGTACGCCCGGCTCATCCTGCCGGACGGCGCGACCAGGGACTACCCGGTGATCAACCCGGCCGGGCCGGAGGCGCCGGGATTGGAGGCCGTGGCGATGGCGCCGATGCTCGTCGTCGCGGCGGAGTACGACATCCTCCGGGACCGGAACGCGCACTACACGAGGCGGATGAAGGAGGAGTGGGGCAAGGACGTGGAGTTCGTCGAGTTCGCCGGGCAGCAGCACGGGTTCTTCGAGGTCGACCCGTGGTCGGAGCGCGCCGACGAGCTGGTCCGGCTCGTCAGGAACTTCGTCGTCAAGCACATGGACTCGGAGTAGATCGGCCGAGGAGGATGGGATGATTTTTTTCGATTTTTTTTTTTGAGATGGTTAAGTGTTTGGTTAGGTGTGTTTGGTCTTCATCTTAATTCATCCTGGTCCTACATAATTAAGATCAATAATGGCACGCCACATGGATGGCTGTGCTTAATTAATTCTAGGTTGAAAGTTTTGATTTGTTATCATCTGGATTAGGACGGGTTGATTTTGTGTTGGCGATATGCTGTTTGTTTCGTTTGCTTTTGATGATGGAAGGAAGGGGTATTTGTGTATGATGTGATGGAAGTCTTTAATCCTCCCTTGCCCACTATTCAGAGTGAGAATGATTGTGTCGGCAACAACTATCGCCGATCGGAATGAGGTGGCTTCACTAGCTAGTTTTTTATTGTGTCGGCAACAACTATCGCCGATCCGGATGAAAACGGCTTCCTGTTCCCTTCTCTGTGTTTCCCTCGTGTTCCCGTTGATATGGCAAATATCCAGAGCACCCTTTCTATCCCCCTCATGTTCCCCTGGTGTTCTGGATGTTTGCCACGTCAATAGGAACACGAAGGGAACACGGAGAAGGGAACAGGAAAGCCGCGTTCGATCCGGATGGCCTGTTCTTTTTTTTCCCCTGTGCGAGAGATTACAGAGTAACAGAAATTTACATGCGATTTTTGTCAATATAAATAAAGTCAGTACGGTATGTATTACAATTAACTAGTATATTCTATCTTTAAAAAAATACCCCGTTTAAAAGTTAATTACTGTAGAAAAGTCAAAAAGCAGCTTTTAGAAGTTGAAAAGAACAGGCCGTATCATGACTTTACTTGTATCGGTTAAAATCGTAAATATCTCTATTCGTATTCTTTCTCACGAACAGATAGAATTTAAATATTTAAACCAAAAACTATAAGTCACAGTTGAAAAAAATTCAGCCAGATCCAGGTGGTGCTCGATTGGGATGAATTATTGTGTCTTATGGCTGAATTTTACTGTAGCTGACTAAAATTACATTGTAACTGATAGTAGCTTATTTGACATAATTAAATTTAAAAAAATTAAAAATAGAAAAAAGGGGTAGCCCAGCACGTGTAATGCAAACGAATACGGAAAAAAGAACCAGTAAAAACGCTTAAAAAATCTAAAAATCAGATAAAGATAAAATTTAGAAATAGTGAAAAATAAGCCGAAATCAGAAGTCCAAATGGAAACGAGTGAGAGGCTCAATCCGAAGTGTCAAACTCATTAATTGCGTCTAGCGGGCCAGTATATGTTATTGGGCTATCTTATCATTGCTTCAGCATTTCCAAGCCTTGTGCACTATAGCATAAGCAAAAGCTTAAAGCGGTGTTTGGTTGCCAGCCACAGTTTACCATGCCTAAGGTTAGACAAGTTTAATTAACTTTGGGAGCTATTTGGTTGCAGTCACAGTTATAGCAAGATTCCCTTCCAACAAACTAGGTCCCACGCGTCAATGACAAAAAAAAAGTGTGGCAAGATTCCCTTAGGCTTGCTAAGGTGTGGCAAAGAATTTGAGCACCTCAACTTAGACAAGTGTGGCAATTTTTGTTGGCAAAGTGTGGCTAGCAACCAAACAGCCCCTGACATGCAACCTATCGATGAATCATATCCTCATGACATCTAGTGAGTCAATACTCAATAATCTATTCAAAGTCCAGCTTTGAAGATAGTTCATCAAAGCACTAATTGTGGTTAATCCTATTTAATTTCGTGCCATCTAGCTCTATGAATTACTAATGAACCATTTCAAGGCCAAAGCTATCGCCAGTTATCACAGTACTCGATAGATTTCACATATCCAAAAGCTAAGTGTGATTGCTAATAAAAAAGAAAAGAAGTCAAAAACATTTACACGCCAACACATGCAGCAGCGCGTGAGACAAATACAAAGATGGAGTGCAAGTGTTTTTAACAAATAAAAAGAATGCACTTTTAACAAGGAGATCATGTCAAATCAGCAGTAGAGTGGCATAGCTCGGCTACTTACTACGCCAAATGCTTTTGGGGCGCTTCCCACGGCCACCTTCGCGTCGGCTCGGCGGCGCACCTCGCCGTTGAGGGCGGCTCCCTCTCACTACCTGCTCTCTGGCATGACCGTGGTATTGTCTAGGTATTACCCGCATGTTTTCTTCCTAACTATCATCCAAATTTGTGACCTTTGGATTAGAGATTAAGAGGCCTCTTGTTTTTTAAGGAGAGAGATTTTTTTCAAGGGGAGGGTATAGAATTCAAGGAGGAGGAAGGAGAATTCATGGCCATTGGATCTCTAATCCAACGATCATAAATTTAGATAATAGTTAGAAAAAAACATCTGGATGATGTTTAACAAAAACCCAAAAAAATACAGAGTGCACACTTGACGGTAGTTAAGGGTTCAATTTTTGTGTATGTGAAAGCTATACTTATGAATGTAGACTTCACTGAAGCAAAAACTTATGTGCCTTTTGTTATGAATATTGTGTATATTGATATGAGATCTAAAAGGTCACATATATAGGAGAGTACAAGAGGATATGCCATATAGAGATAAGGCATATATGGAATAGAATACAACTCTATCTCCTAATACAACTCTATCTCCTTAACACTCCCCTCAAATGCAAGGCGTATGCAATAGCATTGCATTTGAAAAAGGGTTAACACTAAAACAAGATAAATCCGAAGTCCGAGTCTTGATGATGTCGTCGTTGCGTGCAACCTTTGAATAAACTGTCAAATCAAGCCGAAGAGGAATAGAAAGATGCATGACCGCGCAGATCGAAGCCCAAGAGGCGGCGGCGCAGTGCACAGAGGACGCGCGGCGGCCTTTGAAGCTCGAGGCGGCGGCATCATAACGACTTCTACGATCTGCATGCGGCTCAGAGAATAGAGCGGCGGCTGCTGCATGCAAAAAAAATTCCTATACTTGTATGACTGACAATAAATTTGTGGACTCGCACGGCTTGGACGAACTAAAAATCAGAAACTACGAACTTTTGGATGGACGCAACGGAAGACTCACGAAAAATAACTAAGACTCACGAAAAATAACTAAAGAGCGGCTAAAATAAATAAGACACTAGCAGCAAAAAAACTAGCAGACTTTTTTTTAAAACCCCTCTCGGATTCACACCCCCTCCCTCACTCCCGCATTCCCACTTTCTCAACCCCTCCCGTCTCTCTCGCAGGCGCAGAGGTGCGGGAGACGACAGCCGAAGGCGGCGGCGCGGGCGCGGAGGCGCGGACGCGACGACCGGGAGGCGACAGTGGCCAAAGGAGGCGGCGTCGGGGAGCCCCGATCCGGGCGTGGCGGCGGACGGCACGGCCGGGCGGAGTGGAGCAGAGGCGGGCACGACCAGATCCTCACAGATCTGGCCGGAGGCAAGCGGATCCGGCGCCTCTCCGCCACCGGATCTGGGCACCAGGAGACCGCGCAAGCGCGAACGGCCAAGGCGACGTCGGGGCAGCCGGATCCGAGGCGGCAGCGGCAATATCCGAGACGGCGGCGGCCGGATCTGGGGATGATGGATCTGGCGGAGAGGGCCTGATCCGGGGCGGCGCTGGATCCGGCCGCCTTCGGGCGGGACATTGAGGATCCGCGAGACGGCGACCAAGAGGCTAGCGGCGGCAGCGGCCCGGATCTTGTACGACAGGGGCGCAGCGAGATGCGACGACGGTCCAGCGACGGCCCGGCGGGCGAGACCCGAGGACGACGGCGGCCAGAGACGAGGATCCAAGGAGGCGGCGGTGACGTGCCCGCGCTGTTCGCCGGGAGAGGTGGCCGCCCAATGAGATCTGGATCTGGTGCGCAGCAGCCGGGAGGAGCGGATGCCGAGGCCGAATCCAAAGACGGCGACGACAAGCACGAGCCGGCGGCGGCCCGAAGAGGCGCAAGCAGGCGGTGGCCCACTGGACGGCGGTGACGTGGCCACCCCCGGGATTAGCTCCTCCCAGGGGCAGCAGCGGAAGTAGATCGGTTAGGGTTTCAACCTAAGCTCTGATACCATGTTATGAATATTGTGTATATTGATATGAGATCTAAAAGGTCATATATATAGGAGAGTACAAGAGGATATGCCATATAGAGATAAGGTATATATGGAATAGAATACAACTCTATCTCCTAATACAACTCTATCTCCTTAACACCTTTTAGCTTTTAGGGCAAGGCAGAATAAGGCATTGGGTTTTCAGTTCAATACAAAACCAAAGAAACCACTGTTCTTATAGTTCTGTTATCATTGGCATTTTTCACATAATGGGTCTGTCAGCTAAATATGGTGCTAAATTTTAAGAGTTATTAGTTCATATACGACATAAGTGTATGTATTTTGAAATTTTAAATGATAAACTTACATGCGGCCAGTTTTCCAATGAAAGGAGCAACCTCCAGGAGACGGGCACAGTCAAGGACATCTGTCTTCCTCTTTTTATAGCCAAGAATAATCAATTGCAACCTCAAATGCTGAAGATAAGTAAATTTGAGAGGTGTTCCAGGTAAAATAGCCCTCTGGTGCGCGCACACACAAAAAAAATGAAAATGACCAATTTAACCTTAAGCATCTTGAACAAAATATGCACAAGAATATAATATCACGTACCTCACGTTCAGCGCAAAGTAAGCTCATCGTCTCAAGACTTGGCAAAGTACTGGGGAATCCAGTGGTGATGTAGTAAAGAGCCGTGTGATAAGTCGAGAACTTAATACGTACATTTGTCAACATGAAAGTTGGAGCAATTACTAAAGGAATCATATGGCCTGTGTACTCAAGCGTTGTTGGACTGCAATTCAGCTCTATCTCTTTAAGTAAAGGGCAGTTATCCACTTGCAAATGCTTAAGCTGGTTTGAAGGATGAAGTTTCCGTATACTAGTGACCATTCTACAGTAGGCAATCTCAAAAAACTCCAGAAGATTGCATTTGCATAACACATTGCAAACATCTCCATCTGTGATACATCTACTAAATTAAGCCTTTGAAGGTTCAGAAAGCCTGTGAATTCAGCAGGCAGCTTCAGAGACACAGAAGTTCTAGGCACCGCAAGTATGAACCATTACTGGCACTGAAAAGATGTGAAGGTAAATTACATGACAAACCTCTGGACAAATGATGACTTAGCCCCACGTGATAATTCAAGAATAAGTTCCTTTGTCCTTGATGCAATTGCAAAGTTCACCCATCTATCAACATGATCTGCATGCTTATTATGTAAACCACGCTTAACTTCCATATGCTCCACCCCTACACCACTCGTAATAAATTCCTGATCACTGGGTATTTGGTAGCCAATATAGGATCTTTTGAAGCAATGCCTCCTCAATGTAAATGAACTGAAAATTAGGTTGGTGCAGCCACACCAAACATATTTCCACTTTCTTGATAACACACTCGTCCTTATAGCATCTTTTACCGGCAACAGTGATAAGATACGCAACAAAATATCCTGCAACAGAAAAAACAAGAACGCTGTAATCAAAATTTTTCAACAGCAGCAACTACACAAGTTCCATCACAGACATATATAATTCATTCTATGGATCCATGAAAACACCACCCTATACTTAATTTCTATTTGAAGTCACATACCATTGGGAGATTGCAAAGTTGAAGTTTTGGTCCTTTTCTCCTTTTGACAATTACTCCACACAACCGTTCTTTCGAATTCCTCTTCATGTTTGTGTTTTGACTATACTATCCTCTATCTGTAAGGAATATTTATCTGATTGATGAAATGCATAAAAGAACATTAGAATGCCAAGCACCATAAAATAAATCTAGAAAACTGATAGTTGTGAGATAACCATCACATGAGTACTCTAAATATATTATGTTGACAAAAAAAACCACAATTGATAAGGGCATTCACCATTTTTCGTGAAACCCAACTTGGTAATGGCAGATAGAAAATATTGTTCCAAATACATTTTCTAAAGAAAATAGTTCCCTTTTACTCTTAATTAAATATAAAAACAACTAATCCATATAAATTATTAAAAATACATAATAGTATCTAGATTTTTTCAGGCAATTCTGCTAAGACCTAGTAGTTTAGTAGCTCATCAATGTAGGGCCATGAGCTCATGAACAGCATAGGTTAGCCACATTGATAGTTGATATACCTACATAAGGAAAGAGAGAATGTTGTATCTATAGAAGGGCCTGTGGTGAATAGGCTGCTGCATTGGACAATTTCTCAGCCCCCACATTGGGCCGCGTGTTATGGCTTAGGATCTCAGTGTACACGTAGCAGGCGAGCGAACAGTACCGCAGGGGCACTGTAGCAAATATGAACAGCACCGCGCGGGTACTGCTTCACTAAAATCTTGTTCCAGACTGCACATTATTTTCTGCACATTCCGTTCACCTTCATACTCAACAGCTAAAGAATCAGTTCGTTCACCCTCATACTCAGCATCTAAAGAATCCATTACTGATCCCAACATAAAAATGCGAGCTCTTTTACTATTATCACTAGTTCAATTTTCATATTCTTCTGCATAATTTTCTTTTTCCTCAACAGTGATATTTTTTCTGGCTTTTCCGATTCGTTTGTGTCTATTACATAATCAATGTTTTCAATAGAAAACAAAAATATGATTTTTCTTTTTCAAACTGTGAAATTTGAGCCATCCAAATTGCAAGATCTAAGCAATTCAAAAAATGTTGTTGGTTGCCATTGCGAGAATAAGTGTTACCTAAATCTATAGGCTTCAGATTGATACCAGATTGGTCAAGGCTCACTTAATCAATCTCCCTTGATTAATTAATTAACCCAACAACGAGTTGATTCATGGGCATCTCATCCCATAGAGTTCAGGCACGCTGCAGTTGTATCTCATTGCAGTACTCTTTAAAGAACAATCCTGTGGAGAGAGAGAGAGAGAGAGAGAGAGAGAGAGAGAGAGAGAGAGAATGCAGTGTAAATAACAAGCTTGCTTGGTTTAGCTTCCAATTCTAAGCAAGGAACCATCACAGCAGTAGTAAAGAGGAAGGTTGGTTGTGTCGCACCTGATCTGGAAGAGAG
The DNA here is from genome assembly GCA_017311315.1 of Dendrocalamus latiflorus. NCBI lineage: Eukaryota > Viridiplantae > Streptophyta > Magnoliopsida > Poales > Poaceae > Dendrocalamus > Dendrocalamus latiflorus. Next base: position 3,491,682 of record CM029630.1, on the reverse strand, counting down.
GTGTACAGAAGGGGCATGGGACGATGATGCGCAATACAAGTTGAGTCAAAACTAGGAGTCTTTGACTATGGCGCCGCCATGCGTGCAGGAAGGAAGCCCCGAGGACGAGGGCGGCAAGGACTGTGGGAGGCTGAGAAGACATCCAGGGTAGAGTGTGCGTGTGTGACCTTTGAGCCCCAAAATTCTATCTTTACAGGCGTTAAGTTGCCATGATGTTTGAAGAGCAAATGAATTAGCTTCTTCGCTTCTATCTGCTGCTCATCCTCATCTCGACTTGTGCCCCTTTCATCTTCCAATCCCCTACCAGCCAATTGATTATCTTCGTCATGTCAAATTGCCGCCACCACCCGTGATTCCCTATTGCTGATCGACTGCAACTGGGACAACACAGGATGCTAATCCACAGCACCAACTAGGCGATGAAACAACGCTTGTTACAGGGATCTACATGCCAAAAAGATCGGAACTGTTCTTGGAAAGAAAACGCGGCAGATGAGATCTGCTTGGCTGAACTTCGATGTAATCGTGCATGTCACCGGAGGAAGAAAAAACAAAGATTAAGGAGACAAGGGTTGAAGGGAGGGAGGGAGGACGGAGTACCTCGAGATGGGAAGCGCAGCGCGGCGGGGAACGGATGCGCGATTCCGGCGACGCTTCGAGGAAAGGTGAGATGTTAGCCATTTAAAAAAAATTGATCTCCGGAGTCCGGACGTCTGTTTTTATAAATTTAGCTACTTCTTTATATTTAATAAGCTCGGCAAATCACCATTGCTGCATATTTAATTAGTGTATATGTTTAATTAGTAAAATCTTGTTTAATTAGTGCTAATTATATTTAATTAGTACTAATCATATTAAATTAGTCTAATCAATGAACTATTAATAGTTGCCGCAGTAGGGAAGCTCAGTAGTTTTTGTTACCGAGTAATTGTAACTTGGCATATCTGTCGAGCTCCGGTAGCATCGCAGGTGATACGTGTCGTCTGTCACAATTGACAAGTTCAGAAAAAAAAAGATTATATTTATAAAAATAGATATTCAGAAATCAAAATGTAAAAAAATAACTGTATTGTTATTTATGTGAACAGTCCTTAGCCGACGCTAGTACTTATTGAGTACTAGCTAAAATGGTGAGCCCTATTATTTGAGGTTTTCAGCTTTGTTTTGCTTTTTCAGAAGTTGAAATACTTTTAAAATAGATTCTTTAACTAACTACCCGTGTTTAAAATCATACGTTATTCGTATCAACATTATCCGTTATCACCTAAAAATACTCGTAAAAACTATTAACCACGTCCAAAAGAAGCGGTCAACCAGGCTGCGTGGCCGTGGCTGGGAGAGCGGGGGCTGCACTGCCAGGTGGCGTTTATTTTCTCTCTTCTATTTTACAGCAGCCTAGCAGTTGTCGAGGCCCAAGACTACAGCCCAACACAGTGGTTGCTCGAAGGCGACCAAACCCTAGCCGCCAGGCCGCCACCGTCCGACGACTCACCGAGGGCGGCGAGGGGTAGAGGCGAGCGCGCAAGTCGCCAATCTCGCCCACGGGGATCTTGCTCCTCCATCTCACCGCGTGGTCCTGCGCCTCTCGCAAAACCTCGATCGCCGGCGGCGATGAGCGCAGACGAGCACTCGTCCGCGACGCGTAAGCGCGACCGCGAGGAGGAGCTGGCCGACGGGGAGAAGCGCCCGCGCGCTGATGATTCGGAAGGCGCGTCGCTGCTGGGGCTTGCCAACTACGAGGACGACGAGGAGGAGGCGTCCCGGGGCCACGCGGATGGCCGCCGCGAGCAAGAGGAAGAGGACGATGAGGAGGAGGACGACGACGTGGGGAGGGCTCCGGAGAGGAGGCCGAGGCAGGTGGAGCTGCGCCGAGACTGCCCTTACCTCGACACAGTGAATCGACAGGTATAACACTCGCTACTAGCATTTCAGAGGCGAATTTCGTGTGGCTTCATACGTATAGGACTGATCTAAACCGGTTCATTTTGTTCACTGCTCGAGAGTTACCTGAGATATACTAATTGTGCCTGTAGTAATTTAAGTATTAGTCGCTGATATTGTGCTAGAACAGCACATATTTTGTGTGATTGATCCAGGCGAAGGCCATGTAGAAATGTAAAGGTGAAACTTACTATTTTATATGTTAGTGGCTAGTGCCTTCGTATGTAACAGTTGAGCCTGTTCATTCCAAGCATTACTTTAGCTTGAGGTTTTCTGTCTGTTGTGTTGCTGTACTAGTAGTGAATAGTGATGTGTATGGGACGTATTGCTCAAATAATTCTGTGACTGAAAGGATCATGATATGTTATTGTTTGTACACGTGTTCAAGAAATTATTCACCCCGCTCCGGTCATTGCTTCCTAATCAAGTACAACAAACCTCAGCAAACCTGTGAACCATATAAAAACTATGAATCAAATCATGTGGGCATAATCTTTTGCTAATATTATTAATAACTTTATGATCTACAACCTAATAGCTTCTGACAGATTTTTAAAGGTATCCTACATAGGCTGTTTATTATTATAGACTGCCTAGCATGATATGATAGCTTACGCAGATTGACAATATTGAATTACTTCCATGCTGCAATACTCTTCTTTGGCAAAATTTATGGTTGAACTGTTCTGTGTAACTTTGTTTTGTTACTTCTCATGGTTATTGATGGCTGAGTATATTTTGTTCTGCTTTGTAGGTCCTTGATTTTGATTTTGAGAAGTTCTGCTCAATCTCCTTATCAAATTTGAATGTGTATGCATGCTTGGTTTGTGGAAAGTATTACCAAGGAAGAGGCTTGAAATCGCATGCATATACTCATAGTCTTGAAGCAGGCCACCATGTGTTCATTAACCTTCAAACCGAGAAAGTATACTGTCTTCCTGATGGATATGAGATAAATGATCCATCATTAGACGATATTCGACATGTCCTCAACCCAAGGTGCTTTTCATTGCTTCTGACATTATTATATTCCAAAAGCCACTCACTCGTTCACGCCCTTGTCAACTTTGGCGATCAGTTTTGCGTTTACTGATTGGTATGCTCTGGCAGGTTCATGAGAGAGCAGGTTCTAAATCTTGACAAGAACAAGCAGTGGTCAAGAGCTCTTGATGGCTCCAATTATCTACCTGGAATGGTATAACTGATAGAAGGGCACTTACATGATTTTCCCCCTAAAGGCCAATCTGCTGTTGTTGTGCTGTGGAATCCTTTTCTAACGGAATCTTTACCAATCCTAGCAAAACATTTCTATGTTTGCTCTAAAATAGAGGTTCTTAGTTAGTGTATCTGAAATAATAAAATAAAAGTATTTTTTTTAAAAAAACATTGCAATGCCAATGGAAGCCCAAAAATGATAACCAGCCACTTGTTCAACAGCAACAACAACAACAACAAAGTCTTTTGTCCTAAACAATTTAGGGTAGGCTAGGAATGAAACATCCTCAAGGTCACAACTTAAGAGCATGCTTACTTGCTTAGATTGCCTTTTTTCGCTTGAATGTAGATGGAAATTGGTAAGCACTTGGGAGTTGGGATTTGGCTATCAATGCCTTTTATCTTGTGTTAATAATTGCCTTTTTGGGTAATTTGCAGGTTGGTCTTAACAACATCAAGGAGACTGACTTCGTGAATGTCACAATACAGTCATTAATGAGAGTTACTCCTTTAAGAAATTTCTTTCTCATCCCTGAAAATTACCAGCACAGCAAATCCCCACTGGTTCATCGTTTTGGAGAACTAACTCGCAAGATTTGGCATGCTAGGAACTTCAAGGGCCAGGTTGGCTCAGCTGCATATCTGTGCTATCCCTCCACCTCCACTCATGTCTGCAAATTAACGTATTTCTCTTCAGGTTAGTCCACATGAGTTTCTGCAAGCAGTTATGAAGGCCAGCGACAAGAGATTCCAGATTGGTGTGCAATCTGATCCAGTGGAATTTATGTCATGGCTCTTGAACACACTGCATGCGAAACTAAAAAGCTCAAAGAAGAAAAATAGAAGTATCATACATGATTGCTTTCAGGTTAGCTTTTCTGGATATCAGCAGCGTAATTAATAAAACTTGCAAGCAAGTTATCTGGTCAGTGGTCATATTAGAATCTTGTTTTTGGCAGGGAGAACTTGAAGTTGTTAAAGAAATTCACAGGAAGCATATAATGGAAAAGAAAGAGGATGGTGGTGAGCACAATGGTGAGGCAGGTTCAGAGGTTGGAACATCAAATGATGGTATTGTCACTGAAACGTCTAGGGTCCCATTCTTGATGCTTGGTCTTGACTTGCCACCTCCACCTCTTTTCAAAGATGCCATGGAGAAAAATATCATTCCACAGGTTTGTTTTTTTCCCAATTATCTGTGTTATTTTCTTGTTAGAATTTCACCGCACCAGTCAAGTTTTGGATGTAAAGAAGTGTAAGACACTAGCATGATAATGTGCGCTGCTAAGATTTTTGAGGTTGGTGATGTGAGAACCAACTAAATGACTGTTGCAGTTAGCTAGACTGTTGATAGTTGATACATAACTAAGGCATGACTCTGAAGTGTGAATTGCTAGACTTATTCTAGAGAGCCTAATACCTCAACTTACATATAAGACCACCTTTTTCTTCTAAAACAATACAGGACCACTTGCTGTTACGTAATTCTTTCTGTTTAGTGATTCAAACTTTAACTTACTGCAAGCCTATGCTTCTACTTTTGTTTTCTGTTTACGATAAAGATGGTTGCACTTAGGGCTAGAGTACTTAGTAGTCTTACAACTTCTTCCTCTTCTTTCCATTTTGTGTATATTTGTGTGTAGTGTGGAGGTCATGCTTGCAGAATATTTGTGTATGTCCATGTTAATGGACAGCGAGTCAGGGACCACTTGGTAAATACAAGAACAACTGAAGTTACTTCAAGAGTTTTGACTTTTGAGGCCAAATGGCTGATCTCCCATTATGCTTAAACAGTGCCAATCTAGAACCACAATCACTGAAAGAATATATATTTACAATTTTAGACACCACATGAAATCATGCTATCCCTTCGGCCCTTTTCATTTTGACATTGAACTTTTTCTGTTTTAGTTCTCTTTAATTTGTTATATTGGAATTCAAAAGCTTGCATGATGTTCAGGTACCACTGTTTAATATACTGAAGAAGTTTGATGGCGAGACAGTTACAGAGGTGGTGCGGCCATCTCTTGCTCGGATGAGGTATCGGGTGATCAGATTGCCAAAGTATCTGATCCTTCACATGCGACGATTTACCAAAAACAACTTCTTCGTAGAGAAAAACCCTACTCTAGGTAACATTCGTGCTCTTTTGATTGTATGTGCCCCTGTGCAGTCTCCTGGTAATAACTCACTAATCCTAAGAGGTTTCCGTATTTTATGTAACAGTTAATTTTCCTGTAAAGAACTTGGAATTGAAGGATTATATTCCATTACCTAAGCCAAAAGAGAATGAGAAGCTGCGTTCCAAGTATGATCTCATAGCAAACATTGTTCACGATGGCAAACCAGGTGAAGGATGCTACAGAGTTTTTGTGCAGCGGAAATCGGAAGAGGCATGGTATGTTTTTCAGCTCATTCCTAGCATGGGTATTTGTTTATTTTAGCCTTGGGTTGGTACCTAGTAAATCGTTTAACCATTCTTCACCTTAGGTATGAAATGCAAGATCTCCATGTCACCGAGACTCTTCCTCAGATGGTAGCTCTTTCTGAGGCCTACATGCAAATATATGAGCAGCACGAATGAATGATGGGATGGTGATCATCATGTAGCCTTCCATGCCCACTTCTTTTTTAGGGTTACCACAGATCCTATAATTGCAAGCTAATCCTTATTTCTGAAGCAAATTTTGGGGCTAAAGTATGGTAGTTCCTTTACCGAAGTTCAAACTTAATTCCTTGAGAAGTAGAGCTCGAGGAACTGTACTGTTGGGTCGATGCTATGGACTAAGAGCTCGCAATCTGTAAAATGTAAAATTTATGCACACTGTATTTTTATGAGTTGCTTTTGTTGTCCGGCTGTTTAGGGGTTTGTTTATATATGCTTCTACTGCTGGTTTTTGTTTTGAGAAGCCTATTTCTGGTTTTTGCTTAAGGAAGCCTGAAGCTAATATGAACAACGGACTTTCCGAAATGGTTTTTTTACTTTTCTCGCTTTCATTTTGCTTTAGAGATAAGACAGATATCACAGTTACATGACGCACCTCACTCTTTGTGTCTATTTTGCGTATGCATTTTTTCTCACTTTTTTTTTTACTATTTGTGTCCTTTTAAAAGTTATTACTGTTTATTTTTAGCTAAATACCATTAGTCATAGTTAGTGGTGCAATTGTTGCGGATATGGATGGATATTACTTATTTTTTATTAAATATTTTGTTTTTTTATAGTCGGACATATATATAGTGCCGGATATCTATTTTTTATTTCATATTCACTCTACAAGTTTTCGAATGGTTAGCTGGACAGAAAGTATTCTTTTTTTGTACCTTTTCCATAGGACATTGAACAGTAAATGTGCAATTAAAGTGAACATAGAGAGATTAATTGCCAAGATATCGAAGGAAAGGCACTTAATATTCTTCATCTATATAGATACGGTAATATGTCTATTTGTTATATTGTTCGTAAGTTAAGTCATAATAAACTATATGGATATTGATAGACGGGCATCATTTATCTTGTATCCTATTCAGTATTTTTTTTCTCGGAGTTGGGCTCGGACACAGATAATGCTAAATACTCATTTACTTCTTTTGTATTCGTTGTATGAACCTTCGGTCGATCAGTTGGACAAAAATTATTTACTCCATTTACACCACTAGCCGTAGCTAAAATAGCATAAAGCTCCCTTCCTCCGGTACTTGAGCGGTGAATTAATCTCCTACCAATCTTTTTGACAGATGCTATTGGAACTGCTTCGGTCTCACCGGGTGAAACGTTGTGTATGGCTGTATGCTCCATTGCTCCTGCTATTTCTGGTTGTTAACTATATGATGATTTGTCACGTTGCTGCTATGCTCTAACACGTATCGTATTTAACCGCTGCCTCAATCTAGTTCGCATGTGATGTTTTTCTTTTCTGATAGCTGTTACCAAGTAAATTAATTAGCAGCAGCAGCCACTAATTAATCTGATGTGACTGTCCTTACAGTAACTCCCTATCCGTCCTTACTCATTAGAGGTTCAACTTTTTTAGCTTCTAGTTTTTTTTTAATTTCATCTTTTTTTTAGTTTTTTAGTTTTTTTCTTTTATTCTTTTACGTTGTCAGTGATATAATATTTTTCTTTATTTTTCAATTTTTAAAATTTAATTACGCTGAAAAAATTACTAGCAACTACAGCAAAAAAATAATACTATAGTAACTAAAAAAGCTAGAAGCTCAAGCTTCAAAAGCCTAAATGAGCAACCATTAATCTATTGTGACCGATGTCTCTTGTCATGTCATCAATGTATCCAACCGTTGCCACGAAAGACTAGCAGCAGCAGTTTCGTTCTTTTCAGCTACGATTTATGACTTATGTCTGTAGCTTATAATTTTTTGTCCTAGTACGAGCACTCTGTAAAATCGAGGTGGCCGACTAGAGGGGGGTGAATAGGCGGTCTAAAAATTCTCTACAAATTAATATAGCAATTAAAGAGCTTTTCTATTTGCCTAAACCAAGTATATAATGCGGAAGCTAAATACAAGATGGTTTAGTACAAATAGCGCCTAAAACTAATGAGTTCGTCTAAGTGCACCAACAATTTTATCCTAGGTCAAGGTTTGCAATCCTAGGTTGACAAGCAATCAAATATGTTCTAAGTATGTAAATTGCTTGAAAGTAAATAGAGTACAAGAAAGCAAACCACAATTGACACGTTCTCTTTTTACCGTGGTGTTCGGAGACTTGTCGGTCTCCCCTAGTCCACGTTGAGGTTAGTCCGAACAAATCGGACCGGCTCCACGAATTAAGCCGAAGCACCTCCAATCCACTAGTGGTAGCTCTTTCCGGCTCCGGGTAGGTGAGCTCCGACCTTCACAACTTTGCCGGGTCTTCTCACAAGCTTCTTGAGAAGATCACCGCGCACGACGCCTCCCACGCCGTCTAGGAGTCGGCAAACTCCAAGAGTAATAAGCCAAATCCCTCACTTCGTGCAACAAATGCACAAACTCAATCCGGACACAAAGCCCTCCTCTGGATGCAACACATGCACTCTAGATCACCTCTCCTCTCTCACAAAGTGCAACACATGCACAATTAAGTAGAGAGCCTCACTCTAGCTCAAGACAACAGAAATGGATCAAGCAACTACATCTCCAACCGGCCACAAGAGGGTATTTATACCCCACACAAGAAAACTAGCCGTTCAAGCTAAACCCCTGAAAAATCAGGAAAAACGGAACTACCGCAGTACAAATTGCGGTACTTCCGTTTTCCTCGCCAACTGTCAGAAAACTAGTCGTTTCTCAGCGAAATCGGAACTACCGCAGTACAAATTGCGGTACTTCCGATTTTCCCGAGGCCAAGTCATTCAAAAAGTCGCTCTCTGGAAAAAACGTTCCGCCCAGAAATCGGAACTATCGCAGTACAAATTGCGGTACTTCCGCAAAAATCGGAACTACCGCAGTACAAATTGCGGTACTTCCGTTTTCCAGTTTTTCAACACAGGCGACACTCGGAAAAACGGTCATAACTTTTGACTCCGATGTCGGAATTCAGTGATCTTGGACTCTATGGAAAGCTTAGTCAGAGGGCTACACAACCCATCTATTTGCATGACCTCAAACACATTAGATCAATGCAGAAATCATAAGACATCCAAAGAGTCACTACCATGGTCTAATGTCAAAGGAAATAGCAACAAATAATTTTAGACCATGCTAAGGGATAATGCATGATCTCCAACTTTTGCAAAACACATTTGCAAACTTAGATCATGCTACAAGGATTAGGTACATAGACTTCTCACATTTGCGAAACACATTCGCAAACCTAAGTCACATGCCACAAGGATTATATATGAGCTTCAACCATTTGCAAAACACATTTGCAAACATAAGCCTCATATCACAAAAAATGAAAACATGGACTTCAAACACTTGCAAAACACATTAGCAATGCATAGTCCCATGTTGCAAAGATTCACCACATGAGCTTCAACTATTTGCAAAACACATTCGCAAATATAAGCCTCATGTCGAGGTGAGCTAGAGCAAGTGAGGTTTGAGCTATCAACACATGATGAGACTCAAACTCCTAGACATGACCACTCTTAATAGTACGACAACCTACACTAGCAATCCGGTCTTCCAACCAAACACCAAGACCGGTAAAAAACTAAGAACACATCCTTAGCCCTAGCTAGTCATACCTTTGCCTTGGGTCATCGTCTCGATATGCATCAACTCATGATGCACCCTTTCATCAACTCCATCAACACATGATGGTCTTCCTTAACTTGATGATCAACACATGATCATCTCCTCATGCATCAACTCATGATGTGTCTTCTTCTTTGATGGCCTTCAACACATGAATCCATCTTCTTCTCAATCTTGACTTGATGACCTTCAACACATGAAGTCATCCCAAGTCGTTCTCATTTATGGAACCTAACCTCTGCATCCAACTCATCGAAACCGTTAGTCCACAAAACAATTGTTATCGATTATCAAACTTCACAATTTTGGTAATTCATGACAATCTCAACAAATAATGAGATATGAAATTGATTTGCGAGTATACAATATGTACACAACAAATGTATACTCCAAGATAAGCTTTAAACAAAGCTTACTAATCCGGTTGTCATTAGTCATCCAACCATTAACACATAATGGAGAAGTTAGATGACAACCCGATTGCACATGAGTATATATATACTGCACAAGCTATATAGCTTGTGCAGTATATATACTCAAGTATGTATTTCAAAGTAAAGATCCCAAATATGCATATTAAAAGAAGCATGGATCAATACTTATGAAACTCCAAAATATATAGAGAGCCCCCCTAAATGTGTGCATACAAGTGTATATAGTGAAGACATATGCACATATTCATTTTAGACTAATTGAGGATTTCAATCTATATTTTGGATCTAAGGAATGCATTTGTAAATGAGAAAGCGATTTCGAATGCATACCTCTTTGATTTCACCTTTTCATCCAAATGAGACTAACCAAAGATAACTCAAATAGACATGTTAGTCTCATAAATTCAGTTATCATTTTCACCAAAACATTATAAAGTATATATCATTAATATCATAATGTCATATTGGCATTTATCATTAACACCAAAACCAACTTAAATGGAGCTTGATCTTTCACACTCGTGTGAACGAACCAAAAGTCAATAAATCACTTCTAAAAAGCTATCCTGATAAGCCACTTTAAAAATGCTACAAAGAAATTACCCTATTAGTTTAATCGAAAGACATAATAAATTATAAGTTAAAAAGAATGGACAATCCCATTTATAGCTGTTAAAATATCTTCACATGAAAGGAAGTGCTGATTTTGTTTGTCTTCTCGGCAATGAAAAAAATTGCAGAAATCTACAGAAGTTTTTTTTAATAGTGGAACATTTTGTTACAGTAGTAGTCTTCTGAAGGATGCAAGTTACAGGAGAGGAGGCATTGCAGCCCGGGATCGGGTCCTCGGCAGAACATTGTACAGTCCTATAGCGAACACTGTAACAACAGTGGAAGAAAATACTGTGACAGAAATCACTTTAGTGATAGCGCTGTAGTTGCTGCGGGTGTAGATCTGAGCATCACGTTTCGATCGGACGACCGAGAATCATGCTAAGGCAGGGCACTGTGCTATCTCCGCTTCCTACTTTCGCGGCAGAGAATCTGCTTCCTTGCAGCCCTGTAATCTTTTTTTGTCAATCTCCTTTTATAATAGCTAGGGGCAAAAAAAAAACGGATTGGATAGTGCTCAGATTATATTTATATCTATATTTTTTCTCAAATTTGAATACGAATCGGACAAACATTGGATATGAATACGCATCGGATAAATGTCTGATATAAATTTAGATTGGATTACACTCAAAATCGGATCGAACTCAAGTATTTTTCATATTTAAATAATTATTCATGGCCTCTTCTATTTAAAACATAGCACTAAATTATTTTAATATTTTAAATTGATAAATAGCAGACTAAAATGTAACTGCGCATTAAATGTTGACAGCAATATATGAATTATTCATCTCAATATCTGTATAATGCAACTTCTGATGGCAACTTTATATCCTATGGCACAATGAAATTTAGCAAATTGATCATTGGTGCCTATTTTTGTCAGTTTATCACGTAATCATTGATCATTGGTGCTATTTTGCTACTAATCATAACTATTTCTAGATATATTGCAAATAAATCAGTTATAAAACATATCAAATTTTTTTAAAAGAGCATGCAAAAAGCTTTATTGGGGATATGCCAAATTAGAGTCACGGGCTCGTTGAGATGATCAAAATGCATATATAATATGCTCAATTTGAAGGTCAAATGCAAAAATATACGTATTAGTTAGCTGCTGCTATTATATCTGCCGAATTTGGATATTTTCTGGATATCCAACTCCGAATCCGCTTCACACCATACCAGATTCACATCCGACATCCACGACTATTTAGATCCGGTTTCTATTCGGATTTGGATATTAAGAGCATGTTCATATTGGCTTTTATCTTTGGTTTATAAATAGTAACAACTTGTACAGAGAGACACTCACGTGCAATTTTGGCCGATTTAAATAAAGGCATTACAATGTGTACTACAATCGACTAGTAGACATTGCTTTTAAAAGATACTCCGTTTGAAAGCTAAGTACTGTACAAAACCATTTACTGTAGAAAAATATTTTTTTAAAGCTAATATAAACAAGGCCTAATATCCACATTCGATAAATCCAAATTCGGTAGCCGGATAATCCGACTGAATCCAGCTCCGTTTTCACCCCTAATAAATAGCTACCATCCCTCCTCCGTGTAACTTATGGCGCCAAACTTGCATAGGCCTTTTTTTTACTGTAGCCACTTTTTTAATTTGGCTCCAAACGCTTGTTTTTGTAAATAAAGTCACTATAGTGTATACTACAACCAGCTTATAGATTCTGTCTTGAAAAGTCGCTCTAGTTGAAATCTAGTTATTGTAGAAAAGCTAAAAAACAGCTTTTAGAAGCTGAAAAGAACCCTTTGTCTGATAGACTTATACTGAGTTTAGATATAGAGTAGACGTACATCAAAATCTCCATGTATACATGAGATTCAGATATTGTTGTGGACAGGGGCGGATCCAGCGGTGGGGCGGGGGGGGGGGGGGGGGGCTCGAGCCCCCCTACCGCTACCGGACCCTTGGAGCCCCCCTGGAGCCCCCCCCCTAAATTTTTAGCCATGGATGTATAATGTAGAAGGGGCTGAGGTCGAGCTGAAGGTACTTCAGCCCCTCCAAAAAATTTTCCTGGATCCGTCACTGGTTGTGGATCATCCATTCGTTGGTCTGAATGGTACAAGAAGAGTAAGAATGGTAAACTTCATTCTTAAGTGAAGTCTAGGTCTTCCATTTCAGTTCAGCATCTATGGTTGTGGCTTCCATTTTCTAAAATTTTCAGTTCAGCCTATGATGCAACTTTGGGTTAACAAATAAGTTTCCATTCTGCATATTATAAAACGTTACGTACCTTTCTTCAACCTGAAATGGTAGTACTTCATTTGTACGCTGATTGGATTTCTTCAACTCTGACTGACTGAATTAGGGGCTAGTTCTTTTGAGCCGTGGTTTTTGGGTTTTGGCTTAAAATTTTGAATTCTGGCTGTTCGCGAGAGTACAAAGAGAGATATTCATGTGCGATTTTGATCGATATAGATAAAGTCAGAACAGTATTTACTACAATAGACTTGTAGACCTCGTCTTAAAAACATTTTACTGTAGAAAAACAAGCCATAAATATAAAATAACACATCGTAGGATTCAGAGTACTTCAGGATCATACCAACTGATGACTTAGTTGAACGATCATTCTGACTTTTTAGTTTATGATGGTGTCATCTGATAAGCAACGCAATTGGAAGGGTTTAAGTTGCACTGAAATTAATTGACAAGGTCTGGGATTCTGGATCCTGCCAATTGATTGATTGCAGATTACATGAAATCGATCCACGTCAAGAAGTCAACAAAACTGTAATGATTCTGTAGAATAGGGATTTTGAGACCCTTAACTCTGCAATAAAAAATGCCGATGAGGTAGACTTTCACCTCTACTCAGGAATGTTAACTGTAAACTGTCATTACAAGTTTCTTTACGGAACATGATTGGCTAGTCAACGATGAAAAACTACGCCACTCTGTGCAGCGCGAGTGACAGGTTTACTAGTCAGCTAGTCTGTCAGATGTTGCTTATTCGGGTAGGGGTGAAAAATGGATACGAATTATCTATGTTATTTGGTTATCATATTTGATAAGATGTGAATACAGTATATATATTTTTCATCTGATTAACAATTTCTATCATATTCGTATTCGAATTCGCATAAAAAATATATATGCGAATATAGTATAGACTTTTACCATCTCAAATGTTATTTTATCCCAACTATTCATATTTATATTCGACGAAGTAATATGTATATTTTATTACAATACGACTAATTAGTTAAACAAGTTTTTTTAATTGAACGTGAATTCGTGTTTCTTTTTGTGAAGTAAATGAATTAGAATAATTAAGCGTGATTATACAAGGATAAAATGTCAGTAATGTCTTCATATGGCATAAGTTATGAGGATATTCGGGTTCGATCAAATTAAGTAGATATTTGATTCAAATTTATAGTCGTTACAATATTCGAGAATATTCGGATTTATATTCGTACTTATTTATAAAATACGAATACTAATGTAGTAAAGACACTATTCATCCATTTTCACCCCTAGTAACACAGGGAAGCTGAAATGCTGAATGTTTTCAAATGTGTCCTGAATGTTTCTTCAGATTCTTCGGCCTTACTTGAAAAATGGTAAAAAAAAAAAAAGAACCTTCTGGGATTAGTAATATTATACGTGTTTGTCAGTCAAGGATGATAATTTAGTTCTTATTTTTAAAATAAAACACCATTGAAATTTCTGTCACGAAGCATGTCTAAAAGAGTTGGAAAGAAAAAACTGTACCTCACCTATTTCAGTACTTAGAGAAACAATTTTCTGCGGTCAAGGATGTAAGAACTTGTGGCACACGATTAACTATGTCATGAGAATTTTAGTCGTTTCAACCTGTCACACATCTTAATTAATTCAGGGTGTTAATTTCGTACGGGAGGAGGTTGACAATAGCTAGCACGATGGATATGAATCGTGTCATGTCAAATGTTATCTGGGACTGAGTCAAGTTAATCTTTGTGAAGCATTGAGGTGAAGATCGATCGCTACTGCATTCTGCATCCCACCGTACGCCTTAATTTTGTGATGCAGACGAGTTGACATCCTGTTTGTCTCATCTCATCCTTCCATTTCGAAGATTCATCGCGATTCATCACAGTACTAAATGGAGGAGAAATCATCTCAGGTAGATGAATGACTCTGCAACTGCAATCCTCTCATGCTTTCAGATAAGAGCAGTCCTCTGTAAATCTTACCTTCAATTGATATTACTCGCAGGATTTGAGAACGTAACTTTCAATCTCAGACAATGCGAAGTGCGAAGGCGGATGGGTTCAGAAAAAGTTGCACAAACTAATTGTTGGAGTCCGTGTATGAGTACGAGTCAGTCGAGTCGGAGTCTATCGAATCCGTGTCGAGTTGTAGGAGTAATAGTCGTAGTTGAGTCCGCCCCGTAGTCGTAGAGCAGGGTATAAAGAGTAGAGCATTGTACCGAGAGATTGTAAGGAGAAACAGAGCGAGCGATCAGGGTGATCGTAGCGATCGGTGTGATCGAGAGAAAGAAATAAAGAAGAGAAGAGTGGTTTGGCTCTGGGAAATCTATCGAGTTCATAGACGTGCTCGTAAACAGAGTTATGACCACGGCGACAAGCGGAGATATCCGTAGGTGTTGAAGACATGGTCGTAAAGGAGTTACGACCACGGTCATGGAGCAGAAGCTGTGGTCATAATAAGGGTTATGACAACGGCAATCGATAAAGCCTTCAACGTGGTCGACAGAATCACTACGTGGTAGTAATCGAGTTACGACTACGATAATTGAGCTTACTACGTGGTCGAAAGAAGTGCAGCGCAGCGGCGGTGAACGTAGTTGTAACTTCAGCTGAACTTACAACTATGTGGTCGGAGCAACGAGACGTGATCGAAGATGTCACAATGTGGTCGTAACGACTGTCAGGGTGGTCATAGAACCAACAGAGTGATCGTAACGACTTAGAAGGTGGTCGTAGCAACAACAGTATGGTCGTATGTTCCTAGTAGTGGTTGTAACTTGTAAGGCTGTAACACTAATTGATGTAATAATTAACAGGGTGATCAAGAAATGTACATCGGTGAGAAATTTAAACACATCCAAATTAGAACCAAACTAAAACAAGTTACATATCTGCTGTGCGTACTAAATTTCTTCCCAAGCGAAAAGATTTTGCACGAACAGTGTGTCTCGCAACATGAGCTTATACACGAGCGGAGCCCAATATTCATCTCCCAAGTCTTCGATTTCTTTTCGTGCCTTCCTTGATCATTTGTCTTGATGTGAGAACTCTACAGCTGATTAGAACAATGACGCGCTCAGCTCCAGTATGGCCTGCATGGTGGCGGGGGAGAAGAGAAAGCTGCTCGGTGACAGAAGCGAACCGTCGGCAGCTGGAGGAGGTGAAGGCGCCGAATGATCATCAAACGGCGGCGGCGCAGGCCGACGCTGCTGGCCAAGCGTGAGAACCAGAGGATCGGCGGACGCCCTGACCTCCTCCGGTAACGTCGCCGCTGTCGACGCTGCGAGCTCAGACGGCTGCTGCTTGCCCGTGAGCCTCTGCACGACGGCCATGAACTCGTGCGGCCGTGCGTGGACGACCCTCGGCGTGCGCTCGTACACGATCACCGGCCCTGACGATCCGCCGCCGCCGCCGCCGTGGTGTCTCTTGGACGGCCGTGTCGACGTCGGCAGGTCCAGAGGCTGCGGCCTCGGACCCTGGAGGCCGCCGCCCGATCTCTTTGCCTTGAACGACGGCGAGGACATGGCGCACGCGCTGCGCTAGCTCGTGTCGATCTCCTGGGAAGTAGTTCGCTCGCTGCTACAGTTTTACTTCCCCGCCGTTGTGAACGTGCGTACGTATGCTTATCTGGGAGGCTAGCTATCTTGCGATCGGTGACAACTGACAAGGTTGATATATATACAGGCGCCGCATCGAAATGTCAAAGAAGAAGAAGAAGAAGAAGAAGAAGAAGAAAGCCTCGTTTGCATGGTCCGACATGCGCGCGACAAGGTCAGAGGAGGAGATAAATATTGTTTCGTTTGGAAGGGGTTGGTGGTATCGCATTCAAAGCCGCTCGCAGCCTGCAGCGCATACGCATATCAAATACTATAACGTTAGCAAACCTAACTGGATCTGTTAATACTAATATGCATGCTGCATCGCTGTTTCCTTTCCCTCCTGCGGGTATGTTCATATTGAGCTGCGCGCATTTAACATGCGATCGAGTTCAAAGTTAGAGGCTTAATTAACTCGCCATTGTTACTTAAAGAACTATTAATTAATACCAGGGTTTCGATCGAGCTAGCTTTGCGTACCGGATGCTAGCTGCACGCAAGAAGGATTGCAACCCTGTTAGGTCAAATGTGATGGCTCCGATACCAGATGTTGGGGAATCACTTGAGGATCAACACGTGCAAACGCTCTGTTGTCGGACGGGAAACAGAGCAGACCCGAAGGGGGGATACGACCACTCGTGACAGCTTTACTCAGTGGTCGTAACCGGTTCGGGGTCAGCGGTCGTAACTCTTTTACGACTTGCTCACCCGCGATTGGTTTTGGCTCTCTCAAACGCATGCTTTGGCTGTGGACTCGGATACACGAGCGTAGATGACTTGCCGGAGGTGGGAACGATAAGGCGGAGCAGATAACAGGATGGAACACAAGAAACTGAGGCACGATTATGCAATATAAATTGACACACATTTTTACTGTGTTTTATCAATTATACACTTGCTCAAAACTCTCAACGACTTACAGAGTATATATAGACATGGTCAGCCACTTAGGCCACTCACTCACTACGACTCCAATCGTTGCTGCTTCGCTCAGCCGCCCACGCCTGCTACAGTGTCCAGCCGCTTGCCCATACCGAGTAGGTAGCCGACTGAGAACGACCTGCGTCACCCATGACCACCCGTGCTGACGCCTGCTACAGTGGGCGATGCATGACCATGACCACTGCTTCATCCTTGGCTTAACTTCGACCACTGCACTGGAGTTTCCTAGAATTCGGGCAGTCTCTCGATCAAGCGTTGAGATGGAGTATCGCGCTGTTGCAAATGTCGTCATAGAATCTTGTTGGCTCTGCCATCTCTCGACAGAGTTATATCATTCTCCCACACAGGCTACCCTAGTTTATTGTGATAACATCAGTGCTATGTATCTCTCTAGCAATCCCATGCAGCACCAGCGAACGAAGCATGTGGAGATAGTTGCATTTTGTTCGTGATTGTGTTGCTCTTGGAGAAGCTCATGTTCTTCACGTTCCTTCCAGCTCACAGTATGCGGATGTGTTCACCAAGGGCTTGCCATAATTTGTCTTTCATGAGTTCAGACACAGCCCCAACATTCTTTCCTCCAACGTTGTGACTGTGGGGGGAGGGGGTTGGAATGCGTCTATGGCTCCTGGTCTTGTGGATGCACAACGATCGGATCACAACAGAACTAACGTTCTATGACTGGTTCTCACGTAACCTGAACTACTATGCGATACATACGCTACATGTAACCTCTTTTGCACTTCTGTGCTCTCTCTCTCTCCCTACTGCAACTCTCTCCATATGTGTACATCTTATATGAAATATATGAGAGAGAGAGTGTTATGCAAAACTCTTCAACATGGACAAGCTCAGTGGTTGGGGCCTTGGGCCCTGTAGGCCGCTTGACCGCTTGATCTCTTTGCTTTAGACGACAACGATGACATGGTGTATGCTCTTCTCTCTTCAATCAGAGGTGGTTTGTTCGATCGCTCACTACTGAAACTCACACGCTGTTGTGATCTATGAACATATGGGAGGCTTGAGACAAGCTAGATGACAAGTGAGAATGTGGTACTATTGAATTGCAGTTCATCCAAAGGCTAATTATATGCACCAATCAGTTCATCTAAAAACTAAACTGATGAGCAAAAGCAGACAATTTACTTATACTTCAACACACCCTCTCACGTGTAGGCAGACAATTTACTTATACTTCAACATACTTCCTCACGTGTAGGCTCTCTTAAACCTAAAACGTGAAATAAAAGTGGGATACAATTATTTTTTTAATTATGTTAGCCGGGTCTTGAACTCAAGATATCTTGACTATGATACCATATTGAGTTGTATGCACTAACCAGTTTACCTACAAGTCTAAACTAACGAGAAAAACCGGACAATTTATTTATACTTCAATAATAATGTATATGGGTGTCTGGAAAAGCCGTGTTCACTTTCATGGTTGGATGGATACAAGCGCACGCGAAAAGGACAGAGTTGGAGAAAAATATTGCTCTATTTGGAACTGGTCGGTGGTACATATCAATCGCAGCAGTTTGCCTATAGCATATGCATATCAAACGCAGAATTGGACTAAGCTCTCGCTCATTTCGGCTTGAGTTTCTGGCTTATTTTTTACTTTTCATAAATTTTATCTTTTTCTAGTTTTTTGACTTTTTTGAGCTTTTTGCTGGTTCTTTTTTTCGTATTCGTTTACATTGTCCGTGATGGGCTAACTTGTTTTATATATTTTTAAATTTTTAAAATTTAATTATGCCAAATAAATCACCTTCAGCTACAATACAATTTCAGCTAGCTACAGTGCAATTTCAGTTATAAGTCACCATTCTTTAGTCTAAATGAGCAGCACCTAACAATTAGGCTTTGGTCAGAGCGCCAGAATATTTTCCGATTTCAGCAGAAAATGAATTGGTTTCCGGTGAAAATCCTTCAAAATTCATGTATACCGAATGCAGGAATTTTTCTGATTCTTACCTAAACTAAACTGTTTCATTTGAAATTATTTGTGTTTTAAAAGAGGACTTAAGGTGTATAGAAACCAACTAACTTAAAATTGACCTGTTGTGTGATGGTAGTAGTTTAATTGGTTTCTGCTTCTTCCTAAAAGGACAAGACATAGATCGAGCTAGCTTGCCCTACGACTGGGCGTGCGCGCTACATACGTGTGCGGCTGAATTAATCTGTGTCGTCTGTGCTATGCTGCATGCAGGGCTGTTTCTTCGTTCCCGGTGTTGTGCAGTGTTTAGCTGTGATTAAAATGGCTTCAGCTTCTCGCTTCCGGCTTATTTTTTTTACTATTCATAAATTTCGACTTTTTCTAAACTTTTAGCTTTTTATTGAGCTTTTTTGCCGGTTCTTTTTTTCCCGTATGTGTTTGTATTATACGTAATGGGCTAATATATTTTTTAATTTTTTTAAATTTAATTATGCTAAATAAGTCTCTGTCAGCTACAATGTTTTTTCAGCCAGCTACAGTGCTTTTCAGCCATATGTCACAAAAAAAAAGCCCAACTGATCACCAAAAGATAAAATTAAAAAGCCACCAGCAGAAATTTGTCGGAGTACGTCTTTAATCGAGCTGCATGCATGCGTTGAACATGGGTTCAAAGTCAGAGGCTTAATCCGTGGTTATTAAAGAATTAATACCAGGGTTACGACCGAGCTAGCTTTACGTACCGGATGATGCACGGAAGGTAGGAAGCAGCAGCTCAAGGTGGTAGTAGCAATATTTTAATAAGCTAGTACTACTTGGCACAAATTTGGGCAGGCTGCAGCCGGTCAAGACATTCAGGCTGCAGGTCAAAACAATGCGTGCACATAAACTAGCTGCACAAGGAGACAGATACTAATTAATTAGATATATATCCTGATTAACTATAGCTAGGAAAGTGCTTCTTAAACTAATGCTTTGTTGGTAGCCAGATACACGGTGACCTGCATCGTATGTTGCGTGCGAAAGACAAATGCATACAACGGAAGGCATGTACTAGTAGGGGTGAAAACAAATAGGATACGATTGAATAGTCTCAAATATGAATACGAATTTATATTTTTAAATTAAATATGAATTCGAATATTTTCAAATACAGATATGAATATTCTCAAATACGAATATGGATATTTTCGAATACAGATTTTCTTGGATACAAATATCGGATAAAACAGATTCTTAGTAGTTTTGCTGATTTTCACCGATTTTTGACCGGTTACCGGTTTTAAACCGCCTAAATTCAAATTTTGGATCACAAAATTCGTACGGATTTTTCATGGGTTCTAGAAACGGATCGAATACAAATCGAATAGTCTCGAATACAAATACAGATACAAATATTCTCGAATATGAATGCGAATATGAATATTCTTAAATACAGATACGAATATGAATACGAACATTTTCGAAAACGGATTTTACTTACCATATTCATGTTTTCTCATATACGAATACCGGATAAAATAAATTATTCGTTACCGTTTTCCACCCTACGTACTAGCTAGGATATTTGCAAGGAAGCAATCCATCAACTTCCATCGAAACATAACCCGTTCGATCCTTGAAAGGCCTGAGATATACTTGCATGGTGTTGTTGATTTATTAGGTTTTTGACAGACAATGTTCCCTCTTGTCTCTCTGACGCACACACGCAAAAAATGAAAGAAAGGTCGATACTCATTTTTCTTTAGCATGCATGCATGTACCTAGGTCGGTACACAGGATATACGGGACAGTTTTTACCTTCTTAGAGGAAGCTAGCTAGGACGATTAATTCATATGTTGGTGTAATGTTAACTATTTGATTAAAAACTGTAAAAAAAAATAGACCGCTAGAGTAAAAATCCTGGCTCCGTCTCTGAACGACCTTTTTTGCCCGTTCAACATGATATATATGGCCCTGTTTTTTTTCAGCTTTTAAAAGCTATTTTTTTGGATTTTCTACAGTAACTAGCTTTTAAATGGAGTATTTTTTCAAGATAGAGTATACTAGTTAATTATAGTACATACTTTACTGACTTCATTTATATCGGTAAAAACCGCACGTGAGTTTCTGTTACTCTGTAATCTCTCATACAAACAATCCAAAAGTCACAAGCCATAACCAGAAACCACAAGCCACAGTCAAAAAGAACATGCCAACTTGAACAGCTTGGTTTTAGTTAGACGTGGTTTAAGCCATCCGAAGCATGATCTCATCTCATAGCTGGGAAAGGCCCAAATTAAATGTCACTCATGATGCGGTCCTCGAAATTGTCCAATTTTGTGGCTCCATACACGTTGAGAGATTAGGAAAAACATTGCTCGGGATAAAAGTAATTGTACAACGCAATCGCCTCAATACCTTCTCGATCCCCTTAAAAAAAGAGTAAATATTAATTCGACAAATTGCGCCAAACGAGCAAAACGCACAAAGTAAACGAACATGGTTAGTTGAGCAAATTGGTCTACTGCCTCCTTGCTTGTTAATCATCGCGTTGCTTCAGGGTTAATTTACATATATAGTTTAGACACGTTTGCTGCAGAAGCATTATTTGATAGAATTCCTGAGAACTGTGTTGTTTCTTACGAAAGTACCGTAAAATTAATCCCTAAGGCCCTGTTTGGAATGCGGGAATTTTTCCCGATTCCTGCGGGAATTGAACTGTTTCCTGCAAAATTCCTGTGAAATTCCTCTGTTCCAAACAGGCCCTAAGTTTCAAACATGCCTTTGTTGCTAGCTCCTAGAAGGACTGAAGCACTGCTCCCTATGTCATTGATCCACGGACATTAGATGGCTGCATGCAGTTAGGCCGTCTACAATGACAAATGGGCATGTTTTTTTTCCTCAAAAATGATGACTTTTGACTTTTGGTACAGTATCTAACTTTTAAATAGAATATTTTCTCAATACGGGGTCTACAAGTTAAACGATCTACACATTAAAAACCCAACATCTGTACCAGCCAAAATCGCAAGTGAGTATCTGTCTCTCCGTAATCTGTACCGTAAACAGCCAAAATTCAAAATTTTCAACCAAAAACCATAAGTCACAGCCGAAAAGAACATACCTATTAATCTAGAAACGGAAAGTGCCTCCAAGCACGGGTGCTAGCCATTGGGCTATGGCGATACCAAAACCAAAAAACTGGTCCGGTGCAAGTGCATGTTTCGATACCAGCACAATAAAAAGTTACATTTTTCGGGGTAGCTTATAGCTTACTTTACACTATAACTGATGACGACTTATTTTATGTAATTAATTTTTTAAAAAATTTAAGATAGAAAAAACAGATTACCTATCACGGACAATATAAACAAATACGGGAAAAAAAAGAAAAGGCAAAAAACAACCAAGAATTTGACCGTTACAACACACATTCATTCATTCGTTCGTTCGTTCATCCTACAACAATACATACATCAACTACCTACATGTATTTATTTATGACATGAGTACATGGCTGTTGCTTCAATGTCTATACAATAAGTCCATCCGTGAATTTATTCGTACCGTTGCTTGTAAGGCCCTGTTTGGAATGCGGGAATTTTTTCCGATTCCTGTGGGAATTGAACTGTTTCCTGCAAAATTCCTGCGAAATTCCTCTGTTCCAAACATGCCCTAAATTTGTAAGGGTACCCGCAATGCGGGAACAAGGGTGGTACTACGGATGAGGTGGCACGTTAGGGTGGCCCCCGTACATTGCACGGCTTGGCAATAATCGAAAAAAGGCTAGGGCTGGCCCCCAGCTTGAGGCCCGGTCCCAAGCAATAAAAAGACAACGGGCCCACATGTCGGTTGGCGCGAAGGGAAGCCACGGTGGTTGTGGCCGTTGTCCGCCGTGGCAAAAAGGGAAGCCAAGTCGCCGGGTCATCGCCATGCTGGGCAGGAAAGGCTCGCGCCGCTGGGAGGCCGGTGGACGAGCGTCCCCTACGGTCCTGCTTATTTGGATTTTTTTTACGGCTTATAATTTATTTTTTACTATTTAATACTGTAACTGATTTACTTTTTACTGTATCTGCTGGTGACATTTTGGTGTAATTAAATTTTAAAAAATAAAAATAGAAAAAATATGTTAGCTCATGACAAACAACGCAAAGGAATATAAAAAAGGAAAGACAAAAAGTCCAAAAAACTAAAAAAAATACAAAATTAAGAAACTAAAAATTAGAAACCAAAAGCTCAACAAGGAATCGAAACGAGCAGGACCGACACTGCAGCTTGGCTAATGGTAACTGATGTGTCCTTGTCTTTTTGTGGTTATGTTAGTGGTCCACTGTTAGGACCGGATCTCCGAATCGAACCTTCTTGTATTACTGCACTAGTCCTAGATCAAAACTAGTGTATACAGTCAAACAGTGATGATTACATAACCAACAACGGTTTATATAATAAAATCTGCAACTCTATAGTTGTGTGAGAATAGAATCTTGAATACTTAAGGAAAAAAGTTTAGTTGGTACACCCCTCTGTTGGCATCCGGTCTTTCAAAATGAGCTTATGATCGCAATGATGTACACTCGACTATAATACCTCACAGCTGAACAATTCGGGCAATTGTGGGGAAAACTTGACGATGCCATGAATGGGGCGTTACAAGTACGGTGTTACATACGGTCTGACAACCACTGTTTATCAAATTGTCAATGTTTGGACAATACTAATAAATGATACCAAACCTCTCTATCTCACACTGTTAATGTTTGGTGCTCTCATGTGGAGTCATATTTGCCACTTTTGTGGATGGACTATGATCGTATACGGTATCGCAAGCGCCATGGTGAGCTAAGGAGCCTTCCTTCACACCCTCATTCCCATCTCAAGTTGGTCGATATTACGGGGTTTTATGGCTAGAAAGATCAATTGAACGATTCCTATTAATATTGGAATCCATGTTATATTAAAAAACACACACAAAATAATAATATCATCTCTCAACCACAATCTCTGCTATATAATTGTTTAATGCTCATATGAATTGTTTAATACTTTGAATCGACTTCTAAGTAGAGTCCGATTCTATGCACTTTTTTATTAGAATCGACTCCTCAAATATATTGAATCAATTCAATATTTTCTCTCTTCTTATTTAAACCAGTTAAAATATAATATTGGATCTGGTCTTAGTTAGGCCATGATCCCCTCAGAAACCGAAATCTGACAGCCGAAGGGGAAAAAAAATTGTCCAAAGCGTGGGGCCCACCACATGGCTCCACGCCCAGCCGCTTGGAGTTCCGTGGACCGGGTCCACGGCACCAGACGCCTAGCGAACGCGTCGACCGCCTCTCGCCATCCGAGCCCAGCCCATCCAAAAGACCACGGCCCACCTTGCTCTCGTACCCGGAGCCCGTATTCGTTTCGTCCTTCCACCCCTTTCAAACCCGTAAATAAATAGCTGAGCAGCAGCGAATTTACAAATCCACCACCCCCAAAAAAGGGGAGAGGCACGTAGAGCAACCAGCGAACTCCCAATAAATTCCCAAATCGACGAGGAGCTCGCAGCTCGCTCGCTCGCTGCTGCTTCGATCCGTTCCGATCGGCGCCGCCGCGCCATGATGAATCCGGAGATGCTGCGGCTGGCGCAGGAGCAGATGCGCCGCATGTCCCCCGACGACCTCGCCAGGATGCAGCAGCAGGTCCGATCCGCCCCATCGATTCCGCCGTCTCCCCTTGTCCTGTGTTGATCTGATTCGATACACGGAGGCAGCCGATCTGCCCAGTTCCGGTGTAGCTAGCCGTAGATCGAGAGGAAATCCTGCTCAATTCGGCTGGGTTTTTTTTCCGGGTTTGATGCGTCGGGAATGCGTGTGGATGGTCGTTGCTCTGATCTAGATTTCATGTGAGTTGGATTGGTATTAGTATTACACCTTGAGTCAATTGGAGAGTGTGGCAGTTGACTCCAGGATGGAATGTTTATTTGTTCCTGTTGTTATAAACAACTGCATGCTTGTGTGTAAACTATGCGTGCGTAATTGGAGCGTCGTTGCTGCTTGGTCTTTTGCCCCTTAAACTATGTTCAATAGGACCCACATTGTTGGATAAATACGTTGCGCTGATTCTGCTGGTGGATTTATCTGCATGCCCTTTGATGCGTTTAGGCCAAGTTGCCATTGTTCCATACGGAAGTCGGGAGCTTAGAATGGTGCTTGCGACGTACTTCATACAGCAACTTGGCGCCTGCTTTTGTTTTTTTTGGGTTTCTGGCATTTGCTCTTTGTTTCTTAATGTTGTTGGTTATCCTAGGAAGCATGTGTGGCATGAGATTGACAATGTTCTTGTTGCAATTTGGATGATTGCAGCTGATGTCCAACCCTGACCTGGTAAGGTTGGCATCCGAGAGTATGAAGAATATGAGAGCCGAGGACTTCAAACGAGCTGCTCAGCAGCTCAATCAAACAAGACCAGAGGAAATGCTTGATATGACCGAGAAAATTGCCAATGCTAAGTCTGAGGAATTTGCTGCTATGAAGGCCCAAGCAGATGCTCAAATCTCGTATGCGATATCTGGTGCCAAGATGTTAAAGCAGCAGGTTTGTATAAAAGCCCAGCATCACGTTTTCCTACTCTGTGTTGGAATTCGTATAGAATATGCTAATAGTTCTGTCTGCACATTTGAACAATTGCATAAGACTGCAGAAAATGTTTAATGAACTGAAAAGAAGACAAGCATTGCATCTATGCTATGAGGCTCACACTAGCACAATTTTGGATCATTCTGAATGAATCAATGAAAATTGGAAAGTGCATTATGCCACCACCCTAATGTGGCAATTATTTAAACTTCTGTTTTTCATTTTACTAAGAACTTCATGGTGAGAGTGCTCGGATGGTCTACTAATGCTTTGTTTTGTTAATTTGGATACATAATCACATGTGTCATGTTTGTACTGACTGGTTCTTGCACCTGAACCTATATACCAATAGTCTTTTGTCTAAGAAAGCACTGTATGTCATCCTTCATTTAATTACTTTATATATATAGAACTTTCCAAGTTTCTATACATGTTACCAGTTTGCCTGATATCACCCTCTGTTCTTACTTTGTGTCATTTCAGGGAAATGAGCTTCATAGCCGTGGACAGTATACTGATGCTGCTGCCAAGTACAAGCTTGTGCGTTTTGAACCTCACACCTTCTTTAAATTTTTTTGTTGACATGCTTTTGGAAGATTTGCGAGTTAAATCAATATGTTTTTTTATGACCAGGCCAAAGATGATTTAAAGAACGTACCATCGGCAGCTGGGCAAACTCTGCAGTTGCAGTGCACACTTAATTTAATGTCTTGTTACCTGAAAACAGGGAAGTTTGAGGAATGCATACAGGAAGGTTCAGAGGTATGTTTGAGGTCTTGTGGTATTTTGACTAATTTTCCATCTCATCCTATGAAGCTAGTGTTATGAATAGCGCTTGTATTCATATGAGGCCAATGGGCCAGAATATATACACAAAGTACAAGTGGTAAATATGCAAAGAACCCCTCATAACAATGGGGAATAACAAACTATACATATCTCTAACACCCCCCCTCAAACTCATGGTGGATCAACAACACTGAGTTTGGAGAGGTAGAAGCTATGCTGTGCTCGAGTCTGGGCCTTCGTGAAGAAATCCGCTATCTGAAGCTCCGAAGGCACATACTGAAGAGTAATCACCTGATCATGCACACAAGACCTCATGAAAGAAGCATCAACACCAATATGCTTGGTGAGCTCATGCTTCACAGGATCACGCGCAATACTGATAGCACCTGTACTGTCTGACAAGAGAGAAGTCGGTGTAGTAACAGAAACACCAAAATCCTCAAGTAACCACCATAGCCAAGTAATCTCCGCTGTCAAGAGAGCCATAGCTCGCAACTCAACCTCTGCACTCGAACGGGACACTGCAGTCTGTTTCTTCGTCTTCCAGGCAATAAGAGAACCACCAAGAAAAACACAGTAAGCAGAGATAGACCGGCGATCAGAAGGATCGCTGGCCCAAGTAGCATCCGAATAGGCCTGAAGCTGTAAAGAGCTGGAACGTGGAAAGAAGAGACGGCGAGAGATAGTCCCGCGAAGGTATCGCAGAACTCGAAGAAGGTGGCTGTAGTGGACCTGAGTGGGAGCGGAAACAAACTGACTCAGAATATGAACTGGATAAGTGATATCCGGACGAGTAACAGCAAGGTAGACAAGACTCCCAACAAGATGACGATAGCGAGTCGGATCAGAAAGAGGCTCGCCATCAGAGAGTCGGAGGTGAACATTGAGCTCCATGGGAGTCTCAACAGTACGCTGTTCAGTGAGAGAGGCGCGATCAAGAAGATCCTGAATATATTTCGCTTGGGACATAAAGAAACCATCTGGAGTGGAAGTAACCTCAATCCCAAGGAAGTAACGAAGAGGACCAAGATCCGACATAAGGAACTGCTCACTAAGACGAGCCTTGACAAAGGCAATGTACTCAGAATCATCTCCCGTAATGATCATATCATCAACATACAGGAGAAGAAGAGTCCGACCACGAGACGAAGTGTGGACAAAGAGCGCAGGATCATGATCACTAGCTGAAAAACCAGCAGCAGTGACCACAGAGGAGAAGCGCTCAAACCAAGCACGAGGGGCTTGCTTAAGGCCATAGAGAGAGCGACGAAGGCGACAGACCATGCCCTCAGGAACAGAATACCCAGGTGGCGGATGCATGTAGACCTCCTCACGCAACTCGCCATTAAGAAAGGCATTCTTGACATCAAGCTGAGAAACAGACCAGTGGCGAACAGACGCCACTGAAATAAGAGTCCGAACAGTGGTCATGTGGGCTACAGGAGCAAAAGTCTCGTCGTAGTCAACACCATGCTCCTGCTGGAAACCACGAGCAACAAGACGCGCTTTATAGCGCTCAAGAGAGCCATCAGAGCGAGTCTTAATCTTATAGACCCACTTACAAGTGATGGGATGAGAATGAGATGGACAAGGAACAAGATCCCAAGTACCAGTACGCTCAAGGGCAGCAATCTCCTCGGCCATGGCAAGCTGCCACTCAGGGTGAGTAACAGCATCCCGGTAGGAGACAGGCTCACGAGTAGCCGCGCCAGCAAAGGCAAAACGGGCAGGAGGCCGAATCAACTGGCGATCGCGGAGAGCGTAGCGAGGAGAAGATGACCCATCAGGGGAAGATGGAGCATCAGAAGAAGAGGGAACATCAGAAGAAGATGGCTCAGCTGGAAGATCCTCAAAACGAGGTCGACGAGTGTAGAAGATAAGAGGAGGTACGGTAGTAGGAGGAGCCTGGGGAGTCGTAGGAGACGACATAGGCGGCGACAACGGCGGAGAGGCCACAGGAGGAATATGTGGAGACTCAGTGGGACAGGTGGACGAGGGCAAAACAGATATAGGTGTATCTGGAAAGGTCAAGAAAGACAGAGACTCCACAGAGGAAGCCGAAGGAGAGGCAGGACGTGGGTAGAATGAACGAGACTCGTCGAAAGTCACATCCCGAGAAACCCGCATCCGACGACCAACAGGATCCCAACACCGATAGCCCTTGTGCTCGGCACTGTATCCCAGAAAGACACACTCAACAGACTGAGCGGTCAGTTTGGTGCGTTCTCGAGGGGCGAGGAGAACGTAGCAAACGCAGCCAAACAGATGAAGGGCAGAGTAGTCAGGAAGAAGACCACCGAGACGCTCAATAGGGATCGCACCCTTAAGAGCAGAAGAGGGCTGGATGTTGACGAGATAGGTGGCAGTGGAAACAGCTTCGGCCCAAAAGTGAGGTGGAATAGAGGCGGCGATCATCAGAGCACGAGTCGTCTCAAGGAGGTGCCGATGCTTGCGCTCAGCGACACCATTCTGAGCATGAGCACCAGGACAAGAGAACTGAGCGAGAGTGCCCTGCTCAGCAAGGAAGCTGCGCAGGTGACGAGAGAGGTACTCGCCAGCAGAGTCAGCACGAAGGACACGAATAGGAGTGGAGAACTGTGTGTGTATCATAGTGGCAAATTGTTTATAGATAGGCAAGGCCTCACTACGAGAAGACATGAAATATATCCAAGTGTGGCGAGAGAAATCATCTATAAAAATAATATAATAACGATGACCCCCTTTCGAAACAAAGGGAGCCGGACCCCAAACGTCTGAATGAACAAGATCAAAAGGACGCTGAGACACAGACTCACTATGAGGATAAGGAAGCTGAATCTGTTTACCTAACTTACAGCCCTGACAATCTAAAGATACGTCTCCTGAGACAGACCCCAGAAGACCACGACGAACTAGGGACGACAGACGGGATCCACACAGATGGCCAAGACGGTGATGCCACTGCTGGAAAGAGCCGGTAGACGAAGTGGCAGAAGCGGAGAGACTGGCGGCGGTGGTGGCAGCGGAAGGAAGGTGAAGCCAGTCAAGCTCCCAGAGACGCTGTGAGTCACGGCGCCGAGGGCCAGAACCAACCAGAGCTCCCGTGTGGCGATCCTGAACACAACAAGAGTCAGAGTGGAGAATGACCCGATAACCAAGGTCAGTAATCTGCCCAGCAGAAAGAAGCTGTAAGGTAAGGCGAGGAACATGAGCAACAGAAGGAACATGAAAGGATGAGTTGCTAAGAGATCCTCGACCAGAGACAGAAAGAGATGTACCATCAGCAGTAAGAACACTGACAGGAGAATCAAGAGGTGTAATAGAAGACAGAGTGGAAGGATCAGGAGTCATGTGAAAAGATGCTCCAGAATCAAGAATCCACGGGGAGGTGCCTGACTGTGTAGGAGGTGGTCTCTCAGTGCCCGAAGAGTCAGTAGCAGAACCTGCAGAACCTGTCGAGGGAGAACCTGAAGCGGCAAGTAGGTGTCGAAGTCTGGCTATCTCCTGCTCGGTGAGAGAAGCTGCTGAAGAAGTCGAGGCAGACGTCGTCGTAGAAGCACTAGTGCCAGTAGAAGAACGGCGTGAAAGATGCCGCTTCTTCTTGTAGCACTGGGACGCAGTGTGACTATCGTTGTCGCAGTAGGAACAGTGAGGACGGCCACCTCCAGACGGAGGACGGCCACCACCACCTGTGGTAGCCGCTGGAGGAGGCAGTGTAGCAGGCGGACGAGCGGCGAGCACAGAGGGGAGTGGCATCAGACCAGCACCACTCAAACGAGTCTCCTCTGCGCGTAACTCGTAGCGCTGACGAAGATGAGTCCACATCTGGAAAGCCGAAGGGAGTCCCACCACCTCAGAAGAGAACTGAGGCTGGACACTGGCGATGAAGACAGCAGCAGCCCGAGCGTCGTCATCGTACCACTGAGTGTAGACGGTCAGACGATCCTTGTAGAATTCCAGATCCTCCTGGTAGGTAGAGGCAGCGTCATCATCAGCAAGTCGAGCGGCCTCAGTAGCAGCCTTATCGGCTGTCGAAGGCAATGCAACAGGCGTAGGCTCCATCGGAGGAATAGGGCAAGGCGGGCAGGTGACATCGTCAGAGAGGACGCCCCAGAGACGAAGACCACGCATGTGGATGCGCATGTGAGACACGAAGTCGGTGTAATTAACACCATCAAAGATCACCGGGCAGCGAGGGAGGGAAACGGTGCCCATTGGTAGGCGGCGCTGGACGGCGCGGCGACCAAGGCAACGAAGTCTAACAGGCGGCGCTGGACGGCGCGGCGGTTAGAACGACGTTTTTTTTTGTTTTTTTTTTGCTTTTTTTTTCTAAACCCTAAAACTTAACGGGCCGAAGGCCCGTTAGAACACACGCGCACACGCGCACGCGCAGGAGGCGGTGTCCGCTGGTGGCGCAGACAGCGCGGAGCGGCCGGCGGCGCGGAGCGACGGCGCGTGGGAGCGGCGGCGCTGAGCGAGCGGCCGGCGGCGGCGGCCTCGGGCGAGGGAGGAGCAGCCGGCGGCGACCTCGAGCAGGCGGCCTCGGGCGGAGGCCCGCGACGGCGACCGGGTGGAGTCGGGCGGCGACCAGCGGACGGCGGGTCCGGGCGGCGGCGCGGGGAGCCTTCTTGCGCGGGGAGGCCGGCGACGGCACCGAGCCGAGACCGGGCCCGGGGAAGGCGGAATCGTTCCGGGTGAAGGCGGCGGCGGCCCGGGGAGTCGGCGGAGCCGACGAGTGGAGACGCGCGGGGGCGGCGCGGGGAGGCCGGCAACGGCGCGGGGAGGCCGACGGCGACCGGGGAGGCGAAGCGGGGAGATGGGATCTCTCAGGCGTCGCCCAGGATGGGAGGCCGGAGGCGGCACGCGGGCGCGGAACCCTAGGTAAACCAAAACCCTAGTTTTGGCTCTGATACCATGTTATGAATAGCGCTTGTATTCATATGAGGCCAATGGGCCAGAATATATACACAAAGTACAAGTGGTAAATATGCAAAGAACCCCTCATAACAATGGGGAATAACAAACTATACATATCTCTAACAGCTAGGTCATTTTGTTTTCCAACAAAAGGCGCAGTTTGTTATTCTTTTGTTAACTTTTTATTTCTGTGATGAGCCTACTGTTTTAGGGCTAAAATGCAGTACATTTTTCTTTTATGTTGGTTTGTCTATCATTTGATGTTTTACAGAAATGATGTGAGTATACTGCCTTAGATAAAGAGCATCTTAGGTCAAGAAGATTGCAAATTCTCTAGAAAGGATTTTTTGCTTACTTGCTAACTGTAGGCACATTAGCTGTTTTATACCCTTTTTGAACCAGCAACATGTGTGGTTACACATCATAGTGGTACCATCATCTTAAATGCAATCTATTTCGCTTGCTCTATCTGCCACCTTTGGCTATTTATGAGCTGTTGAAATGGAAGTCAATAACCCTCTTTGAGTTCCGTTTTACTGAATTATGTTGTTTGTGTTGAAATGGACCTCAAGGTTTATTCCAATGGGCCAAAGGCCAAAATATACAAGATACAAGTGTAGGGAAAATAAGCAAAGAGCACCCTATACAAAATACTAATACTGTATAGCCAATACATGTCTAACACCTCAAACTCATAGTGGATTAAAAACACTGAGTTTGGAGTGGTAGAAGCTGTGCTGAGCTCTTGTTTGTGCCTTGGTGAAGAAATTTGCTAGTTGAAGCTCTGAAAGCACATACTGAAGAGCAACTATTTGTGCCTGCACCTGCGATTTTATGTAGGAAGTATCAATGACAATAGGTTTAGTGGGCTCATGCTTCACAGGATCTCGAGCAATACTGATTGCACCAATTTACTGATCACACCAATTGCAGCTCTTCCTTCACCTATCATGCTGATCCAGCTATTAAATGTACTGCAGGTTCTAACGTACGATTCGAGCAATGTCAAAGCATACTACCGAAGGGGTCAAGCATACAAAGAACTAGGAAACCTGGAGGAAAGCTCTGCTTGACCTTTTTTTGGGCATATATCTTTTGGTTTACTGCAATTGTCCTTTTCTGCTTTCCCCCAACTGTACTTGACTGAAATCATGCTGAAAATGCATTCAGGCTGCTGTTGCTAACTTGAGTAAAGCCCATGAAATTTCTCCAGAGGATGAAACTATTGCTGAGGTTCTAAGGTATGGTTTTCCTTTTTCCGGCACAAATATATACATCTTGCTGACATTATTCCAAACGTAAATAGTTGCCACAGCTGTCCTACTGATTGATTGCATTCATGATACAGAGACACGGAAGAAAAACTGGCAATGGAAGGGGGAGGAACAAACCTTCCAAAAGGTAGCTTCATTGATATTTCTTTTTCTAAGAAGCAAATCATACTGATCTTTTTCATTTTCTGCAAATTTTGCACACCAAATCCATGTCTTACTATTCCAACACCTCAACTTGTTAGTGCCTTTGGATGGAATCTTGTGGTTAAATGACTCTTTTTTAAGAGTTTTTTTTGCATATATTTGTCTTTCTGATGGATCTGGAGCAAAACGGCAAAACCAGCTTAACGGGAAAAAGATAAGAAGAAAATAAATAAGGGTAGGACTTGATCCAGCCAAACTATAACACGAGTGTAGGACTGAGGTTGTATTGCGAATCATGTATTTCTGCATTAGTTGGATGCTACTTGGATAGTGTTTGATATTACTTCAGTTTGGCTCATGGAACTCTTCTTGGTGGTGTTGCTTTGTTTGGAAGGTGTTGTTATCGAAGAAGTTGTAGAAGAAGATACTTCAGAGCCATCAAGCAGTCAAAGAAGTTCATCTCCTGGGTGTATTGTTTCACAACCACCTGAAGGAGCAGCAAACTCTAGACAATCTGAGTCTTCAAAAAGCTTAAGAGATGATCCTGCTACCATCAGGTAACATACCCCTTCGTTTCTAGTCTCTCTTTCATCTTATTTGACTGCATGTCTCCATATTCAGAGTTGCAGTACTTCAACAAGTTCAGGTGTGTCAGTTGTTGCTACTTCAAATAGCGTAACCTTTTTGAAAAAAAACCCTCACCTTTTGTCGTTTCATTAACCAATCATTATTCTGGATGTATCAACATACTCTGATTTAATATAATGTATCAAATCAGAGAGCTTTGTGTGCTAATCAAGAATTCCCTGTTCTTGGATTGTGCTTTGAGTATTCATTGTTGCAATTCGATCAAATCAAATCAGGTCTATAAATTAATAATTTAAAAGATCAGGCTGCTCACGCATCAACTAGTGTTCCTACTAGTTGATCCATACCATCTATTTTGTCTTGTTGCTTGTGTAAGTTTTTTTATCGGCCATAACAATAGATGCTTGTTCTTTGCTGTGAAGTGGTTATTCATTCCCATCTCATTCTCATGTCATGTTTTCTGCTTTCTTTTTGGTGGATCTCTCCATGCAGTCTATCCCACATTCTTACGCATGATACAAATATTAACAATTGATTAGCCATAGAAAAATCATTATATCTGGTTCTGCATGTATGCTATCTGGACCTATCATGTTGTATGCACATTTCACAATAATTTTATATCTGATTCTAATAGCTTGTAAAATGCCATAGACTTTTACTTGGATCTTGTGTTTGTTCTATTCATTAACACTGGTAAATTTTGTAAAATGATACATAAAGTTCTTATCGCCCTTTTCAATAATATATATCAGGTCATTCCAAAATTATGTCTCGAACAGTGATCCTGATGGCTTATCAAAGTTGGGAATGCAAGGAATGTCACCTGAACTAGTCAAAACTGCCACCGATATGATCGGCACAATGAAACCAGAAGAACTTCAGAAAATGTTCCAAGTCGCTTCTTCATTGAATGGAACTAGCTCTGTTGCTCCAAATTTGGGATCTAATATGCCAGAAATGTCTCCTGATATGGTTAAGATGGCCTCTGACATGATTGGTAAGATGTCTCCTGATGAACTACAAAATATGCTGAATTTTGCTTCGAAAATGGGTGGACCTAGTAGTGCCTCCCTGAGACCAGAGAATAAGTTCCAGCCATCATCAAGAGCCACAACAAGTAGTAGTCCCCTGAGATCAGAAAATAACTTTCAACCTTCATCGTCTGAAAATACCGTGGAGAACCCTGACGAAATATTTAACAACCAAAGGATGGACCAGTCGTCATCCAGTGCTCCGCCTTCTACAGCTGATATGCAAGAAACCATGAGAAATTCTATGAAAGACCCTGCAATGCGGCAGGTAAGAAATCTTTAACCAAAGGAAGTTGGTTCATTAAGTTATTGCCTACCATGATGCCAGGAAAAATGGTAACTTTGGTTTGTAACATTTCTTGTACTTTTCTTAATTAACAGATGTTTGCGTCAATGATGAAGAACATGAGTCCTGAGATGATGGCAAACATGAGTGAACAGTTTGGAATGAAGCTATCGAAGGAGGATGCTGCGAAGGCTCAACAGGCCATGTCTTCATTATC
This sequence comes from Dendrocalamus latiflorus, assembly GCA_017311315.1. Classification (NCBI taxonomy): domain Eukaryota; kingdom Viridiplantae; phylum Streptophyta; class Magnoliopsida; order Poales; family Poaceae; genus Dendrocalamus; species Dendrocalamus latiflorus. The sequence goes on along the minus strand of CM029630.1, from coordinate 3,456,734 downwards.
TCCAGAGGATTTGGATAGAATGGTGAGAAAAACTAATTTAATAAACCCCTGCTCCCTCGATTTCCCCATCCCTCTTCTGAGCCACACATACATCCCTCCCTTCCAGTGCACCATGTGCGACCCATACAGCTGTATACGTATATTGTGATGCATGCTTTTTAAACTCACATTGACGAGCCGTAGTCTAGCCTGTCTTTATGGGTTGATTACAAGGATAATTTTATGGCTATGCTTTCTGATTAGCTGTTGGAATTCTCTCAACAATAATAATGCCTCTTCCTTTAGCTTCAACCCAAGCCAGGTCATAATATACATTACTTTACTCAATGCCAAGCTAGAATTTTACTAACGCTGGTTCAATCATTAATTTATGTGTGCCTGTTTTGCATCCAGATGAGATGGATGGACCGAGCACAGAAAGGGGTAGAAGCTGCGAAGATGACGAAGAACTGGCTCTTAGGCAGGAAAGGCCTGATCCTTGCTATTGTCATGCTGATCCTGGCCTTTGTCCTTCACCAGCTCGGGTTTATCGGTGGGTGATGGCCTGATGTATCATTAATTCCTGATTGCACGGCAAAGATGGGCTTTGCCAATGACTGGAAGCACCGTGGGAAGGGAGGGGTTCAGAAGCAGCTGAATCTGCACCTTTCTTGTACCATTGTTATTTCTTTTTTTCCCCCTCCTTTGAGAGCAGTTATATCTCTGTTTATAACATTCGTCGCCGAGTAGGAAGAATTGACTTCAGTTGAGCTAATATTATTTGGATTACTGGCTGACATGTAATATGACACCAATGTGTTGTGGCTGACATGTAATATGATACCAATGTGTTGTTTTCCGTTGAGGGGATTTGCAGGTTTTTTTTTGTTGGAAGCCAGCCCTGTCCTGGACTGTTCGAGCGAGTGGTGACTGTGTTTAATCGTGCGCCCAACGAAACGACCTGATCGAAAGTTGTGCGGCGTGGACCAAATTTAGGGGTTCATAAATCCTCTACTCCCGATGGAAGTTTGATTTGAGCTTGCCAACGTATGGAGTAGGCGATACGATACCACCAGATGTCTTGGGGCGTCACCTGCATAAAGAGCTAGGAAAGCAACGTCTTGTCTCTTTTGTTGTTATGTAAGTTGAATTTTTGTACAAAATTTTGTTTTAGGTAAATCATGATCTTGATTCTAAATTTATGATTTGGTTTGAAAATTATACTCATTTTGCTTCCATGTGTATCTTAACTTGCTTTTGAATTTATACCGACTTGCTCTTAAATTTGTGCTGACTTTGTTTCTAAATTTAAATTGATTTGAATTTTTGGACAAAATCATTTATAGCGATTTGCTTCCAAATTTAAAATTTATGTTGACTTTGTTCCTAAATTTAAATTGATTGGAATTTTTGTACAAATTTTGATTTAGGTAAATTATGACTTTGATTAGGGTGGGCACTTTTTTTTACCGAAACCGAAAAATCGAACCGAACTGAATGAACTGAATATTTTGGTCTATTCAGTTTTTGGTATGCAGTTCGGTTTTTATTTTGTAGCAATTTAGTTATCAGTATACGGTGTGGTTTTGAACTTTAGAAAACCGAACAAACCGCATACTGCTCCTCAAAAGACCACTGCGCTCCTCCCATCTGCTCATCTCCACATTTCTTCCCCTCTTCCTCCCGCCGCCTCCTCCCCCTCTTCCTCCGCCGTGGCGGCAGCCGCCTCCCCTTCTTCCTCCCACCACCACCTCCCCCTCTTCCTTTGTCATGGCGGCAGCCGTCTCCCCTTCTCCCTCCCGCTGCCTCCTCCCTCTCTTCCTCCGCCGCGGTGGCAACCGCCTCCCTTTCCCCTACCTGTACCCTCTCCACCTCTACGGCTAGGAGTCTGACATCGATGTCGAGGAGGCCCACGCGTGCGTGGCGGCGCTCGTGGGCACGGACACGCACGAGTATCTTCTTCACTTCGCTCGGGATAGATGATTGACTTCCAGATCATCATCAAGTATTGTTCCATTATGAAGATACTCATAGATTAGACTCATCCAATTATCCTCGTATTCTAGAGAAGCAATCTCACTCGGAGCTGTCTCTTCGACCAGAGAAGACTTTTGGAGCTATTCCAAGAATACTCCTTGTGGGACGGATGATTGGGTAGAAGCTATTTGGGCTAACTGGTCGGTGAAGAAGTTATCGTTTATAGGAATATACTGTACCTCAAGATCAACAAAATACTTTTCAAGCTTACTGACTTCTGATAAGTATTGAGACATGGTCGGGTTAGAGCATTGATACTCTTTTTTTTACCTAATTCGTGATTAATTAAGAATCACCTTTCACAAGTAGCCAGCGAATCTAAAGCACCTTTGCATATTGGAGGCTAGCCAGTGTACCTTCGTACTCTATCATGTTATTTGTGGCAGAGAAATTTGCATATTGGAGGCTAGCCAGTGTACCTTCGTACTCTATCATGTTATTTGTGGCAGAGAAATTTAACTAGATAGCAAATTTTAAGGTTTCTCCTATTGGTGAAAGGACCACCCAAGCCCACAAGCCGCTCTAAGCTAAACATATGTGAAAGTACATAGTCCATTGGTCATGGGACTTGTGGTCAAAATCTTGAATTGGCTTAGGATTTGACTAATAGCCCTCTAGTGTGAGCAGAAAAAATAGCTAGTCTCAAAGATGAAAGGAGCAAAGCATTATATGGCTTATATATGCTTTTTGAAAGGTTTTGACGAGATCTACAATTTTGCAGTTGAGGCATAACCCAAATTCTCAAGGAGCAAAGTACCATATGGGCCAAGCCCGGTACGATTACAAGGCCTAAATTGGCCTAAACAGGTAACATAACACCTTCTTTTAGTGATTATAGTGTGCACAGAAGAATTTGGAGGTGGGGCTAGATCCATTGGAAAGACAACGAGATAAGATTTCCATCAAGTACTTGTGGACCTCAAACGGACTCCGTATATAAAAGTTACACACATTTGAAGTTGGTGCTATCTTTGAAGGCCGAATTGGATTCTAAAACGTGTCTAATTTGAACTCTTGCTTGGCTTGTACAAAAAGTGACGTGGTGCTGCACAAATATACATTTTCATCATTAGGTAACATCATAGAGTTCATATAATATTAAGACACTCTTAAAAATGAGCTCACTTGATAATTTAAGTAAAGTGTATGGGCTCTTGTAATTGAATAGTAAGTATAGCAAATATGGTTGTATCCATAGGGGGTCATGCCCTTATCAGAATGGATGGCTCGGGTAGGGATGGTTGTGGGGATTGGGCGGGGAAGGTGGGGCGATTTGTAAACCCAACCTAGCGTGCGAGTGGTTTAAGCCTGGACGTCAATCTGGGTTGTTCAATTAGATATGATGGTTGGCGTGCGTTGACTGCTTGAGTGCACACACCTGTCTGAGTGCACTGGATACGTTCCCTAATAATAGTTGAAACAGGTAATACAAATAGAAGCATAAAAACATTGCCCTTTAGGTTTCAAAAAGAAACACCGAACTTAACATAGAATCTGCTGAACAGTAAAAAAAACCCTTGCCAGAAAAAGAATGTACAAGCCTCAATATAATAATAGTTGAAACAGGAAATAAAAACAGAAGCATGAAAATGAAATTAAGGGCCCAACCGGGTTCGAACCGGTGACCTATTGATCTGCAGTCAATTGCTCTACCACTGAGCTATGGACCCTTTGCTACCTTGTTTGTATCTAAACTTTAATTGTTCTCTGTTGACATGTTACTGCATCAAGTATGCACAGTTGGACTATTTCTAAGCACCCGATCTTTCCTCAAATGGCCTGGACATATGTGTGGCACAATAGGGATATAGTAAAAACTACAGTGTTGAGTACATGCGTATGTGGTGCCGCCTAGCTCCTTGATGGTGTTCGCCCTTTGCTCATCCGTTTTCGAATCGTCAGGGGAAGATCTGGATTTTAGTCGTCTTGTTTCCACAAAACGGTTTCGCCAATGGTAGGTCAGTCTAGGAAAGCTGTTCTCCCCAGCAGTCTGTGAAATTGCGAGGATACACGATTATTTAATTTGTAACAACACGTTATGATAGAAAATTAACTTTCAAAGTGTTACCTTAAAGAGCATGTTAATCTCCAAAACTGCTTATACATCAAAAAAAAAAAAACAGGTTATGTATATGCAACCTCACCTAAAACGTTTAATATTTGAAACCACGCGTGCGCTAAAAGGAACAGAAAAGAAAAAGGTAAGAGCGGCAAAAGAGCATGTAAAGAGCCAGGAGATCGACGACAAGCGTACGGGTCGTGTCCAAAATTAACGTACGAACTATATATGTACAAAAACATGGACACGGATTTTATGCTCATATGAGCTGCTCATGCTCCTACCCCATCCATCGTTGATTTGCTCATTGGGATTTGGGTCCGTATTTTCTCACTTGTTGCAATACCTGTTATGTACATGTACACATTCGTATCCCAAATTCGTACACTAGTTATAATCCCTTCTCACTCTCCTTCTTTCTCTCCACCACCCCCTCTCTCTCCTCTCCTCTCCTCTTCTCTCCCCACCGCACCTGTGATTCCCCTCCTTTGTCGGTGAGCAGCGGTGATGGCCTGGCAGCCAAGATGACCGGCATCTTCATCAACGTTGGTGTTGAATCCGCCACCTCCTCTCAGTTTCCAGCACCGTTTTCGGACTCCAAATTTGTAATTCGGCACTCTCTGTAATTCCACCGTACTATTTTCTGAATCAGTAGATAGTGCTCACAGATATAACATTGAATCATCTCATACATCGTATGAACCATACCAAAACTTATATTACATATCAAAGTTTAAAAAACCCATAATAGGTGAGGTTTACAATACGGGCTGACCAGACCAAATGTTTACATTATACAAAAACGAAAGCAAAAGTAAGAAGCAAAAGTAGAGGCCACCTTATCACAAGCAAGCGACTCGGGATAAAAGATGTCATACCACTCTCCAAAATTTTGGATAATAAATGTGCACACAATCACCATCAAAGTCTGCCTATCTTGGATAAGGACTAGAAAATACTAGAGAATGTCCTAATCTCCACTATCTTCATCTCCGTTTGTTCCTCGAGCAATGTAGTAGGTGTAGTGGTCATGATCCATAGGTTCTGAGTTAATTGAGTGAGCGAGTATAAACACAAACAACTATGCTCCGCGAGTCAACACAAAGAATGCAATAATATAGATGCATGGCTAAAAAAGGAAGGCTCAGATTCTTTTATTTGCTAAATGCCTTTAGTTGAAAGTTACAATAAGTAGAAAATTCCTGAGAATAGCAAATTTACTAAACCAGTTTTTCTAAAGTGTGTGAAAGAATGCAATAATAGTAGTGCAGATTTTATTCACATTTTATATGGTTACTTTCACCATATGCTAACTTGGTTACTAGGGTTACATCTACACATTATTATCAATGTGTTACATCCACCTAGGGCAAATCAATCCAAGGTTACATGCACCCATCGTTTTTCATCCCACCCATGAAGGTTTTTTAGAAATAGATACTAACTCAAGTAAATTCCTATGCCTACCCATGATCGTGGATATGGCTATTCGAACAGTTTTCACTCTGCAGAGATCACACATTTTATCCACAGGAGAAAATCATCTGGTTATATTTTACATATTTCCTTAATCATACAGATCAAGAAGATCATTACAAGGCCTTTACAATACTTCTTTCCAATGAGGCTACACCCTCTAAGGTTTCCACCACTGAAGGGGTTAGTCCACCTGCTCCAGAGGCTCTCCCTTGCATCGCACGATGGCTTACATCCAGTGACACGACCTGTGTTCATCCGAACAGCGCAACCGCGGTGAGTCGATGCAAATTAGTTGGCCAGGTTGTACCCATTATAGAGTTATGGTCGTACTTTTTTACATTGAGAAGAGATTACAAGATTAAGTCATTAAGATCATCTAAGCGGTTCTACCACAAATCACATATTCTCGTGCTACATCTACACCAACACTTCTTACCATTCACCTAGATATTTAAGCAAGTTTTAAGATTTTTGGGAGCATAAAATATTTGAGTTCAATATACTAGCCACTTCCCATTATTAACTGTTGAAACCAAATTTTTATGTTAGAAATGATGTCTGGGTCAAGTAAGGCTCTCGGGTATCTAAGCAAGACTAAGCATAGCGTTTAGATACAGACTTATCACTAGTATGTTTACCATTATTCCTAGAGTAACAAGGTTTTATGTCCAAAATCAAGGAGTGGGGTATTTAAGCAATTATCCATAGAAAAATAACTGTGAGCTAATGCAAATATAGTTTGCATAATAAAATTTAAAGCATGCAATGTAATAATTTAAGTCAATTAAGAACTGATCTGTGAACTACTGCTATAAAGCCACATCATACTACCACAAGTCTAGTCTGGAACAAACCCGACTGACTAATTTGTGGGTCCCAACCTAAGTCTCACTATAAGTTGAATATAGGCGTGATGTAGGCCACGAAAAGACTCACATAGCACAGAGGAGGCTCTGATTTAGTGGATTTTTATTAGGGTGAAATCTTAGCAGGGGGCGTGACCAGATTGATGACTTTGATTGTAAAAGTCTTGTGATAATCACTTAGTTGCATGCCAAAAGAAGCATAATACAGTCGATATTATAAGTTGATTATCTCTTATAGGTAAGTTGTACCGCCTCTACAGACTGTATAAACTGTCCTGGATAGCTGTGCCTACGATCATGGGCATGTCAAGTAAAGTTTTTCATGAATTAAACTTTGTTTTTGAAAAACTGGTTAAAATGAAAGTTAATGAGACCTTTTGAAAAAAAAAGATGGTCTAGATGGGATGCCCATCGATATGTTAGTGTGGGCCACAAATCTACACTAACAATATTAATTTGATTAAATAAATGTTGTTTACTTATTGTATTAAATTCAGTAATTTACATCTACTTACTGTATTTATTCAAATTTGGCTTTACGCTTAAATAATCCTATCATGCCTTGACTTGTTATCCTTGCATTAATATTGCATTCCTGTGTAACATGCAGAGTTCATTTTTGTACTTACCCTTACTTAATTTTGTTATTCAAAGGAGGATTGCATTGACTTTGGTGAGGACCAGAACAAATAGGCCGCGTCCCACAATCATTTGCCTACAGGCAGACTAGATGAGCTTCTTCCACTTTGACTTTTTCTTCCGTTCTATTATTTAAATTTGGCCTATAGATCGTGGATATAAATTTTAGCCTGAAGGCCCATGTTCAGTTAATTAATAAATATCATTATGGTTGATACTTATCTTTATTATCTACTATGTGCACTAGCTGATCCTAAATTAGTACGATTGACACAAAGGATTAGTGGCGTTGCTTTTCGGTCTTGTTCGGAGATCTTGTTCAGCGCTGATGTTTGGTGTTGCCATGGCGATTGTCGTTCGTAGTTCTTGTGTCCGTACTTCTAGCCCTTGCAATTTCATATGGTTCTTTAGAGTGTGTTTGGTTTCTTGTCTTAGGATGGATGGAACGGGGCGACCCTGTTGAAGTCACCGTTTGAATCAGAGTCACAGGGAGGCAGGGGCAGCCACCACCGAATATTCCCTGATATTCGGGGGCAACACCATCCACCGAAATCGACCGGATGGCGCTGCCCCCACCTCGCGCTCGCCCCCAGCAGCGCCGCTCCCGCGTCGCTTTCCCCTGCGCGCGCGGTCGCGCCTCGCTCCCCCACGCGCGCGGTTCCCGCCTCGCTCGCTCCTGCCGGGCTCCCTCACGCGACGCGCGCGGTTCCCACCTCGCTCTCCCCCACGCGACGCGTGCGGTTCCCGCCTCGCTCTCCCCCACGCGACGTGCGCGGTTCCCGCCGAGCTGAGGGGCCACGCGACGCGCGCAGTTCCCGCCGAGCTGAGGGGCCGACGAGGCGACGACCGGCGGGCACGACGAGGTCCGACGGCGACCAGCTCAAGGAACAGCTCAGGGAACGGCGACCAGTAAGGTATGGTGCCCAATGTCAACCCTAAGCTCAATTGGAATGAGTGATTTCATTGGATCTGGATCTGTATTATCTTGGATGGATTAATTGGAATGAGTGATTATGTGTTGTAGATGGACAAGATGAAAAAGCTTTTGATTTATGCTACTGCTGCACACATGTTGCTGTCCATGATGGCTATGATTATCAAGTCTAGAAAAAGGAAAAGGGGCTATACTAGAGTTGGTATTACTTATGGTCCAATGGAAGAAAGGGATAGGATTAGACTTGAGTACCTTAACACAAAAATATGGAGGAACGATACAACTTGTGTTAACATGCTTAGAATTAGTAGAGAAAGGTTCTTCCGTTTTTGCAAGGTCTTTAGAGATCGTGCTTTGCTTCAGGATACAATACATATGTGTGTTGAGGAACAAGTGGCTATGTTTCTAAACACGGTGGGACACAATCTTAGGAATAGATTAGTTGGAACTGACTGTTCTTTTGGACCATTGTTTATTCGATGGTGTGGTCTAATACTTGACTGTTCTTTTGTATAGCCTTTAGGCTAGTGGAATTATGTATGCCTGTATGGCAGAAACGTCTGTAAGATCTAAACTTGCTAATTATATATGTTAAGGGCTTGCTAATTATCTATTATATTTATGTTGATTTCTCTGTGTGTGTGTGTGTGTGTGTATGGGGTAAAGATCAAATCTATGTGTCCATATTCATCCATCCAAACAAAAACTGGGGCGGCCTCGTCCTTCACTCATCCCACCAAACAAAAAAGGGGCTCGCTCCATCCATTCAATCAAACAGCGACAGGGGCCACCTCGTCCCAGAAAACAGGGATGACCCCATCCCATCCCACTTTGCCTCGAAACCAAACACACTCTTAGTTTCGTGCATTGGTGTTCCTGTGCTTGGACTGCCTCGAGCTTGTAGCTAGTGGTTGTTGGTGTTGCACGAGAGTGGTTAGTGTTTTGGTGTGTTGCTAGTTTTGGCGTTTGCCTCTAGCCTGATGTAAGTGGTGCTTTCCTAGGTGTTTACAGCGGGGATTCTTCCTTAACTGTGGAGTATCCCCTTTGGGGGCAGTGTTTGTATTCTCTCATTCTTTGGCCCTGTTCGTTTCAGCTTATGGTTTGTGGCTTTCCCTGAACGAACAAACAGGATGCATCTCCGTCGCTGTTTCAAAATGGCATATCGGGACAGACTTTCCGAAGCGGCTTATCAGCATTCGGTTCGATCACATAAGTGCTCGCGTTAGAGCAAAAAATCATAAGCCGTAGCTGAAAATCACACACCCTTTGAATGAATGGCAAAGCCCCTGCCCTTGGTTCAAAAAAAGTAGAATAGGTTATGGACACTGCAGTTCAAAAAAAGTAGAATAGGCTATGGACACTGCACTCACGCATGCTCTCTAATACACGCTTTAGGCTATATATAATACCTTTTCCTAAATGTATGCTAGTCAAAATTATAGCATGTTAATTGCTTTTGAAGTTTTGTATAATTTACATATTGAAAAGTTTGGGAGCATTATATTGGCACAACTCCTGCCAATGTGTGCAAGGAGCCAAGGATGTACAGAACTGGTTGCAAGAATATACAGAAGGTTTCTCTAAAAAAGAGAATACGCACAAGGTGGCGCAACACCCATCACATAGCAATTCTCGTTTAATTGGTTTCTGTATAAACATGAAAGGCTACAATGAAAGAAACATCACAGCTTATTCACAAGTGAGATTCATAGGGCCTAATTAGCCTTGTAAAGTTGTAATAGAACTGTAGAAGGAACAGGAACTGCAAAAAAAAAATGCTATTAATTATTGGTCAAATGTGCATCTCTATCTCACGGCATGCATTTTCGACCAGGGATTATCAGCCTGTCCCATTCAGTCCCAAATGTGGCTTTGGTTTTTCAGTGTGTGAACTATTACAGCCACTCTGTACAAAGCAATGCCATTCATATTCACTGTCAGTTACAAAATTTCTGACCTAACTCATGTGTTTTTTTTCAAGGGTTTCTACTGTCCAGCTCCAACAGTCGAACTCAGTTACGGACTTGTCTGAACTTGTAGCGTCCTGACCAAGATGGCCATCAGGGGCAGATCCAACATAAAATGTCACCGGTGTCACTTGCCTTGAGTAGTTTGATCATTTACAATCACTACTACAGAAATCCACATTACAGACGGTTCAGAAACGTCATCACAGACGGTTTTCTGAACCGTCTGAAATTATGGGTCAGTGATAATCCAAGTTATCACAGACGGTTTTTGAACCGTCTGTGATTATGCGATATCACAGACGGTTTTTCATTAAAAACCGTCTGTGATATCGGATAATCACAGACGGTTTTTAATGAAAAACCGTCTGTGATACTCCTCCCCCCAGCAGAATCTATTTCTGTTTATAGCTAGCCTCAGGAAATACTAGCCATGCCCTCTGAAACAAGCAGATAATCACAGACATAAACATATACAATTCACACATCTCATTTCATTTCAGATACATTTCACATCTCAATTCATTTCACAGACATAGAGAGGGGGTGATGTGCCTATCTTACCAATGTACCAATGTATCAAGTCCTTCTTTTTCCCGCAAAATTCAAGTCAATTTTATTACAAAAGTGCAAAAAAAGACATTCCAGATTCTTCGGTGAGCAGCCGACATAGCCGACTTCTTCGGTGAGCGACTATGCATCTGCTTCTTCCCACTCCTTCTCTTCATCTCTGGTCTCCGGATCACGTACGCCAGTAGCGATGATTCATCTAACTGAATCATCGCTACTGGCGTACGTGATCCAGAGATCAGAGATGAAGAGAAGGAGTGGGAAGAAGCAGATGGATAGTCGCTCACCGAAGAAGTCGGCTGCTCACCGAAGAATCTGGGAATTTTTTTTTGAACTTCTGTACTAAAATTTCCTTGAATTTTGTAATACTATTACTACAAGGTCTCTAAACAAAGTGCCTATCCTAGCACCTACTTTTGTTGCTAAAACTATAAACCAAATAGCAAAGTCCCTAAACAAAGGTCTATGAAGCAAATGACACAAACTAGTGTATCCGGTTCATTGAACGGGAACACTATAGTATGTCACTTGCTTCATTTGCTGTTTTTTGTCTAGATACATGGAGCATTTGGGTGGAAAGATCAACTGTTTCGTCAGGCGCATGACTGCCAATTCGAAGCATAGCATAGCATCCGAGGCACATCCGAGGCCTGCTGCTGTGTCTTGAGGAATGCCAAGAACTGGTATTCAGATGAGTTATGAGAATAAGATTCATAATTTATAGTTTGAGGAATGCCACATCTGAAGACCAGCTCTTGGCATTCTTCAAGACACAGCTGCAGGCCTTGGATGTGCCTCGGATGCTACGCTATGCTTCAAATTGGCAGTCATGAGCCTGACGACACAATGTATTTCTTTCCACCCAAATGGTCAATGTATCTTTTGCAATAATCGCAAGATTTCTTTATCCGGATACACTAGAATGTGTTACTTGCTTCATGCCCTTTGATCATATACTCTTCCTTGATTGGTTAATTTGTGCTCTCAAATTGTAGGGTTGCACATGATAAGATGAGGAAGCAAGAAAAGTGATACATGATGCTCAATGTTAGGAAGAGATCAGGAGAGGAGTAGAGGGAAGGGGGAGAAGGGAGGAGAGGACTAGAGGGAAGGGGGACCCAAATGATTTCAAACTATATACTATGTACTATATACTATATACTAACACAACAAACAATGTAATATGTACCAATGTAAACTAAGCAACTGCAGTAAACAATGTACCAATGTAGTATGTACCAAATAGCAAACTAATTAAGCTACTGCAGTAAACAATGTACCAATGTAGTATGTACCAAATAGCAAACTAATTAAGCTACTGCAGTAAACAATGTACCAATGTAGTATGTACCAAATAGCAAACTAATTAAGCTACTGCAGTAAACAATGTACCAATGTAATATATATCAAATAGCAAACTAATTAAGCTACTGCAGTAAACAATGTACCAATGTAATATGTACCAAGCATCAAGCATCAACCCTAAACACTAACAGTAAGCATGAAGCATCAACCCTAAATATGTACTAAGCAACTAACCATAACAGTATGAAGCATCAAGCATCAACCCTAAACACTAACAGTAAGCATGAAGCATCAACCCTAAATATGTACTAAGCAACTAACCATAACAGTATGAAGCATCAAGCATCAACCCTAAACACTAACAGTAAGCATGAAGCATCAACCCTAAATATGTACTAAGCAACTAACCATAACAGTATGAAGCATCAAGCATCAACCCTAAACACTAACAGTAAGCATGAAGCTCGGGGAGGGATTTGATGACCTTACGGTTTTGGTGACCTTAGGGACGCAGGAGGAGGAGGCGGCGGCGACGGAGGAGGAGGCGGCGACGACGACGGAGGAGGAGGAGGCGACGGGCTCGGGGAGGCGACGGAGGAGGAGGCGGCGACGCAGGAGGAGGCGGCGGCGACGGAGGAGGAGGCGACGGGCTCGGGGAGGCGGCGACGGAGGAGGAGGAGGCTGCGGCGACGTCTTCGTCCGGGGAGGCGGCCGGCGAGGGCTGGGGGAGGCAGCCGGCGAGGGCTCGGGGAGGCGGCGGCGACGACGGACTCGGGATTTAGATCTAATCGAATAACTGCAGCGCACACGGAAAACCCTAGCGAGAGGGTATATGTAGGAAGGGTATATGTAGGAAGATTATCACAGATGGTTCTAAACTTAGAACCGTCTGTGATATGTTATCACAGACGGTTCTAAATTTAGAACCGTCTGTGATAAGCCTGTGATAAGCTTCATACCAGAACGCTTCGCGTGTGTTTCGATGCCAGAACGCTTCGTGTTTCGATCGTCTAATTAACGTCTCTCGATCGTTATACGAAGCGTCTATATCATTCATGTTTGGGTATACGAACCGTTTGTGCTAAAGGTTAAATATGCGCTCCTAATCCAGGTCTCTAGCTTCTACGTACGTACAATACAATATACAATTAATACAACATGGCTTCTACTACTGTTCTTGTGATCATCTCCTTCCTCTCATCTGTTCATCACGAATTGTTCGGCCGGAACCTTACACAGGCGGCCAGCAATTTGCATCTGGAGCAGCTTCTCCGCACCCGCCCTGCTCTCCTTCCCCGACTTTCTTGCATCCGTCAGCTTGACCTGATCCTCCGCCGTCGACGGAGGCGTCTCGCTGCCGCTCAAGAAAGGGAAACAGCCCTCACCCTGGTTCTTCTCCACAATGTGCGCAATGCGGAAGAAGCTCTACACGCATTGCAGAGACTGATGGATAGCCTTGCCGATCAAGCAGAAACGGCAGATTCTGAGGAATCTTTTCATGCTATCATGTACGACATTATGGATGCTGCTGATCATTTGCCCAGGCTGCACGAGGAAGTGCTGAGGACAAGGGCAATCTTAACGGCGTTCGAGAATTTAGCGGCTGATCCTCCAAGTCCCCAAGTTGAAGAAGAAGCTTACGAAGCCCAAAAGAATACAATCTGAGAAACTCTTTACCTGTGCGACTTTTGTAATAAATTTGCCTCTAATTGAAATTAATAAATTTGCCTTTAATTTGTGACCTCTTGTCTCAGTAGTTCTGTAGTTAAGTTATTAGAAGCAATGTGTACTTATATATTAACCTCTGATCTAGAATATGACAGACAAAGGGACATCACAGCCGGTTCTTGTGAAAAACCGTCTGTGAACATTCCCAGACGGTTCTTAACAACAACCGGCTGTGATAGTCGACACAACACAGACGGTTTTTTAATAAAAACCGTCTGTGATATTCAGTATCACAGACGGTTCAGCAGTAAGAACCATCTGTGATACTCCTTTTTCCCGCCACAAATACCACAGACGGCCTTCAAATTAAAACCGTCTGTAATAGTTTACATTACAGACGGTTTCACAAAACCGTCTGTGATTTGCCGTCTACTATTAGCCTTTCTGTAGTAGTGAATCAACATAAGCCATAAGGGAACATAGAGATTTCTTTGGTCTTTTGTCGGTAAGCGTTGGTGTTACATGACACCAGTGAATACACGTGGATTCACCCTGATGACCGTTGTGGTTCGCAAATATTAAATCAGTGAAATAATGCAAAACTAGCTGAATGTCCGTGTGTTGCTACGGATTTTTAAAATTTATCATTCTACGAGGAACGAAAGAACTATCTATATGTGGATTTGGACGGTTGATTTTTGATCGAATGGCTGAGAAGAGAGGAGAGAGAACGGACCGACGATCACCAACTCATATTTTTATAATAGTAAAGAAAAGAGGGGAAAAATCATTTTGAGTTTTGTTATTCTTCTAACTGGACCCCTCCTGGTAATGAGAAGTCTCCTCGAACTCACACTCCCGAGGTCCCAAGGCCAAGATTTCCAATAATGGAGCATACAATCTTCTTGATTATGCCCATTTGAAACTCTGGGAAAATCGTACGTAGGATTTGAATCTCAGGGAATCCCAGCTCGAACAGTTGAACTCAGTTACGGACATGTCTGAGCTTCTAGCTGCTCACATCACTAGCTGAAATCATCTTTGCACATCTTGACAGTTTTTTTTTCTTTTGGCTCTGACAGTAGTCCAGGACAAGTTTTCTCTTGGCATGCAGTACTAGACTGTTGCAAGTTGCTGTACTAGCCGTGCACTGACCAAGATGACCATTGTGGTCTGCAAACATTAGATGAGTGATGTTAGAGTACAATATATTTGGTAGGATAAAGTTCATTGGGATTAATATCTTTTTTTGTACCTTTATATATACCGCCCGAGAGGCTCAATGCAATACATCCAATTCCACCTAATTCTATCTTCCTTCATGGTATCAGAGCGTCTAGGTTTAGATCCTAACCCTAGCCGCCGCCCGCTTCCGTACCACGCGCCCCCGAGGAGATCTATCTCCGCTGGGGGCAGTGCCACCGTTTAGGTGGCGGATCCTATTGATCCGGCCGCCATCGTCATCACCGTCGTCAAGCAGCAGATCGGGCCTACCTCCTCGCGATCATCCTCGTCGCGGTCGGACTGTCGCCGCCCCGTTCCCCAGGCTCGTCGCTAGGTCGTCGCCGTCACCCCCTTCCAGATCTTCGCCGCCCCGTCCCGCGCCGCCGTGGTGGCAGTCGGGCTTGGCCGCGCTTCGTCCCTGAGCCGCCATGGTGGCGGCCGGGCCAGGACGTGCGCCCCACGCCAGTCAGAGCGTCGCCGCCAGTGGGCGGATCTGGACGTCTCCACCACGCCGCCCCCATCCTGGCACGACATGGCCCCTCCACACGTGCCCCTCCACCCCGCCGAGAGGAAGTCACCCGTCGCGGCTCTTTCTCGCCAGATCCGCCTCGCCTCGTTCGCTTGGAGAGGTCGCCGCCTCGCCTGGGGAGCCGCCGCCGACCGCCTCTGTTGGGCGCCTGGGGAACCGCCGCCGATTGCCTCTGTTGGGCGCCTGGGGAGACGCCGCCGACCATCTCTGTTGGGTGTCTCGTCCCGCCTCCGGAGAAGCCACCCGGATCTTTAGTCGGTGGAGAGGAAGTCGCCCATCGGCGGTTTTTTCTACGGGAGCCTGGACCTGCGCCGCCTGGAGCTTTCCGCCCGCACAAATCTTTTGTGTCGGTCGGTGCTGCCCGGACCCTTTTGTGTCGGTTGGTGCCTGGATCCCACTGCTGCTGTTGTATCTTTTGTTTTTTTCTCGATCACTGATCGGGGTTGAGTCGCCCACCGCCCGTCGATCTCGCACGTATCTACTCTGACATCAGCGTCGACTACACCGGCCTCTACCTCTTCGACTGTGCGGCCAGGCCGGGCACGCGATGCCGAGGGGACGCCTTCCCGCGTCACGTCTTGGTCATCCTGTCCGCACGTCTTCATCACCGGTTCGTCATCGCCACCACAGATCGGGACGCCTCCACCGACTTCTTCCATCGTCATCTCGCCTCGCGCGTACTCGGTCTGATCAGCCGATTGTGCGTGATCCACCCGGCTCCTGTGACGTCTGTCGTCGAGTACTATGCGCATCTTCTCCGAGCAACAAGGCTGCTTCTGTGTCGCCTCCTCGGGCCGCAGCACCGCCATATGTGTGTCCCCTCGCCGTTCCATCTGCATCGCCGTCCCCGGTGCATCGCAACCTAGTCTTCATCATATTGATCGGGCCTTCATCGCCGACATAGAGCGCTACCGTCGTCGCCGTACCTTCGTCAGGACTACTCGCCTTCAAGCAAGAGCGTCCGCTAGGACTGCTCGCTTCGGGTAGGAGCATCCGCTCCCGCCCTGCTCCTTCTTCGTCCAGCACAACCACGCCTGGTTGGGGCCCTCTCCCTTGTACGTCTGGTACTGGCAACACCGGTGCGTGCTTTCGTCCCCGACGCGTTGCCGGGTCCGGTAAACCCGGCACACGCCTCAGCTCTGGCGGCTTGACTGCATCGACTTCGGCATCGACCCTCCCGTTCCCGTCCCGTCTGCCTCGATTGCATCGCCGTTTTTCGTCTACATCCTCGACGGCCCTGACTGCGTCGACCTCGACATCGCCCCCTTCCACGACGACTGCCTCGACGCGTCTCCGTCATCACCATGGCGCCTCTTTTGTGCCCGCGGCTTCATGAGCGACCGCCTCGACATCGGTAACCCGACCACGGCTACGTTGGCCACGGCCATCTCTAGCACAGCACCCTCGACCACGACTACTCCGCCCTCGCACTTGGCTACCTCGACATCGGCACAAAGGGCTACCGCCTTGCTTGAGCTACTCGTCGGTTCCTACTCCAGTCACAGCATACACGTCGCATCGACGGTTATGACTGCAGGGGGGTGTCAACTCTTCGGCTTCTTCTCCAGTCTCACCGTCTGCGACGCTCCCGTTGTGACTGCGGGGGGATGTTAGAGTACAATATATTTGGTAGGATAGAGTCCATTGGGATTACAATCCCTTCTTGTACCTCTATATATACCGCCCGAGAGGCTCAATGCAATACATCCAATTCCACCCAATTCCATCTTCCGTCAAGTGAAATAATGCAAAATGGAATTTTTTTTAGTTTTGTTATTCTATTAATTCTATCCAACCCTGATAACTATCATGTTTTCTACGAAATTCGGGTGAAATTGTTGGCATGACCTTGCCAGTGTAGGCCTGTCCACACATGCGAATGTGTCGAACGTTCACAACATGCTAATGGAGGGTGGCGTCGATCGGCTTGGCCCACCTGTCAGCTAATCTATAGGGTGGGACCCCCTACCGCTCACCGCCGGTAAGCCGCTGGTGAGATTTTGACCCTACTTCAAACCATTTCTGTTTTTAACTTTTGAAACATGTTAGTTTCTTAATTTTATTTTTAGGTTTTTTACTTTTCCTTTTTTTCTTTATTTTTTATATTGCCCGTGATGATATTTTTTCTTTTTTAACTTTAATTACTTAGAAAAAAGTTAACAACTATTATAGTATTTTTCAATTGTTACAATGCTTTTTCAGTCATTATAGTAAAAAAAGAAACAATAAGCTCATAGCTATTTAGAGCACCATCCTTAGGGGACCGGAGTTGGCCGGATCTGTGGTGATTAGTTGGGCTTTAAAGCTCATGGCTTATGGCTGAAAACATTGTAGTTGGCTGAAAAATATATTGTAGCTGACATAGGCTTATTTAGTATAATTAAATTTAAAAATTTTAAAAATATAAAAAATATGTTAGCCCAATATGTATAATACAAACGAATACGGGAAAAAAAGAATCGGCAAAAAAGCTCAACAAAAGTCAAAAGTTCAAAAAAAGACGAAATTTATAAATAGTGAAAAATAAGCGTTCAAGACGAACCGATCAGGTCACGAAGAGCTGTACCTGGGAGGAGAAGAGAACGCCTTGGAAGATTCCTACATACGTACAGTATGGGCCTGTTCTTTTCGGCTGCGGCTTATGGCTTTTGGCTGAAATTTTTGAATTTTGGCTGTTTACGGTACAGATTACGGAGAGACAGATATTCACTTGCGATTTTGGCTGGTACAAATGTTGGGCTTTTAACGTGTAGATCGTTTAACTTGTAGACCCCGTTTTGAGAAAATATTCCGTTTAAAAGTTAGGTACTGTAGCAGAAGCCAAAAGCCACTTTTAAAAGCCCAAAAGAACACCCCCATATACGTCCTGTGATAATTCTTTTACTCCACTGCTACCAACTTTTCACCCACTTTTGCCATCATGTACGTAAGTAATACGAGCACAACGTGCAGCCTATAGGAATGCTTGGTCAAATGCCCCAATAACATAGAATGCTTTTGCTTTTGCCAAAGAATTCTTTTGATCTTTTTAGCTTCTTCAAAAATAAAAATAGATGAGGTGTTTTTTTTGAAATGAATTTTCTAAACAGTTATTAAATCTAAAATCGTGTACGTCATTTGTGTCAGTATCTCCACAATCCGTTATCATCAGTGGCGGAGTTAGGAATTTTTTGAAACCTAGACAGGCCAAACTACGATGAGATTGCTTAAGATAATATTATTGCAAGAGGGAACAAGTGATTGCAAATGAAGTGTTGATTTCATTCATTAAACTCTGAATCAGTACATGGTACATATTTATAGATGAAGAAGGGGTGGTATGAATAGATGTCTGTTCATGAAGAAGAGTCTGTTTGGAGAAGGTATCTGCACATTGGGCACCCTTTACTTTTAGTTTGTAACACTCCCCCTTGACCAATGTGTTTCATATGATCACCTTCATTCATCGTCTTAGAAAAACTCCTCCAAAACCCTGTAGGGAAAAATATGAGGAGAATTGATAGAGTAGATATGCCATGAAAAACTCCTTTAAAACCCTGTGGGAAAATTTAAGGAGAAAATTTGATATGGCATATATTTGATTATATCTCCTTAAAAACCCTTGTGGGGGAAAATAGAGATATAATATATTTATGATTACGTTGTCATATTGCCTCATTAAAAACCTTAATGAGAAACCTTAGAGGGAAAACTCATAAAGGAAAAAAGAGTACAATATTTATATTGAACGGGTTAAATCTTCGGAGATTTCTCCCCCTGATATCTGCAAATCACGTAGTCTTCGCATACCAATTTCACAAACACATTTCTGAAATGTGGAAGTTGGTAATGACTTGGTGAATAAGTCTGCGAGATTATCACAAGACTTAGTTTGCAGAATATTTATTTCCCCACTCTCTTGCAATTCATGTGGGAAAAATAATTTAGGTGCAATATGTTTTGTGATATTGCTCTTTATGTAACCCGTTTGCATTTGAACAACGCAAGCATCATTATCTTCGTAGATAATGGTAGGTGATGCGATAGCACCTATACCACATGATTGTTGTATGTGGTTAATCATTCTGCGAAGCCATACACATTCACGTGATGCTTCATATAATGCAATTATTTCAGAATGATTAGTGGATGTAGCCACTAGAGTCAGTTTCGAAGACTTCCAAGAGATGGCTGTTCCACCGTGTAAAAATACAAAGCCTGTTTGAGATCTGGCATTATGGGGATCTGATAAATAGCCAGCATCAGTATATCCTATTAAATCCACGTTTTTATTCTTCTGGAAGAATAGACCGAGATCTTTAGTGCTCTGAAGAGATATCTAAGGATATTCTTCACTCCTACCCAATGTCTTTTGGTTGGAGCAACGCTATATCTAGCAAGTAGATTTACTGCAAATGCGATATCCGGCCGGGTGCAATTTGCAAGGTTTATAAGCGCTCCGATGGCACTGAGATATGGAACCTCGGGTCCAATAGCTCTTCATTGTCATCTCGGGGTCTAAATGGATCTTTGTCCCTGTCTAGAGATCGAACAACCACGGGGGTTTTCGATGGATATGCTTTGTCCATATTGAATTTCTCCAATATTTTCTGGACATAGGCTGATTGATGCACTATGATGCCTGAATGAAGGTGCTCAAGTTGTATACTTAAGTAAAATTTGATTTTACCCAAATCCTTCATTTCAAATTCCGTCATAAGATGATTATGTGCTTTATCTATATCCTGTGTGTTACCAATGATATTAAGATCATCAACATACACAGATATAATGCAAAATCATGTTGAGGATCTTTTGATGAACACGCATGGGCAATCATCATTGTTGGAGTATCCCTTTTTGGTTAGGAACTCACTTAGTCGGTTGTACCAAATTCTTCCCGACTGTTTCAAGCCGTATAAAGACTTGTTTAATTTTACACAATACATATTGCGATTTGCGTTTGGATTCGGAATTGAAATTCCATCGGGAACTTTCATGTATATGTCCGAATCAAGTGACCCATAAAGATATGCGGTCACTACATCCATCAACTGAAAAGATAGATGATTTTGTACTGTCATTAAGATTAAGTATCGGAATGTTATTCCACTCATTACTGGACAATAAGTTTCATTGAAATCAATGCCGGGTCTCTGCGTGAACCCTTGTGCTACAAGCCTTGCTTTGTATCTCACCACCTCATTGTTTTCATTCCGTTTGCGGACGAAAACCCATTTGAAACCGACAGGGAATACTTTGGGAGGTGTATGTATCACATTGGTGAATACATTTCTTTTCTTGAGCGAGGCTAACTCCGCTTGAATTGCATCCTTCCATTGATTCCAGTCCGAGCGCTGTTTGCACTCTGCCATGGTCTTGGGATCTGGATCATTTTGAAGGTTGTTTGCAATTGTTGTGGAGAAATAAATGTCGACAATTGTAGTCTTACGATCGTATGATTCTCCAGAATCAGTATAGTTAGTGGAAATTTCTTGGACCCCTGATGACTCAATGTTATTTCCCAAAATATTTGAGTCGGGGTATTCCGATGTCCCAGGATCAGTAATTGAGTGCACTGTTGATCTGGGTTTAAGGATCCTTTGGTGTCTGTCAACTTGAGGTTGATCTGTATTTACATTCTTTTGTTTTGTTTGTCGCTTGTTAGAAGCTGTATCCGCCATTTGTACCATACTTCTCCCCATCTTATTTTGAACTGTGAGTTGAGTGGTATTTTGCGGTACCTCCACTCTTTCAGGTACATTTCTGGCAGGATTATAGGATTTTGTGACACCCTTATAATCAGTAAATGCATCTGGCAGGTTATTTGCAATGTTTTGCAAATGAATGAGTTTCTGAACAGTCTCTCTGGTACGTGGGTCTGAGGCAGGAATGCCTTGTACATTCCAATCAATTTCCTGGCATTCAGTTTGGTACTTATTGTCTCCCCCTAATGCTGGGAAATGTTCCTCATTGAATATGCAATCAGCGTACCGGGCCGTAAACAGGTCCCCTGTTAGGGGCTCGAGGTATTTTATGATTGACGGAGATTTATACCCAACATAGATCCCAAGTTTCCTGTGCGGTCCCATTGAGGTACGTTGCGGTGGTGAGATCAGTATGTATGTAGCGCAACCGAACTTTCGCAGATGGGAAATATCTGGTGGATTTCCACGTACTAATTGTAGCGGGGAATTGCTATGATAAGCAGTTGGACGCAATTGGATTAAGTCAGCAGCGTGTAAAACTGCATGACCCCAACATGACGTTGGTAAGTTGCAATTCTGTAGTAATAGTCTTGCAATGAGCTTGATTCTCTTGATAAGAGATTCTGCTAAACCATTTTGTGTATGGACATATGGAACAGAGTGTTGAACTTGTATCCCAAGAGCCATATAATCGTCATTGAAGGCATGGTATGAAAATTCAGCAGCATTATCCATTCGAATTGATTGAATTCGATATTAAGGGCAATGTGCTCGTAATTGGATAATTTGACCAATTAACTTAGCAAATGCATGGTTTCGTGTGGATAAAAGACACACGTGTGACCATCTAGTAGATGCGTCAATTAGAACCATAAAGTACCTGAACGGTCCACACAATGGTTGTATAGGACCACATATATCTCCTTGATTGCGTTCAATGAATTTAAGTGGTTCAACTCTGATTTTAAGATAAGAGGGTCTTAAAATCAATTTTCCGGTGGCACAGGAAGTGCACACAAAATCTGAGGATTCCGGAAATTTTGTTTTGAGGTATGTATGACCAATTGAATTGCTAATAATTTTCCTCTTCATTCCAATGCCTGGATGGCCAAGGCGATCATGCCATATTTGGAATGTGTTTGTGTTTTGGAAAATTACTTTGTACGCAATATGTTGAACGGGTTTGATGTATCTATAGTACAATCCGGAGTTTAAAGATGGAATTTTTTCTAGTAATTGTTTGCCATATCCGTTGTTTTTTTTGTTAAGAGGAGATATTCCTTTTTTGTTGTCATTTTGGGTTTCAACATGGAAACCATTCTGACGGATATCTCTATAACTAAGTAGGGTACGTGTTGAATCAGGATACAAGAGTGCATCCTCAATTTCCAATTGTGTACCCATAGGGAGAGTGATAGAGGCGCGACCAGAGCCTACTATCGTTGCATCGCGTCCAGCGATGGTTAAAACATTTCCTTTCCTCCTAGTAAGAGTTAAGAAATATTTTGTGTCCCTAAGTATAGAGTTTGTGGTATCACTGTCCACAAGGCATAATTCTTCCTCCATTGGATTGACTCCAAAAATCTATATACACAAAAGAAGAATTTAATGAAATTCTTATAGTATATATAGAATACATACAAACTTTATTTATAATACCGAATATGTTCGATATATGATTGTGGCATACAAGCTTACAATATAGATGACAACATTATTTATATTACAACACTATAGTACTTATTAGCTATGGAACAAGGAGTCTAACTGAGATCTCCAAACATGTCTTGAGAATCAAATTCTTCAAGGGTGTCCTCGGTGCACATGAGATCATCCTTCTTTGTAGAAGCACATGTGTCTTTGAGTTCTTGAAGGAACTGTTGAGAGCATCCGGCTTCATCATTGTTGGATGTGAGATTGAAGTGTGCTTCAAATCTCTTCTCTTGAGCATTCTTACCTTGAGCCAAAGACTTGAGGTAGAGGTTCACAAGATGCTTCGGGGTGCGGCATTTCTTGGTAGGATGGTTGTAGTAACCACATTTTTGACAAATTTCAGTTTTGTCAACTCGCTTACCAGAATTGCCTTTACCTTTCTTGAATCCACTTGGTTTTTGCTTTTTGTTGCGTTTGTTTGTACCTTTAAAGTTCTTTGAGTGATTGTATGAACCACTGAACTTGTTGTTATTTTGAGTAGCATGTACTTCAGGAAGTGGAGCAGTCCCAATGGGACGTTGCTGATTGTTCTTTAAAAGAAGTTTAGCATGCTTTTCTGCCTGAAGCATAATATGCATAAGATCAAAATAAGTTTGGTAATTTGCAGCACGCCATTGCTGGTGTAGGACCCTATCAGATGGAGAGAGTTTTCTCTATTTTGTTCGCATCCGTTGGTTCCTTGTCACAAAAACGCAATTTGGAGCAAATTGTATGAAGGGCATGGTTAAAGTCTCCAACAGATTTGAAATCTTGGAGTCTAAGATGTGCCCATTCAAGATTAGCCTCAGGTAAGATAACAGCTTTCTGCTGTTCATATCTATTTTTGAGGGCTAACTATAATGTGAGTGGATTCTCCTCGTACAAATATTCAGCCTTTAAATCTGGATGTATGTGATTCCGTATTATGCTTAAAACGGAATATATCACAATATCCGGCGGAATTTGATCATTTGGAGGATCAAATATTACCCTTTGCAACCCACGTGTGGTGAGGTTTATTTTTAAGTCCATAGCCCATGTAGGGTAATTGGAACCATCGAGAGCGAGAGGCTCAAAATCTTTGGTAGCCATTTAATACTACATGAAAAGTACACCATAAATAATTAATTTACATGAGGTAAATTAATGGGAACAAGTGATTGCAAATGAAGTGTTGATTTCATTCATTAAACTCTGAATTAGTACATGATACATATTTATAGATGAAGAAGAGGTGGTATGAATAGATGTCTGTTCATGAAGAAGAGTCTGTTTGGAGAAGGCATCTGCACATTGGGCACCCTTTACTTTTAGTTTGTAACAAATATGATCTTCAACCTTACTAGTTATAGAGAAGTTCTACCGTACTTTCGTCGACGAGCCTAGGTGGATGCTCGGGGTTACTGGACGGTGGCTCCGCCAATAGCTATTACCTCAAAAACATAAATAAAAGTCATCGGTCCTAGTTAGGGATGGAAACGGATCGGATACGATCAAATAGTCTCAAATATGAATACAAATCTATATTTTTAAAATGAATACGAATATGAATTCGAATATTCTTAAATACGAATACGAATCAAATGTCGTAACGGATGCGAATTCGAATCAAATATGTACTTAATTCGGTCGACTACGAATATCCTCCTACAACTTCTGTAACAAATCTCGGTAGAACAAATTCCTAACAGTTTTGCCTGTTTTTCACCGATTACCGATTTCAAACCGCTCAATTCAAATTTTAAATAAAAAAATTCGTTAGGGTTTTTCCCGGGTTCCAAAAACGGATCGAATGCGAATCGAATAGTATCGAATACGAATACAAATATTATTAAATATAGATACGAATATTCTCGAATACAAATACGAATATTTTCTAATACAGATTTTGTTTACCACATTCGTATTTTCTCGGATACGAATATCGAATAAAACAGATTATCTATTACAAATATAAAAAACAGATTATACATTACTGTTTTCCACCGGTATTCCTAGAGCACATGATCAGACGGAAAAGCAAGGTCAACAGAGCACACACACACAAAACTAAAAGAGCACAAATGGCAAAAAGAAGGGAAAAAAACCTAAAAAAAAAAGCAGCAAGAATTCGACCAAAAGTTGCTTGCTTCGCAAAAGACCGCGACGCAAGCCTGAGCGCGCCACGCAAAGCGATACCACCAACCCGCCGCGCAAAAGCGAAAATAAAAAAACAATTTGTAGATAAAAAGTGCGTACTCCTCCTCAGGCCTCAGCTCACGAGACGCGACTCCCTCGCTGCTCGGCCCCACCTGCCAGCCTGTAGCCCTCCCTCCACCACGCGTCCCCTTCACTTATAACCTCTCACTCTCTCGCTCCCCTCCACTGGTAATCCAACCCCACCTCCATTTTCACTCCACCACCGCAACAGCAGCAGCAACCACCACCTAATCCCGGCTGCCGCCGTCGCACACATGGGCGCGCCGGCCTTTGGCGCCGTTCTCCTCTTCCTCGTTATCGCCTCGGCGGCGCCGGGGCAACCTACATTGCCCTCCTCCCCGGTCGCGGCGGGAGGCGGCGGCGGGGGGAATAACGGCAGCAGCAGCACGGGGGTGAACTCCAACTCGGTGCTGGTGGCGCTGCTGGACTCGCACTACACGGAGCTGGCGGAGCTGGTGGAGAAGGCGCTGCTGCTGCAGACGCTCGAGGACGCCGTCGGCCGGGGCAACGTCACCATCTTCGCGCCCCGCAACGAGGCGCTCGAGCGGGACCTCGACCCGGAGTTCCGGCGCTTCCTCCTCGAGCCCCGCAACCTCAGGTCGCTCCAGCAGCTGCTTCTCTTCCACGTCCTCCCCTCCCGCCTCCACGCCGCCGCCTGGCCCTCCTCGGCGCACTCGCACCCCACGCTCTCCGGCGAGCGCCTCGAGCTCGCGGCGGGAGCCGGCGACGGGGCGATGCGGGTGGGCACCGCGGCCGTCACGCGCCCCGACGCCGTGGTGCGCCCCGACGGCGTCATTCACGGCATCGAGCGCCTGCTCGTCCCCCGGTCCGTGCAGGAGGACTTCAACCGCCGCCGCAGCCTCGCCGCCATCTCGGCGGTGCTCCCCACTGGGGCCCCCGAGGTGGACCCGAGGACGCACCGACTCAAGAAGCCGGCGCCGCCCGTGCCCCTCGGCGCGCCGCCGGTGCTGCCGATCTGGGACGCCATGGCGCCCGGGCCGTCCATCGCGCCGGCGCCGGCTCCGGGGCCCGGGTCCGGGAAGCACCACTTCGACGGGCACAGCCAGGTGAAGGACTTCATCCAGACGCTGCTCCTCTACGGCGGGTACAACGAGCTGGCCGACATCCTCGTCAACCTGACGTCGCTGGCAACGGAGATGGGGCGGCTGGTGTCGGAGGGCTACGTGCTGACGGTGCTGGCGCCCAACGACGAGGCCATGGCGCGGCTGACGACGGACCAGCTCAGCGAGCCCGGGTCGCCGGAGAACATCCTCTACTACCACATGATCCCCGAGTACCAGACAGAGGAAAGCATGTACAACGCCGTGCGCCGGTTCGGGAAGGTCAGGTACGACACGCTCCGGCTGCCGCACAAGGTGACGGCCAGGGAGGCCGACGGCTCCGTCAAGTTCGGGCACGGCGAGGGCTCCGCCTACCTCTTCGACCCGGACATCTACACCGACGGCAGGATCTCCGTGCAGGGCATCGACGCCGTCCTCTTCCCGCCCGACGACACGGCCAAGGGCGGCGGCGCCTCGTCGGGAGCCGCCGCGCCCGCCAGGAAGGCCCCCGCCGTCACCGGCACCGCCAAGTCCAAGCTCCGACGAGGTCAGTAAATAAATCAACTCACACTCATCTGTCGTCGTCGTCTTACACTCTGTACGTACATTAGATTCAGCTGTTACAGATCGACGCGGTAAATTTAGATATCTAGCAAGAATCGTTGTGATTTGCAGTAGAACAAAGAGAGGGTTACGTAAAAGATTCTAAAAAATGCCACGTCTCTGTTCGTCGTAGCGCTATTCACGCATCTCACCAACAAATTTCGTGGTGTTAATTAAAACAAGTACCCCCTAGTGGTACACCGTAACCACTTGAGCGAGCCCAAGCCTCTCCATCTTTAATCGCCTCCTTAATGGTCATCGTTTGCTTCGGGCCCGGTCCTAGCCGTGTCTCTGGTGGGTGGGGCCCGCCTGGCGGAACAGAGCGGCGTACTGAATGCTGTGCGAGTGGGAACAGTATTTTAATCCGGGGCACGTCATTCCGTTGGGTGGAAAACGGAGCGTGGCACGGTGCCGTAATTACTGCCGCGGTGGGGGAGGGGAAGGGAAACCGCGTCGGGCTGTAGTGTACGGTGAGACAGCGGGTGCTGAGCTGTGCTTTGACGTTGATGGATCGACTCGACGGGTGGTGATTGGAGTTACGCCTGAGCTGGCCCCGCGCTGTCGGTGACTCAGACCAGGTGCCGTGGTGGCGCGCGCACCGAGGTGTGCTCTCGTGAGGGTCTGTCTGTACTGTGCTGTCTGACGCGTGGGGCCTTGCTACCTTGGCTGGCCCCGCTTGTCGGTGCCAGGGCATATTTCGTCTGCATCTCATCTGCTGCCTAACCATGACATGCCCTTTTTCAGCTTTTAGCCTTTTTTTTTACAGTAATTAGCGTTTAAATGAAGTATTTTTTAAAGATGAAGTTTACTAAGTTAATTACAGTACATACTGTATCGATTTCATTTATATCGGCAAAAATCGCATGTGAGTTTCAGTTACTCTATAATCTCTCACACAAAAAACCACAAGTCACAGCCAAAAACCATAAGCCGTAGCAAAAAAACGAATAGGCCCATAAACGCCCTTGTTGTAGTGGAGTCTTGAGTTATTTTCTGTTTATCTTTTCCTTAAACAAATAAATAAGATGATTTATTAGTCGCTATTTTAAGTAGCTTATCAGCGGTTTATTGGCTTTCGATTTGTTTACACAAACGCTTATGTTAAGATCAAAAAATCATAAGTCACGAACCCACCTTGAGTCTTGAGAATTTTTTTTTACGATTACAAGGAAAATGCGTACACACTTACACTCACACGCTAGTGTGTCCCCTTAGGACATGCTCAAACAGAATAAGACTAGGGATAAATATGTGATCTCACAATATTTCTATTGAAACGCACTCGCGTGCGTATAATAATAATTGAGGGGAGTAGTAGTGCTTAGTTTTTTAATGGCCTTGCAAAACATGGTCTTTAGTAAAATCGTCTTTTTCTTTTTCCGTTTAATAATTATACTTTGCAAGATTCGAATATTGCAATGGCAGTGACTACATGATTAGTACATTTTGACAATTATCATCTCGAATGCACAAGTCTTTGCTTGAGTTAACATAGTAGCAGTACTCGAGAAACAATAGGATATGTTTGGTGCGAAGATGACAAGCCTCCATTATGGTGTCCTCTGCAAGCAAAAGATGACAAGCCTTGCTACTTACTGTGCTAGCAATATTTCATGGGCATCAGGTGTGCTGATGCGACAGGGTACCTGTAATGTCACAGAACCGATCTAACAACAACTCTAAAAATATAAATTTACATCTCAATTGGTCTTCTTATTGTTGGCATCTCCTTGGTTGGTCGCTATGCTTTTACTGTTAATTCATCCAGGTCACAGTCTTTGTTCTCTCCTTGGTTTGGTGTATGCAGGGAAGTTGTTGGAAGGGGCGTGCCAGATGATGTCCGTCTTCGGTCAGCGATCCCGATTCGCGAGCTGCCAATAGACCACGCATGGATCATGGATGGATCATCGATAAATATGTATATCTGCTTTGCTTTTGCCTGCCTCATGACGCTTAAAGATGAACCGAAACGAAGATCACGGATGATAGATGGATGGTTGGATGCATGGATGGACAGAGATTAATTTGGTTTTCAGCTTAATTTAGAGGGAAAATAATAAGGGCTTACGAGGAGGCAGCAAGATATATCGGATGGCAGAGCTGCTGGTTGGTTGTTGGAGCGTCAGGAATGGGAAGGGGAGGAAGAAACTTGCTCACACTGGAGATCAACATCGATGCTATGTATAGGAATTAAGCTTTCTTTTTTTATTTGTTTTATTTGTTGTTTATGATGTTCATGATAATGAGGAATTCCCAGATATGAATAGCGTTCATGGATCATTATCTTCGTCTCTGTTTCTGCACCTTTTTTTGGGTACATTTTGTGTCTACAAAAATTACAGAGTCGCGGCTGGTTCGTCCTCTACTCTTTAATAAATTGGAGTATTACTCGGGAGGAACCTGCATGATCGATCACCATTAAATAATTATGGGGATGGGATGCTCTAAAAAAGCACTCAAGAAATGATAATAATCCTGAACTAAAAGAGGTCCAATGGATGAACCAGGTAGCTTTGGGGGCCCAAAACTGGTGTAAATTACCAGGCCAGAAAAGAATTGATATTGGGCCGTAAAAGGCCGCTACTCGTCCTCTGATTCATAAGTCCTCGGTGTTCCGCTGCTACTGTAATTGCCGAGGAAAACGACGACCACCACCTCGAAATCCATCTCCAGTGCAAGCAGCAAGGGGGAACACCGACATGATTGTGTTATGCTCATCTTTCCTATGTCCAATTTGATTTGGTGCTCAATCTTGCTTTTTATTCACCATGAAGTTTATTACAAGTTTGTACAACATGAGGCAGGGCTGTTTGTACCTATCACTGTAATCCAAACAACAAATTACTAGTGAAAATATGTACAGGGTAATCGAGGGATACCTAGTGCACGGGGAATTGCTGGCGTTTTCAAAATCGGTTGTTAAAAGTATTCGGAAGTTGCCAAGCAGGCCTTAAGCTTTTTCAATGAAAACTGATCGATCCTGTTTGGTGAAGGCTTCCCCAGACCATATGTTAAACATGGCCCAACCGACACAATGGTGTTTTCTCTATGGAATATAAATTTCGATTCAGATTTCATCTAAAACTAGTCAAATGCCTGTACGTTGCAACGGAACCACAAAAGAGGGTGATGCAAAGAACAAACACGATTGATTCTTGTACCCCTCATACTCCCGCTATTATGAGCGGGGGAATGTGCGCGCGGAGAGGCCATCCACGTCGGCGTTTTGCCTCCACGCGCTCGCTCCGTTCGTCGCGTGTCTGGCCGAATTTCGTTACGGTCGGGAGACCGTTTTTGCGAAAAAAATCCCTGCGTTTTTCCGAAATCACGAAAAGATCTTTGATCCTCGCGAAAAGGTCCCTGCCAGTTTTTTTGAAAACACCCCTCCACTTCACCGAAATTTTGTATACTTTGCAGGATAGCGCCCCGCGGTTTTCTAAATTACGTACGGGTCCTCGTTTAGTTACGTACAGGTCCTCAATTTTTTACTAAAAAGACCTTTGACTTTTTTGAAAATACGCATGTGCCCTCGATTTTTTTTAAAAAAACTTCTCACGAATTATCGCCTCTTTTACTTCGGTACACACGGTGACTGGCGCGGCGTGGCGCCGCGCCTATAAGGCTAGTTCTTGTTAGGAAACTGGGCCCACGGCCAGAGTCCTGACATATTTGGGCACCCACCGTAGTCTATAAATAGGGACCTATACCCCCTCATTATGTACACATGAATGAAAGCAATAAAGAAAGACCAGGAGTTCTCTCTATCTCTCTGTGTGTTCCATCTATTCTTCTGTGATTCTGTGATTGATTCGTTCTTGTTCTAAACAGAGGAATCGCTCGAACTGGTCGCCAGCGACGTTTCTCAACACGTTATCAGCACGACTTCGCTCTGGTGAACGAGGTAATCATCGAAGCACAGATTGAATTTTCTAGATCGCTTTTGAATCTGTATTTTCTTTTCGCGTTCTAGATTGAATCTCTACGGTGCAAATCCACCCTAAATCTACCGCGAGCAGACTTGAAGTCGCTGGCACAATGCCGATCGGTAGATTGTGAAACGGGGTAGATGTTGATTGCACTGTAGATTAGAACGATGCAAATCAGCCCTAATCTACCGCGAGCAGACTTGAAGTCGCCGGCACAATGCCGATCGGTAGATTGTGAAACGGGGTAGATGTTGATTGCACTGTAGATTAGAACGATGCAAATCCGCCCTAATCTACCGCGAGCAGACTTGAAGTCGCCGGCACAATGCCGATCGGTAGATTGCGCAAAAGGGGTAGATGTTGATTGCATCCTAGATTAAAAAAAACGAAATCAGAAATTTTCTGCATGATTCCGTTTGATCCTGCATGCTCGCTACACGAAGAAATTTTTGCATGTTATCTGTTTCGGCTTTGCATGGCATCACACAGAAAAAAAACCCGAGCACTGGCCTAAAGCCGCCAGGGAACTGCTGGCCCCACCGCCGGCCGACGCCCGCCGCCCGCATGCGGTCGGCCCCTCGCCGCCGACGGTGCCTCCCCGGCGCCCGCGCCCGCATGCGCTGGCACTGCCGCCGCCGGTCTCCCCGCACTCACGCCGTGTGCGCTGCACCGGCCTGCATGCGCCCACCGCCGCATCGGGCTCCTCACGCCCGCAAGCGCAAGCGCCGTCCCCGCACGCGCCGGCCACGCCAGCCCCCGGCCTCGCAGTGCCGGCCCCTGCTCGCCGCCGAACCGGCCCGGGTCCCACCGGCGCCCGCGCCGCCACGCCCGCCCTCGCCTTGACCCGCCGCGCCTTGGCTCCCGCGCCTCCCGAAGAAGCGCCGCAGCCGCCTCCTCACGTCGCCCCGAACGGCGCCGTCGGCCCCGTTCCCCCCACCGCGCCCCGCCCCGGTTTTTCCCCGCCGCCGCACGGCCACCTCGCGGTCTCGCCGGACTCGGGAGCCGCCGCCCGAAGTGGTACGCCGCCTCCGTCTCTCGCCTCCCGCGCGCCTCCGGCCGCCTGCGCCGAACCCCGACCCCGCCCGTACCGGCCTTGTCGCGCTGGCTCCCGGCCCCGCCCCGCTGCTGCCTTGCATCCGCCGCCGCCACTCGGGTGTTGGGAGTAGGGGAAACCCTACCCCGCCCCTGGAGTCTGATCGGTGGGCCGGCCGGGAGGTAAACGGGCCGGGGGGTTGTGGCGGGGGCAAATAGGGCCGAACGGCTTGATAGGCCAGCGCACGGTGGGCCGAACCCAGGCCGAAAGGAGGAAAGGGAGGCCCGGTCGGGGGGAGAGGCTCCGAATATTTTGCGAAAAAGGGCCCGTAAATTGTAAAAATTACCGAAAGGTCCTAAAAATATGCGTACAAGTCCAGAATTTTGCAGAAAACACGTCGGTAAATCAGAAAATTGCGCGAATTTTTCTCTGAACTGAAATTTTGCGTAGAAACCCTCTGGAATTACAGAATTTGCTGAAATTTCATATTTTAGCATAAAAGGGCCTCGGGAATCCGAATTTTGCATTATGTTTAGCATTTGAAGCTTATTTATTTATGCCATTATTATTACCTGTATTTTCTGTATTTATTTACTGTTTTTGGTTAATTGTAATAGCTGAAAATTGCTTTTAATCACTGAAATTAGCAGTAAAATTATAGAAAATGCATAGAAAATTCTGAAACATTGTGAGAACCTTTTGTACCATTTATTTACCTGCAGTGAATTATTCCGTGCATGTCTACCAGCAGTTGACTTATACACATTTAGATGACTAGCATCACGAACTGGGAGTTCGAGGAGCTGGCCCAGCATGGCCAAAACTATCTGACGTAGGCATCCGATGTCGAGATTGTGCTTGGAGCCAGGAAGCTCCGCGCTGCTATTGGGATTGGCGGACTGAATGACTCTCAACCCAAACCTGAGGAGAATGATCAGACACTTCATTTTCTCAGGCACCACCTCTGCCTCACTCTCAAGAATGAGTATATGGCGGAGAAAAGCGCGCTAGCACTCTGGACCGCACTCAAGAAGCGGTTTGAGATGCTGAAGTACACCATTCTTTCTCAAGCAGAGCAGGAGTGGATCAGACTGAGGTTTGTCGACTGTAAGACGGTCGGGGGGTACAATTCTGCCTTGCACAGGATTTGTACTAATCTTCAAATCTGTGGCAAGCAGATCACAGACGAGCAGAAGATCGAAAGAACCCTATCCACCTTCCACCCCAATGCAGTACGATCCGCATGCAATTATCGTCATGACGGCTATAAGGAATATGCCAAATTGATTGATATGATGCAGGTTGCGGAGGCTCAGGACGAAGTTCTCCGTAAGAACTACGTCACTCAGCCACTTGAGAGCTCCGCTGGCCGTGAAGCCAACGCTGGGAGCCATAAGGTGTGAAATCCCTTAATAAAGAGAAGGGGAAGGAAGGGTAAAGCCGCAGCCCAGAAAGGAAAATCAGATGCTCCACGTGAGAATAAGGCTAGCAAGCCAAAACTGGATGGCAAAGGGCACATGAAGCCCACTCTGTATCGGTTGAGGGGGAGCGTTCTGAGCAGCTGCCTGCGCTGATGGTGTTTGAGACCATTACGACAGCAGCACCCCTCTCGACCTAGAAGCAGCCACCGTCATGATTTCTTTTGAAGAGAATATCACCCCGAGAAAATAGCAGAAGAAGTCCAGTGCACTGAACGCATTTCGACTTTAATTGTCATTTATTTTGTGTGAAAGAATATGTTAGAATTTGCATGGATAGTACTTAAGAATTGTTATCTTCTCATGATGGTTGGATGATATTTGAATAATTCATTCATTTATTCAGTTTATGATGGCATGAAATGTTCTGATATTGGCATATTTATTTATGTGTTGAATGCCTTCTAATGCATGTTAATAAAATACCCTCTATTAGAACACGTCTAGCTAGCAGCGGCACAACACATACCATCTTAAGAGAGATTAAATATTTTTTCAGTCGATTTGTAAGAGCACTGGCAGCCTTACAACAATCGCCAGAAGCGATGTATGTATAATTGGTTCAGGAAGAGTCATAATGGGTACAACTTTGGTCATTGAATAAACCTTATTGTACCTAGAATCGACTAGAACTCTCCTAAGTTTTTAAGAATATCAGCGCAAATGGTTTCCACGTTGAGACTAAAGAAGAGTACGGTAAGGAATACCTGCTTATTATGAAGCGCGAAGAGAATGAAAAGAAAAAGTATATTAGAAAACTTCCTTCACTAGAATCTGGGCTATATTATACCAACATTAAAGCGCCTGCAGCGTACATTGTTCTGAAGACAGTAATTAGAAGCTCTGAACTCTTCTGTCTCTGGCATGATAGATTAGGCCACCCAGGTCTTAGCATAATGAGAGACATAATAAATAACTCGCATGGGCATAATATTAATGTGAAGGATTTCCTGAATCATGAAGATTTTGTGTGCCCTGCATGTGCTACCGGGAAATTAATTACTAGACCCTCCACTCTGAAAGTGAAGGATGAAGTCCTTGCATTCCTGGAGCGCATCCAGGAAGACATTTGCTGTCCCATTTAGCCCATCTCAGGGTCATTCAAGTATTTTATGGTGCTCATTGACGCTTCATCGAAGTGGTCATATGTGGGTTTGTTGTCCACAAGGAAGCACGCCTTTGCAAAATTGATCTCGCAGATCATTCGCATCAGAAATGCGTTTCCAGATCATCATATGAAGTCCATCAGAATGGACAACGCCGGAGAATTTACTTCGAAGGCATTTGATGATTATTGCATGGCGATGGGAATTGCAGTTGAGCATTCGGTACCGCATGTCCATACCCAGAATGGTTTGGCAGAGGATTTAATTAAGATAATTAAATTTATTGCCCGACCCCTCTTGCATAAAAGTAATTTGCCAGCTACATGTTGGGGACACGCAGTCCTTCATGCAGCGAATCTCATCAACCTTAGACCTTCGGCCTACAACATCCATTCACCTATGCAACTAGCGCAAGGGTCACCACCGAAAGTTTCCCATCTTAGGAGGTTTGGATGTAAGGTTTATGTACCGATACCACCTCCGCAGCGAACTGCAATGGGCCCACTCCGCAAGACTGGGATATACGTTGGTTATGACACTGCATCCATAATCAGGTATTTGGAACCCATGTCGGGAGATTTGCATACTGCCCGTTTCGCTGATTGCATTTTTGATGAGGATAATTTCCCGTCATTAGGGGGAGGAAATCAACCCGTTGATGAAAAATGTCGGGAAATTACGTGGGAAGCCACGAGAATTCATGCACATGACCCGCGCACTAGTGAAACTGAAAAAGAGGTCCAGAAGATCATCGACTTGCAAGCATTAGCAAACCAACTGCCCGATCACTTTAGTGATTTGAAGAGCGTGATTAAGTCGCATGTGCCTGCACGTAATGCACCGGAGAGGGTTGAAATACCAAAGAAAATTGAAGGTATCCCTAATCCCGTCCAGAGGCCTCAGAATAAAAGGACGAGAACTCCGGTTCCTCGAGTCCAAAGTAACCGGGGACGCCCGGCGAAAAAGGATAAGAGAGATTTATCACAGCCGATCACTGAAGTTCCTCCAGAATGAGAAGGGGAGCCAGTTGAGACCTGGCACAAGTATGACACCTTCAGAAAAGGACATACCGGATCTGAATATCCCCATCGGCATGGATGTGTGCGCACACATCGGAGCCGAAAAACTAAAAGGACTTGCTACCGCAATTGAAAGAAGCGATGTGCAAGGCAAAGCTCCAGCAGAGGTAATCGCTCCAGAAGAAGCAACTCATGAAGAAATAGCTATAAATTATGTGCACACGGGAGAGTCCCTGAATAGGATAACAGCTAATATCGATATCTACTTCGCAAAGAAAATTGCCACCATCATCGATCTTGATCCCGAGCCTGCATCGCTCGCTGAATGTAAGAAAAGATCATATTGGGAAGATTGGAAGAAGGCAATAGCAACTGAATTGCTATATCTGAATAAAAGAGAGGTGTTTGGGCCCGTATGCCGCACACCTCCCCACATACACCCCGTTGGGCACAAGTGGGTATTTGTTCGAAAGAGAAATGAAAGAAACGAAGTGATGAGATACAAAGCAAGGCTGGTAGCACAAGATTTCACTCAACGTCCTGGAGTTGATTATGAAGAAACCTACTCCCCAGTCATGAGTGGAATTACCTTTAGATACTTGATCTCAATGGCAGTGAACTTGAACTTAGAAATGAAACTGATGGATGTTGTGACTGCATACCTTTACGGTAACTTGGATTCGGAGATTTACATGAAACTCCCTGAAGGAATATCTCTTCCGAACCCAGACAGAGCAAATAGAAATCTGTACAGTGTAAAACTCAGAAAGTCATTGTATGGACTGAAACAACCTGGAAGAATGTGGTATAATCGCTTAAGCGACTTTCTCTGCAAGAAAGGCTACATGAATAATGAAGACTGTCCTTTGTGTATTTATACGGCGATCCCAGAATGGATTCTGTATAATCTCTGTGTATGTAGATGATCTGAATATAATCGAGACAGCCGAAGACATAAAAGAAGCAAGCTCCTACTTGGAGTCAGAATTTGAAATGAAAGATTTGGGCAAGACCAAGTTTTGCTTAGGCCTGCAGCTTGAGCATGTCCTAGAAGGAGTCTTGGTACATCAGTCAACCTACACCCAGAAGGTGCTTAAAAGGTTTGGCTTCGAGAAGACATTTCCCTCAAAAGTACCGATGATCGGTAGGTCTTTACAGTAAGAAAAAGATCCTTTTCAACCTTGGGAAGAGGGGGAGGAAGTCCTGGGACCGGAATTCCCATACTTGAGTGCAGTGGGAGCACTCATGTACTTAGCAAACTGCACTAGACCGAACATTGCATTTGCCGTGAACCTCTTAGCAAGGTACAGTGCAGAGCCTACCAAAAGGCATTGGCAGGGCATAAATGACATCTTCCGATACCTCCAAGGAAGCAAGGACCTTGGACCGTTTTACAGAAAGAATCAAGATCTGAACTTGATTGGCTATGCAGGTGCTGGGTATCTGTCAGACTCGCATACCGCTAAGTCACAAACAGGCTATATATTCCTATGTGGTGGAACTGCATTTTCCTGGAAATCGTCTAAGCAAAGCCTTGTAGCTACTTCGACGAACCACTCAGAAATTATAGCACTGTATGAAGCCGCACGAGAGTGCGCTTGGCTCCGCCACCACATCCAGCAGCCATGTGGAATGAACATTGTGTGAACCCCCACAATTATCCATGAAGATAATGCAGCCTGCGTTGCACAAGTGCAGACGGGCTATGTGAAGAGTCATGTCACAAAGCATATAAACCCCAAGTTCCTCTATGCACATGAATTGCAAAAGATGGATGAGATTAAAGTACTGCATACTAAGTCATGTGAAAATCTCGCAGATTTATTCACTAAGTCACTCCCCGCATCTAGCTTTGAAAGGTGCGTGCGTGGAATCAGAATGATGAGACTTAGAGAAGTGCAGAATTCAGGGGGAGAATTCTCACAAGCCCGCTAATAAATCTTGATCATGAAGATTAAGTACCCAAATAATAAAGTCCTGAATACCAAATAGAATTGGGTGGATTGTACTCTTTTTCCCTTGACGAGTTTTCATGAAGTTTCTCGACCAAGGTTTTTAATGAGGCAATTCGTGCATCGCAGCATCACATGTATCATGTACTTTTTCTCCAAATTTTTCCCACTGGGTTTTTATGGAGTTTTGACGAGGCATGAGCATGTTGAGTGAGTGCCCAAGGGGGAGTGTTAGGAAACTGGGCCCACGGCCAGAGTCCTGACATATTTGGGCACCCCACCGTAGTCTATAAATAGGGACCTATACCCCCTCATTATGTACACATGAATGAAAGCAATAAAGAAAGACCAGGAGTTCTTTCTATCTCTCTGTGTGTTCCATCTATTCTTCTGTGATTCTGTGATTGATTCGTTCTTGTTCTAAACAGAGGAATCGCTCGGACTGATCGCCAGCGACGGTTTCTCAACAGTTCTTACCATGCCAAGAAGGTATCTGGCGTCGAGATTGCTAGTATTCGTGCAACAGAACCGGTGTGCGGTGTCCGACCAGCCATTGGCCCAAACAGCGAGGAACTTCGGTGAAATCCTCGTGAGCACCAGCCTGCTTTGTCCAAGCCCCAAGCTACCTAATTCTCTTGCACCTACACGCACATCCAAACAGCACCCCCATGAGGACTTCCATGATGGCAATAATTTCTTTCTTGGTTCTTGCAATCAGAAGAAACTATAGTTAACGGGATGTACATGAACCCATGAGATGGATCGATCAGCTTCGTGTCCTAACTGCTCATCGTTGACTCCTCCATGCGGCCTTGTTTTGGCCCTGCTGTGTCGACTCGTCTGCCTCGACAAGCACCACCACCACGTGGGAATGCCTCCTTGTTTAGGATTGACAAGTGCAATGAGATCGTTCAACTTTCTTGCTTTGCCTACACATGGTGAAAAATTATCTAAATATTTGCATCTGATATATCAGCACCTCCTATGGTTCTAAAATAATAACATGACACATGTCATATAATCTAGTAGCTAGGATATGATCTGCACCTAGAATAGGCTTGGTTGATTTGATGCGTTGATAACGATTAGCAGTATTCATCTTTGCAGTGTAACCTTAGATAACTCAGAACACCAATTAAACTTCTTACACATGAAGAAAGCATAAAAGCAAGAGTCACACCATCAAAATAAAAAAAGGAAGAAGGCTGCGGTAAAATATTTCTAAACATTTTCAAGTTCAAATAAGATAATTTCTCTGGTTTTTATCTCATAAGAACATGCCTATATTCAAACAAGATAGTGAAAATCAATGTAGATAACGCAGAAATAACTACCTATACTTGAATCACACAGCTGAGGACATCGGTGACATATTTTATTTCCACAATGAGCAACATATGGTGAATAAGAAGAGACAATTGGAATGGTTTTTTTTGGGGGGGGGGGGGGGGGGGGGGGAGGCATCTAACACTAATGAAGATCTAATACAATTTTGTATTTACATATTCCATTAAAAAAAGCAGTACTATTTGCACATGAGCTCGACATGGAAACCAAGTTATAGATCAAAATAATCACCTGTTGCCACCTAAAACCTAGCTCAGCATAAGCTTTTGTAAGCTACAATCAATATGATATGATCTACTATAGCAGGTGAACATAAACGACTACCAATCGGCTTGTTGTAACTGCCAACACTGTACACCACGAATTCTCCTTTCACTAAATTCCACAAGAACGAGCCCAAAAAAAAATCCAATCCTTTTATGCTTAAGACACAGACAAACAAACAAACAAACTAATTCTTGGTGTAAGAAATCCCCTCTGACCCTAGAACTACTTGCCTCCTTACCAGGAGCCAGAGACGCCATCGTCGCGGTCACCGGTGATGTAGCCGGCGTCCATGACCTCATCGGCCGCAGCGGCGTCGAAGGCCTTGAGCGCTGCGAGCGCGTTGCTCTGCAACGGGATTGGGCCTCGGTACCTCCCCTCCCCGTGGATGGCGCTCATGTCCCTCTCTAGCAAAACCACCTCGAACCCGTTCCGCTTGTCCACGAGCACGAAGACCTGGCCGCCAATGCCCCCGCCGGCCACCAGGACGTGCGCCTTACGCTCCGGAGCCGACATTGCCACTTTCTTATCACAAAAGAAAATAGCAGCTCTACAATGGTTTGACGTAAAGAGAATTATCTACCACCCAATGGATCATGATTTTACATAGAGAGAAATTTTAATCTAACAAACTGCATATAATTACTTTTGGATATGAGATTTTGAATGACCATTAAGGCCAATTGTGCATGTCTTCAGAAACATGGCAAAATTGTAGCATTCGCACAACGAAATGGAGAAAATGCACAAACTATTAATTTCATGAACAACAGCTCTAAACATAATCAGATTCCAAGCTCCACAAAACCTAACCTCCAAGAGAAGTAATCCCCAGTGAAATAGGATAGATAAGGAATCCTTCATGTTATGTCATCTCCTACAAATACGTTCTAGAGGAAAATGAAAGGTTTTGTAGTGACAAACACTATTTTTTGAACCATAATATCTCACCAGCACTATCTTTTTGGTAACCAACAATCAACCCTAAGACCTGAACTACACAACTGCTCCCAAAGGTCTTTTCTCAAAAGATCTTAAATTCATAGTAAAAAAAAGATGTGGAAACAAGAACCTCTGATAAAGCATTAACTAACAAGCAAACACCATGCAGCCCTCCAGAAACGTTGTAGCACCAAAACCAACTTAACAGAGCTTGAACTTATAACAGCTTTTCTTAATGGAAAGTTGGAGGAAGAAATCTATATGGATAAACCGGATAGTTTTGTAATTTCTGGACAGGAACATAAAGTATGCAGATTATTAAAATCCTTGTATGGCCTAAAACAACACCTAAACAATGGCACGAGAAGTTTGACAAAACTTTGACATCTGCTGGCTTCGTTGTAAATGAAGCTGATAAATGTGTATATTACCGTTATGGTGGGGGGTCAAGGAGTGATCTTATGTCTGTATATAGATGGCATACTTATATCTGGAATAAACTGTAATACCTGGGCTGCAAAGCCCAGCCCAGCTCGGCCCAACCCACAGTTATATATATGAGAGAGAGCCAGAGGGAGAGGCAAACCGAGATTTTTTCTCCTCCTTCCCGAGTATTCTCGCTACTGCCAACTCCCCATGCTCGCTTGGCTCCTGCAGCTGTTGCTCCCTCTCGCACGCTGCTGCCGCCACCGCCGCCAGGCCGCTAGCCCGCAGGCGCCGCCGCTCCGCCGGCCGCGCCTCGCTGCCCCTGCCACGGACGTCACTCGGGTGCACCGTCCCTAGCTCGCGCGCGCCGCCGTCCACAGCTCGCCGCCGCGCGTCTTCGCTGGCGTCGCCGCCCTTGGCTGCCGTCGCCGTCTCCCCTTGCGCCTGCGCCGCCGCTTGTAGCCATCGCCCCTGTCTTCGCTTGCGCTGCCGCCGCTCGTCGCCTCGCCGTCCTCCCTCGTGTGTGCGCCGTCGTCGACCAGCTGTGCGCCACCGCTCCTGCTGCCACCCGCCGCCGCTTGCACGTGTCGCCGCCTTCTAGCCGCCGCCGTTGCCGCTCCCCTGCTCCGCCGGCTGCGCGTCGTGCAAGGGAGCAAGGGGGAGGGCCAGGTTCCGGCGGGGAAGAGGAGAGGGGGCCTGCGCCGGCTGACCAGGGGGAAGAGCCGCAGGGGGGCACCGGCCGTGAGGAAGAGGAGGAGGCGCGAGAGCTGGCCGATTGGAGAAGAAGGGAAAAGGGGGTGCTGGCTATTGGGAGAAGATAAAGAGGAGGGAGCTGCCGACAGAGGAAAGAAAGGAAGGGAAGGCCAGGAGAAAGAGAGAGCCGGCCGGCAGAGGAAAAAAAAGAAAAGAAAAGGAGAGAGAAGGAAAAAAAGGGGGAAAGCCCGACCCGCCGTCAGATCTGCCCGATCCGGCTGGGTCAAAGGAGGGCTGTCCCGATCCGATCGCTCGGGGCTAGGGTAACGCCTCGAAAACTCTCTCCCTGTTTTTTTTGCCGAGTCAGGCATAAGTTAATATGTCGAT
Organism: Dendrocalamus latiflorus; assembly: GCA_017311315.1. Classification (NCBI taxonomy): domain Eukaryota; kingdom Viridiplantae; phylum Streptophyta; class Magnoliopsida; order Poales; family Poaceae; genus Dendrocalamus; species Dendrocalamus latiflorus. Next base: position 3,415,663 of record CM029630.1, on the reverse strand, counting down.
AATTAGAGTTGATGCATGTGACCCTTTAATTATCATTATTAATTTGAATGCCTGATCGGTGTAGTTGGTACGGTCATTGTAGTTCGGATCTGGTCGATCCGTGGCGGAAGAGGGAGGAGGAGAGTATAATCTGAGATTAAACAGTATAATTGGTTAAAGTGAGATTAAGCGTATAGAAATTGATCGGCGAGTATAAATAATGTGATCGCTGAATTTACAGACTGGTTAAGCATCGGGTCAATGAGAGGTTGGCTAGTGAGACAGGAATGGGTTATGTCAAATTGGGCGTTAGAGCGATATCATTTACTCGTACTTGAATGTGTTGCTTGAGTAATGAATTGAAATAGTTAATGCTTATTCAGGTGGTGGTTCGAGTTTGGTGCCGTCCACGCACCGTCCGCCAGGTTAACAGGCAAGTGCATGGTAAACAGTAAATTGTGATGAATGTTATTGGTGTTCCCATGCCATGGTTTACAGTATTTATGAGATGATGCATGTGATTATGTGCTAATCATACCTTGATGAGTAATGTTTATGATTAGACATTCACATTTGAGGCATATTGCATCATGCAAAATGCATAAGAGCCAGGTCGGTGAGAAAGTCATGACTAGTCCGGAGTGCTCTTGAATAAGAGCCAGGTCGGTGAGAAAGTCATATGACTAGTCCGGAGTGCTCTGGAATAAGACCTACAGAGGTAGGCAAATGAGTGGTCCATCGACGGGTGGACGCTCCGCTATACCGGTATACGCTACAGTTACAGAGCATACAGATGCATTGCATGATATTGCATTGCATTACAGTGACAGAAAGTGATACAGTTTACAGTTACAGTTGTGCATTACAGTTTACAGTTACAGTTGTGATTTACAGTTTACAGTTACAGTTGTGATTTACAGTTTACAGTTACAGACAGTTTACAGTTACAGAATTAATTTACAGTTACAGAATTGATTTACAGTTTACAGACATAGGGTTGAATTACAGTTTACAGACAGAGAATTGATTTACAGTATACAGTTACAGTTCCAATTGCTAAGTGATGTTACTGTTTTATCGTGTGCTTGCTGAGTCTTCGGACTCACCCTTGCTTTGTCGTTGTTTTTAGGTGAAGGATGACGACATGCATGGAATGGGGTTAGTCCTTTTGGCACTGCACTTGTAAAATAACAGTTTAGCGGTATGCAGAGCTTTTATGTTGAATCTAGGGTTTAGCTTGCTAGCAGTGGAACCCTAAGCTTGTTTATGTTATGGTTTGCGAAATATGAAGTTAGTTGCTTTTGCAATTATCCTACTGTTAATTGTAGTTTGATAACTGTGGGTAATGATATTGGAAGGAAATAGAGGTGCTGCTAAAAGTTGAATAGCAACACTTGTGAAGTGGTAAGTGGGTGGTGGTAGCATCCTGGGCCCTGTGGAGGGTCAGGGTGTTACAGTTGGTATCAGAGCGGGCGTTAGGTCCGTGGTGGAAAAAAACCTTAGGCCTAATGGTTAAATTAAAACTTGACACACATGGGTGCACAGTAGGATGGGATTGGGTCAAGCATTGCATTTTATTTTCGTTAGTCATGTTGATTTGCAATGCCTTGAGGTTGATGCTTGTGAGTTGATAGCAAGCATCTGAAGTTATTTGTGTGTCCTACGGGACTTTGCTGTGATTGTGTCGCGTACCGACGCAATAGAGACTGAGATCGTGGCCACGGGAGAGGCATGGTCATGTTGCCATTTGTGACAGTGAGGTAGTGTTGTTTTGTTTCAGTTTGGAAATTGGTTAGTAACTCGTTGAGTTGTATGGAAATACCCGATAGAGGGGAGTGCTCCAGGCAAGTCTGGTATTCGGGGGAATTTTGATTATGCGAATGATTGGAGTGACTTGCGTGTTGAGATCAATGTTTTGGAGAAGGCAATATCTAACAGTGGTTGAAGTGTTTGATTCAGCGTACGTGGGATATGGTAGTTAAAGTAACAGGCTGCTACAGCATGGGATTCTAAGTTGTGAGAATCCAGGAGAGAAATTAACTGTAGTTATGTTTGTGGGATTGAAGTTGATTTGAATACAATGGGGATTTAGTAGTGATATGAGAAGCAGCGACGTAAGGTAGACTCATTCTTGTTTAATAGTTAGACTTGAAATATTGATGAATCAGTCGGTGATTATGGTTGCCTAAACTGTTGAGCCACATCGAATGACTGGTATTATGATGGTCCCAATTGATTAACCTAATGTGCAATCTAGGCATGCTAAGAAGTGTGCTAATTTATTGTTTTGGTGGAAAATCCCTCAGGGAGTTATCCTTTCATTTGGCATTAGGCGAAGGATTATAGATCTAAGTTTACCAATCTTGCACAGTGATAGATTACTATAATCACGACTGAAGTTTTGGAAAGATTTTAATAGTTATGATTGGAATGAGTTGGGAGGACTAGAATGGGGATCTTGATGTTGGATAAATCTTCCAGTTAAATTGGATGGAGAAGAATTGTTGTACAGCTGAGTGTGACTCAAATTTTGAGGGATGAAACTAGTAATGTTCTAGTGAGATTTGGTGGCAATATTTAAGCATGAGTTGGTGGAGTTGCCACTGCATTTTGTAGGAAATCATGTGCACGCATATGGAAGTAGAACAGATGGATTCTATGCGTAAACGCGACTGTGGTTTACGGAAGTACATATGATGTGTACTAAAAATCTGGGTGATTGATCATCCTTAAAGTTGAGCTGTGGAGATGAGTTAGCGCCTTGGAATTAGGTGCTCATGGAGTTATTTATTGATAGTGGATCTTGCAAGCATTAAGTTTCGAAAGAACTAGGGGTTAGGAAAAGATCAATTAAGATATTCACAAATTATTTGATCACTCATGTATTTAGCTGGTGCCACAAGACTTGACATTTTATTTGATATGAGGAAATTAAGTCGGTTTACTTCTAACTCAGGAGATGATCATTGGGAGACACTTGAAAGAGTGTTGCGCTACTTGAGGAGCACAACATCTTTTGGAATTCATTATACTGGATACCCTTCTGTATTAGAATGATATAGTGACTCCAATTGGATCTCTCATACAGATAAGATCAAAGCTACAAGTGGTTATGTGTTTACTTTAGCTGGTGCTACAGCTTCATAGAGGTCTTGCAAACATACTATATTAACAAGGTCAACCATGAAGGCAGAACTTGTAGACTTGACAGAGCCACTGTTGAGGCTGAATGACTAAGAGAGTTTCTGTTGAACTTACCATTGGTTGAGAAACTAATACCAGCAATCCTAATGTAATGTGGTAATCAAACAGTGTTGGCCAAAGTCACAAGTACAAAGTACAACATGAAGTCCTCTAGACATGTGAAGCATAAGCTTAAATCTATCAGAAAACTAAGAAACTCTAGAGTGATTGTTGTAAACTATATTCACATTGAGAAAAATCTGACAGACCATTTTACAAAGGGGTTATCATGGGAAGCGATTTCTGTTGCATCTATGGACATGGGAATGAGTCCCATTTGAATTACATCACAATGGTAACCCATACCTTCTTGATCGGAGATCCCGTGATTTAGGCAATGGGAAAAACAAGTTGATGTTGTAACAAGAGAGTACATATTCATTATACCCATGTCCTAATAAACAGAGTACTCTCGACTATATGGAAAGTTGGCATAATGGCTTAATGTATTATGTTGTCCAAATGAGGAAAAGGTATTAGCCTGTATGATACCTAGAAATAATACACATATTTGAGCCTAACTGTGTGGTCGCAGTTCATGAGAACGGGGCATTCTCTAGAAAGCTCATGAGCAGATAAGAGAGCATGACCATTTAATGCTCTATTTAGGCGTGGTTCATTGGCAGCCTAGTACCAGTTGAGATTTCAAATGAAATATGATTATGAAAAGCTGTGAATTCAAGGCATAGTCCATTCATCAGCTGTGAGAAGATGAATCTTGTCATTCTAGGTGCAAATTCAACCTGTACGGGACTTCACTAAAAGACTGGTATATTAACAGTACTTCAGCACAATATCTTTGATATCTTTTTGCTTGTTGCTTTGGAATTGGTGAGAGATTGTTAGAAATAGGCCCATTTCATATAATTCCAAAGCACGCATGGTTTAGTACGATATTACTAAGACAAGATGGAGGAAACTTTTTTATAAGATGGAGCCCTTGCTATTCCATGAATCATGTGACACATGGATGGGGATGGCATGTGGAGGGCTTTGGCTAATCACACACACGTGCACGCATGTGTACGCGTATTCGCATATTTTTGCGTGAAAATCGCCAGACTTGTAACTTGCGACCGTGAGGTGATGTGGCGCGCCACTTGGCAAACCAAGTCCACCTTATTTTTTGCTGAACCATGTATCATATCTCTCCTTTTAACTGGTTATGGACTGATTAATTATCATTATTTAGTTTGAATATTATCAGTTACCAATGAATAATGAGGCAGTTACCCGTGAGTTAACACTGCTTAATCTATGATTTGATGAGGCAGTTACTAGTGAATAATTTTGTTTTAATCACAATAGTTACTAGTGAATAACTACAACGCCCTTATAAGGGCCTGGAGATGTCCAGGAAAAGAATAGAGCATTCCCCCCTCCATTCTTTCTATATTTTCTTCTCTACGAACTTGTATTGTTGTGCTGCATCATCTGAACCTCGCTGACCTTTCTTCCCGGCGTGCACCTGGAAGGAGGGAGAGCAGCTATCTCTAAACCATTGCAGCAGAGAGTACCTGCACGGGGCGGCAATAAGATTTCTGGGCAGGGTATTTGCGTGACCACTCCTATATTGCATCGTCTACGTTCTGCACTGCATCAAGCCTGCGCTGCTTCTTGTTCTTCATCGAGCCCAGTAGTAAGTCATTCGTGCGTTCGTTCGACTTTGATACTATACTTTCTTATTCTGAAGTATGATGAGTAGTCTAGTGTTAATTGTGAGTTTTGCATCACTAGTTTATTGTTTTTGTCTCCTAGTAAAACTTGGAATTAAAATATTGCCCACATTTTCAACAGAATTTTCTCGGGCGCAATTGCATGGCCGAGTTTTCTGAATTTCTTTATTATCTTTTTCTTCTTTCTTACTCTTATAAAATTGGTTACAAATCTCTTTATTATATAGGCTAATATTCCTCGACTAATATGTGTACCCGGATTTCAAGTTGATCACGACTTTAACTTAAATAACATATGAAGACGGACTCTACTATGTCTCAGATGCGATATAAACTGTAGATCAAGATTATTTCCATCATACACACACTCATCTCAGCGGCCTTGCACCAATATTCTTTGGCGAGACTCGTCGTTGTCGAAGCAGGGATTACAAAAACCAGGCCCTTACCTCTTGGAGAGAGGGAGGCCAGAACTTGAGGGCCTCTTCCTCGCTGTCCACAAGTGCCGTGTTCAGTGATGCTACAACACTGATGAGGATTCCAGATTTCCAGGCGCCACCGTGACAAGCTTTTTCCCCATCTATTCTGTACGTTGGCTTCTTGGAATTTTAGAAGGACTATGGTGTAATTTTTATTTTCTTAGCGGGCCTTTATGTAAATGTGTTGATATACCTACAACTGCTGCTTCGAATGGAACCCGAGTGCTCTAGACCTTCTGGGTCGCCTTGCCTTAAAAAAATTGTTAGGGAGATCGGACACTTTTTTATAATATTTTTAGTGTATTAAACTGATATCGATTTAAAGTTATACTACGTAAGAAATTAATCTTGGTTTTCTCTATAAATTGAACTGATTCCTACTAATAACCGAGACACACGTTACATTAAAATACCACAAAATAATAATATCCTCTCTTAACCGCACTCTCTTCCATGTAGTTATTTAATACTCATATGAATACCGACCAGCGCAGGCTCGCACCGGATCCCCTTTGTGGAATGCTCCTCCCCTCTCCGCAGCTCTCGCGATTGCCGGCACTCCGCCCCCGTCGCCGGCCGTGGCAACCGCATCTACCGCAGCCAGCTCGCCCACCCCCCACTCGTCGTAGCTTCCTCCCCCTGCCCGTCTGCAGCGGCCTCTCCGTGCGTCAGTCCCAGATCTGCGGCAAGGGAGTCCCACGCCGGATCCACACTATCGGCCTCCTCTGACGACGGGAGCTCTGCCGACCGCAGGGCCCCGTCTCTCTGGGTGCGCACGTGTGGCCTGGCCTGTCGTCCACGTGGAAGGTCTGCCCGAGCATCCCATCGGCTCCGCCCAGCGAGCTGCGCCACCGTGCATCGGGTGATAGCTGTGTCGACGTGGAGGTACTCCCTTCTCTCGTACGAAGCCTTCCATGTATGTCATACCGCCGATTGCTGTGGCCTTGAGGGTTCGGTTACGTCTCGTGCACAACTTCGAGCAGTCACTACCGCACTTGGCCGCGATGTGTGCAGATGGCCCCGGCGACCTGGACTGATGAGAGTACCCATGTGTTTCTACAAGTATGTGCCGAGGAGGTGGAGGCAAACAACCGGCCCTATTCAAGGTTGAACACGCAGGGCAAGCAAAATCTTCTCCGGAAATTTGTGGAATGAATCGGCTTAGCATTTACAAGCAAGCAGATGAAAAACAAATGGGAGTAGCTGAGTCGTGATTACAAAAAATGGAAGTCACTGAAGCTCCGTGCAACGGGGCTTAGGGTCGATCCTGCCTCAAGCTGCATCGACGCGAGTGACGACTGGTTGGCAGCTGCCGGTGGAGTAAGTTACTACTTTGAAGTGCAAGACTAATCACATTACTTCCGCCGAGCCGTGGCCCGCATTGACGATCTGATGTCACATCATGCTTTGCAGGGAAAGTCTAAGATGCGGAAGTTCAGGGCCGTAGTTGCTCGAGACGAGGACCTACTAGAAGTCGTGTTCGGTAACACCACCACCACGAGCGAGTGCGCATTCGTGCTAGGTGTGGATGACATCGACCTTGACACCAAGGACCTCGGCGAAAGCCCAGAAGGAGATAGCATCGATATGCATTCCCCAATGCAAGCCCCTAGCAGCGGTGCATCGGCGTATTCTTCTGGAAGCAAGAGACCACGCCCTGCACCGCTGCACCCGAGCAGTAGTCGGGCAGGCAAGCGCACTGAGCGTGATGTGCAGATGAAGCGTCTGGTGGACCTTTATGAGAGGAGTCTGCAGCCGGCAAGCCGTGTGTCTGCCTCGAGTGTCACATCCCCTGAGAAGCAAGATGCAAGGGAAGACTTGCTTCGGCTGATGAAGATGGTGAAAGAGGCCGAAGCGGCCGAAGGAAGCAATGAGCACTACTATGCGTCGTAGCTGTCCATGAAGCCCGAGTGCCACGATAGCTTCTTATCAATGGAAACGAATGAGGGTCGGCTCATCTGGATTAGGCGTACTTGGGACAGACTCAGGGAAAGACGTGGGAACCTGTGAGGAGTCCTTACTTCGAGTTGGCTTTGTTCGTTGTCTGTTCATTAGCTATGCATTGAGATTAATCGTGTTGTTCCATCATTGGCAAATTGTTAAGCATAACGACTGTACGGTGTGAGTGTGCGCGCGATGTTTTATTTGCGTTTGTATCGAGCCCTTTCCGCTATTTCGAACTACTGTAGTCCTGTTTATGCAGTGAACCGGTGATATGAGTTCTATATTGTCGTTGTGCTGTTGTACTCAACACATGATTTTGCGTGGTGCCCTATTTGCTGCTAATCTCCGTGCTAGCTGTGAGGATTGTGCTGCTCAGCTGAACTACTATGAGACTCTGCTGCTTTGCCGAACTGCTGCTATGCCAAACTGCTATTATGGCAATGCGCTGTGATTCCGAGTTGCTGCCTTATTTGCTGCTAATAACTTTGCTGGCTGCTATGCTGAGCTGGTGCTATGCCGAGCTGCTGCTGGGCCGTGCTGCTGCTATGCTGAGCTGCATGAATGCATAACTGCTGTGAACACATGCTCTCTGTTGCACCTTGCTGCTAATATCTTTGCCGTCTGGTGCGGTGTTGTGAGCCGAACTGCTGACTACTTTGCTACTCTCTGATGTGTGCTACTCTCTGATCTGTGCTGCTCTATGTTGCTGTGATGTCTCTTTTGCAGTGATGGCAGACGACCCCATGCTACCCGCTGGCAATCGGTTGCCCGCGTTGTATGTAGCCGGGGCCCTGGCTGGCGGGTACTCCGACGATGATACCGACGTCGATGACGAGATCACTCACGTCCCAAGAAGGCCGGTGCTAACTGGTTGGCAATAGGTATCGACACAACTTGCCGACACCCAGCGATGCCGCAACATGTTCAGGATGCGGCCAACAGTTTTTGAGGCGTTGCATGATAGGCTTGCTGCGAATTACGGTCTACAGTCATGTCAGGAAGTGTGCTCCAAGGAAGCACTGGCCCTTTTTTGTGGACTTACGATGCCCCCCAATCGCAACGCTAAGGAATGAACCGCTTTGAGCACTCTGTGGGAACTATCTGTAAGAGGTTGCACGATGTCTTAATGAGTGTTGTGGCCTTAGCTACTGACATAATTGCACCTTCAGATCCGACATACCAGACGTTGCACCCAAGGTTCCTGCAGCATAGATTTTATCCTCCACTTCAACAATTGCATAGGGGCTATTGATGGCACTCACGTCGAAGTCGTTGTTTCTCACGACGATAGGGCGTGCCACTACAACAGGCATGGCTTCACTAGTCAGAACATCCTCGCCATTTGTGACTTCGACTATCGTGTCACATTGTGTGTGCTGGGTGGCCGGGCTTGATGCATGACGCTCGAATCCTACAAGAAACCATGGCGAAATATGGTGACCGCTTCCCACATTCCCCAAGGTCATATAGAGGATTTAAATTGGATTACTCCATGCATTATGACTCTTGTACTAAGCGATATTTTTGGTTGCAGGCAAGTTCTACTTTGTCGACTCCGGGTATCCGAACCGGTTGGGTTACCTAGCTCCATACCGCAACACGCGGTACCATTTGTCCGCGTTCAATAATGGGAGCATGCCGGAGGGGATGCAGGAGCTATTCAACTACCGTCACTCGCAACTGCGCAACGCTGTCGAGCATGCGTTCGGCATGTGTAAAGGAAAATGGCGCATTCTCGACAAGATTTCGAAATACAAGAGTCGCAGGCAATGCGCCATCATCACAGCTTGCATGGCGTTGCACAACTTCATCATTGACTACAAGTTGGCCGCGGGGGCAGCCGGCAACATGCCAGCGCAGGCTGCAGGACCTTCCGCACCGCCCGCATCTGCACCATCCGGGCTGTCGCAGGGCACGGACGCTGAGTTGATAAACATGACACATGACTGCATAGCAGCGTCATTGGTGGCTTAGAGCTATATGGGTTCCTTGTATGTTCCCTACACATGTTTAGCCGTTTGTCACGTGTCACCAAATTCATGTGTACGACGTTTCGGCCAAAAAGTAATGTAGTTGCGAACACTTGTTGTAGTTTTCGATTGCAACGTCATTACAACTTGCGCAGTATTTCCTCCGGTGGTCTCAGCTCATTGGAACAGTAGTTACCTCATTTCAGCTGTACAATAATTCCTTCAGCCGCTACAGTACTTTTTCAGCCGCTACAGTAAAATAAGCCATAAGCTTTCAGTAAAAAACCCAACCGAGCGGAGCCTATTTTTTAACTAATTAAACTGAAGAGACACCAGCTAAATAGGAGTGTTTAATTACTATATAGTGCGGTCGGCAGGCTCCATGGACCGTGCGTGTCGGTGGGCACGGGAGAGCTAGGGTTGGGGATGGAAGGAATTTTGTCGGTGCACGCGGACAGTTAAACCGAAACTAGTGCGTGCGTGGGGATGCATATATTTTTATCGATCGCCAGGCATCCTGCATCTGCTATAGTTGTCAGCCGGACGTACGGTTCCAACCCAGGCTATTATTAGCGGATCTTGATAGCCGGATGCGACATATATGCTTTACTGCTAGAGGCCGTGTGATCAAAACCCTAATATATATAAGCGCAAAAATAACCCACAACAATCTTCAAATCATGGACGCGTGGAGATTGCCCCCTTACTACCTAGCTAAGCTACAGAGTTTCGCTTGGCTCCGTTATTTTCGGCTTCAGCTTTTTTACTTTTGGTTTTTAGTTCACTATCCTCAGTTCGTTCTTTTCCGGTGTTTTAGTTTTTTTGGACTTTTTTATTTTTTCTTTTTCGTATTCGTTTGCATTGTTTATGATGGGCTAACCTGTCTTTTCTATTTTAAAATTTAATTACACCAAAAAAATCACTAATAACTATAGAAAAAACTATAAACCGATTTATAAAAATCGGACCGAGCATAGCCTACTACGAGAGTTCGGTTCCCACCAACTAAATCTGGCTTGGGAAAAATATTCACGGACTTGCTATCTATTACACATGAGGTGCATAGTTAATTGAGCCAGCACCTTCCCTAGCTTTCTAGTAACCCTCCCTCCATGCATGTTTGTGCTGCTTTCCCCTTCCCGTTCCGCGCGAGCCATGGCGAAGCCGTCACAATCGCCATTGCTGATTGCCTCGGACGCCGAGTGCCCCCTTCTTTTCCTTAGAGCAAGTATAATAAGAGCATCTCCAATAGTGACTTATGAGCTAGCTCTAAGCATATTATTTCATATTTTAATAGAAGAGAGGGAAAAACTATCTCTTGATCAAGAGCTAGTCTCATACACACATTCCAAGATTATGTGAGAGTGTCATATGAGGCTATTTATATTATGAGCTATGTGCTAAAAGTTAGTAACTATTGGAGAAGTTGTCTTAGAGCTAGTAACTAGCTCATACTGTTGCTGAGGTGGAGGAGAGAGAAGAGAGGTGGGCTGTAAGTTTACAGCCAGCTGAAGCACAAGAACCAAGAAACTTTGTAAGAGAAAGGGGTGGGTCATACAGCCTTCAGCTGGCTGTAAACTACTATATGAATGGACTGATAAGTGGACTGTAAGCGTCCATACAGCCAGCTGAAGGCTTTATTATTAGCCTTACTCTTATATCATGGAGATCCGCTAGAGGCGTAGCCACCCTTGGCCGGATGGCAGGGAAGAGCGCGCGGCTCGTCGAAGGGAGAGAAGATGACGTGCGGGGGAGGTGATGGAGGCGCACCATCTCGCTGAAGACGAAGAAAGGAAGAGTTGTTTGAGAGAAGCGAGGCGTTCAATCCGTACACACGTCCTATGTTTATCGCGCATTCATGTTATTACAACATATACGCGAATGCATAACTTGTTGTGTTAGGCTAGCGACCTACTATATAACCATGCAACCTGTCCTGTTAATATATACAATAAAAACGACAGAGGTGAGAATAATTAATTCCAAGGTAGTGAGAATGTACGTTAACTTATGCATCAGTGTGGGTGATGCGGATCGTAATGCAGATCGGGCACATATATTCTACTAGCTAGCTGCATACGTTTCTACTTAACTTTTTTTATTTTTTAAGTCTTCAGGTTTGACTACTACTTTTTAAAACATTGTATTAAGATATACTAATAAAATTATAATTTTATAAAAGCATTTTTAACGACAAATCTAATGATATAATTTTTGTATAGTTAATATAGATAGTTTTAAACCTATTGACGGCCAAACTTTAGAAAATGTGATAGTACAAATTCTAGAAAGTCAACTAAAAAAGAATGGAGGGAGTACTAATTATAAATGCATAAACTCCTGATGAAAAAAATATATCGTGTTGATTTTTGACAAGAAGGATGATTATTCATTCACAATCGTCCTGTCCACAAATCCTTTTTTCTTTTTCTTTTTTAAATAAAGACGTACAGAAATTCTGCCAATCAATTAAAGAAAGAACGAACAGAGGTTCACAACAGAGGGGAGTGAGTCCTTGCAAAGCAAAATACAGCACCAGCTGAGGAGGCGGCTAGAAAAATAAACGCGGGAAAGACTTGGAACAAGAATCGTGGAACACCTTTTACCTTTGCTCGATGGCCTCCTTAACTTGTGCTGCAACTTCGTTCATATGACTTGTTTATTCCGAAAAACTTGATGACTTCTTCCATTTCAGATATTTCACATAATGTACCTTGCGATGCCATTGAAATCATGTATGCTCTTGGGACGGCAGTGGACGCTTGTTGCCACCAGTTAGTGATGCTAGCATAGCTCAAGAGTTGGAATAGTTATATACTGTCAAAATTATATCATCCTTGCTTAAGGGTCCACACCTTTAAAGCAAAGAGGCAATCGAGGCAAAGGTGATGTCTTGTTTCATGTTGATTATTGCACATCAGACATGATTGGTGATGTGGCCATCCTCGTATTGGTAGGTTGTCTGTCCTTAGGATCTTGTTTTGGACAAGGATCCAAACGAATGATTTGTATTTATTTTCCGTCCTCGCCTTCCTGATGATTTTGGTGTCGTTGGTCTCGTAACTTTCTCAGAATTATGCAAGGTGGTCCGTCCACAAATCCTCAGTTATGAAGAAATTAACAGTTAAACACAGTCGTTACACAGTTCGATTTATTCATTTATTTAGCATCCAGCATCCTTATGAAGCCAGCATATATAGTACGTAGTGTCCTGCCTGCATGCAAGCGTATGAATTGCTACACACGCACGATCGTTTTCTCACGCATGCCTGCATGTAGTACAGTATATATGATCAATCTCGATGAGTTAACAGCTGCTGCCGCCGCCGCCGCCGTCGACGACGCTCAGGCCGAAATGGAGCCGGGGAAGATGCGCCCACTGCACGTACGTACGTAGCCAACCAACACACGCAAATGCATACAAAGCGTGAGATCATGAGCAGTATATGTGCATGTATCGTACGGGTTTAAATAATTCTAAGTTGGCAGTAAATTGTGGTTAGCTCAGGCTTAAAAATGCAGATACATCCAGCAGGGTGCTTTCAAGTGCATGCATGGCCAATGAGACACCCATGAACTAGCTAGCTAGAGATGGTACAATCATGCACGCATATAGCCAATGGATGCATGCAGCATGCTAGCTAGCTAGAGCCTAGAGCTCAGCTAGAAGCAATGATCTTGCTCCTTTTTTGCTTTTAAGTTTCTTATCGTTCCTCTCAATAATTACTATTCATTATACTTAATAAATCATAGCAAAAAATCATAAACCGTAATCTAAAAGAACAGACACACTATGTCATTTGGTCATGTGTTTAGGGCCTGTTTGGAAGAGCTCTACCACTGAAAACGTGGATCTAGAGCAGCAGCTCCACCGTGGATCTGGGATCCCACCATGGAGTGTTTGGCTTGTACAGCAGCTCCAGATCCACGAAATTGAGGTTTTGGTGGGAATGGTCACTTTTGGTGGGATGGAGTGTGTAATCAGTGGCATTGGTGGGTAATTACCACCTAACTCCACGGTGGAGCACCCCTTGAGGAGCTCCATGAAATCCATGGATCTAGCCCTCAGATCCAGGATTTTGGTGGATCCAAATTTCGCGGAGCTGGAGCGTTTGGGTAAAATTTCGTGGAGTGGAGCTATTTTTCGTGGATCTGGAGCTGATGGAGCTCTCCCAAACAAGCCCTTAAATTTTCCTTCCAACGGAGATGCTCCCCGGGGCATGCAAATTGCTGTATATATAGTGCAACATAAATTTAGCGCAATTCTATAAAAAGATAAATTTAGCACACACACTACACCAAATTAAAGACCATCTCATCCAAATCACTTGTTCTGTATAGTTTATACATCTGTTGTACAAATGTATGTGCAGTGAGACTATGATCGATAGTACGCAACAGGATAGCAAAACTAACTCCTTTTATTTTGAGCATGCACTTAGTGATGATGATGTGCTTGCATGAATAGGATAAATTCATTTACTACGTACTTGTCTTGATTTTGTCTGTTAATTTAAAACAAACTATGTATGCAAGGATTGATACTTACGTTCTTTGCAGCAGCACTGAATGCCTCCCTGTGGCTAATCTCAGGATTGCTTGATTTTATCCTTTGTATCTCTTCCCTGATGATGTCGGCAAAGAAGCAGCTTGTTAGATATATTTATTTACTTTATCCGTTTCTGCTTGTGTACATATCTGTTTATGCGTGAGTTGAGAAAGAAATGGTATTCGTATGCCCTTAAAGGGTTCAATAAATTTTTTGGCAAATTTACAATCCAAGTCCAGCATATATTACTGGATCTTGAGTTGTGTAACGACGCACCTCTAGCCCTAATGCATACTGTTACTCCCCCAGTCGTTCTCAAATTAGATGCCGTCCCAGAATGATTGACCCTTTAAACTTTGACAAATTTACATTTGTCACATAGAAATGATATTAAAGGGATTTCATCAAAATTACTTAAAGATCATTGTATTTTTTAGTAATTTTTTGCTAACATTTATTAAAAAATGGTCAAAGGTATGTATTGGAGACCCTACAACAAGTAAAAGAGGAGCACTACGTTGGTAAGACCATGCATTTATTTTTTCTAATCAAGCCACTGTAACTTAATTGTGTTGATTTTTCCTAAAAGAATTGTGCTGATTAGAGCCCTTCAATGACCACTCAAGAATTTCTAATCAATTAAGCCATTCAGTCCATATATAGAAAAATTGATTCACCACTAATGTATAGTTTTATTAGTTTTTTTAGATATATAGTAACTAGTTAACTCTAAAAAAAGATATGTAGTGACTAATTGATATAAGCTCATTTTAGAGCTATATCAGATTATTTTACTACAATTGGTAAAGATTCTTTTTTAAAAAATTTGGTAAAGATTCTCTAAGGGGGGTTGTTCTTGAGTTTTAGGAAACAACATTTAGTATAAACTTATTTTATAGTCTAACTATATAAAGTCATGTTTAATCAGTCTAGGAATAGTAGCTTTCAATTCTTGCTATCCTAACCGAATAGTAATTCAAAGTTCACATTACCAGCTAAGTGATCGTTTGCAATCCTGTGATATTTAACAAAAATAACTTTTTTGCCAATTGGATTTGGTCTCTAAGACTCTAACCACACTAAAAATTCTTGTTTAGTAACAATAGATAATATCCATATAACAAGAACAATTTTTTATTTATACCAAAAAAGTTTAACTACTAAAAATATTTTTCCTTTTTTCACAAAAACACAATAAGGCCAACTTGAAACTTGTTTTTTTTTTGTCAAACAAGATACCCACTAAATGCAACCCTAACAACCAACACAACAAAATACTCCAAAACTCCAAATAAAACTTTTGCAAAACAACTTAAAATTACACCAAGAAATCCAACCCTTGCATAAAACACGTTTTCGTAAAATCTATCAATGAAACTTCTTATCCAAAACGACCGTTACTAGATTCCATTGCATAGTGTAGCACTACAACGACACATGCAAGACTAGCCTAAACCTTGGTAGTATCGTACCTAATACCCAAAATTGTCGAGTGCAAACTTTCCCTCCAAAACATATAAGCAAGCCCGCACAAGGGTCAATATGTTACCCAATCATGTAACTCACGTTTGAGCGGGCCATCCTCATTTAATTTGCTTAAGCTGATTGGAATTTCTTTAATATAGAGAGGCTCAAATCAACAAAATTAGTTTACAGAGCTTTGATTGTGCAAAGTTAAATACTCTCTGTCTTAAGGAATAAACGACGTTTTGGATATTGGCATAGTCTCCAACAAACAAAGTCAACCAATATTTTTTTATATAAATATGTTCATAAAAAATATTAAAATTTTATAGTGTGAAAATATTTTTATAGTAGTCAAAGTCAAAAAAGTTTGATTGCACGCTTTCTGAAACATCATATATTTTCAAACGGAGGAATTATATTGTGAAGGGAATCACGTTAATTACTCCCTCCATTCTTTTTTAAGAGACGTCCTAGAATCCATAGCTCAAACTTTTCCAAGTTTGACCAGTAATTTTTTAAAAACTATATAGATTTGCTACATTGAACTATATCATTAGATTTGTTGTTAAAAATATCTTCATAATATTATAATTATATTAGTATAATAAGATAAATTTACAAAAAATTAATGGTCAAAGTCACATCTCAGAAACCATAAAAAGTAAAAAAATAACTTAAAAAGAACAGAGGGAGTAGCAAAATTGTGATGTAGAGACTTGATTGCAAAAGGTTAAACTGCAAAGGGATTTGTACTGCAACTTTAATTAATTAAGATTTATATTTATTAGTGTCTTATTATCAAATTATATTATTATCTGTTAAAAATAAATATATCAGAATTTGCACGGCTTGAAATCTCACTTGATGAATCTGTTGTACGCAGATGGAACTCGCTGTCTCTTCTCCGGGGCTGTAGACGTACAAGAAAAAAAAATAGATCAATGTTTTATTAGACAAACATAGTATTTATACAGCAATATAATGTGAATATTTAGAATAAACTAGGCAATGCAATCATACAAGCTGATTATATGTATATACTATTCGTGGACTACCACACACAGTACAATCTTGTCGGAATTTCTTAGATCTCCATACACATATCGAGAGGAAGAAACTATTTTCTACATGGAAATCACATGGAAGAGAAGAGGAACAACACTTTCATATATAGGTGCAACTATTAATTAAATTATGGCCACGATTCATTCTTAATAACGTTGAATGGCCATGACCATTTTGAAGCTATCAGTCATGGCTTTTTTGTTATATGGTATCAACTATAACCATATGTATGATTAGAATCATGAATAGTAGTAAATCTTTGGCTATATCATGTTTGCATGCATATGTAGGGAACGTAAAAACTAAATTACACATATTGCGTTGAGCTTCATATTTCAAGAAAATGAAATAAAATCACTAGAAAATCGGACATACGGCGTATCGTCGGAGACACTTGCTGCTGATTGTTTGACATTGGGTAGATGGCCGTTGTCCTCTGATTTCTTGAAGCTGGCTCGTAGCTGCCAAAATTATTGGCCTGAAATCCTCTGTTCTGAACCTAATTAATAAATAAACAAATATACATATAACTGTTTGTTGTAAATAGTGGTCAAACAATTTTTACATATTTATAGAAATTATTACTTTGAGACCAATCAATTTACGTTAGATACTATTCTTGTCAAAATGTTGAATCATAGTAAATTATATACCATATTATAAATTTAATCATGTCTGCGCGTGTCATCACAAAAAGGTTAAGTATAAGTCGGAGAAAAAGAGATGTGGAGTCTAATAAACAATTAAGAGAGTTACATATATAAAAATCTAGTAAACATATACGAACATAAACATTCTTTCAGCTATAAGTGTCAATTAAAAGTTAATTAGAACCACTTCGATGTTGGACCTGGTGGTCTTGAGCAGTTCGTGCTTGGTGGAAAGGACCGAGATCCATGGAGAGCACCATGGTGCAATGGCCACATCTAACAGTCACAGTGTTGTAGGAACAATTGTTTGGCACATTCACCTGCATATATACATGCATAACTGAGTCCGTGACAAATCTTATATGCATGTATCATATTTCTAAAATTTTGGATAGAGTATAAAATAAATCCCATTTCCTTTCCAATGAATAATTTACTATATTTTTTATGTATGGGCCTCCCAAACAAGGCCTTAAGGGATTCCCTTTACCCATACATGCTAGTACAATTAAGGATAATTCATGAACAAACTGAAGAAAAAAAAGAAGGTTTCATGGCACCATACTGCAGAATATAAGGAACTAATAAACGAATGTATCGGCAAATTTCGCATTCTTAAATCTCTCATAAGTGGGCTCTGCTTTGTTTGGGTGCTTGAATAGTTGTATAGGATAGCTATTTATAAATCATTTATCTTAATTAGATCCGCAAGAATCCGAACAAGTAATACTGTCTAGAATTAAATGCCTGCAATTAGATTGGCATTGGCTTGGGCATGAACATATAAATTAGTACTTAATTAGATCCTGTGTAAATGATACAACAGTCAACAACGCACGCGCAAGTATGCAAGAATATGCTAGCTAGGTCAGATCATGCTGGGAAAAGTAGAGTTGTAGGAGTTAGAAGAGGAAGGAATGGCAATGGTCAATGTGTCATGCCAAGTAGGATAGGAATGGTAAAGTTGCACCATGTCTCGTATCCATATCTATCGTCTTTTGACCATCATACAGCACCTTTTCAAGTGTCTACCTTTTGAGAGCTCACTGCCTGGAGACGCTAGAGCTAGCTAACTTAGCATGCAACCCCCTCATGAGGAAGCAAATGGTCGGCGCTACTCACCTCCAGGAGGCAGACATGACATCTCAGGTCTAAACAAGAATCCCTCTCTCTCTCTCCCTCTCTCTCTCTCTCTCTCTCTCTCTCTCACACACACACACACACATACTGACATACACATCACACACACTGAGTAGGAGAGGGGGGGGAGAGGGAGGCGGAGAGAGGAGGGAAGAAAGCTGTGAGATCTAGCTAGCTCGTGTGAATAGTATTGAGCATAATGAAAATGAGAAAAAAAAGAGGCGGCATCTTTACAGTTGAAAGTTCATGTCGCCCTCCCCTCTCTTTCAGCACAACATCACACACACACACACACACCCAGGCCAGACCCCCACCTGCGCAAACATCAAGAAAGAGGAAAATGACATGACAAGCAGATCCACTTCTCTCTGCACATGTGCAGAATGAGAGAGAGAATTGAAGGCTGTGGCAGCTTGAACTTTTCTGTTAATTAAGATATACTTAGTCATAAAAAATTATGCTGGACAAGGATGGAACCAATTGAAGTAATAGCTCCAATTGTGCAGTACATACAGTACTGAAGTATATCTCATGAAGAAACAAAAGCAATAGTTAAAGAGGCTTTAATCAGCTGCATGCATGTAAAGTTTGGACCTGAAAAGATTATATGTTCAGGAAACCAAGAAGATAATTGCCCTTTTGCTGGTAGATATATAATAAACTCAAAAAACTGATATCCCATGCAATGGGTGTTCCTTCCGAAAATACCGATGTGGCCGTAAACTATGCCCAATCATGGAACAATATAATCTATATATTTTCCTATGAGAAACCTTCTGCGAATTGAAGAAGCTTTTCCGTTTCGTGGAACTTTGTTAAAAAACTATGAAGATCGTATCAACTTGAATTAAGATTTGTACGAGTAACAAAACATCAAATAGTGTTGGATCTGAGTTATGTATGGTAGTATCGATCTCATCCAAACTAAAAAGAATTATCCTTTCGGGAACACAATATATAATACTATTTAAGATGGTTGAAGGAGAAATAGTTTTTCTTGTTATAGGAAACAAAAGACACCCTTGGGGAAGAAGGCAAAACAATTTTTCTCGCAAACTTGGAAAATCCAAAAAGAAATATAAATGCCATATTTCCTTTCTCACTAAAAATATGCACAGTAATTTTCTGATCCTTCAATTCATATTTTTCTAATCCTTCAGTTCATATTTCATGGTGCCAAAATTTTGGTGCATCTGTGTTACCATGCACTTAGAAGTTTATGCAAAGATGGATCAAATTAAAGCATGTAGTAGTGGATCAGCAACTCTACTGAAAGATACAATAACGGGCTTGTGTATGTAATATAAAGTACAATTAATGGAGTAAACGAGTTGTAGAGCTGAAGGATCAAAGGGGAGGGAGGGAGCGGGAGGGGTGAAGGGGGGGTGATACCACAAGGATGGTGTTGCAATAGTTGCAGTTGACATAGCAGACATGCTCCGAGGCAAACTGAGCTGACATTTCCCCTCTGATCTCGAAGCGTCTACTCACCGAAGTAGAGGTACAACAGGGAGGAAGAAAGAAGAAGCAAACCAAGGGATATGTATGAATAAAATGATGCCTCCTGTACCCTATATATGGAGGATTTGGGAGAGCATAACCCAATTTCCTCTGCCCCTTTGCTTGGCTATGGGAGAGTTAAAGAGGTTTGTGAAGGAAGCTAGAGAGGATGGCACGAGAGAGAGAGAGAGAGAGAGAGAGAGAGAGAGAGAGAGAGAGAGAGAGAGAGAGAGGATAATAGCCTGAGTGGGGCACAAGGGAGAAGGTGTTTGGTGGGTTGTCTTGTGGGAGTACAGTGCAGCTGAGTGCAAGAGGTTGGAAAGATCAAGCAACATGGGAATGCAGCAGCCACTTAGCAGTACTGTTGGTGTGATTAGCTAGGGGAATGAGTGGTAAGGGAGAGTCTGCCAATTAAGCGGCTCCATTCCATTGGTGGTCGACTTACTTTATATAATTTACTGCGTTACCGTTACTGACTTGCGGTGGCATCTTTTTTGTTTTTGTTTTGTTACCTTTGGCTGTCCCTGTTCCTAGCTTGGATGACAATGTTGCATAGCATGGCATGATGATGTCAAACGTACACGTATGATGATAGGAAAACCATGTGCAAATAATCACAAAAAAAATGGTTAACCTCGTTTAACTATTTGTACACTAATTAATGAGCTAGCCAAGTAAAAGTTGCTATTATTTTTTAGAATATTACAACCGCCTAAAGAATATTACGTTGGATTCAGAAAAGAAATACTTACAATAAAATAATGCATTTAATGCCTTTTACTATGCCAATGCTATTATATAACAATATATGTATATAATTACTATTCTACGCGCATGTGTAGAATACGTGCCGAAAAGTTACGGACAATACATGTATAGTTACTATTAGTTATAACACTACACAATTGGCAGTAACTCTACATGTATTTGATAGTAACTTCACTCACATATGACAGTAACTTTCTGGCACGCACTAGCACAATCATATTGGAGTATCTTAGAATAAATATTTAAGTATACTGAAAGCGATAAAGAGATATAAAATATTTGTTTAAGTGGTATATTGAAAGTAAAAGTATATAGTCTTGGGAATACGGAAAAGACTTCCTATATATTTCACATGGCTTGAATTTCTTGCAGTTGTCAAGGATATACTGCATGTTCACGCAACTTGTCCTATATATCATTTACACAGTATATATCAAACATTACGGTGCAGCGCTACAGGATCACACAGTCCCATATATGCAGGTGTGGGACCTTGTGTGAGCTCGCAGCGTGCCATTTCAGTGTTTCCATTCTACTGCTGCACATTAGTTGAACAAATATCCTGAACAGCGTGCACCCACTGGTGGATCCACTTCCATTTGTGGAACTAAGATAAGGTGAATTGTTGTATATCAAGCACCGATGTGAAAGAGACTAAATTGTACATCTAGATGAAAGCAACTCATTTGATGCACTTTAAGTTTCTTGACGTTGTAACGTAGCCACGTCAATAGGATTGCCACTGTCAAAAGCAAAAAAAAAAAAAAAAGTAGGTAAAGGAACTGAAAGACCATTTCTTGCATGGTCAAATCATGCAGGATCAGGAAGTAACACGAAGTAATTTGACTTAGTAACAGGACCCGTAAAATAACTAAGTCTCTAAAAACAAGAAGCTTTTATTTGGAGATATTTCTATGTTGTATAAACGGTAATATTCCGAAAACAACTCTCTTAAAGACTTTGTGAATTTGAAAAAGAATTAAGGAAAATAGAGTAAAGGGGGAAAGGGGAAAAGAGTATGGTTCGGCTGGACCGAGTTGTACGTGGGGGATTGGGGGTTTGGGTTAGGTTTTTTTAAGGAGGAGGGGATAGATGGAGAGAAACCCTATCCGACATCCCCCTGAAGCCCTAGCCACTATCCTGCCATGCGCCCTGTAGCCCGACTACCACACTAGTGCCGCCCTGCCACTGCCTCCACTGCTGCTACTACGGTTGTTGCCCTGCATCGGCAGAGGAGAGGGGAGGATAGTGAGGAGGAAGGCGCCGGCCAGAGAAGGGGAAGGAAGGAGAGGGGCTTCCGCATCCCGCTGGTTTTTGTTGTCCCGGTGAATCTTCATATTGTGCGTATAACATCCTAGACCTTATTTCTCTATTTTAGGCCATGGTAGATTGGTTTTTAGGTCGTGCTAGTTCTGGTTAAGAAGGAAGAGAGGTGTTAGAGATGAGTTTTGGGTACTGTTGCTCATTAGGGTTTACTATTATGTCTTATGGGCGAATTTTGGGATAGCTATGTCCTGTTTCATAATTTTGGAACAATATGAAAGTTGTAGAAAATTGTGTAAGTTTTCTATAGAGTGTAAGAACACAGGATTTGATTGAGTTGTTTAGAAGTTATGCTCTCGGGTTGGCTGCTGTCCATAATGTGGTCGTTGCTGGACACAATCGTGGTAATCCACAGTTTGGGCTTAGTAGGTGGCCGAATTAAATTATGAGCATAACCAAAGAAAGGTAAATAATTCTATGTAGGTTTCAAAAGTAGTATCATTTACTATGTTGGACCAGTAAATTAATAGATATATAATTGTTAAGTCTGTTGTCCAGTAAGTTAACATAACAGTCTTTGGGATTAAAAACGAGGGTATGAATGGATTAATTAGGATCTTTGGCCAACTAAGAAAGTATAGCAAATTTTATTTAGATTCTAGAAGTTTTATGGTTTATCTTGTTAGGGCCTCTAAGCTGAGAGTTATGATATTTTTATTATCAACGCAGGGGAAAGACTATTCGGTAAAGAGGGGATTGTAAGATAGTGTGTAGAAACAACATTGTTTATTTGATGTTTATGAATTGCTATAGCATGTTGTTGAGATTGGTATTTACTATAAGAGGAGTAACTTCGGAATTGGTGTCGTCCTCACATCAATCCATCTCACATGGTTAGAAAAAGCAAGTGCATGGTAGAATAGTAACACGGGTTGTTTGCTTTGTTGTTTTATGTTTACAAAGTACCTAACATGCTGGTTTACATACTCACACTTGCTTTTTTTAATGCTTGTATGATGATGGATTAAATGGTGGTGATGATAAATGAGTAATGTTGATAAATGATTAATGTTGGGAGAACCACTCATTTTGCATAATAAGCATTCATGAAGGAAAGAGGTGGCCTGTTGTAAGATCGAGGAGGCCGACTAGAGGGGGGGTGAATAGGAGGTTTTAAAATTTTCGTCTAATTCTAATTAGCAATTTTAAGCTTGATGGAAGAATAGAGCAAGATAACACTAACACCCCTAATCAACCTAGTGAGGTTCAAACAAACACTAGCACAAGTAATCGACTAAGAGCAATAACGAATGGTAGAGAACAACAATTGCTACTCTAACTAAGCAAGCAATCAAGTAATATGAATGAAGAGCGTTGCTTGAATGAAAATGATCACAAGAGAGCAAACCACAATTGACACGATTACTTTTTATCGTGGTGATCGGAGACTTGCCGGTCTCCCCTAGTCCACGTTGAGGTAAGCCCGAACGAATCGGACCGGCTCCACGAATGAGCCTAAGCACCTCGATCACTATTGGAAGCCCTTTCCCTCTCCGGGTAGGCGAGCTCCAAGCCTTCACAATCTTTCGGGCCTTCTCACAATCTTCTTGAGAAGATCACCGAAACTCCGCCAAGCCGTCTAGGTGCCGGCAAGCACCAAGAGAATAGACCACTGTGGCTTGATCTCACTCAAGTGCTCAATGGATCAACTAGAATGCAATGCACTTGAATTTTGGGTCAACTGCCTCAAATGAATGCACAAGTGAGTGAATGAGGTGTGAGAGGTTGCACTAGGCTCAAATATATTCAATGGATGTTCAACCACATGTCCAAGTTCTGGTGGGGGTGTATTTATACCCTCACCAACCTCAAATAGCCGTTGCAATAAACAATCCTGAAAATTCAGGAAATCCGGAACTACCGCAGGCAAAACCGCGGTACTTCCGGACTCTCGCTGACCGGACAGAACGACTATGTCAGAGAGTCAGAAGTAACCGTTGGTCAATGAGTGCGGTACTACCGCCGTTGAAATCGCGGTACTTTCGGACGTCCGGAAGTTCCGCTCCAGGACCCGGTACTTCCGATCTCAACGAGTCTAAGTTTTATTCTCGGCGCTCTCTGGAAATAACGTTCCGCACAAGTATCCGGAACTTCCGCATATGCGGTAGTTCCGCAGGTCAAACTGCGGTACTTCCGTTTTCCGAGAGGCTAAGTTAAACTCCGGGCGCTCTCTGGAAATAAAGTTCCGCTCGGGTGCCCGGTACTACCGGACCTGCGGTAGTTCCGCCCAATACACACCGGAACTACCGGATTTTCTGACAAAGCACAGATTTGATTTAATTTTAATTTCTAAGTGCATGCAAGATCCTAAATTGATCCAAAGGGCACATTTGAACATGATCAAGCAATCACCATGATCCCTCTTAATAGTACGGCGTCTATCCTATAATCCGGTCTTCCAACCTAACTCCAAGACCGGTAAAATAAAATAGATACCTAAACTATTTACCTTGTCGCCCTAGAGATCTTGAATCTTCATGGGATATTTTGTGAGCCTCTTTCTTTGCCATTTGAACTTATCCTTTCAAACACTTAATGCACACATTAGTCCCATATTCACATAAATTCATTAATTACCAAAACTAATATTTTTAGGGGCCTAGATGCTTTCAATCTCCCCCTTTTTGGTAATTGATGACAACAAGAGCAATTTATGAGAAGAATTTAAGATTTGGATATACTCCTAGTTTGCAAGATGTATATCACAAGGTCTTTGAAATTTTAGCAGTTTAGAACATGGGAATTTTTGCATTTTAGAAACTAATAAGAAAGAGCTCCCCCTAAACATGTACATCAAATTTTATAGGAATTTATCAGGCATGATTACATCATAGCATTACAGCACATTCACCAAAATTCAAAGATACGCAATAGACAAGTAATCAAGCATTGCATTAAGGACATGACATAGTTCATTACAATGCATCAGAAATTAAAATACTAGACATCCACAGAGTTTAAACCACTCAATAAGCATTACATGGTTCATTTCACCATACTTTATTACAAAGCCCAAAGGATAGATAAGACTTAAAACTTCTCCTTGCTACAATTTCTCCCCCTTTGGCATCGAAGTACCAAAAAGAGGAGCTAGTCCTGAGCTGCACTGGGAGAAGGAGGACCACGGTGACGAGTGCGACGACCATAGCGAACTGGGGAAGGCGACTGAACTGCACTCTCCAAGGATGATACGCGATCACCAAGGGAAGACACAGTGGAGATCAAGACATCCTGGCGCTCCTCAAGCCTGAGTATGGCGGAGTAGATCTGGGAAAGTGAGACATCGCCCTCGCCCTGGGGAGAAGGATCAGCAGCTGCCTGATGCTGATGCTGAGGCTGAGGCTGAGACTGAGCACGGGAACGAGCAGGAGCAGGAACGGGAGGCTCTGCACGCGGTTTGTATGGCTTGTGTGGGGTGCAGAGTGCTCCTTGGTATCCAGTCTTCCGAATGATCACAGCCATGATGAATGGTGCAAAGTTGATCCTTTTCTGTTTGTCATTCTTATTGGCGTCGATCCCCCTGATGATAAGATCCACCACATCAAACTTTTGGCCGCGCATAATGTAATCAATTACATTCCACGCATGGCCACGAATAGCATCATAATTTCCACTCTTGGGAAAGATGGTGTGGTTTATGATCCTGTTGACAAGGCTGGGAATAGGAAGTAAGCCAATTGTCGTCCCCAGTGATCGTTCAGCTGCTTGGTCATAGTACTCTGAATATGCAGCAACAGGAAGAGCTCGCTTGCTGTACACCTTCTCATAGGCACTGGTTTCCGTCCCAAGTGCTAACTCAAACTCATGCCTGGTGCACTCAATGAACTGGGTCCCTGTCATCCAACTCAGATGCTCAAAGTTGGGTGAGATGTACAGGGTAGCATAGAACTGCCTAATCATGTTGTCCATATAGTTGCACTTGAATGCAACAAGTTGATGGATATCGGCTTGCTGAAAGAGCTGATAAGCACCACTGAACTTGTCAATCTGCGACAAGTGATCCCAATCCACATACTTGTGTGCAGCAAACTTGCGAGCCGGACCATACATCTCTTGGTACACCTTCTCTTGAAACTTGGAATGAAACTGGGGGTTCATTGAGTTTCGAGGGCGTACATACTGGCTGCGGCGACGAAGAATAGCATAGTCCTCATTTGTGATCTTGGCGAGGTCCACTTCTTCATCTGTCGTTACCTCAGGCATCTCCTCATCTGAGACCGCATATTCCTCGCTCTCATGCGAGGCCTCAGATCCGCTCTCATGCGAATCCTCTGAGTCACTCTCAGGGTCGGAGGCGGGACCCTTGCCCTTGTGCTCTGCCGTCTGAGATGCAGGAGTTGAGGAGGAGGATTGACCAGCCGTGCCCCCATAGGACTTGTGCGAGACATTCTTCATCCTTGGCATCTTCAATGACACAATAGGATAATCAAGGTATGAGGTAGAATAAGCGAAAGTAGGTTTGAAATTTGAAAGTAATGAATTTCTGTTGTTCCAGGAAAAACGGAAGTACCGGCGGCAAAACTGCGGAACTTCCGGGAAATCCGGTAGTTCCGGCATTAAACATGCGGAACTTCCGGGACCCCGGTAGTTCCGGCCGCTCGACCGGTAGTTCCGGTTTTTCTGGATATTTCTAGGGCATGATAAAAATTGAATCTTTTTGGAGTATTTCTTGGATTGAATCCAATGCATGTGTGTGTAAACATCTAAATACCCCAAATATACAGATTTGCCCAAGAATATTTCAGCAAAAATCATCACATTTCAAATTTAACCTAAACTCCACCTAGGGTTCTAAGAACAAGATAAAAGGAGGATTTTGATTCGATTTACCTTGTGAAGTCGAAGGAGGAGAACCCTGGGAGTGCAAGGAATTGCCCAAAAACGAAGAACTCCCCTTGGATTCAAGGATCGGGAGAGGAGAGAGGTTCTTGGGAGAGAGAGGGTGGAGGAGAGGAAGAAGAGGCCCTCTGCGGTTTTGGGAGTGGGAGAGGAGAGAGAGTGTGATAGAAACGGTAGGAGTAAAGTGAGGGGAGTAAAGGCAGTCGACGGTTTTGGAAACCGCAACAAATCCCGCAAAAAGCGGTAGTACCGCGCGTAACACGCCGGTAGTACCGTGTTCACAGAAATTCCGGAAGTTCCGCAGATTACATTGCGGTAGTTCCGGTTTTTCTGTCAGGAGCGGAAGTACCGCACAATGGACTGCGGTAGTTCCGGATTTTCTGGAACTTTTCAGGATTTGACTTTTAGAACTTGAAATTTTGCAAATGATCCCTAGTTTTGCATCCAACTAAAGTCATTTAGGATCATTATGCATCAATTGAGCTAATGCTATATTTTGAAACTAATTTTTATGAATTTAAACGAATTTTTGACCAAAATAGGGAAAAATCCAACAAAAAATCCATATGAGCACAACAAATGAGCAGAAATGGATGAAATGAGATTTCAAGCTACATTTGAGTAGTCTATGACATTTAATTCATTCCTCAATTTGCAAAAGCGGCTTTCATCTAATGGTTTGGTGAAAATGTCCGCTAGTTGATTTTCGGTTCGGATGTGGCTAATTTCAATATCTCCCTTGCTCACATGATCTCTCAAGAAATGGTGGCGTATATCTATATGCTTGGTTCTTGAGTGTTGAACGGGATTATTTGATATTTTGATAGCACTATCATTATCACACAAAAGAGACATTTTATCAAAATTGATCTCATAATCCAACAATGTTTGCCTCATCCAAAGCAATTGAGCACAACAACTTCCCGCTGAAATATATTCGGCTTCGGCGGTTGAAAGTGCTACGGAATTTTGTTTCTTGGATGACCAACACACTAGAGATCTTCCTAGAAATTGGCAACTACCCGAGGTGCTTTTTCTATCCACTTTGCATCCCGCATAATCAGAATCCGAATATCCAATTAATTCAAATTTTGCACCTTTGGGATACCAAAGCCCTATGCTTGAGGAATGCTTTAAATATCTTAGAATCCTCTTTACGGCCACTAAATGGCACTCTTTTGGAGAAGCTTGAAAACGTGCACACATGCATACACTAAACATGATGTCGGGCCTAGATGCGGTAAGATAAAGCAAACTACCAATCATGGATCTATAAAGCTTTAAATCTACCGACTTACCTTCTTCGTTGAGGTCTAGATGCCCGTTTGTTGCCATGGGTGTTTTGATGGGTTTGGCTTCTTCCATTCCGAATCGCTTGAGTAGATCCTTCACATACTTTGTTTGGCTTATAAACGTCCCATCTTTAAGTTGTTTGATTTGAAGTCCAAGGAAGTAGCTTAGCTCGCCAATCATTGACATCTCGAATTCCCTAGACATCATCTCACCAAATTCTTTGCAAAAGTCTTGATTAGTAGAACCAAATATAATGTCATCAACATAGATTTGACATACAAAGAAATCATCTCCAATAATTTTTGTGAATAGAGTTGTATCTACTTTACCAATTTTAAAGCCTTTTGATACAAGCAAGTTACGAAGGCGCTCATACCAAGCTCTAGGAGCTTGCTTTAAACCATATAGCGCCTTTGATAATCTATACACATGATTAGAGTATTTAGCATGTTCAAATCCCGGGGGTTGTTCCACATATACTAATTCGGAAATTGTACCATTAAGAAATGCACTTTTGACATCCATTTGAAACAATTTAATGTCAAAGCATGATGCAAAAGCAAGCAAGATTCTAATTGATTCAAGTCTAGCAACGGGCGCAAAAGTCTCATCATAATCTAAGCCCTCGACTTGAGTATAACCTTGAGCTACTAACCTTGCTTTATTTCTTACCACAATTCCGTTCTCATCTTGTTTGTTCCGGAAGACCCATTTTGTGCCAATGACATCGTGCTCCTTGGGTCTCTCCACCAAAGTCCAAACATCGTTTTGAGCAAAATTATTCAACTCTTCATGCATAGCATTTATCCAATCCGGGTCATCTAATGCTTCTTCTACACGCTTAGGTTCAAGTGAAGATACAAAGGAATAGTGTTCACAAAATGAAGTTACTCTAGAGCGAGTTTGAACACCCTTATTCACGTCACCCAATATTTGGTCAATTGGATGATCCTTGGCTATTGCATTGTGAATCTTGAAAATATTTTGCGGTTGATCCTTTTCTTCATCTTCTATAACTTGAACATCGTTTGTTGTGGAAGAAGAGGGTGGTTCCACTTGTCTAGATGAGCTTGGTGATGTTGGATCCTCTTTTGGCTTGATGTCTCCGATTTGCATATTCTCCATTGCCTTGCGAAGACTTTCATCTCCTACATCATCCAAGTTCTCATGCTCTTCTTGAGAGCCGTTAGTTTCATAAAATTGAACATCACATGATTCTTCCACTAAACCCGAATTTTTATTAAAGACCCTATAGGCTTTACTATTTGAGGAATACCCTAAAAGGAAGCCTTCATCACATTGACTTTGAAATTTTGAGAGCCGAACACCTTTTCTTAGAATATAGCATTTGCAACCAAATACTCTAAAGTAAGAGATGTTCGGTCTCCTTCCAACAAGAAGCTCATAGGAAGTCTTTTTCAAGAGTCGATGTAAATAGAGGCGATTTATGGTATGACATGCGGTGTTAATAGCTTCTGCCCAAAACTTGTCGGAAGTATTATATTCATCAAGCATTGTCCTAGCCATTTCAATTAATGTTCAATTTTTCCTCTCTACAACTCCATTTTGCTTCGGAGTGTAGGTTGTAGAAAGTTCGTGTTTTATTCCAAGTTCATCACAAAAGTCTTCAACTTTTGTATTCTTGAACTCGGAACTATTGTCACTCCTAATTTTCTTTATTTTAAAATCAAATTCATTTTGAGCCCTTTTTGAAAAGCTTTTGAAAATCCCGGAGGTTTCACTTTTGTCATTTAGGAAGAAGACCCATGTATATCTAGAGTAATCATCCATAATGACTAAACAATAGCTATTACCTCCAATACTCTTATAGGTTGTTGGCCCGAACAAATCCATATGTAAGAGCTCTAATGGCCTAGAAGTCGACATGATACTTTTGGAAGGATGAGAATTAGCGACTTGTTTTCCGGCTTGACAAGCACTACAAAGTCGATTTTTCTCAAACTTCACATCCTTCAAGCCAACTACTAAGTCATGCTTAAAAAGCTTTTTGAGTTGAATCATTCCCACATTACCTAGCCTTCTATGCCACAACCAACCCAACGAAGTTTTTGCAATTAAACAAGTTTTTAAACAAGACTCATTTGAAGAAAAATCTACCAAATAGAGATTCCCAAATCTAAAGCCTTTAAAGACTAATTCATTATTATTATCTTTTGAGATTACAATATTTTCTTTTGAGAATGAGCATGTTAAGCCTAGATCACATATTTGAGCAACGGATAGCGATTTTACCCAATCTCAATACCTTTCCTTTGCTATTATCTCCAAATGTGATCTTGTCATTGCTTCCATTCTCAAAAGTGGTGAACATCTTCCGGTCTCCGGTCATGTGTTGGGTGCAACCGCTATCCAACACCCAATGCCTTCCACCGGTTTTGTAGTTCACCTACAAAAGAAAATCAAGTTCTTTTAGGTACCCAAATTTGTTTGGGTCCTTGGAGGTTAGTGACCAAGGTCTTGAGTACCCAAATGGATTTCTTTTTAGCACCCAAAATCGAGGTGCCAATGAAATGAGCAATAACATTTCCATTTGTAGATTTTCTAAGCATATAACAAGAATCATATAAACCAATGGAATGCATGTTATTCTTAGAACAATCATTTTGCATATGTCCAATACACCGGCATTTTGTGCAATACTTACCATTTTCCTTTACAAACCTTGGAGGCTTGTATACTGGCTTCTTACCCTTTTGAGGGACATATCCAAGTCCCTCTTTGTTAAAAGAGCATCTTTGATCGCTTAGTAACTTATCAAGGGTTTCTTTTCCCTTGTAAGCCCTCTCTAAACTTTTGTTTAATTTTAGCACTTGTTCTTTTAAGTTTTTGTTCTCATTAGCAATAACATCATCATGAACAAGATTTAAATTATTTCTAGAATCTACACTTGATGAACAAGGTATGGCAAGTAAATCATCACAACAAGTAGATATGCTAGACTTTGAAATTTCTATACTAGACATTTCATTCAAAATATTGCAAGTAACTCCAATGCTAGTACTAGATTTGTGATTTTCTTGGAGAAGCAAATCATGAGCGTCCTTTAGCTCCTCATAAGAGTCTTTGAGAGAGATGTGTTCTCTTTTTAAGACCTTAAACTTTGATTTTTCTTTTCCAAGAAATTCATTTAATTCAACTAGCATATTCATCAAGTCATCATATGAAGGCTCATCATCATCAAGCAAGTTTACCTTTTCTCCTTTAGCCATAAGGCATGTAGGAGTGGAGAATAGTGATGGAGCATCCTTGATTGCAATGCCCACAAGCCCTTTCTTCTTGGGAGATTCGTCCTCGCTTGAGTCGGAGTCCGAATACTCCTCTTCGGAGTTCCACTCACCAATATGGGCTTCATTTTTGCCATCCTTGTGAAGCTTCTTGAAAAGCTTTTTCTTGCCGTTGTAGTTCTTATTCTTTGATGACTTCTCCTTGTCATCCTTCTTTGTTGGACATTGAGAGGCAATGTGCCCCTTCTCATCACATTCATAGCAATGAATGTTGCTAAATTTCTTGTTGGAGGAAGAATGCCATTTCTTAACCTTCTCATGGCTTGTGCTCCGAAATGGGCGCCTTCTCATGAACTTCTTCATTCTTCTTACTAGAAGTGCAAATTCTTCTTCGGAGTCCTCCTCATCATCTTCTTCGGATTCTTCACTCATTACCGCTTTAGCCTTGAAAGCGGTGATCTTCTTATTCTTGGAAGAAGATTGCTCCAAGAGCTCTTCCTTGTCTTTTTTGTAGAACTCGTTGGTGATGAGGTTGCCCAACAATTGTGTTGGTGTCATTCTTGCCAACTCCGGTGAGTTGAGGAAGAGAGTCACCAACACTTCATATTTCTCCGGCAAGGCCCTAAGCATCTTTCGAACAATATCAAGATCGGAAAGGTTAGTTCCAAGGCCCTTAAGCTCATTCACAATGTTGTTGAGCCTTGAGTACATCTCATTGATGTCTTCATGGGGCAACATTGTGAATGTCTCATATTTGATCCTAAGCCGATGCAATTTGGCCTCCTTGACCGTGGATGTCCCTTCGTGTATTTCCGAAAGGGTAGTCCAAATAGCATGAGCCGTCTCAAGATTGCTCACCCTATTGAACTCATCCGCGTTCAAGGCTCCAAATAGAGCATTCATGGCTTGGACGTCTAAATGAGCATTACGCCCGTCTTGGTCCGTTGGGTGATCCGGATCAAGAGCCATAACGTAACCCTCATTTACGACTTTCCAAATTTGAGGACTCATGGCCTTTAAATAAATAGACATCCTAATTTTCCAATAAGCATAATTTGAGCCATCAAAGAGAGGTGCCTTTCCTATTTCTATACCCTCACTAGCCATCCTTTTCTCTCTAGACGGTTAAGTCTAAAATTGAGAGACCAAGCTCTGATACCACTTGTAAGATCGAGGAGGCCGACTAGAGGGGGGGTGAATAGGAGGTTTTAAAATTTTCGTCTAATTCTAATTAGCAATTTTAAGCTTGATGGAAGAATAGAGCAAGATAACACTAACACCCCTAATCAACCTAGTGAGGTTCAAACAAACACTAGCACAAGTAATCGACTAAGAGCAATAACGAATGGTAGAGAACAACAATTGCTACTCTAACTAAGCAAGCAATCAAGTAATATGAATGAAGAGCGTTGCTTGAATGAAAATGATCACAAGAGAGCAAACCACAATTGACATGATTACTTTTTACCGTGGTGATCGGAGACTTGCCGGTCTCCCCTAGTCCACGTTGAGGTAAGCCCGAACGAATCGGACCGGCTCCACGAATGAGCCTAAGCACCTCGATCACTATTGGAAGCCCTTTCCCTCTCCGGGTAGGCGAGCTCCAAGCCTTCACAATCTTTCGGGCCTTCTCACAATCTTCTTGAGAAGATCACCGAAACTCCGCCAAGCCGTCTAGGTGCCGGCAAGAACCAAGAGAATAGACCACTGCGGCTTGATCTCACTCAAGTGCTCAATGGATCAACTAGAATGCAATGCACTTGAATTTTGGGTCAACTGCCTCAAATGAATGCACAAGTGAGTGAATGAGGTGTGAGAGGTTGCACTAGGCTCAAATATATTCAATGGATGTTCAACCACATGTCCAAGTTCTGGTGGGGGTGTATTTATACCCTCACCAACCTTAAATAGCCGTTGCAATAAACAATCCTGAAAATTCAGGAAATCCGGAACTACCGCAGGCAAAACCGCGGTACTTCCGGACTCTCGCTGACCGGACAGAACGGCTATGTCAGAGAGTCAGAAGTAACTGTTGGTCAATGAGTGCGGTACTACCGCCGTTGAAATCGCGGTACTTCCGGACGTCCGGAAGTTCCGCTCCAGGACCCGGTACTTCCGATCTCAACGAGTCTAAGTTTTATTCTCGGCGCTCTCTGGAAATAACGTTCCGCACAAGTATCCGGAACTTCCGCATATGCGGTAGTTCCGCAGGTCAAACTGCGGTACTTCTGTTTTCCGAGAGGCTAAGTTAAATTCCGGGCGCTCTCTGGAAATAAAGTTCCGCTCGGGTGCCCGGTACTACCGGACCTGCGGTAGTTCCGCCCAATACACACCGGAACTACCGGATTTTCTGACAAAGCACAGATTTGATTTAATTTTAATTTCTAAGTGCATGCAAGATCCTAAATTGATCCAAAGGGCACATTTGAACATGATCAAGCAATCACCATGATCCCTCTTAATAGTACGGCGTCTATCCTATAATCCGGTCTTCCAACCTAACTCCAAGACCGGTAAAATAAAATAGATACCTAAACTATTTACCTTGTCGCCCTAGAGATCTTGAATCTTCATGGGATATTTTGTGAGCCTCTTTCTTTGCCATTTGAACTTATCCTTTCAAACACTTAATGCACACATTAGTCCCATATTCACATAAATTCATTAATTACCAAAACTAATATTTTTAGGGGCCTAGATGAGGTCCCCGTATGAAAGAGGGCGGTCTTAGGGTATGAAAGAGGGCGGGCATGGATGGACACTCCACTATACCGGTATAAGCAAAATAGATGATAAGATATGTGTATGGTATAAGCAAAAGAGATGATGAGACATGTGTGTGGCATTAATAAAAATATAAAAGAGATGATGAGATATGTGCATCACATTAATGAAAAGATAGATAAAAATGAGATAATTGTAAATTGACATGAATACTTGGTGACATGTTTTATTACCATTCACTATTTTATTATGTGCTTGTTGAGTCGTGGACTTACCCTTGCTTATGTTTTTGTTTTCAGGTGAACGATGAAGGCATCATGTATGGGGAGAGAGTAGCACATAATTAGTTCATGCACTGACATTGCTTTACTTTTCATATTAGACTAGTAAACATTCGTTATTAGTAATTTGGTTTATGCAAACTCTTACAATTGGTTAATAAGTTGCTTTATAACATAGAGCTATTTGTTTGGTTGCAATCAAATAAAGTATCTTTGGTTAGTCTCGATAATTGGATTATCTTCATTATTGTTATAACTTCAATTCAATGTTAAGATTTGTTTTAGTCAATATCACCATGTTTATGCTTATGTGAGTATCTTGTGAAAAACTTGGTCCAGGTATTGATGTTAGTAGTTTGTGAAAGATAGTTTAATTTAGGAAAGAATGGAGTTAGTAGTGATATTCTAGCCTCATGTCGAGCCGTGGTGTTACAGTTGGTATCAAAGCGGGCATATGTCCATGGTGGATAATTTGATATCTTATTTTGAAAATCAACTAAATTTGACCTAGGATTGGTAACTTAATGAAGTAAGAAAAAGTTGACATAGGATTGTTATTGCTAAAAATTTAACTTAGGATAATTAATCAACTTAAAAACAAATTTGATTCACTGGGGACAGGAGGTTGGGATTGGGTCATGCATTGCATTCACACTTCCATTAGGTTATGTAGTTGTTTATAAATATTTAGGTGTTGCCTAAATTAGTATCACATGATTGTTTTGATACTATTGTTCTTGAGCTAAATTCTTAGTTGTTGTTTCTGGTGATCAGTTATGGTGAGAGGTAGAGGCCGTGGACGTGGTAGAAACCATGGTCATGGCCTCTTGGAGGCTGGTGAGGAGGCCGCTTCAACTGTTCAGCCAGCCATTAGGGCACAGACGGGTTCGTCTGCCTTGCTACAAGAACTTCAGAGGAAGGCCCATGAGCTTCATCAACGGGTGTAGGAAGCTCCTCCTGCCATCGGTGCATCTGTTGTTGTCCCGTTACTGCGTGGGCCCCACCGAAGGTGAGGGTGGGCCTTCATGAATGGGTGGCCCTTCGTCTAGACACCTTCAACGGATAGGACATGCTGATCTAGGCAACAGTCTGGCTACGCTATGTGGAGAGATAGTTTGGAGCTCTGGAGATGACCTCATAGTGGGAGGCTCTCTTTGTGACCTTTCAGCTAACGGGTCAGGCGGACATCTGGTGGGAAGGGGTTCTTTTGGCTAGAACCCCTCCTTAGAGACCGATTTCTTGGGAAGAATTCATCAAATAGTTCAAGGCAAAGTTGTACCTGGAATCCTTCCTTATGAGGATGGAGCACACCCTTTCGGCATTTGTACAGGGAGGATGATTATTGTAGAGAACGAGGTGGGATTCAATAACTTGGTCCGCTTCATGCCATTCGTGGTTGGTGATGACCATGAGAAGAATAAGAAGTTCTGCAAGGGACTTAATCAGGGGAGCCGGCATGTCTTAGGAGCAACAATTCTGCATGACTTCAACTCTGTGGTCGATCAGGCCAATGGTATGGAGTTTGAGAGGGAGCTTACTAAGGAGAGTCAGGCTACTAGTTTGTTATTTCTGGGGGTTTTGGTGGTGGCCAAAAGAAGAGCTTCGGTTGGGGGGTCATTTGTGTGTTTCTTCTTGAGTCCCTCTGCATCCTCAGTGGTCTTCGCATCTGACTAGGGGTGCTTCTAAGTTTACTGTTCGGTTTCATATCGATGGTAGTTGATGCCATCCATAGGGACTCGAGCAAGAAGTCATGCCGTCTAACAAGGGGAAAGCATAAAGATTACCAAGGTGGGAGGTGCGAACCCCCTCCGAGGCCAAAGTCAAGATGGATCGCAGCCTGTGCCACTCTGGGCAAGGAGGTGCCATGGACCTCTCCACGGAGGCCCAGGTCACTGGTGAGACCATGACTTCCTGAGAAGCCGACCCTCCAAAAGCTCATGAGGAGGTGGAGCGAGACTTGGAGGACCTTCGAAGGCAGTTGAGGGAATCACAGATCGAGGCTCTATGGTTCACAGTTGAGGCCTACCAAGCAGGGAACTCTGGGTGCAGCTCAAGAGAACATGAGCCGAGGCAAGACCCTTGCAGCCCGCAAAAGCCCAAGAAGCCAATGAGCTAAGGAACCAGCTAAAGGATGCATGAACATTGGCATCAGAGGCAACACACCCCAAGATGCCTGAGGTCAAAGCCCTCCCAGCCAAGCTAGCTGAAGTTCACACCTGGGCTAACTTGCAACCTTCGTTTGGAGTCCAAGAAGCCAATGATCTCTGAACACAGCTTAACCAAGTGTGGAGGGAGCCCTCACCTCGGCCGAGGGCATGGGGGTGAGCCGCGGTCACCTGGGGGCAGGGCTACACCAGGTCGGCTAAGTACGGGATCCCACGCCCAACTCCACACCGGACTTCCCTCACGTCCCAAATCTCAAGGGGCTCCTGTCCCAAGATCATTGGTCTTGTTGACCATACCAACCCATTGAGCCCAAGCTTGCAAGCCACGCCATGGCCAATGCGTTTTTAGATGCCAAAGATCACAAAGTACTCAAGGGGCTCTGACCCAGTGGAGTTCGTCCATGTGTATAAGACTACCATAGCGGCAACGGGAGGGGGCGAAGTCACCATGGCAAAGGGCTTACCCTTGGCCCTCTTAGGGGTCACTCAGTCCTGGTACCTCTCCCTCCCGTCATGCTCGATGTACTCATGGGAGCAGCTCTAGGAGAAGTTGAGCAAGCACTTCCAAGGGAGCCAAAACAAGTCAGTCATATCCTCAAACCTACATGCACTCAAGCAAATGTTGGGCAAGTCCATCAGAGATTTCATGCACCGCTTCATCCACATCCATTGCCAAGTCCAGGGCATCTCCGACACGAGTGCCATCAAGGCTGCACACCGAGCTCTCCATAAAGGGTAGTTGGTTGATAAGCTAGACCATAAGTAGTCGAAGACTATGGCAGAGTTACTCTCTATCGTGGAGAAGTACTCCAAGTCCAAGGAGGGGCGAGTCCGCAGGGAGGTAGAGACCTCATCCATGGCAGTCCTTGCTCCCTCACCTAACTCCGAGGCCGCTAAGAGGTGGTAGCACCATCACCGTCCTGTGCACCATGTCAAACTCGAAGTTGCCTAGCCACATCAGGACCAACACAATAGTCGCCGTGATGACCACTGTGATGACTGCTGTGACGACTGGCACGGTGATCTCTATAATGACCACCACGAGCGCGAGCACGAGGGCAGTCAAAGGCGAGAAAAGCCATACCCTGACTGTGGCAACAATCGCCGCTACAGTGACATTCATGGATGGACTTGCCATGAGACTTCAGGATGCATGCTTGTTGCCACCGCCCGACAACTTCACCAACAGCAAGCCCATCCCACGGATGATGCACAACAATGCAACCCGCCCCATGTGCCCATGGCAGTGGCCACATTGCCTACCACAGCCACTCCACTTCGGCTTAAGGCCACGGGGCAAGCTAGTGACAATATGTGCCACGTGGTGCATGCAATCACTGGTGGAAATGTGCACACCTTCGTGTCAAAGCGGTGACGCCAAGCCTACATCCGCCAAATACACCACATCAGCACAACCCTCAATTGAGCTCCTATAGTGGGTCAACACTCCCATCGTGTTTGGCCCCAAAGAAGCGAATGGAGTTAGCCTCCTGCATCATGATGCCCTGGTGATCTCTACCTCTATCGTTGGGTATGAAGTAAGATGTGTGTTCGTAGATGGGGAAAGCTCCATAGACATCATGTTCACCTCCACCTTCAACAGGCTCAATATCTCACAGTCATTTCTGTCGGAGCCTGGTGTCCCACTTCTTGGTTTCAGTAGTGCACTAGTCCTGGCCCTTGGCAGGATCGAGCTGATCATGGTTTTTGGGCTGTGGATGGCACCCAAGTGAGAGTGTGGTCTTTGACATTGTTAACATCACATATCAATGCAATCTGATTCTAGATAGGGCTGCCTCAACTACTTCGGGGTAGTGTCTCACCACACCTATCTCTGTACGAAGCTTCCTGGCCCTAAAGTGGTCATCACCATGCATTGTGACCAAGATATTTCAAGAAATATAGATGAAGACATCCAAGCAGCAATTTGATATATGCACTCTATCACCCTGGAAGTCACGAAAGCTGATGGATCCCTAAGCTAATGCCCAATGAGAAGACTTAGGCTGAGCCCCTCTCAGAAGCTGATCCCACCAAAACCATGTTGCTTAGCGCAGACATTGACCTGGCAACGGCAAAGGCCATAATGGCTACCTTGTAGGAAAACTGTGATATCTTCGCTTGGGGCCCCAAAGACCTCCCCAGTGTCGCAGGGAGATCATTGAGCATTGGCTCTTTGTGAAGCCTGATGCCAAGCTCATCAAATAAGAGCTCTGAAAAATTGAAGTGAGCACCAGGTCATGGCGATACAGGAGGTTGAGAAACTTCTGAATGCCAACGTGATCTGGGAGGTGGTGCACCCCTAGTGGCTTGCCAACCCGATTCTCATCGAAAAGTCCAATGGGCGGTGGCACATGTGCGTGGACCATGCTAACTTGAACCACACATGTCTGAAGGACAACTTCCTGCTCCTCAGGATTTACCAGCTAGTCAACACCACTTTAGGGTGCGAGTTTATGAGCTTCCTCAACGCTTACTCGAGGTACCACCAGGTGTGGATGGCCAAGGAAGATGAGGTACCACTAAGTTTTATGGGCTAAAGGCTTTCCTGACAAATGGATCTCCTAGATTTCTTGTATCCTCTCTTCTGTGCATTCTTCAGTTCTAACAAATGGAGTGCCAGGAAACTCCTTCTGGTGCAAGAGAGGCTCAGACAAGGAGACCTGCTTTCTCTACGCCTATTTGTCTTAGGGGTTGATCTTCTTCAATCCATAATCAATGAGGCAGCAAGAAAAGAACTTCTCAAACATCCAATCCCTCTCCAAGGAGATGATAGTTTCCTGGTGATACAATATGCAGATGACACACTTATCATCCTGTCAGCTTGCTCCAGACATCTTCTCTGTCTAAGGGGACTGCTTCAGACATTCTACACCTCCATTGGTCTTAAATTTAAACTTCATAAGTCAGTCATGATTCCCATCAACGTCTCCTTAGACAAAGTGGCCAATCTCACAGGTGTGTTTGGTTGCAAAATTGGATCTATGTCTTTCACCTACTTAGGTCTACCACTAGGAACAACAAAATCGAAAGTGACGGATTTTTTGCCCTTGGTGGATAGGGTGGAAAGACGTCTTGCTAGTACGATGAATTTCCTTTCCTATGGGGGAAGACTAACTGTAGTTAATGTTGTTCTTTCCTTGCAGTCTATTTATTATATTGTTTGCTTAGATTACCAAAAAAAGGTGATTGACTAGATTGATAGAGCGAGGAGCCACTGTCTTTAGAGAGGCTCTTCAGATCTTCAAATTCGCTGCAACTCCCTGGCAGCATGGGACATGGTTTACAAGCCAAAGAGCAAAAGAGGTCTTGGAGTCCTTAATCTTAGAGCCCTCAATAAGGGTTTATTAATAAAGCACTTGCACAAGTTTTATGAAAGAGCAAAAATAACTTGGGTTAAATTGATTCAGAGTAAGTACTACACAAATGTGGTTCCTCATGGTGCAGACTCTTGCGGTTCTTTTTGGTGGAAAGACATGATGAAAAGTATCAACCAATTTCGAGGCATTGTAATGGGGAAGCTAGGCAATGGCCAAGATATCTTGTTTTACAAAGACTGTTGGGATGGAAATCTTCTTTGCACCAAATACCCAAGACTATTTTCTTATGATCGTAATCAAAACATCTCAATCAAAAACTTCATGCAATTGCTAGAGTGATAGATTTTAGCTACCTTTGTCGGAGGAAGCTTACATTGATTATCTTCAGTTGTTAGATCTCACTAATGAGGTGGCCATTAACCGTAATGCCTCAGATCAGTGGACTTACATCTGGGGCAACTCTGCATACTCCTCGTAGAATTGGTACTCTCGATAGTTTAAATTCATAACAACCTCATCGATCTTCCCGTTGGACTAGAAGTGCAGATGCTTGATGAAGCAAAAGGTTTTTGCTTGGCTCCTCCTAGTGGACAGACTCAACACTAAAGATATGCTAAGAAGGAAGAATTTCATCTTTGATGCCAATGATCATTGTGTTTTATGCAATACTCAAAGTGCAAAAACCATCAGTCACCTTTTGTTTGACTGTCCCTTCTCAGCTCAATGCTAGAATGAGGTTGTTATTCACTGGTCTCTAGATACAAATACTCCAGCAAGAGTTTATAACATAAACCAGGCCTTTACAGGTCACCTCTTCATGGAGAAGTTTATCCTGGCTGCCTGAATCATTTGGAAAATCAGAAATGATCTCATCTTCCAACAGCAGCTTCATAACATCAATGTTTGGAAATCAAGGCTTAGACTATAGGCTTTCCTTTTGTTGTATAGGGTCAAGCCAGCCACTCACGATTTACTTTCTTCTTAGCTTCAGTCTCTCTATCTCTCTCTCTCTATTTCTTGTTCTGTTCTTCTCTCCCTTTCCTTCTCTTTTTCCCTTTTGTACTATATGTTATTAATCTTAATATAGCGCACTACAAGCCTCTCATACTATTTCCCATCAAAAAAAAGGAAAATGAGGAAAAGACCAGCTTCATCATGCCCTCTAGGATGTTCTTCTATGTTTGGATGGCATTCGAGTTGAAGAACACTGGCGCCACCTTTGCCAGACTCCCAGATCGATTGCAACATGGAGCCTATGTAGATGACATCGTTGTCAAGAGTGTTCTCACACAAGCGAAATGCTTTGCAACAAGGAATCATTCGGCCGAGTGGAAAGTAGGCTACTGAGCTAGCCCCATTCTCAATCATATTTGTCTCCTTATAGTAATCAAGTCCCAAGTACTGGCGTACTTTGTCATAGAATGGACCCCCGTGGAATTGCCCCTGTCCGTCCCGCTAGCTGACCCCTCTGGACGATTTATGTGGATGGCTCTTGGTGTTTAGAAGGTGCAGGGGATGGAATGGTCCTCGATATACCAAGTGGCCAAGTCGGATGCCCACCTTCTACTCTACCCACCTAGACTTCGAGGCCATAAACAATGTCACCGAGTACGAGGCTTTGTTGCTCAGGCTGCGCAAGGCTTGAGCATCGAGAGCCAAGTGACTCCTTATGAAAAGTGATTTCCAACTCATTGCTTGTCACATCGACAAGAGTTACCAAGCTAGGAACCTGACATTGGTAAGGTCCCTAGCACTTGTCTGAGCCTAGGAGATGTACTTTAGTGGCATCATTGTTCAGAGCATCACATGCTCAGAAAATCTTGAGGTAGACATCTTGGCAAGAGCCACTAGCACACAAATAGATAGACCTATTGGCACCTTCTATGAGGTTTTGGTAGATCTGACGGTGAAGGAGCTTCCAGAGGTGTGCGCCATTGGAGAGCAAGATTGGAGGAGGTCGATCATTGAGTACCTTATCAACAAAACTGAGCCTGTGGATCTCACCGAGGCGTGGAGGCTGAAGAGTCATGCAAAGGGCTTCTGTTCTCACCTCCCTGATCCAGGGAAGCATTTCACAGTCTATTTTGATGCATCTCGAGTAGGGCTTGATTGTGTGCTCATGCAAGATGGCAAAGTAATCACTTATGCGTTGAGGAAGTTGAAGAAATATAAGCAAAACTATCTGACCCATGATTTAGAGCTCGCTATAGTAGTCTTTACTCTAATTAAGGATGTGTTGACATTATCTATATTGGGAACTAGTGATATTTTCATCGACCATAAGTGCCTCAAATATATCTTCACTCAAAAGGACCTGAACCTGAAGTAGGGGAGGTGGCTGGAATTAATCAAAAATTATGATCTCACCATCTAGTACCATCAGGCAAATAAAATGTAGTGGCTAATGCCCTTAGTCGCAAGGCAACACTCTCTACTCTGAATTGCCTTATTTCTATTTTTTTTGAGTGTTTGGGAATCTCCTATTGTTTTGTGGGCACCGCGCAAGATGAAACTCAATTGCTCCTTGAGTTAGCCATTCCAAAGCGAGTGCGGGAGGCACAACAACATGATAGGTTGCTCCTACAAGCGAGGAAGCATCTGAATGAGGGTAAAGAAGGTTGTTTCAGCATTGATGAGACTCGCATATTGTTGTTTAAATGTCGCCTTTGTGTGCCACAAAAGGCTCAAGTTAAGGCTGACATTCTAAATGAAGCTCATTGTACCCCGTACACTATTCATCTTAGTGAGAACAAGATGTATCATGATTTAAAGAAGAAGTTTTGGTGGAAAAGAATGAGGGTGGACATCACTCAGTACATCACTTCCTGCAGGATTTGTCAGCAAATCATGGCAGAGCATAAGTGTTCGAGGGATTATTGCAGCCATTGGAGGTTCCGATGTGGCCATGGGATGATATAACTATGGATTTTGTGGTTGGATTACCTCGCACGCATCGAGGGAAGGATGCTATCTGGGTAGTGTTGGACCGATTCAGTAAGTCTGCACATTTTATTTTCATTCGCACGATGGATACAATGAGTGATTTGGCTCCTATTTATGTGCAAGTGGTAGTGTGGTTGCACAGTGTGCTCAAGATTATTGTTTTTGGTTGTGATGCAAAGTTTGTCTATAATTTTTGGGAGAGCTTACAGAGTGTGTTGGGAACACAGTTTCATCTCAGTACCGCTTTTCAGCGGTAAATAGATGGGCAGTTTGAACGCACCATCTAGACATTATAGGGTATGCTTAAATCCTATGTCTTATCGTGGAAGGAAAGTTGGGAGGATCATTTGACACTGGAAGAGTTTACCTACAATAACAACTACCATGCCAACATTCGAGTAGCACCATTTGAAGCCCTGTAGCAGCGAAATTGTATGTCACCGCTTTGTTGGAGTGCTATAGGTGAGAAGGCAACCTAGTGGCAGAGATT
Source organism: Dendrocalamus latiflorus (assembly GCA_017311315.1). NCBI lineage: Eukaryota > Viridiplantae > Streptophyta > Magnoliopsida > Poales > Poaceae > Dendrocalamus > Dendrocalamus latiflorus. The sequence goes on along the minus strand of CM029630.1, from coordinate 3,372,610 downwards.
AGGTAGAATCTACTGGCCGCTTAGAACAAGCAAAAGTGTTATGCTGATGTGAGAAGGTGGGAGTTGGAGTTTGCGGTGGGTGATCAGGTGCTCCTAAGAGTGTCTCCCACCAAGGGCATTGTGTGGTTTGGTATCAAAAGGAAGCTTAGCATGAGGTACATTGGACCATTTTCTGATAGTGGCGTGAATTGAGAAACTGGCTTATCAATTGGACCTTATTGAGACCATGCGTGGTGTGCATAGTGTGCTCCATATTTCCATGTTGAGGAAGTACTTGAGGGATCTTGAGCACAAGATATCCTTAGAGCCATTAATCATTGAGCAAGGTCTCACGCACCTTTGAGTCACATCTAATTCACATGGTGGGGAATCAGAGCAGGTGTTGAGGCATAAAACATTGAAGTATGTCAAGATGCTTGGGTTGCATCAAACAAAGTGATAGGCAACTTGGAAATTGGTTTCTCACATGCGTGAGAAATATCCAGAGTTATTTGCAACTGGTATGTGTTAAGGTTTGATTTGAAAGTTCATTTTTGTTTCACGTGTAGAATCATGAGGCGTAGAATTCAAGGTCGAATTCTGTTAAGGGGGTGAATGTAATATTCAAAAACGAACCCTCCTAAGGACCCATTCACAAATTTGGAAAAAGAATTAAGAAAAATGGAATAGAGGAAGAAAGGGGGAAAGGATTTCGGTTCGGCTAGACCGAGTTGTGCGTGGGAGCTTGGGGGTTTGGGCTGGGCTTTCTAGGCTTTTTAAGGAGGGGAGGAGGTAGGGGTAGAGAAGCTCTAGCCGCCATCCCCTGAAGCCCTAGTCACCGCCTTGCCACCCAACTGTCGCGCCAGTGCTGCACTACCGCTATCGTTGCCGCTGCCACCATTGTTGCTACTATAGTTGCTACCCCATGCCGGTAGAGGAGAGGGGGAGGATGGCGAGGAGGAAGGTGTCGGCCAAAGAAGGGAAGGGAAGGGGAAGGAATAAGGAAGGAGAGGAGCTTCCACATCCGCGCTAGTTTTCATTATTCTAACGGATCTTTAGGTTGTAGGTATAACGTCCTCACTACTACAGAAAAGCTCATCACAAATGGTTCAGAAACATCATTGCAGACAATTTTTGAACTGTCTATGCTTATGGGTTTGTAATACCCTAAGTGTATTACAGACGGTTTTTGAACTATCTATGATACAATTATCACAGACGGTTCCCAAATAGAACCATCTGTGATAATGATTATTACATACGATTCTTATTACAAACTGTCTGTGATAGTATATTATCACAAACGATTTTTACTACAAACCGTCTGTGATAGTATATTATTACAGATGGTTCCTAAATAGAACCGTCTATGATAAGTTTCGACTGAACTCAAAAATTAGCCTCCTTCAGTTCATCAATATTCTCTGATTGCGCTATTTGTGCTATAAAATAGCACAATTAGAGAATATAGATGAACCAAAGCAGACCTATTTATGAGAACAAGATCATCCTAGCCATATCCATCCAAGCATCACATGCAAGAACTAAGGCATTAACAAATAATTTTCACATGCATCATATCCATCCAAGCATCAAGGAAGAGAGGGGAGGGAATCAGATGGGGGTATGAACAAAGTACTGGCGCCGATGAAGGAGAGGAGGCAGCAGCATCACTGTTGTGTCACGATAGTGACACTACAAAAGGCACTCTTACGACAAGAGCGTCTTCTGTAGTGAACCGTGACGTCACAATCGAACATGGAAGAGCTCAAGGAAGGCGGTCGGCGCTTCGATCAGTGGCTTGGAGGAGCTAGAAGACGGATTGGTTTAGAGTGTGTTTGGGGAGATGTGTGGGGGAGGCATATATAAGGGCATTTGGGTAGCGGAACCGAGAGGTCACGACGCTTCAGTTTGAAAGTTTGAATAGAGCGGGTGGCAAAATCGGGCGGCAAAATATCACAGACGGTTTTTAATACAAACCGTCTGTGAAGTATCACAGATGGTGTAAATAAAAAATCGTCTATGGTATTTGGCAATATCACAGATGGTTCTTGGTAAAAACCATCTATGATACTTCACAGACGATTTTCACCAAGAACTATATGTGATATTTCTCTTCATAGACGGTTTGTATTAAAACCATCTATGATTGTATTTAATACTGACGATTTTGGTTAACCGTTTGTGATGAGGCGTCTATTATAACTTGTTTTGTAGTAGTGCCTAGACCTTGTTTTCCTATTTTAAGCCTTGGTAGATTGGTTTTGAGGTCATGCTAGTTTTGGTTAGAAAGGAAGGGAGGTGTTGAAATTGAGTTTTGGACATTGTTGCTCATTAGGGTTTACTATTCTGTCTTGTAGGTGAGTTTTGGGATGGCTACATCCTGTTTCATAACATTGGCATCATATGAAACTTGTACAAAATTGTTTAAGGGTTCCATAGAGTGCAAGAACACATTATTTGGTTGAGTGGTTTAGAAGTTATTCCCTTAGGTTGGCTGCTATCCAAAATTTGGTCGTTGTTGGACACAGTCATGGTAATTTGCAATTTGGGCCTAGTAGATGACTGAATTAAATTCTGAGTATAACTAAATAAAGGTAGATAATTTTTAGGTTTTAGAAGTGGTATGATTTACTATGTTTGGTCTGCAGTCTAGTAAGTTAACAGAACAGTCTTGGGGTTAAAAATGAGGGTTTAAATGGATTTAGTTCATACACTAGCATTGCTTTACTTTTCACATTAGACAATAAACATTTATTATTAGTGATTTGGTTTATGCAAACTCTTATAATTGGTTAATAAATAAGTTCCTTTAGAATATAGAGCTATTTGTTTGGTTGAAATCAAATATAGTTTCATTGGTTATTCTCAATAATTGGATTATCTTCGTTATTGTTATTGCTTCAATTCAATATTCACTACTACAAAAAAAGGCTATACTGGACACCTCATCACAGATAGTTACAAGGAATCGCTAGTGTTGTAATTATCACAGACGGTTTTACAAACATGACCATCTATGTTACTAGTGATAGCTAGAACTGTCTATAATACATAATTATCACAGACGGTTCTTAACATGAATTACCTATGAATTATCACAGACGGTTCAGATTAAAAACCGTCTATGATGTCTGCAATTATCATAGGAGGTTCTTAACAAGAATCATTTGTGATAATTATAGACATCACAGATGGTTTTTAATCTAAACCGTCTGTGATAATTGCAAACATCATAGACGATTTTTAATCTAAATCATCTATGATAAGATCCGTGGCATCTCCCCTAGGATCCCGATCTCACCCATCCATTCTCTCTGCATTGAACGGCAGGCACCGGTCTCTTCCACCTCGCCCCTTATAACTCCCCTTCTCTCTTTCCTTCAATTTCACTCCAAGAACCAACACTGATGAGGACATTCATGCTGCTCCTAGTTCATCCACTTCTTTGCATGAAGCTCCAACTCCTCCAATTGAACCAATAGGGACGATCACATGGGCACGACCAAAGAAACTACAACAATAAGTGAATTTGTTCTTTAAAGAATATACTTTTAATAAGAATTTGCTGCTACCTAATTCTAGTGTCTTGTGTGTGTGCTTAGGTATGAAGAGGAGGTTACACACTAAGGCCTATGTTGCTGTCTAATGGGTTCGAAAACAATGGAGGCCATTTTGAGACCCTAAATGATGTTTTTTTTTTGGATTTCACTTTTCAGAGCCTCACAAATATGGATTTTCGGATGTAACTTTTTGTTAGCTTTCAAACGAGTCCAAGAACATCAAAAACAGAGTCTGTATGCAAAAGTTATGGCTATTTTATTGAGCATCACTCCAAGACCAAAACTGTTGCACTATGAAGATGATCCGTGGCATGCGTGCCACTTGTTTTGGCCGAAACCAATCGGCGTGGAAAGGGAAGGAAGGGACTCGATAAGGGTGGCATGAAGCACCACCGGAAGGTCCTGCACGACAACATTCAGGGCATCACCAATTATCACAGACGGTTGGTTCATAGAACCATCTGTGATGGGCGACATATCACAGACGGTTTTTGGTAGAAGCCATCTGCCCATCTATGATAGTATGCCTTCACATATTGTTCTGTATACCAACCGTCTGTGATAGTATATGCCTTCACAAACGATTGATATAAAGAACCGTTTGTGTTGTGACTTAGTGATAACCGCCTGTTATCACAGACATAAAAATCAGACAATTCAAAAACCGTCTGTGATGAGGGTTTAGAACCGTCTGTGATGACCCTTTGTGTGGTAGCGGTTAAGATTTGTTTTATTCAATATCGTCATGTGAAAGATGCTTAAGTGGGTATCTTGTGAAAAACTTGATCCATGTATTGATGTTAGTACTTTGTGAAATATGGTTTAATTTGGAAAGGAATTGAGTTAGTGGTGATATTCTAGGCTCATGTCAAGCCAGGGTGTTACATAAACTACATAAATCAATGTTTGAACAGTACCAAATGTCAAGCTGTTTGGCCATCCTCCTATATTTCTCAATACTCTATCCATCACTTCAATTTGGGGATATATATATATATATATATATATATATATATATATATATATATATATATATATATATATATATATATATATATATATATATATATATATATATATATATATATATATATATATGTATATATATATATACATATATACATATATATACATACATACATACATATATATGTACATACATATATATACATATATACATATATATATATATATACATATATATATAGACACACACACTCCAAAAAAATTCAATTAATCCATAGTTCATGACAAAATATTCACTTATGCATTGCACACTTAATTCATCATTTTCATGATTCCCATAGAGAGCAAAAGGGTGTATCATTTTATATGTATTTCATGTATGAGTTCTTTTACACTTGGTCATCTTTAAGTAGTTGCATGAAAGATTTATAAGTACGTAGTATGACAAAGTGATTGGTTGTTGATAGACAATGATAATGGAAGGATCATTGAACCAAACAAAAGTAGCTCTTACCTAGTTCCTCCAAAGCCTATTGATTTAGCATATCATGTATTTGTGTTTTAATTGTAAGAAGTAGTTGCATGATTGAATTAAAGTTTGTTGAAGACATAGGGACCAGAGCACCACTTATATTGGAGACAGAATATCACATGGATATTGCTTCAACATGCATGAAAAGTAAAAAATTTCTAATGGTCCAATTTTTTATCCATGGGTCCACTAGTTATAGCCAATAAGATGGTTGGAAATAAAGTTCACTTTATTTGAAAGGTACTAACCCCACAAGAGCAGTATATTATATTATATTATATTATATTATATTATATTATATTATATTATATTATATTATATTATATTATATTATATTATATTATATTATATTATATTATATTATATTATATTATATTATATTATATTATATTATATTATATTATATTATATTATATTATATTATATTATATTATATTATAATGAAAATGAATTGAGCATCTCAAATTATATTTTATAAATTAAAATTACATAATATTAATTTCTCAAGGAGAAGGGTGCGTACGTACTATTCTGTTGAAGTCGTTGAGTCATTCGTGGGTTCTTTTGGGCTATGATTTATGGTTTAATTTTTTGAATTCTAGCTGTTCGCGAGAGGTAGTACACAGAGAAAAATAGTCCCATACAATTTTGACTGGTACAGCTGAACTCAGTACACTTTTTACTACAATTTTCCTGTTAAACCCGTCTTGAAAAAACCCACCATTTGACAACTAGTTACTGTAGTATAAGACCTAAGCCATAAGTGGAAAAGAAGGCACCCAATTGTTTGATATCTAGGTTGAAATCGCATACTGTAACATTATCCCTTTTAATTTCAGTTGCATGTGGAATGTCTTACGTTTTCTTCATTTTCCAACCCAAAATTAATCGCGAAGTAAAACTATCATAACTATTTAACACATTTATAACGTCTCACAAAAACAATTTTTGAGCTAAACTAGGGGCCTTTTCACTCCTCCCTCAGTTATTAACAACACAGGCTGTGATCGTTTCGGCTTCAGCTTCTAGCTTATTTTTCACTATTCATAAATTTCGTCTTTTTCTGAACTTTTGGCTTTTTTTGAGCTTTTTTGCCGGTTCTTTTTTCCCGTATTTGTTTGCATTATACGTGATGGGCTAATATATTTTTTCTATTTTTAAATTTTTTTTAAATTTAATTATGCTAAATAAGCCTCTGTCAGCTACAGTGTTTTTTCAGCCAGCTACAGGCTTTTCAGCCATAAGCCACAAAAAAAAGCACCACCTAAATTAATTACGAAGTAAAGGTTTGATGCAGACATATGTATATACATAGTGACGCAAGTACAGTTGCAGAAAAAAAGGAAAAGTTTCATATAATGCAACAATGGGATGTCTTGTGATCCTGCATGGTGACTCTCCCCCACAGAAGAAGAAAAAAGAATCGATGTTAAACGTCGGGAACATATCATATCGTGCACGCATCTGTGTTCCTGAAGCAATTTATACATATGATAAGGGCAGTGTGCAGGCTAGGACACGATGTGCCGGTTGGTGATTGGGTGATGCCTGTTCTTGTGCACACGAAATGTCACTTCAATTGGACAGATTGGATCCTCCCAGTCTCAGTCTCAGGTCCAGGAGCCGGACAAGATGTGTGCCTAACCAACACTAGTTCTGAGTTACCTGATGCTACTCCTTTGTGCTAGTGCTACAATGGGTTTGTTTGGCAACGGCTGTGGCTTATGGCTTTTAGTTAAAATTTTTGAATTTTGGCTGTTTACAGTACAGATTATGAAGAGATAGATACTTATTTGCGATTTTGGATGGTACAGATGTTGGGATTTTAACGTGTATATCGTTTAACTTGTAGACCCCGTCTTAAGAAAATACTCCGTTTGAAAGTTAGGTACTGTAGCAAAAGCCAAAAGCCGTCAGCTTCAGAGGAAAAGAACAGGCCCAACAATGTGTATTGCGTGCATTGCTTTTCAGCTCTGATAAACCCTACCCAACAGAAATGCTGGATCGATCTCTCTCTCTCTGTGTAACTATGGAACAGTTTATGATTTGAATCGTATGATTCTCCGAATATAATTGCGTGAAACAATCATTTACTGAGATGCATGATGGTATCTACTGGCAATTACTGTCCTGGCAATCAAGTTTGAATTGATCAACACTTTCGGTGAAAAATAAAAATTAGGATAACGTTGTGTCCTTAAATAGTACATCACACAAATTAAGAGGCTACCAAATTTGTTATGTCACTAAGTTAAACTTCAATTTCGATCTAGCTATCAAGTTCCTAACATTTAATTTGGGATGAGCTAGCTAGGAAATTATGTACTCAGGTCCCTGAACGTGTTTACATGTGTGTTCTAGATCGATCGGTGTTTGCGTATCTTGTAATACTCCCGTCGACCAGAAATCCTTGACGCTCTTTTACTTTAATTTTCATGGCCTTTCAAACGCAAATTGCATGTAATACCCACTGGTGTGTCACCTTGTTTCATTGGTTGGGTTGGTTAAGGTGACTACATTAATTAGCCAATCATCCCACTGAAAAATGCAACTTTGACCATTAAATGTATATGATCACCGAAGTACAGAGTTTCTGTAATAAATCTATTCACGTATATAATTTTTATGTGATCAACCTAAATATCCACAGGATATTATTATTATTCAAATTACGATACAAAAATTTGACAACGCCCTTTCTAAATTGACAAAAAATTATGACTAGAGTGAGTACGTAAGCGTTGCAACTTCTGTTCCACACGTTGCCGAAAGAAACACATACTTCATTATTAGCTCAAGCCTTCAAATTTTGCAGATCTTCAGGTGCAATGCGGCATTCATTTCACATGGACCTGATTCACTGTTTGTGTGCAGTAGGTTGTTAATTGCATAGTACTTGGGTGGTACTACACGGTAAACCAAATTAAAGGAAGGTCGATCGGGACATGTAAAATAATGTAACACAAAAGCAAGCAGGGGAACACTTCCATGCATGCACGCATGCTATTGAGAGAAAAATTCCAAAAGTCTCTTGTGGTCGATACAAGATTAGATAGTAAATTTATAGCCGCCTTTGATTATATGCACCGACCACGTCACCATGTTAAGTGGGTCCCACCACGTCCAAGGCACATGACATCGTCAGCTTCCCCTCCATGCAGGTGTCGGCCGAGCCTCGGTGTGTGGCCATCCCAAACTTGGGTGTGGGGTGGATTCCCCGACGTGTCACAACTCACCGAGATTGGTTCCTAGACCTAGATCCGAGGCATGCCACATCTCGTCGAAGTTATTGTAGCACACTTTGGTGCGCCTCACCTTGCCGAAGTGGGTGTCAACCTAAGATAGCATGGGGAACCCCTTCCCCCAACAGTCTTAATGCAATTGAGTAGTAGAAATCAATGGGTTAGCCAGTCTACATCCATTATCAACTTCATATATAGTTAGATAGTATACACTGCTGAAGTATATTGCCCGTAGTTTCTCGTTAGTTTAAGCTTTTGGATAAACTGGTTGCTGCATAAAACTCAATATGGTATTAAAGTCAAGATATCTTGAGTTCAAGATCTGGTTAACGCAATATTTAGAAAAACAAATAATTGCGGCTCACTTCAAGTCCATGCCTTAGGTTTGGTGGAGCCTAGACGTAAGAAAGAATGTTAAGTATATTATCCACCTTTCCACATCCGCTTAAGTTTTTAAGTGAACTGGTTGATGCATGAAACTCAATATACAAAACTTACACAACTTGTTTTTGCAATGATTTTGCAAGAGTATTGAAACATTGGCTACCAAGCAAAAGCATCTAACCACTGAACCATCCATAGACCTCAAACAATCAATCAAAAAAAAGTAAATCTTAGAAAACCCTAAGTTTTGAGGCATTGGTAAAACAAGCCCCTAGGTTTTGGGAATATTTCCTCAGAACCACAAGTATTGGGGCATAACCTTTTGCATAACCCATTTCCTCACTTGACCTGTCTATTGGCTTTGGTCTTGAACCTCATGCCTAGGTCCAACCGGATTTACTCCCTGGCCCTAAGTCCAAACAGGTTGAATACAACTAAGCCATGGGCTGCTGCATGCAAACCCTATAGCAATAGTCTTATAAGTGGTATTGGGTCTTCTTCCCCCCAAAAGACTAATCCAATAGGTGAGGTCTCTCTCACACTTATAAGTTATGATTTTCTCCTTCCTACAACCAATGTGGGACTATTTTCAACATTCCCACCCCCCCCCCCCCCCCCCCCCCCCCCCACACACACATCAAGTGTGAACTCTCCCACAATAGGTGTGTCTTGACAACCATGAAGTTCAAGGAGATATTAGGATACCAAATGATGACTTTGGTCTAAGGCCTCATGCCTAGTCTCAACCAGGTTTACTCCTCAGCCGCAAGTCCAAACGGGCTGAACACAACTAAGCCCATGGGCTGCCATATGCAAGCCCTATGCAACAACCTTATCATTATATTAGGTCTTCTTCCCCCAAAAGACTAGTACAATAGGTGATATCTCCCTCACACTTGCAAGTTGTGCTTTTCTTCTTCCTACAACCGATGTAGGACTATTCCCAATACTGTCCCATGCAGTGGTGTAGCCTACCCGCAGATCGACATGGTTGATGAGCCTTTGTGCGTGGATGCTTGCATGGAGGAATCAGGGGAGAGGAAAGAATAGAAGATGGAGGCCTAGAAGGGGTTGGGGTCAACGTGGAGGAAGGTCTTCCCAGAGGACGCGCAAGCCTCGGCTAGGATAGACTCCGTGAGGCCAATGCCATAGAGGTGGGTCGATGGTCACTGTAACGACCCCATTTTTGGGAACAGGGTCGTCCTACTTCCCACAACAGCCCAAAGGGTTCAGTTATAGACAGAAAGAGTATCATGTCTACTCACGAACATTTAAAAAGGATTAACTTGATTAAAATATGAACTAACGGTCAATTTTAGCAACTTTACAGGCGTCCAAGCCCAAACCTTAACTTACATTTAGAATAACTAAAGAAATCCCCATAGGAACACTTGAGTGTGGTCATAACCCTAATACAAAAGCTGAGGCATTCTTTCTTTTTCTGATATCTGATCAGGTGAAAATAAAGCAAGATTGAATACACAAGGTAGTCAATAAACCACATGGGAAGGCTATATAGCTAATATGCAAAGAGTTCAAATGGATGGTCATGAGTGGTAATATAATATTTGGAGATGCAAGTTTATTGGTAAAGAACTTTGTATTTAAAATAGTAAAACAACACTTAATTAACATAAGGGGTTTGTTATCCACAATTTTCATATCAAAATCCTCCAGATTCTACTTATGCCTTGTTGTTGGAATCACCCAAGAAATACAACTCCATTATCCGGGAGCACGATGTATTTGAATACCATTTGTTATACTTTGCAAAGTTGCCTAACTTTATCCACAAGATTTTTCAAACTCTCAATGTCATGCAATAGACATGTAACAGATAGCGTGCGACTAAGTTGAGAAAATAAATTCTTTTACTGCTCTCCTCTTTCTAGTCTCTACCCAATGGGTTTTGGGCCACACATTGTCAGATATCCACTGGCCAATGCGGAACATTACCGTCTGACTCTGAGTAGACTTACTGTTGTCAAGTATGGTTTTACCGTTTTCATACCACCTCCTTTGTCCTTGGGCCATTCCCACTCTGGGAACCCCAGCATCCTATAGATATTCGATTAATTTGAGCAGCTACTAGACCAGATTTGACAAGTCAAAACTTGTAGTTGAGCAATATCTGTGTCCTTTACTTATCATAAGGTTCTTGTCTTTACTTTTCACCAATGAGCCAACCAGCCACAAACCAATAATCCAGTGCACTACGGCACTGCCACCAATCTAACCCAAGCCTCATCCCTATGGTAAGTTCGTAGATTCCAATCATCCCGTTGCTTTCCACAATTCATCCTTAACCCTAGTATTATTTTATAATTCTATCGGCAAAATGTCAAAACTCTTAGTAGTGTAAAACATCTGAATTTCTAATCTACCATGGTAAATTTTATAGTAACTTATTATTACTAAGGCTTGTCAAGGTGAATATGGCCATCAAGTAAAATAGGGTTTTTTCTAGTGTTAGGACATAGCTAACTTATTAGGTCATTCTAAATAATTATTTTGAAGAAATAACAATGTATAAATAAAGAATAATAAAAGTACTGATAATTAAATAATATAGATTCGACGTGATCAAAGATATGTGACTTACTGTTTAGCCATAGTCTCTGATTATTTTATTGTAGGCTTTCCATTTACACCAACTACTTTAATTGCTCCTATAGCTCCTCCGATTACCAACTAGCCAAATACAGATGCTAAGCAGAAGAACAAATTCCAATAAGTTCCTGTTTTGCAGAATGCAAGTTGGGAACAAAATGCAATAAAATAACCAAAAATAATAAAGAAAATAGGTTTGGACGAATAGGGTTTAAGTGATGTTTGGTTTGGCTGAATGAGTTAGAAATAGGTTAGATGGGCTCAAGATGGTTGAAAAGGGTATAAATTTGTCTAATGGGTTTTTGTGAATAGTAACGGGTCCAAACAGTATTGGACCTGGGTTCAAAATAGTATTTGGATTGGCTAGGATTTTATCAAAGTCTATTTAGGCTAAACAGAGTTGAGAATGGGCTTCACGAGGTCAAAATGGGTATAAATATGCCTATTGTGTTTTTATGAACAGTAACATGCTACATAAATGGTGATGGATCAATACTATTCATATCAGGTTGGATTTAGGAATAGTAACGGGTTTACATAGTGATGGATTGGGTTTGGAATAGTCATAGGTCGGCCTATGAATAAATCTGGTCTATAGTATTGGACTCAACCCAGTTTGGGTTTTAAATAATAATGAACCTTGGTTTCGGACCCTTTCTGGTTTTCTTTTGGTTGTTGGGCTAATTGGCTTGGCCTAGGCACGAACACACTCATGCGTGTGCGGCTCACTCGGCTTGCTTCATCTTTAGTTCGACTCGGCGTCAAGGCAGAACAAAAGACACAACAATGTTGTGACTAGGCTCCGGCGACGCATTTCGACGGTGAGTGGTGGTGCACGGGGGACAAGTGAATTCATAGGATCTCATTTTTGAGCTTGATGGGTTTCGAGGCATTACAGCGAGGTCTAGCAGCAGAGGGAGTTGGTTGAACCACCTTCCTGGCACAGTGGTAGCTCGGTCAGGCTCTATCAAAGTGCATGGTTAATTGGGCATCTACAGAGGTTGAGGGGGCATGGGTGAAAGTAGTTCTAGCTCTAATGGCTTAGGCTGGCTTGTCCACATTGGTTGAGCGACGGTGGCGCTCGTTGCCAGCAAACTGGGGGCCGAGGTGGTTCACGGCGAGGCTGGGGTTGGGTTTAGGGCATCCAGGCGGTGCTATGGGTGATGTTAATTGGCATTTAGTTGATGTTTGTGCAAAATCGAAGATTAGGGCATTGCGGTGGTGGGAGTAGAGGGGAAATGGTTCAGGTGGGCAATTGGGTGGCTATTAGGGTTGATGGCGAGGTCGGTTTTTATAATGGACGAAAGGCCGTGAGAGCAGGAGAGTGAGCTTGGTAGCATCGACGCGTGGCTACACCAATGGCGACTGAGATGGTTTGACAAGGAGCTGGCAAGCGTCGTTGTAGTGACAAGGATGCAATGAGGATGCCCTCCTCACTGGAGCTGCGACCTGTGCTGGTGAAGTGACATGGGCATGTGCGCGTGTCAACAATGCAAGGTTTAGACAGCGGCAGTGGTGTGGTCAGCGACGGTTTGCACGAGTCGAGAACCATGGGGAACAACGGCTAATAAATGCGCGATTGTCGAACTGGCAGGGCGACGTTGTGATGAGAACCCCAAGGTGGCGCGTGGGGATGGCAACGGAGGAGGCAAAGAGAAGAAATGCGCCAACGAAGAAGGAAAGTAGAAATGACCAAAGCGGGAAGCAGAAATTCAAGGGTGTTTGCCAAATTATAAAGGAAATTCAAATTGGGCTGAAATCCAAATAAATTCTACATTTTGAAGAAAAAAATTGGTCTATTTCATTCACCGGCGAATCTTGGGATCAAACGGCAAGCACCTAAACCTGAAGAGCGGAAAATTCACAATATTCAGTGCATCGAAGCAAACAAGCGCATTGGCTTGCGCATTCACGCGAGCATGTTTGAGCGCATGCACATGGCACACGAGATGATTAGATGAGAGCTCAGAGAGCTTGCGTGCCAACCACGTACGCGTCTTAGCGCCCGCTCCAAAAAGCTTAAGCTTCTGGTTTATATCTTTGGTTTTTGACTTTTGACTGAAATTGTACTGTAACTGCTTAGTTTTTTCTGAGTTATTCAATTAAGACTACGAAAATAAGAAAAAAAATAAAAAAAACATTATATCGCCACTGACAATGTAAAGGAATAAGAGAAAAAACCCAAAAAACCAAAATAAGTCAAAATTAAAAACCGACATCTTCTAAATAGCTTCTAACTTAAATAAACCAAAAGTTAAAAAATTCAAATACTAAAACCATCTAAAACGGAACGGTGTCTTAGCCCAAAACCACCGCCTCCTCTCAGCAGACGAAGAAGCGTCTACGGCATACCGCCCTGCCAACTTAGTCCGTAGTAACGGCGGCGGCGCGACAGCGAGCCCGTGCAGCAGCTATTGGTCGGGCACCAGCAAGGCGCCGCCCTCCGTTTGCCAGCCGCCGAGCTACGAGAAGAAGGAAAGATCGCCGGAAGTTCGATTTGGGAGGAGCTGTGCCGTATCCTCGGCTCGCCGCCATAGTAAGTTCGCACGCCACGCAACGTACACCATCAAGCTGACGTTGGCTGATCTGAAACGTCCAATTCTCGATAGATGGACGGGCTGGATTTTTTTTCTTTTTTCTTTTTGGCATCCACGTGCAACGCCCATCGGCCATGTCATGGCCTTTGGGTGGGCCACACCATTGCGTGGGATCTAAGAGTTTGTGTTAATAGAGCAAGTATAATAAGAGGCTGTTAGTAGGCTGTATGCTGAGGTGGAGGAGAGAGAAGAGAGGTGGGCTGTAAGTTTACAGCCAGCTGAAGCACAAGAACCAAGAAACTTTGTGAGAGAAAGGGGTGGATCATACAGCCTTCAGCTGACTGTAAACTACTATATGAATGGACTGATAAGTGGGTTGTAAGTGTCCATACAGCCAGCTGAAGGCTGTATTATTAGCCTTGCTCTAACATCCAAAACCTAGGATTTTTTTTCTGAAATTTACTCGTAAGAAAAATACCATCCTGCATTGCATGCCTACGCATGAAGCTGTCTCACTAGCTAGCTGGTTATCTCTTTTACCCTTTTTCCCTCTCCCTGGACAAGGAATAGATCTCATATTTTTTTAGCAGAAAAAACAAGTGTCGCCTTGACTTGTAGGAAGGAGCAAGGAGGGCAAAGAGTTTGTCCAAAGTGAGGACAACGAGCGCTATGCGACAGGCTAGCAGAGCATGCGAAGGGAAAGGAGGGGCAGCTTTCCCCTGCGCATCCCGCGACTAAGGGCCTACATCATATTGATTTCTGTTTTTAGTTTCTTTGGAACACTCACTTATTACCATTTATCAACTATGCTTCCATATATTATAATATATTTTATATTTTATTATATCATAATTATGTAAGTCACATGACAGTTTAAATATTGTAGTGTCTTTCATTACATCTTTTTTTACATAATACACTACTATTCATCAGCCATTACTATTGATCAGCTGTTCCTGTTAACCACTTCTATCAACTATTACTATTTATCAGTCATATTATTCATCAACCGTAGCTAGAAGTCTAAAACACAATATAAACGGACCTGACCCACTGGCTATGTGGTAATCAATCGATCTGCAGCTGCGGCACATGCATCGATGCATGTCGTGCTCTCCTGCTCCGCGTACACCGCGGCGCGAAACTACTCTGCGCACTGGGCAATAGCACTGTTTCGCCGTGCTTCCTCCTCTATTCAGCTCTAGCTTATTGACGAGGATCAATCGATCACGGTAATGAGGTAAATAGGTGACCTTCTTGCCGTGGAAATCCTCCAACGACCTGTGGTAATATTTTTGAGTGACTCGGTTGAGCGGTCTTAGCTCCACTCGGTTGAACTGAAAATAGTGGTTTATGACTGAAATTGTATTGTAACTAATTAAAATTGTATTATAGATGAAAGTGGCTTATTTAGCATAATTAAATTTAAAAAATTAAAAATAGAAAAAAAATGTTAGCTCATGACAGATAACGTAAACGAATACAGGTAAAAAAAGAACCGGCAAAAAACTAAAAAAACCAAAAGTTTAGAAAAAAAAAGACGAAATTTATCAATAGTGAAAAATAAACCAAAAACTCGAGCTAAAATGAACAGGATATTATTTGGTTGATAAGAGTACAGCACGCTGCTAGACCTATTTATTTAGATGTTAGGATGTACGATCTCCCTAATGTCGCAGCTAAGGTTGTTTCGACCGACTCCTGTTTCGATTTCTCGTCGCTAGCTACGCAAAAAACCGTATGGCTGTTAAGAGTGTTGCCTGCAACTCGATCGCGTTCAATTCTGCGGTACAAAATTACCGCTACGTACTGTAGAAATCAGCAATGTTACCGGCACCGTACCGTACCTACCATCATCGATGTTAAGAGAGCTGTAGATACTGATGGGTTGTACTTGGAGAGCGGGGCCCGGACAACGATGCAGGCCTAGCAAAATGCATGCTTGGTCGTCCATCAGGGCATCGCCCGTGCTTCGCCTGATGAAGTATCCAATCCGATCATACATCGATCTGACCCATCACAACCATTCATGTGGTCTCTACTCTTGCACAGTACACACGTCTCATCAGCCCTCTTCCTTACTTGCTTTCCTGCTCCACAGCCTTTAAGCTCAGCCTGTTCTTTTCGGCTGCGGCTTATAGCTTTTGGCTAAATTTTTTAAATTTTGGCTGTTTACAGTACAGATTACGGAGAGACAGATACTCACTTGCGATTTTGGCTGGTACAAATGTTGGGCTTTTAACGTATAGATTGTTTAACTTGTAGACCACGTCTTGAGAAAATACTTCGTTTGAAAGTTAGGTACTGTAGCAAAAGCCAAAAGCTGCCGGCTTGTGAGGTAAAGAACAGGCCCTCTGCCAGGATCAAAATTGGTTCTCCCCCTTCAGTGGAAAAAAATAATGTTTTGAAACAAAAGGATAAAAAAATTTTCCTCGATGGTTTGAAGTTTCCTTTTTTTTCATCTTACATAAAACAGAATAGCATATGCAAGCTACAGCATGTCAGCATCAGATAGATATTATCTTTTTGGATGGAGTAGCAACTGGGATCACTCAAGAAATTAAGACTGCAATATTCCACAACCGCCCAACTTAATTACTTTGAACAGCTTCCTAACTTCAGTTAATGAGGATATTATCACCGTCAGATGACCAACTTTAAACATAGTAGCAAAAATATGACCAAAAAAAAACAAAAGGAGGGTATTGGCTTGCACATGAAGATCTCTGCTGTTCATTGCACCTGGCCATGGACTTGTCATTCAGAACAGTTTCTAAAGACACCTTGCACATAAAGGTCTGATGCTCATCCTACCTTGTCTGGCCCTTTGGTATGTCATGCAGGAAAGATGGTTTAAGATAGGTCAGAATATTTGTCAAAGCACACATGCCAACAGCAGCGTGACACAGCATTCATCCTGTGTTATTTGTCAAATAGTAGAGTTTTGGCGATAGGTCAAGAGTCCAGAGTGATAATGGAAATATTTCTGGCCCAAAAGCTAGCCGCAGAACGGATTTCACACACCCTCAATTATCATCATGTCAGTGTCATCTGACTATGACGATTGCAATTTGCCATTCATGGATGTAGCAACACATGAGTAGCTGTAGCGCCCCGCTCGCCGCAGCCCTTAGGACAAGAACAGATCACAGGAGTTTATTTACAGAGCTATTACATCATTTCAAAAATCTTGGAAAGAATCTGGTGGCAAAAGAATATTGTTGACCCTTGCTGATCAATTGAAGCAATTACAATGTTGGGCCGAGCCATGTACCAAAAGAATATTGCATTAGCTAGGTCTGTTCTACTGTTGACAATTGAATCTGTACATTCTGTTGTATAGGGTTAGTAACTTCAGAGATTCAAATGCCAATATGTTATATATATATATATATATATATATATATATATATATATATATATATATATATATATATATATATATATATATACACATACATACACACACACACCAACAAAAAATGGCTTTTGTACTGCAGTCGTATCCTCATTCTCGTCTGTAGAACAGAACATAAGCAGCTGGTGTCTTTATGCTGTCTTCACTCATAGGAGTTTAAGCAGTCATCATCAAACTTGTACCATCCCTTCCCTCCTCCATGGTACAGAAAGATAAGATGTCAGTAAGACATTTTTATTAACAAGCCTTGCTCAAATATGTTAGTAAGACTCTTCATTAGCAAGCCTTGCTCATTAATGAAGAGATCATAGGATACTGTGAGGCCTGGAGCAATGAAAAACGCATAAAAGAACACAGGGACTCACATAGATGCTGCCCTGCTCAAAAGAGCTTTTTTTTAGTGATTTTTAGCTGAAAAGCATCGTAGCTGGTTAAAAAATATTATAGCTGATAGAGGCTTATTTAGCATAATTAAATTTAAAAAATTTTAAAAATAAAAAACATGTTAACCCATCACATATAATGCAACTAAATACGAGAAAAAAGAACCAACAAAAAAACTCAAAAAAAACCAAAAGTATAAAAAAAGACGAAATTTAATGAATAGTGCAAAATAAGCCAGAAGCTCAAGGCGAAACGAGCGACGCCTAACATCCACCTCCCATATTTCCATAGTGGGTGCTAATAGCATACAAACGATAATGGCTGTTTGACTGTTCGCTCTTGTCGGCGATATATACTGACAGGTCCAAATCACTTATGGGGAAATCTGCAAATGTCTTGAGCTTGTTTCTTGTCAACTGGGTATACGAGAACCTTTTCAGATGGATTACCAGAACTTCGAGCAGCGTCCACAGATCTAATTTCTTTATTGCTTGCTGATGCTTTTTGCAGCATGGGCAGTACCTGAATGCAAAACAGAGAATAAAGTGGGGGGTCTCAGACTCTGTTATGAACCCAACAGAAACTTTCAATTCCGAATTATTAGCATGCCGTGTTTTGAGGTGAGATTTTTGCATTGGTAATCAACTTATTGCTACTTTACGCATCAGTGTAATATTTGCACCATCAGTGTAACAATCAATTTTTTTAAGAAAAGAAATGAGGATTGCAAAGGCAGCATTCTGCAAACAGTAAAGCCAAAAGCAACACAGTTGTTCCTCAGGGACACCCACCACATGTCCACTGGCCCCAATGGCTCCTCTTTTCGAAAGGCTTTCAGACAACCATGTAGTGCAACAGAATCTTCGGTTCCTTTTGGGATAAGCTCAAGCTTGTGAATCTAAGGTAGATTGTTCAGCATTGAGGTATCATATTGTCTTAATGCATTATGTTGCCAATGGACATTGACATGCAGCGGGCTTGGTGTTGTCTTAAGTAAATCCAGCTCATTCATTTCTATTCTTGGTTGCTGAACATCACCCCTTTCATTTGTTAAATAAAATTCAAACTGTTCCATCTGTGCCTCCTTATTAGAATCAGATATGCCCTCGCAATATGACTCACTAGGTCCTTCCATCACTTCACATTCATTAGCATTGCAGTGGCTTCTTTCAGGGCCATCTTCCAATTGAGCACTCTAAAAATTACTGTCTGAATCAGAAGGTGTTGCATCCATCAGGTCAACAGCACAGTCACCATTGCACCGCAATCATTAAGCGAACTAGTGTCCTTGGAAAATCGAAATGGATTCAACAAGTTCAGATATGTACTCTGAAGAGTCAATCCATTGACTGCATCAGGAAGGGTTGCCAAAAGTGGAGCCTCAAATTCCTTCATTTGCAGAGTTACATTATCAACACTAGAATGCCTGAATTTAATGTTACCAAAAAAGAATGTTTAGATAATAAATAAAGGTCACAAAAAGCACATTATCAGTTGCATTATTGTACATAAGTTAAACAAATATTCAGTAACATATACGTATCTGATTGTGCTTACTTATCAAAGTGTTGGTGTGTAAAAACCACAAGTGGGGACTTTTCTTTCTTGTCTTTTTGTTTTTTGGTACCCGGTGTGCTGCCAATTTATCTCCATCCCTCAGCGACAAAACTGAATCAGAAGGCTCCTCCAGGTATCAAATGATGCAGTTATTATAGACCAGTACAGTCACTTCCAGTTAGTGGAAGGCATATATATAACTTGTATTGCTTAAACTAACCTAGAAAGCTTGCAACAATGCTAAAGGGCGAGAAAGAAAAGGCACACATCCGTAATTAGCAGGGTCTCATCATCTCCAAGTGAACAAGTAGCACTTAAAGCCTGAACAAGATCACTAAGAGTTCCAAATTTTGGCACACTGACATCATATGAGAATGGCTCTCTGGTACCATCAGTGCTAAAAACCGTCACAGTCACTGCCCTCTTTGCCGTGGAAGGTACAGGCAAAGATAAGTACATAAATGGGTTAAACATGACATGTTTTACTGCAAGTGGGACAAGTTAATGTAGACTTGTACTGTCCCTGCAAATAGATAAACAGATGAGGTTTAACAACAGAAATTAAGCACATATACTTGGGTTCTTATTGTATGAAATGCCTCAACTTGCAATCTAACAACAATAGCAAAGTGCATTCCATGCCTTGACAACAAATGATACACACGAAAACAATTATTTAATTGAGGGATGCTTCTATGTTTTTCTCCTTTTCCCACTGCAGTTACGTCCTTTTCTTGAATTGAAAAAAAATGACCAGAATATTTTAATATCAACCCCTTATTGGTGTTTAAATTATTAGATGTGTATTATACCTGCGTATTTTCTCTGTTGTATAAGAGGTTATCTGCATCAAGGTTATTAAGGAGCGTAGGCGGTCTTGGGGTGGCAAGGCGTCGCCCCACCTTGCGTGCAAGACTAAGGCTGCGGTTGAACCAGAGAGAGCGGGCAACTGAGCGGGAAGAAGGCGGAGAGGCAAGCTAGGTTTACCTCACGTCCTCGCGCCGCCACCACCTCCGGGGCGCCGTCGAGCTGCCGACGCCGCCGTTCACCCACCACCTCGCCGGATTTGGCCGCCCGCAACACAGCACAAGTGTGTTCTCCCCTCCGCCTCCCCTCCCCATCGCCGAGCTTCTCCCTTCGCCGCCTCCCCTACACGGCTACGCCGATCTACTCCATCCCCGTCCTACTCTCCTCTGCTGGCGGTGGTGGAGGCGAGATCCCAATGGGAGGCCGGGTGGGACTGGTCATCTGCTGGCGTGAGAAGTGGGGAGGGGAGGGGAGGGGAGGGACTGCGTAATTTGTGGCCGTGACCGAGCGTGGGAAGAGGTGCACCGGATGGGATGGTGGGTGGTAGGGATGGCATTGGGGAATTCCCCGCCGGAGAGTGGTGGAACATCCCCATCCCCGATTCTTTCCCCGTTCCCTACCCCTGCCCCCGATTACATTCCCAGGGAAGAATTCCTCATGTTCCCCATCCCCGATGGGAACGGGGACCCGATGAGGACCATCCCCTGATAATAAGTCACCATAAACCCTATACAAATAATTACAATCAACAATAATATGACAATTACATCAATAAAAATTGCATGAATTCACCACAATAAATGTACAATAGGTGCATCACATAATTCAAAGTGTTTATTTCTCGATTTAGGATTTTACAAGGTATTAATAAGGTATCATATGAGATATATGGTATGGTATACAATGATTCGGGTCCCCAATGGGGAACGGGTATGGGGGTAGGGGAACGACCCCGCCATCCCCGATGGGGAATAAATTTGCTTGCTACTTATCCCCATGGAGGAAGAAATCTCCCCATCCCCGCCCCCTAACAGGGGAATTCCCCGCCGGGGAATAAGGAATGGGCCCCATTGCCATCCCTAGTGGGTGGTGGTGGCGACAGCTGGGAGTGAGGGAGGAGTTAGGATTAGGGGGTGGACTGTGATTTTTATATGGGCTAGGTGGGATGATATGGACCATTGATTATTCATCCAATGGATAGAAAAAGTGATTGATTTGTATGTGTAAAGATAAATAAACATTTGTGGAACCATTGCTGCATTGTTGTGTGTTGTGTCATACAGGGTTCGGTTTCCCGGCGGTTACCGGCCGGTAACCGCCGGTAACCGGAAAAACCGGCTGGATCCGGGATTAAAAAACCGGCCGAAATTTGAAACTCGTGCATTCACACATGCCAACCATTCAAAACGTTGCTTGCATTGATTACTTCAGTCAAGCATGCAGCAGCTGAAACGTTGCATTGATCTCATGCAAAAAAACTCACGCATTCACACATGCCAACCATTCAAAACGTTGCTTGCATTGATTACTTCAGTCAAGCATGCAGCAGCTGAAACATTGCATTGATCTCATGCAAAAAAAACTCACGCATTCACACATGCCAACCATTCAAAACGTTGCTTGCATTGATTACTTCAGTCAAGCATGCAGCAGCTGAAACGTTGCATTGATCCCATGCAAAAAAAACTCACGCATTCACACATGCCAACCATTCAAAACGTTGCTTGCATTGATTACTTCAGTCAAGCATGCAGCAGCTGAAACGTTGCATTGATCCCATGCAAAAAACTCACGCATTCACACATGCCAACCATTCAAAATGTTGCTTGCATTGATTACTTCAGTCAAGCATGCAGCAGCTGAAACGTTGCATTGATCTCATGCAAAAAAACTCACGCATTCACACATGCCAACCGGTTTTTCCACCGGTTTCCGACCGGTTACTAGTCCCCTCCCGCTCCCCCCAAAATTTTCATTTGCCAAAATTTAACCGGGTTTTTCGGTAACCAGCCGGTTACCGGTACCACCCGGCGGCCGGGATTTGGCCCGGTTCCGGTTTTTCGATCCTTGATATCATGATCATATGCAAGTTAATAAAGGCCTAGTCTAAGGTAACAATTTTCATGTGCTATTATGTGATGCACTACTACTAAAATGCTTATTTTATTTGCTACCTTAATAACCTTACTTCCTTACCTCCTTAATAACATTGGTCTGCATATATGCTATGCTTGTACATGTATATATACTGGCCCATTGGCCTCATGATGAAGACAAGCACTATCCATAACATGGTGTCAGAGCAAACCTAGGATTTGTTTTTGTCAAGCCGCCGCTGGTTCGTATTCCAGCCATCGCCTGGCTTTTCCGTCGCGCTTGTCACCGTCTGTTGCAGATCGTCACCAGGGCTCTCCCAAGTGCCGTCACTGCAGGAGGCTCTCGACCTCTTCTCCAGCCGCTCTTCTTCATCGCCGTCGCCACCCGAGTCCCGATCTACAGGCCGCCGGAGTTCAGCCGGTGGTCGTCGTTGCAACCCCTTCATCGTCTGGAGCCGGGCCGCCCGCCGCTGCCTCCGCCCTTGCCGACGAGCTCTCGTGAGGCTGCTGCTCTTCCGCCGCTGCCTTCCGATCTACAAGCCGCCAGAGTCGCCTGCTTCGGTTGGTGGTTATCGCCGTGGCCCCTTCATCGTCTAAAGCCAAGCCACCCGCCGCAGCCTCTGTCCTTGCCCAAGAGCCGCCCTTGTCGCTCGGATTGCCGACGTCAGGTCACCGCCGGTGGCGAAGCCACGTCAACGTGCCGATACCCGAGGCGACCAGAATCACCTTCTTCGGCGGTGTCCGGCCACCACCGCTTGCTGCCCAGTCGCTGCGACATGTCGGGCCGCCGCCGCTCGTCGCCTGAATGTGAGCAACCGCTACGAGCCATCTGGTGATTCCTTATACCTTGCTGTTGTGCGTCGGTAGTATTCGTTGCAATAGGGAGATGCCACTGTGGACGAGTTCTATGCTTAGTTGTTCGCGATATGGCGTCAGATTGACTCTTTGGAGCCAGAAGTTTGCCACACCTATCAGTGTTGTCAGCATCAGCAGTCTCACCTGGAGCTTGGCCGCATCTACGACTTCTTGACACGTCTTCGGGCTGAGTTTGAGCAGACACGTGCTCAGTTACTAGGTCGTCACCCTCGTGACTCTATTGAAGGCTATTGCAGCTATTCATACTAAGGAGATTCGCCTTCGTGGTGCGGGTCTACTGCTGTCACCGTTGTTTCCTTTAGCTTTGGCAGCTCCTCTAGCTTCTGCGCCTGCTACACCTCCGATTGCTCCTTCACCTGTTGCGCCTCCACCAGTGATAGCTGCTATTGGCAGGGACACTACACCTATTGCAACAAGGATGGACATTTAGAGCAGTTCTGCTACAAGAAGGATTTTCGTCGTGGTAGCCATCCTCCAAGGGGCGCTGGAGGTTCCTCCTCTCAGAGGAGCCCTAGTGCTTCTGACACTCAAGAGCTTCTCTGCTGCATCGCATGGCTGCTTCTGCATCGTTCGGTTCTGTTGGTTCTGCTGCTTAGTCTTCCAGTGAGAGACCACCTTCTACTTCTCCTTTCTCAAGTATATCGCCTTGGATTCTTGATTCTGGAGCTTCCTTTCATATGACATCTGATTCTACCATTCTCACTTCCATTAGTCCTATATCTGCTCCTCTCACTGTTCAAACAGCAGATGGTGCCTCTCTTTCTGTTGTAGGATTAGGCACTCTTTCAAATTCATTCTTTCTTGTTCCTACCGTTTCTCATATTCCCAAACTAACCATGCAACTCATATCTGCTGGTCAGCTCACTGATCATAGTTGTCATGTTATTCTCGCTTCTGATTCTTGTTGTATTCAGGACCGTCGCACGGGGCCTCTGGTTGGTACTGGCTCTCGCCACCATGACTCCCGACGGCTCTAGGAGCTTAACTAGCTTCATCTTCCTTCCGCTGCCTCTACCAATCTTGTCGTCTCCACCACTGCTTCCTCCACTACGTCTTTTACTCAGTGGCATCATCGTTTGGGACATCTTTGTGGGTCACATCTATCTTCTTTAGTTCATCGTGGTCTTTTAGGGTTTGGGTTTGGTGATGCTTCTCTAAACTGTCTGGGTTGTAAGCTTGGCAAATAACTTTAACTCCCCTATCCCTCTAGTGAGTCAGTGTCTCAGCGTCCTTTTGATCTTGTTCATTCTGATATATGGGGTCTAGCACCATTCATTTCGAAAGGTCATCGATATTATATAATTTTTATTGATTATTTTTCTCAGCACACATGGATATACTTTATATCCTCTCGTAGTAAGGTTCTATCCATCTACAAGACTTCTGCCACCATGGTCTGTACTCAGTTTGACTCTCCTAATCACGTTTTCCGTGCTGATTCTGCTAGGGAATACTTGTTGGGAATCCTTCATGGTTCTCTTTCTAAGCAGGGCACTCAGTTTTCTTGCCCCGGTGGTCATGCCAAGAATGGTGTGGCTAAACGAAAGCATTGTCATCTTCTTGAGACAACCCATACTTTCATGCTTGCTTCTGTTGTTCCACCACACTTCTGGACAGAGGTTGTTTCTACTACACCACTTTTCTGATCAATATTCAGCCTTCTGCTCTTCAAGGTGGGATCCCAGTTTAGCATCTCTGTGGCAAGACTCCTGATTATTCCAGTCTTCGCCTCTTTGGATGTGTGCTATGTTCTTTTTGCACTCCGTGAGCGCATCAAGCTGACTGCTCAATCTGTGGAGTGCGTTTTTCTAGACTATAGCACTGAGCCCAAGGGATATCGTTGTTGGGACCCTATTGGTCGACGGATGCGGATTTCTCAGTATGTTACTTTTGATGAGTCTCGTCCTTTCTATCCTCGTCCTTCTCCTTTCTCCACTTCAGCATCTCTTGTCGAGTCACTTTCTTTCCTGACTTTTCCTTCTGACTTTTCCTTCTAACCCCATAGTCACCACTCCACCACAGTCTTTGATCTCTCCAGTGCCTCCTTCACAGTCGGCGCCTTCTTCGCCACCGGCACCCTCTCCAAAGATTACTCCTGACCTTGATCCTTCTTATCCTCTCTACTATACTAGTCGTCCGCAAGTTGAGGATTCTTCTTATGTGCCCTCTCCTTCTGATGGGTCATCTTCTTCGGCCTCTCCTCGATTTGCTCTTCGTGATCGCTAGTCTATTCGGACCCCTGAGCATTTTGGTTTTGCTGCCGCTGCTCTTACCGAACCGACTTCTTATCGTGATGCTGCTATTCATCAGGAGTGGCAGCATGCGATGGCAGAGGAGATCGCTCCCCTTGAGCGAACTAGCATGTGGGATCTTGTTCCTCTTCCTACGCTGTTACTTCTATCACGTGCATGTGGGTCTACAAAGTTAAGACCCACTCTGATGATGATTCTCTTAAGCGCTACAAAGTTCGTCTTGTGAAGCGTGGTTTTCAGCAGGAGCATGGCCATGACTATGATGAGACATTTGCTCCTATCACTCACATGACCACCATTCGCACTGTCCTTACTGTGGCGTCTGTTCAACAGTGGCATATCTCTCGGTTAGACGTCAAGAATGCCTTTCTCAATGGCGAGTTGTATGAAGAGGTCTACATGCAGCCGCCCCCTGGGTATTCTGTTCCTAAGTGTATGGCTTGTCGCCTTCGCCGATCTCTCTATGGCCTCAAGCAAGCTCCTTGTGCCTGGTTTGATCGTTTCTCTTTTGTTGTGAGTACAACTGGTTTCTATGCCAGTGCTCATGGTCCTGCTCTTTTTATTCACACTTCGTCCCACTGATAATGAGCCTCTTACTGATCATACTCGCTATCGTCATCTTGTTGGGAGTCTTGTTTATATTGGTGTCACTCGTCTTGACATTTCATACTCTATGCATATCTTGAGTCAGTTTGTTTGTGCTCCTACTCAGCTTCACTATAGTCATCTTCTTCGTGTTCTACGATATCTTCGTGGAACTATCTCTCGTCGTCTTTTTTTCCTCGTTCCAGCTCTTTACAGCTCCAGGCATATTCTGATGCAACCTAGCTAGTGATCACTCTTATCGTCGGTGTCTCTGCCTATTGTGTCTTTCTTAGCAGTTCTCTCATCGCTTGTAAGACTAAGAAGCAGACAGTAGTTTCTCATTCGAGTGCTGAGGCTAAGTTGCGAGCTATGGCTTTGTTGACTGCGTAGGTTACTTGGCTACGGTGGTTAGAGAATTTTGGTGTTTCTGTTTCTGCACCGACCCCTTTTGTCTGACAATACAGGTGCTATTAGCATTGCTAAAGATCCAGTAAAGCATAAGCTTACAAAGCATATTTGTGTTGATGCTTCCTACATGTAGACACAGGTATAGGACCAGGTTGTTGCTCTTCAGTATGTGCCTTCAAAGTTTCAGTTGGCAGACTTCTTCACAAAGGCATGGACCATAGCCTAACATAGCTTTTATCTCTCCAAACATCTTATTGTTGATCCACCATAAGTTTGAAGAGGATATTAGATGTGTATTTTCCCTGTTGTATAAGGGATTATCTGTATATATGCTATACATGTACGTGTATATATACTGGCTCATTAGCCTCATGATGAAGACAAGCGCTATTCATAACATAAATTTGCGCAATTTCTTTTGCAAAAAGCATAGGAGCACTTCGTTGTGTTATTTAAGTTGTGGTCGATTTCTCGTTTATGATATCATATTGACATGTAGAAGGGTTGAAGCAGAAAAAAAATACCTTTTTTGTCATTGTTTGAGGAAGTGACGTTTAGAGAACAGGAGTTTAAACTTAAGGCAGATATCAACTATAACCGAGTCATTTCGAGCTAAATGGTTGCTCCAATATTCATCTGCCACTTCTTTGTCAGGGCGGCCACTTGCATCCTGAGCTTCATACGGTTTGCACTTGACCTGATTAAGATCTTCGTGGAGACCATCCAATAAGAAAGCAAGAAGCTCCTGTGAATCATGCTGATTAAAGCCATTGAACTGAGGAGCAAAACAGGCAATCTTTGCCTTAAAGTGGTGTGGTGCAACTGGTTTCTGTCAGTGGTCCATAACCTCCTCAACAATTCTCCAAATGCCAAAGCAAGGTCCCCCTAGTTAATAGAAGTGTCAGTAAACATTTAGCTGATTGTTTCCAGGAAAAAATTGCAAGTTCACGACAAACTCTACATACATTCAGTCCTAGTGGATTAGTCCAATATATATCTTTGTCAAAATCTCCAAGGAAATAATAGACAAGCTTTGATGTGTGAGCCAAACATTGAATTGAACTGTTCATAAAGCAAGTGTTCCCAAGATTTTCCAATCCTATTAACTCCATAGAGCCAACTCTTCCAAAGCTTCTATAGGACAAATCAATATTCATCTCATGAACATCTCCAGAAGATTGTTCCGCATATTCTTTGTTGGTCCCACCAATCTTAGATGTTAAGGAGTCAAGACATTGCAATTGTTCCACATATTCTTTGTTGGTCCCACCAATCTTAGATGTTATGGAGTCAGACATGCATAGACTTGCACTTCCAGAATATTCTGCACATTTAAAAGAAAAGGATAAGAAGGTAGATCTAGCACAGGAAATCTTATGTCAGGCTATGAAGCAATATGAAACCAGAAAGTGAGGTCATTGATCAATAGTTCAATTAAAATTAAGTAATATAAAAACAATGGTATCAACAGGGGATTCACACATAGTCAACTGATACTACCTCTTGCTCTGAATGGCAACAGTCATGATGTGGCCTATTCCATTCATTCATTAATATTGGGTTTGTCTGCCCTGAAAAATCCCAAACATGAACCTGGATACAGAAACATTAAGTAAATCGCACTAATGGAATTGTATTTCCAAACTTGGAAATGCAACAAGAAGCAACATACTGTTGAGAATCAATGTTAAACATCTTGTTTGCCCGTTTATGGTTCTCAACCAGTCAACTGGATTGTCCTGAAACAGAATGAAAGATGTACGGATGGTCAAAATAAGGAATTTGATGAGTCAAGTATTGCCTGTCAATAGGATTACCTTTTTGCTGATCTTGACAGTCAAAATGCTTGTTTCTCGCACAGATATCCTAAGCACCAAAGGATAAGCACCAGCACTGTCTTCAGCAAATGAATGTTAATTATGCAATGCCAAACTGGAGTTCTGCCTAAAGAAGAAAAGAGACATAAAGTGATGAGAACATCCCGATTGGTCCGATTACACAAGCACGGGCTAAAAAGATTTATTAACAAGTGAACTCACTTCTAATTAAATTTAGCTTTAATTTACATGAGAACTGGCTACTACCTAATACTAGTATTTTAATTGGTCTCAGGTTTGTGCTTGAGGAGATGTTGGAATGACGAAGCCAGAAGAAATCAGCCGAGTAAGAACCATGCATGTGCATGTGGACCGAGACGGAAAAAATACACGCAGGCATCTATGTGCTGCGTGTGTGTGTTACATGGCACAAGGACTAAGTGTTGCTGCCTTTTGGAAAGTAATGGAAGAGAGGAGTTAATGCATGCATGGAAGCCGTGCGTGGAAATCCGGATGGTGACCAGCTGTGTGACAGTTTCGGTTGGGAAACTTGTGAAATAAAAATTGGGCTTCTTTGATTCCGGATTAATTTTGGCTATGTGCCATGCTCTCAGCCAGATTTTTTTTGAAGCGGCCATGTAATCGGAATCCAGGTCCAGGTCGGTTGTATCATGTGCCATGTTTAAGTCCAAATAGTAGTATCACCTAGATTCAGATCCATAGGTCGAGTCAGCCAAGCCAGGGCCTTTAAATTCTGTAGTTGCCGAACATTGTAAGGGGGCCACCACTAAAAAAATCAATCTATTATTTCAGAGAGCTATACGCTTGTTCATCTTGGCGTTTAGCATATGATTGCTGTTAGATCTTGCATATATGTCACCTGTACA
Organism: Dendrocalamus latiflorus; assembly: GCA_017311315.1. Classification (NCBI taxonomy): domain Eukaryota; kingdom Viridiplantae; phylum Streptophyta; class Magnoliopsida; order Poales; family Poaceae; genus Dendrocalamus; species Dendrocalamus latiflorus. The sequence goes on along the minus strand of CM029630.1, from coordinate 3,343,710 downwards.
TGTATATATATTGGCCCTTTGGCCACATGAGGAATACAAGCGTTATTCCAACATGGTATCAGAGCCGAGGTTTCGTCATACCTAGGGTTTCATCATACCTAGGGTTTTGCCTGGCTTGCGCTTGCCTATTCTTTTCCACCACCACTCGTTTTCATCGTCTGTCACGGTTTCTTCGCTCAGATCGGGGCCGCCGCCGATCTCTTGGGGCTGCTGCTCGGGAGCTCCTCTTCCACCGTCGCCTCCGATCTCTCTTGGGACCGCACCAAATCTTGTCGCCGGCGGGAAGATCGGGCTGCCCTCGCTCGGCTCCCGCTTGAGATTGCCGCCGCCGGTGTCGCGGGTCGCCGCCGCCAGCGTCGCCTTGCCCGAGACTGCCTAGGGTTTTGCCTCTGCCGCCGGCGTCGCGAGTCGCCGTCGGGGAAGATCGGGCTGCCCTCGGCTCCCGCCTGAGATTGCCGGTGTCGCGGGTCGCCGCCGCCCCCGCTCCGCTCGAAGTCAGCCCCGCCGCGCCATCGCCGGCCCGCCGTCGACGATTCTGCAGTCGCTGTCGGTGTCGCGCGAGGCCGCTGCCGTCGCCTGAGACCGCCGACGCCGGCATCGCGGGCCGCCGCTCGGCCCCCGCTCGAAGTCGCCGCCGCCGGCGTCGCGAGGCCGCCGCCGTTCCGCCGCCGCCCGAGCCTGCTCAACCTTGCGGTCTTCTATTCCTAAGACCGTTCGGTGAAGGGCTGGCTCGGTCGGTTTTGTAAACCGGCCGCACCTCTTTCGTTTGGTCAGTTTGACCGAATCAAAAAAAAAGAAAGAAAAAAAAGAAAAAGAAAAAAAGCAAAAAAAACAATGTCTTCTTTTGCAGGCACCGTTTCTGTTCCTCGTTGCCCGGTGATCTTCGATTGTCTCAATTATCGGGACTGGTTTCAGCACATGCGCATCCACATGCGTGGTCAGCGCCTTTGGGAGTTTCTTACGGGCGAGTTGCCTTGCCCGTCTCGTCCTACTCCACCTGTTGAGCCTGTACTTCCGAAGGATGCTTCCGAAGACGCTCGTACAAAGGCTTCTGAGACTTTTGAGGATGCCATGGAGACTTTTCAGACTCAGTGTGCTGCTTACAAGACATGGATTGATGAAGATGCTCGTGCCTCTGCTATTTTGGTTGCTAGCATGGAGGTGCATCTCACTGGTGATATTGTTGGACTGGCTTCCGCACATGTGATGTGAACGCATCTTCGCAACCGCTACGAGCCATCTGGTGATTCCTTGTACCTTTCTGTTGTGCGACAGGAGCAGTCGTTGTAGCAAGGAGATACCACTGTGGACGAGTTCTATGCTCAATTGTCAGCGATATGGCGTCAGATCGACTCTTTGGGGCCAGATGTTTGCCGCACCTGTCAGTGTTGTCAGCGTCAGCAGTCTCATATGGAGCTTCGCTGCATCTACGACTTTTTGACACATCTCTGGTCTGAGCTTGAGCAGACTCGTGCACAGTTGCTGCTCGTCATCCATGTGTGACTTTGTTGGAGGCCCTTGCAGCTGTTCGTACTGAGGAGATTCGACTTCGTGGAGCGGGTTTGCTTTCATCATCATCACTTCCTTCAGTTTTGGTGGCTTCTTCGGCTTCTACACCCGCTGTGACTGTCTCCACCAGCTGTGTCTTCACCAGTGACAGCTGTTGTTGGTAAGGGCCTTCACTGCACCTATTGCAACAAGGATGGACATGTGGAACAGTTTTGCTACAAGAAGAAGGATCTTCGTCGTGATGCTCGTCCTCCGCGGGGCACTGGCGGTTCCTCCTCTCAGCAGAGTTCTGGTACTCCTGACACTGAGCAGCTTCTCACATTGCTAGGCCGCTTGGTTGCTTCTACATCGTCTGGTTCTGCTGGTTCTGCTGCTCAGTCTTCCGGTGAGAGACCACCTTCTACTTCTCCTTCCTCAGGTACATCACCTTGGATTCTTGATTCTGGTGCTTCTTTTCATATGACATCTAATTCCACCTGTCTTACTTCCATTAGTCCTTTAGCTGCTCCTATCACTGTCCACACAACAGATGGTACCTCTCTTTCTGTCACAGGACGAGGCACTCTTTCTAATTCCTCTTTTCATGTTCCTGCTGTTTCTCATGTTCCAAAACTAACCGTGCAGCTCATATCTGCTGGCCAGCTCACTGATCATGGTTGTCGTGTTATCTTCGATTCTGACTCTTGTTGTGTTCAGGATCGTCGCACGGGGACTCTGGTTGGTACTGGCCCTCGCCGCCGTGACTCCCAACAGCTCTGGGAGCTTGACTGGCTTCGCCTTTCTTCGCTGCCCCAGTCAGTCTTCTCGCCTCCACCACTGCCTCTGCAGCTGCTGCAGCCTCCACCGCATCGTTTGCTCAGTGGCATCATCGCTTAGGACACCTTTGTGGCTCCCGTATGTCTTCCTTACTTCGTCGAGGTCTTTTAGGATCGGTGTTTGGTGATGCGTCTCTAAATTGTCAGGGTTGTAAGCTTGGCAAACAGCTCCAACTCCCTTATCCTTCTAGTGAGTCAGTGTCTCAGCGTCCTTTTGATCTTGTTCATTCTGATGTATGGGGACCAGCTCCTTTTGTTTCGAAAGGGGGACATCGATATTATATCATTTTTATTGATGATTTTTCTCGACACACATGGATATACTTTATGTCATCTCGTAGTGAGATTTTATCTATCTACAAGACCTTTGCTACCATGATTCGTACTCAGTTTGACTCTCCTATTCGTGTTTTTCACGCTGATTCCGCTGGAGAGTACTTGTCGAGCGTCCTTCGTAGTTTTCTTGCTAAGCAGGGCACTCTCTCTCAGTTTTCTTATCCAGGTGCTCATGCTCAGAATGGTGTGGCTGAGCGCAAGCATCGTCATCTTCTTGAGACAGCTCGTGCTCTCATGATTGCTTCTGCTGTTCCACCACATTTCTGGGCTGAGGCTGTTTCTACTGCCACTTTCTTGATCAATATTCAACCCTCCTCTGCTCTGCAGGGTGGAATTCCAGTTGAGCGTCTCTGTGGCCAGACTCCTGATTATTCCAGACTTCGCCTCTTTGGGTGGGTGTGTGCTATGTTCTTCTTGCACCTCGTGAGCGCACCAAACTGACCGCTCAGTCAGTTGAGTGTGTTTTTCTAGGCTACAGTGCTGAGCACAAGGGATATCGTTGTTGGGATCCTGTTGCCCGACGGATGCGGATTTCTCGGGATGTTACTTTTGATGAGTCTCGTCCCTTCTATCGTCGTCCTTCTCCTTCCTCCACTTCAGCATCTGTTGTTGAGCTGCTTTCATTTCTGACTTTTCCTTCCAGTCCTATAGTCACCACTCCACCACAGCCTTTGGTCTCTCCGGTGCCTTCTTCTCAGTCAGCCTCTTCTTCACCACCAGCATCCTCTCCCGAAGTTGCCCCTGATCTTGTTCCTTCTTATCCTTTCTACTATACTCGTCGTCCGCGAGTTGTGGATCCTTCTGATATGCTCTCCCCTTCTGACGAGTCATCTCCTTCGGCCACTCCTCGTTATGCTCTTCGTGGTCGCCAGTCTATTCAGCCTCCTGAGCGTTTTGGTTTTGTTGTCACTGCTCTTGCCGAACCGACTTCTTATCGTGATGCTGTTGTTCATCAGGAGTGGCAGCATGCGATGGCGGAGGAGATCGCTGCTCTTGAGCGTACTGGCACATGGGATCTTGTTCCTCTTCCTGCGCGTGTTACTCCTATCACGTGCAAGTGGGCCTATAAGGTTAAGACTCGCTCTGATGGTTCTCTTGAGCGTTACAAGGCTCGTCTTGTAGCGCGTGGTTTCCAGCAGGAGCACGGTCGTGACTATGATGAGACTTTTGCTCCTGTCGCTCACATGACCACCGTTCACACTCTTCTTGCTGTGGTCTATCTCTCAGTTGGACGTCAAGAATGCATTTCTCAATGGCGAGTTGCGTGAGGTCTACATGCAGCCACCCCCTGGGTATTCTGTTCCTGAGGGTATGGTTTGTCGTCTTCGTCGATCTCTCTATGGCCTCATGCAAGCTCCTCGTGCCTGGTTTGATCGTTTCTCCTCTGTTGTCACTGCAACTGGCTTTTCGGCGAGTGCTCATGATCCTGCTCTTTTTATCCACACTTCATCTCGTGGTCGGACGCTTCTCCTTTTGTATGTTGATGATATGATCATTACTGGAAATGATCCTCAGTATATCACTTTTGTCAAGGAGCGACTTCATGAGCAGTTTCTTATGTCTGATCTAGGTCCTCTTCGCTACTTTCTTGGGATTGAGGTTATTTCTACTCCTGAGGATTTTTATCTGTCCCAAGAAAAGTATATCCAGAATCTTCTTGATCGTGCCTCTCTTACTGATCAGCGGACAGTTGAGACTCCCATGGAGCTTAATGTTCATCATCGTCCCACGGATGGTGAGCCTCTTGCTGATCCTACTCGCTATCGTCATCTTGTTGGGAGTCTTGTTTATCTTGGTGTCACTCGTCCTGACATTTCATACCCTGTGCATATCTTGAGTCAGTTTGTTTCAGCTCCCACTCAGCTCCACTATAGTCACCTTCGTGTTCTACGATATCTTCGTGGAACTATCTCTCATCGTCTCTTTTTCCCTCGCTCCGGCTCTTTACAGCTCCAGGCATATTCCGATGCCACCTGGGCTAGTGATCCCTCTGATCGCCGGTCTCTCTCTGCTTATTGTGTTTTTCTTGGTGGTTCTCTCATTGCTTGGAAGACTAAGAAGCAGACAGCAGTTTCTCGTTCGAGTGCTGAGGCTGAGTTGCGAGCTATGGTTTTATTGACTGCGGAGGTTACTTGGCTATGGTGGTTACTTGAGGATTTTGGTGATTCTGTTTTTGCACCGACTCCTCTTTTGTCTGACAGTACAGGTGCTATTAGCATTGCTAAAGATCCGGTGAAGCATGAGCTTACAAAGCATATTGGTGTTGATGCTTCCTACATGCGGACACAGGTGCAAGACCAGATTGTTGCTCTTCAGTACGTGCCTTCCGAGCTTCAGTTGGCAGATTTCTTCACAAAGGCAAACCAGAGCTCAGCACAGTTTTCATCTCTCCAAACTTCATGTAGTTGATCCACCATGAGTTTGAGGAGGGGTGTTAGATGCGTATTACATAACTGTGTATTTACCCCGTTGTATAAGGGGTTTCTTGCATATATGCCACCTGTACATGTATATATATTGGCCCTTTGGCCACATGAGGAATACAAGCGTTATTCCAACAATTGCAACCTAGAGGGGAATTGGGCGTTCTCAACCCTATTGTTCTTATGATTCCTTGTGATTTGCAGGAGTGGCGATACGTCTACTTGTGTGGTTGGGTGGACAGAATCACGAGCGTGTGGTTGAGCGAATTCTTTTGCAACAGGTTGCTGTTCCAACAGTGGTTGGCGTCATCGGTTCTTCAGGTTGCACGGATCCAAGTTATCATCATCGATCCTACGTCGTGAAGATCGGGCACCCCGTATCATAAAGTTAGGGGCAATGGACGTGACAAGATGAAGCTATAAGCTTACCTCAATAGAAACACAACTCAGACGTACAAGATTTGACAAAAGGTTTACATGGTTGTGTCAAAGTAATGATATGGTCTACTAAAGAGTCATCTTTGGTACCCAAGTATAAAAACAGTTGCATGGATAAGAAGAATTACACAAGCATTGCAGCACTACAGAATATAGATGCCAGCATTCACACTAATAGCTAGTGACAGGTATGTGTGAATGACAACATATAGTAACACAACTTTTTTCTAGTTATCCTATTCACTGAGTCACCAGTCATGTAAAATACCGAACCATCATTCAAAAAGTGAGTCTAGACTTGAGAGCAAATAGAAATGGCATGCAGCAATAAAATAACATATATTAATATATAAGGGCTTGCTAGCTTAACTTCAGATGAGCAAGTGGAGAGTGAAATTTTTAGCACTCAAACCATTTTGCTATCAATTGGTTGAGTTGAATGTCTTGTGTGATAAGAAAGTCCCTCAAAAGTTAAAAGGCCAGTTCTATAGAACGGCGATTAAACCTGCAATGATGTATAGAGCGGAATGCTGGACAACTAAAAGACAACATATACAGAAGATGAGTGTAGCGAAGATGAGAATGCTACAGTGGATCTGTGATCACACAAGGCGGGATCGAATCCGTAATGATGATATACGCGATAGGGTAGAGGTAGCACATGGTTCTAAAACCAAGTCTACTTGCCCAAGTACTCGAACCAGGTCCCCTCACCGAGTACGAGCAGGCAAAAACGAATAGTTAACTGGTTTAACCGGTATAACCGAGCGAGTACTCAAGGTAATCGGCTAACAGGCCATGTACTCGCCGAGTGGCTACTGGCTGGTCAAGTGACTCGAGTCTAAGTGTCTAATGAAGGCAGCCCACAGCCTAGGAAAGAGTCTCAAGACTGGAGAAATAGCAATGGTCATTGGAACACACAGCTTAATAGTTGATAAAACTGAATTTTTAGCCTTACACATTTCTGTGATAGATGAACAGTAGTGCTTTGGTGTTGTTCAAACAAGAACGTTTAATAGTAAGGTTATTTGCTGAGCATATGCTATTCACTTTGAGTATTAACCATACACGCTTTTTATGTTACTTTGTTCCAAAACTGGCACACTATCTACTTTGTTGGACATAGAAAGAAACTTGCTGGTTAAGAAGGAAATGTGCATTTATATTTTATTTCATGTTGTCATTTGTCCAAAGCAAATCTATGCTATTGATTGCTACCTTCATTCCAAAATAGAAATAGCATCAAATGTGGCTTTGATTCTATATGAATTAATGAATATACATATATAAATCCGTTATTAAAATAGAAAAATCGGTTACAAGGCCGATTAGCGTATAATCACTACAAGGTGAGGTGACCAAACGAGTACCGGTTACCGAGTTTTAGAACCTTGGGGTAGCAAAAATTGAAGACACTTACCCAACATCGCTTGAGATGGTTTGGACATTTTCAATGGATGCCCCTTGAAGCACCAGAACGTAGTGGAGTTTTAAGACGTACCGAAAACGCAAGAAGAGGCAAAAGTCGATCAAGACTAACGTGGGAGGAAGCAATCAAAAGGAACTTAAAGGATTGGAATGTATCCAAAGAATTAGCTTTGGATAGAAGTACATGAAAGTTGGCGATCTACGTACCGGAACCATAATATAAAAAGGTTTAGGAGCGGTGGTTTAGGCTCTCTACTCAAAAGTCGACTAGGATGCAGGCTTTGGGTTTTTGCCTTATAGGTTTTATTATAAGACTCTCGTATCTTTGACCTTGAGGAGGTTTCATTCCTAGTCTACCCTAACTTGTTTAGAACAAAAGGTTTTGTTGTTATTGTTGTTGTTGGTTGAGTTGAATGTACGTTCCGCTCTGCCAATGCCAAACATTCCAAGAAACAATGACCTCTCAACATAGTTGTACACAGTTAAAACTCTTTTCCTATCCACAATACTAGGGGTATCACTAATTTGACCTGAGACAAATCATCTGTCACAATTAGATTCGTTGGCTGTTTGATGCAAACCTGTTGCTTCTCAAGTTATGATAAGAGAGGTACCTTAAAGAATGAAAACCCATGAATGAATAATGGCTAGGTTGGTAAAATTCCAAAACACGAGATATTCAAGGATGCTTCCGTCTTATCAAAATGATCAATCATATCAAACCCAACAAAGGCTCCTACTCACAAAGTAGGATGTCCAAACTGTGCCCTCTTAGGTTGCAGCAATATGAATATATGACCGATGTACCACAATACAGAAGTAGGAATACACCATTTTTCCTTAAAAAAATATAGAGAGATCCACTAAACATATCAGAAGACCCAGCATCTAAGATGATACTATCATGATTGATATTTTTTAATTCTGCAAGCCAAGTATGTTATATTCAGGACATCTGGCATTTACCTTATTTTGTACTGGCTACTGGCTAGTGTGGCTTTCCACATAAATCAAAAGTGATATCACATAACAAATGCAAAAGGTTTGAGAATTTGGTGTGTTTACATGCCAAAAAGTTGGTAGCGTGTTGGAGGTTGGACAGTTGGAGGGAAGAATTAGCATCAATACAGCGCTGATTGTGCATAACAAATTGATGAAGTTAAATGGGCAAGATGTCCAGAATCATGCTGATGACAGATTGGCAGGTCAAGCAATGCAAGAAACATGTAGACCGCCTAGTAAAGGAGCCGGTCACTCAGTCCAACCTACACGCCCCCTCCATTACTTTCTGGCTGCACTACGAGTAGATCCTGGCCAGACTCAACTTACAGCCCTGGGCATTGACATGCTCCCGTGTGAAACACTGAATGCATGTCTTAGATTTGCTGAAGGTCTCAGACCTAGACTAGGCTAGCCAAAGAGTATTGGAACTTCAGGCATTGCTAGAAACACTTCCTAGGTAAAAGCTTAAGCTTTTGATCGAAATTCAAAATGGTTGGGGCATGAGTCTCACTTGTGACGATTATCACTACATTACCAGTTAGGGCTGAATCTACCAGATCAAACATCAGATCATAATTCTGGATGCTGCTCACTACAGCATCATTGCATCAAATTACACGATTGCGCTCACTAACATGAGCATAAGTGGACCGTAAGCAACGCACCCTCGACTCGGCTCACCTGGCGAGCAGCCGCGAGAGCTCGTCGGCCGGGACGAGGGCGTCGCTGCGCCCCCCTCCGCGGCCGCCGCCGCCGTGGCACCCCCCGCGCTCGAGCCGGAGCACGAGATCCGGGTGCAGGAAGCTGTGGAGAAGCCTGAGGCCGTAGTAGGAGGGAGATGCCGCCGGCGTGGCCGCGTAGCGCACCCCTCCCGCCACCGCCTCCTCCCTCATCCTCGCCCACCACCTGCACGGCACAACATTGTCACCGAACCGACGCTACAGGCACGAACCGGGGCTCGTGTGAGCGGGAAGACGGACGCACGCACCTGAAAGGGACGAGGCAGACGGCGGCGGGGCGGAGGAGGAGGCGGCGAGGGGGTCGCAGCCAGAGGTGGAGGTGGAGGCGGGACCGGTGGCGGCGGTGGCCATGGGAGATGCGGCCGGCGAGAGGGGATCGGGGGCGAGGGCGAGATCGGGGGAAGCGTGTGCGAGTGAGCTGGTGGTTCGCTTCGCTTGCGAGGCTGCTTTTGTTTTTTGTTTGGCCGGTAATTAAGGGGATTTTTTTCTCGCTCGGATTTGTAAATTGGGTTGCTTGGCTTGGCTGGCGGGCGCTTTGAAGACCGAAATTTTTCTATTTTAGCCCATTTTTTGAAAAATATTCACATTTAGACCCCTGATAGTTTTAATTCCGTTTTTGGACCCAGAGCTCGGCGCCGTGGGTCACGGCGCCGAGGTAACACGTCTCGGCGCCGTGGACCACGGCGCCGAGCTGCGAGCCCCGCGCCAGCGTAGCGGCCGGCGTGGCGCCGACGTGGCAGGCAGCTCGGCGCCGTGACTCGTGGCGCCGAGCTCGGCGCCGTGACTCGTGGCGCCAAGCTCGGCGCCGGTGCCTACCACGTGGTGCCTACCACGTGTACCACGGCGTCGAGGTGCCTACCACGTGTACCACGGCGCCGAGGGTTTGCACCGATCAGTCTTTTTTTTCGTAAAATGAATTAAGTTGTATTTTTTAGTTGGATTATTTAATGATAGTAATATTATGTAATATAGTTAGTTATTTATTTATAGAGAGCAAAAAATACAACGTATGTTTTGAAATATGTATTGCAGATGAAACATGTAGGAAAATTCGTGTAGATTTTTTAAAAAATATTATGGTACATTGGTAATGGTTTTTGAAAAATAAAATTCTGCAGGCCGTGACGAACGAGTTTTGTGTTAAGTTCTGGGGCCGTGAGATGCTGCGGGCAAGACAGAGGGGAGCCGACATGTGGCATACAAGCAACTCTCATCTTCCTTTTGTTCAGTTGTTACTACACACTTGGGGAAATAATTACTGGGATGATTCTGGGTCAATCCCATCCCCTCTGTTTGTGGATTGACGAACGAGTTATGTGTGAAGTAACGATTAGTGTATTTGTGATTTTTGTACAATGCTGACCGTGAAAAATATGTTGAACTGGCAATAACATTTTTCGATCATGTTATGTTGTTTTATTGGAAGAAATTTTTTGAATTATTTTTTATGACAAATGTGATAGGAACAATTGGATGAAAGGAGGGGAAGTGATAATAAGACACGTGGGAATCATTGCATGCGAAAAGTCGAGATAATAATGGCGCGTACAACTTTATTACATGCTAGCATGATATCCGACTAATCGACCCAACTGCTCGTACGACCTCTCGTGTGGACCGGGTCTATTACATCTTGTCTACTGGGTGTAGCGTGGTTGTTTCCCCTTTCTGTCGCGCCCTGAAGATGGCTCCGCTGCATCCTTCTTCCTGTCACTCTTGGTCTTGAGAGCCGCCTCACGAGCTTGAAGCTCTTCCTCCTGACGCTTGATGGCTGCTTCACGCAGACTTAACTTCTCCTTCCTCCTTTGCAGCTCATCCTCCTTGCCCTGCAGACGGATTTGGTCCACCCTCACGCGGCGCTCTTGCTCAAGCCGCATCTGTCGTTCCACCTCGCGAGCCTGAGTCATCTTGACAAAGTATTGTGCTTTGTTTTCCACCTCCACTGCCCGGTTATCTGGCCATGCCGGCGACACCCGATCCACCCATTCGATGAACCTGCAAGCCTATGTGTGTCGTGGTAGATGTCATGGATCAAGTTGAAAAACGGTAACGAGAAACAAATGATTTAGTTGTGGTCGTTACCACGAAGTCGTCATCCAGGTCTGGACACTTGAAGAACCTACGGCCGTATTTGGCTCGTTGTAGTCGATCCGTCCAGACTCCCAACATCGTCCTAAAGCCGCAATGACACTTCGGGCGCTCATGCCACTCCGGCACTCCAAATAGGTCGGACTTCCAGGAAGACATTGTTGTGTGGTAGTATTGTGATGTCTTGAGGAGGATATGTGGTATGGAAGACATATGAGGCCTTCATATAGGCAGGTTATCGGTGCAGTTTTTATAGTCCATGGAGAGGATCTTTTCGCTTTTCCTGGATTGCAGTGTAGCAATAAATGGCCCTATGTAGGCTTTTCAGAGACTATAGTCTCGTAATAAATTCATAGTTCGTAGCCTTTTCAAAGACCTACACCCCTATATGTGTACAGGCCTACAGGCCTACTCCTGTATAGGCTAAAGACCTACACCCTTATATGTGTACAGGCCTACAGGTCTACTCCTGTAAAGGCTAAAGACCTACGCCCCTATATGTGTACAGGCCTACTCCTGTAAAGGCTAAAGACCTACGCCCCTATATGGGTACAGGCCTACTCCTGTAAAGGCTAAAAGACCTACGCCCTATATGTGTACAGGCTAAAGGCCTACTCCGTCACTGCGCAAAGCTGACTTATGCTACCCCGTTTTGTCATGTCACTGAGCAAAAGCCTCTTTTTTTGGTGGTCACTGCATTAAGCTGCCCGTTTTGCTATAAGTAGCACGGTTGGGGTCCCATGACATTGTGAATCGAAGAAAGTAGTACCCTCTCTTTCGTGGTGAAACATACCATGTCTGAAGCCGAGGGGCCAGTGGGATTTGGGTCACCGAAGGATGACATTCCCTTAGAAACCAGGGATATGTTCGGTCCGCAGTACCGATTGATACCAAGCCGTCGTGCTCAACCACCGTGGCCGAAATGCAGACACAATGAGTACGCGGTTGTCCAGATCTTGGATTCCCCGAACGATGGCGGGCGACGTTTCTTCCGATGCTCGCGCTCCGGGGTACAAATTAGTAATGTTTCATTTTTTATTGCTTATGGACCCTCGAAGTTTACCGTACTTTTTTGTGCAGATGGCCAAATGCGACTTCTCCCGCTGGATCGACCCTCCTCATGAACGGTATGTTGATCGTTATGTGGATACATTATGGGCTCGAATATGGGACTTGGAGTACCGAATAGAGAATCTCACTGAGGAGAACAACGACCTCCGTGAACAGATGCAACGCGAGAGGGGCAACGAGGAGGTCGTGAATATAGGAAGCTCTTATGATCCCACATGTTGCTGCGCGAACCCGAGCTGCATATGTTCATGCCACTACCACGACGGCCAGCCACGTCCGAGGCGTCCCCCTCAGCAATTCTCCATGTGGGTGCCACGAGGCTCGTTTGGCATTTAGGTAACGAGGATTATGGCATTCAGCAATTCTCCATGTTGATGTGTTGATGCTGTGGTGGTACGACTGTTGTGTTAAATTAAATTGTTAGGTGTACTACTTGTGATTATTGTTATCCTCAAGTTGTAGTGCTGGAGGTTCTGCTCGTGTGTGTTGGTGCTGTTGGTAATGTTTTATGCTATGTTGTCGTCAAGCTATTTTGGTAATGTTTTATGTACGGTTGTGTTTTATTTTAGTTGTTTTGTTCGTTGGTGTGTTGGTTGGTTGGTTGTATGCCATCGTAATTAAAAAACTTATAGCAACCCTTTTATACTGCAAACCATCTGTGAACATCAAACCATCAAGCACTTGAAAACCTCACAAAAAATACAAAAGCACTTGAAAAACCTCACAAAAATTACAAAAGCACAATGAATATAACATAAACACATATATACAACAACTAGCTCATTACAAACACATCTCAATCCAACCACTTACCAAGTGCCTCCTAGCGATGCCTAAGATCGCTGAATTCATGAACTAATGGATCCCGGCTAGGGCAATAACGCCTGATCAGCTCAATATCACTTTCGGTCAGCTCTCCAAAAGGGCGGTCATCATCAGAATCAACGGCCCTTGCGATCTCGTAAGGCTCCAGATCATCCACAATTTGAACATCCACACTGTTGGAGTCCCTGCAGACTTCTTCAACGTTGCCAGATGGAGCAACGGGAGGAACACCCACATTATCAGGAACGTTGTCTCCTGCATCATAAGCACAAAAACGATGGATTGAGACCACAAAGGGCAATGACGGGAAAAGGTTAAAGTGTTGCTCGACACTTACTGGGATGATTCTGGGTCAATCCCATCTCCTGAGGGGCCGCCACGACATCATCAGTCCGACATTCAACTCGAATTGGTTGAGAAATCTGAACCTCGTTCGGGGCAGATAGAGCATCGGGCACCTCAGGCACTTCTTCCACATCCACCGCAAGATCCGGTAACGGAGGGTCAAAGGGTGCCTGATCACCTAGTTCTGGTGAATAACCGTGAGGGGTGGGATCAATGGACACCTTCCGCACAACAATGTCCAAACATTTTAACTCATTCCTCATAACCAATTTGACATAGTTGTCCCACTCATCCTCACAACCAATTAAGATCAACCGCCTGAGAATTGTGTCTTTCGAACCGAAGTGAAGTAACCCCTCAACTGTGATGCTCTCTTCGTTTGCATGACAATGTAGCTTCTCCCGAGCCCTAGCAACCAACTCACTAAACGACGGCCGATCACTGAATATCAGAGGCACCCTTTGCATTTCAACAAATCGAACATTTCCATAATCATCACTTGTCACACTGCCTCCATGATATAGGGTGACAAGGTTGTCCATCTAGTTCATACAGATAACGGAACTTAATACCTTTAAGCGAAATTGGATACTGACTGACTACCTAAGTACCTAAATTAACTAACTACTACAGTATAATTGATGCTAGTTAACTAACTAAATTGCATAGTCAATATTACCTGTCCGACGATGGTAGTGGACAAAGCGGGCAATCCAAGAATGTATCGTCACACAGTAATTCCTTCCCTCCTGCCTACAATCAATAAGTACGAGCTCATAAATCAGCATATGAATATCTTTCAATGAAACTGATTGATGAAGGCATTATTGGTGGAGGCATTATTGTAAATACATACTCAGTGGTTTATCATTACTACTACTATTGCTTGTCCTTAAACAAGCCAAACCAATTATAGATTGCAATCTATCACACTTAATTTCATGAAAGCCAACTGCATGTCGAGCAGCATGAAGCTCAATCTATCACACTTATCACCACATTGCTTTGTACCAAAATAAACATCAATTCATTCAAATTTATAATCCATTTCAACAACTTTAATAAAATCAGCGCCTGCTCGTGGCCATGCATCTACATCTACTTTCACAAAATCAACTTTAATAAATTCGTTCAAACAGACATCTACAGCATGAGCAGCTATACCAGTGGCGGGCGGGGAGGCGGCGGGGCCCGGGGAGGAGCTGGCGGCCAGGGAGGCGGCAGGGCCGGGTAGGCGCTGGCGGCCGGGGAGGCGGCGGGGCCGGGCAGGCGCTGGCGGCCCGGGGAGGCGGGGGGCCGGGCAGGCGGTGGCGGCCGGGGGAGGCGCTGGCGGCCGGGGGAGGCGCTGGCGGCCCGGGGAGGCGGTGGCGGCCGGGGAGTCGCGCGGCCGGGCAGGCGCTGGCGGCCCGGGGAGGCGGGGGGCCGGGGAGGCGCTGGCGGCCGGGGAGGCGCGCGGGCGGCCGCGGCGGGCGGGGAGGGGAGGCGGCGGCGCGGAGGCGAGCGAGAGACGAAACGAACGAAAGACACCCGTGACCCGCGCCGTGTCCCAGGAAAAGGCCGCGAGCTCGGCGCCAAGATCCACGGCGCCGAGCTCGGCGCCACAATACACGACGCCGAGGTTCTGCCATGTCCGCGCCACGCAGGACGCCACGCTGGAGCGGGCCTGCGACCTCGGCGCCGTGGACCACGGCGCCGAGACGTGTTAGCTCGGCGCCGTGACCCACGGCGCCGAGCTCAGGGTCCAAAAAGGGAATTAAAACTACCAGGGGTCTAAATGTGAATATTTTTCAAAAAAAGGGCTTAAATAGAAAAATTTCGGCTTTGAAGAAGAGGAGCAGCAGGGGAAATGCGCTCAACGGTTTGTTCTTTGAGGCTTCAGTTGCTTGCGTGTATGTGGCCGCTTGTTTGACTGTTTGCTGACCCAAATTTGTGACAGCACGAACTGAAAGAGAGACTACGGAGGAGTTTGTACCGGCTTTTCCTATGTCTTTTATCTGTGATTTATGTCTTTTAATTAAATATAAATAGTAATACTTGAAAGAAGTAGTTTTTAGAAAGCGGGATTGAACGGTGAAAAAAGTGAGAGGGATATGAATACACGTGGCAGGAGTGAGAGAAGTGAGGTACGTGATGTACCCGTGACCCCTACTTTACTCCCCAAGCGAGACGGTAGTGAGAAAAATGAAGAAACCGCTTTGAGAAGCCGGTTATTCTATTGGCTTTTGGTTTTTTAAGCAGAAACTAATACAAATAGGTACATGCTCGTGTTCTGATTTTCTAGCTCCTGGTCTGCTCTAGGGAGCGAGGATCATGATCTTTTAGGCTATGATGATGGCTTTTGATTATAACTAATAGCTTTTGTCTGTACTTTTCGAGATGGCAGCGGACGGCGGAGACGCCGTCATGGATGACGCATATGGTTTTGAGTTTGAAAAGCCGTTTAAAGAATCCGTTTTAAAAAGCCATTTCGTTTATTTCGATTTTAAGAGAAACTAAAAACACAAAAGAGCAGATTTTGGGTTGTTAGGGTTGCTATCGAAGAATACTATAATACTACTACTAGATAAGTAATTCTCACTAATTATAGCTAATGCTAATTATCTTCCCTAGGAATGAGCCACGTTATCAAAAATTACTCTGTCCCTTGGATACAACTTATGTGTACCTGATTTGCTTTAGTTGCTAATCTCCTCCCAAGCTTTGATCTGAGACCAATGGCAGCCATCATTCTCCCCGGACTCCTCGCCTTTCTCACGAATATGCACGATCAATTACACCCATTTATGCCTTCGTTGCCGCCTCCGATTCCCCCAGACATCTCCTGATTAGTCTTCCGCACGTTGCTACGGCAGCAGCTCCTCCGTCCTCCCGTCCTCCGTCGTCTTCCTCATCTGGCCAGCCATCTCCTTCCTCTGCATCGTGGAGACACTCTCGACGCTGCCTAGCAACACTTAGCTTGCTTCTCTTTTTCTTCAGGTCCCCTTTGTCAATTTTGCTGTCTGATTGGCTCACGCTGAGATTTCCACGCTTGGCTCACCATTTCCGGCACGGTTGCCCATGGTCGCCTTCTTTGTTCGTTGTTGACCGCACTCCTCGTTGGCTTTGCAGGTACTTCTCCACAAGTATCTATGTGGGTTCACAGGGATATTTCCATGTCTCACAACGCAACCATGCTACCATAAGGTATGTTACTTCATTTCTTTCTCTGAACGTCTCTCCACTCTTAACTCTAGATTGTCTTATTATTGATTTTAATCAGATGGGAATTTCTTATTTTTATATGGGTATAGCACAAGCTAAGACACAGCTATTGCTAGAATCAGCAATTCCAAACAAGTGAGGGAGGCTCAACAATACGATCGGATGCTCCAACAAGTGATAAGCACCTCGATGAAGGAAAAAGGGGATTTCACCCTTGATAAGTCAGGCGCATTGCAACTTAAGGACTGCCTTTGTGTGCCACAAAAGGCTTAGGCCAAGAATGAAATTTTAAGAGAGACTCATCGCACTTTGGACACGGTACATCGGGATTCGAAAAAGAGTTTCTGATGGAAGAGAATAAAGGTGGATGTTGCTCAGTATGCGGCATCTTGTAGGGTTTGTCAGGAAGTGAAGGCTGAGCATAAGCGTCCTGCTCGGTTATTGCAACTTTTGGATGTTTCTCAGTGGCCATGAGATGATATTATCATGAATTTAGTAGTCGGCTTACCTCATATCCAGCGAGAAAAGGATACGATTTGGGTAGTGGTGGACCGATTCAATAAGTCCACACACTTCATCTCATTCATACTACGAACTCGACAAGTGATTTGATACCCATGTATATACGTGAGATAGTGATGTTGTATGGTGTGCCCAAGACTATAGTTTCGGATAGAGATGCAAATTTGTCTCCAAGTTTGAGAGAGTTTACAAAACGCTCTGGACACGAGACTTCAATTTAGTACCGCTTTCCACCAGCAGATGGATGGATAGTTCGAATGCACCATTCAGACACTAGAAGACATATTGAGATCATGTTTTTGTCTTAGAAAGGTAGCTAGAAGACATATTCAGACACTAGAAGACATATTGAGATCATGTTTTTTGTCTTAGAAAGGTAGCAGAGTTTACCTACAACAACAGCTACCACTCCAGTGTTTGGGCAGAGCTATTTGAGGTTTTGTATGGGCAGAAGTGTAGATCGCTACTTTGTTGGGATGCCGTGGGCGAGAAGGCAGTTCTCGGTGTGGATTGGGTCCAGCAAACAGTGGAACAAGTGGCGGAGATTAGACAGAACCTACTAATTACCCAGTGTCGACAGAAAAGCTATGCAGACATAAGAAGGCAGGAATTAGAATTTGAAGTTGGCGCTCTTGAGAGTATCTTCTACTAAAGGCATCATGCGATTTGGTATCAAAGAAGACCTTAGCCTGAGGTACATTGGACCATTTTTAATTTTGGCACAAATTGGAAAGTTGACATATCGTTTAGACCTTCCTTAGTCCATATGAGGAGTGTGCAATGTGTTCCATATTTCTATGTTGAGAAAGTACCTAAGGGATCCGGAGCATGAGATTGCACTATAACCGTTGTCTATTAAGCAAAACCTTACTTTCGAGTCTCATCCAGTTCGAATTCTGGAGGAATCAGAAAAAGTGTTGAGGCACAAAATGATAAAGTATGTCAAAGTGTTTTGGTCGCATCAATCCGAGCTAGAAGCGACTTGGGAATTAGCGTCTTACATGCACTAGAAGTACCTGGAGTCTCTACGGGTACGAGTTAGAGTTATTTCTGTTCATCTCATTTCACTTTGTATTTTCCATGCGGATTGTTGAGTGTTAGAATTCGCGGTCGAATTCCATTAAGGGGATAGAATGTAATACCAGTAGAAAAGAAAAGCTAAGAATGAAAATAATCCAAGGGAGAATAAAGGAAATAATTTGTTTTGCCATCAGAACCCTTTGGCTTCAGAATGCTAAATCATTATCGCTCATCGAAGTTTCCAAACTATCCGGGGCCGATCAACGCCTCTCGCATATATGGGTATCATCATTAGGCAATAGAAAAAATCCAACACCCATGTTTTTACCCACTTAACTTCCATAGTAGAAAAACTGAAGAATAGTGTCGAGCTCACCCCTTGGACCAAAGGTCCAAGAGTTTTTACTCAGCACACAGCTGGCCAAGAGTGGGATATGGATAAGGTGAGGGCACCCCCAAGGCATTGCACAAAGCCAGGAGAGAGGACATAACGACATTAGTATGACATGATAACAAAAATAAAAGAAAACTCAAGAGTTTACATCTCCCATGAGCAGATGAAAAAACTTCTCTGCATTCCAGATGTTGATACAACAACTATTCCCTTCCCTCCATAATAAAGATCATAACCACTCTCAAATGTTCATGCAACAACAACTATGTGAGCTAAAGCATTGATTTTTGGCCTGCGGTCCTACCCTGAAGCCAAAAAAGGCCTGAGACAGCCATCAAATAATTAAAATGACATTTTATTTTGAAAAACTAATTAAATGTTAATATTTTATTCTAAAATGGAAAATTGATTAATAGGAGGAATATGGTAATAGTCTAGTACTCAAAGCCTAAAAATATAAAACATACCACAATTCACATTGCGCCATGCCAAACATAGAAGAACAGAACAACATTGACATTATTAAGTTAGCACATTGTAATTCCACAGCGGCAAACTTCTCAAATAATACAGTGACAAACAAAAGAGACATAATGATATTAGTATGGCATGATCATAACAAAAAAGAAAAGACAAAAGGTTACATCTCCCACATGAGCAGATGATAAAACTTCTCTGCATTTTAGATGTTCATACAACAACTATTCCCTTCACAATGAAGACCATAACCACTCTCAAATGTTCATACAACAACAATTATCCGAACTGAAGCCTTAATTTTCGGTCCTAGCCTGAAGCCCAAAAAAACCCTCGAGCTAGCAACAAAATAATTAAAATAATATTTTATTCTGAGAAATAATTAAATGATAATATTTTATTCCAAAAAGGGAAACTCTAGCTTTTTTTGAACAAGTCTAGTTGTGGTAAGCTAGCGGATCCGTTTCTCCAACCATGGAGTGGCTACGGATCCATTTGTTGGCCTTTTCTATATAAATTAAGAAAAACTATGCATTTATATGCTATATGTATACAACATCAGGGTATATGTGCTTAAATGCTTCGTTTAAGTAACCTTAAGTATATGCAAAAGTGGCTCAATGTGTCACATTGGGTCCCATATGCCTCTGGTGTCGTTAAACATTGTTCACATGGGGTTTGATGCGTCCAATATTGCAAAGGAACAAATCCAGTTTACTCATCCATTTGTTAAAAATGGACTTATTCCTCGTCACTTTATGAGTTCGAAAATCAATCCTCAACTCCAAAACCAATCATTTCTCATCCTCTAACTATTAAAACAAGCACAACATCATCACGAACACCGGCTAGCTCCAACTTCTGGATGTATCCTCTCCACGATCTGCTCTTGCTCCTCATCTTCCTCCCCAATGGCGTGGCCCCGTAAGAAGCTTCTTCCCCAAGCCGAGCTTGTGGATGTCGACAATGATCACGCGGCAAAACGGGATAGGAGTGTTGACTCTAAACACACAAAATCAATGTTCACCGCAAGCCCACATGTCAGCTTAGCTTTTCAGCTAAGTATTGCAGAGTTATCAAATCCCCAAGGAGCCAGAAACCTAGCCTTAGGACTTTCTAATTTGAATAATCTAACTACCCACAAGTGTTCAAGTCATTGCAAAGTGGTAATCGATCCTATCCCGAGCCAAGATAAAGTAGTTGACAATAGAAGTTCTAGGATTTTGCTGAATCAACAATAGAAGTTCTCAGTCCTCTGTTCCGAGGAGGCCACTGTAATAATCATGGAGAGCTTTTTTCTTTGTCTGGATGACTGTAGAGAGGAATGCCTTGTTTGTACTGTTGTTTCCAGTATGTGGCGATGCCCTTGTTGTAAGTTGTTAGTTGATCTTTTACTAATGAACGCAGCAAGTTCTACTTCTCTGCAGGTACCATTGACAAAGCTCGAAGCTCCTCTTTGGGGCACAAGGTTTATTACCTGTTTGCAATTGTTGACAACCTCAAGTGGCCTCCGTTTAGCCCTGACCCATCTTTAAATAGTTGGATTGATTCATGTACTTCTTCTAATTGTATATGCATTGGATCGCAAGCATGCAACCTCTACATGGTTTTGCTGGTATGGCCTATTTCCATTCATTGTGCTTGCTGAATGGGAGATCAGAGGAAAACAGTTTGGAATTGATTCAGTGTATCAATTCTGCAGAAACATGCATTTTGTGGTGTCATGGGTCATGCAATGATGCAAAGCTGCTAAGACACTAACACACCAGCCTTCTTTTAATCCAAAAGACTATGCAAGATTCCATTCCAGTGTTCCGAACAAGCTGAAGCTAAGGTGCTAAGATAGGTAGACAAGTGAATAATGCAGCTCACGACATACATATTTAGATGCTAACAGATAGGAAGACAAGCCTTGGACCATTGTTGATGTTGTGTTTCAACTTGCAAGGAGCCACTTTTTTTTTCCAAGCTAGCCAGGCCCAATGGACTAGCCATGCTGACCATATGAGCTCGATCGGCAATGACTGCATGGTCCCCTGCTCACATGTATTGGTGTCAAGTGAAGTGGTCAATCCCCTTCTTATCTTTGCTCTGTTCAATTGAGATGAAACATCAATGCCTATACTTAAGCTAGTGTTCCCTATAAAAGGAAAAGTGATGTGATAGTGTGATGCTGATGTACTGCCCCCACATGATAATGGGTGCGTTTTTTATTGGCTGATAGCTTTTGGTCCTGACATAAATACTTTTACGAATGAATCGAATATCGATAAGTCACTTCAAAAAGTCTGTTCCAATAAGCTGTTTTGAAAAAACGGCGAAAAAGTTATTCTATTTATTGATTTAAGGAAAATTATAAACCATAAATAAAAAAAGAATGTAAATATGAGTGTGCTACTCACTCTACTTGTTGCTGGAATTGCAATCTTTGAATAGATGGATTGATTGGTGTAGTTTTCTAGTTGTTTATGCATTGGATTGCAAGCATGCAACCTTGCAGTTATATCTTTCCATCAAACCAGCAAGTTTCATGAGAAACTGATTGATTGATGCATGTAAGATTTCGACATGACATATAAACTAGCATATATACATGACATGTAGTTAAACATAAAGCATATACTATTATAGAATATGTACATGCCAAGCCAACCACTAAATCCAATCACACCAAACACCAAAAGAGTGATTGCTAAAAGTAAAAAAGGTTTGAGTAGTACTGTGGTAGTTAGTAAAAAGAAGAGCAGGTAATTGACAATTAACCGCTAATTAATTGCTTTACTTCAGCTCAGCTACAAGCAAAGCATGCACATGACGAGGCCGTTCTCGTTGCATCCGCGGCACCGGACGCCGCCGCCGCGCTCGCGGTCGAACACCTTCCGGCTGCCGTCGCACTCGCCGCAGACCATGAACCTTAGGCCCCCGCACGCCTCGCACTTGCCGCCAGCGGCGATGGCGCCCTTCCTATTCTTGTTCGCCTCGGGCGAAGGCGATGGTAGGAGGGAGACGAGGCGGCCCTCCTCGTGGAGCGCGAGCACCTGGGAGGCGCCGCCGACGTCGCGGCCGCGGACGAAGAGCCGCGGGGGCACGGCCTTCTCGCCGAGGACGGTCCAGAGCTCGTCCCGGAGGCCCCTGTCCATGGACACGTCGCGTTCCTGGAACGCCACGGCGAGGTTCTCCAGCAGCGCGCGCACGCCGTTGCAGTCCTCGAACGTCTTGCGGATGCCGCGGAGCGTGGTGGTGTAGAGCACGACGGCCCCCTCGCCGCCGGGCGGGCACCTGGCCGGGAACTCCTCAAGGAGCGGGTCGGGTTCGGGCGCCGGCGGTGGGGCAGGGGAGGCTTGGCCGTCCTGGTCGACGAGCTCCCAGGTGTCGATAGGCTCGGCGAGGTGGTTCTTGGTGGGGGTCTCGTGAGCGTCGAAGAAGGACGCGTCGTCGGAGAAGGCGTCTCCGGCGTGAACGGCGACGACGAGGCCGGGCTTGGTCGGCGACGGCGGCGGGGAGGCCGATGCGGCGGCAGGGAGGGACGACTTGAGGGCGCGCAGGATGCGCGCCTTCAGGGCCTCGACGATCATGGCGCGCGGCGGCGGGCGGCGAGGAGAAGGCGAAATGTGAGGTTTCTTGGGGTGCTGTGCTGGTGCTTGAGTCGTAGTTGTGAATTTATTTTGCTTTTGCTTGGGGCGAAATCTGACATGCGTGCGGCGTTGGTGATGGGATGGTTGGCAAGAGAAGAGCGGTGGAGGGAGGGAGGTGGCTTAGCTTTTAACCGCCGGCCTTACTGAGAGCCGTCGAAAGGTAGCCTGTCTTTTCACTTATAATTTTTAATTAAAATTTTTAAATTTTAATTATTTATAGTACAAATTACGAAGAGATACATACTCATTTGCGATTTGGTTGGTACAGATATTGGATTTTTAACGTGTAGATCGTTTAACTTAGGTGGTGATCAGTTCGGCTGAAAAGCTCATGGCTTATGGCTGAAAACACTGTAGCTGGCTGAAAAAAGCACTGTAGCTGACAGAGGCTTATTTAACATAATTAAATTTAAAAAAATTAAAAATATAAAAAACATGTTAGCCCATTACGTATAATACAAACAAATACGGGAAAAAAAGAACCGGCAAAAAAGCTCAACAAAAAGTCAAAAGTTCAGAAAAAGACGAAACTTATGAATAGTGAAAAATAAGCCAGAAGCCAGAAGCCGAGTTGATCAGGGTCAGACCCCGTCTTAAGAAAATACTCCGTTTGAAAGTTAGGTATTGTAGCAAAAGCCAAAAGCCGCCAGCTTTTGACTTAAAGAACAGACCCTTTAGCTGGTTCTTTTTTAACTTCTGATTTCAGTTTTTAGTTTTTCTATAGTAAATAGTTTTTAAACGAAATATGTTTTAAAGATAGAGTTTACTAGTTAATTATAGTACATAATATACTGATTTTATTTATATTGGTAAAAACCACACGTGAGTTTCAATTACTCTGTAATCTCTCACACGAACAGCTTAAAAGCCATAAGCTGCAGCCAAAAACTATAAGCCGAAGCAAAAAAAACAAGCCCAAAGTTTAGTTCCTTAACCTCTAGCACAAAGCGGTGGAGGAAGAAACACAACACGTGTCAACGTCATGGTCCAATTTGGTTGAACATTTTTTAGGTATGTTTGAAATTATAGGAATTTATTATAAAATAATTTAATTTCTATAGGAATATATGAAATTCATACGTTCTAAACATCACCTAGTGATATATTTATCATTTAAAACAAATGAAATAATATAAATAGACAACTACTGAGCTACAATAATAACTTGGCTAGGAGGGAAAAAAATCTTTATCTTTTGAGGTAAAGCTAGAACAAATGACTAAGCAACTTTGGTGGTTTGGATTTTTTTTAATAGAATACAATAAAAACATACTTACACACATCTACGTGGTGCGTTCAAAACACATGTTTTTTAGACAAAGTGAAGATCTGAAGTCTTCAGAGCATGTACATACACTTTGACTACTGAATGTACTCACATGCGTATGTACTCTGAAGGTTCAGACACTATTTACGTGAATACTTCCAAAAATAAGATGACCGCGGGTGGGTTGAACGCCGGCAGGTCTCACCACTTTGCTCGGCTCTCTGGTGGTTTGGATTTTGGTTCATGGATCTGTTAAAGAGAGGTTGACAAAAGATTTAGACCAACCAAACAACTTAATCGAATGAAGTTACGCTTACTACGACTAGAATGCTACTAAAACTTTCATTAATTCATATTAAATTACCTACTAACTTCGATTGGTACAGATTAAATTTACCATGTAGAAGTGAAGTTAACCCAAGAAATCGCCATTTTCTTCTCTCCAAATTCTACCTAACCCGATTAACCCAAGAAACCAAACAAAAGAAAATTTGAGCAACACCAGCCTAAATGGGTTACAAATTTCAACGGATTAATTTACTCATCCTTACCCATGTTGGCATGCAAACTTGAAAGAGCCTGACCTGTCCATGACAAGATTTTCCTTGCGGTCAGTGGCTAGTAGCCAAGTACTGCATCAACCGTGATATTGGTTACACAAGCAAGCACCATGAAGTTTTTCAAGAGCGATAATTCATCCAAACTTTAATTTTATGTGTTTCATTTCATGACACCAGATTTTTATTTTAATGTTCAACTCTGGATAAAACGTCTTAGTTGAACACAAAGTTCTGCAGCACCCACTAGTGTACATAGAGAACCCGGTCGGTACTAGGATACAAAGGTGTTTGTAATTACATCCATGGGCTATTTCTGCCTCTGGTGCTCAGCTCAGATGCATTCAGCTCAAGGCAACCGGCGCAATGAAACCGATGCTGAACCCGAACGAGATGCAGCTCAGTTCCTTGTCGTTATCCCCCAGCATCTTCATGGTGATGGAGTAAGAACCCTGCAATGGAACAAAATGTCGGCATACGATCAAAATCGGAGGGCTAACAATTTCTTATATCAAACATCTGTCAGGACCTGAAAGAATGCAGCAATGGAAAAGTACGTTTTTCAGACTTTAGAAGCAGAACTGAAATGTGTGCTGTAGAAAATCTCACCGGTGGAGTGTATGACGGTAAGGTCTGCTGATGAGCTAACACGAATTCACCACTTGCTGGACAGGAAGTCTCTGCACAGATGTCATGGGTTTCCGAGTGGACATGGAAGAAGAAATATGTAACATCAATAACCAGCTTCCCATTGCTGATGGTTTTATCTGCAAAAGGTCATGAAGAGGCATTATAAGCAATATGGCAAAAAGAAAGATTCAAATTTTGTGTTACCGATTAGACTCATCATAAGCATAACATAAAGATTTAAATTAGATAGTAGGGAAGTCTTGGGTATGGCTGGATCTGACTCATGGCTCATATGGTAAAACAGATCACTAAAGGTAACATTATCTAAATGGTCAAATTTTTTTATGTTCGATTCAAAGAATAAACTTACAGATTTTGCCCAGTGCAATTACACCACATGCAAATACAAGATCTATGAAGATCTCACACACGTTCAACCCCTTACAAAACACCTATATTTCAATATACTAGCTGAATACCCGTGCTTTCAATATACTAGCTGAATGCCCGTACTTTCCTATAGATAAAAAAAATCATATTATCCTAGCACATCAAATCGACATTGTCGGGACAGCCTGCCCAGCCCACGCCCTCGGCTCCACCTCTATGCTCGGCCGCGTCATGCCTCCGCGCACGCGGTAGAACTCTTTTGTTTATTTTCTTGTTAGAGAATTTTTAGGGTAGTGGAATTTATTTTTTGGTAGATTTCTTTTTTCTATTTTTGTTAAGAGATTTTTAGGGAGGTGCAAGGGGGAGTTAGAAGAGGCAGATGAACCACCATTATCAACTCTCTCTTTTAAGTAGTAGAGATATATCCCAATATATATTAGGTACAGTTGGCATGACTGAGACAGAACACCATTTCCAATGTTTGGAGGCTCACTTCATGAGGGGTACATGACTAAATATTCCTGCCATGCCAGCATACTGACATTCATGATGTCATGAGATGGAATGCTGCCATGGTGTCACAAAAGGACAATTACTAGATGATCTTTATCGCCATACACTGAATTAGTCACTTCATAATTTGCCATGTGAATGGTAGGCAGACAAAAACATGAAGATGACTCAATTAGATGGAATTATTGGCCAAGCCCAGAAGCATTGCCCAGCATAAAAGCAGTGATAATGCTTTGTGATGCACTATTGGGTTTAGTTTCCTATTCCAGAATAGGTAAATAGATGCTACTTCTTAGGTGCAATCAGTGGTTAAAGTGCCTTATATACCACCCTTCCTAAAACGTGCACAATTCTAGTACATAAACTAAACGTGTGTGTTACATAAAACCCAAACATAATAGGATTCTCAGGAGGAACTTAAGGCCCTCAATAACTACAACTATATCAATCAGTAAACAGCAAGTATCAGAAGCCTAATGTGTTACTGCTACACAATGGTTGCATTATCTTCAACCAACGCTGTTGTGTTTCTGAAAACACTAGCCACCCATACCACTTCTCACATGTAAGTAGGAGGAAAGAGCATTCGCCCTGCCCCAGAAAAGTTCAATATGATACCTAGAGAGAGAGCTCTTCATTACAGGCAACCTCACGTCCTTCACAAAGATAATGTCAAGGACTCATGGTTGTGCACTTGACTAGCCCTAAATTCCTAAACCAGAGCTATTCATAACAGGCAACCTCACGTCCTTCACAAAGATTATATGTCAAGGACTCACGGCTGTGTACTTGACTAGCCCTAAATTCCTAAACCGTTATATGGACAAAGTGATAATTCAGATGCAGTCTTAAGAGAAAATATCCCCAGGTTATGCCTAAATATTTAGGCTGCTATCATGCATCAAGTAAAGCTCCATAGCACCCAACATCGCCACAAGCTCCAAACATCAATACTGCAGGGTTGGCATAATATTGTACGCTTCCAAACAGTGTCACTGAACCTTATAAGATTTAATGAAACGTAATTGCATATCTCTAAAGTCTAAACCACTAAATCACACAAGGCACACCACCTAAGACCTCAAAAAAAAATCCTCCAAAGCACCGCGTCAGTCGCTAATCGTACACAAGGGACATAGCCTCATTACTCAAAAGACGTCCCCGTCACAATTCGAAAACTACAAGGCAGGACTCCATAGACCAAGAAAACGTAACAGCAAATCCCAACTAAATAACACTAGACAAACACAAGATACCATGTCCAGAAAAATTTCATTACCCAAGTTATAGTCTGTGACAGTACAAGTTACAGGCTGTGAGAGTACAAGCGAAATTCTACTACCTTAAATTTCACCAGTACAAAGCTCAATTCCCAATTACTACTAATTGTTCTAAAAAAACGAACTAATTGCTTTCAGAGTGCTAACTAGTGCACTGAATTCATGGCAGAACAAAGTACCCAACTATATCAGGCCAAGGAGAAGGGTTTGTTAAAACGACGGGAGTTGTTTTACCTGTGGAAGCGGAGATCTTGAAGGTGGCGGGCTCGCCGCGGGCGACCGGATCGGGCACGATCTCCACGCCGCTCACCTTCACCGGGTAATCCTTGCCCTTATCTGCACACCACAGGAACAGAACAAGTTTGCAACTTCGCACAACTTGGCGAAATTTCCGCCTCCAAGAACACAAAATAGTTGCAAAAGACCATATTTTGAGGGCGGACGGAGGCAAGCGACTCACTGCAGTACTCGACGTCGGTGGCGGCGGAGGGGAGGAGGAGGCAGGCGGCGACGGCGAGGAGGACGAGGACGCTGTGCTTGCACGCCATGGTCGTGGGATTGGAGGACTGGTTTGTGAGGGGAGAGATTTTTCGGGGTGGGATTTATATATAAAAAAAGAAAGTTGGGAGGAAAAGGAAAGTTTTCTAGCCTCGTGTGTTCTTTCTGACTAAATTTGTTGACTTGGATTAGATTGGTCGGTGGCTCAGACACTGACGTGTGGGACCGGAGAACTAACAATCTCGGTTAATTACGAGAAGGGTTGGTGGTTGTCGATAACGCCGATGGTTAGGAGCATCGCTTTGCTCTCAAACTCCTAGTTAAGTCCAACGTGTGATGTAACATTGACGTGGATTTTTTTTTTTTGCTCTGAAATTTTGAACGAAATTTGTTAATTACGTGTGTATCAGTGGCGGACGCAGGAATTTTGGAATAGGTGTTCGAAGTTGTAAAAATATTTCAGTATAAAACATAAGATCTACAGTAATAATAGTTAACATACAATTGATCCTTGAAATAGTTAACATACAATGTTGCTAGGTAAGAATAATACTGACTACTGAGATAGATGAGGTGCAAACCTTGAAATGGTGATTGCAAAGAATTGATCCTTTTAATAAATCCGGAGTTTCTAGTTGTACACCAATCCCATGATAGCAAACCATATGATTCATAGAATACCCTCTCTGATATAGTAACCACACCATGACAGTAATTGATCCATGTCAAGGATAATAGACAAACGGACCACACCATGCTGGTGAGCTATCAAGTCCAACCGGGAACCCTCGTCCCTTGTGCCAAGCCATGTCTTCGCACTTCCACTCTTCTCTTCTTCATGGATCCTGTTCTTTAGGATATCTATCTGTTCCTTGCATGTTTTTACAAAAACACCAACCTAATATACTTTCAGTGATTAGACATTGATACAAATCTGAGAAAATAACTTGAGCAATAGCCTAAATTTACAAGAATACATACATTCTTTGCCTGTATGAATATATGTTGTCAACTCAATAGTCAATATAGTGTAACAGGAATATACTTCATCACAATATACAAATGTAGATTAATAGCAAGAAGAGTAAGATGCATAACCTATACGAACTGCATGTATTTAAAGGTGTGCAACAAAGAGGATAAATAATAATGTTTTCCTATGCTCTTTAACAATTTTAATCCTAGACTTCTACAATTATCAAGGAAGAACTGATAAAGAGCTATCAGAATACAAAAAGAAGACAGTATGATAAATCACCAAGAATCGTTCTGTGGCATTGCAAATGCTAAAGAACTAATACACTATAAAACAAACCTCAACATCAAATTTTCAACTAAATCTGTGGAGCGGAGGCGGCGAGGCGGAGCAGAGGCGGCGTCGCGGGGAGGCGGAGCGGAGGCGGAGGTCGGAGGCTGCGAGGCGGAGCGGAAGCGGAAGGCGGAGGCGGCGAGGCGGAGCGGAGGCGGCGAGGCGGTCGCCAGCGGAGCGGAGGGCGGAGGTCGGAGGCGGCGAGGCAGAGCGGAGGCCGAAGAGCCCAGATCTGGCGCCCGGGCGGTTGCGGTGCGGCGGAGGGCAAAGCGGACGGCCCGCGGCCGGAGCGGAGGCCGGACGGCCCAGATCTGGCGGTCGCGCGCGGTGCCGGCGGGCGGCGGAGGGCCGGAGCGGAGCAAAGGGCCGGCGCGGCGCGGAGGCGAGCTTTGGAGGGCCGGCACGAGCTTTGGAGGCGCGGCGCTACCGCTAGGGTTCTACGCCGTCGCGCGCTCGGGCAGGAGGTTTCTACGCCGTGTCGCCGTAAATGGGCTGGCGGCCGTAATACCGCATGGGCCACACGCAGGAGCGAGGCCGCGAGATGGTTGGCTGGGCCGCACGTAGTGCGAGCGTCGCCCGGGCGAACCGCGAAGCTCGGGCCGGCCGAAGCCCGAAGGAGGCTGAAATCAGTATTTTTGACCCTTATATATATGTATATATGTATTATACCTCACATATACTAGATTTTTTGTCAAAAAATTTGGATGTTCAGCTGAACACCTATGACCCACTGTAGATCCGCCCCTGATGTGTATGTATGGCTTTCTATATATCTTGGAAGAAGCAGCAATGAAGTACTTGGGTTCAAAGATATAGTGCCATGGCAAATCAATCGGAATCGAAGTGGTTGGCTTTTCAATCCCGATCGAGATCATATTTGGTCAAACTAGTGGTTGGATAGTTGCGCAGTTGCTTTATTAGCTTTTATTTATTTATTTATTCCTTTGTTTAGGAGAAAATCGTAATAGTTTTCATAACTCGGAACAAAAGATGCATGGATTATCCTCCGTCTACATAGTAAAAGTTCCTCAACTGGATTGGGAGACTAGGTGTACTTTGGAGTTTGGACTGTCCAATCAACTAATCAGTGATTTCCTTGCTGGTAAATATAAGGTCTATTTGGCAGAGCTCTAAATTCTGATAGAATTAGATTTTGCTTTGATTCACTAAAGAATCTATTCCTGAGAGAATTAGGAGTGGGCATGAAAGCATTTAGTATAAGGGCAGCTCCGAAAATTCTTTCCGCCTTCTCTTCCTCGCAGCCAGCCTCCTCGCCGTCGGCACCACCGCCTTCTTCATCACCACTGGCCTCCCCGCTGTCGACATCGTCACCTTCTTCATCACCATCGGCCTCCTTGCCATCTTCTTTATCACTATTGGCCTCCCTGCCGCCAGCTCTGCTGCCTTTTTCCTCACCACCAGCCAACCCACTGATGGCGCCGCCCCCACTTCCTCCCCGCTGCAGCCGCCACCTTTAGCCTCCTCATCGCTACCAGCGTTCACCTACTCCCTATCTCGGAGCGTGCGAAGCGGCCCCATCCCACTCCGTGTTTTGTGTTGAAGCCCAACCCACAACTACAAGTACCTGATACTCGTTACGACCACGCCGTCGAATTTATGACCACACAGTCGAACTTACGACCACACAGAGCGTCTTTACGACCACGCGGCCGTTTACGAACACGCAGAGTGTCTTACGACCACGCAGAGCGTTTTACGACCACTCGGAGCTACGGCCACATTGCTGTTTACGAGTACTCGAAGTTACGACCACAAAGTCGCGTACGAGTACTCGAAGCTACCACGAGTATCTAGTCGCTGCTGGCGGTCGGAAGTCGTACACGACTGAGACGTCGGAGGCACTCTACGACTAGCAAGTTGATTCTGGCTTACAAGTTGTAAACACTCTATGACTACGAATCTCTCAAACACTGTTGAATCTTACGCGAGAGAGATGGAAGACACAGGGGTTTTTGTGCTGCGTGTCAATCTCTATACGCAGCTTTTCTGAAGACTCTATTTATACCAAAAGAGTACAAGTAATGGCCATTTGGCCCCTCCTAAACGTACGCCATGAGTACATGGTCGTGCCATCCTATGATCGCAAATTGCACACGCTGTCTAACTGAAAGCGAGAAAGACTCGACTAAGCACATGACCAGAACATCGTGCATGACTACTTAACGCGCACGACCAGGACATCGTGCTCAACAACCTAGCAACTCGATCAATTATTCTGACATTTTGCACGCCAGCTCACGCCACTCCTGTTTCTCCAGCTCCCGGAGCCAGTCGCGTTTGGCGCTGCTCCGACCTCTCCGGACGAGAATTCAGGAGCGCCAAATAGGCTCATAGATCATGGAGACGATAGAAGAAAGATTGGTTCTTGGTTTGCTTCTTGCAATTGCTTACTGCTACAGCCTTGCTGTTTCTGATGGCTCGGTTGGTTAGTGTGGCCATACTCACCAAAT
Organism: Dendrocalamus latiflorus; assembly: GCA_017311315.1. Lineage (NCBI taxonomy): Eukaryota > Viridiplantae > Streptophyta > Magnoliopsida > Poales > Poaceae > Dendrocalamus > Dendrocalamus latiflorus. The sequence continues at coordinate 3,312,526 of CM029630.1, read as the reverse complement.
TTGTTGGCTACCAGTAGCTAGTGTGGTGGTGTACTTGCTGCAGGTTGGTTTTCTTGGAATTTTGCTATTTCTTTTCGGAATTATAATTGTTTCCTATGAAGGAATTAAGGTAACATTTGGTTCCTGCAGTCCTTCCCTCCCCATAATTTCCACAAGATTTGGTTTCTGAACTTGCATGACTTCAGATTGTCCCTCGTGCCTGATACAGGAACACCAATACTACTACTGCGGTCCTCCGGTGTTCCATGTGTCGGTCAACTCAAGTAATGTGATGATGGACGCCAATTTTGCCGCAAAGGTGTTACACATCTCAGGCACAATCGCTCGTGTTGTATTGCCTCATCTTCATCGAGATCTTCTGTCTTAATCGACCGACATCTTCTGTAAAGAAGCTATTTAGTCAACTCTTTATATTTTTTTTTGTTAAAGTAGAGATCATTGTAATTCAGGCCGTTATGTCTATTATTGATAGCATATTATGCAGGATTAATCATTAGTAATTCTCTGACGATATATCGTCTACTACGGGTTACTATGGTAAGATTCGCATACATAAAGTCTGAGGTGGAGTTACATGGTTTTAACACAATTTGTGCTATGCTTAATCAAGGAAACTTCAAAGAAAAATAAATGTTAGTTATGGGGACAACTAAATTTACTGTTTCGTTCATCATTTGGATATATTGCAATTTGGATCGCTCGTGTGACTATCATGGAGAAGTTTAATGTATTCTTTTCGCTATAAGAGGAACTCGGTTCAAAGTGGAGATTATTGTATTTTATGATCAGAATTTGGTCAAGTCCGACCACTTCTAGTTGAGTCCGACCATTGCTGGTCTTTCTAACCGCTTGATGAGTCCAAATAGTATTCGCTGAAAAGTAGTGAGAACTGGTCGAAGGTGAAGATTGAGATTTTCTTCGTATCCGTAATGGACTCTGTGGCGACTGAAGTTAGACATGGCTACTCGAGGCGCTTTCGACTACAACTTTTCACCGTTATCTTCTGAGATTCTGAGCGATGTGTTATTCCCGTCTCCGAGAGGGTTACTGTTTCAGTTTTCGACTAGGTCTCTGTTTCGTTGTCGATTAGGACTCCATTTCTTTCTTTGTTAGGGACTCTGATCCCTAACCTGTATATATATCTCTGTAGTTGTACGGTTGAGATACATTAAAGTTCTCCATGTTTGTAAAATCTTCTCATATAGTGAATTCCGCATTCGTGCATCTATATTTTTTCTCGAAAGGATTTTTCACGTAAAATCCGTGTTTCTTATTCTTTTGTTCCTTCTATTTTGTTATGCTGTTATAACACCCTTCTTCAGTTGTCGGCTGTCGGTATTTATCGGTTACGACTTGAAGCGCACAACAGAATCCAATGCTGCTTCTTTCGAAGGTTTAGCCTCAACTACGAAGCAATCCCGATTTACACATTTATCATGCTGTGAACATTGTCATGACCTGACATCATTCCCTGTGTATTCTTCAGATCAAGTTTAGCAAAGGAGAATGGGCCTGGTGTTTCAGTACGGTGTGCTGATCCTGGAGCTCGTGACCGGCCAGTCACCGGGCGGCGAAGGCGAGCTCGTGCGGTGGGTGCAGGAGCATGGATTTGCCAGCTCCACGCACAGAAATGGTGGATTCAGATCTTGGCAATACCCATGATTCCAAAGAGCTCCGGAATCTTGTGATCATTGCAAGGCTGTGCACTCTCAAAAACTGGTGACTTTTGGTTTTTGCTATAGTACCTAACTTTCAAACGGAGTATTTTCTCAAGACGGGGTCTACAAGTTAAACGATTTACACGTTAAAAGCTCACCATCTGTACCAGCTAAAATCGCAAGTGAGTATCTGTCTCTCCGTAATATGTACCGTAAACAGCTAAAATTTAAAAATTTCAGCCAAAAGGTATAAGCCGCAGCCGAAAAGAACATGCCCGATATCTATTCCACATATACTTGGGTATTTGTAAGGGAAGATAGCTCGCCTTGGATGTGAAAACCAGATGTGAATAATTTGTGTAGGGCATTAGCCCATCTCTCTGCGTCATCTTTCTTCCTCTTTCTCCATTGCTTGTAGAAAATAAATTTTGTCGCGTATCATCAGCATTTGTTCACGTCCATAGTGGAACCAAGGTAATTAAATTTTTTTTTGCACATGTGGAAATAAAAGGGCATGTAATTTCCATTCTGAACTCAATAGGCAAGACATTTAAAAATGCTGGTGCTGGTCTACTTGGAATGCTTGTTAGGTGGTGATTATTTGGGCTTTTTTTTTGCTTATGGCTGAAAAAATACTGTAGCTGACAGAGACTTATTTAACATAATTAAATTTAAAAAATATAAAAAATATGTTAGCCCATTACGTATAATACAAACAAATACGGGAAAAAAAGAACCGGCAAAAAAGCTCAACAAAAAGCTAAAAGTTCAGAAAAAGACGAAATTTATGAATAGTGAAAAATAAGTCGAAAGCTAAAAGCTGAAGCCAAAACGATCACAGCTGTTTTGGAGTTGGGGGTAAATGCAATGTACTCTACATCCACAGGGAGGAGTTGTAGTACAGGAGCTGAAGAACTCACCACATACATTAACTATTGGGTGCAGAAATTTTCTAGTCTTAACTATTGTGGCTTCGAGCCAAATAGTAAGTTAAAGGACTGACAGAGTATGCAAGAAAGTAAGCTATATCCCTCCCTTATTAACTCAAAAAAGTATATATACGTTGTCATAAAGCTTTATTACAATAACACCCCTACCACATAATACTATTCCAATGATATATATATATATATATATATATATATATATATATATATATATATCTGATAATCTGAGATAAAAAAAAGAACTCCTGAGAAATTTTCTGCAGACTGATCATCAAACGTTTATGTATAGAGAGAAGTGTAAACTTATGAAATTTATTTTGTTCAGAGACAAAACTCCTTCACAGCTTTACTGATCAACCTCAGCACCAAGTTTACATCCAAGAAAACAAATTTCCTAACTCGTGGTTAAAACTAATCACCCTCTAATTACATTGCGGTGTCGTACACAAATGGAACGGAAGCAGAGAGGAAACCAAGGAGTTCAAGAACCCCATGGTGTCGACGGACATGGGACTCACCTCACGGCGGCCTTACCAGCGCCAGCGGCGTGACCTCGGCGAGCGGCGTCGGCATGGGGCTCGGCAGCGGCGACGTCCGGCAGACGGGGCACGTGGGGCGCTGCCGGAGCCAGGGGTCGACGCACTCCCGGTGGAACAGGTGGCCGCAGTCCGGCAGCACCCGGAGCACGTCGCTGTCCCTGTAGTTCTCGAGGCAGACGGTGCAGCACGCCTGCGTGGTGGTCGCGCCCTCCTCCGCCTTGTGCTTCCTCGCCTCCCCGTACACCACCGTCGGGTACGCCTCCAGCGTCGCCTCGTCCATGCCAAGCTCGACGTCGTCGTCCTGGCGGCGGGGTGGCGGCGGCATCCCTGCGCCGACGGCGATCGCCGCGGCCACAGGCATGGACGTGCGGGTGCAGAAGTAGACGGCGAGCGCGATGGTGGAGATGATGAGGAGGACGCCGATGGAGATGCCGACGCCGTAGCCGAATCCGCCGACGCCGCTCGACCCGAATATGCCGTGCGAGCCGCCGCCGGCCGGCGGCGGGCTGCCGGTGCTCATTGATTTTTCCTGGCGCCGAGCTGCTGTCGCTGCTGCTAACGTCGTCAACGCTAGCTAAGCTTTGCATGCTCAGCTCAAGCAGCGCAAGAAAAACCAACGCGCGGAGACGAAAGTGGCAACGTGGCGTGGTTAGTTCACGGTCAATGCTTCGGTTTAGTTGTTTATGCGTGCTTGATTGGTGTGGCTTTGTTTGTGTAATCTAACCATGGATCCATACGTAATTAGGCTTCTGTTTAGTTGTAACACGCTAGTTAAGTTTTATGATATTTTGCTATGACATGACCTGTCCCTTTGTGTATTGAAATGGAAGGAGAGATGTGCAAGACATTTTTATTTTTTTGCGAACCAGGGTGTTTTCGCCCCTGCGTGCCTGGGATCGAACTAATTTATTGCATAGATCATTGTTTTTTTTATTTATTTTTAATCACTTTTTTGTACTATAATTTTAGATGACTGATAGTGCAACTTTAAAAGGAAAGAATTAATACACTATAACTTTATGTGATTGAGAGTGCAACTTTAGATGACTGATAGATAAATTTTTTTTTGTCGAATCGACAATAACAAAACCGTTAATTGATTGATTTCTTGTTGCAATCTTTTTTTATATAAACTAGCCTAATTTTCCGCGCAACCACCCATTAGGGCAGTTTAATTGTGCCAAAGCAATTAAGTTCAGAGGCAAATGACGTTTAGGGTGTAAGACGTGGAAACAAACCTGGGGAGCGATCCATACTTACGAAAGCAATTTGCGAGATTATTTAGCAGTAGTACATCAGAGCCCGGTGACGCACACGGAAACAGAGCAGAACATTCTCGCGTTGGTGACTCACCAACTGTGGCATCGAGCAATCTGCATCGTCCGTTCGGGGTGAGGCTGCATCATCAGTTCATCACCACCGGCAAAAAATAGCAACCTTTTCTTTTTGTAAATTAATCACCTACTCGTGCGTTGTAACGAAGAGAATCGTGCTATAGAAAAGAGCTACTCTGATCAGTTAAAAAGTAGAAAGTAATGAGAAGTTAAAAATAAAATGATTGGAGGAGAAAGGACGTACGACGATCAATCTGTTCTTTCATAATAGTAATGGTTTGCAAAAGTACTAATCTAGAGAGGTCCTGCGGTCTCTGCCCCGTCCTGAAATTCATGGCCCAACCCGGTGTTTGCGCATCGACTCAGGCCCAAAACAAGTTGGGCTTATCTTCGGGACGCCCTGGGCCGCCGATGCTGTTTATGCATGTGGATGGCGTTTGAGCCTGTTGACCGGCGCAAGTTTGACGGCACGGGTTCCACTTTCTAGGCAATTTTCCAAATCGGCAGACGTGCTAAGAGGCTTGTCGGGAGGATCCATGGCTTTTTAAACCGTCTCGTTTGTTTTAGATTTTAAAAAAATCGAAACCCAAAGCTATCTTAAAAACAGTTTTGAACGAGCTGATATAGATGGAAAAACTAGGAACAAAATGGTTTAGCTTCTCAGCCAAACTTCTTAGTAGGGGTGAAAAGTGGATACGAATTATCCGATTATCGTATTTGAGGATGTAAATATGGTACAGATTTTTTCATACGATTAACAATTTCTATTATATTTGTATTCGTATTAAAAATTATAGATACAAACATGATATAGACTTTTACCATCCGAAATATTATTTTATCCAGACTATCTGTATCTGTATTCGTATTCGACGAAGCAATATATAAATTTTATTACAGCATGATTAATTAGTTGGACAAGTTTTTTTTATTGAGCAGGAATTCATATTTCTTTATGTGAAGTAAATGAATTACAATGATTAAGTATGATTATACGAAGATAAAATATCGCTAATGTCTTCATACTCCATAAGTTATGAGATATCTGGATCTGACCGAATTGAGTAGATATTTGATTCAAATTCATATTCGTTACAATATTTGATTCATATTCGACAATATTCGGATTTATATTTATTTACAAATACGAATACAAATGTTTTCATTCGTTACTTTTTTCGTTCGTTACTTTTTTTAACTTTATCTTATTGTATATTAATAAATTTAAATATTACGAAAGCATTTTTAAGGGCAAATTTAATGATATTGCTTTCATAGAGCCAATGTATATAATTTTAAATGTATCAGTATTCAAGCTTTCTACGGCAAGAATTATAGGATATCACTTAAAAAGAATGGAGGGATAGAGCCAATGTATATAATTTTAAATGTATCAATAGTCAAGCTTTCTACGGCAAGAATTCTAGGATATCACTTAAAAAGAATGGAGGGAGTGGCAGTTTGGAAACGGATCATCTGCGTTAATTAAATTTGATTAATACCACACATGCCTGGCTAATAAGCAGTGGTGGATCTAGAAAAAAATATAGTTAGGACGGAGTTAAACATGAGTGAAACAATAACTACAATTTGCCGCTCTTGCCGCTCGGACACCATCATGTTCCAGGAGACGATCGTCCAGCTCGCAGGAGATGCATATAGCGAGAATGTGAAAAAATGAGAAGAATCTAGTGCCTTACATGTTAAGTGCACCATTAGGGTCACAGAAGGCCAACAAACCAACATGCCAGCCAGGTAGCATGAATCTCTTTAACAATCCTCCAATACCGATAACTGGTGCAATGTGGGCAAAGGAGGCCATTGGCACATACTTGCTGCCACCAAAGACCATATATGCATACACCTCGTCTGCTATGATTGGAATCCCCAAATCTATTGCAGTTTCAGCAATGTACAAATTCAGTTGGAATCCCCAAATCTATTGCAGTTTCAGCAATGTACAAATTCAGTTGGAATCCCCAAATCTATTGCAGTTTCAGCAATGTACAAATTCAGTTATGTAGTTGGTACATTTCGATTGGCAACAACCAGGAACAAAACGAATGCAGAAACAGCACAATAAAAAAAAGGGAGGAAGAAATGGCTAATCTGCACGTCCTCTAGTAGGACCCAGTTTCGCTGTTCTGCTTTCTTTTTCTGTTGGAAAGTAGATTGTTTAGTTAGGAACTTAGGACGAAGACATTGAATGGCCCATATGGCATATTAATTAGCTGAAAAACAACTCTACAAGGACAAGAACCATCTGACCAAAAAAAGGAAAAAAATGGAAATTATGAGGAGGCCTGGCAAGTTGTTTGACATATTAAGTAGATTGGTTAGTTGTTTTCAGCAAATTAATATGCCAACCAGGCCGCCTCATAATTTCTATTTTTTCCTTTTTTTTCATCAGGGATTTGGATAATCATCATATGAATAGATTCGCTTTGTGATTCATGCTCCAGCTTTGGCTTCGGTGTCCTCTCCAGCGAGTTCATCATCTTCTCCGGTGAGGTTAGGGCCCAAGCGGTGTCTTCTCTAGTGAGGTTTGTCGAAATTCTTCCTCCTCGCCGATGAGCCTAAGGGGAGAATCCCGCCCTTCATGCCTAGAGTTCACTGTCCCCCCCCCCCCCCCCCCCCCGCATAGAGGGAGGTCGGGGGGTGGTGGTCCAGCGGTGGGCGACGGTGGTGGCCCAGCAAGTTCATCATCTCCTCCGGTGAGGTTAGGGCTTGAGTGGTGTCTTCTCTGGTGAGGTTTGTCGAAATTCTTTTGTAATGCCGGTGAAGAATTCTGACAAACCTCGCTGGAGAAGACACCGCTCGAGCCCTAACCTCATCGGAGAAGATGATGAACTCGCTGGTTGGCATATTTATTTGCTGAAAAACAACTAACCAATCTACTTAATATGGCAAACAACTAGCCAGGCCTCCTCATAATTTCCTCTTTTTTTCTTTTTTGGTCAGATGGTTCTCGTCCTTGTAGAGTTGTTTTTCAGCTAATTAATATGCCATATGGGCCATTCTGTCTTCGTCCTAAGTTCCTAACTAAGCAATCCACTTTCCAACATAACAAGAAAGCAGAACAGCGAAACTGGGTCCTACTAGAGGACGTGCAGATTATCCATTTCTTCCTCCCTTTTTTTGGTGCTGTTGCTGCATTCGTTTTGCTACATAACTGAATTTGTGCATTGCTGAAACTGAAATAGATTTGGGGATTCCAATCATAGCAGACGAGGTGTATGCACATATGGTCTTTGGTGGCAGCAAGTTTGTGCCAATGTTCTCCTTTGCCCACATATGATTTAACATGTAAGGCACTAGACTCTTCTCATGTTTTCACATTCTCGCTATATGCATCCCCTGCGAGCTGGACGATCGTCTCCTGGAACATGATGGTGTCCGAGCGGCAAGAGCGGCAAATTGTAGTTATTGTTTCACTCATGCCCGACTCTATCTTAACTATATTCTTTTTCCTAGATCCGTCATTGCTTATTAGCCAGACATATGTGGTATTAATCGAGTTTAATTAATGCCGATGATCCGTTTCCAAACTGCTGCTCCTTCCATTCTTTTTAAGTGATATCCTAGAATTCATGCCGTAGAAAGCTTGACCACTGATACATTTAAAATTATCTATATTGGCTGCATGAAAGCTATATCATTAAATTTGCCATTAAAAATGCTTTCGTAATATTTAAATTTATTAATATATAATAAGATAAAGTTAAAAAGTAACGAATGAAAACACATTTTATAAACGTGAAAAAGTACAAACAGCCTAAAAAATGGAGAGTAATTCCTAGGCCCCTTGTACAGTTGTACTTCACTGTTTTGGAATTTTTAGCGGATTTGGCGATGTTTGCGATGGTATTTATAAAACTAGTCGTATGCGTAGTGTATTTACAGAAATGACGTTTTTGCCGTCCGATGGGTGGGTGGCAGCGCGGGAGAGACGACACATGAGCACCTACTACCCCGTGAGCAGACGGTAGCACCTGCTGCCTGCCCACAGGAATTAGCTGGCTTAATCACTACCTAAATTCATAATTTTACATCATATTTGTTCAAAATTTTAAATATAACAAATGAGATTAAAAAATTATGAAATTTTATGCACAGAATCTTGACACAACGAACTTTATTGTGTAATTTTGTTTTAAATTTTATCCCCTCTGAATATTGCTCGAAAATTCGTACGATTTCGATATTTATAGGAATTGTTACATATAGCAAATGAGCTCTAAAAATTATTGAATTTTATGTGGAGTTTCCCCATATAGTCAACCTAATTGTGTATTTTTTCTGGAAATTCTATATGATTCGAATTTTTCATGTTAATTCATGATAATTTAATTGTAATTAGCGATGTGCGGCCCCGCGACATCCCTCCTCGCATATCGTGGTGGAGCTTCCCGAGGCATCGTGGTACGTTGTGTAATTTTTTTGTAATTGTTTGAGGCATTTGTTATCTCTAAAAATTCTTAGAACGACGCATAATTAACTAGGCGATTAAGAAGTTATACGTCCGTCCATGAATTTTTAGAGGTAGCAAATTATCGTGAAAAACTACAAAGTTTTTTATTGAGCTTCCTTATGTAGTGTGATATTTTATGTAATTTGTTTGTAATTGTTTTGCAACACTTGCTACCTTTAAAAATTATTTGAGCGGCACATAATTAAACGGGTGATTAAAAACTAATGGCCGATGGCTAATGGCATGCAGCCAGCCATTGTGCGGTAGGCTGGTGCTGTACAATGGCTAAATGGCAGGTCATTAGCTCCGGTCATTAGTGCTTAATCACCTATTTAATTATGTGCCGCTCAAATAATATTTAGAAGTAGCAAAGTGGTGCTAACAATTAGTAAAAATTACACATTGTAGCACACAACATCAGGAAGCACCATAAAAAAATTCATAATTTTTTACGACCATTTTTTACCTATAAAATTCATAGAACGGCACTTAACTGTTTAATCACCTAGTTAATTATGCATCATTTCAGAAATTTTTAGAGGTAGTAATGGCCTAAAAAAATTACAAAAGAATTACTCAACATACTACGATGCCTCGGAAAGCTCCTCCAAAAATATCATAATTTTTGAGCTCATTTGCTATATCTACAAATACAAAAAAATTATAATGTAATGTAGACAGGTAATTAAACCAGCTAATTAGTCAGCTTAACCACCTACTATTTTGTGGGCAGACGGCAGACCACCTGTCGTCTGGTCACCGAATGATAGACGCCATGTATCAATTGTTGAGTATTGCCATCCGATGATCAAATAACAGAAGTACTATTTTTAACAATACTGTTTATATTCGACTATTTCTACTAACACACTTTGAAAATGCATAAACTCCACCTTTCGGCCTTGTATTTACGCGTCCATTTACACCGTGACGTGACGTGTGATGTCGTCGGTCTTCTCGCCCCCGGTCGCCCACTATATCAGTATCACCCCCCCCCCCCCCCCTCTCTCGCCAATGCTCTCACCGCGTCGCTAGCTTCAGCAACCAACCATGCACTGCACAGCCGGCGGCGGCCTCAGCATATTGTGGTGGGCGTCGACGGCGGTGCGCACGAGCGACGTCCTGCTCTTCCTGCCGTTAGCGGTCCTCGCGGCGGCGTGGCTGCGGCATCGCGGCTGGTTTTTCAGGACGGCTGGCGGCGGGAGTGGCGTCGTCCGCGGACAGCTCCCGCCGGGCCCGCCGGGCTGTCCAATCGTCGGCAACCTCCTGCAGGTCGTCCTTCAGCGCCGGCACTTCGTCTTCGTCCTGCGCGACCTCCGCGCGAGGTACGGGCCGGTCTTCACGTTGCGCCTGGGCCGGCGCACGGTGGTCGTCGTCACGTCGGCCGAGCTCGCCCACGAGGCCCTCGTCAAGCGGGGCGCGCTCTTCGCCAGCCGCCCGCGGGACGGCGCCGTCCGGCGGCTCTTCAGCTCCGACAACTGCTCTGTCAACTCCGCGCCCTACGGCCCGCTCTGGCGCGCGCTGCGCCGCAACTTCGCCGCCGAGGTCGCGTCGGCTCCGCGAGTCGGGCAGTGTTCCTGGGCTCGGGACTGGTCCGTCGATGGCCACCTCGAGCGGCTCCGCGGCGAGTTCCGGAGCGTCGGTGCCGTGCGCGTCCTAGACAGCTGCCGGCTCACCCTCACCGGCCTGCTCCTCTGCGTGTGCTTCGGCGCCAAGGTCCCCGACCACCAAGTCCGGGAGATAGCCGACACGCTCAAGGAGGTGCTGATGATGTCCACGCCTAAGCTGCCGGACTTCTTCCCGCTGCTCGCGCCGCTGTTCAAGTGGCAGCTGGCGGCGGCGAGGGAGGTGAGGCGGAGGCAGCTCGACCGCTTTGTGCCGCTGGTGGCGGCGAGGCGGGAGTTTGTCGAACGCGGGATGAGCAGCCCCGAAATGGAGATGGTGACCCCGGCCGGCGGGGCGTACGTCGACTCACTGTTCCGGCTGGAGTTGCCGGAGAGGGAGGGGAGGAGGCTGACGGACGAGGAAATCGTGACACTCCTCTGCGAGGTGATCAACGGCGGCACGGACACGAGCGCCGCCACGCTCGAGTGGACCATGATGCGCCTCATGCTCGATCCAGCCGTGCAGGAGAGGGTGTACAACGAGGTGGTCGAGGCGGCTGGCCGGGACGGCCGGATCACCGAGGCCCACGTCGAGGCCATGCCATACTTACAAGTGAGTTCTTCATGGGTGGAGAAGTAGGACTGTAGGACAGTAGGAGTACTACTACCTAAAGAAGCATGGTTTGATTACCTTGCGTGCCTGCATGCAGGCGGTAGTGAAGGAGACGCTCCGGCGCCACCCGCCGACGCACCTCCTGCTGTCGCACGCGGCGACGGAGGATGCCGAGCTGGGCGGCTACCGTATCCCGGCGGACGCCACCGTGGAGTTCTACACGCTGTGGGTGTCCCGGGACCCGAAGACCTGGCCGGACCCTGGCGCGTGGCGACCGGAGCGGTTCCTCGACGGTGGCGAGGGCGCCGGCACCGACATCTCCGGCGCGCGCGGGGTCCGCATGCTGCCGTTCGGCGCCGGGCGCCGCATCTGCCCCGGCGCCGCCCTCGGGATTCTCCATGTGCAGCTCATGGTCGCCGCCATGGTGCGGGAGTTCAGGTGGGTGCCCGTCCCCGGGGACGGCCCGCCAGACCCCGGCGCCGAAGCCTTCGCCTTCTCCGTCGTCATGGAGAATCCGCTCCGCGCGGCCATCGTGGAACGGGGGACGAACGCGTAATTGCTGTCCATTATGCTTGGTTGATGCATCCGTAAACAAGTATCGGTGTTCGCCGCGCGTTTGCATTTTGTAATGTTGAGCACATGTGTTATTTTGTATTTCTTGTTTTCGGTTGAAGTCACGCAGTCAATCCGGACTGACCGGGTTATGTAGGTCGGACTGACCAGCTTGAGTAGTCCGGTCTGATCGGGTTTTCTTTGAAGCAGTCTTCAGTTAGCTGTTGTCAGTTGCTTTTCAGTTAGTAGTATACTTGATGCCTGGATCGTGGGATGGCGCGGTCACTACGGGATCCGTTTTATTCGATTGACCATTTCATGCATGTAACAAACTCTCAACTGGGAGCTATTAAATAAGAGAAATAAACTTGAGGCTGTGCGTCGGAAGTTGTAGCTCAAAAAAGCCAAGTCCCATTTGCTCTGTTGTCGTATTTCCTTCAGAGGTTGCTCACCGTCCGAAACCCCAGTGAACTGAAACTTTTGAGTGAAGAAGCGATCCTGAAGTTGCATTCGCAGGCGAATTTCTGACATTTGGTATCAGAGCCACACTCGATCTAGCCACCATGTCGGCCTCGTCTGGTCGATACACACCACCAAGCAGGCGATACAGTACGGGCGATAACGGCAACAACTCAGATGACGACAGACTCCGGCTGCCGGCAGCATCTCAGCAGGCGCCAAGGGAGTCAGGGGTGCCACTGAGGTACCCGATGCTGACGCGAACCAATTACGCCGATTGGGCGTTGTTGATGCGGGCGAACTTGCAAGCCCAAGGAGTATGGGGTGCAATTGAGCCCGGGAGTGATGACTTCAAGGAAGACCGCATGGCGCTCGTAGCCATTCTCTAGGCTGTGCCGCGGGAGATGCTGAGATCCATGGCAACAAAAGACTCTGCAAAGGCGGCCTGGGAGGCTGTCAAGGCAATGTGGGTCGGTGTCACTCGTGTACACGAGGTGAGACAACAAGCTTGCGTCACGAGTTTGAGTCCATCTAGTTCAAGGATGGTGAGTCCGTCAAAGACTTCGGGATGCACATCACCGGCCTTGTCAACGATATTCGTGACATGGGGGCCTTGTCGTACCTCCCAAATATCGGCAGGTGGCGATTGCAATTGATCAATTACTTGATCTAAAGACGATGCCAATGGAAGAACTTGTCGGGCGCCTGTCATCTGTAAATGATCGGTATGGCGATGACGACACCAGTGGTGTGCACCAAGGTGACAAACTCCTCCTCGATGAGGAGGAATGGCAGGCTCGCATGAGGCAGAGGAACCAGGGGGGCTCCTCAAACGGCGTCAAGAAGGCGGGCAGTGGCTCCAGCGGCAGGCAAAGCCGTTGGCGCCCGAAGAATGCAGGGTCCCATAGGGACCGCGATGGCAAGGAGACTGCAACGGGCGGTGGCTCGCAAGATCGCTTGAAGGTGAAGTGCTATAACTGCAGTAATTTTGGGCACTATGCAAAGGAATGCCGCAAACGCGACGAGAGCGAACGGATCAAGCCAATTTGACACTGACCGAAGATGAGCCCACTCTCCTCATGACGCAACTGTGCGCACTCTCCATGGCTGGCGTTGCGACACTCGGACAAACACCTCCTAACAAGCAGGTGCACCTCAACGAAATGAAGGCCAAGGGTATTGAACTCCGGGAGAAAACTGATGAGCCTATCCCCGACACATGGTACCTTGATACCGATGCCACAAATCACATGTCTGGCGCCAAGATGGCATTCGCCGAACTTGACACCCACATCACTGGGATGGTGAAGTTTGGTGATGGCTCCATGGTGGACATCTGTGGATGCGGCACTGTGATCTACGTTTGCAAGAATGGTGAGCACCGTGCCCTTGAGGATGTCTATTTTATTCCCAGGCTGAAGAACAACATCATAAGCATTGGGCAATTGGACGAGCAGAAATTCAAAGTTAATATAGAAGACGTGGTTCTTGCCATCTGTGATCAGCAGTGTCTTCTACTCGCGAAGGTACCTCGAAGCACGAATCATCTCTACCTACTTAGATGAAACTTGGCGAAACCCGTATGTTTGGCAGCAGCCTGTAGCGAGGAGACTTGGCGGTGGCATGCTCGTTACGGCCATCTTAATTTCCAGGCGCTCCGCAAGCTTTCATGAGAGGAGATGGTCCACGGGCTCCCATCGATTAATCATGTTGATCAATACAGCGATGGGCAAGTAGTGACGAGCATCATTCCCGCAGGAGTCGAAGTTCCGGGCGCAAGTGGCGCTTGAGCTGGTGCACGGGGACCTTTGTGGCCCGATTACACCAGTGACTCCAGGAGGCAAGAAGTATTTCTTATTTCTCGTGGATGACATGAGCCGTTTCATGTGGATTCGACTATTGTCTTCAAAGGATAAAGCAACAGAGGCAATCAAGCAATTTCAGGTCGGCGTTGAGGTGGAGACAAGGCGAAAATTGAATGTGCTCCGTACCGACTGGGGTGGTGAATTCACCTCTGTTGAGTTCAGAGAGTATTGCGCGAATCATGGTGTTAAGCGCCAAGTCACCGCGCCATACTCTCCATAGCAGAATGGCATGGTCAAACGCCGGAATCAGACCATTGTGGTGACTGCACGCAGCATGCTAACGGCGATGAGCATGCCCAAACGCTTTTGAGGAGAGGCCGTAGTAACTGCGGTGTACATCCTAAATCGGTCATCGACGAAGAGCCTGGATGGCACGGCCGGCGACCCAGTGTTGCACACCTGCGCACTTTTGGTTGCGTTGGTTATGTCAGGATAGCGAAGCCCAATCTCAAGAAATTGGAAGACCGAAGCTCGAAGATGGTTTTCATTGGCTATGAGGAAGGATCCAAGGCCTATCGGATGTATGATCCGGTAGCGAGGCGCGTATGCGTGACGCGCGATGTCGTGTTTGATGAGGCAGCAAGCTGGAGCTGGGCAGGTTCTGGTAGAATGCAAGAAGAGGAGCTCGAAGATGATGGTTTCACGGTTGAATTCTTCTCTACTCCTATGTCTAGAATTGCGGCACCACAGGCCACAGTGATTGACAACGTCGAGACGGATGACAGTATCGGAGGAAATTCATTCCAAAATGCTGACATCTCACCGGGCGCGTACACGATCCCAGCCTCACCGAAGACTCCTACCTCGAAGGAATTCTGCACGCCACCTAGTAACGACTCCACGGGTTACAACGAGGCACCGCGACGATACTGGAGGATTGATGATCTCAATGCTTCCACGACCCCGATCCTCGACTTCAACTACGGTGATCAATGTCTATTGGCTGAGGAGGAGCCGTTAAGTTTCGACGAAGCTGAGAAACAGAGTTGCTGGCGCAAGGCAATGATTGAAGAAATGAACTCAATCGAAGGTAATTCCACATGGTATCTTACTGATCTGCCGGTAGGACATCAGGCAATTGGATTGAAATGAGTTTTCAAGATCAAGAAGGATGCCAGAGGAGCTGTGGTGAGGTACAAAGCTAGATTGGTCGCAAAAGGCTATGTGCAACAGCACGGGATTGATTCTGGTGAAGCGTATGCACTGGTGGCAAGAATGGAGACTATGTGGCTGCTCATTACATTGGTTGCACAGGAGAATTGGAAAATTCATCACATGGACGTGAAATCTGCTTTCTTGAATGGGGAACTGGAGGAAGATGTATATGTGTTGCAGCCTCCAGGG
The DNA here is from genome assembly GCA_017311315.1 of Dendrocalamus latiflorus. NCBI lineage: Eukaryota > Viridiplantae > Streptophyta > Magnoliopsida > Poales > Poaceae > Dendrocalamus > Dendrocalamus latiflorus. The sequence continues at coordinate 3,297,140 of CM029630.1, read as the reverse complement.
TTTGTAGATGAGAAAAATGCGGATAAGGTATTGAAACTGAAAAGAGCACTGTATGGACTACGACAAGCTCCCAGGGCTTGGAATTCAAAATTGGATTCTAGTCTTACAAATCTCGGTTTTATTAGAAGTGCAATAGAGAGTGCAATTTATACCCGAGGTACAGGAGAATCAATGCTTGTTGTAGGTGTACATGTTGATGATCTCATCATTACTGGAGCTCAAACAGCTGAGATATTCAAATTCAAGGAGCAGATGAAGGCCTTATTTAGCATGAGTGATCTAGGCTTATTGAGTTATTATCTTGGGATGGAAGTTTGTCAAAGTGAAGATTGCATTACGCTGTCACAGTCGGCTTATGCAGCAAAAATCCTTCAAAAGGGAGGGATGGAAGGTTGTAATCCTACACTCATTCCCATGGAACGTAGGCTTAAGTTGAGCAAAGAGAGTACAGGAGAATGTGTTGATCCCACTCTATACAGAAGTATTGTGGGAAGCCTGAGATTTTTGGTAAACACAAGACCTGATCTTGCCTATTCGGTTGGTTATGTGAGCAGATTTATGGAGAGACCAACTACTGAACATTGGGCTGCAGTTAAGCATATATTACACTATATTACTAGAACTCTAAACTTTGGTTGCAGGTTTGGAAGGAATCAAAAATCTCATTCTCAACTAATTGGCTATAGTGATAGTGATATGGGTGGAGACATCGACGATAGGAAGAGCACAACAGGAGTTTTGTTCACAATTGGGAACAATCTGATCAGCTGGCAATCACAGAAACAAAGAGTGGTGGCATTATCCTCATGTGAAGCTGAATATATTGCCGCCACAACTGTTGCTTGTCAAGGAATTTGGCTCGGATGTTTAACTGTAGAACTGCAAGAAACATAGCTCAGTTGTGCAGTGCTGAAAGTTGATAACAAATCAGCTATCAATCTTTGTAAGAATCCTGTGCTACATGATCGAAGTAAACACATTGACACGCGGTTTCATTTTATTAGGGAATGTGTTGAGGAGAAGAATATTTTAGTGGAGTATGTTTGGTCTGAAGATCAGTTTGCAGACATCCTAACTAAACCCCTCGGGAGAATTCGGTTCATAGAGCTGAGGAAGTAGTTGGGGTTAGAACAGGTTTGAAGTACTTCAAGATTAGGGGGGGGGGGGGTGAATTTGTTAGAAAAATAAACAAATGTAATCTTGAGCACATGTGTTATTTTGTATTTCTTGTTTTCGGTTGAAGTCACGCAGTCAATCCGGACTGACCGGGTTATATAGGCCGGACTGACTGGCTTGAGTAGTCCGATCTGACCGGGTTTTCTTTGAAGCAGTCTTCAGTTAGCTATTGTTAGTTGCTTTTCAGTTAGTAGTCTACTTGATGCCCGAATTTTATTCGATTGACCATTTCATGCATGTAACAAACTCTCAACTGGGAGCTATTAAATAAGAGAAATAAACTTGAGGCTGTGCGCCAGAAGTTGCAGCTCAAAAAAGCCAAGTCCCATTTGCTCTGTCGTCGTATTTCCTTCAGAGTCTGTTCATCATCCGAAACCCCAGTGAGCTAAAACTTCTGAGTGAAGAAGCGATCCTGAAGTTGCATTCGCAGGTGGATTTCTGACAAAGCAGTATAATAAACTTCTGGCCTGGCCAGGGAGAAACCCTTTCAGGACGACGAAAGGAAGAAGCTTCATTCTGTTTTTATTTTGAGATTACAACGGAGTACGGACATCATATCACATGTGTTTACATGCCTGTGTGTTTTACTAAAACACACTTAAGATTCAAAGAGAGATTATTAGATAAATCCAAGATTTATGCAGTGCTTTATGAAGCATGGACACATACTTCCCACTCAATGCACACGTGTGTATGAAGCGAGACACACTGTGTTAATATAGGAATCGAACCTAGACGGACAGCTCGCACAACGGTAAAGCTTGCCATCCAAGCAACACTTGGTCCTCAAGAAGCTTCATTCCATTGCACCTTAGGGCCTGTTGGGACTGCTCTGCTCCAGTTTTTCCAGCTCTGCTCCACCAACTCCACCATGGAGCAGCTCCACTGTGGAGTTCCTGGAGCAGGTGGTCCTGTTTGGCACGCAGCTAGCTCCAGCTTCAGGAATGTGAGGTTTCTCTGAGAAAGGTCCAATGTGCCCCTGAATGATATTTGGTGTATGTTTTGATGTCTGCGGAGCATATGTAACTGAATTTTTTTGTTGCCAATTGAAATATGATGTAAAATATTATAATCGCAATTAATTTATTCGAGAAAACAAAAAAAAACAAATATTTTGGTCAAATAATTCCATCCTTTTGTCCCATAAATTGCAACGTGCATGATAGATAATTAACAAAGTCCATCATTCGAATACAAATAATTGTCCATAGATAACTAAAGAGGGAGAATGAATCTCTATGTTTCTACTAAAGAATTTCAATTATTTTGACCTAGCCGATTGATAAGCATCAAATAGACAGGCACAAAACAACACAATTGTTTTTACTGATTGTCCATGAAGGTACAAAACTACACACAGATTTTGTGCATGGAGGCACATAAAGAAATCTACACATAAATCATCTTTGCAAGTTCTTGTCAATCATTCTGCAAGGCAAGATGCCGCAATACAGATGGACCTATTTGTACAAATTTATGAATCAAATTGGGCAAAATTACACATAGCCAAGATTTCAGAACAAATTGTCTGCATATTTCCAATCAACTCTGCAATTTGCCTTTAATGAATGAAAATCTTGCTATACATGGGACAACTCTCCAGGACAAACCCTAGTCAATCAAAATACCTGAAAAAATGTACATATACATTAGTTAGCATGAACCTAATTCCATCTCTCAAAAATGCAGACAAACTGATGCTAGTTCAGGACTACATGACCATGAGTTAGTTCATAACAAATTCACCTCAAGGAATCAAAGGAGCTTAACCAGATTAACAGTCAGGAATCGGTGACAAGCTACCCTAATTGCCCACCAAGACACATGAGTAGAAACATCACAGAAAGGAGATGATGAGAGAACAAGTTTACCAGATTGACAATGGGAAGTGCGAGACGAGCGAGTCATCCTCGGCAGCGACGCAGAGCGCGGCGCGCGCGAGGTCAGCACCGCGGCTGATGGCGATGCTGGTCTTCGCGTTGACCCGCGTGATCCCCTCCCGCGCTGCCCTGGCGTGCTTGGTTGATACCCCCGCGGCGTCGAGCGAGTCGTGCAGCACCATCCGCGGGAGCCCGCCGCCGCCCCCATCATCCGCGCTGGCGCAGGCACGGAAGGAGGACGAGGCTGTCCCCCCGGGTAGCTCACGTGCGGGGCGGCCGGCCCTGGGCGGCCAGCAGCTGGGGCCTGGCTGGAGAGCGGCGCACGGGGCAGCCACGGTCCTGGCTGGATGGGGGCGGCCGGCGGTGCCGCCTGAGGAGGCCGCGACAGCCCGACCCTCGGCGCCGGCGAGGTTCCTCGAGTCGCGGCGGCACCAGCAGCTTCGTGCGCAGTTGGGGAAGACAAGACGGAGGAGATTTGCGGGCCAGAAAAGAGGTCATCCATTAGAGGATCACTGGATCTATCACCTCCGTCCATCACCTCGTCGCAGAGCTCGCCGTCACGGCCGGAATCAGTGGCGGCGCAGGCTAGGGTTGGGGAAGGACGAACTCGCGGGGAGCCGCTCGGTCGAGAGAACAGAAGGGTCGGACAAGAGAAGCGGCGCGGCGCGGGAGGGGGGCGGAGGAGAGGAGCGGCGCGGCGCGGGAGGGGGCGGAGGAGAGGAGCGGCGCGGGTGGGGGCGGAGGAGAGGAGCGGCACGGCGCGGGAGGGGGCGGAGGAGAGGAGCGGCGCGGGTGGGGGGCGGAGGAGCGGCGCGGCGCGGGCGGGCGCCGGAGCAGAGGAGGCGCGGGCGGTGGGCGGAGAAGAGGGGCGGCGCGGGGCGGAGAAGAGGAGGCGCTGCGGGCATGGGGAGGAGAGGAGTCGCGGGTGGGTGGGGAGGAGAAAAAAGAATCGAATCGGTATGGAATTGTGTAATGGCAGTGGTGGGTAATTAACCTCCAACTCCACGAGAAGATACAAAACGCTGGTTTCTTGAGTACCCCTTGAGGAGCTCCAGGAAAAACGTGAAGTTGGCCCTCAACTCCACCTTTTTCTTGGAGCGGAGTTTCTGGAGCTGGACCTGTTTGGCTGGGTAGTTTAGGAGCGGAGTTGCAAAAGTGGGAGCAGAGCAGTCCCAAACAAGCCCTTAATAACAAAAGGTACTTCTCCTTTGAGAAATCTAATGCCTAATTTTGTTGAGAAATATAAGGTTTGCATGTAAAATTAAGAGCCACTTTCTACTTATACTCCTATTTATTCTCTCTCTATCATATGTATTTTTATTTATCACTCACACAAAGGGACACGGTTCCGGTGCAATCGGTAGTGTCACGTTGTGATCGTTTTGGCTTCAGCTTTTAGCTTCTGGCTTATTTTTCACTATTCATAAATTTCGTCTTTTTTGAACTTTTGGCTTTTTGTTGAGCTTTTTTGCCGGTTCTTTTTTTCTCTCGTATTTGTTTGTATTATACGTAATGGGCTAACATATATTTTTAAAATTTTAAATTTTTTTAAATTTTTAAATTTTTTTAAATTTAATTTTGCTAAATAAGCCTATGTTAGCTACAATATTTTTTCAGCCAGCTACAGTGCTTTTCAGCCATAAGCCACAAAAAAGCCTAAATGATCACCACCTTAAAGCAGTCGCATTACCGATCGCTGGATCCAAATCGGGCGGCACAAATCAGCCGGACACTGTGCATGTACTGTAGCAGCAGAGATATTACCGCAGCTCCTTTACTGTAGCGTTAGATCCGAGCCACTGTTTACTGGAATGGGCGGCCGAGATTCCATGCAATCCTTATGTTGCAGTCGCTACTGCAGACGATCTCTGCTATAAAGACAATTATAAGAGGTAACTAAGTTATTTTCTCTTATATATTTCTTAATTTCATCGCCTCTTTGATTCTTATGTAAAGTCAAATAAGTCACTTTCTCTCATACATTTCTCAATTTTACCGTCTCATTAATTCTAGTGTAAAGTCAAAATATGTCATATATTTCTCAACAAGGAAGCATATTGGATAGAAAGCTCAGGGAAACAAATGACTTAGGTACGAGAGATTGAGAAATTCAGAATCACCCATTCCAACTATAGCCCCAGCGAATCTAATGTATGAGAATTATAGGTGTTTTTTTTAAGTTGCTTCTGAATTCTGATATAGGAATCGTCTACGATAAAGCAGAACAAATCCACCGAAACTTGCTCACAGGCAGCTGCTTGCTTACCTTTGATCTAGAGCCTCTTCACCTTCAAACCTCATCTTAAAACTAATCCCTATAGATTGATTATGTTTCAGCGATTCCATACAGTAATCACGAGAGATCACAGACTCAGCCGGACTCGTCCTGAAAGAGGCAGATAGCATTCTAGTTTGCACAGATTTGAGAAATGGTGGTTATGACTGCTAGCATGGTTGCACAAATTTAGAAAACTCTCTCACATGAAAACTCTATATAACTTCAGTTCAGAATTCAGGTCACAGATAAAACAGCACAGGTCCTAAACTGCATTCGGAAATTATGTGCCTAAACATAGTATTGGAATTAATCTTGTTTTTTTATTTAGTCGTATCCGAGTCTGTAATAGCATTTGAGTTGAGTCCGTGTACGAGTCCGTAATAGAAGTTGAGTCCGTTTATGAATCCTGTAACTAACTTTTATAAGGCGTAGTCTAGTCGTGTAATCAGAGACAAGCAAATGAGAGCGATCAGTTGTGATCGGAAGCTGAGAGGGAGAAAAATAAAAAGAAAAGTGGTGTGCTTTGCTCTTAGGAAAAGCAATTGCATTCACGTATTGCGTTTCGAGTTGTTGCTATCATACTCGAAGACGCTATGACTAGAGGAGACTCGAGTACTCAAACAGGCGGCAAATTGGTCGTGGTCGTAAGTTAGAGTTGAGTGTGGTCGAAGGCACTACGTGGTCAAAGGCACTACGTGGTCGAAGGCGCTGCGTGGTCGAAACATCCGAGTGCTATCGGTCGAAAGCTTCGAGCGGTGAGTGGTCGAAGACTTCCGAGCGCAGAGCAATCGAAGACTCCGAGAGCGAAGCAGTCGAACAGTTAGAGCAAAGAAGTCAAAGCGTTCGAGGGCTAATCAGTTGAAGCTACGAGCACGTGTTAAAGTGGTCATATCCGTTAGATATTGAGAAGTCGTAACTTCTCATTGCGTGGTCATAAATGACTTGGAGTGGTTTTTTCAATAGTGGTATCAGAGCTTTAGCACACCTGAGACCTTGTGGTCCCAGCCATGATGCTCACCATCCAAGCGAAGGAATGCGGCGGCGTGCTGCATCAATACCTGATGTTGACGATGATGAATTATACCACATGGGTAATCAAGATGGAGGCAATTATGGATGCACAAGTGTCTGGGAGGCAGCAAAATCTATGGTCGGAGTGGCCGTAGACGATAAGAAGAGGCACGTGCCTAGAAGATGTCCTTCTGCAGATCACAAAGAAGAAATCGACAAAGGAGGTGTGGGATGGACTGAAGACTCGATATCTAGGTGCTGACCGTGTGAAGAAGGCCCGGCTGCAAATATTGAAGAGCAAATTTGACTCGATTCACATGAGTAAGGAGAGACGATCGACAAGTTCATCGGGAAATTGAGTGCTATGGTAGCCAAGTATAGCGCCCTCGGCACTACCTTGGAGGACGTCGCATTAGTCAAGAAGCTTCTTGACTCAGTGTCTAATAAGTTTCTACAATTGGTGGCATCAATTGAGCAGTATTCAGATCTTGAAGTGATGCAATTTGAGGAAACAATAGGACGGCTAAAAGCATATGAAGAATGACTCAATTGGCAAACTAATAACAATGCAGATGGACAACTAATGTTCTCCCAAACCAAGTGGGAAACAAAGAACTTGAAGACGGAGAGAGAAGGGCATCACGGGCGATGGTGCAGGTGAGGCGACCAGAGTGGTCGAGGTGGTAGAGGTGGCCGTGGAGATAAGGCTGGGCAAGGCGGTGGTGACAGATCTTGTGACAAGTCACATGTCAAGTGCTTCGAATGTGGTGAATACGAGCAATATGCGTCAGAGTGTTGCAGCCATATAAAGTGTTTCAACTGTGAGAATTACGGACACTGCGCATCAGATTGCCTAAGCAAGAAGAAGAATGAGGAGGTGAACCTCACCCATGCTAAGGAGGATGTTGAGCCAGCACTATTTCTTTCCTTATGTGTTGAAGAGACGCCAGGTATGGTGATGTTGAACAAGAAGAATATAGTTCCTAAACTATGCATGGAGGAAGGCAGCGTCGATCACACTAATTGGTGGTACCTGGACAACGGAGCCTACAATCACATGACGAGAGATCGCTCCATATTCCATGAGCTCGACGAGAAGATTTCGGTCAAAGTTAAGTTTGGCGATGGCTCCACGGTGGAGATAAAAGGCAAAGAATCGATGTTGTTACAATGCAAAAACAGCGATCAGAAGTTGGTGTCTGATGTTTACTTTATACCAAGATTGTGCAACAACATACTCAATCTTGGACAGATGACAGAAGAAGGGTGCAGGGTGGTGCTACAAGATGAGTTCTTGCGTGTCTACGACAAGAACAATGATATGTTAATGAATGTGAAAAGATCACAGAATCGATTGTACAAAATTTCTTTGAAAACTTGTAAATCGGTTTGTCTCAAGAGCAGTCTAGAAGAGCCAGGCAACGAACTCGACGCGTGCGGATTCCAGGGGGACATACAATTGACACAGAGGAGTGCATCAGCTCAGGTGAGCGAGACATGTGTACATGCGTACATGCAGGTAGCGTGGTCGTGCACACTGCAGGTGACAGCCCAGATGGTTGGGAGTAGTTTCGTCGGCATGCAGATGCACAAGTTCTAAGAAGAAGGCTTGGGGTACAAGTTGGTGCATTTTTTGTGTTTTTGTGGAAGGAATGTGGTCATCGTTGGAGATAGGACGCACGAGCGCAGGAGTTAGACATGGTGTAGCCTCAGTTGAGATGTACACGGGAAAGTGGATGGATTTGATCCAAGGGAGAGGAACGGTAGGCTCAGGTTACAGAGAAGCCAAGGCAGTTGTGGGAGCAGGTGCTCTAGCCCAGGCAAGTGTACAAGGAAGGACGAGATCAGTCCAGGTGCAAAGTATAGCAAGTGTTGGTTTACGTATGGCTCGGGATGGAGCAAGCACGGGCAATAGGGCGATGATGGCCCATGAAGGAATGGTGCACGAGAGTGCAGGTAAAAAGGAAGGAGCCAGTAGTGCGGGAGGTCAAGGTGGACCGCATGCGCATGCAGGCATGAGACATAGGTGCTCTACGGGTCATGGCAGGCAGATGGCTCAGGACGTGCGCAATAGATTGCAGCGGAGCGCAGCGGCGGCAGAGATTGAAGTGGCGGTCGGAAGCGGTCTCACGCAGAAGAAGAGGTCCAAGAGGAGCATGTGGCATCAGCAGAGGAAGAATAGGCAGGTGTGGATGCTAGTGCGGCAGCAGGGGAAGATGAAGGGCGTAGAGTGGCACGCAAAGCATCAAGAGCAAGAAGTCGATGAGAGCCCCAACGTGGAAGCGTAACAGAGAGTGTTCGAGCAGGAGGTGTCAAACAAGTTGGGACGCAAGAGTAGGAGTAGGAGAGAATTGCCATGATCAAGGTGGGGAAACAAGATTAAGAGGGTGAATGTTGAAATTAATCTTGTTTTTCTATTTAGTCATATTCGAGTCAATAACAATGTTTGAGTCGAGTCTATAGTAGAAGTCAATTTGTGTTGTTGAGTCCATTTATGAGTCCTGTAACTAGCCTTTATAAGATGTAGTCTAGTCATGTAATCAGAGACAAGTGAACGAGAGCGAATGGTTGTGATCGGAAGATGAGAGGGAGAGAAATAAAGAGAAAAGCGGAATGCTTTGCTCCCAGGAAAAGCAATTGTGTTCGTGTATTGTGTTTCTAAAAGTGACCGCCACCACAACCACTCTCTCGGCCACCTTGGATACCTTGGTTTGATAATGGTTACCGTGCCTAGAGCCACGTCCAGATAAATTGACTGATGGATATAATCCTCCAAGATTCAACTGCAGATCGGAGCTATTCTATTCCATTCTATGTTCAAAACTCATTAGATGAGCATAAACATCATCAAGGGTTATACCTTCTATTCTTGTAGTAAGAGAGGTGACCATCAGGTCAAAGTCTGATATGATGCCGGCAAAGATGTAGGAGATAACTTCATCTTCTCTCAAGGGTATGCCAACTGCAGCAAGAGTGTCGAGGAGGCTCTTCATCTTACTGAAGTAATCAGATGTGGAGAGGTCTTTCTTCTTCAAATTGGCAGGCTCCATGCAGATTTGTACCACATGTGTGTGGGAACATGATGCAAACATCTGTTTCAGAGTTTCCCAAGCTTTGTGTGATGTTGTCATGAACATGACATGAGCCAAGGTTTCTTCTATCATCGAGGAAAATACCCTGCTGAGTACCATTTGATCTTGGTTATACCAAGTAAGATAGGCCAGATTGGAGACTTGGCTTGAACCTTGCTCCATTGGCGCCATGATCATCTGAGGTGGTGCCTAGCTGGTACCATCAACATACCCAAGGAGATTGAAGCTCCTCAGATAAGTAAGAAATTGTACTTTCCAAATCAAATAATTCTCTTTGCCAAGCCTGATTATGATGGCATGGCTGATTGGCGTTGGTGTGGGCGCATAAGAAGATAAATTAGGTGTAGAGGATGGATGTATGGTGGTCACGCCAGCGACATGGTTGAGATCGCTCAAAGCTCTGATAACATGTAAGGAAATCAAGGAGATTGATGTTTCTCGATGCAAAATGTTTGGTGCCTAGACTTCAATATATATGCATTGCCGGGCATTGCCGGATTACAAACAGTACTGATAATAGAGCAAACTCTGGTCTCAGCTAAACCAATTACATCATGCACATTTGATACAAAAATAGAAGTCTATCTCTAAAACGAAATATAGGATTGACTTCCTAATAGACTAACCAACTATTCTATCTATAGCTAGCTATTCTATCTATAACACATTGTAATCTCAACAAATTCATAATCTAATAGATACAACACTTCAATTTTTTGTAGATCAACGCCAAACTAACAATTAACGATAAAATACAAACACAACATCAAATCTAACAAACAAATGGGATATCAATGCAAACACAAGATGGAACTAGAATCAAAACTAAATACAAGATAGTAACATGAAAGAAGACAAAGATGAAGACAAAAGAGAACCCCAAGTAGCAACATCTCAATTATATGCATCCATTTTGAGAGACCATGTGAATGTCTAGAATATAATTTTGATGAACAATTGGCACTTTGGTTGAGTTGAATTGATTTTTGCAAAATTTTCAGAAAATTTAGATTGTGTTGTTAGGTGTTGATGGTTTGACCGCCATGGGCATGGTGGTCTAACTAGCCAATGTCGGCGGTTTGACCGCCATGATAGAGCAGTTAGACTAGTGCTAGCGGTCTAACCGGCCATGACACAACGGTCACACCAGCTTCTCGAGGGTAGACATGTTGAAGAGGTACCCTAGACATGTTTAGGGTGTCTAGAGAGTTCTTGGAGGGACCAGACATGTCTGGGGTATTGATGAAATTGGATTATGAGGGTATGCTTAATCTTCCTTGAGGGCATGGATTCTGCGGGGTATCCAAGACATGCTTAATCTTGAGACTAACAAAATTATTAAGACTTGCGAGGTTAGTTTTGATGAGGCTAGTTTAGGGACTAGACCAGACATTGCAGATACACATATTCAGGGAGATTATAAGGGTGTCTTCCTTTGAGGAGTGCAATAAAGAAGATTAGACTATTGATCTACTTCCTCTTCAGCCAGCTAAAGCACCTACTCAACTACTTCACCTTCAGCTATACATCCTACTCACACTTCTTCCTCAGCACTGTGTGGCTCTACTCCTACCTCCACAACCCATGAGGTAGAGGCTACCTCAAGTTTAGGAATGCCAAAACATCTTCAGCGGTGACATCCTCTAGATCAGATCATTGGATATCTTCATGAGCGAGTTACCCGCTCTAGGTTTATCTTTCCTGACTCAAGTGTTCATTCTACTTTCATTGCTTCCTTTAAGCCTCGTGATGTCACCCATGCACTTACTAATGAGTCTTGGATCAATGCCATGCATAAGGAGTTAAAGAACTTTGAGAGAAACAATGTCTGAACCTTAGTTGAGTCTCCCCATGGTCACAGTGTTATAAGAACCAAGTGAATTTTTAAGAACAAATAGAGAATGTGGCACTCTTTAGGAATAAGGCCAGGCTTGTAGCCTATCGTCTTCCAACCAAACATCAAGACCGGTAAAAGACTAAGAACATATCCTTAAGCCCTAGCTAGTCATACCTTTGCCTTGGGTCATTGCCTTGATATGCATCAACTCATGATGCATCCTTTTCTTTAACTCCATCAACATATGATGGTATTCACTTGACTTGATCAACACATGATCAGCTCCTCGTGCATCAACTCATGATGCGTCTTCTTCTTTGATGGCCTCCAACCCATGAAGCCATCCTTTTCTTGATAGCCTTCAACTCATAAAGCTATCTTCTTCTCAATTTTGACTTGATGATCTTCAACACATGAAGTCATCCCAAGTTATCTTCATTTGTGGAACCTAACCTATTCATCCAACTCATGGATCAATACTTATGAAACTCCAAAATATATAGAGAGCTCCCCCTAAATGTGTGCATACAAGTGTATATAATGAAGACATATGCACATGTTCATTTTGGACTAATCAAGTAGTTCAATCTATATTTTGGATCTAAGGAATGCATTAGAATATGAAAAAGTGATTTTGAATGCATATCTCTTTGATTTCACCTTTCCATCCAAATGAGACTAAATATAAATAAACTTAGACACATATTAGTCTCATATATGCATTTGTCATTATCACCAAAACATAATAAAAGTATTTGTCATTAACACCAAAACCAACTTAATCAGAGCTTGATCTTTCAGAGGGGGAGTTGAGGTCTGAGCAGTCATGTAAGTTTGGGTTAATCTACGTGGCTCAGACGGAAAGCACAGAGAACAGAAGGATTGTGAAGAGGCAAGTTATTGCATATGGTGTGCCAATTGGCAAGACCGATGCACGTAGAGAAGGTTCGAGGGTGTTCAAATGCATGAAGACGTGACGGCTAGTCATTGGGCATTATAGTCTACGTGACAAAATATATGAAGATGCTTTGAGGTGAAGATGAAGACAGAATTAAGGGAATGTGCCTGGAAGCTTCTTCAAGGACATTTTAGTAGTTGGTCAAATACCAAGTTGGTACCATGATCAAAACCATAGTGTGGAGAGGCGTAAAGGAGAAGTAATTTTGGTCGAGAGCTGAAATTTACATGTGAATCAATCCCTAAAGGGTTAATGGGTTGTGTCTTGTAAAAATTTTGAGAAGCATGCGTATGTATGTAAAACCTATGTTAGTGGGTTAGCAGGTTTTCCTAATAAGCTGTTGGACCAATTAAGGTGGTGGTGGCTATTTAGAGGGAACGAGAGGAGGTGGTAGCTTCAAGGATTCAAGGATATAGTTTTGCTTTACCATCTTGTCTCCTTCCATGAGTATGAGAGAGAGTTTGAGAGAGGAAAGCGTGATGCTTTGGCTGCATCTTATAATCATTTATGAATGTGCGAACCTCATCCTCTACTGAAATAGATTAAAACCTTGTCTCAGTCAAATTCTTGTTTATGTTCTTACTTAGCTTTACTTGTTCTTGAGTTAGACGTGTGATTTCGGGTTTGTGAGAGTTCTACCCAAAACTCTTGCTTGAATTACCTTATTAGGACATGTGAGAATAGATCTGGAAGGTTTCATATCTTAGATCATCATGGGCAAAAATTAATTTAAAATTTAGGATTTTTTGGTGCTCTTGTGAGCAAGATTTGATTATCTTCAATTTGGTAAACTCTTGATTGGTTTATGTTCCTATTACCTTGAACAAATCTCATGCAAAAGTTAAATGTGTTTGGATGAAATTTGGACAAGTTATTGAGATTTGAGTTTTTGTCCTGAGAGGTGTTCAAGTTTGGAAACATGAGACCGGTTGGACCAGGCTTAGACCTGCGGTTGGAATAGTCAGCCGGTGTGACCGGTCACAAGCCAACAATCAGACCGGCCCATCAACAACAGTCCGACCGGGTTTGTGAAAGAGGCTGTTTTAGTTGGTTCTTGTTTCTAGGTTTAGTTTGCATAGCCATGATAGTGTGATCTGAACTTGGTGGCTATGATAATCGTTTGAGTAAAGATTTTGAATAGGTTAGAGAAAATTTTAAGAATTATTCACCCCTCTGATTATCGGCATCAATCCTACAGCTTACGAGGCTGCAGACACCTCATCTTTCAAACCAGCTTAAACATTCAATAACTGCAACTTTCCGGAAGAGAGAGTTGAATTCTGGGCCGGCAACACTTGAATATGAAGGTCCGTTGATATCGTGAGCACCTCCTGGAACTTTGTCAAATATGTGCGTACAATCATTAGATATTTGCTCTACCCTTGTATATATCTTCACTAAATTGCCCATTACTTTGCTTGTCTCGAGATGCTGACTCTAAGATGTCATGAACATGAGATTTGGGATGCTCATATGCATTAATTTTCACACCCTCACTCTCATCTCAAAGTTGGTTCATATCACAGGATTTTATGGTCATAAAGATCAACTTGAGCTGCCGCTTCATATTCTGATAAATTCTGTCGTGCTCGAGGTCGAGGCCATGAAGATAGATCCAAAGCCTATGTTAGCTGCTAATTGTGGACTCATGGCACCTTACGAGGAATCTAATATTGTGGATGGCTCTAGTTTCCATGAAATATCTATGCAAAGTAGACCGCCGCAATGTTGTTGATGTTTCAGAAGTGCTGCGTAAGGATGTCGAAAATGTTCCATCTTACCGGTTAATTAGTCTAGGTTGGATTAAGATCCTGTCCAATGACTGGTCTTGAACTCGTTTAAAATGAGCTGAAAGGGACATTGCATCAAGCTTGAGTGAAGCCAACCATGGTCCTGTTCTTTTCAGCTTCTAGAAGCTGCTTTTCGGCTTTTCTACCGTAACTAGCTTTTAAACGGAGTATTTTTTCAAGATAGGATCTACTAGTTAATTGTAGTACATACTTTACTGACTTCATTTATATCGGCAAAAACTGTACGTGAGTTTCTGTTACTCTGTAATATCAGTTGAGCTCAGCTTGTTGACACCTTAGTTGTGCGGATTTGCTGAAGAATCTCTGTGTGTGTGTATTCTTGTGAAGAGCTTATTTTTTCCCACCTTATTTATTGTTTAGGAAATGTCAGATGTGTTCAGTTGTATTATTTCATAATGGGAGACTGATGCTTTGGTTTTAGGGGGTGTTCGATTCGAAGCCTAACCGTACTCTTAGGCGGATGTTTGATTTGTGTTGTTACAACTGTGGCTTACCATACTTTCTTAGCCCCATGACTCACATGCTATAGACTTATTTTTTTTCCTAAACCTTGCCACACTTATGGGATGGAATTTTGTTGTACCAAAAAGGTGTGGCTTGCCACACCTGCCTAAGCTTAGTTATAGCAAAGTAAACAAAAGTTGAAGGTCTTCATCACTAATATCCACGTCTACTAACTTAAGCATTTCAAGGTCAAGGAACCCCTTAAAATCTGCAGGCTGCATTAGGGAAACAGAACCAAGTTTCAAAGTTTGCAAGTACCAGCAGCACCGAAAGGCTGATGGCGCCTCTATGGTAGAGATGTGAAATCAAGAATGAGCTGCTTTGTCTTGGATGCACTAGCAAACTTAACCCATCTATCTATGTGATCAGCATGTTCATTTTCTAGTGCAAAATAAACCTTTATTCTCTCAATCCCGACACCACTCTGTTGCTGTAAGACTGCATCGACTCCCCTAATGCACACTTTTTCCATTGGCTTTGATTACAGCCTCTTTTATGGGCAATTGTGACATGACAGAGCACAAAATATCCTGCAGCAGGTAAACAACAGCATTTAGATTTAGTCATGGATTATTCAACAGCGGCTGGCAGAATTAGTACACCATGAGACGTTGTAGTTGTACCTAATGTGAAGAAATTAAGGATAATATGCTCATATACTTGGTACCAGGTATTTGGCATGTCATACATACCATGGGTAGGCTGCTCAACTAAGGCCTTGATCCCTTTCTTTTAACCATTGCTCCTTTGCCATCTATATTAACCATTACCTGCTTGGGGTAGGGGGTCAACGAAACACATATACAAGGGAATTGCTCGTACCCACGCAATCTGATACGAGGACAAAAAAAAAAAAAATGGACGCTCAGCCCCATGTAAGTTTGGGTCTGTTCTTTTTTTTTTGTTTCGGTTTATAGCTTATGGCTACAGTTTATGCCTTTTCAACTGTTCGTGAGAGAGAGAGAGAGAGTACAGAGTAATAAAAACCCTCATACGGTTTTGACCGATATAAATGAAGTTGCTATAGTGTATACTATAATCAATTTGTAGATCCCTACCTTAACAAGATACTCTTTGAAAACTAATTACAGTAGAAAAATCGAAAAGTAATTTTTAAAAACTAAAAAGAAGAGACCTTTACCATGTTCACAAACCCCTTCTCTTGGTCTCTCCACCCATCATCATTACTGGTGGCACAAACTCAGAAGCTTATAGCTGCAGGCCCTCGCTCCCTCCGTATTTGCCCCTAGATCACATTCTCTTTATTCTGAGGCGAGACCACTCCTGCTCGGACGGGGCTGTTTCTAGCTAGTGCCCTGTTTCGAGGCCATGAGATGGTGCTATGGTTAGTGCTCACGCAAGGTCGACGTCGTGTGAGCTTCTAGAGCCTCCATGGCCAGATGAGTTCCACTGAGGCGTATGCCTGCCTCACTTCCACCGGATCCAAGTTTGCTAGCAGTGTGTCATTATTGGCGTCTAGTCGTCTATCCCAACATTACGGCACCATCCCAAAGCCCAAGTCGAGCGTGCTGCTGTTGTCGTCGATGCTGAGCCCATGGTTGAGTGAGTTGGTTCTTTGTTGCAACAATAGTGATTTTTTTGTTGTTATAATAAGTGATTTGAGATGTTGGGTATGCATTTTTCGATGTTGCATAACCAATTCTTGCACTTTTGTTGCCTCAAATGTTGTAGCCTTTTTCTCAATTGTTGCAATAAGTGCTTGGTTTTGTTGCACAATGTATCTTATCAAAATGATGCAGTAAGTTTGCATTTTATTGCATTCAAGGTCTTAATTTGTTGCACATCAAATCATCTTTTTGTTGCAATAAGTTTGGGGTTTGTTGCCGTGAGTTGTTTGCAACTAGATTTTTTTACTGCAACCTTTATTTATTTTTGTTGCAACTTGATGTTTTTCGTTGCAAGCTTTATTAACCCTTTGTTATAGCCTCCAACTGAATTTTTGTTGGAACATAGATTGGATGAATTGGAACAACAATTCGAAGTGGATCTCATGAGGGATCATGGATATATTTTTATATTTTCTTTTTGCAAATTGGATGACTCACCAGGGGCAGGGTGGTTGTCGGGGAAAAATGAATATGCAGAGAGATTGTACTTGTTGCAAGAATAGGGTGTCGTGGCAACCAATAGCCGGAGGAGCAAGGCACGGTGGTGACGTCTATGAGCGAGAAAGAGAGAAGGGGTTGTTGCTTTCTGTTGTGTGGGGTTCTTGTTTTTACAAAATAGTATGCATGTGTTGCTGCGCCACAAGGTAGGAATCCAATGGCCGATGGACATCGTACAGAGATCTGATGGTCAAAACAAGCATACGATGATAGCATCGGATCGAAAAATGAATATGTAGAGAGATCGTACTTGTTGCAAGAATAAGGTATCATGGCGGCCAGTAGCCGGAGGTGCAAGGCATGGTGGTGGCGTCTATGAGCGAGAAAGAGAGCAGGGGTTATTGCTTTCTGTTGTGTGGGGTTCTCGTTTTTACAAAATAGTATGCATGTGTTGCTGCGCCACAAGGTAGGAATCCAATGGTCGATGGACATCGTACAGAGATTTGATGGTCAAAACAAGCGTACAATGACAACATCGGATCGAAAAATGAATTTGTAGAGAGATCGTACTTGTTGCAAGGATAAGGTATCGTGGTGGCCAGCAGCCGGAGGAGCAAGGCACAGTGGGCGGAGCACGGTGGTGATGTTGTTGGTGGATGCGCCACATGGGGTCAATAGAGTGCTCACACATACTACGCAAGCTGCCAACGTGCGCAACCGTGTTGTGCACGACCTCTTCTTCTCCGACAAGTCCTCCCTTGGCCTGTTTTCGTGGCCCTTCTTTCTCCATGGCAAGCTCCTTCTCCGCCCCACGTCTGCCTTCTCCTTTCTCTCCGTGAGCTCTGTGTGCCTTCACCGTTGCCACTTCCAACACCCGTGGTCGGCGACGCCCTTTCTCCGCAATGCCCCCCTTTTCCCTGCCGCTGCCCTCCAGCCCCGTGTAACCTTTTGTTCTTAGTGATAGTACTGTACTTTTTTGGAGTGTGAGGACGCATGCATGCACTCACACATACTCTATACGTATACTCACACACACATATGTGGGTGTGTTTTTAACATAAACTAATCTACAGTGCCTAAATCTCATAAAACATAGGCCCTGTTCTTTTTTGCTGCGATCTGTGGCTTTTGGCTGCGGTTTGTGGTTTTTGGGCTGTTTGTGCGAGAGATTATAGATTAACAGAAACCCACGTGCGGTTTTTGGTGATATTAATGAAGTCAGTAAAGTATGTATTACAATTAATTAATAGACCCTATCTTGAAAAGATAATCTGTTTAAAAGTTGGTTACTGTAGAAAAGCTGAAAAGTAACTTTTAGGCCCTGTTTGGATCAGCTTTAGATTCTTAAAAACCAGTTATTACTTCTAGTTTTTAAAAGCTGGTTTCTAAGCAAAAACTGGTGGGGTGTTTGGATCCCCTAGTTTTTAAAAGCTGGTTTCATTTATGATTGGTGCTAATAGACTATTATACCCTTACATTTATTGCTTTTGAACAGCACATTAAACAGCCATGCGTGGTCTTTAATGAGGGTAAATGGGTATTTGTGCAAAAAAAACTGGCAAAAGCTGGGTATCAATAGCTTCTTGGTTTTTAAGAATCTGGGTAGGTAGATTTTAAAAACTACCCTAAAAACTGGTCTGTTTGGATCCCACCCAGTTTCCAAAAGCCAGATTCTTAAAATCTGAGTGGATCCAAACAGGGCCTTAGAAGCTAAAAAAACAGGACCTATAGATACATCTCCTGATTATTGAATGTACGACCTGTATTGTATATATACTTTTCCGGTCTATTGGCGGAGAGAAAAATAAACACCGGCATCGGAACCCGGGATGGAAGGCTGCGGAACGGCGTAGCTTGCTGAGCGTACGCTCGCTACTTGATAGCCAAACTAGCTGCTGGACCGGTTCCGATTCCCTCATATATAATACAGCCGATATTTCTACTCCCAAATTAATTAACAAACCACACTACGAGACAAGCATCTCGCCACGTGTCGCATCACCCCTAGCGCCACACAACTCCGCATCCAACGGCGACGATTCATCCACAGCCTCAGCACTCCCTGCACAGCCGTCCATCCGTCCTCGTCCCCACCGAGAAACCCAAGAGGCTCACTCAACACCCACTGCCGCTGGGCCCTACAGAGCTCAGACCCCACATGTCATTCGCAGAGACGCCTTGATCAGTTGATTTTCCTGCCTCGCCGAGCCGCTCCGCGCGAGTGAAAGGACGGGGGAGAGGCGGACACGAAGCAGCACTCACTTCTGGCCTTTCTTGCTCCCCTGCATCCTCCCTTCCCCGATCGAAACCTCCGATTCCGATCGACGAGATGGGGCTCTGACCCCGGATTCGAGCAATTCGATCCGTTCCGAGCAAGACCCATATTTCTTTCCCTCGAATTGGTTCGGAATTCGCTGGGAAGTCGCCGGACGAGCGCGCCATGACGTCCTCGCCGATGGTGCTGTCTCTTCTTCTCTTTGCGTCGCTTGCGGCGCTGCTGCTCCTCGTCCCGCTCCTCTCGCCGCCGGTGGTGGCTGGGGACGAGGAGGCGCCGTCCTCCGCGGGTGGTGCTGCGGCGAGCGGCGGCGGGGATGGAGGAGGGGGAGTGGGCGTGGGAGTGGTGGAGGAGGAAGCTGATGACCTGGCGCTGTTCCGCCGCGCGACGCTGGACGCCGGCGAGGGGGGCGCGGCGGCGGCGTCCAAGGTGGCGTTCCTCTTCCTGACCAACTCCGACCTCACCTTCGCGCCGCTCTGGGAGCGGTTCTTCGCGGGCCACGCGGAGAGGCTCAACATCTACGTCCACGCCGACCCGGCGGCGCGGCTGTGGCTGCCGCCGACGCCGTCGTTCCGCGGGCGCTTCGTGGCGGCCAAGCCGACGCGGCGCGCGGACCCGAGCCTCATCGCCGCCGCGCGGCGCCTGCTCGCGGCCGCGCTGCTAGACGACGCGGCCAACGCCTACTTCGCGCTGCTCTCCCAGCACTGCGTCCCGCTTCACTCCTTCCCGCGGCTCTACGCGACGCTCTTCCCGCCCAGGGCAGCGCACCACCACCGCCTCCCGAGCTACATCGAGGTGCTCACCGGCGAGCCCCAGATGCCCGCGCGCTACGTGGCCCGCGGCGAGGGCGCCATGCTCCCGGAGGTCCCGTTCGACCGGTTCCGCATCGGCTCCCAGTTCTTCACCCTCGCCCGCCGCCACGCCGTCCTCGTCGTCCGCGAGCGCCGCCTCTGGCGCAAGTTCCGCGCGCCGTGCCTGCCGGAGATGCAGGACTCGTGCTACCCGGAGGAGCACTACTTCCCGACGCTGCTAGACATGGCAGACCCCGCGGGCTGCGCCCGGTACACGCTCACCCGCGTCAACTGGACCGGCAGCGTCGAGGGCCACCCGCACACGTACACCGCGCCGGAGGTGTCGCCGCGGCTCATTACCGAGCTGCGCCGGTCCGATAACTCGACCATCCCGTACATGTTCGCGCGCAAGTTCTCGCGCGACTGCCTCGGCCCGCTCATGGCCATCGCCGACACCGTCCTCTTCAAAGATTGATTCATTCATGCGGTGCTCTGCACCATAGCTGCACGAGGTACGAGCTACTCTATGAATTCTTCTAAGCTTCAGAACTCGTTAAAGATTACTACTTCTTGACCATGCTCCTGACTCGTGAGCCGTGCATGCCATTTGAATCACAAATTTGCAAATTCTAGATGATGAAACTAGTGAATTCAGATGCTAAATTCGTTTGTGATTGAAAAATGGTATCAAATCGTTGAAAATGACTTAATATTTCGTCTGGTTCTTCTGTTTTTCTCTGCTTCACGCCATAAATTTCTCTACTCCGTAATCCATATATAAGTATGTTGCCTCATGTGATCTATGAAGAAAGCGACGCCTCGATTAGTCTTGCATTGGGACAAAAGTATACACATAGTCTTTGCTCCATGAGATCACGCATGTACGTGTCAGAGTTTGAGAATGATATCCTAACCTCTGAAGTGAAAGTGTTCAATTACCATACGTAGTTCTGCTACGCATTGTCTTCCCTTTTGACTAGCCAGTACTGGTTGATCTTTCTTTCCATGCATATTAGGTTTGAGTGGTTGGTTGCATACATACTTGAATTGGGCGCAATATATCAAACAAGTACTGACTAAGAAATCTTCATTATCTTTGCAGTGATCAATCAATTTGGTGTTGGCAACGACGAAAGCAGTGGCCTTTTCTTTTTCCTTTTCATCTTCAGACTTCAGTTCCCCCTCTCCTCCCCTGTTCTTCAGTTGTCCTCCTGTACTTTCTGTAGACTTAGAGAGAAAAGAAAAGGAAAAAAAAAGAGAAAAGAAAGGGGAAAAAACGACAACAAGAAGAAAGCAACAACCTAATGCGAAGCGGCAGGTGTTGCATGATGATCCGATGATCATCTGATGATCGGTGATCTATCCATCCAATGTATTTTTTACCTAGAGCTGCCTAAGGCCGCCTAAATACATAAAGCGATGGATGTGTTCAGTTCAGTGTAGCTGAATCCTCTTGTACAGTTTTTACTTGTCAGCTCGTGTACACAAGCAAGGTTGAAATAATCAATCAATCAATTAATCTGCAAGTTTTTGTTGTAGTAGCATCAGTATCATTACACTACTACTTGTGTCTTGTACTCTTGTGAGAGGCATGGTAATTAGGCCCTGTTTGGATTCTGAGGTCTAAAGTTTAGTTGGCTAAAGTCCAGGACTAAACTTTAGACAACTAAACTTTAGACCACAGGGCTGTTTGGACCATGGACTAAAGTTTAGTTCTGGTCCAATAAATGGACTTTTGTACCCCTGGGATTTTTGAGCCGTTGTTTGCTTGCTAAAATAATAATCAACCCAATTGGTATTGATAAATAAATAATTTAAACTTGGTACAACAGATAGGTCAATAAAAAAAGTTCATCCACATGCGGACCGACTGTAATCCAAAGAAAATATAGTTGAAATAATACATAAAATTTTGGAGACATGATTCCGTGCTACTTTTTTATCTACATCACTCTCGCCTAGCAAACAACGTGTTAGCGATGTTATCACGGAAGGTATTCATGTTATGATCCTCGCCACCGCCATGTCGATTGCCACCCCTTGGCTCAGATGAAGGTTCCTCAGGCATTAGCATATAGTTTTCATCTCGATCACATCTATCAAAGTTCGCGTCTGCTATTGCACTTTCATGAATAAAATTATGGAGAGCCATGCATGACAGTATTATTTGGCTTTGCTTCGGCATCGGATATGACGGTAAGCCCAACAAGATCCTCCATTTCATCTTCAAAACTCCGAAAGAACGCTCTATGACATTGCGAAGAGATGAGTGATGAAAATTGAATACCTCATTTCGTCCACTAGGTCTTGGTCCTTGTCTAAACTCCGGCAGATGGTATTTTACCCCCTTGTATGGTGCAAGATAACCCAGTCGGTTAGGGTAGCCCGAGTCAACGAGGTAAAATTTACCTAAATGAATCAAGCACAAATATGTTAAAACTATGAAAATTAGATTAAATACCAAATGACATTCAATATGAATAATTGATTGTACCTAGTGGAGGATGTGGGAATTTGTGACCATATTTATTTGTAGCATCATTGAACACTCTCATATCATGGACTGAACCCGGCCATCCCGCGAGAACAAAGGTGAACCTCATATCGAAGTCACAAATGGCTAACACATTTTGGGACGTGTAACTATGTCGACCCGTATGCTGAACGACCTTTGACACTGGCACAACAACTGGTATATGTGTTCCATCTATAGCTCCAATACAATTATCAAACAAAGGATGAAATCGAGGTCCTTCCAACCTAGGGTGAACCGTTCTAAATTCTGGATCATTTGGTTTGATAACATCTGCTGAGAGCCTGTAAACACTCTGCAATACTTCATCAAATTTCCTACTGACCATCTCGATTGACCTCTGAAAACGATTGTCTGCTTGTCTAACCGATTGAGGGGCACCAACCATCCATAAAAACATGGCCAAACCTTCTATCGACGACATCTTACATGATGACTTCAAGCCATATGATGTAACTAGCAAATCATGCAGTCTGTAAAACATTTCCCTACTCATCCTAAACATGTTGTAACAAGATCTAGAATTGTTCAATGTCTTCATAACCCAATCAATGCCTGATTGTTCAACAGTCCTCTGCTTGGATTTGTTCATGTAAGTTTCAAAATAGTACGTACCAATAATGCATGCAATGGCTGCAAATTGTCGTTTCCTCCTACGATGTTCCTGTGCCGCCTCAAGTGCATTGTCTTCATCATCACTTGATCAAAAATTCATCTACAAATAGGGCACCCCCACATGTTAGATCATGATTACAGTAATTCACAAGTGCCACAATTAAAAAACTATTTCAACATTACACCATGCTGACAATAAACAGAGTTCAAGCAAACATTAATAATAAGCAAACATTCAAAGTAAGTTCATGCAAATAAAGATAGGCACTACTACTGTCCCACGATCCTAGTTCGTCTAGTACAACTTCTTCATGGTGCACCACCTCTTCAACCATATAAGCCTAGCTTCTTTTGTGGTGAAGTTGAAGAATGCCTCGCGGTTTTCAGCCTTCACAAACAAATTGGTAGCCATGAAATACTCAATGCTATCTTCTGCCGCCCCACTTTCCACTGCCAATTGGAGAGCTTTCTTCATTGATTTGGCCATTTTCTCGCCTGAACTTCTTCCTTGAAGTTGTCAAGTATTCCTTTCAGCACCTTCACCATAGGACTCTTTGTTTTTTTTGTAGGACTCATGGCAGTAGTAGTAGTAGTGCTGCTGCTGCCTCTCTTCCTGGTACTAACACTCATTGGGCTGTCTTCCATCCCATCTTCCTCTTGGTCTTCCTCACTCTCATCATTTCCATCTACAATTATTTCACCAGGAACACATGCTGAAGACCCATCAACAGCGACATGTTCAAATATTTCCTCCAGGTGTGCAAGATTGTCTGGAGGTCCAGTTCTCAGCCTCCGCCAATCGGGTTTGTTCTGAAATAAAGTAAACAAGTGTCGACATTAATTAGGACAACACTTTGTAGAACAAGTGTCTGGAGGCAAGAAGCTGATTGCTGATTGAGGACAACATTAATCGGGTTCGTATCACAGAAGTTGTACAGGTGTGAAAATTAATGTATGTCTACTGAACAATTAAATGCATACAGCTAGTGAGTAAGATATGCTCTGTGAAATCTGTACATGCCCGAGAAATTCAGTAAATTCAGTAAATTATATTTTTGGCAAAGAAGCAATTCAGTAATTCTAACTAAGCGACAAAACAAGATTACCAGTAACAAACTAAACATGACATAAAAGCGGTGTTATCATTAGCTTTGTGTGTCTATCCTAGAAATCATCATCAGCCATCACTGAGCCATTAGCATTGCGTCCCAAACCAGTGTGTCCGTTGAGGTACAGCCAAAACTTATAGAGCCCCTTCAATTGATCCCATCTGTTTCTCAGTTGTTTCCTACTGTGTTTTAGGTGGGTACTAATGTAGTACTTCTCTGCCATATTCACATAACCCCTGTTAGTAATGAATCTATTGCTATGATTGCCTACCCTCTTTTCCTCAAGACAAATGTCGCAGAAAATAGAAGTATTTTCAGCAGACCAATTTGCCTTGTCAAAGCGATTACCCATCTAGGTTGTTTCAAATAAAAAATATAATGTCAACAAGATATTTTAAGCTCCATGTTTATGAAAGTGGCTATTGATTTATGAAGAGCATCCATGAACTCCATGTTTAAACATCGAAAGGTCAACAAGAATGAGGTGAACAGAGAGACCACATACTGGGATCAACTTCCCTGTGTCTTCCATAAACAGGAGCTCTGGATGGACATAAACATAATAGACTAAGGGCGGGTTTATCGAGCAATATCAACTTAGCTAGTTTGGTCTTGGCTGAGGAATACTCCAAATAAAAGTATTTAGATAAGAAATGCTTCAAGTTAAGAGATTGATGTTTGCTTTAGTGAAATGCTCAAAATCAAAGGATCAGCATTACAATGAAAGCAACTTGGAGAAGCCCACCATTTATTTAGTACATGAACCACACACCGCTGATTATATATCACTTCATGTTTGGTTGGCTAGTGAAAATAGGGAATAAGGTATATCCATAGGACACCACAAAAGAAATGCATCTTACTCCTAAGAAAACCAGAGTGTAAACCAAAGCTCAAGTAATAAGCCCTATCCAGAAACTTTAAGGTGCACTTAATTGGCAATAAAAAAAGATTACAACATCTTCCTTAAGGAGGGCTGCTAACTGTGTAGATAGAGGCACTTGCGGGAAATCATTAACAGAATTAATGAATTAAGTAATGCAATTTCTTAGTGTTTCTATAATCCACACTTCAATTTCGGTAATGCAAGTCAACCCGAGCTAAAGCTATTTATGAAGAGTGGCGGTCACAAGCATTGAGCACCAATATCTAAAAACAAAGCGTGGATAAACCGAACCCGGAGAATCAAGCGTCGGACAGCCAAGCCACTATTTCGCTTTGATCGAACAGAAATAGGATAGATGCAATTTCTTAGTGTTTCTATAATCCACACTTCAATTTCGGTAATGCAACTTGTACTATTATTGACAAGGGGTCCTAGGTGCATCCCTGGAGACATCCATAATTTGGATCAAGTAAGGTGTGCTCACCGAAAAATCATTTCCAAGAGTTTCATCCTCTTCTTCAATACCAGCACCTCCAAAGCCATCGCCTACTGCGTCAATTTCTTCGGTCATACCCACAGGATCCTCAAATTGCGGAGGGCCTTGGTGGCTTGACGAGCTGCCACCCGCGGCTGCTGCACGCCCACCATTGTTAGGCGCTCGAGCCGTGCGAGGAGCGCGGAACGGCATTGGGCCATTGCTACCGACATCAACACTCACTGGTGCTTTACCAGAAGTAGCCCGCGGCACAGCTCCAGCACGCCCGCCACGCCCAGCAACGCCGCCACGGCCACCACGACCGCCTCTGTTAGCGGCAGATCCACCAACGCCGCCACGGCCACCACGGCCGTTTGTGCCAGCAGCAGCTCCAGTTCCTCCATGCCCGCCAGACCCGCCACGGCTGCCTCTGACGCCACGGGCGCCACGAGCGCCACGGCCACCACTGCTTCCATCTTCAACCGGCGCCGATTCAAGAATCTCTTGGTACGACCCCATGTTCGGGAAATCAAGAGCTGACGACGAGTTGAGGTCAAGATCGAACACGCCGTCTTCACTGGAGGGCACAGGATCGGTTTGGGAGAAGAAATCATAGGGGAGGGGATCTTGGGGGCGCATGGACGCATCGTCGACGGGATCCATGAGAGGAAGGCGGGGAAGGGCACGGTGGTTGGATGGTCGGTGGTGGTGGGATGCACGGTGGGGGCGGCGTTGCGAAGGCCGGGCGGCGGTGGGATGGCTGGGTCGCGGCGGGTTCGGCGGGGGCGTCGGGAGTCCTGGCGGGGAAGTTGCTGCCCGATGGTCGGCGGGGCGGTGGGATGGTCGGCGGGGGTGGAATGCGCGGCGGGGGCGGCGGTGCGAAGGCCGGGTGGCGGTGGGATGGCTGGGTGGCGGCGGGTTCGGTGGGAATCGGCGGGGGAAGTAAGGAAGTTGCCACCCGTGTGGATTTTTTTCGTGCGGGGGCGTTGGGAGTCCGGGCCCGTAGAGACTTTTTTTTCGTGGGAGGAAGATTTTTCACGGGGGCAAAACCGTCTTTTGCGTGCGGGAGCCGGGATAAATCGAAACTTTAGACTACTTTAGCTCAGTTTTGTGGTCTAATGATCTAAAGTGTTTTTTAGGGGTTAGCTAAAGTTTAGATCTAACTTTAGACCACCTGTCTGGAGACTTTAGACCTAAACTTTAGTAACTAAACTTTAGATGGAGGGATCCAAACAGGGCCTTATATACCCATGTCACGAGGCCGAAACAGAGAGAAGCTGTAGAGACTATTAGCCTAAGCAACTGAAAGAAACCTAATCCTAATTACCTTTTAACAGTATAATTAGCAAGAATTAAAATTTTAATTAAGAGTTATTACAAAGCAGTAACTGCAAAAATGAATTACAACATTTGGCTCAATGTCAAATAATTAAACTAAAACTAATTATTACAACCGTTTTACAAAAACGGTGCATAAAAAAAAATTAAAATTGCAATTGCAGTAAGCTAAAAGCTAAGTTAATTAGTGCATTGCATTCCAGTGTGTTTGTTCCCATGATTAGCCAATGTTAGTACCCCAAGCCGGCCACCAACCACAATCTGTTTCTTTTTCTTCTATAAGCAGAGAGCAAATCAAATAACAATCTAAGAGAGAATAAGAGAGGAGAAAATAATTGCTGTCAGCACCCTTGGGCTACTAGAGCCAAATAGAATAGCGTTCTTAGAGGTTCACAGACCGTCTCGGGCCGGTTGACGCCTCTCACCATTAGTGGGCCTCATTATCCGGTAATTAAAATCCAAAGCCCATATCTTGCAAACTTACCTTAGCCATAGTAAATCCCAAAACAGTGCTTAGCCCACATTTAAAACACTCGGTCTGAAGCAACAGAGAATCAAGAGACGAGAGGATAAGATCAGTGCTGCCCAGCTATGCACAGCCAAACTCCAACTGAAATAGAGAGGAGGCCGAAACCTCCTCATATATAAGCCCCAATCCAGCCAATCGCCCGCATTGCCCACTGCATTCCTTGAAACTATTGATAGCAAACCAGCTAGGAGTTCACAAGCACATAGAAAGCCCTAAGAACAACCAAGAACAGCCAAGAGCAACCGAACTTCCAAGCCAAGCCAAGCCAATCCATCCATATCTGCTCTCGACCGAAGGCCAGAGAGCTAAACCAACCAAAGCCACAGTCCACTGAGTGAGAAGAAAGGAGTGTCGGAGAAAGGGAGGCAGAATGTAGAGGAAGACGAAGGCGAGCGAGGATCATGGGACAAGGAGGCCAACAGGGTGGACCACCACCAAGCGACGACCACCACAAGACGATGTCCCTGACCATGAAAGTACCTTGACCACACCTTCGTTCACGACTACGATTGCGTGAGGACCACACCGCAAACTCCCCACCAACCGAACACTTTCCATTCTCAGCCCGACACACAAGTAGGCCCACATTCCCTCCTACCTTTTCTTCTTCTTTTGGTTCATCTCGAGTAAGCATACAGAACGCTCGGCACTACTCCTCCTTGGCTCATCCGATTGAGCCAGGCAGCTGAGAAGGAGGGAGAAACTGCCTAGCCCAATCGGTGGCTACCACAGCAACTGGCGGCCACCCTAGCACCGTGAGAGCCCTCCAGCTTGGAGAACTACTTCTGGGCACGAGAACCCTAAACCTGAGTTCCGTCAACACAGCCACTAGGATTCCTAGAACCGAGTGTGGTAAGTCAATGCGTAAAAATAATGAAAACATTAACTAAAATCAAAGCCAGGAAGCTCAGGTGAGGATAGAAGAGAAGGTAGAACTAAAGAGTAGTCGCAGCTGAGCCTTAGCCCCAGCCATCCGGCCAAGCCAAGCCCACTGTAGCAATCCCTGACTGGTGGCATCCTCTTGAGGGTGAAGACGATGTTGAGGGAACGCCCGAGTAGTCGAGTAGTCATAGGCTGAGTAGTCGTAGTCGGAGGCCAAGTAGTCGTAGTCAGAAGCTAAGTAGTTGCAGTTAGAGGCTGAGTAGTCGAGTAGTCAGAGGCCGAGTAGTCGTAGTCGGAGGCTGAGTAGTCGGAGAGGTCGAGTAGTAGAGTAGCCGAGCAATCGAAGTCAGGTTGCCAAGTATTCAAAGTAGTCGGGTAATTGAGGGAGCTGAGTAACCGCTAGATCCGGCAAGTAGCCACCAGATCTAGCGATAGGGGACGACGATAGCAGTAGATCCAATGAGGAGTGACTCGGAAGAGGTCAGATCCATCCGAATCCGAGCCAGAAGGGTCGAGTATGCATGGTAGCCGAGGGATCAGTAGGCCTTGAGGATGGAGGGAGAAGGAAGCAAGCACCGGCGCCAAGAAGGGAGAGCGGAGGAGGAAGAAACTAGCGGCCAAAGGCTGAGGCGTTGGTTGAAAGGAGGAGGAGCCTTCCATCGGCTGAGAAGAACCGAGCGTTAAGGGCAATGAGTGGAGGAGTACGAAGTGTCAGTAGAAGGGGGAGAGGAGGAGCGTTTTGTTGGCTGCTTGGTGGTGGGCCCAAAGTAGATCTAGGCTGAAAGGCATGAGCCTTTGAGACCGTTTTAGCATTTTGAATAGTAGGTTCAGGACTCGACTTTAACCTAGTAGATAGGTTAGGCATCCATCGAGACGGGGAAGGAAAAATTTTCTAACCTATTAGTACCTTAAATAACTAATTTCTTATAGGAGCAAATCTGCCTGTAATGCAGAAATCGAGCAAGCTCAAACAGAGGTAGTAGAGCAAGTTGCCGTTGATTCTAGCACTTACTACTACTCAGGCAAGCTAATTCTTGATATCGAATATAGTTATGTTAAATGTACAAATTAATTTCTATACCATTACATTATAATTGCATCTGAAAAAGGTATTTGGAAAAGTCACATTGATAAAGAAGATGAGAGATGTATAAATGAGAAGAGAAAAGAGGAGAAAAAGAAAGAGAAGAAAGAGGAAGAGATGAGGTAAAAGTAGTAGTCCGTCTGAGAGAAGCAGCAGGACTAAAAGTATATGTATAAAGGAGGGTAAAGGGGACCTTGAAAAGGCATAGAGAGGGTAGACAAGGCCCTTTTACTCATGGCTAGTATACAAGGATCTACCAAACTCTCACTCAGAATGGGGACCATAAATAAAGTGCCAACCATTTTTCCGTCCCGGACGGGTACGAAATAGTACCCCGTTACGTTATTCATCTCTCCACATTGGGTAAGTAATTATGTGTCAGCAGAGATGGATTAAGCTCAAAACCAGCAACACCAGTCTGGAAGTGAGTAAGTTCCGAGACGCTATATGCGTAAGTGGAATGTTGGGCCGGGAGCCAGTACCAACCAAACGCTATTGAAAGTCGGTAGAGCCCGGGTGAGCGACGCGGTACACCGATGGATAATAGATGGGCTAGAGTATTGAGCAACGTAACTCAGGAAAAGTTCTGTACTTTGAGCTTGACCCTACACCAAAGGAAGTGTGGAAAGCCTAGTTAAGATGGTTCAGAGTAGTTATGGGTACAATGGCACAAGCTGGCGCAGTGCTAAATAAAATCATAAATTCATGCCAGTCTCTTGGATTGGGGACTACGGTGATCAATAGGGATCTTTCTTTACCTGAGTGAAAAGTAGAATTTTTCACAATTAAAAGATGTCAATTAATTTGGTAAAGCTAATTTCTGAATTTAGATGACTAGAACTGGACTTAAGGATTGTGTTTGCTGAGTACATTAGTACTCACCATTGCTATTATTCTCCTTTGTTAGACCCCACTCTGACCGAGGAATACTTCGAGCCGGATGAAGGAGCAGCGGGTACTGCTGAGTTCACAGGAGAGGAGGACGGCGATTACGAGGAGCCAGGGGAGGTGGACCCCCTATACTACAATAAGGACAAGTAGGCGTCATACTGAGCCGAGCAGGAGAGTTTAGGGTATCAGTCTGTATCTTTTGCCCCTTTTGTATTTGTAATTAAGACCATAGTCCTCGTGACAAGTGCTATAATAATAATACAGTTTCTATATTATTTGTTCTGCTACGTGATTTTGGTAAATGTTTATTAATCGTTGGAATAGTGTTCTACTGATTAGACAAATAATAATCTGTATGTTTTTATGTGATTATCCTTGGGATAATTGCACGGGGAGCCATAGCAACTGTGTGAAGTAATGTTTTTTGTGTGGAGCCTATCGTGCAGATGTGTTGTTGACCCCGCCATTTCGGGATCAAGGCTAGTAATGCTTCTTCGCCTGAAGAAAGCAACGCATGCATTAGTGAGTAGCCATGTGCTTCGGTTACCAATTGCTTGCGAATGGCAGGGGAGGCGAAGGATCCTACGTACATTCCTACCTACCTACGTTACAGATGCAGTTCATCATGCATTGTAATTAACTAAGATGATTAGTTCTGGACACTGGAAGGTGGGAGAGAAACTCACTGCAGACTGATCTACTAAACTGATTTTTAATATGACAAGTAAAAAAGAAGAATGACAAGTAAAAAAGGAAGGAAGGTAGTACTGACACCGGATCTTCTCTGTGTATATGACCGCAGCCGCAGAGGAACTGAGCTTCTCTGTCCCCCGCGTCCTGTTCCCTGTGTATTCTCTAGATTTGGATCGCTCGTTACTGATCCAACGGTCCACATCATAAATTTTTATATTTTTACCATTTGACGTTTTTAGCAGGGCGATGCGAGCATGAGACAATGGATGGATGTTTCTGGCCATGCGAACACACCATTGTTTGACTTTACGTAGTATCGAGATTCGGTAGCAAGGAAACGCATGTGCCCTGGGGAAACCAAGGACGGAGAAGCTTACTACTATTTCCATTACTGGTGCAATTGTGTTTGATGATACTGTTAGCAGATATTTTTGTTACCGTGCATGGCACTGCTACTGTTAGCGATCTTCCTCCCCGAAATCGTTTAGCCCTGATCTCCTTCCTCGCCATGGCTACAGAACCGAGCTCAGCTTCTTCCACAGCTGCCTCTCCACCCCTCATCCACCTCCGCTTCTCTTACTTCATCCACTACCTCTCCTGCTTTTTCAGCCATTCACGTAGCCAACATCCGCACTCACGCTCCCATTATCCTTGACCTCAAGGAGTCCAGTTACTCCATGTGGCGCACCTTCTCCACTACGCTTGGCGAGTTCGGCCTCAACCACCGTGTTGACGGCACCGATCGATCCTGACCATGGCGATCCCCAGTGGACCCAGGACGACTACAGCATTCTCTCTTCATAGTGATGCAGCCCGATGATACGGCCTACTCCATCTGGATTGGTCTCCAGAACCTGTTCCGAGCCAACAAGTGGACGCGCGCCATCTACCTGCAGGCGGAGTTCAGCAACCTTACACAAGGCGACGTCTCCATCATGGCGTACTGCCACCGCCTTAAGACCCTTGCAGACAGTTTGCGCGACGTCGATCATCCCGTCTCCGATGAGACGCTGGTGCTCAAGCTCAACATGCTTCGTGGTCTCAACGCGAAGCACCGCAACACGGCCACCGTCATCACCATGCAGCAGCCTTTCCCTTCGTTTCTTCAAGTTCGCTCTCCTCCCTTGATAGATCGATGAGCACAGCAGGGCTCACTCAGCTCAGGTCACAGCGTCGACGGTCCTCCTCTCCACCTACAACCCCGCTGGAGCCGCTGCCTCCGCTGACGGCTCATCTTCCGGCCGCGCTGACCGCAAAAAGGGCGACGACCATTCAGGGCAAGGCAACGATCGCGGGGGCCAAAACGGCCGCGCGCCGCCATCTGCTTCTCCCTCGCCGCCTACCTGGGTGACGTGCTTCGGTCCATGGACAGGCCAGGCCCAGGCTTGGCCCACGCCGTGGAGAGGACAGGGGCGTGCGCCGTCTGCACCACACGGCTCAGGAGGCCCTTGACTGCTTGGGCCGCAACCTGACGCTGGGCGGTCCTAAACCTTCCCCGCTGCTGCCGCCGCCCCGTCCTCTCCACCAGGCGCATCTATGTCGGATCCCACATTAGCAATCTAAAACTTATCGTATTTTTAACATACTATTCTCTAGATTAGTAAATAGTATATATATATATATTGTTGGATACAGATACATCGTATAAATCATGCCAGACATTTATATTGCATATCAGAGTTTAAATAACTCATATCAGTAGAGTTTACATAACAGGACAATCAAGTCAAATCTTACATTGTTAGAAAACAAAAGCGAAAGCGGAAGCAAAAAGTTAAAGGTAAAGCCATACCTTGCCACATACAAGCAACTAAGGGTAAAATATATATACGTCAAATACTATTCAAGGTTTGGATAATAGATATGCACACAATCACCATCAAAGTTTGCTCAAGCAAGGGTAAGAATGAGAGACTGCAAGAACGGCCTAGACTTCACCATGTTCTTCTCTGTCTGGTCTAGACACGATGTAGTAGGCATAAGGATCTTGATCCGAAGGCTCTGAGTTATTTTAGTGAGCTAGTGTGAGCATAAACAACTGTGTTCTATAAGCCTATACACATAACGATATACTATAGATGTAGGGCCTAACAAAGAAAGACTCAGTTTCTTTTATTTGCGAAATACCATAGTCGAATTACAGTAAGTAAAAATCCTGAGACTTAACATTTTTAACTAAACCATATTTTCTAAAGAATATGCATATATGCAATAAAAGTAGTGTAGATTTCATCCAC
Source organism: Dendrocalamus latiflorus (assembly GCA_017311315.1). NCBI lineage: Eukaryota > Viridiplantae > Streptophyta > Magnoliopsida > Poales > Poaceae > Dendrocalamus > Dendrocalamus latiflorus. Next base: position 3,264,189 of record CM029630.1, on the reverse strand, counting down.
CTGTTATATGGTTCCATCCACCATATGCAGTTCTTGTTACTAGGGTTCTATTCATTCATTATATCGACTTGGTTCTATCCACCCAGGGGAAATCAACTCAGGGTTCTATCCACCCTTGTTCTTTTTATCCCACCCACAAAATATTTTGTAAATAGACACTAACTCAAGTAACTTCTCATATCCATCTATGACCGTAGGCATAGCTGTTCGAACAATTTTCACTCTGCATAAGTCGTACACTTTACCCATAAACGATAATCAATTTATTATATTTCACATATTTTCTTAGATGTGTAGATTATTGCGGTAGATTAATTTTTTTTGGTGCGTCATGTCTTCATGGATACATAACTGTAGATCAGTTAGGAGTATGTGATTAATTTGGAGTACGTGCGTGCATTTGATGTCTAACAAAAAAACATGTTTCAGACACCCAAAAAGATGGTGCACGGGAACGGTATGAAAAGTTAGAAACGATCGAACACGTACGTACTCACTCCTACAAAAAAATTTTTGAAGTTATTTTGCATGACCGAAGATGATGACTATAAAGAGTGAATAGGTGTCAACAAGATTATCAATTTTTTTTGAAATATTTTCTCAAAGTGGAAGTATAACTCTAAGTTCTTCACTGCAATAACTATGAGAAATTATGAAGTCCAGAGACCAATCACTTACACGAAATATCCAAACAAAATTGTGCGAAATCAGTAACTTCAATAGTACCGCTACAGCAGCCCTCCTAGCTAGTACCGCTATAGTGGTACAACAAAATCCACTATAGTACTACAATAAAGAATCATTAGTGCTGCTACAATGCCTCTAGTAGTATCGCTATTACAATACTATAGTGAAATCGGGTGGTACTGCTACAGTCTCTATCAAAGTTGTCCATATCGTACCGGAGATCATACCAGTTTAGTTCTTGGAATGGTACGTTCTGGTACGAGCCCATACCGGCGTACCCTATCATATTCAATACAATAATACGAGTATACATTTATAAGTATATATTTGTTTAATTATATGCACATCAATGTCACTTGTAATATTATTTCAAATACATAATAGTATTATCAAATATAACATATAGTTCAATAGATAATATTATCAATTCCACGGGTACCGGTCGGTATCAAAGCCGGTATGGCCGGTATTGGCCGGTATCGAGCTGGTATGACCGGTATTAGTCGGTATTTGAGCCAGTACGGTATTAGGCTTGCTTTGTACCGGTTCAAGTGGTGGTACGGCCGGTACCGAAATGATATTGATAAGTCTGGTCTCTATAGTATCGATGGTACCTAGGGGTGGATATCGAGCCAACTGCTCGTCTTATCGAGCTTTTTCTAAAATTGACATATTTTGATTTAATATCATTTTACGGATAATTTAAAAGTATTTTTAGAAACAAGCTAACGAGCCGAGCCGAGCCGAGCTTGAGCAAAATTCAAATTCATTTGAAATCAACTCATTTTAATGTTTAACCAATTAACAAGTATAATTGAAGCAATTTTGAACCGAGCCAACGAGCCCACTAACGAGCTTTTTTTCCACCCCTAATGGTACCACTGCAGTAACAGTAGTATCATTGCTACAGCAAAATCAGCGCAGGAAACCCTAAATCGACACAATTTCAATATCGAAACTTGGTGGAACTTTTGAACCGTTGGTCCAAATGACTTGAAAATTGGCTTGCACCTTTAATAGGATGTCCGAAACCTATTCCAATCAAAGATCAAGAGAATCGTTATAAAAGTTATGATTTTTTTCATTTGTGTGAATAGAGCATCAAAATCGGGCAAAAAAAGGAAAATCTTAATCTGCTCTTACTCGTGAGTCCTAGATAATCTATGTGACCTTAGATGAGTTCTCACCTATCATAGCAAGCTAAATCACAGCACGAATTCAACCCAAGACTACCACAAGATCAAAATCACAAAATCATCCATTTCTTGTTGAGGCTTGAACTACTGCTTTTCCGGGTCTTCATAATGTACTCAAGTAATCGTGACAGGAATCGAATAAATATTAGAGTTTGCAAATAAATACAAACAAAATTCAAATGAACTCCAAAAATTCATGATTTTGCTTTTATTGGAAAGATATTGTATTTAGATGAATTTAGAAATAAGCTTCATTTGATTTGGATATAAAACGAGTGAGAATAGGTCTTCCAAAGTTTAATTTCAGAAAAAAAACAAACAGAGGAAAGTTAATATGTCCCACTAACACTGGGCCCCACAATTTAATTTATTTTCTGATACATTTTCATATTTGAAAATACAATAGAGACTGACTTGTAGGCCCTGCAAGTTTTTAATTTGTTAAAATGAAATATATAATATATATATATATATATATATATATATATATATATATATATATATATATTATGGAAAGAATCTTTAATTAGTATTCAGAGCTAGGTAGTAGCATATACTCCGTATATTAAAGATGGGGGACTCTCCGGCCGGGGAGGCGTACCACATCAGCATTTATGCGAAAACCCCCCTGCGTTTTGTGAAATCGCATAGAGGTCCTCTGTTCTCGCAAACAGGTCCCTACCAGTTTTTTTAGGGAAGCACCCTCCACTTCACCGATAGCACCCCGCGGTTTCCAAAATTACATATAGGTCCTTGTTTTGTTGCGTACAGGTCCTTGCAGGTCCTCGGTTTTTTGCGAAAAAGCCCTTTGGTTTTTCCGAAATTACGCATGCGTCCTCGATTTTTTTTAAGAAATTCCCCATGAATTATCGTCTCTTTTACTTCAGTCCACACGGTAGCTAGCGCGGCGTGATGCCGCGCTTACGCAGCTAGTATTCCTTATACTTCCTCCGATTCCAATATGGTTGTTTTACACTTGGTCACAAGAATTAAGGAGTAGGTGAAATGATATTTTTGCCCTCAATTATTCCTATGTTAACTGTACAATCAATGATGTGAATTTACTCTCTCTCCCTCTCGTTAACAATGGATGGGAAAAGAGCTCATTTAGTGATGAAACTAAGGGTAAAACAGGAGCAAAATAGGCAAAAGTGTCTTGAAATCATATAACGACTTACATTTAGAGGTGTTATTGGAGCGGATACGGACGTATATCGCTTGTCTTGTATCTTATTTCGTATTTTTTCTCGAAGTCGAGCACGGATAATACCGGATACCTATTTTTCTATTTAGTATTCGTTCCATAAGCATTCGGACGGTCGATCGGACAGGACATTGGACAATACGGTGTAATAAGAGCGAACATGGAAAAATTAATTATCGAGATATCGAAGAAAGAGCACTCAATATTCCAACATGTTTAGATGTGACAATCCGCCTATAGGTTATCTTGTTCCTAAGTGAAGTCACAATATACTTTCTCATATCACTTGACATACGAATATATATAGGCGAATATCATTTATCTCGTATCCTATTCTATATTTTTTCCTTAGAGTCGGATACGGATTGTGACGAATACCCATTTACCTCTTTCATATTCGCTCCGTAAGCTTTCGATCGATCGGTCGGACGGAAATTATCCACTCTATTTGTATTCCTACTTGCATTTAGCAAAAAGTAGAGAATGCTTAAATGGCCTATATTTAGAATTGGAGGGAGTATTTACCATGCATATAGGCCAATAGTGCTACCGCTAAAGCATCTTAGACCTCATGTTAGAGCTAGATTCTGCTTAGTTGGCGAATTAGAACATGTGCTAGCTACTATATTACTTAACCACACATGCATAAGAAAACGTATTACCTCTTATGCATCCAATTAGCAAATTATACTTCTCTACTTCTGCCCTCTTTTTTCGGCTTCTAAAAGGCCGCTTTGTCTACAGTAACTAGCTTTCAAATGAAGTACCTTTTAAAACGATGTCTACAAGTCGATTGTAATATATACTATAGCGACTTTATTTATATTGATCAAAATCGCATACAAGTCTTTCTCTCTTCGCACTCTCTTTCACGAACAACCAAAAGATATAAACCGTAACAAAAAAAACTATGAACCATAGCTTAAACGAACAAGCCTCCGTGTAGGTAGCTAGATAGATGCTAGCTTAATTCATGGACAAAATGGTGTCACTTAGGGCCTGTTTGGGACTGTTCCACTCCAGCTTTTTCAACTCTGCTCCAAATTTGTCTAGCCAAACGGGTCCAACTCCAAGAACTCTGCTCCAAGAAAAAGGTGGAGTTGAAGGCCAACTCCATGTTTTTTCTGGAGCTCCTCAAGGGGTACTCCAGAAACTGAAGTTTTGTATCTCCTCATGGAGTTGGGGGAAAATTACCCACCACTGCCATCCATCCGCCCCCACCCGCGCCCCGTCCTCTCCGCCCCCCGCCCGCGCCCCCCATCTCTCCACCCCCCGCCCCCCGTCTGCTCCTGCGGCAGTCTCTTGTCTCCTCGCCGACGGCGCCGACCCCACCATCCTCCACCACCTCCACCGCCGGCCGTCGGACCTCGTCGCGCTCCCGCCCAACTCCCTCCCGCTCAAGAACCACCTCCTCTCCCTCCTCGGCGCCCGCAAGGAGTGGCCGCCGGACCCCTCTCTCCTGGACATCAAGAACGGCGCCTCTCCTCCGCCCCCCTCCCGCGCCGCTCCTCTCCTTCGCCCCCACCCCCGCCGCGGCCGCCGCCGACACCCCCTTAGCCACCACGCCCACCCGCGTGCGCCCCACCTCAAGGAAGAAGGTCGGGGTGTGCCTCAAGGGTAGGGCCCGTGCCGAGGCGGAGGAGGCCGCCGCCGCCAATCTCGAGGCGGAGGCGACGGGGGTGGCGCCGGAGGCGGACGGGCTGGGGGAGAAGGGCTGCAGCGGCATCAACATCAACGAGACGGTCGAGCTGAGCGAGCTAGGTTTCCGCGAGGACGAGCTGGGGTTCCTCCGCGAGATGCCCTGATCGGTCGAGGGGAAGAAGAAAGGTTGTGCATTTTGATCATACCGTGCTTGCTAACTGCTCAAAAATCAGTAATATCAGTAATTTCTGCTCACTTAGCGATGGCGATCATGGTGGTCTGTATGAGATTTTGCTTGTTCATGTTACATAGAGAGATGGGGTAAAAGAAAATCAAAGCACAGTACAAGTAATCTCTGTGATTGGAAGGTCTTCGGTTTTTTTTCATCTACCAGTATTACCAGTATAGCTAATCTCCCTTGTTTGTATGTGACTATGTCTAATTCATGTTTGCACTTTGCAATGGAATATGCATAATAATTGTTCAATTGTATGTGGCCATCATCTAAATAACTAAAGATGATGTATAGCTAATACTTTGTAGTTGATGTATAGCTAATACTTTGTAGTTGATGAACTGAATTGTGTCATATTGGTTCTTACCATTATGTACTATTTCCTACAATTTGTTTTAGGAAGTTGTATGGTTAACTTAATTTGAACTTGATGGACTAATGTTTGAGGCTGTACTCATTGAATTACTTTACAATCAGAATCAATTCTAAGACCATTTCAATTTATCTGCTTAACCAGATTTGAGAGGTAAAGTCTGTTGTACATAAGTTCAGATATCTACCAATATTGCTTCTGATCCATTTTTGAGGTCACCTATCCAATGCAAAGAATTGAGTTTTTGATGTGAAACAATGGGACAAAAGAATGGAATTATTTGACCAAAATATTTGTTTTTTTGGTTTTCTCGAATAAATTAATTGCGATTATAATATTTTACATCATATTTCAATTGACAACAAAAAATATTCAGTTACATATGCTCCGCAGCCATCAAAACATACACCAAACATCATTCAGGAGCACATTGGATCTTTCTCAAGGAAACCTCACATTCATGGAGCTGGAGTTAGGCTGCGTGCCAAACAGAATCACCTGCTCCAGAAACTCCATAGTGGAGCTGCTCCATGGTGGAGTTAGTGGAGCAGAGCTGGAAAAACTGAAACAGAGCAGTCCCAAACAAGCCCTTAGACACTTGGTTATAGCTAAAGATGGGTGGGAAAGTGATTTAGAGCCAATATATATACACACATACATACACTTAGTTACTCTTTAAACAAAGAAAACCGTGCTAGTGAAGGAAACGTACGTAGCACATCACTGTATAAACTGTTTACTTACACAGCGTATTTGTAAAATCCGCCTTAAAATAGGACATGCTTCTTTCCATCGAATCGGATTTTAACTGCGTAGATTGATTTACTTCTTCCCTTAAAACACGATAGGACTTTTCCACGGTCTACGGCGTCGTACGTCAGCCGCTGACGCGAGCAGTTGCCATCTACCCGTGCTGTCTCCGGGGATGTACAGTGGTATATGTTATTATATAGGTTTTTACATGATGGACAGAAGAGAAATACGTACTTAACAGACAGTTTTATAGACGTCTTTCTATTGTATACATCATTATATAAATAACTATATAAATAACCGAGGTAATTATAGGTAATTTATTATATAATTTATCTTTAAACGTATTAACGAATGATGTAGGGATGTATTATAGACAACTGCTGTATTTAGCATTGTATAAAGCTTTTAATGGCGGCGTCCGTACGGAGGGTGGCCGGCCCTGACGACGTGGATCCCAACAGCAGGTAGGGCCCACATAGGGGTACCCGCAGCCGACAGAGCTAGCGAGTAGCGACCCAGCTAGCCTCTGCCAATCTCCGGCCCGGTGCTGCAACCAAGCACGTACGAGTACCACCGTTCGTTCATGTACGTATGTATATACGTTGCTCCTCAAATTAAAGGGTATTCAAAGCTGTCTGTCTACCTATCTGTCTGCATACATACATACATACATACATAGGAAGAGTTCTGCGTTTGAGTTTTCTCATCACCCGCCTCAACCTTAGCGGCCCGGCCGATAATTGATTCTCGTTTTGAAGGCTATAAAAAAATGCGTCATGGTGCTAGAACTGATGAGCTTAATTCCGCTCGTTTTAGCTTCACCTTCTAGCTTTTAATTCAGTGTTCTTTTATTTCATCTTTTTCTGATTTTTGACTTTTTGGCTTTTCTTTTTTCCGTATTTTTTCACATTATCTATAATGGGCTAACCTGTTTTATCTATTTTTAAATTTTTTTAAATTTAATTACGTCAAATAAGCCACCATCAGCTACAGTGAAAAATAAATTAGCTACGGTGAAAAAGCCGTAAGACATCGCCAAACTGAGCATGTAATGTGAAGGGGAATGGTTTAATATGTGGCCCAAAATTCACTCTATGTCCAGCCCATCCATGGGGTTAATACGTACACATAGCATATTGTTTACACTTTCGTCCTTACTTCGTATAAAAGGGTTAACCCAGGGTGCTATGTTTGAACCCAACAGACATTATATGCTACTACAACTCACTTTAGACAAGTAATATAGAACTAATCCCATCACCACTCTACATGGGCCATATGGACCTTCACACTAACACGTCAAGTATTACACTCGCCCCTTTAAGGCCTAATTTTGGAATGGTTGATATTTTTAATCAAGTTGGCATGCTATATAGTTAATTGGTGTTGCTTCTTGTGAGAAATGTCCAAAAGAGGAAGTGGGCATTTGTAGTGAGTGAAGGATACCAGTAGTATAGCACAAGAGGCTTGAGTTAAAGCTAGCCTCGATGGTAGGATAATTAATTAATGTGATTATTTAAGAGAGCAAATTAGTCGCTATATGAATGCTTAGGCATCCAATGGAAGCTAGCCACGTTTGAGCAGAACCACCTAGAGACAATGCGACATCTCTAGTACTAGTACCGTTTGCTTCTTTGTGGAGCTAGCTAGTAGCCAGGGCACAAATTTTTTGGCGCGTCATGTCTTCATGGATACATTGTAGATCAGTTAGGAGTATGTGATTTAATTTGGAGTACGTGCGTGCATTTGATGTCTAACAAAAAAAACATGTTTCAGACACCAAAATAGATGGTGCACGGGAACGGTATGAAAAGTTAGAAACGATCGAACACGTACGTACTCACTCCTACAAAAAAAAAAAAATTGAAGTTATTTTGCCGGACCGAAGATGGTGACTATAGAGAGTGAATAGTTGTCAACAAGATTACCAGATTTTAGAAATATTTTCTCAAAGTGAAAGTACAACTCTAAGTTCTTCACTGTAATAACTATGAGAAGTTATTAAGTCCAGAGACCAATCACCCACTCAAAAAAATCTAAAAGAAATTGTGCGAAATCAGTAACTTCAATAGTACTGCTACAGCAGCCCTCCTAGTACCGCTACAGTGGTACAGCAAAATCCACTATAGTGCTACAATAAAGAATCATCAGTGCTGCTACAATGCCTCTAGTAGTATCGCTGCTACAATACTATAGTGAAATCGGGTGGTACTATGAGAAGTTATGAAGTCCAGAGACCAATCGCCCACTTGAAAAAAATCCAAACGAAATTGTGCGAAATCAGTAACTTCAATAGTACCGCTACAGCTGCCCTCCTAGTACCGCTATAGTGGTACAGCAAAATCGCTGATAATGAAGACCGGTACAAGTGATGCGTTGATGCTGCACCCAATACAAAAACTGCAATTGGTCAAAATCCCACAGAACAGGCCCTAACATTCGTAGCCATTGCACCTCCAGGACAACGTCGAAATCGAAGAGACGGGTGATGTAAAAATCAACTGCAAATATGGACGACGGAGCAATGGTCATGGGAGCCGATTTGCAAATTCCTCTGCATTCAAGCTGATCACCGTTGGCCACTTTAACCCGGAGGCCACTGTGAGGTTGGATGGGCAAGTGGAGCGCGGACACACAAGCTTGGTTGAGGAAATTATGGGTGGACCCTGTGTCAAATAACATTGTCCCCTCGAAATCGCTGATGCGAACCTTCAGTTGCATAGTTTGAGCAGTACATATGCCCGTGATCGCGAGCAAGAAAATCTCTGGTTCCGTTTCGTGGAGCACGTGGTCATCCACCCTATCTTCAGCATCGTGGTCAACTTCCGATTCTAACCAGAACAATCATTTACAATGATGGTCTCTCGTTAATTGTTCATCACAATTGAAGCATAAGCCCCGTTATTGTCGGTCGGCCATCTCTACAGTAGACAGTTGTTTGAAAACCCCGTCCGGGTTTCTGTGGCGGTAGTTGAGGCGGATGGTGGTGGAACTGGCGGAGGTGTCGTGGATGTTGATGTAGCATAAGGAGATGGAGGAACCTACTGGTGCCAGATTTATTGGCGGTAGACTGTTTGATGGCCATTGTCGGATGTGCTACAGTAGGGTGGAGCCGTTCGTATGTGAGCGCCAAGTTCATTGCCTGCTGTAGTAAAGTTGGACCCTCCAGCTTGACGTGAGTTCGCACTAGCTCTGAGAGCCCTGCTATGAATAACTCAATTTGATGATTTCAAGAGAGGCCGGTAGTATGGCACAAGAGATCAGTGAATTCCTGCTAATACTGCGCCAATGTGCCCGTTTGTTGCAAGTTCTTGATGGCACCTAGAGTATTTGTGCGAATAGTAGGACCAAAACAAAGTGAGCAATAGTTCTTAAATACTTCCCATGGGATCTGGCCTTCATCACATTCAAGTTGTTAAAACCATGAGTATGCAATATCTGAGAGATGACAAGCTACCATTCATAATTTATCTTCATTCGGTGTTTGATAGGCATGGAAGTACTGCTCACACTTGGGGCCTGTTTGGTACATCTCCTGCTCCCAGCTTCTCTGTTGAATCAGGTGGAGCTGTGCCAAACAACCCGCTTCCCAAAATGACCAGATTCAGCTTCTCGCGAGGAGCAGGTTCCAAAATGAACTGTTCAGGAGAAGCTGGGTTGAGGTGGATTCTCGTGGGGAGCCAACACACCCTAAATACAATAACCCATTGAAGTTCGTAGTATTTACCCGCAAAATGCCACCATATAAAAACCAAAAACCACCCGTTTCGGCCCCCTCCCGCACCCCGTCGCCCGGCCGCCTCCCTGCATCTCTCTCGCGCCCCTCTCCCCTTCCCCTCTCACGCCCACGCGCCTCCCTCCGCCCCTCTCCCAGCGCCGCCCCCTCTCCCCTTCCCCTCTCACGCCCGCGCGCCTCCCTCCGCCCCTCTCCCTCCGCCCCTCTCCCGCCTCCTTCCCCTCTCCCCTTCCCATCTCCCGGCGCCGCCCTCCCCCGCCCCTCTGCACCGCCGCCGCCCGCCTCCTTCCCCTCTCCCCTTCCCGTCTCCCGGCGCCGCCCTACTTCGCCCCTCTGCACCGCCGCCGCCCGCCTCCTTCCCGTCTCCCGGCGTCGCCCTCCTCCGCCCCTCAGCGCCGCCGCCGACGCCTCCTTCCCCTCTCCCGGCGCCGCCCCTCAGCACCGCCGCCCGCGAGTTCATCGTCTTCGTTGCCCGCACCATCGCCCAGCTTACCCAATCCGGCCAGCGCTCGTCCATCCAGCACGAAGGTAACCTCAGATCCGCCTCCGGGTCTACTGCACTTTCTGATTCGATGCTCAGATCCGTGGTTCGCACGGATTTGGCCGGGGCCAACCTTGTGGTATTTGATGGCTGCAACAAGGGCAGGTGGTGGAATGATTTGGATTGTCTGTGGAAAAGTAGCGTTGTCAGTTCGTTCATCTGATGCGTTGTTTGATTCATGGATATATTATGGTCATGCATGCAGTATGATTTACTATTTCCCCTAACTAGAATAACTTTGTTAGTGCATTACTGCTTTATAGTCCTTTTATGATATTCAGTTATGGATATGATTATTTTATGAAGGTACTAATGACCTGACCTTATTTGTTCCCTCAATTAAATTAGTTCAACCGTAAGTCTAATGAAAAACAAGTTTCCAAAATCTCCATTGCAACCTGCCATGCCTGTTTTTGGATGATAGAAAAATGAACCACATCTAAATTGTTTGATGTTTTGTTGGGCTTCTCAGAAATGAATTATATGTTTTGGACATCAATGTGCTTGTACTCTACTTGCGTTGTCATTGGCCAGTCCAAATTGTCATAATTCACAAGGAACAAATTTCCATAAGATGTTGGGGCTTGGGGGTATCATTGTTTGACTGCTAGAGAGTTATTCAGCTAGCTGGATTGCAGAGGGCTTCCCTCAAATCTTAAAAAAAAGGAGCATGTTATTTTTTTGATGAGTAATCATATAATCCTGCTAGTCATGTTTGTGGCAAAATGAACTTTTATTAGGAGCAAAGCCTATTATCGTTGTTTCCTAAGAATAATTGTACAACTGATATCCCAGTACATACAGAGGTTCATTTTGGAATGTTTTGTACATACATACATTATATCCCAGTACATACATGAGGTCCACACATACATACATACATACATACATACATACATACATACATACATACATACATACATACATACATACATACATACATACATACATACATACATACATACATACATACATACATACATACATACATACATACATACATACATACATACATACATACATACATACATACATACATGTTTATGTACTGCATTCCCCAAGTACTGCAAATAGATGGGTGATTGAATAATATTAATGTAACAGATGGGTGACAATGCCGAATGGACTGACGAACACACTAGGATAGTATGTGAACTATTTGCTGAACAAGTAGCTGCTGGTAATCGTCCAAGTACGCATCTGAATATTCCTAGTTATGCGTTAGTAATTGCTAAATTTGAGGAGAAGACTGGGATAAAATACACAAAGAGACAATTTAAAAACAAATGGGACAAACTGAAGACTGACTACAACACTTGGAAGAAATTGACGACAAAAGAGACAGGCTTAGGATGTTTGCCTTTCATGCTTCATCCTAAAGGTTTGAATGGCTGAAAAGAAAATATGATGCCAAGTATGGCAAGTAGAAGTTGGTTGTAACCTTTAGGATGTTTGCCTTTCATGCTTCATCTATCTTTCATATTGGTTTGTAAGACTATATTTATATGCTTCATCTATCTTTCATATTGGTTTGTAAGTTTTTATTTATAAATTGTGAGACATTATTCTGCTTCTATTGGTTTGTAAGCCTTTTATATGAGTTTTGTCTAATTTAAGTTGGTATTTTGCTGGCATTTTCACGTACAGATGTCCTCATCAGAAAATGAAAGTGAAGTGAGTGATGTCTCTGATGAAGAATATGACTGTGATGTCCAGATGATGCGACTACAGCAAGACATGTTAGGGCACTTAGCTGCTACTGCAATTATTGTGGAGAAGTACCATTCAACTTATCTTGACAAGAATGAGCCTAGGACTTCACGCCTTAGTGGATGGGTTGGGTAAGAGAAACTCTAAACACCCCAGGGGAAAGCCACCATATGTTTCGTATGAATGCTACAATCTTTCATAGTCTACATGATCTTTTAGTCAGATCTTACAACTTGAAATCAACTACCCATATGAGTTCCATTGAATCTTTGGCTATTTTCCTGTATATCTGTGGTGGCTCTGAATCGAATCGAAGAGCGCAGAATCGGTTCAAGCATTCTGGTGAGACAATTAGTAGAAAGTTTGATGAGGTTTTGGAGTGTGTAGTCAGAATGTCTCACGATATTGTGCAGCCAAAAGATCCTAATTTCTCTACTGTTCATAGTAGAATTAGAAATGACAAGAGGATGCGGCCACATTTCAAAGACTGCATTGGAGCTCTTGATGGTACACATATCCTTTCAACAGTTCCATTAGAAGATCAGATTAGATATATTGGTAGATCAGGGAAAACAACTCAAAATGTGATGGCTATATGTGATTTTGATATGCGCTTCACATACGCATCTATTGGTCAGCCAGGAGCAATGCATGATACTAGTGTGCTTTATCATGCATTGCATGTAGACAAAGATATCTTTCCACATCCTCCACAAGGTAAGTTTTATTTTTCAAATTATTTGTGAACTTATTTATACTAATATATTATGCATTTGGTGTTAACAGTAGTAATTTGCATGTTAATTTGTAGGAAAATATTATCTTGTCGATGCCGGTTATCCGAATAGACCGGGTTATCTAGCACCATACAAGGGACAAAGGTACCATATTCCTGAATTTCGAAGAGGTGATGCCCCAAGTGGTGGGAAAGAAAAATTTAACAAAGTACACTCAAGTTGTCGTAATATCATTGAGAGGACCCTTGGTGTGTGGAAGATGAAATGGAGAATTCTTTTGAAGATGCCGAGTTTTCATTTGTCCAAGCAAAAGATGATTGTTGCAGCTACCATGGGACTTCACAACTTCATACGTGATCATGCTTCTTCAGACAAGCATTTTCATAGGTTCGAGCGGAATCCTAATTATGTGCCAACAATACCATCAAGATATGCAAAATATGTCATTTCTCAAGATTGAATTTAGTTGTATTTTTAATTCGGCTAATCCTCTTTAACTAATTTATAAACCATGTTTTGATTCTGTAATTAAAATCTTGAATTACTTTCTCAGGGTTTGAACTCACCCATTTTATTTAAATTTTTAGATCGTACACCCCCTGCCTTTTGTATGATGGTCGAGCTATATCTAGAATGAATTCTTGGTCGTAATTATTACTATCATTATCTGTTTCTGATCTTTGAATGCATCTTTGATTTAATGAATCACAGTGAATTTTAGGGTGTCAGGGTGAAACACCATTTAAATTTTTTTTGTATCTATTCATTGGCTCTTCACAAAACTCAGGAAAAACCCAATTAAGATGTTTAACCAAAATTCAAATACCTGTAAGATGCAGATAAAAATTTTAATTTGCTCAAAATTTCAAACATCCAAAATTTAGGATGTTACAAACCTACCCCCCTTAAATGAATCTCGACCCCGAGATTCCGGTAGAGCAGAAAGAAGTAGGTGGGGTTATATTGGCTAGCAATGAATTTCGAGGTGTTGCTCGATGTATAGTTCTTTTGCTCCACCAGGAGATGAAAATCTGCATAATAGGGGTTAGCACTTGGAGAAGTCAAAAGGGAAGAGATAAACCTGGTTCTTCTGGATAGGTCGTAGATTTCCAAATATTTGCTCTTTGACATTGTTGTCTTCTCACCTTCGTAGAGTGGAGCGGTCGCATTGTCTCTTGGGCGTATGATGGTCATAGAATTCATACTGATGGATGGTAGTATTGCCCTAGGCCCTAATTAGTAGATGGTCTAAGGAATGTCGATATGAGAGTGGATACATCTATTTGGTGGTCTTTTGTCCTTATCATTCTAAGGCTTCTGGCCCTACAGATCTTCTTGTACTAGTTCGATTAGCTCAGAATCCAAGTTGCTGCACCTCAAAATACACATAGCTACCCCCCTTAAAATGGGTATCACTAGTCATCATTCCTCTCTTCTAACTCCAGGCATGATGGGTTCTCCAGATAGGTAAGGAGAGAATACTAGCAGGACAGAGTCTCGAGTCTTGGTCTTTGGCGATCCATCACTTTGTTTCAGTAGATTTGACTGGGTTGTAGCAAACGGGGCGAGAGGGAATAGCATGAGGTAAGGATTGGGTCGTGGGGATAAGGTGATCTAACCCATGTTAATTTTTAGAAGAGCACACCCAAAGGGCTGGGCTGATACAAAACCACACAAGTTTTTCAAAAGTAATCTTTTCCTGTGACTGCGAAATAGGACGCCCAAGGGCAAGATGGCAGTGCACAGGCCAAAGTGAAATCTTGCGATAATACATCGTCTACTCGGGGCACACATAAGAGGCACAGGGTTTATCTGAATAGTTCGTTTAAAACAAAACCACCTTATCTTCATAAATATCTTCAACGTTCCTAACCTTAAATTTTTGGAGTAAGGTATGAGAAGAGGATCAAAATTTTCCTTTGAATTAATAGACAGAGAAGGGAAGTATTTGGGGTAATTCGTGTTATTGTTTTGAATTCAGGATAAGAGAGCTCTTAAAAGTAAAAATGGCTAAGGCAGCATTTGGATGAGAAAGAATCATCTAAGAGAGATAAGAATGAGCAGTATAACTTATATCTTTGTAAATAGTATTTTAAAGAATTATTTATAGTCATGAAACTAACGACCAGGCTAACTAGGTCACGACCTGCAGTCGATATGCTCTGATACCATCGCTGTAGGGACCCAGATATTAATATCCGGCACCCTCTATGATTCCACCGCACTATTCGCTGGATCAGTAGATAGTGCTCACAGTTACAGTAATGAATATAAAAAATACATATCATGCGGAAGCGTAAATATAATAGTAGACTTACTCATGGGCCGATTAGGCCGAAATCAATAAATTGCAGCAGCGGAAGAACGAGCACACAGGTGGGACCTTCAGGACATGCCCACAGGCAGCCAACTGGAGGTTCGCGACCTAGCCCTTGACATCTTCATCTTCTCTGCCAGCTTGTCCAATCTTGATGCTGAGGCGAGGTGATTTGATTCTTGATTCTGAATTTTGTCGCAAAAGCGAGCGTGAGCACTCCAACCCCGTGCTCCGCGAGCCAATACACAGGATGTAAATAAATAGTATGCATGGCTTATCAAAGGAGAGGCTCGGGTTATTTTATTTGCCAAAAATCGCTTTTAGTAGCATTATTGTTATCACATCATAGTGTTATTATTCCTACCTAAACTCCACACGGCGATTGCCATAATTGACTTAATCCACCCAAGACACACTTCCCTTACTGATTGCTGTCTAAGACTCCAAACAGCGAGTGTCATCATTTAACTAATCCACCGACATGATTCCTTCTATATCGATCACTGTCTAATACTCTAAACTGAGAGCGACATCATTTAATTAATCCACCAATCATACACTCTCTATATGGTTTGCTGTCTACAATTCCAAACAGCGAATATCATCAATTGTTCAATCCACCAATCAAATGATGCCTAATCCTCAAACAGCGAGTATCATAATCTATATAATCCACCGAGCAAGTACTGCCTAAACCTCCAAGCAGCTAGTGACATTATTTATCTAATATCACTTATATAATCCACCAATACCTTTTGTTTTCTAATCCCTAACAGTCCAATCCTTTTTGTTACTGATCCACAACCATAATTTGCTCTTCCACTTATCACCTTATAATCCATCTCTAACTACTTCACTATTATGTCTCCACCAAGAATATCATTGATCAAGTCTACGAATCGCTAGTATACATCCACCAAAAATGTCATTGATCAGATCTAGAATTCTCTAATAAATATCCACCAAGAATATCCTTGATCAGGTCTATGATTCACTAATATATATCCACCAAGATTATCATTGATCAAGATTAATCTTCCATAGTTATTTTCATACCACCAAATTCCCAAGGTTCAAATTATCCATCTAATATTTGATCAAATCATATTAATCCCATCATTGTCAACATCTTCCAAGAATTTATACTAAGTATTAGTGTTGTAATCCAACAATTACCTTTATACTCCCTAATTCTCCAAAGATTATTTAAACCATCTATCTAGCCTATATATTCATTTAGACTCCACCAATTTATTTTTCCCAGAATTCACACTATCATTATCCCTATTATGATCAACATAAATCCACCAACTTCTTTATGCAATTACCATAAACAATCATCTTCTTTTCTTACGACTCTATTTATTCTTCCCATATTTTATTTTGTAAGAATAGAAATGCCACTATTTGAAATACAATATGAAATTTCCTGAAACCTAGCAGCTTTGGACCAAAACATAATGTTCAAGGAATATTAACATGATTTTCCATACATATGGCATCACACCATATGCCTAATATCACCATAATTTCTCCATACATACGGCATCACACCGTATAACATCTTTCAGCGTTATAGCCGCTTAACTTACCACTAGGACGACACCCAGGACAACTCAAATCAGGACTTTCCACTGCCCTCCACTTTTCCATTCCCATTTTTCAAACATTTTTAAATAGAACTATATCTAGTTAAGTTCCCATATCTGCCCTTGACCGTGGGCACGGCTATTCGAATAGTTTTGACTCTGCAGAGTTTGTACACTTTCACCACAAGAGACAATCAACTCGTTGCCCCACACGATTCCTTAGAAGTGTGGTTGAGCAGACCATCACAGTGACTTTTCAAAATATCTAGTCCCTTTTGTCATCTCACCCTATGGGCCGTTCCCACTTGCGGTGGGTCCCATACGTTGCACGGGATGTTCCCCACGGCTACTAGCGTACGGGCTCCACTCCCCTCTGCGCTAGTACGACTGGAAAACTTCACCCTCCACTCGGTGTCCCTTTAGGCCTTCTCTTGCCCTTGCTATCCACACCTATCCACTACCGGTGAGATGAGTCCGGGGTTTCGATAAATTTACTTAGCCAAGTTGTATTTTACAGACTTGTGGTTGTACTGTTTTACACGGGAGGTCATGACAAGATTCGGTCCTTAGGATTATCTGAGCGGTTCTACCACACTCCATAAATTGTGCTCCCACCGCACCACATACCAGCCCCCAAACCATCCGCTCAGATATTTAAGTAAGTTGGGATTTTTGGGAGCATAAAATAATCATGTCAAAATATACCAGTCATTCCCACCATGACTGCCCAAACCAGTTTCTCATGATTTAAAATGACAATGATGTTTGGGGCATTTCAGCGCCCCCAAGTATCTATGCAGTACTAAGCATGGCGTATAATTACGGATTTATTTCCAGAAGTTACTACTATACTTTTACTAGGGTGACAAGGTTCACGTAATCAAGTATTCCAAAGGAGGTGTAATATTAGCAAAGGTAACAATGGGCATATAACTAGAATCTCAAATTAAACATGTATTTGCATATAAAATAACAGCATGTGATTTGATAATTTAAAACAAAATAATTTGCAGAAAATGTAGGTTCAACATGATCAAAGTATTGACTCGCCTGGCGCAGTTTACCGCAGTCTTGAGCTCACTCGATGCTTTCTCTTACACGATGCTTTCTCTTCAGTTTTTGGCGCATATCTTCACTTCGAGCTTGACTTCACTTGATCCCATGAGTCCTCCCGACTTCCAATTTCTAATTATGCGATAAACGACTGAATCCAAATAAAAGCGAATAACTCAAAAGATCCGAATAAACTTAATTTAGTTCTGTTACGAGTTAAGGAGTGATCGAGTGATTTGGGGTAGGGTCGGTAATAGAATACGATGGCTTGATCTTTTTATTAACCATCTCTTTTATTATTTTTGGCATTTATCAAGGAAGTCCCATGAGCTAGGTTAAACCTATGCATTAGTGTATCTTGTCGAGTGCTATATGATATACAGATATATAAGTAATGTTTGCAACTCTTAGCTCACCGAGTTAACCTTGTAGTCTATGTTTATAACATTCTGCTATATGATATTCCATGTATCTCCATTTATCACCAGGCCAAGGTTTAATTTGAATTAGGGTTCATTTATACGGGTCCTGGCTTGCTATACACACACACACACACAATTTTACCCCATATGAATACGCACTAAAGCTAGTGTTAGGTTTTCATTGATGGCACTATTATTATCTTGCTTATACTTTAGTTACTATATGTTAAATTTTATCTCAAGTTTTAGTTTAAACTTAGCAATCTGAGCAAGGCTTGATATGAATCATTTTATGTGACCCTGTTTACTCATGCTATTGGTTACATGTTCAATTAGAGTATTTATATGCCCGTGATACTATTTTGAATCTTGATGACCTAGGGCTGTTAAATAGGTCATTGGGGTTTGTTTAGCGGTGGCATGACAAATATTTGGCATATATGTTTACATGTTAATTAAGAGCCCTCTTCATTTGGCCATTTATCCTAAGTTATTCTTCTTTATCAGTGTCTTTAATCAGTATTTAGTCTTTTAGGTAATTATTCAAGTAGTATTAATTATTCACATATAATAACTATTCCACTATTAAATCTGAAATAATCTTACCTTGCACATTACTCTATTCCATTTCTATAACTAAGTTCTTATCTTGTATGTTAAATTTATGTTAATTATTCATATCTCACATAATTATTTTCTAAGGTCTATTCACTTGTATACTAGGAAATCTTCAACTTAACTTCCCATTAATTAAGCATTAGTGGGTTAATCCTAAACTATTCTTCCTATTCACTTAATTGCTTCTTATGCATATAGACCTTACATTCTGTTGTAAATATACATTTTATTTGATCCTAAATCATTCACCTTAATTTTCTAAAACTATTCCTTAATCGGACTCTATTTAAAATAGCAAAACAAAAGACAAAACAAAAAGGTGGCCAAATATGACCGAAGAGAGATTCGACCTCAAGACCTCAGGCTAATAGCAATCTTTAAGAGCGCCCGGTAACCAAGTGGGCGTTTGGCATTTCGCGATGGACTGGAGGGAAGTGGGAATGATGAGGCGATTGGGCTCTGGGGCTAATAGCTAAACTATCGGCCGGAGACAGAGGAGGGGCGGTGCGAGTTTGGCGGCGGCGTAGCCGACGTGGTGCGGCCGGGGAGGCGGTGTTAGTCAGCAAAATGGGTTGCCCTACGTGTGAGGAAGGCTTGAGAGGTGTCGTCGTGGTTGTGGTGGCGCCGGGGGTGGCCAACGTCGACATGAGCGGCCGGAGGCGGGGGCGGACCGGGGTGCCGGCGTTAGAGTAGAAGGGGAAGGGGATCGGCAGGGGTATGAGTAGGAAGGGGGTAATAACAATCTTACCGCGCGTTTGGCCGAAACGGAGGGGGCCTAGGGCGTGCTGGCGGCGAGGACCCGCGGCGGCGCGGGGAGGCTCGCATGGAGGAGGAGCACGGGCGGCGGAGGGCGTTGGCCGGCTGTTGGAGGAGGTCCGGGGCGTCGAGCTGCCACTCCCCCAGCGAGGAATCGGGCCGGGATTCGCCACGGAGGGAGCGGCGGTGAAGATGGCGGCGGCCGGCTAGTTTCGGAGAAGAGGGCCGTGCGACGAGCTTGGGGCACGGCGATTCGATTAGGTGAGAGGGGAGGTAGAGGGCTCCAAGGGGTACGCCGGGACGCGCTCGGTGAGGTGGAGCGTCGCCGGAGGGCCGAGTACGGCGGGGAGGCGCTGCGGCCGGCGCACGGGCAGGGATAGAAGCAGAGACAAGGGAGGAAGGAAAGGCAAAAAGGGGCGCGCAGGGAGTGAGGGAGGGCCAAGGCTTCTTGTAGCCGGAAGAGGGGAGGCGTAGCTGTCAGAGGGCCAAACGGCAGCGGAGGACCGGGCGCGCGGCTCGGGAGAAGAGGGCGCGGGGCTCGACGTGGCGAGGAGGGCGACGGGCGAGCGGCGACGGGACGGGCTGGCGCCTGCAACGGTGTCAGGGGAGCAGCGCGTGCGCTGCTGGGCGAGGGAGGAGGCGACGTGGAGCGAACACCGCCAAGCGAAGGAGGAAGAGAAAAAGAAGGGAGGAGACGGGGGAAGTCGGCCCAGCGGGTAGGGGAGAGAGGGAGGAAAGAGAGGGGAGTGAGAGAGAAAGGAGGGGGCCCACATGGCATAGAGAAAAGGAAAGGAAAATGCTAGCATTCAAATTTTGTTTTAAGCTCTTGAGCTTGGTGTCCAAAATCACATTTTGTTAAATTGTAGCTCTAATGTTAATATTGAATTTAGTTGTATTTTTAATTCGGCTAATCCTCTTTAACTAATTTATAAACCATGTTTTGATTCTGTAATTAAAATCTTGAATTACTTTCTCAGGGTTTGAACTCACCCATTTTATTTAAATTTTTAGATCGTACACCCCCTGCCTTTTGTATGATGGTCGAGCTATATCTAGAATGAATTATTGGTCGTAATTATTACTATCATTATCTGTTTCTGATCTTTGAATGCATCTTTGATTTAATGAATCACAGTGAATTTTAGGGTGTCAGGGTGAAACACCATTTAAATTTTTTTTGTATCTATTCATTGGCTCTTCACAAAACTCAGGAAAAACCCAATTAAGATGTTTAACCAAAATTCAAATACCTGTAAGATGCAGATAAAAATTTTAATTTGCTCAAAATTTCAAACATCCAAAATTTAGGATGTTACAACAACCCATGTCGTGGTGCGGCCAGCAACCATGGTTGTCATTAAACTCATCTTCAGGCCAAGGACGTTGTGCAAAACCAGCTGAAGCCTTGGGCGCAGTGTGGCCGTTGGGCGGCAAGCACCACGATTTGGCCAGTGCTAAGGGAGCGTCTCCGAGAAGTGTTTGTAATGGTAGCAGTCCTGCTCCGTTGTGCAATGTGGTTGTAGCCCCGACTGGTAGAGCCGTGGCCATCGTGGATGGCATCCCGCGCAGCGTATCGAACAACTGTCACATCTTTGTAACCAGCTTGTCGAAGCATTGATTGAAGGCTAACTGCTGCTCCTGAAATCGCTTGATGGCGATCGATTGGATGTCAGAGATAGCCTGGAAAAGTTCGAATTGGGTTTGTTCCAACCCGTCAAGTCAGCTGTCAGACGGAGGATCGTGTTTGGGTGGCATGGCGGGCAGGATCGGTGATTCTAGTACCAAGTTGTTAGGTACCGAGGCTAATCGAGAGGAAGAAGAACACAGGTGATAGGGATGAGATGCCAGGGCAAGGGGAAAATATTAGTATTATTTCTTATCTATGTGTTACAATTCTCAAACCCTTTTTATAAGAGAGCCGAGTCTAAATCAATATAATTAAAATCGAAAACTATTCCTTAATTAAAACTGATATGTAAACTACTCTTTCTATCTTAAAACTTCGCATATTTAAACTAGAACTTGTTTTGGCGATAGTACGGAGTCCGGCTAAACATCAGTAACACTTACCTTATACCATTGGTCGTACGATTGGCTT
This sequence comes from Dendrocalamus latiflorus, assembly GCA_017311315.1. Lineage (NCBI taxonomy): Eukaryota > Viridiplantae > Streptophyta > Magnoliopsida > Poales > Poaceae > Dendrocalamus > Dendrocalamus latiflorus. The sequence continues at coordinate 3,242,520 of CM029630.1, read as the reverse complement.
TGGGAACATGCGGCGTAAAGCTATACTTGGCCGCCATTGCAGATATATTATACCTGATTTATCACCTAAGTTCTCTTAAGAGGAACAGGTCGTTATCTGGTTCTTCGTGCTTTCTAAATGCATCAACTTCTCCCTCGGTCGATCAGTAGGATAACCTTTCTAGCCTTGTAAATTTGTGCATTTCAGTTGAATGCATTTACTTTGGATTTCATAACTTTAGATGTTAATTTTTTAAAAAAGATTATAAGTGGCTGACCAAATTCAGCTCCCAAAATTGTTAAAACACACATAATATGCCCAATCACAAATTTGGTGAGTTCGAAGATATGTCCCGTCCAAATTGGTAAATACAAATCTCAAAATTTAGAATGCCATAACTCTTCCCGTTCATTCCGGCTTCGGCTTCTGGCTTCTAGAAGTCGGAATGAACACGCTGGCTTCTTAATTTCAGTTTGCTTTGGTTTTTGGTTTTTTTATTTGTATTATCCATATAGATATAACACTATTTTTTATTTTCTTATTTTTATTTATTTTTAATTGAATGATTTAGAAAAAGCTAACAGCTGCTACAGTCCAATATCAACCAAAAGCCAAAGGACATGTTCTTTTGGGCTGCAGTTTATGACTTTTAACTGTGATTTATTAGACTAATAAATAGTGATCGCTGAGAGAAGCCAAAAACCAAACAAGGCTAAAAGCATTTACAGAGACCAAAATGAGCAGGCCCTAGCCTTGCTCCAACTGACTTCTGGCTTCCGATTGTGGTTGTTGCTTGAAATTGTATTGTAGCGACCTTTAATTTTTTTCTTAGTCATTCAATTAAAATAAAATAAATAAAAAATCAAAATACCGTTATATCTTCACGGATAATGCAATAAAATAAAGAGAAAAAAGGCAAAAAAAACTAAAAACTAAAATAAAAACTAATATATTTTAAATAACTTCTGACTTCCAGAAACCAAGAAGCCAAACAACTCGGACCTGGCCCCTAAGGGCCTGTTTGGAACAGAGGAATTTCACAGGAATTTTACAGAAATTTTACAGGAAACAGTTCAATTCCCGCAGGAATCGGGAAAAATTCCCGCATTCCAAACAGGGCCTAAATCAACAGCCACCAAAGAAAAAGCTCTGCCTACTTTTATCGCTGAATGTCATATCATCATAATTCCTAGACCAACCAACAGTGAAACAGTATATATGATCAATTGGTTAACAGTTTTTGATTATTCATTTACCGCCAAACCATAACTTTTGATAATAAAAACAGTAAGATCAAGCCATCGCCAGTAATATTATATCCCTAGAATCAATACAGTATGTCATATTTATTTAGAGTACATATATATGTCTTCAGTGAAAAAAATATATGCCTACAATCCATACGGCCGTAGAGCATCCACAAAAATTTCTAGCTTGGATGGCAGATGCGCGCGCGTGTGTGCATGAGTAGGGTGTGTGTGGTATGAGTCCTCTTTGTTATCTCTCACAAAAGAACAATATCAGAAGGTTAGAAATTCGATTTCTGATATTCCTTTTACTAACATGTAATCAAATGTTCAAAATGAAGAAATATTTACAACCATAGGTTTACACATATGTGTAGTTCGATTAAATCACACGATAATTTTCAGGATGCCATACTTTGCTCAAATATTTTTTAAAAAAGGTTCGTCACCATCTTCTGCATTTCTGGTAAAAAAACAAAAATTCTGAGAGTAAGTTTTTTAACCACAAAAAAGAATAGAAAAATGATGCAGCTTTTTTAGGATAGGCTTAAGGGCATATTTATATTAGTTTCTATTTTTTTTAAAAAAAAGTAAAAATCAATATAAATATCTGAGTTCTCGAAACGGCTTCTCTGCTTCACATATTCCTCTCTTATTTTCTCCGTAGCTCATCTCTTTCTTCTAAACAACGTGAACACCCTGAACAGCCAGGAGCGGTTGCCTACCAACGAGGTACGCGGCTTCCCTGTTTCCTTCTCCCTATCCCCCTTGTGTTTTCGTCGACGTGGCGGAGATCCAGAGCATCGGGGAATATGAGAGGATAAGAAGAATGCTAACACGAGAAGAACAAGAAAAAAAGAACAGGAAGCTGCGTTCACCGATAGTGCAGGGGAGAGGAAATGTGTGATTAGACAGGCAGTGGCATCTTTTCTGTGCACTGGCACACACAAAAGGAGCAGTCACGCTCACATTCAGAGACGGAATCACTGAAAAACAGCTATAAAGAGCCAACTTACCGGGGAGGCCAGTAGCAGTTGTGGAAGTCCATTGCACATCTCTTGGCACATAAAGCTTCCAGGGATCCAGGGACAGTTAACACTGCAGCTGTTTTTGCTCCCCCCTCTCTCTCTCCCTCCTCCTTGTCAGCTTCTGAGTGCCCAAAATTGATTGGCATGGCTGAATATTGGTAGATTGATGAAATATAGTAATTTTTTATCGATAGATATGAATTATCGAAATATAGTTTTGGTCGGTTAGCATAATCTAATATGTGCCCCGTACAAACGCATCTAAAAACTGCAAGAAATATATTTGTGTAAGAACAAAACTTGTCTCATTTTCGTGAGGCCGCCTAAGTACTCCTAGGTCCCAATCGGCAAGTCGGTGGGGGATCTACTTTCATTGCTGGCCAAGGGGTTATGCTGTGCATCAAGAGAGCAGTCCCAAGGATATCCTCATTGTTCAGATACATAGGCAGTAGTGAAGATGCCATGGACTTATATTGTGGTCCAGAGAGGTTGAACATGCCATGAAGAACTTATATCTGAGGTCCCCAGAGGCTGAGCATGCCATGAAACCCTTGGCAACAAATGTCAATTTTAAGCACCCTGATAGTGCAAGACGGTACGATGTAGGTTAAGGCAAGACAGACGAATGACACACATCGATAGGTGCCCAACTTTTCGAGAGAGTAGTATCAATCGATCGATGTGAGATCCGCGAGTATTCGACCCAAAGAAGCCATAGTATTTTCTTTTTTTATGAGTGAAATCAATGTGATGTAAAGTAATGGCTGTCTTGTTTAATTAACCGTAGTGGTTTGGCTGAAAAAAAACCTTAGTTTTTTTGCTCTCTTTTGTTTTTTCTTTTTATCCTGTAACTCTCGGCCGGTTTTCGTGACCGGTTTGTTTTCCTTTTCTCTCTTTCAATATATGGCAGTCCTCCTGCCTTTTCTTTCAAAAAAAAAGAGCTTAAGGAGAAGCAAATTGTAACATTGTACTCACATACCGCGGGATTTCGCAAGGATAAAATCTCATTAATTTCCTCACGGATGCAGTAATATATATACAGTTCAAAATTTGTTACTAATGGCAACGGAGGATATATAGTACTGAGAAAACTAGCATTTACATGCTCTGATGAAATCCGTAGATCTGCCGTCGTAAATGCTACCGCTCATTGGCCACAGAAGAACCAAGGACGGATGGCGATCGAATGAACACCTTTCTAGTAGTGTGCGTCGGAAAATTACCCTAAAGGCTCCGGGTCACGAAAGCCACCCCTCATTGGCCGCTCGAGCTGCCTCCCCTCTCTCTAGCCTTGGATTCACCAATACCTGTATATATACACTGATACACATACTTGGCTAGGCACACACCTAACACCTTTTTCTACGAGGAATTGGTGTGCTTAGCGTCAGACATGAGAAGTGTAAGTGCTCATTCTGAACTCCTTTCTTTCAGTGTTTTCTTGCTCTTTTTGATGTGTTTCATGAGCTAGCTCTGAATGCTCATCTGATGGATAAGTCATAAGTCTACTATTTTGGTGCCATGAACTCCTGTCCATGCCGTTTCCTTATGCATTTCTTGGTATGCCAATCTTATGCTTTTTTTTGTTAAAAAAATAATATATCAAAGCTATGGAGATATAAGGAACCATGGAAGACATTCTGCAAAGTTGCCTTCTTTGGCTCAAGTCTCAAGCTTTTCTTCCATCCCATGGTGTTTTTTCCCCTATTGCCAAAACTTCTTGCTACCTAGTTCCATTTTTTCCCCTCTCTTCAGGCAGCAGCAATGAGCTTCCAAGAACACGGGCTTGGGCTGCAGGTGATCACCAACCGAGGCGGCAATGGCGCCGCCGAGGCCGCGAACGCAATGCCGTGGTGGGCTGGAGGAGCTGGATCCCAACCGCTCCTAGGAGGAGAATCTTTCGGCCAGTTAAGCCACGCAATCATGGAGAGCGGCCGCGGCGTGCAGGACCACCACCAGATGATCTTCGCCGCTGGCCGACAGCCGCGTCGTGCCGTAGACCCCAGCCGCCGCGGCCCGGCAATGCCGACGGAAGGACCCTCTGCTGCCACTGAGTGTGGTGTGGTTAAGTTCCCAATCATCTCAGGTAAAAAGAAACTCTCTAACCACCTTTCACCACCGTGTGCCATGCATAGGTGGAGCCATGAAATCTTTGCCATGGCGACGATCGATCATCGCGCCTTCGCATCGGTGCCGGCACGCTGTACAACGTGGCTGCTCTGGATGGTGGCCGCCGGCCGTTTCGGTCAATTACTGCAGCGTAGTTACATATATGCCGGTGTGGTCCTGGTGCTAGGGTGCTTAATTAAATGGTGTTTTGGGTCTCTGATTTGGGGGGTGAGGTGAGGTTGGTGGCACAATTTGGAGGTGTTCTGCTCATAATCTCTTTTGCTTCTTTTGGAGAGGAGGTACTGAGTCAGTGACATCCAGGGTAGAGATTAAATAGAAAGCTGTCCAGGGGCATGGAGCTTACTTGTCTGATGTTCTTACTTGTCTGATGTATGTACAGGCTTCAGAACTGAAGTAAACTGAAAAAAAAAGTGACTAGAAATCTGGTACCACACAAAGGAAGGGTCGTCCCGGGTTATGAGTTCCAATGTAGAGCATAGATTTTTTTTTTTTGGTTCTTAAGAAGGGTACAGATAGTACATTATCTTACTCTAATTTATTTTGTTGAACACTATGTAGTCATAAAGTAAGTTCTTGGCAACTATGGCCATATAAATTCTGAACAATTTTTTTGGAAAAAAAGGAGATGGAATTAGGCCCTAAGGCAAGGAGCCTGAACCAATGCATTTTGTTCCCACTTTCTGAAAGTGAAACTGAAATCCTTTTCACAACTGAGCTGGAAAAGTGTGGAGTATCTGACATCACTCTTATCAGAAAAGGATCTAATGCTGCAAATGATTATTAGGCACTACTCTCTCCTGTATTCCAAATGAGATTCCAGAAACATTCTTAATTATTTCGACAACATCCACATTATCTGCTTTCAATCGTCCCTGCCCACTAATTTGCCAAGCTACAGGTGCCAGAAACTTCAAACAAACAATCTCCTATCAAGTAAAAAAAAAATTCCCATAGAGAGGAAACTATTCAAAAAAGAGTCATCAAGTTATTAAGCAAAGAGAAGTAGATGCTATAGTTTACAAAACTATTTGGTGATTTCAGGCGACTCTGATCTTGGGAAAGAGCCGAAATTTCAGGAACCGACCATCGCTGCATACCCTTCACTGCAGGAGTACCCAGGCCGTTTCGAGCTCGCGCTTGGCCAATCCATGGTGAGACTTCTCCTAGCCATGGAAGTACTAGTTAAGAACTAAATCTTAAACATGTCGGTTATACTACTTGTCCTTTGTAACTGAAGGTGTGCACCAACTATGCTAACGCTGATCAGAGCTATGGTGTGTGCTCCCCCTATGGAGCTCAACCTATGGTATGTGTTGTGTTTCTCTCTTCTTGAGTTCTCTATCTCTGAACATTAAACATTTGAGTTCAAATTCATATGTATAACAGTTCAGCATGTCATCAATTTGACAAGAAGCTAGTAAAGTTCAAGATGCTTCTCTGAATATTTACACTGTGTACAAAGTACTACTGTAAACATCACATGTTCTTGTGCTGATTCGGTTCAACATTTGCAAATGAAGCCCGGAAGGATGATGCTGCCGTCGGCGATCGCAACCGAGGTGCCGATATACGTGAACGCGAAGCAGTTCAACGGCATCATCCGGCGGCGACTGGCTCGCGCCAAGGCGGGGAGGGAGAACAGGATCTCCAGGAATCGGAAGGTCAGAAGAGAGACAACGAGTTACTCCGAGTCATTTCGATTACACACTGACACGCCCTTCCACTCGCCGTGCTGCAGCCGTACCTTCACGAGTCACGCCACCGCCACGCTATGCGCCGGGCCCGGGGCAAAGGCGGGCGCTTCCTCAACACCAAGAACCTCTCCGGAGACCACGGCGCGGCCGGCGGTCCGCCGCCACGGAGCGCCAACACGTCGCTGAGCTCCGACGGCCCCGACAACAACGGCAGCAAGAACTCGGGCAACGCGGGGCTGATGGGGTCGGCGTCGGAGGCGACAAGCGTGTACCCGACGCAGGACAACATGGCCGAATTCCACGCCATGGGGCACCTCCGCTCGCCGTCCATCTTCCCGCCTCTGACGATGGACGGCGGCGGCGAGGCCAAGTGGGTCACCGCGACACCTCACGGCTGCTGTGTCGACCTCCTCAAGGTGTGAGGACGCCGGTGGTCGTCGCCTGGCTGCCCTAGGAAGGCAAATCATTCTTGGCTGTAAGAAACGCGCAATGAGATATGCATGCCGATCGAACTGCAGCTTCTCAGTTGCGCCTGTAAAGGCTTAAGAGCTTGATTTGATGCAGATGCACTGTTCACGTTTGAGCTCTCATCTAGTTCAGGGAGCTGAACCTATTAGTTCTTTGTGGTGATGGTTATTTGATCTTGTTGCTTAGGTGATTAGTTTGATGATGGTATTGATTTGTGGATCAAACAAAGCAGATTTCGCAACACACTGAAACTGGCCAATGCCTGACATTCTCGGTTGTGTTCCTGCCAAGTTATATATGTTCAAGACTAAGGTACTGACAAGGGGCCATATAAGAAGGTCTAAGATATTATATGACAAATTATTACCAAGTTTATAGAGTTAAACTTTGAATTTTGCATTATTTTCATTTTGTTAGTGGTTGTTGTCAGAGAAGCCGGTCTGATCGCTGGCTGCCACTGTTCTGACTGCTGGCTGTTTCCAGTCATACCGTTGGGGAGTTACCGGTCAGACCGCTGAGCAGTATGACCGGAGGTTTAATGGCAGTTGCATTTTTCCAGAACAGGTGTTTTGAGTTATAAAGATCTTATGTCCATAAACGATTTCTTTGTCTTTGGATATAGATGGAAGCTTTGGATCAACCATGGTCAACGATGAAAATAGGGGCTACGCCCATGGAGTAGCCTATACCCAGAACGGTCAAAGATACTGGATGAGATGGTTGAACTCAAGCATAGCATAAGAAAGACGAAAAATATTGAAGGGAAGGTTCGAGCGATAGGTTGCACCAAGTAGTTTGGTCTGATAGAACTGGAAAAGGAGAGACTTACTGATGCATAGGGAGCATGGTGATTGCTTGTAAGGGAAAATAAAGACTAGATCAAGGTAAAGATATTTTGGTAGTTTGACAAATACTAAAAAAATTATTGGATAAAAACCATAGTATTTGAAAAGGCGGTTTAGATCAAGAAGATGCTGAGATCAAGTAGATCAAATGCTAAGAACTTAGCAGATTCAGGCTCATGTGCTTTGAGAAACATGCATGAGTAAAGTGTGTGAGTAAAACCCGTGTTGTGTGGGGTTAACATGTTCCCCCAATTGTGCTAGTGGATAGCATCTATTTGGGTTAGATGCGGGTTGGTTACCTCATCTTTTTAACGAATTGGGATGAAGGCTTGGAAGAAAACTATCCAACCATTTCAACATTGTATTCTAGGGTTAGGGTTAGAGAAAGGTGAGTGCTATGGTGTGCTCTTTTATCCTCTAGGTGAAGTGTCTTCATCTTTAAGTAGCAATAGATCAGCTTTGTTTATCACTTATTGTGTTTTCTTGTTTTTGTTAATTTGCTCTTATTCTTGTTGGTTTTGATCTCTTCTCCTCCCTGTGCCAAGGACGTGTTAGTGATGGAGATGACTTATGGAGATCTAATCTCATCCATCCAGACACCAAGTCTTACAAGATATCGAATTTGTCTGATTTTGCTTGGATTTGGTCTAATCTTGTGGTTTCTTGTTCCAAGAGTTTTTTGCTTCAAATCTTCGGGAGAAATAGCTTGCTATGATATGTAAAAACTCATCTAGAGCCATTTTAGCTATCCTCTATCCACGAGCAAGTCATATCCCAAATTTTTGGAGTTTGCCTAGTTTTAGTGCAATCTTACTAACTTTTAGGAAAGGTTGGAATTTTGACCAAGATTTATGCGATATTTGATGGAATAGGTTTTTGAGATCCTAAGCAAAGTGTGTTCAAAGTTTTATCTCTTTTGATTGAGGTTTTTAGGAGTTGCACCATTCTTGATCTTGTCTCAGGCTAATTTTTTGTTCTGATAATAGGATAGTGATTAGACCGCCCCTAGGCTCAATCCAACCAGCCACCGGTTAGACTGCCATGGTCAAGCCAGTCAGACCGTCGGTTGCTTGCCGGTCAGACTGCATTCTCTGTGGCGGCCAAACCGGTGAGGTGCTGAAAACTTACTCTATTTGGTTTTTGAGGTTTTTTACTTTGTTCTTGACTTTCAATTTTGATCTTTATAACTCTGTAACTATTGGAGTGTAGAATTTATGAATACTTAGAAGAATTTCTGAGACACCATTTATCTCCTCTGTTGCCATTTTAGTCCTACAAATAATATGATTCAGAATCTAAGGCTACATAGTAGTCTTACTGAGATATAAGCCAGTCCAAACTTCGAATCAAAAAGACTCCATACACTACTACAAGAAGCCTAATATTAAACAATACATCACAGACGGTTCTCCAAAACCGTCACTGTTAAATACAAGCACAGACGGTTTTAGTTTAGAGACCGTATGTGAAGAGATAATATCACATATGGTTCATGGTGAGAACCATCTGTGAAGTATCACAGACGGTTCTTACCAAAAAACGTCTGTGATATTGCTAAATATCACAGACGATTTGTAAATTACAAACCATCTGTGATACATTACAGACGATTTTTAATACAAACCGTCTGTGATAGTGAAGTTATCACAGATGGTTTGTATTAAAAATTGTCTATGATAATTCCACTATGTTGACTGTGTGCAGACCCGTCGACCTTTTGTCTTAAATTCTAGATCTAGCTGCTGGTTTGAGCTGGAGGCAGGAGCTTTGAGGCGGCGATTTGGTGAAAGGAGACTTTTTGGAAACAGTGATTGTAGATCCATTCATTCTTGACTACCTTTGGCTAGTAATTTGCTTCTAATTGCATTATAATTTAGATATATAACTTTTGGTGAAAGAAGAAATGAAGATGGTTTAGATTGAGCTAACTTGATCTAAAGAGAAATTTATTAACCATAGGTAGTTTATTAACCATAGATTTAGATCTAGATAGAAGTTTATTTACATCTAGCATGGTTTAGGGTTTAGTCAATTCATAGTTTATTTCTACTTAATTTAATTTATTTAATTATTCTTGCTAAACTGTTAATTATATGTGTAACGTAGGACCGAAACTGGATGTACGCTGGGAATCGTGTGAGTGAAAAGTACATTAATGATGTGTCTGCTTTCACAAGAGCTGTTGAGGAAGATATGTTGAATAAGGGGGTGGAATATATGTACTATCCATGCATTGACTGCGATAATATAAAGATGTTTAAGAACCGAGTGCAGATTAAAGCACACTTAATTCGAAGGGGTTTCAAAAAGGGGTTTGCGCGTTGGACCAGTCATGGTGACTAAAGCCAGAGTAACGAAATCACTGATTGGTTTTCTTGACCCACGCTTGGTCGCTATAGATACCATCAACGAGGATGCATCATTTGTCTAGAATTATATCACGAATGCATTGCAAGCTTACCACAACAAAGAATTCATACTTATGCCCTACAACCAAGGGTAAGTGCTGCACTAGTGGCTATACTTGTTGATTTATACTTTATAAGAAACACGAACTTATGTTTAATGACCATGACATATCTGTGTAGATTCCATTAGATTTTAATTATAATATACCAAAATGGAATAAGGTAATATACCTTAATTCCCTAAAGAGGACCAAAATCGACTTTACAGTTGTCCAACAATTAACCGACAGGTTAACACATTTCCTTCATGGATAACTCTATTGTAGTCTTTTCTTCCCAATGACTAAGGCTATCTTCTTGGAATCACGTATGTCGTTCGCCACGTACATTGTAAAGGTACAGAAATCCAAATGGATGGATGCCCTACGACATGATCTACATTTCTCGGTATTCACTTGTACACATTAATCCTATATAACACTTCGTAGTAATGCATGTCGAACTAACAAATTCTATTTTTGAAGTGCCACCAGCAACTGTCGGGCAACACCTATAGATTTTGTGTTTGCCATATAACATGCAACTACTCGTCGATTCCGCGAAGATCAATATTGATCCTCAGGTTGATTTGTCAATCTTGAGATAATTATTCATACTTATCAATTTACATATATATACACAACATTGATGTTTCTACTGACAGGTTCTGTCCATCGCTACAACTCCGTTGGAACAACCCGGCCTCTCAGAGATTTGAGGACTGTGTGTACTTCTTATGGTCTAAAGTCATAAAAGAAGATGTGGAATTCTAAAATGTATAACAAATTTCACTGGGATAAGATTGAGCTTAATTATTCATATGTACATATATTTATTCATAGATGGATAATTTATGTCATTTCAGTTAATTGATTTGTGAAATGGATTTCTTCTTTCTGAAATGAATGAATGAATATGAATTGGATGTATATATACTGTGTTGATATATTTGTTTCAGAGGGCATAGCTAACATTTCCTAAGGCTAGCCAACTAATAGAAATAGATTTGTGAATAGAAGAGAATATTACAGACGATTTCAACTACAAACCGTCTGTGATAGTCTAGTATCACATACGGTTTGTAATTGAAACCGTCTGTGATATAAGACTTATTATAGACGATTTCAACAACGAACCGCCCATGATATTTAAATATTACACACAGTTCGTAGTTGAAACCGTCTGTGATAAGTCTTATATCACAGACGGTTTCAACTACAAATCATCTATGATACTAGACTATCACAAACGGTTTGTAGTTGAAACCGTCTGTGAAATACTGCATCACAGATAGTTCGAAAGCTGTCTGTAATGATATCATATTATTACTGACACATAAACTCAGATGGCTCACGAAACCATCTATGATGATATTTTTGAAGCGTCTGTGATGACATATTCTATAGTAGTGACAGCCAGATGAACCAGGAAAAGAGCAGACATGACAGCAGCAAAGATGGTTTTCCTGCGTATAATGTTGAAGTTTTTCGTCTGAAGCCACCGAAGAAAATGACATTCTAGCAATGACAGGCCTAGCAAAAAAATCTACAACAAAATGATGTTATTTGATTACTGATTAGGTCAATACAGCAAGTTACAAACAGAGATGTAAGTTGCTTTTTTTTTTGTGTGTGCCTAGAAAAAAACCACCAACCTGCGATTTGTCTCACTGACTCAAGCGAAATGTAGTGCTCCAAGCGACTTAAAATAATGGCTTTTGGCTTTTGCCATAAGTTTTTTGTTGCAATTACACTATAGTGACTATTAGTTTTATCTGAACAAAAAATAATAAAAATTTAAAAATACTACTATATTTTTTAGGACAACGCAAATGAATAAGGAGAAAAAACAAAAAAACAAAAAAACAGAAATTAAAAAGTTTACACGTTTCCAATAACTATAAAAGCCGTTTAGAACGAGACCTAAATCTGGCTGGCCCGCGCTTAGGTGCCACTCGATTGGGCTAAAATAAGCTGACTTGTGGCTGAAATTGTACTGTAGCTGGCTGAAATTACACTGTAACTGATGGTGGCTTATTTGACATAACTAAATTTAAAAAATTAAAAAAGTTGTTAGCCCGTCATAGACAATGCAAACAAATACGAGAAAAAAGAACTGACAAAATAGCTAAAAAAATTAGAAAAAAATAAAATTTAAAAATAATAAAAAATAAACTAGAAACCCGAAAGTCAAACCAAAACAAATAGAGCCTTAACCACGACAATGTCATCAACATCATGGATCCAAGTTTCTGAAAATGCGAAAAACGTCACGGTTCAAGTGTTATGCGTGCACATCAATTGGGTAATCGGCCACATAACGATCAACCGCTTAGCGATACTTTGTTTGGGCCATAACATTTTTAGGCTGAGTTCTTTTTTATTTAAAATTTGTGGCTCATAACTTATACTACAGTAATTAGCTTTTAAATGGTGTATTTTTTTAAGACGATGTCGATAGGAAGATTATAATAAAAAAATATACTAAGTTCAGCTATACCGGCTAAAATCATATATAATTAATTTTCTCTATATACTATCTCCTATAAATATATAAAATTCAAAAATTTAAATCGTACCCTCTGCAGCGAAAAAAAAACCCCACCTATTATCACGAGGTCAAGGAGTAGTATTGATTGAGGTCGAAGAATCTCTCTCGAGTCTCGATGCTCCCGACTTCAAACTTTTCTTTTCCCTACTATTGACATGTACCGACGAACGTCACTCCATCCCTAGAAGAAAACCTCTATGCGACAATCCCCATACGGGGAGGATGCCTCCAGGAGCGTCCGATCGCACCGAGATTCGTCAGACCACGAACGGACGGCTAGGAGGTCATCTCCCACATGCGATCGTCCCCACAGGAGGCCTCTCCCAATTCCTGCCTGCACTATGGCAACACGTGACGCAGCAGAGAGCAGCTGCTGCGTCGAGGGGGAGAGGCTCTCGTACCGCCGCTACTGGTGATGCACAGTGCTGGTCTGGTCTTCTGGTTGCCCCGTCAGATCGAGCTTAAGCAATGGCGGAGTAAAAAGAGGGATTCAGATCTCAGAGCGCGTTCAGGGAGACAGCGTCGCTGTCTCCTCGGCCGCAGCACGCGAGCCTCCCGTACGTGGAGAGATTGATGCCGCAGCGTACTACTACAATGCTCAGAGAGAAGAGAGGAGAGGAGAGGAGAGGAGAGAGAGAGAGAGAGAGAGAGAGCTGAACTAACGAAGAGCAGATACCTGGATGGGGACTTTTTTTTCTGGCACTTCTGGCGTTTTTAGGTTTATTTACAGTAATAGCATTAGTTGCGTGGTAGTATCAAAAATAATATTTTTGCTGTTCAGCCACCGTACGATCGAGCTCGCTGTCGCACAGTCATCGTGAGACAGGTGATTTGCCGACATCATTAATTACTTACCCTCCGCGCCCCTACATAGACTACCTTTCCTCGTCGGTCCTCTTCGCTGCATATCCGGGAGTACGCGATTCGCAGTCTATATCCACAATATTTATTTTTACTAATATCGTTCTGTCTTGCAATGTTCAATTCAACGTGGGGGGTGATGGCTAGTCCACCGATGAGGATACGAGCCTCCCGGCCGCTTCTAGTGAGCAAAACACAGCGTCATAGTTCGGAGTGTACGCAGGGCAGAGCTTAGTGTTCAGACCGTACGTAGGGTCTGGAGCGTACGCAGGGTTTAGAGTGTACGTAGGGCAGAGCTCCTTCGACTTCACTGGCATGTCGTACAGTGAAGGCCAAAGCTCGTCTGCACAACCAGGATTTCTAGGGTATGTAGGGTCTGGAGAGTACGCAGGGCAAAGCTCCTCTGGCTTCGTTGGCACGTCGTACGGCGAAGGCCAGAGCTCGTCCGCACAACTAGGATTTCTAGAATCCCTCATTCAGGACTTCATCTCTGGCGGCCCCCAATTTGGCATGTCTCAGTAGGAGCACATCGGCGCTTACCAAACTCAGGCTACTCTAACTCAGCCTATTAGTGTGCCGCCAGCCACTCAACAGACTAAACGGTCTCTGTACCTCCTTCGATCCGACGCACGCTCCGAACTAGTTGTCCTATCTCACGGGACATGCTCGACGAAAGATAAGGCCGTGCTCACGGACGCAAATGCGGTGAAGAGACACTAGCGGCTCGGATGAGTGAGCCATAAGAAGTCAGAAGTTAAAGGCATTTGGAGCAGGGCTATAGCTTTTTTCAAATAAACAAATGGAACAATTTATTCGTCGTCTTTTTAAAGTGGCTTATCGGGACAGTATTATCAAAGTAGTTTATCGATATTCGATTCGTTCATACAAACATTTATACTAAATTCAAAATCTATTAATGATAGCCGAAAAGTACCTATACTTGCACCAACCACAGCCCGCCACAACTGTAGCTCCACAACCAAGGCACATGTGTCCTCCCCGAAAGGCTGTGATCGTTTAGGCTTCAGCTTTTAGCTTCCGGCTTATTTTTCACTATTCATAAATTTCGTCTTTTTTTGAACTTTTGGCTTTTTGTTGAGCTTTTTTGCCGGGTTCTTTTTTCCCGTATTTGTTTGTATTATACGTAATGGGTTAACATATTTTTAAATTTTTTTTAAATTTAATTATGCTAAATAAGCCTCTGTCAGCTACAGTGCTTTTCAGCCATAAGCCACCAAAAATAAGCCCAAATGATCATCACCTAGAATATGTAAGTGTTTTGCAACGTAACCGAATATTTGGCTAATGGGTCTACCACTGGCTTAGCACCTCTAGTACTATACACAAGCAATTCGTGGGTGAGAGATCAAGCGGAAGGAGATCCGCCTGAATGCTGGGTAATTAAGCTGTTTAACCTCTTTATCCATTCTAAGTCAACGAGATGTATATGGTTAGTACTCAGTAGCCAGCACATAATATGCCCATTAGCCAGAAGAAAAACTCAGGGAAAGATTCTAAAAGCATTTTGGTGCATGGATGTCATGTGTGTAACTCCTTTTGAACCTATATTTTTGCACAAATTTACAAGGGAGAGTCGTTGTACAAAAGTGACGGTGGATTGAAGTGGCTTATGCATTTTCGTAGCTTCAGCAAGTGGAAGCAGGTCAGTGATCGAAGAAGGGGCGTGGAGGAGAGAGAGAAGAGGTCGACACGCATGTGAACGTGGGTGAGCAAAACGCTCCGTTGGCTGCGCAATATGTACGTCCTTACTATCAGGTTGTTCTTCGACTTTTTTTTGGCAGATTTGATACTATTTACAACTGTAATTATAAAAATAATTATATATATATATATATACTGTATTATAAAAATAATATTTTTATTGTCCAGCAACCGGGCAGCAACACTGGTGGACTAGCGCGTAGACTCTGCCATCCTACTGGCGGACAACAGGCAGCCTACCGCCCTGTCACCGGATGGCAGGCGCCACCACGCACCCCCACCACTGGCCTGCCATCCCCTGGCAAGACGGCAGGTGATTAAGCTGCCTAATTAGTCGGCTTAATCACCTGCCTAATTTTTCATACTAATTATTTAAAATTTTAAATATAGCAATTCAGCTCAAAAAATTATAAAATTTTATGTGCAACCTCTCGACGTAATATGCTTAACTGTGTAATTTTTTTGGTAATTTTATCCATTGTGAATATTGCTCAAAAATCCGTACGATTTTAATATTGTAGGAGTTGTTACATATAACAAATGAGCTCCAAAAATTACAAAATTTTATGTAAACCCTCCCGACATAGTCATAATAATTATGTAATATTTTGTGAATTTGATGTACTCTAAATTTTTCACGTTAATTCATGTTAATTTAATTATGAAATTAGTGATGCCTAGACATTTTTTGCAGTGCCTGACCTCTGTCCTTTACACATATATCAACCCGTTATTGCTATCTTTTCTTTTTGCTACATCCTTCGTACAATTGTCACTCTGTCTGTGCCATCCCCCTCGTGTGCTTCCTCGTCTGCACTAATGTTGTTATGTCTGTATCGTCCCCCTCACCCGAAGTGATGCTTGTCAACAAGGAGTTCTTAATTTACGGGATGAGCGCACCGAGTTCCCTTTTTGCTTGGCCATAAATATGAATCTCTCACAGTTGATCATCGATCATCTCAGTTGCTCATCACGTAAGCTCATTCTCGCGGTCGACGACCGATGATTAGCTATGCACTCTTAAATTTGAGCGACGACCGGTCATGAATGTACACATGATGTACTTAAATGCTTACAAGGTTATTTCTTTAGTGAATCGATCTAGGGTGGGTTCTTTTGGACTGATGACTTATGGTTTATGGCTTAAGTATTTGAATTGTGGCTATTCGCGAGAGATAGTACGTAGAGAGAAATAGTCATATGTGATTTTGGTTGGTACAATTGAACTCAGTACACTTTTTACTACAATTTTTCTATTAACCCCGCCTTGAAAATGAATTCCAAAATACTCATGCACTTGATATTGTATTACGAGCTAATGGCTTATATAGAGTACAAGAGATAAAATGGTTTCCAAATAAACCAAATTCATGCCAAAAAGGAATCCTAACAATCTATGAAACAAACTAGGAAAGATATCTTCTGTAGTGCAGATATCTGAATCTTGATTGGTCGTGGTCGAATGACCAACCATGGTCATTATGACCACTCAATGGTTACAACCACACCACTCAGCCATGGTTGTATGTCCATGTCATGGTCGTATGACCGACCATAGTCGTTACGACCACTCGATGCTTACGACCACCTGTGTAGCTTGACAATCTCGATTGGCCATGGTCGCATGACCAACCATGGTCATTACGACTACTCGGTGCTTACGACCATGCTACTCAGTCGTGGTTGTATGAGCTGTGGTCGTATGAACGACCATGATCGTTACGATTACTCATTGAGTACGACCACCTGTGTAGTTTAACACCCCCCCTTGCAGTCGAAACGGGAGCACAACGGATGTTCAGGCTAGAGCGTAACTCGTTGAAGACAGACACGGTACTCAGCTTCGGCGCTCGAGCGAGTGACAGTCTACTAGTGCTTGGAGGACCATGACACCAAATTGTCGCAGAGGAAGACACTGTAGCTGGAGGTATACATGCACGTGTCAGGGTAGCTAGCCCAATCAGCGTCGGTGTAGGCCATGAGTGATGTGGGCGATGAGCGGTGCAACTGAAGACTGAAGTCGACGGTACCTTGGAGATACCGGAGAATCCGCTTGACCGCATTGAGGTGCGGTTCACGGGGGTCATGCATGTGCAAGCAGACCTGCTGTGCGACGCATGTCACGTCCGGCCTGGTGAAGGTTAAGTACTAGAGTGCCTCGATGAGACTTCAGTACTCGATGAGGCTGTTGACGTGTGAGCCAGTGGAGGAGAGCTTGGATTGCGTGTTAACAGGCGTACTATAAGGGTTGTAGTTGCTCATGTCGGAGCGATCCAGAATGTCGAGGATGTACTGCTGTTGGGACAATACCATGCCATAGGCGAAGCAAGACACCGAGACACCAATGAAAAAGTGTAGAACACTGAGGTCCTTGAGGGAGAACTCGTGTTGTAGCGCCGTGATAGTCCATCATAGAAGCTCATCAGTCGATGCAGTGAGGACGATGTCGTCGACATAGAGGAGGAGGTAGACGACGTCAGACCCGAGAGTGAGGATGAACAGGGACGGGTTGTGACCCAACGACTCCAAGGCTGAGGAGGTGTGGGTGAACCAGCTGAACCAAGCCTGCGGCGCTTGCTTAAAGCCATAGAGCGACAGCGGGAGCACAGTAGACGTTCAGGCTGGAGCTGAACTCGTTGAAGACAGTCTGAGAATACGCACCTCAAGCTTTTGGATATCGTTCTTCCTATACGGCCTAGCCATCTTTTTCCTGCCCCTCTTGTACGGGCAATGCCACTTGTCAAATTAATTTCTTCTGCCCTATGAAAGGAAGCATGATTCAGTGCTGCTCATTTCGGATTAAATTCATAGCTTTTGGTTTTTATTGTTTGAGATTTGTTTACTGTAGTTGCTGATATTTTTTCAGTGTAATTAAATTTAAAAAAATTAAAAATAGAAAAAATAGGTTATCCCATCATAAACAATGCAAAGAAATATAAAAAAATAAAAGGCAAAAAAGCCCAAGAAACCAAAAAACTAGAAAAAGAACGAAATTCAAAAACTAGAAGCTAAAAGCTATAGGTATAAGCTGAAATGAGTAGCATATCTTTTGATCTTTCCTCGGGAGGGCAGGGGTGTCATTTTATACAAGGTGATGTGGATAGAGTAACACATAATTTGCCCACAGCATCTTGCTTTGGTGGTGCTGTCATGCCTGCCTCATCTTTTGAAGCAATTTGGTTAGGTGCCATGGATGCGCCCTCTATAAATTATACGTCGATGGGTCGTGATATGGCTTGATATGATTGCCGTGTCTCTGTATTAGTTGCATGCTCTAGTATTTATACTGATGATATGGTTTTTGTAGCGTGCAGTTACATAATGCAAAGTTCAGGTATGCAATGTCAAGCATTTGCCATTGTTACCATCCAGGACTGTAGGTATGGATTCTTGAAGAAACAATCCAGAAATGTAGGCTTCGATTAAATCATTGTGTTCCCAGAAACTTAGATTTCATATTCGATGAAATACTACATTTATTAAAGCTAGACGCATTTGTGGAGGAACTGTGTACTCTCTCACTCAAATTAGGTAATTGGAAAACAATAGGGAAACTGTACTAGGTACTCTCCACTCCTCTCCCTAATTCTCTTAGGATAATAACCAACTAGCCTCATAGGCGCTGCGCGGCGCCGCGCCAGCCACCGTGTGTACCGAAGCAAAAGAGGCGATAATTCGTGAGGAGTTTTTTAAAAAAAATCGAGGGCGAATGTGTATTTTCGAAAAAGTTAAAGGTCTTTTTCGTAAAAAACCAAGGACCTGTATGTAAACAAACGAGGACCCGTGCGTAATTTAGAAAGGGCGCTATCCTGCAAAGTGGAGGGGCTAAAAAAACCGGCAGGGACCTTTTTGCGATAACCGAGGACTTTTACGTTCGCAAACACATGGGCTTTTTCGCAAAAAACGGCTCCTGACCGTACGAAGATTCCTTTGCCACCTGCCGGCCGGAGCGCTTTCGCGGGCGACGTGGCCTTTCCTCCGCGCGGAAACTCCCCCGGGAATATGAAGGTTATGATTAGTGCTCTGTCGCTCTCAAATTCTTTTAGGATAATAGTCGAAATCACCATGGTCCCCAGTAGCCAGATGCATCTGCCTGCACAACCAGATCGACCTTAACAATTCCTTTTTTTTTTGTCCCAAAGTAATATACAAAGACAATAATAATCTTTCGTTGTAGTACACTACCACATATGTGAACTACTTCCTTGGTCCCATATATAGACATGAAGCTTACAAAAAAGTTATGGGAAAAAAAATAAGCATGTACAGATATCTCAGTTGACTTCCAAATAAGTTCATCGGACAATATATATTAGACAGTGTACAAAATAAAAAGAGAGAAAGAGGAAGCAGTTTAAAATGACCACATTAATTTACTGTTCCTGCTTCTAAAATAATTTGACTGCTGCTTCCTGTTTCTCACCTCATCCTTCTCCTATACCTTCCCTTAGCAAGTAGTACAGTGGTAAATACTACTAATAATTCGATAACATGGTGCCGCCTGTCTATTTGAGAAACAATACAAAACACTAGTGATTTGATTCCATGGATTAATGTTGTTTCATGAGAGTCTTGTCACAAACATGAGTGGTCATCAAGGGCTTTACAATGCTAAGCTGGTAGCTTTGCATTGCACCATGTGTACTCAAGATCGTCGATAAGGTAAGGTAGGTAATAATTATAATGCATGAAATGAACAGAGTAGGTAGTAAAGCAAAAGGATGCAAGAAGCTTGTAGCATGGCCGTGGAAAACCAATGTTGCTAATTTTCTTTGACAAGGAACAATGCTAGCCTAATCTTTTCTTAGAACAACAGTTGAAGCTTGTTGGAAGCAATGACTTGATGCCGACTCGATCAGGGAGGATAAGCTTCGTTTTTTTTTGGCTTCTGATTTATGACTTATACTATAGTAACTAACTTTTAGACAGAGTATCTATTTAAGGTGGGTTTACTAGTCGATTATAATAAATATTATATCGACTTTAGCTATATCAATTAAAATCATATGTAGTTATTTTCTCTGTATCTTCTCTTACAAACAATTAAAATTCAAAAGACAAATTGTAGTTGGAAAGATCAGAATTTTGGACAGATATGACACTGTTTATTACTAGAATTCCAAATTTAGCCCCCAAACACAAGTAATTCCATTTCTAGCCCCCTTCCAACCGCACGATTTTTTCGAGGCGACACGTGGCAAATCATGCGGTCCCTGACCGTACGACCACTTGCGGTCAGGGACCGCACGATTAGTACGTGAATAGTGGTCGTGACTATTCATCCGTACCCGCCTAATTTTTTTTCTATTAAATGTTTTGTTGAATTTTTAAATATAACAAATGATCTCAAAAAATTACGAAAATTTATGAACAGTCTCCTGACACAACGTTCCATGCGGTGTAATGTTTGGGGAATTTTATCCATGACGAATGTCGCTCAAAAATTCATACAATTTTGATATTTTTATGAGTTTTTACATATAGCAAACGAGCTCCAAAAATTACGAAATTTTATATGAAGCCTCCCAATGCATTAATAGTTATTATCGAATTTTGTGAGAATTTTATGCTATCCGATTTAGCCACTGTTCATCTGAGTCGTGCCAGGGCATGCATGTCTACAATACATCCACAGTGTATTTCTTGGATTAGCTGATGCGTGCGTTTGCACATTTGTGTGCTTGTAATGAGATTTAAATATTATGTTTTTATGTGGATAATAGTTTACTTAGTTGTGCAAATTTTTTGTAATTATAAATATTAGGCATATTCATGTAATTTATTTTGTTTGGAGTCTGCAGCAATTTTGTAATATAGAAGAGAAGGTGCAAAATATTATAAAATATATTTTGAAAACTCCTTACGCAGTGTAGATGATACATGTAGGGAATATTTTTTTAGATTGTTATTTTTTCAAAATAAAATGACAGACAATATAGGTAGGCTAGTCCGTTTGCGATTTTCGTATGTTCTCAACGGTACGATCGCTGTGCTTTGTTATAGTACGGTTAATTTTCAGAAGAATTTTGTAGGGATGAGTGATCCCTGAATGACACGTACGTACAGAGGTAAACTGTAGTATGGTGTAATGGTTTATCTGTTTATGTT
Source organism: Dendrocalamus latiflorus (assembly GCA_017311315.1). Classification (NCBI taxonomy): domain Eukaryota; kingdom Viridiplantae; phylum Streptophyta; class Magnoliopsida; order Poales; family Poaceae; genus Dendrocalamus; species Dendrocalamus latiflorus. The sequence continues at coordinate 3,221,441 of CM029630.1, read as the reverse complement.
TTTCGCATATATAATATTTTTATGAGTTTTTACATAAATTACAAAATAAATTACACATAAATATGCCTAATATTTATAATTACAAAAAATTTGCACAACTAAGTAAACTCTTATCCACACAAAAATACAATATTTAAATCTCATTATAAGCATACAAACGTGCAAACGCACACAGCAGCTAATCCAAAAATACACTATATATGTATTGTAGACATGCAGGTCCCCGGCACGACTCGGATGAACAGTGGCTAAATCGGACAGCATAAAATTCTCAAAACATTACATAATAACTATTAATGCATTGGAAGGCTTCATATAAAATTTCGTAATTTTTGGAGCTTGTTTGCTATATGTAAAAACTCATAAAAATATCAAAATTGTATGAGTTTTTGAGTGACATTCGTCATGGATAAAATTCCTCCAAAATTACACCGCATGGAACATTGTGTCGGAAGACTGTACATAAATGTTCGTAATTGTTTGACCTCATTTTATATATTTAAAAATTCAAGCAAACACTAAATGGAAAAAAAATTAGACGGGTACGGATGAATAGTCACGACCATTGTTCACGTACTAATCGTTCGGTCCCCGACTGCACGTTTAGTACGTGAACAATGGTCGTGCCACGTGTCGCCTCGAAAAAATCGTGCGGTCGGGAGGGCGCTAGAAATGAAATTCTTGCTGTTTGGAGGCTAAATTTAGAATTCTGGTAATAAACAGTGTCATATCTGTCCAAAATTCGAAAGATCGCGCTGAAGTGTGTGAGAATGGGAAAAAAGCAGGCCATGTGCGATGACAACCACACAACGATACCAAAAAAAAAAATCTTGGCTTCTTTTCTTATCTAACTTGGCAGATGAGATGAGATGAGAGCATGAGCTCACAGAACTAAGCGCTGGCTCTTTAGGTGTCACAGCGATGTGGCGAGAGAGAAAGGCGGAGCTTACCACTGTACTTCTTGTTGAAGTTTAAGTTAATGTATTTCAGCACAGGTAGAGTATGAGTGAATTATTTATCTTTTTCCACTAACTTAAGTTTTTGATTGAATTAATTGATACATACAACTTAATATGATATTTGAACTAAGAAGTTTTGGATTCAAGATACGGCTAACGTAATTAAAAATTAATTCTAACTCACTTTTATTCTACGTCTTAAGTCGGAGTGAACCTATATATGAGGGATAGTGTTGAAGTATAAGTAATTACTCACCTTTCCTCATCAATATAGCTTTTTAGATGAACTGATTAATGCATACAACTCAATATAGTATCAGATCCAAAAGATCTTGGGTTTAAGACTCGATTGACACGATTAAAAAAATAGTTGTAACTTACTTCTATTCTACGTCTTAAGACTGATAAAGCCTATACATGAGAGAAATATTAAAGTATAAGTGGATTGTACGACTTTTCATCAATTTAAGTTTTCAAGTGACGTGATGTATTCAACTCAATACTTTGTGTTTCCTACGAGCATGCATCACTGTGAGTCACTTAATGACAGGCTCAGCTTTCGGTTACGAACAGTGAGTGCATAATTGCTCAGTTTTTGGTAATGCATGTTACATGTGCTGGGTAATTCGATTATAATAGATATTGTACCGACTTTAACTATATCGGTCAAAATTGTACGTAACTATCTTTCTCTATTTCTCTTACAAACAGTTAAAATTGAAAAGATAAATCATAGCTGAAACGATTGCACCAAGGTGTGTGAGAGTGGAAAAAAAGCAGGCCATGTGCGATGACAACCACACAACGGTACCAAAAAAAAAATCTTGGCTTCTTTTCTTTTCTAACTTGGCAGATGAGATGAGATCAGAGCATGAGCTCACAGAACTGTGTTAGGATGATCTCCACCCCGGTAGGCCCAACGGCCTACCGGGCCTTGAGCTCGCGCCCTGATCGGGGGCGCCCAACCCTAATGGTTGGTGGGCCCCTGTCACACTGCGCCATATATAAGGGTGGGGGCCGGCGGCTCTTTTTACGAGGTTGAACGGAGCCAGCGCAACCCCACCGAAAACCCTAATCCGATCTAGCGAGGGGGCGCAGCCAGTGACGGGAAGCACCACTGCCACGCCGCCCCTGGACCGCGCCGGCACCGGACTTCACCAACGCCGACTCCCGACTCCACCGACTCCATGGCGGACGCCTCTGCACCCGCAGCCAAGACCACAGATGGTTAGTACCCCTCTCTCCCTCTCGCTAACTCTCAAGAACCCGAACTAGAGATGAACCCCGCTAGATCTAACCTAGGAGATCCTAAAGAAAACCTAGACCTAACAATGGTATCAGAGCCTCTAGGCGTAGATCTGAGATGGGGAAAAGAAAAGAAAGAAAAAGGGGGAAAGAAGAACCCTAACCCTACCCGAACCCTAACCCTAGAAAAGAAACCGGGTACTTACCGGAGCCGCCGTCGTCGTCGCTGGCGTTTGGGGATCGGCCGAGCCTTGGGCTCGCCGGCGCTCCATGTTCTAGCCACCGTCGGCGCCGGCGTCAGACCCGAGCGTGCGCGCTCGGAAGGGCACCGACACGGAGCCGCTCGACGGCGGCGCGCTCCCTCCCAGGGGAGCGCGCACGCCGGCGAGAGGGCCCGCGGCGGCGCCGGCTCCTTTCTTCCTCTCCGGCGGCGTGGACGAAGTCGCCGCCGCCGCCGCTTCGCGGTCGCTCTCGGGTGCGAGGGTGAGAGAGGGGAGGCCGAATGATTAGGGTTTCGGGGGGCGTCCGCGCGGCGCGTTTTGATCGGGCGAGATCGTCGCGCAGCCGTCGGATCGCATCCGACGGCTGAGACAGCGCCGAGCGCACGCGGGCGAGATTCGGCCCAGGCGGGGAGGCGCTTTCGCGGCCCAGGCCCAGGTTGCGGCCTGGGCGCGGGGAGAACGGCGCGTGCGCGCGCGTGCGCGCGTTCGGCCGGGTGTGCGGGCAGGCTGCGGGCGCGAGTGCGTCCGCGCGCGAGGCTGCGCGAGGGAGCCGGCCGAGAGGCCGCCAAGGCCGCGAGGGGGCAGGCCGAGCGGGCCGCCGAGGCCGCGCGCGGGCAGGCCACCGTGGGCCGCGGTTGTGCAGGCCGGGCCAAATGGCCGGTTTGCACAGTAAAATCCCGAAAATTGGTTTTAATGAGTTTCAGAAGCATTTTTCTTTGATGAATTTGATAGAAATTTGATTTAAAATCTCTGTAAATTTTGCACCAACGTGTTATTTTTCCAGAGATTAAATATGTACAGTATTAATGCTTCTGAATAAGAATTAATTTTAGAATAATTACGGATGTTTCCGCTGCAAAAGTTAATGTTGGAGAACAGAAATTTTAAGTTTTTCTCTAATTTTAATTAGAACCAACGGGAAAATTAAAATTAGAGGAATGGTCACTTTTATTTACAGTTCATGTTTATAATTTGCTATTTTTCTGACCAAAGTTGATAATAGCAATATTATAAATTGATTTGTTTATGAATTTATGCATTAATTCTATCTTCTGCCCAACGGTGATGTAGAATTAATGTACAAGAATTTTGCATGTTTTAATTTTGACCAACGTTAAATCAAGGCATGCAATTGTTATGTTATTATGTTTCCTCATTTTTTCTGATACTGTTTCAGGACTCAACCCAATGGCATACATCTCGCACATCCCGGCACTTGATGGGAACAATTATCGGGTCTGGCGAGAAAAGTATGATTTGGCACTTGCGCTGTCCGAGAATGACTTAGCCCTCACCTCTCCGTGTCCTACTGAGCCAGAGGACCCGGTGAGGGCAGAAAATGAGACTGATGCTGATTTCACTGCCCGAAAGCGTGATCATGCAGAAGTCAGAATGAAATATGATCTTGAGAAAAAGAAATGGGACATCTCGAATCGCAAGTGCCTGATGGTGGCTAAGGCCACCATTGCAGATCCAATAAGGGGATCCATCCCAGACTGTGACACTGCCACAGAGTATCTACAGAAAGTGAAGAATCAGTTTACTGGGTCTTCAAAGGCTACAGCAAGCACGCTGATTAAGAAACTAGTGAATGAGAGATACTCTAGTGGTGGAATAAGAGAACACATATTAAAGATGAGCACTACGGCAGCTAAGCTAAATTCCATGGATATGGGGCTCAAGGATGAGTTTCTAATTCATTTGATTTTTGCTTCTCTGCCAAAAGAATTTGACACTTTTGTTGTTAATTACAACATGCAGCCCGACAAATGGGATATAGAAAAGCTCATTGCAATGTGTGTGCAAGAAGAGGAGAGGCTTAAAACCTCACAGGGTGACTTTGCAAACCTTGTGAAGAACAACAAAAGAAAGAACTTTAATGCCAAACCACAAGGGAAACCTCAGTGGGATAGTAGCTCCTCTTCTAAGTCACAGGGAAAGGTTCCCCAGTTTCATAAGCCCAACCAATTTACAGTAGACAAAGACACCTGTAAATTTTGTAAGAAGAAGGCGGGGCACTATCAGAGGGATTGCCCAGAGTTCCTGAAGCATCTGTTGAAGAATGGTAAGGATGTCATTACATTAATAGATGAATCCTTGTATTTAAGTTATGAAAAATCTACTTGGTGGATTGACTCAGGTGCAACTGTTCATGTTGCCAATTCATTACAGGGATTCCATACGAGGAGGACCCTACAAAGAGGAGAAAGAACAATTAAAGTTGCGAATGGAATTGAAGCCGAAGTCGAGGCCATTGGAGATCTCTCTTTAGAATTTCATGATGGTTTTGTACTTAGGCTTTCAGACGTTCTTTATGTACCCTCTTTGCGCAGAAACTTAATAAGTGTGTCGAAATTAGATGATGATGGTTATGATTGCCATTTTGGTGATGGCAAATGCAGACTTGTGTTTAATAATAAATGTGTTGGTCTTGCCTTCCGACAAGACAAGCTTTATTTATTATCACTTTCTGAGAATGTGAATCATGTAACCATTGAGAATGAGAATACCTCTTCGTCTATGAATGAAAGAAAAAAGCGGAAGATAAATCATGATGCATCGTCGAAATTATGGCATTGTCGTTTAGGCCATATTTCGAGGGGGAGAATAGAACGATTGATTAAGAAAACACTTCTTCCGCCATTAGAATTTTCAGATTTAGAACAATGTATTGATTGCATAAAAGGAAAATATGTTAAGAAAATAAAGAAAGACGCCAAACGAAGCGCAGGAATTTTAGAAATAATTCACACAGATATCTGTGGTCCATTTCCTGTGATAAGTGTGGATGGTTATGATTCATTTATAACATTCACAGATGACTATTCGCGTTATGGCTACATTTATCCAATTAAAGAAAGATCAGAAGCATTGGATAAATTTAAGATATTTAAGGCTGAAGTAGAAAATCAGCACAATTTAAAAATTAAGATAGTAAGATCCGACCGTGGGGGGGAGTACTACGGTCGGCACACCCCGTATGGCCAAGTTCCTGGACCTTTTGCAAGGTTCTTACAGGAAAATGGCATAGTTGCCCAGTACTCTACACCGGGCGAACCTCAGCAGAATGGAGTGGCTGAAAGACGCAACCGTACCTTAATGGACATGGTGAGAAGTATGATAAGTTACTCCACGCTACCGATAAGTTTATGGATGGAGGCGTTAAAAACCGCCATTCATATTCTTAATCGAGTACCAAGCAAGTCGGTACCCAAAACACCGTATGAGTTGTGGACGGGAAGAGAACCCTCACTTAACTATTTACGTGTGTGGGGTTGTCCTGCTGAGGCTAAAGTTTTTAACCCAAACATAGGGAAGCTAGATCCCAAGACAGTCAGCTGCCATTTTATTGGCTATCCAGAAAAATCGAAGGGTTATCGCTTCTATTGTCCTGACAGACATACGAAGTTTGTAGAAACAAGACATGCTGTCTTCTTGGAGGATGAGATGATCAGGGGGAGCAGAGTAGCGCGAGAAATTAACCTAGAGGAAAAGCGGGTACATGTGCCAACTCCGATGGTTCAGGAACCATTTTTCACGCTACCTGTTGTTGCTACACCAACAGTGCCAGACACTGTAGTGACAGCACCTATTGTCAGTTCTCCTGTGGGGACGATGAGTGAACATGAGGAACCTGTCCTTCAGGATCCCATAGAACCCATTGTCACCCAAGAGGAAGAACAACAACAGCCTCACACAGAACAAGCGTCAACTGGCGAGGGACTCAGAAGGTCTCAAAGAGCCAGAAGATCAGCTATCCCTAATGATTACGAAGTCTATGAAACTGAGGAATTTGAAATGGAGGGTGATCCCACCTCTTTTGAAGAAGCCATGAGAAGCGCTCATTCATCTAAGTGGCTTGAAGCTATGCAGGATGAAATGAAGTCAATGAGCACCAACGGTGTTTGGGACTTAGAAACTATTCCTAAAGGAGCCAAGACAGTAGGCTGCAAATGGGTCTACAAAACAAAACATGACTCTAGAGGGAATATAGAAAGATTTAAAGCGCGACTTGTGGCAAAGGGCTTTACGCAAAGAGAAGGCATAGACTACAATGAGACATTTTCTCCAGTCTCGTGTAAAGATTCTTTTAGAATAATAATGGCACTTGTAGCTCATTATGATTTAGAATTACATCAGATGGATGTAAAGACGGCGTTCCTAAATGGGGATTTGGAGGAAAATGTTTACATGGCACAACCGAAAGGTTTTGTTGTGGAAGGAAAAGAACGTATGGGATGCCGCCTGAAGAAATCCATTTACGGATTAAAACAAGCATCAAGGCAGTGGTACTTGAAATTTGATAGTACAATAAAAAGTTTTGGGTTTAAGGAGAATGTAGAGGACAATTGCGTGTATGCAAAGTTTAAGAATGAGAAATACATTTTCCTAATCCTGTATGTGGATGACATCTTACTTGCTAGTAGTGATGTTAGCCTATTACAAGAGACCAAGAAGTTCTTGTCCTCGAATTTTGATATGAAGGATCTTGGTGAAGCTTCGTTCGTTCTGGGAATAGAGATTCACCGAGATAGAACTAAGGGGGTTTTAGGTTTATCTCAAAAGGCATACTTAGAAAAGGTTCTAAAGAAATATAGTATGCAAAATTGTAAGCCTTCACCTGCTCCTATAGTCAAGAGCGACAGATATGGGGAATTTCAATGCCCCAGGAACCAATATGAGATCGATCAAATGAAAGCGGTTCCATATGCTTCAGCTGTCGGAAGCTTACAGTATGCTCAAGTGTGTACGCGCCCTGACTTAGCGTTTGTCACCGGGTTACTTGGCAGATTCCAGAGCAATCCTGGAATAGAACATTGGAAATTAGTAAAGAAAGTCTTGCGTTATTTGCAAGGAACAAAAGGCCTCATGATGACATACAGAAGATCAGATTCACTCCATATAGTGGGGTATACAGATTCTGATTATGCGGGAGATGATAGAAAGTCGACATCCGGATATGTATTCACTCTCGCAGGAGGAGCTATATCGTGGAAAAGCTCAAAACAAACCGTCACTACATCATCCACAATGTATGCCGAGTTTGTAGCATGTTATGAGGCCACGGGGCAGGTGAATTGGCTAAAGAAATTCATACCCGGGTTGAAAGTGGTAGATGACATACATAAGCCACTAAAGTTATACTGCGATAATGAACCAGCAGTATGTTATGCTCACAACAATAAGTCAAGTGGTGCTGCCAAACACATTGACATAAAGTATTATGTTGTGAAAGATAAAGTCCGGGATCATATAATCAGTCTTGAGCATATAAGGACAGAAAAGATGCTCGCGGATCCGCTCACAAAAGGCTTACCACCCAATGTGTTCAGAGAACATTTAGCCGGCATGGGTTTACGGGAAAGCCTATGATTCCTGGACAATAAGGGCCCAGTTGAGAGTTCATTTCAAAACAGAGAAGTACATTGTGGCTGTTGAATCTAATGGCATAAGACTGTGACGATGAGGCACGCTCTATGCACTGATCTGTGAAGGAATGAGAAAAACAATGAGTGATAAGTATAGAGTTCAGAATATAAGTTGAGATCAAGGGGGAGAATGTTAGGATGATCTCCACCCTGGTAGGCCCAACGGCCTACCGGGCCTTGAGCTCGCGCCCTGATCGGGGGCGCCCAACCCTAATGGTTGGTGGGCCCCTGTCACACTGCGCCATATATAAGGGTGGGGGCCGGCGGCTCTTTTTACGAGGTTGAACGGAGCCAGCGCAACCCCACCGAAAACCCTAATCCGATCTAGCGAGGGGGCGCAGCCAGTGACGGGAAGCACCACTGCCACGCCGCCCCTGGACAGCGCCGGCACCGGACTTCACCAACGCCGACTCCCGACTCCACCGACTCCATGGCGGACGCCTCTGCACCCGCAGCCAAGACCACAGATGGTTAGTACCCCTCTCTCCCTCTCGCTAACTCTCAAGAACCCGAACTAGAGATGAACCCCGCTAGATCTAACCTAGGAGATCCTAAAGAAAACCTAGACCTAACAAACTGAACGCTAGCTCTTCAGGTGCCACAGCGATGTGGCGAGAGAGAAAGGCGGAGCTTACCACTGTACTTCTTGTTGAAGTTTAAGTTAATGTACTTCAGCACTGGTAGAGTATAAGTAAATTGTTTATCTTTTTTCACCAACTTAAGTTTTTAATTGAATTAGTTGGTGCATACAATTTAATATGATATCAAAACTAAGAGATTTTAGATTCAAAATTTAGCTGATATGATTAAAAAAATAATTGCAACTCACTTTTATTCTACGTCTTAAATCGGAGTGAACCTACATATGAGGAAGAGTGTTGAAGTATAAGTAATTACTCATCTTTCCTCATCAGTTTAACTTTTTAGGTGAATTGATTAGTGCATGCAATTTAATATAGTATCAGAGCCAAGAAATCTTAGGTTAAGACTAGGTTGGCACAATTAAAAAAATAATTGTAACTTATTCCTATTCTACGTCTTAGGACTGATAAAAACCTATATATGAGAGGAATATTAAAGTGTAAGTGGATTGTATGACTTTTCATCGATTTAAGTTTCAAGGGAACTGATGTATTCAACTCAATACTTTTGTTTCCTACGAGCATGCATCACTGTGTGTCACTTAATGACAGGCTCAGCTTTCGGTTACGAACAGTGAGTGCATAATTGCTCAGTTTTTGGTACATGCATGTTACATGTGCTGGCTAATTGGGTGTGTTATCTGTAAAAGTTTCAAGATTTTATCGCACTTCTCTGTTTCTTGAAAGCATGTTTTGTGATGCTTAAAATGAATGGCTAGATACGAACAGCTTAATTAGAATATGTCGGTATTTACTCTAAAGAAGTAAGAAAGTATTTACTGTAAAGAGGTAAGAAAGGAACACAAGAAAATGTCGCAAGTTTTTATATTACGTACATTGCTATATTATCATAGTATGTGGAGAAAAGGTTGCAACTTGCTTCAGTGGAAAGTTTCTTCTTTCAATGATAAGCTGAAATAAAGAACAAAAGAGGCTGCAAATGATTCAAATGATGTAGTACCATGCATGAACGAACATTGTGCTCTTTTCTCAAGGGGTAACCTGAGAGATTGTGGGACATGTCAATAATTATGTCTGCTAAAATGTTCCCCAAAAAATATTCTGTTCAAAAGAGTGCTCTAATACTAATTTTTCAGCAATAAAAAAGTTCTTTGGATTAATATAACGCCAATATACTGTCCTCTTCTTACATCTTGCATGAAAAGTTCTCTTCCCAGCCTTGCCTATATCTCTACTCTTAAAAGAACGAGTTGAAGGTGATGGTGAGTCCGACGCTCTGCCACCCTCTCACAGAAAAAGCGCCGACATGTAGGGCCTCTCTGCTTCTCTCCTCCCCCAAAATCGAATGTCGTGCGCAGCTTCTGCTCCTCCCCACAGTCCTCCGCCCTCCTCACGCCCGGGCGCCTGCCTCCCCACCGAATCCCGTGCGCCTCCTCCCCTCCCTCCTCCGCCGCCGCTCTGCCCTCGCCTGCTCCCCTCCCTCCTCCGCCGCTCCGCCCTCGCCTCCTACCCTCCCACCTTCGCCGCTCCGCCCTCGCCTCCTCCCCACAGTCCTCCGGCGCTGAGACCTCCGCCTCGCCTCCTCCCCACAGTCCTCCGCCCTCCTCACGACTAGGCGCCTGCGACAGTGGTGAAGAAGAGGGCGTCGGTGTCGATGAAGGCAGAAGAAGTCGGCGATGGAACTGAAGGGGAGCAGCGCACGGGTGGAGAAGGGAGAGAGAGGAGTGACGGCGCCGGAATAGGAGAAGAAGGGGGAAGGGTGGCCGTGGCCGGCGGGGTAGTGAGGCGGCGAGGTATGGGGAGGCGCTGGGAAATGGAGGAGGGAGTAGAGGAGGCGCAGTAGGAGGCGAGGAGAGGCGTCGGCGCGAGTGGAGAAGAGGGCGGCGCCGAGATGGGAGAGGGGCTAAGAGGGCGGCGGGCGCACCGGATGGAGGGAGGCGCGGAGAGGTAGGGGCGGCCGTAGAGAAAGAAGAGCGGCCGGAGAAGGGAGAGAGGCGGCCAAGTAGGAAGGATGCGGCGGCGGAGAGAGATGGAGAAGGAGATGGCGTAGGTGGGAGAGGCGGCGGAGAGAGTGGCTGCGCAAGGGATAGGCGGAGGCGGTAACAGGGGTGGCCGCCGGCGAGTTTGGCGCGGCCCTCGCCGGCGCCAGAGAAGAGAACGGGGGAGGAGAGCAATGGGGGAGATGAGGAAAAGAAGAAGTGGCTGGCTCCAAGAAATCCAGGCGGCGGCGCAGGAGGTTTTGAGGAGATGGGGATTTTCCATTTTGCAAATTAGCCCTCAAAATTTCTAGGGTTTGCAAACAAGTCCCTTCCGAATGTAATTTCTTCTGTTTTGGCCCCTCCGGAGCTCCGTTTTCAGCGCGGTTTGATCCTACGCATTCGTGACAACGCGTACATCTGTACGGAGCAATCCAGATTTGCCGTTTGTGTGCCTTGATCGCGCCGGCCTGCGAAAAAAGCACAAAAAATGTAAAATGATCCAAATTAAGCAATTAATTATAGAAAAACATGTAAATGATGATAAATGATCTCGAAATGCGAAGAATATGAGGGTAAAATGACAGATAATTATATATAAATATGATGCATGTCAGTGTCATCGGACTCGGTGGAGAAGAACTAGGCGGCGGGGTGGTCGGCGACCGGAGGTGGTGAAGTACGGCGGCGCCGAGGTGGAGGAGGTGATGTGGTGGGTGGTCGTCAGCGTCGGAGCAGAGGATAGGGGAGAAGAGCAAGAAGGCGGTGGCCGAACTGAGGAGAGGAGGGGCGGCGCTCGCCGGTGGTGACCGAAGAGTGGCGGCGCCGAGGTGGGGCACTGAGGAGAAGCGGCGGCGCTCTGTGGTGGAGTGGAGGAGTAGCAGAGGAGGGAGTTAGCGGCGTGGAGCGGCGGATCTGGTGGAGGAGAGGAAGAGGAAGGCGGGGAAGTGAGGAGGTGGTGGCGCTTGGAGGGGACGGCCGGAGATGGAGAAAGATGTGAGAGAGGAGAGAAGAAGCAAAGGGGGCACAGGGGAAGTGATGGAGGAGTGGCCGGGCTAATGGAGATGGGGGGATGGCGGATGCCAGTGGAGATGGTGGAGAAAGGATGCTCTAGTATTTATACTGATGACATGGTTTTTGTAGCGTGCAGTTAAGACCCTGTTCTTTTCAGCTTATAAAAGCTACTTTTCGGTTTTTTTACAGTAACTAGCTTTTAAACGGAGTATCTTTTTAAGATAGGGTCTACTAGTTAATTGTAGTCCATGCTTTACCGACTTCATTTATATTTGCAAAAACCATACGTGAGTTTATGTTACTTTGTAATCTCTCGCATAAACAGCCTAAAAGCCACATACCATAGCCAAAAAGAATAGGCCCTAAATAATGCAAAGTTCAGGTATGCAATGTCAAGTATTTGCCATTGTTACCATCCAGGACTGTAGGTATGGATTCTTGAAGAAACAATCCAGAATTGTAGACTTCGATTAAATCTTTGTGTTCCCAGAAACTTAGATTTCATATTCGATGAAATACTACATTGATTGAAGCTAGAGGCATTTGTGGAGGAACTGTGTACTCTCGCACTCAAATTAAGTAATTGGAAAACAATAGGGAAATTGTAATAGGTATTCTCCACTCCTCTCCCTAATTCTCTTAGGATAATAACCAATTAGTTCTCTGTCGCTCTCAAATTCTTTTAGGATACTAGTTGAAATCACCATGGTCCCCAGTAGCCAGATGCATCTGCCTGCACAACCAGATCGACCTTAACAATTCCTTTTTTTTTGTCCCAAAGTAATATACAAAGACAATAATAATCTTTCGTTATAGTACACTACCACATATGTGAACTACTTCCTTGGTCCCATATAATAGACATGAAGCTTACAAAAAGGTTATGGGAAAAAATAAGCATGTACAGATATCTCAGTTGACTTCCAAATAAGTTCATTTGACAATATATATTAGACAGTGTACAAAATAAAAAAGAAAGAAAGAGGAAGCAGTTTAAAATGACCACATTAATTTACTGTTCCTGCTTCTAAAATAATTTGACTGCTGCTTCCTGTTTCTCACCTTATCCTTCTCCTATACCTTCCCTTCGCAAGTAGTACAGTGGTAAATACTACTAATAATTCGATAACATGGTGCCGCCTGTCTATTTGAGAAACAATACAAAACACTAGTGATTTGATTCCATGGATTAATGTTGTTTCATGAGAGTCTTGTCACAAACATGAGTGGTCATCAAGGGCTTTACAATGCTAAGCTGGTAGCTTTGCATTGCACCATGTGTACTCAAGATCGTCGATAAGGTAAGGTAGGTAATAATTATAATGCATGAAATGAACAGAGTAGGTAGTAAAGCAAAAGGATGCAAGAAGCTTGTAGCATGGCCGTGGAAAACCAATGTTGCTAATTTTCTTTGACAAGGAACAATGCTAGCCTAATCTTTTCTTAGAACAACAGTTGAAGCTTGTTGGAAGCAATGACTTGATGCCGACTCGATCAGGGAGGATAAGCCTCGTTTTTTTTTGCTTCTGATTTATGACTTATACTATAGTAACTAACTTTTAAACAGAGTATCTATTTAAGATGGATTTACTAGTCGATTATAATAAACATTGTATCAACTTTAGCTATATCAGTTAAAATCATATGTAATTATTTTCTCTGTATCTTCTCTTACGAACAATTAAAATTCAAAAGACAAATTATAGTTGGAAAGATCAGAATTTTGGACAGATATGACACTGTTTATTACTAGAATTCCAAATTTAGCCCCCAAACACAAGGAATTCCATTTCTAGCCCCCTCCCAACCACACGATTTTTTTCGAGGTGACACGTGGCAAATCATGCGGTCCCCGACCGTACGACCACTTGCGGTCGATGACCGCACGATTAGTACGTGAATAGTGGTCGTGACTATTCATCCGTACCCGCCTAATTTTTTTCTATTTAATATTTTTTTGAATTTTTAAATATATCAAACGATCTCAAAAAATTACGAAAATTTATGGACAGTCTCCCGACACAACATTCCATGCGGTGTAATTTTTGGGGAATTTTATCCATGAATAATATTGCTAAAAAATTCATACAATTTTGATATTTTTATGAGTTTTTACATATAGCAAACGAGCTCCAAAAATTACAAAATATTATATGAAGCCTCCCAATGCATTAATAGTTATTATGGAATTTTTTGAGAATTTTATGCTATCCGATTTAGCCACTATTCATCTGAGTCGTGCCGGGGCCTGCATATCTACAATACATGCACAGTGTATTTTTGGATTAGCTGATGCGTGCGTTTGCACGTTTGTGTGCTTGTAATGAGATTTAAATATTGTTTTTTTGTGTGGATAAGAGTACTCTCGCACTCAAATTAAGTAATTGGAAAACAATAGGGAAATTGTACTAGGTATTCTCCACTCCTCTCCCTAATTCTCTTAGGATAATAACCAATTAGTTCTCTGTCGCTCTCAAATTCTTTTAGGATACTAGTTGAAATCACCATGGTCCCCAGTAGCCAGATGCATCTGCCTGCACAACCAGATCGACCTTAACAATTCCTTTTTTTTGTCCCAAAGTAATATACAAAGACAATAATAATCTTTCGTTATAGTACACTACCACATATGTGAACTACTTCCTTGGTCCCATATAATAGACATGAAGCTTACAAAAAAGTTATGGGAAAAAAATAAGCATGTACAGATATCTCAGTTGACTTCCAAATTTTTAGACAGTGTACAAAATAAAAAAGAAAGAAAGAGGAAGCAGTTTAAAATGACCACATTAATTTACTGTTCCTGCTTCTAAAAAAAAGTTTGACTGCTGCTTCCTGTTTCTCACCTCATCCTTCTCCTATACCTTCCCTTAGCAAGTAGTACAGTGGTAAATACTACTAATAATTCGATAACATGGTGCCGCCTGTCTATTTGAGAAACAATACAAAACACTAGTGATTTGATTCCATGAAATGTTGTTTCATGATAGTGACTTGTCACAAACATGAGTGGTCATCAAGGGCTTTACAATGCTCAGAGAGATCTCTGAACTAAAGAAGAGTGGATACCTGGATGGGGACTTCTTTTTTTTCACTTTTGGCTTTTTAGGTTTATTTATAGTAATAGTGTTAGTTGCGTGGCAATATCAAAAATAATACTTTTGCAGTTCAGTCACCGTACGGTCGAGCTTGCTGCCGCATAGCCACCGTGCGACAGGTGATTTGCCGACATCATTAATTACTTTACCCTCCGCGCCCCTACAGACTACCTCTCCTCGTTGGTCATCTTTGCTGCATATCCAGGAGTACGTGATTCGCAGTCTACATCCACAATATTTAATTTTACTAATATCATTCCGTCTTGCAACGTTTAATTCAACGTGGGGGTGACGGCCAGTCCACCAATGAGGATACGAGCGTCCCAGCCACTTCTAGGGAGCAATACACAGCACCAGGGTTCGGAGCGTACGCAGGGCAGAGCTTAGTGTTCGGACCGTACGTAGGGTCTGGAGCGTACGCAGGGTTTGGAGCGTACGTAGGACAGAGCTCCTTCGGCTCGCTGGCACGTCGTACGGTGAAGGCCAAAGCTCGTCCGCACGACCAGGATTCCTAGTGTACGCAGGGTCTGGAGCGTACGCAGGGTTTGGAGTGTACGCAGGGCAGAGCTCCTCTGGCTTCGCTGGCATGTCATATGGTGAAGGCCAGAGCTCGTCCACACAACCAGGATTTCTAGAGTCCCTCGTTCAAGACTTCATCTCTGGCGGCCTCCAGTTTAGCATGTCTCAGCAGGAGCACATCGACGCTTACCAGACCTAGGCTACTCTAACTCAACCTATTGGTGTGCCGCTAGCCACTCAGCAAACTGAGCGGTCTCTGTACCTCCTTTGATCTGACACGCACGCTCCAAACCAGCTGTCCTATCTTATGAGACATGCTCGACGAAAGACAAGGCCGTGCTCACAGACGTAGGATGCAGTAAGGAGACAGTAGCGGCTCAGATGAGTGAGCCATATCACACCCCATGTCAGGGCGCTTTTTATACTGTTATATATGTACAATTTTTGACAATACAAAATTCTGTGAAAATTACACAATCAAGTTCATTGCGTAAGGATCCTTAAAAAATTCATAATTTCTGGTGCTCATTTGCTAAATTAAAAATACCTACAAATAGTTTATTAAATGATTTTCAAGTAAAATTCAGAAAGGATAAAATTATGAATAAATTACATAGTGAATCAAGTTCGTATGACCGACCATTGTCGTTACGACCACTCGGTACGTACAATCACACCACTCAACCATGGTCGTATGGCCGACCTACGACCACTCGATGCTTACGACCACCTGTGTAGCCTAACAATCTCTGTAGGTCGTAGTCATATGACCGACCATGGTCGCTACGACAACTCGGTGCTTACGACCACGCCACTCAACCGTGGTCTTATGACTGTGCCGTGGTCGTATGGCCAACCATTGTCGTTACAATCACTCATTGCGTACGACATCAGTGTAGTCTAACAGAAAAACACACGGTTTAAAAGCTAGTTACTATAGACAATATAAATATAAGCTAACTTTAAACCCAAAAGAACTCCCTGCCTTGTGTCATCTTACGAAATCACTGTGATGAAACTTGTCTAACCATTGGCAATGATCTAAAACTCTGAATATCTTGGTATGGGCTGCATGCATGGTGGGTACATAACACGTGCCTATTTCTTACTTATGAAATGGTCTTCTCTTGCTGCCCCACACCTAAAGTGGTGGAACAGGTGATGACTTAGGGCGTCTCCAACAGCTGGCTATTTAGTTAGCTAAATCTGATGTGGCAAGGAAAAAGTAGGAGAGAGAGTAGTCACTAGCGACGAGCAAATAGCTGATCTATTTCACGTAGTCCAAGAACATGAGAGAGGAGCATGTGGGTCCAACAGTATAAAATAGTCTTTGCTTTTGTCTCTCACCTCCACGTCAGCTGACTATATAGCTAGTACTAGCTATTACCATTGCGGACGCGCACACCTACGTGACATGTCAACCATGGGTTTTTCGCTTTCCAATGAGCGGAAAAGCTGCTTTGACTGCGTGTCAGGTTTTAAAAAACGTGTTTTAAATTTTAACCGGGAAGGGCTAGTAGATCCGGTATGATCAAAAATTGCAAAATTTTGGAGGATTTTGGACAGAATTTTTCAAATCAAAATTTGAATTTTAAAAATGGCTGATTTTTAGGAAAATCAATTGGAAATATCGGCCAAAAATTTTCAAGCAAGTTTCGGCAAAAATTTCTTCTAAATTTGATAAAATTCATACAAAACAAAATTTTTGGATCCGATTTGAAATTTTACCAGATGTCACCGGTAAAACCGGTTTTCGGTCGGTGATTGTTCGATAAAATTTTCCTACTACAAATCAATTTAAGGGCATGTTCTTTTCCTCCGAAACTGACGGCTTTTGGCTTTTGCTACAGTACCTAACTTTCAAACGGAGTATTTTCTCAAGACGGGGTCTACAAATTAAACGATGTACACGTTAAAAGCCCAACATCTGTACCAGCCAAAATCGCAAGTATCTCTCTCCGTAATATATACCGTAAACAGCCAAAATTCAAAATTTTCAACCAAAAGCCATAAGCCGAGCCGTTGCCAAACAAGTCCTAAGCTATGTTCTAAATAGCTTCTGCTTTTTAGCTTTTAAAAGCTGAAAGTTGAACGGAATGGTTTCTCAAGATAGTTTCTATAACCAATTTATAGAAGTCACCTGATGAGCCGTTTTGAACGAAGTGGCTTCTCAACACGATTGTTCCTTATTCTCTTATCTCTCTCACAATCAGCTAAAAGTCAAAAGGCACAACCAAAGACTACATCATTTTTGAACTAGATCTTAGTGCTTTCAAAACATTTCTCTTTTGCAAAACTCATGGAACAAACATTTTTTAGCTTATAAATTAACCGCTAGAAGCGGCCATCTTGAGTCTACCACAGTGCAAGGTAGAGAGTAGAGGTTGTTTGGTTCATGGCCTAAGGGTGCCACAATTTGTCATGATATTTTTGCCAAACTCGTTTATGGTTCAACAAAATTATTGCCACACTTTAGATAGCAAATATGTAGGACCAAATATGGTGACTAGAAGGGGATTGAATAGAAGCCAACAATAATACAAAACTTTTTCAAATCTTTTCTCGAAGAGAAAGCATAACTTTAAGTTCTTCACTCTAATAACTATGAGAAGTTATGAAATTCAGACACCAATCACTCACACAAAAAGATCTAAAAGAAACTGTGCAAAATCGATAGTACTGCTACAACAACTTTGGTAGTACCACTACAGTACCCATAGTAGTACCGCTACAGTACCCATAGTAGTACCGCTACAGTGTTACAGTAGAATCAATAGTACCGCTATGGTAGCCCCGGTAGTATTGCTGCTACAGTAATCAACGCAGGAATAGAAAAATAAGCTTGATTTGAAAACGAAAATCGATGGAACTTTTGATCCATTGGTCCAAATAACTTGAAACTTGGCATGCACATTCTTTAGGATGTCAGAAATCTATTCCAATCAACGATCGAGATAATCGTTGCCAAAGTTCTGACCTTTTTTCATTTAAATGAAGGGTGCACCAAAACTAGGTAAAACAGGGAAATCTTGTGTTTGCCCTTGCCTGTAAGTTTTAGATGATCTAGGTGACCTTGGATGAATTCTCACATGTCATGGCAAGCTAAATCACAACATAAATTCAAGCCAAAACTTTCATAAGATCAAAACCTCTAAATCAACCATTTTTTGATCAAAATCGGGCAAACTAAAGAACTTTCCATAGAAAGTGCCTAGATGCATTGCATATAATCTCCAAGAGATATATCTACCTTTTACATGTCCTTAGCACCAAGAAAAATCAAGGAAAGGGAGAGGTTAAGAAAATCAAAGGCACATAAGGGGATCCATAGCATAACTCACTTGGGCAAAATTTAGATGTTCATTTCACTTACAGAGGAATGTTTTACAATCATTCCCTTATGATAGCAGAGCTCTAAGCCTACAACACATACACAGAAGGCTCCAACATAAGAAAACCCTAATCCTAAGCACTCAAGTCTCTCATAAGACTCAACTCAACACAAATCTTATATAGTGGAAACTACCAACCTCACACGAACCAGCCACTCTGATGAGGGCGATGGTGTCCCGATCTTCCGATAGGATGATAACTATCGATTTTGGCGGAGGTGACCCTTGCGATCCGACTACAACCGAACGACGTCGCTTGCGCCTTAGCAATCGCTGAACCACACTCCAAGTTGTTATCAACCGTGCCAAGAACGCGGTTGACCTGACCACGAAGGTCTATTCCTGCATGCAATCGAAGAACACGCAAGAACAAGATAACAAGCAATCTGAAATTGCAAATATTGATATGAAGATCAAAAGGTGGGATTCCGAAGGCTGTCTTGACAGGTGGTCGTCCGACACAACTGAAGAACAGAAGTTTGCATAATAGCTAAACCTAAACTCAACGAAATCCCAGTCCTAACAAGGGAGGCGGCGGCTCCTTTATAGGGAGAACAACCAGGAGGGGCGTCCAAAGTGCATGCTCTAGGGTTACAAGGCCCATGGGCCCAATTGGTGGTGGCGCAGCACCCTTTTGACTCGGACTCAAAAACCAACGTGGATTGTTTTGATGATTGCCGCTGGCTCGGATGGAATTTGAAGATGAGGTTGGATCTGTTGGAAAGTAGACTTCATAAGCTTTCCATGCAGTACAAGAACGTCCCAAACGGAGTTCGTATGAGAAAGTTATGTCCGTTTCAACTTGCACCATTGCAGCAGTCCGAATCTGATTCCAGTACGTGACCAACACGGACTCTTTTGATGATTGCGGCTGTCTCGGATAGAATTTGAAGATGGGGTTGAATCCTTTAGAAAGTAGACTTGATAAGCTTTCCATCAAGTCCAAGAACGTCTCAAACGGAGTCCGTATGAGAAAGTTACGTCCGTTTAAACTTGCACCATTGCAGCAGTCCGAGTCTGATTCCAAAACGTGTCCAACTCGAATTCGTGCTTGACTTGGTCTCAAAGTGACGTGGTGAGCTCCATTATTCCTTCCATGCATGTCCAGGGTTCCATGTCCCTTTCCTTCATCCTTTCCCAAATTCCTAAGCACAATTAAATCACTTGTATTAGGTAGCGGTCTATTCTCAGTAACATATGAAGGCTGAAGAAACGAATTCACCTTTAGTTCAATCTTGATATTGGGCGCGATTGTCGTATGTGTTTGTGGCGTGGTCACATCATCCTCCCCTTCTTGATAGAAAACCGTCCTCGGTTTTAGCATATGTGTAGCCTCACGTATTGCATGATCTTCATCATAAATCTCGGTACATAATAACAAACGCAACAAACTCTCATTATGTAATATCATATGTTCTTTATCACACAAAGTAAAACCTTTTTGAAACGAGCTCACCTTATAATTTAAGTGATGCGTAGGAGCTCTTGTAATTGGAACAACAAGCATAGCAAATATGGTTGTATCCATAGGGGTCGTGTCCTCATCATCCTCCCCTTCTTGAAAACAAAGCCGTCCTCGGCTTTTGATAAACTGAAAGTGTGGTAACAAAGAAGCCAAGGTGTATGCATGGTATATGTATATGTCATCCGTTTTAACAGTTCTTCGTTGTTGCACAATTAATGTTATAACACAGCAGCAATCATAAAAGCTCATTGTATTATTAACCCAAAAGTAATCATATATGTTAATGAACAAATCAAAATTTCTCACACAGTAATTATCGCAACTTGTTTTGTAAATGTAAGTGAAGCATTTATGCAATTCAAATCCTTGAAGTTGTAAACTTGTTGTGGTGGCACATATAGGCAAAGCTACAACTTTTGGAATCAAACAAAGTTTATCCATATAATCAGATTTCAATTGAGCAATAGCAAATTCATCTAGTAAGGGTGAAAATATTTGCAAGTTCTTCCATACATCAATTTCATTATTCAGATTGCCAATGTTAGATGATTCAATAAGAGAAGAACACATAGGCATTGAATGATCACTAAAATTTATTTTTCTTTCATAATGAACAAGATTGAGCATACAAGAGTTGTTGTTCAAAACAACAAGCTGCAATTCATCCATGTGGTCACAAGTTATGCATATTCGATATACAAGAAATTGATTTCCTACACCATAATCTCCAATCAAATTAAACTTATACCCAGGGGTGTAGGCACTAAACAAGAATTTTGAACATGTAAGTTCAGAAACTTTCTCCAAAGCATGTGACAATTTCATAGGAAGATCCAACATGATGTAACACAATGAATTGGCAGGAGAAATTCTAGTTAAAACTTCTTTATGTCTAACCAAAGCCACATGATCATTGTATGTGATTAATTCATCACATGAATCACTCAAAACAGTAGGCAATTCAATTATTTTTTGACAAGGTGCACTCAACGTATTCTCAACACTCAAATCAATGCAGTGTGAATTCTCTACTTGAAATATGGGCATGTCAGAATTGTTTTCCACTAAGTTTTGCTCTAAAATAGCATGAACGGTGCATAATTGTTGTTCTTCACAAGCATACTCACCGTGAGTGATGATAGCACCATGATCTTTACCTTTTTGGCTCCCCTCAGATGATGTAGGTGCATCCATCTCCTCATCTTCGTTCTCAACGAATGGAATCGATGGTTCAATCAACTCATGCTCCTTTTTGACATGGTTCTCAACTGCCTGCAAGATGTTAGTCACAGAAAAAGGCACAAACATGGGTTTGCTCTCATGTTTCTTATCATCAAGCACTCTCAATTTCTTCTCAATCTGACGTTCAACATTACATGCAAGTATAAACAAATGAGGGAGAGAATTATATTCTTTGTGAATGAGAAGGTCCTGAATTTCTTTATTAAGGCCACGTAAGAATCTATTCTCTGTAACTTCAGCATGTTCCTCTAAGCCACAACGCAACAAAAGAGCTTTCAATTCTTCATAGTATTCACTTATAGTTCTCCTACCTTGTTCTAAACGTTGCAATCTGTTTAACAAGTCACGTGAATAATATGAAGGAACAAATGTAGATCTCATCACTCGTTTCAAAACATTCCAAGTTTTAGGTACATGTGGTAGTCTACATTGTTTCCTCCACCAAAATAATGCGAAATCAGTGAATTCACTAGTAGCAGCCCTAACTCTTTCATCATCAGGAAAATCATAGCATGCAAAATTTCCATCTAATTGTATTTCCCAATCAAGATAAGCTTCAGGGTCATATCTACCAGCAAATGGCGGAATTGTAAACTTGGCATCATCATCACATACCTCTCTTGTTAACCTACCTGTGCCTTGTTGATTTTGTCGAAGTCGACAACGGTCGTGATCATTGGATCCCTCAATTCTGTTGTTGATGGTGGTGAGGGTCTTATTAATACGATCCAACAAGTTGTTGGTCTCACAAAAATTGCTACAATGTGATCTTGAACCTGTCATGGTTAGTAGAAAACAAGGAAATACACTAGAATTATGTAAGTCCCTATAAACTACTAGGAGGTGGAGCTTCGCAAGTCACACATCTCTCGAACTCTTACCAAGCTCTTACAAGTTCTTACCAATGCAAAACAGGTGGTGCAACTGGTGGCTGGTTCGTGATAACTTAACTCAAGTGATGAGTATAGCGATTGCAAGGTACAGCGAGACCTGTTCGGTTGTAGAAAAGTGGAGCTTGGATAGGCTATGTATTTTGTAGCAAAGGAAAATAATCAATTAATTTCAGAAATTGCACAGAATTGAATTATAGTTCGTATCTAGCACTTAGCCTATGTTGCTGATCAACCAAAGATGGAAGAAGGCTAAAATAAGTGTATGGCAATGTATGGGAGTGGTAAATACAAGATAATTCGATCGAATGCAATCTGGAATTGAAGAACACAAGGATTGTTCCAAAACTTGGAAACTGAAGATTTCTGTCCACTGGACAGCGCATCGGTATTTCGGCCGTAACTTTTTGTCAGTTGCCTTTTTTTCAATGATTCTTTTTTTCTCTGTTTTCTGACGGCTTTTTCTACAACTTTTGTTTTTGGGCCAAGGTCTGGAAACCGACCTAAAAATTCGCACAAAATTCACAAGTGCCGACTGTTGCAGATTCAATCTGGAATTTTGGGTCAACTTCCACCGCAGATATCTCTTAACTGCCTTGCTGGAATGACGTGAAATTTTACAGATAGATGGATGATAAATTTTTGAATCTAATGGCGGTGGTCTCACTCAAAAATAATCTCGGAATCAAAAGATATAGCGTTTTTGGTGGCGGCTGCAGAGAAAGGACAGATCAGCCGAAATTGGAATTAGGGTTTGGGGTGGGGGAATTTTTTTTATTTGGATTTTTCTTGGAACAAGGATATGACCAGCAACTAGACAAAGCTAAAACGGACACAAATTCAATTTAGCAAACCAAAACTAACAGATTGAAAAGCACAACGGGGTTTGGACAGCGGAAATTAACTCTTTTTGTGGGGCAATTTTTCTGGACTATGGGAAATAAAAATCAATCTATTAACTAAGGATACAAGAAATTCCTACCGGTCAACTGAAGCTCTGATACCAACTGATGAGGGCGATGGTGTCCCGATCTTCCGATAGGATGATAACTATCGATTTTGGCGGAGGTGACCCTTGCGATCCGACTACAACCGAACGACGTCGCTTGCGCCTTAGCAATCGCTGAACCACACTCCAAGTTGTTATCAACCGTGCCAAGAACGCGGTTGACCTGACCACGAAGGTCTATTCCTGCATGCAATCGAAGAACACGCAAGAACAAGATAACAAGCAATCTGAAATTGCAAATATTGATATGAAGATCAAAAGGTGGGATTCCGAAGGCTGTCTTGACAGGTGGTCGTCCGACACAACTGAAGAACAGAAGTTTGCATAATAGCTAAACCTAAACTCAACGAAATCCCAGTCCTAACAAGGGAGGCGGCGGCTCCTTTATAGGGAGAACAACCAGGAGGGGCGTCCAAAGTGCATGCTCTAGGGTTACAAGGCCCATGGGCCCAATTGGTGGTGGCGCAGCACCCTTTTGACTCGGACTCAAAAACCAACGTGGATTGTTTTGATGATTGCCGCTGGCTCGGATGGAATTTGAAGATGAGGTTGGATCTGTTGGAAAGTAGACTTCATAAGCTTTCCATGCAGTACAAGAACGTCCCAAACGGAGTTCGTATGAGAAAGTTATGTCCGTTTCAACTTGCACCATTGCAGCAGTCCGAATCTGATTCCAGTACGTGACCAACACGGACTCTTTTGATGATTGCGGCTGTCTCGGATAGAATTTGAAGATGGGGTTGAATCCTTTAGAAAGTAGACTTGATAAGCTTTCCATCAAGTCCAAGAACGTCTCAAACGGAGTCCGTATGAGAAAGTTACGTCCGTTTAAACTTGCACCATTGCAGCAGTCCGAGTCTGATTCCAAAACGTGTCCAACTCGAATTCGTGCTTGACTTGGTCTCAAAGTGACGTGGTGAGCTCCATTATTCCTTCCATGCATGTCCAGGGTTCCATGTCCCTTTCCTTCATCCTTTCCCAAATTCCTAAGCACAATTAAATCACTTGTATTAGGTAGCGGTCTATTCTCAGTAACATATGAAGGCTGAAGAAACGAATTCACCTTTAGTTCAATCTTGATATTGGGCGCGATTGTCGTATGTGTTTGTGGCGTGGTCACATCATCCTCCCCTTCTTGATAGAAAACCGTCCTCGGTTTTAGCATATGTGTAGCCTCACGTATTGCATGATCTTCATCATAAATCTCGGTACATAATAACAAACGCAACAAACTCTCATTATGTAATATCATATGTTCTTTATCACACAAAGTAAAACCTTTTTGAAACGAGCTCACCTTATAATTTAAGTGATGCGTAGGAGCTCTTGTAATTGGAACAACAAGCATAGCAAATATGGTTGTATCCATAGGGGTCGTGTCCTCATCACACTCCTTTGTGGATCACACCACTTACATATAGAGAAATCTGGTAACCCATACAAATAGGTTTTACACTCTTACACACTTGCTCGCTGTTCAAACCGCGATTATAACACCGGTACTACCGTACTAGGTCTCAGCCCAAAAACTCTAAGAAGGCCTCTTTTAAAAAATAGCTACCGACAACCACAGACCAGTACTACCACTTCGGCCAGTTATACTACGACTTCAATGCCGGTGCTACCACCAACAACTCAAAATGCAATTGCTCAAAATCAAACTCAAACAACAAAAGCAAGGTACAAGCAATATTAAATACTTATCACTCTCACGGGGTTACCATCACGTGGTCTTACAAAATAAAATATTGCCATAGTTTTTGGGTCACTGACGCGTGGGAACCAATTCACATCACACCCATGTCCACGGTACACATGCTGGTCATAACACCAACTTCACGTCGATCTGACCGTCTTACCAAGGCTCGTCAGAACACTACATCGTGGTCGTACCGCGATTATAACACCGGTACTACCGTACTAGGTCTCAGCCCAAAAACTCTAAGAAGGCCTCTTTTAAAAAAAATAGCTACTGGCAACCACAGACCGGTACTACCACTTCGGCCAGCTATCACCAACAACTCAAAATGCAATTGCTCAAAATCAAACTCAAACAAACAAAAGCAAGGTACAAGCAATATTAAATACTTATCACTCTCACGGGGTTACCATCATGTGGTCTTACAAAATAAAATCTTGCCATAGTTTTTTGGGTCACTGACGTGTGGGACCTAATTCACATCACACCCATGTCCCAACTGCGGCCATCCATCTATGCTAGATATTTCATCTCTATTTTCAACCTTGGTTTTCATGCATTATTGTTATTGGGCTACTTTCCTCAGGCTACAGTATGCATGAACTTTCTCACTTCTTGACTCTACCGTCAGCGATCACCACCGAGCGGCCGGTCTACATGAACGCGAAGCAGTTCTTGGTGAGGAGGCAGATAGGGAGAACAAGGTCCTCATAGACAATAAGGTAAGAAGGGGGATCGATCTCCCTCCAGCATGAGTTACTCCGAGTCAATGCAATTCTGTATTGACTCATCGTCCTTGCACTCACCTTGTCACAGCCGTACGTTCACGAGCTGCGCCAGCTCCACGTGATGCGCTGTGCACAGGGCAGTGGCAGCCGCTTCCTCACCAAGAACATCTCCAGTGATCAAGCTACAGCCGGTGGCCCTCTGCCTTGGATCGCCAACACGCACGTCCCCGAGCTTTGAAGGCCTAGACTTGGACAACAATGACGCAGGACAACATTGGCGACTTCCATGCCTGGGAGCACCTCCACTCACCGGTGTTCTTTCCATTGCTGACTACCATGGTGGACGGAGGCGATGCCAGCAGTGAGGCGCAAGTGGGTCACCGCGACTACTCGTGGCTGCTATGACCTCAAGGTCTGAGGAGGACGAAGGTCATTGCCGGCAGCCAGGCGGATAGAGAGTATGCCAGCTAACAGGACAACGCACAGCAATAGCTGGGTCCAGGCCCAAAATTTTATTACTTCGATCTAATCCAGTCTAAGCCCGAAACTAAGAAGCCTATGTCCAATCTAGGCCCAAATAAAGGCTTGGATCTTGATCCAAGCCATTTACATGCACAACTGAACATAGCCATTTGATTACTAAACAAAATAGTAAATGTTCTTAAATGATTAATTGGCTCATATTGTTAATTTCTGAATAGGAATCAAATAACTATCACTTGTATCATCTTTGAATCAAAGTCAGTTCATATTTATAAAGAAAAACAGTAATTCATTTTAAAGACATCAATGGAGAAAAAAAACATAAACATTATATTATACTTTTGTACTTTGCACTTTTGTCCAGTGCACTTGATTTTACTGAAAGAATAGCCAGGTTATATGTTGCCAATGCGAAAAATAGTTGACAAAATTTTGCAGAACAGAACACAATCTTGAGCAGAAGTTCAAGACGCATGGAGCAAAATTTGCACAAGTGGCATAACTGATAGCTAGACTGTTGGTGCTGGAGTAGTACAGACTACAGAATGTGCTGAAATGCTCTATTCTCAGTCACTTGAAAGAGACAAAAACCACTGCTCGATCGATTCTGAGAATAGAATAGCATAAACCAATATTTCTGATACCTTGTTTGCATTTGAGTAGATAATCCTCTCAACAAGTCATCTAGCTGGATACCTTCACTTAATATAGTCTCCCTCACGGGCCAAACTTCTCCTATATACATATGAGCATATATACATTTTTCTACTGAGAACGACTTAGTGGCATCATAAAAAACTTCAAAAAATTCGCAAAGAGTTGTGGCCTTTTCTCAATCCTCCATGGATAGGTCTTTATCACAATACTTAATTTGATAACCAAAATACACATATTTGTATTGCAGTGGCTGCTAACATCAGATAGGTTGAGTTTCATCATGTGGGAACATCTAAGATGAGGCCCCGTTTAGTTTTAAGCTTCATTTTTTCAGCAAGGTTGTTGAATTTTTGAAGTCGTGCTCCACTGGAATGTAAGGTTTTGTACAAGTTCCTTTATTTTCTCTACTACAATATCTAGAACTTTCATACTTTCTTCCACCAATATATTTAGTATGTGTGAGCAACATCTCATTTGTAGGTGTTCACCACCAAAGAGCACTTTATTCCCAAGGGACTCCCTCAACTTCTATATTGCCTTGTCATTAGTTGATCAGTTATCCAAAGTGAGAGCAAAAACCATATGCTCTAGTCCTGTTGGGATCAGATTTTTTGAATATGAACCCTCTATGTATTACTGCATTAGTCCCAGATTAAAACTAGTGCACACAGTCGAATAGTAATAATTACATAACCAAATAACGTTTTATTACAATAATAGATAGTATTTGCTTTATGGCCACTTATTACAACTAGGGTTACAAGGTCTCTCAAATTTACAAAACATGACGGAAGAAAAATACATGGAGTACTCTGTAAGTTTTGGAAAATGTAGTTATTTAGATACAAATGCTTAACAAAATGAGCTTATTATGGTTCTTTTGCATGAAGTAATATTTCACAAACTTTATATTGTACAAAGCACTCAATTGACAAACTAATTGCAATAATTGAAACTATATATATTTTTTTAGTGAAGGTTGTAGCTACCAACACTAGTATTAAGGCTCTATTTGCCAAAGTTCACTGAATTAGGTTCTATCTACCTGACTGGCTCTAGCTGCTAGAATGAACACCTGAGAGCTCTAACCACTCCTATATCCCTAGAAGCTCATTTTTAAAAAATAATATAATAAATCTACCATGTGAGAGTGAACCTTGCCTACCTTTGACTGTGGACATGACTATTCAAATAATTTTACACTGTACAGAGGTTGTACAACTTTACCCTCAAAAGATAATCAATTTATCATACTAGCCAATACACTTCCTTAGACATGCAAGTAAGCGATCATCAGAAGGCATTTACAGTGCACCAACCCAACCTGACTCCGCCTGCTGAGGTTTCACCACTGAATGGTTCTATCCGCCCAGTTAGAAGCCCCTTTTTGCATCGTGCGGCAATGTCACTATCTGGCACCCACATTCAGCCCTCTAGCATTATCTAAGCTAAGTCGTTACAAATTAATTAATCAGATCATACCCATTTAGACTTTATGTATGGTAATGCTCAGTTTGGTGAGTCATAAGCATTGGTCCTTAATTGACTAAGGTGATACATTCACAATACAAGATTTCATGCTCTATCTACACCAAACCAATCTTACCATCCATCCAAGTATAAAATATTTTCACCATTTTATTTTATAACCAATGGCAATACCTATTGCCAGATATTTGATAAAATGACCTTTAAGAATATCTGTAGTTAAATTTCCACCTAAGGCATGAGCCCGATCATTTCGTGACCTCCTTGACCGTCTGAACCTCGGATCTCCCATCCTAGTCCCGATCCACCTCGTCACCAATCATAATCGCCTTCATGCTCAACTTGCATATGCAAAGGTCAAAGAATATTTTTCCGGCACAAATTCATCCCAACTTGACCAACATCAGTCCACACACATGCAACACACCTCAAGTAACAATAAGCAACATCATCAATTATTCATCACAAATTAATTATTATCAATTATTCATCACTAAAATATTTTAGATCTAGCCACATGATCTAACACAAAACATCTTTGTTACTTAAACAACAATCCGAGGTAAATCAGTAAGATGTGCGGTTATAATAACCAGTTCAGATCTTTTGAAGCTCCCCAGGAATAACTAGAATCAGCTGAACGCTAAAATTCAAGAGCAAACGACGCTAGACAAAATGTCATACATGTACTTGTGCATGTTTTTTAGTTGCAACTGTGGAAATGATTGTTTGCTCGTGCCCATTAGAAAAGAAAAATACAAATCAACAGTCAAATGGCGTGCTAATTCAACGTACCATCCTATGCATTCATCAACTGTCTAGTGACATTGAACATGTCAAGCACGAACTTCCCAATCAACCGAGGCTTCCATGCTGGCTGGTATCTTCTTACAAGTTAACACAACTAGTGCCTAGTGCAAAGTCAGATTGGCTTTGGGATTTTGTTTGCTTAGTGGTCAGCAATGCCGGTATATAAAGTCAATATAGCTTAGTAGCCACGCCGGCAGCCGTTTCCAGTAATGGTGAACACAAGCCTGGAAACAACAAAACCAGACAACACAAATCCTTGGAGGAGAGGAGGGAGGCGCGGCCGTGATAGAAACAATGGAGGCAGAGGCAGATCTAAAGAGCGGTCTTTTCTGTTTCCCATCGCCGAATCAAGTACGAGTGAAAAAGAGTAAATCCATGAGAAATCGTTACAGACCAATTAAATCCGAATCAAATTAAGACCAACTAAATCCGAAATCATTACTAACGGTGGCACGAGGGCTCTTACGGTGACGGGGGAGGGGGTGGCGGCGCGAGGGTTTCCCAATTGTGGCGATCTTTGTGGTCGGGAGCGCCGGCTCGACGACGGATCGGACCTAGGAGGTGGAGCTGGAGGGAGTGGAGATGGTGGTGAGGCACTAGTCGGGGAAGCCGACGCCAGTGTTGGTGAAGATGCCAGTATTGGTGAAGGGCTAAGGGTGGCCGGGTCGGCGTCTACGGGCCTGTTTGGTTCCTGCTGCATGAGCTGATGCAGCTGTATGAGCGTGGCCAGGCTGAGTAGAGAAGGTCATCAGCCGCGTTTCTCCTCAGTCTGGCTCCAGTTGATTTTTTGCATCCGCTCGTGCAGGCTATCACCCCGATGCAGGCAACCAAACACCATCTCCCTGCATGCGCAGGTGCGAGCCACCCCGATGCAGGCAACCAAACAGCCCCGTAGAGACGGGCACGGTCGATGCCGAGACCCAACGGTGGACAAACATGTCCGAACGACAAGTCTATCAGGGACCGCTCGTTTCGGCTTCAGTTTTTAGCTTCGGACTTATTTTGCACTATTTATAAATTTCATCTTTTTTCTGAATTTTTATCTTTTTTGAGCTTTTTTGCTGGTTCTTTTTTCCCGTATTCTTTTGCGTTGTCCGTGACGAGCTAGCATATTTTTTTCTATTTTTAAATTTTTTAAATCTTATTACGCCAAATAAGCCACCTTCAGCTACAGTGAATTTTCAGTCGCTACAGTGCAATTTAAACCATAAGCCACAGCTTTTTAGCCCCACCGAGCGGGGAGTACTAAGGCCTAAAGCCTGGTCCAATCTAACCTAAATTTAGTGCAAATAAAATAGATCCAAAAAAATCTCATTTCGACTTAACCTTCTGGCTTCTGGTTTATTTTTTACTATTCAACAATTTCGTCTTTTTCTGGTTTTTTGGTTTTTTTGAGCTTTTTTATCGGTTCTTTTTTCCCGTATTCGTTTGTACTGTCCGTGATGGGCTAACCTATTTTTTCTATTTTTAAATTTAATTATGTCAAATAAGTCACCGTCAGCTACAGTATTTTTTCAATCAGCTACAGTGATTTTCAGTCATAAGTCACTCAAAATAAACCCTTTTGAGCAGCCTAAAAGTCTAGATGGACCCAGCCCATTAGCAGCCCTAACCGCGCCCACCCAGCTCTTGCTGCCGGCTGGCTGCTTTACGAAGCCGGCAAGTCATTCTTGGCTGTAAGATACTAGCCACATAGGCGTGGCGCAACGCCACGCCAGCCACCGTGTGGACCGAAGTTAAAGAGGAAAAAATTCGTAGAAAAAAGAAAGCGAAGGGTTTTTCCGAAAAAAATCGTGGGCCTTTTCGCAATAAAAGGAGACCAGAGGGGTTTTTTCGTAAAAAACCGAGGGCCTTTTCGGAAGAAGTAAGGGCCTGTTCGTAATTACGGGAAACCTCGGGTCGCAACCCAGCAAAAAAAATATGCAGGGGCTTATTCAAAAAAATGCAGGGACCTTTTTGCGATAACGGAGGACTTATACGTAATTATCAAAAAACTGAGGGAAAGTGACTCGGCCGGCCGTACGCGGATTCCCTCGCCACGCGCCGGCCGGCCGAGCGTGGGAGCGTGACGTGGAGCGCTGGGGGGCCGGAACCCCCGAAAATATGGCTGGTATGATGCGCAATGAAGAGATGCTGCTTCTTTTGCACTAAACCGAATCGCATGGCTTTGTGCTGGTAGAGTGGTTCTCAATTGTGCTTGTAAAAACTTTTGATGCAGATGCAAAATGCTCATGTTTGATCTCTCACGTAGTCCGGAAAGCTGAATTTATGCGTTCTATGGTGATGGTATTTGATCCTGGTGCTTAGGTGGCTAGTTTGATAAATATTTTGACACTGTCGATCTAAGAAAGCATGTTACTTTAACAGGCAGGCCAATGCCCGAAGTTTCTGCTGAAACTGGCCAATGTCTGAACAATTTTTAGCTGTTTTCCAAGTCAGATGCGATCAAAAACATGATGCCTACACAACACATATAAAATTAACACTGTGGACTACAGACCAGATGAACCAGAAAGAAAGCCGGTGTTGGTTCCAGAATAATTAGCTGAACTTTCCCATCTGAAGCTACTGAAAGTCTGATAAGCGCGAACATAACAGAACATGCTGAAGTATCGTCTATTCGAAGTTCTGAATCTTCTGAAACAATAGAAGTGTTCTTCCTGACTGCCATGAATTGTCAAGCTATGTCTGTTTGTTGGCAAAATAGAACCAAAGACTCAAGAGAGCCCTTTAATCCACTGGTTCCTTTATACGGTCCTTCATTCCAGAAGGCGAATTCTAGTCTGTACTTATATATTATTATAGGTACCAAATGAAATACCACAACAAAAGTAATGTGAAAGGGATAAAAAAATTGTATCCCGCAAATTCACATTATTTCAACAAGGGAAAAGGAAAAGCATCCCATAGCTAGTAACCACCATAATGACATGTGACCCAAAGCTGTGGTCTAGACATGGTAGTAACCTGGTTGCTTAGTCCGAATCTGGACAAATTCCTAATGGATTGTGAGAACTTCAATGCATTGGAAGAACATTGTAAAATTATATGTTTAGAGTTTGGTAGAACAACAAGAATGTTTTTCAAACTAGTAAATTGCCATAAGTTTACTCAAAATCCATAAACCATCAGTTCTATTAACATCAGAAGTTAAGAACGGGACAAGATAAAACACACACAATACTGCCCGGTTACCACTGGGTTTCTGAACCTTGGATCCAGCTCTTCTGATTCTTGATTGGGAAAAAACATTATCCCCATTGGCAGAAGATTATGCAGGTAATCTAAAAAAAGGTGCAAATTACTGAAGCTAAAATCTTGCAGCTCACAAAGCATGTCATCAATCGTCACCATGAATGACATATTGACATAGTAAGCCAGCTTTATCCAATTAAGAAGACTGACAGATTAATACTACTCCTAATTCCTAAAAGATGTTATTTTCCCCCTTTCACTACATGTGTTAGTCCTATAGCACTCGAACCACACAATTGGGCCAAAACAAGACAATGATGTTGGGGAAGTCCCAGGCCAGCCTAAGCTAGAAAGCTGAAATAAAACTAATTCGAATAGAAAAGAAACTTGCAGTGGAATAGTGACAGTATTTAAACAGCCGATGTTTTTTTACAATCAAAGTAATTGGTCATTTGGGATTTTTGCAATACAACATTCTAGTTACAGCTTCGGCCAGGTTACTAGCTAACAAATCTATCATCATTTGGCACAAGGAAAAAATTGATTGAATGCTAAAATCATACCGGTAAATGAAGGCACACATCGTATCTATATTAGCACAATGCAGTAACCAATTGAAACTTTCTTACACAGCATTGTAATTTCAATGCAACTCAAGACCACTATATTAGACATTGAAATCCGCAGGAGTAACTTGTCACACAGACTTGCCCAGCGATATAAATTTGAATGCAACAAACATAACGAACATGTAGCTTCAGTGTGCTCCCAGATCATATAAAAGCATCAAAATTTCTTCAGTAAATTGCGTATCACGTCCAACAATTATTGGAAGAACGGCCTTATTTCCCCACAAGGGGATAAAAAATTAGCCTGACGAACCTCTATCAGATCATAATTCATGTCAAATACCATGAACTCAAAAACCTGCCCACCAATTGTTAGTTACTCAAAGACAAGGACTCGACCTTCTCGACCACCACAGCTTCCTCCTTGTTCGTCTCTTCGGCGGCTGGGGAGGAAGCAGCCTTCTCGACCACCTCCTCCTTCTCATCAGCTGCAGCGGTGGATGCGGTCTTCTCATCGGTGGCCGGAGAGGTTGCTGATTTGTCTTTCTTGTTCTTGTCGGCGTTGATGGCGGCTTCGGCGTGGTCGGAGACGGCCAGCTCGGCCTGGAGGACGGGGGCGTAGTAGTCGGCGTGGGCGTCCATGCACTTCTTGAGGTTGGCGGTGGCCTGGAAGCAGCGCTCGACCATGTCGGAGCCCTCCTTCTCCGCCGCCTCGACGCACTCCTCCCACGCCACGAACGCCTCCTTGCATCCCCCGCCCTTCATGAACAGGCAGAACCCGCACTCCCCTTCCTCCTCCTCCACCTCCACTTCTTGCGCCGCCTCTTCCTGGGGCGCCGCTTCTTGGCTGGCCGCCGTGCTGGAGGATTCCTGGACGAGGTGGGGCTGCGCGGCGGCGGAGGCCATTGCCACTGGTCGGGATCTGCGAGTGGGAGTGCTCGCTTTCTCGCGGAAGACTTTGGATTTGGAGGGGAAGAAGTGTTTGGGAGTTGCGCGTGGGATGCTGCTGCTTCTGCTTCTCGGGGAGGAAGAAGAAGGCGTCGTGCCGCCGCTTGATGAGCACGCGGCGGAGCAGCAGAGGCTTGTGTTCTCGAAGAGAGATTCCTTGTGGGCCGTG
Source organism: Dendrocalamus latiflorus (assembly GCA_017311315.1). Taxonomy (NCBI): domain Eukaryota; kingdom Viridiplantae; phylum Streptophyta; class Magnoliopsida; order Poales; family Poaceae; genus Dendrocalamus; species Dendrocalamus latiflorus. The sequence continues at coordinate 3,187,634 of CM029630.1, read as the reverse complement.
GGTTTGGTCCTCTCCGCGTCTAATGGATCAGGCCCAATAAGTGGCCCTGTTTAAACGCGGCCTAGTAGGAAGCGGATAAGAAATTGATGCAAGTAATCACTGCTCCCACCTCCTCGCTCCTCCCAACTGCTCGGCCTTGGCCACCACTACCGCCGCCGTTGCCGCTATCACCTCCCACTCTCTCCACCCCACCGCCGGTGTCTCTAATCGTTTCGCCCTCCCTTCTCCTCGCCTCCGCTTCTAGAGCCTCCGCCCCTTTCTCTTTCCCCCCTCCACATCCGCTGCCGTCGGAGAGGAATACGCTGACGAAGAGAACTATGAGGAGGAGGAAGGAGAGGAGTATGTAGAAGAAGAGGATGAGGTAGCAGACGAGGTGCAGGCGCCTCGTGGCTACTATTCTGCAAGAAGTCGTCCGGTGCCCGGCCAAGAGCCCGACCGCCTCTTCGTCGGCAACCTCCCCTACTCCATGACCTCCGCCGAACTCTCTGAGGCCGGGGGGGTCGACGATGTCCACATACCTCAAAATCCTCTCTTTAATTTGCCTCCCTGGTCCATGGACCAGTTCTTGAACAACACCTTGATTTCATGGTTCACACCGGTGCATATAATCTATGACAAAGCCACCGACCAGAGCCGTTGCTTCGCCTTCGTCACCATGGCCACCGCCGAGGAGGCCACCAAGGCCATCCAGATGTTCAATGGGGCCTGTTGGAACTAATCTTGTTGTGTTATTGATAGTGGTCGGTGTCGAGTACTCGATGTGCTTGAGTACTGTGTAGTCGTGTACTCGGTGTGTTCGTGTACTGTATAGTCGTGTACTCGGTGTATTTGAGTACTGTGCAGTCATGTACTCAATGTGTTCGAGTATTGTATAGTCGTGTACTCGGTGTGTTCGAGTACTGTATAGTCGTGTACTCAGTGTGTTCGAGTTTTATGTAGTTGTATACTCGGTGTGTTTGAGTACTGTGTAGTCATGTACTTGGTGTGTTTGAGTATCGTGTAGTCATGTACTCGGTGTGTTCGAGTACTATGTAATCGTGTACTCGGTATGTGCAAGTACTGTGTAGTCGTGTGTCGAATATTCGGTGTATTCGAGTACTATGTAGTCATGCACTCGGTGTGTTCGAGTATTGTGTAATCGTGTACTCCGTGTGTTCGAGTACTGTGTAGTCGTGTATCGAGTACTCAGTGTGTTCGAGTACTGTAGTAGTCTTTAAGTCCGAAAACTGTAGCAATCTGTAAGTCTGAGCACTGTAGCAGTCGGTGTGTCCAAATGCTACAGTAGTCGTAGCTATAGTGAACTAGTCGTAGCTATAGGAAACCAGTCGTAAGCCACAGTGAACCGATCGTAGCTACAGTAGACTAGTTGTAGCAGTAGTCAAAGCTACAATAAACCGGTCGATGCTCGAAAGACCTGTGTGGTCGAAAGATCGGTAGTATCGGTTCAGTGTGAGTGGTACTACCGGAGTTGCGGTAGTCGAAGTACTCGTAAGTCGAGTAGCAACCGTGGTCGAGAGCCATGGTCAAGACACCGTGGTCGAAGAGCCGTGGTTGGAGAGCGATGATCAAGACACCGTGATCAAAGAGCCATGGTTGATGTCGTGGTCGGAATACCGTGGTCAAAAGACTCGAAGGACTCGAAGTCATTGACTTGTTCAAGTCTGTGTGTGATCATAGACTTGGTCAACATGTCTGCACCTGTCGTGTCCACTAGCTATGTTAGTTGGTTAGTAGAGCGAGTCTTTCGGATAGTGCACAGTGTCTGAGTCGTATGGATCGTGGGTGGCAAAACTGGATCACAGGTAGTCATGTGGCTATAGTGGGTGAGTGGCCTGGCAGCCCGGTTGTATCTATTTAAGCCATGTAATCTGTAGAGCAATTTAAGAAAATTGAGTGAATAGAAAAGGAAGAAGAAAAGCTGTGTGTTGCCAAAAAAGAAGTATCTCTTGTGTTTACTCGTTCTCCACTCGTGTGCATTTCTTCCCTAGGTTGGGCCAATAATTAGTACTAGAGCTTTGGTGATTCCCGTGAGTCGGCGAAGATGTTGAGGGAAGGAAGGAGTGCATCTTCGTCCGCAATGCGAGACCTACTGCGAGGTGGTCCGTCCAACTCGTAGGTGGTGAAGAGGGAGAACACGGTGACGTTGTCGTACCCATACCATACCTAACCCGTATGAACTACACGATTTGGGCAATAAAGATGCATATTGCTCTTCAGGCTCAAAACGTGTGTGAAGCATTGGAACCTGGTGCCACGGAGTACGAGAAGAATTGGATAGCATTGTATGCCATCTATCAGGTTGTGCCGGAAGAAGTCATGTCTTCTCTCGCCGGAAAAGACGCGACGAAGTCGGCATGGGAGGCAATAAAGACGACGCACATAGGGCACTAGCGCGTGCATGAAGCCAAGCCGCAAACCTTCAAGGGAGACTTCAAGAGGTTGAAGATGGAGGAAAGAGGGACCGTTGAAGACTTCGCCGATCAGGTGACGTTGGTCGTCACCAGCATCCGTGCGTTGGACGACGCCATGGTAGATAAAATACCATTGTTCATAGGTTTCTTCGGGCTGCCCCAACGTGATACATGCAGCTCAAGGAGTACGCAGCAGCTTTTTATCAAGAAAATTAGTTGGCTCTTAACTCTCTATTGCCATTATCGTATACATATTAAACATCACCTGTACAGATTTCGTGATACAATTTTGCAGAAGTCTTCACCAGCAGTCCGCATGTGGAGAAACATTGGTAGTTTAACTGCTTCAGCCAATTCAAACTGGTTCTCAAAGTACCTAAAACAAAATAAATCATTCAGAAATATATGCAGATTAATTGTCTATTTGTCTCTGAGCTTGTATGAGAAAAAAGGGGCGTACTTCTTCTGTGTATCTGTTGGACAAAAGTGAAGCCTATCATAGTCCAAACCACATTCGCCAACTGCCACAACCAGCAGATACTGAATTTCATATAGAAGAGTTACAAGTTGCAAGTCCAAAGAACAGCATAATGTAAAATAACTACCAAATTACTTGTTACACAGAAGATCACATGTTCATGATCCATACCCTACAAATCAAATCAAACAGCTTTGCAACTAAACATTATTGCGATGTGAGCTTGTTAACTATTCCATTGTACATTGGATACTGCAGAAGCTGTAGGACCGAAATTGCAACAGAGGGGGGTGAATGGTGCCTTCAAAACTCCCCAAGTACCCACACAACAAATCGGGCGAAAGAACTAGCTTCTCCGGTCGAACACCATGTGGTCGAACACTTGCCCGAGCCGACAAAAGAAATCAAACAGTGATAACTGTGCGGTCGAACCGAAAACAGAAGAAGGACTCGTTTGCCAGATTTCCGAGTAACATGAGACTCTCTGGTCTTTTGGTCCTAAAACTTGAAGTACTGAAGGAAGCTGGCCAATAGAATCCAAAGACTTTGCTATGGGGCATACCTCGTCCGAGTCGGAGTACAGCTCGCTGTCGCTCAGTTCGCCCTCGAGGGCCATGAAGCACATGCCGGAGAAGTCGTCGTCGCCATCCTTGGGCACTTGGTCACTCGCCCCGTCGTCGTCGCTCCATCCCTCCACCTCGCTGAGGTCGAGGTCATCGAATGCGGTGAGGACGCGGTGGAAGAACTTCTTGGCTTTGCCAAAGTTGCGAAACTTCTTCTTTCCCAGCGTCTGAGCTGGAGGCTTCTTGTTGCGGTTCTTGTCGGTGTAGTCGTTCTTGCCCGAACCGCCGTAGTCGTTCTTGCCCTTCTCCAGCTTAGGACAGTTTGCCCGAATGTGGTTGGGGCCACCACACTCAAAGCAAATCATGGGTCCTCCTCTCTTTATGTCTCTCCTACCCTTGTAGGCATGGGAAAACCTTCGGGCTAGGAGGGCCAGCTGATCATCCGCAAGCTGCTCTAATTGATTATCAGTTATATCACAGAGAGCAGCAAGGGAGAAACCGCAAGAAGAATCAGAAGAAGGCCCGGAAGAAGAAACGGGATCGGTGACCAAGGCCATCGACTGTGACTTCGACCGACGAGAGACAACATCAATCTCGTGAGTCTTGAGGCGTGAGTACAGCGCGTCAAGAGTCAGGGCCGAGAGGTCTGTCGTGTCTTTGATGGTGGTCACTTTCATCTCCCAAACACGCAGATCGAGTGCCGCGAGCATCTGATGAGCGTTGTCCGAGTCGGGGTATGTGAGACCGACCGCTCGGAGGTTGCTCAAGATTTTGTGAAATCGCGAAAAGCACTCGTCCAGAGACTCACCAGCAAGCATCTCGAATTTGTTGTATTCGCGCTTGAACTGGTCTTGTCGAACCGTCTTGATCTGGGTGGTGCCCTCATGGTATGCATCGAGGTCACCCAGATGTCGTAGGCGGACAACAGATGAGATATGCGGTCAAACTCGCTACGAATCAAACCCTGGATGATGATGTTCCTTGCCTTTGCATTCGCCTCAACATCAGCCATGTTCCCGGCATTGATGTTCTCATCGGCAGGAACAACAAATCGTACCTTGACCTTCCGCCAGATGGCATACCCCTGGGCCTGGATGTATGTCTCCATTCGGCTCTTCCAGAAGGGGTAATCGATGCCATCGAACACGGGCGGCTTGGTCGAGTACTTGTCCGTCGTCATGGCTTTTGAGACCGGTTAAGATCTATTGAAAAGAGCTAACCGGCTCTGATACCAATTGTAGGACCGAAATGGCAACAAAGGGGGGGGTGAATGGTGCCTTCAAAACTCCCCAAGTACCCACACAACAAATCGGGCGAAAGAACTAGCTTCTCCGGTCGAACACCACGTGGTCGAACACTTGCCCGAGCCGACAAAAGAAATCAAACAGTGATAACTGTGCGGTCGAACCGAAAACAGAAGGACTCGTTTGCCAGATTTCCGAGTAACTTGAGACTCTCTGGTCTTTTGGTCCTAAAACTTGAAGTACTGAAGGAAGCTGGCCAATAGAATCCAAAGACTTTGCTATGGTCGGCTAGAGGACAAGGTCGAACTCGAAACAGAGGACTTGAGGCGCAAGACCATTTGGCAAAGAGAACTTCTCTGATTCAACTCTTGCTCTCGAGAATGATCTGGCCAAGTGGCCTTGAGACAAATTCTCAGTTCTGAGCAACAAGAAGCACACCAAAGCAAATGCGGACTTACACAGAAGAGATGAGAGAAAAATATAACATGAAGAACAAGCTCTCAAAACAGATCGCAAACAAAACAATCAAAAACATCTCATAACAACAGAAATCAATTTGAGGAAGATAGATGAATGATTGATCATGGAGGTTTCTACAGCCACTCCATCGGAGGTACAAGAGCAACCATACTCTACCCAGAGACAACTCACATAAATAGAAATGAAAAACTCAGAGTGACTCGGAAAACAACCTCACCGATCACCCGAGCTCTACCTCTCTATTTATAGCCTCAAGCTACCAGGGGAGAACCCGTTAACCCCAACTAACACCGGGTTTTACCACTCTCTTTACCCACTAGCGAGAACGAGCTCCAGTGCTTTACCCGTTACACCCAACTGCTCCACTACTTTGCCCGTTAGCGCCAACCACTCCAGTGCTTTCGCAGAGACACAGCTTCCCTTTGCAGCTTTCCGCATTTCTCCAAAATGCCATCCCGCTGCCTTCCCGGAAGCTTCCTCCTCCCTTGTCGCTCAAGTCTTGCAACCACCTGGCAGACCTCGTCGTCTTCGGCATCTCCTGACCACTCTTGACCTCAGCACCGCCCGTGCCTAGTCTTGGCCATCCATGCCTCTCCACAACTAGTCTCCAAGTCCTGCAAACCATCACAGACAAGCACACATTCATAGCACCGCACAAAACATTGTATACAACTATCTGCATATATAAAAGGAACTCAAAACATGCTTCACAAAGTCGTACATCCACTACGACCGGTCACAATCACTTAAACATTAATGCACAAGACCTACGACCGTTCTCTAGGTCAAGACGACCAGTCTAGGAGTTGATACGACCGATTCCCAGGCGAAACGATCGATCCTGGAGGTCATACGACCGGATACAAGATGTCTACGACCACGTTCAAGCCTCTCGAGGACTTCTGACCGCTTATCGCGTGATCGAACCACCTTCCGACCACGCACAACGGGATTTGCCGTGGTCGAACCCCTTTCCGACCACAACCGAGCATGAGAAAGAGCACGTCCGACCGCATCTGCTTGCGATCCAAGCTCGTGCGACCACTTCCGACCGCAACCAACTGACCTACGCCCGTAGCCGACCGCATACGACCACGTCCTATCGAGCCGACCCAACCACATTCGACCGCTTCACAACGTGGTCGGAGTCCTCTGACTTCCCACGTGGTCGAAGTCGAAGTCTACCGACTATAGACCACAGCAGTCGAAGTCTCGACCTCCGACTACCTCTCGCGGTAACGTGATCGTTCATTCGAGCGCCGACTACCGACCATAGCGGTCGTAGCATGACTCGCGACCACAGACCACGGCCAACGTGGTCGTAGCTGAGTCGGGAGACTTCCGACCAAGACCAAAGTGGTCGTAAACTTCTTGGAGACCTACGATCACGGCCAAGCGTGGTCGTAAGCTTTGCTGCTGCCTTTCAACCATGGTCTAAAAGGCGTAAGCCACCCCAGTGACCTACGACCACGCCCAATGTGGTCGTAAGGTCTTCCGACCGCTCAAACAAGACTACGACTTCGCAGAAAACGCCCAAATCAAACTCAATCTTTCCAAACCAAGTGTCAATAACTCATCACAAACATAGGGACACCTCCACAAGGTCTCTCAATCTCCCCCTTGATGAGTATATTGACAAACCCAAAAAAAGCGTGAAGTTGAGTTTGTTTTGAAGAATCCAACTGACCTACGCCCGTAGCCGACCGCATACGACCACGTCCCATCGAGCCGACCCAACCACATTCGACCGCTTCACAACGTGGTCGGAGTCCTCTGACTTCCCACGTGGTCGAAGTCGAAGTCTACCGACTATAGACCACAGAAGTCGAAGTCTCGACCTCCGACTACCTCTCGCGGTAACGTGGTCGTAACGCGTCGACTACTCAACGTGATCGTTCATTCGAGCGCCGACTACCGACCATAGCGGTCGTAGCATGACTCGCGACCACAGACCACGGCCAACGTGGTCGTAGCTGAGTCGGGAGACTTCCGACCACGACCAAAGTGGTCGTAAACTTCTTGGAGACCTACGATCACGGCCAAGCGTGGTCGTAAGCTTTGCTGCTGCCTTTCGACCATGGTCTAAAAGGCGTAAGCCACCCCAGTGACCTACGACCACGCCCAATGTGGTCGTAAGGTCTTCCGACCGCTCAAACAAGACTACGACTTCGCAGAAAACGCCCAAATCAAACTCAATCTTTCCAAACCAAGTGTCAATAACTCATCACAAACATAGGGACACCTCCACAAGGTCTCTCAGAAGCACTTGAGTACATAAGAACACATTTGCTTTTCAGTATTTTTTGAGTAGATAAGAACACTTCTCTCTTCAGTATTTTACGTAAACAATGAGTTGGGTCCTTTGTTTATATTGCTGTTGATCTATAGGAGACTAGGAGTAACTGACAAGATTCAGTGGTTCATATTGTTTGTATGCAAAGAACTAGATTATCAGAAGGTTGCAAGAAAATCAGTCACTTGAGGATAAGCCTATCTTTCTGCTGTGCAATTCAAGTCTTATGTAAATGCTCAAACAAGCAACAGCACACACCTTGCCTTTCTCGATGACCTCCTTCGCCAGAGCCAGCAACGCCTGAAAATGCCTTTCCGGGTCTCCAGTCTCCTCAAAATCCTAACCATCCGGAAAAAAAATACCAAATTACATAACCAAAGGACAAAAGCACATACCAATCTCAATGTCGGTCAAGATTCAAGAACGAGGCAAGAAATACTGTCCGCCATAATGCCATTACCCGGCATCTCGTTGGGTGCACGCCCACCATGCAGAACAACCTCCCTGCATTGCATACGCACAAGCCAACTTCTCAGGCACATTACATCAAACACCTTACAGGCAGCAACAAGTACATTTGCCAAGGAACCACATAGAAGCAGCTGAGCTCACCGTCGGTCTCGGCGCCTCCCTGGACTCTTTCAGAGACCCTCCGGTGACCTGCCGCCGCATCAAACCAATAACGCAATAGATTATCAATCACACCCACTTCACGCGCAAGAAACCAAAGCAGGAAACGGAGGAAGAGAATGCCAGGGCAGGGCCAGGGGGCTTACAATGATGCGGTCCACGCCGGCGGCTCAGGCGCGGGCGAGGACGGCGGGCATGTCTGCGGCGTGGCACTGCTTGCCGTGGTAGATGCCTTTGAACATGCCATCTTCACAGGTCACAGCAGCAGCAGCAGCGACAGTGCGGCACAAACACAAGGAGACGGTAGGGAGAACCGATCACCTAGACACCTAGTACTAAGCAAGAAATGAAACAAGAATTGGGTGGACATGGTGGTGTGGGACGGAGGTGTTACCGGTGAAGTTGACGGCGATGGTTAAAGCGGTGAACGACAGAGGGAGGGGAGGAGTGGTCTAAGAGCACTTGCCGATGAGCTTGACGGTGGTGGACGCCATCGCCCCGCCGCCGCCCGCGTGGAGGAGGTCGGCCGGTCAGAGACGGAGGAGGCCTACCTTGGAGTCTTGGAGATGCGAATGCTTCGCTTGTGTTCAACTTGGGCCGCTCTGAGCCCAAATTAAACCTGGCCCTCCTGGGCCCAACTAGGCCTGGACTACGTTATTTACAGGGCCAGGATTGAGCCCAAGACTGAATGCAACTAGAATTCGGGATTCTTGACATGGATCCATTCCGCAAGCAAAAGTTGAAGGAGGGTTCTTTTCACGCCATTGACTTGACTTTTCACGAAAAAATAAATAAGATAATTTCTCTATTATCTTTTTAAAATGGTTTATCAGAATAGTTTTTTTAAACGGTTTTTTGACATATTGGCATTCGGTTTGTTCGTATAAACACTTGTGTTAGGACTAAAAAATATTAGCTACAGTAATAAGTTATAAGCCGCAGTGAAAACAACCCAACCGAAGCTCAATTATCGAAGCACATCACCAACTATTCTGCAACCTATTTAATATCTTGTTGTATGTATGTATGTATGTATGTATGTATGTATGTATGTATGTATGTATGTATGTATCTTAAATGGGGAGGAGTATATATAGACAGTAACAAAGATGATTAGCCATGGGGCTAATTCTTCTTATTTTCCTAAGGAGAGAGATCATCAAGCTAGATGCGTGCGGTCGAGTGTGCTCAATCTTTACCGGCCATTCGAGCGCAATTCGATGGGTTGTCGCGTTCTTTTGGTAAGTTGGTTTCTTTAAAAGTGAAACAAAAAAAAAGATGGTTTATTAAATCAGATTCTTCAAACAGTTTTCTAAATTCAAAATCATCTATTTTTTACGTCAATATCTTTATCATTCACTATGGCTCTCAAAAAAACATAACTAAAAACTATCTATCGACCTGTCATCCTCCCTGAAACTCGTCGTTTTGCTTCGAAGTTGGATGTTGCGGCAGGATGGGGCTTGGGAGGCATTGGGCAAAGACGTTTTACGGCGAATAGGCATGCACGTGTGTGCTTTAGGTCTCCCGTGGCACAAACCTTGCTCATTTTATACTGAGAGGTTATTAGTTACTCGTTCGGTGCTTCATCACCACTGGAACATTCTGTTCTTTTCAGCTTCTAAAAACTATTTTTCGGTTGTTTTACAGTAATTAGCTTTTAAATAAAGTATTTTTTCAAGATAGAGTCTACTAGTTAATTGTAGTACATACTTTACTGATTTCATTTATACCGGCAAAAACCGCACGTGAGTTTCTGTTACTCTATAATTTCTCGTACAAACAGCTCAAAAGCCATAAGTCACAGACAAAAGCCACAAGCCACAGCCAAAAAGAACAGGCTTTCGTTTAATTGTGCAGCTTCTCCCCTCTTTTGGTCGAGATGCGATGGGATTGTTGGCGAAACTGCATCGATATATAAATCAGGGGAGTTGAGCAACTCCACAGCCTAACCCTTCTCTTGAGGAAAAACAATTTCAGACCAAATTTCGTGAAATTGGCTGAAATTCAGTTTTCTTAGCCTATTCCAAAAAAGTCCAATCCAATTAAAAATTAAAAAATAAATACCCTTTTAAATTTTTTTTGGCCCAATCCATCACCCTCTCTCTCTCTCGTGTTACATCTCTGTCATTTGGCACTCTCTATTGCGCCGGCACGGCTGAAGGGTGGGGGAGGCGTCGCAGGCAAGGGAGACAGCCATCGCATGGATGCGGCCGCCGCCTAGATTTTGCCAGGATTTGGTAATATTCGAATGTATTTGTGTTTTTTGAATTCAAATTATATTTTTGAATATTTTGACCAAATATTCCAAAATTCGGTTTTCTCAACGGGTTCTGATATTTTTGGTGCATCAAAAATGTTTTCCCTACTCTCGAGACGATGGAAACAGAAACGGATCACGCATCGCGGTTTTTCTTCTTCACCTTCAAACTTACAAATCTCAAGTAGATCATTCGACTCGAGGACAATAGTCTGTCTCACCTCATTGGAGACACTGGAGAACGTATGGCAATCGGCTTCAGTGGTGATGGAGATTACAGCAGGAAAAGAAGCAAAGTTTGTTATTTCTGCTTTGTGTTCTGCAGTATGGTTATGTACCACTTTCTTCTTGCTGAGCAAGGTGGGTTTAATTCTCTCTCCCTCTCTTGTCAACTTTGGTGTAACGACACACATCTAGGAATCTACCCCGAATAAGGTTCGCAGACTAACCCTGTGCAAAGTTCAGAGTCTGCCTCAAACAGAGTCCGCATCACCTCGGATGGGGTTCGGGAAAGCAAGACAAAGCCCGAAGACCGACTTTGGCCAAGATCCAGAGTCCACCCTAGACGATGTCCGGAGTCCCCCTCCCAGATGGGGTCTGTGGCACCTCGGACAAGGCCGATTCAAGATGAAGTCCAGAAACCAACTTTGGGCGGGGTCTAGAGACCAATCTCGGATGGGGTCCAGAAGCAACCCCGAGCGAGGTCCGTAGACCGGCCCTGGAGTCCCTCAGATGTGGTGGGACCCACTTGGCGTGAAGAATGAAAATATCCTTAGGAGTAAACTAGGCCCCAAGAGCAGACTTGTAACTTCACTCGTCTCCTCCCACTCTATAAATAGGTTCTTTTGTAAGTAGAGAGGAAGAGGCTATTTTGTAACCCTAGACACTCATATGCAATACACTTATCCATCCATCCGTATGTGATTCTCGTTGTGTCCTTTTGCATCCTCGGCGGTCTATGAATTCGACCAGGGTGCCTATAAATTTATATCTGATGTTGCAATTGACGATAGTTGGTGCTGTCCATGGGGATTTGAGTGAGAAGCCATGCTGCCCAGGAAGATGAAGGCACCGAAGGTCATTGGGTGGGTCTGGGTCATCTCGGGCCACCCCTTCAAACTCTGCCCCTAACTATGTCCACATGGAGGCCCTCTGGAATTTATCCGCGCAGAGGTAATTGCTTTCTTATCACCTAGGATTGCAAATCTTAACCTAGTTGTAGGGTGGTGATGCATTTAGTTGAAACTAGTTGATTTAGATCTTAATTATAAAAAATCAATTTGATTATGCTTTCACATATAAAATCAGTTTTAGCCAAAAGATTTTTTTAAAACTACATATTCACCTCCTCTCTAGTCGGTCTCCTCGATCTTACAGGGGAGAGGAAAGACGGTGGTGGTGGGTGTGGGGGAGGAGTGTGTTCGCTTTTTTTATCTAGCTAGGTCAACCATCTTTCTCAACTGATCCTAGCCATCTGATCCTGATCCAAAGGCCCAAAAAAACGTGTGACTTGTCTAGGCTGGCCTTCGAGGCTTTCTGCCTCCTTTTACCCAAGAGGACTTGTATGCATGAACCAGCCTCACATATACATGTATGATGTATCATCAAAGTCAACTAATACAAACTACTCTCTCCAGTCACAAATATATGCCGTCTTGAACATCGATATGGTCCTAAAATGAAACTTTAACCACTAATTTGTATTGTAATATATTTATAAAACTCAATAACAATTATAATATAATGAAAGTGTTTTTCAAGACAAATCTATACATATAATTTTCATGTATCTACTCTAAATATTTAAAAGGGTATTAATAGTTAAAATTTTAAAAGCTTGATTATATGCATTTAAAAATGAAATGTATTTGTGACCGGAACCCCATCCTAATGGACCGAGGTGATCTCCCCTCTCATCACATCACATCCTACAAGTGTACGCACCCGGTCTTTGGATGAATTTTTTGTACGGATAATCCCTTTTTTATTCAAAAATACATAAATATACCCGCGAGAAATTTTTTTACAAAAATAGTCTCCAGTCGCCGCCCCATTGGGCGACTTCTGCCTTTCGCCCAACCGGGAGGCGACAAAATATCTGTCGCTCAGTGATTGAGCGACTGCAAGTAGTCGCTTTCCTGTTAGGCGACTGCATAGCAGTCGCCCAATGGATGGGCGACTTTAGTCAATCCCCGTGATTTTTTAGAGTTTTGTCAATTTTGTAGTTTTAAACTGGAAAAAATATGGTATAGTTGTAATAAAAGGTTATTTTTATTGTATGTTGTAGGTGCATTAAAAATTTTGAGAAATTTTTTTTAAGAACAATTGACAGTAGAACGTTTGATATATACATTGGTAAGTGATATTTTTATGTTACTAAGAATTAGTGTACCAAGAGTATGTTAATATTGTTAAATGACTTGCTATCTGAATCATTGAATGCGAACACACGAGATAATAACCTTATGTGAATAGAAATAAACTTCATAACATGCCGCGTACAATTTTATTACATGCATAACATATAGCATGATATGCGACTAACCCACCCAACTGCTCGTAACATTTTGTCTACTGGGTGTAGCGTGGTTGTTTCCCCTTTTTATCGCGCCTTGAAGATGGCTCCGATGCATCCTTTTTCCTGTAATTCTTGGACTTGAGAGCTGCCTCACGAGCTTCAAGCTCTTCCTCCTGACGCTTGATGGCTGCTTCACGCAGACTTAGCTGCTCCCGCCTCCTTTGCATCTCATCCTCCTTGCCCTTCAGACGGATTTGGTTCACCCTCACGCGGCGCTCTTGCTCAAGCCGCATCTGTCGTTCCACCTCGCGAGCGTGAGTCATCTTGACAAAGTATTGTCCTTTGTTTTCCACCTCCTTTGGCCGGTTCCCTGGCCATGCCGGCGGCACCCGATCCACCCATTCGATGAACTTGCAAGCCTATGTGTGGCGTGGTAGATGTCATGGATCAAGTTAAAAAACGATAATGAGAAACAAGGGATTTAATTGTCGTCGTTACCACGAAGTCGTCATCCAGGTCTGGACAATTGAAGAACCTACGGCCGTAGTTGGCTCGTGGTACTGGAGCCGTCCAGACGCACAACATCGTCCTAAAGCCGCAATAGCACTTCGGGCGCTCATGCCACTCCGACACTCCAAATGGGTCGGACTTCCAGGAAGACATTGTTGTGTGGTAGTATTGTGATGTCTTGAGGAGGAGATGTGGTATGGAAGACATATGAGGCCTTTATGTAGGCAAGTTATCTGGTGCAGTGGGCATAGTCCATGGAGAGGATCTTTTCGCTTTTCCTGGTTTCCAGTGTAGCAATAAATGGGTCTATGTAGGCTTTTCAGAGACTATAGTCTCGTAATAAATTCATAGTTCGTAGCTGCCCTCTTTTGTCATCTCACTGAGCAAAGCTGCCCTCTTTTCTCCTGTCACTGAGCAAAGCTGGGTCGTGTTGTCATGTCCCTGAGCAAAGCTGGGTCGTGTTGTCATGTCGCTGAGCAAAGCTGGGTCGTGTTGTCATGTCCCTGAGCAAAGCTGGGTCGTGTTCTCATGTCACTGAGCAAAGCTGGGTCGTGTTGTCATGTCCCTGAGCAAAGCTGCACTCTATTGACATCTCACTGAGCAAAGCTGCCCTTTTATTTCACTCTATTGTCAAGTATGTACGCAGAACTGTCATCTTTTTTTGTCACTGTATTAAGCTGCCCCGTTTTGCTATAAGTAGCACGGTTGGGGTCCCTTGACATTGTAAATCGAACAAAGAAGTACCCTCTCTTTCGTGGTGAAACATACTATGTCGGAAGTCGAGGGGCCAGTGGGATTTGGGTCACCGAAGGAAGACATTCCCTTAGAAAGGAGGGAGATGTTCGGTCCACAGTACCGATTGATACCAAGCCGGCGTGCTCAACCAGCGTGGCCGAAATGCAGACACAATGAGTACACGGTCGTCCAGATCTTGGATTCCCCGAACGATGGCGGGCGACGTTTCTTCCGATGCTCACGCTCCGGGGTACAAATTAGTAATATTACATTTTTTATTGCTTATGGACCCTCGAAGTTTACCGTCCTTTTTTTGAAGAGTGCAAAATACGACTTCTCCCGCTGGATCGACCCTCCTCATGAACGGTATGTTGATCGTTATGTGGATACATTATGGGCTCGAATATGGGACTTGGAGTACCGAATGGAGAGTCTCACTGAGGAGAACAACGACCTCCGCGAACAGATGCAACGCGAGAGGGGCAACGAGGAGGCCGTGAATATAGAAAGCTCTTATGATCCCACATGTTGCTGCGCGAACCCGAGCTGCATATGTGCATGCCACTACAACGACGGCCAGCCACGTCCGAGGCGGCCCCCTCAGCAATTCTCCATGTGGGTGCCACGAGGCTCGTTTGGCATGTAGGTCACGAGGGTACCGAATGTGTCGTATTTTAGTTCATGTATTTGTTGATGTGTTGATGCTGTGGCGGTAGGACTGTTGTGTTGATGTTTTGGGTGTACTACTTTCCATAAATTCTGTCTGTATGTGTTGTTTCGTGTTGTAAGTGCATGACGCCTTCATTTTCTGTGACCTTCATATTCTGTGGCCTCTTTCCAAAACGATGTAATGTGCAACGTTGTTAAGCATGTGATGAATTGGTTGTTATGTACGTGGAGTTGTTATCACAAGGCAAAAAAATTGCAATACTTAAAAGGGAAACAGTACGTTCCACGAAATAAGTGCATTACAGAAAAGGGATGTAACATACAAGGTTTACAAATGGTACATGAAATTTAGCATACATTACAACACCAACTACTGATCCGGACATGCATTGCATCGTCTAGCTGTGTGCCCCTCCTGACCGCATCGCCCACAACGTGCACCAGATATTCCAGCTTGTGATTCGTCCATGTCATTTATAATACGTCGGCTTTGTCGCCGACCCTTCCCACCCTTCAGCATGTTAATATCCGGAACCCAGGTCCTCGCTGAAATGTCCAAAGTGGTGAAGTTTCCCACCGCCCTGAACCCCCGGAGCTCCCCACACCAAGCTTGCAGTATTCTCTCCTTGAAAAAGTACTCGGACACGAAGTTGGAAGGATCCATGCCCACGGTTCCGCATGCAGCGAGGATATGAGAGCATGGCCTGTGTAACAACTTAAGCTTGTTGCATGTGCAGCTAGGTTCGTTTGCATGATCTCCAAGGCATACCTCGTGAGTAATAAGTGAACGAGATGTCCCAAATCCGGCTCTGTCACAGAGTATCACCTCGAAACGATGCTCCATGTTGCCCATGACATGCACTGTGTGCAATTGACCCTTCTGTGCCTTCGCCTCTATGTACGCGGTAATTTTTGACGAATACAGGGCTCCGAGATTGGCCGCATGAAGTGCGGCACTCGCGTGCCTCTCCCTGAAGTACCGAATTGTGCTGTGAAGAACACCTTCCACGATGGCGACAAGGGGTTGAGAACGGAGACCCCTGAGAACCCAATTGTACACCTCGGCAAGGTTACTTGTCATTATTCCGTACCTTGCGCCATCCGTGTCGTGCAACAACGACCACTTCTCTAATGGTTCCCCCTCGATCCACTGCGAGAAGCACTTGATGTTTCGCGCGCTCCTCCTTCTTGGACCACTTGGGTTAGACTCATCGATTGCTGGCAAGCATTGCGGTTGTGCCGCCCCAGGAATGACCGGCCCCTTGCTCCTCTCGTCGACGTTCTTCCTGGTGTGCTCATCCAACAACCCCCATAAAGCATCAAATTTTCTTTGCTGGTTCTGCCAGCCAGCCTCTTGAATAGCTTCATGAAAGATTGTTTCGGGAATTGTTTGAAAAAGTTTGCCCTTAAGTGACGACTGCACCACCAGTTCCTCATGTCCGGCCAAGGAACGCTCTCCTCAGAGTCTTCTTGAAGTTTTCGTATCGCCTTTATAATACCGGCGTGGCGATCATGGATTACACACACACCAGGATGGGTGCCTACAACTCCAGCCTTCACATGTCTGAGAAACCACAGCCAGCTCTCATAATTCTCGCTCTCCACAAATGCAATAGCCAGCGGCAATATTTGATTGTTACCGTCAACGCCTATGGCCGTCAGGAGCTGCCCTTTGTATTTGCCTGTCAAGAAGGTCCCATCTACAGAGATCACTGGCAGCATGTGCTTGAATGCTTCAATGCTAGCACCAAATGCAAACAATGCTCTATGCAACACTGCAAATCCCGGTGGACTTATGGACGGCTTCTCGTGCACGACGATGTACGTGCCCGGGTTCCTTTGTTGCAACACCTTAAGCATACGAGGAAGGTTGTCGTACGCCGCCTCGAAAGTGCCAAAACATTTTTCCAACGCCTTTTGCTTGGCACGCCACGCCTTCGCGTAGCTAATCTTATACTTGAATTTATTCTCGATAGCTACCACAATATGCGTTGCCGCAATATCTCTCTTCTCCACTATCTCCCCATACATCAAATTGGCTATAAATCCGGACGTCAGGTTACGATGCCTCGCCAAGACAGTGTTCAGAATGCAGGAGTGCGGCTCCACCTTGGACACAATCCAGTGAGTGTCATACTTCGGTCTACGTGCGTGCACCCTCCAAGGACAACCAGCCTGCTCGCACTTCACAGTGTACTGCTCCTGGCTTGATTTGACGACGCGAAATGTCCGTTGCATTGAGAGTGCCCAAAGCTTGATGGCATCCTGCAGCGCTTCCTTGTCAGCAAACGTAGCATGCACCCGAACCTCTGTCTCATGATACTCCCATGGTGATTCATGCTCATCATGGGCGGAAACACCCTCCGCATTAAATCGGTTCCATTCCTGGGGGATAGAACTTCTTCATCATCCGAACTATCCTCCTCCTCGTCCTCTACAGCTTGCTCTTCATCTCATGCCCTCTGGTCATCAGATTCCATCTGCTGCACGATACACTCATTATGCTCTCCTTCATCTGCTTGCCCAGTTCCGTCTCTATAGCTTGACAGCTGTAACTCTCCTCCATGTATCGCATCGGCTTGCCCAGTTCCCTCTCTATAGCTTGACGGCCGTAACTCTCCTCCATGTACCGCATTGCCTTCATCACGAGCAACTTCATCAGCTCCACTAACGTGCGGCCCGCCCGAGCTGCTAGCACCTCCCAAAGCATAGGCGGACGCACGAGCTTGCGCAGCTGCTTATAGTGAGCACGGTTGCACAAGCAGGACACACTCGTATCTACGGCGCCGGCACCCTTGCACAAATCTCTTCCACGAAGCAGAGCACACCAATGTCTTCAACTCCCATCCGATGTCAGTGGGAGACCGGCTCCAAAGCCCTTGCACAACGACGCTGCACACCTCGGGGTCCAATGAAAAACTCTCGGTCAGCCAATGCTGCACATCTGTCATTCGAGCATTCTCGTCATCCGGAAGTACGAGAGTGACTTACGGAAAATCGCTTAAATCCACACCATTCGGACCTTCACGAATCATTCCAGCACCATAATACACTCTCAATGTAGTACTGACCATTAATGATGTAGACCTACATGTATTATTGAAATTTACGACATGTCAAATAATATCGTTCAACACTAAACTAAACTTTCCAAACTAAAAAGGGTAGTAAAATTTCCATACTACAAAATGTATACTACATCTACAATTTTTACTAACACCAATATTTCATCTAAATAATAGTGTAAATACAACCTAATTAACAAAAATATCTGGATCCAAATCGATGGAATAGCTTGGACTCCTTCTTCCTCCCTCACCTCCTCCTTCAACCCTGTCCTCCTCTCCTCTTCTCCCCTCTACTCCTTTTCTTCCTCTCCTCCCTCTTTTCTCCCCTTCTTTTCTTCCTCTTCCTCCTCTCTTCTTCTCTCTGGCTCTCTGCGCAAAATGAGGGAAAAGTGGTTGCTAGTGGGCGGCAGTCGGTGGAATAAGTGGATATCCACCCCTGTCGCCCTACCGTTGAGCGACTGCAATTTCAGTCGCTCAACTGTACAGCGACTGCAATTACAGTCGCTCAACCGTAGAGCGACTGCATAAGTCGCCCAACGGTTCAAACATTCCCTAAATGTCGCCTTCCAGTTGGGCGAAAGGCAGAAGTCGCCCAATGGGGCGGCGACTGGAGACTATTTTTGTAAAAAAATTTCTCGCGGGTATATTTATGTATTTTCGAATAAAAAAGGGATTATCTGTACAAAAAAATTCGTCTTTGGACAAATACCGTCTCACTACAGTCTCCTCCCTGCGTTGACCACACAAGAAAAGCATTTTTCTTCGCATGAAACAGGTGGTGGGAAAAAAAGAAAATCAGCTGGGCATGCTATTCCACCTATCTGACCGTTTGATTGGCACCTGGACGGTCCTGAATTCCTGACTGAGGAGGGAGAGTGAAAATGGGATACCTGATCTTATTTTGGGATTAACGATGGGTGGAATATTTTGAGCTGATGACTTATGGTTTAAATATTTTAGTTCTGACTGTTCGTGAGAGGCAGTACGCAGAGAGAAATAGTCACGTACGATTTTAGCTGGTACAGCTAACCTCAGTACAATTTTTACTATAATTTTTCTATTGACACCATCTTAAAAAAATGCATTGTTTAAAAATCAGTTACTGTAGACAGTACAAGCACAAACCACAAATAAGCTGAAACGAACCAAGTATATGTCTATATCGACCAACTGATTTTCCCCTAAAACTACTCAATTTTTTTTTGATAAATATAAGATCTAATAGTTCTACCTCTTGCCTAGGGTTGGCAATGGTGACCCGATCCCCGACGGTGAATTCACCTATTAGGGGATGGGTCTAGCGGATTTTATTCCCCACGTGGATTTTCGTAGGTAAAATACTATCCCCGTCGGGGATGGCGGGGCCGGGGGGAATTTTTCGTACGAATAATCAATTTTTTATTCGAAATTACAGAAATATACCCGCGGTAAATTTTTTTACAAAAATAGGCTCAAGTCGCCCAATGAAAGGGCGACTTGAGCCTATCACCCAACCAGAAACCGATTCTGTTCCTGTCGCTCAACCATCAGGCGACTGGATGCAGTCACCCTCCCATTGGGCGACTTTCATGCAGTCGCCCAATGGTTGAGCGACAGGGATCAAACCTTCGCCAAAAATAGTGAAAATTGGTGGAGATATTCTTCATTGATCCAAAAGCCTTAAAAAAATTTTTTGAGAAATTTCGGCTACGGGATCAAAAGTTATAGCAATTGAGGAACACAAAGAGAGGAAACGGGGAGTGATTGAAACTGCTATAACTTTTGATCCTGTAGCCGAAATTGCTCAAATTCTTTTCTGAAGGCTTTTGGATGTATGAAGAATATCTCCACCAATTTTCACTATTTTTGGCGAAGGTTTGATCCCTGTCGCTCAACCATTGGGCGACTGCATTAAAGTCGCCCAATGGGAGGGCGACTGGATGCAGTCGCCTGATGGTAGAGCGACAGGGACAGAATCGGCTTCTGGTTGGGCGATAGGCTCCAGTCGCCCTCCCATTGAGCGACTTGAGCCTATTTTTGTAAAAAAATTTCCGCAGGTATATTTGTATAATTTCGAATAAAAAATGGATTATCCGTACAAAAAATTCGGGCCGGGGGCCAGGGAAGTGATCCCCATCCCCGTTAACCATCGGGGATCACTGACATGTGGGGTCCTCTACACTTCATATAAAAGTCAGCCAAAAAACCCTACCCCGCCGCCCCCAGTCCCTCTCCCCCAGCACCGCCAACACCTCCCCTTGCGCTTGCGCCCGACTGCCCCCTACCCCGACGCCCCCAGTCCCCCTCCCCCAGCGCCTCCGCAGTCCGCCCCCCACCGCGCCCCGCTCCCCCGCCGCCCCCTCCCCCTCCGCCCCTCCCCCGCCGCCCCCACCGCGTCCGGCTCCCCCGCCGCCCCCTCCACCGCCGCCCCTCCCCCTCCCCCGGCGCCTCCGCCCCCTCCCCGGCCGCCCCCACCGCGCCCGGCTCCCCCGCCGCCCTCTTCCCCTTCCCCGGCGCCTCCGCCCCCTCCCCCGCAGCCCCCACCGCGCCCGGCTCCCCCGCCACCGCCCCCGCCGCCCTCTTCCCCTTCCCCGGCAGTTCGGCCCTTCCCCACTGGTTCCTCTTCTCCACCGAGGCGACGCCACCTTGGATCTGAGACAGGCAACGCCCTCCTCCACAGATCTGAGACCGGCGACGCCCTCCTCCACAGATCAATTTCTTCATCCAGTTGTGGCATCTCAATCTTTTATTTCAAAGTTGTTTGCAGCAAATTGCAACTAACATTTGATTCCTGACTGACATTGGATGTATCTTTTTTGTTTAACATTGATGAAGCCTATGATGATTTATGGTACGCAACTTGGTTTGTCCAAAAACCCATTCTAATTGATGGCTGCAGTATTGCTGTGATATGCAAAGTGCCATGAGTTAAGTGTTGGTAATGGCCACATTTGTTAAGTGTTCCTTAGTTTCACATCTCTCTGTTACTTGTTGGCGGGGAATTTTGCCCCGTCGGGCCCCCGAAGCCCGTCGGGAACGGGGACGGGCCCAACTTGGCCCCGAGCCCGGGGCCGGGGTTCGGGGAATTTTAATTTCGCGGGGATCGGGGACAGGGATTGGGGTCCCGTCGGGGATGAGCCCCGTTGCCAACCCTACTCTTGCCCCTTCTACTATTCCACCATTCCACATCTCTCAGAGCAGCCAAACCCTAGTTGCCGCTGTCTTCCTGTCTCCGCACTCGCACTTCCCCGCTTATATCCGTTATACAGTTCTATCTTTTTATTGAATTCCTCCCTTTGGTCGGATACTCGAAACTAATTTTTAGTTTGACCTTTCAGAAGATCCTAATCCTTGATTTTTGGCTTTAAATGGCCGATTAATCAAGAAATGAGCTCAATCCTCTGAACTGGTTTGGATGGCCATTCTAGGTCGAATTTCACACAGGCTTGGGTACGTATTTCAGCAAGGTTGTCTTGTGATGTCGACACCGAGAGGCTGCTGCCTTTGGCACCGGAATCAACTAGAGAAAGTCCTAATCCATACAAGAAAGAGAAGGGTGTTTAGTATTGGTGTGTAGCTGGAGACCTTACCAGAAATGGAGGCGGAGACGCTGCCTTTGCCGACCAAGGAGAAGCCGGTGCACAAATCCTCAAGCAAAAAATCGTCTAAAATCCCCCAAAAACTTTAGGGCCTGCTCTTTTCGACCGAAGCTAGTGGTTTTTAGCTTTTGCTACAGTATCTAACTTTCAAACGGGGTATTTTCTCAAGACGGGGTCTACAAATTAATTGTAGTACACGTTAAAGCCTAACATCTGTATTAACCAAAATCACAAGTGAGTATCTCTCTCCGTAATCTCTGTCGTAAACAGCTAAAATTCAAAAATTTCAGCTAAAAGCCATAAGCCGCAGCCGAACCAAACAGGCCCTTAGTTTGTATATCAGTTCCT
Source organism: Dendrocalamus latiflorus (assembly GCA_017311315.1). Classification (NCBI taxonomy): domain Eukaryota; kingdom Viridiplantae; phylum Streptophyta; class Magnoliopsida; order Poales; family Poaceae; genus Dendrocalamus; species Dendrocalamus latiflorus. The sequence continues at coordinate 3,165,849 of CM029630.1, read as the reverse complement.
TGTGTTTGGATTTTCTTCACATCTTGGCTTGCATGTTGGTTTCGTGTTCAAATGGAAAGGGGATTTGTGTATATCTTCGAATGGAGAGGTGGAAGTATGCAAACTCAGTTTAATTAGCACGTGAGTCTGGTGTGTATGTAGCTAAGAAGTTTTGCAGTTTCTTAGTAGAATTACGGTACAGAGTCATGATATACTTACTTTTAAAGATAAAATTCAAGTATGTTTTTCAATGACAATGTGATACATTTCTCACGACTTTCAGCCCCATTATTGTTGAGATGGTTTTTTTTAAAAAAAACGTTGGGGGGGGGGGGGGGAGTTTTTCGCCTGAGCTTTCGTTAATATCAAACAACAATGGCAAAAGCTCCCTTGTTTTAGCTCAAATGTAGTATTGGAAAGCAAAAGCTCTATAATGCTTATACTACTTTTAGCGTTTTCATCTGGTTAAAAAATACCTTTATGGATTCATTTAAGAACTTGTTCTTTCCGATGTAGCAAATAATATGTACACTATCCATTAATTTGAAGAATTCACCAAAACAAACAAAGCCAACCTTTTCAATTTACATACCATAAGGCTCCACTCCAAACGGTTTCGACCTCTGATTTTTTCTAGATTTCATCTTTTTTAAGTCGGAAATCATTTGAAATATGTTGGTTTTTAATTTTAGCTTTTTTTAACCTTTTTTTACTTATGCTCCCCTATTTTCCTTTGCATTGTTCGTACAGATATAACGGCATTTTTATATTTTTTTTCTTTAATTAAATAATTAAAAAATTAACATTTATTACTATGTAATTTTAGCCGATAGAAGCGACAGCCGGAAGCCGCAGCCTTGGAGTGACACGAACCAACAGGCAACAGTATTACTGTCCAATACAGTAAAAGTGTTGCCACGTTGAGGCTTGCTTCCATGTTATCTCAAACAGTGAAAGCAGCACGAGGCAAGCACGATGTGATCATTTTGTTGCTTTGTACTCCTACTCGTTCATGTCCACAACTTCTCCAGTACTTTCGAATCATTGGAACTGCATCACACACACATGTACACATACAGCAAATCCTATCCTTTCAGATTGTTCAACGACTTCTATTTTTTTACTTTTTTTACATGTAAACATAAATGGTCAAGTGACAAATGCAAAGGTGAGAAGCCAAAATGGCGAAGTCACATTATTTCCAAAGGAGAGTCTGGAGTGCATAGACTGAGCTTTTATTTGTATTGATTTCTATTTTTAGTTTTTTCAAAAGTTCAAAAATAATATGAATATTTAGCTTCTTAAAATAATTTTTTTTCACTCGTCTCGTTTCAGGATAAGGCATAGTCATAAGTAAATCACACACCTCACTCCTCTTACTCTTATCACATGCACGTATCTCTCTCATTTTGTCTACCGCTCACATCCTTCTTCTTAGAGTTATTTCTTTCGAACACTACTATTTATTTTAGCTAAAAACTATCAATCCTAGCCAAAACGAATGAGCTAAGTCTAGTCACTAGTGATCCACGAAACAATGCACAGTAAGATCAGAATCTTCCCAGATAATATATAAAAAATTCTGAAGAAGTCAAGGACGAAAATAGTGGTGGCCAATGGGCCATGCCTGGCCAGCACGGCATGGGCTCGGCAGTGGTACAACCCGTTAAGGCTCGCCAAATAAACGGGTCGTGCCGGCCCACGGGCCGCAGTCTGAATCCAGGCATGGCCCGTGACCATGCCGTGCCGGCATGGGCACGGTTATGGCTTAATAGGCCATGTCGATCGTTAAGCCGAGAAAAGAGAAAAAATTCAAAAAATTGTAAAAAATAAGAAAAAATTGTAGAAAATTAAGAAAAAACCGAAAAATTATAGAAAATTGTAGACATTGTTAATCATCAAGATAATTATTTTCAATGACATAATGAGCTTTATTAACTTATTAAATTACATGAGATGGCTGCTTCGTTAAAAACTTTACCAAATAAAAACTTAACTTGAGAAAACCTTAGTAAAGAAAAAAGATTATAGCCTAAAAGCTCATTAGTGACTACATGTGAAGAAAAATATTGAAAATCATGTTCATTGCTATCTAGATATAAATTCTCAAAAGATTCTTCTAAATCTCTATTTTCTACAGTATGTTGGAGTCTTGATTCAGCTTGTTCCTAATTTTGACGGTCAGAATGATTTCGACCATCTCGCTCGAGAGACTTGTTCATCGCTCTTCGATTATTCTTCCAGATAGACTGAAGGCTGACTCTGAAAAGACTGTAGAGACAGAAACAGTCAACACTTCCCACGCTAATATGGATAGCATTGGATATGTTACTTTCTGGGTTTGCCACCATGATAGATATTCAACTCTTGTTCGAAACTGTCGCTATTACTGTTGAGATAATTTAATAGGTCTCTAATACTTTGTCGCCTTTCTCCTCTTAACTGATGTATACTTGCACCTGCACGAGAATCTCTAGAGCCAAAAATCTTGCCCCCATTGCATAGTCCCTCTAGAGGTGCTAGGGGCTACCAGGGGTCTTTCCAAACGTACAGACCCAAACTTATTTTCATATTTCTTATATGCCTCATATTTCTCACTAATTTTGCCAATTTTGCGTAAACATTATCGGATTTTTCACAGCTAAATAGAGAAATGAGAGTGAAGTTTGAGGTGTGAAAAATGGAGGTAGGATGCTCCCCTATTTATAGAAAAAATTTCATATTTTTTTGAATTTTTTACACCTCAACAGTCAAACAACAGCTATAACGCACCACGACTGCAAATAGGCCATGCCGTGCTGGCCCGATGTGCCGTGCTCTCAGCCCAGGTATGATCCGTTAGCAAAACGGATCGTGTCATGTTTAAATCGGGCCAACAGTCCCGAACCGTGAGGCTGCCCGGCTAAGGGCCTGTTTGGTTCATGACCAGAAGTTGCCTAGCCACAAGTTAGGCGTGCCACAGTTTTTAGGTAGCTGTTTGGTTCACTGACGTAACTGTGGCATGCCAAACTTTCTTAGCACCCGGCCCCACACGTCATAGACTCAGTTTCTTGCCAAACTTTGCCATAAGTGTGGCTTCGATTTTGTTAACCACACTTTCTGTGGCAGCCACATATTGCCTAAGCTTAGACATGGCAAGGTTAGGCACTAACCAAACAGGCCCTAAGTCTGACCTATTGGACAGCAATAGAGAAAAAAAGGAAAAAAAAACAGAGAAGAAAAGAGCTGGGAGAGCTGAAAGCTGAAAGCCTCAGCTAGTCAGCTCACTTCTTCTTTTCCCCATAGATAGGAGATCCCAGGCCAGAAATAAGCTGCAATTTTTCGTTAATTAATCTGAGCACTGAGCCACCTACCAAGAGCAGCAGGAGGTATGATTCTTGCATTATTTTGCCGTTGCAAGTTCCCCCGATTTATGGTATTTTTTAAGCTACTTTTGCAAGATTTCTTGGGTTAAAGCCACACCAATACACCCAAACACGAGCACTACCAAATCGAAACAAAGAAGATTTCCAAGTGGATCCCGTCGGGGCTGCTTCTTCGCCGCCGATTGGCAAGAGCAGGTCCTCAAGAAACGATCTCACTAGTTTTCCCCCAAGATCAGAATCAGATCTCCCTTACCACCAGAAATTACAGCCTACACTTACATATATGAATTTTGCGTCGTTTTTTCTTTAAATCCCTTGTGTTTTTTTGTTGTGCTTTGACTTGCGAGTCACTGCTGGTTACTGTTATTTCTGTGTTATGTGTTTTGCCTGTTTTTTGAGCTTTAGTAATTTGCCAATTTACCAATGCGTAGTTGGTGATGACTTTGATGAGCTCATGAATCCTATGGCTATAGAAGAAATAGACTTGTGAATGGATCAATTTTTCCTTGGTTGGGAAAGGTCTAGCAAAAAGATTTGGCCCAAGGTGGAGGCCTTTAAGGATTCCTCCTAGTTCATCGCGCAAAAAATGCATTTTTGGAGGTAATTGATGGATTTGATTGGTGCTGGACTAAAAGTGGGTTCTTGGTTTGCCCCTTTTTAAGCTCTCGTTGCTGCTGTAACTGCAATTCCGGTTCTTCTGATTTGTTCCTATAAAAATTTGTTCTTTCAGTGTGAAGGACTTCGGTTTCTTGTGGCTTATTGGGTTGTTTTGATCTGGTTGCAGGTTGATCGAGCTAGGGTTTTACTGCTTCCTTGGGCACAAAGATCCACCAACCACCGCTGTAAAAATCCAGTCTTTATTGTTACTATTTTCTTCTTGGGAAGCCTCACCTGTGGGCTTCCTGAACTGTCTGGTCAGAAGGGAAGTACACGCCGTTATTTCTAGACAAGGAAACAGAGAATATTGTCCTCCTCCCTATGGAAGAAGCAATCATCCACTGTCAAGAATCATGCACTGCTTACTTGCCATGAAGCTGCGAGAAATGGAGGCACCTGGATGCTGTGGATTGTTCCGATGCAGATGATTGGATCAGTGGTGTCAGCCTTTGGAAGGTTTAATCAAATGTGTGTGAATAACAGGAGAGTTTGAGATATCAGATTTTGCATACAGTTAGTTTCTCCATTCATTGGTGCGGTTTCCTAATGATCTGCTGCTGGGTAGGAGGGGACTCTTTTTTGCCGTGCCATGGATGTTCAGCAGAGTGTGGAATCTCCGGCTGCCAGAGGAGGTTTGCCTCATCTTTTCCATGCGCTTGGACCAGCACTTCTGATTTCAATGGGGTACATTGACCTTGGGAAGTGGGTGGCCTCAGTGGAAGCCGGGTCACGATTTGGATTTGACCTTGTGTTGCTGGCTCTCCTTTTCAACTTCATGGCCATTCTATGTCAGTACCTCGCTGCGTGCATTGGCACAGTCACGGGGAAGAGCCTTGCAGAGGTATCGGTTTACCTGAGCTGTTTCTTGGTTTTGCTGGCCTCCTCTTGAGATGTAGCTCAGTAAACATTGGTTCTCATTTCACAATGATACATGATGGTTTGATATTGAATTGAACCTGAGGGAAGTGAGATCACTAGGGAAAACATCACAATCTATTGTAATACTAGAACATATGAGGTGCTTTTTATATCATAGGTTTTTTTCTGGGTCCCACTATAACAATGAGCATCTTTTTTGGAAAAAAGTTAAAATTTGCCCTGGAAAATACTGTGCTTTGTTTTCTTATACATTATTAAATTTTTCCATGATATTCCTCAGAAGTTGCTAACTTTTTCATACTTTCTCATGAAACAAAGATCTGTCACCAGGAGTACAGCCAGTCAACATGTATCTTCCTGGGTGTTCAAGTAGGATTGTCCTTGTTGACATCAGAACTGACTATGGTATTTCCACACTTCCTTGGACAACTCTCTTTTGATGTTTATCTGAAAATTCCCTGCCAACGTTACATATATATTCTTGTCAAAAATATTGAGCATCTTAGTGGATTAGTAATTTCAATTTTCGAACATGCTATGTTCTGATGGTAATATCTGGCGATTTCAGATTTTTGGCATAGCACTTGGATTCAATCTGCTATTTGAATACGATGATCTTGTCACAGGGATATGTTTTGCAACTGTTGTTCCTAATCTGCTACCATATGCTATCTCCCATCTGGTAAAGTTTACTGTTCAACCATACACTTGCACACAATAAAAATGATATGCTGATGGGACCTTACATGTTGTTGGTTACTTAATGTTTGTGCCTATTCTAGGGCAAGAAGATGGCGCGGACGTTAAATGCCTGCATAGCAGGCTTTGCACTTCTTTGTTATGTGCTTGGCTTATTGGTCAGCCAGCCGCAAATTCCTCTCACGATGAACATAATTTTCCCCAAGCTGAGTGGTGAAAGTGCTTACTCACTGATGGCGCTTCTTGGTGCAAACATAATGGCACACAACTTTTACATCCATTCATCAGTTGTTCAGGTAAATTATTATTCTTGCTTGTGCCCAGTCAAAATTGTTTGACCAGTGCATTGGGACTTACATTGGTGGACAATGGCTTGCCAATTGGTTTACACTTTACACCATGCAGTGAAAAAATTATGCGCTGCTTGTTGCAACTTTTGTTATTTAATAGTCTAGAGACTCCAAATGACATGTGTTGAGTATATGTTGTTCCATGCTTTTAGGGATCATAATATGCTGCTAAAAGTATCACACAGTTAATAACCATTCACTAACAAGGGGATCACTATTATTATAATTCTGGCTATGTCGGTTTCATGTTGGATGCAGCTTTTGTTGTTTGATTTGTCTATAGCAGTGATTTGTGGGTACACTACCCAACTAAAATAGGATGTGACTATGTTATGTTCCAATTGGTTGCATAGAGTTGAAGTGAGATCCTTCAGTAATTTTCAGAGCAGAAATAAGCATCCAGTGGCTGCAGCTTACCGCTAGACAAACTCGTAATTAGTGAATGAAAGAACTCATATCCAGCCACTTCAATCTGGTGCTAAACTACACAATTATGGATTCAGAAACTACAAAATTCCAATACGCGGTAAAGTTGTATAAATTCTGAATGACTTGTGTCATATGCATAATAGGAGTTATTCTTTTGCCACCTTTGAACAAGGATGTGAGAAAACATGCAGAATCAGTAAATATTCGTTTTATTGGGAAGCCACAAATTTAGAATTTTGCTTAAGCAAATGCTGTTTCCTAAATCGGTGATATATGTTTTGTTCATTTTTACATATTTTAGTCAACTATTATTAAGTGCTGAAAATTCTTGAAAATTTGTGCCTGAGGTTTGTACTTTGCAGTTTCTTAGATAACATTGAACAGTAGCATTCTAATTTGCCACATTCTGCTAAATGGATAGCATCAATTCATTGCCCTTGTACAATTGTATTACTGCTTTTGCTTAACTTGTCTCCAGCTTTTATTTGTGTCTGTTAATTAAAATATCTTGTTTGCAGGGTCAGAAAAGATCCCCTGTCTTTGCTCTTGGGGCCTTATTTCATGATCACCTTTTTTCAATCTTGTTCATTTTTACTGGGATCTTTCTTGTGAATTATGTTCTAATGAACTCCGCAGCAGTTGAATCCACTAATACGCTTCTCCTCACCTTTCAAGATGTTGTAGAGTTAATGAACCAGGTTAGCACCTCCATTTCCTACATTTTAGCCAAGTGATGTACTAAGTTTCTGCTGCAAAATCTTATTTCTGTAGCAATCCTACTCTGATATACTATACTGGACCTTGGGTACCTTGCAGATATTTGTAAACCCTATGGCACCAACTATATTTCTAGTGGTTCTTCTCTTTTCCAGCCACATTATCTCATTGACATCAGCTATGGGTAGCCAAGTGATTTCACAGCATTTGTTTGGCATAAACCTTCCTCTTTCGGGGCATCATCTGTTATTGAAGGGTTTTGCTATAGTGCCTACTCTCTACTGCGCAAAGGTTGCAGGTGCTGAAGGGATATACCAATTACTTATAATTTGCCAGATTATTCAGGCGATACTCCTTCCATCATCGGTTATCCCACTTTTTCGAGTTGCTTCATCAAGATTGATAATGGGTGTCCACAGAGTTTCTTTGTATATGGAGATATTGGGATTTCTTGCGTTTCTCCTTGTGCTGTTTTCAAATATCATCTTTGTGGCGGAAATGTTGTTTGGTGACAGTGGCTGGATGAACAATCTGAAAGGGAATACTGGAAGCCCTGTGGTGCTGCCATATACTGTTCTTGTCCTAGTGGCTTGTGTGTCTGTTGCTTTTTCACTCTACCTGGCTGTTACACCACTGAATTCAGGAAGTCATGAGGCTGAATCCCAGGAATGGTCTGTGCCTTCTCAGAGAGAACTCTTGAATACTACTCAAGAAAGAGAAGATGTCTCTGTGAACAATGTTTCCTGCAAAGAAGATCAGAGATCTGATGTTGACCCTTCTCCCAGGGATCTGCCTGATGGCCGTCCAAAATCAGCTCCGGAGTATATTGATAGTTTCGACACTGCTGTAGAATCTGATCATGACTCTCAACAATCTATTGCTTATACTTCTACTGCTCCTGAAACCTGCCCCTCTCCATCATTTATTTCTGAGGAGTCAAAATCAGTTTTTGCAGTCGACTGGACAGAGCCTTTGGAGAAGGTTTTTAATGCTACTGTGGTAGAGGAAAGTACAGCAGAGAGTGTGGACTACAAGAGCACAACTGAAAGGGATGTTGAAGTAGAAGCAGAAGTATTTGTGGACAAGGATAAGGAGGATCCTCATAATTTAGAGTCTGAGAAATCACTTGGAGGCAGCACTTCTTGTGTGTCCGATGATGGCCCACCATCTCTTACCTTCAGCAGGGGGAAAGGCTCAGATTCAGGCAATGGCAGTGGTAGTCTCTCGAGGTTATCCGGTTTGGGCCGTGCAGCAAGGAGGAAACTAGCAACCATTCTTGATGAGTTCTGGGGGCAACTCTTTGATTACCATGGTAAGCTCACACCAGAAGCTAGCGCTAAAAGGTTTGACATATTGCTTGGACTAGACCTGAGAACACCTAGCTCAGCTGTAAGATTGGATAACCAATCTACAGAAATCCCCAAGAGCCCCCTGGTGAGAGACACAATGCGAGGGCCAGCTTTCTTGGCAAGCTCAAGGGACCTGATGCCCCCTAAGGAGATGTCGAACATGGACCTGACATATGGGCTTCAGATGGGCACTAACATGGGGCCATCATCCTGGTCTCAGGGCAGGCAGTTACCAAGTACACAGATGCAGAGCTCAAGCAATAGCCTACTTGATCAAAGTGCGAGACTGAATTCAAATTTTAGTGTGCCATCATACTCAGACAACAACCAGTTCTACCAGCCTGCAACAATCCACGGGTATCAGCTCACGTCGTACCTTAAACAGATGAATGCCAGTCGGAATCCTTACTCTAGCATGCCTCTGGACCCACAGAGACTCCCAAAATCATCTGCATCCGCTGTGCCAACCTATGTTGATTCAGTCATGCATGCTCGTAACCAGAATCTGCTTTCTTCATTGGGAACTACTCCTTCACAGATTGCAGCAACATCCCGCATAGGTTCAATGATGGCGGAAAGATCCTATTATGACCCTTCCTCTATTGATGGAAGCGAAAGTGCCGGTTCATCAGCTTACTCAAAGAAGTACCACAGCTCACCTGATATATCTGCACTGATTGCTGCAAGCAGGAGTGCACTGTTGAATGAAGCAAAGTTGGGTGGTGCCTTGGGACCTCAGTCCTACCTTAGCAGGCTGGCATCAGAAAGATCCCAATATGGAAACTCAGTAGCCTGCTCTGCGGCTCCATTAGCATTTGATGAGCTTTCTCCGCCTAAGCTCCAGAGGGATATGTTCTCAATGCAGCCCAGCCCAAGCCCGAGTGCTAGATCCCTTTGGGCTAAGCAACCGCTTAACCAATTGTTCGGTGTGTCAAGCGCAGAGCTCAGTAAAAGTGAGCTTAATCCCGCAGGTAGATCAGCTGTCATGGCCAAGGATGATTTCTCTTATAAAGAGGCTGAGGCGAAGCTTCTTCAGTCCCTTAGGTTCTGCATCTTGAAGCTCCTGCAGCTAGAAGGGTCAGGGTGGCTGTTCAAGCAAAATGGTGGCTTTGACGAAGATCTAATTGATCAAGTTGCTGCAGCGGAGAGGCTATTGCATCAAGGAACTATTGGGAGTCAACTGCTGCACGGTGATCTTCAGCAACCATCTTCTGACCAGGTGGGCATCCAGTACATGCGCACACTGCCCAACTGCGGAGACGATTGCATTTGGCAGGCCTCCCTCGTTGTTAGCTTTGGTGTCTGGTGTATCCGCCGGGTGCTTGACCTGTCTCTGGTGGAAAGCAGGCCAGAGCTTTGGGGCAAGTACACTTATGTTCTCAACCATCTTCAGGTGAGCTATTTCTGTCCTGAACGAATCTAAATTTTCGTTCATTTTCAGTGTGTGGGACTTAGCAGCATACCCGCAATTGTTCATTTTCAGCGTGTAGGACCTAGCCGCATATCTGCAACTTGCTCATTTTCAGCGTGTTTGGCTAATTTTACCGATCCTTTTGTCGTTTTAATGTAATGCAGGGAATCCTAGACCCTGCATTTTCCAAGCCTCGGAATGCCCTCACTGTGTGCGTGTGCCTTCAGAAAGACACGCGAATGCTCAACAGTCCACCGCAGAGTGGGCTGGTAGCAACAAGTTCCATTCCTAAGCCTATCAGTGGCTCCTTCACCACTGGAGCTATGGTTCTAGAGATGATCAAGGATGTGGAAACCGCGGTCTCAGGCCGCAAGGGCAGGAGCGGCACAGCAGCAGGAGATGTTGCCTTCCCCAAGGGGAAGGAGAACCTGGCCTCTGTGCTCAAGCGATACAAGCGGAGGCTCTCAAGCAAGGGACAGTAAGGCGTCGACAGCGATCACATCTTTGGGAGTTTGACCATTGTTCTTCAGGGACGCACCATCATGCTGCCTCTCTTAGTCCTGGATTTTTTTTCGTTGGACGACGTCTCCAGGGACCGGTCCCTTGTTGATCTTCTGGTCTTTTCCAAGTTCTTTTTTTTTTTTTGCATGTGATGTTCTATAAGGGGTAACTGTATGTGGCAGAAAAACCAAAATGTACAAGAAATGCAGTCCGCGGATGCACCATTGTAAAGTTCACTCTCTGCAGGTTAACGAGTACTGAGTAACGCCCCATGTTATCTCCCTGCAGTGAGGATGCAAAGACTGAACAACTCACAAATTTGCAGATGCCATGCGATCATGTAATATTTGTCACATCTTCAATTTTGTCCAGGAATTTTTTTTCGCAAATTGTGCAATCTCACCCAATAAATTGTGTTTTCTTTTCGTCTAGTTCAGTGTTCATCTTCGCTCAATGTCTAGAGCTTTGGGTGATCACTAGTTGCTCAGTTGTACTAGCTTAGTCAGGGCTTTTCCCACACTGGATGGAGTGGTTATGTTTTGTCATTGTAAGGAAGCTAATTAGCCAGCTTAATTATATGGCTTAATTTTTTGTATATTGTTTTTAAAATTTTTAAATATAACAAATGAGCTTGGAAAATTACAAATTTGTATGTGTAGTCTCTTGACATAACGTACTTTACCTTGTAATTTTTTTAGCAATTTTATCTACTGTGAATGTTGCTCAAAAATTTGTACGATTACTAGGCAATGTTTGAATTATTAAATACAGCAAATGAGCTAAAATTACAAAATTTTATGTGAGGCCTCTCGCAATAACATAATCGACTGTGTAATTTTTTGACAATTTTATCCCCTGTTAATATTGCTCAAAAATTTGTACAATTACCAGGTGATTAGCAGGTGCGGCAGAGGTGGGGTCATTTCATTTTCTTTGCTTTGTTTAATCTGCATTTTGATTTTCATTGCTTTGTTTAATCTGCATGTGAACAAACGAGCAGGAAAGAGACCACTAAAAGTGTCACTTGCGTCGTGTCTGTCTCCCCATACGCAATTCACTCTTGCCATTATCGGCGCGTCATTAGTGCGCGCTTTGCTATTGTTCTCGCTATAAATTTCAAGCTGCACACTCACATTCTTGCAGTCTCTTCGCTAACACTCCCCGCATGCGCTCTTCGTCCGCTTTCTTCACAGCCAATTAAATATTGTCTAGTGCTGTTATTAGCAGTCATATTAACAGGTAATTTTTGTCATATGAATTGTCTTTATTAAATATGTACATAATTAGTTGTAGTTATTTAGGTGTAATTAATTTAATCCTAATTATTTAGGCATAATTAATTAATTTTATGTTAGCAAGTTTATGTTGTTTAATTTTATATTTTTTATATGCTTTTATGTTGATTGCATTAGACATTAAAATCATAACTACTAAGTAGCGATTAAGTAAACTGTGATGCCAGAGGAAAGATTATATTAGAAACATAAAAAAGAATCTCTAGCAAACTTCCTATTGCATCATGCATGTTGTGTACTATTATACTGAGTAGTGCTACTTCTAACTCGTATAGTATAAAAAAAGCTGAGTTTATTATCACATTACCTTTGGACTATTCTTTATAGACACAAGTATCACTCATGCTTGCACTACTCTTTTATAATAGCATATCATATTATTTAGTCCATAAAGCCAGTGGAGGGTACAACGTGACAGAAGCTTATATATGTATATATCAGATCTTAAGTCGCACTATTGCTCATTAACTTAAGCACTTAATTTGCTTGCTTTTGATCAAAAGACAACTGAGGTAAAGAAAAGTAAAAGGCCAGATATATAGTAAAACAAAACTATACTGACAAACAATTATGACAAGTAGCATCAAGACCCAGATGCTTTTCTTGACCAGATTATGAGCATGTGTTCATATACACCATTTATTTGGACCAGTATGCATTTGTAGTGTTCGTTTTAGTCCTAAGTGTATATCATTTTATACTATTTATTCCATCATAAATTTTAATCTGTGGTATTTTACTGTCATTATCAATCTCCCGCCGTAGGTCTGTCATCGAGATACAACATTTTTGACGTCTGCACCACTTACACAGACTACCGCTCCCCGTCGTTCATCTTCGCTGCATATCCGAGAGGTACGGGATTTGTATTCTACAGCTGACATATTTATTGTGACTAACATCGTTTCGTCTTGCAGTCTCTAATTCAACGTGGGGGTGACGTCAAGTCCACCGATGACGATATGTGACTCCCGGATGCTTCTAGAGAGCTGTATATCACTAGGGTTTGCATGTACATAGGGCAGAGCTCATCGTTCACACCATATCTAGGGTTTGGAGACTTCAGTGGGTAGAGCTCCTCCGGCTTCGCTGCTACGTCATACAGTCAAGACGAGAGTTCCTCTGCACCATGAGGGGGATTTTTAGAGTCCTTTGTTCATGACATTATTGTTGGCGGTCCAATCAAATAGCATAGCACCGGTAAACAGTTATTTGGTAATCCTGGTCAGAGAGCGCCCCAGCCTATAGTGTAGCAACTACTGGCAAGCCACATTGCCACAGCAATCATGAATCGTATCTAGGGGTGGAAAACGGTAACGGATAATTCGTTTTATCCGATATTCGTATCCGAGAAAACACAAATATGGTAAGCAAAAATCCGTATTCGAAAATATTCGTATTCGTATTCGAGAATATTCGTATCCGTATTTGAGAGTATTCGTATTCACATTCGTATTCGAGAATATTCGTATCTGTATTTGTATTCGAGACTATTCGATTCGTATTCGATCCGTTTCTAGAACTTATGAAAAAATCGTACAAATTTTGTGATTCAAAATTTGAATTTAGGCGGTTTAAAACCGGTAACCGGTCAAAAACTGGTGAAAAGTCGTTAAAACCGCTAGGAATCCGTTTTATCCAATATTCGTATCTGAGAAAATCCGTATTCGAAAATATCTGTATTCGTATTCGAGAATATTCGTATCCGTATTTAAGAATATCCGAATTTGTATCCGCATTCGTTTGAAAAATATGGATTCATATTCGTATTTGAGACTATTAGAGCGTATCCGATTCCCCTAATCGTATCCATCGAAGAACCGACCACAAGACACCAGTCCACCAAGCAGCAGTCGCGTTGTCCACCACTCCTCCACACTAGTCCTAGGAGCCGCCGCCTCTGCCTGCCCCACCGTCAGGAGCCTCCACCTATGCCCCCCGCCACCTGAGTAGTCCGCCCACTGCCACACTACCGGGAGGCACCTCTGTTGCCTCATCGTCGGGATCCTTCGGCCTCGCTGCCAGATCGATCCTGCCGTCTTTATTGGTGGATCAGGTATGTGTTCCCCACTTCCCTTATACATTGCTTTTAGGGATTGACTACTACTTTGATGTTGTTATGGTTGGTAATAGATTACGCAATGTTCTTGACAAATCCAGAGCCATGCGAGAGATTTTCAGGGATTGACTGCTACTCTGATGCTGTCACATGTAAATGAGCAAACCAGAAGATTGGTATATTTCCATTTGTTGCTTCTGCAATCAAGCTGTCAAGCATCATAAGTGTTTTACGATGGCTTCCCTGCCTGTAGGATGTACTTTACACAATGTTCTGTGATCAAATGTGAAAACAATTCAACATAACTGTTTGTCTTACGTTGATAGTGACGGCATAGAATTTTCTAAGAAACATTCCATTGCAGTAACAAAAGGTAGTATGGAAGTTATTCTTTGTAGTGATAAGGCCTTTACTTCTTCTCATATGAATAAATTGTAACGACTGTTTCTTCAAAAGAAAATGGCATGACACTTGTTAGCCCTGAACTCATCGTCTTCCTAGTAGAACATACAAGCATTTTCTAATAATCCAATACAATTGTCTTTATTTTGTTAGCTTAGGTTTGTTATCGATTTTCGATTGTGATTTGCAGCACATCTACAATTAATTGTGATGGCATCTAAAAGTGTAAGTGTAAGTGACAGTGTGGGTGTGGCTATATCGTATGCAGTACCTGCACCTTCACTTGAAGGGGGAGCAGCGCCAACCATTTGAACAAGAAACATAATCTCCATCTAGGTCAGCATCAGCTCAAAATAGAAAATAATCATAAAAACAACATCACTATCATTGAACCATATAGGTATGATCAAGAAGCTAGCTTGAGAAAATTTTATTTTGCGATAATCATGCATGAGTACCCTTTCAATATTGTTGAGCATGAATATTTTGTTGATTTCATCAAATCCTTACGCCTAACTTTTTGATCAAGAGTCGCACCACTGTTTGGAAAGAAGAAAAGAAGTTGTATGAGTATTTTAAAACAATTGAGTGTCGCTGTAGCACAACTATGGACATGTGGTTATCAAATCAAAACAAAGGATATATGTGTGTCATTGTGCATTGGATCGACGATAATTGGCAAATTCAGAAAAGAATTATCAAATTAATGCATGTAGAAGGACAGCATACCGGTGCTAACTTGTTTGAAGCATTTACTAATCGTGTTATGAGATGGTATATTGAAAAGAAAATACTTTTTTATCTTTGGAAAATGCATCTGCAAATGAAGTATGTATTAAAGATGTCATTGATGAGCTTAGAAAGCAAAATCCAGTAGTGTGTGATGGTTTATTTTTCATGTGAAGTGTGCTAATCATATACTGAATCTTATTGCTAGGAATGGTTTGCAAGAAATTACATCTATAGTTTAGAATATTAGAGCATTTGTAGTAGCTGTAAAAGGCTCTCCATTACAGTGGGAGGAATTCCAAAAGAGCACAACAGAATGTGGGTTAAAAACAATGATGGGTCTCATTGAATGTTGCTACAAGGTGAAATTCCACCTATACCATGTTGAGGGATGCCCTATATTATGGAAGCGCTTTTGAGAGGCTTTTGTGGTTGGAACGCCGCAAGTATGGGAAAATTGCTCCTTCAAATTTAGAATGGGATAAAGTACTAACACTTTGCAAATGCTTAAAGAATTTCTATGATGTTACCAAACTATTGCTTGATTTTTTATATCCAACTGCAAATTTGTTTTAAAAAAGTTTTTGTGATATTAAGGTTTTGGTATCTGAGTGGTGTGCCAGCACAGACACCACTATTAGAGGGATAGCATAATCTATAAGTGTTAAGTTTGAAAAGTACTGAAAGAAATCCAACATTTATCTTGCCGTGGCAAGCTTTCTTAATCCTAGTTTCAAGAAAGAATGGTTGAATTTTACATGAAGAAGTTTTATAGTGAGCTGTTGTATAAAGTTGAATTTAAAGAATTCATCGATGTTGTGAAACTAATGTATGAAGCATATGCTTCTGTTGCATCTACTGTCCTAAAGAGTGTTGCTACACCTACTCCTAGTGATGAACCAGTAGTAGATTTCTTTACAGACAATGAAAATAATAAACTTCATAACCTCTTATATGACACTCAAGATGGGATTGGTCAAGGTGAACCGAACGACTAGAAAAAATATATGGCAGAACAACCACTAAAGCTTCCTAGATCTTCCAATCAGAAATTTAATATTTTATCGTGGTGGAAGAATCACTAATATGAATATCCTATTATCTCAAAAGTTGCTCGTAATGTGTTGGCCATTCAAGTGTCAACAATTTCTTTAGAATTTGCGTTCAATGCTAGTGGTTGTGTCATTGTCGACCCATTTTGTAGTTGCCTCGAACCCGAGATGATAAAATCATTGATCTGTACCAAAGATTGGATAGCTGTGTCCAGAAAATAAAATCATTTTAATAGTTTCTTAACTTTTAGTGTAAAAGAAGTTTGTATTTTTTACTAATGTAGCTTTGATTACATTTTTCATATTCTAAGAATAAAGTTACATCTATTATTGGTGATCTAGATGTTGTTGAGACCCTTGTTGCTAATATGATGATTCAGATATCGCATTCTTGTTTTTGTAAAGGTTGTTGATCTTTTTTTTTGTTACAAATTTGCTTCTAACTTAGTTTGAGATATTAGTTGGCAAATTGTAGGAAAAAGAAATGGTTAGTGATGACGAGCTATCTTTCTAACGTTGGGTATGTAAACTGATCTCCCAACCTAGGTGAAAATGTGCCCTCCCGTGAGACTATAATGAATTGTTTGCTTTTACCCTTATATGATTAAGTTGTATATCCACAAGGCAATTCAGTTCGTCTGAGTTTCATGTCACAACTCATAGTTCATCTTTTATCTGGTTAAGGCGTCAGCATGTCACACTGCTGTCTAATTGGAACCATTGTATATCTTGAGGCGCAAAGAAAGAAAATATCTGCATGGATGAAGCTAAATGAAATTTGTCCTCTGCATGGATGAAGCTAAATGAAAATTGTCCTATCTATAAAGTTTTGGTGGACAGTGTGGTGTCCTGATCATGGTAGTCATTGTACGTGCGCCAGTTTTGGACCTTAAGGTTTATAATATGAAGTTTCCTGATTGGTTGGTTGCATAGATCTTGTCGGCCTGACTGCAGAATGTGATCATATTTGATGCACCTAGTACATCCCTTTCCATATCATTGGAAGCTGATAATTTTCCATGCTATCTGACAGCTGAGCTACTCAAGCATTTTGTTTCAGATTTTATCCACACATTTCAATTTCTGTCAGACAAGGCAGACACGACAATGGGCCCTTTTGTCCTCATATATTAGCAATTTAGCGTATTACTTTTAGTATCAGCTAAGTCCATAGTTACTGTGATGAAACATGATAGCAACAAGTGATTGTTATCATCTTATTATAAACCTTTTTACTATGTTTTTGTGTCATGGCTCACTTTCTGCCAGAAGAAAGTACCTGTAAGACTGTAACTACTCTTTGTAACTAGACAACAATGAATAATTTGTATTTACCAATATTCATCATGCAGGCTATCAGATAGTAAATTATCTTGGAGAATATGAAGGTGAAAATGGCACAACATATGCTTCTATCGCCATGCATGTGACAGTGCCACCGTCCATGCCAAGCAAAGAACAGTATGACAAATCTGGGCGATTTGTGTCAGCAAGCTACGGCCATGGCATGTGCAGCCATTTGCAGTCTGATCTCTAGTGTGCTGTAATTCATATCAGCTTTGATATGCTCAAATGCCATGTTTTCAGTTGCCATATGCATGACTCATTATGCCAGAAAGAAGGGAGCAACAGTTACTTCGGTTGTATTTGATGCAATGATTTCTGTTCTTCTTTTCGCCACAGGTGCAGACGCCTTCGCTTTGCTTAAGATTCGTCCTGAATCCTAATAGTATTTTCGTTTTGTTTAAAATGTGTCGACTGCACACAGCTTCAGTTCAGCTGCATGCATAGCAGTTGGTGTCCTTTGCGCGATTCATGGTGCTTTTGAATGGATCCTGGATGTGATCTGTGCTTAGTCCCCGGTATTGTTATGTATATTTGTTGTAACTATGGTTCAATTATGTTCTTTTTTGTATGTTCGTGCTATTCACTTATATTACCTGTGTTTGATACGAAATCGTTGTGTATTCGTTCTGACGATATCGTATCGGAAACTTAGAATACTCTAAATTCGTATTGGTATTACGGCTTATCGTATCAAACTCTAAATCTAAGGAAAAAAAAGTTATGATACAGTATAAGTAATATCCGGTCGAATCCAATCCATTTGCACCGTGCGTCATGGCGATCTGGTTCCTGCTCTAGATAGGTTAGGAGGTGCTATACCCCTGTAAAAGACCTCCAGGCTATGACCTAGCCGCCGCCACTCAGTCCATGCTCGCCGCTCTCAATCTACCCCCTTCACCGGAGAATTTCCCAACCTCCGGTCGTTGCGCTCGGGGTCCGGCGAGAGCGGTGGCGTCGGCTGCTAGTCTCCGGGGGCCTCCTAGATTTTGTCGGATCTGTTTGCTCGTGTAGCATTTGGAATCCTAGTCCATGTAGTCATGTACCGAACACGGACCTAATCTATTTGCTGCTAGATCTGCTTACCTCTGGTTCAGTTTCGGTTTCGGTTCAAGGGGTGATTTACATGCAGTGCAGCAGCGAGCCCGAGGACTCAACGCCCCAGACGAGCTAAAAATCGCAAGTGGAGGGTTCCCCGATCAATCGATAGCTGGGCGGTTCTTGTTCCAGGAATTCGAGGAGCCTCCTCGGCGCTCACGCTTCTGCTTCTGCTGCCGCCGCCAGCAGCCCTACCTCGGTCCGTATACGCTCTGCCCCTCCACTCATAGTCTTGTTCAGCACATCCTTCAATTGTGTAATTATGATCCCGTTTATTTCGATTTGACGGTCTGATCTCTAACCCATTTTTTACTATTCCTAAATTTCGTCTTTTCTGATTTTTTAACCTTTTTAGCTTTTTTACCCGTTTTTTCTGTATCCAGTTTTTTGCCGGTTCACTATTCCTGAAAGTCTTCACCCACTCCACAACGCTTCTAACAGTGAAAGATCATAAATCACAGTTAAACCACCTCATAAGTATATTACAGACTCGCCTTCCAATCTCTCTTTCCTCCCCCTCCCTCGCTACTCTCTCGCTTTAGCAGGAAAGAAATCGAGTGCAGTTTGGATGAGAGGGCAGACTGAGGCCTCCCATTTTATACGCATGGGAAGGTGTTTGCGACGACATTCTCACGCGAGCGCCCGTGGGCATGAATGGTAGCGGAATCCCTAGACGAATAAAACGGGAATCAAACATTGCGTCACGTCGCTGCTTGTTCACGGTCAGCCCCGCGAGAAAGAATCCTCTCTACGCCAGCAGCCAAGCCCGCTAACGAGCATGCCCGCCTACCCGCGTGACGAGAGACAACGGCGGTGGTGCCGGAAATGGGTGAAAGGTAGGGGCAGCAGGGACGGAAGAATTAATAATAGGTTAAGAGAAAGTCCATAATACCCTCACAAAAAATTAGATTTACAAAGAAAAGTCTAATATATCCTCATAAATTAATAATCAAATTTAATTTCTACTACCATCCTCTTATTACCAGTAGAATATACTGTAAAAATTCCCTATTTCTAATCATTTAACAAGTTGATTCTGACGAGGTGCGGCATGGCCAGACATGGAGAGTAATAAACACATGCAAATAAATTACCAACCATAACTCATAAGAGAACTCAACTCATCCATGTAATACACAAACACAATCATATACGGGATATGGCGGAGAACAAATTGCAATTACTGTTACATACACATGACGTGTCTAAAGAATAGGTACCTTGAACGCACGCTCCAGCTTGTTGGTAAACTGACTTCCACGTTATGTTTTCAGTTGTGAACACAAACTTGTATATGTCCGTAGTTGTTGTCAGTGCCATAGTAGACTTATGAACCCTTTGACTGATATATTCTATGTGCTACGTGTCTTTATCTCACAAGTGGTTGACTTGAACACGCGGAGCTTGGTTGGCACTTGATTCTTGTATAAGGCAAAGTTCTAAGGGTCCGAGATGGTTGTGAGAAAGTGATAATACCTCGTTCTCTTTTGAGATTGTATTTAAGAAATTTATATCGGTTTCATCAAATCTTTCTATCTAGTCGTGGTTATTTCAGTGTCATTATTTCGGTTCTCTTTATAGAATTTATCTACTTTGTTCTTGCTATGGTGCATGATCGTATCATATCTCATAATATCTTATCCGATCTGGAGGCATATCAGGGTATAACAACATGCATTGGCATTGTCGCATTCAGGCCTGTTGATGAGGGAGTGCAAACTGAGCGATGGCATAGGGCCCCCAAATTGGTGGGGCTCCCAAATCATGCTATAGGCCTATACCGATACGTATTATGTACTGATGTACAGCCGGTTCCGGTTCTGCGGCTCCTGCCGATGCGCATGGCGTGCCTGCTAGGGTTTGTTCAATTCTGCGGCCGCTAAATTGCTGATGTGGTGACCGCTAGCATCAGTGGTTCGTACGTGATACGACGCCTGCGTCGCGGCGGCCGGCGCGTTCCCGTCCTTCGGCGACACGGGCGACGACAGCGAGCGCAAGCGGGAGGTCGCCGCGTTCTTGGCGCAGACTTCCCAGGAGACCTCCGGCTCCGGTACCGGTACGTACGTAACTACGTAACTAGCTAGAAACTAGAAAGTAGAAACTCTTTCGTTTTCGCACGTAGGAAATTAACGTATATTAGTATATACTGTGGTTGGAGTAGAGGCTGGTTAATCAGGGCATCTACGAATTTTGTTGATCAGGTTTAATTAGTGATTAGATTGATCAGCAATGGTTAGAATTTTTATTTGCTCTGTAATCAGCTACTTCTTTAAAAAAACATTAATTATGAAGATATAATTGGAGATTTCATTTCAAGAAATACAAGACGTATGATGCTTTTTAGTAGAACATGAGGTCAGTACTATATTTTTTTGGTCTTAATATTTGATATATTTCCAAATCTTGTATGGAGTAATACTTATTTAAGTTAATCTTACATGATTGTGCGATAGTATGCCTTAGTTATATTAGATCAATATTTTTTAAAAATTAAGGGTCTCAATTTGCAATTCGCCCTGGGGCCTAAATTTCTGGAGACAGCCCTGGTCGCATTGATGTAGCTCCAACCATCTTCCAGTTAAGAACCTAGTATTTCACATATGTGTAGTTTTGGCTATGCTATATATGTACTGATCTTATCACTTTAGCGTGGCAACTATCCGATTTGTTATGCGATCTGTCGTGGCGACCATTAAGTAACATGTCAACACTATATTAACGAAGGTGACGGAGGGCTAGATTAGACAAAGTTGGATAGTAGGGTGTTCGAGTCAACAAATTAGTAGTACATGGGCTCAATCGAACGAAATGGAATAGTTCAGGGGCTTATAGAGCAATTTTGCTCCATATTTTCCCAATTTCATACCATTAGAATATTTTTTATTGAAACATATGGCATATGATATTATTATTATTAAGTTGAAAT
This sequence comes from Dendrocalamus latiflorus, assembly GCA_017311315.1. Lineage (NCBI taxonomy): Eukaryota > Viridiplantae > Streptophyta > Magnoliopsida > Poales > Poaceae > Dendrocalamus > Dendrocalamus latiflorus. Next base: position 3,144,608 of record CM029630.1, on the reverse strand, counting down.
TAAATATATGCAAGTGGAGTTTTATTTTCAGATATCTTGCCGTTGGAAACACGTTGATGGATTGTTAACGGGAGATTCGGTTTAAAATACATGAGCATTTGAATTTTTGAATTGGAAAAAGCTCCTCGAAGTCTGTGTTGCTAACTAGGCCGAAGTGGGCCATCGGCTGTGAGCGGCAAGCTGTTAATTGCCGCCTGAGTGGCGCGTACAGGTTGGAATGTGCTTAAGTTTATGCTTAAGCTTAGAATTTTTTACAGTAACTTGCAAAAAAAAGGTACATTTTTTTTAATATGGGATCTATACAAAAATTATAGTATAAACAATATTAAATTTAACTGTACCGGCTAAAATCATTTGAATTGAGCCGAAGCGCCCGAAGACCGAACAGAGATTGAGCCGAGGATTTTCAAGCTAGCCAAGTTTCAAGTAATGGCCCACCGCATCCCTAGCTCCAGCCTGTGCCATAAATATAATCAGCCTAGCCCAAGCCAACGCGTCTAGAATCTTCCATCGATCTCCCGTCTCCAACTCTAACGATCACCACCGATGACACGACATGTCTAGGTTTATCGGCTCCCCCTGGAAGTCCTAAGAGTTGTCACGACCGCCGGCGCCAGTAAGGATGCGGTGCGGCGTGTCAGCCTCTTCTCCTCGGACGTTTTGGGCGAAATCGGTTGGGCTTTCTGCCGTCGTACCGAGACCTACTTCTCCGAGGTACTCCTCTTTATATTTCTTTCAATTTTTTTGCCTCTGTGTGCTCAATAACCAAGGAATCTCGTGTGCAGGCCTCTTCCTCCTCCTCGTTGATCGCCGACGCTGGTATGGATGTGGTGCAGCGCGTTTGCCTCTTCTCCTCAGACGTTCTAGGCGAAATCAGTTGGGCTTTCTGCCGTCGTTCCGAGACCTACTTCACCGAGGTACTCCTCTTTATATTTCTTTCAATTTTTTGCCTATGTGTGCTCAATAACCAAGGAATCTCGTGTGCAGGCCACCTCCTCCTCCTCGTCGATCGCTGGCGCTGGTATGGATGCGATACGGCGTGTCCGCCTGGGCGAAATTGTCAGGGCTTTCCGCCGTCGTACCGAGACCTACTTCACTGAGGTACTCTTCTTCATATTTCTTTTAATTTTTGCCTCTGTGTGCTCAATAATCTAGGAATCTCGTGTGCAGGTCGCATCCTCCTCCTCCTCATCGATCGCCTCCATCGCAAGCAATGGCGGATTTAGGATTTTATGAATGGGTGTTCGCTAATTACATTTTGTTATATTTTTTAATATATACTTATATTGGTTTATAAAAACTAAAGATAAAAGTCACATTTCTAAGTCTATTGAAAGTCAATAACACTAAAAAATTTGAAATAATAAACTAATACTAACACTTTATTTGGTGGCAGCACAATTACAACATTTTAGAGTAAAACTATTACAACTTTAGTTGACAACACAACTGTGCACTTTTTTAAAAAAAAATAGATATTAACTTTAACCCATTTCTCTTTTCTTATTTTCTATGTTAGCATATTAAATAGTGTTTTTTCACACACATAGAAAAAGAAGTAGTGCATATTTTTGTTTTTGACATATGTTATCTCTATTTATGATTTCCCTCTCTCTAAGAATAACAATTAACATTGGCACTTTGACGAACATATTGCTTTCGAAAAATAAATTATAAATATTTATAAACCAGAACCAACTCTCCCAAATGATGTATATTTTGGATTGAAAGGATTATATAAATTCTTGTGACCACTAGATTTATGACAATTGGCACCACCAAATTCTTTCAAATAAAGCATATAAAATATCTAGATATTTCTAACAAACTATCTAGATTTAAGATCATGTTCATGGGATATCTAGGACCCTTAATTATCTACATCTTTCATGTAGATAAATCATCCAATATTTTATCCAGTAATTTTAATCTACAGATTAATGTATGGTACTAGAAGATGATAAATTTACCAGCTAACCGAATTACAAAATTCATAGCTTAAACTCTATTTATTCGATGAACATAAATAATGTTGTACAGAAAACTATCGAATTTCTCTACAATTATCTAGTAGATGATATTTTTAAATTACTCTCATACAGTAACCAAAATTACGGGAGAACAATATAGCAGATTAGCCGATATACTAGTCTTTTCCCTAACGAATACTTTTTACTTCCTCTCTAATCTCAACTCTAATATCTAATTAAATTAACAAACATAGAGAAAGTCAAATCGTTACCCAAGAGAGGAGCGAGAAAGCCACGGTCTCCTCCTGCCTCTTTCTCCGGCTCTTGTCCCATTGCTACTCCTGCTTTTCTTCCATTGATTGACACTGATTTCCCCGGCCTACTCGCTGCTCCCTGGCGCCAACAATCAGCAGCTGGTCCGTGCGTGCGTGTACCGAGGCAAAACTGGCGAACCTGAGCAATGCAGTGGCCAGCGCCTTCGATATCAGTTAGGGTTCCTCTTTTTCGGCGTTTTCTTCTAGCTACTCGGATTTGTGGCGATCGGCTTCTTCTCGGGTCTCTTTTTTTCAGTTTCTAAAAGCCGTTTTTTAGTCTTTTTGCAATAACTAGCTTTCAAACAGGGTGTCTTTTTAAGATATGATCTACAAGTTGCTTGTAGTACACACTATAGCGACTTCATTTATATCGGCCAAAACCGCACGCGAGTTTTTGTTACTTTATACTTTCTCTCATGAACAGTCTAAAAGCCATAAGCCGCAGCCAAAAGCCATAAGCCAGAGCCAAAAAGAACAGACCCATCACTTTTAGTTCCAACATAACTTATGTGATTTGTTGTGCACAAAGCAAGGCCGGCCTCTTTCCTGTCAATGACCAAACCATTCGAGGTGATAGTTTCACAGACTAGAAGGAAAGGATGGTTCTCAGTATAAATGGGAATGGGCTTTGGGCATGGAGGGTGTACTTACATTTAGCTTAAGGCTATAACAACTCTATTCTAATGCATTCATTTGCTCTTTGTTTCTTTTCAGGTTTCCTACCGCCGCTTCAGTTCTGGAAATGTTGAGTATGCTACTAAAACGGAAATGGTGAAACTTGAACACAAAGTAGAGTTGATGAAGCTGGAACTTGAATCAAAGGTTGAGCTAGTGAAACAGGAGAACAAGCAGATAGGAACACTTTTTGACGTGCATAAGGAGAAGACAAAGTCTGTTCTTCTTTGTCTTTCTCTTTTGTCTTTTGAACTTGTGTATAAATTTTGATCAATCTGTGACTTTATTCCAGGGCCGATGCCATGTCGGGGCAAAACTCCGTGCTCAAGACGTATGTCACGGTATTGTCCACCGTGGTCACTACTGTGGTGGCAGGGATTGTAATACATGAGTTCATGAATCACTCCGGCAGCACTAAGAACAATACAATGACAACAGAGGAGTAGAAGTGATGAACTGATTCAAGCTGGACGATTTTGTCGAGACTGATTGCACAGACTCTGGCGTCTATTTTGTTTTCTATTCATACTTCAAATGTCACTCTTGTCAGCGGAGGAATATACCTTTGGTTGGTCGTTCATGGCACTCACGTTAGTCTCATTTTGCTCTACTGAGACTTTTTGTGGATACATAGGGATGAATTACAACTGTGAAGCAATAGTCTGATTTCTGTTGCTAGTGTTTCTTTTTGCAATGTCTGCATGACTTTTTGTTCTTAGATTTAGATCTGCTTTTGTATTTGTTTTTTGCTTCTGCTTTTTGAATTGGCATTTGATTCCTTCTCGTATTGCCTGCCACAGACAAATCTTTTGCATGCGTACTTAAACTTTCACCCGGAACCATAAGATTGTTTTCTTTAGCACATAGAGGTTCATAAACCTCACTGAGAGTAAGAGTATCTTGGTGTAGGATCGTCAATGGCAATCAAAGGGGGTGAATGATTGCAGCGCACAGCGGAAACTTTTTCTCAAATTTTCTGTCTTCTAATTGTTCAATCTGAAAAATAAAAATAAAAAAACAGAGAACCAAATGGAGCAATTTTTTCCTCGGTTACTGTGAAAACTTTTTAGAGTAAAACTATTACAACTTTAGTTGACAACACAACTGTGCACTTTTTTAAAAAAAAATAGATATTAACTTTAACCCACTTCTCTTTTTTATTTTCTATGTTAGCATATTAAATGGTGTTTTTTCACACACAGAAAAAGAAGTAGTGCATATTTTTGTTTTTGACATATGTTATCTCTATTTATGATTTACCTCTCTCTCTAAGAATAACAATTAACATGGGCACTTTGACGAACATATTGCTTTCGAAAAATAAATTATAAATATTTATAAACCAGAACCAACTCTCCCAAATGATGTATATTTTGGATTGAAAGGATTATATAAATTCTTGTGACCACTAGATTTATGACAATTGGCACCACCAAATTCTTTCAAATAAAATATCTAGATATTTCTAACAAACTATCTAGATTTAAGATCATGTTCATGGGATCTCTAGGACCCTTAATTATCTACATCTTTCATGTAGATAAATCATCCAATATTCTATCCAGTAATTTTAATCTACAGATTAATATATGGTACCAGAAGATGATAAATTTACCAGATAACCGGATTACAAAATTCATATCTTAAACTCTATTTATTTGATGAACATAAATAAATGTTGTACAGAAAACTATCGAATTTCTCTACAATTACCTAGTAGATGGTATTTTTAAATTACTCTCATACAGTACCCAAAATTACAGGAGAACAATATAGCAGATTAGCCGATATACTAGTCTTTTTCCTAACAAATACTTTTCACTTCCTCTCTAATCTCAACTCTAATCTCTAATTAAATTAACAAACATAGAGAAAATCAAATCATTACCCAAGCGAGGAGCGAAAAAGCCACAATCTCCTCCTGTCTTTTTCCCGACTCTTGTCCCGTTGCTACTCCTGCTTTTCTACCCTTGATTGACCCTGATTTTCTCCGACCTGCTCGCTGTTCCCTTGCGCCAATAGTCAGCAGCTGGTCCTCCCATGCTCCCTTTTTTACAGTCTCAAGATTCAACTTACATACCATGAATCCGAGGTACTCGATTTCAACTACATTACTTAGCTACTAAAATATGGTGAAATTATTGAGGTCTGGCTTTTTTTTATTCAGCTGCCTTTATATCTCTATCTTTTACGTGATCTTCACAATAAGTTAAATCATCTAAATCCTTCAAGCGAGCCATTTTTTAGTACTTGTCAAGCAAAATCTACTCATGCTCATTCTCGAAAGAGCATTGCAGAAATCGCTCATGCTCTGTTGTGAAGGAAAGCACTAATATGACCTGCTGCATTTACCCACATGGAAATGGTGTACTGTTCATTTATGAGGCTGCTGGTTGAAAGAGATGTATCTTACATTGATCACGAAATATAGGTTGCTATGCATCCGATGGCAGTTAAACACGAGGAAGATTTGTCGATACATTTCTTAAAGGTGAGGAATTTTGACTTGATAAGTTTGTTATATATTTGCCAACACGGTAACACTGGTTTGTGTATTTTTGTTGCCTCCTTAGATTAAAAAAGTGTTCAATTTAATTTTTTTATGCAGCCTTCAACTTCCTAGAGACACAGTTTGGGCAACATAATGACATTATAATCCAAATGGTAAATAGCTGTCAATTATTTTTTTATTATACAGTTCTATTTGCATCACTCGGTTGCTGCCTCCTATTCTGCCAAATTACAGTGGCTACTTATTGTTACTGATGACTTACACTGATACAGATAATAAAAGAACTTTAGAAAGCAACAAGAATAATCCAAACCATATCTTCGGAGGCTAAGGTACATATGATAATCTTAGATACATAATATTCATTGTAGAATTGTAAAAGTCTTCTCACCTCAAAATCTATCCAATGAGATGAGCGACTCCTCCATTTTTAAGCTTGGTTACTTGCCCTTCCACAACTAATGTGGGACTATTGTTATTCTAACAATTTTCCCCTTCACACATTGGTGTCCTTCAGCCGTTCACTGCTCCTTCACTGTACACCGACAGTCCCTCAGGGCCACAATATATCAGGTGTTCACATACTAATGTCCATTAGACCAGAAATGTTAGAACTGGATTCTGATACCAATTGTAGAATCGTAAGGGTCTTCTCACCCCTAAAAGCTAGCCAATGAGGTGATGAACACTCTCACTTTTAGGGCATCTCCAATGGTTATAGCTAGCAACTAACTATAAGACTTCCACATCATTTGTATAGTACACACTAAAGCTAGCATTCAGAGCATCTCCAACAGTATGAGCTAGTTACTAGCTCTAAGACAACTTCTCCAATAGTACTAACTTTTAGCACATAGCTCATAACATAAATAGTCTCACATGACACTCTCACATAATCTTGGAATGTGTGTGTGAGACTAGCTCTTGATCAAGAGATAGCTTTTCTCTCTCTTCTATTAAAATATGAAATAATATGCTTAGAGCTAGCTCATAAGTTACTATTGGAGATGCTCTTAAGCTAGAATCCTTGCCCTTCTACAACCAATGCGGGATTATTCCAACATTCATTTCATAAAATATTGTGCTCCATGCTCAGAGCAGTATTTTGATCTTGCGCAGGGTTACAAGCGAACAATGATCACGAGCAAAGAGATCCATGGAGCGGATCTTGTTCCAAGTGAATGCGCTCCTACACAACTGCTCCACCGGGGACAGTTTCTGGATGGATAACTCCCGGTGGTCCTACCTCCCCCTCCTTGGCTCTCTGTCGCCGGCCACTCGGCTTCGGGCTTTCCCGGTGGCAGGTTCCCCCGTTGGCCTGTTGCTCCCCGCATAACATCAGCCTAGGCTGGGAGCTGCCTCTCGGGCCTAGGGCGCCGCTGATGACCCGTTCTATGACCTCGATCTCCCGTCCTGCTCTTCCTCCACGATGTCGTCCCTAGCCTTTGACAAGGAGAGCTCGCTGTTCAACTTGCCCTCGCTCTTCGACTTTGTCGGTGGCCACACCAACCTCCACCTCTCCCGCACCGTGCCCGCCATGGCACCGCTCAACGCTCGCTTAGATGTGAGATCGTGTTCCCATTCATATGCGATCAGGTCAAGTTACATCAGATGTGCATTTCTCTTTTTATCACTTGAGAAATCCGCATAGCGATTACAACTGTTGTCGGCTGGTTCCGGCCTTCAGAGTTTTTTTTCCATGGTTTTCAGTTATTTTTAGCCTTTTTGTGGGTGGAAGGATGAATAGAGGGGTGAGAGGGCCGATAAACTATTAGTAGAGAGATGAGATAGATGATAGTTATTTATGATATAGCTTCATGTCATCATAGGTATGACTAAAGATATCTCATACAATTGATTGTCTATATAGCTGTCTATAATAGCCTTATACAATTAACGAGTTGCCTATACAATACAATAATATACATAGTAGAAAGCCGTCTATAAGACTGTCTGTTAAATAGTAAACAACATCTTTCTCTCTTTCATATCATCCAAAATCCTATGTAGTATAGACTTACAGATAGCTGGCATGTACCATTGCACGTGCTCTTACACTACGGATCCCCTTTGTTCTCTCGGACGTGAAAGAGCCCACCTTGATTGAGGTCACCCTTGTCGTTCCAATCAACTTCTCAAAAAGAAAAAGTTTTCATGGTTCCATCAAGGAAATGCAACTCAGATTGGATGATTTGTTCGTTGATGAAGACGACCAATCTTGAGGCATACTGTTGGTTGTCATGCAAGGACGGCACTTCATGAGAGGATAGTAGGTAGCTACTCTTGGCTATCTCGTTCTCACAAGTCCGTTTGATTCGTTGATCAATCCATGCTGTGGTTCCCGGGAGGAACAAGTGTACAAACAAGCTGGCGAGGACGAAGAACATTTAGGTTGGAAAAAAGAAAAACGTTGGCGTGTTTCTGGTGGGCCTTCTGGGCTGGGCTACGCCTAGGTTCTAGCCCATCAACCTATTGGGCTGCGGCCCAAATTTCAAAACATGGAGATGCAACTTCCTGTTGTTGCTGCTATGATCAGATCAACGGAACAAGCAAGTGACGAGCGCACAAATCCATCCAACGTATCGTCTTTAATAACTGACCTCTACTTGATACATGCTCCAATGAAGTTCACACTGCACCACCTTCCCCAAAGTCTAACCCTACATCATGCACAAGTTACCGCAAGTTACCGCAGGCACAACCTTTGTAGGGAACAGAACCGATCGAAAGGGTACATGATCTGACACTACGATGGCTGGTTCTTTTTCCACTTTGATTTATTATTTTCTGGTATAGTAACTAGCTTTTAAATAGTATATCTTTTTAAGACAAAGTCTATAGGTTAATTATAATAGACACTATAACGAGTTCAGATATATCGGTCAAATTCGCATACGACTTTTTCCTTTTTTTTATATTATCTCTCATAAACAGATACAATTCAAAAGTCAAAAGTTAAAGCCAACCGCTTCTCGTATACATTATCCAAAGACCAACGTGATGAATCAATCATGTGTGACGGAGAACTCAATTGCCCAAGAACTGAAACATCATCCAGTCTAGCTAGTTTATTGCGTTTATTTACTGCGCTTCGACTGTTGGATCGACAAGTTACCACTATCTCCGGCCGGTTTGCAAAAATTGTTCTTCAAGTTTGACCTCTGACGTGGCGATTCCCGCAGCGACGAACATGGCCACCGTGTCCAGCTTTGGCCGGTGAAGTTCTGAGCTCGCAAAATCCATCAGCATGCTGAGATAACCATGAAGTACTGCAGCTTTGGGCCTGCTTTGACCATGCTTATGCTTGCCTTGATGATAAGCATCCATGTTTTTTTTCCTTCCTTCTCTCGTTTGCCTTCTATCCTATTCGTCGTGTCACACGTGGATATATATACACATGTTAATTAGTACATAGCTAGTTAGCATCCGATACTTCCATCATTACATTGGTCCAACTAATGAAATGTGCTCGTACATGACCTAACGCGGGCTTCAGACAGTCCACACAGTGGGCCACTAAAAAGTGGCCGGCCTCTTTGAAAGAAGCTGAATTCTCCTTTAAAAAAACGAGCAGAAGAATCGAAAGAAGCTGATTGATTAGCTTTGTCTCAACAGATATTTTGGCCGCTCGACTGTACGTCTGAAATAGCTAGATAGGATCATTACTAAATTAGGTCACAGAACTATCCTTTTTGCGCTTTAGTTCATCAAGAGGATAAGACTGGGATGGTCGGTATCCTTTTAGTTATTTTTTTTCTAGTTTATCGCGATAGAAACCATATCAAAGTCATGTATTGCATACTCTGAAACGACTTATATTTATAGCTGGAGGAGCACTTAATTAATTAATTAAGGGTGACCAACCTAGCTAGCTATTGGTACTTCAAACTGTTTTGGGACCTACTTATATACTCCGTCCGGTTCAAAAAAAAACTCGTATTGGATATGATACGGTTTTCAAAATATAATTTTGACCACTAATTAATATTATAATATATTTGTAAAATCTAACAAAATTATAATATCGCGGTAGTACTTTTCGAGACGAATTTGATTTTCATGTATCTAATCTAAATATTTAAAAAGATATCTGTAGGATCGTCGATGGCAATCAGAGAGGGTGAATGATTGCAATGCCTAGCGGAAGTTTTTTCTCAAATTTTCTGTCTTCTAATCGATTAATCTGAAAAATAAAAAACAGAAAATAGAAAACAAAATAGGGCAATTTTTCCTCGGTTACTGTAGCAACACTATAGCGATTACTGTAGCACCAAGGAAAAAATTAGTCTCACCAAAAGCCACGAGGTTAGCCTCCAACCCCACCTCTATTTATAGTCTAGGGCCCAAAACCTGGGCTTATCATAAGCCCACGAGTTTTAATCCAATTCCAACAAATAAGGGACCCGAAACCCTTCCTAACACGGGTTTTACAAAATTCCAACTACAACTTCTCCAACTCATCACGTGTCGAAGCCTCTAGGACCGCACCTTCTGTATCTTCTCCACGCATCGTCCACCTTTGATCTCCATGTGCTCCAGCATGAGTCCGACCACCTCGTGACATCCTCGACTACCTAGACCTCAGATTTCCCCCTCCTAGTCCCGGTCTTCCTCGTCACCGACCATGACCGTCTCCACGCCCATCCTGCACATGCAAAAACCAAAGAACATTTTTTCAGCACAAGTTCGTCCAAACTTGACCAACATCAGTCCGCACACACGCGACACAACTCGCATAACAACGCTAAACAAAATTGCCAATTATTCATCATCAATTAACCATTGTCAATTATTCATCACCAAAATATTCTAGACCTAATCATATGGTCTAACAATATCTATAGCTAGAATTTTTAAAGCTTGACTACACGTATTTCAAAACAACATGTTTTTATGCACGGAGAGGAGTATCGGACCAAGCCAACGCAACATGCACCGCCCAAACCCCCACATTATCCCAACAGGAGTACAGCACAGTTAGCCTAGGTGAGGCTCTTCTCTCAGTTTGGTTTAAGTGCACATCGATCGATCGATATCCACAGATCGATACAGGACCTCTAGAAATCTGTATCTTTTATATGCCAAATCGCCCATGCATAGCTACAGCTAACGTTTCCCTGTTGGCCAGATGTAATCCACAACAATCCAAGCATGCGAGCATTCATGCATTCTTGGCATTGTATAGATCGATCGATCTGATCACATCCATACGTACGTGCATACATATATATGCATTGATCGTTCACGCGTGTGTGGCTGAGTAAGTTTGCATGCATGGTTGATAGCCAGCCATGCGTTCTTCTTCTAGGGAAACCGGACGGCACCCACAGGTTGACGAGAGGCAGCACCTGGTTTTGCATGGTCTCGATCGTCTAGCGTACGTAAGCAATGACAAAAACGCATGGATGAATCTTATACAAAGTTCCCGGTGCATGTTGCGATTAACAATGGAGCAACAAAACTTCAAGTGACCGAGTCCCTAGAGATCTTCCTGCCATGCCATGCTTCAGCTAGCTCAACAAATTAAAGAAAGTAATATATATATATATATATATATATATATATATATATATATATATATATATATATATATATATATATATATATATGACGAGTGTTTCATGCACCATGGTGCCTAGGCACCAATATCAATACCCGTTGATTTGCTTCGAGATTCGCAACGTTTGATGTGGGTATCTTCATATACCCATAAAAAAGTATATTTGAGATGTCAAACTCCGAAAAAAATTAAATTTAACTTCAGTTTAATTAGTTTGAACTATTTTTATGATATATACTCACTGTAGTTGCATTGAACTCAAAAGTAGTTCAAACTAGTTTGAACTGAGTTCAAAACTAACTTACCATAAATATATCAAGGGTATATATATATATATATATATATATATATGGCCAATGTATCGTGATCGTGGGCTAGCTAGGCATCTTGGTTATTCAATAATCTAGTTTAAGGTTAAAGTTTGGCATTTCTAATAAAAATTATAGTTCGACTCTTGTTAACTGCATGTGTCTTAGGGGCGATTTATTTTGTGAATTTATTAACATTTGACCTCTTGGTTTTTTTCCAAGGCAGACCTCTAGGTTCTTTATGCCTTACATTAAGATATGTATAGCTAGGTACGTATGCTAGCCATTGTTCCGCTTGCAGCAAAAGAAACTAGTGGATAAAAATGATGCTTTGACTCAACTCGTCTAGGATCTACTGGTAAACAAAACGCCATCTATTTGAGTTAGCAACTCCATCCCATTAGTCATTTCTCCCTCTCTATTTCCTAGGATGAAGAGGCTAGCTATTATTTTCAGCTCTCTATTTGAGTTAGCATTCCAATGGCCTAGCTATTTGAGAAGCGAGTGAGGAGGCGCTCGCCAAATCTAGCTAGCGGCCGGGAGAAAATAGCGACTCGATAAAAATGAAGAGGAGGATAAAGAACCGGTTGGAGTCCATTTCTTGAGTCATATTAGGTAAATATACAATGAAGAGCAGGATAAAGAACCGGTTGGAGTTGCTCTAAGGGCCTGTTTGAATGGACTAGAACTAGTTGTTAGTTAGGACTAGTTGTTAGCTGACTAGTAGTTAGCTGGCTAAAGATTAGCCCAGTCCTGTTTGGATCTAAGGACTAATAAGTACTACTATCTCAGTACAAAGTCTGTTATACCCCTGAGCCTCTAGCGCACGCACGTTTTCCCTGGCGTGAGTATCGGCGTCTTTTTTCCATCCGGCTGGTCCTTTAGCCCTCATTAGCTGGGTTTGGCCAACTAGTTGGCTAACAACTAGTTGGGGCTTTGGCTAAACTTTAGCCCACTCATTAGCCCTCCTGTCTGGATCCACAAGGACTAAAAATTAGCAACTAGTTGTTAGCCCATAGGATCCAAACAGGCCTAATACATTACAAACTTTCTTTTTACTACCCCTTAGCATCTTTTCCCGAATTCAGGCAAGAAATGCCAAGTTCTTCTCAATGGCGCCGGAGTGTAGCGCAGGTGCATCGTATACTGTACCATGCATCGATCGATTGCAGCAGCCTGCATGATCCAGCACTGCTCTGCTTTGACATTTCTTGTGCACATCGCACTAAACCCTAGCACTTGCTACTATACTATTCATAACCACGCATGCCTCCTGCATGAAACAATAAAACACCGGTCAACAACAACCTCGGGATGACACGTGGACGCCCACGTGTCAGCACTGGCGGCAACTCTTCGTTTACGCATGCATGCAGTTTTTTTAACTCAAAGATCGATAGGTTGATTAGGCAATCACTAGCTAGGCTAGGTGGATAGATTAATTAAATTATAGCTGCGATTAATTAGTCGTGGAGGGTTCGGGTCGGTGTTTAGATACAGATAAGGAGACATTCTAGTTAGTTAACTAACTGGCTAGCAGATGAAGATGAGCAGGTATAAGATCATGTGGTGGCAGATCTACGATAGTGATGAGCAGGTGTAATATTGTGTACCATAGGACTTAGGTATTTTAAATGGTGACGGCCTCAGTGCAGACATGCGACGCGGCATTGAGCATTGTATATTTTTGAATACTAGTGGGTAGCAATTGAGAAAATTGTCCACTACCAATTAGAGTGGTGGTTTGTAAAATTATGACACTAGTCTAAGTAGTTTAGATCACATCTTTAATGATAGAGTGTCTTATTGGGTTTTTGGAGCCATGTAGGTTATGCTTTAAAAAGCGTGTAAGTGTGTGCGAGAATAAAATCCGTTTGTTTGTAGGTTACCAATTTTGTCTATTTGTAAGTCATGTGATCCACTAAGGAGTGATTATTAGGGTTAAGTGGGAGGTGAGAGCCTCAACCCTTGTGTGAAGAGAGATAACACTTGAGATATCAGTGTTTTTGTGTGTTAGAGTTTTTTGTGTGCATACTTTAGGCTTAGAGCTCTGTCATCCATGAAGGAGTGGTTGTAAAATGTTCATCTTCAAGTGAATGAACATCCAAAGTTAGTCCATGTGAGTTGTGTCTTGGATCCTTCCTTATGCTTTTGGTTTGTTTAACTTTGTTGTTTAGATTTCTCTATTCTTGATCTTTCCTGATGCTAAGGATATATAAGAGATGGAGATATCTCTTAGAGATTAGATCTATTCATCTAGGTACAATCTAGAGAAAGTTCTTGAGTTTGCCCAGTTTTCCTCAAGAGAGATGTGTTTTTGAGGTTTTGCTCTTGTTGGGTTTTTTGTTTGAGGTCATGCTGTGATCTAGTTTGTTATGACATATGAGAATCCATCCAAGGTTATCTAGATCATCAAGGACTCACGAGAAATTGTAGATCGAGGTTTCTCTCTTTTACCTAGTTTTGGTGCAATCTTTCTTGTTTTGGATAAAGATCAAAACTTTAGCATTGACCTTTGTGATTCATAATTGGAGTATATTTTTAATATCCTAGGGAGGACTTGTGCTAAGTTTCACTGCTTTTGGATAAATGGTTTAAAGTTAGCCCATCTCTTGGATCGTGTGCATTGTAGTTTGCACTGTTTCTCGACGAGCGGTTAGACGGGCTACCAATTAGACTGTTGTGGTTAGTCCGACCGATGACCAAACCGTTTCCTGACCGGCGATCAGACCAATTGAGGCAGAGTCTTGGGTGATCTTTTATAATCCGTGGTTTTGGTTTTTGCTAAGTTTATGTTTCTGCTGCGCAGAGTTGTTATTAATATCTAGAGAAAATTTTTTAAAGAGTTATTCCGCCCCTCTAACTAGCTATACCGATCCATCGGTAGGTTATGCGCGCAGGCCATGCGTGCATAATATAATGAAGAAAGGACCCCCTCTATCGACCACCTTACATACGATGCTACAGTTGTAAGGAAAAAAGGAGTCTTAGAATACATTATAACAAGTCGTCAGGATGCCCCTGAAAATCTAAGATGAAGCAGCTCCTGAATTTGAAGCTAGCTAGCGCATCTAGTCCGCGAAAGAATGTAGTCCTGCTACTTCTTTTGAGTTTTGATTTGCTATAAAGATCTAACGTTTTCTCACACAAGACAATTAGAGATCGGAATGGAATTAATCCGAGTTACATTCTTTATACTTACAATCATTCATGTTTATCTGGAACACACATACATGTAGTGTTCTTACCAAGTACTAGTATATTTTGGTCAACATCACTATGGCCGTTGTCAAACTTGATATATATCGTAATGATATTATATTTATACACACACCAGGATGTCCGGGCAACAAGCCTCTCTCCTTTTAGATTGTTTTTAGATGCGTGCAAGTGTAATGAATGATTGAATGATATATAATATCAAGATGGAAAGTTTTAATTATGAATGGAAAGTCTCAATTATACATGGAAAATCTTAATTATATATTCTTTTTTATTTTTCAACAGCTTTTAATTTCTTTTAACAATTACTATTTATTAAACAAATCAGTCGTTTCTCAATATAACATGTCTATATTTGAACATATAATAATATATAAATAGGATTAATTGCTTCTAGAAATCTCTGAAGCACATGCCCTGGCTAGCTTGATCCACGTGGATGCGTGGATCCAAGGAGCCAGCCGCATGGGCCTTTTGTTCGAAATCCGTGCAAATGTCTGGCATAGTGGCGTACTCGCGTGCATGGCGACACACAGCTGGCACAGAAGAGAGAAGCATGCATCCATGCATACATACACACGTCTCGGAGAGAAGCATGCATACATACACACGTCTCGCAAATACTGCGAGGATTTATTGTCCCTTTGTACTCTTGTCCTGTCCATTCTTGTCTTCTCCCAACCCCCTGTTGGACCATCAGTACGTGCTATATTTTTATTTCTTTTTTGCTCGTGGAAACAATATATGCTTGTTTAATTAGTTTTCAGGAAGAAACTAGCTGGGCTTGTGAACGTACAACATCTTGGGATCTAGTTACTAGATGTATTCCAATCTCGAACAATGCACGGTTACTTGTTGCTATATAAATATAATGCAGATATACTCTTTTTCTTTTTAGAAGATTTGGTTCTAAGACCAAGCAACTGAAATGGGCTCTTAGAAGAAAAAAGAAAGGTTAATTATAATGCATATATACTTTTCTTTTTCACTTGAATCTGGAACTGTTCATATATACAATCTTTTTTCTACTTCCGGATGTAGTTACTCTCTATATCGTATCTCGTAAAGGAGAGAGTATCTAACGTAACAGAAGATATGTACATGTAGTATATAAGTATATAAGATCATATAAACGGTATATATACTTTTTAAGATAGTATTACATGTTTTTTTAATATACTCTATTTTTATATACGAATATAAAGATATTAGCAAAATATGCCAAAACCATGTGCTCCTTTGCAATTTTTTCAAATGGTTGATAGTAGAGTATCTTAGAATTAGCATATGAGTATATGTAAGGTGATAAAGGGGTATATTAAGTTCGTTTATGTGGTATATTATAGATGAGAGTAACTAAACCCAGAAGTAGAATGTATTTTCTCTCTCTACATATAAAAAAACAAATAAGCGTCGTATCAATGCCGCTCCCTGATCATGGAACTCTCTAGGGGAAAAAGAATATATGTATATACGTCCTAGTATAACACAACGGCCGGGGTCTCATAGTTCACACTCAGAAGAAACAAAGAAGAAACGTGATATATAGGGCGTGTATATATGCAACGAGTCGGAAGGAACAAAGATATATATATGCCGTAGTATAACACAAAGAAGAAACAAAGAAGAAATGAGATACATGCCGGAATATGGCGAGGTGGCCGCCGCAGTAGATGGTTGTACAGATAGCCATGTACGCCGAGCACAACCGCTGAGGATGAGGCGAAAACCCCTCCGTGGCAGCTAGGTTTGAGCTAGCTGCCGGGAATCGGGGAAGAGGGGATATTCTATAGGATTGCAAGGGTTTTTTTATCCCAAAAAACTAGCTTATGAGATGAAAGACTTCTCTACTTTTAAGTTAGCTTTTTTATCCTTTTATAACTAATATGTGACTATTCAAACAATCTCTTTCCTTTACATATTAGTGTCTCTCAACCATTCACCGTCTCCTTTATCATACACTGGTGGTCCCTCGGGGTCACGGTCCTTCGGGCATTCATATGCTAATGTCTATTAGGTCAGAGATATTAGAACAGAGCTTTGATACTACTTGTTAGATCATAAGGATCTTCTTATCCCTAAAAGCTAGCTTATAAAGTGATGGATTCGGTCACTTTTAAGTTAGATATTTTGTTCTTCTATAATTAATATTGGACTATTCTAACATATTCCATCGGGAAGGGAACCGGAGAAGAAACAGAAGAGCAAGAGGAGAAAGACAAGGACGGAGTTGGTTGTCTTGCTTTGAGAGTCGTCCTACGACATGGCATAATCATAAGGAGGGTCTCAAGTGTTGGGAGAAGGAGGCCCCATCTCATAAAGAATTTCTTTTCCTTTCATATATTTTGTACCGCATTCTCTCCTAAACAAAACTCTCATTAATTGCAAGCTTGCATCGCAAACGTGCTGTAGCAGTGTCTTAGTTTCACATGTCTCTGAATTATCTTTTTTTTTTTGGTCAGGTAGGAGTATCCTACTAGATTTCAATGGTTCCATATATATTTTTCTTGTCATATAATGACCCAGATTTGAGCGATAAACCGACCAAACTGAATTAGCCGAACTTAGCTAAGCCAAATTATGCGGTCAATTTGGCTATTGCAGTTTTGTTTTGGATTTTAACTTTTGCTAAAAAAAAAACTAGCCAAATCACTCGTAGACCGCGGTTAGCTAGGCGTCGCAATTCAACATTTATATTTAAGCGTAGTTATCTTTATTTTTTAGGGCAAGAGCGCTGCCAATCAATTAAGAGGAAGAAAACGATTAGACGATCGGTTGTTTTGTTGTTGTCGTTGATTTCTAGCTTGTCATACACTCATACAGCTATAAACAAACCAATCTGTTCCTAAATTGTCAACGCCGACCCTGAATACATGTCAGAAGTAAAAAGAGTGTGCTCGCATAGATGGAATTATTCATTCGTACGAAAGATTATAGAATAACAGAAACTTACGTATGATTTTTATCGATATAAATGAAGTCGGTACATTATATATTACAATTAACTAGTAGATCCTATCTTAAAAGGACATTTTATTTAAAAGTTAGTCATTATAAAAAAATCAAAATAGAAGTTAAAAGCTGAAAAAGAATAAGATCAGATAGTGCTTATGGATCGATAGATAGTGTCCAAAAGGAATCATGATGCGCGCAAAACACACCATCAAAATTTTATTAATTAACCAGTCATATGGCTTCCTTGGTTAGACTTGTTCGAAGCTAAAGTGGGCCACCTCAGCTGCACACTCAAAGTCGCACTTGTCGGTAAAAGCTGGCGTAGATGCCGTTTTCGGTTGGCCGACCGGCTTGGCCTACGCAATCGAACGCACCGTCATCTTCACATCATCCTCTCCGAAATGTGAAAACACCATCACACCCGCTGTTTCAAGCTTCTGACTTTTAACTTATTTTTCACTACTTATAAATTTCATCTTTTTCTTGATTTTTTGCTTTTTTGTCCGTTCTTTTTTCCTGTATTCATTTGCGTTGTCCGAGATGAGCTAACATGTTTTTTCTGGTTTTAGTTTTTTAAAATTTAATTACGTCAAATAAGCCACCTTCAACTACAGTGAAATTTCAGTCAGCTACAGTGTATTTTCAGCCATAAGCCACAGCTTTTCAGGGCCTGTTCTTTTTAGCTGCGGCTTATGGCTTTTGGCTGAAAGTTTTGAATTTTGGCTGTTTACGGTACAGATTACGGAGAGATCGATACTCACTTGCAATTTTGGTTGGTACATATGTTAGGCTTTTAACGTGTACTACGTTTAACTTATAGACCCTGTTTTGAGAAAATACTTCGTTTAAAAGTTAGGTACTGTAGCGGCTGCGAAAAGTCGGCCGGCTGGAGGTCAGCCGAACAGGCCCTCAGCCTAACCGAGCAGGGCCTAATTAGGCGCGTCATTACCTTGCCTCTGTGATCTGCTCCACGCTTAATCAACGCTTAATCTCCACGACGTCGTCTGGTTGAAGCGTGTCGGATTGTTAATCGTCGTACGTAGCGCGCGACTCGTACGCTAGGCATTAGATTACTCCATCATTAGTAAAAAAAATGCACGTTGACTATTCGATAATCCATCCATACGCTGCATAGGTGCGTGAAAAAGTACGGAACATCAGCATCTCCGAAATCACATAAAAACAAAAAAATCTACAAAAATCAACTCCCCTCACACACACACACACACACACACACACACACACACACACACACACACACACACATATATATATATATATATATATATATATATATATATATATATATATTCAGTGCAGTGGCGGATCCAGAATTTGGTTACGCCCCGGGCTAAACTCTAGACTCTTAGCTAACGTCAATTTATAGTAAAATGCTTGAACAGTAATGAAAATCAAAGCTTAAAGATGAGATATAAGCACATCGTACCTTTGCATTGAATCCCAATGAGCTAATGTACCGCTCGACATCGTCTGATAACAAGTAGTTGAGGTCTAGGTCAACATAGCTAAAGAAATTTTCTGCAGGGAATTTCTCAGTGATCAAATTGTCCCATAGGTACTTGTAAGTTATAACACATCAGCTGTAGCCTGCCACAAAAAAAATCAGCCAGATATCACAAAGCCTTCATAGCTGCTAGCCTGGTATCATCATAATGTGAGACAAAACACTAGAAATTGTAGACAACTACGGATTATACTTATCTGAATTTGTTTCGAAATAGCAATACTCACCAATTTACCTCATCAAGAACTTCACATGAAAGAAGTATAAAATGCATCTTTCAAATGGGGCAATACCGAGAGATGGCAGAATGCATGTGCTACAATCTTTCCTGAAGAGTGCACTTGCCCAGGTACAATCAACTTGGAGCAATTTAAGTATCATTCTATTTCATATACTGAATGATTGAGTTTGACCCTAGAGTTGATGCACGCGCAGTTTCATATCAATGCAACTTCATGCAGTTTCATATCAAAGCAAAAGTCCACTTAAAGGGAATCATTAGTCTAGAGAACATACAATTGACTCTAAGCTTAACTTATTACTTGCCAGTGCCGCTAACAGAGCATGCCCAAATCAAAATTCCTATTTCAGAATTCTAAAAAGCAGAAGCATGATTATGAAGGAAATTGTAAACCCTAGAATCCGCACCTAAATATAGAATCCCCAAATCGAAATTCCTATTTTAGAATTCCCAAGAGCTGAGGCAAGATTAACATGTTAAGGAAATTGGAAACTCTAGAATCCGAACCTATACATTGAATCCCCAAATCGAAATCCCTGAAGGGAGGCGGCATTGGACGACTGGAGGGAGCCGGTGCTGGAAGGAGGCAGCGTGGGAGAGAGGCGACACAAGTGGCGCTGCAGGCCAGGAGTCGGCACTAGAGGGAGCTGACGCTCGAGGGAGGCGGCGGCGCCTGCGCTGGAGACTGGAGTGACGCGATGTTGGAGGAGTGGAGTGAGGTCGCCGGAGCAGGAGGTGCCGAACTGCCAAAGGAAAGCTCTAGAGGAAGGCCGCCGGAGCTCGGAGGCGCTGGAGACGCAGGCTTCTGGTGGCGGAGGCGCTGGAGACGCAGGCTTCTGGCGGCGGAGGCGTGGATCTGGAGGGAGGCGGTAAAGGAGTCGGGAACTCGGGCGAAGGGCGTCGGGCGGTGGGAGCCAGGGGCTGTGGCACTGTAGCCTCGGGCTGGCCCATTATATCTTGATTTTTTCTTGAGCCTATCGAGTATATTTCTATTACTATTTTTTCTGGGCCTCGGGCTATAGCCCACCTAGCCCGAGGCCCAGATCCGCCCCTGATTCAGTGTGAATTGAAAACCGATGTGCTACAGGAGTTGGACTATCCAACCAACATTTGTGTTAGGCAAACTTTCACGTTACTCCTACTACACCATTTTAAATCATAGTAAAAAATCAGCGGAAACAACTCCCCTGATATATATAGTATTCAGTGTGGATTGAAAAACGATGTGCCACAAGAGTTGGGACTATCCAACCAACATTTGTCGTAATCAGATTTGGCTTTTTACAGTAACTAGATTTTAAACGGAGTGTCTTTTTAAAACGGAGTGGTTTTCTTTAAGGGAGTGTCTATACAACATTCGACTATTTTTGAGGACAAAAACAGTCAGATTTTGAGCCAGTAGATGGAGATCCAACGCCCTATATCATTTTTTTTGGAGAGGATCATTTTTTGAGGGGGGCTTGTATGGGTGGATCCGTTGGATGGAGATCTAACGTTCCAGATCAATCTGACTGTTTTTGTCCTAAAAACAGTCGAATGTTGTATAGCAATACTCTTTTTGTAAAACAAATCTATAAATTGATGTAGTAGACACTATTATGACTTCATCTATATTAGATAAAATCGTAGACAAGTATCTCTCCGACCTCCGTACTCTTTCTCACGAACAATCAAAACTCAAAAATTAAACTAAAAATTATAAGTCATAGTTCAAAAGAACACATCCTTATCACTAGCATTACTCTCAAAACACCATTTAATTTGGTTAAGACGGCTTGGACAGTGCTAATCGCAGTGGTACTAGCTTTTAAGCTAGGTCAAGGCCATGTCAGCATTAATTAACGCGCACACGTACGTTGACATACGAGAGGCTTGGTTTAGCCAACATCGATTGTGTTTGCAACAAGCCGACCACCGTCAAATTCAATAGAATCTAATGCGAATACGTCACACACCGTATGTGCGTATACGCGCGTATAGTACAGGCAAATACACAACGGTCGATTGATATACGGTTCCTAGTTGAGTATATATATATACCCACACAAATCGAAAATGATATGTACATAACTTGTTTTTATTTCCGCACAACAATGCTATTGCTATACACGTACGAACGTACGTACACCAAAGTAATTAAGGTACAATTAAGTTCGTATACAGCCGGCGTCTGCACTAAAAATCAGTACTACACGGCCGTATATAGTTAACATGCCTAATCACAAACTTAACTGTCGTTCTAATTAAAAAAATTAAGAAATACTGTATGTAATTCACTAGCCACGTCACTAGCTACGTGAGTACGTATCGAGCTAGCTAGGCTAGGCTTGTCGCTGCAGCTCCTTGCCGCCGATGAAGGTGCCGTGGAACCCGTACGGCACGCGCCCCGGCAGCTCCACGGCGGCCTCCTCCCGCATGTCGCCGGCGTTCACGATCAGCAGCTCCGACGTGCCGTCGGCGTTGTCCTCGTCGTGCACGAAACAAAGCACGTGCCCGTCGTCCTCCGCGCCGGCGGCGCCGTCCGTGCGCGGCACGAAGCAGGGCTCGCCGCCGTACCGCCCCTCTCCGTAGATGAATTTCTCGACCGTTCCGGCCTCGAGGTCCACCTTGGCGAAGCCGGAGACCCTGGGCCACGGCTCGGCGATGGCGAGGTAGGCGTACCGCGTCTTCCTGCCGAGG
Organism: Dendrocalamus latiflorus; assembly: GCA_017311315.1. NCBI lineage: Eukaryota > Viridiplantae > Streptophyta > Magnoliopsida > Poales > Poaceae > Dendrocalamus > Dendrocalamus latiflorus. Next base: position 3,122,647 of record CM029630.1, on the reverse strand, counting down.
AGCTGCCGGTTCACCATGCCGGCCTCGAGGTTCACCTGGTCGGCCTCGCGCAGGACCGACCGGCGGCGAGACGTGCCGGTGCGCGGGTCGAGACGGATCTCGGAGAGCACGCTTCTGAAGCTTTCCTCCGGCGACTCGTTGAACACGGCGTCCGGCGGGGTCATGCAGGACCCGATCACGACGAGCTCACCGGTGGCCTCATCCTCCCACGCATTCCAGAGGTGGAAGCAGAAGCAGTCGGGGACCTCCACCCACCGGAGCTCCGACGAGTCGGTGGCGCGCTTCGGCAGCACCCCGAACCTCGCCGTCTTGTCCTTGTCGTACACGACCGGCGAACCGCCCAGCACCATCCCCTGGAGCTTGAATACGATCTGCTGGTCCGGGACGATGGCGAAGTTCTCGGTGACGGCGAAGTCGTGGATCATGGTCGGCGCGTCGACGGGTATCTCGACGTCGGGGGACTTGCGGCCGTCGGCGGTGAAGTAGAAATACTTGAGGTACGGCTTGGAGACGACATTGTAGCTTAGCGCGAAGAGCTCGCCGGTGACCGGGTCGAGCTTGGGGTGCGCGATCATGGCGCTGTCGAGTTGCCCGCGGAAGTCGTACCTGCCGACCGTCTGGAGGTCCCCGTCGGGGGTGACGCGGACGTGGTAGGGGAGGTCGTCCTCGGACATGGCGAGGAGGCGGCCGTCGTGGTAGACGAGGCCGGCGTTGGCGACCCCGATGCCCTGGGACGCGTCTACGACGCCGCAGAGGGAGCGCGCGGCAAGGAGCATGAGGCGGGCCACGCCGGAGTGGCCGTGGAGCTCGCCGATGGCCTTGGGAAAGATGGCCTTCCCGATGTCGCGTTCCTGGCGGAGGCGGGCCGTCTCGGTGAAGCGGCATGCGTAAGACTCGGCGCGTCCCCCGCGGAGGCGCACGGCGTGGAGCATGCCGTCGCCGTCGAAGAGGTGGTGTCCCGCGCGCGGGGCGTGGAGCGGGTTGGCGCCGTTGCGGACGTAGACCCCGTCGAGGGACGGCGGGACGCGGCCGGAGATAGGCAGCAGGTCCCCGCGCGGGGCCAGCTCCCCGACGGGCGCGTAGTTGCCGGCGATCTGCACGGCGGGGTCGGCTGTGCGGGGCAGCGGGTGCGCACGCTCGAGCAGGCCGGCGACGAGGCCGTCCTCGACGAAGTCGAGCGCGGCGGCGGCGAGGCGCTGGACCGGGTTCCACTTGGGCCCCCGCCGCGCCGGCATTGGCCTCCTAGCGACAGCAGCGGTGGCCGAAGAACCGGGCGTCTTGCTTATGGCGGGGGCGTTGGGGTTGAGCTGCGACGGGGACGGCCTGACCTTGGACGGCGGAGCGACGGAGCCGGGAGCAGGGACTGCGGGTGTAGCAGAGAGTGAGGACGCCATTGTGGAGTGGGATCGGTGAGGTTTTAGTCTGAGCTAAGCTGATTGGGTAGACTGATGGAGATGATTGGAGAGCTGAGGATTGCGGCGAGTGGAGTGGGGTGTGTGCGTGTGGGTTGCTCTGTTCTTGGCTTGCTTGGAGCTGGGAGCTGTGGAGGAGGAGGAAGAAGTGGGGGTGAGGAGGAGCTGGGCTTTGGCACTGGATTTATAGGAGGAAGGGAAGGCGGGGTTTGAACTCGAAAGTAAGGGGGAGAGATGGCCAGATGGGTGGGAGGAGAGAGACGAAGAGGAGGAGCAGCAGCTGGAGGGACACGTGGTGGCAGGAGGAGAGCCGCGGTTTTGGGTGACTCTACAGCACTAGTACTCCAACGTCACCATCCGGACGTCCCACGCGTCGGGACAGGTCACTCTCTGAACTCCTCCGTCCAACCTAATTCATCTGAACAACAAAACCATCATCTATCATTTGCTTCGGCGATCTTTGCTCTAGCTGAACACCTCCGCTAAGCACTTCTCTCTTCATTCACGGTCAAATACAAATTGTATATACACAACCTCCGAGGCTGCCATCAAAATTAAGCCGAGCACTCCTACCGTCAGGGTGGCCAGGTGCGGGCGGGGGATTTAGGGTGATGACGGGAGAAGATGACATGCAATAGCCTACCGGAGGGGCTGACCTCGGCCAGTCAGATCCAGGGCCACTAAAAACGAGTGGCAAGCTCATGGCCTCTCTCCTCCTTCGATGAGCTTGATCATCGCCGCTTATTGCACGTTTCTCCTCTGGGTAGGTTTTGCTGCAGCGTTCTCTTGATTTGTTGTAATACCTACTAGCCACATAAGCGCGGCGCACGCCGCGCTAGCTACCGTGTGGACCAAAGTAAAAGAGACGATAATTCGCAGGGAGCTTCATAAAAAAAAATCCAGGGACAAATGTGTAATTTTGGGAAAATCAAAGGTTCTTTTGTAAAAAAGCGAGGACCTGTAAGGGCCTGTACGTAAGTAAATAAGGACCTATACGTAATTTTGGAAACCCGCGGGGCGCCATCTAAAAAATTTTTTTAAAGAAAAAACTTGCAGGGACCTATCCGCGAGGAAAAAGGACCTTTACGTAATTTCCAAAAAAGCTGAGGAAAGTGGCTCGGCCGGCCGTACGCGAATTGCGTCGCCACGCGCCGGCCGGCCGAGCGTGGGGCGCCGACGTGGCTCGCTGCCTGGGCCGGAACTCCCCCGGCTTTACTAGGGGTATGATTCTCAATTGTTGCAATTTTTTTTTGTTTGTTGCTACATCCTCAGGTAAACTTTTGTTGCAGACATTCTCCCGAATTGTTGTAGCACAATTTATCCATTGTTGCTAGTACTATTTTCATTTGTTGCAATACAACTTTTCTCAAATCTTATAGCAAGTTTTTAATGGAAAATTATTGCATTTTGATATTTTTTATTGCAACACCCTTTGTCGATTATTGAGGGAATTATTTTTTATTTGTTGTTACATCCCCGAATAGACTTTTGTTGCAACACCGTTTATCCATTGTTGCAAGTACTATTTTTATTTGTTGCAATACATCTTTTCTAAAATCTTATAGCAAGTTATTTTTAATGGAATTTTGTTGCATTTGGGTTTTTTTTGTTGCAACCAGATAGTTTTTTTGTTTCGCTGTTGTTGTGAGGGTTTGATGTGATTGAAACAAGATGCATCCCATTGAAGCTCCTGGTATGCATGAGCACCATGGTTGTTCCTGGAGTTTACTCGCTGTGTGGGGGTACCATCAGATTTGTTGAATCTGTTGACGATTTTATCACGACAATTGGAGGCAGAGGCCTTGCAAATGGATGATTTAGTGGTAGGAGCTCAATTTTTATGGATTAGGTAAGCCATCGTGTCTGATTTTATAAAGAAATTTTGAGCCCTGGGGGCGAGATTGAAGGAGACATCCACTGGCCTGATTGCGCAAGGAAGAAATTGGTGAGACAAGCTTTATTTTTGTTTTGGGGTAATTGGACGGTGGGAAATCACTCACGATAGGATCTAACAACTAATGAGGTATACGGAGCTAGTGCCCGAATCGTTAGGCTCCGATTCAACTGGCTCATGGGTTAAGCTTCTAGTTATGATTTTTGACTGAAATTGCACTGTGACGGCTGTTAATTTTTTCTGAGGAAAAAGGAAAAAAATTTTAAAAAAACATTACATCACCATAGACAATGCAAAGAAATAAGGGAAAAAATAGAAAAGCCAAAATAACCCAAATAAACTAAAATTAGAAATGGATGTGTTTTAAATGATTTTTAACTTAAATAAATCAAAATCTAAAATAAATCAGAAATTGTGTAGAGTGAAACCTAGCAGTCGGTCCTTCAAGTACTGTAATCACTTAGCAGAGAGCGCCCGAGACGATGGGATAGCTATGCCATGAGATGCCGGCCCGCGTGTCAGCAGTGGACAGAACAGTGCCGCCACTGCCTAGGCATAGTAGTAGTAGTGTAATCCTGTCCTCTGTGGCGTGCGTGCTGCTACGTCCTCCACAAGGCGCTGCTGCTCGGATCCCGATTCATGTGTAGCCGCTACAAGCCAGCAGCAACCGTATTTTCGGGGGCAGCAACCGTATCTTCGGGGACAAACACAACCCAAATATATTATATATATATATACAGAATGCTTTCTTCATACTTTACGAGTACATACTTTTAATTTTAATACACTACTTCAACAAATATGTTATACTTATTTATTACTTTTGGTATACTTAAATATAATTCTAAAATTATTCAATACGATTTAGTTGAAAAAAAATTCATCGGGGTCTCTTATTTTCTGCTATATATTATTTTTCATATACGAAAAGAGTATATACACAAATTATGCTATAAAAAGTGGATTTTGATAATTTTTTTTCCATAAAACTCACTCTGGAGTATCTTGTAATCATTATTAAATTATACTTAAAAAGATAAAGATGTATAACAATATCATTTAAGCGGTATATGTGTGTGTGTATATATCTATGTATATATGCGTGTATGTATAGGAAAACGGTTCCATACTCCTGAAAGTACGTACTTTTATTTTCTATATACCACTTAAATAATATTGTTATATCTCTTTATCATTTGGAGTATACTCTAAGAATGGTTACAAGATATTCCAAAGTGAATCCCATGAAAAATTGCTTCAAAATCCATTTTTTATAGCATAATTTGTGTTATATTCCTTTTGTATATAAAAAGGGTATATATTAATAATAAGGAGATTCGATGATTTTTTTTACTATGTCGCATTAGAGTATCTTAGAATTAATATTTAAGTATACTAAAAGTAATAAAGAGGAATAACACCTTCGTTTAAATGTTATATTGGAAGGTGGGTATATGTACTCTTATACACACACGCACACACGTGTGTGTACGTAGTCAGCTAAGCTCTACACTTGTGCTTGTCCACCAACAAGCTGCCAAATCTCTCTGCATAAATGGGTAGGTTCTTTTTTATTACGGCTGATGATTTTTAGCCTTAGCACGAGTGATTTGTGAACGAACCAAATATCTATAAGTTATTTTAAAAAAACTATCCCGATAAAATATTTTAAAAAGACGGCGAAAAAATATCTTATTTATTTGTTGAGCAAAAACATAGGCTAAAAAGAAATAAACCATTACGACAAAGCCCCGCCCTTCAGCGGCTACTTCTCTTGTGTTAGCGTTCCTAGTACTATAGTTACGGGAGGACCTTAATTTACTGATTGTTGTAAAGCTTTTTTCTTAATTTATTGTATACTATCGTATTTGTTTAGCATGCCTACGTAACGTTGTTTTCAGCCCAGTATTACGTACTATTATGGACATTGTTCCAAGTGCAGTGCTGTTGCAGGAGCAATGGCATAAGCATGCCAACAAAATTAACCCTTTGTGCCCAACCTATGGGAGAAGAGATCTTGCTTGCCACACCTACCACCTTAGCTTTCGAACCTCCTACTAATCTCCTCCTCCAACCCAAGTGTGGTACTAGTGCGCACAGCTAGCAACTGACCTTAATCCGTGTTGACCGCATCAAAAAGTAAGTATATACCTTTGGGCTTACTAACATCATGTTCTTTGAGCTACAGTCGATAGATTTTAGCTCTGACTAATAAATTTTAGCTACGTCTTTTAATACTATAACGGACAGTAGAGATGCTAATGCAGATAATACATGCGTAGATGAGCACAAAAGGCTATTTAGATAAGCAGTTTTTTTTAAAAAAACTGCATAAACTTTCAAAAATATTTAAGTTAAAAGCCAAAAGACGTGGCATAACATTTTGTAGTAGGGTAGGTAGGGTTGGGCTGGGTTACAAATTCCACCTAGCCTTGCTACGTGTCACCGCCTCTGCCCCCCTGCGTTTGACCGCTCCATGCGCCGACCACACACTCGCGAAAAGAGACAGAGGAGCTTTCTTCAGTCTTTCTTTCGATGGACGCATGTAACGCAATATATAATATAATATACGCACGACCGCTTCAACGCGGAATTAGGGCGTTTTCAGAGGTTGCACACTAATCGCCTTTTCTTTTCTTTTCATAGTATCCAATCAGTTGAGTTGCTGGTATGATTAATTTAATTATCATAGTCCCTGCTTGCCCAAAATGGTATGTCGGAGCAAGCCCACGTAGTCCATCCCTGCAGTATTTCTCTTTTTTCATCCGGACAGGCCTTTTTTTAGTTCAACTAGTGTTTGTGTGTGTGTGTGTTTTTTTTCTAAAATATAATGTAGGAGTTCTGCTATTCATTTCAAGAAAAAGAGAATTGTATGTGTTACTAATGTTAGCTCACCTTGCAACTTCTGTGTTTTTGATAAAACAGAGGATACAAGTTTCTGTTTTTTCTGTGTGACGGTGATGTATACATAAGAATACAAGGCTCAGTTTTTTTAGCTTATAGATTAAACCTTCAATCAAATAAACGGGACAGCTTCTCAATCACGGTTTTAAAGCGGTTTATCAACATTCAGTTCGTTCACACAAGTGCTCTTATTAGGACTAAAAATCATAAGCCGCAGCAAAAAAAAAAACTCACCCAACAACTTGCTAATCATACTTCATTTTTTTTTGCCCATCCGAACAGGCGTTAAATAGCCAATTTCTTTGCAACTCTAAAGTAAAAAAAGAAAGAAAGAAAGGAACTATTTTTGGAGAACAAGTCTTTGCGTGTTAATTAACCATGCGTGCAATTTCTGTGCTTCTGCTAGGACAGAGGATGCCCTTCTCTGTCGATCATGCACTGCATTTCGGTCTCGACAGAAAAGAAGGTAGTACGACGGAAGCTACCATGGATGGATGGATGGATGGAAGGATGACTTGGTCCAAAAGCTAGGTGTTTGCATGCGTGCGTATTATGATAGCTAGGTTAGGCCACGACCAATTAATTAGTCCTCAAAGTAATTAAGCATGCGTCGTGCTCACAGAATCTCGGCCTAATCCAGGTAGTACTAGTAGACAATTAGGATGAGACGCCATGACATCAGGTGGGATGCACGTGGAGGCACCGCAATGTTATTCCACACCGATTACATGCCAACATGTCATATACATACTAATGTGTTCCTATCGGACATGCTTACTTATACTAATTAATAAGAAAATATAGAAAACGGTATACCATTCGAATCGTTTCCGATTTTATAGTGTTAAATTAATTATTGTATTAAACTTTTCACAATATTTAACATGCTGGAGGGTGAAGTGGACCTATCAGCTTAGCTGCAGTTTTCCGGGATCCAGCCGAGCGTACGGTACGAGAGAGCGAAAACAAGTGAAAAGAAAGAAGCAGAACTAGAGGTGGGAATTGGGCCGTGCCGTGCCGGCACGGCCCAGGCCCACCGTGCTTTGGGCCACTTCGTGCCGTGCCGGTTCGGCCCAGTCATCCCGTCGTGCCGTGCCGTGCCGGCCCGCCTCGTCTTCGGCCAGGCCCAAGCACGGCCCAAAGCCCACCGTGCCGGTGTTCGTGCCGTGCCAGCCCAAGCCCAGCCCAAAGTAACTATACACGACAAAAGCGACAACGATAATGGTAGCGGTGGCCGCTATCTTCCTTTCTCTTGTATCCACCTTATTAAAAACCTACTTAAAATTCAATTCTATTGTCTCATACCATTTCACCTTCGAACTTGGACATCTAGTCTAATGGAATGCATATCTTGGTGCAAATTAGACTATGGCGTACGTGGACATCGCCTGACAATCTAGCATAGGCCTACCCAACTAGTCAAATAGAAAAGCTCAAGGAGAGTCATGAGTACAATTTACTATAGTTAAGAAATCAATTTTAAATAGTTTCTGGCCAACCGTGCTCTTCGTGCCGTGCCGGCCCGAGCACGGCCCGATTTGTCGTGCCGTGCCGTGCCGCCCACCGTGCCGGATTTTGAAGCCCAGCCCGGCCCACCGTTCGTGCCGTGCCGGCACGGCCCGCCACGTGTCGGGCCGGGCCGTGCTTGGGCCGGGCCGTGCCGGCCGTGCTTCGGGCTGGCCCAAAGAAGCCCGGCCCAAGTCCCACCTCTAAGCAGAACACATCTCCATCTTTATTTTCTGGCTAGCTCAGCTACTGGAAGCTGAGGTGGACCGCTGCTCGCTAGCCACGATGTTTACACGTGGAGTGCATCTTTATTTTCCAGGTTAAAATTGCAGGTGAATGTAGGACAGTAGGATCGAGTACTATACTAGACTAATCAGTAATCACCACCTGATCAACATTTTCTTGATTAGTTGGTACAGCAGCACTGTTAGACAATTGCAGCTCATTTGAGCTTCAATTTCTACGTTCTAGTTTCTTACTTTCGACTTTTTATGGTAATATGATTTTTTATCTTTTCTTTTTTTCCTTATTCTTTTTATTATTACTGATGATATAACTTTTTTTATTTTACGTTCTAGTTTCTTACTTTCGTCTTTTTATGGTAATACGATTTTTTAGGGTTTTTTATCTTTTCTTTTTTCCTTGTTCTTTTTTATTATTAGTGATGATATAACTTTTTTATTTTTTAATTTAATTATACTAAATTTATCAACAACTATAATATTTCTTTTAACTAGTAAAGAAATGGGTTGCCGGTGCCTCGGAATAAATAGCACCTTTAGAAAAAAAAACCCGTCTCCCTATCCTCAACGAGAACGATTACTCCGCGGATGCAAATTAAGTCATGATAGAAACCACCCATGCTCCATCCACCTTCCTTTAGCCCAAGGTACGAGATATCGAATGGAGACCCTCAAAACTAGTGCTACTATCAGGTTTATCCTATATACCGTTCCTAGTAGAACCTCACTATTAGGGGTGGAAAACGGTAACGAATAGTTCGTTTTATCCGATATTCGTATCCGAGAAAACGCGAACGTGGTAAGCAAAATCCGTATTCGAAAGTATTCGTATTCGTATTCGAGAATATTCGTATCCGTATTTGAGACTATTCGAATTCGTATTCATTTTAAAACTATGGATTCGTATTCATTTTAAAAATATGGATTCGTATTCATATTTGAGACTATTCGACCGTATCCGATCCGTTTCCACCCCTACTCACTATCAAGACTATTAGCGGTAGGGGTCATTTCCTTGTAACAGTCGTACTATAAATATCATCGCACTATTCATTGTAAGGGACAAGGAGGAAAATACTGGAAATAAAGATTGAAGTGTCGTCCTAAGTTTCCGTTCCCCCCTTGGGGCTTTTAGCCCATTCCCAGATTCTTGTATGGTCTTTTATTTCACGACATATTGGATCTGTTCATATCGGTTTAGGCTTCTGACTTTAGATGCTAAAAGCCCAAAGTCCATTTGAATGCCAAGCTTGCAAAAGCGCCTTTTATCCATTGCAAAAGAGGCTCCAAAATGCGGGAGCTCACCTTGGAGCTCCTCTACATCTGGCCAGGGGCGAGGACGGCCTGTTGCTCGAGCTCGGTGATGGCCGTGAGGTGCTACACGTGCGCTGTCACGTATTGTGACGTCCCAAAAATCTCCCAAATTTGCATGAAAAATTTTCGCAAAATCTCCCAAGTGTATTCGAGTTACTTGTCATATTTTCTTGAGTTCTTGTAGTTTTGTCTACTCTTTCCCTCTTGTCGGAAGTCTTTTCTCCCTCGTAAAACCCAAGAAAATTCTCTAAAACCATTTCCTTTTTTCTTGTGGGCCAATTCTAGCCCACCCGTAGCCTTCCCTTCCTTACTTTCTCATGGGCCATGCTAGACCATCATGGCCTGCCTCCGTATTCGCTAGCCAATCCCACCCCACACTGGCCCATCCTGCTCCAGCGCCTCCCTGTAGTGTGTCACACATCGTCGCCATTCGCCAGCACCCAAGACACGCGCCACCACTCCAGCTTGTCTCCCCTCCCTATCTTGTTCATGACTGCCACACCACCATGCCACTCCTGGCCTCGCCAGCTCACGTTGTGCATGTCCAATGGAAAGGAGAAAACCAAGCGGAGTGACCTCAACATCGTCGATCTACCCTCCGCCACATATTTCTCTCTCAAAAGCAACAACAACGACCACAGCTAGCTCCTTTCTTTCCCTTCGCAACCTCCCTGGACCCCATCACCACCGTAGCCACTAGCCAGCGCTAGCATAAACCCCAAGTCAAGTGAGACCTCACCTCAGCCCTCGATCTCTCTTGGTAATATGCCCAAATTCGCTCTCGTCCTTCTTTTCCCAAATTGATCATGTCACTAAGTTCCCGGTTCCCTCATTTTATCAGTGTTTTCATTGTGCCAAGAAATTGGTAGAATCCTTACTATCATCTGTCACGCCATAGGCCTCGTCGTCGTCACCAGGGGACCATCGCTTCCATCATCTTCTCGACAATCCAACCATGTCACAAGGTGAGCGTCGTCATACCGATGCCTTCCCCTACCTCCTCCAACCATCTCCTTCACCGAAGACACCGCTGCTACCGAGCATTGCCTCCCTCCATGGCCGTCGCCAATGCCGGCCTCCTTAGCAAAACCTCAAGCACCACCTCCATGCTCGCCTTCTCCATGCCCTACCACCGTCGCCACCATATTTCGGCCATCCTCGTCCATCCCTATGCAAACCACTGCCTCCCTCAGATGTGCAAGCCTCAAGAGCACATCAAGCACTCGTCATCACCGATGATTTCCTATTGCAGCACTGCCGCGCTCCTTTTCTCATTCTCTCTTTTCTTGCTCTATGTATGTCTTTGTTCATTGGGGACTATGCACATGTGGTTCAACCGAGCCAACTGCATGCACTGGACCCAAACCAGACTGAGCCGAGCTGAGTCAGACATAGATTGGACCCGATTCATCTTGGTTCAGTGTGGTTCTAAGTTTTTTTAACCTAGTTCAATAGGTATTTGATCAGTCCTTTAGGTTTTCTCCCCAGTTCTTAACAATAGACTAACCCTAGACCTCTGTGCACCCTTGAATTGCCACTTTCATCCTCCACAACCAATCCTAAGCATTTCGAAGCCAATTGATCATTGGTTTTTTCCTCGAGAGAGTTTCGACTCTGTTTTCTTTCTTTCTTTTATAGTGTTTTTATTTGCAAGTGTTGTAGTTGTTCTAGTAGGATTATTTGGTTTTGTTCTTATGCGCGTATGCTAGATCGCTATGAAGGTGCTATAGGAGCAACTGGAGGAGAAGGTAACAACCCCAAAGCCTACAACGGAGTGAACGCCGACTACAAACTGCATGCCATCCTCTGATCTGGTTTCTCTTGATAAATATAGAGCTAGTGTACCATACTTTAGACTAACATGGTATTGTAATAATGAAATACAACTCTCATTGTTGTCTGCTGTCATGAATTAACACGTAGGATCATATGCTACAATGATATGTGATGAATATTGGATTGCTCGCTTAGAGCAATGATCTGTGAAATGTTAGCTAAGGTTGGAGGTTGGTTGGATGGTTTTTTTTGGGGGGGGGGGGGGAGGGAGGACTGTGTGCATATGCTATCTGATGATTGCATGCACTAGTTATCTATTTGGAAGGTGGCTCTGCCTGAAGCATATAAGGACTAGAACCTTGTGCTGTAAAATTCACATAATTATCACCTATCCATGGGACCAAGAAATTAGATTTAGCCTAGTATATTGTCCCACTTCATCAAGTCTGTTGGAGAAGACTCAATTGCGGGAATACAAAGACTCCTAGGAAATTCGGGTGTCCCTAAACTTACGCAGGAGGGAGAGCAGGAGAGAGAAGGGGAAAGGAGAGATAGAGAGGAGGGAGGAGAGGAAAAAAAGGGGGCAGCGCAGGTGGCAAGCTTGCCGACCAACGAGGGGTGATGGTAGTTGTGCAAGCAGAGGAGGCGACGGCTAAAGAGGATAGAGAGAGAAGCCACATTAGGAGAAAAGAAAAGGGATGTGAGGAAAGAAAAAGAAAGAAAGAAGAGGAAAAGAAAATAAAGGAAAGAAAAAGAAAAAGAAAAGAGGAAGAAGGAGAGAGGAGGGAGAAGAAATGAAAATTAGAAAAGGGAGAAGAATAGAGAGGAGTTGGATTTTTTTATTTTCCATCCGTGGAGTTTTATTTTTATTTTTTATTTTCTAAATCAATTCAGCAAAAAACCATTAGCTCTAGGGATTTGAACAACTTGGCTTCTAAAACTCACTTCTTCCAAACGTTACTATTCCTTTTTAGTGAAAAGCTATTAGTTCTAGTCAATTTGAACACCCCATAGTCACACTACTATAAAAAAAGGTAATCCTATACACCTCATCATAGACGGTTTAACACAAACTATTGGTGATAAAGTTACTACAGATGGTTTTACAAGATGAACCATTCACCGTAATGGAAAGAACCATCTATGGTGACCTACTTATCACAAATGCTTTATGCTCCAAACCTTTTGTGATACATCACAGACGTTTTAGAAAAAAACACTTGTGATGTCTGTACTTATCATAGACGGTTTTTTGTTCCAAACTGTTTGTGATGAACCTACTTATCATAGACGGTTCTTTACTTTGAACAGTTTATGATAATATTTCAACTTACCCGTTCTCACCGAATTTGAATTTTTCACTCGTCTTGCTAGATTTGCTATTTAAAATAGAAGGCTCGGCTGTTCTTTTGCACATCTCCTCTTCTCTCTTCTCCTCATCTCCTCTTCTCTCTTCTCACTTCTCCTCCACTCCTCTCTTGTTCTCTCTTCTCACTTCTCTACTTCTCCTCGCCAAATTTGCCCTTAAAAATAGAAGGCTCGGTAGGTTGTTCTTCTCCTCATCTCCTCTTCTCACTTTTCCTCCTCCACTCCTCCTCTCGTTTCCCCGCCTCTTCTTCAATTCCATCTATCCGATTTTGCTATAACTTGGATGCCCAAAAATTTCGCTAAGTCTAGATTTTTACCGTGGCTTGTATGCCTAAAAATTTGGCTAAGTCTGGATTTTTACCGTGGCTTGTATGTCTAAACTATGGTAAACATATAGACTTAGCCAAATTTTAAGCATCTAAGCAATGGTATAATTCCCCACTTTTTTAGCTCTGGTACAGCTATAACAGATGGTTTTTACCAAAAACTGTCTGTGATAACTGACTATTATAGACGGTTCTAGTTTTGAACCGTCTGTGATAACGGATGATCACAGATGATTCTAGTTCTGAATCGTCTGTGATACGGTTTTCATAGACGGTTCAAAAATCGTCTGTGTTAATCCCTATTATCACTGACCCCCATTAAGTCAGACTGTTCAAAGAACCGTCTATAATGAAAGTTTTAAACTGTCTATGATAAGTTTTTTGTAGTAGTGCCACTTGCCGAATAGTTTATCTAAGAGTAAATTTCACAATACTATACATACTTTCAGAAAACTACACTTAATGTTTTCAAGAAACTACATGTTCTTTGCCAAGTCTATCAAAACTATACTTTTTGTGGAATCCCGTTCAAGGCAACGCGCTTGAAGGTCTGATAAGCTGGGCCTATGTGTAAATGACACAACAGTCTTACGTTGCCAGATATATGTGTTAGACCATGTGGCTGGGTCTAGAATTTTTATGATGATGAATAATTGACAACATTGCTTAGTATTGTTATTCGAGGCATGTGGCGTGTGTGCGTGGACTAATATCGGTCAAGTTGGAGAGAACTTATACCGGAAAAACGTTCTTTGGTCTTTGCATGTGCAGGTTGGGCGTGGAGACGGTCATAGTTGGTGACGAGGAAGACCGGGACTAGGAGGGGGGAATCTAAGGTCCAGACGGTCGAGGATGTCACGAGGTGGTCGGGCTCACGCTGGAGCACATGGAGATCAAAGGTGGATGGTGCGTGGAGAAGCTACGGGAGGTGTGGTCCTGGAGGCTTCGACACGTGATGAGTTGAAAAGTCGGAAGTGTAAAAACCCGTGTTAGGAAGGGTTTCGGGTCCCTTGAATAATAGTGGGCTAAAAGTCTGATTGAGATAATAGGTCTAGACCCAGTTGGACGAGTCATTTTAGGGTTAATCAGAGTCGTGTGCGGCGGCAGTATTAGTATGGATTGCAGTGCCGTTTCAGAGTAGGACGTGCGGCTGAGGAGTCTAAAAGGGAGCGACGCGAGAAAACGAAAAAAAGATATCTACAGTATTGCTACAATAACTAAGAAAATGTTTTGCCCTATTTTGTTTTCTATTTTTTATTATTTTTATTTTTCAGATTGAACGATTAGAAGACAGAAAATTTAAGAAAAAGTTTTCACTGTGCGCTGCAATCATTCACCCATCTAATTGGCATCGACGATCCTACAATATGCACACATGATCAGCAGGAGCAACATTATTCGAGTTTGGGATATATATATCGCCGGCCTTAATTAGTCTGGGTCGGCATGGTTAGGCACTGCAGCATTTCACATGAGAAATGCATGTTTATAGCGGGAAAAACCTGGTTAATTAGCTGAAATGTTCCGAAAGCTAGCTAGCTGGAACACATCGCGCATGTACAGTACGGGTCCGGCAAACACTTAGGGCCTATTTGGAACAGAGGAATTTCACAGGAATTTTGCAGGAAACAGTTCAATTCCCGCAGGAATCGGAAAAAATTCCCGCATTCCAAACAGGGTAGCTGTAGACATCCATTTGGTGTGCTCTTCGCTGTAGACACCCATTTGGTGTGCCAAATTGACACCTATTGTGCATGATATTTTCTAGCTTGTACATTAGTACTCTCTTCGGTCGGAAAAAAAAATTATTTTGGACAATGACGTCGTTACCAAAACATAAATTTGACCACTAAATTTAATTTATATTGTAATAGAATTATAAAAGCCTAATAAATTTATGCTTTTATGAAAGCCTTTTTTCGAGATAAATTTATATGTATCATTTTCGTATATTTAATCTAAATATAGAAAAAAAATTTAATAATTAAAATTTAAAAAGTTTGGCTATATGTACCGTGAAGCGATATCCTTTCATGAGTGGAGGGAGGCCACTAACCTATTTGCGGAGGGGGAAAAAAGGAGGGAGATAGCTAGGATGCATTGTCACCATAATTCAAAAAGAGTGGATCGCCAGTTTACGTACGGTCTGCGGTACAAATTAAAGTTGTTGGAAATCAAGGACCGGGTGATCGAGATTGATATATCCTGAAATTTCAATTAGAAATTAGGCTCATATGAGTGTAAGACTTATTTTCTATAATTTCTAAGTATACATATTTTAGTACCATATTGTCTAACTAAATGAAGGAAAGCAATTTATAAGGTGGAGTTCTTGCCATTCCTTAAAACATGTGACATATAGAATAGAGATGACATGCGGAGGACTTTAGCTAAACTCATATGCACGCACACGTATTCGCATATTTTCGTGTGGTAAATCGTTTGTTTATAGCATGCCACTTAGTAAACCAAGTGCATCTTATTTTATTGAACTGTACACCTCTCTGTTTGAATGAGGTTCAAACATGTGAATTTGAGGCTTTATTGGATATTGATGACAGGCAGGTACCAGTAGGTAAATGGTTGGTTAGTTGTGTCAATTACTGATGGGTAAATGATGACGCTCACATGGCAAACCAAGTCCACTTTATTTTTGTTGAAACGTGCATATCTCTCTATTTGAATGAGATTCAAACATTTGAATCTGAGGCTTTATTGGGTATTGATGACAAGCTGTTACTAGTTGGTAAATGGCTGGTTAATTATGTCGGTTACCAGTGAGTAAATAACTGGTTAATTACATTGGTTAACAGTTTGCATCTATTTATATGCCTAGAGATGTTAGAACAGAGTCCTGAATAATTGCCTCCATATCTTTTTTCCTCCTGCAAACCTGTGTTATTGTGTTGCGTCGTCTGAACCCTATCTTCGAGCCATTGCTGCCGTGAAGACCTGCGAGGGGGCAGTAATATGGTTTCTGGGTAGAACACAACTGCGCAATCATTCGCTCCGTTGCTTCATGTATCTAATCAACTTTGATATAGCTCTTTTCTTGCTATATTTGAAGCACAATATAGTTTGCCTGGTGTTGTTAATTAATTATGAGCTTTGCATCAATAGTTATTTATGTTATTTACTTCCTAATAAAATCTATAATTAAAATATTACGCACATTCCCAACAGTTGCATGCATGCATATATGCATCTTTGGGTTTGTATGGTCTCTGCACGAGAGCATAACACACACGCATGTAAAACTAGCTAGAGTTTTGCACGGTACGCCAAGCTCGATCCCTTATTAATCTAGCTAGCTTAATTGCCCATGAAATGTTACCACTATGTTGGAGTTTGGTCTACTTCGTTTCCTACTCCAGGGGCTTTCGGGCTCTCCATCCAGGCAAGTAATTAGCCTCCCTTTTGACTAGAAAACGGAAACGGGGTACGTACGCACGGTCTAGTTAGCTATGCAGCCACCACTTACACATTGAGACAAGTCCAAGAGCTCATATATAGTCCAACGACGACATTTCCAAGTCATTTACGCAAAAAAATGAGTGGCCGAAGCACTAGCATTGACCTTAGGAACACAATTTTGGCAGTCATCGTTGCCAGCCCAAGGATTGCTTAAGTCGTGGTGATCAAAGTTATGTGTTCGAAATTCTATCCCTTTTCTTAACAATAACGACACGTACGTACGTCTCATATATCTTTCCTTTTCTTTCATCATATATAGGTGATTAAAGATATAGCTATGGTATATCAATGGAATATATATTCTACGTGGAAACATTTTGTTGGGAGATAGCGATCGACAATACGTATTATCTTTTCAAGATAGGATCTACTAGTTAATTATAGTACATACTTTACCGACTTCATTTATATCGGCAAAAACCGTACGTGAGTTTTTGTTACTCTGTAATCTCTCGCACAAACAACCCAGAAGCCACAAGCCGCAGCAAAAAGTCATAAGCCATAGCAAAAAAGAACAGACCCATATACCATGTGCAACGCAACCTGCGTATAATTTGCTGGTACAATCTCCTGAAGATGCAATGGGATATATATATATATATATATATATATATATATATATATATATATATATATATATATATATATATATATATATATATATATATATATATATATATACACACACACACACACGAACAGTTTGATTAGTTACGTGTGATGTTTTTTGATGCACGTGTATAAATGGCTAGATGAACACGTAGGATCAGTTGATAGTTACACATGCAGGAGTTGTCGATGCCCTTGTCACCGCTAGGCTCCAACTATGTATATGCATAGCAGGTTGCAGCCACTTAGCAAGTGATGTACACATGGCAGACCGAAGCACCATGGATACAAGGATGATGGTGGTTGCATGGACCCCATTGCCATGAGTGCATGCATCTCTCCAAAGCCCTAATAATGAAATTGATCCAAACTGCTAGCTAGATAGATAGAGCCACGTATACTGACTATATGGATCACACTTGTCGCATGGACTAATCTTGGAATTCTCCCGATGAATCCTTTGCGTGACATACACACTTGGTACATTGCAGATATATACGACGATGCATGCACACATCGGACGAATAGTGCATCATGCAGTTAGCCACGTATAGTGACTGCATTAAGGCCTCTTCATAACGGTTTCTGTTTTTAGTTTTTGATCGAAGATGTTAGAAACTAATATGAATGCTCAGTATTTTGAATCGGCTTTCTTATTTCTCTTATTTTCGTCTCGCTTCGGAGATAAAACAGAGGGTCACGGACACATCATACACCGCATTCCTCTCTCTCTCTCTCGTTTCATGCAGACATCTCTCATTTAACCCCACTGCGCACCCTCCTTCTACAAACTACTTTTTTGCCATTAATATTTATTTTCAGATAAAATCTATCAAACACAGTGAAAAAATATCCGTTATAGCTAGAACTGAGAGTTGGGCGTGCTTTTTTGGGCCAGCCTGAAGCACGCCCGGCCTGGTATGGCCCAAGTACAGCCTGGCCCAACACATGGTAAGCCAGCATGGCATGTCACGAATAGTGGGCTGGGGCGGGCCTGAAAACCCGGCCCACTAGGTGGCACGGCGAATTGTGCCGTGCTCGGGCCGGCATGGCACAGGGAGCACGGCGGGCACGTCGGCGCAAGCCGTCGGGCCGCCTCGGACTCCACCTCGCCTTCCCCCTCCCATCGACATCCCTAGATTCCCCACAATCATAACTCATCAAGCCATCATAGAGGAGAGAGAGGGAGTAGGAATGGCAACGGGGCCATTCCCCGGCGGGGAGTGGCTCCCCGTCCCTGCCCCCCGCCAGGAAATTTTTCCCCGCTCCCCGTCCCCGGTCGCGGGGACACAATCTCCCCGTCCCCGGCCCACGTCGGGGATCCGGGTCCCCGATGGGCCTCCGCGTCGCCGCCTGGACGGCCTGGAGCCTCCGCGCCGCCGCCACCTGGACGGCCTGGAGCCTCCGCGCCGCCGCCGCCTGGGGCTTCCGCGCCGCCGTCACCTGAGTCTTCCACGCCGCCTGGACCTCTGCGCCGCCGTCGCCTGGGGCTTCCGCGCCGCCTGGACCTCTGTGCCGCCGCCGCCTGTAACCTCCACGCCGCCGCCGCCTGGGGCTTCCACGCCGCCGTCGCCTGGGGCTTCCGCGCCGCCTGGACCTCTGCGCCGCCGTCGCCTGGGGCTTCCGCGCCGCTGGACCTCTGCGCTGTCGCCGCCGCCTGGGGCTTCCGCGCCGCCGTCGCCTGGGGCCTCCGCGCCGTCGCCACCTGGGCTGGGGCTTCCGCGCCGAACGGGGAACGGGGACGGGGAATAGGGGAACGCCCCCGCCCCCGCTTCACCCGATGGGGGGAGTTCCCCCCCCCAAATCCCTCCCCGCGGGGAGCAAAATCCCCCCATCCCCGTCCCCTAATAGGGGAATTCCCCGACGGGGAACGGGGAATGGGGCCCCGTTGCCATCCCTAAGAGGGAGTAGAGGGGAAGGGCGTATCATACACCTCACTTCTCTCTTCCATCTCACATAGACACCTCTCACTTTCTCCCACCACGCACTGTTATTCTATAAACTACTTCTTTTAACCATTAGTATTTATTTTTAGATAACATCTATCAAATACAGGGAAGAACCATCCGTTATAGCCAATATAAACAGGACGCCGGTAGTGTGCTAGCACAAACTACTACATAACGCACGTGCTAGTTTTTACGTCGCCTGCAGATGTGACCTTGCGTCAGACGAACGGTTGAATTCGATCGGTCCATTCGTGCTTAATTAGCTAGTTCAGTTTAGCCAGAGTAGAGTATTTGACCATCGTCCTTGATGCATGATCGACGAGGAAGTAGCAGAAAAGAAAGAGGAAGAGATCAATGCGTCCGGGGTTGATATAGGTCTTGTTTTTCTTTCAGCTTTTGGTTTCTGATTTTAGTTTTTCTATAGTAATTAGTTTTTAAATATAATATTTTTTTTAAAATAGAGTCTACTAGTTAATTATAGTACAAACTATATCGACTTCATTTATATCGGTAAAAACCGCACATGAGTTTCGGTTACTATATAATCTCTCACATAAATAGTCCAAAAACCAAAAACTATAGCTAAAAACTATAAACCTTAGCAAAAAAAACTATACGCTAAAAATTATAGATAAAAACTATAAACCGTAGCTAATCACCTGAGAAGTGTGGCTACACTCGAGAGAGAAAGAGACTGGAGCACGTAGACTGCAACTGGTGCTAGTCCACGTACGGCGTGCTGGTCCAGACCAAATTGGCAACGGGAGGAGGCGGCCCTGCCAGGTGGGCGGCCGTGTCGGCTGCTGGTGGGCCCCGCGAGCCTCTTTCTTGTCGGGAAGGGATGGTCGGCTCGGCCGCGTGCGACAGTGTCCACGTCTGCAGTCGCTTGGATCCGTCTCTCTGTCGTCTGACGGCTGCACGCACCTGATCGACGACTTGGATCGATCAGGTTTATGCGGTGGGCCCCCGTCTTGACCTCAATCATTTTTTTTTTCTGCCGGATGCAATTAACCTCGAGTTTCAAACCGGCCGGAGTAGACGCCCCTCAGTACAGGGCCCCATTTAGAGCAGCGAGTGTCATCCGATTTCCGCGGAAATGAATGAAATTGTTTTACGCGTTTTAAACAATTGTTTAGCCTCAATGAGAACATGGACGTGTGTGGTATCTAGGAATAGGGAATGTTTGGCCCCTCAACCTTCATCTTCATCGTCCACGTAAATCCAATTGACACCATCTTGCTCACCATCTGCCACCGTTGCATCCAACCCTAGCGCGGTCTCCTACCCACGCTAGGTCGGCTTTGCCGGCGCTGTCGCTCAAACGCGATCTTAACTTCACCCGGCGCAGTACTCATGTGCGCAATGGACACAACGGCGACGCAGTTGACCTCACCGGTGATGGAGATGGAGGTGGTGCGAACACGAATCTTCAAACATATCTCGAGGTCGCAAAATCAGCCAATTTCCCCATAAAATATATTCCGAAGATTTCTAGCAATTCAATTATACTACCCCAGTCAAAAAACATGTCGTTTTGGATATCGACATGATCTTCGAAACACAACTTTGACCACTAATTTTTATTGTAATATATTTATAAAACCCATTAACATTATAATATTATGAGAGTACTCTTCGAGACAAATCTATACATATGATTTTTATGTATCGAATTTAAATATTTAAAAGATATTAATAGTTAACTTTTTAAAATTTTAATTGTACCTATATCTAAAACGTCGAGTATTAATTTGTTACTGGACGGAGTATATAGAAGTGCACGAGAAGTAAAATAACCACACAAAAATGATTTACGGTGGAGGTCATGTAATGTAGACACGTGACCAAATTGAGCCAAATTTACCTCTAAAAAAAGAAAAACAAATTTACAATGTGAGCTTCCCTATGTATGTAGTATGTATGCGCGTGCCACATTAGATTAGTATAGCTCCTTCGTGTATGTATATGCGTGACTGGGTACGACTGTACGTATGATGCGTTGCGGGGCAAATAATCCGTATACGTACCTACGTATCCGCGGGCTAATTAATCAAGCTAGCTAGCATTAGAGATGTAAACGGATCGAATACGGATGGATAATATCTCTACTATATTTGTTTTCATATTTTTTCTCGGATGCGGATACGAATACGGATACCTCGGATACGAATAATATCGAATACAGATACAGAGCGAATACGAATCGAAACGAATAGAGTCATGAATATTTATCGGAACATGAAAACCCTTTAAACTATACATCCGAAATTAATAAAAACACATAAATAATTTATCTTGACAAAACAGTAATGAAATCTAAACAAACATAAGTATTTTTATCCACAATAGTCATATCATTGCATAGATTTTAAATCTTCAAATGACAGTTAATTTTTTCTAAAGTCCTAAATAATTCTTAATGGATTTCTGTAATTTACATGTGACTAATAAATTAATTAAGAATTTAAATTTGCATTAGAATGATTTAAACAGAAGTATATCAATTTAATCGGTACAAATTTTAATCTACCAACAATACTAAATTTATTTTTAATAAATACAAATATTTGCTAGTGGGCTGGTGGCAGGGGAGATGAGAGAGGCTGGCTTGGGCTAGGCAATGTTAGACTGAAATCTTAGATATCCGGATCTGTATTATCCGGATAATCCGTATTCGTATCCGTATTCACCGGATATTAGGCCTATAGTATTCATATATATTTCCGACAAAAAAATCCGTATTTGTTTCCGATCCGAGAATTATCTGAAGAAAATCCGACCCGATACAGTCCGTATTCGTTTTCATCCGAATCGGTCGACAACTATCCGATCTATTTTCATCCCTGGCTAGCACATATGTGGTAGTTCTCGTTAATTGGTGAACCAATGTGCACAATTGACTAATATGCCGGAATTGCTGATCGATCTGACTAGCCGGTGATGTATTTGAGTTTTTTTTGCCTTATAACTTATTTTTCACTGTTTGGTATTATAGCTGATTTATTTTATATTGTAGCAGTTGATAGCTTTTTGACGTAATTAATTTAAAAATAAAAAACAGGTTAGCCCACCGCGCACAACACAAATAGCGAAAAAAAGAAAAGGTAAAAAGCCTAAAAAACTAAAAGTCTAGAAAAGACGAAAATTTGAAACTACAAGTCAGAAGCCAAAAGTTGAAGTCGAGACGAGGGAGCCGTAGACAGATGAACTATCTGATCAGCGAATAGTTTCAAACCAATCCGAATAGTTTTGATTGTCCGAACTATCTGACCAGCGTTGGATGCTCAAATGCTTCAAAGACGTTCAGATCGCTCTGAACGATCGTGCCGTTTGATCTTCCACGGACCACCCGATTGCCTTGGAAATGTTCAGCCCACTCCAAATGAGTCGTACCGTCTGATCATCAATGGACTGCCTGATCGCCTTGGAGAGGTTCGGACTGCTTCGAATGTTTGTTCATTCTGCGACGTTCGATCGGTTTTGGACGGTCGATAGCGATGGTGACGTTCGGACCGCTCTGAACGTTCGCCCTTCTACGTCGTTCGATTAACTTTGGATGGTCGATATTTACGGTAACGTTCGGACCAGGCCGAGAATCCTATTGTTGGGTTGGTTGGAGATGCTTGCAGCCGTTCAATTGACATGCATGTGTTCGGAACAGTATGACCGTATCTCTGATCGTATACCTAGAGTATAAAGGCAATAACTTTCACATACGAGGTCTGATTGAGGTGATCTTGGATTAATTGGAAAGCTTATTTTAAGGGCTACGTAATGGAGGACGATTTATCTTCAAAAGAATTGCATTTTTTATTTTTATTTTCTTTTTGTGAGAGTCTGAGTCTAAAACACTTCTTTTTTTTTCTTTTCTGAAAATAGGAAATTATCATAACACCCTCAATGTCACAACACTGAAGACCGTTACTATCTAAACTAGGAAAAATGTTATGTCTTAAGTTTATCTAAGCTCTGCACTAGTAAATATTTCATGTACTGAGTTAGGACCTAGGTTACCATGGGACTAATTCTGTCCCAGAAGGTACACACGCACATAGCTCGATTGATGGATCAAATTTAGATCACGTACAGGCCGAGTCACTTTTGCTACTGAAAAGACATGGCATATGCATGCATAGCGTGCATTGCATTCATGCAGGTTAGGCAGCCTAACATGCATATATTCAGTGGTTGTTGCGTACAAATTTGAGTACGAATCTCGTGCCGATCTTTGTGGTCGAGTGCCGATCTCTTAGCTAGGGCTTTAGCTGTTACGTACGATCCTGTACTATATGTATAGCCGCCCGCGTGCACCGGCCGCTAGCTAGATCCTCGATCGACGGCGAGACCGACGGCAGCTGACGGCGACGCTCCGGCACCCTCCGGTCGTCGTGTAGTTAATTGACCGCTCTTCAGATCGTCCATGGATCTGTTAATTGACCGGCTGTGCGGCCGAGACGAAAACAGCGCCGTGGTCGATCGATCTGTGTATGCCGGCCGCGCCGTCGTTCCAATCAACTTGTCTTTGCGTGCATGCTGCTTAATTTCCTTTGCAGCCACACGCGTATGCCTAAATAAGCCTAGCTTATGGTTATGCTCATTTGAGATGAATAAGTTTGGTTTATGGCTGAATTTTTACTGTAACTGGTTTATTCTGTACTATAGCTGATGGTGTCTTATTTAGCATAATTAAATTTAAAAAAAATTAAAAATAGAAAAAATATGTTAGCCCATCACGTATAATGCACATAAATACGGGAAAAAAGAACCGGCAAAAAAGCTAAAAAAGCTAAAAGTTTAGAAAAAGATGAAATTTATAAATAGTAAAAAATACATCTGGCACTTGTCCGTCGGCGTCGTCAGCGACTCACTGTTTTAGGTGGTGCTCGGTTGGACTGATATTTTATGGTTTATGGTTGAATTTTTTACTGTAGCTGACTAAAGTTACACTGTAACTAATGGTGACTTATTTGGTATAATTAAATTTAAAAAATTTAAAATAGAAAAAACAAGTTAGCCCAGCACATATAATGCAAACGAATATGGGAAAAAAAGGAACCGGAAAAAAAACTCAAAAATCCGAAAAGTTAGAAAAAGACGAAATTTAGGAATAGTGAAAAATAAACTAGAAACCAAAAACCTAAGCCCAAACGAGCGGAGCCTTAGTGACATCGACGGGCGCGCGAGATAACCGATTTATTCGGTTAAATATGGTACTTAATTTAGCTTGCTATGTTGACTAGGAGTAGCAGCTGGCTAGCTGCTATATATAAATACTAGTTGAGTAGTGCTTTCATGTTTTACATTCTAACAAGAATGATCGTAATATCAAAGCACATGAAAGGATAAGTAATCACTATCCAATATTCAATTCTACTTTAAAAGTTGTGCAAATCACTTTGAGAAAATCATGAAAGCACCTCCCATACTAGTTCTCTTCGGGGACAAGAGAGTGATCATTTTTTAGGTTATACGTAGTTAAACTTTCTAAATTTTAGCTACCAGTATCTTTTCAATATTTAGACTGAACAATTAAAAATGATATGTCTAGATTTATCTTGAAAAGTACCTTGAGGATATTGCAGTTTTATTAGGTTTGTAAATACTCTCATGTTCAATAACATGTAACATTTTACAACTTTAGCCATTACTTTTTACATGAATATGCTTATAAAATGTAAAATTATTTTGTCACCACAATATTTTTATGAGCAATCTAATGATATCATTTTCATATGACCAATTTAAATAGTTTTTATATATTGATAGTAAAAGTTAAAGGAATTTGACTAAATACTTTTTTATTTCTGAAGGGGGAGGGAGTATATTACAGTAGAAATCAGTACGTGAAAGTTTAGTTTTGACGACCGTCCAAATCGTCATGGAGGTGTGACCGACGGGAGTACATGCATGTATAATGGCTAGTTGTTTGTTTGTTTACATGACTGTGATGTAATATATGTTGGTTGGTTGCACGTACCGATTATGCGTCAACTATAGTTCAGATGATGCAGCCCAATAGAATAAAATATTATAAAAGTATTTTTATATACGAATATATGCATACGATTTTACATTTTAATCTAAATATTTAACAAAATATTAATAATAACTAAAGTTTGATTTTACATAATTATAATTGATATTCTTTTGAACCGGAGGGAGTAATAAACATCTTTTTTTTTTCTGAGAGTGCAGTGTAATATGGGTTGGTTAGTGCAGTGGACTAAATCCCAAAACTCTACAATACAGTAACCCATCTTACGAAATCACTATGATGAAACTTGTCTTACACACACCCTGCCTTGTGCACTTGTGCTGATTAATAAATATAATCTATCCTTTTTCCGCCGCAAAAAACCGTGTATTATAATGTAATTAGTGGGAATCAACTTTTAGCTTCAGCCAGACGATCAAAAGTGCTATAACGTCTCAACGCAAGAGGAAGAAAATGCTGCTATACTGTCCGGAATAGCTAGATGCCCGTTCCGACGACTTTGCCTAGTATTTCAACTTGTTACCCAGGCCGTTAGTCGTGCTTGTGGTGGGCTTTATTAATTTAGTTTTAGCTTACCACTTCCTACTATAATAACTAGCTTTTGAACGGTACGTATTTTTAAAGTAGGGTTTATATGTAAACTATAGTAGATTAGGCCCTGATCAATTTGGCTTCGGCTTCTGTCTTATTTTTCACTATTCATAAGTTTCGTCTTTTTCTGAACTTTTGGCTTTTTGTTGAGCTTTTTTGCCGGTTCTTTTTTTCCCGTATTTGTTTGTATTATACGTAATGGGCTAACATATTTTTTATATTTTTAAATTTTTTTAAATTTAATTATGCTAAATAAGCCTCTGTCAGCTACAGTGCTTTTTTCAACCAGCTACAGTGTTTTCATCCATAAGCCATGAGCTTTTCAGCCGAACCGATCACCACCATTATATATAGTTCAGCTATAACGGTTAAAATCACATACAACTATTTTCCTCTGCGTACTGTCTCTCATGAACAGTCAGAATTTAAAAATTATAAGTTAAAAGTCAGCCATAGATCAAAAGAACCTACTTTGGAGGATTTTCAAATATCTCTCTCTCTCTTTAAATAAACTCCATGGATCGATGCAAACGATGTCGAAATCTTTCAGGCGGTGTGGTCGGCTGGAATTGCTCGGCGGCTCATTTGTATGGGTCGTCGTCGTCGGCGGCGGCGGCGGCCATTTGCGCCGTTCCCTTAATTTTTGCAGCTTTGTACTGCTGTTCTCTCGAGCAGTATGGTGTATTTATGGGCCGAGCAGTATGGTGTATTTATGGGCCTCACCGGAGAGTTGGCACGCGCGGTGGAGAAATCGAGCGGAAAAAACGCCCAGAAAGACGGCGGAAGAGGGGTGATTTTGATACGAAACCTTACGCTGCAGGTCGTTGCTCATCCAGCCCGTGTAGCCTTGTGGGCCGTGGGCCGGCCTTGGCACGGCCTGAACCAGCGGCACGTCCAGGTGGGAGGACTGGCCCATCAAGACAGACTAGGCCTTTTTTTTTGAGCTACGTGGGCTGATACCTTATGATTTATGGCTTAAATATTTAAATTTTACTATTATGTAGAGAAAAATAGTCGCATGCGATTTTAACCGATATGGCCGAACTTAGTACGCTTTTTACTACAATTTTTCTATTGTCCCCGTGTTAAAAAAACACACTGTTTAAAAGCTAATTACTGTAAATAGTATAAGTATAAGACAATTTTAAGTTTAAAAAGGACCCGGCCATATCTCCAAGCTACGGTTGGCAGTCCTGATAAGCTGATAATTCAAGGGTAGTGGTAACACTGTTACGAAGTATAGCAGTGTTTTGTAAAAGTTGCGGGTCAATTTTCACTGGAGCTACCACTAACTTTGATTTTACTAGACCATTAGTATCTAAAAACCACGAAGGTTTAACATGATAGAATTAAGTACTTTTTGTGTGACAAATCTATTTATACTATTTTGATGTGACAGATCAAAATATTTTTACAGAGATCTCAGGTAAAACAGTCACACGGCCTTGCATGGACCCACAAGTCAGTCAGCGCATGCTGCACCCAACGTTTGAGTTGACCTGGTCCTCGGTGTGCACGGCCGGCAGGCGCCTCAACCAATAATTCCAGTCACTTCGAGCATCAGATTGGTCAAGGCAACGAGCAGCACACACGCGTCTATCAGTTTAACTTGATGTAGGGCCGCAATTGCAATAGAGGCCTCAACGATGTTTAAGATTTTTTTTCTAAGTATTTTATTTTAATAGCTACGGAGCTATTAAGATTATAATTAAAAATCTAGAAGTAAAGCTACTTCTCATAAAAGATACAAAGCAAAACACTAGAATTAAGAAACATTAAGAATGGGTCAAATCCAAGCAAAATTGTGGTGACTAGATAAATAGATTTAATCTCCGTGAGTTATCTCTATCATTTATATAACCTTGGCACACATCAAGGGGGTGATCGGTTGGGCTTCAGCTTTTAGCTTCCGGCTTGTTTTTCAGTATTCATAAATTTCGTCTTTTTTTAAACTTTTGGTTTTTTGTTGAGCTTTTTTGCCGGTTCTTTTTTCTCGTATTTATTTGTATTATATGTAATGGGATAACATATTTTTTATATTTTTTAAATTTAATTATGCTAAATAAGTCTCTGTCAGCTACAGTGTTTTTTTCAGCCAGCTACAGTACTTTTCAGCCATAAGCCACCAAAAATAAGCCCAAATGATCACCACCCAAGATTAAGATGGGGGCGAGAAGAGATTAAAACCAATAAGAATAACAGCAAATCAACCAAAAAAGAAGACATCATGAGTGATGAACAAAGTTAATCTATCGTTATTTAAAGATGAAGGTTTTACAGCCACTACACTTGAAGGACAAGAGAGGATACCATAACACTCATTCTTCTCTAGCCCTAATCCTAGAATACAAGGTTGGAATGGTTCTCAAGTTGGATTGTTGGCTTATAAGTTCTATGAACTGATATCTAGATCTGATTCCAGAATATTCCCTTTTCGTGATATATGAAACATGTACCTTATCCACTCTAAATAGCACGATGTTTTGGCTCTAAGTCTCTAACAACAACTGCCATGCGGTTGTTGTCCACGCTCTTCTCTCGCTGACACAATAGATAATCAGGCGTTCTCTCTCTAACAATAACTGCCTCTCCGATTAGACGTGCTGCTTCCATAAGGTGTCTTCCCCGGTAGATAATTGATGTCTCTTCGTTGGTATTTTAAGGCTGGACGATGAAGACAATTCATATCTCATTTAATTTAGTGTAATTAGGGCTAGTCTCACGTCTTGTAGATAACTTCTCCATGACATAATGTGTACTATTTCTCGTGTTACAGTCAACTGTTGTATGAGAGACGATCTATTTATTTATGCTCCCACTCTCTCCTCCACATTATCTTGTGTCATATGTGACAAAGCTTACAACCAAAAGGCAATATAAACATCTGCTTCTTAAAGGGGGTTCTTCACTTCTCTTGCTACCATCTCACTTCGAAGATAAGTCAGAGGGTCAATGGGCGAATCACGTACACTATTCCTCTCACTCTCGTCTTGTGTATGTATCTCTCCTTCGCTTTTTGCACCACTTATCTCTCCTATTAAAATCACTTCTTTTAATCATTATTTATTTATTTTTAACTAAAAATCATCGGTCATAACTAAAAATTAATAGGAGATGCTACTAGGAGCGCCCCCGTCTTCTTTGTTTGTACGTCGAACTTATCCTTCTGCTGGTTGCATGGATAACAGTGGTGTGTTGAACCTATCATCTAGCTACGCCATGGTTCGCAATTACCCATTACTAATCAATGGTGGTAGAACACTCCATGCATATTTATGGACCATCACATCTTTATGTTTTACGTAGTTGCACCTACCTGGTTCATCTGCACTAGACATGCCGTATCTTTTATTGTCTCTCAATAAGAAAAACTTGCTTTTTGTTTCACATTCAGTAGATTTATTTTTATCTTATCCCGGCAGCTCAAGCGCGAATGGTAGTGTAATTGTTAAGGTCAGTCTCAGTGGGAGTTTTATCTGTATTTAATAGGCTGTCACATAGGTATTTTTGATGATATGGTAACATTTTTAAGAAGAGAGAGAAGAAGTGAGTTTCATCTAGATGAAACTCTCTTGGCACGATTACCAACTCTATATGAGTCATGAAATTAAATGTCTATGAAACAATAAAATGAAACTATGTATTGAGGATGGATGTTTCATCCATATGTTTTATTTCATTTTACATGATGTGGCAGTCTTGAAAACAACGCCATGAAACTCTCCACTGAGAATGGTCTTAATAGTTTATAGTTATTAGTACTCCGTATTGCCTCCTTCTCATAACATAAGCCCCACTCACTCCCAATAATTATATTGGGCTTGTTACTGTACCTATGCCACATCAGCTTTTTAGTGCGGTAGAAAAGAGAGATGGGGAAGAGAAGGTGCTTGTTACTCATGTAAGAATGAACAAATATGTTAATAATTTTTTTGAGACGCACACATATTAATAAATGGTGACACCATGATAAGAAAAGATTTTTTCCCCAAAAAAGTAAAGAATTTTTGAATTTACATCTAATACAGGCTGTCCGCACAATCGCAATTCCTAATTGGACAGCCATAACACAGTAAATCCTAGTGGCCGATAATGGCCCAGTTATTTTCAGTTTGGCTTGTGCATTCTCTTAAACAAACAAATAAGGTGATTTCTGTATTATCATTTCGAAGTGATTTATTGGAACAGTTTTTTTAAAATAATTTATCGATTTATTGGTATATAGTTTGTTCAAATAAACACTCACGTCATGATCAAAATTCATAAGCCATAACTAAGAACATATCCAATATAGCTGGGTCAATAAAGCAGGATCTGTTAGGTTTAGATCTCCTAGGGTTTAGATCTAGCGGGTTCTTTTCTTTAGGGTTCGGATTCTGAGTGATACACTGAGAGGGAGAGAGGGGTACCAACCGTCCGGTGTAGAGGATGAAGAGCCGGCCATCGCGGTTCGTTGGTGAAGCTCTGCGCACGGGCAGCGACGGTCGGGGAAGAGGTGCGGGACTCCTCGGCGGCGCGCGTGTCCCGAGCGGCGGTGATCTCCTTGGCGGTGGGTCTTCCCGTCGCTGGAGCGCCCTCTCTTAGATCGGGTCTAGGGTTTGTCGGTGGGTCTGGCGGCGGCACGGTGAACCTTGGTGTGCGTGCTGCCCCGGCCCTCACCTCTATTTATATGGCGCTGGCGACAGGGGCCCACCAGCCTATTGGGCTGGGCGCCCCCGATCAGGGCGCGGTCAAGGGGAGAGGGGGGCATTTGGCCGTTGGGCCAAATGCCCTGAGATCACATTCTAACAGGATCCAGCCCATAACAAATAAGCACACAGTAGGGCGGTCTCTTCCTTGCGCCGTGCCGCCGCAGCACCTGCTCAGGGCCGTCGCCGGCGGCCTCTGCTCCGTACGTTTCACGAGTTCGCCGGGAGGCAGGTAGCCGACAGCGCGCGATCGGTAGGTCAACCTCTTTGTTTTCCTCTTTTCCTACCCTAGCAATTTGTATCCAAATGGGCAGTTTTCTGTGAGCTGTAGTAGGTAGGGGTAACCACCACATTATCCTCTGCTTAGACGATAAGGAACTACTAAATTGGGAGTAGCAGTGAACTTTCTGAGAATCGGTGAAGAGTGAAAATTTGGTGAATGCGAGTCAGTAGTTACGCGACGATTCCAAGAAATCACCTAAACTTCCGTGCCATGAATCGCGAGCTTTGTTTGTCTAGTAGGAGCAGTTAGTTTGTCAGTGTGTGTATATATAGAGACACACATATACATATAGATATATACATATATATGTATATACGTATGTATGTATATGTGTATATATGTATATTTATATATAGGGAGTATATCTAGTGCTAATGGCTATTTCAGTGCAAATATGCAAACACAAAGCAAGGACCATGGATCCACCTTCTACATCTCAGATCTATGTGGGTGGACACATTTTTACAATAACCCCCGCCCTCTTCTCCCCTTTACCCGATCCCACGTCCCCTTAACTCCCTCTGCACGCTTGCACTGGTACTAGCTAGTAGCTGCATGCAGCAGGTTCAATTCGTATTGCAGTGGACGGCTATAGCAGTAGTACTACACATTAAAAATGCAATGCAAGCAAAATAGGACGGCTATTGCACTATCCTTTTTGTTTCTATACTAGGATGGAGTTCAATTAACCCCCTTTGTAACAGATGGTAGAAGATTAGTGACCCGAAAAGTATGCAGGACATACTGAAAGTATACGGTAATTTATCACCTGTAGAATTTATGCTCACTAAGGTTATGAGTATTTTGTCTCAATTTGTCATTCTATCACATATACAATTTGTAGCAGGTATGGAATCTGTGACCGATGAGGGCGTGATATGAATAGGTTGCAGTCAGTAGCTTTGTAAGCTTCTTGTGTGATATGAATAGGTTGCAGTTGCCATCTTCTCCATGGCTTCCATCGCCATTGCATCTGCAGTGATCATCCTTGGGTTCCTGAAAAGTCAAGCAGGCCTGTTAAACAATGGGGATCTTCATCATATACCCTCCCTTGAATTGGGGATTTCAGGATTTACCCTCCCACCTCAATGACACGTGGGGTCATCATAAGTCACTGACACGTGGGTCAGGAGGGTAAATCCTGAATTTCCATCTATGAGGAGGGTATATGATGAATAAATCCGTTAAACAATGCTTTAGATCGTGTTCAAAATTAATACCACAATATATTTACACCAAGACATACCCTAATACATATATAAAGAGGGGACCATGATTTACAAGATATTCATTCATCTTGTGAAGACTGTATGTTTTTGATCAGGCAGTGACCAAGGGTTCCCACATATTTTCTATCATGAAATGATGACATTGATCATTTAGTCCCACATATTTTTCTATCATGAAATGATGACATTGATCATTTAAGTATGAAGGATTCCCATATATCACTTAAAGATAACAGCAGTACACATAGCATCACAAGTACACAAGGAGGGAAAAAAAACAAAAACAACAATTGGGGCTTCCTGCATCCAGTACAAGCAAAACCATAAAATATGTATTCTAAAAACTATTGTCAAACTACCGAATTTTTTCTATTTTAACCCTTTTTTTGAAAAATATTCACATTTAGACCCCTGGTAGTTTTAATTCCGTTTTTGGACCCAGGGGTCGGAGCCGTGACCCACGGCGCTGAGGTAACACATCTCGGTGCCGTGGTCCACGGCGCCGAGGTGCCAGGCCCGCGCCAGCATGGTGGCCTGCGTGGCGCCAACGTGGCAGGCACCTCGGCGCCGTGGGTCGTGGCGCCGAGCTCGGAGCCGTGGGTCGTGGCGCCGAGCTGCCTGCCACGTGGCGCTGAACTCCCTGCCACATCTGCAGACACTCGGCGTCTAGGGTTTGCACCGATCAGCCTTTTTTTCGCAAAATGAATTACTAGTTGTATTTTTTATTTGGATTATTTAATTATAGTAATATTATGTAATATATTTATTTAATTTTAGTAATATTATGTAATATATTTATTTATTTATAGAGAGCAAAAAAATACGACATATGTTTTGAAAATTCGTTATGTTGCAGATGATACCTGTAGGAAGTTTTTTGTAGATTTTTTTAAAATATTATGGTACGTTGGTAATGGTTTTTGAAACATAAAATTTTGATGTGGAGTACAGTTTGCTGCTACGCAAATTATTTTTGCAATTATGAAAATTAAGAAATGTGCTTGGTAGAGTACGAACGAGTTTTGTGTGAAGTAACGATTAGTGTATTTGTGATTTTTGTACAATGTTGACCGTGAAAAATATGTTGAACTGGAAATAACATTTTTCGAACATGTTATGTTGTTTTATTGGAAGAAATTTATTGAAATTTTTTTTAGGACAACTGTGATAGGAACAATTGGACGAAAGGAGGGGAAGTGATAATAAGACACGTGGGAATCATTGCATAACCCTCATTGCATGCGAAAAGCCGAGATAATAATCTTATAAAGTTGGGACGAACATGGCGCATACATTTTTATTACATGCATAGCATATAGCATGATATCCGACTAACCGACCCAACTGCTCGTACGACCTCTCGTGTGGACCGGGTCTATTACATTTTGTCTACTGGGTGTAGCGTGGTTGTTTCCCCTTTTTATTGCGCCTTGAAGATGGCTCTGCTGCATCATTCTTCCTGTCACTCTTGGTCTTGAGAGCTGCCTCACGAGCTTGAAGCTCTTCCTCCTGACGCTTGATGGCTGCTTCACACAGACTTAACTGCTCCTGCCTCCTTTGCAGCTCATCCTCTTTGCCCTTCAGACGGATTTGGTCCACCCTCACGCGGCGCTCTTGCTCAAGCCGCATCTGTCGTTCCACCTCGCGAGTCTGAGTCATCTTGACAAAGTATTGTCCTTTGTTCTCCACCTGCATTGGCCGGTTCCGTGGCCATGTCGGCGGCACCCGATCCACCCATTCGATGAACTCGCAAGGCTATGTGTGGCATGGTAGATGTCGCGGATCAAGTTGAAAAACGATAACGAGAAACAAATGATTTAGTTGGCGTCGTTACCATGAAGTCGTCATCCAGGTCTGGACACTTGAAGAACCTACGGCCGTAGTTGGCTCGTTGTACTGGATCCGTCCAGACGCACAACATCGTCCTAAAGCCGCAACGGCACTTCGGGCGCTCATGCCACTCCGGCACTCCAAATGGGTCGGACCTCCAGGAAGACATTGTTATGTAGTAGTATTGTGATGGCTGGTAACGGAGATGTGGTATGGAAGACATAGGAGGCCTTTAGGTAGGCTGATTATCTGGTGCAGTGGGCATAGTCCATGGAGAGGAGGACATACGAATCTTTTCGTTTTTTCAGGATTCCAGTGTAGCAATAAATGTTCCTATATAGGCTTTTCAGAGCCTGTAGTCTCGTAATAAATTCATAGTTCGTAGCCTTTTCAGTCGTGTGCAGGAAACAGTACGTTCCACGAAATAAGTGCTACAACATTGCCTTCTCAGAGGCCAGTAATCATAATTTCTGAAACAACAAGCTACGGTACATTGCAGGAATTATAGAACCACAAAGTACAAACTACAGATTCGAACACAAATATCACATGAATATAACATATACACATATATACAACAAGTAGCTCATTACAAACACATCTCAGTCCAACCACTTACCAAGTGCCTCCTAGCTCATTACAACATATATACAACCACAAGCCTACACATAAGTATCACTGCCTCCTAGCCTTACCCTTACCCTTACCAAGGGCGTCGGTGCCTGGAGTGTAACGGCTAGGCTCGCGGCGGCGTCTGCGTGGTAGAGGCTGTGAAGGCTGAGTCGAAGGAGCGTCTACGAGCTGAGACGGGCCTATCTCATCGTAAGTCTGCTGCTCCACCTCGTCCTCGTCGTCGTCCTCACCGCCCTGGGCCGGGAAAGTGTCGCTCCTCGTGGGGGACGAGCTCTGTCCCGTGTACGACCCTCGCCGCATCGGGTCTGCAAGTCGTGTCGAAGGCACGTCTACGTCCCTCGCCGCGTCTGTGCTGCAACCACAACGACCAGCCGCACGACGTAGCCGACCTGCTAGCCTCTGTCATCCAACATTTTGTTAACCAACAAGATACGAAGATATTAGGTACTAATTTTGTGAGTGGCTTTGTCGAAGCTTACCTCTAGGAAGCTACGCGTCCTGACGTCGCCGACTGTCCTGGAGAAACGCTCTATGTCCTGTACGGACTGCTTCAGGGTTAGGGGTGGAAAAAAAGCTCGAGGCTCGTGAGCTAGCTCGGCTCGTTGAAGGCTCGGCTCGTGGCACAAACGAGCCGAGCCGAGCCAAGGTTTTAGCTCGGTCCGTTAACGAGCCGAGCCGGCTCGCAAGCCGCTCGCTAGGCTCGATAGGCTCGGTCGGCCTAGCTCGGCAGCGTCTCCAGCCCATCACGTGTGAACGGCTTAGTACGGCAGTAGTAGTATGTATGTATGCATACTAATTTTCGCACATATCTTGTCACTGAGAGGTATTATTAAAGTACACGTTACTCTTTTCTCTGTTAATTTCACACATGGAAAGGAAACCATAGAACTTATCATTCAGAAAAACAAATCTAAAACATAAAAAGAAAGGTTAAAGACACTCAAAAGTCAAAACGAGCCTAACGAGTCGAGCTCGAGCTTTTCATAAAAGTCCATTTGCATATTACACTTAACGAGCCTAACGAGCCGAGCTTGAGCTTTTCAGAAAAGTTAATTTGCATATTCTACCTAACGAGCCTAACGAGCCGAGCTTCTCTTTTAGCTCGTTAGTTTAACGAGCCGAGCCGAGCCTCCTCTCTAACGAGCCTTCACGAGCTGAGCCGAGCCGGCTTGATATCCACCCCTATTCAGGGTGTTGCCCTGCAAACAAGCAAAAGAATGGATAATTTGCTACATGTAGTGCTTTTTATGTCTATTGGAAAATAAGCAATGAAATTGAACATTACCACACGGTCCAGAACTGGTGCTATCTCCACCTGCGTCCCAAGTCGAGTAGACTGGTCGTAGGGCGTGTCTTCGTCGTCGGAGGACTCAATGTCGGCATAGTCATCTTGAGTCCATTGTCCCTTAAGCTTGGACCGCGTCGCACGCTGGTACCAAACTTGGTACCGCTGGAAGTGCTCGTTGCTGTGCCGCTCGTCGTTGTCGTCCACGTGGTCCTGAAAGTGTCCCCACTCCTCAACGTACACGTGGTGGTGCTGCTCGAAGTCTGTGACCTTCTTCTGTCGCTGACGATCAAATCTGCATGTCACGTAAACCAAACGTTAAAATTAGAAAAATCTCTGTGCAATTGGAATCCAAGGTTAGAATTGAAATTGCATGCCACTTACTTGTGCAAGGCCACAGACGTGGAGAACGACACTACTGGCCACAGCTGCCTCATACCAAACTGGCGTGCAACTCTATGTGGCAGGTGATACTCAACAGCATAGAAACAGATTAGGGGGCACCTCATCCTGTAGAGGGCCTCGTCTATGCTGCACAGTGCGCTGAACTGAATGGCCTCCACCTCTTGCGCGGCGTACGGCTCCCACTTAACCTGCATAGCAACTATTTACTTGTAAGGTCATATACTAATAAATGAAAATCACGATACCAAATGGAATTAACTTACATTGGAGGCCGTGAGCGCATCTATCTCGTTCGTGTACTCTAGGTAGGCCTGCTTCGTCCTGGCGAAGGGAACTGAGACCTGGTCCCAAAGATATGCAAGAGTTGGACGTCGACGAAGAGGAACCTCTGCGAACTATGGATGAGGAGGCAAAACCGTGGGACGACCAACTGGTAGATGACACCACATCCACAGCTGGAGGAGGTACAGGCAACCACCTACTGACGAGTTCGCCGAACTCCGACGACACGCCTCGCAGAGGTGGCGGTAAAGGAACGCCAACAACCTGGAAGCCCAGCTGTACTGCCCCGCTATGTCCCAGTCAGTAAGGCAGTGGATGTACATCCACGACGCGCTGTCCCCCGTTCCGTCGGGGAAGAGAACGCAACCAAACAAGTGCAGGATCCATGCTCTGCAATTATATGTAAAATGATATTAAATCAAACTATGTCAAATTTAGAAAAAGCTCGATAAGACGACGGGTTGGCTCGATATCCACCCCTACCTGCAGTAGTACGCAACTGTCTGCTCGTCCGCACCTGCAGGACACACTGCGAAAGTCTGCCGGAGCCAGGTGATTGGAACTCCAGAAGTGCGATGGCCTGCCTCAGGAGGAAGCTCTCTCCCGAGGAAGGCCTCTACTCGGGCTCTCCAACCAGCAGCCACGCACGGTCCGATCACTGGACGGCCGTGAATGGCGACACCAAGTATCTTCTGAGTGTCCTCGAGCGTAATAGTCATCTCCCCGAAAGGGAGGTGGAGCTGTGAGTCTCCGGCCTCCACCTACATGATACAAAAAAAGAGGACTACATGTCAGAGAATTTGAGGTGCACATAGCCGATAAACAATGAACATGCAAGTGGAGCAATGGTTTGGGAGAATACCTGTCAACCAGTGCAGTGATGGCCGGGGGGTTGAAGGTGGGCAACCCACGGCGAACCTGGTAAGAGATGGCGTCTAGGCCAACCCTCTCCAGGAAGGGAGTGTACCTCTTGTCGTACCACATGTCCAGGAACCCGTCATGGGTTCGAGGACGAAGGATGGGCAGCTCCTGTATAGAATTCACCAATTTTTTTAGTTAATGCATCAACATAAATAATTAATTGTACAAGAAGTGATGAAGACAGTACCCTCCCCTCCGCGGTGAGCCGTCCTCGGTGGTTCTCCTCGTAGTACGGGTCTAGCAGGTGCAATTGCGCCATCCTACAAAAAAAATTGAATTTGTCAGTCCAACATAGAAGTAAACAAAAATTTGAACATGCATAAAATATGGAAATAATAAGAAATTAAACAAGAAACATAGCAAATTGCATATGGGAAAACAACTAGACGAACTATAAAACATAACGAACAACAAGCACTCGCACCTGACTAAGTGGCCAATGGCATGTGCGTGAATTGTGGCCAAGTCTACCACATCTGCTACATTGGTTCTGCTTGGGGTCAGTAAGAAAGGGGGTTGCTCTCCCTCGCCTCGTTCTTCCTGGAAGCTGATCCATAACCATCTTGTGTCTCGTCCTCTTCCTGGTTCCACGTTTGTTCCAACGGCTACCCGGATCCGCAATGTATTTGGGCCCGGTGTATGGTGGCTACTCTCCCTCATTCCGGTAAGGCTCGAAACGGGGAGACCACGTAAGCACAAGGTTGTCAACACTGAACTCCCGAGGTATCTTGCTCTCGTAGTCAAAGTTGCGATGCCTTGCTGCTGCCACATAATGAGAACAAGGAAAGTGGTACTGCCTCCGTTTACCACATGTGCATGAGAAATCAATAAGGACAACCTTATGCCTCCTCGTCGGCCGGAGCTCTCCATCGGTCGTTGTACCACCCCTTTCTACAACCTCGTAAGTGCCCGTGGCGTTGTCAAAACAATGCACCTCATGTGCCTCAGCACGCCCATCTCACTTGTTTACTCTGTAGCGCCATTGCATGTGCGTGTCTTTCGTTGAACCAGGCAACAAGCTTGTAAAAGGTGAAGGATACGATAGCATTGACGGGCATACCACGTATACCCCTAAGCAAATTATTGAAGGATTCGGCCATGTTGCTTGTCTGAAACTCGTACCTCCAGCCACCATCGTCATGAGCCCTTGTCCATTTGTCGACATCTCTCATCAATCCCGTCAACCACTGTCTACCTTCTGCGTTTGTTGCAGTATTAAGCTGCTCCAACTTCTCCTGGAAGAACTTGACCTCAAGCATTCGAGCGACCTCCTCGAACAGATGAAAGTTATCCTTCGTATCATCCTTACGGAGTAGATTCTCGGCAAGATGCCGAGTGCACCAACGGTGGTGCAAAGTTGGATACCCCGGTATCTGCTCCTGTACGGCAGCAAGTATGCCCTGGTGTCTATCAGATATGACACCAACCTCCCTACCAGGGCCGACCACGTGTCTCCGAACGAGCCGCAAGAACCATCCCCAGCTGTCTTTGTTCTCCCTCTCAACCAAAGCAAATGCCAAAGGAACCAACGCGTTGTCTGCGTCACAGGAAATGGCTATCAGAAGTGTGCCCTGGTACTTGCCAAGAAGAAACGTACCGTCAGTGGAGAAGACGGGACGACAATGCCGAAAGGCCTCGATGGACTGAGCAAAGCACCAGAAAGCACGGAAGAATATCTGCATCCCATCTTGAGTCCATTCGTTTGGTTTCGGGACGTACTCATAATGCATGCCTGGATTAACCGCTTTGATTGCATTGAAGAGTGCTGGCAACTACAAGTACCCATCTTCCCAGTCCCCATATATCATCTTCCAGATGCGTTGCTTTGCCCTCCATGCTTTTCCATACCTTATCTCGTATCCAAATTTCTCCTTAATAATCCCAGCAAGTGTCTTCACCTTCATATTGGGTTCTCCCTTTACTATGTGTCACAGTGACTTGGCAATAATGGTAGAGGTCAACTGCCGATGCTTCTGTTTGAGCTCTGCTTCGGCACAAGTGTGTGGGCCAACGATTCTTGTGATCTTGAACTTTCCCGTGTCCTTCTGTTTCCTAGCACAAACCCTCCATTCACATGTTTCCTTTTCGCACACAACTGTGTACCTCCGCTCCACATAAGAATGCCTCACCTTGAATGGCCTTTTGCGAATCACTGAATACTCCTACAGCCACCTTTTCAATGCTGACAAGTCCTCAAACACCATGCCATTCTCAATTGTCATGCTTGACCCGGCCTCAGGAGCATCTAGCAGCTCGTCATCCCTTCCTTCTGCAAAAGCCTCGTGGGAATGCCTAAGATCGCTGAATTCATGAACTGATGGATCCCGGCCAGGGCAATAACGCCTGATCAGCTCAATATCACTTTCGGTCAGCTCTCCAAAAGGGCGGTCATCATCAGAATCAACGGCCCTTGCGATCTCGTAAGGCTCCAGATCATCCACAATTTGAACATCCACACTGTTGGAGTCCCTGCAGACTTCTTCAACGTTGCCAGATGGAGCAACGGGAGGAATGTGACCCACATTATCAGGAATGTCTCCTGCATCATAAGCACGACAACGATGGGATTGAGACAAAAGAATGGATTGACGGGAAAAGGCTAAAGTGTTGCTCAACACTTACTGGGATGATTCTGGGTAAAAGGGATCTCCTGAGGGGCCGCCACGACATCATCAGTCCGACATTCAACTCGAACTGGTTGAGAAATCTGAACCTCGTTCAGGGCAGATAGAGCATCGGGCATCTCAGGCACTTCTTCCACATCCACCGCAACGTCCGGTAACGGAGGGTCAAAGGGTGCCTGATCACCTAGTTCTGGTGAATAACCGTGAGGGGTGGGATCAATGGACACCTTCCGCACAACAAGGTCCAAACATTGGAACTCATTCCTCATAACCAATTTGACATATTTGTCCCACTGATCCTCACAACCAATTAAGATCAACCGCCTTAGAATTGTGTCTTTCGAACCGAAGTGAAGTAACCCCTCAACTGTGATGCTCTCCTCGTTTGCATGACAATGTAGCTCCTCCCGGGCCCTAGCAACCAACTCACTAAACGACGGCCGATCACTGAATATCAGAGGCACCCTTTGCATTTCAACAAATCGAACATTTCCATAATCATCACTTGTCACACTGCCTCCATGATATAGGGTGACTAGGTTGTCCATCTAGAACATACAGAAAACCTAACTTAATACCTTTAATCGAAATTAGATACTAGATAGTAACTAATAAGTACCCCGGAACTAACTAAATGCTCCTACCTAACTGGTTGACTACCTAAGTACCTAAATTAACTAACTACAACACTATAATTGATGCTAATTAACTAACTGAATTGCATAGTCAATATTACCTGTCCGACGATGGTAGTGGACAAAGTGGGCAATCCAAGAAGGTATCGTCACACAGTAATTCCTTCCCTCCTGCATACAATCAATAAGTATGAGCTCATAACAAGCTTCAGCAAATGAATATCTTCAAAGCATATGAATATCTTTCAATGAAACTGATTGATGGAGGCATTATTGGTGGAGGCATTATTCAGTGCAAACACATGGCTTGTTCCTCCATTTGCTGCACAGTCGCCATCAACATTTCCTCCCCTTCCTGCTGAGGATGAAACTTGGGGAGGCAATGCAGGTGGTTGGGCAAGGGGTGGCAAAAGTGACATGTTGCCATGGGCGGATGAGTTCTTGTATCTTACATCCATGCCTTGCAAAACCACTGAGGAGAGGGAAATTCGTGACAGGAGAGCATTCCTACTTCATAGCTTATTCGTAGATGTCGCCATCTTTAGAGCTATCGTAGCCGTAAGGCATGTAATGGAGAGCACAGAGGTCTCAACATCGACCAAGATAGATGAAGTTTTGCATTCTGAGACAGTGGGACATTTTAGCATCTTACCGGAGGAAGAGCCGATGGCGGCCGGGGAGGCGGAGGGAGCCGGGAGGCGGTGGCGCCCGGGGAGGCGGCGGGGCCCGAGGAGGCGGTGGCGGGCGGGGAGGCGGCGGGGGCCGGGGAGGCGGTGGCGGCCCGGGGAGGCGGTGGTGGGCGGGGAGGCGGGGGGCGCCGGGGAGGCGGTGGCGGCAGGGGAGGCGGCGGAGCCCGGGGAGGCGGGGGGCCGGGTACGCGGCGGGATGCGGTGGCGGGCGGGGAAATGAACGAGCTCGGCGCTCGGCGCCAAGAGCCAGGGTAAGCCAGAGCTCGGCGCCACGACCCACGGCTCCGAGCTCGGCGCCACGACCCACGGCGCCGAGGTGCCTGCCACGTCGGTGCCACGCAGGCCACCGCGCTGGTGCGGGCATGCGACCTCGGCGCCGTGGTCCACGGCTCTGAGACGTGTTACCTCGGCGCCGTGGGTCACGGCGCCGACCCCCTGGGTCCAAAAACGGAATTAAAACTACCAGGGGTCTAAATGTGAATATTTTTCAAAAAAGGGTTAAAATAGAAAAAATTCGGTGTCAAACTACCTCCCAACAATACTGATCAAACAAATACCACATAACACGTCAATAGCCTAAAGAAGGTGAAGAAACAATGCAACATTCATAAAAGGAAAAAATAGATTCTCAGTTTTCTAGACCAGAAATTCATACTCGAAGCCCAATCAGTGTAGGATCCCCCTGTATCTTACACTTTTTTACGAATCTACAACTGCACGCCTGACAAGTTAAATGACAAATCCAAGACATAAATCTGATAATCAACAGCCTCTCCACATAGCATAAACACCCCCCTAGAAACAACATCACAGAGCAACTGACTGCAACCTATTCATATCACACAAGAAACTTACAAAGCAGCCGAATAGATTCTAGCAGGAGCGCCCTATAAGCTCAACAGAGCGCATGAGCACATACAATTACGCATTCACACTGGAAGTCCAGAGCCGGAATACTCCATGATTCTACGGTGGTTGCAGGGCCAATTCTAGTTGCGTATACATTGCTAAGGAGTTAAGGTTTTCACCAAGCATTTCAACGAGTGGATAAGGAAAAGTGATGAAGAGCTAAAAAGGCTCACCTTCGCGACCTCGACGACGCTGACCTACTCGAAGAGCTGGACGAGGTGCTTGCTGTCAATGTCGTAGGGCAGATTCCCAACGTACACCTTGGACTCCTCTAGTGGCGGTGCGGAGGGTGGAGGCGGTGGTAGAGGGTGGCACTGGTCCAGTTTGGGAGGGGGCAGCAAAGCCCAAGTGGTGGAAAGGGGGCAGCACCGGTCCAGTGGTGTAGGGGATGGCGGTGCCCTGGTAGTGGAGAGGGGGCGATGTGGGTACAGTGGTGGAGGGGGCATAGTGGCACCACGCTAGGGGAGGAGCTTGGGTTGGAGGGAGGAGTTGGCACAAAGTTGGAGGTGCAGGGGTCGAAGCGAGGCGGCGGTCGTGGAGGAGGTGGCATCGCTGAGGGCTGGGGGCCGCAACGGGCCAGGCAGGGAACCGTGGGAGGCCGGGAGAGCTGTGGGGGAGGTGGTGGGGGGCCGACAACGCGAGTGGGGAGCCTAGGTCGACGACCACCGCAAACCCTAGAAGTGCCAGGGAGACTGAGTCGCAGGATTGGGGATTGGAGGTGGGGTGGATTCGCAAATGGGGGAAGGTGGTGGGCGGCCGGTGACGCGAGTGGGGAGCTCGGGTAGGCAGCCGGTGGCGCATCAGGGGGAGACAGTGGCCGGCGCAACCCTAGAAGAGCCAAGGAGACCGTGTGGGGATTGGGATTGGAAATGGGGTGCTATTTTGCACGGGGAATAGGCGCACGAGGGGTTTTGTGGAAAAAAAGCCATAAGTGATTGGGGGTTTCCACCCACATGAATCCAAGCTATAGAAAGTAGATTGAACGGCCCTGGTTCGCGTTTGTATATTACCACTGAATAGACCATTTGCACTATATATATATATATATATATATATATATATATATATATATATATATATATATATATATATATATATATATATATATATATATATATATATATATATATATATATATATATATATATATATATATATATAGGAAGCTGAATTCGGGCTCCAAGGAGTCCAGGCACCATACCTCATGACCGTTAGATCACTTTAAGATATATGTGTTTGGATTAGACGTGAGAATTAATGGGTAAATCGTTATCTATTACTGATATAGAAAGAGAAAACACTTGCCTTTCTTTTGCCAGACAGTTTAGGCGCACAGAGTAATGATTGTATCCTGTGATTTGTAAATTAACGCAATATTAATTATTTGCACCGTTAATTAATAAATAAATCTTTGATTTGTCGCACTGGTGTGTGAATGAGGTATGAGCATTGATTGTGTCGACCTTTAAATTTGGAATGGTAAGAACAGTTAAGTAGGAATGAGCATTGATTGTTGCACTCCACAAGGACGAAACGAGGAACATGTCGACATGGTTTATTTTGGCTTGAGCTTCTAATTTATTTTTTATTATTTCCTTATTTCTAAAACAAGAGTAAGGAAGATTAGTTTGGCTGAATGAGCATGTAACG
This sequence comes from Dendrocalamus latiflorus, assembly GCA_017311315.1. Taxonomy (NCBI): domain Eukaryota; kingdom Viridiplantae; phylum Streptophyta; class Magnoliopsida; order Poales; family Poaceae; genus Dendrocalamus; species Dendrocalamus latiflorus. The sequence continues at coordinate 3,079,224 of CM029630.1, read as the reverse complement.
TCACGAATTTTGATGGGTATGTAACAGTAAGTGTATGGACATCAGGTGTATTAATTAGTGACATGCATACCTAAGATGCTTGTACTCGCTACCTCATACTACTCGAAATAGTTGCATTTTATTAAATTGGAAAATTATGTATGCATGTTTTGGAAAGAAAATGGAGCGTGCTATTGAATGGTACATGAATTAATTAAGACGAAGGTATATACTCACAAATTAAGGATTTGGAAAGAAAATGGTACGTTCATTAGTTGATATAGCAGCCGACAAGGAAAGAATCAATGCATTTATACTCTATTACATCAGAAATGCACTTACGGTATATGGATTTTTTTTAAAAGAAATTTGTGCTTAAAAGGTGTTCTCCTCCGCCATATACCATAAATTTCTAAAATGAAGCGCATGCTGTGCATGCGAAATTCTAATGTGCAGCGTATACTGTGTAGTGGTTAAAAGGTATATACTCGCAAATTCTAAAATGCAGCGTATACTGTGTATTGGTTAAAAGGTGTACACTCGGCTCGGTTGTATACTGTGTAGGCTTTTTATAATGCCGTCGGAATTAATCTTTAAGAGGGTATATACTCACAAATTATCTAAAAAAGGTATATACTCAAAAATGGATTAAATTTACCTGTTAACAAAAAAAAATCAAAAGAAAATCCCAACGTACCATCATAAAAAGAAAACAAATTGCCTAGTTCAAATAATTGCCAAAAGAATTCATTGTCAACCGTATGAATGATTTATGGAAGCAAACTCACTTACCAAATCAAAATTCTCTAACGGGTTGGATCTCAACTTATCTCTAGAAATATCCATTATAATATGTACGAATTTGAAAGCAATCAGACGGTTCTTAGGATTGGTGCCTGGGCACCATGGAGCCCTCGTTATTTATACTATATATATATATATATATCACTATTTATAAATTTTGTCTTTTTCTGAACTTTTGGTTTTTTGTTGAGCTTTTTTGCCGGTTCTTTTTTTTCCATATTTGTTTGTATTATATGTAATGGGCTAACATATTTTTAATTTTTTTTAAAATTTAATTATGCTAAATAAGCCTCTGTTAGGTACAGTGTTTTTTTCAGCCAGCTACAGTGCTTTTCAGCCATAAGCCACAAAAAATAAGCCCAAATGATCACCACAATAGTATTCATCACAAATGGATTATGATACTACTAGTTTTTTTCATAAAAAAGTATGATACTACTAGTATTATTAAAAAATGGAGTATGATACTACTAGCTTTCTTTACAAAAGGAGTATATATTACTAGCTAGTATTCTCAATAAATGGCGTATGATACTACTTTTCTTCTCAAAAGAAGTACATACTACTAGTTTTTCTTCACAAATGGACGCAGCCGAGGTACCGTCGAGGAGTATATCGCTAAGAATTATTATACTAATTGTTGCAGTTTCGACCACTCACTACAGTCGCTACATCACGCAGAGTCGATTTACGATCACTCTGAGTTTGGCTACGATCACGTTGTGGCTGCTCCGACCACGCCTTCTAGCTCGAACCACGTACTTGTAACTTCAGCTGACGAGAGTTAGGACCATGTTCACGCTGCACTGTGCTCCTTTGACCACGTAGTAGGCTCGATCACTGTAATCATAACTCGATTACGACCACGCTGTAGACTCGATCGCCATGGTCGTAAAGCTTACGACCGCGTTGAAAACCTGATCACTGTGGTCGTACTTCATTTACTACCACGTCTTCTCCTCTACGAACGTGGTTTACAAACACGTCTTCAGCTTCTGCGGATACCTCCGCTCGATCACCGTAGTCGTAACTCGTTTATGACCACGTCTGCGAACACGTCGAACTCGATACTCGATAATTTTCACAGAGCCAAAACTGCTCCTTCTTCTCTTTATCTCTCTCTCCTCTTGTTCGATCACACCGATTGTTTTGATCACACCAATCCCTTTATCTTACTCTCTTTCGTTACATTGCTATCCTTTTATATCCGACTCTATGACTACGACATAAAGACAACTACAACTCTGAAACCGACTCGAAAACTGACTCGAACTCATACACAATTTATACACATATTAAATAACTAAATCTACTTAAATATAACTAAATAAGATTACTAACTCTAACACTAATACTTTAGTATGTCGGCAAGAAGTAAATCGGAGATGTTGTCCAATTATCTACAAGAGGCCGACCGGCCGGCGGTGCTGCCACGGAGTGTACATCAGAGGATGTGGAGTTTCTCGGCGATCTACTAGGATGCTTCGCATAGAAATAAAATCACCGATACTATTGGTGTTTTCTTTTGCCCAAGCCAAATTGCGCCACGCTGATTCATTAATTTCTCTGATAAAGCTGGTCAGTGAGTGGGTTGCTCACTGATTGATTTAGTTCACCAACCTCCCTTACCTACCATCGAGTTGGAGAATAGGCTCTTTTCAATTGTAGTCGATGACTTTTAATTATAGTATAAATATTTATACAAATAAACTGAATACTGATAAATCGTCTCTATAAAGTTATCCTGATATGCCATTTTAAAAATATGATAGAAAAATCATCTTGTTTATTTGTTCAAAAAACCATAAATTATAAACCATAAACTGAAAAGAAATTATCCGGAATCTATTAGTGTGTGTATGTATGTGTGTGTGTGTGTATATATATATATATATATATATATATATATATATATATATATATATATATATCATTACTATTATAAAAGAATGAGTTGGTGGTCGTATGTTCATTCTTTTTCAACCGTATTATTCTCAACCTCTCATCACTTTCTACTTTTCAACTGATAAAAGTAGTCATCTTCTATAGCATAATTCTCTATATATCCAATAAATTTTATTGCAATATACGAGCATGTAAGGTATGCTTTCTTGATACCTTTTCCCCTCATGTAAGAGATGCGTGGAACGATGATGGCTACTGGTTGACAAGTATCAACTATAATTTTTTCTCACACTTGCAGTTGGAGGCCCTACCAACTGGAGTAAAAAGATTGCACCACCAAACATGCAACATATCAGAGTACAACATGGACAATGCATTATTAATGTAGAGTTGTCTGCAAAAAAAAAAGTGTAACATGTTGTGCTTATTTAAAAAGCCAATCTAGGCCTGAAGCTGTGAGTATAATTATTTTCTCCCTTTTTTCTAAGAAAAATATCCAAAGCAATACTGATGTGGTATGTTATGTATTTTCCAAATAAAATGTTAAACAAAAAAGTAGAAGAAAAGGTAGGTTCAACAGATGGTGGGGCCCAGTCACCAAACAAAGTGTTGAAATTGCAGCAGGTAGCCCGTGTTTGGTTGGTTTGACTCTTCTTTTACGGGTGTAATCGAACCAGATATAAACTGATATGTCTATTCTATATTTTATTTTATATTTTTTAAGTTGAAGTCGGATATAGATAACACTAGATACTTATTTCTCTATTCAATATTCTTCTATAAACTTTTGAACATCAATCAAACAAAAATTATGTGCTTCTTTATACAAGGCATTAGACAATAGGGGAGCGAGCACAAAAAAACTAATCGCTGAGATATCAAAGAAAGATCACTTAATATTCTCTACCTATTTAGATATAATAATCTGTTTATATATTATCTTGTACCTAAGAAATATCATAACATACTTTGTTATATTACTTGATATACGAATATATATAGATAGATGTTATTTATTCTGTATTCTATTCTATATCTTTTTTAGACTTAGAATTAAATATAGATAGTATTAGATATCTACTTATCTCTTCTGTATTTGTTACTCGAGTCTACAGTCGGGGAGTAGGATGGAAATTATTCCCTTGTTTGCAGCTGCTTCTTTGGTAGTTAAAGGATTCGTTAGTTGAAGATGCCAGGGAGATGGTTTCCTCTCTTGCAGACCTCCCCCTTCTGCATAGCCTTGAATTTGAGAACATCACCAAGCAAAAGGGCCGGGCAGGAAAAGGCTTCCTCTAGATCCCAAGGAGGCCAGGAATTTAGGTTAGTTTCTTCTCTCTTCTTTTCTTTTCTTTCTGAAGTATCATTGTGGTTCACAAGTTCTGCCAAGAATTGGAAACCTAGTTGTGTTTGCCCCATTTCCTTCCTAGAATCTTTGGTAAATGGGTTCTTGGTAAGAGGTGGCTTTGTCCTTTAGCTGAGATTGAGTGCGAATTGCAGAGTCAGGTTTAATATACTAGGGTTTGGTTAGCTTTCAATCTTTCAAGGGCAATTTCGATTTTGTTTTAGTTTTGGGGGCAAAGTAATTACAGCATCCTTCCAGTTCCATTCTTGTTATCAAGTAATTAATCTATTGTTGTTTCTACCAGGCAGGTTGATTCTTGGAATGTCATGGGTGTAAAATTGGGTGCAGTAAGGCCAATAAATTGGGGATTTTTCACATATATGCAGGCATAGGTGTTTAGTTCTCCATGATGCTATCATTTCCCTCACCAAAATAGCACTAAGCTTTGTGAGGTCCTTGATTCGAGTGTTCTGTGACAAGACTTGGATGGGTACGGTGTTCATTTGTTGACTGTTGTTCAGGGCATTGTTGGTGTCCACTTCCATTTTGCAAACCGAAACGAGTATGCGTCGTGTCCGAGTCTCATCCCACCAGTCTCCAGTCCACAAGCTCGGTGATGCGCAGATGAAACTGACGCCCAAATTCCGGTTTGCCACAACCTCTGCATTGCCATCGCCGAAGCCATCCTCAGGTTTGGAGCAATCGTCATGGGAGACACCCCTCATACCTGGTCTCCCGGACGATGCTGCGCTCAATTGCCTCCTCCGGCTACCTGTTGAGGCCCATGATGCCTGCAGGCTTGTGTGTCGCCGGTGGCATCACCTCCTGGCCGACAAGGCTCGGTTCTTCATGCAAAGAAAGGCGATGGGCTTCCGGTCGCCATGGTTGTTCACCCTGGCATTCCACCGTTGCACAGGTAAGATACAGTGGAAGGTGCTGGACCTGAACTACTTAACTTGGCACACAATTCCCACCATGCCGTGTCGGGACCGGGCTTGCCCCCGTGGGTTTGGCTGCGTTGCTATCCCCAGCGATGGCACCCTTCTTGTTTGCGGTGGGCTTGTCTCTGATATGGATTGCCCATTACACTTGGTCCTCAAGTATGACGTTTACAAGAACCGCTGGACGGTGATGACTCGGATGCTAGCTGCGCGGTCTTTCTTTGCTGGTGGTGTGATTGATGGACGGGTTTATGTTGCTGGAGGTTATAGCGCTGACCAGTTTGAGCTCAATTCAGCAGAGGTTCTTGATCCAGTTAAGGGTGTTTGGCAACCAGTTGCTAGTATGGGCATGAACATGGCTTCATCTGATTCTGCTGTCATCAATGGTAGGCTTTATGTAACTGAAGGGTGTGCATGGCCTTTCTTCTCCTCCCCAAGAGGACAGGTGTATGATCCAAAGATTGACCGCTGGGAGGCAATGCCAGTTGGAATGCGTGAAGGGTGGACGGGATTAAGTGTGGTCATTGACGAATGTTTGTTTGTCATTTCAGAATATGAGAGGATGAAGGTTAAAGTCTATGATCCAGAGACAGACTCCTGGGATTCTGTCAATGGCCCTCCTATGCCTGAGCGAATTATGAAACCTTTCTCTGTGAGTTATCTGGACCGTAAGATAGTTGTTGTTGGCCGAGGTCTCCATGTGGCGATTGGCCACGTCAAGAAGCAACCTGGCAGCAGTTCTGATAGTAGGAATTCGAGCTACTTGATTCATTGGCAAGATGTGGATGTTCCTAGGGAATTCAGCGATTTGACACCTTCGAGCAGTCAGATTTTGCATGCTTAACTGCTTCTAAAGCCCTGATAATCTGCAAAAAAGACCACAACTGATCAGCCTTGTGCTGCATTTGATTTGGTCAACTATATAAACTTCCCTTTCGAGCTGTACAACTGTTGTATTATGTATATTAGACTCTTTCCCATGCTGTTCTATGGTCTGCAAATGTTTTATCCGTAAATAAATAAATTGAAACATTACTGTAAGTAGTAAATGTTTGTTGGTACTTCACAAAATTGCTGTATTTTGCTCTTACACTGGTATGGCTTGTTGCAGAGTGATGCACGCTGCCAGATTTTGCAGCATTTTGTCAAGAACCTGTTACCTGGTCAGATAAATCTGTCTACAGTCTTCCTTTGTAGCAGATAAAAGGATCCATTCATCACCAAAAAGAAAAGGATCCATGAATTGTTTGTAGGACATAGTATAATTGTGCTTATGTTACAAGTGGTAACAGATAAAGTTCTGTAAAATAGCTCTTCTGCTATCAAAATTCAGAGCTGTAGTTGGCGTTGGACTATATATATGCTGCTATAGAGTATTGATGCCTGTAGTTCTAGATCAGCTCTGCAGAACCTTGGAGCTTGATTTTGGGGACCGGTGTTGTGGCATTCTGCTCTCCTGAACTGAACACTAATGTTGATTTTGAGGCCAGTGATGTATTCTGCTCCCCTAATGTTAGTCAGTAACAACTACAACTAGAAGAGTTCAGGGGCCCAACTCTGAAGTAAGCAACTAAGCATCATACAGTACTTGGCATCTAATGGAAAGATCAATGCTTTCAAAAATAAAAAGAATAGAGAGATCGAAATCACATCCTTTCACAATGGAAGGAAGATGCCTATCCACTCATGCAGGGGTCTTTACAGCGAAACACCCCAGCTACTAGTCTACTCAACAGATGTGTAGGCACTATACACCACAAATGCTTATCCAGAACAGTACAAGAATCCAATCCAAATGTCGTCTTGTGGCCATCATCAAGTCAACTAAAATGTTTGAATCCATTTCAAACATTGAGACAATGGAAATTTGTTGTCGAAGTATAAATAAATTGTTCATCTTTTCTCACTAGTTTAATCTTTTGAGTGAACTGATTGGTGTATCAAAGCCGAGAGTAATTAGGTTCAAAACTTGGCTAATGCAATTTAAAAAATAATTGTAGCATACTTTTATTCCACGTTTTAGGCCTAAGGGAGCCTACACGTAAGGGGAGTATTAAAATATAAGTGAATTGCCTATTTTTCCTCACCAGCTAAGTTTTTGAGTGAACTGATTGATGTATGCAACTTAATACTTTTTACAATTGGCTCCCTGTAAATCAGTTAGTCATTGATGATAACAATTTGGTAAAAAAAAAAGAAGTCATTGATACACAGAAGTGGCTTAATCAGTTCAACCCAAAATAACCAGTCCTGTTTTTCAAGGAAAATTCATAATATACCACTCCAAAGAGTGGCATAGCTTAGGGTACCACTCCGAAGATTTCCCTCCATAATATACCAATCTAAATATATTTAGATTCATTTTCACTTTTTTTTTGTAATTTCCTGCTTTTTCCTACCTTTTGACCTATGAGAAAAATCGTTTTTGTCCCTTTAGGCCTAAACCAGGCGTCAGTGGCTCCCGCCCTCTGCTATTCTCCATTCCTAAGTATGTTGTAAGCTATTTATTGACTAGTGTGTAATGGTTCATTAGTTTCATGACTCAAATGGAACTAATTATATGAACTTTTAGTGTGAGATGACTTGAGTAAAAAAATTATTCATTTTTTTAGCATAATAATGCATACAACATGATGATGTATACGACAGGATGTTAACAACAAGCACACTAGTGCACATAACGACTTAAACAAATCATGCAAATGCATATCCCTTCAATCTAATGGTCATGTAAAAACGAACTAGTGTAGATCATTTTTCACAAGTTTGCAAGGGCCTAGTTCAAACTTAGGCCTAAAGGGGCAAAAATGATATTTTTCCACAATTGAAAAGGTAGAAAAAAAGTAGAAAAGGCAAGAAAATAGCCGAAATGCCATTATGCAAATCTAAATTTCTTTAGAGTAGTATATCATGAAGTGAAATATTTAGAGTGGTATCGAAAGCAATGCCACTCTTTGGAGTTGTATAGTACGGATTTTCCTTTTTTTCATTTCGCACACAAAAAAGAAAGAGATGCCCTTTTTTGGGTTGTGGTTGATGACTTTTGACTACGTTTTTTTAGACGGTGGCAGACGGTGGAGACGCTGACACAGATGAGCATGCATTGGTGGACTCAGGGAGCCACTTGGAGAAGTAGCGTCAGGAATTCACTCGAAGAAGCCTCCACCCAAAACAAAAGCCACCCAAAAACCAAAAAACAGGCTCAGAATTCCAGAAATCAAAGCAGTAGCAATAGAGGCACTCTACTTGCTAGCCTCCCTAACCACCACCCTCTCCACTCCATCCTTCATTCCCTGCTCCTCCTCCTCCATCTCCTCCCCTTCCCTTGTCCCAACCCCTGGCGCCGCCTCTGCAGCTGTGCAGCTCTACGAGGGCCGAGTCCGGCACTCGTGTTGGTGGCGCATGCCTTCAAGTACCCCATGCGCTACGCCTAGGGGTGGGAAATAGATATGAATTAGCCGTATTATCCCGTTATCGTATTCGATAGGATACAAATATAATATATATTTTTTATCTGATTAACAATTTTCTCTTTTATTCGTATTCGAAATCGTATAAAAAATATGGATACGAATATGGTATAGACTTTTATTATCTAAAATGTTATTTTATCTGGACTATTCGTATTTGACAAAGCATTATAGAAATTTTATTGCAATATGACTACTTAGTTGGACAAGTTTTTTAATTCAATATTAGTTGAAATAAATGAATTAAAATGATTAAGTATGACTGTATAAGTACAAAATGTCATTAATATCTTCATACTATATAAGTTATGAGGATATCTAAATTTGATCGAATTGAGTAGATATTCGATTCGAATTCATATTTGTTATAATATTTGATTCGTGTTCGTATTCAAGAATATTCAAATTCATATTCATTTATAAAATATGAATATGAATATGGTAAGTGTATTATTCTATTTGTATTCGATCTGTTTTTACCCTAACTGCGCCATCATCGACCTCGACCTCCTCCCCCTCTCCAGCCACCACTCGGCCGTCGATACCCGCCGCGTCGCCTCCATCTCCGGCCCCGTGTAAGTCCATGTTCCAACTCTCTAAGGCGCTTTCCTTGTGGAAATTTAGCACCTTTCTTGTAAAGAATCGTGCCTTTTTTCTTTACAATCAAAAGTGGCGTCTTTTTCGTGTTGTACAGATTCAAGAGCAGAACAATTCATATCAGGACTCATTTTTTGTGTTGTAATAATCGTTCTTGTGACATTTTTTTGAGGTAAAATTCTTGCGAAAATATTCTCGTAACAGTCAAAATCTGATGTTCTTTCTTCGATGAAGGCATCTCCTGATGACACAGAAAACCGTGGGGTACGAGCAGAACCCGCTCAGCATCTACTGCTGCGACGTCTCGGCAGCACAAGAACAGGATGGAGACCTCAAGTTGTGCATTGCTGAGGTGAGTTTTACTTATCATTTGAAGTAAAACTCCATTCCATCTGATCCCGATCTCCACTCATCTGTGCACAATCGTTAGACTCCCAAATTAACGCCAGCTCTTCACAGGTTGGTTTATCTTTTGCTTTCATAAATGATAATTGATAAATGTGCGCATTGCAGGATATGGTGAATCCACATGGATCACATAATACAATGCCATGAACTGCAAACAGTTTGAAAGGCTTTTCTTCTGGATATCATATTAGGTAGCGCTCAAGCAGTAGATGGTATATTCCATTGATATCATAGCAAAAAAATTGAAGAGCATGGCATTTCATGGTCCTTGTCTAACAAGATAATCTTTGCTGCAATCGAGATCGAGCTTTGTAAATTACAGGAGGTAGAGGTAAAATTTTGGTCTAGAGCTTGGTTTCAGATCTTAAGCTACTATATCTTTCTACTTGCAACTCAAGAAGACTGAAAACTTCTGATCTTCGGCTTATTTCTATGTCTAGGCCTAGTTCTTCACATATCCCTAGTGGTTGATCGGTTTTGTGTAGTGACTGGTTTCTAGCGGATCTTGAGACAACTTTCTTTAATGTGTCATTTTGTTGGAATAGGGAAATTCAAACCAGGAATTAACTAGGATTTGGAAGCTGTTCATGCATCGGTTGTCTCAAAACTTGATTTAGGATTAAGACCAAATTACTTGCAACTTGGCATGGCTTTATATCAAGCTGGTCCAAGTGACTATTGTCAGAATTCGCCGGAGTGACGACGCGGGGTACGTCGTCGACGACCTCCTGGAAACCTGCACACACAAAGGAACTCACGCGCAGAGAGGAAACTCAAAGGGCACGGTCTTGTTTTTGTGCTGTAACTGACAGCATTTTCTGATGACTTCATTTGCTTATATTGAAAAAGATTACAACTAGTCTGGAACCATAATCTCCGACATGCATGCTAAAACAAAAACGGCCATGCAGAACAACCTACTAACCGAAAATCTAGCCAACAACTAAGACATGCACAAGAATTATTCAACAACTATGCGGCTGTTCCCTTCAGGAGCATGCTAATTACTAAGAGCGTAGCAAATCTAGATAATTTTGGTTGTGACTAGAAAATAGGACACAGCTTGTTTCAGATCTTAAACAAACATTTTTCTACATAACCTGCAGTTTCTTCAATTGCATCAGTTTTATACATTTTCCTGTTTACATGCGTTGGCTGCTTGTAATTCTTGATTAGGATTGCGGTAAATTGTTCGTGGCTTGGCATAGCTCTGAATCAAATCCTTTGCTTCAAGCAACTAAGCTCTTGCCATTCAAGATTGTGCTTGTTACTGAGCTAAAATCATCTAGTGACGACTGATGACTGACATGTGATCGCCAACTTGTCAGCTGCACTCAGAACTGATTCTTGCCTGAAGTTTAGTAGTTGATGCTTGAGGTTAAACAAGCTTATGTAATCTTACTGGCGCTACTCTGCTCCTCTCCAGGCCCTCAGGCTTCGGCTGAAGAACGTCAAATTTCTGGACCATCCAAGATACCTGAACCTGAATTACAGGGATAAAGCTCTGAAACGTGATCTCGAGATCCGTTCCTCTTGCAGCTTCCTTCAGAAACAGAAAGTGAACAACCAAAGAAGAAGTGCAGCCGATGAAACGATTGAAAACTCAGATCGTCAAGATTACAAGGGCGAAGGAATTGTAACGAAGAGGTGGTGCGAATGGAGGGATGCTCAATGGCCATGGTCATGACAACACGAAAAGAGACCATTTTTGTTCAGTGCACTGCTGTTAGTTCCTTTCCTGGACAATAGAACATCACGAGCCATTTGTATGATGCATTTGCACGCACAGCAAGCTGCAAGCGCGTGACAATTGACATTGTTTATCGCATGTTTACCATTAAAGAAGAGATTATTTGATACATGTTTATCCTGAAGAAGCATGTTCCTCACTATATAGGACAAGTTTTTGACCAAATACCAAGCGTCCTCTCGTGTCATTTTGAATGTTCAAACAAGAGGGGAAAAAGTGCTGGTACTGAGACAAGTGCTGCATGTTCTGGCTACAATTTCAATCCCATGCGTGTGCACGATTGCTGCAAGATAAAAGTGTGAGATTCTTAGCAGCCAGCCGGGCAAGAGTCTTCTATGCTTTGTTTTGATGAGTCAATATTTTTGTGCTGAGAGAAGCTTAATTTCGTTTCCTGAAGAGGCTTAGTTTCGTTAGTTTTGCGCCTCCTGACAAATCCATTGTCATCAATTTGTTCGTTCCACACGGGCTGCCTAACGCCCGACATGTATCCATCGATCGAGATACGATGGGTGCCTGTGCTGTCCACCCAACAGTATCTCAGGATTTCGTTGCCAATCTTCAGGCTGGCTTTTAATAGATTCAGTGCAGCGAAGTCACAGATGGCTCCTTTGCGATATCGAACTTTGCAGCGGAAATTACATAGATTTACATCACCTGCACATTGGATTTTTCGCCGGTGCATGATGTTACGTGCATTCTTTGCATTCCCTGAAGCTTCGGTCCTGTTTTTTTTTCAGCTTTTGGCTTCTGTTTTTGGTCCTGAAGCTTTTGCTTTTGGGTTTTGTTCATAGTCTCACATGTCTTCGTTTCAAAATATTTGTCCATTGCGAGAATCAAGTGAATATTTATTGCAATATTACATAGATTTATATCACCTGCACATTGGATTTTTCGCCGGTGCATGATGTTACGTGCATTCTTTGCATTCTCCGAAGCTTCAGTCATATTCTTTTTCAGTTTTTGGCTTCTGTTTTTGGCCGTGAAGCTTTTACTTTTGGTTTTTGTTGCCAGAATGCCATCCCAAGCACGCACGAGGAAGAGAACGCTCTGCACCAGAGGTCTAAATGCCGAGGTGTTGTGCATTAGGAGCAGCCCTTCACCGTCCGATCAAAATCCAAGGGTTCAGATTAGATGCCAAAGCACCACCGCTACATGGCTGCAACTTGCCACACTTGAATTAGCCGAGTTTGACTTTTGCACGCTGGTGTTTGGTTCATCGTCAGGGGCAGAGCCAGCATATAAGCATTGATGTCCAATGACCTTAATAAAATTTAGCAAATCCTATAGAAAATTACTGTTTATTATTGTTTATCAGTGAAGGGGACATCATCGTGCAATGGAGGTGACCTCAATGCTCCTGTCGTCTGGCTTCACCCCTGTTCATCGTCACACCTGTGATGTGCCACATTTTTTAGCCCTATGTCCTACATGTCATAGATGCATATTCTAGTTAGGTTTTGCTATGCTTACTGTGGCTAAGAAATTCTGCTCCACAAAAATTGTAGCAATATTTTTTTACCTCTACCTCTATTTAAATCCTTGCGAGAATCAAAAGTGTAGTTATTGTAATGTTTCAACTCTCTAAGTGGTTATAGTATATCATTTAATAAGAGTATGTATGTTTATTTCTCATTTATTTTTTCCTAGATTTAATGTTCGTTTGGTTTGTACGTATAGTAGATTGTAGATAAATATTTCGAAAGAGAGGGTCTTTAAGTTATTACTCCCCTCCAGTCACAAATACATATCGTTTTAGATATAAATGCAGTAAAAAATATTAAAATTTTGGTTATTAATATATTTTTTAAATATTTAAATTAGATATATAAAAAATCATATGTGTAGATTTTTTAAAAAGGTACTATCATAATATTATAATATTATTAGATTATATATATTATAATATAAATTAGTGATTAAAATTATGTTTTAAACATGATATCGATGGCTACCGCCGCTACGTGTATCTATGACCGAAAGGTGCGGTGCTAATTTTAGTCGTGCAGCATTGACGAATCCCGTTCGCTCGCACGAGATGGACGGCGTCAAAGATACACGTGGTTAGCTTTACCCGTTCTCTCTCTCTCTCTCTCTCGCATATTTTCCACGTGCGAGAAAAGTGTGAGAAGAGGGAGCCCAGCACTGGGCCGCGGCCCACCTTTCTTTCCTTCCTTCGGTAAAGTCACGTGATGCAATTGCGTTCTCCCTCCTTCCCGAAAAAGAAAACAAAGCTAGAAAAAGGTGCTGCTATTTTTACATCTAATATTCGTACTTTGCACATTAGAAATCGTGGCGATCTGGCACGACCACCGGCTATGCGACTTGTTGCGCCATTAACGGAGAAATTACCCCGACGGCGCCGACGGTCAAAAGACGAGCAACATGTAGGTCTGGGGAAGGTTGTTTGAAGAAATGGGATGACACTTCAAAAGAGTTCTCAAAACTTTTTTCTTTAAAAAAAATATTAGAGCTACCGTTTTAGCGAAATGCACTCAGAACATAAAACTTTGAACCGGACTGTACACATCGATTTTTAACTGCTCGCCAGCCACTTCTCTAGAAATTGTACTGTTATTTTTACCACTGACAACGATAAGTGTAACAGCCTTATTTTTGGAAACAGAGTCGTTGTATTTTTTGCAATAGTCTAGATGTTCAGTTGCTGATAGAAAGAGTATCATGTTTACTTATGATAATTTAAAAATAGTTAATTTGAATAAAATATAATTTAACGGTCAACTTTAGAAACTATAAGAGCGTTCAACTCCAAAAATTAACTTACATTCAGAAGAATATAAGAAATTCCCACATGAACGCTTGAGTACAGTTGTAGCCTTAACACTAGAGCTTGTAGCATTCTTTCTTCTTCTGAATATCTATTCTGATGAAAATAAGTAACATTGAGTACACTAGATACTCAGCATGCCCCTATAACATAATACATTTATAGGAGAATTATCTACATGCAAGGCTTAACCAAAGGATGTAATTATATTTCTTTAGCGTAAAGCTAATTTGTCAAATATCATATCATAGCTAGTTTTCAAACATATGACTTAGCCCTTTTTTTTAGAGAAATGAAAATGTTCAGTTTGATTGATTTTGTGAGAGCAACTATCCTTACAAATACTTACCAAGTCCAGTCCATGGACACCATTCCGTATCTTTTTCCATACTACTACACCACGTCCATAAAGCACCATAAACCCGTAACCATTTTATGAAAACTACACACTATGGTATTTTCAAACTTTGCCTATGACCGGGGACATGGCTATTCGAATAGATTATAATACTCTGCAGAGGTGTATAATTTTATCCACAAGATATAATTGTCTCATAATGTCAGCCATTACACGCTTCTGTAGGTGTGCGATTAAGAAATCATAGCAAGGCCTTTATAATGCTTAGTTTCAATGCTTTTTCTCACTCCAGAAGTATGAACCCTCCAGAAGTATGAACCCTTCAGCACTAAGGTACCCCCTGTTGTTAGGGATAACATTTCCCATTTGGCGAGTGCACACTTGTAACATCCCAAATTTTTGCTAAAATAAAAATAATTAAATAAAGGTTAAAAATGGAATAAAATAAAACTTTAAATTAAAATAAGTATTTTTGTGCCCAAGTTTAAATTTGGTTTTGCCCTGAATTTCTGCTTTTGAAAAAGCTGGGTTTGAAAAGCAATTTCAGAAAAACCTAAAAGTATTATTAAATAAAATGATATTTTGATTTTCTATAAAATTCTATGTCAAATTAAATATTTGGAGTTATTTGGATTTTCTGAGTTTTCTGGAATTTAAAAATATATTTTTGGAATTAAAAAGTATTTCAAAGTATGAAAATTAAATACCAACATTAGTTGGAAATATTTTATTTAAGTCCAAAATGTCTCCAGGAGATTCACTGAAGTTTTCGGAGATTTTAGGAATTTATTTCATATTTTTCTGAGGCTTAATGGAATTTCTAGGCATTTCTGAAAATCCAAAAAAAGTTAAAACCCCAGCCCCTCCCACCGGCCGCCACGTGGACGGCCGGATTTCCGCCACGCCGCCCGCCGGATCCCGCCTTCCCCCTCCACCCGGCTGCCACGCGTGCGGCCCAGATTCCCCTTCCCCGTGCGCCCGGCCCATCTGGCCATCCGCGCCCCCAGCTGCCCGATCTTCCCTGCCTCCATCGCAGCCGCCCGCGCTCTCTCTCTCTGCGCCCCAGCCCCACCAGTCAGCGCTCCCGCTTCCCTCTCTCTCTCTTCCTCCCCGGCCCCACTTGTCGGCGCGCCTTCCCCGCCTCCGTCTCTCTGCCGCCCCGACCCCACCCGGCAGCCTCCCGCGCCCTCCTCTCTCGCTGCGCCCCGGCCCCACTTGTCATCCCTCCCGCGCGGACCCCGTCTCCTTCCTTGCGCCGCCGCCGCCCGCAACCGGCCGCTCCGCCCTACCCGGCGCCCCTCTTCTCCCGCGCACGTCGCCCGGACCCTTCGTGCGCCGCACGCCCCGCCTCCCCCACGACCCGCTCCCCTCGCCCCACCTCCTCCCCCAATTCTGCGCAACCGCCGCCGCCCACTACCCACCTCCGGCGACAAATCCGCGCCGCCTCCGTCGCCCTCCGCCACTATAAAAGCCGCCCCGAGTGCCGCCCCAACTCGCTCCACCTCTCCGCCCTCCCCGTCCCTCTCCCGAGCGCCGGCCGTCCGCATTGCGCCCACGCCGCCGCCGCCGCCGCCGAAATTGCTCCGGCGAGCAATTGCTGCCGGCACAGGCCCTGCCGTGCCTCGCCGTCGCCACCTCCGGCATCGCCGCACCGCCCTCGACCTCGGCCGCCCCTCCGCCCGGCTCGAGCATCACTGGAGCTCCGCCGCGCCGTGAACCCGAGCGCCACCGCTTTCCCCCTCGTCGCCGGCCCTGCTCCGGCCTTCTCCGGTAAAAGCCGACCCCACCATCGCATTCCCCCGCACCTCCTCTCCCCGTTGCCGACCTCGCCGCCGTTCACCGGCGAGCCCCCAGACCCGAGCGCCTCCCTCCGCTGGCCTGGCCACGTCAGCAGCCGGGGCTGACGTGGGCGCCACGTGCCCGGCCGCGTCGACGCCTCCCTGCCCCGTCAGCCGCCCCGCCACCTCGGCACCCCCCTCGCTCGTGGACTCGGTCCACATGGACCGAGGCCCACCCGTCAGCCGGCCCACCTCCGTGCTGAGGTCATGCTGACGCAATAAACCAGAGTTTTCCGTTGGAAAATAATTCAGCCGAAATAAAAAATCCCTGCTGACGCAATAAGTCAGATTTTCCTTTAGGAAAATAATTCCAAAAATCCAGTTTTTCCTTTTTCTCTCTTTTCAAATTTCCCGGAACCCGTTCTCCCTCGTTTTAACTCCGATTTGGCTCATTCAAATTTCTAAATTCATCAAAAATTCCCCTCTATCCATTTCTAGCCTCAATTCAAATATTTGAGTTCAATTTGAATTTAATTTGAATTTATTTGAATTTGGTGGGTTATTTTGACGTGTAGACTTCGACGATTCGGGAGATTTCTTCGACGAAGATTCAAACCAAGTTCAAGGGCAAGGCAAGTCACCCTCCTTGATCATGTTGATCCCAGATTTTCAAATAAAATTATGTTGATTTAAATTATATTGCATGCATATTTTTATTCAACGTATTTCAATACAGTTTTAAATTTAGTTATTACCTACTTGTTATTACCTCCTTTGATATTGAATTCCCCTGATATCTTGTCACCTTAGATTCAAACTCTAGTTAATACATTAGTGTTGGCTTGAGGAATTTATATCAAATGCTTAGTCCTGCTTAGAAAATAATATTTGTTTTGGGATATCTTTCACATAAAATGATGATCCTTTTTTACATAAAATGATATGTACTCTTGACTTTGGTGAGTCAAGGAGGTTTATGAACTATTTTGAAAACAAAATATCAAACTGGTTTAGACTTAGGCAATTGGTTAGAGTGGTGGGTGCAGGCATGCCCTGTTGGTTGGAGCCGCAGTGGTTGATTGTCGTGCACGGGGGTATGTCGTTGGGCCTGAGTCAATTAAGGACCGGTCTATAAGCTACTGTTGCAAAGCCCTATCGTACTACCACATGGCTGGTATGGGACAGCCCTGGCTGAATAATTTGCGAAGTCCCAATCTGAGTTGAGTTGTAGGTTGAAAGTGAGCGTGGTTGGTGCCATGTGAAGTCTCACTTGGGCGAGCGTGGTTAAGCCATGAGAAGTCTCGTCTAGGCTCAAGAGGGGATCCCGGTCTGGTGGATTCCTTACTGGGGTGAAACCTTAGAGTTGGCTCGACCAGGTTGAAGGCTTTGCATTGTAAAGGCCTTGTCATGACTCCTTGCCGCACACCTAAGGAAGTGTGTAACTCGCGTGGCACAAAAGGATGATCGTGTCTTGTGGGTAAAGCTGTACAACCTCTGCAGAGTGTATAATCTATCCTGGATAGCTGTGCCCACGGTCATGGGCATGCTGAGTAAAAGTTTTTCATGGATTAGATCTTGATTTTCAAAAATGTTTTCGAAAACCTTGTGGATGGATGGAATCCATGAGAGATGAAAACCTTGCGGATGGATGGAATCCGTGAGAGATTGAAATCTGGTGAATGGATGGAATTCATCAGAGTTGCGCAGTGAAAGCGTGTGGATGGATGGAATCCATACGCGATCTTTTGGAAAAGATGGTCCGGGTGGGATGCCCGTGGATAGGTTGGTGTTTGGTCGGAGCCGGCACTGACGGTATTATTTTTAATTACAAGTATTGTTTTTACTTACTGTATTAAATTCTGCGATTTCAATCTATCTATTGTATTTCTTAAATGTTGTTTTATGCAAACTAACCCTATAAGCCTTCCTTTGAAGCCTTTATCATTATGGTGCATTTTCCCGGGTGACTTGCGGAGTACAAGTTTGTACTCACGTTGCTTTTTCCCCACAGAGGATGATGATGTCGACTACGGTGAAGATCTGGACGAATAGGCCGCGTCTTACTGTCGTTTGCCTGTGGGCAGGCTCAGTGGGCTTCTTCCGCTTCGGTTTTTCTTCCGCTGCTTATTACTTAATTTTGGCTTATGTGCCGTTGATGTAAACTTTGGCATTCATGCCCATATTCGGTTAATAAATGTCATTATGGTTGATATTTATCTTTGTTGTACGCTGTGTGCACTAGCTGATCCTGGACTAGTGCGATTTACACAGAGGATCCAGGAGTCGTTGCTCCGGGTTCCGACAACACTCCATATATGGGCAGAGACCTTTCGGGTCCCTCCCGAGCAGTGAATCCTATATGTTCACTTCCATTACTTTTTAACCAGGCAATGACCCCACTGGCCATCTCCAAACTAACTGTGGTTGCACATGAGTCCACATCAAAACCAAGCAAATTAACTAGTCAGGCCCGTCCCATATTAGACTTATGGTTGCATGATTGGGTGTAGAAATGAGCGCACATGGATTCGATCCTTAATTGACTCAGGCGAGACCAACCAACAACCCAAACCTAGTGTCATCCTTGCACCGGTCTCATATCCACCACTCACCCCAAGTCTCCATCTTTCCATAAAATCGTTCCCTATTTCCAGTGGTAGCCCATGTTACCATCACCATTATTATGTTTTAAGTTTCGGTTGGCAATGTTTGTATCGTATTTACTCTTACCTCTAGAGCATATCTAAGCACAACCGTAATATGGTAATATTACTATTATGAGTATCCTATGGTGACAAATGGAAGGTATTATCAAAGGTGGGCATAAGAGGTATCAACTGTATGGTGCAGCTAGGCAATCTACATAAACAGTAGTGGCAAGCATGCACTTGTATTTGAAAGCAAAATATTGCATTTGAAAAGTATGTTTAACATGATTGATATAAGGACTTCCCTCTTTATCCAAGGTTACTGATCACTTCACTGTAAGCTTTATGTTCACACCAACTGTTTTGATTGCCCCTATAGCTCTTCCATTAATCAGCTTGTTGTATTCGGATACTAGCGTAAAAGAGTGCATACAAATAAGTTCCTGCTTTGCAGAATGCAAGTGGAAATAAAATACAATAAAATAATTGAAAAGACATAAAGAAAATGGGTTTATGCGAATAGAGTTTAAGTGATGCTTGGTTTGGCTGGACGGAGTTGAAAATAGGCCAGATGTGTTCAAGATGGTCAAGTATATATATGTTAAATGGGTTTCTATGAATATAACAGGTTTGAACAGTATTGGGCCTGGATTCGAAATAGCATTTGGGCTGGTTATGGTTTTATCGGAGTCTGGGATGATGAAACAGAGTTGAGAATGGGCTTCACGAGGTCAAAATGGAAATAAACATATCTTTTGGGTTTCACTGCGAACAGTAACGGATTATTGTTCATTGCAGGTCGGGATAATAATAGTAATAGGTTTAGGACAATACCTAGGTTAAATAGTAATGGATTTATACTATTCATCGTGGATTGGGCTTGGACAATAACGGGTCTCTCGCAATAATGGGTCAGGTTGGTTAATGAATAGTGATCTATAGTACTGGGCCTAGCCCATGGGACGACTAGGCTAGATACTATTTATTGGAATGTTACTGTGCGGCCCATGGCCCAGTCGACATAGTTGCCTTCCTCCTTTCGTCGCTACAATGCTCTGAGTGACGTATTTGCAACAGGAGCAATTGCAACACCTATGCTAGTTCCCGATTGCATCTGAGAGCATGGATGAGTTCCAGGAGAGAAGGAGAACCTATTTTGGGGCTTGGTGGGGTTCGGGGACCCCTATGGATGGCCGCCGGCGGGGGAGGCTTCACAGCGTTCAACCATGGCACCAGAGCAGTAGTAGGGCTAATCGGTGAAGGCAAGCTTGGTGTAAGCATCACAAGAGCAAGGGGATGGCTATGGTGGGGTTGGCTCGGACAATAGGATTGTGTGGGAGGCTGCCCACAGCAAGGTAAAGAGCCAGGGGAGCTAAGGCAAGGCTTCAATGGTGTTTGTAGGGTCACAATGGAGCTAAGGACGGAAGCAATTGAAGAACGGTGAAGGTTTGAGCTAGAATTGGAAATTGGGGGCATATCGAAGTTGCGGTAGCGATGGCGAGTTACTAGTTGGAGGGACAAGAGGAGAGGCTAGATAGTGAATTGGACGCTAATGCAGTCTATTGGAAGGTTGATGAGCTTTTATAGCCATGGTATGGCGGTGGGAGCAGTGGAGCAGCTAGCTCGAGACACGGCCCATGTCGTAGGGAGTGAGCACTAGGGGCTTCACGGCGGTGGTTGACAGGCAAGGTGGAGCCCTAGGGCTCGTCGATTCTCCCAGTAGTAGTGAGCTCACGTGAGTGGTAGTCAAGAAGTGCAGCATGCGGTGGTCGGCCGAGAGAGAGCGGAATGTAGGGGCAACAACGAGGAGGGGCAAGGCTACCAAGGCGCGTGGCCGGGGTGATGGGATGGCATTGAATGAAGGTTGTCATAGCTCAGTACAATAGTTTGACGAAGATGGGTTGTCAGAGCTCGGTACGACAGTTTGATGAAGATGGTAGCGACGAGTAAAGGTTGCGGCAGCGAGTGGAACCGAGCTAGGTGGAAAGAGGAGACATGGGAAGGCGGTTTTTTGAAAGGGCGCCAAAGACCAAAAGAGGTGGAAGGCCCAAAAAGGGAAGGCAAACTGTCGTACCGAGGTTAACATTTTTTGAATTGCGAAAGTTTTCAAGTTTAACTGAGATTAAGAAAACTCAAAATTTTCAAATTTTCTGGGTCGTTGCAGTAGGTCTGCATAGTTCAGGATCTAATTCTATACGCATGTCTCCTCCTAATCGCCAACGTGACAAATTAATAAAAAAGAATAGCTTTCTCTGGATTCACCATGGGCAGTTGAAAGTTGAATTGATTAAAGACATTCTGCCGAGAAAACGATTGACAACTCTTGACAAGAAAGTAGTACACTAGAGCAAAGAAATCTTGAGCTACGCAAGATTCGTACGTCTGAAAAACGATTGACAACTCTTGACAAGAAAGTAGTACACTAGAGCAAAGAAATATTGAGATCTGCAGGATTCGTACGTCCGAAATTAGGTAGAGAACGAATAGGGCATTTGTAATGTCACAATGAACACGCATGAAACGCATATATATGCAAGATCTTCCATTTCTCCAACGTGTAATGTAGGATGTTAAATGATAAAAGTTTGCAAGTAACAGGCCCGGCCATGTGATGCATGCTTAGTTGCATACATTTGCGTATTCATATGTACGGCAATATTACTAGCTAGAGTCAAAAGTAGATTTGGCACTGTTACACACTATATATATAAAAATAGCAATATGTCCAACCGTATTTGTAAAAATATCGTTTTTGCCGTTCGGTGGATAGGCGGCAGCGCGGAGGAGGCGACACGTGGTGGGGCCAACGGCAGCAAGCGCCTGCCGCCCCCTCACCAGACGACAGGTAGCCTGCTGCCCGATGGGCAGATGGTAGGCTTGCCTGCCGTCTGGTGAGGGGTAACACCTGCCTAATTTTTTTGTTTAGTATTTATTTGAATTTTTAAATATATCAAATGAGCTCAAAAAATTATAAAAATTTATGTACAACCTACCAACATAACATATATCATAGTGTAATTTTTGGGTAATTTTATCCATTGCAAATCTTCCTAAAAATCCATAAAATTTTTACATATTTATGAGTTTTTACATGTAGCAAATGAGCTCAAAAAATTATGAAATTTTATGTGAAACCTTCTAACATAGTAATAGTTATTGTGTATTTTTTTAGGAATTTTACATGATCCAAATTTATCACATTTATTTGGGTTAACTTAATAATGAATTTACAAACATTTCACTTTTTTACAATTTTATACATTAGAAATTTGTACAATTAAAAGTAATTATAGTAGTACCAAAAATACATCACACTGGATGCAATATGGCTTACTTATCTAAGCCATTGTTATCTTCTCGTCGTGTCTGCCTCCCTGTATGTAACCTTATCTTTCGTCGCGCACGAGCATGTTCCATTTGGTATGTCAGTTGGTCTGGAGGTTGCATCTTAGGTCGGAGGAGGTATAGAGACCGTTCTGTCTGCTTAGTGGCTGGCGGTGTCGCGCTGTGGACGTATGGAGACCGTTCTATCTCCACAGTTGTAGGAGTATGTAGTAGATAGCCAGATTGGGAGTACCAGTAGTGGCGCGTTGGCAAGCGTCACACAACTCCCGATACGTGGCGCACAAAACCGCTGATCCCAAACTATACTGAGGCATCGCCCTAAACTCTGCGTCCAAGTGCGGGGGACGCCACGAGCACTCTCCGGGATAGGCCGGCTGAACCGGTTCGCCAGCCTCTCCTTCTAGTCGGCTGGTGCAGGGGCTAAAACAAGTGTGTCACACCGAGAAGGAGACCGATCAAGAACGCGACATCCTTCAGAGTGGTCGTCATCTCACCCCACCGAAAATAGAATGTGTGCTTCTTGGGCCTCTACCTATCTACCAGTGCTGTGAGCAGGTTACCGTCGATGGTGAACTTGTGCCTGGTGGAGACCAGCCTCGCAAAGGGCAATAAGCCCATAGCTTGTAGGGTTGGGACGTAATGCTCGTCTAGTGCCCACGGATCCCTCTCCCCGTAGCTTGAACGGCGAAGGGCTAGCAGCGTCACCCATCATCCATACGTGGCAATGGCGTTTCTCATCGTACGAGTATTTCAGAAACTCTAATAAAGCCATACCTACCAATAAATAGGACAGACCAAATATTAGTGCGAAGATCAATAATGACAATAAAACTTACTTTATAATACAAACTATATTACTTATGACTAAGTAAACAACAGTAATTACGACTACGACTACGGGAATAACGTCGAAAGCATACTATAAAAAATTACCTGCCTTTCAGGAGAAGTAATCAGCACTGCCGCGTCCTTAATGACTTATACACTGCATTCTCCAAATAATTAGCTACACACTATTAATTTTGAGATTACCTTGCAACAAATGGGACAAACGAAATATTAGTGCGAAGATTGATAATGACAACAACATACTACAAGTCAGTAATTATATGTGTGCATGCAACTACATACGAATACTTCACTATTTACCGATAATTTGATTACTCATCCGAAAAAATAACAAACCATTCATTACCGTCATCCTTAGCACTACCTCATTACTTACCCCAAACTAACAAATTATGGGTACCGTACCTACACAAAAGTAGTACAAATTATGTCTAAATTACTACAACATACTTACTTCGCAAGACTAACTAAATAATACTAATTGACTATGATTATGATAATAACGTCCAATGCATACGATAAAAAATTACCTGCCTTTCTGGAGAAGAAATCATCATTGCTAATTTTGAGCTACGCACTGGCTTCTCGAACTAATGAGCTACGCACTCCCAATTTTCAGCGACGAACGCGACAATCACCTTCTTCAATGAGCAACTGGGATGAACAGCGACGAACTACCAAAGGTTCGTATTTATGGCCAAGTGAAAGGTGAACTCGATGCACTCACTTCGTACATTGAGGACCCATTACTATGAGCAGCGCTTCTGGTGAGGGGGAATGACATCGTAACACTGACAGATGTGCAAACGAGAGAGTGGGTGAGGGAGGATGACACGAAAATAATGCCATTAGTGTGAACGAGAGAGCGCGCGAAGGGGCACACACATAGAGAGTGACAATTGTGCAAACCAGATAGCAGCAAATAATATATAGTACGATTGGTCGACATATGCCACTTCGAAAGATGTATGACGATCGTTAAATTCATGATTAAGTTAACCCGAATAAATGTCATAAATTCGGACCACATAAAATTCTCAAAAAAATATAGAATAACTATGACTATATCAAAAGACTTCATATAAAATTTTGTATTTTTTTGCAGCTCGTTTGCTATATGTAAAAACTCATAAAAATATCAAAATTGTATAAATTTTTTAGCAACATTCACAGTAGATAAAATTACTTAAAAATTACACTGCGAGGTACATTATGTCAGCAGGTTGTACATAAATTTTCTTAATTTTTGGAGCTTATTTCATATATTTAAAAATTCAAAAATACTAAATAAAAATTAGGGTAGATAATTAAGCTGGATAATTAGCCAGCTTAATCATCTGCTGCCCCTCCACCAGACAGCAAGCTTGCCTGCTGTCTACCCACCGAGTGGCAGGCTGCCTGCCGTCTAGTGAGGGGGCGACAGGCACCTACCGCCGGTGGTCCCACCACGTGTCGCCTCGTTAGCGCTGCCACCCACCCACCGGACGGCAAAAGTGATATTTTTGCAAATACGATCGGCATATTGCTATTTTTGTAAATACAGTATGTAACAGTGTCAAATCTGCTTTTGACTCTACTAGCTAGCTCCTGTTTCGATCCATAATTTGCAATAATGCTATAGCTTGCTACCATGCATGTGCTTCACTCTTGTTATTAAATTTTCCCACTTTCAAAGCTATACACAACTAGGTTGTACTTGGGGATTGGTGAGGGTGGATGAAAAATGAATGTAGCCAGGGGTACAAGGTTGATACTGATTGGGAGGTCGATGAGGTAGAGGCCATATATGGCAATTGGGATGATTAGGCGACCGGTAGCTCATTGTCCTGGGTCGGACAGGTGCTAAGTTATCTATTTTTATTTGAAGTACTATATATAATTAATTTGTAGAGAGCAATTACTATTGTAATATTTTCGATCTAATTATGTGCCCAAGACACTTAGCCCTGTGTGGCTTGGTATTATAATAATAAAGTACATGTCTCTAATTATTATTCAGTTGCAGCACCCCTAATAGAATTATTATTTGATGAGGCGGTATGTCATGTTCTAAGTATACTGATGCGGGGTGCCACAGAGGCCTACAAGGATTTGAGGACCTGTGGTCAAGGGAATACGAGGGAAAATTTAGGCTCGTCTTGGAACTCATGTATTTTTTTGGAATCCCGTATAAATTAGACTGTTTCTGTGAAATTTCTGTAAATTTCTGTGAAATTCATATGTTCTAGACGGAGCCTTAGGAATGACGTGTATATTTAGTGACAAATGAAGTAGAATAAGTTCTCTGAGGAGTGGGAAAAAGGTTTACAAAATTAAAAAAAAACGGTGGCCAAGGATGTCGAGTTTTTTTTTTCCCTGAAAACGAAAGGAAAACAGCATGTGCTTCGTACCAACCAGCCGATTCATCCGGTGACCCTTTAACGCCACACCAGAAAACGGCAGCGGCGCTCGGGTCCATTACGAAAGAGGGCGTGCCGACAATTAGAGAAAGAATAAGCACATGGCTAGAACGGAAGGATGGGGCAGAGAAGTCAAGTCTTTGATTTCGATTGGTTTGTGGCTTGGACAAAAGGTGTTAATAAATACTAATTTTATATTTTATTTCTATCCATCATTTAGATTTATATCTATTGAATTAAAAATCTATCGGCTATGAATCCTTTCCCTTCCAAAAAAATCTCTTCATCCTCCGAAAAATCCCCTCTAAAAAAGAGGCTATTGAATCTTTAATCTAACAATTCTAAATCTAGATAATTGTTAGAAAAAAACATTTAAATAATATCTAGACACATCCTTAGACAAATCAAGCATGCAAAGCAAGCAGCAATTCAAAGGAAAAAAGTCACCGCACCGCCACTCGGCCAGCCTCCGTTTCTCTCCTCTCCTCCCTCGCGCCCGTGCGCGCGCATTCTTCACGTGCGCGCCAAAAAAACCAGATGCGCACGCACACGCAGCATTTCCTAAAGACGAGAGAGAGAGAGAGAGAGAGAGAGAGAGAGAGAGAGAGAGAGAGAGAGGCAGAGCGATATATATATGTAGACGGGCCGAACCACCACCTTCCTGAATCTTGATCTCACCTGTTCCTTCCAAGCCTAATTGGAAATCACGTATGGTGAGAAGAGCAAGAAGCTGAGGGAGGAAGATCGATCTAGTGAAGAGGTTAATGGCGGAGGGGAGGGGCGCCGCTCGAGACTCCGAGGGAGGGTGGCGCACCGGCGCCGCCGGCGCCAGTGATGACGGGAGTAGCGATGGGGGCGCGGTTGAGCTCAGCCTCCAGCTGAGGACCGGGAGTAGTGCGGCGGCAGAGGAGAAGGAAGAGAAGAAGGCGGCGCCGGCGGCGAGGAGGAGCATGACCATATTCTACAATGGCCGGGTGTGCGCCGCCGACGTTACCGAGCTCCAGGTAGCTGCCTAATTCGTCCGGTCGGTAGTATAATTTGTTCCATGCATGCTAATTTAAGCAGTTCAGCCTTAATCAGTATATGATATATGTTAGACAGACATGTAGTAGAGCATTACTAGAGCATCCATAATTGATCATGCGCAGTTGAATCTTGGAAGTACGGCGATATCCGTGATCACAGTTTGGAAGATCAATCTAGAACCGGACACACACACCTCAGAGCCTTTTTTTTCCCCTGAAACTGAACACACACCTCAAAGCTAACGTAGAAGCTAAGAAAATCGACTTCGAGTTAAATTTTTTGGCAGCTTACAAATAGCATTTACGATATTTTTGTATTAAAAGGAGGTTCATAAACTTGTTCAAAAGATTACATACGCGTTGATTTCATCTAGTTAGGTTAACTTTGAGGTGTTCTGGGTAAAACAATTGTGGATGAGTTATTTTAGGCTTATGATTTGGCTTTTAAACAGAGTGTCTTTTTAAGATGGGGTTTATGAGTCGATTATAGTAGACACTGTCCTGACTTCATCTATATCGGTCAAAATCGTACGTAAGTATTTCTCTTCATATTCCTTCTTACGAACAGTCAGAATTCAAAAGTTTAATCTAAAGATCATAAATCACAGAAAAAAAACAGTTGAAATTTTCTTTCTGGGCTTTGGATGAAAAAGTCTGGCAAAAACAATTCTACACGTGTTGCACCAAATCAAGGGGACAGACAGGACAAACAATCAAGACGCAGTATCATTAGTTGGTGGAGTGGTACGTAGATGTGTAATTGACCACCATAATGCAGCATGACAGTAGCACGTTTAGTTTCAACTCCTCCAAATGTGATCATCTTAGACTAAACCACCTGAAAAATAAAAAACTAGTCTTCGTCTCCCATGTTTCCAGACACGCAAACAACGCGCGCGCTCACACAAAAAACAATTTTTTTTAACAAAATTAAAGAAGCAGTAACCGCGCGCCCATGTAGACCATTGCACCGATCCTTTTGACTTTGGCCGTCAAAGTTGTCTAGTGAGTTTTAGAGTAAATCTAATAATATTATAACATATAGAATATACCAATAAGCCCTACCTCTCATTATTGAGAGGTAAGATGGATAATTCCTATTCTTCCCTATTCACCCCGCTTGGTTGGGCTGAAAAGTTGTGGTTTATGGCTGAAATTGCACTATAGCGGCTGAAATTTCACTGTATCTGAAGGTTACTTATTTGGCGTAATTAAATTTAAAAAAAATTAAAAATAGAAAAATATGTTATCTTATCACAGACAACGCAAACGAATACAGGAAAAAAAGAACTAGCAAAAACCTCAAAAAAAGCCAAAAGTTCAGAAAAAGTCGAAATTTATAAATAGTGAAAAATAAGCCAGAAGCTGAAGCCGAAACGAGCAGGGCCTGGTGGGCTCCTACTCTTTGGGCCTATTATTTTTGGCTATGGTATATGACTTTTTGCCGCAGTTTGGGTTTTTGGCCTGTTCGTGCGAGAGATTATAGAGTAATAAAAATTCATGTATGGTTCTTACTGATATAAATGAAGTCGGTACAGTATTACTATAATTAATTAGTAGATCATATCTTGAAAAGACGCTCCGTTTAAAGTTAGCTACTATAAGTAAAGTCTACTACCGGTTCTTAAACTTTTTATGCTGTGTCATCCCGGTCCATAAACTTTTAAAGTATGTCATCCCAGTCCTTAAACTTTCAAAGTGTGGCAATATCCTATGTAGTTGTAGCAGTGAACTTTTTATGCTGTGTCATTCCGGTCCATAGACTTTCAAAAGAAATTGCCACACTTTGAAAGTTTAAGGACCGGGATGACATACTTTAAAAGTTTATGGACCGGGATGACACAGCATAAAAAGTTTAAGGACCGGTAATGGACTTTACTCAAAAAGTTAAAAACAGAAGTCAAAAGCTGAAAAAGAACATGATCTTTATCGCTCCCCCTCTCACACAGGTAAATAGTGTTCTCTTAACTCTCTCAACTCTGTATCTTTAAGGAAAAAGGGTATGAACTATTCTCTGTTTGGTCTCATTGCTACAATACGCATAGTATCGGATGTCAATTTCTGCGATTAACACTTGTCATGCTCTCAATGCACGTGCTAGTTTGGCATCCGCATGCGTGTACTCATGTTCTAGCACGTAAAGTGCGTATGTGTTGCTAATTGACTCGTTGCGATTAATTAATTAAATTAATCGCAGGCATGGGCGATCATATCCATGGTGAACCAAGAGATCTTCACGGAGCAGCAGCAGCGTAGAGATCACGATCGCCACCACCAGGACGGCGGCGTCGGCGGCGGCCATCAGAATCCGACGCCGGCGGCGCCGCTGCGTGCTGCGCACTGCCACGCGGCGCCGTCTTCTCATCAGGTGCTCTCCGAGGCGGCGGCGCCGCCGCCGTTGATCAGCCATGCGGCCGCGGGGCTGTCGATGAAGCGGTCGCTGCAGCGGTTCCTGCAGAAGCGGAAGACGAGGGCCGCCGCCGTGGCGTCGCGCTACGCCGGCGCCCGGCCGGACCAGCCGATGAAACCATAGGATAGCTAGGTCAGTACCTAGGTCAGGGTGTGCGTGCATGACGACACTTGTATATGGCAGAAATAAGTGGCGGATCATATCTTATGCTAAATTTGCTCAAAAAGACTAGATACTAGAAATAATATAGGCTGAATTATAAGATTTATATCCCGGGCTAAGCTAAAATTATATAAGCTATACACTAGTAATTTTTTCACTTCCCGGACTAGAGCCTATGTTGCTATGGGCTCAGACCCACTCCTGACAGAGATGGCCTGTACAAATGTAATGCTTGTTTGACCGAAAATTGCTGTTGTTGACTTGTTGCTGCATGCTACCGCACTATTTTTTTAAATTACTTGTTGCATAGGGAAAAAATTATTGTGAGCGACACCACACTCACACCTAGAGATGCAAACGGATCGAATACAGATGGATAATACCTTTATCATATTTATTTTCATATTTCTTCTCCGATGCGAATACGAATATGGATACCTCGGATACGAATATAAATACGAATAATATCGAATATAGATACAGAGCGAATATGAATCGAAACGAATACGGTCACGAATATTTATCGGAACATAAAAACTCTTTAAACTATACATCTAAAATCAATGAAAAAACATAAATAGTTTATCTTGTCAAAACATTAATGAAATCTAAACAAGCATAAGTATTTTTATCCACAATAGTCATATCATTGTACAGATTTTAAATCTTCAAATGGCAGTTAATTTTTTTCTAAAGTTCTAAATAATTCTTAATGGATTTCTACCATTTACATGTGACTAATAAATTAATTAAGAATTTAAATTTGCATCAGAATGATTTAAATGACAGTACATCAATTTAATCGGTACAAATTTTAATCTACCGATAATCCTAAATTTATTTTTAATAAACATAAATATTTGCTAGTGGGTTGGTTGCAGTGGAGATGAGATAGGCTGGCTTGGGTTGGGCAATATTGGGCTGAAATCTCAGATATCCGGATCCGTATTATTCGGATAATCCGTATTTGTATCCGTATTCGCGGGATATCAGGCCTACTGTATTCGTATTCATTTCCGACAAAAAAAATCTGTATTTGTTTCCGATCCGAGAATTATCCGAGGAAAACCCGATCCGACACTATCCATATTCGTTTTCATCCGGATCGGTTGGAAACTATCTGATCCGTTTTCACCCCTACTCACACCACATACATAAATATAAGAGAAAATAGCTTCTGGAGCTTTTTAGTTTTCAGCTTATTTAAGCCACACTTGTAAACATCGACTTCTAATTTCAGTTTATTTTACTTTGTCTTTTCTTTCTTCTCCTAATTTCTTTGCTCTGTCTATGACGATATAATGGTTTTTTATTTTTTTTTATCATTTTTTCTATTTTTCTTAGAAAAGGTTAACAATTGATACAATACAATTTCAGCCAAAAGGTACAAGCCACAACCATAAGCTATTTGGAACACCACCAAAATCCCTCGCTTGCACGTACAAGGAAAATGAGCTAATCGGAAATCAAACTTACAATGAAATTCCATGCATATACAACTTGCATGGGCATGTATACAACTTCCATGAAAGCTTTATCAAAATCTATTTTTTATAGCATAATTTATGTATGTATATACTTCTTTTATATATGAAAATAGTAGTATATATATATATAATAAAAGGATCTAATAAAACTTTTTCAACCATGTCTCATTAGAGTATCTTACGATTAGTATTTACGTATACCAAAAGCGATAAAAAAGTATAACACATTTGTTTCAGTGGTATATTAGAAGGTGTGAGTATAGAAAAGGCTTCCTCTATACACACGATAGTTTAACCATGTTGCATTGAAGTGTCTTAGAATTAGCATTTAAGTGTACCAAAAGCGATAAAGAGGTATAACACGTATGTTTAAATGGTGTATTAGAAGGTAGAAATATGTACTCCAGAGAGTATAGAAAATGCTTCCTTTATAGACACATATGATAGTGCTATTCTGCGTCTAACTCTGGTCGTAATGGGAACCACGTGACTTGACTGTAAAATTATACGATCCCAA
This sequence comes from Dendrocalamus latiflorus, assembly GCA_017311315.1. Classification (NCBI taxonomy): domain Eukaryota; kingdom Viridiplantae; phylum Streptophyta; class Magnoliopsida; order Poales; family Poaceae; genus Dendrocalamus; species Dendrocalamus latiflorus. Next base: position 3,048,265 of record CM029630.1, on the reverse strand, counting down.
GTCTCCCACATGCGACGCAATCCTAGGTCTCCCACGCACCACACAATTCTAGGCAACCGCCTATAAAACCGTTCCAACCGCCACTACCTGTCTTCCACCGTGTAACACGGCAACGTCGCATAAAATCAACCATAAAATATCGTGAGGCCGTCCAAACATGGGTGTTGTAGCCCACCGATTGGCAGTAGTCGATCACCATCGCTCATATCGTACGATTTTGCTGCCACCGCACAACCATCGTCTCCGTGCCGAAGCCACAACTGTGTAATGGCGGCAGTAAAAATGAAAATCATATTTACGAGTAGATACATACCAAATTTACCACCAAATGAAATCATTTTTACTATATTGACAAATTTACTGCGCGCGTTGTCAGAGATTATTGCCACACCAAGCCGTGGTGCATGTGTCTATTTGACGCGGATAGTAAAATTGAAAACCATAATTACTATCAACTATATTCTATTTACGACCAGATGAAACTTCTTATACTGTATTGATAAAATAACTAGATGTATCATTAGAGTTTACTGACACAACTGCCGTGGCGCATGCTGGCCATGTGATAGTGGTAGTAAAAAAGTATACGTTATTTACGTCTAGATATATACCAATTTACATCTAGATGAACCACGTGACCCAACCATGCGCCCAATCACAATCCACTTGCACGCGATCCCAAGCACCCTCGGGCAACCGCTTTTTTATGACTAGATGTGTACAAATTTACAGTCAGATGAAACTAATTTTACTGTACTAACAAATGTACTAGGCACATCATTAGATTTTACTGCCGTACCTAGCCATGGCGCACGCTGGCGATGTAGTGACAACAATAAAATTGAAAACCATAATTACGACTAAATGCATATCAATTTATGGTCCAATGAAATTGGTTTTAACATACTAATAAATTTATTGGACGCATCGCTATAGTTTACTAACACAGCAGTCGTACGCATACGATGACAAGTAAAAACGGATATCACATATACATCCAGATGCATACCAATTTACTGCAATGATGAACCGTGAGCGGGTGGGGATAATGGGAACATGGGTTTGTGGCCTGTAGGTGTCGAGTGGGTGAACACCGATCGGTGGAGGGACAGGCTTGATCGGGGCTAGCTAGGGGACTCTCAAGCTTAGAATAGTGTATGTATGCCTTTTTCCATACCCTTAAGTATACATACTTCCAACCTTTTAATATACTTAGCCTGCGCCCAAGCCCGTATTCCAATAAAATCTTCCCGTCCCCGGTAGAGGATCGAACGGTTCTTGGATCGATACATATTAAGCCGGTTGATCGGCGGCCGCCGGCTAGCTATTAGGACCGAAGTGCGGCGGGGCGGCGACGGAGCTACCGTGTGATTGATTGATTACAAGCGTGACGGCATGACTCCGAACTTGTCGGCCTCGGTAATGACGTGGTTGCGGGTGATGTCGGCAAGCGAGGTGCAGCCGCTGAGCGGCTGAGCGCCATGGTGATCTCGAACTCATCACACATCATGCGCAGCACGTTCCGCACCCCGGCCTCCCCGCCGCCGCCAGCGAGAACACCACCGGCGTACCGATCTGCGCGCGCATGCGCATCAGGTTGGTTAAGGTTAGCAGTCAGTTGTAGATTAATGGCGTGAGGCGTCTCGTCATCTGAATCTCGAATTCACTAGTAGTAATACTTACAAAGACGCCGGCGGCGCCCAGAGCGAGCGCCTTGAAGACGTCGGTGCCACAGCGGGCGCCTCCGTCCAGGAAGACGGGGAGCTGTCCGCGAGCACCCTTCACAACCTGCGCGCATGCAGTCAGATGAACTGATATATACTATTGTATCTGAATTCTGAAGCAAAAGATGCAAGTGTCCGGTACAGCCTTTTGGGTTAATCTTGTTGTATGCGTGTTTTACTCGTACATGTGCATATACTCTGTACCTATTGTCGTTACGACTAGTACTAAAGTTACACCGAGTATTGTAGCTCGAGTGCTCTGTGGTCGTAACGTTGTAGTCGATAGTCAATGGTCGTGGTCAATAGTCGATGGTCATGGTCGATAGTCGATGATCATGGTCGATAGTCGATGGTCAGTAGTCATCAGTGCATACTCAGAGGGGTACTGTGAGCATTATACTCAGAGGAGTACTGTGGACGTCATACTCGGAGGAATACAGTGGACGCCATACTCGTATGAGTACTGAAGCACCCGGAGGACTCGAAGCCTGTGTGTGGTCATAGCGCCGTGGTCGTAGTGCCTATGTGTGTTGTCGGTTACGACCATGTTGGTGTGGTCGTAACGACCAGAGTTGTAGTTGTTGGCATCGCGGTCGTAGCTCCTGCGTATCTGTGGTCGAAACTACAGTGCAGTGGTCGAAGACAAGCTAAGGATGAAGCCAGCGGTCGTGGTCGAATGTCGATCACTGTAGCAGTTGGTAGCTGGCGTCAGCACGAGTGGTCGTGGGTGACGCAGGTCGTCCTCAGCCGGCTAACTGCCTGGTATGGGCAAACGGCTGGACACTATAGCGGCCATCATGGGCTGGTCGCTGAAGCACTCTTACGGAACTGAGCGAAGCAGTATGGATAGGCGGCGATCATTGTAGCAGTCATGGGCAGCTGAGCTAAGCGGCAATGACAGGAGACATATTGAGTGAGTGGCCGGCTATGTCTATATATACTCTGTAAGTCATTGAGAGAATTGAGCCAGTGAATAACAGAGAAAACACAGTGGAAAAGATGCATCAGTTTACATCATATAATCGTGCCTCAGTTCTTGTGTTCAGTCCTGTTATCAGCTCCACCTTGTCGTTCCCACCTCCGGCAAGCAGTCCACGACTGTGTATCAGAGTCTACAGCCAAAGCATGCGTTTGAGAGAGCTAGAGCCAACCTCGGGTGAGCAGTCGTAAACGAGTTAAAACCGCTGACGCCGAATGAGTTACGACCACTAAGTGAAGTGTTTCGAGTGGTCGTGTCCCCTCTCGGGTCTACTCTGTTCTTCGTCCGACGACAGAGCACTCGGGCGTTTGGGCGTGTTAATCCTCAGGTAATCCCTTCCCCACATCTGGTATCAAAGCCTAGGTGGTTGTCGAACACAGATCGAGAAGGAAAGCAGGGCTTTGGCTCTCTCCGTCCTCTCGGTTCTGGCGTATCCATAGCAGAGCTCGAGCTCTCTCTTGAGCTAATACCTACATTTGGGGGATCAGATCTTGTGGTCGAGCACATATTCCTCCATGTTGCGTCCGAGCTCACCAAAAAGTGCCATCGGCAACGAGGACACACTGAAGAGCGGCGATGGGAGCGAGCCGAAGGCGTCGACACGTGAGGGTAGCGTTACCCTCTCGTATCCCATGTTTACAAGGAGCAACTACACGGCATGGGCTGTGAAGATGAAAGTGTTCATGTGCGCTCAGGGCGTGTGGAATGCAATCGTGGACGAGGTGGTGAACGAGAGGCAGCAAAGGCGCATCTCGTGGTGGAGGAGGCCGACGATGAACCGGCGCTGATGTGAAGAACCTGCAACAAGATTAAGGGGGTGATTGTTGGGTTAATCTTGTTATATGTGTGTTTTGCTCGTGTGCGTGCATGTACTCTGTATCTGTTGTCGTTACGACCAGTACTGAACATGGTAGGTGTTAGAAATAATCTTGGCTTAGAGTTCAAATCGTAGTAGAGTCCGTCTCTGCGTGTAACTCAAGTTGAAGTTGTGTCCAACTTGAAGTCCGAATACATATACTAGTAGGAGATTATTAGTCTATATATTGAGGAGGCTTGTTACCAGTTTTGTAAAAAGAAAAGCAAGAAAAATGGGGAGCAAATAAGATAATAGAGAAATTCAAAAATTCTCCCGTGTTCTCTCCGTTTACTTGCGATGTGTATGTTTTCTCCTGGATCAAAGTTTTAACAGTAGGCTTGTTCTTTTTCCTTTATTACTTAGTTCTACCTCTAGGGTGAACTAATCATGGACACACATGAAGAGTGAAATTAGTGATTACTGAACCCTTGAAATACAAATGCTTGACACCAAACATAACAACAGAAGTACAAGAAACACGTTTACTCCGTAACGTTTTGCAGTTTACCTCACAAAGTGAACTTAGAGAAGTAAACTTTCTTTTTTTTTAAAAAAAAAAAAGAAAATTGTACTAAGCTCCTTGAACTAATAAGATTATGCCACTTTACTCACCGAACTTATATTTTACTTCCTCAGCCCCTGAACTTGTAGGGTTGTGATACTTTAGCCTTAACTTGTATTTTACTTTCTCAGCTCTCTGAACTTGTGTTTATTTGCACTACATATCCACTGGACCGTTTGCTAACAGAAAACGCTGAGCTGATATAGCATATGGCTGATGCCATAGGGTTGGGCCAGATCACATAGGCACAGTATCAAGTTGGCACAGTGTCCTCTTCCCCCTTGCAGTGCAGTAAAGCAGGGGATAGAGGGTGTGGGGGCGACAACGCGTATGGTGGCGGGGAGGAGCACGGCGGTGGTGCTCCACAACAAGAGGGGTGACTAAAGGAGATGGGTTTCGGTTTCAGTGCGATGCGGCACACCTTGTGACATGGACGGCTTGGCACGAGGATGACAGAGACAGCGGTTCCCCAAGACTCGAGAGGGGAGAAGTGACGCAGCTCAATGCCGATGGCCTGTCCAACGAGCTTTGGTGGTGGGAGTGGCATTAATAGGACCGCAATGAAGTAAGGAAGGTAGTGACATGGTCAATTTTGGAAAAGGAACTAAATTAATAGCGATCGAGTCCGACCCTACAACATCAGCCATGTGTTATGCCAGCTCGGCATATTCTATTAGCAAATCGCTCAGTGGACTTGCGGTGCAAACAAATGCAAGTTTAGAGGCTGAGAAAGTAAGATACAAGTTCAGGAAGATAAAATGGTATAACCCTAGAAGTTCGGAGGGCCGAGAAAGTAAAATGCAAATTAATGAGTAAAGTGGCACAATTTTACAAGTTCAGGGGCTGAGAAAAAAAATACAAGTGCAAAAAGTAAAGTGGTACAACCTTATAAATTCAGATAGTTACAGTGCAATTTTCTCTAAAAAAAAGGTATATTGGATGCTGATTAACCAAGACTAAATATGACCTAATTATTCGACACTGCTCGTGCAGATTCCCACAAGCATATGCCATGCACATCAACATAGCAGGGGCAGGAGCTGTAACAAAGCAAAATAAGCAAGAAGGGCTTACAAGATCCTGGAGAAAGCCTCCCTGTTCTCTTGGAGAGTCCACTTGTCCTCGGCGCCAGAGGCGTAGTAGTCGTAGATCAGCTTAGCAAGCTTCTGCTTCGCGATGGCCTGGTACTCCATGACATTGGTGATCTCCCCCATTTTTCTGTTAAGCTAGTCAACCACCTGCACCACTCCACAACAAGGAACAAAACCAGTTACTTGATTTGTCCGAAGCAAAGAGTAACACAACCTTTACCCCTGAATGAAACCATGTATTTTACATGCAAGTAACTATTATCTGGACAAGTTTACATGATTGGTACAAGGATAGAATCATAGAAATGAAGAACAGGTAGGCTTCATCAGAAAAGAAAATAAAACAATTCCTTACAGATCCATGCAAATGCATTCCAAAGTAAGTCACAACTAATTTGTGAGATACAGTGGATAGGACGCAAGAACTGAAGCATGTACTGAATCAAGAAATTTTACCTTGAAGCAGGTACAGGGAAGGAAGTGAGTGAAGAGAGAGAGAGAGAGAGAGAGAGAGAGAGAGAGAGAGAGAGAGATGTTTATGGATGAGCCATTGGAGGTGGGAAGGGAGGATGGCTCTCCCTGCCCTTCCTTTCCTTCCATCCCCAGAAAACAAAAACGTATCCTGAAACTATATTTGCAGTGGAATTATCTCCTCCCGTCGTCACACAAAATAGCCTTCAGTTTCAGGATTTGTTCTTTCTCCCAGAATGTTTTGTTCAAGGATTGATCAGAGGTGTTCGCGTGCTTCCGACGTGGTGACCTGTCAGCTTTTTGGGTACTTTATTAGTGACAATAATAAAGTACTTCCGACGTGGCTAAGATAAGGCTGGAATGCTAGGGCAGATGCATCTCATGTTGGTTATTCTACCATGATCACGTGATTATCTTTCTGTACAACTTTATCATTGGATATTTTGCCTACTCCAATATAATAACTGTTCTTGTCTCTATCAGGTAATGTAAATGATTTAAGGGGTGATCGATTGAACTTCAGCTTTTAGCTTCCAGCTTATTTTTTACTATTTATACATTTCGTCTTTTTCTGAATTTTGGCTTTTTGTTGAGCTTTTTTGCCGATTCTTTTTTTCCCGTATTTGTTTGTAGTATTTGTTTGTATTATATGTAATGGGCTAACATATTTTTAAAATTTTTAAATTTTTTTTTAAATTTAATTATGCTAAATAAGGCTCTGTCAGCTACAGTACTTTTTCAGCTAGCTATAGTGCTTTTCAGCTATAAGCCACAAAAAATAAGCCCAAATGATCACCACCTTAAGATAGAATATTTTAACTTCAATTTGTTGTATAAACAATTTGAATTCAAGTTTACCAGACATGTTCACAAAAGAAACCATGAGAACAAAAAATATTTGCATCACATTCCTCATCAAGTGTCATCAGCATATTCAAAGCCAACTTCACTTAAAATCAACTCAAAAGTTAAGATAGTAAAGAGGAACAACACAACACATTTTTGCTCCGCTCTTCTCAGGCAAGTATTATTTACCCACATAGATACAACAGAGACACCGCATCCTCCAGCAAACCGTACTTCTTCAGGCACAGAAACTGTCTCCTTCAGGCACAGAAACTGTCTCCGGGGCCACAGGTATAACGCAGGTAAGTCATGAAAATCAGAAAGAGCACTTAGTAGAGTACCACTCGCGTTTTACCCTAGTTCCAACAGATAATTCATCTGAATTCCTTCTGATTCACTGCTGGCATGCAAGCTCCAATAATCTTTCCTTCATAAACTGTATTTAAATTTAACAGCACGCAGATGACAGAAGGCGCATTAGTTTCCCCAAACACTGTCCCATGAGTTGTTTGCTTTTGGTGCCCCAATAAACTGCTGGCCAGGTCCCTCAAATGCTGGGGCATCTGCGCCCTGAACACGGCCCTTCTTTGACTTTGTTCGGATTCCTAGCAGGCGCAAGACAAATCTTGCAAGCTCACCATAGAGCATCCCAGACCGATCGAAGAGCTGTGGCAATCATGGTACCAACAATTTAGTACAAATATGAGCAACTTATTTGAATCGTGTACATGGGAAAAAGCGTGAGATAATAGTACCTGCAACATAGCTGTGATGAATAGATAGAATGCTTGTGTGTTCTGTTCAACAAGGAATGCAACTCGCCCAAACAAATTGACGACACCATGCATCTGCAGCAAGTTCAGAACATAGTTACGAAGTGTTGCCCTCAAAAGATGATGATTCTTGAATGCATATGCTGGAAGAATGAGATGTAACTTTACAGATATAGTGTTTTATCTTGCACAGATGATAAACAAAATCTCCCACAAAAATGTTACTGAACTGCCAAATGTAATAACCTTAATATGATAAGGCATGCATATTACAACATCAAACTAACACAGTGGATTGAAATTATAAGCACTGGAGGACTTAGAAAGTACATTCACTAGGGTCCCATGTAACTCCTGATATTGAAGAAGTAGGTTCGCCACACTATAAAATTATAACATTTAAAGGGAAAAAGATCTTTAAAGAAAGATTAGGTTGGTTTGGTCTGCAAATGATGAAGCATTTCTCATGGATAGATCTTTAAAGAAACATTATAACATTTCTCAAACATTATAACATTTCTCAGTTTCAAATGTAATAGCTTAAACATGATAAAGCACACAGATTACAGCATCGAACTAATCAGTGCATAGAAATTCTGAGCACCGGAGGACCTATAATGTAAATTCACTGGGGTCCCATGTAACAACAGACATTGAAGCAGGTTCACCACACTATAAATTATTAACGTTCTGAGCTTCAGAGTAAAAGAAAGGTAGTAAATTTGGATTCACAAGAAAGAAAATCTGTAAGGAAAGATTTGGTTGTTTTGGTCTGCAAGTGATTATCATCAATATTCTCATATGAACGAACATTTCCAAAGGCTGTGCCACACGTTTTAATGTTGACTGGACCAAGTAAAAAAAAACACAATCGCAATGAATGGCTAGTAGTGCTGTACCACTCGTAGGAAGGACACCCAGAAACCTGGCGGTGCTGCAGGAGGGCCAAATGAGTTTGGATCTGGATTACCGTAAGGACCCATAGCACCCATACTGCCCATACCGTAACCACCATAAGGGCCTCCCATCCCACTGTTATACATGCCTCCACCATACATCCCAGAACCTCCATAAAGGCCACCATAACCTCCTCCATAACTCGAGTACATGCTATTACCATACAGCCCACCAGCACCATAAGTATTGCCAAATCCACCATAAGAACTATACATGTTAGATCCACCATATCCTGCATTCAGTGAGGCGATGTCACATTCTGAGGACCAACACTGTGTTGCTACGGTATCAAAAAGAAAAAAATGTGACTTCAAAGCAGCTGATTACCACCGTAAGTGTTTCCATAGCCTGTCTGCTGCCAAGGGCGTTGTGGCATAGGCCTCGAGACAGTGTTATTTACACTGGCAGGAACGTTCCTCTCCGTGGCAGTAATGGTTTCTCCAGGTTTAGCCGTGCCAGAAGCTTCGACGACATCGCTAGTGGTGCCACCAGATGGGGGCTTGAAAGGCGCTGGACCGGAAGTTCCCTCAGCCCCAGCACGCTCCCATGGCTTTGGTGGTGAACCTGGAAGATTGCATTCACAAGTGAGCATCAGAATTCATCTCATCCATTGAGAAAAACCATTATGCGAGACACAATCTCAATAACTTACGAGGCATAATGACGGTACCCACAACGGAAAGCACGCTTACAGCAAAGTAAGAATGAACAACAGCTAACAAAATTACGAGTCCAGCGCAGAAAATACAAGAGCAAAAGGCCCCAAAGTGAAATGCACAAGTAGATGAGTATCATTCAGCTAAGGATCTCGTTTACACGGTTTACCGGATAAAATCACTACTAATTTGTGTAGGAAAAAGGTGCGGAACGGAATGGGTTAGCTGAACCATCAACACCAATTCCGACCAAATCGAACGAGAAAAAAAAAACTTGACACCAGTTCCTCCGTCCATGATGAGATAGCTTAAGCAACCGCGAAACATCCGTGGTTTCGCAAGCTCCGAGCTATTACGCGCGCGCGCGCTCCCCCCAAAACCCCCCTCCAGCAAGGAAAAAATCCAACCGAAATCGGGCCAGCAATCGGACGAATCCTCCGCACGGTGTCGATTTGGGACGAAGCCGTGGGGATCGATCGGGGACGAATCACGGGATCTAGGGTTTGTTGGGGCGGGTGGGGAGGTGTAAGAGCGGGCGCGCGACGAACCTGCCATGTCGATGGCGTGCGACTCCTCTCCACCAACGGGTCTTGCGAGCCAGCCAGCCCGCCCGTTTTATATCTCCGGTCGGCTTGGCCGGTCTGGTCCGGTCTACTCGTTCTAACGATGTGCCCAAATGACGGCACGGCCGGTAGACACGGCTTGTTTAGTCAATCAGTCAGTCAGAATAAGGCCCTATTTGGATCCTCCATCTAAAGTTTAGTTACTAAAGTTTAGGTCTAAAGTCTCCAAACAGGTGGTCTAAAGTTAGATCTAAACTTTAACTAACCCATAAAAAACACTTTAGACCATTAGTTCACCAAAGTGAACTAAAGTGGTCTAAAGTTTTGGCTTCTTAGGCACAAAGACGTGTTTACCCATGTATGTTGGTCTCTCACCTCCCATTTAATGGCTGATGCACGAAACGAGAAGAGGTAGTATGGTCTTTTTGAAACTTTAGTCCTATCCATTAGTACAGGATCCAAACAGGACCTTCGACTAAAGTTTAGTGGCTAAAGTTTAGCCAACTAAAGTTTAGTCCAAAACTTTAGACAACTAAACTTTAGACTATGGGATCCAAACAGGGCCTAAGCTATGCCGTGTTAGTCTGTAGGCCAAGACGTCAATCTAGGCATGGTTTAGGGGGAATTCATACCGTATCAGACCAACACGTGGCTCGTTTAGCCCGATGGGTCATAGAGGTACGGTACATCCGTTTGGCTCAGCTAGCCTGTTCGGTTCGAAAAAATTATAAAAAGTTTGACAGTTTTAGAAAATGTAGAAATCAAAAAACACATAATAAATTGTAGTAAAAGACACATTGAATTATAGAAAAAACACAATACATTATAGAAATGTAATGCTGAGCTTTAGTGATATTAAAATGGTTGTCGCATTAAAAACTTTACTACCAAACGTTTTTCAGAGGTAGCTCCAGATTCTCAGAGAAGTGGATTCTTACATAATCTGGAGCAGAAGCTGAAAAATGAGAATCTGGAGCTCTGCCAAACAGGCCCTAAGTAAAAACTTAACTCGAGAAAACTTTGATAAGAAAAAAAGAGTACAGCCTGTAGCTCAGTATTACAGGTAAAAAATCATAAAAAGTGTAATGTATATATAGATGCTCTAAGAATTATCGGTGTCTTGACTGCCTTCGCCGCCATCTAGATAGAGAATGTTGAACACGTGTTCTAACTCCGTATCCACCACGCAGTGTTGAGCTCGTACATCAGCTTGTTCCCAATCTTTTACTGTGCGAAATATTTCTACCATCTCATCAGTGAGTCCTTTTCTTCTCTCCTCCAATATTCTTCTGAAAAAACTGAAAGCAGACTCGGAAGAAACCATCGAGACATGAACGGTTAACACATCTCGTGCTAATATAGATAGCACTGGATATGTTAGTTTGTGCTCGCGTCACTAGTCTAAAATGTTGAAATCCTCTATATAGTGAGGCACGGGATTGCTGTCCAGGAAGGCTGATAGTTCTCCATGGGTCCTGGTATGGTTGGTCCACCACTTGATGATGTAGAGCTTGATCTTTCGGAGGATCATCCAGAGGAAAAGATGGAACCCTATATATTTTTTCTTCTTACTTGTAGTGGGTGCGGGTGGAGGTCGTTGCAAGTGAACTCCTTGAAGCTTATGCTTGTACTTCTGATAAACTTCAGATAATTGTGAACAAACAACTGTAAAATAATTAGAATAATCTAACCCTATAGAATCACCTATAATAGAAAGAACATTAGTGAATCCTATACTTTTAGCTCTTAGATCTAGAATAAATGCAAATATGTACAAGTACATAATCTTATTTTAATATTTTAAATATTTAGTTTTTATAGCGCACACAGCCTCTTGTAACACTACATCATTTTCAATTTTTTTTAAGTGAACGATAATCACAAAAATGTGATGCAAATTACCGGAGCTGTTAGATAGTATACTCTGAATAAAACAACAGTGGATTCATAAAAGAGCTCCAGAAATGCTAGTAACTTCTCAGTAATATACTAGTGGTGCTCAGCCAGTAGTGTGTTATTGGTATGGTTGTGATAGTGAGTATGGATAAAAACAGAAAATATGAGCTTACAGGGTAAAATATTTTTGTAGCATGAGATAAGTTGAGTTCCACCATACCAGCATGTCTATAGCGAACATTCGTAGACGTACACCCATCGCAATGCAATAGGTCTTATATGTTGCAATTCATTTATTAGAATTATTTACAAAAAGATTTCATCATGAAAAGCTTGAAGATATGGATCCAATCTCTTCAAACTAGTTTTAACTATAAGATTAATAATATGGCAGCCACTTTGTTGATGTAGCAAAAAGGATTCGGCGTATGTACCAAACAAGGGAATGAGAATATCCATTAGCCTAAAGTTTGTTGTAGCATTATCCAAGGTAATTGCAAAACTTTTGTTTGTAAGACCAAAATCTTGCGCGACTTTGATAATACATTCTGCAATATTCTCACCCGTATATGCTACATCAATTAGTTTGAAGCCTATGATTCTCTTTTCTGATACCCAGTCATCATTTATATAATGAGCGACCACACTAAGATAATCCTCCCTAGAACGACCACTCCGTATGTCTGAGGTCAAGGCTACCGAAAATATATAGGTACCAAAGAGTTCTTTATTTTTTTCACGACTATTATTGTAGTATTTAACTAAATCTCTAGTGGTTGTCTGTCTAGAAATGTGAGTAAATCTAGAATTATGAGCAATTCTAATGTACTTTCCGAATGCATCTGATGCACCAAAGCTTAAAGGAAGATCTTGCGAAGCAATTAAATGGGCTAAAGATTCTTGAGCTACCCCAGGATTATAATCCTAGTTACATACCGTATCGTCGGGGTTGTACATCAGCTGTGTCTACCTCATGTTGACGCCTTGCTTTTCATTACATCTTTGGGCATATCTATGCGAATGCCTAGTTTCACCTGTAGACATTGCAGATAATTCATCGAAGCGTGAAGGCAAGAACACTTCCAGGGGTGGTGGCCAAGGCCGTCAGAATCAGAAGTTTGATAAGGCAAAACTGAGGTGTTATAATTGTAACGATTATGGACACTTTGCTTCAGAATACCCCAAGCCGAAGATGAAGAAGGTGTTTGTTGCTGAAGTGCTCAGCGACGATGAATCAATAGTGCCCTGATGGTGAGTTGAGTCAGGGACATCGAGAAGATGTGTCGCCGTCCAAACTCAAGCAAGGTGAAAAAGAATTAGAACGTTGATGAAATGTGTCACCGTTTTATGTCAAGTATGAGTTTAGTAAGTCATAGTTGAGACCAACTGTCTCAATGTTTTAGAATCTTTGCATCCGGATGAATCTGTGCCAGCTAAGTTGAATTCCTACATGTAGCTTGCATGTAGAACGCTTCATGTGGAGGCGTGGCTGGTAGTTCATAATGCATTGAGACTAAAACTAGAGTATGTCAAGTCAAGATTAAGGGGGAGATTGTTGAAAATAATCTTGACTTCGAGTTCAAGACGTAGTAGAGTCTGTCTCCGTGTGTAACTCAAGTTGAAGTTGAGTCCAACTTGAAATCCGAATACGTATAATAGTAGGAGATTATTAGCCAATATATTGAGGAGGCTTGTAACCAGTTTTGAAGAGAAAAGCAGGAGCAAATAAGAGTGTTAGACCATGTGGCTAGGTCTAGAATATTTTGGTGATGAATAATTGACAATGGTTAACTTATGACAATGAATATTTGATAATATTGTTTATCGATGTTATGCGAGACGTGTGTCATGCGTGGACTGATGTTGGTCAAGTTGGAATGAATTTGTGCCGAAAAAATGTTCTTTGGTTTTTACATGTGCAGGGTGAGTATGGAGGCGATCATGGTCGGTGACGAGGTGGACCGGAACTAGGATGGGGAGATCCGAGGTTCAGACGGTCAAGGAGGTCACGAGATGGTCGGGTTCATGATTGGGGCGCATGGAAATCAGAGATGGATGATACATGTTGGAGCTACGGAGGTGCGGTCCGAAAGCTACGACACGTGGTGGATGATATATGGAGAAGCTACGGGAGGTGCGGTCCTGGAGGCTTCGACACGTGACGTGTTAGAAAAGTTGGAATTTTGGAAAGCCCGTGTTATGAAGGGTTTCTGATTCTTTTGCTGTTGGAATTGGATTAGAACTCGTGGGCTTAGAGTCAGCCCATGTTTTAGGCCCTAGACTATAAAAAAGATGGGGTTAGGGGGGCTAACAATGTGGTTTTTAGAGAGACTAATTTCGTGCTAAGGTTTAAGGGTGCTAGGTGAGAGCATTTTATAGCCACCATGATTCGGAAATAAAGTATAGATTTATTTAGAAGAAATTAGATCCGAGCGTTACCGGCGGCGCGTTTGCGTTTTTCTTCAGATTGTTTTCATCTCCTTCACCGTGCGACGAAACATCGGTTTAGGATGTGTTTGGTTGGAGGAATGGAGTGAGATGGGATGGGATGGGGATGGAATGAGATAGTTCCACAAAAAAGTGAAACCACATGGTCCAGCATCTAAGAAGAATATTCTCTAAATTTGCACAGGCTCATCCTACTTTGGACCATTTCATCCCACCCCATCCCGCCAACCAAACACACAGATAGGCTTGGTCAAAGGAATCATCCCATCTTATCCCACCCCATCCCTCCAACCAAACACAGGGCGATCTGTCAACCACGTGCTTCGCCGAGAGAGCCAGTGACGTCGGCTTCGTCAACTTTTCTCGGTCCGTGCGCGAAGCAGCGGTGTTGTGCCGATGGTTTTGGAGGGATTCATTGCTGCCGAGATATTTGCATTGGGTACAAAAATTTGAGCCGGCTGTTGAATGTTTGGTGTTCTGATTATTTGCTACTATGCATGATGCAACTTGACGTGACGTTTGTTATTGAGGCTAGAGAAGATATTTTGTTTTGCGTCAAGACACCAAATCAATGCATGTGCTGTTGAGAGTTAGTAAATTAAAGAAAGGGCTTCACATGTGGTGAAAAAGACCTACATGGCATACTAGAAGTGGTTGCTTTTGATTTTGGTTCTCTGCAAAAAAGAGTTCAACAGGCTTGCCAAAGAACAACCAAGAAGAATAGTAAAAGAGGGCACAAGGTATTTTAGCTTTTAATGTTATTTTTAGCTGATTTCTTTTTCTTGTGATTTGTAGGTTTAAAAATAATAATAAATTTTAAGAAAAGCTTTCGCTTGGTGTTGTAATCATTCACCTCCCTCTGATTATCATCGGCGATCCTACAAGTGGTATAGAGAAATTCAAAAATTCTCGTGTGTTCTCTCAGTCTATTTGTGATGTGTGTGTTTTTTCTTGAAATAAAGTTAATATTAAAGAAGTGGACAGATGAGAAATAAGTGGTGGGAAGACGTCCAATGCGACTAAGAACAATTCATATCGAACCTATGGGCTCTACCAATTCCGTAAGTTGAAAGAGTGGAGCCGTTGACTTTTGTTCATGGCGGACAGATAAGAAATAAGTGGTGGGGAGACGTCCAATGCTCTAACAATTCATACCATATCCTACAAGAAGTATTTTGCAATCAAGATGCCCATAAATAGCTCGCTAGTCAGGTAATCATCAACTCTAGCTCTGCACGTACACAGCTCAAATCCTTCCATCTCATATACACCTGATCGATCACCGGCCTCTCGTCTCTGTTGATCCGAGGCCGGGATTGTATTGCATTGCACTGTTAATTAGCAGTATATACAGCTGTTAATAATAATTAATGGCGGAGTTGAGAAACCGGAAGGTGGTGCTGAAGCGGTACGTGACGGGGTACCCCGCCGAGGATGACATGGAGGTCGTCGACGGCACCGTCCGGCTCGCCGTGCCGCCGGGCCTGCCGGCGCCGGCGGTGCTGGTGAAGAACCTTTACCTCTCCTGCGACGCCTGGATGCGCGGCCGCATGTCCAAGCGCGACGACCCCGTCACCGTCGCAAACGACTTCGTCCTAGGAGAGGCTTTGACTAATTTCGGGGTGGGCAAGGTGGTGGACTCCACGCACGCGGATCTCCGAGCCGGCGACCTCGTGTGGGGGATGAGCGGCTGGGAGGAGTACACTCTCGTCACTCAGCCGGCGTCGCTCATCAAGATCAACCACCCCGAGCTGCCGATCTCCTACTACACAGGCGTCCTTGGTGAGCCATGCATCGTCGTGTCATCTCATCGATTTGATCTTCGGATTCTTCTTCCCTTCGTTTCTCTCTGATCTAGTACAGTTGGTGATTAATCAATCTTGCGGGCAGGCATGTCCGGCCTCACCGCGTACGCCGGGTTCTTCGAGGTGTGCAAGCCAAAGAAAGGGGACTACGTCTTCGTATCGGCCGCGTCCGGCGCCGTCGGCCAGATCGTCGGCCAGCTCGCCAAGCTCGCAGGCTGCTACGTGGTCGGCAGCGTCGGCTCCGACGAGAAGGTCACCCTCCTCAAGACCAGGTTCGGCTTCGACGACGCTATCAACTACAAGAAGGAGCCGGACCTCGCCGCCGCGCTGAGGCGGTGCTTCCCGGAGGGCATCGACGCCTACTTCGACAACGTGGGCGGCGCGACGCTGGACGCGGCGCTGCCCAGCATGCGGCTGCGCGGCCGCGTCGCCGTGTGCGGGATGGTCTCGCAGTACAACGCGCCGGCCGACGACGAGGGGGTGCGCATGCGCAACCTGCCCTGCCTCGTCGCCAAGCGCATCCGCATGGAGGGGTTCAACGTCGTCGACTACCTCGCCGACGCCGCCTACTATGGCCGGTTCGAGGAAGAGATGGCCGAGCACCTCGCCGACGGCAGGGTGTCGTACGTGGAGGACGTCGCGGAAGGGCTGGAGAGCGCGCCGGCCGCGCTCGTCGGGATCTTCCGGGGGCGCAACGTCGGTAGGCAGGTCATCGTTGTTGCACGGGAGTGATCCACCGACGGATCAGCGGTCGAGCTCTTTAAAAAACTATTTTTCTATAATAAATAGTTTTCTTTATAGTATCTAACTTTTAACTTTTCGTAAAGTGTCTTTTTTAATATGGAGTTTTCTAATTAATTGTAGTATAAACTGCAATGATTTTTTTATATCAGTTAAAATTACATACGAGTATCTCTATAAACTTCTTCACAAGCTTATACTATTTATAAGGTAAAACCTAAAACTTATATAAACAGGTTTAATCGAGAAACCTATATAAACAGGCCCAATTCTTACCTCACAATAGTCTACGTCGTTGCTTTCCATTTTGTACAAGGCGTAATAAAATAATCGAAGGTTAATTGGTGCTTCTTTATAATTAATTCTTTATTTGTCAAAAACCTAGAATTGATCGGTTCTTTTTTAGTCTAGATTGAACAAATCTTCAGCATGCATGCATGGTTAGTTTTTTTGAGAGCTAAAATCCCTCGGTGAACAAAACCATCAAATTCTCATCCTCCAAACATAAAATCAAAAGAGCATCATCAACTTATTATTATGGAGGCTGCCAAACTTTGTAGCACATTGCTGACCATGCATCAATATCCAAAACGATTAACATTGAGAGAAGAGGTTGTAGGAATACCTACCTATACAAAGCCGGGGGGAAGCGCGAGCGGAGAGCGTAGCCACGTCGGCCGCGCGTGCGCTCCGCCCGCCGCGTGGCCAGCTGAATTTGCGTACGGTCGGGGGAGGCGATTTTGCAAAAAAACCCTCCGTTTTTCTGAAATTACGTAGAGGTCCTTTTTCCTCGTGAAAAGGTCCCTGTCAGTTTTTTTCAGGCCCCTCCACTTTGCAGGATAGCGCCCCGCGGTTTCTAAATTACGTATGGGTCCTCATTTATTACGTACAGGCCCTCAATTTTTTACGAAAAAGTCCTTCGACTTTTTTGGAAATACACATGTGCCCTCGATTTTTTTTAATTTTTTTTAAAACTCCTCTGCCAGTTTTTTTGCCCCTTTCAGGCCCCTCCACTTTGCAGGATAGCGCCCCGCGGTTTCTAAATTACGTACAGGTCCTCATTTATTACGTACAGGCCCTCGGTTTTTTACGAAAAAACCCTTCGACTTTCTCGAAAATACACATGTGCCCTCGATTTTTTTTAATTTTTTTTAAAACTCCTCACGAATTATCGTCTCTTTCACTTCGGTACACACGGTGGCTGGCGCGACGTGGCGCCGCGCCTATGAGGCTAGTACTACCCCTATTATTAGCGGGGGGAACGCTGCGCCCCCGCTCGGCCACGTCACCCCGCGCCCGCGCTCCGGCCGGCGCGTGGCGCGGGGATTTCGGTACGGCCGGGGGAGGGAGATTCCTTCTATTTTCCGGAAATTACGTACATGTCCTTTTTCCTCGCAAAGAGGACTTTTTTCCTCGTGCAAAGGTCCCTGGCGGTTTTTTTTACGCTTTTTCTTCCTGAAAACACCCCTCCAATTTACAGGATGGCGCCCCACGGTTTTCTAAATTACGTACGGGTCCTCGTTTAGTTACATACAGGCCCTTGGATTTTTGCGGAAAAACCTTTAGCTTTTTCGAAAATACACATGTGCCCTGTATTTTTTAAAAAAACTTCTCACGAATTATCGCCCCTTTTACTTCGGTACACACTGTGGCTGGCGCGGCGTGTCGCCGCGCCTATGAGGCTAGTGTCTATATCACAAGGTAATATATTGCGGCTTGACTCTCGAGAGCTTCCAAGTAGTACGACGCCGTGGCTTCAGCGGCGAGACGTATACATAGGGCCTGTTTGGGAAAGCTCCATCAGCTCCAGATCCACGAAAAACAGCTCAACTCCACGAAATTTTACCCAAACGCTCCAGCTCCGCGAAATCTGGATCCACCAAAATCCTGAATCTGAGAGCCAGATCCATGGATTTCATGGAGCTCCTCAAGGGGTGCTCCACCGTGGAGTTGGGTGGTAATTACCCACCAATGCCACTGGTTACACACCCCATCCCACCAAAAGTGGTCATTCCCACCAAAACCTCAATTTTGTGGATCTGGAGCTGCTGTTCAAGCCAAACACTCCATGGTGGGATCTCAGATCCACGGTGGAGCTGCTGCTCCAGATCCACGTTTTCAGTGGTGGAGCTTTCCCAAACAGGCCCATAGAAGATGAGTTTGTTAAATACTTAATTTATACTTTTAATTAATGAGCCTTTTTGTTTACCGGACAATCCAAATAATTTGTGTGAACGTAAGAACAGGTAAACAACAAAATAAAGTATATGGGCCTGTTCTTTTGGTCTTTTGAAATCGGCTTTTGGCTTCTGCTACAGTGCCTAACTTTCAAACGGAGTATTTTCTCAAGACGGGGTCTACAAGATAAACGATCTACACGTTAAAAGCTCAACATCTATACCAGCCAAAATCGCAAGTGAGTATCTATCTCTACGTAATCTGTACCGTAAACAGCCAAAATTCAAAAATTTCAGCCAAAAGCCATAAGTTGCAGCCGAAAAGAACAGGCCCTATAATGTGTGCTATTGCACGTGGGACATGGATTTGGTTGACTAACTTTTTGCAACACAGTTCGCATAGGACATCATACATGAAAAGTCGAAAAGTCCCCGGTATGAGTATATGGGTTGTGAAACCGTGTTGATGTCACTCTGTCACTTTTAATTCAGAGAGTTTATAGTATTTATGTTTGGTTTTTAAGAGTTTGTAATTTATTCAGTTGCTTTCTGTCGTTGGTCTGCAACATAGGTCATATAGTAGATCATACATGAAAAGTCCCTTGTATGATGGGTTGTGAGACTAGTGGCAGTCACTCGATGACTTTTGGTTCAAAGAGTTTATGGAATTTGAGTTTAGGTTTTAAGAGTTTACAATTTATCTAGTTGCTTTCTATCGCTGGCAGTATGATCGGCATTGGGGCTGCAGCTATACCGACTAGAAGCAGTATGACCGACCGAGGGCTAATGGTCAGACAAGCGATGGAGCAGCGGTCAGACCGGCATGGGACCTACAGTCTGATTGACAGAGTGTGGTAATACCAAGCTTAAATGGTAGTCGGACCAGGATTGCGATACAACCGGATTCTAGTTGGTGGTAACTATTTTCTAGAGAGCGTGTTTTTCTTAATGCACTCGGGGAGGCGACGGTATGACTGGCCTTGGATTAGCGGTCATACTTGTCGTGGTGCTGGTAGTCTGATCGGCCTGGTGGCCACGGTCAGGTTGGCATGGGAGCCACGGTCTGACTGGCAAAGTGCGAAGTACTGGGCTTAAATGCCGGTCGAACTAGAGTTGCGGTACAACCAGAATCTAGTCGACGGTAACTATTTTTCAGAGAGTGCGTTTTTGGTAAATGCGCTTGGGGAGGCGGCGATATGACCGACCTTGGGTTGACAGTCATACCGGTTGTGGTGTCGGCGGTCTAACCAACGTGGTGGTCGCGGTCAGACCGCTCCCTTGTTCCCAATGTGAGCAGAGGTGGTTAGACCAGCCGATGGCCAATAGTTTGAACGACATGCAACCAACGGTATGACTAGCTTGGTGTCAGATCCTGGAGCAACAACTCCGAAATCCTCTGTGTAGATCGCACTAGCCCAGGAACAGGTAGTGCACACAATAGAACAAAGATACATATCAAGAACAAATGACCAACAATATTAAATTAAAGAGTACGGCCTTATGGCCAAGTCTTACATTAAGATCCCTGATAACACAAATAAAGGAAATAATAGCGGAAACAAGACAATAAATAGCGAAGCCCGATAGACTGCCCACAGGCAGACTACTGTAAGACGCGGCCTACTCGTCCAGGCCATCACTGTAGTCGAAGTCGTCCTCCTCTGAGATGAGATAGTAAGGTGAGTACAAACTTGTACTCCGCAAGTCACACAGAGAAATGCATCATAATGATAAAGGCAACAAAGGAAGGCATATAGGGTTATTTGTGCGTAAAACAACGTTTAAAGAAATACAGTAAATAGATTGAAAATGCTGAATTTAATACAGTGAGTAAAAACAGTACTTGTAAAAGAAATTAATACCGTTAGTGCAGACTCCGACCAAATACTAACCTATCCACGGGCATTTCATCGGACTATCTTTCCAAAAACATCTCCTATGGATTCCATTCATCCACATGTTTCCACACACTCATGGATCCCATTCATCCACAAGGTTTTCAAAATTATTTTTGAAAAACAAAGTCTAATCTATGAAAAACTTTTACTCATCATGCCTATGACCGTGGGCATGGCTATCCAGGATAGATTATACACTCTGCAGAGATTGTATAGCTTTACCCACAAGACATGATCATCCCGGATTGCCACCGGATAAACACACTTCCTTAGGTGTGCGGCGAGGAGATCAAGACAAGGCCTTTACAATGCAAAGCCTTCAACCTGGTCAAGCCAACTCTAAGATTTCACACAAGTAAGGAATCCACCAGACTAGGACTCCCTCTTGAGTCTAGTGAGACTTCTCATGGCCAACACCACGCCTATTTTCAACCTTCGACAAGACTCAGGTTGGGACCCGCAAAATTAATCAACCAGAACTGTCCCATACCAGCCTTGTGGTAGTACGATAGGGCTTTGCAACAGTAGCTCACAGACCGGTCCTTAATTTGACTTAGTCTCAACCACATACCCCCTGCGCACGACAATCAACACTGCGTCTCTGAAAAAACCCGCTTCACCGGATTTACAAGTTTTCAAAGAAATCTTGTATAACCGATTTAGAGATTTTTTTTCACCTTCATTAACAGATCTTTGTTCTTGTCATAGACATGTAAGAACTCATCCTGCAGCACCACCCTGCACCCTCTTTCTGTCATCTGCCCGAGACTGAGATATTGTTGCACAGACTTGGTGTATAGTAAATCCCTATCAATAACTTTTTATCTCCGTTCTTGCATTGCAACATCATCGTCCCTTTGCCTCTTATCTCCACCGTGGAACCATCACCAAACTTGACCTTGCCCTAAATCTTCTCGTCGAGCTCATGAAACATGGAGCGATCTTTCGTTATGTGATTGTTTGCTCTATTGTCCAAGTACCACTGATTCGTGTGATCGTGGCTGCCTTCCTTCGTGTGTAGTTTTGGAACTACGTTCTTCTCGTTCAGCATCACCATGACCGGTGCCTTTTCAACATATGAGGAGAGTAGTAGTACCAGATTATCATCTTCTTCTTCGTCTTGGGTGAGGTTCACGTCCCCGTTCTTCTTCTTGCTTCAACAATCTGAAGCATAGTACCCATACTCGTCACAGTTGAAATATTTTATATGGCTACAGCATGCTAACGCATAGTGTCCGTATTCGCCACATTTAAAGCACTTGACATATGACTTATCACGGAATCTGTCACCACCGCTTTGCCCAGCCTTGTCTCTATGGCCACCTCTGCCGCCTCGACCACGCCATCGCCCACAGCTACTTGATGAGCCACGACCGTCTCTCGGATCTCCCTTTACTAGCAATGCCTACTGGTTATGGGATAAAGACCCCTACTCGTTACATGACTGAAACCCCTTCAGTAACTCCTCTTACGCCTTGAGGGATCTGGTGATCTTCTCGATCTTCTTCTTGTCCAAATCGGAGGAGTACATAAACGTGGTGATGATAGGTATGTGTTTCTCCGAAAGCACACATAGATATTTTTTCACCGACACAGATTTCTCCATCTTGTCGCCAAGAAAGTTAATCTGATTGTACAGTGAAGTCAACTTACCTGCAAACTCGTCCATCAACTACCATCTGAAGATTCCCGAACTCGCTCCGCAAATTCTAGAGCCGCACCTTCTTAACATGATCAACTCTCTCGTGCATTGTCTGAAGCGTCTCCCACCCTTCCCGTGCTGTCTCCTTCCTGATGAGCTGATGCATCATCGAATCTAGCACCGCCTGATAGATGATAGCCAAAGCCGCCT
Organism: Dendrocalamus latiflorus; assembly: GCA_017311315.1. NCBI lineage: Eukaryota > Viridiplantae > Streptophyta > Magnoliopsida > Poales > Poaceae > Dendrocalamus > Dendrocalamus latiflorus. Next base: position 3,025,970 of record CM029630.1, on the reverse strand, counting down.
GATCCACCTTATCGTCCACCTGCTTGTACTTCCCCTTCAGATCAGTGCACCCTAGACTCCTTAGGCACGCATGTTCGCATTCATCTTCATTGCCCACACTGGGTAATTGTCGGTCATCAGGAGAGGGTACTGGAGAGAGATCAACCCACTTCGGGCACTCGAAGTTGACGCTTCTCCCATGTTCTTCAGGTACCACCAAGATTAACAGGCTATGATACCACTTGTTGAATTTCTTCCAATTCTTCGCTGCTCAGTCCATAGACTCCCACCAACCTCGCCTAACGCGTGACGTGTCTCCGTGGGATCAGCCGGTCCCTACTCACGACGAGACGCCTCATCACCTCCTTCTCCTGGACGTGCTCTGCTCAACTAGTAGATGAGAGATACAAAGCAACGGTGATGAGATGAAAAAACACATAGGATTTTCCAGGATCCAAACCACTCCTTCTTCTTTATTTCTTCTTCTCTGTCGATCACATCCGATCGCACGCCCCACGTTCTCTCCTTACATGCAAGGCCTTTTAAAGCCTGCCTATGAACTCACAAAAAAACCAACTTGGAAAAACGAACTCAACTTGTATTCTACACGGCAATGACGTAGAAAATTCTACGTATACGGACTCGTATACAACTCGTACGGAACATGACTCGCAAATAGAAACGACACGAACTCAGATACGGTCTAAACAAGAAAACAAGAAAACAAAATAACCAACTTAACAGGAAAGAAAAGAAGAGAGAGATGCAACATTGCCATGATATGATTAGGCTTGGAGATTTGTTGAGTGTATTTTGCGGCAAGGCAGTGACAGGCTCGTAAAATGCATGCGTGTATGCTTGCACTGATCCCTCATTTTGATGCGTGTGACACTGGCCATGTGACTAGTGAGATCGAGAGAGAAGAGAGACCAAGCAAGGACACGACTACATGCACCTCCGCTTGTTCTGCCTTCATTTCTTCCCTGTCGTTGATGAACAAGGCCTCATCTTTTGTTGGTGTCATACATATATGGGCCCCTCCCCCACAATGCATACAAGCCCATCTCTCTCTCTGCAAATCTATGGATCTGTTCTTTTCAGCTGTAGCTTATAACTTTTGACTGAAATTTTTGAATTTTGGTTGTTTACGGTATAGATTACGAAGAAACAGATACTCACTTGTGATTTTGGCTGGTACAGATGTTAGGCTTTTACCGTGTAGATCGTTTAACTTGTAGACCCCGTCTTAAAAAAAATACTCCTTTTAAAAGTTAGATACTATAGTAAAAACCAAAAGCCGTCAACTTTTGACTTAAATAACATGCCCCTGTGTAGGGCTGTAAACGAGCCGAGCTCGAGCGAGCTTGGCCTTCCAGGCTCGAGCTCGGTAGAAGCTCGAGCCGAGCTCGAGCCGAGCTCGAGTTGAGGTCCGAGCCTAGACCTGGGCTCGAGCTCGGCTCGGCCTAAGCTCGAGTAGGCTCGAGCTCGGCTCGTGGAAGCTCGGTAACAATTAAAATAATTTATTATGCATTATTTTTCAATAATAAAAAAATTTTAAGCTCGAGCTCGGCTCTAGTAAGCTCGATAACAGTCAAAATAATTCAAATATACACTAATTTTTAACAATAAGAAAAGCTCGAGCTCGAGTTCGGCTCGAGTAAGCTCGGTAAGAATTAATATGTATTACTATTTGAGCTCGAATCGGGGCTCGCGAACTATTCGAGCTCGGCTCGGTGAAGCTCGCGAGCTCGAGATCAAGCTCGAGTTCGGCTCGTTTAAAGCTCGAATCGAGCTCGAACCGAGCCTAGAACGAGCCGAACTCGAGTAGCTCGCGAGCTTCGAGCTTTTTTTACAGCCCTACCCCTGTGTTCGAGTCGATCGAGTGATTGGTGGTAAGTGCGCAAGCACAGCCACCCGTTGGATGGCTCATCGCGTACGTGCCATCAGGAGAAAAGGAGAGGACGTTTGGCAAAGATCAAAGGTTGGCATCATGATGCGGCAAACGGCCGGATCGAAAACAGTACTGTCGCACAGTTAAGAGCAAGCTTAACTAAGTAGATATGGTGCTTGATTGTGTTAATTAATAAGTAGATATGGTGCTTGATTGTGTTAATTAATACCACTACTAGAAAAAAAAAATGTTCATCTTCCGTCTCAGGTGCATATATGGTTAATTATTTGGCTGCTTCCATCGCCGTATATATGGTTCTCACACAGAATTTTTTTTTTTGTTTTGCCAGTATTGTCTGGTTTATGTAAGGAAGGAGAAGAGCTCCTGACATTAGCATGTCGTAAAGACGAAAGACGAAGAAGGAAGGCTTAGCTCACTGTCTGTTAGGTTTAAGAAACGTCCTTATTGAGCTTTCCTTCCCTCCCAAAAAAAAAACCTTTTCAAGCTTGTCAATTTTACGAGATCTCTATCTCTAGCTCTTCCTTACCTAACGAAGCAACATCGCAAAAGTCCTTGTAAATTAGGTTTTTCTGTTCAAAAGAGTTTAGTTATAAAGGGACTCTCCTTTTTAGCATCTAAAAACTGATTTTTTTTTAATTTTTTATAGTAACTAGCTTTCTAACATAGTGTCTTTTTAAGACGGGATATACAAGTTAATTCATTTGTATCGGTCAAACCAGTACATAAATTTCTGTTACTTCATACTCTTTCTTATAAATAGCTCGGAAGTCATAATCCGTAGTCATAACTGAGTCCAAAAGAATAGGCTAATATATGCCGATTGCTTGGAGTGATCAAATTATCAAACCTAAACGATGCGCTAGGTACTGTCTCTAATGTAACTTGTCATGTCAGATGAATGGGACGTGGCAGTACATGATCGATCGAGTTGATGTAATCGACATGTTAAAAGTTTTCAACGGGAGGGATGATTATTCATTCCATCGATCGATATCGGTCGACCAATATGAACACAGTGCATGGTAGCTCTCAAAGGGCTTCGTATCATTGGACCTGGGAGGCCTATCAGCGCCCTGTCATTTTAAGCCGAAGCCCGATCTTGGTCTGAAATGTCGTGTTCATGGTGATGGTGAGGTTAGATATTTTGGGGGCCCTGAGCTAAAATTAAAATTAGGCCATACGCTTTATAAAGTCAACCATCAAAATAAAAGGCATTCCTTTTATGTTATTACAACTGTGATAATTTTTTCCTTACGGTACACAGTATTACGTCTCGGCGGTCTCGCTGAAAAATTAGTCTCTAAACTAGTACCAAAACTTTGAAGTGAAAAGCATGCACCATACTTCTAGTATGCCTTGAAACAAAATATTCAATCAACTTTGTAATTAGTCTTCCCCCAAATTAAACACCAATTGCAAGTGCTACCCTTAAGTCTTTCATGAGTAATTGTAGAATGCAAGTAGAACTTTTAACAACTTCAATTTATATAAGCTCTTTCTTGCATATGCAATATTCGCCGGAATAGTCAACAGAATTATACAAACAATTGCATTACGAAAATAATTTGGCCATTTTCATAAACTTTAAAATATCAACAAGGCTCCATAGTTTCTTAGGAATGGATTTAGGAAAAATAAAACAAAGAGGCATGAGGTGGAGAAAAATGGATGTGAATCAGTGGTAGTTTTCAGGAAGAAGAATATAAATAAGATGCTCACTTACTCTTACAAGTACAAAGATTAGGATTTAGGAAATAGTCATTCAAGAGTGGATAGAAAATGAAGGCCCCTAATTTTTAGGAAATAGTATTCTCATACGGGCCCTGCCTGTGGGATTCCTACCTGTCTTTTAGTTGTATCCTACAAATTGTACAAAACGGTAGGGTTTGGGCAACTCGAGTCTCACAAATTACACCAAGTTGTCTTCTAAAAAAACGAATTTCACCATGTTAAACATATAATTACAACCTATTCATATTGATTTTGTACAATTCTGAATATACTTGTTCGAAACAACACATAATTTCTTGACTTATTTTAAAAAATAAAAAAATGCGAAAACGGGTGTTTCCTACGCTTTTTCCCGAAAATCCGTTGGATCTGACTTACAAGTTGGGGAAAAACACTACTCAACCCCAATCAACTAAGGGTACTGCCCAGTTATTAGTACTGTCAACTCTCCAATGATCCAATTGGAAATGAATTGAAGAGCCTAGATTGGAGAAAGACTTGAACGCAAAGCTCCCTGCATCATTTCAGGTGCAGTTCCAGGCGCAGTGGACCTAATAATTTGTCGCAATTGAGGAGGATGGATGACTTGAATGAGAGGATCAGTGGTAACACTGAACAGACAAAGGATGAGGTTTCTTTGCTTGCCCCCTTTTGCCCTCTTGTTCGTTGGTGCGAGAGTAACAACAGTGCACTTGATCTTGTTCAGCTCTTTCTATAATTCTACCGAGTTACACACTCACAATACACAGTTCATATCCATCGCCATTGTTAGGCATGGCCTCCATACACTGACCTAATTTATCTGCCATGTACACATGATATGATCAAACTTTTCGTCTGTACTTGTGAGAAACAACACTGTTTCTTGATAGCTTTATTTATGATTCATGTATCAAACACACATAGAGTATGCTTTTAGCTCACCTTTGTTGCCCACGGGCCTAACTTCCTGTGTCGAGACAGCCAAAGTCTCTTGACCGAACAGAAGGACTACTGCTTCTCTCCTCTTTTTTAAAAAAGGATTATTTCATGTAAAACACTAGATTGACCTGACTAGACAAACAAGATACTGATCAAAGCTCATATACATGGACAAACTGCGCCTACCTGCCTGCACGCACTGACTCTCATGCATAATCTGTCAATTGTTGAATTATCTGCATGATCCAAAAATTCTTGGCCTACCAGTGATGTGTGCTGATATGTCAGCATATTTTTATGCTTACTCTCAGCAAAACCGGTCGATTACCAATGTTTATATAGTACTACTATACTAGTATATATAGGACTAGGGGTCTATATGCAATACATAACTCACAGATAGTAGAGTAATAATGCTACAGTACTTGTAACCTGAAGAAAATATACATAATCCAGAACAAGTGGATACAGGAACCATGTGATCAGAAGATCAACCTCGCAAGTATCTCTTGACTAGGGCATGTGAATTTACCTGATCAACTCGGCTTCTGGCTTCTGGTTTATTTTTCACTATTCATAAGTTTTGTCTTTTTTCTGAACTTTTGGTTTTTTGTTGAGCTTTTTTACCGGTTCTTTTTTCCCGTATTTGTTTGTATTATACGTAATGGGCTAACATATTTTTTATTTTTTTAAATTTTTTTAAATTTAATTATGCTAAATAAGCCTCTGTCAGCTACAGTGCTTTTTTCAGCCAGTTACAGTATTTTCAGCCATAAATCATGAGTTTTTCAGCCGAACCGATCACCACCTAGATGGTGGTTGCCCTCCCATGCCATCAATTAAAGTAATCTTGCTTGCAGGGGCCTATAATAGAGCCAAAAAGGCACCAATTTCCAAACTGTGCTAAAGATTTCAACAGGAGGGCTGATATGATCGCAAGAATCTGAATTTCTCTTGTTTAATTATTGCCAGCTGATCCGATCGCCCTGAATTGCTCACCGTTATAGTACTAGATGTGTATGTGATTTGGACTCGTCCGATGTGATGTAAATTTCGGCTGGCTTTTGTGTGTTGCTAGCTAGGGGATGGAGGAAACTCAGGCCGACACGATATGAAACCTAGCTAACAAGCTATGGGGTTGAAATGACAGGTAATGATCTACTTGCTAAAGTTAATAGAATATGTCTAGTTTGCACCTTGAACTATGATGTTGATTTAAGTTTTAACCTTTAACTATAAAATTAGATGTCTAACATCCCTTAACTATTAAAACTCTCTACTTTACCCTCCTAAATCCAAACATATTGGTTTCATCTGACGTGGCATCTAAATGTCAAATATTTTTGACACTTAAATATATTTTCGATGATATGGCAGCCACTCAGCAAATTAAAGACAACCATTGATTAATGGGTCTAACTTGTGAGATAGAGAGAAAGGAGAGTAAGGCACAGAGAAGCAAAAAAATAGAGGAGGGGCAGGGGTGCGGTGGTGCACAGGGAAGGCGGCGGAGTCGGTGAGGGGAGGTGCGGGAGGTTCGAGGGATGGCCAAAATGGATTGGTGAGGTCCCAGGGAAGCTATGGGAGCTGGTGGCGCGGGCGGAGGTCAGGGCTGCAGCACAGCGCTGGCGCACGGCAATGGCAGTGCTTCGGTGGCAGCCAGTGCAGGGGAACAAGTGGAGGCCGAGACCGAGCCGACATCAGCCAAGCAGCTGGCAAGGCGTAGGGGGCTGGCTGAGTGAAGCAACAGGGCGACGCTGAAGGTTGGAGTCGAGCTGGGGAGACCGAAGGCCAAGCTGGAGGCGGTCAGAAGCTGAGCCGACCGGTAGGGCGCAGGAGGCTGGCCGAGTGGAGTAGTAGGGCGGTGCTAGAGATTGGGGCTAAGCAAGAGGCGTAGAGGGTGACGCCAGAGAACAGGGGAGGTAAGGTGGCACCGGAGACAAAAGCCGCACAGGAGGCATTTTTGTCCATCACAGCACAACAAAAGCACAACATAACACCAAACCTCCACCGTCGGCTTTCTTCACCACCACCGCATGCACATGCGTGGAGCAAAGCCAAAAAATCACATCAATCATAAAAATATGTAGGAACCAAGTAGATCAAAGCCATTCTGGGGAACCGACGGAGGCCGAGACCGAGCCAACAGTGACCGAGAAGCCGGCAGGGCGCAGGGGCCGGCCAAGTGGTGTAGGAGACAGGGGGCTGGTCAAGTGGAGCAGCAGGGCGACGCTGGAGGTTGGGGCTAAGCTGGGGAGGTCGGAGGCCGAGCTAGAGGCAGCTAGAAGCCGAGTCGACCGGCAGGGCACAAGAGCCGACAGCAGCAGGGAGCTGGGGGTGTAGGGAACCGGTTAGCGCAGGGGGCCGAGTTGGTGCCGACGGCTGAGCGGGAGGCGCAGAGGGCGGCGCTAGAGACAAGAGCGGCGCAGGAGGCCGGTGCTGAAACCAGAGTGTAGCAATAGATGCATTCAAGCAAAGGAAGAACATAGGGAAAGCAAGTGGGGAAAGAGAGAAGAAATGAAGAGAGGGAGGAGAAATGGAGAAAGAGCCCGGTAAATGGAGAGAGGAAGAAGATGAGAAGAGGGAGATGAGTAAGAGGAGTAAAGGCTGCCATGTGGGGTCTTGATGATTAGTGTGTCCACATGGCAAGAAAAGGTAACATGGTGGCCATAAGAGTAAAAACTACTTATGAAACCAGCCTTGGGTTATTTCAACCGGTTTCAGGAGTTTCCGTCATGTTTTCGGTACAAAATTCGTCGTGTTTTCCGTAGTCTACTTGTACGCACGCACAATTAATATTAAGGTCATTTGTTTCTATAATAACTAAAATTTTTGGTGTAAGTACAGTTCCTCTAAAATTCCTATAGAATTCCTCGAATCTTCAGGGTTCAACCTTGTGGAGAGGTGGTATTATCCCAGTTAATTGTGCCTCTGCCAGTCCTAAGTTTCACGCTGGAAATCGGTGGCCAAAAGATTACAAGAAACTCACGGCGTTAAAACCTAAAAAAAGGAGTTATTATTATCCACGAGGTCGATCCCTGTTTGCTCTAACCCTCTTTGCTCTAACCCTGTGTTTGCTGCTGCTTGGCGAGACGAAACAGCTAACGCGAAAAGGCGCTTGCGTTAAACCGCTTTCGGCAAACCCCGGTCGATCACGAAAAGGAACCCGGAAACGCAAACCAAAAGGCGCTTTCGGCAAGCGACGACCGGTCCGTTAAAACGAGGTTTAGCGAGTTCTTTAAAGTTTGACCCAAGAGAAAATCCTAAAAAATATATATAATTTGTAACAAGTAGGGTCGGCCGGGATTTTTTCTTTTTCAATTATTTTTCTTAAAAAAAACTCAGTGGCTGACAGGTGTGGATCGACCGGGTTTTAATTTCTTTTTCATTTATTTTCCTTAAGGAAAATCGATAGAGAATAACATGTGGGGTTATGGTCCATATGGACTAGGTCTACATAGCAATCCACATGAAATGGGGCTCACGTGTTAGTGGCTCAGGTCCACAAACTGGGTTTACGCGGCAGTTTCAAGGGCATAGGTTCTGCATGTCATATACTCATACTTTAAACCAAGGCATAATTAGAGTTATTAACTACATCGGGCCCACATGTCATACTGACATTAGCTAACTAATTCACTGCTAACTAATTACTAATTAAACTAACTATATGTTGGACCCACTAGTCAGCGACCTAATTGTGTTCTTCCTTAGCCGAAATAGAGGAATGAGGAGGGTGGCCATGGCAGCTCAAGTTTGGGTTCAACGCTGGTGAGGTCTGGTACGGCGACCATGTGGGACGAGCAAAATGGAATGCTACGGTCCCGACGAACCTAACGACAGTGACGGTGTGGCAGGAGAAGCTCCAAGGCGAACGCATCGGTGAGGGCAACAACGATGCTACTGTGCATGAGGGGAAACTACAAAATGCTAGAGAAAGCTTTCAGGCAAGGTGGGCTTAAGCATCTGCATATCATCGTGAAGCTAAGGGTGTGATTGGTGCTAAGGATGCGATGGTGGGCAAGGTTGTCCACGGCGTCCTATGGCGACGCGATGAGAGGCGATGGTCCTACGGGCATCTAGGCGTTACAATGACTAGCCTACCATGTGTTACGGCATAAGGGAATGCAAAAAAATGAAAGGACTCACGAGAAAGAGAGGAGAGGGAGATCGCTAGCGACGAGGTTGGTGCGCGCTTTGAGTCAACGACAGAGAAGAAGGTGCGTTCTGGCGGCTCTGGTGCATGACACAGAAGAAGAAGAAGAAGAAGAAGAAGAAGAAGAAGAAGAGGGCGTTAGCAAGAAAGGAACGAGGTGAGCATGATAGACATGACCTTCAAGTTTAAAGCTCACAGAGACGAAGAAGACAGGGCGGCGAGGTCAGCGATGGTAATAGTCGCACTTTGGAAATGACAGCGTTGACAGTGTTCCATCCTTACCAGGGAAAATAGGCATGGCAAGGTGAGCACAAGGGAGAAGGATCTAAGTGAACACAAAGCATTTGTTGGCAGCGACAGAAACTCACCGGAGCTTGTGAGAATCGAACAGCGAAGCTAGTGTCTGGACTTAGGGAAGAAGGCCAAATTCTTCTCCACTGATGGCAGAGTGGAAGAGGAGCTTAGGGGTAATAAAGAGTGGGGTTAAGGCAACAATTTTGATGCGCTCAGCCAGGGCATAAGTAGAGGAGGAGGGAGCTTGGCTTTAGGTGCAAGGGAACCTAGAGGGAAAGAGTGCGTGAGAGCGAGAGAGAGGGCGAGCAACGATGGGACAAGGTCGTGATGGTGCAAGGCTCGAGATAGCAGGGCTAGCGTGGCTCTCGTGCGAGTGGTGTATGCGTACAGCAGCGTTCGCTGGCGCGAGAGAAGGTGAGAGAGAGATGGCGTGGAGAAGAAGCACAATACTTCTCTTTGTGCTGACAGGTGAGGCCAGGGCCCACTCGTTAGTGAAATGGAGAGAGGAAGAGAGGTCAGTCTAGCAGTGTGTGCGAGCGAGCAGACAGGCCAGCTGGCTAGGCCGCAGGGAGGAAACAGAAAATGAGCTGGTGGGGAGAGAAAAAGGAAAGAAGGTCGGACCGGCATCTGAAATTCTGTCCGAATGCGAGGAGGGAAAGAAAATAGGTTTAAAATTTTATTTGGGATTTGAATTTGGATTTGAAATTTTGAGGGGTTTTGCACACAAAGATTTTTTGGAAATTTTGATTAGCACACAAACAACTTTTAACAATTTTCAAATCTGATTTTTGAGCCAAGGAAATTTATTTAAAAATTTTAAATTCAAGCAAGGCCTTTGAGAAAATTATTTAGATGCATCAAAAGTTTTTAAAAATTATGAAAATCGTGCGATTTTTATTTAGAATACAAATCTGGGACGTTACATGGCAGAAAGGTTGGCTTATTGGTTGCTGTCTCCATTCATGGCACTCTGTTTCTTGGCTCAGTGCTTGTTGTCCTAGTGGCAGTGCGTGTCTTGCTGTGCTGCCCGAGCTCTTGGGTACGTTTCTTGCCGCGGTTTTAGCGCGTCTGCGGCAATGGTGCCGTCCGTGGCGCGGTTCTTGCTCCCGGCGGTTCTCTTTGCCGTCGTCGCGTCGATGGCGGCGGTGGCGGCGGAGGAGGAGGCTGGGGTGGCGGCACTGCGGGAGTTCAAGCGCACGCTGCTGGACGTCGACGGGCGCCTCTCGAGCTGGAACGCGGCTGGCGGCGGCGGCCCGTGTGGGTGGACCGGCATTGCTTGCTCCGGCGCGCTCGAGGTGACCGCCGTCACGCTCCACGGTCTCAACCTCCACGGCGCGCTCTCCGTCGCCGTCTGCGCGCTCCCGCGCCTCGCCGTCCTCAACGTCTCCAAGAACGCGCTCTCCGGCCCCGTGCCCGCAGGCCTCGCCGCGTGCCGCGCCCTCGAGGTGCTCGACCTCAGCACCAACTCCCTCCACGGCGCCATCCCGCCGGAGCTCTGCGGCCTGCCGTCCCTGCGGCAGCTCTTCCTCAGCGAGAACCTGTTGTTCAGCGAGATCCCGCCGGGCATCGGCAACCTCACCGCCCTCGAGGAGCTCGTCATCTACAGCAACAACCTCACTGGCGAGATCCCCAAGTCCATCCGATCGCTCCAGAGCCTCCGCATCATCCGCGCGGGGCTCAACGACCTCTCCGGCCCGATCCCCGTCGAGATCACCGAGTGCGCCAGCCTCGAGGTGCTCGGCCTCGCGCAGAACCACCTCGCCGGGACGCTGCCCAGGGAGCTCTCCCGGCTCAGGAACCTCACCACATTGATCCTGTGGCAGAATGCCCTCTCCGGCGAGATCCCGCCAGAGCTCGGCAACTGTACCAACCTCGAGATGGTCGCCCTGAACGACAACGCCTTCACCGGCGGCGTCCCGAGGGAGCTCGGGGCGCTGCCCATGCTCGCCAAGCTGTACATTTACAGGAACCAGCTCGACGGTACCATCCCAATGGAGCTTGGGAGCCTGCGGAGTGCTGTGGAGATCGACCTCTCGGAGAACAAGCTCGTCGGGGTCATCCCTGGCGAGCTCGGCCGGATACCGACGCTCCGGTTGCTTTACCTCTTCGAGAACCGTCTGCAAGGCAGCATCCCGCCGAAGCTCGGCCAGCTGAGTGTGATAAGGAAGATAGACTTGTCCATCAACAACCTCACCGGCACAATTCCGATGGAGTTTCAGAAGCTCACCTGTTTAGAGTATTTGCAGCTCTTTGACAACCAAATCCATGGTGTCATCCCTCCATTGCTGGGTGCCAGCAGCAATCTCTCGGTGCTTGACTTGTCGGACAACCGGTTGACGGGGAGCATCCCTCCTCACCTCTGCAAGCACCGGAAGCTCATCTTCTTGAGCCTCGGGTCGAACCGTCTCATCGGCAACATCCCTCCAGGAGTGAAGGCTTGTAGGACTCTGACGCAGCTCCGGTTGGGGGGCAACATGCTGACGGGCAGCCTGCCCGTTGAGCTGTCGCTGCTGCAGAACCTGTCGTCACTTGAGATGAACCAGAATCGGTTCTCGGGCCCTATACCGCCTGAGCTTGGCAAGTTCAGGCGCATAGAGAGGCTAATTTTGTCGGAAAATTACTTTGTCGGACAGATCCCAGCTGGCATTGGCAACCTGACGGAGCTTGTTGCCTTCAATATATCATCGAACCAGCTCACCGGACCGATTCCTCGGGAGCTGGCACTGTGTACAAAGCTTCAAAGGCTTGATCTCAGTAGGAACTCCCTCACTGGACTCATCCCTCAGGAGCTCGGCACACTAGTGAACCTGGAGCAGCTGAAGCTATCCGACAACAGTCTGAATGGAACCATTCCAAGTAGTTTTGGAGGCCTTTCACGGCTCACCGAGCTGCAGATGGGAGGCAACCTTTTGTCTGGTCATGTGCCGGTTGAGCTTGGCCAGCTCAATGCCCTCCAGATTGCTCTAAATGTCAGTTACAACAAGCTATCGGGTGAGATCCCAACGCAACTAGGGAACTTGCGCATGCTGGAGTGCCTATACTTGAACAACAATGAGCTTGAAGGAGAAGTTCCTTCCTCATTCTGTCAGCTCTCAAGCCTTCTGGAGTGCAACCTTTCTTACAACAATCTTGTCGGGCCGCTCCCCAGCACCACGTTGTTCGAACACTTGGACGGCAGCAACTTCCTTGGGAACAATGGCCTTTGTGGTATCAAAGGGAAAGCTTGTCCAGGTTCATCAGTGTCATCCTATGCAAGCAGGAAAGCAGCAGCGCAGAAGAAGCGGTTTCTCAGGGAGAAGATCATCAGCATTGCCTCCATTGTCATCGCACTGGTTTCATTGGTGCTGATTGCAGTCGTTTGCTGGTCCTTAAAATCCAAGATGCCAGAGCGTGTGTCAAATGAAGAGCGCAAGACTGGGTTTTCTGGTCCTCACTACTTTCTGAAGGAGCGGGTAACCTACCAGGAGCTTATGAAAGCGACCGAAAGCTTCTCAGAGAGTGCTGTACTTGGAAGGGGTGCTTGTGGCACAGTCTATAAGGCTGTCATGCCTGGTGGTCGGAGAATTGCAGTGAAGAAGCTCAAGTCTCAAGGAGAAGGCTCCGATGTCGACAGAAGCTTCCGAGCTGAGATAACCACCCTTGGAAATGTCAGGCACCGCAACATTGTCAAGCTTTATGGTTTCTGCTCCCATCAGGACGCCAATCTTATCCTGTATGAGTACATGGCAAATGGTAGCCTTGGAGAGTTGCTTCATGGTAGCAAGGATGCATATCTACTGGACTGGGACACCCGGTACCGGATCGCCCTTGGGGCTGCTGAAGGCCTGCGGTATCTTCACAGCGATTGCAAACCAAAGGTGATTCACCGTGACATAAAGTCCAATAACATACTGCTCGATGAGATGATGGAGGCTCATGTGGGGGACTTTGGTTTGGCAAAATTAATTGACATTTCCAACTCCAGAACAATGTCTGCTATTGCCGGTTCATATGGCTACATTGCACCAGGTTTGCCCCGCTATTCAATCATTAGTTCAATCTGCGTTGTCAGCATATAGTTCCACTTGGTTTCATATACTATATCATTTAGCATGCAGACAAAGCTTGGTGTGTTTTTGCAAGTTGATACACACAGTAGCACATGATAGTTTATTCAGCTGTTCTTTCCAAAATTGCACTGTCAAAGTTCAGTTTCTTGAGCCGTGTCTAAAGCTTCTAATTCTGTGCTTATTGTGATGCAGAGTATGCTTTCACCATGAAGGTCACTGAAAAGTGTGATATTTATAGTTTTGGGGTTGTTTTGTTGGAACTAGTGACTGGGCGATCTCCAATTCAGCCTCTTGAGAAAGGAGGAGATCTTGTCAATTTGGTGAGGCGAATGATGAACAGTATGACACCAAAATCCGAAGTGTTTGACAGCAGACTCAATCTGAACTCAAGGAGAGTAATGGAAGAAATATCTCTGGTGCTGAAAATTGCATTGTTCTGCACCAGTGAATCACCGTTGGATAGGCCTAGCATGCGAGAAGTGATATCAATGTTGATCGATGCTAGATCCACCTCTTGTGACTCATTTTCGTCTCCATCATCGGAGCTGCCTATCGAAGATGATTCATCTTTTAAACTTTAGAGGTGATATGAAGTGACCATATGCTTTTGTTCAAGAACTGTTGAACAAGCAGTGTATCATTGGCCTTGCCCATTCATATTTTCATTCTTTATTTAGGTAGTCGCCATTGGGTAGCTAGTGCATTGTTCAAGTATGAAACACAATGTGCTATCAATCAATTACTCCCCAACAGCTCAATCTTTTTAAGTAATTGGCTGGGCATGAAACTCATATTAATGTGGACCAGTCGCTTGCTAATCTGCAGCCATAGGTTATGTTAGATCATGTGGATGGTCGTAAATAAAGAGATGATGAATAATTGACAAAACATTTGGTAAATAAAGAGATGATGAATAATTGATATTTGGTTTGCTTTGGATTTTGCGTTTGTGAGAGACTTGGTCGGTTGTAGTCGAAGACTTTGCCCTCGAGTGTTTGTGTTCTGCTTCGAGTGCTATCAGTCAGCTCTTGCATCAGATTACGACCACGACATGGCCAAACAACCACAGACATCGACCACGGCATGCTCCAACCATAGCACTTCGAACACGACTACGACTACATTTGGCTTCGACCACGGCAGTACGACTTCGACCTTACGACCGCGGCAGCTTACGACCACGACAGCTTTCAACCACGGCAGTACGACTTTGACCTTATGACCACGGCAGGTAATTGTAGCTACAGTATTTTTTCATGGTTGTAGCTACAGTGCTCGATAGTCGTAGACTTTACTGGTCGTACTCGATAGTCGAAGGTTTTACTGGTCAATAGTTAAGGGCTTTGCAGTCGTTTGTCATAGGTTTTGTGGACTGTTTTCTTGGTCGTAAATTTGGCAGTCTTATCTATACTCGCAGACTTCACAGTCTGTTATTCTGTCTTCGGTAGTCAGAGGCTTAGCGATCGGTTGCCATAGGCTTCACAGTCGGTACTCGTAGGCTTCATGGTTGGTACGAGTGCTTCACTCTTGTGATCTTCGAGTACGTTGAGTACTCGTGTTGGGCCAATGATTAACTGGTCAGTGTAGTGGTCGATGATGAATGGTCATTGCTGTAGTACCAGGTGGGTACTTGAGGATTGAGGTACTCATAGTCGGAGGATTCGGTACTCGATAGAACTGGTTTCATGATCGTGGTAAGCAGTCAAGTGTCAGAGTGTTGTCTGTACTCGTAGGCTTTGAGTACATGCTGCAGCTATGATTTCTGATCGATACTTGGTAGTCGGTACTCGATAGTCGGTCAGTAGCGATGCGTGTGGTTTCCGAGTACTTGTGGGTTACGAGTACTTTGAGGTAGCGGTCGTATTGAGTGTTCTAAGGGTATGTTTCAGTTAGCAATAGTCTGTGTGGTCGTCGACGATCTGGGAGATGGTCATAGTTGGTTTGGTTCTTGTTTGGGGATAGACAAGGGTGTGTTTTGCTAATGTGTGTTGATTATGGTAAAATTAGGGAGAACTTGTATCAGGAGATGGTTTCTTTGGTCTTTGCATGTGCAGGTGGGCTTAGAGGCGGCCATGGTCAATGACGAGGAGGACCGTGACTAGGAGGGGGTAATCTGAGGTCCAAGCGGTCGGGATGTCACGCGAGGAGGTCGAGCTCATGCTAGAGCACGTGGAGGTCAAAGGTGGATGATGCGTAGAGACGTGGAAGCGGTTACGGTCGGTGACGAGGAGGACCGGGACTAGGAGGGGGTAATATGACGTCCAGGCAGTCAGGATGTCACGCGAGGTGATCGGGCTCACGCGAGAGCACACAGTGATAGCGCACGATGGAGATATAGAAGGGGATATTCTAGAAGCTTCATTGCATGCGAAGTATGGAGTTGTGGATGGAGTCCATGACTTGTACGAAGTGGTTAAAACCCTTGTTAGGAAGGGTTTCAGGTCCTTTGATTTGAGGAAGAGATAGGATTACGTGTCTAGGTGGATAGGGACACGGTTTGAGGTGTTTGAGTTGAACACGCCATGTGCGCTGGCCTATAAAAGTAGGGAGATGTTGTAGGTTAGTGTATTAGGTTTCAGTGCTTTCGTAGAAAAGATTTTTAGGGGTGCCGTGAGGGTACTTAGTAGCCAATAACTTGATGAAGAAATAATAGATCAAATTCTTTCCAGAAAAAGTTCTTCGGTGACTTCCAAGGTATTTCTCTATTTCCTCTATTTTATGTGCTCTGTTTTGTCTTTAGCTTGTACTCGTTCGGTTGGTGGTCGAACGGCTGAGGACTTCAGGCGGGAGGAGGTCACAACTACGTGCATCGTTGTCATGTTGAGCGATCGGAACAAGCGGACGATCGATCTGAGATCGTGCCGAGCGATCAGAACGAGCGAGCGATCGATTCGAGCACTCGTAAGTGAGCGGTCGTAAGTGAGCAGTCATAAGCGAGCGGTCAGAATGAGCGTTTAGGACGAGCAATCGTAATAAGCGGTCGTAAGCAAGCAGTCGGAATGAGCAGTCGGGATGAGAGGTCGTAACAAGCGGTTAAGGTGAGCAGTCGAGTGACAGAGGCGCTTCGAGCACATACGAGCAAGCAGTTGCGGTCATTATCTCCACTTGATAATCTAGATTGTTTGTTTTTTGTTCCTCTACATTGTGTTTTGATTTTGGGTGGCAAAAGCGGAGACAATCATTCACCCCCCCTCTGATTGTGCCATATGATCCTACAGGTTGGCTAGTTAACTACAAGATATATGCGTCATCACCAAGTTTTCAGCCATTTGTATCGAATAATTATCGGTAATTTTATTATCTTCTTAGACAAAACATGTGCTCACATAATGTTTATTCTTCTTTAGCAGTCAAATATCTTCAAATTTTCGCCAGTCATGTATCACTATCAAGGGAGTATCCACTGAACTGAGTTCGTAGCTGAAGAACATCTAGTGTATGCCTTGTTGCTATAACTTGACGTTCCAATGTGACAGACCATGTGAGAAGGTCCAGGATAATGTTGTAATGAACCATTGCAAGTTTCGTGGAATGATTAAGTGATTTTGCAAAGATCGCACTTTGTTTGGATATGTTTCTCAATTTTCAGGGAAATCGGTAATACCGCTACTGTGTCAGCGGTAATACCGCTACTGTGTCAGCGGTAATACCACAGTGCGGTAGTAACGCAGTGAGAGCGTGGTCATACCACAAAATGGTAATTCCAATTTCTAGTTGGTGGTAGCTAACTTCCAGAGAGGTTTAGTGCGAGGTGCAAAGGTGCGGTAGTACCAGTTTGGGGAGCGGTAGTACCGCAGTGCAGTAGTACCTTGATGTTGCGTGCGATACTACTGGATTTCATAGAAAAATAGGATTTTGGGTTTCGAGTTATAGATTGAGTTAGAGTGACCTGGGTCAATGTATTAAGGTTGCATGATTTATGTTTTGGCTAATGTGGGTCAAGTTGTGAAGATTTTGTGCCCGAAAATGATTTCTTTGTCTTTGGATGTGCAGGGTTGCTTAGAGTCCACCGTGGTCAACGGTGAGGATCGGGACTATGCTTATGAAGGAGCTGAGGCTTAGAATGATCGAGGATGCTGGGTGAGATGGTGAATTCAAGTATGGCACGAGAAAGGCGGGAAATATTGAATGCGAGTTTAAATGGTGGGATTGCACCATGTGACTTGGACAGGCCAAAAGAGCCGTGGTTCAGTAGAACCGAAACGAGAGAGACTTGACGACGTGTGACAAGCTAATGGTGCACCTACACGTGGCAAGCATAGCGATTACTTGCAATAGATGGTGATGACCTGGTCAACGAAGGGTATTTTAATAGTCCGGCCAAAATACTTAAAACTATTTTGGATCAAAACTGCAGCGCATGAGTGACGCTTGGAAGAACGGTTTAGACCAGGTGGAGCTGGTTTGATCAAAACGGATCAAGCCTAAGAATTTAACGAATTCAAGCTTATGCATTTTGAAAAACGTGTATAAGTAAACATGTGTTAGTAAAACCTGTTTGTGTGGGGTTAACAGATTTTTTTCTATTGTGCTAAGTAGATCCACTAAGGATTAGAGGAGGCTAAATAGCCCACCTATAAAAGGTGATTGAGATGGAGACATGTGGTTAACCATCCAACCCATCTCTTTTGTGCCTTCATGTCTAGGGTTAGGGTTTGAGAGTTGAGTGCCTTGTGTGCTCTTTGTCCTCTAAGGTGGAGTGACTGTAAAACCTACATTCTCAAGTAAGCAATACATCAATCATTGTGCATCTCCTTGAGTCTCTCATGTATTGATTGATGTGCTCTTACTTCGGTTAGTTTTGATTTCTCCTATTCTCTTTTCTTGATCTTGTTATGCCAAGGATATATAAGAGATTGAGATAATCTCTGAGAATCTATCTCTATCCATCTAGGCACTTTAATAGTAAGTTAATGAGGAAACCCGTCTTTGCTTGACATTGGCCTCTTCGAGAAATTTCATGATCCAAGGGTTTTTGGCTTGATTTCTTCGGTATCCTAAGTTGATGTGACATGTAGGAATACATTTAGACCCATCTTAGTCATCATCCACTCATGAGAAAGTTGTATTCACCGACTTTAGTTTTGGCTCGGTTTTGGTGCACTCTTCCTTCAAACTGAAAAAGGCCTCAACTTTGGCCATGATTATCACGATCGTTTATTGGAATAGGTTCTTGATATCCTAGGAAAGGTCCCTGCAAATTTTTATGTCATTTGAATCTACGGATTAAAAGTTCCATCGATTTTGATTTTTAAAATCATGCTGAAAACACATTGACTTTACTGTTACAACAGTAGTACCGTGATTACTGTAGCAAGCGGTATAGCGTTGGTACCACGATTACTGTAGCAAGCGGTATAGCGTTGGTACCACGATTACTATAGCAGTAGTACCGCAGTTACTGTAGCAAGCGGTAGTTCCGTAATACAGTGGCGGTAGTTCCTTTTTGCTTTTGGGGGGGGGGGGGCGGAGGGGATTTCAATGTCTCGGTTCGCAAGTTTTTATAGTGATTTTTCATCCTAATCTTCATAGCTCTGTAACTATTGAAGTAAAGGATTGATGAATATTTGAGGCATCCCCCCCTCCTTTGTTGCCATCTTGAGTCCTACACAACGGAACAAGAGGTTGCCATCCTGACCAAGATTAACCACTGGTTCAGGCATTTGAAGTTGTTAATTCGTACTTCAGTGACTGCTGTTTCAATGGAGGC
This sequence comes from Dendrocalamus latiflorus, assembly GCA_017311315.1. NCBI lineage: Eukaryota > Viridiplantae > Streptophyta > Magnoliopsida > Poales > Poaceae > Dendrocalamus > Dendrocalamus latiflorus. The sequence goes on along the minus strand of CM029630.1, from coordinate 3,007,218 downwards.
AGATACTTCACAGTGTTACTTCAGTTCTGCAGACCACACAAATTCACTCCCTTAAGCCTGATATAATAGTAGTAGCATGGCATTGTACATACTACATAGACCACTGTATGGTTGTAAATTATAATAAATATGATAAATTAAGCTCTTGATTAGTTATTTTTGCCCTTTTTTGTCCTTGCCAACTTAGTGTAACATGATAAGAATAGATCACCGCCAGAAATTTTATCTTGTCGATGGTATGGACAAGCCTGCAGCTGCAGCCTGCTTCAATGCTAACAGTCAAGTCTTGAGCTGCAGGCTGCTTCAATGTTAAAAGTCAAGTCTTGACCATCTTTTCAGCTCCTGTTGGGTTTGACTTGGTGTCCTGCAAGCAGGTCAGCAAGGCACACAAAATTAGGTGTTTCTGTAAGCCGTCGATAAAAGTGAGCTGATCCATTCCATGCTACCACGGCTCAAAGGCAGGTTGAAATGCACCAGCTGCTTTTTATCAGACTGCAATAGCAAACAACACTTAACAAAGAACTGTTCACAAAAAAAATCATAGTAGCTTTCACAACCTTTGCAGCTGACACGTCGACCACGTCTAAACTTGGTATGATGCCAGGAAAGTGAGATAATTAAGAGGAAATGAAACTGATGAGAAAGAACTGGTTTGTTTAAAACTTGCATATATTTTTCACAAACTGCGCGCAACTGAAATGTTAACAATATTATAAGCTGAAATTATCATGAAAAAGTAATGCGAGGCAGCCTGTAGCATTGTTTCAGCACAATGTTCAGTAAGTTCAGCAAATGGACTGGTTGCCGCAGGCAACCAGCAGCCATTGTCAACTACACATTACCAGCTTCTGATAAATCACTGAGAAATATAGACAAATCACTGCAAATAATTAAATTTACATCCAGTTGAGCACCGTGCCCAGCACACAAGGTAGAAACAGACTTACACATCAGATTTAGTTCATCTGATAGACTGGATCAATGAGTTCTCTACTTCTCTCACAACACACAACCGAGAATAAGAAAAATGACTGGGATAACTGATCCCACAATGTCAAAAGAGCCAATCCAGGGCCGCATGCATCCATCGGCAAAGTTTTAAGATGGAAAGGATTACAAGGGCGTCCCTCAGGGCACTCTAGCAAGTCTTGTTCCCGAAATTCTCACCTCCACAAAATGAATACAACAGGCAGTAAAAAAAGCACAAGATCATCTGTGCAACGATGATGAGGTTCTTCGATGACCACAGTAGATGTGCGAATGATGATCTACTTCTGACAGCGCAGGGAATTATCCCTAATGCACTTATGGAAGCTTCAAGCAATGAATGGAGCTCACACGAATAATAGGTTGCAATGATTTGTTGTCTTCACTTCCTGTAATTGTCTACAATGATGATTTCCATCAGATAAGAGGATGCTACTTATAAATCTGTAGTGCAAATGCTACAAAATTTATAACATCAAAAGGTATTGTGCACAATTTTTCAATTGATGTAACGAAAAGGCCAAGACTGTGAACATATTATCATCAACAATGGGGAAACATACATTGTACCATGCTTTTTCAGATCTGTCACTAAATAGTTTGCAATGCTGACAGGTGGGCAGAGGCTGAGCTATGATACTTCAGTCACTATCTGCCTTTTACTTTTAACCAGAAATGGATAGTGTGGACCAAACTGTTTTAGCATAACACCATTTTGGTCATTCCAGTTTTCTTGATAGAAGAGCATGGAAGCACATTTCCTAAGGTTAATCACAATAGAAGTGTAGATAGCCATATACATTGGTGAGTTAAATTATCCTCCTGGGATGATTTTACCAGAACAGATAATAAAACTCCAGGTTCATTTCACCTGTCAGATCCATGTTGAGCATAATGCCAAGATATGATTCACAACAGCTTTGTGCTTATCTATTGTGTAAATATATTCCAGGAGTCCAGACGAACGTGGTGAACAACAGTTTTCAAAGACCTTTAAGACAACATATTTTAATTCTAGCAAGTGTACCACATAATGCTATAAATCAGCTTATCTTATAAGTAAAAGAAACCATGGCAATCCATGATAGTTCTTGGGCAGTGAAAAGCTATAAATTGCTGGCGAGTAGTGACCAACTTTACTCGAAAGGTCTTATCCGAAGGCAGCCCGAGGTCGCCGCCGTCGAGCTCGGTGCACCGCCACCGTCGTCTTTCACGAAGGCCCTGCCGGAGACGCCGCCGTTCATGGAGCCACCACTTGCCGCGTCAATGCCCGACAACCAAAGCCACCCTTGCCGCCGAACGCCGAGAGTCGCGGCCACCACCGCCCCATGTCGCCTCTGTCGCTCAGGCCGACCCGCACGTCATCACTCCAGCCGCTACAAACGCCTACGCCACAAGCGTCGCCTTTGATGCTTGGGTCGCTCCGGCCGCTGCCCCTAGTCACCGCTACTTCGGTCGTCGCCGTCGCCACAGCCGCTTCGGCTCCCATCGACACCTAGGTCACCTCCGTTGTTTAAATAAAAAAGACAATCTAACCGCCACATCGTCCAGCGCTGCTTGTTAGACTTCATTGCCTTGGTCGTCGCACCGTCTAGCGCCGCCTACCGATGGCTTCCATTCTATCAATTGCGATTCCATTCTCGGGAACAAAGCTCTATGAGACGAACTACAGGTTGTGGTCTTCACTCATAGAGATCACGCTCCATGGTCTCCATCTCTAAGGGACATGTCACCGGTGCATTATCTTCTCCGCCACCGCCGGTTCAGCCTCCTCTCAAACAGCCTACCTCTGCACCCCCTGCAAAAGATGAGACCACTAAGGAGGCAAAGGTGCTGCTAGTGTTGACATTGCTGATGAGGCCTTTCAGTATGTCATTGACGCTTTCAAGAGCTGGTGTACTGATGAGGCCCATGTTATAGTCATCCTGGTGGTCAGCGTTGACGACTCCATCCAGCCAGACATTGTTGGTCTGCGGTCTGCTTGTTACATCTAGGAGTACTTGTGATGAGGACATCCCTACTACTACTATTTCGTCTACCTCTCCAAGTGTTCAGGAAGCACCAAGAGGCCCTATAACAAGAGCAAGAGCTAAGTTACTAAATCAACAGGTGCTTTTGTTTCTTCACAAATTTCCTATTGGTTTTAATGAGAGTTGGATGCTATCTCAGTCTAGTACTTTGTGTATGCTTAGGTTTGATCGAAGTGAAGACCTTGGAATCAAAGGAAAGGGAGACCCTATGGCCAGCAAGGAGGGAATACATGCAGCCCAAGGAACATCAATCTCAAGCGGCTCACATGGGGAGGAAGTTCCACCGGCCAAACTCCAGGGAAACAAGTCCATGCGGCTGTCCACCTGAGGGAAAAAGCCCATGTGAGAGAGAGACACAAGAACATCGACATGGAAGAGGAGCACCAAATACAATCCTATCCATAAGAGAGCCAACCAAATGCGTGAGATAGTCCAAGGCCCATCCGGTCATTGATTGGCTAAACACATTGATTTGCATATGTGTTATTTCGTTTAGACAGGTTTTTCATTTGTAGTGAACTGGACTTGAATTGAACCATGTGTGTGTGGCGTGTGATGGCCCTAGGCCCATGATGGTGTGCGTAGGAGGGGGGTGGCCAAACCCTTTTGTAGCCGCCACCTCTCTTGGAGGAAGTATAGACCACCTTTTATACCCTCAGAGTTATAGATTACTGACTTCTTCATGAAATCATAGATTAGGGTACAACATTTGTATTTTCTCTCCAAATTCAGTGTGTGATCCACCATGAGTTTGAGAGGAGCGTTAGAATAGGATAGGAATTCTTTGTTTCCTTATATACCTTTGTTTTCTTATTTGTGTATGGTATATTCTCTTATAATATCCCCTTGTACTCCTAATATATCCTTTGGGCCTCATAAATATACACACAATATTCATAACAAAAGCATATGGTAGCAATATTAATGATTTTCCTATTAAGATAGGATTACACTAAGGGTCAACGCTGAACCCACACATTTTTGCCCTAGTTATAGACGAGGTCTCACGGGACATACAAGGAGATATCCCTTAATGCATGCTTTTCCCTGATGATGTAGTGCTAGATGAGAGTAGAATAGGTATTGATAAGAAATTGGAGTTGTGGAGGAAGACTTTACAATCAAAGGGCTTTAGACTTAGTAGGACAGGCACCACTCATTAGAGCTTTAGCTTCTAGCATCTCGCTTTTAGCTCCAAACTTCTTGATTTGAACTTTTTCTGAATTTTTTGGCTTTTTCTTTTTTCTCTTGTTCCTTTGCATTATTCGTAATGATATAACCTTTTTTCAAGTTTTTTAATTTAATTATGCTAAAAAACTAACAACAGCTACAGTGTAAAAAAGGCGTTACAATGCAGAATAAGCCATAAGTTTGGGCTTAAAAGCCTAAATGAGCACCCATATGAAGTGTGATTTCAGCGGTGCCAGGGCAGATGATGGAGATGTTAGTCTGAATGGACAAATAGTGCCTAGAAAGGACACTTTTCGATATTTGGGATCGATGTTACAGTGAGACGATATGATTGATGAAGACGTGAGCTACAGGATAAGAGCAGTGGTGAATGAAATGGCACCTAGCATCGAGTGTCTTGTGTAATAAAAAATCCCTCAAAAGTTAAAGGGAGTGTCTTATGTGATAAAAAAATCCCTCAAAAGTTAAAGGGTAATTTCTATAGGACGGCGATCCGACCTACGACGCTATATGGAGCAAAATGCCGGGCGACTAAAAGACAACATGTACAAAAGATGAGAATGTTGTAGTGGATCTATGGTCACACAGGGCGGGATCGAATCTACAATGATGGTATACGTGCTACGTTGGGAGTAGCATCAATTGAAGAGAAGCTTATCCAATATCGCTTGAGATGGTTTGGACATCTCCAATGGAGACCTTCTGAGGCACCGGTACGTAGTGGAATTTTAAGGCGTACCGAAAACATAAGAAGATGCAAAGGCCGACCAAGGCTAACATGGGAGGAAGCAATTAAAAAAGGCTTCGATTGGAATGTATCCAAAGAATTGGCTTTGAATAGGAGCACATGGAAGTTAGCGATCCACGTACTGAAACCATGACATAAGAAGAATGTTTAAAGACAATCTTTTATGCTCTCGGTTCAGATGACAGGATATAGGTCTTAGGGTTTTAGCCTTACATGTTTATTACAATGCTCTCATTTTTTTGACCTTAATGAGATTTTATTTCTAGTCTACCCTAACTTGTTTGGGACAAAAGGCTTTGTTGTAGTTGTTATAAGCAACGCAAAAGATATGAAGATAATTGCAATGCACACTATGCTTAGCTTCTGAGGAAAGGCGACCTAAGTTATAGTTAAGCTAAAAAATAAGCCATCTGCAGGTGTTCTTATTATTCGTAAAATTGGTAAGTAGTATTGATGGCAAATGAATGGGGTAAACCACTAAGTTAAACTAGCTGCTTAAGAGTGTTTTTTAAGCATCATTAGAGGTAGGATGACCTTGCATGGTGTGAATGATCTTCTGGTATGTCAATATGGTTTACTCATAATTTGTACAATTTTACTCCAGGATTAGCACTTGGAAGTTCACCTTGAAACTTTTCAAGGGTAATCAAGTTTTGATGACATGCTCATATCAGTCATTTGTAACTGGTAGTGTCTTGACTACAGCGTAAGATTTGAGAAGATTATGCGGGATGGTTCGCCCTTCAATAGAGGTAGATGTTTGATTGCTTGGTCTATGTATCTCACTATGAGATCTTTTTGGGTGAATACCTTGAGTTAGACCTAGCAACAAGACCCCCAAAAAACTATATCTTGTTTTCCACAGATCAGGAATGATAGTTCCACCTAATATTTTTTTCCTTTTTTGTACAGTTGCATCATACTCTCAGTTCCTCTTTTCAATGGAAAGAAATAAATATCACTATTTAACCCCTTACTTCCTCCACTAGCACCGATGACTCAACAGCACATAAATTGTCCATGCCTTATGGTCCATGTCAACTATTGATGGACTCAGCCAACACCTTCTGAACTCCCAATAATAAATGAATCCCCCGTACAAAAAGAAAATGGCCCAATGAAAAAAATTCACTTGGGTACCAATTACCAAATGATATAGTGCTTAGTAAATACTTTTGCCAATGAGATTTGAGTTTGTTATTACATTTTCTAATACAGCAAAGTTATACATGTTAAAAAAATGCAATTCTATTCTTCAGGTAAGTTTCAATGCATCTCACGTGATACTTAAAAAATTATAAAACGAGCAGTTTAACTTGTTAAGACGCTCAACTTTGTTGTTCTAAGAAGGAAAGCTCAACATCAAGCACAGTAACCAAAATACTAGCTAAAAACCATATCATTCATGCCATGAACAAGAGTTTGCTTTTGTTAAGGTTACTGCATATTCAGCTCTTCTAAAAACTTTCTAGTGTTTGCTCAATAAGAAAAACAACATAGGGAAAGGAATGCTCAACAGCGCCTCTACTTCTACCTAAACATATCAAAAGCCCGGAAATGCTTTTAGAATATACGACAATCCTAGCTGGGTATTTTTGTTCGTTCTGTATTTCCTGTTCATGCATTTGATTATATAGCTGATCCCTTTCATGCAATACTAAAACGTAGCCTGGGCTTACTACAATTTAAGGCATTAAAAATCCTATGCCGGGCAAACAGAAACCATGCGATTGGCCTGTCTCCTATGATAATTGTTGGGGGGAACAGAACACCAAACCAGATCCCTCTCCACTGAGTAGTGAATTGACACCTGTTTGTAAAGTTGAGACACTCTCAATTGCGCAAGAACAGGCCGAATGTTTTATGGGATTTAGGGGCACAAGGCCACCTCGAGAGCCACCAAAAGGGCGAGATAAACATATCAAATTGCCAAATGGGAAGCGTACTAGCCTTAAACTAAGGCCTTATAAACACAAGCAGCCAAAAAGCAAAGAAAGCAGAAAACTTTGGAGAGCTCATCATCTTACCATCCAAGAAAGCGCTGCATTGCGCAGTTCTTGATCAGTTCTTGTCCTTCTCCTTCATGTCAGCTTGCCGGAACCCGTCCCAGAGCTGCAATGCGGCGGCGGCGGCGAAATGGCTCTCAGCCGTGGTGGGCGCGGCCACTGCAGCGGCCGAGCTGAACAAGAAGGGTATGTTCGGAGCATCCAGTGGAGTAGACAGCCTCTGGAGCTGGTGGTGATGGCTGGAGAGGTGCGGCTGCGAATTGGACTGAAGGGTCCCCCTACTATTGACACCCACAAGACCCGAGGACATGGAGAAGTTGAGGTTGTAGTCTCCGGCCGGACCCGAAGCCGCCGCCGCATGGACGGGCATGAAGTGGTCCTGCAAGAACGAGAACTGCGTCATCTCGGCGTGCGGCTCGCCGCCGCCGGAGCCATGGCCCGCCAAGCTGAAGTGCCGCGCCGGCGCCATGGCGATGGGCGTAATGTTGCCCAGGTGGGGGGCGGGGGAGGCGAAGTTGTGCGCCATAGCGTGCCCGGCTTTCCGGGGCTGCGCGAACCCGATGTAGTCGGCGGTCGCGGACACGGTTATCGGCTGCCAGGAGGTCTGCTGCTTGTGCTCGGCAATGGCCGGGGCAGCGGTGCCGGCGGCGGCAGTGCTGGCCACCGCCAATCCAGTGAGCAGCTCTGTGAAAGAAGCCGCCTGCGCCGAGGTGCTTGCGGCGGCGCGGCGCCCGAGGGCGGCGCCAGGGCCGGTTTCGTCGCCGGCGTCCTTGTCCTTGTCCCTCGCGGCGGCGCTGCGCTCGCGCGCGCGCTCCCTGGCCTTGACGCGGCTCTCGGAGCGGGACAGTGAGAGTACGGACCCCTTGCTGGTCTCGGACGTGCTGCTGCAGCCCGATTTCGTAAGCTGCTGCTGCAGCAGCTGCTGCGACCCATCGGGCTCCGCATCAGCAGCATCCTGCTCCTCCCGAGCCCCCTGGTTGGCGGCGGAGGCGGGGTGGGAGGGGAAGGCAGCGGCGTCGAGCGAGGGCAGCTTGTCGATGGCGACGGAGGCGGCCTTGATGAGCCACTCGATGGCCTTGCTGGGCTGGTCGTAGCCGAGGCGGTCCTGCAGGTCGTAGAACTGGATGGCGGTGGACACGGAGAGGCGGACCCGGCGGTCGCGGATGCCCTTGGCCGTGTAGACCTTGCTGTGGCGGTCCTTGCCGCCGGACGCCCGCGAGACGCGGTAGATCCGCGAGGGCGCGTGCTGCTGCACCCACGGCACCGGCGCCAGCCTCTTGGCCTCCCCCTCCCTTCCCCCCTCCCCCTCCCCGGGCTCCTTCACCCGGCCCCGCTTCCGCCCGTGGCCGTTGTCGAGCGCCGCGCCGCCCACCTCCATCCCGTTGGCCCCTCCTCCGTCCCGCCACTACCGGCTCTCATGCCCTAGCGACGAGCGCATTGATACGCGCGTGCCGAGACCTCGTCAGAGCGCGGCGGCTTTACTGCGCGGACTTGAGCTGCCTGCTGTGCCGCGGCGAAGCAGCAGTAAAGGAGTAAGAGTAGCAGTGGGCAGTGCGCGAGCGCTGCGGCGCGGCAGGGGGAGGCTTTTGTCTGTCTGGGGCTCAGATCTGCGGTGGCGCCGATGGTGGAAGCGGGCGTGCAAAGGCGATCGGCGCGGCACGGGTGGGCTATGGCATTTTCTGCGGTTTTGCGTGTGATTTTGAGGCCTTTTTGGGGTGGTGCCTGCCTGCCCGGCGCGGTGCGGTGCGGGTGGTGCGGCCGACTGGCCGGGGAGGCGAGGTTTTTGGGAGTGTGAGACGGACGAGGGGTGGGTGTGATGCGGGGGATTTTATGGGATCCGTGTCGTCTCACCCTGTGAACGGTGCTGCTTTAGGGCCTGTTTGGAACAGATGAATTTCACAGGAGTTTTGCAGGAAACAGTTCAATTCCCGCAGGAATCGGAAAAAATTCCCGCATTCCAAACAGGGCCTTAGGGTGCGATTTGAGCTGTGATACAAATAGATATCATTCGTGCTATATTTTAGGATTTATCAATATTTACTATAGGTAAGAAGATATATATATATATATATATATATATATATATATATATATATATATATATATATATATATATATATATATATAGGACGAGTGTTTCATGCACCATGGTGCCTAGGCACCAATATCAATACCCGTTGATTTGCTTCGAGATTCGCAACGTTTGATGTGGGTATCTTCATATACCCATAAAAAAGTATATTTGAGATGTCAAACTCCGAAAAAAATTAAATTCAACTTCAGTTTAATTAGTTTGAACTATTTTTATGGTATATACTCACTGTAGTTGCATTGAACTCAAAAGTAGTTCAAACTAATTTGAACTGAGTTCAAAACTAACTTACCATAAATATATCAAGGGTATAAAACATTTTCATACCCAAACTCAAAAAAATTATCAATCATACACGTGTATCGGATGTTGGTGCCTAGGCACCATGGTGCATTATGTAATTTTCCTATATATATATATATATATATATATATATATATATATATATATATATATATATATATATATATATATATATATATATATATATGTAGGATACCATCTTTTTCTTCGAGAGATTCTCTGGAAGATCAAATTCTACATTATCAAATAGTGGACGTGAAGCAATTCATGCCAGGGCCCATAGAAAACTATTAGCCTTTCTGGACAACGATCTTGTGCCTCATCATACAGAGGATTTTATCATTTTGGACTGGTGGCGTAAGCACAAACTAATATATCCGATGCTATCTATATTATCACGGGATATGTTAATCGTTCCTGTCTCGACGGTTTCTTTCGAGTATACTTTCAGTCTTTCTAGAGAACTATTGGAGGAGAGAAGAACAAGAGTTACGAGTGAGATGGTGAAAATACTTCTCATGGTGAAAGATTAAGAACAAGCTGATGCGTGAGTCTAACATTGCATGATGGATACGGAGTTGAAACACGTGTTCAACAATCTGTATCTAGATGGCGACGAAGGCAGTCAGGACACCGACGTCATCGGCGATGATTCTTAGAGCATCCATCTATACATTGTATGTTTATACTTTTTCATCTGTAATGCTGAGTTATAAGCTGTACTATTTTTCTTTACCAAGGTTTTCTCGAGTTGAGTTTTTACTTAGCAAAGTTTTTAACGAGATGGCCATTTTAACATCAATAAAGTTCATTGTTACATTTATACAATTTATTATGTCTTTTTCTATAATTTTTATAATTTAATATGTCGTTCTGTGTAATTTATATAATGTATTATGTCTTTTTCAAATTATGCATATTTTTTAACCATTCAGTTTTTTTTTCAATATTTTGTAGGCCAAACAGGCTAAATGGGTTACATAGGCTTGTCGTGCCTCTGTGGCCCAACGAGCCAACCGTACCTAGTGTTAGCCCCACATAACACGAACCCTTTGGGTTGTGTTTGAGCCGTGCCAGCTGACCATTTCAGCTAACGAGTTAAACGGATTATGCCTTATTGGACCTAGACAGTACTGTGCTGTGCTGTGCCGTGCCGCCCATTTAGACATATATGATCATCTATCAGGACCTCTCTCGATCGTGGAACTCGAGACTCTCCCCCCGAGATGCTGCCATGTTACCCTCAAATATCTCTAGGAAGCCACGTGACAGTATTGGGAGAGGGCAAGTGAGACCCTTCCCCCATAGCATTTCTTTCCCTCGGTCGCGGTCCGAGTGTCTGCCGCTCGCTCGCGCGGTGCACCTACCCACTGCCTACGTACGCACAACAGGTTCGGGCGACCGCGACGCGGCCGTTGGATTGGCCTAGTCGTACCGTGCGCCGGCGACCTCGTAGCAGTTCTCGGCCGATGGAGGTCGGCGACGTGACCCGGCGAGGTGAGCGGCGGGCCGTCGAGTACTGGTAATTGTGACGATGCTGGGCTGCCGCTAGCTACCACCAGTACTGTGTACTACTGCTGCCGCCGACCGGCGGGCTGGGAGGAAGAATCGTTGAATCGCGGCGTCGGCATCGAGCTGTGACAGCGCGATCGGATCTGGTGCGCGCCGTTCGCCGCTTTCACTCATTCCGCCCGCCTTGGACGTCGACGTGATGTCGGCGTAAAGCCCAACCAATCATCCGTCCGACCGTCCGTCCATCCATCAATCAGTCCGTCAGTCAATCAAAAATCAAGCGCCGATCGATCGTATCTGGTCTAGTACCTGTTCTAGCAGCGAGCATCGGTCAATCTTGCAATCCTTGTACCCTCGACAAAGGTGGATGGATGAACACACTTGGAATCACGTGGTACGTTCGCAGCGATGGGAGTAGGCATATATCGCCGTCCTGCTCCGGTCAGGCTCTTTCTTGGTAAAAGCGATCGACGTTTTTATTTGAAAGCAACGGCCACACCGGCGCCGCCCTCCGGCAGGTCGATCTCTACATGTATATATTTTTCTGCTTCCAACTGGTCATCTTCGACCTTGCGATATTTAAGGTCTGTTTGGTTCATGGCCAAAAATTACCTAGCCATAAGTTAGACGTGTCACAGTTTTTAGGTAGCTATTTGGTTCACTGACGTAACTGTGGCATGCCACACTTTCTTAGCACCCGGCCCCACACGTCATAGACTCAGTTTCTTGCCAAACTTTGCCACAAGTGTGGCTTCGATTTTGTTAGCCACACTTTCTGTGGCAGCCACATATTACCTAAGCTTAGGCATGGCAAGTTTAGGCACCAACCAAACATGCCCTTAATATAGTTTTTTTTTGTTTTGCTTTGATGCAAACTTTAGGTGCTTAGTTCTTGCACTTGTTATCTGCTCTTACACTATCTTTGATAATATCATTATAACCTTATGATCGACGTTTAATTTGGGGCTGAATAATACAAATTTTTAGTGGATTTGACGCTATTTACGACGGTATTTATAAAACTAGCTGTATACGTAGCGTATTTGCAAAAATAGCGTTTTTACCATCCGGTGGGCGGGCGGGCAGCAGCGCGGGGAGACGACGCGTGGGCACATGCCGCCCCGTGAGCAGACGGTAGACGCCTGCCGCCTGCCCATAGGACAGCATCACTGCCTAAATTCGTAATTTTATATCATATTTATTATATTTTTAAATATAGCAAGTGATGTCAAAAATTGCGAAATTTATGCACAGACTCCTGACACAATGTACTTCATTGTGTAATTTTTTTACAATTGTATTCCCTCTGAATATTGCTCAAACATTCGTATGATTTTAACATTTGTAGGAATTGTTATATATAGCAAACGAGTTTCAAAAATTATAAAATTTTATGCAAAGCCTCCCAACACAGTCGACCTATTTGTGTATTTTTTGAGAATTTTATGTGCTCCGAATTTGCCATGTTAATTCATGATAATTTAATCATAATTAGCGATATACGAGAAAGGATGTCCCCCTTGGTGCTGCCTCCTTGCCCGCAGAAATGTCAGTCTATCCATATTATACCCCTTTACCCGCTCCCTCCTTCGAACATGTATTTGCTTGACATACCGGTAGGGGTGGAAAACGGTAACGGATAATTCGTTTTATCCGATATTCATATCCGAGAAAACACAAATATGGTAAGCAATCGTATTCGAAAATATTCGTATTCGTATCCGAGAATATTCGTATCCGTATTTGAGAGTATTCGTATTCGCATTCGTATTCGAGAATATTCGTATCCGTATTCGTATTCGAGACTATTCGATTCGTATTCGATCCGTTTCTAGAACCTATGAAAAATTCGTACAAATTTTGTGATTCAAAATTTGAATTTAGGCGGTTTAAAACCGGTAACCGGTCAAAAACGGGTGAAAAATCGGTAAAACCGCTAGGAATCTGTTTTATCCGATATTCGTATCCGAGAAAATCCGTATTCGAAAATATTCGTATTCGTATTTGAGAATATTCATATCCGTATTTGAGAATATTCGAATTTGTATCCGTATTCGTTTGAAAAATATGGATTCGTATTCGTATTTGAGACTATTCGACCGTATCCGATCCGTTTCCACCCCTACATACCGGCCCCCCTTGCCCACTCCCTCGCACGCACAAATGTTAGTCTGGTCATATAACCCCGCCTTGCCCGCTTCGTCGTGCGCACATATGTCACTTTTACCATGATGTCCCCTGTCGCCCATGGTGGTGCATGTCGAAAACGCGTCCGTAATTTCCGGTGGCAACGCACCGGATGCTCTTTTCGCTCACTTCAAATACAAAGCTCTAAACTATATTTCGCATCTTGTAGGAAGAAGAATCTTCTGTATCATACAATAACATAGCATTGTAGACACCGAGTGGCCAGTCGGAGCGGGGTTGCCAAAGGAAGACCTCCCCCTGGAAAGGAGGGAGGACTTCGGCCCTAACTACCACTTAATGCCAAACAAGCGGGCTCAACCGGTATGGCAGAAATGTAGACACAGGGAGGACACGGTCGTGCAGGTCGTCGAAGGCTATTTCGATGGCGGGCGATGTTTCTTCCAATGTCCACACTCTGGGGTACAATTAGCCAATAATTGATTTTCTCTTACTACTAATAGAGCTTTTATGTTAACCCTTCTTTTCAGCAGATAGTGAAATACGACTTCGTTCGCTGGATCAATCCTCCCCATGAACACTATGTTATAAGGTACGTGGATACAATGTGGGAGCGAATCTTAGAGATAGATACGCGGATTGACAGTCTTAATGAGGAGAACGGTGACCTTCGGTAACAGATGCAGCGCAAGAGGGGCAACGAGGAGGTCGTCAACATAGGAAGTTCGTATGATCCCACATGCTATTGCACGAACCCTAACTGTATATGTGCATGTCACTACAACGACGGCCAGCCACGTCCGAGACGCCCCCACTGCAACACTCCATGTGGGTATCACGAGGCACCTTCTACCAATAGGCACGTACATAGAAGCTTGTAGCATGTAGTTCGCGGTTATGTTTAATCTGGTAAAGCATGTAACTAAATGGTGTACGTGTCGTTGCGGTTGCTATTTTTTGAGTGAACTGTTCAAATGCTGCGTCGTGTGCATTAAGCTAGAGGGGGTCGATATGCATTGAATAAACGTACATCATACAAAGGAATACAAATAAAAACGTAACAGTATTACAGACCTCACGTGCAATAATAGATTATGGAGTAAATCATTTAGGTAATCAATTGATTAATTGCCAATTACATCTCAAATGGGTACAAATATGAATTAATGTGATACACTAAAAGATACGTGAGATTACGACACTGAGTGGCAATCAGACGAGCTTGGTTTGTTGGGGCAATCCTTCAATGAGTACCCGAAGGTCTTACATATTAAGCATTTCACTGTGTAGGTAATGCTGATACATTGGCTCACATCCATATCGTTTTAGATGCATCATGTTTGCCGACTCCTTTCGCAGATATCTTCAACTCCTTATTGGGGGCCATTGCAGCATGTCCAGCAAAGATCCCTGTAGTTCATATCCAAGCCTCTTCGTACGTCCTGTACATAGACTCGATGACCTTCTACTTGCCCCATCGGACCTTATTGTAGCTGATTAGATAGCAACCACATTGGCAACTTTTGACATGAGCATCATCGGGGAGATGGAAACGTCCACCGCAACTAGGTGGCTGATGATGCTTGCCACATATGCGGAAGTCACGTTCCCATGATGGCGCAAGGGCTCGCTGAGAACGCAAGTGTGGTCGATCATCACCTTGATCGAGAAGGCTGAGCCAAAAATCTTGGCTCATTGAGCGCTGACCTTTGCAGAGCAGCCTTCCACTACGCACTTTACAACGTAATTGACTGGGTTGGACCAGTGCACTCAGTACACACAGTTGATAGACAAGGCGTACCGTGCAATAGTTTGTTGCACAGCTGCCTTGCTAGGGAAGTGTTACCCAACTAGGAGAATGTCAGCTTGAAACCCTCACTAGGACCATTCTTCTTGTGGTAGTACGAGGGAACGCACCGCAACATCATCGAGTCTAGAGGATACATAGGGCACCTTCGACGACACAATTCCCCCAGGTGGACCAGCTGTCTGCTGTGCGTCATCCTTGGTATCATCGGAGCCTAGATCAGTGTCCTCGTCGGACTCCCACCCATGCGGATGGTTCGGTAGATACTCATGGCAGTCAATTCGAGCTGACCACCACATGCCCACCCCATCATTCCACATGAAATCAGGGGCGAGTCTTTCCTCCGATACAACATATTCAGTGGTGTCGTTTCAAAGCTCCACTTGTTATTCCCCAGGTGTCGAGGGTCCGAGTTCATCAACGTTTTCCGACTCTCGGCGTGCAAAACTTAGGTACACCATCGCCCTCCCGTAAATGGCCACCTCAGGCTGGGAGGCAATTTGCATGTACTGTCTCCATGTTGTAGTGCCATTCACCTTTATGAGCTCCACACGCCATTGGTGTAGGTGATTCCCTCGATGGCAAGCTTCATCGCCATTGCCTCCGTGCCGAACTCCCTTCGGATGCAGCTGTAGGATCAAGGATACTGACTAGAGGGGGAGTGAATAGGAGGTTTTTAAATTTTTCTTATTTACTAAATTAATTCTCTACAATTGTAATAGCAAGGATGAAAAGCAATTAAGCCTACACAATTCTAGTCAAGTAAGCAACAAAACTAGCTCTAAATCAAGTAAATAATCACAATAATGCAAACAAGTAAGAGCTAGAATCAAGCAAGAGAGAGATCACAATCGATGTTTTTACCGTGGTGTTCGGAAACTTGCCGGTTTCCCCTAATCCACGTTGAGGTTAGCCCAAATGAATTGGACCAGCTCCACGAATTAAGCCGAAGCACCTTGATCATTAATGGTAGCTCTTCCCCACTCCGGATAGGTGAGCTCCAACCTTCACACGAATGTCGGGCCTTCTCACAATCTCCTTTGAGAAGATCACCGATCAATCCTCCTCCAAATCGTCCAGGTGCCAGCAAGCACCAAGAGTAAAAGATCTGGGCTTCACTTGATTACAATTGAGTGTCAAGGATCAACTAATGAATGCAATGCACTAAATTTCCCAACCACCTCAAATTTAGTACTCAATGTGTAAACTAAGGGTGGAGTGAATGCTCTATGCTCAACAAATGTTCAATGGGTCTCTTTTTACTGTCCTTGGGCTGTGGTACGGGTATTTATACCCTCCACCAACCAAAACTAGCCGTTTGGAACAAATTCCAGAAAAATTCAGGCGAGCGGAACTACCGCCAGTCTGAGGTTGGAACTACCGCTTCCCTATCTGACGCAACAGAACGGTTATGTCAAAGGCTCTGCAGTGACCGTTGGAAAGTCGGCGCGGTACTACCGCCGTTGTAACTTCCGGTACTACCGCTCTGCGGTAGTTCCGCAAAGTCAGCGCGGTACTACCACTTGAGCCAAACTTCCAAAAGTCTCAAACTTGGCGCTCTCTGGAAAAAAAGGCTCCGCTCCCCCTCCTGAGCTTCCGGGCTCCGGAAGTACCGCTCGGGATAGCGGAACTACCGCACCCTGCGGTAGTTCCGGCGTTGAAATCGCCGGTACTTCCGTTCCCGCAAAATCTAAAATGCATCCGGAGGGTTCTCTCTGGGAAAAAGACTCCGCTCGGGTTTCGGAGCTTCCGGTCGCCGGTTGTACCGATTCCGGGCGTGGAACTTGTGCTCTACAGTAGTTCCGACATTGAAAACAGCGGTACTACCGCTCTTCCAGACAAAGCATAGTTTTGGTTTTAAAGTTGATTTTTAATGAATGCATGCTTCTAATTTGATCCATATGGCACATAATTTTTGCTATCAAGCTACTTGCCATGATGGTCTTTATGGTACGATTATTTATCCTATAATCTGGTCTTCCACCTTTTCTCCTTAAGACTGGTAAAAATAAAAGGGATTCTATTCTAAGTATACCTTTGCCTTGAGCCATTTTTTATCTTCACATTTATCCTTTGGCTTTCATCTTGTCACCAACATATGGACTTAACCTTTACATACTCATTAAACATGTTAGTCACATATTCACATAAATTCATTAATTATTAAAACCATTTAGCTTAGATACCTTCAGCAGCTTCGTAGCTCATGAATATTCATGACGCCAAGCCTCTCATTACAACAAAAATGATTATATGCGTTTAACTACATATGAATAGTTCATTAATTACTGACAATTTGATTATTCATCTGAAAAAATTACTTGTCTTTTAAGAAAAGCAATCAGCGCCACCGCATCCTCTTAGCGTGTCCTTAATGAGTTATGTACTTGCTTCTCAAAATAATTAGCTACACATTCTTAATTTTGAGCGATGATTGCAAGAATGAGTTTCTGCGATGAGCGACCAAGATGACCGATGACCAACTACGAGATGTTCGTATTTATGGCTGAGCGCAAAGGGAACCCGGTGCACTCACCCTGTAAATTAAGGACTCCTTGTCGATGCACAACACTTTGGGTGAGGGGGACGGTGTGGTAACACTGACAAATGTGGAGACAAGGGAGTGGGCAAGGGTGGACGGCACGGACATAACGATATCAGTGTGGACGAGGGAGCGCGCGAGGGGGATGACACGGGTAGAGTGACAATTGTGCGAAGGATGCAGTGGAAAAGATTAGATAGAAGCAATGGGCCGACATATGTGCAAAGGACAGAGGTCACACACTTCAAAAGACGCCTGAACATCGCATATCGCTAATTACGATTAAATTATCACGAATTAACATGTCAAATTTGGAGCACATAAAATTCTCGAAAAATACAAAATTAGGTCGACTGTGTTGAGAGGTTTCACATAAAATTTTATAATTTTTGGAGGTCGTTTGCTATATGTAACAATTCCTACAAATATCGAAATCGTACGAATTTTTGAGCAATACTCAGATGGGATAAAATTGTAAAAAATTACATAATGAGTTACGTTGTGTTAGGAGTCTATGCATAAAATTTCGTAATTTTTTTTACCTCATTTGCTATATTTAAAATTCAAACAAATATGATATAAAATTATGAATTTAGGCAGTGAATCACCTGCCGTCCCGTGGGCGGGTGGCAGGCACCTTCCATCCGGTGGGCGGGCAGCAAGAGCCTACCGTCTGCTCACGGAACGGCAGGTGCCCACGCGTCGTCTCCCCGGCACTGCCACCCGTCCACTGGATAGCAAAAACACTATTTCTATAAATACTCTATGTATACAGCTAGTTTTATAAATACCATCATAAACAGCGTCAAATCAGCTAAAAATTCAAATAATACTAGTGTGTACGTAGTACACTACTGTTGTTGTTCATGAGCCTAAAGACGGCCTTCTTGTTCATCCAAGAAGTGATGAAAACTTGTTCGAAATGCATGCCCAACAACAATTTAGTGCCCATTTACTGTACGGGGCCCACTATGATGTTATGTACTTGTATGCTCCTTTTAGTCCTTATACAAGCTGTGCATGACATGACAACACTTATGCTAAATACTATTGGTACATGTAGAATTACTAGTATTCACTGCAATTATTATGTGGAGAGTAAATTTTTTTAGAACCACACGTATTTTTGTATAATCAGATAACCACACTTTTTGACTGTATTTCAAGAAACCACATGTATTTCGTACCATATTATTATAGAACCATACTTTTTATAGTAGCATACGGTGCTGATCATACGGGTCCATTTGTCAGCGAAACTTGGATACTCTTCACCTCTTGTGTTCCGCTGACAAGTGAATCCATATGGTTAACACCGTATGCTACTGTAAAAAGTATGGTTACATGATAATATGGTACGAAAGACGTGTGGTTTCTTGAAATACAGTCAAAAAAGTGTGGTTCTCAGATAATTTATATAAAATATGTGTGGTTCCAAGAAATTCACTCAGATGTGTAATACGGTGGCCTTTACCAACAAGCTAAATGTTGTTTTGGACTTATGCGACTGTAAAAACACAACTTTGATATCTAATTTTATTATAACATACACTTTTTATTTTAAAAATATAAATATTATGAAGGTATTTTTCAAGGTAAGTATACTCGTATAATTTGTATATGGCCAGTCTAAATATCCATAAAGATATTATTGGTCAAAATAAAAAAAAAAGGTTTGATTGGACGCATTCTAATTTAGCGTTCCTTTATGATTACGTGAAAATGAGGCTGTACTTCGTTTAACAATCTATTTTTAATTAGTTATGTGAAAGTGACTTTTCAATCTTTTACTAAAGTACAGTTACAAAAATTAAAAAAAGTTAAATCTCAGGGACCGTGCAATGACAAAGACATACATCAAGTATTTTGTAAACAAAATAACTCTTGGGTGGGTAACAGTGGCGGATCCAGGAATTTCGGAATGGGTATTCGAAGTTACAAAAATATTGTTCAATAAAAAATGTAAAGATCCATAATAGCTATTTGTTCCACAAGTTCACACAATGCAAAACATAAACCCTAATATCTAATTTCCCTTATCATTTTAAGTAAGCAAATGACTCTTAATTAGCAGTTTGCACTAAACAGTAAGGAAACCTTAACCACCCAGAGAAAAGAGTCAGTGAATGCATGCTTTGGAGAAAATATGAGAATCAAACAGGACAAACTTACCGTCTTCACCTTTGGGTCTTCCACACCAATCGATCTCAGCAATGACCTACGCCAAAGAACCAAACAAGGGCAGAATTAGACGGTTACATCCAAACCCTGATTTCATATTAGGAGTAAAATTACCATGCCTCCCAACATTATCGTAGGTCACTCAAATTCCAACATAAAGCAATTTGCATCACAGCAAGCACATAGTATACAACATTTTGCATCATTCTCCTCCAAAGTCTACTTTAGCCTAAAAATCCAGACTGTCTCATAGTCATAGATAGCACCCAACACACATGTGTGTGCATACCCATAAAAGAGTTGCACCATAAGAGGAGTGTACAATTGTTAAGGATTGCAAGCATGTAAACACATTACACATGTATGCACATGCACAAACTAAGAGGTTGAAACTTTGGGAACTAGCTCATACAACAGGGCTCTTAGCAATTTGCATCATATGTAAGCGCAAGGTTACAACTTACAAACACAATGTCAAGTAGCTAGTTTGATCCTCTAGATGGCACTATGGGGGCAAAATCTCGTGTGGCGACATTGCTGTTAATATTTTATAAACCGAACTAGAACGGGAAGATTTCAAACTTTTGTACTTAAGACTAATATTGATAAACTTGCAGCAGACTGCAATACTGCACCTAAACATCGAACCAGAGTACCAGGCTTCCACAGCTGAAGCACGCAAAGCAAGCCAAACAAATCAAATGGGACAAGCAGCAAGGAAGGGGGTATCAGCTCATACTCCTGGATATGAGGCGGCAGGTGATAGTAGCGGCAGGTCCTCCCCCGGAAGCAGTTGTTCCTCAGCGAATCCGCGCACGCCATCACCTTGTTGTCCCTGACCAAACTCCCCCACAGACCAAAACCCAAATCAGAACAACACGCAGCTATCGCACGCGCGCGAGGGCGCGCAGGTGGCATGGGCAGGGGGAGGGGAGATCTCGCTCGTACCGCTCGACGGAGACGGAGTGGTGCGGGTGCGCGTACTTGCACTCGATGTCGGGGCGGGTGCACCTGTCGCGCAGAAAGTCGAGGCACACCTCGACGGTGAGGTCGTTGTGCCGCCGCCGCTTGCCATTGGGGTAGTGGGGCTACGGCTGTGGCTCCGGGTGCGGCTGCGGCGGCCGCGCGAGGAGCGGGAGTGGGCGCTGGACGAGGAGCCCAGGCGCCGGATCTGAGCGAGAGCGATTTAGGGATTTAGGGTTGAGTCTCCGCGGGATCTGCGGGGCGTGGGACGGTGGGAGGAAATGGGCCAATGGGCCGTTCGGGCGTGGCAGCGTGGGAATCGATCGGTCGGCCCGAGCTCGTTCTTCACTTCATATTCTTTTTTTAAACCCAATTACTAATATATATATATATACATATTATACTTAATGTATAGCAGATTTTTTGCAAAAAAATTTAGGTATTCAATTGAATACGTATGAATTACTGTAGACCCGCCCCTGGTAATTTGGTGCCATCCAAAAAACATACTACTACTAAATTACCAAATCGAAATTTTGGATCCAGCATGCATGGTTGTGCACACTGCTGGAGGTTATGCCCAACTTCTCTGATCAAGCAACCCTATGCTCACTGCCGATTGGTAGGGTTCTTCCATCCAAGAGAGCAAACATTTATGAACAACTTTCAGATGCAGCTTGGATAATGGAATGCAGTGCTTAAAGGATAAATAGGGAAAATGGTTGGTATCAGAAGATAATAGCAAATCAATTCAATTGCCAACGGAAAGGGATCACAACTCCCAAGTCTTTGAAATGGCTGAGCCACTACGCAATGTCCTCACTTATCCTGTTATCCATGCATGTGGTACACTGTTCTACTGTTATCTATGCACATCTAGCTAGCTACTTAGCTAGTACTCCTCCATATGCCTATGCAATATCAAAATCGTCCTATGTGTTATATAGGCAAGGCTGGGAAGAGAACTTTTCATGCAAGATGTAAGGAGAGGACAGTATACTGGCGTTATATTAATCCAATGAACTTTTTTATTGCTGAAAAATTAGTATTAGAGCACTCTTTTGAACAGAATATTTTTTTGGGAACATTTTAGCAGACATAATTATCGACATGTCCCACAATCTCTCAGGTTACCCCTTGAGAAAAGAGCACAATGTTCATGCATGCATGCTACTACATCATTTGAATCATTTGCAGCCTCTTTTGTTCTTTATTTCAGCTTATCATTGAAAGAAGAAACTTTCCACTGAAGCAAGTTGCAACCTTTTCTCCACATACTATGATAATATAGCAATGTACGTAATATAAAAACTTGCGACATTTTCTTGTGTTCCTTTCTTACTTCTTAACAGTAAATACTTTCTTAACTTCTTTAGAGCAAATACCGACATATTCTAATTAAGCTGTTCGTATCTAGCCATTCATTTTAAGCATCACAAAACATGCTTTCAAGAAACAGAGAAGTGTGATAAAATCTTGGAACTTCTACAAATAACACACCCAATTACCCAGCACATGTAACATGCATGTACCAAAAGCTGAGCAATTATGCACTCACTGTTCGTAACCGAAAGCTGAGCCTGTCATTAAGTGACACACAGTGATGCATGCTCGTATGAAACAAAGTATATCAGTCCTAAGACGTAGAATAGTCTTGAACCTAAGATCTCTTGGCTCTGATACTATATTAAATTTTAATTCATCTAAAAAGTTAAACTGATGAGGAAAGATGAGTAATTACTTATACTTCAACACTCTCCCTCATATGTAGATTCACTCCGATTTAAGACGTAGAATAAAAGTGAGTTGCAATTATTTTTTTAATTATGTCAGCCGAATCTTGAATCTAAAACCTCTTAGTTCTGATACCATATTAAATTATATGCACCAACTAATTCAATTAAAAATTTACGTTGGTGAAAAAAGATAAACAATTTACTTATACACTACCAGTGCTGAAGTACATTAACTTAAACTTCAACAAGAAGTACAGTGGTAAGCTCCGCCTCTCTCTCGCCACATCGCTGTGGCACCTGAAGAGCTAGCGTTCAGTTCTGTGAGCTCATGCTCTGATCTCATCTCATCTGCCAAGTTAGAAAAGAAAAGAAGCCAAGATTTTTTTTGGTACCGTTTGTGTGGTTGTCATCGCACATGGCCTGCTTTTGTTCCACTCTCACACACCTTGGTGCTATCTTTTCAGCTATGATTTATCTTTTAAATTTTAACTGTTCGTAAAAGAAACAGAGTAAGATAGTTACGTGCGATTTTAACTGATATAGCTAAAGTCGGTACAGTATCTATTATAATCGACTAGTAAACCCACCTTAAAAAGACACTCTGTTTAAAAGCTAGTTACTGTAGTACAAGTTATAAATCATAAACTAGAAGCCGAAAAAAACGAGGCTTTTCCTCCCTGATGGAGTCGGCATCAAGTCATTGCTTCCAACAAGCTTCAACTACTGTCCTAAAAAAGATTAGGCTAGCATTGTTCCTTGTCAAAGAAAATTAGCAACATTGGTTTTCCACGGCCATGCTACAAGCTTCTTGCATCCTTTTGCTTTACTACCTACTCTGTTCATTTCATGCATTATAATTATTACCTACCTTACCTTATCAACGATCTTGAGTACACATGGTGCAATGCAAAGCTACCAGCTTAGCATTGTAAAGCCCTTGATGACCACTCATGTTTGTGACAAGTCACTCATGAAACAACATTCCATGGAATCAAATCACTAGTGTTTTGTATTGTTTCTCAAATATAATGTTATCGAATTATTAGTAGTATTTACCACTGTACTACTTGCTAAGGGAAGGTATAGGAGAAGGTGAGAAACAGGAAGCAGCAGTCAAATTTTTTTAGAAGCAGGAACAGTAAATTAATGTGGTCATTTTAAACTGCTTCCTCTTTCTTTCTTTTTTATTTTGTACACTGTCTAATATATATTGTCAGATGAACTTATTTGGAAGTCAACTGAGATATCTGTACATGCTTTTTTTTTCTCCCATAACCTTTTTGTAAGCTTCATGTCTATATATGGGACCAAGGAAGTAGTTCACATATGTGGTAGTGTACTATAACGAAAGATTATTATTGTCTTTGTATATTACTTTGGGACAAAGAAAAAAGGAATTGTTAAGGTCGATCTGGTTGTGCAGGCAGATGCATCTGGCTACTGGGGACCATGGTGATTTCAACTATTATCCTACAAGAATTTGAGAGCGACAGAGAACTAATTGGTTATTATCCTAAGAGAATTAGAGAGAGGAGTGGAGAATACCTAGTACAGTTTCCCTATTGTTTTCCAATTACTTAATTTGAGTGAGAGAGTGCACAGTTCCTCCACAAATGCCTCTAGCTTTAATCAATGTAGCATTTCATCGAATATGAAATCTAAGTTTCTGGGAACACAAAGATTTAATCGAAGCCTACATTTCTGGATTGTTTCTTCAAGAATCCATACCTACAGTCCTGGATGGTAACAATGGCAAATGCTTGACATTGCATACCTGAACTTTGCATTATGTAACTGCACGCTACAAAAACCATATCATCAGTATAAATACTAGAGCATGCAGCTAACGGCAATCATATCAAGCCATATCACTACCCATCGACGTATAATTTATAGAGGGCGCATCCATGGCACCTAACCAAATTGCTTCAAAAGATGAGGCAGGCATGACAGCACCACCAAAGCAAGATGCTGTGGGCAAATTATGTGTTACTCTATCCACATCACCTTGTATAAAATGACACCCCTGCCCCTCCCGAGGAAAGATCAAAAGATATGCTACTCATTTCAGCTTATACCTATAGCTTTTAGCTTCTAGTTTCTTAATTTCATTCTTTTCTGTTTTTGGTCTTTTTTTACCTTTTATTTTTTCTATATTCCTTTGCAGTATTTGTGACAGGATTACCAAATTTTTTTCTATTTTTAATTTTTTTATAAAATTTAATTACGGTGGAAAAATATCAGCAACTACAGTAAAAAAAGTCTCAAAACAATATAAACCAAAAGCTACAAATTTAACCCGAAATGTCAGCACCGAATCATGCCTCCTCCTTTCATAGGGCAGAAGAAATTAATTTGACAAATCATGCCTCCTTTCATAGGGCACAAGAAATTAATTTGACAAGTGGCACTGCCCGTACAAGATTGGCAGGAAAAAGGATGGCCAGGCCGCATGAAAAGAACGATATCCAAAAGCTCGAGATGCGTATTCTCGGACTCGCATCTACCCATGCCGACACTGGGGCCAATGCATTAGAGCATAAACTAAACCCCCCCATGAAATCTACACTTAGCACCTGGTTAATGGCTACTCCAAGCTGCCTCCCAGCATTGTTAATCATTCCTAGGTAGGGGACGACCATGCCTCCTGATGCAAATCCACGGCGCAGCGCCGTCGCGCGACGCACCGGCGATCGAGATCGGCGACGCGTGGCCGGTGGCGCGGTGGCTTGCCGGAGGAGAAGAGGCCAAGAGGACGGCGCCATGAGGGGGATTAGGAGTAAACAATGGCTTAAAAGGAGGCTTAAAATCCTGCGCTTAGCTTTAGATCCTAGGGTTAGCTAGCTCGTGCATCGAGTAGCAGCACGAGGGAGAAAAAAAATCTAGTTTTTAATCGCCAGCAGATCCGGCGCCTAGATAACACTCGATTAGTCTAATCGGTGTAGTTTTGTGTGCCTGCGTAATCTAATGACCAACTGGGATGGTGCAGTCGCCTGCTAATCTTTGCGCCACTTGTCCAGCTCCCATTGGCCGCGCCGGGACACGTTTCGGAGCCCCAGTGGCCGCCTGCTTGCTAAACAGGAGCTGGAAATTAATTAGCTGTCTTGGTAATGCTAATCTTGTTGTTTAACTGTAACTTTCCCAGGGTTCCAAATTTGAGCCTCGCTTAACTGTCCTGCTGCTTAGCACTGAATAGTCCAAGGTAGTTACGGTTAAAAAAACTGTCAGGATTGATTACACATTGTACCGTTTAATTTAGCAAATTCTTGAGATGTATATATGCATACTATATTTTGTTTCTTACTCCGAAAAAAATGCTCCATCCGTTCTTTTTTTATTTTACGTTCTAGAATCTATATGGTTAAACTTTCTTAAGTTTAGCAGCCACTAGTTCAAAATGATTTAGGCTAACTGTATAAAAATTATATCATTATATTCATAATGTTATAATTTCATTAATACATCGTGACGTAAAGTTCTGGTTAAAATGTCGGGATCGCTTACATATTGTACCGTTTTAGTCTAGCAAATTCTTGAGATATATATGCTTAATACATTTTGTTTCTTGCTCCGAAACAAGGTAGCTGTTAAGATTATCAGCAGTAATTTACATAAGACGTGAGCCCAAAAGGGCCAAAAATAGAAAAGAATGAAAATGTTTAATGTGTGAGGCACACCAAAGAAGAATGCCCTTTAGAGGACATCGTGCTCAGTATGTGGAGGAAGCACCTCAATTAAAAATGCCTGCCGTTCAATTCTCTTATTTTTGAAAGCTGCTAGATGCAGGTGCGGAACCAGGCCTCAGGCTAGATGAGTTATAGCTCGAGGCCTGAAAACCAAAGCCCATAAAAATATTGATTTAGGTGTGAAAGGTTAGGAATGAAAGCCCCTATCATTCTAAAACCAGTTGGTCTAGTCTGGAGCTTAGGCTGAGTCTAGTTCCGTCCCTAGCTGGATGGTATAATATTAGAAGAAAAAATAGATCTGATCAATTTACAGGATAGATACCAATATATCATTACGCATGCATGGCTCCTAAAAACCACATATAGTAAGTACTGTCACTACTACAATCAAATACTGTTACTACCCGTCAAGTGTCAACCGCTACCACCAGGTTAGGTTATTGTGTTTTGTATCGATTTGTCCGAATTAATTAATTTGATTACGTCTGGGTTAGGATCAAAGAAGCAGAGCCTAACTCTCCTTACTTGCTCTCAAATGCCATAACCAGAATCCAATAAGGGAAGAGCCCGAGGCCCAACTTTTTCACGGTGGCAATCGGGCCGGCTGGGCTACGTATTGGGCAGTCCTGGGCCGGGTTGAGTCGCACCTGCTCGTGCGCCATCTTCTCTTTCCTCTCCGCACCAACGAACGAAAATGAGCAGAAGCGGCGCCATGGCCGCCTCCTCTGCCGCGCTCCGCCTCCTGCGACGCCGAGAAGATGCGTCCGTGCGCTCCCTGCGCCGCGGTTACTTCTCTATGAAGGTGAGATTTTGATTGTTGATCCTGTGAGCGAGACGCAGAATCTAGGAGGATCGATCTTTCTTGAAACCACTTACAACAGAGCATCTCTTTTATCTCTGCTATTCAAAAAAGATAGGTGGTTTCTTTTCCCTGCTATCTCTCCTCACAAAGTGGTAGCACCGACATGTGGGCCATGCTGCTCGCGTGATGACTCTCTCTACTCTTCCGCAGTTTCAGTTTCGTTCTCTACTGTATACCGACGCCCACCTGATCTTAGGGCCCATTCTCTTCTTTCTCTCAAATCAATTCGTTTAACAAAAATGTAACAAACTTACGATATTTCGTCATCCTAATCTATGTCACCTCTCATCCCCATCTAATTCCTCTCACAATCTCTCCTTTCATTAGCATCAGCAATCGCATATGGACATGATGAAGGTGCAACCAAATTGTCGTCCGTGCTTAGCACAACACCATCTGTGCCAAGTTTGGTGCCTTGGTGATGGGGTTCATGGTGATCAGGGGCGGATCCACACTCCGGACAGTCTAGGCTCCATCCCGGGGCATACGATATTTATCAGCACAAAGCCCAAGTAAATTCAAGTAAGTCAAATGTACAACTTTTCCTTCCAGCTCAAGTAATAGTGACATCTAATCCTTCCTAACCCAAGCGTGATAAAATCCTAGATCCACCCCTGATGGTGATAGAATGGTGGTCAATTCTAGCCTTGATAGGTTTGTGCAGATACTATTATTGATATGTATGTAAACTTGTTTTACTTGGTAGTCATTTTAGCTCAATAATTTTGTTGCCACCAAAAATGCATTTCTGGATGCTCGCTTACTACAAAATTCACATAGAGAGAAAAAAACACTTTAGTTTGTTTCCGCAAGATTGATTTGGTTGAGAGTGGTGCGATAAGATAGCACTATAAGCCTAACATGGTAGTGGGATCAAGGATGCGACGCAAGCTAGGCGTCAATGGCAGAGGCGTCACGCCTGCCATAGCGGGGTCTGTTCGGGTGTAGCGGTGGAGCCGAGGGCACGATATTGGCTGAGCACAACGTGTGGATGAACTATTAGGGACCTAGCGAAGTATTAGGGACAATATGATTTTTTTTTTATCAGTAGCAAACCATAGGTATTCAGCTAGTATTGATAAACACATGAGTAAAAAAGAAAGATACAGAATATCGGCCCCAACAAAAAAAACACCACGGACAGGAAGAACAACAACTGGAATGGCTGGTAGTACTGTTCACACGTACCTGCTACAGTACCGTATGGACACTATTTACACGCTATAGTACCGTGTAGTGTTCACGCTACAGTGTCGTGCACTGCTCATGCCCTACTGCGCGTCTCGCTGGGATCATAAACCATAACATTACACTTCTTATGGCGAGACAGCTCGTCCTCGAGCTGTCAGGTAGTGGCCATAGTTGAAGTTCTTTGTAACCCCATGTCGACAAGAGCCTGTGGCGCTGACAGATAGTTGTGTGGAAGAGAGAGTGAAACACTCCGATGGACAGCAATGAGAACTATGATCCCTTGGCGTGACTTGCCGTTGTAGGAGGCGCTAGTGGCATGGACAAGCTACGTGGGGCTCTCTTCTTGCTAGTGCGGGGATGAACGTGATGCCATTGCATACCTAACACCTGCCATGCCCCACATCTATGAAGGCATGGCATCGACTGGCCAAGTGGAAAAGATCGCTGCTGGACAACGGCAACCTTCCTCCTTGGCGAAGGCACAAAAAGTGCAGCCAAGGATAGCGAAGCTTAGAGAGGAGTCATCGTTGGTAAAGATGGTAGCAGGACCAACACTAATAACGGTGATGGGGATGGTGATGGCAGCGCTGGCATTGCACTGGTAGGCGTTGCCTCTTGCTGCTCTATCTTGGACATGATCACAACCGACGGTGATGTCAACTCTGAAACTGTAGCAACATGCTGCACCTGCTCCCCCATCTTGGCCATGAACTCTTTCATCCAGGCAAGCAAGTTGGCGCAGATCTCATTGGAGGATAACTCCGCATCGGAAGCCATAGTAGTTGGCTCAATGGAGATTTGACGTGTGGGTGGAGATGGTGCGGTGGTGGTGGCGAAACAGAGGTTGACGTGTTTAAGATAACTTGGCCATGTCTGCACCCCGAGTGCACACTCCAGCAGCCGGTGCCGCAGGATAGCATTTTTCGTTAGGTGGTGCGATGCCAACCAACCACTCCTCCTCCTCTATCGTCCGCTGCTCCTTGAAGAATTGCTCAAAGTGATTCAACTAAGGTTGCAGATCTTCCTTGACGTTGAAGGTCGAAAGCCCTGAGTAGTGGAATAGTGAAGCTCGAACCTTCACGGGATCGAAACCGCTGCTGCTTGCCATGGATGACTGGCTCTGATACCAAATGTTATGGTCGGTGGTTGAATATGAATCCAAAGACCGGGGATAGGGCACTTGCCCTTATCTAACCGCTAGTAAGGCACTTTCCTGATGAGGTAGAGAGGATCTGTGGCTTATTTGGAGAACATTTGTTTACTCGTTGCTTAATGATAATGATACAATACTGGCCCTTTTATAGGGATGACTAAACTTGATCGCTAAGAAACCTATCTCTATTAAGGAACTAATTTTAATAATAGGAAACTTATCTCTGATACATAGAATAAATTTAAAAGGAAATAAACCTAAATAATAAGGAAACTAATCATTATATTTCTAATCCCCGATATGATGTCAAACTATCCAAATTCGCACGCGCTATAGCACCCTGCATACTGTTCATGCGTATCTGCTATAGTACCGTACGGACACTATTTACACACTACAGTACCATGTTGTGTTCATGCTATAGTACCGTGCACTACTCATGCCCTACTGCGCGTCTCGCTGGGATTATAGACCATAACAATCTTTAGTCCAATCAGCTTCCCATTGCATTTAATTTCGAGGCTGAGATGTATTCAGCACGAGGCTAAGAGGTGGCTTAGGGATTTAACCAGCCAAATTCACATGTGTTAGGGAGAGTCAACTTATCCCGGCCAAAACCTTTAGCTCTCCTAACCAAAACCTTTAGCTCTCCTAACCCAGGATTAAGCTAATCCACAACAACTAGTTAGTTTTGTTTTTTTCTTCTACTGTCAACCTAGTTAATCTAGGAAAAGAATATTTTAGACTAACTATGTTTGTCGCCGAAACACAAAAAATGGGTTAAGCAAATCCACTTGAATCAGTATTTTGATTTTGGTATTTAGTTCGAACAACTTAAGTGGGAATATATCAATTCATATATAATCCTCAGTAGTTGGTCCTATAATAAAGTGTTTTGACCTCTAAGCATTTCCTCCAACGTTTTCTAATAGAAGAAATATTCCTGGTCCTTTGTTAAAGCTACCGATATAGTTTAAGAAAAGGATTGATTCTCGAGATATGACAGAATTCAAAAGAGCAATCACTAGAGAAGGCCGCGGATATGCCTGGTTAGAACTCGCCGGCTCTACTTTGCTTTAGGCCGTTTTCGACTTAAGGCTTCTTTTGAAAAAAAAAATAAATGGAATGATTTTTCGTTGCATTTTAAAGTAGTTTATCAGTATTTAATTTGTTCATATAAATATTTGTGTTAGCATTAAAAGTCATTAGCTGCAATCATCCGACGTATATATATATAAAAAAAGCACCAATTACCTTGCCAATCACATGTGCGACGTGCATCCCTGGAAAATGGATGGAGAATTTTCTGGTATACTATGCTCAAGCCCATTACGGTCCACGGTTTAGCCCTTTCCAGCCTATGGGCTTCTCCACCCTCTTCTCAATCTCACTGATCCATGTAAAGAAAAAGGATTTCCCTAAAAAAATGTTAAGAACAGGGAAGGGTATATTATAGATACCTGCAGTGCACAAGCTGTAGTTTCTTCTTCATCAGCTCGCACACTAATTTGTGCTTTATAATTATTCCATTTGCTTTTCGAAAGAGGGGGAAAGATTGGTGGCAGATAGATCGCATCCATTTCTCTGAGGCATGCATGGTTAAAATTTGGAGAATGCCATGGTGATGATGACTACGTATAACGTACCCGGTGCCATTCAGCCTTAAGCAACTGATTTCGCTCTCGCAGTTTGTAGCTTGAGTTAATTAGCAAAACCATGCATGTTGAAAAGAAAGTGATCGATCGATCGATCGATGTATGCAAAGGCAGCCATTTGTTGTAGTATATATTCCTGTAGTGCGTACGTAGTACTGCATGCAATTAACTTAATTAGCATCGACGTATGCAAAGGCAGCCATTTGTTGTAGTATATATTCCTGTAGTGCGTACGTAGTACTGCATGCAATTAACTTAAATAGCTTGGAGACGGTCCCGGCCAAGGGCGGAATCAGGCTTCGGGCTAGATAGGTTATAGTTCGAGACTTAAAAACCAAATCCCATAGAAAATAGTGACTTAAGTGTGAAAGCCTAGAAATAAAAGCCCAAGACAGCCTAAAACCAACTGGCCCAGCTCGAGACTTAGACTGAGCCTGGTTCTGCCCTAGTCCCGGCCGGCGGTGGTAGACACAACCTGTTTAAAAACTATAAGCTGAAAAGACGATAAATAACATGACATGTTTAAAAACTATAAGCTGAAAAGACGATGAGTAACATGACCTGTTTATAAGTTATAAGCTGAAAAGACGATAAATAACATGACCTGTTTAAAAACTATAAGCTGAAAAGAAGAGCATATCTGCTAGCTAACTTTGTTAGAGTAGTGCGTAAGCATGGTTTGGAGCTGGGGATAAATGCCAAAGCGAGTAGTGATCGACGAGCACTGACCAACCAACATCTGCACGCGAGGCAGAGGCCGGGCCGGGGGGTTCAGTTCAGCAGTCCATCCCCTCGTCACCCGTCAGTGCAATGCCATTGCTACCTGACCGATCTGCGCCCTGTGGCTGATCGACCTCCTCTCCTGTCTGCTCTGCTGCGCCCAACAGCTAGCTGCCTGCTAGCTTAGCCAAATCAGGACTCGCTCCATGATCTTGGTCAGAGATCGATCGATATGCATCTCTGCACTTGGATCACATGGGCAAGTAGTCACCAGGCAAACTACCTACTACAGCTCTCGATATGTTACGTCAGGATCACTTGGAAATTATTGGGAATTTATCCGATCGATCGACCAACGCAAGCAGGCAGGCACAGGGATTAAAAATTCATCCTCACCTACCTTCCCAAGGATCCATCGGCTAGCTGCAGCTTACGTGGAGAAATTGCTTGCTTGAAACTGCATTGGCTTACACACACGTACGTACGTACGTACGTACGTACACGGCTTGATCTCCAACGTATCGTCCGATCAAGCAATGTATAGTACGTATAGAAGCTGGGAGTGATATTAAATGTGTGACGCATGGATCATGCATCCAGTTTGGACAAAGCTACTAGCGAGCTAGCTCTATAGCTATGCTGCTATAGCATACGTGTACCGCTGGTTGCGCTGGTCTTTGCAATATATACGGCCATGCATCTGCGTACATCTCCTTCTCTTTCGAGCCAGCAACGACGTGCCGGCCCTATTCTCGGAAACCAGCCACGCCACGCTCGCGTACGTGTCATTTCTTTCTTTGCCTCTGCAGTGACTAGCTAGCTAAAGCTGCAGTAGCCACTAGCCACTTTACTTTGACCTATTTTTTTGGACGTGGCCCATGATTTTTTGTCTGATGACCTTTGTTTATATTTTTCCAAAATAGTAAAGAATAATAAATATATCGATACAGATAGTACATATATTTTTAAACTCAAAAAACTGTTTAAAAAATCAGCTTTAAAATTAGAGCTTTTGTCCTGCCAACTAGTATGTACGTAGTGTACTCCCTTCGATTCTACAGCCACTACATACGCCAGTGTACTAATTCCCCTCTATAAGCGTATTCATATTGATTTCTAAAAACTGTTTTTCTACAGTATCTAGTTTTCAAATATAGTATCTTTTTAAGACGTAGTTTATTAGTCGATTGTAATATACACTATGATGACTTCATTTATATCGGCTAAAATCGCACGCAAGTGTTTTTCTCTATAAGCTGCGACTATTTATAAGCTAAAACTAAAAACCAATATAAATGACCCTTAGTTTCTACTAGCTAGTACTAGTGCAAAAGTGTATATATGAACGCTACTGGATGCTAATGCGTACAGTGATGGCCTGATATATACGCCAGCGCGCGCATGCATCGATCGCGCGCGTTTGTGTTCATGCTCATGGCCTGGTTAATTGTTCAGCTACATATATACCCTGATTGCGATTTGTTCATGCATGCATAAGCTGGCCATGCATTACAGTGAGATCGAGATGCATGATCATTGATCGCCACATATATATACAGTGCGAGAAACGAGATGAGACAGAATCTCACAGCCACTAGCTCACGCCTTTGAACGAAGCAAAAGAGGAACAAGAGAGAGAGAGAGAGAGATGTTTCAAGGCTGCATGCGGCTTGCTGCTCTGCGTGCCACTAGTCCTACGTAGGGTACGACCACATGTATCATCTATGCACGCATCTCCCACTTTCCGCACGCATTGCTTTTTCCTCTCTTCTCCTTCCAGTTAATTCAATTCAATTTCCAACCAGCAATACTTTTTTTTGTTTAGTCACTATATATCACTACTCTAAAAAGGATAATCACAGACGGTTTTTTGAACTACTTATATTTATGTGTCAGTGATAATCGGAGGTTATCACAGACGATTTGTGAGCCATATGTGATAAAGACAATACAGACGGTTTGTAACTAGAACCGTCTGTGAAGAAAACTATTACAGATGGCTCGAACCAAAAATTGTCTGTGATACTCACATATCACAGACGATTCTAGTTACCGACCGCATGTGATTGGCGAGTATCGCAGACGATTGGTATATAGAACCGTCTGTGATGGTCCTTCATAGACGGTTTATACCACAAAATCATCTGTGAGAGTTCATTATATACCTAAAAGTTTTTCTATTTTTAGCTAACTTCAAAAATAATGTTACCTATACCCTTTGAAAACAAACAAATACAGTGGCAAACATAACATCACATTCTATTACCATTAAGATTAGAATCTACCGTTACAGCATAACAAGATAACGAACCCAACTCTTTAACACGGCAAGAATATATAAGAAGCAGAGATCTTAGCAGACAGTAGATGCTGGATGCATCGGATGGCGGTCGGATATCACCGGCAATGGAGAGGCGGCGGCAGTACCACCTTTGTGGCACGACAGTGAGACTACACAATACACTTTTACGACACTTACGACAAAAGTGTGTTATGCAGTCGACCGTCGTGTCACAACGGAGGCGTTAGCTCACGGTGGTAGTCGGCGTCGTCAAGGAACAAGTTGGATGCATCGGATGTGGCCGGATATCACCGGCAATGGAGAGGCGGCGGTAACGCCACCTTTGTGGCACGACGGTGAGACCGCATAAGACACTCTTACGACATTTACGACAAGAGTGTGTTATGCAGTCGACTGTGGTGTCACAACAGAGACGCAGTTCATGGTGGTAGTTGGCATCGTCGAGGGGAGGATGTAGGAAGCTATATAGTGGATGAACTCAAGCGTGACTGCCGGTGGAAAGGTAGATGGGGAGTAATTAATAAGGTTGAGCGTTGGGAGGAACCGGTGCCTGCCATTCGATGTGGAGAGAATGAACGGGTGAGATCAAAATCCTAGGGGATACGCCACGGATCGATGACGTGTTATTATAAACCGTCTGTGATAATTAACATATCAAAAATAGTTTGTTATACGAACCGTATATGATAAGACAAATATCAGAAACGGTTTGTTATATAAAAAGATAGTTTAATTTATCTCTGAATACTAAAACCGCAAGGCAGCATCGCATCGCATTGCATTACCACGCACTCGAGTAAATTAAACACGAAGTTACTGCACTAGCACGCACGCGTATCCCCTGGCCTCCACTGTAACTAACGTTACCACAGGTAAAAACGTACACCAACACACACAGTGACACGGCTAATTAAGCTTCGTTAATTATATGTACGGCTCACTAAAGCTTAACCAGCACCCCGCGCTGCACGCGACCATGCATGCAAGCTTTACACACAAGACGAGACACGACCGATCATGGAGTACTCAGCTCAGAGCCAGAGCGCGCCGGCCTGCTTGAGGAGAGGGACGAGGGTGCCGTTGATGTGGCAGGCCATCACCTTCTCCACGCCGCCGAGGAGCCTCCCGCCGACGAACACCACGGGGACGGCAGGCTGGCCGGGGGGCAGCAGCTGCGCCAGCGCGGCCTGGATCTCGCGCCCGCCGCCGCCGCGGTCGGCGAGCTGGTCCAGCTCGTAGACGATGGGGCCGACGCCGAGGCCGAGAAGGAGGCGCTTGACGACGTGGCACATGCAGCAGCCGCTGGCGCTGAAGACCACCACCGCGTTACCGCTCGCCATCCGCGCAACCCGCTCGTACACCCCCATCATCGCCTGGTCCGCCTCCTCCACGCTGCCGCCCTCCACCACCTGCATCCTCATCTCTCTCTCTCTTCCTCCTCCCCTCCTCTTCTTCCTACCTAGCTAGTGACTAGTGAGAGTGCAGTGGGTGTACTAGTGGTTCCTTGGCACAATGCAAGTTGAACAAATGGAGGAGCTGGCTGCAGTGTGTTTATATAGGAGGGATCGGCAGGGTGAAGCGAACGGAAAGGTGTCCTTTGCTATGTACATGTAGAGAGAGAGAGAGAGGGAGAGAGAGAGAGAGAGAGAGGTGTAATGGAGATGGAGGGAAAGGAAGGGTGTGAGGTGTGGGGGAGTCAAAGCTAGCGACATGGATGGCTTTTTTGCAGTGCCGGTCGCGAGCTCCGCAACGAACCCGGCCGGCACTCTCTGACCACGAGTACTCCACCCCTTCCACTACGGTTGAGAGAGAGAGAGAGAGAGAGAGAAAGATGCAGTAAGTAGTAAAGCAAAGGATGAACTTAAAGTGACTGTTACGAGCTAGGGAAGGTGCTGGTAGGGGCCGAGCCTCCTCGTAGTTGGATAAATTTATATAGTACATCTTTATATTTTAAAAAATTTTGTTGTCATTCGTACTATCTAGTCCCTTCTTCAAATGTACTTATTTTGTATAGCCTGTTTGGCTTCTCTCGATTTACAAACCCTGACTTCGCCCTGGCCGGAGCTTATCTAGCTTTTGTAGACGAGGAAAGTTGAAGGAAACCAAAGGAAATGCCAAAGGCGCCCGAGATGCGGGATCGAGCTGGCCTGGCCTCTGCATGCGTAGATGCATGCCGAGCTTAGCATGCATATATGTATGTCGCCATTGGTTTGTTTACTTGCTATTCTATGCAATCTGATCGATCAGTTCGTCCATCTCGATGGGTTACCAAGACGATGCGATGCGAGGCAAGCAAAACAGTACGTTATGCATGATCCGATGATTGTACAATGCATGGCAATGTGACTACGTACGTACGGTGCTGTTACGATGTCACGTCTACGCAGTGCGGCGTATTCTCGCCTTAATTTTTTTAGAGCAAATTAAGGTCCGGTTGTCTTGCAAAACAGTAAAGCTTGCTCGGAAAACGGTGAGGAGAACCGAAGGTTAAGCTTCATGCAGAATTGACCGGTCACGCTAGACAGACTGTGTCGTACAGAGAGAGACAACGAGCGTACATACGTACGTACATACACGTACGCCGATACGTATATAACGGTGATCGAGGTAGAAGTTGGAGGGGGAGAGAGAGAGAGAGACGGGCGGCGCGAGAGGAAGACCGAAGACGTCACTCACGGCCGGCACCGGAGCAGCCGACAGCGCGACGTCCCCCTCCGCCGCCGTTTCGTTTGACCCCTCGGGAACCCTGCGCCCACCGCCAAACGCCGTCTAGCTAGGCTCCATTCGCCTCTCTCCCCCATATCTATCCGTACGGTCTCCCCCGTCCTAGAAAGCTTCACGTGATTCCCGCAACCGCAAACGGCATGCCACCAAGCATAACCGCCGATCGTACTTACGTCCTCCATCAGTGTGGTGAGTGCTGACACAAATAGAGTGATTGTGCCAAGAAGCAGAAACAGTTAATCGAGAATAGAGAAGCCTATTTTATAGCTCTTAACTGCTGTTTTTGGTATGATGTTTAACTTGCAACTTTAAAATCGTCTAAAATACAACACTTAACTAACAAAACTAGCTCACATGGCCTCACTGAACCCATCATAGCCTGGTTTTGGCCTCCTGTTTCTACCACATGGATGCGAGGTAGCAAGTTTTGTTAACGTGGATGCCATGTAGCCAAAATCCCCAAATCCACTCATCTTCTTCCTCATTGATCTGTTCTCCATTTCCTCCTCTCTCTCTCTCTCTCTCTGTTTCCGAGCTGGGTTACAACACCCTCTCCTTGCTGAAAAACACCGCTACCACCGCCGCGTAATAACAGTTGGTGAAGCCTCACGTGGGGGTTGATGGAGATGCTAGGGGGAGGTGTCCAGATCCAAACATGTTCTTCTTTTCCCTTAACTCGAGCCAGTGGCAGAGGATTAAAATTTAGGGGGCAGCTAATGGAACTTGCTCACCGGTTTACCGAATGCTGAGTTGCCGGCCTGTGGTAGCCCGCCACATTTCATCTAGGCAAACATTGCTGAGTTGCCGGCCTGTGATAGCCCGCCACATTTCATCTAGGCAAACATTGCTTACAAGCTGAGAATTTATCTGAAAGAATTTTACATAGAAAATGACATGACAGACAGAGTAACAATGGTACACTGTATTTTAAGCCTTTCAAAGTATTTTCAATATCTATTTATTCTGCGACAATTCTAGTGCCCTATGATATTTACCTTGTACAATGTATCAAATCCAACTGTTGTCTCAATGAACTGGTTCTTGAGATACCATTTAATGAAATAGGCATGCCCACAACCTATTCAATGGAGACATTAGCTCTTGAGATATTTCTAGTGCACTTGAAGAATACGAGCATTTGAAATTGCTACTGAAACTTATATTGTTATACCTTGGTCTTACAGTTATTCTAGACAAGGGTCTCAACAAGTTGTGCAGCATCTGAATACTCTTGGAGATAAGAGTACAGAACAACGTCCATAAAAGTACATGCATAATTTTACTAAGCGAAAATATTTGACAAGCTGAAATTACTACATTATATAGAGTATTATTGTTGTGGCTACTGACTAAACATTATATGAGGGGAATAACTAGAAGGTGCTAATGAGTAAGAATGAGTGCATGTCCCCTCGTCATGCCACTGGGGTTTATATACATGAGTGGGGTAGGATGAGAATTTTCCATCCC
Organism: Dendrocalamus latiflorus; assembly: GCA_017311315.1. NCBI lineage: Eukaryota > Viridiplantae > Streptophyta > Magnoliopsida > Poales > Poaceae > Dendrocalamus > Dendrocalamus latiflorus. The sequence goes on along the minus strand of CM029630.1, from coordinate 2,969,212 downwards.
ACCCCTTAATAGTTACAAAAGGTAGAGGTACATTGGTACATTACTCTATACTATTGGGCCTATTGCATATCAGGCCAGTTACAAGGCCGAGTCACGGGGAGTTGGGCGACCCCTACAACAACTATGATTCAACAAACACCCTGCATTTTAATAACATAGTACACTACAATAAAGCAATATGCATTACTACAAGCTAACATAAAGTTTTTAACTCGTTTTGAGAGTTTGAGGACGAGAAGTAAACCGTTAATGGGTCAAAATTCGGGCTCAAACAAGATTGAAAATAGACTTCAAACCACATACCAGCACAAACATAGAGGAGCAAGAAAAACAATGGAGTGAGCGCGCGCTGCCGAGCGAAGCGTGGAGCTAGCAGCATCGGGGAGTGTGTACAGAACACGAGGCTGCCTGGTCCGGTCCGGCAGGCATATCGGCCGGCAGCAGTGCAGCACAGTGCAGCGCAGCAGGGCTGCAGGGTGATGGAGAAATAACTAGTATATGCGGTCAAAGGAGAGAAGTGGCGTGATCAGATCACGCCATCCCCCACTTTTGTCTGCCCGCCCCGGCCCTTTTCTCATGCGATTCGGCTGGTCGCGGCGAGCTAGAAAGCTCCCACAGATCACGCTTCTGATCTCTCATTCCATCCACTTTTCCGCGTACGTTCACCCATCTCGTTCTCTCTCTGTACAGGAGTAGAAAAGGCACGATCTTAACTGCCATCCTTGTTTAGTTTGTACTGCTGTATAGACCTGTATAGAGTACATATACTCTCGTTGTATTGCTCCTATTTGGCCGAGCGTTGGAATTGGTTTTTGCTGGTGTTTTTTTACTGTGACTTATAAATTTTAGTTGAAAACAAAGAGCAGTAGCTGAAAGAAGTAGCTTTTAGAAGGATGAAGCGAACGGTGAAAAAAATGAGGAGAGATAGGTGGGTGTGATGGAAGCAAGGAGAGTGGAGTGCGTGATATACCTGTGACCCCCTAACTTATCTCTGAAACGAGAGGAATAAAGAAGCTGTTTAAAAAATAGAGTGTTCATATTAATTTTTTGGTTTTCTAAGCGAATGGTGAAAAAAAATAAGAAGAGATGCATGGTGTGACGGGAAAAAGAGAAGTGAGATGCATGATGTATATATGATTCTCTAACTTATTCTGAAGTGAGATGGTAGCAAAAAAAATAAAGAAACTATTTAAACAAATAAGGTGTTTATACTAGTTTTTGATTTTTCTAAGTGAAAGAGAGTACAAACAGGCCACTCAATGGTACTAGCTTCCATGATCAGTTCACGCTGAGTTTAAAATAAAAAGAGAGAGAGAGAGAAGAAACGATAGAGCCATGGGTGGAGTGCGCCACGCATGACACGGACGGCCGGGCCACATGGCGTTCTGGTCCCACCTGTCATGCACGGGGTGGTACGTTCTGGCCAGGTGTGTAGCGTGCGTTGTACCTTGTGGATTGGAAGAGGGCAGATCTCATGTGTACGTACGTACTTCCGGCTAATCCCCGGGTAACATCCTCAGCTCGTACAAGACAAGCATGTCGAAACAACAGGCGACTTTACTTTCATTTGATGGCTGGCTACCGTTCCCAAACAACAGGACATTATACATTGCTTTGGTTTCGCTAAACTAGCCCAAACCATACATACTCCAAGCGGCGTATGCCCATTGGGCATGTCCCTGCCGGATACTGATAGACAGGCCTACAATGGATATCTGGTGAACTGCTATTCGTCTGCAGTGGATGAAAGATAAACTGTTGAGATACTACTTGCTGTGGTACAACGAGTTCGAGCCGTTATACGACAGCGACGTCATATGGGGTCCATAAATAGTAGATTTTGTGCATCGTGTATCGTCGTACGGGCTGTGCCTGCATTGCCTGAAGGGCGTGGAGCTATGGACGACGACATACCATTTGATGTTCTCGTACATAGTGGAGGCTTACACGCCACAACACGTGATGCGACAGTTCGGTTTGCACCAGACCGTGCCCCCTTCTAGATGGTAGGTTCCTACCACAAGCCGTACACCGGTGAGTCAAACTCCATCCGATTAATATGTACATTTTGTATGTCTTGTTATGTAACATCAATGATCCTGAAAATGCAGGCAATCAAGGGCTGGTCGACATGGTACAGACTGGTGGGCACTGCAGTAGCAGTGGACGATGGCATGGATGGACACGGCGCACCTCGATGTCGTCATGGAGCAGTGTCCGTACGACGTCTAGACGTACGAGAACCTGGAGTGGTACGTACCTCGGTCACACAGCAGACTCACCATTCCTCCACCAGATCGCCTCGAGCAGATCACGCACGAGGAATGTCTGCAACGCTCGATCGATCCCCACAGTGCTTCGCGGCGGCATGACAGCGTAAGACAGTTCAAATATCTTATCGTTTTATTCAAAAAATTCATACCGCTCGTTACTAAACCTGTTTCATATGTCACTTCAGTTGGAGCAGGTGCAGTGCATCGCAAGCGCGTCGGAGGTAGCCATCAGCAGCCCAGAGACACCACCGGCTCTACAGAAGACTATGAAGTTCGTCCTAAAACAGACCAAAAAATAGTGCACAACCTAAGCTACGGATTCAGATGGGTGAGCCATATCGCATTCAGTGTGATGCATTTTTATACTACTTAATTACTTTTACTTGTACAAGTATCCGTAATGTATAAAATTGTAAAAAAATCATGAAATATTCATAAATTTATGATTAAATTAATCCAAATAAATGTGATAAATTTAGACCACATGAAATTCTCAAAAATTTACACAATAACTATGATTATGTCGAGAGGTTTCACATAAAATTTCGTAATTATTGGAACTCGTTTGCTATATATAAAAACTCATAAAAATATCAAAACTGTATGAATATTTAGCAATATTTGCAATGGATAAAATTATCCAAAAATTACACTACGAAGTACGTTGTGTCAAGAGCCTGTACATAAATTTTCGTAATTTTTTTGAGCTCATTTGGTATATTTAAAAATTCAAACAAACACTAAACACAAAAAATTAGGGTAGGTAATTAAGCTGGCTTAATCACCTTCCGCCCCCTCACCAGACGGCAGGCTTGCCTACCATCCCCCCATCGGGCGGCAGGCTACCTGCCATCTACTGGCGGGGCAGCAAGCGCCTACCGCCGACGGCCTCGCCGCGTGTCGCCTCACTGACGCTGTCGCCCGCCCACCGGATTGCAGAAGTGTCATTTTTATAAATACGATGCACATATGGCTAGTTTTGTAAATACAGTGTATAACTTTGTTAAATCTGGCTTTTAACTCTGAATCTCAAAGTTGGTCTGAGGTTGGATGTGGGGGTACGCATGTCAAAAATGAGATTCCCATGTACTCCTACGTACATATAGGGGCTGTTTGGTTGCCTGCATCGGGGTGGCTTGCACCAGCGCATGCAGGGAGATGGTGTTTGGTTGTCTGCATCGGGGTGAGAGCCTGCACGAGCGGATGCAAAAAATCAACTGGAGCCAGGCTGAGGAGAAACGCGGCTGAGGACCTTCTCTACTCAGCCTGGCCACGCTCATGCAGCTGCATCAGCTCATACAGGCTACCAAACAGGCCCATAGATCTCGTTTTGGCCTCCATGCGATAGGAAAACTAATCATTAATTTGATGGTCGTAGTAATTTCTTTATCGTATAATGGTTGATGACGTGCCAAAGGGTTTAGCTAGAGACTGTTGAACGGTTATTGTTCCTTGTTCATGATATAACTGTATATAAAAGAACACAACACATTACCTAGGAATTCGTGGCTTGAAAACTTTTGGAGTTCCTAGCTAGCAGCTAGCAAGAACGGAACCGTGACTCGATCACATATTTTCTTTTCGTAGCTAGGCAGCAAATGCTGGGCTCCTGGGCAGCGTGCAAGCAGGCCAGGCGGGCACGTTTGCCTGCGCGCGCGCGTTGGCTACTGGGCAAACCGGCTAGGTTCCGGCCGGCCGGCCGGCGGGTGTGGATGCGGTGGCCGGCCTTTTGTGCGATCCGACCGGCCGGCGGGTGTGGATGCGGTGGCTGGCTTTCTGTGCGATCCGACCGGCCGGACCACGCGTGGTGCACGGCATTCTCAGTCAATCTCCGGGCCGGCCACTCGCGGCGGGGACTCCCCGTCGCCGATGCCGACGCCTTCCTTTTGACGCCTTCCGCTTGTGCGCTTGCGACCCAAAGCAGAGCGCCCTTTTCCACACAGCCAAGTATACACGCATGCACAACACACACAAAAGCTAGCTGCCACTAGTAGTAGTAGTAGTGTTGCATGCCATAGCCTTAGCGCTTCGAGAACCGAACCAGTAGACCAGACCAGGCCATGCATGCACGCACGCAGAGCGGCCGGCTGCATGCTTTCTTTCTTTCTTTCTTTCTTTCTTTCTTTCTTTCTTTGGCTTCAGCATGCTTGGTCGCTTCCCCTTGGCCGTGCATTGGCTCCCTCTTAACTCACCGCCGTGCTAGCTACCTGCAGCAACGCATGCACGCACGGCCACATCTCTGCCTCTCCCCCGGCCAGGCCGGCCTCTAGCTAAACATTTACTCTAGTACTTGCTAGCTGGTGGTACATTCTTTATGCAATAGTAGTTCAATTCATTGCATTGCATTGCATTGCCTTGCCTTGCCCTGATGTATTTTGCATTGCCTTGTCTTCATAGTATTGCGTTTTTACAAAGAAAATATTCCAAATAAATGGTAACGGAATATAGTGGCCAAAGAGCATTTTGTTGACTTTGAAAAGTGAAAAGCATCAGCATCGACATGCAGTTAGCTATATGTATAGACTGCGCAAGATGCTGGAGCTGCTATGCGGACGAACGAAACGTCCTTGCATGGAGTCTTGACATCAGGGTCCCAAATTGATCCCATTAGCAGGGGCGGAGTCACACCCCGATATGGTAGGTTTCAGTCCGAGGTGTGGAAAAATATATAGTGTACAGCTTGAGTAAATTCAGTTCAGTCTAGGTAATATTTTTATAGTCCAATCCAAATAGTCTGTATCATTCCACCACTCAGCCTGAGGCGTAACTAAATTCTGGCTCCGCCACTGCCCATTAGAATGAGGTTTCCGCCAACCGTAGCATAATATGATCTATATCTATATGACGGTGTGCTACCCAGTCTTCGGCCGATGGCGAGCTAGAGTTTGATCACCCTCTACAAAAATATACGGGTGTTGATTTCTGCCGGCAAACAACATGTTGATGCATGCTGTCGGTGATCATGCCTGAGGAGAACTCCTCGCTACATGTGGATTATATTTGTATGAGTATAAATTTCTGCCAGCAAACAGCATGCCAAAAGGCTGCGTGCATGCATTGACGCGATTCAATTCAATCGATATTATATCTGCATGCATGATAAGGCCATGCATGGCCGGGCCACTCGCACTGCATTGACGTCGTGCGCTCAGCTCATGCATGCATGCTCATCTATCGATCGATTTCGTCAGAAGGTGATGTCGTCAAGAGGCTCCACTCTGCAGAGATCGATCGATAGATCGACATGCTGCGATCGATGCATGGCATGGCAACGACTGCGCGCGAGATGCGAGAGAGAGAGAGAGAGAGAGAGAGAGAGAGAGAGAGATTTGGGGTGGGTGCACTGTCGTTAATGGCGGCCGCAGCGACCACTGCAGGTGCTGGGGGATCAAATTAAGGGAAGTTGCTTTGCTTTGCTGCATGCATGCGTCCATGTTTCGTACGTACGTGCCGGCCAGTTTATGTGTGCATGCATCTTGTCATGCATGTTGCCATGTCGTGTTCGCCGATAAGGTTATTTTTTTTGGTAAAAGCGAGCTACCAGTTAGATCATGTGATGCAGATCGATCGTGCGCCATACGTGTGTTAGCTAGCCATGCTATATTGATCCTACTGTTCATGTAAATTAAATAGGTACAAATCCCCACGGAATGAAAGTCTTTTAAGGGGTGATCATTTGGGCTTTTTTTTGTGGCTTAGTTGAAAAGGACTGTAGTTGGTTGAAAAAACATTGTATCTGATAGAGGCTTATTTAGTATAATTAAATTTAAAGAAAAATAAAAAAATACAAAAAATATGTTAGCTAATTACGTATAATACAAACAAATACGGGAAAAAAAGAACCGGCAAAAAAGCTCAACAAAAAGCCAAAAGTTCAGAAAAAGATGAAATTTATGAATAGTGAAATATAAGCCCGAAGCCAAAAGCTAAAGCTCTTTTGATCACCCCCAGCCATGGCCTCCAAAGTATACCACTTATTAGGGCATACATAGTACATAGATACCTGCTACCTATAGTACGCTTCTATATCATCTATAAATAATAAGACCGCTCCTACAATAATAATGGTGGATCAAGAACAAAAATAACGTGAGGCCTCATGCTCCATGCGTATACTTATTGATGTATCCATCAATAATATAGTAGATAGTAATTCATTCTAAATTTTATATCTTTGAACTCGCTATGCTCAAGTCATCTACTAGACTGATCAAACCATGCAGGGTTAAATCTTCTCTTTTTTCTTCCTAAACATTATATATAGAAAATCATATGTGTGATATTGACAAGGCCCATTATTCAAATACTTTCTTTTTACTATATCATTCGAATTGGGGAGATAATCATCTATTCTTTTCCTTTTTTCCTATATCAAACATAATCTCCTCTTCCCAATTAATTTCTGGACCTTCTGTATTCATAGCATTTGCACTTAAACCTGGTGCCTTTTTTTAGAAATAGCTCCATGACTAAGGACTACCTGCTATGGGGCCATGACAATTATTGAAAGTTAGAGCACACCAAATTAGATATTGAACACTCTGAAACATGGCATTCTAATATTAAAGCCCTAACCCACAAATATTTTAAAGATTATAGAACTGAAACCCTAAAATCTAAATCACAAAATTTAATACCTATTTTGGTCGGCTGATTGTTACTTTGTTAGCTATGAAGATCATTAGATATTTGAACTTTGGAAGCAAAGAAGCCAGGACGAGACAACGAGTGGACGATCTTACCTATTGCCATGATCATTGGCCATACTGCATACAACATACATACATCGAGATTTACTCCATTTGTATGCGTGCGCAGTGAGATTAACACAGCGAGAAATTTAATCATACCATCCAACACACGCAGGCGCAAGCGAGAAGCAGCCGGCGTGCTCCTAGATGACGCAACTCCGATGTCAGGCCCATCACCGCTATAGACAAAAGGTTGCGTGCGTGGCGTGCAGCATGGAGACCAGGGAAGGTGGGTTAAGCGTCGTCTGGACCCGGCGTTGGCTATTTGCACTACTGTAAAAAAGGTTATCACAGACGGTTTGGAACCGTTATCATAGATGGTTCCTTGAACTGTCTAACTTCATGGGTTTATGATAATAGGGGTTATCACATATGGTTTTTGGACCTATTGTAAAAACAGTATCATAAACGGTTCAGAACTAGAACCGTCTTAGTTATCACAGACGGTTTGAAACTAGAACCAACGGTAATCGTCTGTTAGACGATTTGAAACTAGAACCAACGGTTTAGAATAAGAATCGTCTGTGATAGTTCTTTCTATGCTAAAAAACTAGCTAGTATACCTAAAAATTTTATTATTTTTCAGCTAGCCTTAGGAAATGCTAGCCATGCCCTCTGAAAGTAAAATGACATATTTGAATTTGAATTCCAGATCTGAATTACATATAACACCGCATATACAAGAGGACACCTACAATTTTACAAATATAAGTTTCACGGTTTTAAATTCAGAAAGATGCTTACACTACAAAAAAAACATCAGGCTAATGTAAGCTAGACTTACACATCCTTTATTAAACTACAATCTAAAACAAGTGGAGTGGGAAAATTTTAAGTAGTAGAAATAAAAGGCAACGAATACCATTTTCAGCTCCTATGCCAAAATCAATAGGATGCCACACTTTTATGTTGTAACAAGCAGAAGCCCCTGCCAATGCTGATGACTTGAAATAGTGCAGATCTGTCATTGCCTCCTTCCTTTCCATCTTGATTCAAGCAAAATTTTAATCGCCCTTGCCGAACCCCTTTCCACCCCTACCGCGCACAAACGAGTTGGAGTAGACCGGTGATATTGGTTCTTTGAGTAGGGAGAGAGGGGTTAATAAGGGCGAGAGGTGGGGAGGAGACCGTTCGATGTGGAGAGAATGGACGGATGAGATCGGGATCCCATGGGAGATGCCGCGGATTAGTGACGTAGCAGGGCATCACAGATGGTTCAGATTACAAAGCGTCTATGATCGATACATCACACATGGTTCTTAACAAAAACAGTCTATGATAACAGGAGATATCACAGATAGTTCTTATTAAAAAGTATCGGTGATAATGGCCATCACAAAGATAATATATTGGTATAATATAAACAGCTAGTCTCAAATGATAAAATAGCAAAGTTTTATATGGCTTATATATGCTTGTTTGAAAGATTTCGATGAGATCTACAACTTTGTAGTTATGCTTGTTTGAAAGATTTCGATGAGATCTACAACTTTGTAGTTGAGGCAGAACCCAAATTCTGAAGGGAAGACCAAGAAAAGGGGCAAAAAATAAACCAAAAACTTGCGATGCGAATTCAGGGCCAAATATGGCCAATTTTGGGGGTCTTAGAGGGTGATTGGTGCAAGCTTGGACATTTGTTTTGGATCAGGCTCGGCGTTAGTTTTCTAATGAGTATAAGAACATAAAAAACGGACACCGTATGCAAAAGTTATGTCCGTTTTACTAAAAGTGTCTTGGAACATAATCCTTCTAGGACTTAAACGGGAGATTATGAAATTTTGGGGGATTGCGAGATGGGAAACTTATCATAGATGATTTTTAATACAAACCATCTGTGATAAATAAAAAATCGTCCGTGATATTTGGCATATCACAAACGATTGTTGGTAAGAACCGTTTGTGATACTTCTCAGTCGGTGCTCACCATGAATCGTCTGTGATAATTATGTATCATAGACGGTTCTAGCCATACTAGTGTAAAACCGTCTATGATAATAGCAATACAAACAATTCCAGAGAACCGTCTATGATAAGACGTCCATTATAGCCTTTTTTGTAGTAGTGTTGGTTGGCTTGGGGCTGGTGTTGGCTTAGGGCCTTGGGCTGACCGCTGACATTAGTTTGGGACAGGACCGGCTAGTGGTCCACGCTCGATCGATTCAAGTAGTCCTTGTTATTTTGTTCTCTTTTTATGATCGGTTGATATGTTGTGTTGTACCAGCTTTAATTTACACACATTTTTTAGGAGTGTATTGCTTTGTGAACATCCTACGTGTGTTTCTTTTCTTTTCTCCCCGTGTTTAAAGCTTTTTTCTTTTAGATGGATGTAGTCATTAACATGTGGGGCACTAGTTTTTGGTATGTGGGAGCACACACTGCGTAATTTTAGACTCTAATTAAGAAAAATTAAAATTGGATTGGGGGCCTATGCCCCACAATAGGTTGTAGACAACTTCTTTGTGTATAATGTGTCTTTTTTCTTGTGTTACAGTTGACTATTGCGTAAGAGATGCCCTGGTACGTTCTCTGCCCCCTCACCTATTCACATCATCTTGTGTTCTACGTGCCAAGACTTATAGACAGCTGATGCCATATCATTGTATATGCTCATATAAACATCTAGCACAAATTTATAGAGGGTATAATAATGCTAATTAACGCTGTATACATATTCTGTTATAAATCACAGGACTAAGAATGCCTACACATTCTACAACGACTTAATAGCTTATGGTTTAAACTTTTGAATTCTGGCTATTCGCGAGAGGCAGCACGCAGAGAAAAATAGTCATATGTGATTTTTTCCGGTACAGCTGAATTCATTATATTTAACTACAATCTTCCTATTGACACTTTCTTAAAAAATATACCGTTTAAAAGCTAGTTATTTTAATACAAACTATAAAACGTATACCAAAAACTTAAAAGAACGCACCATAAACATATATAGACAAATAGGGCAGCCGGGGGAATGGGGGATTTATAATAATGGTAGTTAAAGTGATACCATTTGTTTTTTGTTAAACTAAGTTGATCAGTGTCTGATCGGCGCACATAAAGGGTGGATTTTTTTTTGGATTTATAGCTTTGATTCCTACAGTAACTAGTTTTTAAATGGAGTATCTTTTTAAGATAGAATTTACAAGTTGATTGTAGTAGGCATTGTCTTGACTTTATCTATATCGGCTAAAATTACACACGAGTATATCTCTCCGTTATCTCTCCCACGAAAGGATATAATTCAAAAATTTAAACAAAAAGTCATAAAACCACAACCCAAAAGAACCTACTCAAAGTTTAAAGTTACCACATATAGGTATTGTTCTTTTGAACTACGGTTGATGAATTTTAGCTACGTTTTTCGAGATGACGACATACGGAGATAACACATAATTGTAGACTTAAAAAGTTGTTTGGAGAAATCTTTTCGAGAAAACGTCGTGTTGTGCCGGTACGTATCGAAGTGCTTAAGTACGTACATGCATGCAAGCATGTAAGTAATGCAGATCTGCATGGATGGATGGAATGAGAATGGGCCATAAGTGTGTTCCCTAAACGGGTGTTTGGGGAACGGAGTTAGACACAACAATTAAGATAGATACTTCCTCCCTTGGGGTAGTACTAGTACTAGGTAGTCTTTTTAGTTGCCCAACCATGCATGGTGTCGTGTGATCTTGGGGCAGTATTATTGCCTTTCACCATGTCCCAAATGTCTAGAACATGCTAAAAGCTAGCGACCGGTTGCATATACTTGCATGGCCTAGCCTATGATGTGAAGCATCCATCCCTCATGGCCTAGCCTATGATGTGAAGCATCCATCCCTCCATCTTTTTGGGACAAAGATTATGTTGGTAAAGTTGTTTTTTGTTGGGTTATGCGATTATGTTCCCTATAGCTAGCTTCCCTTTGCTTTCATCAATCAATATATCTGGGCATGCAATGCAAGAGCAGCTTATGCATGGAGCATTTTAACCTGGGCAAAATAAATAAATAAATAAAAAGGATTTTGCCACGATGCCACTAAGGTGGTGCTCAGTTAGGTTAAATTTGATAGTTTATGGCTAGGTTTTTATTGTAACTAGTTAAAATTACACTGTAATAGATGATAGCTTATTTGGTATAATTAAATTTAAAAAAAATTAAAAATAGAAATAACGGGTTAGCCCGTTACGTATAATCCAAATGAATATGGAAAAAGGCAAAAAAGCTAAAATACCAAAAAATTAGAAAAAATGAAATTTAGATATAGTGAAAAATAAACCAAAAAATAGAAACTCAAACCCAAATGAACGGAGCCTAAGCCACCCTATTCTTCAAACTGTCGCTGCATTTTCACTCCTTTCATTTTTTCCTCTTTTTTCTACTATAGGTGTAGCCCGCAACACCCCTACCCCCGCGGATTCCGTTGGCTATCAATGGTTTCACCTGAAATTAATAAGTGCATCTCCTAGGTCTTCAATACAACAATGCAGTGATTTAAGCAAGTATTTACCTTGATCTTATAACACCTCGTCGTGTTTGTCCATGCATGTTACTAATTTCCTCTTCTTTCCTCCCACGAGTTAAGGGTATTAATTTGGTTCATTTGGGGAAGGAGTACTGTATAACCCTGGCACCTCAGAAAGCAGTTAAACAGTTCTGGCCTAAATGGAAGCTGACCGTCGTAGCAAAGGAAACATAGTGTCTGTTCTTTTTGGCTGCAGGTTATGGTTTTTTATCTGTGGTTAATTTGTGGCTTTTAGGATGTTCGTGTGAGAGATTATAGAGTAACAAAAACGCACATGCAGTTTTTGCAGATATAAATGAAGTCGGTACAGTATGTACTACAATTAACTAGTAGACCTTATTTTAAAAAGATACTTCGTTTAAAAGCTAGTTATTATAGAAAAGCCGAAAAGCAGTTTTTAGAAGCTGAAAATAACAGAGCCATAACGAGATGCCATCTAACGAGCAAAAATCCAGTGGCAGCTGGATGGATAGGGGTCTAACACCTTGTTCTAAACAGCTTTTAATTTCTGTCTTTTAGTTTTTTAAAATTCGAAGTTGTTTTAATACGGTTTTTTTTCTTAAACTATACTCTTTGTTTGTTGAAGGAAGCGAACAGCCGTTAACCGGAAGCATGGTAGCACTGTAGATGGATCACGCTTGTACGTACGTGTCCGGTCCGTACGTAGCCTGCAGCAGTACGTGCACGCTTTAGCAGGCCATGATCCGGATTTGGTTACAGCCTACAGGAACGTAGGGCTCAGATCTCGCTTACGTGCATGCGCGCTGAGCTAGCTAGCCGATCCGCGTGCAGTGACCTGTCGGAATTTTACAACCCCTTTTTATGCAGCGACCAGTGAAAAGCTATAATGAATTAATGGAGTGTTAGGATCAAAGGCCTAAGTTAAATTAGTATAAACATGGTATTTACATCTTGATTGAGTTGTACTCTCATCTACTGAGGAAATACTGATTGAATTGATTATCAAATTGTTATATAAAGTTTATTTCTTTATTATTATAAATCTATGAAAACACAATTATACAAGTATTAAAGTATCAAGTATACAACCAAATTAATGTGATCTTGCAGGCTTCACTCTAAATGATTTTAGCTTTGGTTTTTTTGGCTTTTAACTTATTTAAACTAGAAATAGCTTCAAACGTGTCGGCTTCTATTTTTAGCTTTTTTTTGTCTTTTCTTTTTTTCCTTATTTCTTTGCATTGTATGTGGCGATATAATAATTTTTTATTTTTTTAATTTTCTTTCAATTGAATGACTTAAAAAGCTAACAATCTCTACAGTATAATTTTAGCTAAAATTCAAAAGCCCGTAGATTAAACTCTTTGGAGCGGGCCACCGTATGGCCTTACAGCCCTTACTAAACAGGGACACCCAGTCAAAGAATAGACACTTAGGCCTTAATTTTCGTGTGACTTGAAGAACATCTGTTTGTGCCTTGTACTCCGACTGATCTTTTTTTGTCCCAAGTTTTAAGCTCTGATTTCTTTTTTCTTTCTTTGTTCATTTTTTTATCTGCACCTCCTGTCCGATTTTCATTACATTGCGCAACCAATATTGATCAATTGTTCCGCCTGAGTTTCTATCAGCATTTGCGACTTTGCATTCATTCTGTCAATGTTGATCGGACAATTTTCTGTTGAACTTTGTTTTCAATAATAAAAGTTGTGCAGCTTCCAGTGTCATCATCATCAGGAACAACAACAGTGACCTCACCTGACAAGCAAATGGCAACTACAAGAACCCAGCCACTGAACTAACTTTCTTTGGACTCTAGAGGACACAATCCATGGATCACCCTTCTTGTGATCGGAATGATTCTACTTGCAGTCTAGATACTACAATTGAGAAGAAGAAAATTTAAGAAAACTTTGAAGTAAAATTAAACAAAACTACTAGCCTAACTAGATGTTCTACCTATCAAGATTGCTAAGAGTTAATATTAAGTTACAGATTTCTTTGGCATGAACCGAACAATTGTGCCATTGCTAGGAGGTGTTCGACTGGGATCGCTTCAAGTACGACGACAAGATGGGCCACGTGTTCCTGGACCTGCCGCCGGTCGCCGTCGCGACGAAGCTGCGGCGCACGGTGCAGCTCATGATCGGGGAGACCAAGCTCCAGAAGGTGGCCCCGAGCGCCGACAACTGCCTGCTCTCCGATAGCTTCGTGTCGTATGTCGATGGGGAGTTCGTGCTCGACGCAAGGCTGAGGCTGCACGACGTTGAGTCCGATGAACTGTTCGTCACCATGGATTGAAGCTGGCGCCAAATGAGAGGCCAGCTTGCAGGCAGATGAGATGACCATGGTGGGGGCTTCGGCCTTGATAGAGCTTGATGAAGCTCTCCAATGGCTCCGGCCCTAGCTGTGACATCTTGCATGATTGATCTCACTCCTAGCTAAATGGAATTTCACAAATCGTCTCAAAAATAAATGTTCAATGCCTTGGCCTTGTTCATTTTATAGCGGAGTTCTAGGAAAAAAAGAATTTTCATAGACTTCATTTAGTTGTTTCAGAACTTGCTATTTTTGGAGTGCTAACCGAACACATTTTATTGGTCTAGAAGAAGCAAAAATGGTTTTTTTTCTTTTTTTCAAAATTGGTTAAGAGTTCTGGCATTCCCTGTCCACTATATATTCACATGGTTAGCTCGATCAGTAGCTGATAGCTCTGACACGACGACGACGAAGAAGAAATGCGTCTGTGGCACAGTAGTACGCAAGTCTTTTGGGCTATATACGGCCCAGGTTGGACTTTCGGCCGACCATCTTATCATAATGTAACTGGGCTGGGCTGGCTTCCGACGTCCAGGTAGTACCAAATTTGGGCCACACGGACATGGTCCATCCCTGGGTTGACCTGATAGGCCTGAAAGTAGTGCGTCACAGGCTTGCTGGCCTCGTCTCAAAAAAAAAAAAAAAAGAACCGAAAAATTCGATCGCTATAAACTGAATTTTTACTCATTCTGTTCAATTTATCTAATTGTCTGATTGTTGTTCAGTTTATTCATTTGTCTGCGGTTGTACTGTTAATAAACCTGGGCCTGGACCAGCAGCCCGCGGCCCATGGTGGGCACCTCATTGTAATCTATAAATAGGGAGCCATACCAGCATATTATGTACACATGAATGAAAGCAATAAAGAAAGACCAGGAGTTCTCTCTATCTCTCTCTGTGTGTTCAATCTATTATTCTGTGATTGATTCGTTCTTGTTCTAAATAGAGGAATCGCTCGGACTGGTCGCCAGCGACGGTTCCTCAACACATTATCAGCACAACTTCGCTCCGGTGAACGAGGTAATCATTGAAGCACAGATTGAATTTTCTAGATCGCTTTTGAATTTGTATTTTCTTTTCGCGTTCTAGATTGAATCTCTACGGTGCAAATCCGCTCTAATCTACCGCGAGCAGACTTGAAGTCGCCGACACAATGCCGATCGGTAGATTGTGAAACGGGGTAGATGTTGATTGCAGTGTAGATTAGAAACGATGCAAATCCGCCTCAAATCTACCGTGAGCAGATCTGAAATCGCCGGCACAATGTCGATCGGTAGATTGCGAAACGGGGTGGATGTTGATTGCATCGTAGATTAGAAACGAAATGGAAAAATTCTGCATCCTTAAGTTTATGAATTTGCATGAAGGCTCTGTACGGCCACTGCACCCATCTGGTATTGCATCGGTTATACACTGCAAAACAAAAAGGAAAAACACAGTAGCATGGCCGACCCCGTACGGTAGCCATGCATGCATCCGGCCGGCCCCGCACGCGCTGGTCACCGGCCTGCCACCGGTTGGCCGCTGATCGCCGGCCTGTAACCAGCGCCGCCCCGCACGGCACCTCGGCCTCCCCGCACGCGCGCGCAGCACGAAGCCAGCCGCCGGCCATTCGGACACCACCTAGGGTAGCCATCCGTAGCCGCCGGCCGCCTCCGCCTCGGCCGCAGCACGCCGGCCTGTCGCCGCCTCCCGAAAGAGGCACAACCGCCGCTGCCCACCCCGAAGTCCGGCCGGAGCCCCGCACGGCGCCGCCGCCTGACCTCGCCCTTCACCGCGCCCGAACGCGCGTCCCGCCGACGAGGTTGTTGGCCCAAAGTCGCCGCCTTGGTTTCTCCCGCATGAGGGCACCGAACCGCCCGCCGCCGGCCTCCTTACACGCGCCCGTATGCGCGACACCCGGGGCGCCGCGCCTTAACCCTAGCCGCCGGTCGGCCGCCGCCCGAGCTCAGAAAGTACGTCGCTGGTGCCAATTAACTTTTCTGGAATAGATCTGATCTTTTATTTTTCTTAATCATGTTCTGTGCCTACAAAGTGCCCTTACGTCATCCCTCAAACCTTAGCACGAAAACTCTAAAAGCTTTCTCCCGAAAAGCCTTCTCAAGTTATCTCCAAGCCCCAAAGTCACGACTAAACACTTAGCCTCTCTCTGCTTTTATATGTTAGAGACCCAAATCGTGTCCTCATCAAAACAGGTATTAAATTCTAATCGATTTCAAAAATGAAGAGACCCAAAAACCCTTCCAAACATGGATTTTCCAAAATCTCCAAACTCTCCAATTATGGACACCTTTCATAACTCCTCACGTGTCGAAGCCTCCATGACTGCACCTCCCGTAACTTCTTCACGCATCATCCATGTTTGATCTCCACGTGCTTCAGCGTGAGCCCAACCACCTCGTGACATCCTTGACCGCTTAAACCTCAGATTTCTCCATCCTAGTCTCGATCCACCTCGTCATCGACCACAACTGTCTCCATACCTAACCTGCACATGTAAAGACCAAAGAACGTTTTTCCGATACAAGTTCTCTCCAACTTGACCAATATTAGACCACACACGCATAACACACCCCAAACCAACAATACCTACAAACCAGATCATCCACGATCCCAATTTCCATGCTTTCCAAATATCAACCGCGGACCATCCAGAAAGACCGGTCTGACCCATGCACAGGCCAGTCAGACCGCTGGCCCATCAGATACGAGTACTTACGGTACTCGAAGATTATAAGAATTGAAGCATTCAAAACCTACAAGTATCGACCGTGAAGCCTACGACAACTGATCGCAAAGCCTACGACTACCGATCGTGAGATCTACGACAATCGATCGCAAAGCTTTAGACTATCGATCACAAAGTCTACGACAATTGATCACAAAGTCTACGACTATTGATCACAAACTGTACAACTACCGATCACCGACCAGGCACAGTAGCTTCTAAGTATCGACCGGTCACTGTAGCTATCGCCGATCGATCGATTACTGCAATTAACGACTATTGACCTGGTACTGTAGCAATGACTAACGACCAGGTACTGTAGCTCCGACCATCGACCGGTTCATTGTAGCTCCGACCTGTTCATTATATCTCCAACCATCTATGGTCATTCTGCCACGGTCATTTAGCTGTGGTCGTTCTGTCGTGCTTGATCTACCGTGGTCGATCCACCATGGTCAACCTGGCGTCGTCAATCTGCCGTGGTCGATTTACTATGGTCGATCTGCCATGGTTGATTTGCCGTGGTCATTTTGCTTGCCGATTGGACCTACTGATCGGACCGTCTATCCTGAATATTCCAGCAAAAATAACACATCGACCAGAACTTTCACAAATGCAAAATTCAATGCAACCCAAATATAAATTATTCATTATCACTAAATTCACGACCAATCCATATGGTCTAACTTTCTCCACTTGATGAATACATTAACAACACATCAAAATCGCTCGAATGAGTTGTGTTCTAAAAGAAAAGAAAAATTTACAAAAAGAAAGTTTCAAAGTAGTAGACAAATGAATTTTACAAACTATAGCAGCGACCTCTTAGCAAAAACTCCAAAAAAAACTCCCCCCAACACAAGAGGAGCAATTTTAGCAAATATCTCCAAAATCAAATTTCTCCAAAATCAATTTCTCCCATTTCCACCCTTTGGCAATATAATCATGAAGAATTTCAGAGAAAGAATAATTCTAAAAAGGAGCAATGAGAGTACAAATCAAAAAGCTTTATAGATTATCCAAGTCACTTTGTATTGATTTAATAGTTTAACCAAGCGATTCTTTTGAGTAGAAGTATCTAAATCATATAAAGTCATATATTACACAGCAATGTCAAAACAAGTTGTTCAACATTATTAAGCAATTTATATGATCAATGACATGCATCTCAATAATGACCAAATCAATTATAAAGAGCACAATAAGATATCACAACAAAAATGCAAAGCCTAAAAGTGAAGCAAACTTTAAGTCTAGATGAGCTAACAGTCTTATATAACAATTTATTGTTCCACACTCAATTCTTAAGCATGTGACATGCTTGTAGCATTCTTCTTTTCATAATAACATGCTTGTAGCATACTTCTTTTCGTGATAACATGCTTGTAGCATATATAATTCATTTAGATAGTGGCATGTTGAAACATATTTCTTTTCATTAATGAACTTTTTATGCTTTTCTTTTTGTTTACCCATGGCATGCTTGAAGTATACATCTTTTTAACTTTCTTTGTCTCATTTTTTATAACATGCCAAATTAAGTGAACGTAAAAAGATTGCAATATGAAACAAACAAGCCTTATAGCCAAAATTTTAAACAAGACTCACATTCACGCTAATCATTTTAGATGAACACCGCAAAGTACTATCTAAAATCAATCTAGTTAAAGTATTCTGCCGTGTCATATTTTAGTTTAAATATAGCAAATTAGTTACAACCAGTGATGTTCAAAACTACATAGCATATAGGGATCGAAACAGATCGGATAAAATCAAATAGTCTCAAATACGAATACAAATCCATATTTTAAAGCGAATACAGATTCAAATATTCTCAAATATGGATACGAATATTCTCGAATACAAATTTGAATATTTTCGAATACGGATTTTGCTTAACACATTGGTATTTTCTTGAATACAAATATCAGATAAAATGGATTCCTAGTGGTTTTGCTGGTTTTTGACCAGTTTTCAGAATATTACCAATTTCAAACCACCTAAATTCAAATTTTGAATCACAAAATTCGTTTGTGTTTTTCCTGGGTTCCGAAAATGGATCGAATACGAATTGACTAGTCTTGAATATGAATATGAATATTCTCGAATACAAATGCGAATATCAATATTTTCAAATACGGATACGAATATTCTCGAATACACATATGAATATTTTTAATACGAATTTTGCTTACCACGTTCGCGTTTTCTCATATACGTATATCGGATAAAACAGATTATCCGTTATCGTTTCCCACCCCTAATAGCGTATGAATAGATATGATAAAGACAACTCTATAACTCATTTGAATTGAATGACTTCGATTTGATAAATTATTTGATAAGTATAATAAATAAACCTTCTAAAACTTTTAAACAACAAGCTTCCCCGTCAGAATAATCCCAAAAAGTGCAACACACTCAACTCACTTCGCAAATAGGCAAAACAAGAAGAATCAAGTGGTTTTGAGAGAATATTAGCAACTTGAGAATCTAACTCAACTAAGTGTAGGACAACATCACTTTTTACATATGGTCTCTCAGAAAGTGAAATCTCTTGGAAGCCATCAAAGAAATTGAAGAACCATCAAGTATTCCAACCAAGCAATGATATAAAAGACCGAAACCCAATCAAGCGTATATTCTCCATCCCGCGTTAGCTGTTCTTACATCACAGAAAACATTGGTCTCATAGTACTGGGGTTAGTGAAATAAGATCTAGGAATCCAGTACTATGACACACAATGAGTAGGAGCAACAAATCTAGAACCAGAATCACGTACGCATGAATGATTAGAACACCAAAAAGAAGGCTACCTAACTGCCCCTTGAATTGCAGGCAAAGCTGAAGATTTAAGTGAAGAATTAGCCTCTGTCAGATTCGGATCAGACCGCTGTTGAAAGCCGGTCAGACCGCCGAGTGGTCAGACCGCCATGGCACGGTCGGTCTGACCGCTAGCCGGTCAGACTACTCCACTGATGGCAATTTGAGCAAAACGCCGATCTGACCGGTCCTATCGCAAAAACTTCTGAACCTGCAGAAAATTGATTAGAGAGACCAAATTGATGATAAGGATCTTGTACATATTCTAATCTAGAATGGGAAATATTTCTTTACATGTCTCTCTTTCCTTTCTTCGCTTTTTGGAAGTAAAATTGATACTTGACTTGAAGAAAAGTCGTATCTATTAACTTCACAACATGTATTTTGGTAGAGGGGTCCTTTGCTATTCCAGCAGATTTAAATACAGTTTGTTTGAGTTCAGATTTTACTTCAATTTTTCTATGTTCAAGAAGCTTAACCTATTTAGGAGGATTATTTTTGGCATGCTTAACAAAATTAAATCCTAGACCATAGTTTTTCACATTTGTTTTTGACTTGTCTAGAATCATATTTACATTTTTCTTACCAAAAGAAAATATCTCTAAAGTCTCCTTAAGATTCTCATTCTCTTTAGCCAATGTGGGACAAGATGTCTACTTAAAAAGTTCATTAACAAAATTCATAGAAGTACTAGACCGAGCCAATCTATTTTTCCAGTAAAATCATTAAGTTGTCTAATTAATGCTTCATTTCAATGTTAAGCTTATGGCAATTAGAGCAAGAAAATGTCTCATGATAAAATATTTGTTGAATAGACTCCTGAGATGAATTAAGCCTAACTTGTCGGAAATCACAATTACAACAAGCTTTAGAAAACTGAGCTTTTCAATTTTATCATTAGCCAGTTTTAATTTTCCATCACAGGAGTCATGTGTCAATCCCAATTTATCAAATTTATCAGTTACATCACTAAGTAGAACTAGTTTTGATGCATTAATTGATCTAGCAGTTTCCAACTTAGAATATAAAATTTGACAAGACTCACAAGATTCATAATCAGGAATAGAAACTCTAACTATATTAATTTCAAAAGTTAAGCTTCCAACAAGACAATTATTTTCTTTTAGTTTCTTTTTTGTTTTTTCAATTCAATAACAAGCTTAATCAAACCATCTTCAAGCTCATCATATGACGGTTTTACCTCATTGAGATTTACAGTCGCCATTGTTATTGTTGCTTGTCATGAAGCTCATGCCCGTGAAGTTGTCGTTGTTCTTCTTCTTATCTTTAGCATCATCATTATCGTGATCGTGGTCATCGCAACTCTCATATTCCACATTACTCAAATCAAAATACTCAATAGCCGATATGATCTTTTTAGCAAACATATGATGGAAATTGCCACCCTTGATATTGTTGTTCTTAGATGGCCGACGACGATTGTTCTTGTCTTCCTTGACTACCTTCCCATTGAGCTTGGGGCAGTCCATCTTAATGTGGCCTGGCTCACCACACTCAAAACACTTGATCAAACCTGAACCACCACCTTGCTTCCTCAGCCTAATGTTGTTTAGTGCCTTGTGTGCTTGTGAGGAGATTAACATCAAGTTCACTTAAGGGAGCTGCTCGAGTTGTTCTTCTGAAAAAGAAGATAAAGAAATATAAGATAAAGAACTTGACAAAACAGACTGCACGGGGTTGGTCACAAGTACTAAAGATGAAGATTTATCAATCTTAGATGTCAAAGCTTCTACCTCATAGATTTTTAATTTAGAATAAAGATCATCCATGGTTAAAATATCTAGATCGATAGTTTGATTAATAGTTGTGATAACCATCAACCACTCAAAATCTAAAGATCTCAAAATTTTAGTTGCATTATCTTCATCAGCAGGATTAACATGAACGCCATGCAAACTATCCAATATCTTATCAAAACAAGCAAAAAAACATTAGACTTCATAGCAAAATCAGAGTACTCTTTTCGATACAGATTCTTTTGTACTTTCTTGAGTTTAGTGATTCCTTCATGATAATTACAAAGAGTTTTCCATATTAAGTGCGCATAATCAATATGAGTTATACGATCAAATTCTTTGCGAGAAATTCCTTAAAACATCAAGTTACAAGTTTAAACATTTAAATCAACATCTATTTTATTTATATTAGTAACAGTAGCAGAAACCTCATAAAGTCTAGAAACCTTATTCCAAACATCACTACCTTAAGCCTCAATGTAAGCTTACATACGACACTTCTAAAAAGCAAAATTAGTACCATCTAGTATGGAGGGACGATTCGCATACCTCTCTGATGCCATAGCGGCTTGCTTTGATACAATTTGTAGGATTGAAAACCACAATCAGAGGGGGCTGAATGATTGCCTCTGGTTTTTGAAACCTGAAAACAAACATCAAACTAGAAGAAAAGCAACCTAAATAATAGATTATATCTACTAGAACTGAAGAAGCAAGCCTTAAACAAAAATAGTAGTGAAAATTGAAATCAAAAGCTTCTGGTCGGTCAAACCGCAATGGTGGAGGCGGTCTTACTGGTGGAGGATGCTATCTTGCCACGTACTGCTCGGAATGAGAACGAGTCGAAGACAACGCTCAAAAAACACGCAGTCGACGCCGACTAGCTTTTCTGGAAAAGATTGATCTTTTATTTCTTAATCATGTTCCATGGCTACAAAGTGCCATCACGGCTCCCCTCAAACCTTAGCACAAAAACTCTAGAAGCTTGCTCCTATAAAGCCTTCTTGAGTCCTTTCCATGCCCCAAAGTCATGACTAAACACTTAGCCTCTCCCTACTTTTATATGCTAGAACCCCAAACCGTGTCCTCATCAATATGGACATGAAATCCTAACCGATTCCAAAAATCAAGGGATCCGAAACACTTCCTAACACGAGTTTTCTAAAATCTCTAAACCTTCCAGTTATTGACACCTTCCATAACTCTTTACGTGTCGAAGCCTCTAGGACCACACCTCCTGTAGCTTCTCCATACATCATCTACCTTTGATCTCCATGTGCTCCAGTGTGAGCCCAACCACCTCATAACATTCATGATCGCCTAAACCTCAGATTTCCCTATCCTACACTCGGTTCTCCTCGTCATCAACCATGACCGTCTCCACATCCAACTTGCACATGCAAAGACCAAAGAATTTTTTCCGACACAAGTTCTCTCTAACTTGACCAATATCAGACCACACACGCATAACACACCCCAAACCAATAATAACTACGAACCAGATCATCCACGATCTCAATTTCCACGCTTTTCAAATATCAACCTCAGACCACCCAAAAAGACCGATCTGACAGCCATGCACAGGCTAGTCAGACCGTTGGCCTATCAGACACGAGTACTCGAGGTACTCCAAGATTACAATAATTAAAGCACTCAAAGCCTACGTGTACCAACCGTGAAGGCTATGGTAACTGGTCGCAAATCCTACAACTACCGATCGCGAGATTTACGACAACCAATCGCAAAACCTACGACTACCGATCACAAAGTCTACAACAACAAATCGCGAAGCCTACGACCACAACAACAGATCGCAAACTCTACAACTACCGATCACAAAGTCTACACCAACCATCACCGACCAGGCAATGTAGCTTCTGAGTATCGACCGGTTACTGTAGCTATCACCTATCGATCGGTTACTATAGCTAACGACTATCGACTTGGTATTGTAGCAACAACCACCAACAAGGTACTGTAGCTACGACCAATGTTCAGTCACTGTAGCTCTAACCATCGACTAGTTCAGTGTAGCTCCGATCGGTTCATTGTATCTCAGACCATCCGTGGTCGTTCTGCCATGATCGTTCAGCCGTGCTCGACCTATCGTGGTCGATCTACCGTGGTTGACCTGCCATGATCGATTTGTTGTGGTCGCTTTGTCGTAGTCGATTTATCGTTGTCGATCTGCTGTGGTCGTTCTGCCTGCGGATCGGACCTGTCGATCGTACCTTCCATCACAAGGCTGATCAGACCGTCTAACCTGAATATTCCAGCAACAATAGCGCATAAACCAGAAATTTCACAAACACAAATTTTAATATAACCCAAATATCAATTATTCATTATCACTAAATTCATGACCTAATAGGGGCGAAGCTAGTGTAGGAGCATTGGGGTCCAGTGACCCCAATGAAATTTAGCAAATCTTATAGAAAATTACTGTTTATTATTGTTCATCGGTGGAGGGGGCACCATCCTGCAATAGAGTTGACCCCAATACTTCTGTCGTCTGGCTTCGCCCCCCTGTGACCTATCCACGTAGTCTAACAACTAGTATAAGCTACAACTAGCGTTTGCCCGTGCGTGAAGACTCTAAGGATTTTTTACTCAGAGAACTTGTTCGTTTTCCTGGGCCGTTTGCTTGCTTTGATACCTGCTTGACATGAGCCGATGAGCGCATGGCTGCAGTTCGTCGAGAAAACTTCGCATTTCTGGAATGCGCCTTCTCCCAGGATAAGCGTGTTGGTTCCTCGAGGAGTCCTTGGAGCTTCTTAGGGCTTGTTTGGTTGCCTGCATATATCTTGACTCGCATGAGCTCATGCAATGGGCATGTGTTTGGTTGCCTGGTTGGCTCTCGGAGCCAGGCCCATCTCATGCAAATTTCTATCCCGAGCCAGGCCTGAGGGAAACGAAGAGAGGGTCCTTCGCTCCTCAGCCTGGCCCGTCGGATGCAAGCGCACGGTGCAGAGGGCGCCTGAGGGAAGGAAGGAGAGCGGAAGAGGCGGCGACTCCGCTCGGGTCGGCCGGATCCGGGGCGGAGGGCGAGGGGAGGCCGAGGGGAGGCTGCCACCGGTAGGGCGCCGGCCGGATCTGGCCCCGGTCGGCCAGTTAGAACCGCCGGCGGCGCACTCCCGCTCCACAGGCCGCACCGTGCCGCGCCGCCGAGAGAGGGAGAGAGAGAGTGCGTGCGGAGGGGGGACGGCGGCGGAGAGCCCGAGGCCAGCGAAGGGGAGCCCGAGGTCGGCAAGCTGAGCCACCCGCGCGCCATTGTGCCGCCGGAGGTGAGCCCGAGTGCGGGTGGGGAGAGAGAGAGGTAGGCGGCAGAGGGAAGGTAGGGGGCGGCGGGAGAACCACCGGCGCCGCCGCGCCTGACCGCGCGCCGACCGCACCGCCTCGGGCGGAGAAGGTGAGGGGGAGGAGGCCGGTCGGCCGAAATGAGTGGAGGGAGAGAGAGAGACGGGTGAGGGAGGAAAAGAAGGGATACAGGCAACCAAACACTATCTTTACTCATACAGCTTCAACGGATACAGGCAACCAAACAAGTAAATTTGCATGTACCTAGCCAGGCTCAGACTAGCCAGGATGAGCCATACGAGCTGGGTTGAGAAGATGCGGGCAACCAAACAGGCCCTTAGAGACGAAGACTGCTTCCCACGGTGCATGCCTTGCCTTGGAGCTCCAGTCCAGTGCAAGCGAATGCAAAAATTTCTGCACCATACATACCAGCGTGTTAGAGAGTTGTCATAAGTAAACGTGTTACTCTGAATTACTTCATGACGATCATCTAGAACACCAAAAAAATGCAATTATTTTGGTGGAAAAATATTGTGTCCATATCTGCTGTTTTAATTCTGAATTTGGTTTCCACCTCATTGTAATTTTTTATCCATCTGGCAGGCATTAAGAATGTAAGCGAGTACTGTTAAGCCTTAAGGAGGTCCAGCTAAGTAGCTAACCCCCTTTTCAGGTTTTTTTTTTTTTGCCTTCGGTGTAACTGCAGCAAAGCTTTAGCTTCAGAACACTCTGATCCTGTGATATATACCCAGCACCCGAACTGAAGTTTAAATTATTATCTTGACACATTCTGTTGCAACTGGCATGCAGTCATTGTACGACAGATGTGCTTGATCACAAGTGTGCTGCGTCTTGCATGCATGGATGATGCATGAATAACTGTTACAAGCAGTGATGAAGCTAGGAATGAAATTGAGAGTGGGCTGAACTATTTATAAATCTAAACTACTAAACTAAATTGACACAAAATTAGTCTTTTACTCTTATAAAATTTTAAATTTATATAGAAATTATAAATTGGATGGAGACAAACAATGAAAAATAGAGAAATAGAAAGTAGGTACCTCGATAATAGAAAGCGCCATGAGTGCGGAGTAGCGATAAGTCATCTATATATAAAACATATCAAAATTAGTGATATAATAGAAAAATTATGAATGACAATGAAAATTTAGATCATATGAAATATACTAAAATTAAGCTAATTTGAATCACGAGACAATAGAAACAAAAGGTGGCGTCTTTTCCCACACTCTATATAATGTTCTTATCGTTTTCACGGCAGGGCTCAACGGCGGCGGTGCCTTTGGGGCATGTGCAAGGCCACATCATCGTGGAGCGGCGACAGACGGAGAAGATCAATCAGAGGTTCATCGAGCTCTCCACTGTCATCCCCGGACTCAATAAGGTTCATATATATTTCACTTTCTTTCTTCTTCTTTTTTTATTGATTATCTCTTCTTTAATTTTATGGTTTTCACTATTCCTCCTCCTCTTTAATTTTATGATTTACATATATTATTGTACTTTTTTCTTTTTTTGATTGATTGATTAGCTCTTCTTTAATTTTATGATTTTCACTTCTCTCCTTCTCGTCTTCTTTAATTTCATACTTGTTGTTAACCTTCCCATTAAGAAGATCAAACTTCTCTTTAGATTTATTAATCTCTCTTATTTCTCTCTATTTTTATTATGTATAAAGTTGCCACCGGAGGAGGTGAGGCTCAAGCCTCACTAAGCTCCTCCGGTGGCTACGCCCCTGGTTACACGGTACCCAGTCTCCTCCATTCCGTTTGAGATGAAGAAAGCCCAGCCAACTGTAGCATCATAACAAGAGGAAGAGATAGGTGCAATCTAGATAGATATGCAGAGATCTGGCTAGCTTCTTGGCTACTGCATTTTGGTGAGACGAACACATCAAGAGGACACCTCAGTGGACAGTGCCCCCAAGCAGCCTTTGTCTTTTGAGTAATGGAATACAGGCATCAAAGTGTAAAGACATCAAATTCCAATTGTCAATTGTTTCAATGTAGAGTTCTCGATTATTTGTACATATACATCATTGTGTTCTGATCACTGAACTATGATAATATGATATTAACAAAGTTGGAAAATGGTATTAGTAGGAACACAAATATCCGATAATCCAAATCAGTAGTAGCCAAATTTCAGGCATACACAACATGAAACATGATAGTTTTTTTTTCCTTCAGAAACCACTTAAACCGGCCTGTCGGTAAACTAAAAATGCATAACCTTGAAGCTTCGTCACAAGCATCCAAATCCAACGTTCATCTTCGACCAGAAGCCCTCCATGCGTGCCGATCATTTGTTTATCGCCATATTTCTCGCGTTGTTGTTGCCCGCTGAAAGTTACCCGCCACCTGCAAATAATTAAAAGATTTAAGCTCACACCTCCTCCACTCCACTCCACACCAATCTAGTGCTTCAAGCCTATACAAGTCCATGATGTAATGTGATTTGAGCACTTGTGTGCTGGGCAAGATGGAATGGGACTCCTGGCAAATTATGCAATGACAAGATCAAAGCAGATAAGCACTGATCCACCAAATGCCACTTGAAAAAAATTGAATCAGTGGATTTGGTGAGACGTACACGTTTGTAGATGAAAAAGAAGCACACACTGAGACTGAGTTGTCGCTCAGAGAATTGGCCTTTTTATAGCATCCTTGAGGCACACTTCTTGCTCTAGCTTAGCTTGCTTGCAGTGGCGCCAAGCCAAGCCAAGCCTAGCTGATTAAGCTCTCCGATCCTTCCAATGGAAGGCCTGATACCGTTTGTGTACAGAACCATAGTGGAGTATAGGAAGGCAAGGCAGGTCTCACTGGGGAGCCTCATGTACACTGATCAGCCGTACACGTCGTCACCTTCGCACGCGCTGCTGTTCTGCGACTCCGGTCGGTGCGCCGCCGCGTTGGCTCCGTCGCCTGGCGCGTCGCCGCCGGCAAGAGCTGCCACCCTGGTGTTGCCTCTCCTCCGCTCGGCGTCCAGGTTAGCAGGGCCATGGACGAGCTAGTTGAAAATGTTACTTTGTGAAGTGTGTGTATATATATATGTAGCCAATAAGAGCCTGTTTGGAACGCAGAAATTTCGTAGAAAAACAGTGTAATTCTCGTAGGAATAGGAAAAATAATTTCTGTGTTCCAAATGGGACCTAAGTCTGTGAAACTGTGAATGGCTGGAGTGTGCAAGTGTGTGTTTTAATAAGGGCATGGCCAGAGGGTGGACAGGAACGGCTGTGGCTGCTGGCTAGAGTGGTGAAAAGCATCAGCTAGCTTGTTGCACTTGTACATAGCAAGAATAATGCGCATGATCACTGCTGTGTGTAAATGCGAGGTGTATGATGTGGTGCGATGTGCTCCTGCTGAGTGAGCCAACAAAACAAACATGGAAGTTTACCATAAAAATCCTCGAGTTTTAGAGCTCTTTAATGGTAACTCCAATTTAAAATTCGATTCTTTTCGATTTAATGGTTTATTCTTTTTAATCTAATGATTCAGATTAGTTTATCTTGAACGCAGAGTTTCCTGGGGAATTACGGAGAATTGGCACGAACTATACAGATTGTCCTCAGCCTGTCCAGTCCACCAAGGCCAGGTTGTGCCCGCTGGTAACGATCGATCGGCCCAGTTTTTGCTACGTTTGGGCCCAACTGCTATGGTTCGTGAGAACTGAACTGAAACAGAACCCATGCATTTATGATTCCAGCCTCGTAGGACTAAACAAAAGGGAAATGAATGGCGCCTTTAATTTTTTTAAATATTTACAAATCCTTTATTCCGATAGCTATAAAGTTATGAAGATTAGAAAGTAAAATACATTTGAAAAACCAGAGAAACACATAGCTCAGTACGACCAGATCAGAGCACAATGTGGTCGAGTTACGACCGCTTGTTAGAAACACAACGTGGTCGATTACGACAACTGGTCGGAAAACACTGGACAGCCAAACTGAATGCAACCAGTCAGCAGAGAAAAGCAACGTGGTCGAAAGGCAGACAACGTGGTCGAAGCCACTATGGTTGAAACCAACGTGGTCGTAACCATAGTGGTCGGAACCAACATAGTCGAATCCAGCGTTGTCGATGTCCAGTGTGTGGTCGAAAGGCCAGCTTAGTTCAAGACCAATGAGTGGTCAGAAACTAGCGCAGTCAAAGACCGATGTGATCGTAGACTACGTGGTCGAAGACCAATGAATGGTCTACACCACCATAGTCAGTGACCAAAGTGAGATTGGAGCACTCGTAACCTACTGTGGTCGTGAGCTACTCGAAAAGCAAATGTGGTCGTAAATGACTAGATGTATCTAAGGAGGCGCACGACCACACGACTTCGGATCATTGAGCGATGGAGATCAAGGTGATTGAACCAAGCTGAACTTCGACCAGTGAGGTTGACGACCAGTGAACGGTCGAAACCACATGGTCAGAGAACAGGAACTACAGTACTGCCGCTATGAGACTTGCGGTACTACTGTTTCCAAAGGAAGAATAGGGGAACAGGGTTTTTCAGGCCGACCGCAAGATCCAAAATTCACATAACTTTTGATCGAAAGATCCACAAGACGTGAAGCCAGTGTACACATGTTTCTTAAGGTCTCAGGAAGTTATTCCATTCCTGGATCGAGAAATCCATGACACATTTGAGACCTTTTGCAAATTAAAGCAGCGTACACAACCGAGATATAAAAACGATGAGCAGATCTTGCTCGTGGGTAGAGAATATCCAAGAAGGCTTTGAGCACGATCCTACATGTCACAGCAAGAAAGAACATCGAAGAAATCAAATCAAAACTCTTGGATCAAGAAAAGATTGCGAGAGAAAAGAGCGAACTCAAAATAGAGCAGTCGTATGGCGTGGTCGAAGGCCATCGAGCGCTCGTAACTGATTGCGGTCGAAAGCTACTCGATTAGTAGTGGAGGCGCACGACCACACTATTCTATGACCATTAAACGATTGGAAACAGGTGCGGTTGTGAATGACTAGAAGTAGCAAAGAAGGCGCACGACCACCAGATCTGAGATGATTGAGTGATCGAAATCAAATGCGATGTGATCTGAAACTTGACCGTGGTCGAAAATGATTCGGACGGACAGAACAACGCACGATTGTAAGATTTAAAAACATTGAATCTTTTGATTAAGAGATCAAATGACCGTGAAACTTTGTACACAAATTGGTTAAGGTCTTAAAAGGCTGCTCCAGTCTTGAATCAAAAAATCCAAGACTAAGATGAGACCTTTTTGTGATTTGAGAAAGCGCGCACAAAACCAAAATCTTGAGATCGAAAAGATAACCAGACCATGCCCGTGGGAATAGAATAGCCAAGATGGCTTTGAGTATGGTCCCACAACATCCAGCAAGTCAGATCATCAATAAGATCAAACAAGAACAACATCTCAAACCAAGAAGAGAAAGGAACAACCGAAGAACACAGAGCTGAAAGGAACAGAGGAAAAACCAAACCCAAAACAGAGCAAACTCAATCAAAAGATACACAAACGGTAGATCAAATATTGAAGTATTGCTCACTTGAGATGATTGGTTTTATAGCCACTCCCCCTCGGGAGAACAAAGCTCTAAACCTAGAGCCCACACCCACTCTCTAACCTAACACCCACGGGAGGGAGGAGGAGCTAGCCACCATAAGACCTAGCCAACCTTCTCAAACCCTAGCTCTTGCCTCCCCTCTCCTTTTATAGGCTCACCAATGAACCCAAGACATAATGGATCCTCTCATTGTGCTAAACCAAGGATAACCCGTTAACCCTACCTAACACCGGGTTTTACTCATCCACGCTTCTCAAAAAGGCTTACACCATTAACCCATTAGCGAACCAACCTTGATCGACTTCACATTTTTAGTGCATACAAGACCTAAACCACTTAGGCCAACACCGTAGTTTCACACACCGCTACTTTTCCTGATATTGGACAATTTACCAACATGACCCTCTATCGCCTTCCTCGAAGCTTCCCACTTCCTTTGCCATGAAGCTTCGTCCATACTTCACCATCTTTCATGTGGCCCTAATGACTTGTCGTCAAGCCTCTTATGTGCTTAGATCCCACCGAACCATCATCACTTGCAAACGACCTAAGTCACTTGGCACATCACATGCTTTTCCTCGCACATGATGGCACCTGACTTCCTCGACCATCTGGACCTCGACTCCTCCCTGAGCCTAGTCTCGGTCCACCTCACCGTTGCCTATCATGTCCACCACCGGTAGCTTCCGCTCTGGTTCCTCGTCGTCCTGGCTTGCAACCACCCTGCAAGCCTTAGTCATCTTCGGTATCTTCCTGACCATCCTGGACCTCAACACCTCTCCGTGCCTAGTCTCGATCCTTCCACGCCTCACTATGACCTAACTCCGAAGTCCTGCAACCAACACCAACAAGCAAACCATCACGTAGCACTACACGATACATAAAGATCATCAATTTGTACAATCAAAATGTATGCATCCAAATTACTGATTGTAATCCTAGAACCAAGCAATAAACTCATGTGCACATTAGCAACAAACACCCTGGTCAACCCTGATCAGAACACCAATATTCCAGTGAATAACCTCAACTCATCGACTGGTCTGATACGACTGACGAGTACTTGGATGCTCAGGGGATGAGGTACTCGAAGCCCACGAGTTCCTACCAGCAGCCTACGACCACATAACAGACGCTACGACCATCAAACGCACAGGCTACGACTACCACACAGATTGCTACGACTATCGCTCATATCGGCTACGACTATCGATCACACAAGCTACAACTTCCATAACCGATCGCTATGGCTTATGACTACCAATCACAACCAAGTAGTACGCTATGACTGAAGGCTGACGTCGGAGCTCATGGTGGCTACATCCTTGCCAGCTCCACATGATTGAAGGCCAACATCGAGCTCGTGCATAGGTTGTGGCATGGCTCCGGGTGGTGCACAACGACCTCCATGCAGGCGGCTAGCTTGTAACGACCTTATTTTTTAGAAGAGGGCCAAAAATTTTTAGACCTAGTATAAGATTCTAGTCCTTACTTTTTACAAGTGAGGCAACCGATCACAAACCTACAAACCCAGTGCATTACGGCACTACCACCAAACCATACCAAAACCTCCACCCTATGGTAAGGTCGTAGACTTCAACCATCTAATAGCTTTCCATAAGTAATCCTTAATCCTAATACCATTTTAAAACCTATCAGTGAAATATTGAATTAATTTAGTAGTATAAAACTTTTATTATCTAATTTACTGATGAATAATTGTCAGTAGGCTATTATTATTTAGGCTGTCAAGATGAATGAGGCCTACAAGTAAAACATGGTTTTTTCAGTGGTATGACTTAGCTAACTATCAAGTTATTCTAAATTATTATTTTAAATAAATAATAGTGTGCAAATAGTAGTGATGAAAGTACTGATAATTAAATAATATCGTAGAAACAACAAGATCAAAGACATGTGACTTGCCTCTTTCATCCAAATTCTTTGACTATTTCTCTATAGGCTTTAGGTTCATACCATCCATCTTAATTGCTCCAGTAGTTTCTTCACTGGCCAACTACTCGCATCTGGATGCTAACACAAAAGAATGGGTACAAATAAGTTTCAGCTTTATAGAATATAAGCTGGGAAACAAAATATAATAAAATAATAAAAAAAGACATAAAAGAAAATGGGTTTAGATAGATAGGATTTAAGCGATACTTGGATTAGCTTAATGGAGTTGAAAAATGGGTTAGATGGGCTCGATACATCAGTCAGCCTATACCCAGAAGATGTTAGAAAGGTTCGGCTTTGAGAAGGCATACCCATCGAAAGTACTGATAATCAAGAGGTTTTTACAGCAAGAAAAAGATCCATACCGGCCTAGGGAAGAGGGGGAAGAAGTTCTGGGACCGGAATTCCCATAGTTAACTGCAGTAGGAGCACTTATGTATTTATCAAACTACACTAGACCAGACATTGCATTTGCGGTAAACCTGTTAGCAAGGTATAGTGCAGAACCTACCAAAAGGCATTGGGAGGGAATAAATGACATCTTCAGATACCTCCAAGCAATCAAGGATCTTGGATTGTTCTACAGAAAGAATCAAAATTTGAACTTGATTGGCTATGCAGATGCTGAATACCTGTCAGACCCACATACAACAAGGTCTCAAACAGGCTATGTGTTCCTGTGTAGTGGAACTGCAATTTCCTGGAAATCGTCTAAGCAAAGTCTTGTAACGACTTCGACGAACCACTCAGAAATTATAGCACTATATGAAGCCGCACAAGAATGCGCTTGGCTCCGACGAATGACTTACCACATCTAGCAGTCATGTGGGATGAATATTGTGCAAGCTCCTACAATTATTTATGAAGATAATACAGCTTGCGTTGCACAAGTGCAGGCGGGCTATGTGAAGAGTCATCTCATAAAGCATATCAACCCCAATTTCTTCTATGCTCATGAATTGCAAAAGATGGACGAGATTAAAGTACTGTATACTAAGTCATATGATAATCTGGCAGATTTATTCACTAAGTCACTCCCTGCATTTAACTTTAAAAGATGCGTACGAGGAATTGGAATGATGAGAATTAGAAAAGTGCAGAATTCAGGGGGAGAACTTTCTCAAGCCCGTTATTAAACCTTGATCATGAAGATCGAGTACCCAAAGAATAAGTGCTGAAGATTGAATGAACTTGGGTGGATTGTACTCTTTTTCTCTTGACGAGTTTTCCTAAAGTTTCTCGGCTAAGGTTTTAATGAGGCAATTCATGCAACACAACATAACATGTATCATGTACTCCTCCAAATTTTTCTCACTGGGTTTTTATGGAGTTTTGATGAGGCATGAACGTGTTAGATGAGTGCCCAAGAGGGAGTGTTAGGAAATCTGGGCCTGGGCTGGAAGCCTTGGCCCATGGTGGACACATCACTAGTAGACTATAAATAAGAAGCATTATTGAAAATTTTGTATACGCAATCAGAAAGAAAGCAATAAAGAAAGACCAGAAGTTCTCTCTACCTCTCTGTGTTTCAATCTACTATTCCTGTCTTCTGTGATTGATCTTGTTTTGCATAAAGCAGAGGAATAGATCAGACTGGTCGCCAGCGACGGTTCCTCAACACTTTCCAAGAAAAAGTCTACAAATAATCTAATTAATTGAAATAATATCTTTGCTTACGGACCAAGGAATATGGATGGAAACGAATCAGATACGATCGAATAGTCTCAAATACGAATACGAATCTATATTTTTAAAATGAATACAAATTCAAATATTCTTGAATACGAATACGAATCGAATGTCGTAATGGATATGAATTTGAATCAAATATGTACTTTATTTGGTCGAATACGAATATCCTCCTACAATCTCTGTAACTAATCTCGATAAAACAAAATTTTAACGGTTTTACCGGTTTTTGACCCATTACCGAAAGGTTACCGGTTTCAAACTGCCAAAATTCAAAATTCAAATCATAAAATTCCGAATCGCATAAGAAACAGATTGAATACGAATATTCTCGAATACGAATGCAAATACGAATATTATCGAATGCGAATACGAATATTCTCAAATACGGATACAAATATTCTTGAATATGAATACGACATTTTCAAATACGGATTTTTGCTAACCGCATTCGCGTTTTCTCATATACGAATATCGGATAAAACGGATTATCCATTACTATTTTCCACCCCTACCAAGAAAGTAGAAAACAGAGCCACCAACTTTTGACAACACGAGGATCATACTTGCAGAGTTTCCAACAAAATGTGGTATAACATATCTGGGTGATCGGCCCTAGATCCAAGGGTGGATTCAGACGAGAAGATCATTAGGTCACCTTCATTGTACCATAGAGTCACCTCTACCGATGAGTAGTAATAAACATTATGTTTTAATAGGATTTAGAAAATTTCATTGGGCCCATGACCTCAATGCTCATGTGCTGGATTCGCCCTGCCTAGATCGTCATGCAGTAAGTAGCGAACAGAAATTTTCGTATATAGATGGACCACGGACAAACATCTTATTCACTTTTGTGTTTGCACCGATTGTAGAAACTAGCATAAATCAAAATCAAAAGACGCCATCTATCATGCTGACGAGCAAAGTGAAGATATATGGACAAAAAGTTAGAATCACCTACATCGATACGTGCTAGTGTGAAACGATTTGCCTTTGATTGAGCAAAGGGTTTGCTAACAGTCCAAACGATGAGTAGCATTTCTAGATGAACTCCATACAATTAAGTAGTGGGGAAAAAATCAAATAAAGGTGGAGTACTAATAATCCGTGCATCTATCATTTGTTTTACTCACTTTTATATGTTGATATCAACTATATGGATTAACACAAGAAAAAAACAAAGAAGAAAAAGGATGTTAACAATCGCGGCAGACACTATGCAAGGAGCATGAATTGTAGAGGAATTTTTTGTACGGATAATCCATTTTTTATTCAAAATTACAGAAATATACCCGCGGAATTTTTTTTTACAAAAATAGGCTCCAGTCGCCTAATGGTTGGGCGACTGGAGCCTTTCGCCCAACCCAGCAGCGACACAGAAAATCTGCCAACCGTTGGGCGATTAATTGCAGTCGCCCCACCGTTGGGTGACTGGAATCCAGTTGCCCAACCGTGTGGCGACTGGGGGTGGGTTAAAAGCCCGGCGCGCTCGGCTGTCGCCGAGCACTGTTTGCATTTCTTCTGAGCCAATCGATCCAGCGAGCGCGAGAGAGGAAGGAGAGGAGAAGAAGAGAGGAAGAAGGGGAAGAAGAGGAGAGGGAGAAGAGGAAGAGGAGAGGAGAGGGAGAGGAAGAGAAGAGGAGAGGGAGAGGGGGAGAGGAGGAGAAGAGGAGAGGGATCCAGGTAATTTTTTGGTATATTGTTTTTCTTAGTGTAGAAAATTTAACATGTAGAAAATTTAGTTTACAAATTTTGTATAGTATTTTTGATGCATTATTGTAGAAAATTTAGAGTAGAAATTTTGTATAGTATTTTTTGATTTATTATTGTAGAAAATTTAGTGTAAAATTTAGATGTAAAAAATTTAGTGTCAAAATTTTATACAGTATTTTTGATGTATTATTGTAGAAAATTTGTACAGTATTTTTGATGCATTATTCTAGAAATTTTAGTGTAGAAATTTTGTATAGTATTTTTGATGTATTATTGTAGAAAATTTAGTATCGAAATTTTGTACAGTATTTTTGATGTATTATTGTAGAAAATTTAGCGTCGAAATTTTGTATAATATTTTTGATGTATTATTGTAGAGAATTTAGTGTAGAAATTTAGATTTAGAAAATTTAGTGTAGAAATTTAAATGTAGAAAATTTAGTATCAAAATTTTATACAGTACTTTTGATGTATTGTTGTAGAAAAATTAGTGTAGAAATTTAGATATAGAAAATTTAGTGTCCAAATTGTGTATAGTATTTTTGATGTATTATTGTAGAAAATTTAGTATAGACTATAATGTACAAATTAATCGTGCGGTGAAATTTATACGTATTAGAAAAATCAGTAAATATTGATGGTAGAAATTAATCGTGCACGTTTATTGCAGTGGGTTACGATGCGTTTTTTGATGTATTATATGTGCTAACTTGAACTCTTTTTGTAGGTATGGCTTGTGACGGTCGTGACTTTGACAGGCGGTACCCGCTGTTGAACGAGCGCATGGACCGCGTGCACAGCGCTTCC
Organism: Dendrocalamus latiflorus; assembly: GCA_017311315.1. Classification (NCBI taxonomy): domain Eukaryota; kingdom Viridiplantae; phylum Streptophyta; class Magnoliopsida; order Poales; family Poaceae; genus Dendrocalamus; species Dendrocalamus latiflorus. The sequence goes on along the minus strand of CM029630.1, from coordinate 2,933,058 downwards.
CGTCATGTGCCGCCACCGGGGAGCACGGACGAGCCGGTTGAGCTGGGAGTGGTCCGGACACGCACACCTTGCGTGGCCTAAGGACTCGACCCCCGTTGGACTGCCAAGTTTGCACTACGCCAGCGTTTTAGTGTTTCCGTAAGAACGTTCCGTGCTGACTTCACTTTGTTTGCAGGCTGCGGGATACCGGCTACTCCCTCTTGCCCGGATGGTGCAGGCCACGGAGGAGGATGGAGCCGCCTTGGTTGCGGGCAGGGACGAGGCGGGCGTGGAGCGATCACGACGCTTCTCGTTCGATTGTTCCCTGCTGACGGCTTTGGTGGACCGTTGGCGGCCCAAGACCACGTGGAGGAGGATTGCCCATATGACAGCAGGGACTACGCGGAGTACCTGCGTTGGTACCAGGCGCGGACACGTACCAGGCTCGTACATGTTGTAGACTCGCCCACCACACACGTCACTGCTCCGACAGACACGTACCCCGCGCACCTCGCGCGCGACGCTCACATTGCGGTACGTTACATGTAATTTCAAAAATTCCCAAATGGCAATGTCGTTTTGATGATGGACCATTTTATGTCTTTTTGTCCAGGCTGACGTCGGTTCTGTGCTGTGGACCGAATCCGCCGCACTTCTGGATAGGGTCACCACAGGTGCGGAGTTGACCCACGAGGAGAACGTCAGCTTTCTGCGTCGGGTGGAGGCCGGGTGTAGACGTATCGTTAGCCTGCTGTCCTGCACGAGGCTACCGACGGTCTCCACACCCACGGCCAGCGCTCCGACGGGTTGTCCACCAGTATTACCCCGACCAGCGTGGCACTACTCCGGAGGTAGTATGTGGACACGTTCTACACCACCTCACCCGGAGCAGCCAGGGGGCTCTACCTGGGGACGGCCTCCTACACCACCTCACCCGGAGCAGCCAGGGGGTTCTGCATGGGGATGGCCTCCTACACCACCTCAGCAGCTCTTCACGCCTCCTCCGCACATCCCCGGCTTCCACACGCAGGGGGGTGTACTCTAAGCCATACGCCCCTCATCCTAGCGTGATGGCGCCAACTGTAGGTACGCATCGTCGGATCTCATTTTTATCCCAAGGCGATATGTAATGAACTAACGATATTGCTATTGCACGCACATAGCGTCTCCCCGGGCCACGACGATGTAGACCAGTTTTTTGCGGACTGGCCGGGGCCGTCCTCTGACGCAGCTTTTCGGGGCACACCACCGGAGGTTCTTTTCGGCAGTGCCCTCCCTGGTGCACCGGAGGGCACACAGCCAGTGGTGCAGCTGACTCCACCAGCTGAGAGGCGGGTGCGACACGCTCCTGATTGTTTTACGTTCTCTGAGCGTCATCACCTGTTGCACCGGAGGACGGCCAAGCGGTGCCGTACGGGAGGACGTGGGCGCGGTGACAGGGCAGGCCAGGGTGGCGATTGAGGGGTGGTGCTGATGTTATGCATGTAATGAAAAAGTACGCGGCATATTACTCCCAACTGTATTATGAAGTTTATTTAAATTCAAACAAGCCTATTATCTCGTCTTTTCGTATTCAACCATTCACATATCAAGTCATCTAACAAATATGAACATACCGGTTTTCTCCGCACACGAATTCTTAGCGTATGTCACTTACCAGCGAATGTCTGAATCGTTCTACGGTCAATCGTTCGTAAAAAAGTTTCTAAAATTTTATACGCACCTACAATATACAATGAACATAAATTTTTATTACGACTCCAGCACATTTTTTACCAGTTTAAAACTACAAAATTTATAAAACTTAAAACAATCACGGGGGGAGAGTGTAGTCGCCTAATGGGAGGGCGACTGTATGTAAGTCGCCCAATAGGGAAGCGACTGCATGTAAGTCGCCCAACAGGAGGGCGACTGGATGCAGTCGCTCTAGGGTGCGGCGACAGGTATTGTGTCGGCCTTTGGTTGGGTGAAAGGCTCCAGTCACGTGGTGTAGCTGTGTGTCTCCGAGTGAGGCAGAGGCTGGAAGATTTTATTCCAAGACTGTGTATCACCTTGATGTATGGTTCTTGGTTTATTAATAAAGACTTCCTGTTATCAAAAAACAATAATAGCAGACACCAATGTGTGTATTTGTGAGCCGATTCACCTAAGGAAAAAGCTTTGCCACCAACCAAAAATGACGTAGCATTTCTAGATGGTAATCATGAAATTAAGAAGTTGCAAAATACAGATGGAGCATAGACAAGTCATATTTGTTTTCCCATAAGTACGATACAACACTTGCACGATTTCTTAAGAGAAATTAGTCAAATTTCTCATCTTTGGATATGCGCGAAGATTCGTGTGCCGTCACCTCCACCTTCTTCTCTGGTAACATCTTCTTCTTACTCTCCGATGACCCCTTCTTCTTTCTCGCTGGCGAGCCTGAGGGGAGAACCCCGCCCCCGCGCCTAGGGTTTACCATCCCCCCGGGCATAGAGGGAGGTTGGGGGGCAGTGGCCTGGCGATGGGGGCGACGGGAGGGGTAGAAGGGTGGTGGACGGTGCCGGAGGGGCAATGATGGCGTAAGGTACTAGCTATTAGATGATGCCAGGGGGGAGGCGTGCGTTGCCCTGGTGAGAAAGGGGGAGGAGGCTGTGGGAGGGGTTCATTGCCGGCGACGAGGAGAAGGCGGTGTGAAGGGAACAACGTGGGGTAAGAGCTGGCGAGGTCTGGGTGAGAGACGGTGAGATAGGATTAAGGTTACATTAAAAAAACCACAAAATAATAATATCCTCTCTTAACCACACTTTTTCCTATATAGTTGTTTAATGCTCATATGAATTATTTAATGTTTTGAATCGACTCCTAAGTAGAGTCCGATTCTATATATTTTTTGTTAAAATTAACCTCTTTAATATATTAATTTAATTTAATATTTTTTTATTTGAACCGGTTAAAACACAACAGTGAAGTGAAGGAAGGTCTTATGATTCGTGCGCTTTGTTCCTAGAAGAGCGGAGAACACTGACATCAGATCAGACTGGGCATGGGGAAGTGAACCCGAGGCCCAGACAATGCCCAGTGGGCTAGGCCTTGGTCAACGGGCTCGTCGAGCCCAAAGCTAAGGGCCGCTGCTCCGTCCATTGCAACGTAAATTCAACACGCGCACCGTTCGCTTTGCTCCGCCTGAGCTCGACTCTGACGCGGTCGTACACCGAACTCGAACTCACGCGCATCGAGTGCCATGCGTGACGAGGCCAGGAGCTCGTCGGCGGCGCCCGCCGACCCGCCGCCGCGGTCGGCCTCGCCGCCCCCCACCCCGGTCGCCAGGTACCCGCCGTCCCCCACCTCGTGCCCGTGCCCCCCGTCGCTTGCTGCTGCGTCTGCAGTTCCCTGTGATGTGACCTTGCTCCGTTGCTGTTTGGTCTCCAAATCGGGCCGTGCTTGGCTTGGATTGGTTCCGCGCGATGAAAATTTTGGTTTTTTTCTTTGGGTTTGGGTTCGTAGCCATAGGGATTTTGTTTGAGCTTGGTAAATAGGTCGGAGTAGGCCGTTTATTAAACCCTAGGGATGCTACTTAGTAAATAGTAACAGGAAAGTTCCCCTTTTTTGCTGCAGAAGTTAGGATTTGGGCTTGTTACACGGTACTTGCTTCTGTAGTGGTGGGAGAATTGGTGTTATGTAGCCTGGTGTGCGGTGTGTGCCACTCGCGCGAGCTTGTCTTCTCGCCCAATGGGCGAATTCTGTAGGGTTAGATTTCTGGTGGTATGCTATTTCTGTTGCGGGGGTGTTGGGCATTTATTGGTCACCGTGGCATCGAGTTTGCAACTTTTGTAGCATTGATTTTTACACGGATGATATAACTCTTACTACCTTCATGTCAAAATATGTGAGTTTGGTGTCGATGTTCGGCTCACACAGTTTAAGCTTAGTGCTCGAGCTAGTTAGACGCCAACAGAACTGATCTAGAAATTATGGCGTTCGGTCGAGTGTTCTGTTATGAACTTCAAAATTATTCACAGTTTGTAAATAGAATGGATTCTGGGTCTCTCTTATCAACCTTTTTTTTAATCATGATTGCAATGTAAATGCCAAAATACCAAACATAGAAATTGATAACATTCTTGTGTTTATGTGTACCATAGATATGACACTTGATGTGAGCACTGCTGTGAGGGCCAGTGCTCCAGTTTATGTAATTTTGCCACCATAAAAGAATTGCCCAAGTCATGGTGAATAGATCTGTTTTTATTTTGTGGGAAGTATATTCAAATTACCAAACAAACCGGGTCAAGTCTAATGTTGCAAAGTTTTTTTAGAAACTCAGGGCCAAAACATGTTGCAATGATTTTGAGAGGATAAATAATCCAATCCAAGGAGAAACTAAGATGGAATCATACATTGTTCTGTTCAATGTTTCAAATGTATATATATACGTATATATATACACGTATGTACGTATATGTGTATACGTATGTGTATATATGTATATGTGTATACGTATGTATATATGTATATGTAATTATTTATATATAGGCACCGTGCTGTCTGGACACCAAGCATCTCTGCCTTTGGATTGCTTTTAGATGCGTGTAAGTGCAATGATATATAATATATCAGGCAAATTCGTTAACATTCATTAATTCGAAAAAGCATCGATTTAGAAAGAAAGTCATTGATTTAGCATGCTGAATCAATCATGGATAGAAAGTTTCAACCATGGAGACTGGGCACCATGGTGCCCTTGTTTTATATATATATATATATATATATATATATATATATATATATATATATATATATATATATATATATATATATATATATATATATATATATATATATATATTGTGCTCATCTAAAGCTTTTCTTTTTTCTTCTCAGCTCCGCGGGTGCCTCATCACCTCCTGCGCAAACGAATGTAGCTAGCATTGATTGGTTAGGTAGTGAGCAAGTATCTAAAGTGGAATCATCATCCCATGTTGCTCCACATGCTTGTCAGCCGTCTCTTAGTACTAATGCTGCTGGAACTGCTTCGGATTTCTCTCATCCATCATGTAGACCATGGGAACGAGCAGACTTACTTCGTCGGTTGGCCACATTTAAGCCTTCAACATGGGCTTCTAAGCCAAAGGTCATTCCTTCTCTTATTGGACCTCTCGGTAATCTGTGTCATTGTAGGTTTGTAACTAATGAATCATCAAGTGGTGATTACTATCAAGGTGTTAGTCTTGGCCCTTTGCATTTTTATCAGTTTAGGATAACTTTTTTTTTCTCAGAGGAATGTTTAGAATAACTGAATAATGAGAAATGTGGTAAGGTTGGTCATGGCAAGCTCAGGCTAAGGCATAGATTTCCAATTGAAATATCACTTACAACATTATTTTTTTTTCAGAGGAATGTTTAGAATAACTGAATAATGAGAAATGTGGTAAGGTTGGTCATGACAATCTCAGGCTAAGGCATATATTTCCAATTGAAATATCACTTACAACATTAATCTTTGCCCCATATATTCAGACTTGCAGAGGTGTTTTTTCTCTCTATCCTTTTTTCATCTTGGTGGTGCTCAATGAGACATTTTTTTAACGTAGTTTTCTTCTTCAGCAGCTGGCTGCTTACAATATTCATGTCTACATGGAGATTCTTAACTCTCCATATGTGTAGGAAAAATGGCATCTTTTCACGATTGAAACCCAGTAAATCAGATCAGAGATATATTATATAATTATTAAACCTGGACACACCTTTGAAATGTCCAACTTAGTATGTGGTACGCACATAGAACTCTGTGGGCCATTTTGAGTTCTCAAAATTTAAAGTGGGGGGAAAATATGCAATTAAAAAAATGACAAGACCCAGCTTGTTTGAACAAGAACATTCATAGTTTAATTTTTACAGGCTGCTAGTTCACTGGCTTGTGCTCGAAGAGGCTGGGTGAACATTGACATGGACAAAATCGAATGCGAGTCATGTGGTGCACACCTTATATTTACTGCATTGACATCCTGGTCCCCTGCTGAAGGTATGTCCTGAGTCAATAAGTTTTATTGTAAATCTTATCAATTTAGGATTAGCTGATTCTGCTTTAGGTCTGACTTGTGCAACTATGATTGGGTTCTTTTGGGCTTAAATTTGGCTTATGCTTGTACGGTCTACAGTAACTAGCTTTTAAACTGTACGTTTTTCAAGGTAGGGTTAATAAGAAAATTATAGTAAAAAGTGTATTGAGTTTAACTATACCGGTCAAAATCGCATGCGACTATTTCCCTCTACGTACTGCCTCTCGCGAACAGGCATAATTCAAATATTTAAGTTATAAATCATAAGCCATCAGCTCAAAAGAACCCACCCATAATATATTGTCCTCATCATCATGATATACTTTAGACCTTTTTGAAGTTAGTAAAAACTCTTTCACAGATGTATGGCTTGCATTGTTTCAATATGAATGATTGTGTCCTCTCATATAGTCATGCTTGGTAGCTTCATGAAAATTATGCAACAGAGGATGTCTCATCTACTTCTTTCTTGTGAATATTTTTTCCCTGTCAACTGAATTAGATGAGTTAGTTTGACAATTGTAATATATTATATTAGCCAAAATTTTGCCTGTAACATCTGTTTGTATAATGCATTTCTCAATCAGACAACATGTCAACATCTACGCAACTCTTTCACTGAAATGTAATTAAAGTTAGTTTAGGTTCTCACTAGTCACTACTGTTGAATAAACTTAAGTTATTGATGGAACAGTCGGTATTATCAACAGACATGGGTTCTTCCCTACAATTTTGACAATTTTGCCTTACTTATGCCATATTACTTAGTTAAGCTGGTCATGTGCTTGTTGGATATTTCTCCCCAAACTCAAACATGTTCAGCTGTAAAACCTAACCTTCCCTTACTGTGATCTGTATATTATGTTGTAGTTGCAAATGCTGGGGAAGCCTTTGCCGAACAGCTTGATGCATCACACCAGAATGATTGTCCCTGGAGAGGGAATAGCTGTGCTGATAGCCTAGTGCAGTTCCACCTTACTCCATCAGCGCTTATTGGTGGTTTTAAAGATCGCTGTGATGGACTGTTGCAGTTTATATCTCTTCCTGTTATTGCTTCATCTGCAATAGAGAGTATGAAGCTCACTAGGAGTCCTCAAATTGACCATGTCTTATCCCAATCAATTACTATTTTATCTGGGGAGCTGGGCTACAAAACTGACAGTACAACAGGAATTGATATCAATCATCAAGATGAGACCTGTAGCTACTCTGCAGTATATCTCTTTTCATTTATGCTCTTCTTGATGCTTCTTTTGTTGCCATTATAGTTCTCAGAACTTGTAGCTTTATTTGATCTATGTCACTTCCATCTAATTTATCTAGGCACAGAAGCTTATAAGCCTTTGTGGATGGGAACCTAGATGGCTTCCAAATGTACAAGACTGGGAAGAAAATTCAACCCGCTCTGCAAAAAATGCAGTCTCAGCTGAACCAGATGACCAGTTTCGTTCCCTCTTTCCTGAGCATCATCAAAATTCGTACTCTGCATCAGTCAAGAAAGAGAAGGGGAAAGGCAAAATGCGCGTAAAAGATTATGGATGCAGCATGAGGTCACCTTTGCTGGATTGCAGCTTATGTGGAGCTACAGTGAGAATCTGGGACTTTAGATCTGTGCCACGTCCTTCTCATCTTAGTCTCAATAATACCGATGAACCTGATACAGGGAGGAAACCTATGTCGACACGCGGAATTAGTGCGACAAGTGGGATCAATGGATGGGTTGCTGAAGGAACAGAGAGAGATAATGTTGAAGGACATGATGAGGCAGGTACTGATGAGGGAAAATCACTGTCAAATGCTCAGGTTGACCTAAATCTTACAATAGCGGGAGGTTTGCCATCAACCCATTCCGCGATGCCCTTAATGCCTGAACATTTCAATGATGGAGGGATAGGAAGAGATCTGATGATCGGGCAGCCTATTGGAAGTGAGATTGGTGGCCGTGCAGCCTCGTTTGAATCTCGAGGTCCCAGTTCAAGGAAGCGTAATCTGGAGGAAGGTGGGAGCACTGTTGATAAGCCAATAAATAGGCTCCAGCCTGCTGACAGCATAGAAGGAACCGTCATTGACCGCGACGGTGATGAAGTTGATGATGCTGCACAAGATTCAGATATTCGGAGCAAAAGGCCTCGTGGCTTTAATCTTTTTGATGTTAACCGTCCATCTTCTTCCGGAGCTGGTCCCAGCAGAATTTTAAGTTTTGGGCTGGATATAGACACCAATAGATTTGATCCATCTAAAATTGAGGGTCCATCTGCCCTTTGCAACCCATCTGCAAGAGATTCTATGAGGGCGTCTTCTGTTATTGCGATGGATACCACTCACAGTGCGGACGAAAATTCAATGGAGAGTGTTGAATACCATCCATGTGATGATGATGATGTTCACAAACCTTCTAGTGCACTCAGGAGTGGTGGAACGAGCAATGCATTGGATCTCAACTATAGCAACCAAGCACAGCAAAGCAGTTTTGTGCAGCCTGCTGGGGAAAGTAATGCAAGAGAGAGAGGTGGGAGTAGTATGAATGGAGGGGAAGAAGTGCTCAATGCAGAAACAGCTCCTGCTCTTGCTAGGGATCAACTTAGCCTGGGAGTTAGTGGAGGGAGTGTTGGAATGGGTGCTAGTCATGAAGCCGAAATTCATGGAATCGATATTTCTGAGCATAAAACTGGTAGTGTTGTTGGAGATGCAGAGCCAGTTCCTGAGCTTACTGAAACAATGGGCCATACTGGTGAGTCAGCCCCTGGACCTGGAATGATGGATGAGTTTGTCCCTGAAGATGTTGGTCGAGAAGAGCCTCAGGGTGATAGCCAAGATATGGCATCTCAGTTAGCGGGTCGAGCTGACAGTGGTTCAAAAATATGTGATTCAACTAAAGCTGATTCTGTTGAGAGTGGAGAGAAGGTGAGCCATGCCATAGGCCATGAAAGTAACCTACACCATTCTCTTTCTTGCAACGCAAGAGTTTATTCCGACATTGATTTATCTAAAGAGGAAGTGACTCAGACTGGTAAAATGCTGACTAATGATGACTATGATCCGGGAAATGATCTTGGTACTTTCGCATCTAACTTTTCTCCGTCATATGCTTTCCTGTACCCTTTGTGCTTACATGTCACTGATGCCTGCTTTTGTTGAACTACATTAATCAAATCTTATATGTGCTGCTTCTGAATTAAAAATTATACAACATTAGAGGATTGGGCTGTGACCAGCAAGGACCCTCTATTTATCAAACCAAAAGATTTGTCATCAAAATGTAGATGACTTGACACAGTAGCAGTTTGGCATCCTATACTTCAATGAAATGGCTGTCAGGCTGCGGTCCTATACACCTATGTAGAATAGACTTCCGTTGCCAAAATATGTGTTTAATTGTTACGTTCAGATAGTTGTATCCTTATGTGAACTTGCTAATTATGTTGTTCTTCCGTTTGTTTGTCAGGAGCAACAAATGGAGAAAATGACTATGAAACAGGTCTTCCAGAATTTGATCCAATTAAGCATCACAACAATTATTGTCCATGGGTAAATGGAAATGTTGTTGCCGCGTGCTGTATCAATACTGGTTCCGGCACAAGTAGTACAGCACTTCCTGGCTGGCAGCTTACAATAGATGCATTGGAGACTTTCCAGTCTCTTGGTCAAGCCCAAAACCAAACTATGCAGTCTGACTCTGCAGCGTCATTATATAAGGTAAGGATTTGGTCAAAATCATACAAAGCATTCTTTTATTTTCTGGATGCTTTGCAACAAACCAACCTGGATTACTTTCTGTGTGCTTCAATGAACTCCTTAGATTCTGTACGGTCTGCGTTAGCACTTCACATTCTCTGCCTCATATTTTGCAGGATGATCGCGTTACGCCTAGCCGCAAGCTGCTGAAAAGGGCAAACCATAGCAAGTGCTAATTGGATCGCCTCCCATACAGATGTACATTTGCTAAACTTGAACTTATCCTAGTCAGCAAATTTTTCTCAGCCCATATAGTTTGACTGATGCAAACCTGAACAGAATTGGTTTGCTATTTGTAAAATTAGGTCTGGCGTTTCACATACCAGAAGAGCTCAGAAAGCATGATCAGGCGGGAGAAGAAGGAACAAATTAAGGTTTTTACATAGTTATTGCAGAGTGTAGATGGATTTGCCCGGCGTTTTGCCAAGTTGTGCCCTAATTGTATTTACAGATTTATATCCACCCTATACTTTTCGTCAAAGAGTTGTGCTAGTGAATAACATTTGGCTCCGTTAAGCTTGGATTTTCTTTTTTACACTCTTAGTTGTACTGTTGTGTTTCGTAGTCAAACTACCCTCCACAAATCACCACGGTAGGAATGCATGTCCTGACTCCTGATGACGTTTCTTTTCTGCCACTATTGTGCTATAGTTATGGTGTGATTTCATGTTTACCGTTTGATATATGATATCAAAATGACGTGGATATCAAACCAGCACTTGTTTTTGCGCGAAATATGAGAATTGCCGCACCAAGTGTTGAGACGTCCACTGGTTTGGCGATGCCCTCCAAATGGCTTTAGATTCTGATTTATTTTGGCTTTCAGTTTATTTAAGTTACAAGCTGCTTGAAATATGTTGACTTCTAATTTTGGCCTTTTCAGATTTTCTGCTTTTTTTTTCTCTTATTCTTTTGCACTGTCTACGACGATATAATAGTTTTTTTATTTTTTCTCAGAAAAAACCAACAGCTATAATACAATTTCAGACAAAAGTCATAGTCGGAAATTTAAGTCATAAGTCAGTGGTGCGGGGCAGCGGGGGTACGAAGGCAAAAGCCAAACGTCTACAAGCCATAGTCCCATTTCTAATCATTACAATATCCTTGCACAAATTTCGACACGAGAGGTGAGGGCAGTGTTGATGATATCCTACATATGAGTTCCATTTCTAATCATTACAATATCCTTGCACAAATTTCGACACGAGAGGTGAGGGCAGTGTTGATGATATCCTACATATGAGTTATTAGCGAAAATGATCGTATTTGGTATGTTATTTGCAAAAATAGCATTCTCTTAGTCTCAATTGCAAAAATTGCACTACCTGCCGCCCGATGACCAGGCGATAGGTTTCTTAGGGCGACAAGTGGTACCTGCCGCTCGGTGACCGGGGCGGCAGGTGACTTGGGCCAACATGTGGCGGCTCACCGTGCGCATTACCCATGCCACGTATTGGCCCGAGGCACTTGCCACCTGGTTACTGGGCGGTATGTGCCACGTATCGCTCCGAGAAACCTGTGCCATTTTTGCAATTGAGGCTAAGAAGATGCTATTTTTACAAATAACGTGTCAAATACAGCCAAAAGTAGCTTTTGTTCCATATTGGAAACATGGTACTATATGGAACTTTACTGCAAAATGGAAAAAAATAATAAAATAGCTTGGCCAAGGTAAATTTGCACTTCAAATATGTAATCCACAAAATAGTTCAGGAAGCATGAAAATGATTTCTAGGGGTGATTTTAGGAGTTATCTGAGCAATACAAAACCTCTCCAGTTTAATAGTGATACATACAAAACTATTGTTGGATTTTTGTTAATCTGATCTCACAAAACATTTAGGATAACTGAGTGAATTTGGTGTCACAACTTTTGTGATTACTGAGTGAATCTCGTGCTCACAAAACATGAATAATGAGTTACATTTAGGATTACTGAATGAATCTGATCTCACAAAACATGCAAGATTGGTAAGACTAATAAAACTTTCATTATAAGCAGACAAAACCTTAATGCAAGATTGGTATTTTTGAGAAGGGTATTAGGGTAATTTTGTATATAATTTTGGTGGAAAAAAATAAAAAACAAAAAAGAAATGGCTAAATCTCCTAAAAGGGCAAATCATAGAGTTGATCATATACTAGGTGGCATTTTAACAATTGCCACGTAGAGGGTGGCATTTTATCGAAGCCACTCCTCATGTACTCTGTTCTCCAGGTGAAAGCCTTGTCTCGGTGAGGCGGGCGGCGTCGGTGACCCTAGTCGCCTCTTTGAAGACGTCGCTTCGGAGGTTCATCTTCACACAGGATAGACCGGAGTTTGGGTGGCTCAATTGGAGAAGGTTAGGGGCTTAGTTGAAAGCAAGGACGGAGAAGAAGTTCTGAAGCTTAGTCTTTCTAGCTTTTTCATAGTCCTTTAGATCTCTTTCTTGCTGTTGTGTACTCCTCAGTGTTGAGGATTTGGGCCTAAGAGCTCGTGTAACTTTTGGCTGTGTATATCCCTTGTGGATATAGAGGCCTAATTTTATATCCTTTATCTAAAAAAATCTGCAGCATATGAAATCCCGTAGAAGAAGCCGATCGCCACAAATCCGAGTAGCTGGAAGAAAACGCCGAAAAAGAGGAACCCTGACTGATACCGGAGGTGCTTCATGCTGCTGACTGTTGGCACAAGGGAGCTGTGAGCAGGCTCGGGAAAATCAGTGTCAATCAAGGGAAGAAAAGCAGGAGTAGCAACGGGACAAGAGCCGGGGAAAAAGACAGGAGGAGATCGTGGCTTTCTCGCTCCTCGCTTGGTTAACGATTTGATTTTCTCTATGTTTGTTAATTTAATTAGAAATTAGAGTTGAGATTAGAAAGGGAGTAAAATGTATTCGTTAGAGAAAAGACTAGTATATCGGCTAATCTGCTATATTGTTCTCTTGTAATTTTAGGTACTGTATGAGAGTAATTTAAAAATATCATCTACTAGATAGTTGTAGAGAAATTCAATAGTTTTCTGTACAATATTTATTTATGTTGATCAGATAAATAGATTTTAAGCTATGAATTTTGTAATCCAGCTATCTGATAAATTTATCATCTTTTAGTACCATATATTAATCTGTAGATTAAAATTACTGGATAGAATATTAGATGATTTATCTACATGAAAGATGTAGATAATTAAGGGTTCTAGAGATCCCATGAGCATGACCTTAAATCCAGATATTTTCCTAGAAATATCTAGATATTTTCCTAGAAATATCTAGATATTTTAGATGCTTTATTCAAAAGAATTTGATGGTGCCAAATGTCATAATTCTAGTGGTCACAAGAATTTATATAATCCTTTCAAGCCAAAGTATACATCATTTGGGAGAGTTGGTTTTGGTTTATAAATATTTATATTTTATTTTTCAGAAGCATATGTTCGTCAAAGTGCCCATGTTAATTGTTATTCTTAGAGAGGTAAATCATAAATAGAGACAACAAATGTCAAAAACAAAAATATGTACTACTTCTTTTTCTATGTGAGTGAAAAAAACACCATTTAATATGCTAATATAGAAAATAAGAAAAGAGAAGTGGGTTAAAGCTAATATCTATTTAAAAACAAAGTGCACACTTGTGTTATCAACTAAAGTTGTAATAGTTTTACTCTAAAAAGTTATAATTGTGCTGCTCTTGCTAAGACAAGAGTGGAGAAACATCACAAAGAAATTCAGTAGAACGTTTAAAAAAAGTTTATAAGAAAGCAACACAATAGATATGCACCTGTGCTTCTGAAATGATGCCTCAAGGCCCTCATAGAAAACTCGTGTATCATGAAATATCTTGTTGTTGAGACAAGAGTGGAGAAACATCACAAATAAATTCAGCAAAACATCTTAAAAAGTTCATGAGAAAGCAACACGATAGATATTCACATGTGCTTCTGAAATGATGCCTCAAGGCCCTCGAAGGAAACTCTTGTATCATGAAATTCCCTCTCCACCATCTTCTCCAGTGAATGGAAGTACGCCGCAATATCATCGTCAATGGCACCCGCCTCAGCGGCTGCACACGGGTCGTCAGTCGAGCGGCTCTTGCCCTGGTGGATGGCACCCCCAGCGGCTACAGCCGGAACGTCACCGCCGTGCCTGGTGTCCCCGGTGCCCTTGTGCCCACGGACGTACACGTCGCAGTGGTGCTTGACATCCCCAACGTCCTCGTCCTCGTAGGCTGTCATGTCATCGTCGCCATCGTGCTTGGCGTCCCCGGTGTTTGTAACATCCCAAAATTTTAAATTTGAAAATGTGAAGTTTTTGAATTATTTTTGCAATATATTTTATTGGAATTTGGATTTCTTGGAGTTTTCCTGACTTTGGTTGAGGTACTAAAAATTTAAGAAATTCATAAAAGACAAAGACAAACATTAGTATTACCAAAAAAAGTGAATATGCAAATAATAGAAAACCAAAATTTGTAAATACGAATTTGAAAAGATGATCCAGTATAAGAAGAGAGAAACCTGAGTTAAAAAATATATATATAAAATCTCATTTTGAAAATAACGGCATAAATAGCTCTCATTTAATGGTTAAAAATTTAAAGCTTGAATTCTAAATGCCATCCAAAAATTAGTAAATTCTAATGCAAGTTAAAAGTTCAAAATCAAAAATCCACAGTCCAGAAAATAATTAAGCCTATCTCTAGTTTTCTTCATTTTTCCCTACTCTCTATTACATGTGGGCCCCACTCCTAACCTCCTCTCTCCCGAACTCCTCTTTTCTGCCGGCTGGGCCCTCTTCTCTTTTCCCGTTTCTTTCTCCCCCACTCACTCCATTTCTCTCACTGCCAGTGGGCCAGCCCCCTTCGCTCCTCCTCCTTTCTTTCTCCCTCCCGACCGCTTCCTTCTCTGCGCCGCAGCTCCCTTCCGCCCCGTGGCCTCCATGCAACCTCGCGGCCCACGGTTTGTTCCCCGTCTTCCCTGGCACCAACTACCCGGTCCCACGTTTCCGGCTCCTTCGTCACCCTCCCTGCGCCCCATCGTGTCACCGCGCTCCAGCGTCACGCCTGTGCCTGCACGCCGCGTCGCTTCACCCGTCCAAGCGCCCACGCAGCCGTAGCATCGCATGAGACCCCGCCTGCTCGCGCACGTCGCCCAGCTCGCGTCATGCCTGGTCGCCCCATCCCCTCTCCCGAACTGTAGCAATGCTAAGCCGATGCCACCCCGCCAGACGCCGCTCGGAGCTCCACGGTGCCCGCCTCCTTCACCGCCTATAAAAGCCATTGGAGCTCACCAACATCTTCTTCACGCTTCCCTAATCCTTCCACCGCGGCTAATTGCTCCAAGAACCCCCGTGCTCGTCGGAACGGCTCTCTTCCCCGAAACCGGCCGCCGCCGCCATTCCCACCGTCGCCGCCTCCTCGGAGCGCCCCCGTCCAATTCCTCGCCATGGGAGCTGTGACTTGACACCCTGAGGTCTCCCCAAGCGCCGGCCGCGCAATTCCTCCACCCCAGCTCGCCGGCGCCTGAGGCCACCCCGCGCCGCCATGGAGCTCCGCCGCCGGCTCATCACGGCCCCTCCCCGACTCGACCACCGGCGCGGTAAGCATCCGTCCACCTTCCTCCCGCTCATGTGCGCGCTATCCCCTCCCATCTCCTTCCCGGCCGCCGGCGCATCGCTTCCACCTCACCGCCGGCCGCCCCGCGCCGTCGCCGCTCACCTCGCCGCCATTCCGGGCCGCGCCGCCTCCTCCACCGGCCCCCGCAACTCCGGGGGAATCCGTTTTGCCAGCTACCCCCGCCGCTCCGGCCGCCGGCAACGCCAGCGCCGAGCGTCGGCCTCTTCCCCTGTTTCGCCCCAGTCGCAGCTCTGCTTCAACTGAATTGATCCCACCCCCATGTCACAAAGGGGCCTCAGCCCAGTTGGCCACCAGCACCCGGCCCTACGCTCCCTTACCGAGAGGTAACGAGTTCAACTCCCACCTGGCGCATTTATTTCTTTCCTTTTTTTATTTCGTTTTGTTAATCACTCCAACTGAGGAAAAGCTAAGGACAATTAAGAAATAGTCTATGGAAACTAATAAAAAAATTATAGGACATAAAATAAGATTATTCAAGCTTTAATGTTAGATTAAATGTCACACATGAGTGAAAGAGTTCATGGCATGGAATTAAATAAGTCTATATATAGGTATATAATCTATCAACCGTTACTATTTTTCTCAGACTCAAACTTTAATTAAAGATAACATTAGTGTACTGATGATAAATAACTCTTAGCAGTTAATTTAGTTAAATATCATAATTTGATACAACAAGCCAGATCCTACTTAAATGAATTTATCCCTACATTAAACCGCTCTGAATAATAAATAAAGATACATAGAATAATGATGAGGGTTGAGTCAAAGGGCACCTTTAACTGCAAATTATGTTGGCATATCTATTAAAACCTTTTGGATCATTAGTCATTAAAGTAACCTTGCTAAATTGCATTTTAATAAACACGGTGATACTAGAACCACATAAAATAATACATCTCAAATTACCAGCAGTAAAAATTAGTTCGATAAGCTAAATATCATATACATCGCCTAAGGAACCCCTATTCATAAATGGCAACACTCGACCAATAAATTAAACCCTGGTTAGATTTATACATCTGTACATAGGTCTAACCTGACTCGTAGAACCTCATCGATAAAAAATAATAATAAACGAAGCTAGTAATAACAAGATTGGGTCGTCGTATCCTGCCGTCAGCTATACCAAGCCATCTCTGAACACTAAACAGAAATAAACCCATAAATATACCTTTGTCATGACCTATCCGTTGGCCCCGCATTTGACAGGTTCTCCTGCCAAATCCCACTCACTCCAACCACTTGACCCCGTCAATACTCCGACTTAATAAACATTACCCTTAGTTATAAAGTATGCCTTGACATTTAACATACCATAATTAAACAAACCTCCTTGGTAGATTTAATTAAGTAGCTATATTAATATATGAACCGTATGACAAGCCTTGATAAATAAATTTGGACTAAAAATAATGTCGAGCTTAATAATAATAACAAAGGTGTGGATAGAATGATAATGGTGCTAGTGATAAAATCTTAACACTAGCTTTAGTACATAATAGTATTGAGCATAATTGCATATATAACAAGTTAGGACCCATATGACCGGATCCTAATTCAACTTAAATTTAGCCTAGCCATGAATGAAGATACATAAAATACGATAATGGGATTATTAGAGATTTAAATTTTAATCAACTACCATATATGAATAAATATTGAGCCTTTGCTATTTATCTTAATCTAATTAGTAAGAAAAGGCCTATATCAGAGATTATTCTAAAACTTAATAAAGATATCCAAGTGTTATAATACTTTCGACTAAAAGATTTATAGAATAAGTACAGATCTCATCCATCAGTCCAGTTTGCCTTTACCACAACCTAAGTTACAAGGAATACCTACCCAGCCAGACTCGCACTTCGATACATAAGTCTAACCTAACCCATGGAACTTCCTTGATAAATACGAAAATAATAAAAGAGGTGATCAATAGAAAGATCGAGCCATTATATCCTTCCACCGACCCTGTCTCAAATCACCCGAATCACCCATTAACTCGTAATAATACAAAAATTGAGTTTATTCGGATTTATTTGGATCTCTTGAGTTATTTGCTTTTATTTGGATTCAGTCGTTTGTCGCGTAATTAGAAATTGGGAGTCGTGAAGATCCAGTGGATCAAGCGAGGTTAAGCTCGAAATGAAGATAAAGACCAGAAGCTCAAGAGAAATCATTGTGTGAGCTCAAGACCGCGGTAAACCGCGCCAGGCGAGTCAATACTTTGATCATATTGAACCTACATTTCCTGCAAATTATTTTTGTTTAAATTATCAAATTGCATGCTGTTATTTTATATGCAAATCCATGTTTAATTTATAATTCTAGTTAAATGCCTATTATCTAACTTGGTTAATATTGCCCATCCTTTGGAATATTTGAACATGAGAACCTTGTCACCCTAGCAAAATTATAATAGTAACCTTTGAAAAATAAGTCCCTAAATATATGCCATTCTTAGTATTGTTTAGGTACTCATGGGCGCGAGAGCGCCCAAGCATCACTTTTTAATCATGAGAAAAGTTGGTTGGGCAGTCATGGTGGTAATGACTGGTGTATGATGGATATGGTTATTTTATACTCCCAAAAATCTCAAATTGCTTATTTATCTGGGCGGATGGTTCGGGGGTATGGTGCAGGGGTGCACGAGAGTGTGGTTTGTGGTAGAACCGTCCAGATACTACTAAGGACTGAATCTTGTCATGACCTCCTGTGTAAAACAGTACAACCGTAAGTCTGTAAAATACAACTTGGCTAAGTAAACTTATCGAAATTCCGGACTCATCTCACTGGTAGTGGATTGATGAGGTTATGCTATGGCAAGGGGGCCTCAAGGGATACCAGTGGAGGGTGAAGTTTTCCCGCTTTCCTAACGTTGCGGGAAGTGGAGCCCGGCTGCGTTAGTGTCTGGGGAAAACATCCCGCGCACAGATGGGATCCATCGCAAATGGGCGGTCACCCATAATGTGAGATGAGAGAAAGGACTAGATACTTTGAAAAGTCATTGTGATGGTCTGCTCAACCACACTTCTAAGGAATCGTGTGGGGCAATGAGTTGATTGTCTCTTGTGGTGAAAGTGTACAAACTCTGCAGAGTCAAAACTATTCGAATAGCCGTGCCCACGGTCAAGGGCGGACATGGGAACTTAACTAGATATAGTTCTATTTAAAAATGTTTGGAAAATGGGAATGGAAAAGTGAAGGGCGAAGGATTGCCCTGGTTTGGAATTGTCTTGGGTGTCGTCCCAGTGGTAGGTTAAGCGTATATAACGCTGAAAAAGAAGCATATGGTGCAGATGCCATATATGGTGAACGAAAAATCTGTATCACTATTAATGATATTGCATTCTTTTCACACATTATGATTTGGTTCAAACTGCTAGGTCTTAGGGATTTTGAAGTAATTGTATTCAAAAGCACTCTACGCAAAAATAAAATAACTCGAGCCTTCCTTTGGTTAAGCCATGCATACTATTTATTTGCATTCTGTGTATTGGCTCGCGGAGCACGGGGTCGGAGTGCTCACGCTCGCTTTTGCGACAAAATTCAGAATCAGGAGTCAAATCACCTCGCTTCAGCAACAAGATTGGACAAGCTGGCCGAGAAGATGAAGATGTCAAGGGCTAGGTCGCGAACCTCCAGTTGGCTGCCTGTGGGCATGTCCTGAAGGTCCCACTTGCGTGCTTCGTTCTTCCGCTGCTGCAATTTCATGATTTCGGCCTAATCGGCCCATGAGTAAGTCTACTATTATATTTACGTTTCCGCATGATATGTATTTTGATATTCATTTCTGTAACTGTGAGCAATATCTACTGATTCAGGGAATAGTGCAATGAAATCACAGAGGATTCCGGATGTTAATATCTGGGCTCCTACATCGATGGTATCAGAGCCTATCGACTGCAGGTCGTGACCTAGTTAGCCTGGCCGTTAGCTTCATGACTAGAAGTATTTCCTCAATATCTATTTTGACAAATATAAGTTATATCACTCATTCTCATCTCTCTTAGATGATTCTCCCTTATCCATATGCTGCCCTAGCCATTTTACATCTGAAGCTCTCTTACCCAAATTCAAAGTGATGAAAATCCAGTACTTCTCTTGTAAACTTTCTATGAAAACGCACTTAAGGCCAAGAGTCATGGTGCTTAACCTTGAAGCTTACTATCAAAGATTGTTTTATTTTTGGAGAAAACAATAGGGTGAAAATTGGAAAAAAAATTGGTGGAGCCTAATGGAAAGAATTAGAATGACTAGATAGATGAATTAAGTGATTCATGGAGAAATAGAAAGTGTGAAACTAATTATAGGATTGCAACATTGATAAATTGTATAATTCTTGGAAGATGTTTACAACAATGGAATAATAGGATATGGTCGATAACTGGATAGATTAACTGAAAATTTTTAGAAATTGAAAATGCGATAACCACTCTCAGAGTATAGACTTGATTAATAACACAATTTCCGGAGGGTGAATATAATAATGAAACAAAATGGAGATAGTGAGTATTTAGGTTGATCTCTAGAGGAGCAACTTATGGATTTGAGTCAATAATACCAGATTGAATAATTAGGGAGTCTCATAAAAAAATCATCATCGGTGGATCTAAGATAAAAAAAACTAGACATCCATTGGATTAAAAGAGCTGATCAAGTTGGCAAATAATAGATTGCAATTATATGGACATAGTGAAATATGAGAATTGAATTATAAATCTATGGTGGAAGCTAGGATTTATGTGAAGATTAGAAACTCATAGCTAGAATAATGAAATCGAAAAGACACGATAGGAAGTGTATCATCGGTGGATCAAATAAATAAAGATACCCGCTGTTTGGAGTTTTAGACGGCAATAATACTGAGACCAAATACTGAAGGAAGATAGCCTAAAAGCAAATTGCAAAAATGGAAGTTAAATTATCAAGGTCGTTGGATTCTAGGCCTTATGTAAGAAGATCAAATGGGAGTGAATTAAATCATTGATGGATGTTGTAGAGAATCGTATATCTTTAAAAAAAATTATAGGGTTTTGTATTTTCAAAATAGTTACAAGAATGAGTACTAATTACCTTCCAATACTTTCCTCTCCCTTCTATGGATTTCAAGGGAAAATTTAATTCACTTTCTCTTACCTTTGCTCCAAAATTTAAGGTTAGGAACGTTGAAGATATTCATGAAGATTAGGTGGTCTTGTTTTAAACGGACTATGTAGAAGAACTGTCGTAGGGGTGGCCCCCACCTAAACCCAGCAGGCCTGGTAGGAGATTATAAGGCCCAGAATAGGCCATGTGTAATGACATAACTGCCCCCAGAGGGGATAACCAGATGTAAGGGTATAACTGTAAAAGCACTCCTCATGTGTATATATATATGAGTAAGCCATGGGGAGGACCCAGGCCATTACACTTATCTTCATCACTCTCCACTACCATCTCTCTCTCTGTTTGGTCTGTAGCCACAACAGTTGGCGCCGTCCGTGGGGAGGACGAAGACAAGCCTGAAGACCGAAGGAAAAAGATGGCATCGGAAAAAGCTTCACCAGCGGCGGCGAAGGAAAGAAGACGGATGGGTCGAAGCAGCGCGTGAACACCAGGGCTTCGGCGTCGGCCGCCGAAGGAGTTGGCGGCGGCGTACGCGCCGTGGTCGCGGGCGTCGACGCCCGCGCGGCAACGACCGACCCCGCCAGCGCCGCTACGACGACATCCAACCCCGTCGCTGGCACTGCAACGACAGCCCCCGCCACCCTCGCCGGTAGCGCGGATCCGACGGCAACGACACCTGCAGTGGAAAGCGCCCTACTAGCAGCCCTCAACGCGTTCCAGCGGGAACTAGGGGACCTTCGCG
The DNA here is from genome assembly GCA_017311315.1 of Dendrocalamus latiflorus. Lineage (NCBI taxonomy): Eukaryota > Viridiplantae > Streptophyta > Magnoliopsida > Poales > Poaceae > Dendrocalamus > Dendrocalamus latiflorus. The sequence continues at coordinate 2,911,839 of CM029630.1, read as the reverse complement.
GAGCCGTCCGAGATATACAAGAGGCTCGGAGCTAGCAGGTCGCGCCAGTAGTCGCGCCCGAGCCCACGCCAGAGAAGGTGGACAACCGCGAAGCCCCCACGTCTAGCCGTGTCCCGCTGAGACGCGTAGATCCAGAATCCCCGCTTTCGGCGGGGCTGCAGCAGGCGGCGTGGCCCGAAGACTTCAAGTTCCCTCGCATCACCGACCCGTACAAAGGCGACACGGATCCTCGCGAGTTGTGCGCGTGTACGAAACCGCGATCGAGGCCGCGGGCGGAGACGACACCGCGAAGGCGAAGGGACTCCCCCTCGCACTGCACGGAGTGGCGCTCTATTGGTTTTTTACCATAGAGCCGGGCTCCATCTACGCGTGGGAGCAGCTTCGCGACCGGCTTCGTAGCAACTTTCAAGGACATTATGTCGAGCAAATCAATGCGGACCAACTCTTCGCTGTGAAGCAAGGACCCTCGGAGACGCTCCGGGGCTACTTCAAGCGCTTCGCCAAGATTCGAGGCCAGGTAAACGATTTTAATGAAACCACAGTCGTTAATGCAGCCATACAGGGCCTTCGCCCGGGCCCGATGGCCGAATACAACGCGCGGAGGCCAATCACGACAGTTGCCAAGCTCTTCGACAAAATGGACGAGTATGCGCGGGCGGAGGAGGATGCGCGAAGACGCAGCATCACCGCCCTCGGCCTCGCCCGTGAGGAGCGCCCCCGCGCGAGGTCGGGGCGGGTGGTCCCTCCTCGAAGCCGGGTCGTAGCCGAAAGCCCCGAGGAGGCCCTCCCCGAGGCAGTGAGGCCGAGGTACAGGAAGGCTCTTCACGGTGCAGGCCTAAACCTCGGCGCCGCCAGCGCCGGTCGCAGGCGGCCCACCATGTCCTCGCCACCGAGAGCGCCCGCCAAGAACCCGACCCCGCCTCACGGAGGGGAGACCGGGGATCGGAGGGCGGATTTGACTACGGCAACCAACCCCACGCAGAGCACGAGCTCCTGCACTATGGCAAGTGGTGCGAGGTACACGGCTACGGCGATCATTACACAAGGGCATGCATCGCGGTGATGGAGCTGCGGAGGGTGACGGCCGGATCTCGGGCTCCGCCTCCTCGGCCCCCCGCCGAAGCCCACGTGGGGCACCCAAGGGATAGCCCCATACGGGCCACCGCAACGGAGGGCGCGCAGCATCGCACCGTCAACGTCATCACCGGAGGCTCCTCTTCAAAAGCCCCCGGGGAGCAGCCGCAACTGTGGATGCCGCCCCGCAACATCACCTTCGACTTGAACGACGCCAGGGGCGTGGAGTACCCTCACCAAGACCCTCTAGTCATCCAGACCCACATAGCATGCTGTGAAGTCAGGCGCGTCCTTGTCGACGGGGGAAGCTCCGCGAACATCTTATTCGCAGAAGCCCTCGACCGCATGGCAATCCCCCGAAGCCGGCTAGAGCAGCCAGGAGCTCCACTTCAAGGCTTCGGGGGTCAACCGCTGCAGGCCCTGGGGCACGTGTCCCTTCATGTCACTTTCCGTCAGGAGGGCAACAAAGGTAACATCCGGACCGAGCATGTCACCTTCGATGTCGTGGATATCCCGCACCCTACAACGCCGTACTGGGGCGACCCGCCATCAACTCTTTCGAGGCAATCCCGCACCACGCTTTTTTGTGTGTAAAGCTCCCGGGCCCGGAGGGTGTCATCACCATCTTCGGCGACCAGGACCTGGCCAGACATGCCGAAGGCGGCAGCCGCGTCCCGCATCGCCCGGTGCATGCCCTCTCCGGCGCGCCCGGTGATGGGCCCTCCGCTCCCGGGTGGACGCCCAAGCCTCGGCCCGAAGGTGGCGTCAAGAAGGTGCCGCTCCAGGCGGAGGGGCAGTTTGTGTCCATTGGCGAGGGGCTCCCGCCGGGGGTCGAACGGGAGCTGCTCTGAGTGCTTCAGAACAACGTTGACATCTTCGCATGGTCCCCGGAGGACATCAAGGGCGTTGACCGAGCAGTAATCGAGCATCGTTTGGCGGTCCGCCCCGACACCAAGCCGGTCAAGCAAAGGCTCCGGCGTATGTCGATGGATCGGCAGCAGGCGGCCAAAGCGGAGGTGGCGAAGCTTCTTCGCGCCGGGGTCATCCGCGAGGTCCACCATCCAGAATGGCTCGCTAACCCGGTGCTAGTAAAAAAGGCCAGCGGGGCCTGGCGCATGTGCATCGACTTCACGGCACTCAACAAGGCGTGCCCGAAGGACAACTACCCCTTGCCGCGCATCGATCAGCTGGTTGACGCCACTGCTGGGTGCGAACTCATGAGTTTCCTGGACGCCTATTCCGGCTACCACCAGGTATACATGGCCGAAGACGACGTGGAGAAGACCAGTTTCATCACACCACTTGGGACGTTCTGCTTCGTCAGAATGCCCTTTGGCTTGAAGAACGCAGGCGCTACCTTCACCCGCCTCGTCGCCATTGCCCTGGCCGCCCAGCTCGGGAGGAACGTCGAAGCCTATGTCGATGACGTGGTGGTCAAAACTCGACAACTTGCTCTACACGGCCGGGACCTCCAGGAGACCTTCGATAACCTCCGGAAGGCGGGCATCAAGCTCAACCCCGACAAGTGTGTCTTCGAGGTACAGGCGGGCAAACTCCTAGGTTTCCTCGTGTCCGGGCGGGGCATCCAGGCGAACCCCGACAAAGTAGACGCCATCCTGGGTATGGAGCCGCCCAAGACAACGAGGGAGGTCCAGAAGCTGGCGGGCCGCATGGCAGCATTAAGTCGCTTCCTATCCAGGGCGGCGGAGCGGGGCCTGCCATTTTTCAAGACACTCCGCGGGTGCGATGAATTTCGTTGGGACGGAGACTGCGCGAAGGCCTTCAACGAGCTCAAGCAGCACCTGGCAAGCCTCCCCACTCTGGTCGCCCCAGCACCAGAGGCTCTCCTCCTGCTCTATCTGGCCGCGTCAGCCACCGCGGTAAGCGCTGTCCTCGTCTTAGAGGAAGGCGCCATGCAGCGGCCCGTCTACTTTGTCTCCGAATCCCTTCAAGGCGCCAAGACAAGATACACAGAGCTTGAGAAGCTCGCCTACGCGCTGGTCATGGCCTCCAGGAAGCTTCGACATTATTTTCTGGCTCACCCGATCACAGTGCCTTCCTCATTCCCCCTGGCAGAGATGCTACACAACAAGGAGTCCACAGGGCGTATCGGTAAATGGGCCGCCGAGCTCGCTCCCTTCTCCTTGACGTATGCTTCGCGGACGGCAATTAAATCCCAAGTCCTGGCGGATTTTCTCGCCGAATGGACCCCGCCGGCCCAACCCGGCCAGACGCACGATGATCCCGTCTGGACGCTTGCAATCGACGGAGCTTACAGCGTCGCCGGCGCAGGCGTAGGGGCGATGATCATCACGCCCGAGGGACAGCGTTTGCTGTACTCGACGCGCCTTGCCTTCTCCGCCACCAACAACACGGCTGAATACGAGGCACTGCTCTTTGGCCTGGCGAAGCTCAAGGCAGTCGGCGCGAGACGGGTGTTGGTCCGCACCGACTCGCGCTTGGTGGCCGGCCATGTGGACAAGTCATATCAAGCCAAGGACCCTGAGTTGGCCAAGTACCTCGCGGCGGTGAGGGCGAGGGAAAGGCACTTTTTGGGTGTCACCGTCAAGGCCATCCCCCGGGCGGAGAATGAGCAAGCCGATGCCCTCGCCAAGGCGGCCAGCCAGCAACTGCCCCCCCGAGGGGGCATTCTACGAGGTGTTAGCAAAGGCGGCCATCGCGCAGGACAACCGAGATGCGGCACTTGTCCACCGCATTGATCGGCCAGGAGATTGGCGAGAGCCCATTTTCAATTTCTTACAAGGCCTCGCCGGGCCGGAGGACCCCGCCGAGCTGCGACTATTGCAGCACCGCGCACGGTCCTTCCAGGTGTTCGAAGGGACACTCTACAAGAAAGGGGTTTGCGCGCCGCTCCTGCGCTGCCTCTCGACTGAGGAGGGAAAGGAACTCTTGGCCGAAATCCACGCGGGCGTATGCGGATCCCACCTGGCGCTGAGGTCATTAGTCGGCAAGGCGTTCAGACAAGGCTTCTACTGGCCGACTGCCATCACCGACGCCCAGGACCTCGTCCGTCGGTGCCAAGGGTGCCAGTGGATGGCGCGCATCATCCGCAGGCCCCCGACAAGCCTCAACCCAATTCCCCCGGTGTGGCCACTGGCGCGCTGGGGTCTCGATATAGTAGGACCACTTGCCCGAGCCCCAGGGGACCTCCGGTTCATGGTAGTCGCGCTGGAGTATTTCTCCAGATGGCCGGAAGCGATCGCTCTGGCCAAAGTAACTTCTGCGGCCATACAGCGCTTCCTATGGCAAAACATCATATGTCGCTTCGGTGTGCCTCGGGAGCTCACGGTCGACAATGGCCTGCAGTTCGACGCCGCCCTCTTCAAAGATTATTGTGACAGCATGGGCATCACCCTCCGATTCGCCTCGGTAGGGCATCCCCAGTCCAACGGGGCGGTCGAACGGGCGAATGGCGCCATTTCTGCCGCCATCAAAAAGCGCCTGGTTGGATTGCCGAAGGGCAAGTGGCCAAGCGAGCTTCACAACGTTCTATGGTCGCTTCGCACAACGGTAACGCGCCCGACGGGATTCACGCCGTTTAAGCTCCTTTTCGGTGACGAAGCGGTGACGCCCGAGGAAATCAAGGCCGGCTCGCGAAGGGTCCTCGTCCAAGCACCCGAAGAGGATCGCCGTGTGTCCTTGGACCTCCTCGACGGGATACGGGCAGACGCAGCCCACCATGTCGAGAAGTACACGCGGCAGACAATGCGTACTTGGGACCGCTCTATATGCCCGCGGGGGTTCAAGCCTGGGGATCTCGTCCTCAGAGTGGCGCTCCAGGCGGAAACCGTTGGCAAGCTGGAGTCCAAGTGGGAGGGCCCGTACATCGTAACGGAGGCGTTGCCGAAGGGGGCGTACCGCCTCGCCACGCTCGAAGGACAAGCCTTCCGGCACACATGGAACGCGGACAGGTTGCGGCGGTACTACGCCTAGAAGCAGGACAGCAGGCGTAGAGCCACCAGCCCGTTGTTAGGCGATGCTCGCCCGCGCAAACGGGAGTTCAATAAAGGTTGCTGTTCCCAGAGCATCCCCTGTCCGCGCTGAGCAGAACAAAAGTCCACGGACTTTAAATAAGACGTAGCGTCGAGGTCCGCCTCCGCATGCGAGAGTCTGCGGACTATAAATAAGACGTAGCGTTGAGCCTAGCTCCGCACGCACCAGTCCACGGACTTTAAATAAGACGTAGCGTCGAGGTCCGCCTCCGCACGCGAGAGTCTGCGGACTATAAATAAGACGTAGCGTCGAGCCTAGCTCCGCACGCACCAGTCCACAGACTTTAAATAAGACGTAGCGTCGAGGTCTGCCTCCGCACGCGAGAGTCTGCGGACTATAAATAAGACGTAGCGTCGAGCCTAGCTCCGCACGCACCAGTCCACGGACTTTAAATAAGACGTAGCGTCGAGGTCCGCCTTCGCACGCGAGAGTCTACGGACTATAAATAAGACGTAGCGTCGAGCCTAGCTCCGCACGCACCAGTCCACGGACTTTAAATAAGACGTAGCGTCGAGCCTAGCTCCGCACGCGAGAGTCTGCGGACTATAAATAAGATGTAGCGTCGAGCCAAGCTCCGCACGCACCAGTCCACGGACTTTAAATAAGACGTAGCGTCGAGCCTAGCTCCGCACGCGAGAGTCTGCGGACTATAAATAAGACGTAGCGTCGAGCCTAGCTCCGCACGCACCAGTCCACGGACTTTAAATAAGACGTAGTGTCGAGCCTAGCTCCGCACGCACTCTACGGAGTATAAATAAGACCCAGCGGGGGGACGCCTCCGCGCGCACTCTACGGAGTATAAAGAAGACGTAGCGTTGAGCCTAGCTCCGCACGCACTAGTCCATGGACTTTAAATAAGACGTAGCGTCGAGCCTAGCTCCGCATGCGCGAGTCCTCGGACTATAAAGAAGACGTAGCCTCGAGCCTAGCTCCGCACGCACTAGTCCACGGACTTTAAATAAGACGTAGCGTCGAGCCTAGCTCCGCACGCGCGAGTCTCCGGACTATAAAGCAAGTCGTAGCGTCGAGGGTTCGCCTCCGCACGCACCAGTCCACGGACTTTAAATAGTACGTAGCGTCGAGGCCCGCCTCCGCACGCGCGAGTCTCCGGACTATAAAGGAAATCGTAGCGTCGAGATTCGCCTCCGCACGCGCCACTCCACGGAGTAAAAACGAGATGCGCAGACCTGCCCTCCGCGTTCGGCGGCAGGTAACACCAAGCATAAAGTACTACTTGGTTCCATTGTAAAAGCAAAGGGGTTACATGGTCACAAGCGTAAGAACCAGTACATCATCCCCCTGCCCTACCCGACCAATCGCTCAGCCTTGGCGCGGTGCGGACGAGCCCGCGCCGTCGTCGCCGCAGCGCTGAAGGACCCCTTCAAGCCACTGGAGGAGGTCCCCCTCCCCATGCAACGTCTGCTGCATGGCGACTCTCGCTGCACCTTCCCCGAAGCGGCCCCAGATCCGTTGGTGGAAGTTCTGCAGGCTAGGCCCGATGGAGCAGATGGCGTCCGACATAACCTCTGGTCGGTCGGGAGGATCCAGTTGAGGATTCGCTAGCTCATGGGTATGCCTACACCCACGAGTATGAAGCAGGGCGAGGGCGAAGCACGCACCAACATAGCTGCAGTGCTCGCCAAAGGTTCTGGCGCCACGAAGAGCAACGCCGGCCCCCTCCTCGATCAGCCCGAGCGTCTCCGACAGGGCCTCCGGCCTGTGCGTAGTATCCGGCACTCGGACGCACAGATCTCGAAGGGCCTGGTTTAGAGACTCCATGGCCCGCCATGCCGACATGGACGCATTTTCCAAGGCAAGGCGGTTCTCGGCAGCAGACTCCGCCAGCTGGGCGTTCTCCCCTTCTAGGACGGCGATCTGCTGCACGAAGGCGGCGCGCTCCCCAGCCACGGCGCTCCGAGCTTCCGTGGCCGCGAGTTGTGCGGCCACCAGGGCGTCCTCCAGCGCACGAAGTTCTTCATCCTTCGCGGCGAGAGCAGTGTTTGCTTCGCGGAGGCTGGCTTCCAGAGCCCTCCGCTCCCGAACGCGGGCCTCGTCAAAGGACCGGCTGAGGGCAAGCGTCTGACAGAAACAACAAATCAGTAGGCGTCCAGCAGTACCTTACAAGTTGAAGCGCACATACTTACCCTCATCTCGGAGGCCTGCAACGCGAGCGAGGAGGTCCCCCGCGCATGACGACAGCACCTCTCGGTTGAGGCCGTTGTCGGCACGTTCTGCGGCGGCGGTGAGGTCGCAAAATATCTCCGGGCGAGGGAGGAAGTCCGAGCGAGCGAGCCCCGGCCCCAACACGCCAGGATTTATCGCGGCAATGGCCACGTCAGCAGCAGTGGACACCTGCGGGGCATCCTGCACGAGGCTCCCGACTTCGCGCATACCTCCGCTGCTCGATCCTTCGCCACGTACGGGAGACGTCGCCTCGCCTGATGTCGGCGGAATGAGCGAGCAGATCGGAGAGAGTCTCGCGAAGTCAGGTGAAGAAAGGGACTCACACCTACCTGCTGCGCCCCTCGTCACGGTAGGAAGTGGCGCCGGGTCGACCACCCAGGGGGAGGCGGGCGCCTCGACGGTCGGGGAGAAGGTCTTCTCGGCCGCGCCAGCCGCCGTAATCCCGCGGCAAGGCCCCGCAACAGCATATCGACGCCTCGTTGGCGGCGGGGACTGCGTCCGAGGGCGTTTCGCCTGCGGTGGCACAGGCGATTCTTCCGCGGCAGAACCAGCTCCTGTCACCATCGCCCCCACGGTTTCCTCTGTAGGGGGCACGCCCTCGTCGGCCGCTGCGGTTGATAACGCACCGTCCCCCGTGGTTTGCTCGCCAGGAACGACGCCACCGCCCGGGTTGACGGGTTCCAACTCAACGATGGCCGCGAGCCCGAGCACGGGCTCGTGGGCGTCGGCAGAAGGTGCCGGGGGATCCGCGGCGGTGCGCCCCTCCGAAGCAGTATGGCCAGGCCCACCGCCGGTCGCACGCCCCGTCTCAGCTGGGCTAGCCGCCGGGGGGGCTGCCGGGTCGCATACGGCAGCCGGGGAACGGGCCCGGCGTCGCGAAGACAGCCCCCCGTAGGGCTATCACCGTCCTGAGCGCCTGGAGTCCTGGCGGGAAGCTCTTCCGGCACCACACGCTCGGGCACGGCAATGCCTACAGCCTCGCAGGTGCGGTTTATCCGCCCCTGCTTAGCCGCCTTGACCGCGGCCTCGCGAGCCCGGTGCTCCTTAAGCGTGTACGGGCCGAGGAGCGCCGCAACCGCGCGCTCCGCATCTTCTAGCCGAGCTACTGCGCAGGAGATCACGTCAGTTAGGCGGAAGCCAAACAGATACAATGGCGCGCTGGGCGACTTACAAGGGGCGGAGGGCGGAAGCAGCTGAGACACAGATGGATCGAATCCGTCCTCGCGGAGGCCATTCGGCACAACATACTTCCCCCGGGAGGAGAGTGGCGCCGCCCCGTGCATCGTGAACTCCTCGGCTAGGTCGCGCACGCTCATTCGACGGGCGACACCGACGAGGCTCTGTAACTTTCGCGTGTCGTCAATCTCCGCCTTCAGACTCGGCGTGCTGTTAAACGAGATCGGCCCACCTCGGCACTGCATTCTGCTCTTGTCGGTCACGGTGTAATAGAACCACCACCGCGTCCAGCCGGATGCCCACTGCCCTGACGAGGCTGGCACAGGGAACAACGTCGTGCAGGACGCCCGGAGCACGAAGTCCACACCGCCGAAGTTGGACACCGCCCCGCCAACCTTTCTGGGTCGACAGTGTGCATCGTGCAGGGTGGCGAATAAGCTCGCGCTGGGGTGCCACCCCTCTGTCCGCATCGCCCACGTGAAGACAGCTAGGCGGAGTATCGCGTGTGGCGTCAGCTGGGCTAGCTCCAACTGGTAGGCCCGCAGGACTTCTCCCACAAACAACGTGGAGGGCATCCGAAGGCCGGCATCGAAGAACGCGACGAAAACAATTGCCTCCAGGGCCCCGGGCTTCGGCTCCGTCTCGTCCCGGCGGGGTAAACGAGCCCCATTGCGATCCACGATCTTCCCCTCATCCACGAGTCGCTGTAGCGTCCCTTCCATCATGCGGCTCTTCCCCAGCACACGGGAGCAGGAGCCTCCCGAGTGCTCCATCGCGTTCCACCACTTGTTGGCGCGCGAGCTCCCCCGCGGCACCAGTTTGTACTCTTGGGAAGGATGGGTCACCTCGCCCTGGCTAGGCAAGGAACCACTGCGGGGGTGGTAGGTGGCGTCGTCATGGCTAGCCATCGCTCTTCGCGACAAGGGAAGAAGAAGCAGGCAAAGGAGCAACTGGCGTGACAATTACCACGGGCGCAAGCGAAGCGGCAGATCAAAAAGCAAAACGAGAAAGGGTGCCTCCACCTCAACACTAGCACCTTATAAAGGCCGCTCGCCTGCCTTGTGGCCCAACGCACAGACGGATCAAATTCCCAGCGATTCGGCTGTCCAAGATTTGGAAAGAAGAATCGCCGGGACCTAGAGGGCCGCGCCTGGTAGGTGGCCAAGCAGCGCACAACGCCCCTACCTCTTCAACACGCGTCCAACTTCTCGGGGGACGAGGCGAACGGCCGCGGTCACGCAACCGCTCACATCCCACGATGCACCAGTCGTGAGTCGCCACGTGCCCCACCTGTAGCATGGCAGACTGCACGATGCGATAGCCTGACTTCTGCCAGGCCAGGCGTCGGCGTAATTCCAGCCGCCATTAAAAGCGCACTACAAGACTGCAAGGTCACAACAGCCCCGGAGCGCAACCATACTGGCGCCAGCTTCGCGGCCACCCGTTCGAAGGGTAGGGGACGGAGCGTGCGCTTCTACTTCGAATAGGCGCCAGCTTCGCTGCCACCCGTTCGAAGGGTAGGGGACGGAGCGCGCGCGTCTACTTCGACTTGGGTGCCAGCTTCGCTGCCACCCGATCGAAGGATAGGGGACGGAGCGTGCGGGTCTACTTCAAATAGGCGCCAGCTTCGCTGCCACCCGTTCGAAGGGTAGGGGACGGAGCGCGCGCGTCTACTTCAACTTGGGCGCCAGCTTCGCTGCCACCCGTTCGACGGGTAGGGGACGGAGCGCACGCGTCTACTTCGACTAGGCGCCAGCTTCGCTGCCACCCGTTCGAAGGGTAGGGGACGGAGCGCGCGCGTCTACTTCGACTTGGGCGCCAGCTTCGCTGCCACCCGTTCGACGGGTAGGGGACGGAGCGCGCGCGTCTACTTCGACTAGGCGCCAGCTTCGCTGCCACCCGTTCGAAGGGTAGGGGACGGAGCGCGCGCGTCTACTTCGACTTGGGCGCCAGCTTCGCTGCCACCCGTTCGACGGGTAGGGGACGGAGCGCGCGCGTCTACTTCGACTAGGCGCCAGCTTCGCTGCCACCCGTTCGACGGGTAGGGGACGGAGCGCGCGCGTCTACTTCGACTAGGCGCCAGCTTCGCTGCCACCCGTTCGAAGGGTAGGGGACGGAGCGCGCGCGTCTACTTCGACTTGGGCGCCAGCTTCGCTGCCACCCGTTCGAAGGGTAGGGGACGGAGCGCGCGCGTCTACTTCGACTTGGGCGCCAGCTTCGCTGCCACCCGTTCGACGGGTAGGGGACGGAGCGCGCGCGTCTACTTCGACTAGGCGCCAGCTTCGCTGCCACCCGTTCGAAGGGTAGGGGACGGAGCGCGCGCGCCTACTTCGACTTGGGCGCCAGCTTCGCTGCCACCCGTTCGAAGGGTAGGGGACGGAGCGCACGCGTCTACTTCGACTAGGCGCCAGCTTCGCTACCACCCGTTCGAAGGGTAGGGAACGGAGCGCGCGCGTCTACTTCGACTTGGGCGCCAGCTTCGCTACCACCCGTTCGAAGGGTAGGGGACGGAGCGCGCGCGTCTACTTCGACTAGGCGCCAGCTTCGCTGCCACCCGTTCGAAGGGTAGGGGACAGAGCGCGCGCGTCTACTTCGACTAGGCGCCAGCTTCGCTGCCACCCGTTCGAAGGGTAGGGGACGGAGCGCGCGCGTCTACTTTGACTGGGCGCCAGCTTCGCTGCCACCCGTTCGACGGGTAGGGGACAGAGTGTGCGCGTCTACTTCGACTGGGCGCCAGCTTCGCTGCCACCCGTTCGAAGGGTAGGGGACGGAGCGCGCGCGTCTACTTCGACTAGGCGCCAGCTTCGCCGCCACCCGTTCGAAGGGTAGGGGGCGGAGCGCGCGCGTCTACTACGACTAGGCGCCCGCCTCCGCTCCCACCATCCCAGACTTCGGGCTCCCCAACCACAAGCTTGGAGGAATTCACAGGCCGTAGGGGACGGAGGGGGCCAAAGGACTCGACGACATGGCTTCGGCCCTGTGAAGCCCTTCACCATGAGAGGCTCCTGTCGTAGGTGTGGCCCCCACCTAAACCCAGCAGGCCTGGTAGGAGATTATAAGGCCCAGAATAGGCCATGTGTAATGACATAACTGCCCCCAGAGGGGATAATAACTGTAAAAGCACTCCTCATGTGTATATATATATGAGTAAGCCATGGGGCGGACCCAGGCCATTACACTTATCTTCATCACTCTCCACTACCATCTCTTTCTCTGTTTGGTCTGTAGCCACAACAAGAACCTTGTGCCCTCTTATATGTGCTTCCCCGAGTAGACGTTGTACTGTTGCAAGATTTTCATTTAGCCTTGTGCACTGCCTTCTTGCCCTCGGGCGTCCTATTTTGCAGTCACAGGAAAAGCTTGCTTTTAAAAATTTTGTGTGGTTCTGTATCACCCAGCTTCCGGGGTATACTCTTTTAAAGTTGCGAATGGGTTTAGAATACCTTATCCCCACGATCCTATCCTTACCTCATGCTATTCCCTCTCATCTTTTGCTGAAAACCCCATTGGATCCACAGAAGCGAAATAACAGATAACCCAAACCAAGGCAATCAAGAAGAAGTGAAGACTTTGCAACCTCCCAGTATTTAAGGAAAACAACATCACAGGGAAGAAGACCACCCGCCAATCTCTTGAAGACCAAGACAGCTAGAGTACAATGGATGAATAATGACAATTGTCATTTATTTAAGGGGGGGTAGCATTAAGAGACAAGAATGTCGAAGCACTACGACGATCTATGTTTTGGGAGGTGCGACAACATGGACTCGGAGCTAATCAAACCAGTACAAGAAGATTTGCAGAACCAGAAGTCTTATAGTGATAAGGACAAAAGACCACCATATAAATACGTCCATCCTCGTATCAGCATCCCTCAGATCATTGTTACCTACCTATCAAAATAAAATTCTACAACCATATGTTCAATGGACGATGTAACTACTCCATTCTACGATGAGGACGAGGCAACAACGTCAAAGAGCAAGTATTTGGAAGTCTACGTCCTATTCAGGAGAACAAGGTTTCCCTCTTGCCTTTTGACTTCTCCAAAGTTCTAACCCATGTTGTATAGGTTTTTATCTCTTTGTGAAGCTAAAGAACTCTACATCGAGCAACACCTCGAAACCCATTGCTAGCCAATATAACCCACCTCCATTCTTTCTGCTCTACCCGAATCTCGGGGTCGAGATTCTTTTTAAGGGGGGTAGGTTTGTAACATCCCAAAATTTTAAATTTGAAAATGTGAAGCTTTTGAATTATTTTTGCAATATATTTTATTGGAATTTGGATTTCTTGGAGTTTTCCTGACTTTGGTTGAGGTTCTAAAAATTTAAGAAATTCATTAAAGACAAAGACAAACATTAGTAATACCAAAAAAAGTGAATATGCAAATAATAGAAAACCAAAATTTGAAAATACGAATTTGAAAAGATGATCCAGTATAAGAAGAGAGAAACCTGAGTTAAAAATATATATATATAAAATCTCATTTTGAAAATAACGGCATAAATAGCTCTCATTTAATGGTTAAAAATTTAAAGCTTGAATTCTAAATGCCATCCAAAAATTAGTAAATTCTAATGCAAGTTAAAAGTTCAAAATCAAAAATCCACAGTCCAGAAAATAATTAAGCCTATCTCTAGTTTTCTTCATTTTTCCCTACTCTCTATTACATGTGGGCCCCACTCCTAACCTCCTCTCTCCCGAACTCCTCTTTTCTGCCGGCTGGGCCCTCTTCTCTTTTCCCGTTTCTTTCTCCCCCACTCACTCCATTTCTCTCACTGCCAGCGGGCCAGCCCCCTTCGCTCCTCCTCCTTTCTTTCTCCCTCCCGACCGCTTCCTTCCACTACACCACAGCCCCAGAATAGCGATGTACTGTGGGTCGTTATAGGTCGATATAGCGACGTTCGATCGGTCGGTATAGATCTATGCCGACCCTTAGCTGGAATCACTGAAAGTGGCGTCGCTATAGCCTATAACGACCGACATGTGTATAGCGACCAATAGGCTAACGCCTTAGGGCTTACTTATAACGACACACGGTTTGAGGCTATAAATACTTTTAGCAACCAACACTCCAACGCGAATCATTCACCTAGAGACAATATATATTGCTAATTAATCAGCCGTATATAATAACCCAAATCTAATCTATCATCAATGCACACACATTCATTACAAGATATATTAGCCATACAGACATGGAACATCATAAAATATATGAAGACAAACCATTGACCACTGATTCATTCATATATGAGTAGCCCAATGTAAGGTCAGTCAGATTCAACATCATAAGTACAAAACAGATTAGAAGCTCGCAAACATGAATTTTGTGCATGAGCGAGCCATCAACATCCCCCACATCTACCTCATGTGACCAAAAGTCATACATCCACTACTTGTCACCAAAGCTTATATAGCTCACTAACACCTAAAGCCACTGCTCAAATTTTAGTAACAGTGAGCTCATAGTCATATCTCTAATAGGTTTAGAACAAAACACAGCTTCGGTGAGCACTTTTAACTTGTGGACACCATCAGGTATGCTGCCTAGGACCTTATAGGAGCAGGACCACCTGAAATGTAATATGAATATCCAATTACTGACGACTTTTACCAAAGGAGATTAGGATCAGAGATACATGGTAGCATACTAATATTGTTACTGCTGGTAATAAGGTTCTGGACACCTGGGAAAGCTTTATAATATATGCCTTCTAGTAAACTAATTGTTGTACAATAGAAAATGTGAAAAAGGATTTCAAAGTGAATATTGCTTAATCTAGCCTGCGACGCATATATGTGTTGGTCCTATCTGAATATAGCATTTGGTGAAAGTAAAATTCAGGAGAGAAAACATACCTGCAGTGGGCTCGGATGAATGTGATGCATTGCTAAGCTTCATCTATTAGAAATATCATTAATTAGAAACTTTGTTCACTTGTCACAAATATGAATAAAAGAAAAAGGCAAGTCTAGTTTATTACTCTTTTGTATGGCCACTGAACTGGCATTGACTTAGCATCAGCCAAAGTCTCAATGTCACCATAAGGGCGAGGTAGCACTGTATCCCTTTTAATCACAACCTTCACAACAACTTCACAAAATAGCCTTCCAAGAGGCTGGCCTCCTAGTACATTGCTTGGATTTGTTGAAATAACTACTGCCTTAGCCACAGCTTCTTGGCGCAACATGGCATATAATGTGACCTCCTTTCCAACTTGAAATGGTTTATGCACTTGTCAGCAAAAATTGAACTAATGTATAGAAATGCTAGAATTGAAAGCACTGTTATAAGTTGAAAATTACAAGATCATCAGGTGAAACACGAGGGGCTTTATTCTTCTTTGATGGGACTACATTTCTTATGGGACTAGTAGCGCTGCACTCCCAATGAAGATCAATTGATCCTCCCACAACACTGCGCACGGAAGAGGCAGGAGCACACTTCGCAGATGGGGCGGGAGCAAGGTGTGTGGACGGGGCAGCAGCACGCTGCACGGACGGGGCAGCAGCACGTTGCGTGGCTGGAGCAGCAGCACGCTGCGTGGCTGGGGCAGGAGCACGCCATCTTAGTAATGCTTCTTTTCCTCTTCTTTGGTGGACTATTATGAAGATCTGCAGTAAACAATTTTAAATAAGAAACATGTAATATGACAACATATTTGTGATGCAGCAAGTCACACTCTACAAGACCTTCATCGCCGCATAAATCATCTCCGGTTGGCTGATACTCAGGATCTTCTTCAATCTGCTCATTTGCATTTTCAGCACGGTTTCTTTGTGACCTACGTAGATTGTGACCTTCAGTTGCTGCATCACTTGGTTGTTGAATTCTCTACAGAAAAGGTACAAAATAGTATAAATATTTGTTAAGAAATATGCAATGATTGTCGTAGAAAATAAATCTCTACAAACTTTTGTTCTTGTACTAGGTTGAACATTCTGCCCTGAACTATTCATACGAGGCAGATTTAGAGCATCAAGCATCTGGTTGTTGATTTCAATCTGTTCATTTCGACGTTGCTCGTATGGATTGATAGGGACATCCTTATTGTTTCTTTTTGGTCTTTGCATGTTTTCTCCTGTGAATGGAGAAATAAATTAGCAATGCTCACAGGAAAACAATAGACATATTGTTTGACAAGACTTACTTTTTACAACTATTTTTAGACTTTTTTCGATCAACAATAATACCATCTATGTCTGTTCTAGTAGAAGGGACAACCCCATTAATAATATCCACAGTCACATCATGATTTAGATTAGGCAGGTACACAACTAGTCCATTATCATTATTTATGTGCTCATCCTCCAAGTTATCAAAGTCAAATACATCTCTTGGGACTGACTGAACAGCAGCAACCCACTGAGTATCAATTGCTTCAGGGACATAGTATACCTGAACTGCCTGTGATGCTAGAATGAAAGGCTCATCAGATATCTTTTCACCTGTATTGAATAAATGCCTAAAATTCACAGTTGTGGTCCCCAATTGATCCGTTTGTACCCATTTGTTTTGCACACGGTTGTCAACCCAATCACACTTGAAAAGCACCACATTTCCTTTGTGGTGATAGTTCAGTTCAAGAATTTCAGTTATAATACCATAATATGTCTTGCTTCCTACTATAATGTTATCATTATTGCCACTTTCAAAGCTTGATGACTCAGCAAAGAAAACCTATCATGTGATGTAAAGTGTGACAATGGGTCTAGAAAACGTACTCCAAGTAAGGTTGTATATTGTCATAGTTGAACAAAACATATCTATGGGCTTGCAGCCATGTCTTGTGATCTATACCCACTATGCACTTTCCGGCCAATCCACGACCAATGCTACGAAAGAAAGGAGTTGTACTACAATCATCATTTCCAGATTGAAGGCTACTATGAGTCCCATCATGTAAGTAGCGAGAACAAAGTGTAAGGCATTCAGTAAAGTTAGACCACTCCATAATTGATCCTTTAGGGTGACTTTTTGTACGAACAGAACCCTTCAATCTCATCAAATACCTATACACATGAATAATAGTAACATTGATAATGTCATAAAACTTGTAGGTACCTATTTTAGTTCAGTAAGCTACAATATGCCTAACTAAATTACCTCTCCACAGGCCACATGCTGCGAAAATGAACTGGTCCAGCTATCTTTGCTTGGGCAGGAAGATGAACCATCAGGTGTACCATCATATCAAAAAAGGAAGGAAGGAATATAGTCTCAAGAAGGCTCAAGGTTTCAGCTATTTCAACCTCTAAACTTTCCATATCACTTATTCGAATGACACGGGAGGAAAGTTTCTTGAAAAAGTTACATACACGGATCACTGCAGCACTCACAATTTCTGGCAATATTTTTCTCACAGCAAGTGGAAGCAAGTGTTGTAAAATAATGTGGCTCTCATGACTCTTAAGCCCAAATATCTTCCTCTCATTAACATGTACATTATGACGTATATCAGATGCATAACCAGCAGGAAACTTCACCCCTTTTAGTACTTGACAAAATAATTTCTTCTCATCAGCACTCATTGAGTATGGTGCTGGTGGTAAATAAAGTTGGTCTTCCACTTCAACAGGGTGGAGATCACTTCTAATACCTAGAGATTGAAGATCCAATCGAGAATTCAAATTATCCTTGGATTTCCCTTCTGTGCCTATGAATGTATTAACTAAGCTTTCACTCACGTTTTTCCCTATGTGCATGAAGTCAAAATTATGTCGCAGCATCAAATCCTTCCAATATGGCAGTTGAAACCAAATAGATCTCCTTTTCAATATGACCAATGGCTCTCCTTCCTTGCGTCTCTTGCTTCCTGGTTTCTTTCTAGAAGGATCCTTCCCAAAAACTGTATTAAGGTCTTTAGTGCACTCTAAAATCTCCTCACCAGAAAGTGGAGTAGGTGCTGCCCTAAACTCAGTTTTACCAAATTTATTAGCATCAAACCTAAATGGGTGGTTTTCAGGCAAGAATCTGCGATGACCCATATAACAAGTCTTGCTACCATTACCAAGTCTAAGTGAACATGTATAGCTATGGCAATCAGGACATCCGACTTCACCAGATGTGACAGAACCTGACACATAGCCTAAACCTGGGAAGTCAGTAATAGCCATATTACCGCTGCCTTCAACTGAAAGAACTCACCCTTCGAAGCATCATATGTTCTAACTCCCTTGGTAAACAAATCTAATAGGTCTTCGACTAGTGGCTGATAATACACATCCATATCACTACCAGGCGCTTCTTTACCAGGAATCAACAAAGAAAGGATGAAATTTGATTTCTTCATGCACATTGAAGGTGGAAAGTTGTAGGGAATACAAATACCAGGCCAAACACTGTAGGTAGCATTCATGGTTCTAAACGGATTAAAACCATCAGTGGCAAATGCTAGACGGATATTTCGGCTATCTGCAGCGAATTCTGGATGTTTCTCATCAAAGTCTTTCCATAGTGGTGAATCTGCAGGATGCCTAAGAAGACCATCCTTTTTTGCCTTCATCATGCAATCTCACTAGACTTGCTGTTTTAGAGGATAGAAATAACCGTTTTAGACATTTCTTTATTGGGAAGTAGCGGAGAACCTTTTTAGGAACCTTATATACATGTTTTCCATCTAGGCTCTTCCTTACTGATTTCCACCGAGAAGCCTTACATTTTGGACATGAATCCAACCCCTCTTTATCCTTCCAAAATAGAATGCAGTCATTTTCACAAGCATGAATACTATTGTATCCGATTCCTATAGATTTCACCAATTTCTTAGCTTCATGAAAGTTTCTGGGCAGTTTTGAACCCTCGGGTAGTGCATCATTAAATAGATCTAGTAGGATGTCAAAACTCCTATCACTCCACCCTCCAAGGAGTTTGGTGTGGAGTAATCTAATTAGGAAACGCAGCTGTGTATATTTCTTGCAATTAGGGTACAACTCTTTGCTATTCTCCGCTACTAACTTTTGAATGGCAACTAGCTCCTCACAGGGCTCTATGTCTGAACTGTTGTCATCAAAATCCCCATTATCATCTAAACCAGCAGCTAAGTCTCTAAGCAAATCAGAGATGTTATCATCTTCGTCAGTCTCCTCCATAAGTTCAACACCATCATAGTTTTCATGATTCACAGAAGAGCTAACTTCTCCATGTAAGGTCCATGTTCTATACCCTTTTAGAAACCCATCACATATCAAATGCTCACGTACTTCACTTCCCTCTCTCCAAAATGAGTTAACACACTTTCTGCAAGGGCATAGTATCTTGCTTCCTACCGCTGAATTCTCAAATGCAAAAGCTATGAAATTGTTCACCCCTTGTTGATATATCTTGGTGTGCCTACATGCAGTTTTTAAGTTAATTCCCATGTTAACTACAGATAGAACTTTCAATCTTTGTGAAATAAGTATGTGTACCTAGCATCATTATCAATCCATGATTTGTCCATTTCCCTTTGTGAAAGATCAAGCAGCTTTAGAAATGAACTATAAAATAAAAAAGGCCATAAGAATCAAAGTAGCTACATTCTGTCAATCATGATCATATCCATGAAGCCACGAAATGGTTTTAATGTAAACACGATTGTCGTGTTCCTGTCCACAAACAATATTAAAAAGATGGCATTTAGAAAGATTATCATACCGTTACACACAAGAAGAGCAACCACCAATGTTGTGGATGTTCAAATTATCTCCAAAATGTTGCAAGTTGCCCACTTCGGCTCTAGGCTGGGGGAGACAATCCTATGCAGATTCTTTCAGCCACAGCTCCAAAGCACCAGTGCAGTTTTACTGTAAATACACATGACATCAGATCAGTACATGTACAAGTGTGTGTAGTCCTGAATTGCAAAACAAAGTAGTGCAACAAATAGATTAGGCCAAAAAATAAATCTGCATTTTCGTTTTCTACTACTTTTTACAGCAACTCATAGCATGAAAGTAAAAGGAGAAAACAAGATATATATAGTGACAAGCTAGAGTAACAGAAAAAATCAACATCAGGCTACTGCCAATACCAAACCATCACTGCCCGCAAAATCATATCGTCGTTTACGACATGTGAACTATCAGTGTGTGCGTGTGTGTGTGCCATGAGAAAAACTAAGGTCCACCATCACCAGCTACATACTTCGACAGTAATGTTCATATCCATGCATCCACAAAATAGTTACAATTAAACGGGATTATCATGCTCACATCCACACAATATGAAAAGAGATGTACTACAGAAAGAACATACCGTTACAGTTACACACGAGGCGAATCACAGCCAATGTTAAAGATGTTCAAATATTCTCCAAATGCCTGCTCGCCACACACGTCGTCTATGGGCTGTAGGTCTGTAGGCTATAGCTTCAATACACCGATGCTACAAATCAATATAAATTTACTTTAGAACTGTTCAACAAATTCCATGGATGTAAAACAGTGTCCAGTGCGTATTTAGAAATTTGGAATGGATGAATGATTTCTTTTAGGACTGAAACAAAATTAATAAAGCACACTCAAATAAAAGTTCTCTGGAAAAAATGAAGGATGCAAGCAAGAGAACTGAAAGAGGATACATGTCTCACTGAAATTACAAGGACTGCAATGTTGGAGTAAATCAGCAGGTCAGCACCACGGCTATAATGAGCAAGGGGCTCCTAAAAGCATTAAAGAACTACGATACTGACACAAATGAAATTAACAAGAACAGAAGATAAGTTGTGCATCTAATAAATCACATAGCATCCGAACTCAAGATGCTTTTTTAAATATTTTGCTGAACAAGCATCGTGGGCTGCTGTCCTATAGACTTTCAAACAATGATTCAGAGGGGGTATTCACATGCCAGGGAAGAACATAAGCAAATTGTTGAAGGCAAGGGCGAGCAACAACTTAATTACCTCGTCAACCAACTGGACCGGAGTGACTGTCGGAGGTCCAAGCAGGCAGGCAGCGTTCTCTAGATCTTGGGTCACAGGGCGCTGCTGCTTGGGGACAGGGGAAGGGGAAGGAGGCTGGCGCTGCTCCCTCCTTCTGCACCTAGATCTGGGGTCACGAGGTGCTGCTGCTTGGGTACAGAGAAAAGGGGCTGGCAAGGAAGGGAAAGCTCGGCAAGGAAGTGGAGGAAGATGGAGGATTTGGTTGCACGTCGCACGGCTGCGGATCTGGGCGGCCGTGCAGGGTTGGCGAGCGATGCTAATCACGCAGCGGTGGAGTAGGGCGGCGGCGGCGGCAGCAGCGAGGATGGAAGGCGGCGGTGGAGGCGGATTGGGCGGGTGTGCAGGGATTTGGTGGGCGCGAGACTGCGATGGAGGTGGCGGCGTTGACGGCTGAAGCGAAGACAGAAGGAAAGAAGAGTTAGGGTTTGGAATAGAGAGTGGTATTTGGGCAAAAAATTTTACCGCGAACGGGCCTTTTTCCTTTTCATTTTCCCGCGACTGAGTTTTCCCCGTTTTGAGCCAGCGCGCCAGAGGCAAGGACCTATACCCACCAAAGGTTGGACGGCTTTGCTTATCTATCCCGACCCATTGTTCAACTCTATACGCAAATATCTATAGCGACCCACAGTTCATTGTAAAAGGCACATTTAGCGACACTTGATCTGTTAGGAAGCTATAACGACTAACGGTTCAACGTTATTAGTATATTTATAACGACACACATGTGATGCTATATTAGTGTTGTGGCGTAGTGTTCTCTGCGCCGCAGCTCCCTTCCGCCCCGTGGCCTCCATGCAACCTCGCGGCCCACGGTTTGTTCCCCGTCTTCTCTGGCACCAACTACCCGGTCCCACGTTTCCGGCTCCTTCGTCACCCTCCCTGCGCCCCATCGTGTCACCGCGCTCCAGCATCACGCCTGTGCCTGCACGCCGCGTCGCTTCACCCGTCCAAGCGCCCACGCAGCCGTAGCATCGCACGAGACCCCGCAAGAACCCCCGTGCTCGTCGGAACGGCTCTCTTCCCCGAAACCGGCCGCCGCCGCCATTCCCACCGTCGCCGCCTCCTCGGAGCGCCCCCGTCCAATTCCTCGCCATGGGAGCTGTGACTTGACGCCCTGAGGTCTCCCCAAGCGCCGGCCGCGCAATTCCTCCACCCCAGCTCGCCGGCGCCTGAGGCCACCCCGCGCCGCCATGGAGCTCCGCCGCCGGCTCATCACGGCCCCTCCCCGACTCGACCACCGGCGCGGTAAGCATCCATCCACCTTCCTCCCGCTCATGCGCGCGCTATCCCCTCCCATCTCCTTCCCGGCCGCCGGCGCATCGCTTCCACCTCACCGCCGGCCGCCCCGCGCCGTCGCCGCTCACCTCGCCACCATTCCGGGCCGCGCCGCCTCCTCCACCGGCCTCCGCAACTCCGGGGGAATCCGTTTTGCCAGCTACCCCCGCCGCTCCGGCCACCGTCCGCCGCCGGCAACGCCAGCGCCGAGCGTCGGCCTCTTCCCCTGTTTCGCCCCAGTCGCAGCTCTGCTTCAACTGAATTGATCCCACCCCCATGTCACAAAGGGGCCTCAGCCCAGTTGGCCACCAGCACCCGGCCCTACGCTCCCTTACCGAGAGGTAACGAGTTCAACTCCCACCTGGCGCATTTATTTCTTTCCTTTTTTTATTTCGTTTTGTTAATCACTCCAACTGAGGAAAAGCTAAGGACAATTAAGAAATAGTCTATGGAAACTAATAAAAAATTTATAGGACATAAAATAAGATTATTCAAGCTTTAATGTTAGATTAAATGACACACATGAGTGAAAGATTTCATGGCATGGAATTAAATAAGTCTATATATAGGTATATAATCTATCAACCGTTACTATTTTTCTCAGACTCAAACTTTAATTAAAGATAACATTAGTGTACTGATGATAAATAAATCTTAGCAGTTAATTTAGTTAAATATCATAATTTGATACAACAAGCCAGATCCTACTTAAATGAATTTATCCCTACATTAAACCGCTCTGAATAATAAATAAAGATACATAGAATAATGATGAGGGTTGAGTCAAAGGGCACCTTTAACTGCAAATTATGTTGGCATATCTATTAAAACCTTTTGGATCATTAGTCATTAAAGTAACCTTGCTAAATTGCATTTTAATAAACACGGTGATACTAGATCCACATAAAATAATACATCTCAAATTACCAGCAGTAAAAATTAGTTCGATAAGCTAAATATCATATACATCGCCTAAGGAACCCCTATTCATAAATGGCAACACTCGACCAATAAATTAAACCCTGGTTAGATTTATACATCTGTACATAGGTCTAACCTGACTCGTAGAACCTCATCGATAAAAAAATAATAATAAACGAAGCTAGTAATAACAAGATTGGGTCGTCGTATCCTGCCGCCAGCTATACCAAGCCATCTCTGAACACTAAACAGAAATAAACCCATAAATATACCTTTGTCATGACCTATCCGTTGGCCCCGCATTTGACAGGTTCTCCTGCCAAATCCCACTCACTCCAACCACTTGACCCCGTCAATACTCCGACTTAATAAACATTACCCTTAGTTATAAAGTATGCCTTAACATTTAACATACCATAATTAAACAAACCTCCTTGGTAGATTTAATTAAGTAGCTATATTAATATATGAACCGTATGACAAGCCTTGATAAATAAATTTGGACTAAAAATAATGTCGAGCTTAATAATAATAACAAAGGTGTGGATAGAATGATAATGGTGCTAGTGATAAAATCTTAACACTAGCTTTAGTACATAATAGTATTGAGCATAATTGCATATATAACAAGTTAGGACCCATATGACCGGATCCTAATTCAACTTAAATTTAGCCTAGCCATGAATGAAGATACATAAAATACGATAATGGGATTATTAGAGATTTAAATTTTAATCAACTACCATATATGAATAAATATTGAGCCTTTGCTATTTATCTTAATCTAATTAGTAAGAAAAGGCCTATATCAGAGATTATTCTAAAACTTAATAAAGATATCCAAGTGTTATAATACTTTCGACTAAAAGATTTATAGAATAAGTACAGATCTCATCCATCAGTCCAGTTTGCCTTAACCATAGTTACAAGGAATACCTACCCAGCCAGACTCGCACTTCGATACATAAGTCTAACCTAACCCATGGAACTTCCTTGATAAATACAAAAATAATAAAAGAGGTGATCAATAGAAAGATCGAGCCATTATATCCTTCCACCGACCTGTCTCAAATCACCCGAATCACCCATTAACTCGTAATATTACAAAAATTGAGTTTATTCGGATTTATTTGGATCTCTTGAGTTATTTGCTTTTATTTGGATTCAGTCGTTCGTCGCGTAATTAGAAAATGGGAGTCGTGAAGATCCAGTGGATCAAGCGAGGTTAAGCTCGAAATGAAGATAAAGACCAGAAGCTCAAGAGAAATCATTGTGTGAGCTCAAGACTGCGGTAAACCGCGCCAGGCGAGTCAATACTTTGATCATATTGAACCTACATTTCCTGCAAATTATTTTTGTTTAAATTATCAAATTGCATGCTGTTATTTTATATGCAAATCCATGTTTAATTTATAATTCTAGTTAAATGCCTATTATCTAACTTGGTTAATATTGCCCATCCTTTGGAATATTTGAACATGAAAACCTTGTCACCCTAGCAAAATTATAATAGTAACCTTTGGAAAATAAGTCCCTAAATATATGCCATGCTTAGTATTGTTTAGGTACTCATGGGCGCGAGAGCGCCCAAGCATCACTTTTTAATCATGAGAAAAGTTGGTTGGGCAGTCATGGTGGTAATGACTGGTGTATGATGGATATGGTTATTTTATACTCTCAAAAATCTCAAATTGCTTATTTATCTGGGCGGATGGTTCGGGGGTATGGTGCAGGGGTGCACGAGAGTGTGGTTTGTGGTAGAACCGTCCAGATACTACTAAGGACTGAATCTTGTCATGACCTCCTGTGTAAAACAGTACAACCACAAGTCTGTAAAATACAACTTGGCTAAGTAAACTTATCGAAATCCCGGACTCATCTCACTGGTAGTGGATTGATGTGGTTATGCTATGGCAAGGGGGCCTGAAGGGACACCAATGGAGGGTGAAGTTTTCCCGCTTTCCTAACGTTGCAGGGAGTGGAGCCCGGCTGCGTTAGTGTCTGGGGAAAACATCCCGCGCACAGATGGGACCCATCGCAAATGGGCGGTCACCCATAATGTGAGATGAGAGAAAGGACTAGATACTTTGAAAAGTCATTGTGATGGTCTGCTCAACCACACTTCTAAGGAATCGTGTGGGGCAATGAGTTGATTGTCTCTTGTGGTGAAAGTGTACAAACTCTGCAGAGTCAAAACTATTCGAATAGCCGTGCCCACGGTCAAGGGCGGACATGGGAACTTAACTAGATATAGTTCTATTTAAAAATATTTGGAAAATGGGAATGGAAAAGTGAAGGGCGAAGGACTGCCCTGGTTTGGAATTGTCCTGGGTGTCGTCCCAGTGGTAGGTTAAGCGTATATAACGCTGAAAAAGAAGCATATGGTGCAGATGCCATATATGGTGAACGAAAAATCTGTATCACTATTAATGATATTGCATTCTTTTCACACATTATGATTTGGTTCAAACTGCTAGGTCTTAGGGATTTTGAAGTAATTGTATTCAAAAGCACTCTACGCAAAAATAAAATAACTCGAGCCTTCCTTTGGTTAAGCCATGCATACTATTTATTTGCATTCTGTGTATTGGCTCGCGGAGCACGGGGTCGGAGTGCTCACGCTCGCTTTTGCGACAAAATTCAGAATCAGGAGTCAAATCACCTCGCTTCAGCAACAAGATTGGACAAGCTGGCCGAGAAGATGAAGATGTCAAGGGCTAGGTCGCGAACCTCCAGTTGGCTGCCTGTGGGCATGTCCTGAAGGTCCCACTTGCGTGCTTCGTTCTTCCGCTGCTGCAATTTCATGATTTCGGCCTAATCGGCCCATGAGTAAGTCTACTATTATATTTACGTTTCCGCATGATATGTATTTTGATATTCATTTCTGTAACTGTGAGCACTATCTACTGATCCAGGGAATAGTACAATGAAATCACAGAGGATTCCGGATGTTAATATCTGGGCTCCTACAGTCCTTGTCCATGTGGACGGACATGTCGCCGTTGTGCTTGAAGACCCAGGAATGTCGCCGAGGTGCTCAACGTCCTTGTCCAAGACAGCAGCCCCGTCACCGCCCATCTCATCCCGGCTTCTCTTCCTAGACGCCACGTCGACGTCCACCCCGGCTACGCCCATCATGATAGAGCCCTCAACTGCCAAGCCGTAGGCTGCCTTCCCGATCTTCTTGGCGTCAGCGTCAGATGAGCCTCCGCCACTCAGTAGAATCTTTAGCCCCACGGCTTCCTCGGCCGCTAACAACTTCTTGACGTGGCTTTTCTCGCCGCCGCTGGTCGTGGTCAGAGGCGGAGGTGGCGACAGCTGGGCACCGTCCTTGGCATCTTCGCTCCTCCTGCTCGTGGAGCAGGTGCCGATCGGCTCCTCCTTGGATCCACTCTTCCCGCATCCCTTCTTCCAAGGCGAGATCTGGCCACACCGTGCTCAGGGTCGACGGCGATGCGGCCCTTCTCTTTGCCGTCGTAGTTGTGGCCGCCTTTGGCTACTGGGGCAGTGGAGAAATGGGGCAGTAGAGAAATAGGACGAGGTGAACAGGTGTGTACGCAAGCGTCGCGGCAATGTACGGTAGTACGTGGCTCTTGCCGGCGAGGGCAAGGGCTCGGAAGTGGGATGCCAAGGGGAGGAGGAGAAGGGCAGAGATGGGGGTTTTGGTGAGAGTTGGGGTTTGGCAAGGTTGGTAGGAGCTGCTGCTGCCTGACGAGCCCAAGCCCATTATCACCCATAAAAGGCAAGCCACGCACAGAGAAAACACGTGAGGTAAGAGATGGAGCAAAGTGGGTGCCGTTGTTGGCAACTTAGCAGAATTTTTTAAATAATCTATTTTTTATTTTAAATTATAGTAATATATATGTGTTTTATTTTTTAAGTAATAATCACCTGTCGCTCCATGGTTGGGCGACTTAGTCTAGTCGTCAAACTGTTGGATGACGCATGGGTAAGTCACCTTACCGTCGAGCGACTAGCCCAAGTCGTTAAACGGTTGGGCAATATAAAATAAATATTATTTTATAATCCAATGGAAATAATTATGGGGGAGTAAATGACAATTTTTGTAGGTAACAAATTAAGCAAATCTTGTTTTAGATATTTTTTAAATAAAAGCGTAGAAAATGTTAGTTAGCCTGTTTGTGATTTTTGAAGATTCTTAAGGGTACGAAATTTGTTAGATACGTAATAATATTTTGTTATCGTCATATGTTGTTGTAGTGCGATAAATTTCTGAAGAATTTTCTGAGGGCGATTGAGGTCGCAATAAATCGTAAGTACAAAGGTAAGTGATATTATAATGCACGAGGGAATTTATACACAACCATGCCATAGAACAGATACAAGTACTGAAAGGCCACTACACGCTATCCACTACACCACCGCAGCACCTCCTCCGTCATCACCACGTTCCACCTCCGGTCGGTGCCCTCTGGTACGACCCCACTTGGCCTTCCTCAGCGCAAGGTGTCGTTGTCCCAACAGGGTGAGGCCGTTAGGAGTTCTGCTGACCTGTGCTCCCAAGGCCTCGGGGGTCGAGTCCACTTGTGCCTACGTGGGTATTAGGGCACCGCTGAGCTACGACCCAAAAAAAACGTCGACGAGTGCAGGCTCACATGCTCCCCTAACCTCCACCGGGTCATCCGCGAGGAAGTCACTCAAGTCCATCGGGGGATCCTCGTGCAACGATAGCAAAACTCCCAGCTATGCTGCAATACCTGCAGGACAAATATTGTTTATTCGTGCAATGTATCGACGTGAACAAACCTGAAGAGACGAAACATACCTTCTGTAACAGCCCAGCTGTTTAATTCAATTTTTGAGAAAAAATTATTAAATTAAATTAATTAGGTTTAAAATAAAAATATGAGTTTTGGTGCCTAAATTTTAAATTTTGGTTTTGCCCTGAATTTCTGTTTTTAAAAAGACTGGATTTGAAAAGTAATTTAAGTAAAAACCTAAAAATTTTATTAAATAAAATGATAATTTGCTTTTTTTGTAAAAATCCTAATTCAAATAAATGATTTGGATTTCTTTGACTTTTATTAGGTTTTTCCATGTTTTCTGGAGTTTTAAAATCTATTTTAAAATTAAAAAGTATTTTAAGTATAAAAATATAATACAACATTAAGTTGAAAATATATTATCTATGTCTAAAATATTTCCAGGGATTTCTGGCTTTTCTAGAATTTTCTAAAAATCCAAAATAGAAATTTAAATCCCCACCCCCTCCCTCCGACTGAATATTCAGATGTTCGGACGAACGTTCGGATGTCCGGACGAACGTTCGGATGTCAAATTTGAAAAAAAAAAGTGGCTATAGTACCAAATAAACGAACAGTTCCTAGCTATCTGGCAGTACTGTACTATATGTGTACTGGTTAGAGCACAAGCTATGTAGGAAACATTTTCATTACTAGTTTACATCATATGACATATGTACACATACTCGATAAAGAAGAAACTTTATTGTTAAACACATGTCAAGTGACAAAAGTAACAAATGCAAAGAAATGACAAAGCTAAAGCTGGCCACAAATTAAAACCAAACCATGATTGATTCTTCAGTGAAAACGAAAGATAGAGCCCAACCACACACACGATGCATATGTGAGGGCGTACTTAACGTTGTTTACTCCATTAGTTGCAAAGATATTTCCGGCACAAATGGCCTTCAAATCAAGAATCGTTGGCCAGTTCATTCCTTGACAACTCGCCAGATCAGAGATCTTTACATGCATCTAATTATTTGCTTAAGAGCATTTGTTCGATCTTAGCTTTAATTTTCCTTTTCGGATCGATGCCCTCTACGGTTGGGCGACATGTGGACTATACGAAGACATTGACAACGCCACTCGACAATGACATGGATATGATCACGTACTGGTAGAAGAAAAAGAAAAGATTGCTTAATTTATTTGTCCAGCGAAGAACGAGCTTGATGTAATATATTATTATCGTATGAAAGCTTCCTAGCCAGATAGTTGTAAGTCCCTACTTGTAAGGAAGATAAGTAGTGCCTTACTTTATTCTCCACGAGATTTCTAGTCCCAACTTGCATGAAATGATCAAGATAATTAGTGCTTTGCTTTGTTCTCAAGGAAGTAAGTTAAATGGTACCTCTCTGGACCAAATATGGAGTGCACTCGAGACCATGTTTTTCCTTCCTGGAAAGGAAGGAATACTTTTAGGACCAAACTAAAAGGTTGTTATTCTTTTGCTAAGTGTATTATTAATTAAATTTAACACATTCTTGTTTTAGAAAATCCAAATCTAACTTTTTGTTACTCTTACTTAGATTTGTATCAAAGTGCTTACATGAGCTATTTGCATGGTGCAATGTCTATAACCAGTTGTGCATCTTCGACATATGTTATATGTATGTGCAATAATGCGAAGGCAAGTGTTCTAGTTAACTCTTAAATAGTTATTTTTTTTATTTGCAGATAAATTATACCGAGCATCCCTATATATGTATACAAAGGCACCGTTTAATTTGGAGTTGATTTTAAACTGATCTAATTGGCTCGTGCTACCCTACGTCGATTGCCGCTAATCTACAGGCCAACGTGTTTGCTCTCATCCGACGTGGACGCGAACAGCGAATCACGGTTTGCAGCCAATAGGAAGTGTTAGTGATATGTCCTAGAGGCATTATAGAGATGATTATATCACTTCTATATTTATGATCTTTTGAATAATACTTTTTTTGAATAAATGTCTTTTATATTGATCAATAAGTATGTGACTTGTTTGTGGAACTCTTTATTCATATTTTGATATTATTCTAAATTATTCCTAATCTTATATCATTATTTGGAACAATTATGATTTACATATCAGCACATGTATTGATTGATAATCATGTTTCATGGATCATGTATATATGATATCAAATCAATAATGTGGACATATGTTAGAGAACATGATGTTGGATTGACCCACTATGAAACACTGCAGGAATTGTTATATTCTTAAGTGTTATCAATTGGTCTCATACATAGTGTATGTAAGATCCTTAGACCTGAGATCGCCATTTATTTCTTACATGTGTAATAGTTTACTTAGGAGTTACCAAACACTACTCCATAACTGAGTAGTCATAAAGGTAGCTTTCAGGTTTACTATGAAACATGCGGTGGAATATGAACAATCAAGATAGGATTTGCTCCTCCTATATAACAGAAGAGATATCTCTGGACCCCTCGGTGTGGTTGGATTAAGAAAGTGCATGGTCATGTCAAATGTGGTTGAGGAGTCAATCATTTCTGAGTAATTCACTATAGGTTCAAGTGTAGGATCCAGCTATCATAGGATGGTACACATCTCGCTTTGAGTTCGATCTAGTATCATGAGGCAACGAGGTCGATACATAAGTACTATATAGGTTCGTTCGATATAATCTTTATGTATGTTTGTGTATCGTTATGTCCTACTAAGGACCGCTACCGACTTATGGATCAGAATAGAGTTTTCGGCCCATGGCCAAATATACATGAACTTACAGAACCACACACTTAATGGACTGGAACGATAAGGATCCGGATAATAGTTTCCGAGTGGGATTCGATCTCTACTCGTATCGAATAAGGATCCAATTGGATGCTATATAAGGAGAGGTCCAGGGCCGAGAGATAAATAAATAAATAAATAAAAATAAAACAGGTTCACCCTAGCACAAGGCAGGCTTACTGAACGTGTCTATATAATGAACGTTCAATCTATTACTACGGACTGAATGCCATCGTCTCCGGCGAGGTCACGCGACTTACTTGCCCTATCACTGCTACTTGTGTCAAGATTCTACAGATCAATGAGCGGCCACGACAACCATACGGAATCGAGCTCATGATGGGTCACGTCTTTTGCACTTTTTAAAACTATATTTAGCTGTTCAACAGTAACTAACTTTTAAACGAATTGTTTTTCAAATCAAAACCTACAATCAAAGTTATTAAATAAAGTTTTTTTCAAATCAAAATTTATAAGTTAATTGTAGCATATACTATAACGACTTTATTTATATTAGCCAAAATAATACGTGAATTTTTATAATTTCATATTTTTTTATAAATAATCTAAAAGGTTATAAATTACAGTTAAAAGGCTATAGATGGAAGTGGGAAAGAACGGCCGGACGAGAGGGAGTCTCGACGACGAGGGACGTCGCATGATCGGTCGAGTTGGTGTACATGTGGACGGTGATGGCGCGCGGCGCGTTCAAACCGTTTCGGCCACGACGTCGTCACGCACGTCGTGGCTGACACACAATGCGAGGGAGGGACGGTTGGTTACTTGATGATTGGACGCGACATGTGGGGGGTGTCGGCACTCGGCAGCTCAGCTACGCGAGCGCGGGCGAGAGCCGTCCCCGCCACGTGGCGTGCAGCGAAAGCCAAAGCGGTACTTCGGTGGTATCCCCGATGAATGCTGGGGCCCATGCGCCAGGTCCTTATCCACTGGGCCTTTCCTTTCCGTCTCTTTCCTTTCTCGCCGGGGTGTAAAACAAATCTCGTGACGAAGCTGCCCTTGCGGGTCTCTCTTTCTGGGTGTCGGCCTGGCCAGATCTGGCCCTGTTCCATTAGGCCGGATCTTTTTAGCTTTTTTACGATATTTAGCTATGCTTTCTTTATAAATTAAAACAAATCAAACGATTTTTTAAGTGATTTCTTGAAACCGTTTCTCCAAACAACTTTATGCGTCCAAAAACATGTGTCATCCGCGTCGGTGTCTCCACCATATCAAAAAGCACAGATAAAAAATATCAACTCTAATACAAAAGAACAATATTGTTGGCTTTTGGCTGAAATAATGTTGTAGCGGCTACTGATTTTTCTGAGGCATTCAATTAAAAAATAAAGAAAGAAAGAAAAAAAATAAAAAGCACAGTTGATGCAGATATAATCAGTATTAGTCATATATTCATAATCATTGCAATTGTCAACTAGAAAGAGATCTTAAGTCGCATCAAATTATCCAAGAGAAGGAGTTGGAAAGCTTCAAGACACTGGTTTAACTGTGCGAAACAAATTGAACAACTTTTCCAAGCATTTCTCCAAACTGCTTCTCTAAACAGCTTCCTACGCTTGAGGTGGAGGGTGTGATAGAGGAGAAGAGTGGTGGCTTCAAGGTGCAAGAAGAAGATGATGGGCAGCCTGAGGTAGGCACGCTGGCGGCGAGGAAACCACCGGGGGCTGTGGATCTAGAGCGATAGCAGTCCGAGACCAAAAGAGAGAAAGAGCGCGAGAGAGTGAGAATAAGGGGGAAGGCAGTGGCGACAGGATGGAGGAAGGAGAGGGGGAGCTAGGGAGGCTACTGACTGTGAGGGGAGCCGCTGGTGACGACGGGTATGGAGGTGGTACCGGGGTGGTGTAGGTGAGAAAGGAGAGAAGGAGAGGCAATTGGTGGCGCCATCCACGCCAGGGCAGCATGGGAGGCGCGACAGTCGGGTGGCGTGGCGCGAGAGTCAGTGGTGCCGTCCACGCCAGGGTGGTGAGATGGCCACCTCTGGGAGTAGAGACGCTCCTCCTGGCAGCAGCACAGTGGAAGACGAGCAGCGACGCTAGGATTTAAGTGCTAGAAAATATAAAGCTCTGATACCATGAAGGCTCATCGAAATGAAGCACTTTACTGATTCATTGGTGTGTGTGTGTGTGTGTGTGTGTGTGTGTGTGTGTGTGTGTATGGGCATGCAACCGGCGCAGCTGCACGTGGGTCGGCGCCCGCATCGATCCAGGTTTCGTCAAATTTTTGTTTCTCTCTCTTTCAATTCTTTTCATCTCCTGCCAGGTTTGGCTTGCATGGACGCCGACAAATCGTAACTTAGGGCATGTCCAATGGTGATTTATGAGCTAGCTCTAAACATATTATTTCATATTTTAATAGAAGAGAGAGAAAAACTAGCTCTTGATCAAGAGCTAGTCTCATACACACATTCCAAAATTATATGAGGATGTCATGTGGGACTATTCATGTTATGAGCTATGTGCTAAAAGTTAATATCATTAGAGAAGTTAGCTTAGAGCTAGTAACTAGCTCATACCATTGTACATACCCTAACAGCAGGTGGAACATGGAGGATATATTATTAGTAGTTTGCATGAAGGCGCATACACAGTCAGCACGAGCAGATGGTATAATGCAAACTAAAAAAACAATCGTACGTACGATAGATGGAAAGAACACCTGACTTGAAGGGTGGACAACACTTCCTGGCGCGATATGAACCTAGCTAGCCAATTAAGACTAATTCAGATCTCATCTTTAAAAAAAAGACTAATCCAGACCTTATTTTAAAAAATGACTAACCCATACCTACTAATTTGGACCGATACATATTAGGAAGAAGATACTGTATATTACCATGCTTGTGTCGTTTCAACCAAGCTTAGTATAAACATATAGAGTAACAAATGGTCGACCGGGTTTGAATATAAAATGCTCCAATTGTGAACCACATAAGCCATCTTCTTTTCAACTTCTAAAAACTATTTTTTAAATTGTATATAGTAACTAACTTTCAAATAGAGTGTCTTTTCAAGACGAAGTCTACAAATTGATTGTAATATACACTATAACGACTTTATTTATATCGGTTAAAAACACATGTGAGTTTCTGTTATTCTGTACTCTCTCTTATGAACAGCTTAAAAGTCATAAGTCACAGCAAAAAACTATAAATCAAAACTAAAAAGAACATGCCCATATAGTTCAGTTCCCACTAACTATAACTACGTGTTTGATAGGCCACTTATAGATTTTATCTGGCTGATTGAGGTTATCTGAATCATAAGATAGTTCTACCAATCAATTGTTCGTGCTTGGGAAATATAGTATACAATGCTAGGCAATATGAGAAGTACCAAATCTACTTGATTAGGAATTGAGCAATCGGCACTAGCTTGATGGCCAATACAAGTGTATTTCTTTCGATTTTACTGCTCACACACGTTTTCTGAGCTGTATGCTACATTGCTACGTCCTACAAAGTAATATTTGTCTATAGAAAGCACACACGCATCATAAAAATACAAGCACATAATCAGCTTTCTACTAAATTGAACAATGCATTTTTCGTATATGTTGTGGCTATAGAACCAAACGGTAGAAATAAGGACGCTTCGGAGGTCCTAAGAAGGTTCATCGAAGCCCTAGGAGTACGGGATGAGTAAAAAGTAGCTCACTTTATGAGTGTCTAGAGAATACAGGTGTTCCAACCCCACTAATGGTGTCCATGGGGCTCTATTTAGAGGTGATGTTCAAAAGAGCTTCTGGCTTTCGGTTTATTTTTCACTATTAATAAATTTCGTCTTTTTTCTGAACTTTTAGCTTTTTATTGAGTTTTTTGCCGTTTTTTGCCGTATTTGTTTGTATTATACGTAATGGGCTAACATTTTTTTTAAATTTAATTATGCTAAATAAGTCTTTGTCAGCTACAGTGTTTTTTCAGCCAGCTACAATGCTTTTCAGCCATAAGCCACTAAAAAAAGCCCAAATGAGGTCCTACTTATTTCGGTTTAAATTTTTGACTTTTGACTTATTTTTCGCTATTCCTAAATTTCGTTTTTCTAGCATTTTGGCTTTTTTTGAGCTTTTTTGCCGGTTCTTTTTTCTCGTATTCGTTTGTATTGTCCGTAATGGGCTACCATGCTTTTTCTATTTCTATTTTTAAATTTTTTAAATTTAGTTATGCCAAATGAGCCACCATCAGCTACAGTATAATTTTAGCCAGTTACGATGCAATTTCAGTCATATACTAGTTTATTTTAGTCCAACCAAACAGCACCTTGTAGTGCCATGGGGTTGGCAGATTACAAGTATGCCCTCCTGAAGGGCTACAGTACCAAGCATGAGGGTCCTTTTGCCCCTGCCAATGCCCACATATCACCCCATGCCGGCTCCTATCAGCCAGCGCATGGCGTGTTCCACCCTAGGCACGGTCCATTGGACCGAGCCAAATCTAGTGCCTGTGGGCGCCAGGGGACTAGAACCAATGGTTGTTAGATAGGGTCCTTGCGCTGTGACCATGTGGCTGAAATACCGGATGGCGAGGCCACTCTCACAACAGTACACACCAAAATACTTCTACTGTCATGTTGTTTTAGATCTCGTTGTTTTTATGTTATGGCTTATATCTCCACTCGAACAAATAAATAGGACGGTTTTCTCGTAGTTTTTTTAAGTGATTTATTAAGACAGTCTTTTCGAAGCAACTTATCGGTATTCGATTCGTTTATCTAAATACTCACATTAGAACCAAAAGATATCAGCCACAGAAAAAAAGGAACACACCCTACAAAATAATATACCCAAGTAAAGAAAAAACCATCACGGCTGAGAGGGCAAAACGGTCAATCCACGCCGAAGTCAGAAAGAGCTCACATTACTCATTTGAAAAGCAAAAGCAGAAGAGAAAAAGTGACACCCAGGGGCAAACCAGACATTTCGCTCATCTCCCTTGTCTCTTCCCCTTCCTCTCCTCCTCCCTCCCTTCCCTTTCCTTCATTTGGCAGCCTCTACAACTCATATAACTCCCCCACCACGGCAGCAAGCCACGCCACAGCAAGCATCCAGTGCTTCCCTTCCCTCCTTGCTACCCTAATGCCCATTGCTAATCGCTCCCGCCACCACTAAACCCCCTCCTAATCCTCAGGTGTTTGGAGGTTGGTCGCTTAGAGGAAGAGGAGCCGGAGGAGGAGGAGGAGGAGCGGCGGCGGCGGGATGGACCTCGCGTCGTTCTTGACGTCGCTGTTGACGTCGTTCGTTATCTTCGTGGCGCTGGCGCTGGTGTTCACGTGGCTGTCGCGCCGCCCCGGCAATGCGCCGGTGTACTACCCGAGCCTCCTGCTGCGGGGGCTCGACCCCTGGGAGGGGCGGGGGCGCGGGACGCGCAGCCCTGTGGGGTGGGTCCGCCAGGCGCTCGCCGCGTCCGAGGCCGACGTCGTCGCCGCCGGCGGGGTCGACGCCGCCGTCTACCTCGTCTTCCTCTCCTCCGGTACGGCCGACCACTCGTTTTCCCAGTTGAGTGGGGACATTTTTTTTTACTTCAAAATGTTTTTGGCAAGATTTTTGAAGCCTTTTGCTGTTGTGCAGTGTGATTTCTCTCCTGATAGCCGATAGATGCTTCTATAGTGAATCTTCTTTTGTAATTTTTTTCAAAGATGTTTTCTCTTTTCCTTTATCTTTTCCCCCCCTAAGGAATACTTTATTAATCTCTTCAAAGAGGGAAGACTTATTTAAATTAGTGTTGCGTAGCAAAAAAAAGGTTGTTTTATGTTTGATCGTTTCATGTACCGACATAAAGATACACCTGCTTTCTTGAACTGCCAGAACAGAAATATTGGGTTTTAAAAAAAGAAATGATAATAAGTGCTAATTGATGCCATCAATTTGCTTTATACTCTAAAAAAATTGCTTTATATTCTTACTTTTGCAAAGCAACATAAAAAATTATACTTTTGCAAATGAAACGATTTTTTTTGAACAAGCAAGAGCCATGCGTCTTAACCGAAACATGAAAATTACAACTACGATGCACGGAGGATTACTGAACTATGAAAATTTAGCATGTTACAGGGAATACTGTTTAAGTTTATTGTGCAAAAAGGTCATGAAAAACAAACGGGGAGTGGTTGCATGCTTTCCCACACTAGGGTGGCTTGCACTAATCTTAATGCAATGAAGGGGTAAATAGTTAAAACCAACCCTTGAATTTGCATCAATATTAGTGTAATTCACTACGCACTTGGTGCATCGAAGCATCACCTAAAACAAAAAGGGAAGCCTGGTATGAACTTTGGTCAGAGATAGGTTGGTGGGTACATCATATATAGTTGTCACCAATTATCAGATTTTTGACTTTTCTCTGGTGTTCCAGTGTTGGCGATCCTGGTGTTCTCTGGGATTGTGTTGCTTCCAGTTCTGCTACCGGTTGCTGGAACTGATCATGCCCTGGAAAATGCTGCTGGCCTGCACAATGGCAAAACACCCAAGAACTTCTCGGATATTGAAAGATTGGCATTGGGCAATGTTCAAGTAAGAAATCCTTTTATTTGAATTTCAATGCTTGTTTTTGTTGCCACAATAACTGTAGGATGTTCTTACAGAGCATTAGTAATCTGGCCTTCTAAGATTGGCCGTTCCATTAAGAAAATGAATTTTTGGAAGCATGTTCTTGTCACACCCAAAACATCATCTGGCCCATTTATGCCCAGTTGCACGATCAGTCTGAAGCATGTGTATTGTACACGTCATTATGAATACCAGTAAATGCATTCTTTGATGAAATTATTAAACACACTCATTATTTACGTATCACTGTATTAGCATCTCCTTGCTTGTAACTGTTTTATTAGGTCCATCATTTCAAATGTTTTGATCGGAATGAACTTTTGCTGTGTGTCAGTATTCCTCAAATCAGTGTCAGACCAATTATAGCTTGATGGCCAGTTGGCACCAATTTGACCAATGCTTGTAACTTTTATCAAGGGTTGGTTCTTTTGGGCTGTGGATTATGGCTGAAAATTTTAAATTATGGACTGTTCGTGAGAAACAGTGCACAGAGGGAATTAGTCGCATGCGATTTTAGTCGGTATAGCTGAATTTGGTATAGTTTGTACTACAATCTATCTGTATATATTGCCTTAAAAAACGTATCGTTTAAAAGTTAGTTACTATAGTATAAACCATAAGACACAAACATAAGTGCAACCAAACCCACCCCAAAGTAACATTATGGGTTATTGATATCTAGAAATTTAAATTAATGGGAAGCTTGATTGAAATGGCTAAGAGCAGTTAATGGGCGCAGTAACTGGTGCTTTATTTTTCAAAAAATAAAAAGAACTGTCTATAAACAGGATTTCTAGGCTCCAATTAAGGTTAGCATTAGGTGTCCTGCTTGTCATATAGTCACAGTGTCACACTGACAACCAAACTCAATAGTGCCTTTACATTTTCTACAGAAAGGAAGTGTGAGGCTGTGGGCATTTCTATTATCGGTCTACTGGGTCTCTTTTGTGACCTATTTCATACTATGGAAATCCTACAAACATGTTTCAAATTTGAGAGCGGCTGCAAGATCAACACCAGATGTTAAACCAGAGGAGTTTGCCGTGTTGGTGAGAGATGTTCCTATATCGCCTTCTGATGAAACTATAAAGGACTCCGTGGACTCGTATTTTCGAGCACTTCATCCTGACACATTCTACAGATCTATGGTTGTGACGGACCACACGAAGGTACTGCCACTCTGGGGTGTTTTTAGGGGAATTGCTGCCACCATTTCTATTTTTTTCATATACTTGGGAGACATTTCTAAAAACACAGAAAAAATATCCCTGCTATCTGATCAAATTGCACTTTTCAGGCTGATAAAATTTTCCAAGAGATTGAAGGTCACAAACAGAAAATTGCTCGTGCTGAAGTTGTCTATGCAGAGTCAAAAACTGCAAACAAACCTGAGGGCACCAAGCCTACTCATAGGACTGGATTCCTTGGTCTTATTGGTAAAAAGGTTGACACAATTGAGTATTGTAATGAGAAGATCAAGGAATTGCTGCCCAAATTGGAGGCCGAACAGAAGACTACCCTTCATGAGAAACAGCAACCAGCTGCCATTGTCTTCTTCAACAGAAGATCTGCTGCAGCTTCGGCATCTCAGACTCTCCATGCTCAAATGTTTGATAGATGGACAGTTACAGAAGCTCCTGAACCACGTGAGATAATATGGCCCAATCTTCCGAGGAAAATATACGAGAGACAAATCAGACAGACTGTGGTCTATTTCATTGTCTTTCTCACAGTGGTTTTCTATATGATTCCTATTACTGCTGTCTCTGCTCTTACAACGCTGGAAAATCTGAGGGAGAAGCTGCCCTTTCTGAAGGTGGTGGTGGACCAAAAAGAAATTAAGACTGTCTTACAGGCTTACCTGCCGCAGCTTGCACTTATTGTTTTCCTCGCCTTGCTGCCTACTCTTCTTATGTTTCTCTCAAAGTCGGAGGGGATCCCTTCACAGAGCCATGTAGTCAGGGCGGCAGCAGGAAAATATTTCTACTTCATTATCTTCAATGTCTTCCTTGGCTATACAATTGGCTCCACATTGTTCAAAGCCTTGACAACCATTTTAAACAACCCTCCTGGGATTGTGAATATGCTTGCCACCAGCCTGCCTGGAAGTGCAACTTTCTTCCTCACATTCGTTGCACTGAAGTAATGCCTTTTGTGTCTCATTTATGCACTTATCCGTTGTCAGCATTTTCCACTCTACACCAGTCTATATTTGACTAACTGTTCGATTGTTGTTCTTGACAGATTCTTTGTTGGTTATGGGCTCGAGCTCTCTCGCTTGGTCCCTCTCATCATTTTCCACCTGAAAAGGAAGTACCTATGCAAGACTGAGGATGAAGTGAAAGCAGCATGGGCTCCAGGGGACCTGGGGTATCACACCAGGGTTCCAAATGACATGCTCATCATTACAATTGTGCTGTGCTACTCCGTCATGGCACCTTTGATTATTCCATTTGGTGTTGCTTACTTTGCTCTTGGATGGCTTATAACAAAGAACCAGGTGAGCAAGATGCTATTTACTTTAACACAGGTTCAGCATAGTGGGATTGGAAGAAATATTATGTATTACCCCTTGGTTTATGCTAGTCTTTAGAACCTAGGCATGGCTTTTGGAAATGACAATAAATCCACTGGTAGATGTTTGAAGAGAATAGATGTCAGATGAACATGATGATGAGCTTATCTTACATTCTTATCTTTCAATGCAGGTTTTGAGAGTCTATGTTCCTAGTTACGAGAGCAACGGGCGAATGTGGCCACACATGCACACGAGGATCGTTGCAGCTCTACTGATTTACCAGATCACCATGGTTGGTGTCATCCTCCTGAAACAGTTCTCCTACGCGCCCATCCTCGTGCCCCTCGTCCCAATAAGCTTCATCTTTGCCTACATTTGCCATATGCGTTTTTATCCCGCGTTTGCCAAGACCCCTCTTGAGGTGGCTTGCCACGAGCTGAAAGAAACACCCAACATGGATGCCATCTATACCGCATACATACCGCCTTGCCTGAAACCCGACAAGCTTGAAGATTTGGTTGTCTTCGAAGATGCTCAGTCGCACACTACCTCAAGAGCCCCGTCCATTTAAGGTTAAGTGCTAAGCACGTGTTGTCGAGTACACAGCCATTGTAACCATGTGGATGATCTGAATTCTGAACATTGCCATCGAATTTCTGCAGGGTTTCTGATTAACTTGCATGTGCGCCGACCCTTTCACGTTGGTTAAACCCCTATGAAATTGCTATTTCCAGGATAGGAAACTGATGTTATGTGTCGTGTACATACACGTGCGATTGCCTGCTGAACATGTGTGAAGGTTTTCTTCTTTTGCTATAGGTAGTTGCTCTGGATATCGGGCTTTGTAAGTTTCTGTCCGTTGTTGTTCGTGTGAGATGACTATAGACTATGTATCTTCCTTGTTGCTGCGCGGCAAATCTCTGAAGGCAGATTGCTTGATGCTCTGTAACCCTGTTAACAAATTACTCCCATGTTATATTTGTCAAGAGTTCATGCTTGCTCCTGCATGAGAGTAATGGTGCTGTTGTATTCT
Source organism: Dendrocalamus latiflorus (assembly GCA_017311315.1). Taxonomy (NCBI): domain Eukaryota; kingdom Viridiplantae; phylum Streptophyta; class Magnoliopsida; order Poales; family Poaceae; genus Dendrocalamus; species Dendrocalamus latiflorus. The sequence continues at coordinate 2,871,644 of CM029630.1, read as the reverse complement.
TGCATGATTGTATTGCCCTTGAGTTGGGACTTGATTGGGAGTAGTTTTGGATCAAATCAGTAATGCTCCTATTGCATCGCATGCGCGGCGCGGTGCCGGCCACCACCGCGCGCATCAGCTTGACGCCGAGCGCCACGAGCCGGCCAAGTCGCTCCACCGCCGCGCATCAGGGCAGTGAAGAACTTGAGGGTGTACGGGGACTGCCGTATGGCAATTGAACTAATATCAAAGATATATGATCGTGAAATCATTGTTAGGGATCGTAGTAGGTTCCACCATTTCAAAGGTGGATCATGTTCGTGCAAAGATTATTGGTAGTTGATTCGTGTGTAGATTGACAGTGATAAATGCACGATTTTTTTAGGTATCATCCCCTATAATCAGATAAACTGGTGCTGAATTCTGGTTGATGACAGGTTCTGTGGAAGTTCAGCTGTTGACACCTAATATATTGATTCAGCCACTGCCTCCAATTTCTGTTGCACTGGCGGCAAGTGTTGTGGACTTCAGGCAAGTGGTTACCTCATCAGTTATAGGTGAGAAATTTCGATATTTGACACTGAATACGTGCGCCTCTCAACTTTTAACCCCCAATTCGCACGCATTTGGAAATTTAACCCTGTCACTGCGAATTCTTTTGATTCAAGGGATTCTCCTCATTTTCTCTCCTTTTATATTTTGACACTTGTCACTGCGAAAATGAAGAGAATTCCTTGAATCAAAAGAATTCGCAGTGACAGGGTTAAATTTTCAAAGGCGTGCGAATTAGGGGTTAAAAGTTGAGAGGCGCACGTATTCAGTGTCAAATATCAAAATTTCTCGTTTTAGGTTGCTCTAGTCGCATGCCCGGTCTAACCTACTAGATGACAAGGTCGAAAACAGAGTTTCCCACATATTTGCTGAGAGCAGGTTTGGAGATGGATATTATTATTTCAAGAGCTGCACCTCTTACCATACCAAACACGCCCTTTATTCCTGTGAAAATCCCATGAAATCAAAGGAATGGGGAACGAATCCTGCTTTTTTTTTTGTGCCGATTCCTACATCCGAAACATGTAAAACTGTGTATTTTTTTTTCTTTCCTACAGTTTTTGCGTTATGGTGGTGGGTAGTGCGCGCGTGAATAGTTTTTGTGTACTGTAACATTGAGATTAGGAAGAAGTTACCTTCTAAATAAGAATATCTATTTACCTAAGTATTAATTAGTTTCTTAGGACAAAGATCGGTTAATTGGTATCTTATCTATTAGCTAGAAAGAATTGGCTAATTGGTATCTTATCTATTAGCTAGAAATTGATCTTATTTATAATTGTTAGGAGAGCTCCCTATATAAGTTCTATTGTAATCGTTAGAGGTAAGCAATGAATAATTAAACAACTCTCTAGTCACCCTCAGTTATAAAGTTAGATCTCAAAGTTTCTCCAACATATCTGTTAGAAATAATCTTGACTTAGAGTCCAAGACGCAGTAGAGTTCGTCTCCGTGTGTTATTCGAGTTGAAGTCGATACCTACTTGAAGTCCGAATACGTATGTTAGTAGAAGAGTATTAGCCTACATATTGAGAAAACTTGTAACCAATTTAATTAGAGGGAGCAAGTAAGAGAATAGAGAAATTCAGAAATTCTCCTGTGTTCTCTCAGTTTATTTGTGATGTATGTGTTTTCTCCTGGAACAAAATTAATAAGTTGTATCAGAGTCTAGATGAGAACCGAATCGTCAGAAAAAAAAATTGTGTCGATGATTTCCGTTTCGGCACCAACAAGGAGCAGCATGCATCAAGGCTTTTCTCTCGGCAGCCAAGGCAATAAAGAAGTTCATGTTTTCTTGTCACAAGACAACAACTTTTCTTCCATGCAGAAGAGCGAGAATGTTTCTAGCATCCAGGACAAGCAATGCATGCGTCCGTGTTAGACTGGGACCCGAGACAAGATAGAGTGCAGCACAGTTTGTATTCTTCAGTCAAAGGTAGCAGGTCATGCGACACGCAACCCGGAGCTGGATGAGTGTCCGAATTCGAGCCGAAGCATTTCCAGTTACGTCTCTGAAGCCAAATCGTGTCCGTCTTTGAGATCAGCAGTAGTAGGCGCAAATAAAAGGTGAACGTCGTCTACCCCAAGTTGACGCAGAGCAAGTCCAACAAAAAAGACAAGGAGCAAGGGGCAATCACATCAATAGCAACGAAAATTGCTGAGTCAGACGTGATCAAAGTTGCGAAGCAGATATTTTTTTTCTCCATTCACTCAGTCTAAGAGCCGCTTCAAAGTAGCCCGAGATCTTGATCCGTGCTCAAGATCATGTCGCGTTCTCTGGGAAGTAGTGTCACCGGTGACAAAGCATCATCCAGTATGATGGCGAAGGAGAGTTCCGCTGTTTTGCTGCATTATCCAATGCTCACGACGTGCAATCATGCAGTCTGGGCAATCAAGATGAAGGTGTACATGAGAGCTTAAGGAGTGTGAGACGCGATCGAGAACGGCAACATCGATGTGCGCAAGGATCAGATGTCATTGGTGGTCATCTATCAAGGTATCCTAAAGGAGACGCTCTTCCTACTGGCAAAAAAGGAGACGATCAAAGCCGCATGGGAGGCATTGAAGACAATGCATCTTAGCGTCGATCGTGTGAAGGAAGCAAAAGTACAAACTCTCAAGACTGAGTTCAAGGTTCAGGCCCTTGGCGAGAAGGTGGAAGAGTTGTACGTAGTGAAAAAATTCTTTTGTGATGTTCCCTCACAGTTTCTTCCAATTGCTTCGATCATAGAGTAATTTGGAGGCCTAAAGACAATGACCATGGAGAAGGTCGTTGGTCGTTTTAAGGTGTATGAGGAACGCATTCGCGATAATTGTAACAACGTCAACAGACAGGTCTTGTTGACCCGCGCTGAGTGGGAGATCCGATCATCAAAGCGTGAAGACAAGAACACTTCCAGCGCTGGTAGCCAAAGCCGTCAGAATCGGAAGTTTGATAAGGCAAAAGTGATGTGTTATAATTGTAATGATTATGAGCACTTTGCTTCAGAATGCCACAAGCCGAGGATGAAGAAAGCGTTTCTTGCTAAAGCGCTCAGCGATGATGAATCAACACTGCTCTAATGATGAGTTGAGTCAGGGACATTGAGAAGATGTGTCGCTGTCCAAACTCAAGTAAGGTGAAAAGAAATCAGAACGTTAAAGAGATGTGTCACCGTTCTGTGTCAAGTATGAGTTTAGTAAGTCGTAGTTGAGACCGACTGCCTCAATGTTTTAGAGTCTTTGCATCTGGATGACCCGTACCGGTTGAGTTGAGATCTTACATGTAGCTTGCATGTAGAACGCTTTATATGGAGGCATGACTAGTAGTTCATAATGCATTGAGACTAAAACTAGAGTATGTCAAGTCAAGATTATGGGGAGATTGTTAGAAATAATCTTAACTTAGAGTCCAAGACATAGTAAAGTTCACCTCCGTGTGTTACTCGAGTAGAAGTCGATACTTACTTGAAGTCCGAATACATATGTTAGTAGAAGAGTATTAGCCTATATATTGAGAAGACTTGTAACCAGTTTAATTAGGGGGAGCAAGAGAATAGAGAAATTCAAAATTTTTCATGTGTTCTCTCAGTTTATTTGTTATGTGTGCGTTTTCTCCTGGAACAAAATTAACAATATCAAAGAATAGTCCTAACGGTGGCTAGATAAGAACCAACACCCTACTCTTAGTCCTCGGATTTGTAACTAACCAACACCTACCACATCATATTGGAATCCTGACATTACGTGTGTTTCCTACGAAAGTCCTACAATTCAAGTAGTGCCAAATGTTTTGCACTTGTTGGGCACCTATATGCTATAGATTTGAATTCTTAAAAGATGCTCTGCAGGAAATGTCATGTTTCCATCTATTAATTTCCAACAACATCAATGCAAGATCCTTACAACCTTCTAAAGCTTGTAGAAAAAGCAAAGTAGATATACAACTTTCTTCATCACCAAAGGTTAGCTTAATACATGAGACCACATGATGCCATCCCATATTATGTGATGAATATTTGATTTTGTTTGTACTTCGTTGTCAAAGTTTATATTTGATTTTGTGTTATTTTCATTCTCTGATTTGGCTGTCAGGTGGCCGGTCGTTTAATGGCGGTCCGATCGGAGCGGTGTCGAGCGATTAACTGGCATGGTTGTCGTGGTTAGACCGGCATCCCTGTTACTAGGGTTTGATTGGGGTTGACTGGGACGGTCTGACCGACTGCTGGTTGATGGTCAAACTGGCCTGTGCTGAGTTGAGTAAACTAGAGTCCTTATAAGGTGTTAATCATGGCGGGAGTTCATGAAAAGTGGAGTGCCATGTGGTGTTTGCTAACGAGAGTCACGTGTATGTCACTTATGCTTGGGACGATTGCTTATTCTTTGATGTGTAGGGTACTTGGTGATTGTTGATAGTCAACAACAAGACCGAGGTTATGAAGGGTCGCGTAAGTCCAGGTGAGACTATACCTCAAGCTAAAAAGTATGGGAGAAAAATAAGGATTATGATGACTAATGAGGCAAGTGCATGCATATGATGTGCTATGGGACTTGGGCTGCTTCAAGTGGAGATGATTCGGGAGGAGGCTAGAGGCATATAGGCTTGGTAGCAAGTCATTAGGTATCACGAACTTCATATTGAAGTTTGCTTCGAGGACAAGCATCGTGAAGGCCGGTGGGTAATAATTAAATAAATTGTTCAATACCAGGTGAAAAGACGATTTACAAAACCTTGGCGATGGCCTAAGGTGAATTAGGCCACGTCATGAAGGATCGAGTGTCTTATCAGGTTATTGGAGCCATGTGAAAATCACACTTTGGAAAGTGTATAAATGTGTATAAAGCTCGTTTGTATGTAGGTTACTAGGTTCTCTAATTGTAAGTTGTTATATCCACTAAGTGTGTGCTGGTTATTAGGGTTAGGTGTGGGGTGATAAGCCTTCACTGTATCAGCCCTTATGTGTGTTGAGAAAAAATATCTCTTGTGCTAGATGAGAGGGAGTTAAGGTTATATTTTCTTGTGTTCGGAGTTTTGTGTGTGTGTGTGTGCTCTTGTGATAACTCTATCCTCCAAGGTATGGAGTTGATATAATCCTTCATCCCTTCATGGTAATGGAAGATCAAACTTGCTCACCTTATTCCCCTTGTGTTCTTATTTAATTTTGTTGGTTTCTCTTAGTTATTCTCTCCTTTATGTTGTGATCTAACTTTCTATGATATATGAGAACTCATCTAAAGTCATCTAAATCAAGGGCTCACAAGCAGGTACAAATCGAAGTCTCTCTTCTGCCCATTTTTGATACAATCTTCCTTGTTTTTGATAAAAGTCAGAATTTTTGCTATGATCTTCATGGTCAATGATTAGAATATGTTTCTGACATCCTAGAGAGTATTAGTACCAAGTTTTATCTTGTTTGGATCAGTAGTTTAAGAGTTAGCCTTTTTTGTTATGGGCAGTTTTGTTTGCTTGCCTTTATTCGTGGAGCGGTCAGACCGCACCAACCTTCTGGTTAGACCACCCGAGCGGTCCGATCGCCCTCTGGCCGACAGTCAGACCGATGAGACCGAATGTTTCAAGTGACTTGTGATCTTTAGCTCTTGGATTTAGTAAAATTTGTGGGCTTGTGTTTTCTGCTGTATTGTGTTGCTAATACCAGAGAAAGATTTTAAGAAGTCATTCACCTGCTCTGGCTCTCCATACCTGAGCCTACATAATATTATATATTCTCATTAGATGTTAACATTGTTAATGGATGCTGCTTTGATGTTAACATTGCTAATGGATGCTGCTTTGTTCCATATGTTTCAACTCATTGTGATTACAACTGATGTTTCTACAATATTTTCCTTTTCTTTTTCTTTTTGAAAGCTGATTTTTTTATGGAAGATGTTTCCATCACCACCCAATGTCAAATTGTCAATGCTGTTCTGTTAAGCCACTTTATCGCATTAAATTTCCCCAACCTTGTCGTTTTTGCAGTCTATCTAGTATGTCAATTTCCATTTTGTTAAGCTATTTACCGCAGCGAATTTTTCCAAGCTCTACTTTTTTTTCCCCTCTTCTCCATTCTATTTCAGTATGCCAGTTACGTTCCATTGGTCATTAAGTGTAGGTCAGGCAAAAACCCTGTAGCTTTTTCCGTGTCATCTGGTTCACGGAACCCCCTTCATTAGGCTCCAGTCTCTGAAAGTGCATCAAGGTGCTTCCCTTAATCAACAAGGAAAGCTTTTCTTCATTAAACTCCGACATATTCTACTTGTACCATGAAACAACAAAGAGAACATGCACTTGGCCCCTTCCAATCTCATGGAATCTATTGCCTGGTTTCCTTTTATCCCTTTAGAAATCATGCCCATGCATGCATATCTCTAAGGCAAAAGAATCCCATGGTTTCCTGGCCTTCAAGTCATTCCCCTCACTATTCTATTATATTCATAAAGGTCTCTGCATTGGTTGTACAAACAAAGTGCCAAGTGCAGGTGCTGGTATAGTCGTTTTATATAACATGTTTTTTGCTTCAGGCATGTTGCAATAACTGCAATGTGACTTGACAGTCTTTTTTTAGTTTTGGTTTTAGCTTGCGGCTTTCAAAAGTTATTTAGATCGTATCGATTTTTTAATATCAGTTTTTTAATTTTTTTTCTTATTTCTTTACATTGGGTATGAAGATATAGCGGTGTTTTTTTCTTATTTTTTATTTTAAATTAAATAACTCAAAAAAAACTAACCGTTGCTATAGTGCAATTTCAGCCGCTGTAGTTTAATTTTAACTAAAAACCAGAAACCGGCGGATAGAAAAAGCCGGTTGGAACGGCCCTAAGTTCAGTCGTTAGTTAATTCAGTGACATCAAATGTCAGTAGGCACCTCAGGGAATGCAATTATCTAAAGGGAGATTACTTGTGTTAAATAGAGCCAATTTAGTCAATTGGTGACCATATGGCCTGACTCCTGAGGAAGCAAGCGAGTGGGCCTCTGGTAGCTAGAAGAAGCATCTCTCTCTGTACATGGGATCTTTGTGCCACTTTCCGAGCCACCTCCCCGCCATGGCCATAAATATGCACCACGGTGAGCCCCTGGGGACTTTTTGGTTCATGACTTGCTTAGTAATTCGAGTGAAATGCAGGCCCTTTCCCATGAACAGTGGCTGTTTTCCTGTTGATACAGCTGCTCTTCACTCACTCTAATTATATTCCCTAGACACTCACACACGCCAGGATTGAGAGAGACACACACACACACACACAAAGAGAGCTGATTGAAAAGGTGTTTTTAGTTTCTGTTTCAGCCATGAAGAGAACGGAGCTGATCATGAACGGCCTTTTGATCCTTGGATGGTTCATAGGTGGGTACTCTTACTGATCTTGTTGTTAGCTCGCGTCTTTTGAACCATATCTCTCATGTGCTCAGGGTTTGATCTGTCAGTAACCTACTATTTGGCAATGCAAACTTTATATGTATGTATGATCTCAGAACTAGCATATCATATGGTTAGTGAGTGGTATCCATCAGCAGCCTGTTCCTTCATGGTGTGGTCAGGTTACATGTGTTAGCTGTAAACGTCTAGTATTTGACCACGGAGTTTTGCCTGTCATTTGATCTTACTCTGCCCTTTCCTGTGTGATCACTCATCGGTCTCCGCAGCCGGCGCGGCGCAGCAGGAGAAGGTGGAGTCCGCCACGCCGATCCCCACACTATCTCCCCCTGAAGGCAACACGACGTTCATCGACGGCGTAACATGGTGCGTGGCCCGGCCGGGAGTCTCCCAGGAGGACCTGCAGAACGCGCTGGACTGGGCGTGCGGCCAGGGCGGCGCCGACTGCTCGCCGCTGCAGCCGGGCGGGCGGTGCTACCAGCCCGACACGCTCCTGTCGCACGCCTCGTACGCCTTCAACATCTTCTACCAGCAGAACGGCAACTCGGACATCGCCTGCAACTTCGGCGGCGCCGGAACCATCATCAAGAGGAATCCAAGTAAGAAAACCCTTCCTGCTCCGTCGATCAGTGTACGCTTGAGCAGTTGTTGAGTCAATGCATTGTTCAGTGGTTTTAACATGTCCTTGGTGTTCTTGATAGGTTTCGGGTCATGCAAATTCCTGGCATCTGAGTAAGTGCATCCCGTTTGCAAACGTTTTCCTCGTCTCGATCATAGCCCTGTTTTTTTTTCTTGTCTTTTTTTGGTTTCTGGAAGCCGAAACAAACGAGATGATTTCTTCAAGCAACTTCCTGAATCTAAAATAGTATATGTTGTCAGTCGCCACCTTAAAAAACACACCTAAAACTATCGGTCGTAGCTCAAATGAACGGGCACATATCAAGTAATTCGTACGAAGGATAAATTTTGTTTGCGCCGGTGACTTGTGCAGGACTTCTGCTGCTTCAGCGCTGACGTTGGGAAGGGTGTGGATGATCAGTGCTGCGTACCTGATGGCGCTTCAGCTGAGAGCTTTCCAAGCTGTGAACTGAGAGTGCCAGCGCCGTGCCTGGATCACATATTCCTTGTCTCGGTGGATGGCTTGATGCTACCAAAGTATGTAACGCAAGATCGACAATGCTGTGGTGGTTTCTTTTTTGTACTTCTTCTGTAAGGAGCAAGGAACAGGGCTACTTTTTCGTGTAATTTTTTTTGTGAAGATTCTGCATTAGGAATGGTGCTTATTTAGAAATAATAACAATTAGCGAGAGTTCGTCGATGGTTAGAGCATGTGTCGGTCGTGATCTTTTTGTATGAAGAGCTAGTCGTACGCTGAGTAGCCAGAGGTGCTCATGCGAGAGCAGGTTTCTCGCCTTCACAGCTGTTCAAGCGTGTATGCACCGAAACTCCAACATGAGCCACAGAAGAGACGGCCCAACCCGACGTAAGGTAAGGCCCAATGCGAAGGTCCACACCGACCAAACTATAATTGTAGCCCACAAAAGATCCACGGCCACGAAGCTCCGCTCCCACCTGGTCAAGGGAATCCGATCCTGATCCGTAGATCTGGACGGCCCATTAAGCCACGCGCGCACTGAGAAGCCCCACAATTTAGGGTCTGTTTGTTTTGGATTCTAGACAAGCTAGCTACTTCTAGTAGCCAAAAACTCTCCTAAACAGTCTAGCTTTTGGGTCAGCTACTGAGAATCTAAAAATCTGAGGAAGGCATAATTGTACTGGGACCGAGTACCTGCAATAGCCCAGCTTCTCACATATTCTGCAGACTAGTGCCACTTAAAGTTCAAGTTATTTACCCGCAAATGCCACCGGTTAAATACACCTCCCACCGACGGTTAACCTATCCACCCGGCCCATATGCGGCATATGCCGAGGGTTTCCTCCAGCGGCGGCGGCGGCGCGCATCCTTCGCCCCCTACCCAGCCGTCTTCGGCCTCGTCCTCCGGGTGGCCGCATCCCTCGCCCACCACCCGGCCGCCTCCTGCCCCTCGTAGCCTCGCCCCCCAGGCCTCCCACCCGGCCGACTATCGCTCATCGTCCACCACCCAGACGCCTGCCGCCCCTCGCCCCCCCCACCAGGTCGTCTGCTGCCCCTCACCTCCCAGGCCCCCACCCTGCCGTCTGCTGTCCCTCGGCCCCCCACCCGGCCGCTCCTCCTCCCGCCCGGCCTCCTCCTCTACGCCGTCCTCAACGCCCTCCTCCCGCCCAGGCGCTCGGCCTCCTCGTCAACGCCGTCCTCAACGACCGGCCGAGAAAAGGTGCTAATTCTTCAATCTTTTTACAAAGTGCTAATTCTTAATTTTAGTAGATAAGTCATTGTATTGGATGTGTACGAATATATTTCAGTGTGTGCATCAATACATAGGTTAATGCTTTCAGGGAAGAAGTGTTTTTCTAGGCCTTTCCTAGGGAAATTTCATGGATGTAAGCATAACTCTTAGCAACTTTAGAAAAGGATTATAATCACATTTTTATGAATTTTATGGTGTCCTCCTCAAGTACAGGCTCAGTGCATGCACTGTTGATCTGAATTTTTGTCGTCATGATACCGTTGTTTATAACCATTGTCACAAAACTGAAGCATATTTTGTGGAACATCTTATATGTATGTATGAAACTAGATGGAGAAAGGGAAGACACCAAAAGCAAGTTGGGATGCCTGGGCAACCAAAATATTTTGTGAAATATGTAGGGATGAAGTACTAGCTAGAAATAGGCCAACTGCAGCCTTGAATGCCACTGGTTACAAAAATCTACAAGAAAAATTCAATGCAAAGACAAATAGAAACTATGACCGGACAAAGCTAAAGAATCGTTGGGATGCTTTGAAGAGGGAATACAGCTTATGGATTGAGCTAAAAAAGAATGCAACCGGTCTGGGTTGGGATGTCCAAAATGGAACAATTGTTGCAGATGACGAATGGTGGACAGAAAAAATAGCGGTATGACATTGACATTTGTAAAATTATTTTCCATTCAATGCTTTGTGGCACCATTTTGTAAATAATTTTGCATATCTTTTTTCCAGGCCAACAAAGAGTATGCCAAGTTCCGTTACACACCAATGGAGAACCTAGATGAGCTAGAAGTTATGTTCCAGAACATCCATGTGTCTGGTTCGTCTTCTATTATTCCTGGTGGTCGTGAAAGCACAACTCCAATTAATGTTGACGATGATATCGTCGATATTGGGGATGATAACAGTTCTCATGATAAGAAGACCAAGGTTGGAAAGCACAAGGGAGGTAGCATTGCGCCTAGCCCAAATAAAAAGAAGAGTCCTATGATCAAGAAAGTGAAACGTCTAGTTGATGTGATTGCTACTAGCAATTCTGTGACATCTGACCGGAATGAGAAATTGGACAATGAGATCATAGAGCACTTACGCATGGCTGTGTTTTTATGTAATCTTGTTGTGTTTGATACTCTATTCAGACCTATGTGCCTTTATGTAATCTTGTTGTGTTGATGTACATTTCTCATGTTATCAATTTTCGCATGAACTGTAAATGAGCACATCCAGTGAGAGTGATGACTCAAATGACAGCGATGGATCATCAGTTGAGGTTAAGCGTCATAAATTAATTCTACAAGCTGCTGCAACAGTTCTCATAGTATGCACCATGCTGAAATTTATGTTCAAAAAAGGAAAAGAGTTACTCCACGGCAATCTGGGAATCGGTGGGTTATGAATCAACTTAGAGTAACAAAAGATTGTTATCGTATGTTTCGGATGACTTCTGCAGTTTTTTACAAGTTGCATGACACACTAGTAGAAAGTTATGGTCTGAAATCAACTAGAGATTGTAATTCCATTGAAGCTCTTGGTATGTTCTTGTGGATGTGTGGTGGACCTCAATCATTTAGCCAAGTTGAGAACCGATTTAAACGGTCAACTGAAACAATTAGTACAAAATTCAGAGAAGTCCTTAAGTGTGTTAATGAGCTAGCCAAGCACAATATAAAACCAAAGGAGTCGCAATCTACTGTGCACCCAAAGCTTCAAGATTCTCGGTTCTCACCCTATTTCAACAATTGCATTGGAGCAATAGATGACACACATATCCCAGTTGTAGTGCCAGCCAAGGATCAAATTGCACACATTGGTCGTCATGGGTATCCTACTCAAAATGTTATGGCGATTTACGACTTTGATATGAGGTTCATTTTTGTTGTTGCTGGATGGCCTGGATCTGCCCATAACTCTCGTATATTCAATGACACTCTATCTCGGTACTCGGAATATTTCCCACACCCTAAAGATGGTAATACAATTATCTATTTCTATCTCTCATTTTATACATTGTCATTAATCCGATTTGATTATTGTAGGGAAATTTTATCTAGTTGATGCCGGTTATCCTAATAGAAAGGGATATCTAGCTCCGTACAAAGGGTAAAAGTATCACTTGCCGGAGTTTCAACGGGGAGGGCGCCCAAGTGGCCAAAAGGAGGTCTTCAATCATGCTCACTCCTCTCTTCGTAATGTGATTGAACGTGCGTTTGGCGTGCTAAAGATGAAGTGGTGAATTTTATTGCATATGCCAAGCTATAAGGTTGAGAGGCAAAAGAAGATCATCATTACTTGTATGGCGCTTCATAATTTCATTCGTGACAGTGCTTTGAGTGACCATCTATTTGAGAGGTGTGATGATGATGAAGAGTACATGCCACATGTTGATTCAAGCACAGGAGGTGGTTACATTGGCACGGCACAAGATGATGGTGATATGTGTGCCTTTCGTGATTCCATAGCTAACAGCTTGATGGCTTCAAGATTATAGATAGTACCATAGAAGTTCCTTTTGATGGCGATATGTACGCCTTATATGCCTATGAACACCTTTTGTACGTTCCTTTTGTATGGTGACATGGTAGTTATCCATATTAATATTTAAAATTATGATTTGGAGTCAAATTTATTGTCATGAAATTTTAATATTAGTTTCTCAATGTTTGAACTAAGTACTACAAATTTACAACATGGATGTCTCTTCTATCAATACATAATCAGGACATCAACTCACCTAAGAGCATTTCAGACAATACATCTATCAGAATACCAGCTGCACAGCTAGAATCTAGGATGCCAAACAGGCTAGCTACTCAGACCAACTAGTTACTCAGAATCTCCAGCTCTCCCAAACAGACCCTTAGTACCACATCGAGCAGCCAACCAAAGAAACGCCAACTTATAAGTTGCAGTTTTTGGGCACTCGGGATTAAATTGGAACAATACAGAGAATAATAGCATCGTCTCTTAACGAGAATGATATCTATGAATCAAAATATAATCTACGATATTTTTGAGAACTTTACGCTCCGGTCCCTGACGAAGCGGCGCTCATGGTTTCTCTTGCGGTTATGCCCTCGCCCATTCCTTTTTGCCCCTTCCGCTCCAGGTTTTCTCACGATATGGTCCTCAGAGATTTACCTGCAGCCAATATCCGAGAGTTTTTGTTTGCAATTTGATCCATGAGCAACTTTCTCTTACAATTATGCCCTCAGAGATTACTGCATTAATAAATTTCACATCTACAAATAAACACATCTAACATATAATTAGTGAGACTAAACATACAACCGCTAGGCACAAGGCATGGGTACCTGTGTACCACATCATTGGACTATCCATCGGTTGTGTTTTAGGTTTTGTTCTTTTGAACTGTGGTTAATAGTTTTTATCTATATTTTTCGAAACGACAGCGAACAATGAAAATACAGATGTTGATAGCATATATAGTTTTTGATTCGAGAAACCATTTTAAGATGTCGTTTCGTTTCTCACTAAACATACAACCGCTAGGCACAAGGCATGGGCACCTGTGTACCACATCATTGGACTATCCATCGGTTGTGTTTTAGGTTTTGTTCTTTTGAACTGTGGTTAATAGTTTTTATCTATATTTTTCGAAACGACAGCGAACAATGAAAATACAGATGTTGATAGCATATATAGTTTTTGATTCGAGAAACCATTTTAAGATGTCGTTTCGTTTCTCACTAAACATACAACCGCTAGCCACAAGGCATGGGCACTGGTGTATCACATCATTGGACTATCCATCGGTTGTGTTTTAGGTTTTATTTTTTTTGAGTTGTAGTTGATGGTTTTTATCTATACTTTTCAAGATGAAAGCGGATGGTAGAAATATAGACGTGAATGGCTTATACAATTTTGAGTTCGAGAAGCCGTTTTATGAAGCTGTTTTATTTGTTTTGACTTTCGAAAAAACTAAAAATCCAAAAAAAAATAGAATTTGCCTCTAGGCTCTTCTACCTCTGCAGTCAGCGTCACATATAATTTTGGGTTCGAGAAGCCATTTTAAGATATCGTTTCATTTCTCACTAAACATACAACCGCTAGCCACAAGGCAGGGTACCGGTGTACCACATCATTGGACTATCCACCAGTTGTGTTTTAGGTTCTGTTCTTTTGGGTTCTAATTGATAGATTTTATCTATAATTTTCGAGACGAAAGCGGACGGTGAAAATATAGACGTCGATGGCGTATATAATTTTGAGTTCGAGAAGCCATTTTATAAAATCATTTTATTTATTTTAACTTATAAAAAATCTAAAATCTAAAAGAACAGAATTTGCCTCTAGGCTGTTCTACCTCTGCAATCATCTCAATTGTTACTCTGTCGTTTCGACCAATTACGTGTAATTAAGCACAAGGAGGAATTGCTTTTCTGGTTGGATCATACGTGTTGCTTAGACGCTTCCCGAACAACAACCAGACGTGTCATTTGTGTGCCTTGTTCAGATCTTTCCATACTTCGTCAATCGTGACCGTTGATTCTGGGATCCGGAGGTTCTGGTAGCACGAGGAGGCGTCCACGTGTTCCTCCTCCCAGAGAGCTCGATGTGGCCTTCTCTCCCTGTGCGCGTTCATAAATAAATGGGTGGCCTCTTCTGCAGAAGCATCAGCCAAACCTACATGAGAATAAGCAAAGCTTCGGTTTGTTTCTTCAGTTTCAGAGACGAAAGTTTCCGTCGGTTTATTCCTTCGTGAGCAGAAAAGAAAGCTTCGTTTTATTTTCCTAAGTTTGATCGTGATGTGCTTTGCTGCTGCGGTTTCTTTTGCTTTTGTTCGATCACGATGAGTTGGGAGCATGTTGATGTTCATCACGAACATTATACGACACATTTATCTGCTGATTGACAGCATCCAGATCTGAGTATCTGACCCCGTTACGGCTTTCTTCGTTCTCTCTCCTTGTTAATTAGTGAGCTTATATTCTTGCCATCTGAGAAAATATTTTGGTGTTCTTGTTTTGTTCCAATTCAAGTGGAACTGCTCCGTTCTGTGCGGATTGGCTGTTTCTTCTCTTTTTTTTTTCTTTTTTGAGAGGGAGGAGGATGAAGATAGTATACTGACGCCCAGTCATACTGATCCGTGTTACGGATCGCTGATGACTGTCATTCCAATTCTGACTCCTCGCTCTTTAATATCTCTACTACTCTTAAGTTCTAAAAATCGGAACCGGAAGAAATTCCGGTCGGCGACAGGTAACTTACCGAAAAAACCAGTCAAAATTTAAAAATCAAATTTTAAATTTTGAGATATTTTGAAACCGGTCGCTTTAATGCTGATCTTGGTTGTATTTGTATACTCCCTTTGTCTAGGTGGCTTCTCTTTCTTCTGTTTTCCCAAGTTTGCAAAAAATTACCACGCAAAAAACAGCAAGGACAGTAGTACGCTGCTACTGCAAGCGCCGAGTGAATCGAATCCTACCTTATGCGAGTTCTCAGATACTCGCTGTAACGTCCCATGTTTTTAAACTAAGAGCATCTCCAAGCACCCTAAATCTTTTTTTACAGTTCCTAATCACGATATAAGATCTCAAAATAATCATTCCCTCCAACAGATACCCTAAACCAGAAAAATAGTATTGGGAGCCTAGATCATCCTCTATAAGTAGAGAGCGAGAGCTCATTTTTTGGGTGTGGTCTATTTTTGAGAGTCTATTTGGGAATCTGTTGGAGCTATTTTTTACCTTTCAACTTTAAAATTTAAATATTAAGAGCTATATAGAGTATCTCTTGGAGATGCTCTAACCTTCATCGTTAATCGTGTGTTGACAGTCGCACTTAATCATGTAACTAGCATCATTGTTGTAATCGCTCCGATTATCAATATTTCACAGCAAATAGATCGAAAGTCGAAGTAAATTAGTATAAATTAATACAATTTGCAACATACATCGAAACTCAATATTTACATCCAATTGTCATCCTACAGCGGCTACAAAAATTAAATTACAAAAGAGTTCATTTTATATATATTTGTATTTAATCAGGAACTGCAGAATTTAAATTGCGTAGACCGCATTACCTGCGTTAATTACAATTCACTCGGTTTACAAAAATAAACTAGGTATTAGTTGTGGGATAAATAAATATTAAAATGCCAAAAAAACTTAACAAAAGAAAATTACTAGTCTTCTTGGTATCGGAATCCTAGTTTAGTTATGAAAATAGGCATCTCAAAGAAAATTAATAACCTTCTTGCTGTTAGAATTCTAGTTTAGTTATCGAAATAGGTATTTCGTTCGTTGAGATACAAGATCGTTCGGGACCAGGCGACACATTACAGCTATAGAATTTCTTCATCCGGCACTAAAAATCAACCATGTGCACTTGACGGCTGGCGCACTCTCTAGCGTGCGAGAAGCCTTGAGCCCCGTCATAGCAAGCCATGGTAGCATGCCATCACCACCTGCACTATCCACACACAAAAATCAATTCAAATAGTAAATTTAATATTAAGCAAACTCATGAATAGAGTGGGAAAAAGGGGGAAGTAGAGGTAAAATCACTACTACAAAAATGGTCATCACAGACGGTTCAGAACTGTCATCATAGACAGTTTTCTGAACTATCTGAATTTATGGGTCAGTGATAATCGGAGATTATCACAGATGGTTTGTAAGCCATCTGTGATAAATACAACACAGACGATTTATAACTAGAACCGTCTGTAATGCTCTAACATTACAGACGGCTTGAAGTAAAAATCGTCTGTGATACTCTAACATCACAGATAGTTCTAGCTATCAACTGTTTGTGATGGGCGATTATCACAGATGGTTGTAATATAGAACTGTATGTGATAGTCCTTTATAGATAGTTTATACCATAAAATCATCTGTGATAAGTCATACTATACCTAGATTTTTCTGTTTTTTGGCTAGCCTTAAGAAATATTAGCTATGCCCTTTGAATACAAGCAAATATAGCAGCAAACACAGTAGCACATTCCATTAGAATCCACCATTACAGCATCACAAGATAATAAGCAGGTTATCCATCTAACACAGCAAGAACATGGCAAGAACACATTCTAATCCTACGAACCCAACTCTTAAACATGACAAGAACACATCCCCTAATTCTATGAACACAACGCTTAAACATGGCAAGAACACATTTGTACGAACCCAACTCTTAAATATGGCAAGAACACGTCTCCTAATCTTACGAACCCAACTCTTAAACATGGCAAGAACACATTTCCTAATCCTACAAACCCATGGCAAAAAATATAGAAGAAGGAGAGATCCTAGCAGCGCGTGAGCTGGATGTCCTTGACATCGACTTGAGCACCGTCTTGGTAGCTAACTGCTTCTGCGGTGCCTTATAGTGAAGGAGAGGCGGCGGTAGCATCACCTTTCTGTCACGACATTGAGACTACACAAGACACTCTTACAACACTTACAACAAGAGTGTCTTGTACAGTAGACTGTGGTGTCACAACGGAGGCACTACCTTACGATGGTAGTTGGCGTTGTTGAGGAACAAGCTAGAAGTGGATGAACTAGCTAGGAGCAGCCGGGAGAACTCACGCATCTCGGAGTGAAAGGAAGAGAGGGAGTAATTAATAAGGGTGTAAGATCGAGGAGGCCGACTAGAGGGAGGGTGAATAGGCGGTTTTAAAATTTTCGTCTAATTCTAATTAGCAATTTTAAACTTGATGGATATACTAGAGCAAGATAGAAATAACACGACTAATCAATCTAGTAAGGCTCAAACAATCACTAGCACAAGTAATCGACCAAGAGCAATATCAAATAGTAGAGATCAACAATTTGCTACTCTAACTAATCAAGCAATCAAGTAGTATGAAAGAAGAGTGTTGCTTGAATGAAAATGATCACAAGAGAGCAAACCACAATTGACACGATTACTTTTTACCGTGGTGATCGGAGACTTGCCGGTCTCCCCTAGTCCACGTTGAGGTAAGCCCGAACAGATCGGACCGGCTCCCGAATGAGCCTAATCACCTCGGTCACTAGTGGTAGCCCTTTCCCTCTCCGGGTAGGCGAGCTCCGAGCCTTCACAATCTTCCGGGCCTTCTCACAATCTTCTTGAGAAGATCACCGGACCTCCGCCAAGCCGTCTAGGTGCCGGCAAGCACCAAGAGAACAGATCACAGCGGCTTGATCTCACTCAAGTGCCTAATGGATCAACTAGAATGCAATGCACTTGAATTTTAGCTCAACTACCTCAATTGAATGCACTTGTGAGAGAATGAGGTGTGAGAGGTTGCACTAAGCTCAAATGTATTCAATGGAAGTTCAACCACCACAACAAGTTCTGGTGGGGATGTATTTATACACTCACCAACCTCAAATAGCCGTTGCAATTAACAATCCTGAAAATTCAGGAAATCCGGAACTACCGCAGGTATAACTGCGGTACTTCCGGACTCTCGCTGACCGGTCAGAACGGCTATGTCAGTGAGTCAGAAGTAACCGTTGGTCAATGAGTGCGGTACTACCCCCGTTGAAATCGCGGTACTTCCGGAAGTCCGGAAGTTCCGCTCCATGACCCGGTACTTCCGATCTCAGCGAGTTTAAGTTTTATTCCCGGCACTCTCTGGAAATAAAGTTCCGCACGGGTATCCGGAACTTCCGCACATGCGGTAGTTCCGCAGGTCAATCCGCGGTACTTCCGTTTTCCGAGAGGCTAAGTTAAACTCCGGGCGCTCTCTGGAAATAAAGTTCCGCTCGGGTGCCCGGTACTACCGGTCCTCCGGTAGTTCCGCAGGTCAACCCGCGGTACTTCCGTTTTCCGAGAGACTAAGTCTGAGTCCGGGCGCTCTCTGGAAGAAAAAACGTTCCGCCCGGGCGCCCGGTACTTCCGACCCTGCGGTAGTTCCGCCCATTTAACATCGGAACTACCGGATTTTCTGACAATGCACAGATTTGATATGATTTTAATTTCTAAGTGCATGCATGATCCTAAATTGATCCATAGGGCATATTTGAACATGATCAAGCAATCACCATGATCCCTCTTAATAGTACGACGTATATCCTATAATCCGCTCTTCCAACCTAACTCCAAGACCGGTAAAATAAAATAGATACCTAAACTATTTACCTTGTCGCCCTAGAGATCTTTGAATCTTCATGGGATATTTTGTGAGCCTCTTTCTTTGCCAATTGAGCTTATCCTTTCAAACACTGAATGCACACATTAGTCCCATATTCACATAATTCCATAAATTACCAAAACCAATATTTTTAGGGGCCTAGATGCTTTCAATCTCCCCCTTTTTGGTAATTGATGACAACAAGAGCAAATTTTGAGAAGAATTTAAGATTTGGATATACTCCTAGTTTGCAAGTTGTATATCCCAAGGTCTTTGAAATTTTAGCAGTTTAGAACAAGGGGAATTTTTGTAAATTAGAAACTAATAAGAAAGAGCTCCCCCTAAACATGTGCATCAAATTTTATAAGAATTTATATGAATTCTAAAATTAAAAATAGGCATGTATCACATCATAGCACATATACCAAAATTCAAAGATACGCAATAGACAAGTAAATAAGCATTGCATTAAGGGCAAAACATAGTTCATACAATGCATCAGAAATTAAAATACTAAACATCCACAGAGTTTAAACAACACATACGCATTACATGATTCATTTCACCATACTTATTTACAAAGCCCAAATAGATAGATAAGACTTGAACTTCTCCTTGCTTCATTCTCCCCCTTTGGCATCAAAGTACCAAAAAGAAAGGAGCTAGTCCTGAGCTGCACTGGGAGAAGAAGGACCACGGCGACAAGTGCGACGACCATAGTGAACTGGAGAAGGCGGATGAACTGCATTCTCCAAGGATGATACGCGATCACCAAGAGAAGACACAGTGGAGATCAAGACATCCTGGCGCTCCTCAAGCCTGAGAATGGCGGAGTAGATCTGGGACAAGGTGACATCGCCCTCGCCCTGGGGAGGAGGATCAGCGGCTACCTGATGCTGAGGCTGAGGCTGAGGCTAAGCACGGGGACGAGCAGGAGCAGGAACAGGGGCCTCTGCGCGAGGCTTATATGGCTTGTGCGGGGTGCAGAGTGCTCCTCGGTATCCAGTCTTGCGTATGATCACCGCCATAATGAATGGTGCAAAGTTGATCCTTTTCTGTTTGTCATTCTTATTGGCGTCGATCCCTCTGATGATAAGATCCACCACATCAAACTTTTGGCCGCGCATAATGTAGTCAATCACATTCCACGCATGGCCACGAATAGCATCATAGTTTTCACTCTTGGGAAAAATGGTGTGGTTGATGATCCTGTTGACAAGGCTGGGAATAGGGAGTAGTCCAATTGTCGTCCCCAGCGTCTTTTCAGCTGCTTGGTCATAATACTCTGAATATGCAGCAATAGGAAGAGCACGCTTGCTGTACACCTTCTCATAGGCACTGGTTTCCGTCCCAAGTGCCAACTCAAACTCGTGCCTGGTGCACTCAATGAGCTGTGTTCCCGTCATCCAACACAAGTGCTCGAAGTTGGGAGAGATGTACAAGGTAGCATAAAACTGCCGAATCATATTGTCCATGTAGTTGCACTTGAACGCAACAATATGATGGATCTCGGCTTGCTGAAAAAGCTGATAAGCACCGCTAAACTTGTCAATCTGTGACAAGTGATCCCAATCCACATACTTGTGTGCAGCAAACTTGCGAGCAGGACCGTACATCTCTTGATACACCTTCTCTTGAAATTTGGAATGAAACTCAGGATTCTTAGAGTTGCGAGGGCGAACATACTGACTGCGACGACGAAGAATGGCATAGTCCTCATTTGAGATCTTTGAAAGATCTATCTCTTCATCGGCAGTTACCTCAGGCATCTCCTCGTCTGAAGCCTCATACTCCTCGCTCTCATGCGAGGCCTCAGATCCGCTCTCATGCGAATCCTCTGAGTCACTCTCAGGTTCGGAGGCGGGACCCTTGCCCTTGTGCTCCGCCGTCTGAGATGCAGGAGTCGAGGAGGAGGATTGACCAGCAGTGCCCCCATAGGACTTGTGGGAGACATTCTTCATCCTCGGCATCTTCAATGACATAAATAGGATAATCAAGGTGTGAGGTAGGATAAGTGAAAGTAGGTTTGAAATTGAAAGCAATAAGTTTCTGCTGTTTCAAAAAAACGGAAGTACCGGCGGCAAAACTGCGGAACTTCCGGGAAATCCGGTAGTTCCGGCATTAAACATGCGGAACTTCCGGGACCCCGGTAGTTCCGGCCGCTCGACCGGTAGCTCCGGTTTTTCTGGACATTTCTAGGTCATGATAAAAATTGAATCTTTTTGGGGTATTTCTTGGATTGAGTCCAGTGCATGTATGAACAAACATTCCAATACCCCAAACAAACTACTTTGCCCAAAGAAACTACAGCAAAAATCGCTACATTTCAAATTTCACCTAATTTCAACCCTAGGGTCCTTAGAACAAGATAAAGAAGGATTTTATCCGATTTACCTAGTGGAGTCGAAGGAGAGGAACCCTGGGAGTGCAAGGAATCGCCCAAAAACGAAAGTCTCCCCTCGGATGCGAAGATCGGGAGAGGAGGAGGAGTTTTGGGAGAGAGAGGTTTGAAGGGAAGAGAGGAGGAGGAGGAAGAACCCTCTGCGGTTTTGGGAGTGGGAGAGGAGAGAGAGAGATAGAAACGGTAGGAGTTAAGAGGGAGGAGTAAAGGCAGTCGACGGTTTTGGAAACCGCAACAAATTCCCGCTGAAAACGGTAGTACCGCGCGTAACACGCTGGTAGTTCCGTGTTCTCAGAAATTCTGGAAGTTCCGCGGATTACATTTGCGGTAGTTCCGGTTTTTCTGTCAGGAGCGGAAGTACCGCACAATGAACTGCGGTAGTTCCGGATTTTCTGGAACTTTTCAGGATTTGACTTTTAGAACTTGAAATTTTGCAAATGATCCCTAGTTTTGCATCCAACTAAAGTCATTCAGGATCATTATGCATCAATTGAGCTAATGCTATATTTTGAAACTAATTTTTATGAAATTAAACGAATTTTTGACCAAAAGAGGGGAAAATCCAATAAAAATCCATATAAGCACAACAAATGAGCAGAAATGGATGAAATGAGATTTCAAGCTACATTTGAGTAGTCTATGACATTTAATTCATTCCTCAATTTGCAAAAACGGCTTTCATCTAATGGTTTGGTGAAAATGTCCGCTAGTTGATTTTCGGTTCGGATGTGACTAATTTCAATATCTCCCTTGCTCACATGATCTCTCAAGAAATGGTGGCGTATATCTATATGCTTGGTTCTTGAGTGTTGAACGAGATTGTTGGATATTTTGATAGCACTATCATTATCACACAAAAGAGGCATTTTATCAAATTTAATCCCATAATCCAACAATGTTTGCCTCATCCAAAGCAATTGAGCACAACAACTTCCCGCGGAAATATATTCGGCTTCGGCGGTTGAAAGTGCTACGAAATTTTGTTTCTTGGATGACCAACACACTAGAGATCTTCCTAGAAATTGGCAACTACCCGAGGTGTTTTTTCTATCCACTTTGCATCCCGCATAATCGGAATCCGAATATCCAATTAATTCAAATTTTGCACCTTTGGGATACCAAAGCCCTATGCTTGAGGAATGCTTTAAATATCTTAGAATCCTCTTTACAGCCACTAAATGGCACTCTTTTGGAGAAGCTTGAAAACGTGCACACATGCATACACTAAACATAATGTCGGGCCTAGATGCGGTAAGATAAAGCAAACTACCAATCATGGATCTATAAAGCTTTAAATCTACCGACTTACCTTCTTCGTTGAGGTCTAGATGCCCGTTTGTTGCCATGGGTGTTTTGATGGGTTTGGCTTCTTCCATTCCGAATCTCTTGAGTAGATCCTTCACATACTTTGTTTGGCTTATAAACGTCTCATCTTTAAGTTGTTTGATTTGAAGTCCAAGGAAGTAACTTAGCTCACCAATCATCGACATCTCGAATTCCCTGGACATCATCTCACCAAATTCTTTGCAAAAGTCTTGATTAGTAGAATCAAATATAATATCATCAACATAGATTTGACATACAAAGAAATCATCTCCAATAATTTTTGTGAATAGAGTTGTATCTACTTTACCAATTTTAAAACCTTTTGATACAAGAAAGTTGCGAAGGCGCTCATACCAAGCTCTAGGAGCTTGCTTTAAACCATATAGCGCCTTTGATAATCTATACACATGATTAGAGTATTTAGCATCTTCAAATCCCGGGGGTTGTTCCACATATACTAATTCGGAAATTGTACCATTAAGAAATGCACTTTTGACATCCATTTGAAACAATTTAATGTCAAAGCATGATGCAAAAGCAAGCAAGATTCTAATGGATTCAAGTCTAGTAACGGGTGCAAATGTCTCATCATAATCTAATCCCTCGACTTGAGTATAACCTTGAGCTACTAACCTTGCTTTATTTCTTACCACAATTCCGTTCTCATCTTGTTTGTTCCGGAAGACCCATTTCGTGC
Source organism: Dendrocalamus latiflorus (assembly GCA_017311315.1). Taxonomy (NCBI): domain Eukaryota; kingdom Viridiplantae; phylum Streptophyta; class Magnoliopsida; order Poales; family Poaceae; genus Dendrocalamus; species Dendrocalamus latiflorus. The sequence continues at coordinate 2,848,396 of CM029630.1, read as the reverse complement.
CAATGACATTGTGCTCCTTGGGTCTCTCCACCAAAGTCCAAACATCGTTTTGAGCAAAATTAACATCCGGATTCCTCTGTGATTCCACCGCACTATTCCCTGGATCAGTAGATAGTGCTCACAGATTACAGTTCTGAATATCAAAGTTCATATCATGCGAAAACGTAAATATAATAGTAGACTTACTCATGGGCCGATTAGGCCGAAATCAATAAATTGCAGCAGCGGAAGAACGAAGCACGCAGGTGGGACCTTCAGGACATGCCCACAGGCAGCCAACTGGAGGTTCGCGACCTAGCCCTTGACATCTTCATCTTCTCGGCCAGCTTGTCCAATCTTGTTGCTGAGGCGAGGTGATTTGATTTCCTGATTCTGAATTTTGTCGCAAAAGCGAGCGTGAGCACTCCGACCCCGTGCTCCGCGAGCCAATACACAGAATGCAAATAAATAGTATGCATGGCTTAACAAAGGAGAGGCTCGGGCTATTTTATTTTGCGTAGAGTGCTTTTGAATACAATTAAATAAAAAGTCCTATGACTTAGCAATTTTGGAACAAATCATAATGTACAAGGAAATGCATTATTAATATCGATTCAGATTCCATCCACCGTTACATGGCATCTGCACCATATAGCAATTTCTTCAGCGTTATAGCCGCTTAACTTACCACTGGGACGACACCCAGGACAATTCCAAACCAGGGCTTTTCACTGCCCTCCACTTTTCCATTCCCATTTTCCAAACATTTTTAAATAGAACTAACTCGAGTAAGTTCCCATGTCCGCCCTTGACCGTGGGCACGGCTATTCGAATAGTTTTGACTCTGCAGAGTTTGTACACTTTCACCACAAGAGATGAACTATCCTTTTTGCCAACATGCTTCCTTAGGCATGAGACCCAGATAATTTATCACAAAGCCTTTACCTTACTCCGATCTAGCTAGACACCACCCACGCTGAGGTTTCACCGCTGAAGGGTTACACCACCACAGTCAGAAGCCCCCTCTTGCGCCGTGCGAGTACAGTACACCCTGTGCCTCACTGTGAGTAAACCAGTACACCCTGGCACCCACTTCCCTCGGTGATGTCTGAACTAAACCCTTGCAAGTTATTCAGCTAGGTCGTACCCATTATAGACTTGTGGTTGTACTGTTTTACACGGGTTGAAATGACAAGATTCGGTCCTTAGTATTATCTGAGCGGTTCTACCACACTCCATAATTTGTGCTCCCACCGCACCACATACCAGCCCCCAAGCCATCCGCTCAGATATTTAAGCAGGTTGGGATTTTTGAGAGCATAAAATAATCATATCAAAGGATACCAGTCATTCCCACCATGACTGCCCAACCAATTTTTCTCAGGATTAAAAGTGATGCTTGGGCGCTCTCGCGCCCATGAGTATCTAAACAATACTAAGCATGGCATATATTTAGGGACTTATTTTTCAAAGGTTACTATTATAATTTTTCTAGGGTGACAAGGTTCTCATGTTCAAATATTCCAAAGGAGGGGTAATATTAACCAAGTTAGACAATAGGCATTTAACTAGAATTCTAAATTAAACATGGATTTGCATATAAATTAACAGCATGCAATTTGATAATTTAAACCAAATAATTTGCAGAAAATGTAGGTTCAACATGATCAAAGTATTGACTCGCCTGGCGCGGTTTACCGCGGACTTTGGCTCACACGATGCTTTCTCTTGAGCTTCTATTCTTCATCTTCACTTCGAGCTTGATCTCGCTTGATCCACTGAATCTTCACGACTTCAATCTCTAATTATGCGATAATCGACTGAATCCAAATAAAAGCAAATAACTTAAAAGTTCCAAATAAATCCAAATAAAATCAATTTATTTTTACTATGAGTCGACGGGTGATTTGGGTTATTTGAGGTAAGGTCGATGTGGTGCGGAGTATCGATGGAGTCAAAAAAAAAGGGGGTTGGAACGAAGTGACGATTGGTAGAAGGACATTCGATGAAGCAGAAGCTGAGGAGGGTTCGTGATACAGGGATATTGATGATGTTATTCTTACTTTAGATTAGAGGGTGATTAGGTTTAGCCAGCCATTGATTAGCACGGGTTAACCTATTTTATTTAATAACTTCTTTTATTATTTTCGTATTTATCAAGGAAGTTCCATGAGTTAGGGTAGACCTATGTATCGAAGTACGAGTCTGACTGGGTATGTATTCCTTGCAACTTAGGTTATGGTAAAGGCAATCTGGACTGATGGATGAGATCTGTACTTATTCTATAAATCTTTAATGGTCTCATTATCATATTTTATGTATCTTCATTTATCGCTAACTTAAATTTAATTTGAATTAAGATCCTTTGGTACGGGCCCCAGCTTGCTCTATATGCAATGGTGCTTAATTTTATTATGTACCAAAGCTAGTGTTAGGAATAAGATTTGATTGATAGCACTATTTTTATCTTGCTCCTACTTTAGCTATTATTAAGCTTATCTTTATCCCTAATTTTAGCTTAAACTTAGTTATCTGGGCAAAACTTGGTATGTAGCATGTTATGTGACCCTGTTTACTCGTGTTATTGGCTACACGCTTAATTTATAGTATTTATATGTCTGTGTTATGATTTTGAATCATGATGACCTAGGGCTATTATATTAGGATATGGCACTGGGGTTTGTTTAATGGTGGCATGACAATTATTGGGCCTCTATGTTTACATGTTAATTAAGGGCCACCATTATTAGGTTTAGACATTTATCCAAAGCCTTTATTAAATAATTAGATTTACAATTTGAATGTTTAAGTCATACTAACTATTTATCATGGCAACTATTCCGAATTTAAATCATACATAAACTCCCTAATGCCTTATTTAAATTTTATTAGCTTCCCCAGTTTTTCTTAAGTTCTCCCTTTAATTTTGGGAAAATATCTGCTATTGGCTTACTAATCATACCGATATGATAATAACTAATTCATGATTAAACATTTATTAAGTTCATGTATATACTAATAAATTTTGTACCTTCTATGGATGTATTTTTTAATTAGAATTCTTATTAGTTTTGGACTATATACTAAACCACATTTTATTAATACCTCTAATCAACAACTAAACCTCATCTAAGTATCTAGACTATATCAGTGATTCATATAGTAAATGATCACATATTAAAATGTTAAGTAACCTTAGTTTACATACTAATTAAATTTACTACACTCCCTAGATTATTCCCTAAATTTTCCGGATTTTTCCTAATTTTTCCTTCTTCACTGTAGCCGCTGGCAAAAATCAAAAAGAAACCCAACTCTATATTGCGGCCGGGGGATTCGAACGCAGGCGGGTGGGGTGACAGCGTGCTCTGCTAGCCAAGTGGGCCGATGGCCTGGGCTGACTGAAACAGAGGGGGTAAAATGGATGAGGTGAGGAGAGGTTGCGGCTCAAGCAGAGGAATTGGCCGGCGCATGGACTCGGCGGCGGCGCCGGCGGGGGGCGGCTCGGTGGTGCCTGGGTACGGCTGAAATGGCTCGCTGGGCCTCGTGCGCATCCTTGGGCGGGCTGAATCGGATGGCCATCGACCGGGGAGACACCGGCGACGAGCTCGGCGGCGGTCAAAGCAGGGCAGAGACCGCGACGGCGCCTCGAGCAATTGCATCTCAATTAAAATGGAGGGGAGCTAAAGGAGCGTGGCACTAGCTCAACGAAGGTGGTTGCCGGGCTCGGGGAGGTCAGAGGTGAGCCGGCGACGTCGGGGTCGGAGCGGCGGAGAGGGCGCTCGGTGCCGGAGAAGATGAGCCAACGGATCTTCGATCAGGCATTGGGAACATCTTCACAGAGTCCAGGTGGTGCCCTGTCCGGGAGGAATTGGCCGGCGGTGGCCTAGCTTGGCGGCGAGGGGAGTCGCCGTGGTCGGAGGAGGCACGGTGCTCCGGCGGCCTGCAAGGGGAGGGGAGTCAATTAGAGACGGCCGGGGCATGAGGGGGAGAAGGGGGGCTGGGGGAGGGAGTCACTGCCGGCGAAGGGTCGCCGATGGAAGGGGGCGGCGAAAATGGCAGCGGCGGCATGGTTCCCGGGCGGAAGAAAGACATAGGGGAGGAAGGAAGAATGGCGTGGGGAAGCTACTTATGCTCACGGGTGGCCGAGAAAACCGTGGGCCCGCGCGGGGAAACAATGGGCGACGGTGGGCGAGACCGTGGGCGGAGCTACCGCATGGCTGCCACGTGGAGGAAAGAAACTGAACGCGCGGCAGAGGAAGAGTGGCGCGGGCGCCCGGGGAGGAAGAAAGAAAGAGAACGGGGGAAGAGGAGATGCGCGGGGGCGCCGGGGCCCGCGGGCAGAGGGAAAAGAGAGAGCGGGGAGGGAGCTGGCGTGGGGGCCCGATGGCCAGAGGGTGAAGGCGGGAGGGAGAGCGAGGAAATGGGTCGGACCGCTCTGGCCGGTGGTTGCATTTTTTTTGATCAATTGTGTATATATGTATATATATTTTTTTCATTTACTCTTATTGGTATTTATATTATTATTTCCAAATGAGATTTTGTATTTTAATTCAAATTTCTCCCTCCTTATGCTGGATCATCTTTTCAGATTTGCATTTAAGATTTTTGGAATCTTCATTACTTGTATATTTTCGTTTACTCCAAATTTTGGATTTTCAACCAAAATTTAAGAAAACACCATAAAGATCCAACTGCAAGTAGAATATATTGCAAAAAAAAACAATTCAAAAGCTCCACATTTTCAAATTTCGAATTTTTGGGATGTTACATATATCTAGAGTAATCATCCACAATGACTAAACAATAACTATTACCTCCAATGCTCTTATAGGTTGTTGGCCCGAACAAATCCATATGTAAGAGCTCTAATGGCCTAGAAGTTGACATGATACTTTTGGAAGGATGAGAATTAGCGACTTGTTTTCCGGCTTGACAAGCACTACAAAGTCGATTCTTCTCAAACTTCACATCCTTCAAGCCAACTACTAAGTCATGCTTAAAAAGCTTTTTAAGTTGAATCATTCCCACATGACCTAGCCTTCTATGCCACAACCAACCCAAAGAAGTTTTTGCAATTAAACAAGTTTTTAAACAAGACTCATTTGAAGAAAAATCTACCAAATAGAGATTCCCAAATCTAAAGCCTTTGAAGACTAGTTCATTATTATTATCTTTTGAGATTACAACATTTTCTTTTGAGAATGAGCATGTTAAGCCTAGATCACATATTTGAGCAACGGATAGCAAATTGAAATTTAATGATTCAACTAGAGATACATTAGAAATTGAAAGGTCGTTTGAGATAGCGATTTTACCCAATCCCAATACCTTTCCTTTGCTATTATCTCCAAATGTGATCTTGTCATTGCTTCCATTCTCAAAGGTGGTGAACATCTTCCGGTCTCCGGTCATGTGTTGGGTGCAACCGCTATCCAACACCCAATGCCTTCCACCGGTTTTGTAGTTCACCTACAAAAGAAAATCAAGTTCTTTTAGGTACCCAAATTTGTTTGGGTCCTTGGAGGTTAGTGACCAAGGTCTTGGGTACCCAAATGGATTTCTTTTTAGCACCCAAAATCGAGGTGCCAATGAAATGAGCAATAACATTTCCATTTGTAGATTTTTTAAGCATATAACAAGAATCATATAGACTAATAGAATGCATGTTATTCTTAGAACAATCATTTTGAATATGTCCAATACACCGGCATTTTGTGCAATACTTACCATTTTCCTTTACAAACCTTGGAGGCTTGTATACCGGCTTCTTACCCTTTTGGGGGACATATCCAAGTCCCTCTTTGTTAAAGGAGCATCTTTGATCACTTAGTAACTTATCAAGGGTTTCCTTTCCCTTGTAAGCCCTCTCTAAACTTTTGTTTAATTTTAGCACTTGTTCTTTTAAGTTTTTGTTCTCATTAGCAATAACATCATCATGAATAAGATTTAAAGCATTTCTAGAATCTACACTTGATGAACAAGGTATGGCAAGTAAATCATCACAACAAGTAGATATGCTAGACTTTGAAATTTCTATACTAGACATTTCATTCAATATATTGCAAGTAACTCCAATGCTAGTACTAGATTTGTGATTTTCTTGGAGAAGCAAATCATGAGCTTCCTTTAGCTCCTCATAAGAGTCTTTGAGAGAGATGTGTTCTTTCTTTAAGACCATAAACTTTGATTTTTCTTTTCCAAGAAATTCATTCAATTCAACTAACATATTCATCAAGTCATCATATGAAGGCTCATCATCATCAAGCAATTTTACCTTTTCTCCTTTAGCCATAAGGCGTGTAGGAGTGGAGAATAGTGATGGAGCCTCCTTGATGGCAATGCCCACAAGCCCTTTCTTCTTGAGAGATTCGTCCTCGCTTGAGTCGGAGTCCGAATACTCCTCTTCGTAGTTCCACTCACCAATATGGGCTTCATTCTTGCCATCCTTGTGAAGCTTCTTGAAGAGCTTTTTCTTGCCGTTGTAGTTCTTCTTCTTTGATGACTTCTCCTTGTCATCCTTCTTTGTTGGACATTGAGAGGCAATGTGCCCCTTCTCATCACATTCATAGCAACGAATGTTGCTAAACTTCTTGTTGGAGGAAGAATGTCATTTCTTGGTCTTCTCATGGCTTGTGCTCCGATATGGGCGCCTTCTCATGAATTTCTTCATTCTCCTTACTAGAAGCGCAAATTCTTCTTCGGAGTCCTCCTCATCATCTTCTTCAGATTCTTCACTCATCACCGCTTTAGCCTTGAAGGCGGTGATCTTCTTATTCTTGGAAGAAGATTGCTCCAAGAGCTCTTCCTTGTCTTTCTTGTAGAGCTCGTTGGTGATGAGGTTGCCCAACAATTGCGTTGGTGTCATTCTTACCAACTCCGGTGAGTTGAGGAAGAAAGTCACCAACACTTCATATTTCTCCGGCAAGGCCCTAAGCATCTTTCGAACAATATCAAGATCGGAAAGGTTAGTTCCAAGGCCCTTAAGCTCATTCACAATATTGTTGAGTCTTGAGTACATCTCATTGATGTCTTCATGGGGCAACATTGTGAATGTCTCATATTTGATCCTAAGCCGATGCAATTTGGCCTCCTTGACCGTGGATGTCCCTTCGTGTATTTCCGAAAGGGTAGTCCAAATAGCATGAGCCGTCTCAAGATTGCTCACCCTATTGAACTCATCCGCGTTCAAGGCTCCAAATAAAGCATTCATAGCTTGGGCGTCTAAATGAGCATTACGCCAGTCTTGGTCCGTTGGGTGATCCGGATCAAGAGCCATAACGTAACCCTCATTTACGACTTTCCAAATTTGAGGACTCATGGCCTTTAAATAAATAGACATCCTAATTTTCCAATATGCATAATTTGAGCCATCAAAGAGAGGTGTCTTTCCTATTGCTATACCCTCACTAGCCATCCTTTTCTCTCTAGACGGTTAAGTCTAAATTTGAGAGACCAAGCTCTGATACCACTTGTAAGATCGAGGAGGCCGACTAGAGGGAGGGTGAATAGGCGGTTTTAAAATTTTCGTCTAATTCTAATTAGCAATTTTAAACTTGATGGATATACTAGAGCAAAACAGAAATAACACGACTAATCAATCTAGTAAGGCTCAAACAATCACTAGCACAAGTAATCGACCAAGAGCAATATCAAATAGTAGAGATCAACAATTTGCTACTCTAACTAATCAAGCAATCAAGTAGTATGAAAGAAGAGTGTTGCTTGAATGAAAATGATCACAAGAGAGCAAACCACAATTGACACGATTACTTTTTACCGTGGTGATCGGAGACTTGCCGGTCTCCCCTAGTCCACGTTGAGGTAAGCCCGAACAGATCGGACCGGCTCCCGAATGAGCCTAATCACCTCGGTCACTAGTGGTAGCCCTTTCCCTCTCCGGGTAGGCGAGCTCCGAGCCTTCACAATCTTCCGGGCCTTCTCACAATCTTCTTGAGAAGATCACCGGACCTCCGCCAAGCCGTCTAGGTGCCGGCAAGCACCAAGAGAACAGATCACAGCGGCTTGATCTCACTCAAGTGCCTAATGGATCAATTAGAATGCAATGCACTTGAATTTTAGCTCAACTACCTCAATTGAATGCACTTGTGAGAGAATGAGGTGTGAGAGGTTGCACTAAGCTCAAATGTATTCAATGGAAGTTCAACCACCACAACAAGTTCTGGTGGGGATGTATTTATACACTCACCAACCTCAAATAGCCGTTGCAATTAACAATCCTGAAAATTCAGGAAATCCGGAACTATCGCAGGTATAACTGCGGTACTTCTGGACTCTCGCTGACCGGTCAGAACGGCTATGTCAGTGAGTCAGAAGTAACCGTTGGTCAATGAGTGCGGTACTACCCCCGTTGAAATCGCGGTACGTTCGGAAGTCCGGAAGTTCCGCTCCATGACCCGGTACTTCCGATCTCAGCGAGTTTAAGTTTTATTCCCGGCACTCTCTGGAAATAAAGTTCCGCACGGGTATCCGGAACTTCCGCACATGCGGTAGTTCCGCAGGTCAATCCGCGGTACTTCCGTTTTCCGAGAGGCTAAGTTAAACTCCGGGCGCTCTCTGGAAATAAAGTTCCGCTCGGGTGCCCGGTACTACCGGTCCTCCGATAGTTCCGCAGGTCAACCCGCGGTACTTCCGTTTTCCGAGAGACTAAGTCTGAGTCCGGGCGCTCTCTGAAAGAAAAAACGTTCCGCCCGGGCGCCCGGTACTTCCGACCCTGCGGTAGTTCCGCCCATTTAACATCGGAACTACCGGATTTTCTGACAATGCACAGATTTGATATGATTTTAATTTCTAAGTGCATGCATGATCCTAAATTGATCCATAGGGCATATTTGATCATGATCAAGCAATCACCATGATCCCTCTTAATAGTACGACGTATATCCTATAATCCGGTCTTCCAACCTAACTCCAAGACCGGTAAAATAAAATAGATACCTAAACTATTTACCTTGTCGCCCTAGAGATCTTTGAATCTTCATGGGATATTTTGTGAGCCTCTTTCTTTGCCAATTGAGCTTATCCTTTCAAACACTGAATGCACACATTAGTCCCATATTCACATAATTCCATAAATTACCAAAACCAATATTTTTAGGGGCCTAGATGCTTTCAAAGGGGGCGAGAGGTGGAAGGAACCGATGCTTGCTGTTCGATACGAAGAGAATGGACAGGTGAGATCAGAATCCTAGAGGAGATGCCATAGATCGATGTCATGATATTATCAGAGACGGTTTGTTATACGAACCGTCTGTGATAATGCACATATCACAGGCGGTTCTTATAAATAAACGTCTGTGAATTATCACAGACGGTTATTAATACGAATTATATCTATGATGTCTTGCATTTTCACAGACGATTTATACTAACAACAGTCTATGATATTTTCACATATGATTATTAATAAGAACTTTCTATGATGTCTTGCTTTATCACAGACGGTTCATATAAAAATCTTTCTGTGAAAATATCACAAACGATTATTAGTATAAATCGTCTGTGATAGTTGCAGCATGACGGTTCATAGGAACCATCTGGGATGTAGCCGTCCAGTATAGCCTCTTTTGTAGTAGTGAATGACGAGTTGAGGGAGAGGAGGTGTTGGAGAGGCAGCAGAGTTGGGGAGCAGGGTGGCGGCGTAGGGAGGTCGGCCAGTGTAGGGTGGTAGGGACCGAGTAAGGGAAGCCGAAGGGGAGACCAAGCCGACTGGAGGAGGCAGGGAGGCTGAGCTGGCGGGCGGCAGCCGGAGGGTTGTACAGATGACGTAGGGAGGGTGGGCTAGAGGAGAGCTAGCTGACGTAGGAAGGGGCGGCACTAGAGGCCGGCAACCGGGAGACAAGCAAGGAGGCCAAGCCGAGGGCCTATGACTAGGCGTAGGCGGGGGGGAGCCAGAAGTGGAGTGCGTGCGCATATGAGCTGAGCGTCTGGAGCAGGCTGGGTGGCGCTGAAGGGAACCAGAGACGGAGGGGGTAAGGAAGAAGAGATAGGGGGAGAAGGGATAAGGAAGAGGGAGCCAGTGGATGGCCAGAGGCCATTCGGCTGGTTAGAGAAAGAGGGGAGGAGAGAGAGTTTAGGTGAGGAAGAGAGATTAAGCATGTAAAATTAAATTTATGTACTATTGTCTATATTATTTTGTTGCATATTTAAATGTCCAGTTAATTTTGTTAGTTGTATTTAAATTGTAGAAACCCTTAGGATTATTAGAATAAATTAATTGTACTCAGTAGATTAAAATTTTACGCGATGATAAAAACTGTACATGGTGATTTAAATAGCATTTAAATTGTAAAAATCCGTAATTGACTAAATAGGGGATCGCACAGGAACACCTTAGTATAGTTCAATTTAATTTAATTTTTTGTATCAGTAAATTAAACGTAGCATGTGTGCTAAATTGTAGGAAAAGAACCGGTACTGAAAGTAAAAAATTCATCTGAGTGAACCGAAAACCCAGATTTTCAATCCATACTCAAGCAAGTATACCTTTGAACATGTGATCAATTTATCTTGAGTAAAACAAGTATTTATCTACTAAATTATTATCACCCTGCATAAAAATGAAATCACATTTTAATCCAGATAAAGGCCATAAGAAAGAAATAAGAAAGATATTATGGTCTCAACTGCTGGAGCAGTTGACCCGCAAGATAAGCAAAGGTAGACAGTTGGAGAAATTACTGTCATACCAAGAATTAAGGGCAGACAGTTGGAGAAGCCACTGTCATACCAGAAAATAAGAGGTGGGCAGAGGGTGCCTATGGCAATAGAGAAAAAGGGCAAGGTTGAGACCCTCTGCATAGGAATATTATACAAGGATAAACCAACTCTCACTCGTGTATGAGCCGTATTATCGTATCAGTCATCTCGTTTAGGACAGGCAGAAAATGCTACTTTATCAAAGTTAATTATAACTCCATTTGGGTATATGAGACTAGGTAAGGTCAAAAGAGGCAAGACCCAGGGTGGGTGCTAGGTGATGGAGAAGCCTCCCTAGCACGTGTCGGGTGATGGGGTAGCCTCCCAGACTCGCAGTTAGCAAGGTGGTGCTAGGAGATGGGGAGCCTCTCTAGCACGTGCCGGCGATGGGGAAGACTCCTCGGTATAGGAGTCAACACCGTGATAACCGGGTGGAGTTATAATACACTGAAGTAGAGAAAACGTTCCAAACCCATGTTTGAGCATCGCATCTAAGGAAATACGAAGGAACCTATTGCAGTCAGAGTCAGGGTGGCTATAGGTAAAGTGATACAAGCGTACTAACGCTAAATAAAAATCGTGAATTCATGCATGTCTTCTGGACTAGAGGCTACGGAAACCTACAGGGTGAAACCTACAGGGTGTCTTTTTTATCTAAATACAAGTGACTAGTAGCTTTGCAAACTACATGCCTAACATTTCCAAAACCCAAAAACTTATTTTAAGAATGAGGATGAAAAGGGATGTGAAGGATGATCTGATGATGTTAGCATAAGATTGTGTATTTGCTTTTAATGCTTGCTTAGTAATTTTGTATTCAGCTTTGCTATTAATCCTCCTTGTTAGAGGTGAGTTAATACGACGATCTACATGGTTATGCCCAGGTCTACGAGGAGGGTCACTATACTGAAGGAAGCGAGCTTGGTCAGGAGTATGTCGTGCACGGGATGAAATCCCTATATGGAGGTTAGGGTGAGTAGAAGGCAGTCGGGAGCCGTTTGTGAACCTGGTATAATAGTGTGTAGCTATCTATTCATCTAGTATAATTAGTAGTTAGAATCATTTTTTCCAAGTATTGTAATATTCGGACATAATTTATTAAGTCATGTTTTGAATTGTAACCCTGCGTGATGATGAATGATGTTATAATAATATTGTACCGTCTCTAATTATTATTCTATTGTAATATTTTGATGGGCTTATTATTCATTATAGCGATGTTCTACTGGCTAAACCAATAATAATCTATTAACTAGTATTATTACCCTACGGTAATGACACAGATTGTCACGCTCGAAAAAATTTCAAAACCAACCAACGAAATAGTACGAATTGTTGTTGCCTGAATCACAAGCCAAGAAGCTCTGTACGTTCGTTCCATTGAAACAGCTGGCTGGATGTACGCGCGCCCGCAGAATGTACACTACTGCATCACATATATGTAGGCACCGAGCATCCCGTTACATGCATGGCATGGATCTAGCCGACGATCTGGTCGAGGACTCCGGTGTTCTTGAGGCCTAGGACGATGCCGACGCCCAAGATGTGGCCGACGGAGCCGCAGGCCAGCGTGTCGGCGAGCGTGAACCCGGCGGGGTCGCCCGTCTGCAGCCCGGAGTCGCGCGCCTCCAGCTTCAGCCCCGCCGTCGCCTTCCGGTTCGCCGACGGCGCCAGCCCGAACCGCCCCGCGAACAGCATCAGCGTCGTCGTCGTCACCATGATCTGCACCATCCAAACAACAGTATATATACATCAAACTTAATCGCGTTCTCTTCGTGAAACGCAAGTTCGTTCACGCTGCACTATCATACTCCATGTAGACTTTATTCTTACAAGGTTGGTGGCTGAGCCGATGTAGTCGCATCGGATGCCCTGGGACCTCTTCCTGCCCATCCTCACTGACGGCAGGGTCACCTGCAGTGTAAGAATAATACAGTGGGCGAAGGTCAGCCAATGAGACAGAAGCGTGATAAGGCCCAGAGCTCCTTGCACCATATATCCAGTTATCATAGACGATGGAACAATTCAGTGAGGCAATCGAGTGTCTCAGTCACTCTTACCTCTATTTCGAGCATGAGCATCGATTTCTTATCAAACAGTTAGAACGAGCAAAAAAGAAAGGCACCCAGGACAATACTGACCATGGACCTAGGTGAGGAGTAGCTCCGGAGGCCGTGGAACTGCGGCACGGAGGTCATGGCCGCGGCGGCAGAGAGCTGGGAAGCCATGGCTCCACCTGTCCTAGTCTGGTGTGCTAGTTGAGTTTCTTGTTTCTGAATGCTATGGTTGTCTCTAGTGCACTAATAGATTAAGGAGAGCCTTTCTTAAAGCTTGGAGAAGGGAGATGTGGAGTTGGGAGCCACATGGGGAGCTTGTGGCCTGCAGTGGCAACTCATGGATAGCTTTCAGATCCTTGCTGCTGATGTGGCATCCGCTGGTTAGAGGCTGCCACTTCGGATAGGATACTGCCTTCTCCACCTGTAGAGGAAACACAATCGCAAATGGAGACTTGATGTTCTGTGTCAGTGATGTGAAGCACGGTGAACAAGACCAGGAAGATGAACTGAGGAATAGACATGAAATGGAACAGTAAAAAAACACGTGCCTGTGGAGTAAGCTGCTGGTGATCTACCATGAACTCATGAACTGAATTCACTCCAGAATGACTCGAGTCAAGGGTCATCAGTCCATGTATGCCATGAAAGAATATCTTCTTTCCCTTCTTCCCGAAGAAAACATCATTTCCTTCTAAAAAAAACGAAATCATCATATTGTTGCAATAACAGAGAAGAATCTGCAATGTGTGAATCAGTGCATGATGCACCTTACTGTTGTAAACCTACAACATGACAGGCGACAATACTACTTTAGTAAGTACTACTATAGAGTTAGCAATCTAATTGTTGGGAAACCTAGGCTTGGCCTGAGCCTATAAGCCGGACCCATGGTGGGCATCTCACCACTTAGTCTATAAATAGGGGCTCCTAATCATTATAAGTTGTACCTTTTGGAGGAGAAAGTAATAAAGAAAAAAAGTTCCCCTATCTTTCTGTGTGTTCAATCTATTCTGCCTGTATGTGACCACGGCTGCCATTGCCGCCCGCATGCGGCACCCTCCAGCGAAACGCAAACCGCCCTCAGCCGCGCCTCCACCCGCACGCGCAGTCGTGCCGTCGTCGCCGTCTCCAGCATGAGGCGCCGCCACTGCTCGGCCTTGGGCACGACCGCCACCTACTCACCTCCAGCACGAGGCCCAGCCACCGCCTGCTTGCCTCCCGCATGAGACTCGCCGCACTGGCCGGACCACTGCTACACCGGCTTGCAGTCGCGTCGGACCGCCACCGCACGGCCCTGAAGTAGAATCGCCATCGCCCGCCATGGCCACCGCCGCATCGCACCCCCACATGGGTCGCCGGCTCCTGGCACGCCCGCCGCCGCCACATGAACAGGGGGTAGGGAAATTCTACCCCCCCCCCCCCTCCTTTTGACCTGGCCGGCATGGGTCGGAATGGGTCGAGGAAAAAGAAAAAAAGAAAGGGGCCCGACCGGAAGAAGAAAAAGAAAAAAAGGAAAGGGGGTGCCAGTGCCCGAATTCTGCAAAAAGACCCCCGAAAATTGGCAAATTACGCAAAAAAATTGTCAGAACTGAAAATTAGCGGATAAGCCTCGGAAATTGTAGAATTCACTAAAAATTCATATTCCAGCATAAAAGAGCCTCGAGAATTCAAATTTTGACTTGCTTTTAGCATATGAAGCATGTTTAGCACTATTGTTATTATTTTCTATGCTTTCCTGTATTTATTTACTATTTTAATTAATTGTAGTCATTTAAATTGCCTATAATCACTGAAATTAGTAGTAAAATTATAGAAAATGCATAGAAAATTCTGGAACATTATGAGAACCTTTTATACCATTATCTAATTTATTTCATGCTTGTTTACATGCAGTAAATTTATATATTTTTTATACACATGTAGATGGCAAGCATCACGAACCAGGAGTTCGAGGAGCTAGCCTAACATGGCCAAAACTGCTTGACTTGGGCTTCCGACGTCGAGATTGTACTTGGAGCTAGGAAGCTCCACGCTGCCATTGGGATTGGTGCATTGAAAGATGCTAAACCCACCCCTGTGGAAAATAATCAGGCATTTCACTTCCTCTGTTACTACCTCTATCTCACTCTCAAGAATGAGTACATGGTAGAGAAAAACGCGCTAGCCTTGTGGTGTGCACTAAAGAAGTAGTTCAAAAAGCTAAAGTACACCATTTTTCCTCAAGTAGAGCAGGAATGGATTTGACTAAGATTTGTTGACTTCAAGACGGTTAGGGAGTACAATTTTGCTCTGCGCAGAATTTGTACCAATCTTCAACTTTGTGGTAGGCAGGTCATAAATGAGCAGAATATTGAGAAGACCCTCTCCACCTTCCACCCAAATGCAATGCAGTCTACGTGCAACTATCATCAAAACGGCTACAAGGAATATGTCAAATTGATTGATATTATGTAGGTTGCAGAGGCTCAGGATGAAATTCTCTGCAAGAACCTTGTCACATAGCCACCTGGGAGTTCCACTAGCCGTGAAGCCAATGCTGGGAGCTACAAGGTGCGAAAGCCTATAATGAAGAAAAGGGGAAGAAAGGCCAAAACCACAGCCCAGAAAGGCAAGTCAAATGCTCCACAGAAAAATAAGACCAGCAAACTAAAGCAAGACGACAATCCCTATAGTCAACAAGACCAAACCTGCTATAAGTGTGGCAAATGGGGGCACTGGTCGTAAATCTGTAAAGAGCCATAGCACGTCGTCGATGCTTTCCAGGCCAAGAAGAAAAAGGGCGGTAAATGGCAGCATGAAACTCACTTTGCCTTTGTTGAGGGGGAGAATTCTCAGCAACTGCTTGCACCAATGGAGATTGACTCCACTCCTACTATGGCACCCCCTCTTGACATTGCAACTGTCGTCGCCATAATTTCCCAGGAAGCCCATCTCACCCTCAAAAATATAGTAGTCGAAGTCTCTGATTTCGTAGCAGATTCAGTCTAATGCACAGAATACATTTAGACTTTAATTGTCATTCATTTCATGTGTGGAAAGAATAAGTTAGAATTTGCATAGATGGTGCTCAAACAATTTATTTTTCTTATGATAGTTGGATGATATTAATTAATTCATTCATTCAGTTAATAATGGCATGATATGTTCTGATATTTGAAGTATTTTATTTGTGTTGATGTCTCCTACTACATATTAATAAAATACTTTATATTAGAATACGTGTGGCACCCTATGGAAGAAGTGTGCTTAGCTGATAGCGGCACAACAAAAACCATCTTGAGAGAGACAAAATCGTTTCAGTCAATTAGCAAGAATGACGGTAGTCTTACGACAATCGCTGGTAGCGATGCTTGTATAATAGGCTCATGAAGAGCCACAATTCTCCCAATAGGCACAACTTTGGTCATTAAAAAGCCTTGTTGTACCCAGAATCGACTATAACTCTTCTAAGTTTTAAGGATATTCGCGCTGACGGTTTTCACGTTGAAACTAAAGAAAAGTATGGTAAAGAATACCTACTCATTACAAAGTATGAACACAAGTGGAAAAAGGTTATTAGAAAGACTTCCTTCATTCGAGACTAGACAATAATACACTAATATTAATGCTCTCGTAGCCTATACTGCCCTAAAAACTATAATCAGAAGCACTAAACTTTTTTGTCTCTACCATGATAGATTAGGCTGCCCAAGTCTTAGGATAATGAGAAATATAATTAACAATTCACGAGGATATAATATCGATGTAAAGAATTTCCCGAATCAAGAAGATTTCGTGTGCCCCGCATGTGCCACCGTGAAATTACTTACTAGACTTTCTGCTCTGAAAGTGAAGGATGAAGTCTCTACATTCCTAAAATGCATCCAAAGAAATATTTGTGGTCCTATACAGCCTATGTCATGGCCATTTAAATATTTTATGGTGCTTTCGATGCTTTCTCGAAATGATTGCATGTATGTTTATTATCTATGAGAAACCACATTCTTGCAAAGTTGATTTCATAGATAATTCAAATTAAAAATAATTTCTCTGATCATCATATAAAGTCCATCAGAATGGACAAAGCCGGAGAATTTACTTCAAAGGTATTTGATGATTGTTGCATTGCAATGGGAATTAAAGTTGAGCATTTTGTACCATATATCTATATCTAGAATGGACTGGTAGAGGCATTAATTAAGAAGATTAAATTTATTGCTCGACCGTTTTTGCAGAATTGCAATTTACCAACTACATGTTGGGGACAAGTAGTCCTACATGCAGCAACTCTCATCAACTTTATACTATCGGCATATAACATCCACTCATCTATGCAACTAGCGCAAGGGTCAGCACCGAAAATTTCTCGTCTCCGTAGGTTTGGTTCCAAAGTTTATGTATCTATACCCCCACCACAACGTACTACAATTGGCCCTCTCCGAAAGTCTAGGATATACGTTGGTTATGAGACAGCATCTATAATCATGTACTTGGACCCCATGATAGGAGATTTGCACACCATCCATTTTGCTGATAGTATATTTGATGAGGGTAGTTTCCCAACATTTGGGGAAGGATCAACCTCTTGATGGAAACTATCAGAAAATTACATGGGAAGCCGCAGGAATCCATACACATAACCCATGCACTAGTGAAGCAAATAGAGAAGTCGAGAAGATCATTGATTTACAGGCATTAGCAAATCAACCGCCTGATCACTTTAGTGATTTAAAAAGTGTGACCAAGTCGCATGTGCCTGCATGCAATGAACCAGAGAGGGTTGAAATACCAAAGAAAGCTGAAGTTATCTCTAATCCCATCAAGAGGCCTCAGAATAAAAGGACGAGAACTCCAGCGCCTTGAATCCCAAGTAACTGGGGACGCCTGGTGAAAAATGATAAGGACTTAACACAGCCAAATACCAAAGTTCCCTGAGCCAGAAGGGGAGCCAGTTGAGATCTGACACTGGTATGACACCTTCAAGGAATGGCGTACCAGGCTTGAACATTCCCATGGAGAGAGAAACTAGCATAGATGTGTGTGAACACATCGAAGCTAAAAAATTAAAGGGACTTGTCCTCGCAACTAGAAGGAACGGTGAGCAAATAGAAGAACTAGAAGAATCAACTCGTGATGAAATAGCTATAAATTATGTGCACACAGAAAAAATCCATGAATAGGACAACAGCCAATATTGATATTTATTTTCTAAAGAAAATTACCACTATCATCGATCTTGATCTAGAGCATGTATCACTCGCTGAATGCAAGAAAAGATCAAATTGGAAGGATTGGAAAAAAGGCAATAGAAACTGAATTACAATCGCTGAATAAAAGAGTGGTGTTTGCGCCTGTAAGCCACACGTCTCCCAATGTGCATCCCGTAGGGCATAAATGGGTATTTGTTCGAATGAGAAATGAGAAAATTGAAGTTGTAAGATATAAAGCAAGGCTTGTTGCACAAGGTTTCGCTCAACGTATATCAGTTGAATACCTTTAAATATTTGATCTCGATGGCAGTGAACTTAAATTTAAAAATGAAATTGATGGATATGGTAACTGCATATCTTTATAAAAACTTAGATTTGAACATTTATATGAAGGTACCTGAAGGTATCCCTGTCCCGAATCAAAACAGAGCAAATAGAAACCTATACAGTGTGAAACTCAGGAAATCACTGTACGGACTTAAGCAATTAGGCAAAATATGGTCACAAACAGGCTATGTATTCCTATGTGTTGGAACCGTAATTTCGTGGAAATCGTCTAAGCAAAGTTTGGTATCAATTTCGATAAATCACTCGAAAATCATAGTACTGTATGAATCCGCATGAGAATGTGATTGGCTTCGGCGAATGATTCACCACATCCAACAGTTATGCGGATTGAATATAGTGCAAACTCCCACAATTATGTATGAAGATAATACACCATGTGTTGCACAAGTACAAACGGGTTACGTGAAGAATCATCTTACAAAACATATCAACCCTAAGTTCTTCTATGCTCATGAGTTACAAAAGATGGATGAAATTAAGATACTGCATACTAAATCATGTAAAAATCTTGTAGATTTATTCACTAAATCACTTTTAGCATCTAACTTTGAAAGGTGTATACGTGGAATTGGCATAATGAGACTTAGAGAAGTGTAAAACTCAAGAGGAGATTCTTCTCGAACTCACTATTAAAACTTGATTACAAATATCAAGTATCCAAAAATAAATCTTGTAGATTAAATGAAATTAGGTGAATTGTACTCTTTTTCTTTTGATGAGTTTTCTAGGAGTTTCTCAGCTAAGGTTTTTAATGAGGCAATTTATGCAACGCAACATAACATATATCATATACTCTTTATTCAAATTTTTTCCACTGGAATTTTTATGGAATTTTAATAAGGCATGAACATGTCAGATGAGTGTCCAAGTGTTGGAAAACCTAGGCCTAGGTTGTAAGCCTGGCATATGATGAGCACCTTACCACTTAGGCTATAAATAGAGAGTCTCAATCATTATGACTTGTACCCTTTAGAGGAAAAAATAATAAAGAAAAGAAGAAGTTCTCTCATTTCTCTTTGTGTTCAATTTATTATTTCTTATATTATCCTGTATTTGATCTATCTTCTACGTAAAAGGAATTGTTAGGACTAAACTCGCTAGCGACAGTTTCTCAACACCAACTATGGATCAACCAAATTTCAATTTCAAGCTGTGTGCAAGTATATGAAGCTGATGATTATGAGAAAAATGTAGCAAAGCATTCTCATCATTAATATCACCTAATTTGAGAATGACATAGACAACCTGTATATTAATACAGCAGCATGTCATCAACACCACTCTCTCACTCTGACAGCCCTATGTACATTTTGAGTCATGGAAAAACCAGAGTCAGAAGAGCAACCAGCCCCTGATTTGAAAGAAAAAAGGAGAAAAAAAAACTGTAACACGCTCAACAACAGTCATACACACACAAGCTGCCACGCTACAAATCCTACTAAATATTACACATTCTCTAAACCAACAATTTGAACACCGGTATTGAAGAACTTTCCTAACTGGTTTTACACTGTCAGGTATCTGGGTTTAACAGTGTCAGGTAACGCAATTTCATGACTCTATCTTGAGAAGTGAGTTGAGGGAGGTGCTGTTGAACTTTTGGGCAAGACCTCTCATAACAAGAATAATGACATCTCGCATATGCCGTGTTTGCACCATCAAGTCAACTTCATTCTCACCATCAACAACAATCTTGAAGCGGTGCTGATCATTACGGTATAGCTCCACCTGCAAGGCACTCATTGTTAGCTTATCTCTACATGTATGTAAGGACTACATACTATAAATTTCTCTATTATAGATAGCAAATTCTATATCTGTCAAATTCTTGGTAAGAACTTACATGGAAGGGAGGAGCGTATGTTCCTCTCACTTCAGTACTTGGGAATGATGTCTTGGATCCAGGCTTTACAACTTTGATCCTCTTTCTGTTGACTTCCAAAATTCTTCTCTCCAAATATCCCATTACTTGTGCCTGTTGGTTTTTTTTTTAAAGTCATTTATGGTGCTTACTGCTTACTATGCTGGTGAATTGTAATGTGTGGGAACGTCAAAAGTAGGGGGGTACCTTTTTTTGTGTTCGATCCTTATCACACGAAACCTATTTAATGCAAAGTTAATGCAATTCTGTTAGTAAACAAAGAAATACATTTCATTGAAGATAACACAGTGTATAGCATTACTGTGAAAATAGCTCAAATAGAACTGTCATTATGCTCAAAAAAAGTTAATGGTAACTGAAATAGTCATTCTGCTGTGGAATTTCTCAGCACTCAGAATTTGGTGGGGAAAATACCCAACAAGGAAGCTTATTTCTCAGCAACAGCAGTGAATAGGAAACTAAGATGCTTCTAACAGTTTGTTGAATAGAGGATCAGCTATTCATGATAGTTCTGAACTACCAACAAAGGAACTACAGAAATAAAATGGCTATCACCTCAAATTTGACAGAACCATCATCAAGCTTTTGTTTCACTTCCTTGTAAATTTCAGGCTCTGCAAAAGATGAAAGCAAACATTAATTCAACAGACTGGTGAAGGATGTAAAAGAACCATGACCAGAATAGCCAAGAGCCCAAGACGGTATCAATTAATGCTTTCAAGATTAAATACAATTATCATGCATATCATGTGAAGTACTGCCAACAAGTTCAAACCCCCAAAAAACGCAAGAATTTACAATATAAACACATTGATAAGAAATAAGGTGGGTGATTTGACTATACCAACTGAAATCGGCTCTGTTGAAGCAGAAACAGGTTGTCCCTCAACTCCATCCTCTCTCACAGGTGTATAAATTGCAACAAGTCTATACCCTACGTCATCAACATTAGCTTCATACATTCGTCCAACTTCACCTGTGCAAGAAATTGAGTACAATTAAAAGGTCATTTCTAAGCGCAACTATAGAAGCACAACCAATTTGGTAAGATATCATGTCCATTAATTAGGAGTTAAACAATGTTAGAAATTGGTACACATTGCTAAATTTAAAGTTCCACAAAATAATCATACCAGGTATGGAGATAAGATCAGGGCTTCCAACCATGGACCTGAGCCATTGGATTTTGCTCTTGCCTTCTTTGCCACCACTATAGGTACCCCGAACAGCATACAGGTTAGTGTGGAAACCTCTTCCTTCAATTTCCAGTTTTTCAATTTTAGGTTTTCCTGTTAAAACCAAATGCCACTTTGCTTATAGATATTGCATATTTTATCACTTTGAATGAGAATGGTTATCAACAGCATCAAGAAAACTGCAATATGACCTTCAAGTTTGGGTTGAATATTGCAATAGACATCAAACCAATTATCTTTTTCTTTAGTGTACACAAGAACTTCAATGAAGATGACGCAAGTATACACATGTTGAACAAACAAAAACATATTTCGACCCAAATCCTAACAATAAAGAGGTTATCAAGGGTGCAGCGTACAAGCCTATAGTGATTTATCATATTGATCTCACAAAAATGATTTTTTTGGAAATAAAAAGTTAGTGATTTATCAGTTATATTAGGTTCAACTGAAATATCAATAACTTTTACAAGTTACAAGATGCATGCTAGTTTGGTACAATATCAGTAAAAAAGCATAAGCGGTAGACAAAAGACCTGGCAAAATAGGAGCAGTCACAGCTGATACCAATTCACCGGATCGCCCAAATACATCAATCACATACAATTCACATTTGAGGCATCGACCAATATCCTCGAAGCGTACTTTGTATGAACGAGAGCACTGGGTAGCCAATAGTTCGAAAGCTTGATCCACTCCTGATCCATTGGAAGCAAACCTGCATCCAGGGATCCACAGTGTTACATGCATATTGACAAGAGTGACAAAACAGATGTGTCTTTTCTTACCATTGATATTTTATTTCTTTCTTGTAGTTGCTCCATATATGTTGTTGAATCTCATTGCTAGGAATTTGTTCTAGTACGGTCAGTGTTTCTCTTTCAACCTGATTTCCCTTCAACGAGCAGGCCTCGATTTTGAGTTGTTCTGAAAGGGAAAAAAATACATGTAGTTACATAAAAACTGTGAACATAAAACAACATCCAATAGGTTCAGAGATTATAAATTACCAGGAAAAATCACATCAGATGGTTCAGAAAGCTTTTCTTCGCCAATGGCCCCATCTGAACGAACAGGAGTATACCTGCCAAGAATTACAATAGCATATCAGACAACAAAAAAGAGCATTCTGTTGAATTTCAACCAAATTTTATTCATCAGATCATAAACAATCTCAAGTATATCTATATATACTTCTCGTAGAACTCAAAAGAACGGCTACTAAGCTGCTTCAGTTTGTCATATATGTGAGAATGAAATATACAATGGCAACTAAGCAAGCTGCTTCAGTTTATCATATATGTGAGAATGAAATGTACAAACTAACATTCTGCAGAGAAATCCTTTAGAACAAAGTTTTCTCTTCTTCTTGTTTTTTTTTTTTTTTTGGTGAAGCACAAACTGCAATGTATTTGAGCAAAAATAAGAAAACTAATAGAACTACGTAGAAAAGAAAGCACTGAAGAAAAACCTAGAACACCCCCTGATGTTTCAAATGGACTATATTATCTAACCAAATATGAAATTAAACAATGTAGCGAGTTATTCCTATTAAATGTGTATAAATACCAGATCAGAATAGACTAAATTAAGTGCTTTACCCAAACAACAGACGGCAGCTGTAATCTGCATCTGTCACTTCATATGTAATTGAATCAGCACCATCTATACAAATCCTGGTTCCATCACTAGACTCCCTGTACCACTTATACAAGCTCGATCCCTCATATCCACCATAATAGATGCCTACTCCACTATATAAGCCTGAACTTGTCTGCTTCAAGTGAACATCTGAAGCAGATGGAAAAGCTGCAAGTTTCAGACAACAGTAAGGATCTGCAGGCAGTTAAATAAATACACAACAATGTCAACTAGGAAGTAGGAACAGATCAAGGGGCAACCTGCCATGACAGGGTCATTCGTAATAGCCACCAATGGATCGCCAGTCTTTCCATCGTATCGTGTCGGAACCCAGTAAAGGATCAAGTAGAAGCCAACATCATCCAATGAAGTTTTGTACACTCTGTTAGACATTCCATTATTTTAAAGGGGTTAGCTCTTAATATGAATCATTCAAAACTCAACTTGATGTAATTAGTAAAAGTCTAAAAGAACGTACAAGGTTTCTCCAACATTTTCTGAACATGAAGCCACCAGATCAAATTCCAGGTTATCAAGCTTCGCTTTAGTTCGGAACCATGTATATTTTCCAGTGCCTTCCTTGCCACCAAAGTAGGTTTTGATGGGAGAAATTTCATTGTCTTCAAAACACTCTGGTAGAGCAAGATTGACACCCTTGGGCTCCCCTGTGTCAAATAATGTATTAACAAATAGTCGATGCTTTAGATGGTGGAACAATATTAGATTTTGGAGTTTTGGACACATTGTGCTCAAAGCTAAATTTATTTTATCTGCTTTGGACAGGATGTAGTTTGGTATTTCTTTATTGCATAAAATGAACATGCCATAATCTTTTTGTTCTACATTTGACCATGCCATATTCTGTTGCGGTCCAAGCAATAAAAACCATAAAGCAAAGACTAGTTGGCAGAGTTTTTGTAATGAACAATAGAGTTACTAGCCATTTTCTTGCTGTATTAGACCAAGGCTTCTCCACCGATGGAATCGATAAAAGATTTTCGGAGGGAAAACTAACCAGGTAAGATAATATCCGAAAGAATGCTCTTAGGTGACCCTTGTAATCCATCTTCCCGTACAGGTGTAAATATAACCTCAATCCGCCAATCAACATCAGCTACAGTAAGATCTAGACGATCTATTAAGATACAAACAGTTAGCCATTAGTTCTGCTTAGAGAAAATGAATCAAACATTGCAGCTGTATATTAGCAGGCCTTAAAAACACACTTAATGTACACTGACCATCAGCAGTCAACTTGTCCTTGCTACCATCGTCATGTAATCTGAACCATTCTTGGATGCAATTTCCCTTAATACTAGAATGAGAAAAAACAGAAAGACAAAGTCAGCAAGTATATAACATTAGACATATCCTGGAAAAGTGGTAGTGTATCTCACCCTCCAGTATACTCTGCATGAAAGGTCAAACAGCCACCTTCAACCATAGAACCAGCTAGCTCAAGTGATCGACATGTAGGTGGTCCTGCAAACAAGTAAAATATGAAAGGATGTTGGTCCATTTACTATACTCAGTGTAATTACATCAAATTAAAACAAATGCTCGTAGACATGCATATGCATGTGTGCAGAGAGCCACAAACTAAAGAAAAACACTTATTTTCTCAAGAGATCAAATTGTCAGATAATGTACCAGGGATAATAGGACCAGTCACTTCTGTTGACATCAAAGAACCATGAACTCCGTCACTTCTAACAGGCTCGCACAAGACGGATATGTATAAGCCAATGTCATTGCATTTCAAGGTGTATGATGAACTTGTTGCGCCTTCAATTTCTTTCTGGGCTCCATCAGAACTTGTCTGCGGACAAAAGAAAGTTCATAGGAAGGATGTCGTTGGTACTTGGTATAACCAGTCTTCTACTATTTAAAAGTCATCATTATGTGAAAAGAATAGTGGTGTTTTAATAAGAGCAACTTACCAATACCCAATGGAATATTGTGTCCCCTTCTTCTCCTCCCCAATATCTTCTATTGGCAACCATAGTTGTTCCTTCAATGGCCTCACCAGATAGTTCAAGAGAAAGGAGCATCGGACTTCCTGTTAACAGTGCAGTGAAATTGAAATGAAGTCGTTATGTATGACCAATTTTATTTCAATCAGTAGGAATCAAGAACATATCACAACCACAAACCAGAGCAGATAATCCGGCAGTAAAAAAAGCAGCTAAACCGCAAAAGAGAGTTAAGTGGTGTAGTGAAATTCTTGAATTTCTTTTATTTTCTTCACATCTTTGTAACCTCATGAATCATGTTGCAAAAGCATATGGGTTATTCATACAGAATCCTAGTTCATTTACCCAGTCAATTTGTAACCATACATCTGTATTTCAGCCGAGGAAGAAAAATATATGCATAGAATCATATCCTATTTTGGGAAGATTTTCCCTCAAAAAGAAACGGTAAGCACCTGGAGTAACTCTGTCCTTTCCTATGAAAACTCTTGGCTCACCAACAATACCATCATTCCTGATAGGTATGCATTTGAAAGAAACAAACTTTCCAATAGCTTCCTTTGTAACCTGGTATTGTAGCAAACCAGATGCCTCTGAAACCAGACTGCCTTCATCATCTTCAGCCTGTCAAACATTATATAAGTGAAGCAACAGTGCATAAAAACACAGAATGCTGCTAGAGTGCTAGTAAAGTAGCAGCCAGTATTTACTAATTATTATGTATCTCTAGAAGCACAATATGTACAATGAGTGATATTTACTAAGTATCAGTTGGAATTAAGTTACAAATAAGAAAATATAACACATACCTCATGAAGATGCCAACTATATAAACTATTTCCTTCATGCCCCCCAATGTACCCGTATGATGCAGTCAACATTTGACCCTCTGAGAATTCACCAGTGACTGTCAAAAAGTTCAGGCTGGGTGGCAATGCTGCAACAGAGGAGAAAGGTCAAAGGTAATCGAGCTGTTAAATTAAGAAAGGAAATGGGAATGGCAGCACAACAGCACTGTGAATAAAGAGGTAAACCACAAAACATTAGTTGCGTGCTTCCTTAAACAAAAACAAAAGCTCAAAGATAAACAAATGAGTAATATAGAACGTTATGGCCTTGCAAAAGAGTACTAGCATGTAAAGAGAAATATTTAAAGATCTCTCATCAGCTATCAGTTTATCACTTCCCAAAAAGATTGCTTATTACTTGACATATCTTCAGAGAGTTTCGCTTATTGTAAATATTGCACAATGAGGTCCTAAAATTTTGGATTTAATCAATCCAAATATCCAATTCCCCAAGTGTTACAACAATATCCGAGACAAATTTATTGGCTCCAAAATTTATGGAATAATCCAGTAGAAGAAAGAGCACCATCATCTCTCCCCTTCTAGCAAGCCATACAACAAATGAAGTAATTAGGACATTTTCCATTGTTGAATGGAGGTGGGCAAATAGTGGACTGATGAACTGAACTACATGGCCATTGGTCAGACTTGTGAACATAACTATTCATACTTGTCAAAAGAAGGGGCACAAATAATTGAAGGTTGGCAGCCATTGACTTACTTTCCACAACATCATCTGATATAGCATAGGCTGGTTCACCAGTTTCACCATCAAGCGCCACGGGAGTAAACTTTGCAACAATATAATATCCAACAGCACTAAGAGGAATGCGGAATGTCTAATGCAAAATCAAAAGGAGAATATAATTCAGCCATATCGCCATGGAACAAAATACAACAAATAAAATATGGCTAGAGTTCTCAGTAATGCTGCAACAGCAAGAAAAGTAGAGAACAAAATTTACCTTAGAAACTTTAGGTGTACTAAGGGCTTCAAGCTCATGTTCGCTCACAAATTCAGATGAAGATGCCTTGAACCATTGAACCCTGCTGGACACTTCAGTTCCACCTGTGACAGTACCCCTAGCAGATACCTTGCTTCCTTCGCTTGCTTCCCCAACAATCTTCAAATCGAAGACTTTTGGAGGGGCTAATCAACCAAAGTGGGTATAGCAAAGTGATTACACATCTAATAGCAACTTTATCCCAAAGGGAAAAAAACATCCAAACTTTTATGACTCAATGGGCACAAACATCATTAATTGCTACCTTTCTTGACTGCATCTGTTATGGTACAAGCAGTTTCACCCTCCTGACCTGGAGAAGACACCAACAGATGTTAGTATAACAGAATGCCAATGCAAACAAGCAGTGGACAGTTCAACAAACCTTCAAGGTTGATGGGAATATATACAAATTTGAGGCGCCGACCCACATCCTCCTTGGTTAGCATGTAATCTGTGCTATTTGACAGCACTAGAAGAAATTCACTGCATGAAAAGAAATAATTGTGTTCATAAATACCATACTGCATGAATTTCTATCGATTGCTTGTGGTTTTGGACTAGTTTTCATCCAGAGCAGCTGAGATAAACCATCCAAGTTCATGATTGTTTTCATGTTTCATATTCAGTTTATAAATTAGTATTCAGCAGACCTGAAGTTAAGTTCAGTTTCCAGATATTGCTCCTTAAAATAATAGACATTTGTTGGTGCCCAGGGCCCCAAATCACAAATGGGGACTTGGGAACCTGCAGTGCAGGCATTCGGCATCAAAACCACATTCTATTGGTATAACCACCGATGTTTAGTCAATAGGCACTACTTCAGGTGTATACTGTATAGCCATCTGCTTGGACTACTAAAAAAATAGAAGCTGTTCAAACACAATGGCTGGTGTTAGTAGGCTTTTTCTAGTGACAACATTAGAGTGATTCCTTAGATATCTTACAGCACCATGTAAGATTTGGTTTTGGCAGTGCAAAGTCTCAGAAGCCCTATCAGTGAGTTCCTGAACTGCTATCTCATAAGATACTAGATAAGACCTAATTGAGTGACATAGACTCATATCAGTTGTACTGAACTTAAGTGCCTAACCTGGAATGAACTTTTAACTCATGGGACAAATCACAATATTATTTCCTTTAGGACCACAAGGAAATGTTTACAGAAGCAAACTTGATGGATGCTCCTACAGCCAAGTATAAACACTCAACCAAAGGGATTTTATTAGAATCTGATAAGCCCTACTATTTTGTTCAATAGTATAATGGACAATCAATTAATCATGATTTCTTAGTCGTTTTTATCCGGCCATATAATCCTGGAACTGCATAAAATATATAATTGTGTAAGCAGGATCAATGGTTCAAAAAGCACAGAAATGTGTACTTTTGGTAGCATGCATCAGATTTCCTTGTATCTCATACTGACAATGGTTTTAATAAATAATAACTGAAATGCTTCGCTAGTAATGAAAATTGAAAAGTCCAACTGACATACCACAAAGATGTTTTGTACTTTTATTCAATACTCAAAAGATGACAAACTAATGGCACATACCCATTTTCCTTCTCTCTAAACCATTCAAATTTGCTTAGTCCCTCTTTGCCACCAAAGTATTTTCCCCTCCCTTTGAGTGTATTATCTTCAACAATATCTCCCACAATATGTACATTGCTGACTGATGGTTTGGCTGAAATAATGTCAGACAAATAATTATAAACTTTACCCAAAAAAGGCATCAGTGCACTACAAATAGGCCTTATGAACATCTTTCTCGAACTTGTCAGTTGTGACCAAGGTTCCAAAAACCGGAACCGGAAGAAATCCCAGTCGGCGACCGGTAACGGTAACCGGGCGGTTACCGGCCGGTTACCGGAAAAACCGGTCACAATTTGAAAATCAAAATTTAAATTTTGAGATGTTTTGAAACCGGTAACCGGAAAACCGGCCGGTAACCGGAAAGCCCAGAAAAACCGGCCAAAATTCGAAAATCAAAAAATTGATACCGGCCGGTTTTTTCAGTTACCGGTCTCCACCGGTAAAAACGGTAACCGGCGGTTACCAACCGGTAACCGCCGGGATTTTGAACCCTAGTTGTGACTACCGAAATGGACATAGTCCTTACATTTCTATGCAAGTGAACAATCTTACTATAAGCTGATGAACCATCATCAGTTATCTTTCAACTGGAAAGGGCACATATACAATTATACATGGCTACATGCATTCTCGAAGACATCCTTTCTATAGAATTTTTCTACAAAAATAATAGAGCAAGATGTTCCTAATCTTATGTCCACAGGGCAGGAATTCCAACATAATAATACAACAACAACAAAACCTTTTGTCCCAAACAAATTGGGGTAGGTTAGGAATGAAATCTTCTCAAGATCAAATATGTAGTTTCCTACGTAGCCTATGTAGTTTTCTATGTAGCCTGTTCCAAACCAGGAAAAAGGCTTTGTGTAAAATAATTTAGATACCACACATGTTAAGTTCAACAGAAAAATAAAATTGTTAGAAAAGTAAAGAGAACTATCAAAAGGGGAAGGAGGGAACTAAGACAATTGCAGGATAAAGTACTTACCAGCTTTTACAAAATCTGTCATTGTACACTGTGGCTCTCCCTGGACACCTTCTTCTGTAACAGGGATGTACTTAAATAACAAAACTGAATTGATATCATCAATTGTTAGCTGATATTCCATCCCCTCAGCTCCATCTACCGCTACAACACTGCCGCTCCATGTTCGCCTTGACCAGCTAGACTCAAAAGGAGGTTTAACAAAATTAATGACATTCCTTATGTAGGAAAATTTGCTTAAAAAGAAATGAACACATGTGATCGAATATTCATTTGAGTACAGAAAGATGATGGAAGTTAGTAGGGTAGAGTGGTAAACAACCTTGCAAAACCTTTCCCAGGTGTCCCACCACACCAAGCAATATCAGGAACACCCTCAAGTACATTTCCTTCCACTAGTTCACCATTGACTGTCAAATTGATGACCTTTGGACATCCAGTCCCTGATAAACAAAAACTGATTATACACATGACTATATAGTTCCACTTTACTAGTGTGTTTTGATTAGCAGCAGATCAGTACACTGGTTTACCACCCATAAGAACATAATATTATTGGATAATACAGGGTCTAGATCTTCTCTGGCATGTCAAAAATAATGGCTGCTTAAGGCCATTGCTTATGCCAACAGAAAAATATATGTAAATCTGCTTTCATTATAAAAAAAAAGGTTGTGTTGAATTACCTCCCCAGCATTAAAAAAAAGCTAAAAATCTTGCCGGAAGGTATTATTGGATAATACAGGGTTTAGATCTTCTCTGGTATGCCAAAATAATGGCTGCTCAAGACCATTGCTTATGCTAACAGAAACATAGATAAATAAATCTGCTTTCGTTAGAAATAAATGTTGTGCTGAATTACCTCCCCGGCATAAAAAACCTAGAAACCTTGCGGGAAGGCAAATATAGTTTCTGAAAAGTTTGACTGAAAGGGCTCCATAATTTTGAAGTGTTCATTTTATCTGCACCTACTATATGCAAAATGGGCCGCTATCAAACAACTACTAGACAAAACCAGCTTACCAAATAGGCAAATACTGTTAATTTAGATGAGGTGTTCAATGTACCTGGAGAAACAGGTAAAGATACTGCAAAAATGGGTGGGAATTCGGAATCATTCAGTACTGGAGTGCATTCAACTTTCAAACATCTTCCAACATCCTCACGCTTTGGCCGGTACACCTTAGATTGACAAATAGCAGGAGTTTAGAACTTGCAAAAGGATAGTAGCATGGAAAAAACTGGTAGGATTATAAGTTTGTAACAGATTTTAGAACTTGCAAAAGGATAGTAGCATGGAAAAACTGGTAGGATTATAGCAGCTGGTAAGAACTTGCAAAATATAATAGCAGAGCAATAAGGTAGAAGTGCTTGATGAGACAAAATGCAAATTGCACAAGATAACCTGTACACTGGAGACTGGAGCCATTAATGAGGTCTCAATTTTGTATGATGCAAGTTGATGGTTTAAATTTCTTGTCCACACCACATATAATCTTGATGAACAAGGGGTAAAAGGACGCAAGTGCCCTTACTGCTGGGGTCAGTTACCTTTCACCATCTTAGTGTGTGCCCCAAAAACCAAGGTTATTTTTGTCTTTTCAACCTCTATTAATTGATGTTGGTCAAACTTGAGCAAAAAAGCTAATGGAGAGCTGGGACAGGTAATACAAACCGCAAGTATTTCTTAGAAATAGAATACGTACAAAAAGTCTAAAAGTTACATGTACGTCCAATGCATATAACTTTAAAAGGAGTGTTGTACCTCACTTAATTCTTCAGGGATAGGCACAAAATCCGTTGGTGTCTTGCCACCTAGAAACCATTGGTATTTGAGGACTAGTTTGCCCTCGCCACTTAGATTTGTGAAGCTAAAATGGCAATGGCAAGGATCTTCTTCAAATGGATGGTCAACATAAGCTTTCTTCACTATGTAGTCTTGTGGCAATTTATTCTTCCATTGCTCAAGTAGGAAGGAAAACGTTAAATCTGTCCAGGCAAGTAGGCAACTTATAACTCTCAATGATACTCAAGAACCAGGTAACAAATAGATCATATAACTTCACTTAATTCATGCAACCACTTCAAGCTTTAACATGCAATGCTTTTATTCTTGAGAAGAAAAAAGAACTAAAAGAACATGGAACCGGTGTTTGGTCACAAAAATAACCATGCATTACTATGTATATGCCTTGAGAAGCAATGAACAGTTGACCACTATCTGCCACACAATCTTTTGGCATCACTGCATCAGCATGAAGCCAATTGTACATGTTTTTGAAGTAATACAACAGTAAATCCATCTACTAGCATGTAATCCTTAGGAAATGTGTCAACAACGATAGATGAAGTCGACATGTTATCTTTTCTCTCCAGTAAAACCATACCAGCAGCAAGTTCAGGGGAGCAAAATTCCCAACCATCACGAATGCAAATAGCCGTATGAGCAGGATATTGCTTCGCAACTTCAGCCTCGCTGGGGTTCAGATCTGCATCAGAGTCTCACTTTAGAAATATGCAAGGTCTCAAAGTAATCAGATACGCCATTCTGGGTGCACCAAACAATTTAGTGATACTTATCTAACCAGACCAATTCAGCACTCCACATGATCAATCAATATTTCAATGGAAAAAATTACTACTAGCAGTAAAATCGCAATTTGTAGATCCTTAGAACTTCAGAGTATGCAGTCCTAATGCTCATATTTCTACTATACATGCAGATGAACCTCCCTCAATTCTCAGCATTTGGAAAATCTGATAATTATATGGGACCTTTTGTAGGGAAAAAACAGATAGGTGGCTTATCTCGAAATATCTCAAGCACCAACTTTACCTTCTTTTTTAATCCAACTATGACTAATCTGGTTCAATGAGATTTACAACAGCAAGAAGCTTAAGATCACACATCAGGATGGATATTCCTAACTTCAGCAAATCAAACAATTTGCAAGACAATGAAAGGCATGTTTGGATATACCTCGATCATTAAACTTTTTCAAATTAGGGCCTACAAGCAGAATAGAAGCAGCTTCCAAGTGTGGGATTTCAAGAAGTGGATTCTCCTCGACACGTAAATGCTGCAGGCAGTTTAAGATAGCCACAAGTGAGCAAATTGTGCTAACATCTTATGTATCTATAGTCGTGATTAATTTCATAGATTTCTTATATGGAAATTTCAGATTCCAAGTGTTTGCTTCACATAATAGACTGATAACACGTGATCATGAATGATGTGAATTGCTCCTTTCATTCGTATAAGTTGTCCGTAACATCAAGGTTCCAGAACACCACGGTTGTTATCACTTTTCAGTTTCCATTAGTGAATTACCTAGTAAGTGTAGTTGTGTACTGTACAAGTGTAGTAGTGTACGGGTCTGTTCTTTTAGGCTTCTAAAAGCTGTTTTTCGGCTTTTTTATAGTAATTAGCTTTTGAACGGAAAATCTTTTAAAGATATGGTCTATTAGTTAATTGTAGTACATACTGTACCGACTTCATTTATATCGGTAAAAACCGCACGTGAGTTTCTGTTACTCTGTAATCTCTTACACGAATAGCCCAAAAACTACAAGCCGCAACCAAAAGCTTTAAGCTTCAGCTAAAAAGAACAGGCCCTACATCTTTCATCCTTTGTTAAGCACCAATAGAAGGTTGCAGTCTTCATGAGTTCATAGATATAAACATCTTAGTATTTAATAAAAGGATTAATAGCACGACGGCTATCATCTAAGAGATTTCAATACTTGCAGAAATAGCTTACTTCAACAACGAAATAAGCAATGTAAGGATGTGTTTGGTTTGTGCCCAAACCAACCTTGCAAAAATTTGGCTAGCCCCAACAATTTGGCCCTTGTTTGGATGATTGCAAAATTTTGGCAGGTCTATAGCTGCTCTACGGTCATGCCCTATGTATTTCTTGCCAATCTTTGGCCAAATTGCGGGCAACCAAAACCTTGGCCAAAACTTTGGCTAGCCAAATTTTGGTAGGGTTGATTTTGGCACCAACCAAACACCCCCTAAGTACTTCATGACTACAACTGAGGAAAACAGACCTCCAAAGAAGGCAAATGTGGAAATCCCTTCAAAGTTGATACTTTGTTTCTGCTCGCTGCTAACACCTACACACAAAAAAACAAAGCCAGTTAAGGTCTAACTGCAATGTTTGATTATGTTCGAGTCAAACACAGTCAGCATTCTCACTTGAAGTCGAGGCTGACTAGCCATGCAGAGTGACTTTAACCTATTTTGAGCAACAGAAAGGAACTGGTGCAGCAATAGAGATAAGAGGAAGGAATTCAGCTTTGTCAAAATAAGTAAGAGATCAACGGCAAAGACTAAATTGGCCACATTAGCATACCTCCAAGTTAGGAAGTTCGGGAAGGCTAGCAAGTGAAGTTATTTTGTTTCCAGCAAGATAAAGTTGCTACATAGTTCAGTATAAATAAAAATTAGTGCATATAATCCTTCTATGAGCTCAATCAATATGATGGGGTAAGCAGAAACCTGGAGGACTTTGCAGTTCCCAAGAGGCTCAAACCCAGGAAGCTTAAAATCATTAAAGCTCAAATCAAGAACCTGAAAATATTACAAAAGCCATAAGATAGCCAACCAGAATCAACAGAGATACTGTACATGGTGGAAGCACAACAGGAAGTTTCTCGAAATAAAAAGAAGCTCCCAACAGGCCAAGATATCCAACAAAAAAAAGGAAAAAAGGGATACCTTTACCCCCTTGAGAATCTCAAGGCCCTCCAAACTTGATAAAAGATTGTCCCTGAGATAAACAAACTAGAAACAAGAAATATGATCAGCAGCCAATTTATCCCTGTCATTTCAGAATCATAAGCTATGCTGGTTGTATATATCTTTGCACACTTCCTAGGTTTGGCAACTTGCGGACAAATTAACGACCTTGTGTCTCTTCAGATGTTGCAAAAGCACAGAAAGCAATAGAGTTCTAACTTTTTAAGTGCCAGGAAACAGAAGAGAAAAGAGAAGCTGAACACACTTACCACAAGTGCAGGTGTTAATCTCAACTGCTTCAGACTGCGAACCCTATGACCTCTTGAATCCAGTCTCTGCAGTAGCAGAAATTATGTTAAATGGAAGAAGATCACCACATGATGCAATCATCTTCATTATTCACAAAAATGCAGAAGAGCAACACTAACCACTTCATCACTAGCCTTCAAATCCACCTGTGGCAGCATCATAAACTGGGAATCACGGCTATCAGCAGTCGAGCTCTTCCTCCGACTCGACAGAGAAGAACCCTTGTCTGCTGATGACATCCGAGAACCCAATTTCTTTGTGACACTGCTTGTCACTGAAGGTGACCGTGGCGAATGAAGAGAAGCGTTTGAGGCCACTCTCCTGGCACTGCCACTGCTGCCATTGGAGCTCTCTGTCAGGGATTGAACCTTCTTCAGTGTAGAAGTTGCTGATGCCTTAACAGCAGGCTTCTTCATCGAATCCACCTTGCTCCTGTCAGGCATCAAAGATGTTCTCTTTTCCGCTGAGGGTTTTGAGCTAACAGTGGGCGCTGACATCGGTTTACTCTTCTTCACCCCGTCCGACAGCGTAGTACTAGCCTTCTTAGCTACAACTGAGCTACCATTCTCCTGTTGCTTCCCGGTGCTCCCAGTGCTGCTTCTCCTCTGCACCAAACCGGCACTCACAGACGAGGTAGACTTCGTCAGTGAAGACCGGGACACGCACAACTCCGCAGAGGTGCCACCGTCGGCCCGCTTCTTGATTGATGCAGCAGTCCCCAACGCAAACCTGCCGGTGGGTGCAGCTGCCCGTGGCTTCACCGGTTTATCACCCGCCGGCTTTGAGGCCTCCGACGGAGCTTCCATTCTTGACAAGTACAATCAAAGCCTCAAGCAGTTCACCTCAATGCGTTCTAGTCAAGCCAAGAACCCCTTGATGAAAGATACATGAGCAACCTGGACTGCCGGAGAAATACTGAGTTAGTGTTACATACATGAAAGGATTGGGAAATCACTTAAGAATTTGATGCAGAGATGACAAGATTTCCAGTTTCTCAATTCCGATCGAACCTGAACAACCTAACACTTGTGCAGAATTTGAAATTGTTTGCAGAATTCGTCAACGCCTCAAAATTATGAAGACTATAACGCGTGGTACCAACTAGATGGAATTGTGCAAGCACGATGTCGCTAGCTATGGCCCGTACGAAAATATGCGAAGCGTTAAAGCTTAACAAAAATATGGACAAAAAATATGCTTTGTTTAGAAAAAACAGCGCAGTAACCGTAAGCTTTGCTTGGAATTTAAAAAAAAACTCGTCGAGATGGTCGAGACCACAAGCGAACTCGCGAGGCGTCAAAACTCAAGGAAAAAAGCTCAAACCACAACAAAAAAATATCGACAAAATGCTTGTAAAAACCCTAAGAGCCGCGCACGCATAAACCTCCGGCATTTCGCGAGAATTCAGCCAAAATCCCCACCGGAATCGCCACAGCAAGACCCAGCCCGAAGCAATCCGCATAAACTCGCACCAGTAGCCTCTCGAACCATGAATCACTAAAAAATGCAGTTCAAAACCCAACAAGAAAAAAATTCGTGGGAAAAAACTCCCCGAAAAAAATTTAAACCGCACGCAACCACGGGGGCTCTCACCTCTCCGGTGGCAGCCGGATCCGAGCCCTATCCCCGGCCCCTCCCCCGCCTCCGCCTCCACCAATGCGGCCTACGAGCACGCGAGCTGCGAGCGAGAGCAAGAGGGAGACGAGGAGTGCAAGCCAGTTGCGGAATAGCAGGGGAGAAGGGGGAGGCACAGGGAAGTATCCGAGGGGCAAGGACACGACGGTAATAACCATCTGTTCAGGGTGGTGATTGCATAAACGCGAAATAAAAGGTCGCCCTCGGACCAGGCGGGGGGGGCCACTTCGATTCGATTTTGGGCCCGGGCGCTTCCAAAATTTCGCGCTTTAAGCGTATCAGCCCAGGTATTCCTGGAAATTGTAAGGGAAGGCTCGGACGATATGGTAATGGTGAAGCGAACGCGTCGCCGGCGTGGTTTTTGTCGCGGGGCCCGGCCGGCCGTTCGCTCGCTGCTGTTTGTTTTGCAGTGGTTGGATTTCGTGAGGGTACTCTCCGGACGGAATTTAACGAGCACAGTCACTGACACCACCGGCCCATGCTACGGCTATATTTTTTCGGTGTAAATGATGGCTTTTGTTTATGTTTTTTGAGAGACGATAATGGACTATGAAGATGTCGATGTGGACAACATGCACGATTTTAGAGTCCGGATGCCGATTGAAGAATCCGCTTCAAAAGATCATTCTGTTTTTTCGACTTTTGGAGAAACCGAAAGACCAAAAGAACATGGGCTACGGTACCAAGCGCCATGTGTGTCCCACCTAGCTGTGAGCTAGACGCCTACTAGATCGATCTTCAAGCGGAGAATCCGTACATGTAGCATGCACTATATGACAATATTGGACACAACTAACTCTTCCTTCATGGCTGAGTTCTTTTGGATTTGGCTTTTGTTGGTCTATAATTAATTATAATAGACATTGGATCAACTTCAGCTATACCATTTAAAATCGCACACGATTATCTCTTTTCATACTCTCCTCGTGAACAGTCAGAATTCACAAGTCATAAGCCATAGTAGAACCCACCCTATATATGCTAGCGCTCTCATGCATCTTAATTTGTCCTCGATCTCATCCGGTGCTAAGAAAAATGTTGTCAATTTCATCTGTTCATTGAATCGATAACCACTTCTGCTTGCGACTAGAGGTGAGCATTGGGTCGTGCCATGCCGGCAGAGCCCGGGCCTACCATGCTTCGGACCGCGTCGTGCCGTACCGGCTCAGCCCGGTCACCCCGTCGTGCCATGTCGTGCCAGCCCGCCTCGCCTCCGGCCAAGCCCAAGCACGACCTAAAGCCCGTCGTGCCGGCATTCGTGCCATGCCAGTTGAAGCCTAGCCCAAAATAACTATACACGACGAAGGCGGCGGCGACAATGGTGGTGATGGTCACCATTTTCATTTCTGTTATACCCGTCTCATTAAAAACTAGTCAAAATTGAATTAGTTGCGTAAAAACATGGGTACGTAAATAATTCGGAGGAAAAGTAACAATATGTGTACAATATACTAGTCTTGTGGCGTACATGTATGCTTACCAAATGTAGGCATATACGGAATAGGACCATATTGTATGTTGTTTATTTGTATAGGTACTACGTCTACTGGAGAGAGTGTGGAAATAGCAAATGTGTCTTTCCTTGATGTTAGGAAGGTCCTAAAGTTTGGAACTGCTATTATATCTGTTAAGCCTCAAACCAACAGAGTGGAAGAACAATGCAATTAGCAATAGCTCAGGACTCACCTCGTACTCTAGTCGTTGAGAGTCTAAGACAATGATACCAATCTACCATGGCCAGATGTTGGAGACAAGATGAATGTGACAAGACGGCATACACCATACATCTACTTCCAAGAGACAATCATATATCCACTTCCAAAAACTAGAGCTCTTAATGTTTGAAAATGTAATATATCCTAACCTTCTTGCAAAGGTTGGCATCTTATTCTACAACTCTATGGTTCTCTTTCTTGTATGGAAGCATGAATTGTGTACCAATTTCCGGAATGCAATTGTGAATAATAAAACCTTAAGAGAGACTCGGGAGGAAGAAAATGAATACAAGAAGCATTAACTAAGCTTGAATAACCATTGAACCAGATAAGATATAAAAGAAATAATACCCAATATTTTATCCATTAATACAACTAAGGATTGCACGAGTATAGAAGAAAAGCATAAGTACGAGAGAAAACCCTTAGCAACTCTTATAAGCATTGTTGATTACTGACTGCAAAAATAAGTCAATACAACAAATTTATTAAGTATTATTATTATTTTATAACCCATCCACATTTTCTTTTTTCATTTTCTTTCTCTTTTTTCTTTCTTTCCCTCCCTTCTTTTCTTCTTTTCTTCTTTCTTTTCTCCTCTTTTTCCTTTCTCCTCCTCTTCTTTTTTCAACCAATGCTAAGGTGCTCCTATCCCCTCTCTTCTTTTTTTCCCACCGAGGCACCGACAACCTTGCGCCCGCCGCTTGCCTCCTCCCCTCGCAGCCCGCCTCCTCCCTTGGCCGCCGCCTCCTCCTCCGACCTCCCCCGAGGCCCCGACCCCCTGGGCTGCCTCCCCCAACTCTCCACCTCCCCCGGCTGCCTCCTCCTCCCCAACCCCACCCCCCCGCTGCCTCCTTCCCTGACCGCCTCCTCCTCCCCAGACCTCCACCCCCAGGCCACCTCCCTCTCCTTCCCCGCCGCCTCCCTCCCCTGCCCTGGTCCTCGGTGCCGCACCGCCCTAGGCCCCTCTGTGGCCATGGCTCCCTCCCCTCCCCCGGCCGCCTCCCTCCCCTCCCCCCCCCAGCCGCCTCCCTCGACCTTCCCCAGTGACCCTTCCTCCCTCGACCTCCCCTAGCCCCCTGCCATCTTCTCCATGACCGACGTCGCGCGAGGCCGAGGCCGCCACACGGGCCGTGAGAGACGAGGCAGGTGGGCTGCTGGAGCAACAGAGTAGGTGAAGGTGCCAGCGCCGATGCCAGCGGAGGCATCGTCGCGACCCCCACCCCCTCTGTCAACGCGCTTGCGGGCGGTGCGGGGATGCGGAGCGGGACAAGCTTCTGGCTACTGTCCTCGGCTCCGGCTCCCCTGCTCCTCCTCCTGTGGGCCGTCGTCTACTCGTCCGAGCTCCGGTATACTCCACTCCTCCCCCTCTACTTCTCTCTTTGCTCTGTGTCTGTGGTGACTTGTGGATGTGGGGAGGACCATAAGAAGTGCCCATGGGACAGCGATAGGAAGCGAGGCCGAGGCTGAGGCGGCCGCCAGAGGGACTAGAGGGGTCGTCCATGCCCGCCGTGCCACCAGTGGCCGTCGTGCTCCCCGTTCCAGGGCAGCCCGTGCACGGCATGATTCATCATGCCGTGCCTTCTAACGGGTTAGCTTTCTAAACCCAACCTAATCCACATTCGTGCCATACCACTATGGCCCACCATATAGCATGCTTATACCATGCTTGGATCATACCGAGCTTCAGACTAGATCAGAAAAAACATAGCCATCTCCCACCTCTACTTGCGACGCAGAATCCTACCGGCCGGAATCGTACCATTTCTCCTGGTCGATGAAATCACATTGCAGTAAAGCTCTGCATCCCAAACATGCCCTTGCATCGAGACAACGACGTACCTCGCCTAGAAATTACATTACAGTAAAGAACAGCATGATATATAATATACTATGTTTCATTTCATGACGTGTTGCTGTAGTTGTCACTGCTTCTGACTGGTGCTGATTAATCCGCCATACCATACGATACCGTCGAGTAAAAAATGTACTACTTAATTATCCTGATAAATGATAGGTGGTGATCGGTTCGGCTGAAAAGTTCATGGCTTATGGCTGAAAACACTGTAGCTGGCTGAAAAAAGCACTGTAGCTGACAGATACTTATTTAGCATAATTAAATTTAAAAAAATTTAAAAATAAAAAATATGTTAGCCCAATACGTATAATACAAACAAATACGGGGAAAAAGAACCGGCAAAAAAGCTCAACAAAAAGCTAAAAGTTCAGAAAAAGACGAAACTTATTAATAGTAAAAAATAAGTCAGAAGTCCGAAGCCGAATCCGAATTGATCGGGGTCTAATCAAATCAAACAGGAGATCGGTCGAGGAGTGCAGCTGGTAGCCGGGTACAGAGCTCATCATGGGTGCTCCTCATCAGGAGGACAAGCTCAGCTGTTCTTCAGATGTACGTACCAGTGCAACACTGTACGTGCAAGGCAATTAAGTAAGTACACCTAGGCATAGCCTAGCCTTGAGCCTCCAGGATGTGCAATGCCTATGCTGCCACCTGTCCTTCGGGCAGGGCGTGCATTCAGCAAGATGCATGGTCAAGTGAAAAAAGCTTTTCTGTTTCTTTCTCTATTTCCCTCGTGTCCCCTTTCATATGACAGCATGCTATTCATTAGATCTGCAACTGTGAATAGTATGATGTCATGTGGAAGGGGACAGGGAGGGGGAATAGAGAAGGGAAACAGAGAAGCTTCAAGTAAGGTGATATAGTTTTTTAAAGTGAGTTTATCATATGATTTTTTTAGTTAAAAATCACATGTATCGTCTGATTAATGTATTTATCGCTTACTGTCATCTTAAAAATACGAAGAAAAACTATCAATTCAACCATCGGCCGCAGAAAAAATAGGCCTCTAACCTGCTAGTACTAATAAATGGGTAATCAATTGGTTAATTAGAGGTAGCAGCAGTGGTAGGTACGACATCGCAGGAGCGTTGGAGCCAGCAGCGACGTGCCGGCGACCACTCCAGGCATCGTCACGGGAACTGTCCATCGATCACCAGAAGTGGTAGAGAAACCTTCCTTACGCCACTGCCTCGTGGGCCCCGGGACCACCTGTCATCGTCCATAAATAATCACCGCAGGGACGGGCGGGCGAATGCGGAGCAAAATTCGTGAGAAACGGCGCCGACACGGTTGCACGTATGGCGCATTAAGGTTGTGCTTCAATTAACTTATGAGTTAAGCTTTTGGTTTTGATTTTTTAGTTGGAATTGTATTTTAATGGTTGTTGCCTTTTTCTGAGAAAAAGAGAGAAAATTGAAAAAAAAACTATTATATCGTCACGAATAATGCAAAAAATAAGAGAAAAAAGAAATGACAAAAAAATCAAAATTAGAAGCCGATGTATTCTAAGTTGGTTCTAACTTAAATAAACTAAAAGTAAAAAAATAGAAGATGAATCTGTTTAGAGTAGGGCCTAATGACATCATTGCAAGGAAACTCAACATACAAAAAAATACAGAAATTGAATATCATGTTTCCCAAATCCTATAAGAACCAAAAACTTACGGAAACTTCAACAGAGGTATTGATGCAATACAAGAAAAAGAAAGAAAGAATTGCAAGAGACAAAGGAAAGAAAACATGAGGTATGATTTTCCTCCAAAATCCCTTTGGAATAGCTAATTTTACAGGAATTTCAAAGAGATTCATGGTGTTCAATTTTTTTTTGTTCCAAATACCTTCGTAGGAATTTTTCCTATAGGATTATAATCCCCTAAAATTCTTTTCTATAGTATTCTAATCCCAAAAATTCCTATGCTATTCATTCGTTCCAAAGAGTCCCAACTGTTGGATTAGGACAAGCTTCTGCTAATAATGACGTTTCTTCATCAGTACCCCTTTTCTTTTCCGTAGAAATGATCTTTGATTAGGTGCAACAGTACTGTCACTAAAATGCATGGTCTGTTCACGAGAGTACTTAATTGTACCAATGATTCTTCTTCGTCCTAGCAGCTTGTTCAAATCTCACCAAGGAGAACGTACGGCATGGCTAATCCTCTAATCTTTTTAAGGGATATAAGACAGACGTACATATATAACACACATATCATTTACACCATATACACGTATATACGTCTTCTAACATATGTTTGGAAATTTTATGAAGAGGCCTTATGAAACATAGGTATACATTCTTTTTCACTGAACGTGTGTACGTGCGTACAAACATATATACACTATTATAATTATTTGGGTGTGACGAGCAAGTGCGATCCCATGGGATTAATGTTCAAGTAGGCGCTAGGCGGGCGGCGAGGTGGGGCCTAGCGCCTAGAGAGCCTAGGCGGGGCCTAGGCGGCCAAATTAAAAATAAGGACAATAGACAGATGACAAGTATATATTTGCTATATATATGAGATCTAACGTCTCAAATTGAGTCATCAAATCTTATAACTAATGTTTAAAACAATTAGTCAGACTTTAGACCGTCTGATAAAGATCCAACGGTCCAGATCTTCTAACCCTAAGGGTCCAGATCTTCTAATCCTTCCGCGCGGACCGCGCCAGCGCGCCTCCCCGGCATCCCCGCATAACCCTAACCCTAAATCCTCCGTGCCTCCCCTCTGTCCCCGCATATTCACGGTCGTGCCCGCCTACCCCACTCTCTCCCGCAAATCGCCGCCGCCTCTCCGCAGTTTCCACCGCCCGCCTCCCCCACTCTCCCCCGCAGATCGCCGCCGCCTCCCCCGCAGATCCCGCCGCCCGCCTCCCCCATCTCTCCAGATCTGGCGCGGGGAGTCCGGATCCGGCGGCGGCGGGATCTGGCGCGAGAAGTCCGGATCCGGCGGCGGCGGCCACAGGAGCGGCGGGATCTGGCGCGGGAAGTCCGGAATCCAACGAGTCGACGGCGGCGGCGACGGCTTCGTGTGCGGTAACACTTTTCCCCATCCCCCGCTCCCTCCGCGTCGCCCTATCCACCGCACCTAGGCCGCCTCTCCCCGCCTTGGACCGCCTTCTTCCCGCCTTGGACCGCCTCGCCGCCCAGCCACCCAACTAGGGGTCAAGGCCGGGCGGCACCCCTGCCGCCCAGCGCCTAGGCGGCAGCCTTCTTGAACGCTGCATGGGATCAACCCGAACGGGCATCTTTCCTCCTATGCATGAGCCAAAACAAACACTCAAATATGTCATACCCGTCTCTTCAAAAAAATCCCATAACTACTTAATTCAGGGTGCCAATTCTGCCTCCTGTCAAGCTAGGTCCTATTTAGGCCATGTTCTAAAGTGTTACAACTTTTTATCTTTTGGCTAAAATAACACTATGGTGACTATTAGTTTTTTTCTAGTTTATTTACTTAAAGAAAAATAAAAACATTGTTACATCTTCACGAATAATGCAAATGAAAAACAAAAAAACCGCGTTAAGAAGTTAATGTGTTTCAAACGATTTTTGCCTTCTGGAAACCAGAAGCTATCATTGTTTGAAACAGGACCTTGGAGAGCTTTAGCTTTAGATTAAAGTCGCCGGAAAAACTTGAGCTCCGCAAAAGAGTTATATATAGCCATGTTCTTTTTTGGCTTTTTTGTAGCTTTTAG
Organism: Dendrocalamus latiflorus; assembly: GCA_017311315.1. Lineage (NCBI taxonomy): Eukaryota > Viridiplantae > Streptophyta > Magnoliopsida > Poales > Poaceae > Dendrocalamus > Dendrocalamus latiflorus. The sequence goes on along the minus strand of CM029630.1, from coordinate 2,805,021 downwards.
CTTTGGCTTTTCTAGTAGTCAAAACAAACAGAGCGGCTTCTCGAAACCGCTTCTCCAAACGACTTCCCAAGCCCAAAATCGTGTATGCTATTTGTGTCAGTATCTCTGTCGTCCGTCGCTATATCAAAAAACGCTGACAAAATTTATCAGCTACAGCCCCAAAGAATATGGCTTCCATATGTTTGTTTGTTTTGCTCTCAAAATTCAGGAGTTGATGTAGCTTCTTGGGCTTTTCAGCGAAGCTTAATATTAAGCGGTTAAGCTCCCCATTGTCTGCTAATGGTATCGCGCATAGCATCATTGAAGAGATAAGAGTAGAATGCGCTACTCTACGCATTACATTTCTCAATTTCCATTGTACGTATAGCAGCTGCTACATGTGCTCCTGCTCCGACCGAGTTGCCGGATGATGGAGTGTCCGACAATCCCGGACGCCTTTAAAGAGCCTCCGCTATCGGTCCACTCCAGGTTGGAAAGATGCATGGAACAGTACTGATGCATCATACTACACCATACATATGTTTAATTTAGGTACGGTGCATGTAATTCATGCCAATTTTCATACTACACCGTACATGAAGTGATGAACTGATATTGTCCTCGTCTTTTGATGAGAAGGATAGTTTCGATTGGGCGATGATCAACTCTCACGATCCAAGCTACGAACGCAGCACGTCGAACCAAGCAATCGCTGAACTAATCACTAAGTCGTTATCAAACGTGCCAAAGACCTGATTGACCTGATCACGAGGATTAATTCCTGCAAGCAATCGAAAAACTAGTAATAACAAAGTAACAAACAATTTGAATTGCAAAAATATGATTGAGTTCAAAAGGTAGGATTCCGCAGAGATTATTTAAGGTTAGTCTAGTCGACACAAGCGAAGAACAAAAGTTTCACAATAGAAAAACTAAACAAACGAAATCCAAACCTAAAGTGTAGCACACATGAGATTATATGAGGATGACGGCCAGAGGTGGCGGCCAAGGGGCGGGCACACGCCCCCAGGGTTACAAAGGCCCATGGGCCCAAGTGGAGATGGTGCAGCACTAGTCCGTTTCGAAATCAGAAATAGCAGCGGAATATTTTGCAGATTGCGTCGTGCTCAAAAGGAATTTAGAAGTGAGGCTGGATCCGTTAGAAAGAGGACGAGGTAATCTTTCAATCAAATATTCGTAGAGGTCAAACGGAGTCCGTATGTGAAAGTTATGCTCGTTTGAAATCCGTGCTGTCTCTGGAGGCCGAATTGAATTCTAAAACGGGTCCAGCTTGAATTCTTGCTCATCTTGACCCAAAAGTGACGTGGTACTATATATATATATATATTCATCGTTAAATAGCATCATATAATTCATATAATATAAAGTCACTTATAAAAACGAGCTCACCTGATAATTTAAGTAATATGTAGAAGCTCTTGTAATTGAAACAATGTATCATACGGTCATATCCTAGTCTCGAAGCTTAACATGCATGCATGCCTGGTGAAACAAAAAAGCAAACGCGACTATTAGGGTGCCTTTGGTTGAGCTTTTGGGAGCTGCTTTTGCTTCAAAAAGCCAAAAGCCAACCAAAGGGGTGGAAATCAGAAGCTGCTTTTTCAGAAGCAGCTACTTTTAGGTAGTACAGTTTTGAAAGCACCTTGGACCCTGTTTTTGGCTTTTGGCTTTCTGCTTTTTGAAATGGTGAAAATAGAGAGCTGTTTCACAGTTGTTTCAAGGAAAATAGAGATATGAGGTAAGTTTTATACTTGTTTGAACCAAACAGCTTACAGCTTTTCCACAGCTCACAACCTACAACAGCTTTTCCACAGCCCACAGCTCACAGCAACTTTTTCAGAAGCCACAGCTCAACCAAACACACCCTAAGTGCAAGAATCCAGTGATCAGCCCAAAACGCCACCTACAAAAATGTCCTGTCCGGCATAAAGATGAAGGGGAGGCCAAATCAGAGGAGGAAAAGGAGTCAAGTCAAATAAATCTACTCATTAGATTTCCCCTATAAGAAAGAGAGAGAGAGAGAGAGAGTTTGTAAAAGTATATATCTAGTATTCTATTTGACAAAAGATAAAGAAAGTTGCGAAGAGTTGCAAAGGTAGTAGGATGCTAGTAACCATCAGCACAACACATCAATTAGTCGCTTCTTAGGCCGAAACAAGATATTGTTTCTGGATGGCATGGACCATGTGAGCTAGACGTTGCAGCGACCATCAAACAAGCTTCTTCTGATCCACCGCAGAACAACAAATTTTAGTTGTAGCTGCCCAGACTCTCTCTCTCTCTCTCTCTCGTTTTAATAGGTGGCCAGCTCATGATACATTGTTATTTTTAGATAAAGGATATAAAATCCGGCCTCTATATCCACATGGGATATGATACATTGTTATTATTATGCTAGTATATGGATCTGTTCTTTTCGGCTGCGGTTTATGGCTTTTAACTGAATTTTTTTAATTTTGGCTGCTTACGGTACAGATTACGGAGAGACATATACTCACTTGCGATTTTGGCTGGTACAGATGTTGGGCTTTTAACGTAATCATTTAACTTGTAGATCATGTCGTGAGAAAATACTCCGTTTGAAAGTTAGGTACTATAGCAAAAGCCAAAAATCATCAGTTTCGGAGAAAAAGAACAGGCCCTATATATGTTGCAATTTACAAGTCGATTCTATTCTATTCTTTTCTTTATTATGAATACAACTCCTCTTTGTACTAGCGGGCCGCTTACTTGCACGATGAAAACGAACACGTCAAGAGGTGGTTGTTGCAACTTGCATACATGCATGATACACGCATTACGTTACAAAAGGAAGTTAAGAAAGTACAAAGTGAACAGCGCATAAGAACAAGAACAATGGCATCCAATTCGGCGTTATGTTATACTAGCGCATTATGGTTTCTTTCTCATGTGAAGGGCCCTATGCTGAAGCAATGATTAGCCATGTATCATCCAAGTAAGGCCCCGTTTAGCACGACTCCACTTCACAAGTGGAGCTGTTTTATTTGACTTCACAAGTGGAGCTGTTTTATTTGACTTCACAAGTGGAGCCGGGTGAAGCTACTTTTTTCAGCTCCTTGGGTGAAGCTACTTTTGTCTCAGCAGGTTTTAAGGAACTCCTTGGGTGGAGCTATTTTGTTTTACCCTGTTTAGCACAAAACAGCTCCAAACAGCTCCAAGGAGCTGGTGGTGGAGCTGTGCCAAACGGGGCCTAAGATTTGAGATTTTGGGTATGTTTTTTTCAGCTACGGCTGATGAATTTTACATTTAAAAGAGCGTTTATACGAATGAACCGAATGCCGATAAGCTAATAAAATATTTCAAAAAGACTGTCCCTTGAAGCTACTGTAAAAAGATATGGAGAAACTATTTTATTTATTTGTTTAAGGAAGCCATAAGATGAAAAGAGAAGTCGAGATGCGCAAATTGAGGCCCACCGTTTAAGTCCAGCTAGGCCCACTCAAGCCCAAACAAGGCCCATCAAGCCAGCACTACTACCTACTTCGGAGTAAACCAGATTCTCAGATGATGATCCGAGTCTCTCACCTGATCGTTGGCTTGATAGAAGTTTATAAGACTGGGAAGAACTAGATAAGATAAATAGAAATCATCAGTAACGCATGTGCAACTAACTGGGGAGCAACATGGCTGCAAATAACTTCACTTTTTTTTTCTCAGGACCCACAAATAAGATCGCACTGAACAACGCATCAGCATCGCAACCATACCACTGAAAAAGAGCACATCACAAATGTTTCTCATCAAATGGTAGCACATCTGGAATAAGGTAACCCTGGGGTGAAAGATAGAAGACGGCAGTATTTTCAGATCTCAAGAATTTGCAGTAAATAACTTAGCTGTAAGCCTGTAACATAACCTGAAGACAAAATTTCAGAGTTGAAAACTGTAGCTCACACTCGAAATTTTCATGGCCTAACAAGTTCCATAACCAAGCAGAAACTGAAAACAGTGTCGAACCACACATGAGAACATCTGGATAATGGAAAGCTCTCTCTCTCTATTAACCTCCGATTCCTCACCGTAGTCCTGGTAGGAAAGCAAGGAAGCCAAACATCACAAGTTGCCTGCATATGCTGCAACAGAATCTTGCATCACAACAGGAAGAAATCAATTGCTCACCTTCACAGCAACGCAGGAGCAACCTAGAAACTTCCTTGTTTTGCCCTCAAAGTCTCAATTTTGCAAAGCTGCAATAAGCCATGCAAATTGCAGGCTGTCAGGACAGGGTCATTCCAGGTTTCATGGAAGAGAAGTAACAAGGAGACAAAAGCATTCGGCACAAAAAAGCAGTGCTCAACCTGAAAATCAAATCATGCAGGTGGCTAACAAGCAATGGACAAAAATCGAAACCATCAAGTGATCATAATATTTTGTCCGATATCAGCAATTCTCCATGTGCTATCAACCCTGAACTAAAATGGATGCCCGCCATTCAAGTCCAGCTAGGACTACCCACTGGATCTAAAGCCCAAACGCAGGCCCAGTGGAGCAGTACGTCTACATAGCAGACCAGAGGCGCAGGTGATGCTCACTTAATTATGACTCACCTAAAAAATCCTCGTGAATGAACTAGATGAACATAAAATCATTTGTATCGCATTTGCAAGTAACTAAGGGCCTGTTTATATTGGTTGGGCTGAAAAGCTGTGGTTATGGCTGAAATTGTACTGTAGCGGCTAAAATTTCACTGTAGCTGAATGTGACTTATTTGGCGTAATTAAATTTAAAAAAAATTTAAAAATAGAAAAAATATGCTAGCTCATCACGGACAACGCAAACGAATACGGGAAAAAAAGAACTGGCAAAAAAGCCAAAAGTTCAAAAAAGACGAAATTTATGAATAGTGAAAAATAAGCCAAAAAACAGAAGCTGAAGCCGAAATGAGTGGGGCCAAATGTTTTACTCATTCTTGAGATGAGCTGTAGCTTGCAACCACGAATGTATAGACCTATTACCGACATAAGGTCTTCATGCTTATCCCAATGAACTCCTCTTTTGAGTAAGGATAGTGCTTTGTCATCTTATGTCGGTAATAGGACTATGCATACTATGAGATGGGCGATGTGTGTTTCTAAATGCTCGATGATGGACTCAATGCTCATGCTTGACACAACGAAAGTAAAACTCAATAATGTGTCCATCCTTCTTACAAAAGGTGCAATGCTATACCATATGCGGAAGAAATACCATTGTCTTTAGAAGCCACTTGGACAACACTAGAATAACCACAAGAAGCATTATTAGCTAAGTAAGAAATATCTAAAGCAATGACACAAGTGTCAATATCAAGTGACTTAAGAAAAACATGAGAAGAATCTAAATTCAATTGCAAAGAAGTAAAATTAACTTTTAAAATATTAATCTCAGATTGAAAAGCAACAGAAGTCACAAAGCTACTATGTATGACAGGTAGGGTCCACTTGATTTTATTTTCTTTTCGAATTATTTCTTAATTAGAAATATCTACTGTGACTAATAGGTGGGACCAGATATTGTGTAAACAGTGAACTTGGGCCCATATGTCAGCGGCTCACGTGTATTTAACCAATTTAAATAGAATTTTTAAATGACAGGCCCATGCGTCATAGACCCATTAATCTTAACTAATGATGATGGCCCACCGGTCAGTGGCAGTTTAGCTAATTAATAAAGGGTCATTAACTTTAACTAAATATGGATTTAAACTAATCGTGCATGAAAAGTGCTTTCTTCTTCCTGCCAAGGAGAGGCAAGCTCCTCGCTGGTGAGGGAAGCTCCGACGCTAGGTGAGCATGGCGAAAATGGGCTTTGCACCACCACGTGCATCTACAGGCCAATTTCCATGGCTTGATTTGGCTCGATTTGACCGGCGGTAAGCTCTGGTGGTGAAGGAACAAGGAGTAGGCAATAGGGCGATCTGTGACATCTCCGATCGATTCATTGCACATGAAGCATCTACGAGCTAAGGGATAGCTACCTAAGAGGTTAGCTGAGCTTGGGGAAATTCGAGGAAGCTTTTTGACGTGAACCCGAGGCGGCGCTAGACAGAGCACGGCACCAGCCCACTACGGTAATCTTCGCTTCAATTGGCAGGTAGGAAAGAGGTTAGGGGGGGTGTTGGGGATGCTTTATGCTAAAGGAATCACGCTATATCTTACCGAGATGGTACAGGTGACAATGGCCAGAGTTAGAGAAGAAGACTGGCTTTGATGAGCTACAGTGCAGGAGCAGTTGATTCTATGGAGGGGAAGGTCCAGAGGGGTGTGGTGATGCTGGCTAGGGCTTGTTTGGGCTTTTATAGGCACTGAGAGTCATTATGGGCATCTTTTCATCCAAAGTTTATTGTCAAGTAGTTTTATTTATTTGGAATCTCAATAAAAATCAGAAAAATCCAAATACAAATAAGATGCATTCTAAAAGTTTTAAAAATTACAGATTTTTAGTTGTCCTACACATTTCATGACCATTAACAACTCCGAGTTCCGCTATTGTTTATGCCCAAGGAGTGGAAAATCTTTATCTGCTACACCTATCAAATGTGTGTTCTTTGCTTCAACACACTGCATATCTGCAGGAGGACAAAAATGAATTCGTGGTTGCAGGCTACGGGTCTGTTCTTTTCGGCTGCGGCTTATGGTTTTTGGCTGAAATTTTTGAATTCTAGCTGTTTACGATAGAGATTACGGAGAGGGAGACACTCACTTACGATTTTTGTTGATACAGATATTAAGCTTTTAACATGTATTATAATTAACTTATAGATCCTGTTTTGAGAAAATACTCAATTTAAAAGTTAGATATTATAGTAAAATCTAAAAATCACTAGCTTCGGAGGAAAATAACAGGACCACAGCTGATCTCAAGAATGAGTAAAACCCGAAAGTGAATGTACGAACTACGAAGATTACGCTTTGAGGAGACGCTGGTGTACAGTGGCGTTGTGCTTCCTACGTTCTAAGGCAATAGCTCGTTGACACACACTACTCTCTAGTCTCTAGGTCTCCTACGGCGATGCGGCGGTACGGCGAGCGGAGGTGCGGCAAGCGGGCGGCGCCTCCCGTGGGGCCACGGGGGTCGCGTCTCACGGCAGTGGCTGCTTCGACGAGCCAAACAATTGGCTGGGGATAGACTAGGAGGAGTCCTCTATCAACTGCGACAGCGGCGGCTTCGTCGGGTTCGGCGAGCGGCATTCGGCTCCATCGACTCCGGCGGGTGGGCGTGGAGGAGGAGCCGCGACGCGTTGCGCTCCCTGATGCCCGGCCTCCTCTCCAGAGCGCCTGAGCTTGGCAGCTTCTAGGGAGGCTCCAGGCCAAGCATGTTTTCAGCAGGTATTGAGAGTGGCCAAATATTTTGTGAATTGCGTATTCATCTTCCACAAATGGATTAGTATTTTCAACTTGCTTATTCTCCTTCCACCAATGGATTACTCTTGAACCCTCATTGTCTAGTCAGGTTGAGATGTTTCCAACATTTGAATATGCATTCTAGTAAGGATTCTAGGAGCAATCGAGATTTTTTAGGAACACAGGGCTAACATTCCTGGCTTCAATTAGTAGTAATTGAAGATTGAGATTCATCTTCCACTAATGGATTAGAATTTTCAACTTGCTTATTCATCTTGCACCAATGGATTACTCTTGAACCCTCATTAAATTTTCTAGTCAAGTTGAGATAATTCGAACATTTGGATAAGTATTCCGGTGAGGATTCTAGGAGTAATTGAGATTTTTCAGTAACAGAGGGCTGACACCCTGGCCTCAGTTAGGGGCAAGCAAGATTTAACATCACGGTATACTTGAGAAAGGAATAAGTCTACATAACCCCTCCACGTATTGTTGCTTGATTACTTAACCCCCTGACCTAGTAAACCAGGTGTTTAACCCCTTAGTCTTACAAATACCGTTTACTTAACCCCCTAAGGTGGTTTTGCAATCTGATTTTGCCTTGTTGGTGTGCCACGTTGGACAACAATACATAGGGGGTTATGTAGACTTCCTGGCTATTATGCGGCTGCAGGGAGTACACGCCGGCGTCGCCGGACTCGCTCAAGTGCGCCGCTGCGGCTGCCACCGTAGCTTCCACCGCCGCGCCGCGGCGGCCGGCGGGCCCGGGGCGTGCGCGCCTGTCTTCTTCCGCCCGCCGCCGCCGCCACACGGGACGCACCACGCCGCCACACGGGCTTTCCTCCCTTCCGTGCCCACGCCATCGCCGCAGCTCGCGCTGCTGTACCACGCCGTGCCTGCCGCGTGGCACCACGTCGCACGGGCCGGGTCGGAGACGCCGCCGCGGCCGGAGGACTTCTCCGGCGGCGCCGGCATGTACTCCCCGCAGCTGCATAATAGCCAGGAAGTCTACATAACCCCCTATGTATTGTTGTCCAACGTGGCACGCTAACAAGGCAAAACCAGATTGCAAAACCACCTTAGGGGGTTAAGTAAACGGTATTTGTAAGGCTAAGGAGTTAAACACCTGGTTTACTAGGTCAGGGGGTTAAGTAATCAAGCAACAATACGTGGAGGGGTTATGTAGACTTATTCCACTTGAGAAATCCAGAAAACTTGCATAATCAGGTAGAATGGGCTGGCATTATCTATATCTCAATAAAAGCGTGATAGACATGTGAGTATGACCATGATCGACAAGGCAACCTGAAATTATTACTTGCACATAGTAACATGAAATTATTGTTTGCACATAGTACTAATTTTTGGAGTTATGAACAATAAGGAAAGGGCCATGTAGATATTGTCGCTTGCGCATAATGAGATAGGGATATTACGTAAAAGGCCAGTAAAGCTCGTACTTATCCTATGCATGACTCACCGCCTAATGCGGCGGATGATGATTTAGAATTATGGGGCACCTTTTGGTGGGATTTGAGACTTCTTATTTTCTATACAGCTAAAACAATGTGCGCACAGCTCATCAAAGAAGAAACCGACAACATAATGAACACTTATCCGGTGACAGCTGGGGGTGAATCGATAGTTTCGATCGATTGCTTAGGACACTAATGAAGAAACACATGAAATTTGCTTGTGTTACTTCGTGCACGGCATCTTTTTCTGCAGCTATTTAAATCCCAGAGGTGTTGCATTTCATTCTTATAGAAGCGTTGAGGATTGTTTTACTCTTGGTGTTCCTGCCTCATAAAATTTTATATCCCCTCTTTTGTTGAATCACTTTTCACACTCTCACAATGTCGTCCAACGAGGTTCCTAGCCATAAAGATCCACGACTTGTAGAGCGTCTTCTTCTTGATTTGCTAGATCCAGAGCTCAAAGGGCATGCTCTTTCCGAGCTACGTAAGGTAAGTTATTTATTTATTTTTCCTCTAAACTGCCAATTACATCATATCCTATTCATTTCACATTTTATTTCAAAAGTAATTGGCACTCTTAACTTGCTTCAAACTTAGATTGATTACGATAGCATTAATTAGTTGGATATTATTTTGTTACCAAGTTTAGATGAGATTGTCTACCTACATCACACGAATTTTGATGTAGTAATACATCATTCTTTTTTGAGTGAATAGTAAGCGAATAACATGATTTTAAGAATATTGTTACCTGGTCACTTAAGCATAAATGCGCCAAGCACCAAGTATAGGTGAGAATAAAATGCAAACAAACATTTCTAGCAAAATAGCGATCGCTGCCATTAACATTACCCCCCTCCCACACATTTATTTAGAATTCATTTATTGAATAAAAAATGTAGACTCATCATAATTCCATTCCGTTATGTGATGCAAGTATTATATATTAGTACTATTTGGGGATAGAGCCACAAGTGCTGGAGACATGCCCTTACTTGTGCGTCCACAGAACACATTAAATAGAAATATACAAAAGAAAAGAAAAACATTATGAATATACGTTACATGGTAATATATGCTATACAATACGGACAAGTCTCACCACAAATGAACATATAGCACCAACGTAAGTGCTACGCATTGCTGGCCCCCTACTAGAGACAACCCAAATAACCAAAACACCGCATCAGGCCAAAAATCAGTGCACACAGGATTCCTCAGCCAAAGCAGAAGATAATTAGAAAACTAAACTTACAAAACAAGTTAACTTACAAGGGTCTAAGTTATAAAGCAAACAGAAAAGCAAAGATAATTGTTTCTTTTCTCCAAGAGCAAGTAAAGAAAAAAAGATCCACATATTTAAATAGTTGAAAACTACAGTAAAAGCATGGCGAAGCCATTATGCACAATATAACTTGCACACATGTCACAATCTCACCACAAATCATATTTACCAACCATTTAGACTACAATACTAGCTTAGGAAATGTAGATAGCATATGCCTATTGCAGTAAAGATAATTCCATAAAGTGAACCCAATCGCAGTATCGCACCCAAAATCACACCGAGACAAACTTAATTCACAACATAAACCCCCTATTTCTTACACTAAAGACAAAACTAAATGAACACCATATGATGCAAAAAGGCAGTGCACACAGCACAAATAATTCCAAAAGCTATAACAAATGAAAAAGGAAACAAACCCAAAAGAAAAAGGAAAGAAGAATTTCCCCCACCTAAGAGCAAGGAAAATAAAGGGGAGAAGATGTTTAAATAGAACACTGAAACTAGCACCCAGATACAAAAAAAACCCCTTGGTTTTCGCTGTGTCTATGTGAAATGGAAAATCTTCCGTCCTCCCTCTACACATCCCCCTCCTCCACCAAGGCCTTGCTTTCGTATCCCTCTCTGCCAGGAGGCAACGGAGGTGGCACCGCCGTGGTGCAGGTGGGTAAGGACTGGAAGATGACATCGGCGGAGCAGTTGGTGTTTGACCTCTGCAACCTTGAACTACGCGAGAAAGCCCTTCTTGAGCTCTCCAAGGTCTCCCTTACGCATCCTCCTCCTCCTCCTCTGATTAATGCTCCCTCTTGAGGAAAAAGATTTGGATTTTTTTAAATCTCTAGTAAGGTGTTTTTGTTGGGAATTCTGGTTTCAACAGTGATAAAAGTTGCTCCTTTAGTGATGCTGTGTGGTTTTGCGGGGTTGGATGGCTGAGTTTTAATGATTGGGTGGAAGAGTTGGCACATAGCAGTGGCAATTGAAGAGCATTGATCCGCAATCGCTGTTCAGTAAAGAGTGTATATTTTGATCTCATGTGGATTTATTGTGGGGATCTGCATTTAGATTGTGTGATATGGTTTAAATATTTGATTATGCTTGCTCCATATGCAAATAACAAGAATTTAAGTCTTTTTTAGGTATGATGTCTCAGTTATGGTTCATAGCTGGAGTTCAGGTGTATATGTTGGTGCATTATAGGATTTGATTCGATCCAGTTTTGAGTTTGTCAGAGTAAATGTACTATTTTTTTTATGTTTCATATGCCTTGATGTCTGATACATTATGATTCAACAACAGTGGTCATGTTACTTGTTCTTTGCTAGTGGTTTCCTGGTGGAGAATGGGACATTATGTTTGATTGACATGGAAATGGTGGTATATTTTAGTTATCTATTACTATTAACTAGACTTAGAGTGGGCTGAGATGTTTACATGAAGAGGTTGTAAGGGAGGTTTAACAATGTTAGGGAGTAGATAATTTTGTGCAACTTTGGAAGGGAGTTTGTTTGTGTTAACTACTATGTTTCTAGGTAGAAAGCTTGATAATTTTGTATTTTTATTTGATGGTTTTAGAGCTTATTGCAAATAATAATGCCCAAAAAATTTGAGGTGCTAACGATTCATTGTGTAAAGGAAATAGACTGCTCACAAGTGTTAACTTTATTCCATGAGAACAGGGGTATATATACACAACCCATATACACGACCCTAACCTTATTGGGCCAGATACATGTTGGCTAGATATATATACATGTCCACTTAACATATACTTAACACCCCCCTTCAAACTCAAGATGGATCAGAAGGATCGGAAACATGGAGTTCGAGTAGATGTAGATGATGATGCTCTTGAGCTTAGGGTTTGGTGAAGAAGTCAGCAACTTGGAGCTCAGAAGGCACATATTGAAGAGCAATATTTGATTGCTGGCAATGAGATCGTGTAAACGATGCATCTACACCAATATATTTAGTCAACTCATGCTTCACTGAATCATTAGCAATTTGTATGGCACGAGTGTTGTCACAGAGAAGAGGTGTAGGAGCATCACATGAGACACCAAGATCAGCTAGCAGCCAACGAAGCCAAATGATCTCCGATGTAGCAGTAGCAAGAGCGCGTAGCTCAGCATTAGCACTAGAGCATAACACTGCAGTATGTTTCTTGGACTTCCATACTGTCAGAGATGTCCCAAGAAAGATGCAGTAATTAGTGATAGATCGGCGATCAATTGGATCACTCGGCCAGGTTGAGTCAGAGTAAGCGTGAAGCTGAAGCTGACTTGACCACGCATAGAAGAGTCGATGAGAAGCAGTCCCCCTCAAGTAACACAAAACACGAAGCAAATAACCATAGTGAGTCGAAGTGGGAGCACTGACAAATTGATTGAGCACATGAACAACATGAGCAATATCCGATCTTGTAACTGTAAGATAAACAAGACTGTCAACAATATGACAATAGCGATAAGGATCATCAAGCAATATGCCATTATTAGGACAAAGTTGGAGATGAAGCTCGATAGGAGTAACAGCAGTCCGTGTATAAGTCAATCTTGAGCGAGCAATGAGATTGTGAATGTATCGATGCTGAGAGAGATAGTAACCATCATCTATATAAGTGACCTCAATCCTTAGGAAATAACTAAGATGTCCTAGATCAGACATCATAAACTGCTCAGCAAGACGTTGCTTGACAAAAGCAACATAGTCCATGCCATCTCCAGTCATTAGCATGTCATCCACATAAAGCAAAAGTAGAGTGCGGCCATACTAAGACGTATGAACAAAGAAGGCAAGATCATGATCACTAGGAGTGAAACCTGCAGCATGAACTACTGAGCTGAACCGCCCAAACCAGTAACGAGGTGCTTGCTTGGGACCATAGAGAGCATGTTGCAGATTACAAACATGTCCTGTAGGAGCTTCAACTCCTGGTGGTGGCTACGTGTAAACCTCTTCATGCAAATCACCATGTAGAAAAGCATTCTGTACATCCATTTGAGAGATAATCTAGGAACAAACAACAACCACATCAGTTAAAGTGCAAATTGTGGTCATGTGGGCCATGGAAACAAAAGTCTCATCATAATCACGTCCATATGCCTGCTGAAAACCACAAGCCACAAGACGAGCCTTGTAGCGCTCCACTGAACCATCAGACTTTGTCTTAACTTTGTACACTCACTTACATGTGAGAAGAACAGCTTGTGCAGGTAATGGAACAAGGATCCCAAGTGTTAGTGTGCTCCAAAGCCGCAAGCTCCTCAGACATAGCCAACTGCCACTTAGGGATACCAGCTACCTCCTGATAGGTATTAGGCTTATATACAACACAAGTAGTGGGAAAACCAAAACGATTAGGAGCAGTAATAGTAGTACGATCATGGAGGTCATAGCAAGGTGTTCGTGTAGGCGGTGGATCGTCAGGATGAGCATTAGTGGTACTGGCTAGAATATCAGAAAGAATAGGAGTGGAAGAGTAAGGATCCAAGAAGATTCTAAACCAACGACTGTAGTGAAAAAGGAAAAGGAGATGTGTTTGATACAGAAGGTATGGTAGAAGGAGCTGGAGGGGGAGAAGATGACATAATAGAAGACTCTAATTGAGGAGTTGAATCAACTGAAGGAATAGGAGGAAGATAGAGAAAAGAAATGGACTCTGTGGAGGATGGAGTCCGAGTAGCAGGAGAATAGAAAAAGGGACGACTCTCATCAAAGGTGACATCACGAGATATGTGAATGCGACCATGCAGAGGAATCATAGCAACGATATCCCTTATGCTCAAGGCTATATCCAAGAAAGATACACTCTACCTACTGAGCTATCAGTTTGGTGCGCTCCCTAGCAAGCAAAACATAGCAAGTGCAACCAAAGACACTAAGATGATCATAACTCGGAGGAGATCCAAACAAAACCTCTCCGGAGCATTTGCCTTGAAGGCAAGAGGATGGTTGAAGGTTGATGAGATAAACAATTGTAGAGACAGCTTCTGCCTAGAAATGAGAAGGAATAAAGGACACAATTAAAAGAGTACAAGCGGTCTCAATTATGTGATGATGCTTGCGTTCAGCAACACCATTTTGAGCATGAGCACCGAGGCAGGAGAGCTGGGGAAGTGTGCCCTCAGAAGACAGAAAGTGACAAAAAGCAGTGGACAGATACTCTCCCTTGGAATCAGAACGAAAAGTACGAATGGTAGAAAAAAAACTGAATGTGAATCATCCTGGCAAAAGACTGGTATATAGACAACAATTGAGAATGATGCTCATGAAATAGATTCAAGTGTAACGAGAATGATCATCAATAAAAATTACATAGTACTTGTGACCACCTTTAGATACAAAAGGAGTAGGTCCCCAGACATCAGAGTGGACCAAATCAAAAGGATGACTAGATCTAGAATCACTAGAAGGATATAGGAAATGTAGCTATTTGCCAAGCTTACAACCCGTACAATCATAACTGGTATTAATAGGAACATGACCTAGGACCCTGACGAACTAAAGTAGATAGATGTGACCCACATAGATGACCTAAACGATGATGCCACTGGGAAAAAAGTAGTAGTGGAAGCTAAAACCAAAGTAGATGATGAAGGCAAAGCGATGGACGATGTAGATGAAGACACAGACGATCCAGAATGTAGAGCCCTTGAGAATCTTTATGGCGATGGCCAGCACCAACGAGAGCTCGGGTCTGACGATCTTGCCCAAAGCAAGAAGAATCATCAAAACCAACAAAGAGATGCATATTAGTGAGCTGACCGATAGACAATAGATTCATAGAGAGTTGAGGCACAAGACAAACTTCTGGAACAACAACTTGTGAAGTGGAAAGAGTGCCTTGATGGGTAACAGAACAGCTATTTGAACAGGTAGTTTGAGAAGTGCTTTCTCTCCTATATTCCAATTTCTCTAGCCACCAATAGTAAATTTATCTGACCCGGTACCCTTCTTAAACAAGTAGCATATAAAGCAAAACACATAATCCTTCTTGATACTATATTCAAGCCACTCATGTTTATGAATCCATACAAAATTGAATTGACGATCTCTATCTCCAATCTTTCTTTTTGAAAAATCATGTGTATAAGGTTGGAATGGACCTTTAATAATATATACTCTTCGAATTGCATCTTGATCATTAACAGAATAACTTTCAATGGGCTGTCTTTCACCTGTATCATGCGGAAGGTGATTGATGTCATAAACCGGCGGCGGTGACGGTGGTGGGGGCGGGGGCATAGGATTTACAATTTCATCAATTACTCTCTCTTGCTCTTGAGTTTGCTTTTCCGCCACAGTTTCAACCGGAGATGGGGCATGATTTGAAGCAGCAGCCGCCGCCTTCTTGGCTGCATGTTTCTGAAAAAGAGATGCAATGTCTCCGCTTCTCTTCATAACTGAACAATTCCAAAAAAAACAATGGCTCCACATCAGGCGTCAAGCCGTCGCGGCATCCGAGTCCGACGTGCCGGCTTTGTCAAGACGTCAACACTGCGAGGGAGGATCTAACCAAATAAGGCTATAACCTGAGGGCATAATTTGTGTAACAGATGTAAGGCTATAGCCAAATAAGCTCTCTAATACCAGTCATCATGTTGCAAACAAGTTTGAGTTTTGTTTTGAAAAATTTGTGTTGTGCAGACATTTGTTCAACCATAGAGAAGATCTATTGTCCAGAACAATCTATCTGAAGCAATTTCATGTGCAGTTCCGAGTTATAACATTTATACTTCAATAAAATTAAAGGAGAATGCACAAATAACACTACCGGTACAAAAATAATATATCTTGTCAAATGTTTGGCATAAAACTTAATTAAACCACATCACAAGCAAATTAAATTCATCAACTCCGATGGGAAACATACCTGCGAGAGAGCAACGGCGGAGAACGGATCGGGCTCTGATCGACTGATCCCTCTCGCAGAAACGGATGACGGACGAGTACAACCGGTACGCAGGCAGCCGGCCTCGCTTGCGTTGCGGGTGACACGCGAACGACTGGAAGGCAGGGGCGCTAAGGATCGATCGAGGTGGTGCGTCCGCGCGTGCGGCAGGCGAACAGTCAGGGTACTGAGTTTGCCACTTCGGCTGGGCCCCAGGGTATGCCGTGGCCCACCCGGCATACTCTGTGGGTCCGCCCCTGATAGCCATGTTTGTCGTCTTCGTCGTGCTCTTTATGGCTTCAAACAGGCCCATCGTGCCTGGTTTATGGTTTCACCTCAGTGATTACCGCTGCCGGTTTCATGGTCAGTGCCCACAATCCTCGGCTTCTTTTGTTTTCAGAGATAATACATTAGTTGTAGTAGTTTGGTGAGTGTGTAAGTTCAAAGATGCTGTCCTTATACTATTTATTATTGAACCAGTTCTGTCACAAATTTTCTCATTATTGAAATTGTCAAATAAACATGTGTTTCCTTATTTATGCACTAATATTGATATGCTGAAGCTGAATTACATACTGCTAATGAAAAATTAGTTGCTAAGGATATGAACCCATTCCAAAGTGAATAATTTCGTTTTTGGTGCCAACAATGCTGTTTTGAAGGTAGAGCTCTTTATCTTTTACCTGCTGATTTATCATTAGTCCTCCTGTTGTTGATTAATTCAGTAATTGTCCTTAACTGAAGAATGGTAAATTGCATGTTCAGTTGTTGATGTGCCACATCATCAAGGATGATGAAAAAAAATCAATGTATAATGTTGTTTCTTGCAACCATTTTTCAGAAAAGGGAGATGTTTCAGGATCTGGCTCCATTGTTGTGGCACTCTTTTGGCACAATGACCGCTCTGCTCCAGGTATGTCATAATCCTTATGCCTCTTCTATATTTACTGATTTAGTATGGTCGTTCTCGAAGTCACAAAGAATAAGGAGCTTTGAGTTACCTATTGTGTTTTGTTTCTATGCTCAATTTGTTGTTAAGGTCAGTCGTTCGTGGTCATTCAATCTGCATGGAGTTGGTGACCATATCAGATATTGTCAATGAAACTTATTGAAGTTTGAGCAAACTTTTATTTAAGTTTTGACCAGTTTTTCCTTCTCACTTGGTATATTTGGCTACTTGGAAACACAAACAGGAGATTATAACAATCTACCCTGCACTTTCACCCCCAGCGCTGTCATCAAGTGCTTCAAACCGTGTCTGCAATGCACTCGCACTTCTTCAGGTATGATTTTAGGAAAAAGGGGATAATAGCATAACATTTGGCTGCTGGTATCTGCCATATCGTGGCATATTGTACTGCAGAAAAGAAGGGGGATTTTTTTTATACTTGTTCTTAATAACTTTAAGCTTCACACATTAGATTTTGGATCATATCTTTGTTTAACCTCTTTGTTCTTTTCTTTTAATTATTGCAGTGTGTTGCATCGCACCCTGAGACCAGGACCCTTTTCTTAAATGGTAATGAGCGTGATTCTTTGTATGACAGAGCTCAAATACACTGATGGTGTGCATTGTTTTAATTATCTTACTTTTTCACTTAAAATTTTCTCTCATTATATGTTATGGACCAAGATTAGCAGGCGCGGGAACAGCACCACTGGCACTGTGGAAGTGAAAGAACAGCACCGACATGTGGTACTGTAGCAAACCATGAACAGTACCCCCACATGCGTACTGTAGCTGCGATATAGATTTGGATAGCTCATAGCATTGGTAGCATATCGCGTATTACGAATATAATAATTAGTTTTCTTATTATTTGGATTTATTTCCTTTTATATTTATTCCATGTATTAGGGATAAGTTTTCTATTATTAGAATCAGTTTCCTTAAATAGGGATATGATTTTTAGAGATCAAGTCTAGCTATCCTTATAAAAGAGACAATATTGTATTATTATTAAGTAAAGAAATAAACAAAGTTATCTAGTCTACTTCTCTTCTTCAACAGGCCTTAGAGCCTTGGCGGCTGTATGGCCGGTCATTCAAGGGTGAGTGTTTTACCGTCGGTCGTCGGATCTGTACTCAACCAACCAGTACCATGACATTATGTAGTAGTTGACATATCATGGTGTACATCTAGCTGTTATTTTCAAAATTTGATTGAACTGTAGAAAATTTTCACTTTTATAGTACAAACTTTTAGTTTTTGGATTTGTTGCAGTTACTGATTCACTTTTCCATCTCTTTTCATCCTCTCTTATTTTCAGCTAACATTCCACTGTACCTGTTCCCATTCTTGAAAACTAACAGCAAGACCAGACCTTTTGAGTACTTGCGGCTTACCAGCTTGGGTGTCATTGGTGGTCTTGTTAAGGTAATTCATACCTGGAAGTTTACACGAAATAGAAGATACATTACATTGCGTTACACAAGATGGAGAAACTTGGTCTTTTTCACTAATTATGTAGTGCAATTGTCAGTGAAGAGTCATATTCCCAACTTCTTTAGCTGTGCATGAAACTTTTAAATAGTGTACCATCCTTATTCTATGAGGAAGGAAAAGATAGTTATCTCTTTATTCTTTAACTTTGAAAGAAAGGTTTACTGTAATGTTTCTGTCCTTCTATTTCTTGAATAATTTGTCGTGTGTTTAGCACAGTGCACTGAACCCATCTAGTTTACCTTCAAATTAGCTGATAAAAGATATAGTTCTGATCTCAAGTTTTTCACCACAAAATGTGGTTCTGAATTGCTGATAAAGTCCTGCCATTAGCTCATCATCATCACTGCTTTTACCCAATTTCTTTTTCAATGCCTGCAAAACTTGATAACTCAGTAAAGACTGTGAAATATGAACTTGAACGATTCATCATTCATGGTTCTGTGGTATCCCTATGAAACTGTTGATGCATCTGGAAGCCAAATTTATAGCCATATCTAAAGAAGCAAGCCTTGAAAAGAATAAACTTTTTTTTTGGTTGCATTTGCTCCTCACACTGATCTGAGGCAGAACAAGGACAAATGGTGCCCCACTTTCTCTTAAATATGATGTGATGAGGTGTTCTTTTTTTTTTGCATATAGCTACAAGAACATACCATTCAATTTGTTTAAGTTGTTTTATTGGAACAAGGGTGTTTTTTACACCCCTCCTACTGGGGATCAAACTCAGGTCAGGAGTTACACACACCAATGCTCCCACCAACTGGAACCCATCCTGGCCCTTCGTTTTGCTGAAGTACATCATAATATATGAAAGCTCCATTTTTTTGTTTTATCAAATACTAATTCTGCATAAGAATGAAGTTTCTTTTCTTGTGATAAATGCAGGTTAATGATACTGAAGTTATCAATTCTCTGCTGCGAACAGAATTAATTCCTCTGTGCTTCCATACTATGATGATAGGCAGTGAGCTTTCAAAAACTGTATGTAGCTTGCCACCTCAATCCTTTTCTAAAATATCATCATCTTGTTGTTCTGCTCAGCCATGTCATATGATGTAACTGTATTAGTATTCTTGGCTGTCTGAAATTTAATTGGAAGGAACATAATCTTGATTTCGCCTAGCATCAGTTGATCAATTCACAGTCTGCTTGGGTTCTTCAGATTTTGACATGCTTTGCATCTTTATTAATTGAGATAATGCTAAAATAAGCAAAACCACATCTGGGTACATGTACTATCTTAGCCCTCCAAAGTGCCTCAAGATTCGTGTAAGGGATATTGCAATGAATAGAAGATGGGATGATGGTTTGAATTTTGAAAGTTTGCATAAATCATGAGGGCTGAGGCACATTGATGGTGAACTGATGATAGTACATGCATCCACATGTACATGTGTAAAACCATATTCAGATATGCTTCATGATATTGCCCATCTATTGGTTTTGCATACTATTAGCTACGCATTGCTCATATATCTTTTCTGAGGAGCTTCTTTTGTAGTCTACTACCCCATTCAATATTATAAGTTATATTTGTGTTTGAGTGAGGTAGATTACTTTGGACAAAAGAGTCACTGTCTGTTCTAGAATGTAGCCAAGTAGGCCATCAATTATCTTCAGGATCTTTTTGGCCCGGATTAGGCTTCTCTCAGATAAACCTAAAATTACCTTACAACTTATAAGCATAAAACGTGTATTATGAAAGAAGCTTCAGAAACTGTTTGTAATTGTTGTTTCAGCAACTATCTTATGCTGGTAATTTCAGTATCAGATATATTGATATCACTTCGACCCAACAATTTATAACTAGGTTGGCACATGAATATTGCTAACTTCTTTGTAATATCTTCTGCATGAACCTTAAGAAGTTTGAGTACCAGGAGATTAAGTCTCTTTTTGCAGGTATAGTTAAAGTAGAAGTATAATCCCCAGCAATAAGTCCCATAAGAAAAGCTTGGACAAATGGGCCCTTATTCTGCTAATTTTTAGAACCGTTGCTTTGATTCACTGATTTAGTCAACTGTACATGCAGGTGGCCACTTTCATTGTCCAAAAGATTCTGCTAGATGATGTTGGGCTGCACTACATGTGTGCCACCGCTGATCGTTTCTTTGATATGGGCAGTGCTTTAGCAAGCATGGTTATTTCACTTGTTGACCAGCCTTCCACAAGGTTGCTGAAGCACATTATCCGCTGTTACCTCAGGCTGTCAGATAATCCTAGGTTTGTGCTGTCATTTTCATCTCGCGCAAGTATTTTACATCTGTACTTCTCAAGCACTGATGCTTGTTCCTTCCCCTCTCCAATGCAGGGCCTGTGCTGCACTGCAAACTGTCCTTCCTGACATGCTGAAAGATGGGACATTCAATAACTGTCTCAGGGTGGGTCTTGCTCTTAAGTCATGAACTGTCACTAATTCATTGTTGCTCCACAGAAGCAGATGTTACGCTTTGATTGGAAGTTTCAATCAAATACTGACTATATTTTCTTCCTACAAACACAGGAGGACCCTTCAATGCAGCACTTGCTCCAACAACTGTTGGTCAATGTGGCAGGTGGAGCCATGGGAGGAGCTACTCATCCAGGCCTGCACATGACGGGGACGGTGATATAAACTGGTCCAGTTGCTGCAATTCACTACAATACTTCACTATCTTATTGTGAATTGCAACTGGGGAAGAATGGGAAAACTTGTGAACTGTTATGCTGCAGTTTACCATTCCTAAAGAAAATGGAGAGCCAATTCCTAAAGAAAATGGAGAGCCAATGTGTTGTAATAATAAGCACCGCAAACCTTTGTAGTGTCTGCAACAGTACTGCTTTCAGCTATCGACATTTTGAACATCTAAAAACAAAATAAATAGGGGAAGAGCCCCCTATATATGACGCTTCTATTCTTATTTATTGGTTGTCCGGAGAGAGTGTTATATTTTCAGGATAATGTTGAACTGTGGTAGGGTAGTGATTCTGAATTGCTTTTTCATTGGGATCATTTTTCTTTCTTGATGCAAGTGTGGAATGGCCATGGAATTGTACATCATGTTGTGCATGATCTGAAAAACCCGTGATCATTTTTCTTTCTTTTGAACGGGCAGATCATTTTTCTTTCTTGATTGCACCGAGGTTTCTGTCCGTGGTGGTAAGCAGGCAGAGAGAAATGGAGAGCTGATTCCTGCTGTAGCACTGCAATTTTCCTTGGTCATGGTCAAGACCCATGAGCTTTGACATTTTTTAGGACAGTTATTAGCCGTTGCTGCCATTCTCTTGCACATGTTTGTTTTCTTGGAACACGTCTTGCGCATGTTGAAGACCATGGAATGATGGAGGCTGCATGTTTTTTTGGCTGACAAATCTGAAGCATCTCTTCTATACCATTTTTATTTCTGATTTCGTTTTTTTAGAAAACAGAATTAAACATCCAAGGTATAAGCGGCTTCAAACCTTCCACCCGAAAGAGCAATTTAAAGGTCACATTCTTTTCGGCTTTTTAATCAGTTTTAAGCGTCAGGTTTTTTCAACAATCATTATTTGTTAGACTAATAAACCGTACCTTAAAAAACGCTATCAAACTTTAATGATAATAATTTTGTTTTGAGATGAATTTAAGTTTTAATAGTCACTGGGCCTATTTTTTTTAGCTTTGACTTATGATTTTTAGTTGCTCATGATTTTTTGGCAGTTCGTGAGAGAGTACGGAGAAACAGAAACTCACGTGCAGTTTTAGTTAATATAAATAAAGTCACCAAAATACATATTATAGTTAATTTATAGATTTATTTAAAAATTAATTACTATAGAAAAACTGAAAATTAATTTTTTAAAAGCCGAAAAGAAAGGCTATTAATAGGCAGGCGTCCCTTGCACCACCTCAAGAGCAGCCTCCTTACTTGGCTTCCGCACTCCGAACTGCCGTGCCTGCCTCTTTCCTTCCCGTCGCTTCCCAGATCAAAACCCTAGATAACCCCTCCCTTCCTCGCGATCGATCGGCCATGGCTTCTGCCCTCGGAGCTCAGGTACGTGGTCACACCCGCCACGCGACTTCCCGGCCGCTCTTGCTGCGCGTGGTGCTAAGTTTCCCCCGCTTTGGTGCCCTGTAGGTGGCTGTCGCGGTGACGGTCGGTTCGGACGGTTGCCCGAGGGGTTCTTCGCTCAAGGTGCGTGGCTTGGATCGTTTGATGCTTCCTCACGCTAGATTTGTTCCTTTTCGAGGGTTCCGTTGAGGAATCTCGTGGTTCGATCCGCGTCGGCTCTGTAGAATAGCTCGAAAAATTTCAAACCTCTGCTCCCATCTTTTTGGGAGACCAGTAGTAACAGTACTCTTCAAGTTAAAGTGAAATGCATGGCATTGTTAGTTAGATTTACAAGCAGTAACTATTATTTGACCTGGAAACATGGTTCGGTGGCAACAGGATTCTCTGCCAGAATGATGGTAAACCAGCTCGTTTAGGAGTTAGTTCATACAAAGTTATCAATTAAGTCTTCTTGCGCTAATTTGTGGATGGCGTATGCGCTGATTCCTGCCGAGTTTTGCATCATTCCTTACGGCAGCACAATTCTTCATGATATTATTTGTGAACTAGGGTGGTCAGCATAACTCAAGATTGTTTAGTTCTGGTTCAAGCCCGTAGAAGACTGGTTACAGTGGTAGAGCCGATTGTTTATTCTTGTTTTTGGTGTTGACTGGCAAAGCTGGCTTCTGCTTGCCTACTTGGCAACAGTGTCCTACATAGTATTGGACAACTTACTGCCGAAACAGATGTCAGTTATTAGATGGGAACCAGGTGTTATGTGCATGAACTAGCTCCATGCACGTTACGACTCACCCAGGATGCACACTACTTTTTCCAAACCCTGCGAAGGAAAATTGTCTAACTTCTCTAGGACTTCTTATGGGAGGAATGGAGGACTTGTGTTTATAATATTGCAATGTGATCTGTTTATCCCGAATTTCCTGCATTTTTAATTACTTGTACTCGATGCGATATGGTATTGAGTGTATAAGATTTACTTGTTATGATCAGGGTAACAATAATCTTAACTTCCGCAACAAATCATGGATGGGTACCACATTAGCATGGGAAAACAAGACCCTGAGATCGAGGCATAAGAAAAAGGTCTTTTGCATGTCCGTTCAACAAGCAAGCAAAAGCAAAGTTGCTGTTAAACCTCTGGAATTGGATAATGCAAAGGAGCCACCCCTCAACTTATACAAACCAAAGGAACCATACACAGCCACTATTGTCTCAGTTGAGAGACTTGTAGGCCCTAAAGCTCCTGGTGAAACATGCCACATTGTCATTGATCATGGTGGCAATGTTCCATACTGGGAAGGACAAAGTTATGGTGTCATTCCTCCAGTAAGCCCCCCCCCCCCCCCCCCCCCATCCTTGCTTGACACAATGCAGCATTTCTGATTCTTTTTTCACATGAATTTTACTACGTTTTGTCCTTCTCTGCTAGTGAATTTTGATCCTCTGCAGTTCTGGATTTTGCCCCTTTTTCTCATTATCAAATGATTAATTATTGGCCACTGGGTGCATCATTGCTATAAATAAGCTATTCTTCAGATATACGGTGTTGAGATTATGGCTCAATCTCTTGTAAAAAAACATTATGGTTAAATCTGTAACCATGCATCCAGAATTTCCAATTCTTGAATTGCTGCTAATGTGAAAAAGGCTGTTAAATTGGCTTGTAAATCCTTGCTCATTTGCTATTAACAAGAGAGATGAAACATGCTGGTTTCTAGCTAAATTGCTAGTTGAAGAGCACCCCAAATTTGATTTCTTTTGCTATCGCTACCTGCATCCCTTCATCCTACCAAGTTTAATTTCCTTTGTTATCCTGCATTCCTTCATCGTATATCCTTGCTGCTCTTTTAGCCTTATGTGTATTTTGCTGCCAGGGAGAGAACCCAAAGAAACCAGGATCCCCAAATACTGTTCGGCTATATTCTATTGCATCTACTAGGTATGGTGATTCTTTTGATGGACGGACTGCCAGTTTGTGTGTTCGGCGTGCTGTTTATTATGATCCTGAAACTGGAAAAGAAGACCCCACAAAGAAAGGTATCTGCAGTAACTTCCTGTGTGACTCAAAACCAGGGGACAAAATTCAGATCACAGGTATGGAGTTTCTTTTAGATGGAATATAAAAACATTCTTATGTGTTTAGCAACAATAAATGGTACACTAAAACTGTAAAACTAGGACTTAAACATTATTTGTTATATCTCATACGTGGTACAATTTTAATTCTGAATTATTTCAGATAGGGTGTATACTCACATAAGGTGTTAAAAGATGTGGTTGGAAAAAAAGAGGGGAATACTCTGAAGAATAGATGCCCCTTCAATATTATGGCTATGTTTTATTTTGCTTTTTGTTCTGCCTAGTTTTTTTTGTTTTCAATGCATAGGTTATAGACTTAGTTTTACAACTCATGGCATACAGTGGATGTTCCATCCTTAAGCATCTCATAATAATTTCCCTTCATGCTCAGGCCCCTCAGGCAAAATAATGCTTCTACCTGAGGATGATCCAAATGCAACTCATATCATGATTGCTACCGGCACTGGTGTTGCTCCCTTCCGTGGCTACCTACGACGTATGTTCATGGAAGATGTCCCAACTTTCAAGTTTGGTGGTCTTGCATGGCTCTTCCTTGGTGTTGCCAACACTGACAGCCTTCTCTATGATGAAGAGTTCACAAACTACCTTCAGCAGTATCCAGACAATTTCAGGTTTCAAGACTTTATCATGCCTAACCTCTTATTTTAGTATTAGGGCGTGTTCGTATTGGCTTTTATTGGTAATTTTTGGTTGTAGCCGATGAATAGTAGTGGCTAATAGAAGTTGCGGCGTTCATATTGATTTATGGCTTTTGGCTTTTTGTTGAATGCATTATATAAGAAAGAGAGCAAACGACGGTGTAACGCAAGGTACTACAACATTCGGACTGTTATACGACATATGGAATTGCGACATAATAAAATATATAGTGCGTTAAAACATGTGAAAGCGCAAAGTGGCTGATAGTAGTGGCTGATAAATAGTAGTAGCTGATAGAAACGATTTATAGAAGCTGGGGAGTTTGTATTGGCTTCGGTGATATGGTCTAGGGTTAGGTGATTAGGAAGATAAGTAGCAGATCGCCCTTGTCGCGATTAGGGACTTGTTCCCTGCGCAAGATGCTCTGATCAAGCTAGAGACTTTTTTTTGGGAATTTTCTTTATTGCCTTCTCTCAACAATAGCCGACTCCTTTATATGATTAGGTGCCTTCCTAACAATGGAAACTCTAAGAGATATCATACTAATACTCAAGAGTACTTCTAAATATAGATTTCCTAATATAGAGATATCTTACTAATAAGAAAGAGTACTAAGTATAACAATAGCTTTTCCTAATAACTTATTAACTTATCTCTTTCCTTATATTTGCTTTCCATCTCATGGTGTTGCTCTTCTTGTTTCGGATCCAATTAATCTAGCTGTTGTCGTTGACTTCTCTGCTTCGGAATTAGTTGCTCCCAGAGTTGCCGCTGTTGGCATTGTACGACATCCAACGTTTGCTATAGCCGATCTCACCGTTGCCGCTGCTGTAGCCGATCCTGCTGTTGCCGAACTAGCGCTGGTGGTTTGCCGTCGGCGATGCTCATATACTTTGCCAACAAAAGCGTCCACAACATTTTCGCCCTCCTAGCGAAATAGCTCGTCCTCGAGGTAGAACGTGAGGTAACGATCTTTGAAGACATCCAATTGCTCCCAAGTAGCATCAACAGCCGAGCACCCAATCCATTGTACAAGAAGCTCCCAAATGCCACGACTAAGACAGGCGCGAACAATTTTACTTGGGAAAGGAACCAGCCGGCCATGGACAAATTCAGGCAATGGAATTTCTGATGTGGGAGGCTGACCGTCAAATTTCTTGAGGAGAGCAACATGAAAAACATTATGAATACACGCCTTGGCGGGAAGTTGAAGATGGTATGCAACCAAGCCGATGTGCTCAAGAATTTGAAAAGGACTATAAAAATGAGGCGCCAATTTGGAGTATGAACCATCCTTGATAGATGAAGCAAGACGATGGTGAAGACGCAACCAAACCCATTCTCCAACCCAAAAGGACACCTCCCTGTGAGTCTTGTCATGATATTTCTTCATATAATCTTGAGCTTGAAGAAGGCGATTTCCTCCAAAAGCTCATCATGGTCCATAAGTTGCCAGTCCACTGCAGCCACTCTCGCTGTGCTTGGCTCATATGACAACGTATTGAGGGGATCTCTGCCGTAGATGACCTGAAAAGGTGTGGACTTCAAGGTGGTCTGAAAAGATGTATTGTAACAATATTCGGCCCATGGTAGCCATTAGAGCCATTGCTTTGGTCTATCACCAAAAAGACAACGAAGATACATCACAATAATACGGTTGACCACTTTTGTTTGCCCATCACTTTGAGGATGAAAAGCCGTGCTGAGATGCAATTGAGTCCCAGAGATGCTAAATAAATCCGCCCAAAAATTGCTTGTGAAGACTGGGTCACAATCACTCACAATTGAAGATGGAATCCCATGCAAGCGTACTATGTCGTTGAAGAAGGCGCGTGCCACAGAGTTTGCTGTATATGGATGGCCAAGTGCAATAAAGTGTGTGTACTTGGAGAAGCTGTCGACAACTATCAAGATAACTGATTTCCCCCCAACCTTAGGTAGGCCCTCCACATAATCCATAGAGATATCTTGCCAAACCACACTTGGGGCTTGCAATGGCTATAATAGACTAGCAGGATGGAGATGTTCTGTCTTGCTGCGTTGGCAAACAACACAACCCCGAACAAACTCATGCACAAGCTTGTTAGAATGTGGATGGCAAAATGAAGCTTGCAAGCGATGAAGAGTCTTTTGATTGCCTTTTGTGTCCACTGATGAAGAGTCTTTTGAATGCCTTCGTGTCAATTGCCGTGAGCTTCCATTAACAATTGTGGCCATAATGCTGACTTTGGCGGCACAATTGGAGCCCATCCACCATGGACCATTCTGTTGCAGCAGTGCCGGCCATCACCTGATCCCGAAGCTTACATGCATCTTGACATGATTCAAGTTCATTGCAGACTGTCTGAAAGATGGCAAAGGTTAGGGATGACATAGCAAGTAACATCGCTGTGTTCTCTCGGCATGAAAGAGCATCCGCAATTGCATTTTGAAGTCCTGGTCTGAACTCTACTGTGAAATCATACCCAAACAACTTGCTCACCCATGCATGTTGCGGAATAGTAGAAAGGTGTTGATCCAATAGAAATTTTAGATTGTAGTGATCGGTGTGGATGGAGAAAGAACATCCCAAAGATAGGGCCGCCAGTGGCGCACTACCTTAACTAGCCTAATCAACTCCTGTTCATAAGTGGCCAACTTGAGGTGATGAGGCGCCACAGCCCGGCTGAAGATGATGGGTCTGGCTCTTTGGTGTAGCATGGCACCGAATCCTGTGCCAGATGCATCACAGTCCACTATAAACCGTTGTTGGAATCCGACAATTGGAGCACGAGACCGGAGGTAAGGGCTGATTGCAATGTAGAGAATGACGTCTAAGTGTCCGATGTTCATGTGAAGGCATCCTTGAGTAATTTAGTGAGGGGAGCAGGCACCTCGCTGTATGGCTTGATGAACTTGCGGTAATACCCGATTAAATCGAGGAATCCGCGCAATGCTCGCACCGTGGTGGGCATCGGCTAGCTCAAAACCGCATCAATCTTGCTGGGATCCATGGTCACACCTTGGTTGGATATGATATGGTCCAAGTATGCCAAGGACTCCTTGCCGAACTCACACTTGGAGCGCTTTATTGCCAACATATGATGACGCATCACCTCCAAAACTGTTCGGACATGTTGAAGGTGCTTCAACCATGATGAACTGTAGATCAAAATATCATTGAAGAAAACAAGAACAAATCGACGCAAATAAGCCTTAAGAATAGTATTCATAAGAGCTTGGAAGGTAGCGGGAGCATTAGTCAATCCGAAGGGCATGACCAAAAACTCAGTGGCCTCGGTGCGTATGGAAAGCTATCTTTTCAATATCATTTGGATGCATGCGCACTTGATGGTACCCACTACGGAGATCTAATTTGGTGAAGAAACAGGCGCCTTTTAGCTCATCGGCCACTGAAATTGAAAATTTATCCTTCATTGTCCTCTCATTGAGAGCACGGTAATCCACGCAAAAATGCCATAAATTGTCGTGCTTCTTAACCAATAACATTGGCGACGAGAAAGCTGAGGTACTTTCTCGGATGAGGCCTTGCTACTACATATCTTCACATTAGTGTTTGCTTTCATCCTTCAGTAACTGTGGGTAGCGATATGGATGAACTGCCACCGGAACGGAGCTAGGAAGGTGGATGCGGTGATCACAGCCTCGTGCAGGTGGTAGGTTGCGCGGCTCGGCGAAGACATCGTTGAATTCCTCCAAGAGGGACTCCATCAAGTCTTGACTCTTAGCTAGCAAAAGGCGATGATGTTATGGTTCCTAATCCATACCACCCCATGTCACTTGGTGGTTCATCCACCAAAAAGACATGGTTAACTTCTCGAAATCCCACAATATCAATCCAAGCGAACAAAGCCATTGGACGCCCAACACTACGTCGAATCCAGCAAGAGGAATAATATAGCAATCGAGAGCAAATTCTTCTTCACCAATCACAATGTGTAGTGCCCTGCAAAGTCCGCTGCTGGACACCTTGTCTTCATTCGCCACAACAACACTAATTCCACGGCTGATAGCTGAAAACAAGCTGCGGCAGCTGGCTTTCTCTTCGCCAATGAAGTTATGGGTGGAACTGGAATCTACAAGAGCACGTAAGGTGTTGCCACTGATCTGGACTAGCAGCTGTGTGGTTTTACTAGTACGAATACCCGTGAGGGCGTGTAAGGATATCTCGATGTCATCCTCGGAGTGGCTTTCCATGTCATCCCCTTCATCAAGCTCCAGGAGATAGATACCCTTCATGGAGCACTTGCTAAGATGATCCTTGGAGAATTTCTTAGGACAATTAAAGCATAATCCCTTAAGACGTCGATCGGCCATCAGTAACATAATCCCTTAAGACGTCGATCGGCCATCTCTTCCGCTGTGAGCAGCTTGCGAACACGTGACGTCGGTGTTTTGGCGGTTGGAAGAGCTATTGTGGGTGTGGTGGTCTGTGCACCTCTTGGAGCAGCAGTCGGCGTGGCTGGAAAAAATTGGACCCTGTGCCACGGCCTTGAGGTGTGACCTTGCCAGGGGCTGCAGGTCTTGGTGGTGGTCTAATGTCGTCTTCCTCGCCAACCTTCGAACGTCGCTCATAAGCTTGCGCAAGGCTCATAGCCACCTCCAGTGTTGCGGAATTTTGTAACTCCACGTCGGTGC
Organism: Dendrocalamus latiflorus; assembly: GCA_017311315.1. Classification (NCBI taxonomy): domain Eukaryota; kingdom Viridiplantae; phylum Streptophyta; class Magnoliopsida; order Poales; family Poaceae; genus Dendrocalamus; species Dendrocalamus latiflorus. The sequence goes on along the minus strand of CM029630.1, from coordinate 2,775,168 downwards.
GTAAGGGATTACGCAAACCAGTGGTAAAAATCTCCACTTGTTGCTTCTCGGATATGTTGTCACATCGACACAAGAGTGCAAGGAATTGCTCCTAGTATTCGGCTACTGAACCCGTGCGACGTAGTTGAATAAGTTCACCAAGAGAATTGTTCCGAATTGGAGGCCCAAAACGGAGGTTGATTTGTTCCACGAAACGTGGCCATGTCAGGACGGCATTGCTCCTTTCCAGCCTAAAATACCATTGTCGCACAATCCCTATCATGTGGTATGAGGCGAGCCATACCTTCTCAGGTCTTCCTTGCTATCATAGATTGGAAAAGTCATTTGTAAAACCTCAGAACACCACGAGAACCAGGGCTGTGGTCTTCGTCTTCGTCTTCCTTCTGTCTGCCATGGACAAATTTTCCTCCGCTGCTAGTAGGACCTTCCAGGCTGGGTTGCAACTTGTTGATGGCCTTCTCCGGTTTCTCCACCTCAAACGTCGAGGACATGCGTTCCATCATTTGGAACATCTTGTTCAGCTGCTCCTTGTCTGCGGAATCCATGGAAGTGTTTGGTGGGATGGCTCTGATACCAAATTGATGTGGTCTAGGGTTCGGTGGTTAGGAAGATAAGTAGTAGATCGCCCTCGTCGCGATCAGGGACTTGTGCCCTGCACAGGAGGCTCTGATCAAGCTAGAAACTTTTTTTGGGAATTTTTGTTATTGCCTTCTCTCAACAATAGCCGACTGGCCTGGCTCCTTTATATGATTAGGTGGCTTCCTAACCATGGAAACTCTTAAGAGATATCATCCTAATACTAAAGAGTACTTCTAAATATAGATTTCCAAATATAGAGATATCTTATACTAAAGAGTACTTCTAAATATAACAATGGCTTTTCCTAATAACTCATCTCTTTCCTTATATTTGCTTTCCATCTCATGGTGTTGCTCTTCTTGTTTTGGATCCAACTGATCCAGCTGTTGCTGTTGTCTTCTCTGCTTCGGATTCAGTTGCTCCCAGAGTTGCCGCTGCTGGTACTGTACCGCATCCAACGGCTGCTGTAGCTGATCTCGCCGTTGCTGCTGCTGTAGCCAATCCCACTGTTGCCGAACCAGCACTGGTGGTTTGCCGTCAGAGACGCTCATATATTTTGCCAATAAAAGCATCTACAACATTTGGCTTATGGAAGTAGAAGCCAAAAGCCAAAGCTAATAAGGCCTGTTTTTTTTGGCTGAGGCTTATGGCTTTTGACTGCGGTTTGTGGTTTTTGGGATGTTCATGCGAGAGATTATAAGTAACAGAAACTCACGTGCGGTTTTTGCTGATATAAATGAAGTCGGTATAGTATATACTACAATTAATTAGTAGACCCCATCTTGAAAAGACACTCCGTTGAAAAGCTAGTTCCTGTAGAACAGACAGAAGCAAAAGCCAAAAGCTGAAAAAGATGGACCCTAATGTCAATGATATAGTTGAGAAAGCTACAGTCCAGCTCGCTGTTGATTGGACAATTGTGGTCATTTACTTCTGCAGTGCAAATCACTACAGGCTGGTTGTGTTTGATGTCTGACTGAAGTAAAGCTCACTGATTCTTGTGTGAACTGACTCGAGTTTTGTTGATCTTGCAGGTATGACAAAGCACTAAGCAGGGAGCAGAATAACAGGAATGGTGGCAAGATGTACGTGCAGGATAAGATTGAGGAGTACAGTGACGAAATTTTCAAGCTTTTGGATGGCGGTGCTCACATCTACTTTTGCGGTTTGAAGGGGATGATGCCGGGGATTCAGGACACACTCAAGAGAGTAGCTGAGCAAAGAGGTGAGAGTTGGGACCAGAAGCTGTCACAGCTCAAAAAGAACAAGCAATGGCACGTGGAGGTTTACTAGTTTACAACATCATGGATTGTGATTGTTTTCTGCGAGATGAAAAAACAGAACAGATAAATGGATGATTTCTCTTCACAACGTAAAATTGCCAATTTTACTCATAAGCTTCTGCTTCACATTGTGAATAAAATGAAGCACACATTTTTTTAGTGTGTACTCCTACCAGCTATCCCTGTCCATTTTACATGAGTTGTTACATGTTATAACTGTGATGGCCTAAGGCAGCATTGTTTTCATAAGAGCGAAGGTTAGCAGCATCTCCCTCTGGCCTCACTTTCTGCAGGGGAAAAGGATGTGCTAATCCCATCATCTAGCATGATTGCTGCTTTATTTTAGGCACACTTACCTGATCTGCAGCAGTCTAAGAAAAAAAACAAGTTCAGTGTAGTAATAAATCAAGCTTCCCTGCCCATTCATCGCTACTTTTTCCACTGCTGTTCTGGACATGCAACTGAACTTAGCAGGTTAGCATGCAGCATTAGAAATAGCGTTCTTTTATGCTGTGACTGATGGTTTTTATCTGCATTTTTAGACAAGACAGCGGATGGTGGAGACGTTGACATAGATTGCGTATACAGTTTTAGGCTAGGGAAGCTATTTGAAGAATCCACTTTAAACCATTTCAACATTTATCTTTTTGATTTTTGGAGAAGCCAAAAGCCCAAAAGAATAGGGGCTTATGGTTTTCTCCGAACAAATAAATAGAATTGTTTCTTCGCTATCTTTTGAAGTGCTTTATCAGGATAGTCTTTTTGAAGCGGTCTATTGGCATATCAATGCTCGATTTGTTCGTATAAATACTCACGTTAGAGTAAAAAATTATACGCCATAACCGAAAAAACTAATCTGTCAAAAGGAATATTCCTAGCATCACTTTTAGGCACATACCTTGCAGTCTCTTCTTTGACCTGATGCCACCACATCTCGTGATCTCCATGATCTGTAAAGGCTGTGCAGCTGGGACTGCAACCAATCTTCCAACAGGTTCAGGTGTTCTGTTTCTGTAAATTTAGGTAATCTGTGTTAGTCGCTGGACTCTTGCTCTTGGTGATAGCAAGATCCTTACTCTCATGGAGAGGATGACACTAGGAGATGGGGCAAGTTTTCTTGTTTATTGCTCACACAATGCCATGCCAACCTGAGGGGTTGGAGATACATATTTATAGGCTGAGAACCAGCCAAGCATATGCTAAGATGCTATCCTAGATGCTGTCCTAAAGCGGTCAATATGCTGTCCTAAAGCAAAAGCAGATGCTGTCCTAAAAGCAGATGCTGTCCTAAAAGCAGATGCTGTCCTAAAGCAAAAGCAGATGCTGTCCTAAAGCAGTCAAAAAACAAAAACTACCAGAACCCCACAAAGACCACAGTACAGGGACTTATTCATCATTCTCCCCCTAAGTCTTGTGCGTTGTCTTGTGGGAGGATCGAACCATCCTGATCTTGGAGCAGAGCTCAAGGAACTTGATTCTTCCAAGAGGCTTGGTGAGCAGATCCGCAAGCTGATCCGTGGTGTTGATGTAGCTTGCCTTGATGCTTCCTTCATCCAAGCAGCCTCGGATGAAATGGTACTTCACCCGGATGTGCTTGCTCCGTTCATGAAAAACGGGGTTCTTTGCCAGGGCTAGAGCGGACTTGCTGTCCACCCTGAGCTCCACTGCTTCAGTGTCCCTGCCGAGGAGATCACCAAGCAGTCGAGCGAGCCAGAGCGCCTGAGTCGAAGCGGTGGAAGCCGCTATGTACTCGGCCTCACAGCTAGACAGGGCCACCACCTGCTGCTTGACTGACTGCCAGCTAACGAGGCACTTGCCGAGGAAGAAGAGAATCCCGCTTGTGCTCTTGCTGGTGTCAATGTCGCCTGCGTGGTCGCTGTCGCTGTACCCGATGAAGTGTGCCGCGCCGGGACACCTCGGGTAGTGCAAGCCGTAGTCGGAGGTGCCCGCAACATAGCGGAGGATCCTCTTTACGGCCTGCTGATGCTCCGTCGTCGGTCGCTGCATGAACCGACTGACGTAGCCGACGGCGAACGCCAAATCCGGACGCGTGTGGACGAGGTAGCGAAGGCTGCCCACGATGCGCCGGTACTGCGTCGCGTCCACCTCCTCCGCCGTGCTGTCGCGGCTCAGCTTCAGCCTTTCCTCCATAGGAGTGTGGGCTGGGTTGCAGTCGGTGAGCCCGCCCAGCTCGACGGTGCGCTTGGCGTAGGCGGTCTGACGAAGGGAAATACCGGAGCTGTCCTGGTGGACCTCGATCCCCAGGTAGAAGGAGAGGAGCCCCAAGTCGCTCATCTGGAAGGCGGTCTTCATCTCCGCCTTGAACGCCTCGACCTCGGCCTCCTTGGAGCCGGTGATCACCAGGTCGTCGACGTAGACGCCTACCAGCAGAGCATTGCCGCCTTTGCCCCGCCGGTAGACCGCAGCCTCGTGTGCGCTCTGCTGGAACCCCATTTGCTTGAGGGTGGAGTCCAGCTTAGCGTTCCAGGCTCGTGGTGCCTGCCGCAAGCCGTAGAGGGCCTTGCGCAGGCGGAGAACCTTGCCCTCCTTGCCGGGGATGACGAATCCCGGCGGCTGACGGACGTAGACCTCCTCCTTTAAATCGCCGTTGAGGAAGGCGGACTTGACGTCCATGTGATGGACGCGCCAATCCTCCTGGGCTGCAAGTGCGAGGAGAAGACGAATGGACTCCATGCGCGCGACGGGTGCGAAGGCGTCTTCGAAGTCGACCCCCTCCTGCTGCACGAAGCCTCGTGCTACCAAGCGAGCCTTGTGCTTGACGATGGCGCCGGCTTCATCCCGCTTCAGCTTGAACACCCACTTAAGGGTGATCGCGTGGTGACCGGCAGGAAGATCCGCCAGCTCCCACGTCCGGTTCCGCTCGACGGCGTCCATCTCCTGCTTCATCGCGACACGCCACGCCGCGCCTCCCTCCGCCTCAGCGAAGGAGCGAGGCTCGCCGTCGTCGCACGCCAAGTGCAGCTCCGCCTCGAAGTCGCGCTGCGCCAGTCCAGGGACGGGCAACTCGCCGAGGATGTTGTCCATGGTACGATAGCGCAGAGGTTCGTCGTCGTGGTAGACGTCGATGCGGTCCTCGTCGTGAGATAGCGGAGTAGCGAACTCCACCATGCGCTGCTCGTCGTGGACCGAAGCTGTTGGGGCCGATCCCGGTGGTGTGGCCGCCGGTGCAGGAGAGTGGTGAGCCGGTGGTGAAGAGTGGGGCGTAGCTGGTGCCGAAGGTGGTGGAGCACTCGCCGGAGCTGGTGGCGAGCAAGGTGTCGAGGTGGACGAGCTCGGTGAAGACGAGCTGCTAGCTCCCCCGGCTCTCTCGAAGTGGACGTAGTCGATAACAAAGTCCCTGAGAGTCGAAGTCGAACCGTCGTCCACCGCCTTGTCCCACGTCCAGCCTCGCCCTTCGTCGAACACAACGTCACGCGAGATGCGGACTCGCTGTGTGTCAGGGTCGAGGATGCGGTAGGCCTTCGAGCCCTCCGCGTAGCCGATGAACACTCCCGGAGTGCTCCTGTCGTCGAGCTTACCGATGTGGCCAAGCTCCTTGGCGAACGCGAGGGAGCCGAAGACCCGCAAGTGGGAGACCGCCGGCTTGCGCCCATGCCAAGCCTCGTATGGCGTCCTGCCGTCGAGCGCCTTGGTAGGCGAGCGGTTGAGGATGTAGACGGCCGTCACCACCGCCTCTCCCCAGAAGACAGCCGGCATCCCCCTCTGCTTGAGGAGGGCCCGAGCCATCCCCACAACCGTCTGGTTGCGCCGCTCGACGACGCCGTTCTGCTGCGGGCTGTACGGCGCGGAGTAGTGGCGCTGAATGCCCTCATCAGCGCAGTACGACGTGAATTCAGCCGCCGTGAATTCGCCGCCGTTGTCTGTGCGCAGCACGCGCAGCTTGCGGCCGCACTCCGCCTCCGCAACAGCCTGCGTGCGCCTGATGGCGTCCGCAGCCTCTCCCTTGCTGCCGAGGACCATCACCCACATGTAGTGGGAGAGGTCATCGACGAGCAGCAGGAAGTAGCGTCGTCCTCCTGGTGTGGCCGGTGTCACCGGGCCACACAAGTCCCCGTGCACGAGCTCGAGCCTCTCCTTGGCTCGGAAACTCGCCTGCTGGGGAAAGGGGAGTCGCCTCTGCTTCGTCAACACGCAGACGTCGCAGAGCTGCTCCACATGGTCAAGGCACGGCAGGCCTCGCACCATTTCCGTGGCACTGAGCCGCTTCAGGGCCTCGAAGTGAAGGTGCCCAAAGCGCTCGTGCCACTGCCACGCCTCGTCGTCCCGACGAGCTGCGAGACAGACGGGTTGTGCCACCTGCACGTGAAGAGTGTAGAGTCGATTTGCCCCTCTGGTTACCTTGGCAAGGAGGCGGCGTCGAAGATCCCAAATCCGCAGCACCCCGTGCTCGATCTCGACACGCGAGCCGTTCTCATCCAACTGTCCCAAGCTGATGATGGAGTTCCGCAGATCGGGGATGTAGTAGACGCCGGTGAGCAGCCGGCGCTCGCCAGTCTTGGCGACGAAGACGACAGAGCCGATGCCCTTGATCTCCACGGCGGAGGCATCGCCGAACTTGACGGTGCCTCGAACGCCTGAGTCGAGCTCGGAGAAGAACTCCCGCCGCCCGGTCATGTGGTGGGTGGCGCCGGTGTCGAGGCACCACCCGTCGGTCTTGTCATTGCCGGAACTGTCGCCGAGGAGGGCGTGTGCTTTTGGCTCGTCAAGGTGGAGGAGAGCCACTGCGGCCGGTGCCGCTGGAGGTAGTTCGATGCTCGCATGAGCAATGAACAGGACCGGCTGCTCCTCCTCCGCTTGCGCGACGTGGGCCTGGCCGCGTCGTGGCTGTCGACACTCCTTGGCCCAGTGACCAAGCTTGCCGCAGTTGTGGCAAGAGTCGTCTCGTGCCGGCTTTTGCTTGCCAGCATCGCCGCCCTGGGCGCCTTTGCGCGGCTTGCCGCGCTTGCCACTCTTGCGGCCGCCTGTCGTGGAAGAAGGCTCCCCCTTCTTCTTGTCACCTTGGCCGGCTTCCCACTGCTCCCGAGTGAGGAGGAGCTTCCCGCCAATGGTGACGGGTCCCGAGGGGCGCTGTGGCTTATCGCTGTCAACGACCTTGAGGCGACCCAACGCCTCCTCGATCGTCATCGTGGAGAGGTCCAGCAGAGACTCGATCGAGCGAACCATCTGCTTGTACTTCTCGGGGACGCAGCGGAAGAGCTTTTCCACAGCTCTCTCCTCGCCGTAGGTGTCGTCACCGAACTGCACCAACTTCTGCAACAGAGTGTTGAGACGGAGAGCAAAGTCATCAATGTCCTCACCTGGCTTGAAGGCCAGGTGCTCCCACTCCGTGCGTAGTGCCTGCAATGTAGACTTGCGGGCGCGGTCGCTGCCGATGCGTGCTGCAGCGATGGCGTCCCAAGCCTCTTTGGCAGTCCGCTTGTTGGTAAGCGAGAACTGCATCTCGGGCGGGACTGCGGCGATGAGAGCATCCAGCGCCCGTCGATCCTGGTCGTAGTCGACGTCGCCGTACCGGACTGCATCCCACATATGCCGCACCTGGAGCTTCACCCTCATCACCGCAGCCCACTCGACGTAGTTGGTCTTGGTGAGGGTAGGCCACCCGCCGCCGGGGCCGACGTCCCTGACGACAGCCTGGTACTCGTGGTGACCACGGTACCGAACCGGGGAGAGAGAGCCGCGTTGCCTGTGAGGGCCGCGCTCTCCGTCGACCCGTACGCCGCCGCCGTGCGTGCCTCCTCCAGGAGCGCCGCCGGCGCGTCCGCGCCTGTCTGGGCTGCCGCCGCGCTCGTGGGCGTGCGCGGCTACCCATTGCGCCGCTCGCCCTTGCGCTGCCTCCCTCTCCAGCAGCTGAGGGTCCGCGTCGGCGCCGCCATCAACAGAGCCGGAGCTGCTGTTGCTGCCGCGCAGAGCCTTGACCTCTGCTGCTGCCGCACGCGCTGCATCTGCCGCCGCCGCTGCTTCCACCTCCGCCCTGGTTGCTGCCAGCTCCGCCGCTGCCAGCCTTGACGCCCTTTCCGCCGCCGCAGCGGTCTCTGCCGCCGCTCGCTCGCGCTGCTCTGCCGCGACGAGCTCGGCCGTCTGCTGACGCCGCATGCTCGAGGCGACCGAGCGCTGAGACTGCCCTGCGGACATGGCGCGCTACTGGGGGGCTGTTGCGTGGAGAGAGGGCTGCTTCTGACGAGCTGCCGTCCGTCTCCGGAGAGGAGTGAGCGGGGACAGCCGGAGCTGCTGCTGCTACCGGCCGGGGCTGCTGCGAGGCCGGAGAAGGAGATGAGCAGGAGATGCTCAGGCTACAGGATACTAAGGCTCTGATACCACTTGTTAGTCGCTGGACTCTTGCTCTTGGTGATAGCAAGATCCTTACTCTCATGGAGAGGATGACACTAGGAGATGTGGCAAGTTTTCTTGTTTATTGCTCACACAATGCCATGCCAACCTGAGGGGTTGGAGATACATATTTATAGGCTGAGAACCAGCCAAGCATATGTTAAGATGCTATCCTAGATGCTGTCCTAAAGCGGTCAATATGCTGTCTTAAAGCAAAAGCAGATGCTGTCCTAAAAGCAGATGCTGTCCTAAAGCAAAAGCAGATGCTGTCCTAAAGCAGTCAAAAAACAAAAACTACCACAGCCCCACAAAGACCACAGTACAGGGACTTATTCATCAATCTGTACTGGTCAGCTCCCCTTTTGTTGCTTTTCCAGTTTCATCGTGCAAATCTTGTTGAGCATGCGAGGTACCGTTTGGAACGCGACAAACTTATTCTGTTTCTGTAAATAAACCGATTTCTGTAAGATTCCTATAAAATTCTTGCGTTCCTAATATACCTTGACTTTTAAGTATGATAGTATGCGTCGCTGTCAGATTTCAAAGATTGTTTCCTCTTTATCCTACGACGAATGATTGCGAACTCTCACTTCATGCTAAGCCGTCTATTTTCACTATCTTACAATTGTTTTATGTTTGAGAAAAGGGGAAAAAAATTGGGAGTCTAACGTATCTATTTGATGGATACTCTACATACTCGCAATTAAGTCCCCACTTATTTTGGTTTGAACTTCTGTACTCCACACTGCATTTTATCTGAACTAATGCAGCAGCATCTGAAGTGCTCACACAACATGATGTTAGGCCATACTGATTACTAAGTGTTAGAAATCCCATAACATTGACAGTAATATAAGATGATCCTTATTTCCTTACAGGCTTACACTATGTTAATCAAAATATGATAACAGTACTAATAGATACTTGTGTGCCGTTGAGGTATGATTGAGGCAACACTGCACTCTAGGGATTGATGTTTTTCTGTAACTACTGGATGGTTATGTTATCCGTAAGTAATTATTTGTGTCAACATGTAAAGTACTACTTATTTTCAGTTTTCAAGGTTAGTGGCAAATCGCCTCTGGCCTATCTGCTTCCTGTACACAGAAACTATGCTTTGTTATGTCTTGGGACACAAACTTGTATGATCATGGATTCATGCTTTTTAATCTCCTTGCCTATGAAGTTGCATAACTTGTTTTCGTAGAATGTGTTAAGTTTATTTACATGAATTTTAAAATCCCTTTTGTAGTAACCGATTGACTTTATGAGTTTCCCTTAGCCGCTAACTCTTAAATCTTAAAATGTGAAATGGTGCAGGTTTTGGATGAAAGAATGGACTTATTTGTTGGTAGGTTAACTATACCAGCCACTAGTAGCCAATCGCGATGTACTGCGAATGGTCTATCCTTACTCAATGGGCCTTTTCTTGACACGTGACCTTCCCCAGGAAATCTTAACAACGGATCTAGCAAGTTTAAAGATACAGCACTGCCACCACAATGGTTGTTGTCCCACAATTGCAGCTGTGACACTGGGAGCAACTTTGAAGCTTTTACAACTGTAGTGTCGCGGCTGCATCAACACCTTCTGGATGCAAATGTGGAAATTAGTTACATAGAGTACTTAGATTTGATGAAACTGGAAGTTGATCAGCAGCTTAATAAGCTCAAGGAGGATATAAGGGTCTTGAAAAGCTACAACTTTGTCCATGATGGTGATGCAAATGGTTCATGCCCTGTGATATGCCTTGATGGGAATCTGATTGAGACAGATGAGGAGTTCAATGGCTTGAAGTTACTGCTGGTTGTAGTGTTCCGACAAATTAGGGAGATGCTCAGCTTGGTCAATACTTCAATTCGTGAACTTAAGTGGGAGCATGAGTTGCAATTAGAGGTCACCGGCATTATGATTGGAGACTGCATTAGAGGTCTTCAGGATGAGCTAGAGAGGAAATTGTACGAGCAAAGTTCCATCTTGAACAATCTAAGAAAGAACTGGCAGGAAACTGTGGTTCAGTGTGGTGCCATCCGTGAAGAACTGATTGCTATTTTGAATATGCTATTACCTTCAGAAGAAAAATCACATGCTTCCCATAGCAAGCATGAAAATTTGGGCAATAGGAATAACAGATGGAAATACAATTTCTTCGGAACGAGAACAGGGGAGGAAAGGTCTGCATCTTCCAGTGAGGAAAATGGGAACTCTGCAACACAGAAATCTGTAAGTCCCAATGAAGTTATTTCAGAAAAATCTGACTTCCGGCATCTGAAGGGTATGACTAGAGAAGAAATGATAAAATTTTTCAGATCCGAGATTAGTAAATTAAAAAGGCTGCATGAATTGTCTTTGCAAGAGAAAACAGAAGAGTTGTTCAAATTCAAACGAGAGAAGGGGTCCTTGGCTCTTAAGCATGATGTAGAGCCTTTAAGAAAGAAAGTCCCTAAGATCATTTCGAGAATTGACCAAATAATTTCCAATGCCATAAAGGCTCCTATAGTTTCCAGCACTAATGAGGCGCTTGATGAAAGGAGCAGATTGAATAGTAGAATCGATTCACTATACTGTGAAAACCAGCGTCTTCGAGGTTTGCTTGCAGAGAAGATGAAGGATGTTAAAGAATTATCATGCCAGATATCTAATGCCAGCAGGAAAATGTCACTTCAGTTTCATTGGAAGAACAACTTTTGAGACAAGTCGGCAACATTAAAGGAGAGTACGATGATATCTATGTTGAAAGCACTATTTGTGATGAAGTATACCAAACTGTTACAAGAAAATTGGTTGATGATTATAGGAACATCTTGGAGGATACTACACTAAATTTTCAACCATTTGCTGGTGGGTTGTGTGTTTGCCCGGGATTTCTGGTTCTTGTTACTCCGGGGGGTTGGGTTGCATAGCCTTTCTCCGCAGCCTACAGTCGCATCCTTTGATGATTGGTGGTCTGATGCAAATTCCAGGGTTGAAGGGGAGGTCAGGCAGGGCCTCAATTCATTGATAATCCTGGGTGCTTGGTCTATTTGGAACCTCCGCAACCGTTGTGTTTTTGATGGAGTCTCACCAAGTCTTTCCTTGATCATGGTGCAGGTTAGAGATGAGCTGAAACTTTGGGGTTTGACTGGGGCACGTGGTATTTCTTACCTCACTGCCCTAGCACCTGAGGAAGGCTAGGTCAGGGTTGTTGGGGCTGGTCTTGGTCTCCCCAGTGGGGATTGGTCTTGGCTCATGTTGAGTGTTGTTTGTAAGGGTTCTTCTTCTTCTTAATACAATGATACGCAACTCTCCTGCGTGTTTGAGAAAAAATGACTTGGTTATATAGAATATCCAAACATACTCATTGGTTGTTGAGACCGGCTGTAAAATAATGTTTATAAAATCCTTATCATGAATGCAATCTGTAATATGGGATTAATCCGTGGTCTTGATGCTACCACAAATTGATACGAGTGTTGAATTCAGGTCAGAAAATCTGAGTGATCAATGCAACCATATGGTACAACAGGCAATTGTACTAACAAAGAAGGGCCTCTGGTGTAAGCAAATGCTTGACACAAGACGTTCTGAGCTCCGAAAAGCTGAAGCTGAGGTATTTCTTTTATGATTTTTTCTAATGTTGTGTGTTTTGGAACCAGGGGTTTGTTATGAATAGCGCGTCTATTCATCATGTGGCCAAAGGGCCAATATATATACATGTACATGTGGCATATATGTAAGAAACCCCTTATACAATGGGGTAAATACACAGTTATATAATATACATCTAACACCCCCCCTCAAACTTATGGTGGATCAACAACATGAAGTTTGGAGAGATGAAAACTGTGCTGAGCCCTGGTTTGTGCCTTTGTGAAGAAATCTGCCAACTGAAGCTCGGAAGGCACATACTGAAGAGCAACAATCTGGTCTTGCACCTGTGTCCGCATGTAGGAAGCATCAACACCAATATGCTTGGTAAGCTCATGCTTCACCGGATCTTTAGCAATGCTAATAGCACCTGTACTGTCAGACAAAAGAGGAGTCGGTGCAGAAACAGAAACACCAAAGTCCTGAAGTAACCACCGTAGCCAAGTAACCTCCGCAGTCAACAAAGCCATAGCTCGCAACTCAGCCTCAGCACTCGAACGAGAAACTGCTGTCTGCTTCTTAGTCTTCCAAGCAATGAGAGAACCACCAAGAAAAACACAATAAGCAGAGAGAGACCGGCGATCAGAGGGATCACTGGCCCAGGTGGCATCAGAATATGCCTGGAGCTGTAAAGAGCTGGAGCGAGGGAAAAAGAGACGACGAGAGATAGTTCCACGAAGATATCGTAGAACACGCAGAAGATGACTATAGTGGAGCTGAGTGGGAGCAGAAACAAACTGACTCAAGATATGCACAGGGTACGAAATGTCAGGGCGAGTGACGCCAAGATAAACAAGGCTCCCAACAAGATGACGATAGCGAGTAGAATCAGCAAGAGGCTCACCATCCGTGGGACGAAGATGAACATTAAGCTCCATGGGAGTCTCAGCTGTCCGCTGATCAGTAAGAGAGGCACGATCAAGAAGATCCTGAATATACTTTTCTTGGGACAGATAGAAACCCTCAGGAGTAGAAATAACCTCAATCCCAAGAAAGTAACGAAGAGGACCTAGATCAGACATAAGAAACTGCTCATGAAGCCGCTCCTTGACAAAAGTGATATACTGAGGATCATCTTCAGTAATGATCATATCATCAACATACAAAAGGAGAAGCGTCCGACCACGAGATGAAGTGTGGATAAAAAGAGCAGGATCATGAGCACTCGCCGAAAAACCAGCTGCAGTGACAACAGAGGAGAAACGATCAAACCAAACACGAGGAGCTTGCTTGAGGCCATAGAGAGATCGGCGAAGACGACAAACCATACCCTCAGGAACAGAATACCCAGGGGGTGGCTGCATGTAGACCTCCTCACGCAACTCGCCATTGAGAAAGGCATTCTTGACGTCCAACTGAAAGATAGACCACTGTCGAACAGAGACCACAGCAAGAAGAGTGCGAACGGTGGTCATGTGAGCGACAAGAGCAAAAGTCTCATCATAGTCACGGCCATGCTCCTGCTGAAAACCACGCGCTACAAGACGAGCCTTGTAACGCTCAAGAGAACCATCAGAGCGAGTCTTAACCTTATAGACCCACTTGCACGTGATAGGAGTAACACGCGCAGGAAGGGGAACAAGATCCCACGTGCCAGTACGCTCAAGGGCAGCGATCTCCTCCGCCATCGCATGCTGCCACTCCTGATGAACAACAGCATCACGATAAGAAGTCGGTTCGGCAAGAGCTGCGGCAGCAAAACCAAAACGCTCAGGAGGCCGAATAGACTGGCGATCGCGAAGACTATAACGAGGAGTAGCCGAAGGAGATGATCCGTCAGAAGGAGAGGGCATATCAGAAGGAACCTCAACTCGTGGGCGACGAGTATAGTAGAGAGGATAAGAAGGAACAAGATCAGGAGTAGCCTCGGGAGAGGATACCGGTGGTGAAGAAGGTACTGACTGAGAAGGAGGTACCGGGGAGACCAAAAGCTGTGGTGGAGTGGTGACTATAGGACTAGAAGGAAAAGTCAGAAATGAAAGCGGCTCAATGACAGATGCTGAAGTGGAGGAAGGAGACGGACGAGGATAGAAAGGACGAGACTCATCAAAAGTAACATCCCGAGAAATCCGCATCCGTCGGGCAACAGGATCCCAACAACGATATCCCTTGTGCTCAGCACTGTAGCCTAGAAAAACACACTCAACTGACTGAGCGGTCAGTTTGGTGCGCTCACGAGGTGCAAGAAGAACATAGCACACACACCCAAACAGGCGAAGTTTGGAATAATCAGGAGTCTGACCACAGAGACGCTCAACTGGAATCCCACCCTGCAGAGCAGAGGAGGGCTGAATGTTGATCAAGAAAGTGGCAGTAGAAACAGCCTCTACCCAAAAATGTGGTGGAACAGTGGAAGCAATCATGAGAGCACGAGCTGTCTCAAGAAGATGACGATGCTTACGCTCAGCCACACCGTTCTGAGCATGAGCACCTGGACAAGAAAACTGAGAGAGAGTGCCCTGCTCAGTAAGAAAGCCACGAAGTACTCCCGACAAGTACTCTCCAGCGGAATCAGCGCGAAAAACGCGAATAGTAGAGTCAAACTGAGTGCGAATCATGGTGGCAAAGGCCTTGTAGATAGATAAAACCTCACTACGAGATGACATAAAATATATCCATGTATGGCGAGAAAAATCATCAATAAAAATGATATAATATCGATGACCTCCTTTCGAAACAAAAGGAGCTGGTCCCCATACATCAGAATGAACAAGATCAAAAGGACGCTGAGACACTGACTCACTAGAAGGAAAAGGGAGTTGAAGCTGTTTGCCAAGCTTACAACCCTGACAATGTAGAGAAGCATCACCAGACACAGACCCTAAAAGACCTCGACGAAGTAAAGAAGCCATGCGGGAACCACAAAGATGTCCTAAGCGATGATGCCACTGAGCAAACGAAGCGGTGGAGGCTGCAGCAGCTGCAGAGGTGGAGGCGAGAAGACTGACTGGGGCAGCGGAAGGAAGGCGAAGCCAGTCAAGCTCCCAAAGCCGTTGGGAGTCACGGCGGCGAGGGCCAGTACCAACCAGAGTCCCCGTGCGACGATCCTGAACACAACAAGAGTCAGAGTCGAAAATAACACGACAACCATGATCAGTGAGCTGGCCAGCAGATATGAGCTGCATGGTTAGTTTTGGAACATGAGACACAGCAGGAACATGAAAAGAGGAATTTGAAAGAGTGCCTCGTCCTGTGACAGAAAGAGAGGTACCATCTGCTGTGTGGACAGTGATAGGAGCAGCTAAGGGACTAATGGAAGTAAGACAGGTGGAATCAGATGTCATATGAAAAGAAGCACCAGAATCAAGAATCCAAGGTGATGTACCTGAGGAAGGAGAAGTAGAATGTGGTCTCTCACCGGAAGACTGAGCAGCAGAACCAGCAGAACCAGACGATGCAGAAGCAAGCATGCGGCCTAACAATGTGAGAAGTTGCTGAGTGTTAGGGGTATCAGAACTCGGCTGAGAGGAGGAACCTCCAGTGCTCCGCGGAGGACGAGCACCACGACAAAGATCCTTCTTCTTCTTGTAGCAAAACTGTTCCACATGTTTATCCTTGTTGCAATATGTGCAGTGAAGACCCTTACCAACAGCAGCTGTCACTGGTGTAGGCACAACTGGGAAGAAGTAACCAAAGGCACAGCGGGTGTAGAAGCCGGAGAAGCGACCAACACCGAAGGAACTGATGATGATGACGACAGCAAACCCGCTCCACGAAGTCGAATCTCCTCAGTACGAACAGCTGTAAGGGCCTCCAACAAAGTCACACGAGGATGACGAGCTAGCAACTGAGCACGAGTCTGCTCAAACTCAGACCGGAGACGTGTCAAAAAATCGTAGATGTGGCGAAGCTCCATGTGAGACTGCTGACGCTGACAACACTGATAGGTGCGGCAAACATCTGGCCCCAAAGAGTCGATCTGACGCCATATCGCAGACAACTGAGCATAGAACTCATCCACAGTGGCATCTCCCTGCTGCAGCGACTGCTCCTGTCGCACAACAGCAAGGTACAAGGAATCACCAGATGGCTCATAGCGACTGCGTAGATGCGTCCACATCACATGTGTAGAAGCCAGTCCAACAATATCACAAGTGAGATGCACCTCCATGCTAGCAACCAAGATAGCAGAGGCACGAGTATCTTCATCAATCCATGTCTTGTAAGCAGCATACTGAGTCTGAAAAGTCTCCATGGCATCCTCAAAAGCCTCAGACGCCTTTGTACGAGCATCTTCGGAAGCATCCTTCGGGAGAACAGGCTCAACAGGTGGAGTAGGACGAGGCGGACAAGGCAACTCGCCCGTAAGAAACTCCCAAAGGCGCTGACCACGCATATGGATGCGCATGTGCTGAAACCAGTCCCGATAATTGAGACCATCGAAGATCACCGGGCAACGAGGAGCAGAAACGGTGCCTGCAAAAGAAGACATTTTTTTCTTTTTCTTTTTTCCTTCTTTTTTCTTTTTTTTCTTTCTCTCGGTCGGTTTACAATCCAACCGAGTCCTACTCTAACAGGCCGACCCACAGAGCCACCTTGCGCTGAAACAGAGCGGAGACCCCGAGCGAGACTGGTGACCTCCGGCGGAGCGGCGAGCGGGCGTCCTCAGGCGAAAGAACCAGAGGGGCAACTCCGGCAGCGGCAGCCTCGGGCGCGAAAGGCGGCTCCGGCGGCGGCGCGACGGCCTCGGTGATGGGAACGGGGTCCCGATCTTCCAACAGGTTCTGGATATGTTCGATTAGGTGGAGGCGCGACACAAATCGATCCGGCTTCCGAACAACACGTCCCGAACCCCGCAATCGCAGCACCACGTCTCCTCAGGTTATCAACCGTGCGCAGCCGGTTGACCTCGCCAAGAAGGCTATCTCCTGCAAGCGAATCGAGAACACAAGCAAGAGAGTACAAGATGCAATCTGAAATTGCGAATAAATATTAAGTTCACAAGTTGGGGTCTCGCAAACCGATGAACGGCGAAACTGTTCAAAGACAGATTAATCTAAGCAAAACCCAAGGAAAACTAAAGAGGTGTGGCCTCCTTAAATAGGGGAGGGGGAAGCCACACTTATCTAATGAAAAGGGATGTGGTACTATTCCTAGTTACTGTTCATGCACGTGGTACTGTTCACATGAACAGTACTGGCCCAAATAGCCCAAGTTACAAGGCCCTCGGCCCACTTTGAGTCGGACTGGAAAAGTGACGTGTCTTGTTTCGCAGTTTCTGATCTGCTCGAGTGGAGTTTGGAGGTGAGACTAGATCCATCTGAAAGTAGACTCCAAGATCTTTCCAACGAGTACTCACGGGCCCCGAGAAGCCTTCTGGATCAAAAGTTATGGCCGTTTGAAGTTGGCTTGTCAAGCTGAATCCGAATTGATCTAGAGGCCGAATTGGATTCCAAAACCTGTCTTTAGTTCATTCTTGATATTGGCCGCTATGGTCGTACGTGTTGGTGGCGTGGTCACATCATCCTCCCCTTCTTGATGGAAAACCGTCCTCGGTTTTAACATATGTGTAGTGTCACGTATTGCATGATCTTGATCATAAATCTTGGTGTATGATAACAAACGCAACAAACTCTCATTACGTAATATCATAAGTTCTTTATCAAATAAAGTAAAATCTCTTTGAAACGAGCTCACCTCATAATTTAAGTGATGCGTAGGAGCTCTTGTAATTGTAACAACAAGTAGAGCAAATATGGTTGTATCTATAGGGTTCATGTTCTTATCATCCTCCCCTTCTTGCAAACAAAGCCGTCCTCGGCTTTTGATAAGCTGAAAAAATGGTAACAAAGAAGCCAAGGTGTATGCATGGTATATGTATATGTCATCCGTTTTAACCGTTCTTCGTTGTTGCACAATTAATGTTATAAAACAGCAATGATCATAAAAGATCGTTGTATTATTAACCCAAAAGTAATCATATATGTTAATGAGCAATTCAAAATTTCTCACACAATAATTATTGCAACTTGTTTTGCAAATGTAAGTGAAGCATTTATGCAATTCAAATCTTTGAATTTGTAAACTTGTAGTGGTGGCACATATGGGCAAAACTACAACTTTTGGAATCAAGCAAAGTTCATCTATATAATCATATCTCAATCGAACAATAGCAAATTCATCTAGTAAGAGTGAAGAGCTTTGTATGTTCGGCCATAATTCATCATCTTTATTCAGATTGTCTATACTAGATGGTGCAAAAAGAGATGAACACATAGGCATTGAATGAGTACTAAATTTTACTTCCCTCTCACATTCAACATGATTCAGCATACAAGAATTATTGTCCCAAACAACAAGTTTCAATTCATCTATGTGATCACAAGTTATGCATATTCGATATACAAGAAATTGATTTTCCACACCATAATCTCCAATCAAATTAAACTTATATCCAGGGGTGTAGGTACTAAATAAGAATTTTGAACATGCAAGTTCAGAAACTTTCTCCATAGCATGTGACAATTTCATAGGTAGATCCAACATGATGTAACACAATGAATTAGCAGGAGAAATTCTAGTCAAAACTTCTTTATGTGTTATTAATTTAACATGTGCAAAATTATGAGAATTTAGATCAGCACATGGTTTATTTAAGTCAACACAAGGAATATCAAAAGATTGCACTACAACAGGTATATACTCACAAGGTTGCTCTATGTCTTGTTGTAGCCAAATCAATACCGTGAGCGATGATAGTACCATGTTCTTTACCTTTTTGGCTCTCCTCAGATGATGTAAGTGCATCCATCTCCTTATCTTCATTCTCAACCAATGGGGTCAGTGATTCAATCAGCTCATGCTCTTTTTTGGCATGGTTCTCAACTACCTGCAAGTTGTTAGTCATAGAAAATGGCACAAACACATGTTTGTTCTCATGTTCATCACCACTACCTGCAAGGTTAGCTGCAAGAGCATATTCATCCTCAACATCACTAGCACTTACATAACCACCATCTTCTGTCGTAATGTACGCCCGCTGACTTGTGCAATCTCTCATGACGTGGCCCATCCCTTTACAACGGTGGCACACAATGCCCGTTGTACGGCCCGTGGAAGCAATCGATGAAGAGCTCTTTGCTGGTGCTTGCACACTAGTAGATTTGCTTGTCTCGGGTGCGTGTGATGGTGGCGGCGGTGCTGCTGAACGCGCCCCACTCACAGAGGGGGCAGCAGCTCGACAAATAGGTGGTGGGGCTATCTTGGCTCGCCCAAGCGTTGATCTCGATGTAGACATACCTCCAAAGTTGCTCCTTGTCCTTTGTTGCCTACCCTGCAATTCTTTTTCTGCAAGCACAGCAAGCTGGAACAACTGGTTGATAGTAGTAAAATCTTTATAATAAACAATGTCCTGAAGTTCACGCCGTAACCCCCCGTAAAAACGACAAATCTTATCCTCCTCATCTTCTACAACATTACAATGCAACATGCCTATTTGTAGTTCTTGATAATATTCCTCGACAGATTTATTACCTTGGTCTAAGCACTGCAATTTCTTTTGCATTTCATGTTTAAAAGCAGGAGGAACAAATCTAGCATGCATAGCTTCTTTTAACCGCTTCCATGTATCAGGTTGTAAGCGCATGGTACCCATATCATTCCACCAGATAATAGCAAAGTCCTTAAACTCACTAGTAGCTTGTCTAACTCTATGTTGCTCAGGAACCAAGTGAGAATTAAACTTCTGCTCTACCGTCATCTCCCAATCAAGATATATTTCAGCATCATAAAGACCAGAAAAAGATGGAATGATAAATTTGACTTTAGCAAAAGGGTCATGATTAGAACGATCATTATGGTGCTGAAAATTATTACCTCCCATACCGTGACGGTTTTGATGTAGGCGGTGTCGTGGGCGTGCATCTTGGGCAGCAAATGAAGCACTTGCGTCGCGGTTTTGTCTCTCATTATCATCAGACAACCCACCTGTCATGGTTAGTAGAAAACAAAAGACAACACAAAGGTATTATCCCTATGCACTACTAGGTGGTGGAAGGTGGAATCACATATTCTCAAGCGTCTTACTACACTCTTACAAGTGTTCTTACCGATGCAGCAGGTGGTACAACCGGTGGCTGGTTCGTGATACCGTGTCGAGCGTGGGTACGATTGCAAGAGGGAACCTGTTCTGATCAAGAGTAGGTGTAGCTTGGAAGGCACAATATGGTAGCAATGGAGAACAATCAGTTAATTTCAGAATTGCATAGAATTGAATTATAATCCGTATCTAACACTTAGCCTATGTTGCTGATCAACCAAGAATGGAAGAAGGCTAAAAACAAGTGTATGGCAATGTGTAGGAGTGGTAAATACAAGATAATTCAATCCAATGCAATCTGGAATTGAAGAACACAAGGATTGACCCAAAACTGAAAACTGAAGATTTCTGTCCACTGGACAGTACGTCGGTATTTTGGCTGTAACTTTTTGTCAGATGCCTTTTTTTCACTGATTCTTTTTTAACTGTTTTCTGACGGCTTTTTCTACAGATTTGCTTTTGGGGCCAACTTCCGAAACCCGACACAAAAATTCGCACAAAAATCACAACTGCTGACTGTTGCAGATTCAAAACAGATAACTGGGTCAACTTTCACCGCATATATCTCTTAACTGCCTTGCTGGAATGACGTGAAATTTTACAGATAGATGGATAAGGAATTTTGAATCTAATGGCGGTGGTCTCACTCAAAAATAATCTCGGAATCAAAAGATATGGCGTTTTTGGTGGCGGCTGCAGAGAAAGGAAAAATCAGCCGAATTTGGAAATTAGGGTTTGGGGTGGGGAATTTTTCTTTTGTTTGGATTTTTAATGGAACAAAGATATGACCAGCAACTAGACAATGCTAATATGGACACAAATTCAATTTAGCAAACCAAAACTAACAGATTGAAAGGCACAACAGGGTTTGGACAGCGGAATTAATTCTTTTTGTGAGGCAATTTTTTAGGGCTTTTTCTTGAACTCTAGGATGAAAACAATAAAGGTAAGGTAAACTCGAACCTGAAGGAACACCTGAAGCTCTGATACCACTTGATGGGAACGGGGTCCCGATCTTCCAACAGGTTCTGGATATGTTCGATTAGGTGGAGGCGCGACACAAATCGATCCGGCTTCCGAACAACACGTCCCGAACCCCGCAATCGCAGCACCACGTCTCCTCAGGTTATCAACCGTGCGCAGCCGGTTGACCTCGCCAAGAAGGCTATCTCCTGCAAGCGAATCGAGAACACAAGCAAGAGAGTACAAGATGCAATCTGAAATTGCGAATAAATATTAAGTTCACAAGTTGGGGTCTCGCAAACCGATGAACGGCGAAACTGTTCAAAGACAGATTAATCTAAGCAAAACCCAAGGAAAACTAAAGAGGTGTGGCCTCCTTAAATAGGGGAGGGGGAAGCCACACTTATCTAATGAAAAGGGATGTGGTACTATTCCTAGTTACTGTTCATGCGCGTGGTACTGTTCACATGAACAGTACTGGCCCAAATAGCCCAAGTTACAAGGCCCTCGGCCCACTTTGAGTCGGACTGGAAAAGTGACGTGTCTTGTTTCGCAGTTTCTGATCTGCTTGAGTGGAGTTTGGAGGTGAGACCAGATCCATCTGAAAGTAGACTCCAAGATCTTTCCAACGAGTACTCACGGGCCCCGAGAAGCCTTCTGGATCAAAAGTTATGGCCGTTTGAAGTTGGCTTGTCAAGCTGAATCCGAATTGATCTAGAGGCCGAATTGGATTCCAAAACCTGTCTTTAGTTCATTCTTGATATTGGCCGCTATGGTCGTACGTGTTGGTGGCGTGGTCACATCACTCGGGCAGGACGCCTGCGGGGTCGGCGAGCGAGAGGCGACTCCGGCGGCGGCGCGACGGCCTCGGGTGGAACGCCTGCGGGGTCGGCGACGGCGGACGCCTGCGGGATCGGCGATAGCAGGCGCCGATGGGTTCGGCGACAGCGGGTGCCGACGGGTCGCACGCGCCGGCGAAGAAGACGGCTGATCCGAGTAGTAGCACTGGCGATGAAGATGCCGGCCCGACGTCCCAGATCCCAGATCCGATCGATCTGGACAAGAAGAGCCCGAACGGCGACGGCAGATGGCAGTGCGGCGACAACGGCAACAAGTTGCGGTGAAAGAGCGGCGGTAGGGGCGGGCAGAGCCGACGGCGGTAGGGACTGGAGAAAGAACCAGTAGCTCAAAAGCAGCGACGGCGACGAAAAACCCTAACCCTAAACTTGGCTCTGATACCATGTTATGAATAGCGCGTCTATTCATCATGTGGCCAAAGGGCCAATATATATATACATGTACAGGTGGCATATATGCAAGAAACCCCTTATACAATGGGGTAAATACACAGTTATATAATACACATCTAACAGGGTTAACCCTTTTCCATTGGTCTTATGTTGTGTGTAATTCATTCAATCAAGGTGCTTCTATGTTCTTTATATCTTTGGCTATATAATCCAGTGCAAAGCAAATTCTCTTGGTTGTAATGATACATGAATAAATGCAAGAAGCTTTACTGCATTCTCATGCTCATTCCTTTGTCAGCTAACTGGAGTGTTTATGCTAGGTGCATCAAATTAGTTTGATCGCTTCTGAGCCCCTTTCCTTCTTTTCCTCCAGTTATTTTTCTCTTAGATTATTTTTGGACTAAAAGGTAGTATTCCTAGATATTTTTTTGAACCATAAATACAGCAGAGGAGGCCCCCACTGTAGAGCTTTATATTAAAGGAAAATAAGCTGAACAAAAAGCTAAAAGAGGAGGAGAAAACAAAACAGCTATACACCTATACAGAACCCAGGAAAAAGAGAGGAGAAAAAGGCCACAGGTGAAGAGTTAAACTTGGAGGCCTAAAAAAGAGAGAAAGGCCTCCCTTTTTGGGTCACAAAGTCTATGGGCTTGTAATTTGGCTTCTTCAAAAAATTTTTGCTTCCACGAGTCAAGAGAGGGACGTCCCCGGTCAAAGATGAATTCGTTTCTTTGTTTCCAAATCTGCCAGGCTCCAATGATGAAGATTTCCATGAAGAAAGTGCTTGGAGACTGCTGCTTAGCTTGGATTATCATCTGAAAGAAATCTGCACCAAGATTCCAATGTATGCCAAGTTGCTGCCAACAGCTTTGATTGAACGGATAGCCGAAGAAGAGATGAAAGGCTGTTTCTTCCAAATTTCTATCACAGAGCACACAGTCATAGTTGTTCCTTTCCAATTTCTGCTTCTTTCTCTTGAGGATGTTCCTTGTGTTCAGCCTATCCATTAGGAGTAACCAAGTGAAGACTCTGAGTTTATTACAACATTTGGAATCCCAGATCCAAATGAAGGGCTTAGGAGGTTGAACATTTCTGTAGGGAAGGTTATAGAGCTTAGAAAAACTGTATGTATTATTTCCCCAGATGTACTGCCAAATGTCTTTGTCTTCTTGCTGAATCTGAATTGTTTGCAAATAATCTTGTAGACTCTGATACTCATGATAAGCTTGCTCAGATAGAGGTAGGTGGAACTGAGTTTCCAAAGTATTACTTGTCAGGAACTGAGCAACTGATATGTTCTTATTTTTTGCAAAGGTGTAAAGTCTTGTGTACTTGGTTTGCATGATATTGTCATTCCAGAGGTCAAGCCAGAAAAGGACAGTTAAACCATCACCCATTTTGCATTTGGCAATCCCCCTAAACAAATCACAGAGTTTCAAAACATCCCTCCACCAGAAAGAGCCCTTGTTAGGAGCGACATGGGGGATCTGACCATTGGGGTAGTGAGTGTTCCAAATGAGCCTAACCCAGGGAATTTCTTTCTTGTTATAGAATTTATCCAGGTGCTTGAGAAGAAGAGCTTTGTTTTGACTTCTGAGATTGATTATACCAAGTCCACCTTTTCTTTTTGGTTTGCAACATTTATGCCAAGCTACAAGAGGTTGCGATTTAGCATTACTATCAGCTCTTCACCACAAGCAGTGCCTTCTTGCTCTGTCAATGCATTCTAAAACAGCCGCTGGGATTTGGAGAGTGCACATGGCATAAGTAGGAATAGAGGAGAGAACTGCATTGACAAGTTGAAGCCTTCCAGCATGGGTTAGGAGGTTGGAGGTGGCAGTAAGTCTTCTTTCAATCTTGTTCATTATGAAGCCATAATGTTCCACTCTCGGCTTGGTGGTGCCTAAAGGCAGTCCCAGATAGGTGAAGGGTAAAGTTTCTAGTTTGCAACCAAACACTCCTGCCAGCTGCTGCGCTTTATCATCAGACACATTGAGAGGGACAAGACAGGACTTATGATAGTTAACCCTTAGTCCAGTCGAAATAGAGAAGGACTCTAATAATCCCTTAAGTGTGAACAATTCTCTTTGGGAAGCTTTCATAATCAAAAGGGTATCATCAGCATATTGAATTATGGGGTATTGGTCCAAATCATAGGAAGGGATAGGGAGCTCAAAGAGACCATCTCGATGACCCTTATTGATGATGCATTGAAGGAGGTCAGCAGCCAGAACAAATAGCAGTGGAGATAAAGGGTCCCCCTGCCTAACCCCACGCTTACAATGGAAATGACTGCCAGGAACTCCATTAAGCAGAATGGAAGAAGAAGCAGAGGCAAGAATTGGTTGAGATTATAAGGGTATTCCTAGATATTTACTTCATAATCAAAAGGGTATTCCTAGTTCATTTGTTACTGTTTAATTGGTTCCAAATTGTTTTGACACATAAGACATTGTTCATTAGACATTTTTGTTGGCATACAAGTGAGTCACTTCGAATTTGAGATTGATTCATGATAGCTCCTTTGTTTGAGTAAGCTTCTATTTGACTGCAATAACACATGTCATTCTAAATTCATCTTATAATCT
The DNA here is from genome assembly GCA_017311315.1 of Dendrocalamus latiflorus. Taxonomy (NCBI): domain Eukaryota; kingdom Viridiplantae; phylum Streptophyta; class Magnoliopsida; order Poales; family Poaceae; genus Dendrocalamus; species Dendrocalamus latiflorus. The sequence continues at coordinate 2,750,492 of CM029630.1, read as the reverse complement.
CTTTAAATATTTTTCTACTTGATTCAGGTTGACATTTTGGTAAACAAGGTTAATGCACTCTTAAGTCTTGTTCAAAAGATATATGTAACTCTCGAACATTACTCTCCTGTATTTCAGCATTATCCTGCGGTAAGTATTGCATATGGCCAATGTTAATTTTCTCATCTTCTCCAGTTTGTAATCATTTAACTTTCTACCCCTTGAGCATTGGTGTTTCTTTACATACAAATTACTTGCTTTGAATACTTAGTGGATAGGCTGTTGAATTTGATACCATTGATAGTCAGAATGTCAGAATATCATTCATACTTAATTGTGTGTCCATATGCAGTTACTAGATGCTTTCTTGAAGACATGCAAGCTTGTCGCTGGTTTAAGAAGTAAACAAAATGAGGAATTACAAAATGCAACATAAGTTGGAGCTGCTAGGTGAGATGGCCTTTCTTATAAATCACTAAATGAATATGTTCAAGTTGTAAACTTCTTAACAGTGAATACTCCAACCCAATCGGTTGAATTTCTGCAAAATATCCATTAGAAACTATCTTATTGTTACCTTCTATGTTTCATATTACATTGTAACTTCTTTTTGTAACCACCTAGCACATTCTCTAATCTCTATCAGGATAAAGGTGTGGCATGCTACTTCCAGTGGGCTTGTCTGCCCCGCTCGTTTTGGTGATGGCTTCTGCTTTTAATTTGCTATTCCTTAATTTCGTCTTTTTTCTGATTTTTTTAGTTTTTTTGGGCTTTTTTGCTGGTTCTTTTTTCCCGTATTCTTTTGTATTGTCTGTGATGGCCTTACCTGTTTTTTCTATTTTTAAATTTTTTACATTTAATTACGCAAAATAAGCCAGCCCAGTTACAGTAAAAAATAAGTCAGCAGTGAAAAAAAGCCATAAATCATCGCCAATTTGAGCGCCCTAGTAATCAATATAAGCCACCTCAAAACCCCCTACACTACCATACTGTTTGGTTAGACATTGCATCATCACTGGCTTATTGGAATATCAGGAATATGTAGTTGGCACGTAATGTGTGTGCATGTAGGAATCAGACTTTAATAAGCTGCAACTCTGAATTTTAGTCACTGTTTATAATTTATTAGGTGTGTTGACTGGTGCTTACCGTTGATTTACGTTTTGTCATTTTACAGATAATTTAGGTTCTAAATTTAGTTGAGAGAGGCTTAGGAGGTGCTATACAAGCATCTGAAATCACTCCATGGCCAATTTGGCTCAGCAAATCTGCAGTCATTATGAAGTTGAGGGGGGGTCTATGGGACTCAATTTTGAAATCCTAGGACATGAAAGTCAAAGCAATTGCACTTCACGTAGATTTCTGATTTGTAGTTATGTGTTTGTCTAAACATCATGTTGGCAATGGATGCAGTTGTGTCGTGGCTGCTCACTCCACAGATCATTGGGTAGCTTTCTAATGTACAAATTACGATATGCTTAGTTCATAATCCACGAGGGTGATAGTATTTTTTTTCTCGAACAACGCAGGAGAACTGCGTGTCATTTCATTAAGAAGAAAATAAAAAAACAAAGGAGGGCCAAGAGTCCACTCCTAGAACAGGGGAGAGAGGCTCCCGAACACCCAACACACCCACAGCACAAGAAAAACTGTGAACACTAAGTGATTAGCGACTGAAGGAGCAGCTCTTGAAGAGCAGAGGCTCCAGCCATACATCATAGAGAACCTTCAATCGCTACTGCCTGTAAGACCTCTTGGACACTAGGAGAAGCTCCTTCAAACACACATACATTGCGATGCTTCCAGATTTCCCAAGCGACCAGGATAATCAAAGAATTCAGTCCATTTCTCTTCTTTTTATCAAACCCCTTGATTGCTTGGCTCCACCAGTTAGAGAAACGGGTTACTTCCGGCTGAGGAGTAATGGCTAGAAGTTCCAATCTGTTTAGAATCATTGTCCACACCTGACGCGCAAACACACAACTAACAAGGGTGTGTTGAATAGTTTCTTCTGCCTGGTCGCAAAGAGGGCATGAAGCAGGATGAGGCAAACCCCTTTTGGCTAATCTGTCAGCTGTCCAGCACTGGTTCTTGACTGCCAGCCAAATGAAGAATTTGCATCTAAGAGGCGCCCATCTTTTCCAAATACGCCTCCAAGGGGTGATAGTATTTTTTGTCAGCGGCCTGTATAGAAATGATGTTGCTCTTATACTAGCCATACATCATATTGCAAGCACTCACAAATTCAAGGTTTTATATATGTACTAGTTTTCTTTCTTAATTTTTTGTCCTCATGTATTTGTAAATCCTGTTTGTAATGATGGTTTTATAAGCCTACATGGTATATTATTATGTACTACACTTTCTGATTGTTGAGGAAGCCATTTTTCTCCAGGGCTATATATTATATTTTGAATATAAAAGTGAAACATATGAAGTGGTTTAATTGGTAGTCATGACTGAAATTCCATTTATTTTTTTAACCTGCTGAAATTCCATGGTAACTCTGTATATGTGCGATGTGTGCGTGCTTGATTGCTACCACTTTTGCAGTCATTGTTTGGCTATTTGCTTGAGCAATATTCGATTGCATTTGAATTAAGTGCCATCACTTTGCTTATTGCTGACTTGTATGGCTAGTATGGAGCAAAATCGTAGAGAAGCTCCTCAGGTTTCTTTGGGCTACACCTTTTCTATTGAAAGAACTTTAGACTAAACTAGTACTCTTTCTTTTTCTCATAATTGTGGTGTAAACCTTTTTGAAGCAATTACAACATATTCAAAACAACTTGTTACAATAAATGCAAAAATTAGGTGACAGTGTGAAACTCATATAATACACAAGAATATGATATGAGATTGAAATGTAAACAACAGTCCTAAGATCACCATCTAATTCACTTGCTATAGCATCCCATGCTAATAGCGCTGCACCAACAGCTGGTTCCACCTGCAGGTACAACCGTACAAGCGGATATAAGCTCACCAAATCAATTTAAAATTTTTTGTCATAGGATCTGTAGATATGTCACACATTTTTAAATTTGTTTCTTTTTTTTTCCTGAACCGATCTTCAATTGTGTTCCCTCATGCCAATAAAATCATCTCCTAGATGTTTGTTTCTACCGATCTATTACGTAAGATCTTGTTTGCTACTTCATCACCGCCTTCGGCAGATTCTACCACAACCGGAAGAAGGTCAGCAATACGGGCCCAAGGTTGGTCTTCATATGTCCATCTGTCGTGAGAAGTGTTATGCTTCAGCAGATTCTACCACAATCGGAAGAAGGTCAGCAATACGAGCCCAAGGTTGACCTTCGTATGTCCTTCTGTTGTGAGAATTGTTATGAATATTGTGTATACTAGCAAAGGTGGCTGACTTTGGTCTTTCAAGGCTTGCTCCGGTCCCGGATGTCGAAGGAACATTGCCAGCTCATATCTCCACTGTTGTTAAGGGCACCCCGGTAAGTCCCATTACACGTAGCAATGTAGCAACATTGCACTCACCAATTCACCATAATAATTCGTTTGCTGTTCCATGTCAGTCAACAGGAAACTTTTGAGCCTGTTGATTAACTTGTAGCGTGCAAGTTCAGTTGATCATATCTATCCTTTTTCCCCCTTTTGGCAGGGCTATCTCGATCCAGAATACTTCCTAACTCATAAATTGACAGACAAAAGTGATGTCTATAGCCTTGGCGTTGTGCTTCTTGAACTATTGACTGGGATGAAGCCAATCCAGTTTGGTAAAAACATCGTTAGAGAGGTACAGAGGTTTCCACCTTGACCGACTCGTACTTAACATATGACTTAATTACCTGTTTACAGATGAAAAACAGGGTGCACAGTGTTACTATTGAGCTGTTCAAACTTTCTTGACCATCCAGTAGGAGTATCAGTAATTCAATGGGATTTTATTAAGGAACTACATAACTTGCTCGGCTTACCAATCAGGCGACATTTCTGGAATCATCGACGGCCGAATGTCCTCCTACCCTCCGGAATGCGCCGCGAGGTTCCTCTCGCTGGCGATGAAGTGCTGCAGGGACGAGACCGACGCGAGGCCTTCCATGGCCGACATCGTCAGGGAGCTGGAGGCCATCCGGAGCGCGCTGCCCGAAGGAGAGGATCTCCTGTCCGTAACCACGGAGACGGGCTCCTCGGGCGCACTGACCACATCCATGTCGGCCTCCTCGGCGACCACGGGGGCGCTCTTCGTCTCGTCCCATACTTCCGGCAGCGGCCACGCGAACAGTGGCATCCCTTCCGGGATGCTGGCTCCTCGTTAGCAGCATTACCGGCTAACGTTTTTCGTGTTGTAAATGCTTGTAGACATGTAAGTAACTAGCCTCATAGGCGCGGCGACACACCGCGCCAACCATCGTGTGTACCGAATTAAAAGAGGCGATAATTCGCGAGAAGGTTTTTTAAAAAAATCGAGGGCACATGTGTATTTTTGAAAAAGCCAAAGGTCTTTTTCGTAAAAAATTGAGGGCCTGTACGTAACTAAGCGAGGACCCGTACGTAATTTAGAAAACCGTGGGGTGCTATCCTGCAAAAATTTCGGTGAAAAAAAACTGCTAGGGACCTTTTCGCGAGGAAAAAGGACCTGTACATAATTTTCGGAAAACACAAGGAAAACACCTCCCCCGGCCGTACGGGAATTCCCCCGCTACGCGCCGGCCGGAGCGCGCGGGCGGGGTGACGTGGCCTTCCCTCCGCGTCGGAATCCCCCCGCTCGTATAGGCTGGGGATTTATAATATTCAATAGGTAATATATAGAGAGTATAAGGGACTATATACAAAGATAACCCTACACATATAAGTAAATACAAAAGAAATATGCCTACTCTAACACCCTTTAAATTTATGATGGATCACACACATTGAGTTTGGAGAGAAAATATAAATGTTGCATCCTAATTTGTGGTTTCGTGAATAAGTCAAAATCTATAACTCTGGACACAAACTGTAGAGCAAGCACTCACTCCTACAACAGTGAGCGAGTGTATGAAGTATCCACCATAGACGGATCCAAATAGAGCTATTAGAGTGCATAGAACACCGGGTTCAATCTCATTTTTCTATTGTATAGTCTATATAAGTTTAGATATGAACCCCTAACAAAAAACCGAAGGACATCTGGTTAACCCAAAGTTTAAAGCTCTCGGCCTCCTGCCTTTCACTACTCCACTCGACGCTCCTGCAGTTGAGCCCAAGACGACAACAATCATGACTCATGACATGCAGCCTAGCATGCACGGTCTAAGGTGCTCAGCCAGTCAAGCCAATATACGAAGGGAAGATAGTAGGCAAAGGCCGCACAACACGCACATCGCATTGCCCTAGTCACCTGCATCTCGTTCCATCCCGCACTCTATCTCGCCTCGCGCAAAAGTAAAATCCATCCTCTTATTTGATTGCAGGCTCATAGCCGCTGGTTATCGAAGCCCGAAGGTCTAGGCTGTAGCCCACCGGCTGCCGAGTCTCCTGGTCGTCATCACCCATCAATCATCTCACTGAGTTTTTGGTGATATTGATTAAGTTATGAATCAATATAGGGTGTTGCTAAATTTCTCTCGATTCTTTCAATTTCTTTAAGAAAATGGATTGAATTTATGAGTTATAATTTTAACATTATGGTTGCTGATTGGTTTTTGTCAAATTGTAGGGTTCGAAATTAGCGGTTTAATTTGGGTTTTTTGGAAATTGAAATACCCACAAACTTTGTTGCAAATCAAAGGCAAAATTATACATGTAATTATGGGTTGTTCTTTTGGGTTAGGCTGATGGGTTTGGACGTTTGGTCTATGCTTTTCGACACGATGGCGGACGATGAAGATGTCGATGCGGATGGTGCACACGGTTTTATGCTCGTGAAGTTGTTTAGAGAATCCGTTTCAAGATGTTGCTCCATTTTGACGTTTGGCTTTTTTCTTTCGGAGAATCAAGAGCTAAAAGCAGAAGCCAAAAAATAAAAAGAACATACCTTATATGTACGGTGAAACGGTGAATCACGGTCATTTTCGTTTTGACTCCGTCCTTGGTATCCACACCAATATGCTAGATGAGCTTATGCTTTATTGGGTTGTGGGCTGAAGGATCATGTGTGAGGGTTCTAATTTATATTGTGATGAACTATTGTAATTAGACAGTAGTATTGGGTCAGAGATAGTATTAAATTAAAAGATTGGTTACTGTTTTGAGTTAGTAATGATTTATGCTAACTAACAAAAAAATTGTCTACTGTTGATTTTTGACTGAAGCCATGCATGAGTCAATGCATTAGCCATGCATGCAGTGGGTTTCGGCCATGCTGTTGGTTTACCATTTTGAGTAACGTGGAGCATTTAATTGACCGTCCATGTACTGGACTCATACATGTGTGTTGAATCGGTTTAGAGAGGCTTCAGCTGTTTGCATTAAGTGTCTGTTTGGGAGAGCTCCACTACGGATCTGGAGCAGTAGCTACATCATGGAACAGCTCCACCGTGGATCTGGGATCCCACCATGGAGTGTTTGGCTTGTATAGCAGCTCCAGATCCATGAAATTGAGGTTTTGGTGGGAATAGCCACTTTTGGTGGGATGGGGTGTGTAGCCAGTGGCATTGGTGGGTAATACCACCGAACTCCACGGTGGAGCACCCCTTGAGGAGCTCCATGAAATCCATGGATCTGGCCCTTAGATCCAGGATTTTGGTGGATCCAGATTTCGCGGAGCTGGAGCGTTTGAGTAAAATTTCGTGGAGTGGAGCTGTTTTTCGTGGATCTGGAGCTGGTAGGACTCTCCCAAACAGGCCCTAATTGTACCTATATTACAGCCGGGGGTTCCCCGGCTCTCATCGTGTCCACGTCATCATTTATGCAAAAAGGTCCCTGCGTTTTCCGAAATTACGTAAAGGTCCTCCATTCTCGCGAAAAGGTCCCTGTTAGGTTTTTTGCGAAAACCCCCCGCACTTCACCGAAATTGTGTATTCTTTGTTGGATAGCGCCCCACGGGTTTCCAAAATTACGTATAGGTCCTAATTTACTTACGTACAAGTCCTTACAGGTCCTCAGTTTTTTACGAAAAAGATCTTTGATTTTTCTGAAATTACGCATGTGTCCTCGATTTTTTTATGAAACTCCCCGCGAATTATCGTCTCTTTTACTTCGGTCCGCATAGTAGCTAGCGCGGCGTGCGCCGCGCTTACGCAGGTAGTTGTAGCTACAATCTGCTCATCATGGCCTTTCCTATAATCATCTGTGAAGAAGACTTGATGTATTATATCTATCTGCATACACATATATAAACTTTGGTCGCTAGTCCTTTTTTTTCGTTTGATTTGACCCGTCGAAGATCTCTTCTCCTGCTAAATGTCTAATTTCCGTGGTAGCACAGCTACGAGACATTCAGAAACAGACGGTGAGCTGATGACATAGGATAACTCTCTCGCTTGCATCCAAACAAGAGCCAAGAAAAAGCTTATCTAGAGCAATCTCAAGGCATTAATCTCAAGGCACTTGTAAGAGGCATATCCAAATGGCTAATCGTCAAAACATAACTCAATCTTTTTGTCCTATCTTTCTGACCGAATCACAGCATGTGATCTTTGCAAAGGCAACTGGTTGACAGTCCATTTGGGAAAAATTCTTCGGTGGCATTGTGGTGTGAGCGACACTGTTCGTTTTCACGACTCAGGTGAGATCTGAGAGCGGAAATAGTTCACGCAATGCTTAATTCAGTTGGCCAGAACGGCATAAATACAGCTGGGATTACAATAGATGGAGAAGGATCAGGAGTCCGCATCCGATCCTATTCATGCCTAATGTAACCGACTGGCCGTATTTGTAGCCGATCCGGCAATGGCAATACGTCCGTGAGACGTAGCGTGTACAAGTACAATTACTTGGCTAACACTCCCCCGCAGTCGATACGGTAGAAGGACGAACGTTGAGGCTGGAACGAAACTCCGTGAAGACAGAAGTCGGGAGCCCTTTGGTGAAGATGTCGGCGTACTGGGAGGACGTAGGCACGTGACGAACATGAACTTGGCCAAGCGCGACGTGCTCGCGAACGAAATGCAGATCAATCTCCACGTGCTTAGTCCGCTGATGTTGAACCGGATTGGTGGAGAGGTAGACTGCACTGATGTTGTCGCAGTAAACAAGTGTGGCCCGATGAAGTGAAGAATGGAGCTCGGTGAGAAGTTGACGTAACCAGCTTGCCTCGGCAATGCCGTTGGCCACGGCACGATACTCAACTTCTGCACTAGATCGGGACACGGTGTGCTGCCGCTTTGAGGACCAAGAGATAAGGTTGTCACCGAGAAAAACACCATAACCGGACGTCGATTTCCGTGTGTCGGGGCACCCGGCCCAGTCAGCATCGGTGTAGACGACCAGTTTTTCCGGAGAGGTCCGGTGGAGCAGAAGACCATGATTAAGTGTACCACGGAGATACCGAAGAATGCGCTTCACTAGCGCAAGATGAGGCACACGGGGATTGTGCATGAACAGGCAAACTTGCTGAACAGCATACGCAATGTCGGGCCGAGTGAAAGTCACGTACTGTAAGGCGCCAGCAAGGCTGCGGTAATGTGTGGCGTCTTCAACGGGAGCGCCGTCACTGGAAAGCTTCGAATGTGTGTCGACTGGAGTGTTGCACGGCTTGCAATCTGACATGCCAGCACGCTTGAGGATCTCAAGAATGTAGTGATGCTGAGAGAGATGAATGGAGCCATGTTGTCTGGTCACTGATAGTCCCAGGAAGTGATGCAGCGAACCCAGGTCTTTCATAGAAAATTTGTGCTGAAGAGCAATGATGGTCTGACGAAGAAGAGCATCCGAGGAGGCTGTCAGGACTATGTCATCCACATATAGTAACAAGTAGACCGTGTCGGCGTCGCGACGAAATATGAACAATGATGTATCGGACTTGGCTTCAATAAAGCCTAGAGATAGAAGAAAGCCACCAAAACGACTGTACCATGCACGTGGAGCTTGTTTGAGCCCATAGAGAGACTTGTTGAGGCGACATACATAATCAGGATAAGTCAGGTCGACGAAGCCAGAGGGCTGCACACAGTACACTGTCTCAGATAGAGTCCCATGCAGAAAGGCATTCTTCACATCCAGCTGGTGAATGGGCCAGTCACGAGAGAGAGCCAGAGTCAGGACTGTCCAGATGGTAGCTGGTTTGACCACAGGGCTGAATGTGTCATCAAAGTCAATGCCAGGGCGCTATGTAAAACCGCGGAGAACCCAGTGGGCCTTGTAGCGATCAAGAGACCCATCGGGATGAAATTTGTGACGATAAACCCATTTGCTAGTCACAATATTGACGCCAGGCGGTCGAGGAAGAAGATCCCAAGTGTTGTTTGCCTGAAGAGCATTAAATTCCTCGGACATGGCGGCTTGCCAATTGGGATCGGCAAGAGCCCCGCGATACGTCTTGGGAACAGGAGAGAGCGCCGAAGCGTGGAGATTCAGTCGGTTGACGGAAAGACGAAAATCGGTCTTGCCTCGAGGGGTCATGCGGTGTGCATTGACGACAGGAGGGACAGGAATCACCACGGGAGGGGCACTGGTGCGACTATGTGCAGCCGGGGCCAGGACAACAGGTCCAGGTACAGTGCCCGAGCCAGGCAGATCAGGCGCCAGGATAGGAGATGGGCCGGGGTCCTGGGAAGAGCCGGGCACGGCGCCAGCAATCCCAGCGCCCGAGCCAGGCGCCAGTGCATGAGGCAGACCAGGGTCCTGGGAGGATCTGGGCGTGGCGCTAGCGAGCCCAACGCCCGAGTTAGGCTCCATGCCAGGACTGGCAACACTCGGGTCAGGCGTGCCGAGTCCGGGCGCAGTGCTGTGTCGAGGCAGGCTCACGGGTGACGGACTGGCCACCGGTGACGACAGGTCCGGCGGGAGTGGCGTGACCAAGGCGGCTCCGCTGGCAACAACCCGAGGTGGCGATCCAACAGGGGTAGCAGGGCCGGATCGGGGGGAACCTGTAGGGAGACTGTTGGTGATATGCCCTAGAGGCAACATTGTCACATCCCAAAATTTTGCTTTTTGGAAAAAATTAAATTCAAGTTAATTATTGTAAGGTAATTGGAAATTTATTTGGCTTTTCTGCATTTCTGGAATTTAAAACCTATTTTTAATATTTAAAATTAATTTAAAGTATAAAAATTAAATACCATCAATAGCTGGAAATAATTTTACTTAGTCCAAAATGTGTCCAGGAGCTTCTGTGAATTTTTCTGGAATTTTTGGAGGTATTTTCATATTTTTCTGAGGCCTAAATAATTACTTAGCATTTTCTGGAAATATAAAATCAAAATCGAAAATAAAAACTCATCCCCCTCCCTCCAGCCGACGCGTGGACGGCCCAGGACCGCCCACGTCGCCGCTCGGCCAAATCCAGGCCACCCCTCCCCTTCCCTCGCTGCCTAGCGGGCCCGGCCCGTCAGCCTCGGCCCCGCCTTCCCCTCCTCCTCGCCCGACGCGTGGACGGCTCGGATGAGCCGCGTCTTCGCGCCCGGCCTCAATCCACCGCTCCCTCCCACTTAAGCGCGCCCGCCGCCCGATCTGCATCGGAGTTACGTGGCCGCCATCCGCACCACGCGCCCCGCTCTCGCTGACTGCGGGCCCCGCTGGTCAGTTCCGTCGTCTCCGCGCGGACGCCGGACTCCTCTTCCCTTTCTCTCTCTCCCGAAGAATCCGGCGACCGAATCCCGCTCGAACTCGGCCTCTTTCTTCGAATTGAACGCGGATTCAAACTACCGGGGGGATAAGCGTCTTATCCCCTAAAAGCCCGGAGCTCCGCGTTGCCTCCGACGGCTTATCCCCAAATTTGAATCAGCCTCGGCCGTCGACTTCGGCGAGGAATTCCCGCTGCCTCACCCCTCCCCGAGCCCTATAAATAGCCCCTCGGCCTTCGCCTCTCCCCGCACCACCTCGCAGCACCCTCCACCTCTTCTCCGGAGCCCTGAGACGCCCCGCAGCCGAGCTTCTCTCTCCGCGAGCCCCGCCCAACTCCGACGAGCTCTCCCCGCCGCCTCAGACCTCCCCGGAGCCCGTAGCCGCCACCTGCAGATTCTCCGAGCATCGGCGGATCTCCTGGGCACCTCGGCCACCTCTTCCCGTCGCCGGAGCGTCGTCGCACCGGAGCACCCGAGCTGCCTCCGCTGCTCCCTCGCCGCCGGCCGTCTCCGTTCATCCCCGGACCTCACCAACTCGTCCAACCAATCCCCCTTCGCACGCAGATTACAATCTACGCACCGCCTGAACCTCTCCGGCCCATCCTCGCCGCCGGCGCCGTCGCCTCCGACCATCGCTGCCCGGGCCACCCGAAGGTATCCCTCAAAGGGATTTGCTGCCCTTTATGGGTAGGCAAAGCCTCCCCCTCCCCTCTGGTTAGCAGCGCGCGATTTCAACTCCCCGGTGCGCGTTCGAGCCTTCGGCTCCGCGCGCTGGGTTGAGTTTTTCGTTTATTTTCCGCGCTGACAAGTGGGTCCCACCGTCAGCGGCAGCCGTCTGTGCGGGCCACTGCCGCCTGGGTCCCATCTGTCTGCGCCAGCCTCTGACAAGTGGGTCCATATCCCAGTGGGTCCCACCTGTCAGTGACCAAGGCAGATGAGGTCACTGGCAGAGGGGTCCCACATGTCAGTGACCGCAGAGGGTCTACTGGTCAGTGGGTCCCACCTGTCAGACTCTCGGAATAAAATAAAAGATTAAAAAATTAAATATCCCAGTGGGTCCCACCTGTCAGAAATTTTCGAATTTCTGGATTTATTCAAACTGAGAATTTCAAATGATCATAACTTTCTCGTTTTAACTCCAATTTCAGCCATTCAAATTTCTAAATTCATCTAAAATCATGATCTACCCAAATATGGCCTCTTTTGAATTTTTGGATTTTATTTGAATTTTGTTTGTAATTATTTGTTTGGTTTGCTTCGTTTCTATCGCGTAGATTCCAACGTTGTCGACGATCACTCCACCCAACAGCAAGAAGACCCAGAGAATCTGCAAGAAGGCAAGTCTCCTTTGATCATCTTGAACCCATGATTTGAAATGTTTTCAAACTATTTTAAATTATGTGCATTGCTATTTACATAAAATATTAGTTCAAATCTCTAGGAACTAGTTATTCCAACTTGCTATGCCCTCCATTGAAGTTGAATGCCATGTACTCTTGTCACCATAGAATTTCCTTTGTCTCATTAATGAGAGTATTATAATTACTTGTTGATATTAGAGTGGTAGTACGATGCTTAGCCATGCTAATGAATATTTCTTAAATCTTGAAAATGGGAAACTAATATTTATTATTGAACCCTTGTGTTTGTAAATGTAGTGGTAATTGGAGTTGCCACTGATCTTTTAAAATAAAATAAAATGTCAAAGTTGATTTAGATTAGGGTGGATGGTTGGTTTGGCTTGGTGCAGTTAGCACGAGATCTTGTTAAGTGTATGTTCCACCCTAGTCAATTAAGAACCGACGCTTGTGTTTGTCCAGACTGAGCATTAACCGTACAACCACAAGTCTATATGGGTACGACCTAGCTGACTAACTTATGATAGTCTAGTTTAGGTGCCACCAGTGGAAAGTGGGTGCCAGAGATGGACTGGTTATCCACAGTGAGGGACAGGGATTTACTGTACTCATATGGCGCAAGAGGGGGCTTCGGTTCGGGCAGTTAGCCTACCTGCGGTGAAACCTCAGCGGGTGGTATCTAGCTAGATTAGAGTAAGGTAAAGGCTTTGTGATATTTTATCTGGGTCTCATGCCAAAGGAAGCGTGTTGACTTTTAGGATAATTTATCTCTTGTGGGTAAAGTTGTACAACCTCTGCAGAGTGTAAGACTATTCGAATAGCCGTGCCCACGGTCAAGGGCGGGCAAGGAATGCATTCACATGGTAGATTTCTGGTTTTGGTTTTAAAAATCAAGAATTTGTGTTCCGAGAGTGGAGGGAACTCTTGGAAGGGTATTCTGGCGGTTGGAACCAGAGAGGGTGAATGGAACCCGAAACTTTAAAATTTGTTATCTAGTGTTGGTGGATGGAACCTTCACTATTAAGTTAATGTAGTTCTATTAAAACATTTATTTGATTAACTTGATGCCTTTGAATTTGATTAATGGTAATTTAAAATGTTGCTTTGTGCTAAAAGAGCCATATAGCCTTCCTTTGTCAAGCCTTGCATCTATGCATTTTTCCCAAGACTTGCGGAGTACTTTATGTACTCACATGCTACACTCAAAAACAAATCTTAGAGGAAGTTGAAGCTCAAGAAGGTGACTACGACTACTGCTTCGCGTGTGGCTGCGATGGATTCTTCCCGGAGAACTAGGTCGCGCTTCCCCAGTCAATTGCCTGTGGCGTATTGATGGGTCGTCATCGAGTTATCTTTTGCTTCCGCTGTGTTTCGTGTGTGCGAGGTCTTAAACCTCTATTGTAATAAGGAGACCTTTCGGTCGGTACTCTCAATTATTGTAATAAATCGCTGTTGGTGATGTTTTCCATTCTGTTTAACTGTGTGCACTAGCTTTGATCTGGGACTAGTGCAGTAATACACAGAGGGTCCGGGTTCGGAAATCCGGGGTCCCGACAGAGATGGTATCAGAGCCAATTTGACTGTAGGACGTGACCTAGATTAAGAATGGCAAAACCCTAAGGATTTGTATTTATAAAAAGTATGTTAAAAATACATAAGTTTCTTTGCTTCTACTCTCCTCTTTCTAGTATTCCGTTCTTGTCTTTACACTCCCTTTTGAAAACTTTTTACTAATCTTTTCTGTTACTCAACTTTGTAGATGGCCGCTGCCCTGTGGGACTACTACTCACATGGGGAGGATGCTGGAGATTTCGCTAGCCTTCTCCGACAGTTGATGTAGTGCTTGGAGTACCGTCAGCCGCCCATTTTCAGGGGACGGAAGACACGGATCCTGGATCGAGACTTGTGGTCGATGGAGGTATTCCTGTATGCACGGGATGGGGAATTCAACTCCCAAAAATACCCAATCAAACACCCTCGGTCCCGCTGTTTCGACGCTGTCCAGGATGCAGCACGTCTCGCCATTGACGAGTTGTGCCATTTGCACAAGGATGCTGTACATCAGTCCCCTTTTTGCTTCTTCATCAACCCTCGAGCAGGACAGAGGTATCCAGATCCTTTTGACATTCCAGTTGACGACCCTCGACTGTCACATCAGGTGCAGCTCACCCAGGCGATGGCAGTCACTTATGCTAGAGCTCAAGAGGAAATAGGACAACTCCGGATGCTTCTCACTTCCAGTTATCAGCACTCCGACACTCTCCGCGCACAGCTTCTTCGGGACCAGACAGACGAGTTTGGACTAAGACGTCTCAAAGCTGTACCAGACTACACGCCGTCTTCGCCAGTGCCAGCTGCCGTCCCCAACAACCGCGCACCATTACGACCTGCAGGACTCCGTACCAGGCTCACAGCACGCAAGAAGGTGCATCGCCCCAGTCAGCCACCCGTCATCATCCTCACGAAGCGCAAGCCTTCCCCTTCCCGCTCGCGCTCGACTGCCTTCAGTCGCAACCGTCCCTGTGTTTCGACCGCTTGTGATTGCTCACGACATCACGTAAATGAGCAAGAAGAACCAGAAGAAGAGCCAGAAGAAGAACCAGAAGAAGAACCAGAGGAAGAACCGGAAGAAGAACCCGAGGAGGGCCCTGAGGAGTGCATCTTTGGAGAGGATTAGTAGTCTTTTGTGTCAGTAGTACCCAAATAAAATGTCCGCGTTATTAGAACGTTTTATTATGTTTTGGTGTGCTAGATGGACTGTACCAAGCCTAAGTGCACTGTGGTACAGCCATTCTTAAAACTAGGTTGGTTTCAATAAAAGTTCTTTTGCTAAAAATTGAAATGCCTATTTCTTTCTTGTGTGTTGGTTTGGGATGTGGCTTAGTCTCCCTGAATCTCTTACCTTTGCTAATTCCCTCTTACCTTCTACTGAAACCGCTTCAGATGGTGAACACAAGGAGCAACCCTGACAGCAGCCGTGATGCCAACAATCAGCCAGAGAACAACATTCCACCACCACCTGCTCAAGCCCCTAATTTGGAGCAGATGATGGCCATGCAACTGCAACTACTTCAAGCTTTGGCGCAGAACCAAGTGCAGCAAGCTCCGCAGGCACCCAACCAAGCTCCCCAGTCTAAGATGGGAGAATTTATGAGGACAAGGCCTCCTACTTTTGCTGGATCCGTAGATCCCATGGAGGCAGATGATTGGATTAAGGATGTGGAAAGGAAGTTGGTCCTAGCCCAGTGCAATGACAATGAAAAGGTGTTGTATGCTGCCCACCAACTCAAGGGGATTGCTGCTAATTGGTGGGAAAATTACCGCGCCGCTCATCGAAATGCACAAGCTATCACGTGGGATGAGTTCGTGGAAGCTTTTCGCACTGCGCATATTCCTACGGGAATAATGGACATGAAGAAGAGAGAATTTTACCAGCTGCAGCAGGGAAACCTCAGCGTTTCCGAATACCTGAACAAGTTCACCCAGCTGTACAGGTATGTATCTGAAGAGATCACATCTGAGGCGACCAAGATCTGGAGGTTCATGCAGGGACTCGACCCTAACCTCAAGGTGCAGCTAGTGTCCAATGATTATTCAACTTTCCAGCATATGGTGAACAAAGCTTTGGTACAAGAAGATGCTCAACGTCAGCTGTATGAGAGCAGGAAGAGAAAGTTTCAAGCGCAGCAGGGCGCGAGTAGTTCTCGGTTTCGCCCTAATCCACCTCAGTTCCACAGAACCCCAGAACCAAGTGCACCAAGGACTCCATTCACTGGACCTCGCCCAAACCAACAAGTTCCCCGGACAGGCAATAGTGTTCAACCCCAGCAAAACCGGACTTCAGCAGCAGGAGTGCAGTGTTTTAACTGCAAGAACATGGGGCATTATGCCAGTAACTGTCCCCAGAAGCGCCCAGCGGTGACCCCAGTTCGTTTCAATTTGGGGACCACACCAACACGAGCTCCAACTACAGGACAAGGCCGTGGGACACCTCAAACTCCAAAGACTCCGCAGGCAATGAGCAGGGGACATCTCAACCATGTGACCGCGGAAGCAGCCCAGGATGCACCCGACGTAGTTCTGGGTAAGTTTCTTGTCAACTCAGTACTTGCATCAGCATTATTTGATTCTGGAGCTTCGCATTCTTTTGTGTCAAAAGATGTTGTTGAAAGATATAATTGGGATGTGCGTAGATTACAGAACACCATGCTAGTCCAATCCCCTGGAAAGGAAATGAGGACTAACACGGTTTGCCCTAACGCAACTGTGGATATTAATGGAGTTAAGTTCCTAGCAAATCTTATTATAATAGACTCCAAGGGTTTAGATGTAATACTTGGTATGGATTGGTTAGCCAAGTATAAAGGAAAGATAGATTGTGCCGACCGTGCTGTTACTCTTACCAACACGGAAGGGACACAAGTAAGGTTTCAGTCAAAGGCACATTCCCAGAAGGTGGGTAAGTTAAACAGTTTGAAGGGAATAACCTTGGAGAAGGTGCCGATAGCATGTGAATACCCAGATGTATTCCCTGAAGATTTGCCAGGAATGCCACCAGATAGGGAAATTGAGTTTGTTATCAACCTGGTACCTGGTACAGCTCCGATTTCAAAGAGACCCTACCGTATGTCTGCAAATGATTTGGCTGAAGTTAAGAAGCAGATTGAAGAGTTGCTAGATAAAGGATTTGTAAGACCCAGCTCGTCACCCTGGGGAGCGCCCGTACTGCTAGTAAAGAAGAAGGATGGTAGCCTTCGCATGTGTGTGGACTATCGATCATTGAATGATGTGACGATCAAGAACAAATATCCTTTGCCTCGGATAGATGATCTGTTTGACCAATTGAAGGGTTCATGTGTCTTCTCCAAGATTGACCTTCGGTCAGGTTATCACCAATTAAAGATAAGACCAGAGGATATACCGAAGACAGCCTTTGCTACTCGATACGGATTGTATGAGTATACAGTGATGTCGTTTGGCTTAACAAATGCACCCGCATATTTTATGAACCTGATGAATAAGGTGTTCATGGAATATTTAGATAAGTTTGTCGTGGTATTCATCGATGATATTTTGATATACTCCAAGACTGAGGAAGAGCATGTAGAGCATCTAAGGATAGTTTTGGAAAGGCTCAGGAAACACCATTTATATGCCAAGTTTAGTAAGTGCGAGTTCTGGTTGAAGAAAGTAGCTTTCTTGGGTCATGTAATTTCCGCAGGAGGAGTATCCGTAGACCCTGAGAAAGTAAATGATGTGCTGAATTGGACGCAACCCAAGTCAGTAACCGAGATCAGAAGTTTTCTTGGATTGGCCGGTTACTATCGTCGCTTCATTGAAGGCTTCTCCAAACTTGCAAGACCTCTTACCCAGTTGCTAAAGAAGGAAAAGAAGTTTGAATGGAGTAAATCGTGTGAAGACAGTTTTCAAGAACTGAAGAAGAGGTTGACATCTGCGCCCGTGTTAACACTCCCGGATATTAGGAAGGATTTTGAAGTCTTCTGTGATGCGTCCAGACAAGGGTTAGGCTGTGTTCTGATGCAAGAAAAAAAGGTAGTAGCCTATGCTTCAAGGCAATTGCGGCCCCATGAGGAGAATTACCCAACCCATGATTTAGAACTTGCAGCCGTTGTGCACGCTCTAAAAATATGGAGGCATTATCTGATTGGTAATCGCTGTGAGATTTATACAGACCACAAAAGTTTGAAGTATATATTTACTCAACCCGATCTCAACATGAGGCAAAGGAGATGGCTTGAGTTGATAAAGGATTATGATATTGGGATACATTATCATCCGGGAAAGGCTAATGTGGTAGCTGACGCTTTGAGTCGAAAGAGTTACTGTACCAAGCTATGGATTAAAGATAGTATGCCAGCACTTCAAGAGGAATTTCAGCGGCTCAACTTACAAGTAGTAGAAGAGGGGTTCTTAGCCACTTTGGAAGTTCAACCAACCTTAGAGGATCAAATCAGAACAGCTCAAAAGGAGGACAAGTGTGTCCAGGAGATCAAGGATAATATGAAGAAAGGGAAAGCATCAGAATTTTCAGAGGATGAACAAGGTACCGTTTGGTTTGGAAAAAAGAATTATGGTGCCTGAGAGGAAGGAGATAAAAGAGTTAATCATGAAAGAAGCCCACGAAGCTAAATACTCAATTCACCCTGGGAGTACCAAGATGTACCAAGATCTCAAAGAACGATATTGGTGGGCAGGTATGAAAAGAGAGATTGCAGAGTATGTAGCTTTGTGTGATGTGTGCCAGCGGATTAAAGCCGAACACCAGAGACCTGCTGGACTTTTGCAACCATTGCAGATCCCTGAGTGGAAATGGGAAGAAATTGGTATGGATTTTATAACTGGGTTACCGAGAACCAAATCTGGGCATGATTCGATTTGGGTTATTGTGGACCGTCTGACGAAAGTCGCTCATTTCATTCCAGTAAAAACCACCTATTCGGGCGATAGACTCGCAGAGTTGTACATGTCAAGGATTGTGAGTTTGCATGGAGTTCCCAAGAGGATTGTGTCAGATCGAGGAACTCAATTCACTTCAAGATTTTGGCAAAAGCTGCATGAACTTTTGGGCACGAACCTAAACTTCAGTACGGCTTATCATCCACAGACAGATGGGCAGACAGAAAGAGTAAATCAAATCTTGGAAGATATGTTGAGAGCTTGTGTCCTAGCAAACAAGACTAACTGGGATCAAAGTTTGCCCTATGCAGAGTTCTCCTACAATAATAGTTATCAATCCAGCTTGCAAATGTCTCCGTTTGAAGCCTTGTATGGCAGAAAATGTAGGACGCCGTTATACTGGAAGGAAGCAGGAGAAGGACAAGTGTTTGGGCCAGATGTGTTGAAACAGGCAGAGGAACAAGTTCGCTTAATTCAGGATAGGTTAAAAACAGCACAGACGAGGCAAAAGAGCTATGCGGACAATCGTCGAAGGGCATTAGAGTTTGTACCTGGGGATCACGTTTATTTGAAAGTGTCACCTCTCAAAGGAATGAGACGTTTCGGAGTCAGTGGAAAGCTTGCTCCTAGATTCATTGGACCTTTTCCTGTTATAGCAAAAAGAGGGGAAGTGGCTTATCAATTGGAGCTTCCGCCTCAGCTGTCAAAAGTGCATGATGTTTTCCATGTGTCCCAGCTAAGAAAGTGTCTGAGTGCCAGAAGAGCAGATGCCTCTAGATGAAATAAACGTAAAGGAGGACCTCACCTATTCAGAGTATCCAGTCAAGATATTGGAGGAAGCAGAGCGTCGTACGCGCAGCAAGGTCATTAAGTTCTGTAAAGTGCAGTGGAGCAACCATTCGGAATCGGAAGCAACTTGGGAGCGTGAAGAGGACCTAAGAGAAGAATTCCCCGACCTTTTTCCCAGTCCATCCGAATCTCGGGGTCGAGATTCTTTCTAAGGGGGGTAGGTTTGTCACATCCCAAAATTTTGCTTTTTGGAAAAAATTAAATTCAAGTTAATTATTTTAAGGTAATTGGAAATTTATTTGGCTTTTCTGCATTTCTGGAATTTAAAACCTATTTTTAATATTTAAAATTAATTTAAAGTATAAAAATTAAATACCATCAATAGCTGGAAATAATTTTACTTAGTCCAAAATGTGTCCAGGAGCTTCTGTGAATTTTTCTGGAATTTTTGGAGGTATTTTCATATTTTTCTGAGGCCTAAATAATTACTTAGCATTTTCTGGAAATATAAAATCAAAATCGAAAATAAAAACTCATCCCCCTCCCTCCAGCCGACGCGTGGACGGCCCAGGACCGCCCACGTCGCCGCTCGGCCAAATCCAGGCCACCCCTCCCCTTCCCTCGCTGCCTAGCGGGCCCGGCCCGTCAGCCTCGGCCCCGCCTTCCCCTCCTCCTCGCCCGACGCGTGGACGGCTCGGATGAGCCGCGTCTTCGCGCCCGGCTTCAATCCACCGCTCCCTCCCACTTAAGCGCGCCCGCCGCCCGATCTGCATCGGAGTTACGTGGCCGCCATCCGCACCACGCGCCCCGCTCTCGCTGACTGCGGGCCCCGCTGGTCAGTTCCGTCGTCTCTGCGCGGACGCCGGACTCCTCTTCCCTTTCTCTCTCTCCCGAAGAATCCGGCGACCGAATCCCGCTCGAACTCGGCCTCTTTCTTCGAATTGAACGCGGATTCAAACTACCGGGGGGATAAGCGTCTTATCCCCTAAAAGCCCGGAGCTCCGCGTTGCCTTCGACGGCTTATCCCCAAATTTGAATCAGCCTCGGCCGTCGACTTCGGCGAGGAATTCCCGCTGCCTCACCCCTCCCCGAGCCCTATAAATAGCCCCTCGGCCTTCGCCTCTCCCCGCACCACCTCGCAGCACCCTCCACCTCTTCTCCGGAGCCCTGAGACGCCCCGCAGCCGAGCTTCTCTCTCCGCGAGCCCCGCCCAACTCCGACGAGCTCTCCCCGCCGCCTCAGACCTCCCCGGAGCCCGTAGCCGCCACCTGCAGATTCTCCGAGCATCGGCGGATCTCCTGGGCACCTCGGCCACCTCTTCCCGTCGCCGGAGCGTCGTCGCACCGGAGCACCCGAGCTGCCTCCGCTGCTCCCTCGCCGCCGGCCGTCTCCGTTCATCCCCGGACCTCACCAACTCCTCCAACCAATCCCCCTTCGCACGCAGATTACAATCTACGCACCGCCTGAACCTCTCCGGCCCATCCTCGCCGCCGGCGCCGTCGCCTCCGACCATCGCTGCCCGGGCCACCCGAAGGTATCCCTCAAAGGGATTTGCTGCCCTTTATGGGTAGGCAAAGCCTCCCCCTCCCCTCTGGTTAGCAGCGCGCGATTTCAACTCCCCGGTGCGCGTTCGAGCCTTCGGCTCCGCGCGCTGGGTTGAGTTTTTCGTTTATTTTCCGCGCTGACAAGTGGGTCCCACCGTCAGCGGCAGCCGTCTGTGCGGGCCACTGCCGCCTGGGTCCCATCTGTCTGCGCCAGCCTCTGACAAGTGGGTCCATATCCCAGTGGGTCCCACCTGTCAGTGACCAAGGCAGATGAGGTCACTGGCAGAGGGGTCCCACATGTCAGTGACCGCAGAGGGTCTACTGGTCAGTGGGTCCCACCTGTCAGACTCTCGGAATAAAATAAAAGATTAAAAAATTAAATATCCCAGTGGGTCCCACCTGTCAGAAATTTTCGAATTTCTGGATTTATTCAAACTGAGAATTTCAAATGATCATAACTTTCTCGTTTTAACTCCAATTTCAGCCATTCAAATTTCTAAATTCATCTAAAATCATGATCTACCCAAATATGGCCTCTTTTGAATTTTTGGATTTTATTTGAATTTTGTTTGTAATTATTTGTTTGGTTTGCTTCGTTTCTATCGCGTAGATTCCAACGTTGTCGACGATCACTCCACCCAACAGCAAGAAGACCCAGAGAATCTGCAAGAAGGCAAGTCTCCTTTGATCATCTTGAACCCATGATTTGAAATGTTTTCAAACTATTTTAAATTATGTGCATTGCTATTTACATAAAATATTAGTTCAAATCTCTAGGAACTAGTTATTCCAACTTGCTATGCCCTCCATTGAAGTTGAATGCCATGTACTCTTGTCACCATAGAATTTCCTTTGTCTCATTAATGAGAGTATTATAATTACTTGTTGATATTAGAGTGGTAGTACGATGCTTAGCCATGCTAATGAATATTTCTTAAATCTTGAAAATGGGAAACTAATATTTATTATTGAACCCTTGTGTTTGTAAATGTAGTGGTAATTGGAGTTGCCACTGATCTTTTAAAATAAAATAAAATGTCAAAGTTGATTTAGATTAGGGTGGATGGTTGGTTTGGCTTGGTGCAGTTAGCACGAGATCTTGTTAAGTGTATGTTCCACCCTAGTCAATTAAGAACCGACGCTTGTGTTTGTCCAGACTGAGCATTAACCGTACAACCACAAGTCTATATGGGTACGACCTAGCTGACTAACTTATGATAGTCTAGTTTAGGTGCCACCAGTGGAAAGTGGGTGCCAGAGATGGACTGGTTATCCACAGTGAGGGACAGGGATTTACTGTACTCATATGGCGCAAGAGGGGGCTTCGGTTCGGGCAGTTAGCCTACCTGCGGTGAAACCTCAGCGGGTGGTATCTAGCTAGATTAGAGTAAGGTAAAGGCTTTGTGATATTTTATCTGGGTCTCATGCCAAAGGAAGCGTGTTGACTTTTAGGATAATTTATCTCTTGTGGGTAAAGTTGTACAACCTCTGCAGAGTGTAAGACTATTCGAATAGCCGTGCCCACGGTCAAGGGCGGGCAAGGAATGCATTCACATGGTAGATTTCTGGTTTTGGTTTTAAAAATCAAGAATTTGTGTTCCGAGAGTGGAGGGAACTCTTGGAAGGGTATTCTGGCGGTTGGAACCAGAGAGGGTGAATGGAACCCGAAACTTTAAAATTTGTTATCTAGTGTTGGTGGATGGAACCTTCACTATTAAGTTAATGTAGTTCTATTAAAACATTTATTTGATTAACTTGATGCCTTTGAATTTGATTAATGGTAATTTAAAATGTTGCTTTGTGCTAAAAGAGCCATATAGCCTTCCTTTGTCAAGCCTTGCATCTATGCATTTTTCCCAAGACTTGCGGAGTACTTTATGTACTCACATGCTACACTCAAAAACAAATCTCAGAGGAAGTTGAAGCTCAAGAAGGTGACTACGACTACTGCTTCGCGTGTGGCTGCGATGGATTCTTCCCGGAGAACTAGGTCGCGCTTCCCCAGTCAATTGCCTGTGGCGTATTGATGGGTCGTCATCGAGTTATCTTTTGCTTCCGCTGTGTTTCGTGTGTGCGAGGTCTTAAACCTCTATTGTAATAAGGAGACCTTTCGGTCGGTACTCTCAATTATTGTAATAAATCGCTGTTGGTGATGTTTTCCATTCTGTTTAACTGTGTGCACTAGCTTTGATCTGGGACTAGTGCAGTAATACACAGAGGGTCCGGGTTCGGAAATCCGGGGTCCCGACAAACATGGAGATGTTGAATATATCACATACTATGTTTATGATACATTGCTTTGTTCCTTGAAATAGACATTATCATTATTGATCAATGAGTATGTGACTTATTCATGAGACTCTTAATGCCAAAATGTTGCTATTTCTAAATGATCCCTGATTATATATCATATGAGGAACAAATATGATTCAAAGATCAGCATATGTATTGATTGATGATCATGTCTCATGGATCATGGTATGGAGATACCAAATCAATAATATGGACATGTGTTAGTGAACATATGTTGGATAGACCCGCCATGAGACACTGCAGAGATTCCATGTGTCATCAGTTGGTCTCAAGTAGTGTTTATGTAGAATCCTTAGACTTGAGATCATCATGGTTCCCAACATGCGTAGTGGCCTATTTTGGGACTACTAACCACTACTCCGTAACTGGGTAGTCATAAAAGTAGTCTTCGAGTTTGCTATGAACCATGTAGTGGGATGTGGATGATCAAGATAGAATTTGCCCCTCCTTATGGGAGAGATATCTCTGGGCCCCTCGATGTAATGGATTATGAAAGTGCATGGCCATGCCAAGGTGATTGAGGAGTCAATCACGAGTTTATAATCCATCACGGAATCGAGAGAGTGATTGAGCTATTAAGAGGATGACACAGGTCTCGCCTTGAGCTCAATCTATATCGTGAGGCAAAGGGATTCGTACATGAGAACATTACAGGTTCAGCCGATATGATCTTTACGTATACTTTGGGGTTAATATGTCTTACTAGAGGCCGCTATTAACAGGGTGACCGGAAAGGCGTTTCCGGGTCGCGACCAAGTATACGTGAACCTACAGGGTCGCACACTTAACGGGTTGGAACACTAATTCGAATGTGATTCGGATGTGGGCTCAATTCGGATAGAGATATGGATAGACTCCTATTGGGCCTCGGTCCACGAGGCCCAAGTGAGGAGGTCTATATATATGGAGGCGAGGGGCTGAGGGGTGGATGCTTCTTTTAATCCCCGAGCCAAACCCTAGCCGCCACCTCCCGAGCCAAACCCTAGCCGCTCGCGAGTGCTGGTACACTCGCGATCGTTGTTCCAGCCCCGGACGTGTGGATACCGGTGGAGGCGCTGCTCGTTGCGGCGTTGATCGGCATCAACAATCTTCAGATTGGATCTTGCACGTGGTGTGGTTGATCGCGTGGAGGAGACGATCTGTTCGGGACGATCGACTAATTCCACTACTACCTCGACGCGCGTGGTTGGATCGGCTTCTCCAACTCTTCTTCCGCTGCGCTGCGCGTCTAGTGGTAACGATCCATGATCCTTCCTTAGCATGATGTCTTGGTGTGCGCGGTCGAAAAGTTTTGTTTTCTGCTATCGTAGCCTACGCGCTTTCCTTCAGTGGTATCAGAGCCATCTTGCTTAGTTTGCGATCTGGATCAGCGCATATGTTGATATGCGGTAGTAGTAGATTGGATCTATTACAGTCTAGATCAGTTGGTTCATGTGATGAATCGGTGGTTGCACGGGTTGATGAGATCAATCGGTGAATAGGGGTTAGATGAGGCGCAGATTGCATCACTACTAGTGTCCTAGAGATTGTCTCGGATCGGCATAAGGTGGTTATGTCGAATACTAGTAGGTTATGGATCTGATAGCCTCGGTCCAATGGAAAAACTAGCGTCCTAGAGAATGTCTCGGATCGGCATAAGGTGGTTGTGCCGAATAGTTTTTCCATAGCGATTTCATAGATTGGATCTGTGAATTTCGTGAGGTTTTCAGGGATCGCCCTCGACCCCCCGCCCGCTGACCGGCCAGTGGGACCGCCGTGTGTACCCCCCTTGTATAGCGTAATGGGTTCACATCGTTAGGTAGAATGATAGTTTACGTCTAACTTGTTTTTGCAGGGAATGATGTGAATAGTATGGCCCTATAGCTTATTGGAATGTATGAGATGTATGTGATGCATGTAACATTCGTTCATGGCCTGCGTGTCATGATTATTTCAGCTATTGTTAGCTGTCTATATTGTATTTAACGACCCACGTGTCGACCTTAATGCTTGAATCTATCCTTGTAATCTTCAATTTCTAGCTATTATAGGTAGTAGCATAGTTTTGAGGTTACAAGCTTTCAAGCATGGTGGCCTGAAGGAGTGATGTGGAGGATAGAGATCGTCTACACCTACATGGAGATGGATATCACCATTTTTGGGCCATACTACTTCACAGTTAAATGTGTTTATCTATGATGTTATCTATCTTATTCTTATGCAATGATATATGTGATATGTTGCTATGGTAGGATAGAATCCCTCATAAAATTAGGTGTTAATGCCCTTCCATATGTTGCACCAAAAGATAATGATCACCGTATGGTAGGTCTACCAAAGTAGAGTGCCGTCGGTTATCATCATTATTTGGGGTAGATGTCGGACATCTACATGTGGAAGCATTTGGTTTACTTAACAAGGTTATCAAAATAGTTTTGGACCTTGGGGCATAGGTTGGGGCCGGGGCATACTGATGTCACCCAACAAGCAAGACTCACATAGGGATGTGATTAGCAAGGTGTTGCTTACCCATGTCACTAGTTTTCTAGCCGTGATGCCAAAGCTCACTAGGAATTAGTGAAATGAGGATCTTGACCCACTATGTAACTTAGAGGGAGTTTTGTTGCAAAACACATAGTGGGAGTCTTTTGTTAAATAGTTTAATAAAAGATGAACATAAACATAGTGCTAAACTTTGCATATTCTTGTGTTGTAGATCATGTCAGCTAACGCCGCATCCAGTACTTTTAATTTGTGATCTATTCTTGAGAAAGAAAAACTCAATGGAACGAACTTTATGGATTGGTATCGCAACTTGAGAATTGTTCTCAAGCAAGAGTGCAAGGAGTATGTCCTTGAGTCTCCTTATCCTGATGACTTGCCTGATAATGCTACTGCGGCTGCACGGAGAGCTTATGAGAAGCAAATAAATGATTGCCTTGATGTGAGCTGTCTCATGCTTGCCACAATGTCCTCTGAGCTTCAGAAGCAATATGAGAACACAGATGCCTACAATATCATTGTGGGGTTGCGTGGTATGTTTGAGAACCAAGCAAGGGTTGAGAGGTTCAACACTTCAAAGTCCTTATTTGCGTGCAGGCTTGCAAAGGGAATCCCGTCAGCCCTCATGTGATTAAGATGATTGGCTACATTGAGAGTCTGAAAAAGCTTGGTTTTCCCCTTAGCCAAGAATTGGCTACTGATGTGATTCTCCAGTCGCTTTTTCCGAGCTTTGAGCCATTCATACTGAACTATCCAATGAACAACATGGACAAGACCTTGGCTGAGTTGCATGGGATGCTAAAAGCTGCCGAGGAAAGCATTAAGAAAAGCAGCAATCATGTGATGATGATGTAGAAAGGCAAGGGCAAGCCCAATGTCAAGAAAGGCGCGGTCAAAAGAAAGTTAGCTCCCGATGAGATCGCGAGCAGTTCTAAGGCCAAGCAAGTCAAGAAGGGCGCTGCTCCTAATGCAGATTGTTACTACTGTAAGCAATCAGGACATTGGAAAAGGAACTGCCCAAAGTACTTGGAGGATCTTGAGAAGAAGAAGGGAAGTACGACTTCCACTCCAGGTATAAATGTTATAGAAATCAATCTTGCTACTTCATCTACTGATTCTTGGGTATTTGATACCGGATCGGTTGCTCACATTTGCAAATCGTTGCAAGGGCTAAGAAGAAGTAGAAGTTTGAGGAGGAGCGAAGTGGATCTTCGCGTTGGCAATGGAGCAAAAGTTGCTGCGGTGGCTGTTGGCACCATGCCATTGTCTTTACCTTCAGGATTAGTTTTGGAATTGAATAATTGTTATTGTGTTCCATCTCTTTCCAAGAACATTATTTCTGCTTCATGTTTGCAAGCAGAAGGTTATGGCTTTAGATCTGTGAACAATGGTTGTTCTCTTTATTTCAAAGATATGTTCTATTGTCATACTCCATTGGTGAATGGGTTATATGTTCTTACTCTTGAAGAGTCACCGGTCTATAACATTAATGCAAAGAGGCAACGTTCGAATGATTTGAATCCCACGTTTATTTGGCACTGTCACTTAGGTCACATAAATGAGAAACGCATGGAGAAGCTCCATAGAGATGGTATTCTGCACTCATTTGATTTTGAATCATTTGAGACATGCGAATCTTGTTTACTTGGCAAGATGACAAAGGCACCTTTCACCGGTCAAGGTGAACGGGCAAGTGACTTATTGGCACTCGTATATTCTGATGTATGTGGACCAATGAGCTCAACAGCCAGAGGTGGTTTTCAGTACTTCATAACTTTTACTGATGACTTTAGTAGATATGGGTATATCTACCTGATGAAGCAAAAGTCTAAATCCTTTGAAAAGTTCAAAGAATTCCAAAATGAAGTGCAAAATCATTTAGGCAAGACAATCAAGTTTCTACGATCTGATCGTGGAGGCGAGTATTTGAGCCATGAGTTTGGCAATCATCTGAAGGATTGTGGAATTGTTCCACAATTGACTCCGCCAGGAACACCTCAATGGAATGGGGTATCTGAACGGAGAAATCGCACCTTATTAGATATGGTGCGCTCCATGATGAGCCAAAGTGATCTTCCGTTGTCTTTTTGGGGGTACGCTCTTGAAACAGCCGCTTTCACACTAAACAGGGTTCCATCAAAATCAGTAGAAAAGACACCATATGAGATGTGGACAGGACAACGTCCTAGCTTGTCTTTTCTTAAGATTTGGGGATGTAAGGTTTATGTAAAACGTTTACAATCTGATAAGCTCACTCCTAAATCTGATAAATGCTTCTTTATCGGGTATCGTAAGGAAACAAAAGGATATTACTTCTATAATCAAGAAGAAGGCAAAGTGTTTGTCGCCCGGCATGGTGTTTTCTTAGAGAAAGAGTTTCTCTCAAGAAGGGATAGTAGGAGCACGGTGCAACTTGAAGAAATTCGAGAAACACCTGAAAATGTTTCAGCTCCTACAGAACCACAACAGGATGAACAAACTGTTGAAGAACCTGTTGTGGACACACCGGCACCACGTAGGTCAGAGAGGTCATGTCGTGCACCTGAGAGGTACATGTTCTTGACTACTCAACAACGGGATATATTGTTGTTAGACAACGATGAGCCTAAGACCTATGAAGAAGCGATGGTGGGACCAGACTCTGAGAAATGGCTTGAAGCCATGAGATTCGAAATTGAATCCATGCACAGTAATCAAGTTTGGAACTTGGTTGATCCACCTGATGGTGTTAAAACCATTGAGTGCAAATAGGTTTTTAAGAAAAAGATAGACACAGATGGAAATGTTCACATCTATAAAGCGCGATTGGTGGCCAAAGGTTTCAAACAAATTCAAGGTGTTGATTATGATGAAACTTTTTTCGCCCGTCGCAATGCTAAAGTCTATTCGGATCATTCTAGCGATTGCTGCATATTTCAACTTTGAAATATGGCAAATGGATGTCAAAACAGCTTTCCTTAATGGAAATCTGAGTGAGGATGTGTACATGACACAGCCCACGAGTTTTGTCGATCCGCAATCAGCTGGAAAGATATGCAAGCTGCAAAGATCCATTTATGGATTAAAGCAGGCATCTCGGAGTTGGAACATTCGTTTTGATGAAGTAATCAAAGGGTTTGGTTTCATCAAGAACGAAGAAGAGCCTTGTGTTTACAAAAAGGCTAGTGGGAGCGCACTCGTATTTCTGGTCTTATATGTGGATAACATATTACTGATCGGAAATGACATTCCTATGCTCGAATCTGTTAAGTCTTCATTGAAAAATAATTTCACTATGAAAGGCTTAGGAGAGGCGTGGATCTTGCACGTGGTGTGGTTGATCGCGTGGAGGAGACGATCTGTTCGGGACGATCGACTAATTCCACTACTACCTCGACACACGTGGTTGGATCGGCTTCTCCAACTCTTCTTCCGCTGCGCTGCGCGTCTAGTGGTAACGATCCATGATCCTTCCTTAGCATGATGTCTTGGTGTGCGCGGTAGAAAAGTTTTGTTTTCTGCTATCATAGCCTACGCGCTTTCCTTCAGAGACGCGACCCAATGGGCAGTGGCGAACACTCCATGTCCAATAAAAAATCAAGGTTAGCATTATCAGATGATGATGTAGCCGCCATATCACCAAAGGGAAAAGAATTCTCGTCGAAAGTTACATGACAGGAAATGATGATCCGATTGGAGCTCAAATCTAGACACCGGTAACCTTTGTGCTCAGAGGAGTAACCAAGAAAGACACACAGCGTGGAGCGCGGTGAGAGTTTGTTGGCAATGGTGGCGGAAAGATTGGGATAGCATCGGCAGCCAAAGACCCGTAGATGATCATAGGAGGGAGGAGAGCCGTACAGGGCAAGGTATGGAGTGGAAAACTGAAGGGTTTTCGTGGGGTGTCGATTTATGAGATATGTGGCGGCATGAAGAGTTTCAACCCAATACTGAGGCGGCATGCGAGCTTCAATTAAAAGAGTGCGAACAACATTATTAACGGTCCGAATGGAACGTTCAGCTTTGCCATTCTGTTGGGATGTATATGGGCACGACATGCGGAGTGCAATGCTGTGTGTGAGAAAGAACGAGCGGGCGGAGAGATTATCGAACTCACGTCCGTTGTCACACTGGACTGTTTTAATGGTGGTGCCGAATTGAGTTTGGACGTATGTAAAGAAGTGGAAAAGGGTGGGAAAGGTGTCCGACTTCAAGCGCAGGGGAAACGTCCAAAGAAAATGAGTGCAGTCGTCAAGAATCACCAAATAATACTTGTAACCTGAGACGCTAGCAACGAGAGAGGTCCAAAGGTCACAATGAATTAAGGCAAAATTTTGAGTAGCACAAGAAGTAGAAGAAGAAAAAGGTAGACGAATATGCCGACCCAGTTGACATGCATGACAAAGAGTATCAATAGTGCTCTTGGTACAAGAGATAGCTGTGGAGCTAGCTAAATGATGAAGAGTTGCGATGCCAAGATGACTGTCAGACCCAGATTTTACAATCCGGAATCTTCTGTGATTCCCGCACTATTCCCTGGATAAGTAGATAGTGCTCACAGATTACAGTTCTGAATATCAAAGTACATATCATACGGAAGCGTAAATGTAAAAGTAAACTTACACATGGGCCGATTAGGCCGAAATCATTAAATTGCAACAGCGGAAGAACGAAGCACACAGGTGGGACCTTCATGACATGCCCACAGGCAGCCAACTGGAGGTTCGCAACCTAGCCCTTGACGTCTTCATCTTCTCTGCCAGCTTGTCCAATCTTGTTGCTGAGGCGAGGTGATTTGATTCCTAATGCTGAATTTTGTCGCAAAAGCGAGTGTGAGCACTCCAACCCCGTGCTCCGCGAGACAATACACAGAATGCAAATAAATAGTATGCATGGCTTAACAAAGGAGAGGCTCGTGTTATTTTATTTGCCAAAAACCGCTTTTAGTAGCATTATTACTATTATTTAATCAAAGTGTTATTATTGCTACCTAGCTCCACACTACAATTGCCAAAATTGACTTAATCCACCGAAAATACACTTTCTTTATTGACCGCTGTCTAAAACTCCAAACAGCAAGTGTCATCATTTATTTAATCCACCGATCATACTTTGTATCTTGAATTACTAATAATCCAATCCTGTCATTGCTATTCATCATCTCTTCACCTCTGAATTCTAATGATTCTCTAACATAATTACTTTCAAATCCACCGATATCATTCGTATTCAATCCTTTTCGTCATTGATTCAAAACCATAATCCAATAATTAATCTTATTTTCCATTATCTATCACTAGCTAATCCACAAATATACCTCCACCAAAAATTCAATTTACCAAGATTATAATCCACTAATTGTTATGAATCCTCCAATCTTCTCAGGAATTCAATTCATCCCTCTAGCAATTGATCAACTCCTATTAATTCCCATTATCGCCAATATCTTCCAAGAATTTATATTAATCATTAGTGTAGTAATCCAGCAATTTACCTTTGCACTCCCTAATTCTCCAAAATCGATTCACTATTATATATCCACCAAGAATATCACTAATCAAGATTTATACTCCAATACTTGTATTATTTCTCCAAATTCCGGAAAATTCAATTAGATCATTTATCTAGCCTATCTATTCAGCTGGACCCCACTAATTCATTTCTCCCAGAACCCACACTATCGTTTTCTTTTTATAATCGACACTGAATCCACCAATACCTTTATGTGCATACTAAAAACATCCATCTCCTTTACTCACAACCCTGTTTATTCCTCCCATATTTTAGTTTGTAAGATTAGTAATGCCACTATTTGAAATACAATACATAAAATTTCCTGAGACCTAGCAGCTTTGGAACAAATCATAATGTTCAAGGAATACTAACATGATTTTCCATACATATGGCATCACACCATATGCCTAATATCACCATAATTTTTCCATACATATGGCATCACACCATATAACATCTTTCAGCGTTATAGCCGCTTAACTTACCACTGGGACGACACCCAGGACAATTCAAATCAGGGCTTTCCTCTGCCCTTCCACTTTTCCATTCCCATTTTCCAAACATTTTTAAATAGAACTATATCTAGTTAAGTTCCCATATCCGCCCATGACCGTGGGCACGGCTATTCGAATAGTTTTTACTCTGCAGAGTTTGTACACTTTCACCACAAGAGACAATCAACTCGTTGCCCCACATGATGCCTTAGACATGTGGTTGAGCAGACCATCACAGTGACTTTTCAAAGTATCTAGTCCCTTTTCTCATTCACCTTATGGGTAGCCGCCCACTTGCGGTGGGTCCCATCTATGCGCGGGATGTTTCCCACAGCCACTAACGCAGCTCGGGCTCCTACTTCCCGCAACGTTAGAACAGCTGGGAAAACTTCACCCTCCACTGGTGTCCCTTAGGGCCTCCCTTGCCCGTGCGTATCCACTTCTATCCACTACCAGTGAGATGAGTCCGGGGATTTCGATAAATCTACTTAGCCAAGTTGTATTTTACAGACTTGTGGTTGTACTATTTTACACAGGAGGTCATGACAAGATTCAGTCCTTAGTGATATCTGGGCGGCCTACCACAACCCACTTTGTGCATCCACTACACCACACTCATACCCTCGAACCAATCCGCCCAGATATTTAAGCAAGTTGGGATTTTTGGGAGCATAAACTAATCATGTCAAAATATACCAGTCATTCCCACAATGACTGCCCAACCAATTTTTCTCAGGATTAAAAGTGGTGCTTGGGCGCTCTCGCGCCCATGAGTATCTAAGCAAAACTAAGCATGGCATATAAGTACGGACTTATTTTCGAAAAGTTACCATTATAATTTTGCTAAGGCAACAAGGTTCACATATTCAAGTATTCCAAAGGAGGTGTAATATTAATCAAGCAAGCAATGGGCATATAACTAGAATCTTAAATTAACATGTATTTGCATATAAAATAATAGCATGCAATTTGATAATTTAAACCAAAGTAGTTTGCAGAAAACGTAGGTTCAACATGATCAAAGTATTGACTCGCCTGGCGCGGTTTATCGCGGTCTTGTGCTCACACAATGCTTTCTCAATTGAGCTCCTTAGTCTTTTATCTTCATCTTGTTCTTGATCACGCTTGATCCCTTGAATCTTCACGACTTCCAATTTCTAATTACGCGGCAAACGACTGAATCCAAATAAAAGCAAATAACTCAAAAGATCCAAATAAATCCAATCACTTTAAATACCCGATTTACTTTAAATTATGCATTTATTATGGTTGGAGAATAGAAGGATGATTTAGGTTGATGTGTTGTAAGCACAGCGGTAGCTGGGTTTGAGCAGGAGGACGAGTTGTCTGAATGCTTTACCGTGAGGGAAAATTTTAGAAATACGAGGGATCAAAAGTGAAGATGTACCTACAGGAATTATCTGCTTTTGGGAAAGGAAGGTGGCCATACATGGCCGATTGGGGAAAAGCAAGGCGTGACCTTTTTATTAATAATTTATTTTTATCATTTTTGTATTTATCAAGGAAGTTCCATGAGTTAGGTTAGACCTATGAATAGGTGCATTTTGTCGAGTGCTAATATTCAAGGCATATATTATATACACGATGTATAAAATTTTTAGCTTACCAAATTGATCTTAGAGTCCGGGTTTATAGCATCCCGTGGAGTGGTATTTTATGTACACTTAGTTGTTACTAGACATAGCTCATTTTGAATTAGGATATATTTATTCGGGTCCTAACCCGCTATATTCAATTATGCTCAGCATTATTATTTGTTCAATCCATCGTGAATATTTAATTACTGGCATCCCTATTATTTTGTCTACACTTTAGCCATTATTAGGCCTAGCTTTTATTTTTAATTTAAATTTATTTATTCATTAGGGCTTGTTATACGAAACATATTTCAATATTACTTTTTAGTTAGCTCTACTACTGAGTTTTATTTAATGGTGACACGTTAAATATTTAAGCATATGTTTTAATTATAATTACGGGTATCTTTACTAATTTTAGGTATTTACCAAAGCACCTTTTCTTTATTAATGCCATATAACCTCTAATTAGATCTGGGTAGCATAGCCTAAGGTTAGTGGTTCCATGCCCACATTATTTAACAGTAAAATGGATTATCCTAGTTACTAGGGTTAAAGACAATATTTTAGGGCTTAATTTTGCAATGGTTAATTTCTACATCATTAACTAATATGCAATGGTTCATAGCTTATGGTGTACTCTATCTTTATTTATTAGAACATCATGGGAGCTTGAACCTACATGTTATCCCTAATTAATTTCACACTATTCCCTAAGTTAGGGATTAAGTTCTATACAAAAGATCAGAAGAATATTAGCTACTAATATGAAACATTCAATCTATGGTTAAATATTTATTAGGCCCATTTATACTCTAAATAAATTTTATTAGCTTTCCTGGTTCATTTCCTCTTTTTACTAAATTTTTCCTTAATTAAAATTGATTAAGAAAAATCAATCAAAAAGAAGGAAAAAGTGTGGCCTGAGAAATCGAACCTGCGACCTGAGTGGACTGGAACGTTAGCGCGCGCTCGGGTAGCCAAGTGGGCCGAAGGCCTGGCTGACATAAATGGAGGGGAAAAAGAAGATGAGCTGGGCAGTGGCTGAGGCAAAAACAGGGGAAATCGCCGGCGCACGGTGCTGGGCTCACCGCCGGCGGAGGCTGGCCGGACCGGTGGTGAAGGTGGTCAAAATGGATTGTATGGGGCTAGTGGAGACCAGGGGAGGTCGCGGCTTTGGCTGAGAGGCGTTGTAGGCGGCTGGCATCGACGTGCGGCGGCCGGAGGTGGGGGCGGATCGGGGCGCCGACGGTGGAGTAGACGGGGAAGGGGTTCGGCAGGGGTATGAGTAGGGGTAGTAGCAATCTTACCGCGCATTTGGCCAAGACGGAGGGGGTCTAGGGCGCGATGGCGGCGCGGACCGGTGGCGGCGCGGGAAGGCTCTCGGTGCCGGCGGGCTACGACGAGTAGGAGAGAGGGGCGACGCTTGGGGCAGCTTCGCGGCAGTGAGAAGTCACTCCCATCCCAAGTAATCGAGGGGAGAGTGCCCGGGGAGAAGGTGGCGGTGGATTTGGCGGCGGCGGCCGACTTCGGGGAAGAGGGCCAATGCGCGAGCTCCGGCGCTCCGGAGTCCGATTAACGCGGCGGGGAGGTACACAGGGAGCAGGGTTACGCTCTGACTAATTCGGGGTGGTTGGACGTCGCCGGAAGGCCGGGAACGGCATGGGGGCGCGGCGGTGGGTGCAGGCGCGGGTGCTATGCGGGAGAAAGACCGGGGAAGCAGAGCTTCTTATGGTCTCGGGGGAGGCTACGGAGACGGTGGGCGCACATGTGAAACCGGGGGCGACGGCGGGGGAAAACAATGGGCAGAGCTATTGCATGGGCGCCACGGGGAGAAAAGATGTTGGGTGCGGCAGAGGGAAGAAGAGAAGTGGCGCGGGCGCACGGGGGAGGAAGAGAGGAAAGGTAGGGGAGGCGCGCGGGAGCGGGGCCCAGCGGGCAGAGGGAGAAGGCGGAGTGGGGGCGCGGGCCCGCGGGGCCAGAGAGAGGAGGCGGGATGGGGGGGGCCACTGGCCAGCGACGGCAGGTGAGGGGAGAGCTGGCGCGGGTGGGAAGGGGAGTTGGGCCGGGCCTTCGGCCGGCCTAACTTCCCTCCTTTTCTTCTTCTTTTTATCTATTATTTATTTATTTGGTATGTATGGTTGTGCTTATATATTTTTATTGTTTGCTTATTTTGCTTGCTCACTAAATTTTAATATTTTTATTCCCTATATTGCTAGTCCCTTTTTCTAGCATATGCATATTTTGCACACATGTATATATGTACATAATTCTTTTTAGGTATGTTTGTGGGTGGTTTTATTCATTCACTTTTAGTGCTACTATTTCCCAAGTAAAACTTTAATTCAAATTTCCCTCTCCCGTTTATGGTTCATCTGTAGATTCGAATTTAGAATTTTTGGGTTTCCATCATTTGTATATTCCTTTCTATGGCATTATTAATATTAGTTTTAGTTCTTTTTTTTGTATCCTCCACCGACATTCAGAAAATGGCCATAAAATCCAAATTTCAACAGAACATATTGTAAAATAATTTAAGAACTTTACATTTTCAAATTCGAATTTTTCAGGATGTTACAATGACCAAGACGACGATGCCAAAGAGTGGAACTAATGGCGACTATGGCGTGTGGATTGAAGGAGGCGGTAGTAGAGGGTAAAGGTCTCCAGTGCTATTGCATCTGGCGATTTCGCTCTTGGTCCGAAGGTCCTTCACAGGGAGGCCATATGGGTCAAACTCGATGGAACAGTTATTATCAATGGTAAAGTGACGAACAGAAACTAAATTCTTGATAATTTGAGGAGTAACTAGAACGTTCCGAAGAGTGAACAAACTATGTTTAGCAGGGATATTTGTGGAGCCAACAGAGGTGATAGGAACCAAGGAACCATTGCCAACTATAATACTGGAAGGAGAAGCATTAGAAGGTGAATGAGACGTGGAAAGGTTACCGACGTCTGATGTCATATGGTTGCTAGCACCGGAGTCCATGTACCAGCTAGTCGATGGAGGTTGTTGCAGCTGCATGGTGCTGAACGCGTTGGCGAGTGCAGTTTGATCCCAGCCGCCGTGGATACCAGGATCACCCATGGCAGGGGCGGTGTACTGGGGAACTCCGGGCATGCCTGGACCCATGGCAGGGGCAATGTACTGGGGAACACTGGGTTGACCTGGGACGTGCAGAGGCAGACCGGGCGTGTTTCCGGGCAGCGCAACGCTGGAACAGTAGGGGATGCCACCGGGTGGCAGGCCGGCATACCCGGCGTGCGCGGCCAGTGCATGTGGAGGAGTGCGTGGAGCATGGCCGCCGGAGAAAGGGCGGGGCGCACCGGTGGGCCAGACCTGCACGGTGCCCGTCCAAGGTTTAAAGAATGATGGCGGCCAGCTGCCTTGCTGTGCGCCGGACCTCCCGTCATCACCTCCATTGGTGCGATTATTGCGACGCCGACGATTATTTTGCCGATTGCTACCGGTCGTGGTGTTGGTGCCACACGCAGTACCCTGGGTGCTGGAGTCGCCATGGGCAACGCCATGTGCGCTGCCGGACGTAAAGCTTGGCGTGCTACCAGAGTAATGGCGAGCACCCTGGCTGCCAGTGGAGAGGAGGGCTGTCGGCGGTGTGGAGGCCCGGTCGTTGAGGGTGATTTCTTCGAGAAGAAGATCGTTGCGGACGGCATCAAACGACGGGAACGGCCTCTGGCGCTTAAGGAGGGCCGCCATATGAGTAAACCTCTCGTTGAGGCCACGTAAGGTAGCCAAAACAAGGGTTCGATCGAGGATGGGTTCGCCCAAACTCCCGAGTTGATCAACCATGGTTTTATGTTTGCGACAGTAGTCGGAAATATTGAGATCGCCTTGGACGAAAGTCCGAAATTCCATGTCGAGGATCAAAGCACGAGCCTCTTTGTTGCCGACGAACATGTCCTCAAGAGCAAGCCAGATTTGGCGACTGGTAGCTTGCCGGTCGGTGTTGCCAGGGGTCATGACGAGCTCGAGGAGATTAGCAGAGATGGTGCCAAAAATCCAAGAGACCACGACGCAATCCATGTGATGCCACGGCGCGATGTCGGGGAAAGTGGTGTCGGAGAGGACGTGATCAGTGAGCGCGTATTTGCCGAGGGTGATGAGATGAAGACCGCGCCACTTGGGGTAGGAGATGGAGCCGACCTCGAGGACAACGGGAACCAGGGCCCGGATGTTCGAGACGGCGACTGCCTGTGCATGCAGATTGGCAACGAGAAGAGTGTCGGCCTCAGCCTCCCGGCGGTGACGGTCGTCTTCCTCGCGCTGGGCCTCCAGTCGGCGTTGGTCAGCGGCAGCAATTTCTGCAGTACGCCGCTGTTCTTCCTCAGCACGCCGCTGGTCTTCCTCGGCGCGGCGAGAGGCCTCCTTGCGGGGCAACTCGACCTCCTGACGCAGGAGCGCGAGCTCGGTCAGTTCGCCAGCCATGGGGACGCACAGGATACGCAGGGGCGGCGAGATTAGTTGCGGAAGTGGTAGGTCACAGGAGCGACGCTATCTGATACCATGAGAGCGGAAATAGTTCACGCAATGCTTAATTCAGTTGGCCAGAACAGCATAAATACAGCTGGGATTACAATAGATGGAGAAGGATCAGGAGTCCGCATCCGATCCTATTCATGCCTAATGTGGGCCTGTTTGACAGAGCTCCACCACTGAAAAAATGAATCTGGAGCAGCAGATCCACCAAAAACAGCTCCACCGTGAATCTGGGATCCCACCATGGAGCTAGACAAAACTGTTTGGCTTGCACAGCAGCTCCAAATCCACGAAACTGAGTTTTTGGTGGGAATGGTCTGTTTTGCCCATGGGTTTTATGGTGGTATGGGATGGGGTGTGTAACCAGTGGCAAAAGGTGGGTAATTACCACCCAACTCCACGAGTAGGTACGAAACAAGGTTTCGTGGAGCACCCCTTGAGGTGCTCCATGGATTTCATGAATCTGGAGCTAGATTCAGTATTTTCGTGGATCCAGATTTCGTGGAGCTGGTGCGTTTGGGTAAAAATTCGTGGAGTGAAGCTGTTTTTGGTGGATCTGGAGTTGATGGAGCTCTGCCAAACAGGCCCGTAACCGACTGGCCGTTTCTGTAGCCGATCCGGCAATGGCAATACGTCCGTGAGACGTAGCGTGTACAAATACAATTACTTGGCTAACAAGATCGTTAGATCGCCACAACTTTATCAAAAAAAAATTTATACATGCATATGTTCATCATTCAATGGAAAAAGCAGGTATCTATGCTTCATGAGGTTTTAGATCTTCGCAATCCAACGCGTGGTGTGAGTGGGTGTGCTTAGTGCGTGTGTCTCCGTAATTCTTCGAAAATAAGGGATCAATGGAGGAATCAATGCGATTGTTTTTTTAGGTCCGGCCTCATTTTTTCAGTTTCTAAAAACCGTTTTTTGTTTTTCTACAGTAATTAGTTTTCAAACGAATTATCTTTTCAATATAAAGTCTATAAATTTATTACAGTACATACTATAGCGACTTCGTTTATATCGGTTAAAACCGTGTACGAGTTTCTATTATCCCGTACTCTTTTTTACAAACAACATAAAAAACCATAAACTACAACCGAAAACTATAAATTGAAAAAAAAAGGCCAATGTGAATTTGGTACTATGAGAAAAGGAATCAAGTCAATGCATGCTTGAGAAGGGTTGGACCCGGCAGGCCTGCCGACAATCTCTGAATTGGGCCCGGTGCGGCCCATAAAGGCACAGGGACAGCCCCAAAAGATGCAGTTCACCTTTCCTTTCGGCTCTTGCCCCTTGATTTTCTTGAACCACCCTGTTGTTGCTAGATTTTTCCACGTCGATTTGGTCTCATGTACAAAGCATGAGAATTTCTTTTTTTATTATTTTTGAAACATGTTTTAACTACACTTGGGAAAAGCACACCTCCCTCAACTACACATGCACATGCACATGCACGTACGCGCGCTAGAAAATTTTGTGAAGGCTTAGGATTCATTTATCCGGCCACCTCTCTGCTGTCACTTTAGAAATCAAAACCAACGTGATAAAAAAAATGCTAAAACAATATTTGTTTTGAACCGGATGTGTAGTATTTTCTTTGGAAATTGGTATTCTCTACAGAGACAGATCTAGAATAGAAATGACGTGTAGCCCTTATACTCTATGTATATACTTATCAATACATCCATCTAGATGTTTAATCAGAGTGGAAACGGACGGATATCGTTCATCCTGTATCTTGTTCTGTATTTTTCTCGATGTCAGAGTCAGATACGGATAATGCCGAATACCTATTTCTCCGTTCCGTATTCGTTCCATAAGCGTTCGGACGGTCGGTCGAATGAAAATTATCTGTTTCTTTTGTATTCCTACATAGGACATTGGACAGTAGGGTGCAGTCAGAGCGAGCACAGAGACTAAACGCCGAGATGTCAAAAGAAGAACACTCAGTATTTCCTACATATTTATATGTAGCAATCCGTCTATATGTTATCTTGTTCATAAGTGAAGTCACATTGATTTTCTCATATCACTTGATATACGGATATATATGGACGTATATCACTCATTCCATATCCTATTCTATATTTTTTCACGGAGTCGGACACGGATAGTGCCGGATACTCATTTACCCCTTCCGTATTCGTTCCACAAGCCTTCGGTCAATCGGTCAAACGGAAATTATTCGCTCTGTTTACACCTCTAGATCTATCAATAATACAGTAGATAGTAATACATTCTAAATTTTGTAACATCAACTAAGTTTATGACAAAGTTTAATGGTAGAAAACTATTTATCAGATAATATACCAAAATCAAGAAATCTACCATTAGTGAATGATCTATAATGAATACGAGAATCTACTATTACACGTATTTTTGGAGTGTCTTGCTTTGTTAACGTTCTATGTGTTTTTCTTTTCTTTTCTCTTTCTGTTTATCAACGTATTTAAGTATTTTTTCCTTTTAGATAGATATAGTTCTTGGTATGTGGGGACACTAGTTTTTGACATATAAGATATTATTGTGTAAACTTGGACTATAATCAATAAAATTAAAATCGGCGTGGGACCTATGCCCCCACATTTGTGAACAAGCATCCGCCCCTTGTTCTCCATGATACTTGTAGTGTGAGTATCTTTAAAAAGGATATATTCTTTTGAGCTGCTATTTTTAATTTTTATTTATTAATCTAATAGCGATTGCTAAAAGAACCAAAGATTATTAAAAAAACAAAAAAAAACAGGGCCTTTTAATCGTTCCAACCTCTTTATGTGCCTTGGCTGGTCCGAACTCAACGAAGGTCGAAGGCCACTTGGCCTTTTGCAGTACAGTATAGTATAGTACACACACTGAGCTGCGTTGCAGGCAGCCAGCTGTGATGGCCTGGCCTGCAGCGTCAGCCCCTGTCCACACGCTCCTGCGTGCATGCGGCTGGCCGTGCAAAGCTGCTTCTTTTCTTTCTTCTTTCTTCTTTCTCTTTGTTCTTCACGGTCCACGCCGTTCGCATCTCAGCCACATGCATGCATATGATATGCCTCCTCTCTGGGCCTGCCTCGCGCTAGTTAAGACGCTACTCGAACGTTGGATGCATTCACGCGTCGGCGTTGCTGCCTGTCGTCTTGTGTCGGCCATGCTTAGCCCTTCTCGGTCCCACTCGGTAGATAAAGAAAAATTGTATTTTAATGTTTGTGGCTAGGTCTTTAGCTTAAGGATCAGCCTTAAGCCTTTTTTTGCTTATAGTCTGCTTAAGGTCACCCCTGTAATGTATAAGGTTGACCTTAAGGTGGCTTAAGACCCTCTATTTTCATACACTACAGATGCCCTGACAATTATTATGTACGTTCTTTTCGGCTGCAGCTTATAGTTTATGGTTGCAACTGATAGTTTTTGATCCTGTTGCGAGCACTTATGCAAACGAACCATATGCTAATAAATTGACAAGCCATTTCGAAAAGGCTGTCTTGATAAGCCACTTCAAAACGACGGCAAAGAAGTTAACCCTTTGTATATTCAGGAAAAAAACATAAGCTATAAGTCAAAAAGAACGGATCATTGCCATTGCCCGTTCCAAGCAGTACGTGTGATGGTTTTTAGTCCTAATATGAGCAATTGTGCGAAGGGGGATTGGATCATATACCCTCCATTTAGTTGGAAAATTCAGGATTTACCCTCCTCATCTCAATGACACGTGGGGTTATCATAAGTCACTGACACGTGGGCCAGGAGGGTAAATCCTGAATTTCCATCTAAATGGAGGGTATATGATCAATAAATCCTTGTGCGAATGAATCGAATGCTGATAAATTGATAAATCGTTTTGAAAAATTTATCTCGATAAACTGTTTTAAAAAAACGAAGAAAAAATTAACTCATTTATTTATTTCAAAAAAAGTGATAAACTAAAAAAGCGGGCCTCTGTCTGATCGAGCTGCCTCCCATTAAGTATCAATCATTCAGATAAATCAATTTGTGGTGTTGCAAGGCGGAATCCCTGTATCGATCCCAGCCGGGCAGTGCACTGCATCATCCAGCTAACAAGCGTGCGTGCTCGTCCCTGGTTTCGCACAGCGACAGCCCACAGGCCCACACCTCAAGTAGGAGGCAAATCCAGACGAGAATCGCAATCCCATTTCCCCCCTGCAGATATCTCTCACTGTCCGTCTGTGTGACTGTGTCTGATCAGCTGCAGTGGTAGGGGTGTTCTTTCTTCTTCAGGTCTCTCTGAGGCTAAGTAGGAGTTGCCATTGGTTAAGTTTCTCCCCAGTGGTGTTTATGGGTTTGGAGGGTTCTTGCTTCTTCTGGCGGCGCCATTGATCGTGGTTCCTGGAGAGAGGTCTCCAATCGTGGAGCAAGAACCAAGAACTCCTCAGGCGAGTGGAACCAAGAATCCAAATTCTCGAGTTTTCTCTCTTTGATTCAGAAGAAAGGGCGCGGCCTTTTCTCTTCTTCGGTTCGTTCGTGTTCTTGATCTCGTTCTTTTACGCTTATCTTGGTTCTCCCGTCTTCTTTTTTCTTTAAACTTTTTCTGGAGGGTAATGCTGATTTGCTCGGCGCTCGCAGGTTGCGATTTCTTGACCAAGGATAATTCCAAGTAGGGTTTATTCGCTTCAAAAATTGCATCTCCGGAGGTCAGCAAGGATCGTCCAAGAGAAAGATGAAATCTTTCACAAAATTGCTGTTGATCCTGGTGGTATTCTTGATCCTGGAGGTTG
The DNA here is from genome assembly GCA_017311315.1 of Dendrocalamus latiflorus. Lineage (NCBI taxonomy): Eukaryota > Viridiplantae > Streptophyta > Magnoliopsida > Poales > Poaceae > Dendrocalamus > Dendrocalamus latiflorus. Next base: position 2,708,131 of record CM029630.1, on the reverse strand, counting down.
TGCGAGCGCAACCCGAACCAATCCTGATCAACTGCGGCTCGGATTCCAGTACTGATGTTGATGGTAGGAGATGGGTGGGGGATTCCCCTCCCAGTAACTTCACACTCAGCTTCCCCGGAGCCATCGCCTCGGTTCCAGGAGTTGATGGAGAAGAGCTGTATGGAGATTTGTACAGGACTGCTCGTATCTTCAATGCGTCCTCAAGCTACAAGTTGGGCATCGCCGCCGGGAGCTACTTCCTTCGGCTCCATTTCTGTCAGCTATTCGCCAATCTCAGTGCCAAGGAGTCGCTCTTCGATGTCACGGCTAATGGCCTGAAGCTGATTTCCAAGTTCAATGTCCCTGGAGAAATCTACCGGAGGAACTCCAAGATCAACTCCACTAGCGGCGTCATTATGAAGGAGTACCTTCTCAATGTTACATCCAGTAAGTTGGATATTGAGTTCACCCCTGATGCAGCATCATTTGCCTTCATCAATGCCATGGAGCTTGTACCTGTTTCTGGCAACACCATCTTTGATTCGGTTAACAAAGTGGGTGGTTATGGGTTGAAGTTCCCTTTCAGCCTCAGGGGCAGCGGCATTGAGATGATGTATAGGCTATGTGTGGGATGTGGCAATATAGAAAGGAAAGAGGATCCGGGCTTGTGGAGGAAGTGGGATTCGGATGAGTATTTCATATTCTCTCTGAATGCTGCACATGCCATCTCTAATTCTTCCAACATAAGTTACGTGTCGAGTGATGATTATGCATCCGCACCTTTGAGGCTCTATGAAACCGCCAGGGTGATGACGGAGAGTTTCGTCATGGAGAAGAAATTCAACTTATCATGGAGCTTTGATATAGACCCTGGCTTTGATTACCTGATCCGGCTGCATTTCTGCGAGCTGGAGTATGACAAGGCGGAGCAGCGGAAGTTCAAGATCTATATAAATAACAAGACTGCTGCAGAGAACTATGATGTGTTTGCGAGAGCCGGGGGGAAGAACAAGGCTTTTCATGAGGACTTCCTTGATGCTGCCTCACCGCAGACAGACACTCTTTGGGTTCAGTTGGGTTCTGAGTCCTCAACAGGTGCTGAGGCTACTGATGCTCTTTTGAATGGCATGGAGATTTTTAAGGTCAGTCGGAATGGAAATCTTGCTCATCCAACTGTGAGAATTGGGGGTATTAATGGCGGCATGAGGAAACCAACACGGAGCCCCATGTGGGTACTATTTGGTGCTACTGCCGGTCTGGTATTTTTAATCTCAATTATTGGTGCTGTTTATATATGTTTCTGTCTGCAACGGAAGAAAAGGACTTCAGCTAACAAAACCAAGGATAACCCACCGGGTTGGTGGCCACTTGTGCTCCATGGTGCTACAACAACCGCTACAAATTCTCGTTCCCCAACTCTTCGCACAGCCGGAGCATTTGGAAGCAGCCAGATGGGCAGGCGGTTCACCATTGCAGAAATCAGAACAGCCACCAAGAACTTTGATGAGTCATTGTTGATTGGAGTTGGAGGTTTTGGCAAGGTCTACAAGGGTGAAATGGAAGATGGCACTCTGGTGGCAATTAAGAGGGGGCATGCAGAGTCTCAGCAGGGTGTGAAGGAATTCGAAACTGAGATTGAGATGCTCTCAAGGCTGCGACATAGGCACCTTGTGTCCTTAATTGGCTATTGTGATGAGCAAAATGAGATGATCTTAGTCTATGAGCACATGGCGAATGGCACCTTGAGGAGCCATCTTTTTGGAAGTGACCTACCTGCTCTTACATGGAAGCAAAGGCTTGAAGTATGTATTGGCGCAGCACGGGGGCTTCACTACCTTCACACTGGACTTGACAGGGGTATAATTCACAGGGATGTCAAGACTACCAATATTTTGTTAGATGACAACTTTGTTGCAAAGATGGCAGATTTTGGCATCTCAAAAGATGGTCCACCTTTAGATCACACTCATGTTAGTACTGTTGTGAAAGGGAGCTTCGGTTACCTTGATCCAGAATACTATAGGAGACAGCAGTTAACTCAAAGTTCAGATGTGTACTCTATTGGTGTTGTGCTGTTTGAAGTGCTATGCGCTCGACCAGTCATAAATCCGACCTTACCAAGAGATCAGATAAACCTTGCTGAGTGGGCTCTCAAGTGGCAAAGGCAGAAGTTAATTGAGACCATAATCGACCCTCGCTTAGATGGAAATTACACACTTGAGTCCTTGAACAAATTCAGTGAGATAGCAGAAAAATGCCTTGCAGATGAGGGTAGGAACCGGCCTTCGATGGGTGAAGTCCTGTGGCACCTAGAGAGTGCTTTGCAGTTGCACGAAGGTCATCTGCAAAGTGCAAATGCTGACGTTTTTTCAGGGCCTGAGCTGAAGCGCTCTGATGCATCTATTAATATAGGGAGCATTGAAGAAGTTGAGGAATCCACTCGTGCAGACTCTCGGGATGCAAATGGGGAAACTGTTGATGTCAAAATTGAGGTGCCATGATAAGGAAGGCCTGATTGAATTAGGAGTTTTAAGCAACCGAATAGGGTGAGTGTCCAATTATTAACGACATGCTCGGATGCATTGCCATCTGTAGTACTGTAACACCATATGTGGATGTCCCTACAATACTACTATTCTTTTGGCACAGTAGGGCAAAAAAAAATGTACTACTGTTGATGTACAAAATGCTTTGTGATGTCAATTTGATTTATTCTTTTGTAATACTCTGGAACCGTATGCAATACAGAGCATTAGTGTAGATGCACTAAGAGAAATGAATTGCTCAATTCTTTTATCAACTGTTCTCCATGTTGAATTTCATAGGCATTCTCACATATTTTGTTTGTGCTGCTTCAGTCAGTTTTTGTGCACCCCCATTCACTGCCTTGTTAGCTGAACCCATAGTATTCTGCTGCTTATTTAGCTTCTATTATTGTTATGGTTACGTATTAAATTGTACAAGCAGGGCTACCAGGAGTTTATTTGTGGGTTTTTATTATGTACCATTGCACAACACGTAAGAACATTACTTATTTGTGGGTTTTTATTCACTTCTGGTAATTGAGGCGAGGACATAGCTGGGCAAAGATCTATTATAGATTACGTAATCCTTGCATGGTACATAATTTGGTTTGATGCAGCCAGGCTTCAAGAAGCCAAGGCACTAGTATTGTAGACAAGAAGAGCACCACCTAGCCAGAATTCCAGCTAGAGTGACTACCCAGAGCAACAACCCTGTTTTTCCTGCATAAATCAAGGGATGAAGGTTATATGATTTAGTGATAATGAATCATTAACATTTAAATTATATTAAAATTCGTGTTTGTGAAAATTTCGGTTGATGCCCTTTTGGAAAACTAGAATTGTAGGAATATCTAGGATAAGCGGTCTGACTGCCTTGTATTGGGCGGTCTGACCGGCAGGCTTCGACCACGGACGATAGCTGGAGGCATGGACTACGATCGGTAGTCAGTAGCCTAATTGGCCTTGTGTTGGACGGTCCGAACAGCCTTATGTTGGACGGTTCGATCGACCTTGTATTGGGCAGTCCGATCGGCACACTTCGACCATAATCGAAAGTCTAATAGTTTACGACCACGGCAGAACGACCACGACAGGTCGACCTCGACCACGGCAGAACGACCATGGCATGTCGATCACAGCAAAATGACCACGGACGATCGGAGCTATAATAAACCGGTCATTGGTCGTAGCTGCAGTACTTGATTGGTGGTCATTGCTATAGTGATAGATCGATAGTTGATAGCTATAGTACCTAGTCAGTACTCGGTGATCGGTAGTCGGTGCTACAGTGCCTAGTCAGTGATCGGTAGCTGTAGACTTTGTGATCGATAGTTGTAGACTTCACGATCTGTTATCGCGTAAGCTTCGCGATCTGTTGTTGTTGACTTTGTGATCAGTAGTTGTAGGCTTTGCAATCGGTTGTCGTAGATCTTACAATCGGTAGTCATAGGCTTTATGATCGATTGCCGTAGGCTTCACGGTCGATACTCGTAGGTTTCGAGTATTTCAATTCTTGTGATCTTCGAGTACCTCGAGTACTCGTGTGACCGGGCTGGGAATGGTGGTCTGACCAGTTTTACTAAGTGATCTGAGGTTGACATCTGGAGAACGTAGATGTTGAGATCGTAGATGATCTGGTTTGTAGTTATTGATGGTTAAGGATGTGGTTTGCATATGTGGACAAATGTCGATCAAGTTAGAAAGAACTAGTGCCGGAGAAAATGTTCTTTGGTCTTTGCATGTACTGGTTGGGTGTGGAGACAATCATGGTCGATGATGAGGAGGACCGAGACTAGGAGGGGAAATCTGAGGTCTAGACGGTCGAGAATGTCACGAGGTGGTCGGGCTCGCGCTGGAGCACGTGGGGATCAAAAGTGGATGATGTGTGGAGAAGCTACGGGATATGCGATCTTTGGTCTTTGCTTGTGCAGGTTGAGCGTGGAGACGATCATAATCGATGACAAGGAGAATCGGGATTAGGAGGAGGAAATCTAAGGTCCAGATGGTCGAGGATGTCACAAGATGGTCGGGCTCACACTGGAGCACGTAAAAATCAAAGGTGGATGATGCGTAGAGATGCTACGGGAGGTGCGGTCCTGGAGGCTTCGACACGTGCTGAGTTGAAAGAGTTATGAAAAGAGTCCATAACTGGGAAGGATTAGAGATTATGAAAAACCCGTGTTTGGAAGGATTTTGACTCTCTTGATTTTTGGAATAGATAGAGTTTGGTGTCCGTGTTTGATGAGGACACAGTTTGGAGTGTTAGCCTATAGAAGTAGGGAGAGGCTAAGGGTTAACGTGAAATTTTGGGGGGTAAATTGAAAAGGCTTTAGTTTTAACTAGGCTTTTGAGGGTGCTTGTGAGGATATTTTGTAAATCCACAAAAATCCAGCAATAAATATCATCTTGAATCAATCTGATTCTTGATTTGCTCAAAAAATGTTGATGATTGCTTTCGGATTGAAGCTTATGATGATGTGCAAAGGTGTCGAATCGCCTCCAGGAAAACAGAGGAAATACGAGTATTCGAAGGAATTGGTTTCTCGAAGGCACAATATATGCAAGAGATAAAAAATGCAAGCAACCAATGAATTAGACCAACATGAGGAATATAGCTAGTATAAACATAAAACAAGAGAAGCTAGGCTATCAACATGAGAATCATGAATAGAGCACTTGGCTTCCTAATCCCAGCCCTAGCAAACTCAAGCTTCTCTACACATGTAAGGTGAGTCAATTTTAATTTCTCATTTTTAGATTTTAAGCATGGAAGAGAAGTATTCAAATTTTCAGTATCCACATATAAAAACTCACAACCTACACATAATAAATAAGATTCCAACTTAGCAAAATCATCATCAATCAATCTAGTATTCTTATTATCTAGGCATCTCATATTATCCCTAAGAGCAAGTATATTCATCTTGGACAATGCCAATGTCACTTGAGGTTTTACCTTACTCATAAGGAGTCAAAGCTCGTCCTCATTGTTAATATTATCATCATCCGTGGACTCCAAAAGCTTATTCTCCTTGACACTTAACCAAAGGTAAGGAATGTACTACAAAGCTCACACTGGTGATTTCTTGTAAATAAAGTCACTCTCTAGTTGACTTCAAGTTTCTTATCACAAAGGACATCATTGGCAAAAATACCTCGACAAGATGCAAAGAAGAGCTCGCCAATTTTCCTAATAGTTGCCATGCTCAAGATCGATTAACATCAAACAAAGAGCAAACATGGCTCTGATACCACATGTAAAACCAAATAGGCAACACAGGGGAGGTGAATGGTGCCTTAAATTTTTTCCCAAATATTCACTTATCCTTTATTCCGATAGGTACAATGTTATGAAGGTTGTGATAGAAATTCTACTTGAAAACCAGATGATCACAGAGCTGAGAACGACCAGATTAGAAAACTATGTGGTCGAGTTACAACCACTCATCGAAAAAACAATGTGGTTGGTTATGACTATCAAACGAAAGCCAACGTACATAGTTGGAGCTCAACTGTTGAACAGAAATCACCGTAATCAGAGATCATCCACCAGTCAGATACCAACGTAGTCGAAAATCGATTGTCGGATAGAGATCATCGTGGTCAGAGATTGATTGCCGATTGGATACCAACGTAGTTAGAAATCGACTGTCAGACAAAGATCACCATGGTCGGAGATTGACTGCCATTCGTATACCAACGTAGTCAGAAATCAACATGGTCAAAATCAACATGGTTGAAACCAACGTGGTTGAAACTAGCGTGGTCAAAACCGACATGGTCAAAACCAACGTGGTTAAAACTAGTGTGGTCGAAACTAATATGATCAAAACCAGTGTGGTCGAAACCAGCGCGGTTAAAACCAACGTTGTCGAAAACCGACGTGGTCGATGTCCAATGTGCGATCGAAAGACCAGTGTAGTCAAGGACCAATGCGAGCAAGATTGACGTGATCGTAACCTTCGTGGTTGAGGACCAATGAATGGTCGACACCTCCGTAGTTGATGTCCAGAGTATGGTCAGAAAACACATGTGGTTGAAGACCAGTGTGTGGTCGTAAAAGTTCGGAATATGACTAAAGTGGTTTACAACAATTGAGTAATCAAAACCAAGGTGGTCGAACTAAGCCGAACTTCAACTAGTGAGGTCGACGACCAATGAATGGTCAAAAACCAGAGTGGTCGAAAAGATTCGAACTTCAACCAATGAAGTCGACTATCGATGAACGAACGAAAATCGAAAAGCAATCGTATGACCAACGTGGTCCAAGACCATTGAACAGTCGCAACCAAATGCGGTCGTAAGCAACTCAAAGAAGCAGTGGAGGCACATGACCAAAAGATCTAAGATCATTGAGCAATCGAAATTAGATGGTCGTAAATAACTAGAAGTATCAGAGGAGGCGCACAACCACCAGATCTAATACCCTCAAATCTTTTGATTAAGAGATCAAATGGCCATGAAAATTTGTACGCAGGTTACTTAAGGTCTCAGGAAGCTAATCCAATCTTGTGATTTGATCAAGGGCGCACAAAACAGAAACCTGTGATTGAAAAGATAAACAGACCATACTCGTGAGAAAAGAATAGCCAAGATGGCTTTGAGTACAATCCCACAAAATATAGCTAGTCAAATCATCAACAAGATCAAACAAGAACTACCTCTTAGATAAAGAAGGGAAATGAACAAAAAAAAAGAGGAAGAACCAAACCAAAATAGAACAAACTCAATCAGACAAAAGATACATAAAAGGTAGATCAAAGATTAATGTATTGCTCACTTGAGATGATTGATTTTACAACCACTCCACCTAGGAGAACAGAGCTGTAAAGGTAGAGCACACACCCACTCTCTAACCTAACTCCCATGGGAGGGAGGAGGAGCTAGCCAGCAAAAGGCCTAGTCAACCTTCTCAAATGCTAGATCTTGCCTCCCCTCCCCTTTGATAAGCTCGTAACCTGAACCAATAGCTAATGGATCCACCCATTAGGCCAAACTGGGGATAACCCGTTAACCCCATCTAACACTGGGTTTTACTCACGCACGCTTCTCAAAACGGCTTACAACCATTAACCCATTAGTGAATCAACACTTGATCCACTTCACATTTTCAGCACATACATGACTTAAACCACTTAGATCAACGTCGCAGTTTCACACACCGTCACTTTTTTGTATTGGGCAATTTACCAATATGCCCCTCTACCACTTTGCTCGAAGCTTATCGCTTCCTTTGCAATGAAGCATTGCCCATATTTCGCCATCTTCTGTGTGGCCCCAATAATTTGTCGTCAAGCCTCTCACGCGTCCAGATCCCACCGAACCATCATCGCTTGCAAACGACCCAAGTCACTTGGTGCACCACATGCTTCTTCTCGCACATGACAGCATCCAGCCTCCTCGACCGTCTGGACCTTGACTCCTCCCTGAGCCTAGTCCCGGTCCACCTCACCGTTGCCCATCATGCCCACCATCGGTAGCTCCTGCTCTGGGTCCTTGTTGTCCTGAATTGCAACCACCCTGCAAGCCTCGGTCACCTTCAGTGTCTCCCTGACCGTTCTGGACCTTAGTACCACCCTGTGCCTAGTCATGGTCCTCCTACGCCTCACCATAACTTAGAGTCGAAGTCCTGCAACTAACAACTACAAGCAAACCGTCACATAGCACTGCACAATACATAAAGTCATCAATTTACACAATTAAACCATACAATGCAATCTTTTGCAAACTCCTCGAAAACCAAACTCATCCTCCGCAGATACTCTAATCCAAAAGTCAATTACTTATCACAACCATGGGGTGACCTCCACATGGTCTCATAAAAAACAAAGCTCTTTACTCTAATAGCTACGAGAAGTATAAATATTAGAGACTAATCATCTACAAGAAAAGACTTAAGAAAAACCGAGCAAAACATGTCTTGACTGTTAGGATCTTTATGTGGTTTTTAATATTTATTGTGGTTGTTGTCAGCTTAATGTGAAATTATTCATATTATTGATGCAAGTGATAGGGAATAATTTCATATGAAATTTAACTCGAGCAATTAACACTCAAGGTGCCGAGGACGGCTGTATTGAAATTTAGTAGACATATTTATTAAGATCGAGTCTACTGAAATTTAATATGTATACATATATTTAACTCGAGTGCAACATAGAGCAAAATAGCTAGGTTTGTTTTGCAAGATCAGCTCTTTAGGCTGTTAACCCTCATGATTAAATTGAAATTAATCTCTTTAACAATCTGATCATGATGTATGATTTACACATGTGTAATAGGGCCTAAAATATTTTAGACTCATAAAACTAGTATGTCTGATCATGGTTGGTGACATGATTCGCAAGTCTCACGGTGTACAAAAAATAGGTGATGTCGCTTTGTAATATCTGGAAGTTGAGTCTATAAATAAGTTCTTAACTCCTAGCCTTAAATGTAATTGTAATTGTAAATGCAAAAAATAGAAGAATAAAAGATAGACCAAATAAGTTCCATAAAATCAATCAGTGTTTAGAAAAGGAAATTCGCACGGCGTTCTCTCTCCGTCCTTAGGCCGCGCGCATGAAGCCTCGTCTCGCACGGCCAGGTAACACTCTCATACCATAAATTTTAAGCGTTGCACATATTTGCTGTCAGGAGAACAGAAGAACCATAACAATATAATTATATAACATACTAGAGCCTACAGATGCTTATAAAGTTATGGGTTACAGATGCTTATAAAGTTCAGGTGTCCCTTCACGAGTCAATTCTGACGAGTTCGAAGATCTTATCGCTAACAGGGCCAGCATCATTAGAATAGAGCAATGATATTTGTAAGCAAACCTTACACATTTCCATGGTAAAAAAAGTTAAATGGTGTATACCATGATGTCTTGGATAAACTTTTTTTGTGATACAGAACAAAGCAGGAATCTGAAATTGCTGTTCAGATAGGGAAATTTCACTCTACCTAACAAATAATCCCAGGTATGAATATCAAATCCTAAGGAAAAATAATTCCTCATCTGGGCCTCCAGGATCTTATTTAAAAAGGCTGACCAAGCTTGCTTGGGCTAAAAGTTGGGCATGAACTACTCACCAGGTCCAACAAAATATCCATGTCTCCAAGTCGGTTCTACTGTTCTTTCACTCTGGCATCCTCTTGATTGCAGTGACTGTTCCCTTTTGTCTTATGGAATGACATGGTCGGTTGCAGGTACAGGCAAATACTATTGACCGGCTGATCTTTTGCTACATAACCAAAACAAAATAGATTCATAGGTAGCAAGTTTATATTTTTTTCAGAAAGAGAAAAATGGAGATCATCATGAGTCTTTCGATCTTCATGAGCTCAACCAACACAGGTCTTCATTCGCCATGATGGACAGTTAGGACTCCTCCCAGAAGAATCTGCAACAACCATGGCAGTGGAGCTGCATCTTTCTTCCTGTGCAGGCACGGGTGTATACATGTGTAGGGTTTATGTTGGTGTGGATGGGGTAGAGCAATCATTAATCACTCCATTTGCTAGTTACGTTTTGGGTCTCCTAATGGAGTGAGATGTGTAGTATTAGAATAACTAGCCCTAAATCCTAGTGATCACTGCCCCTAACTGGACCTCTATGATGGTACCTTTCTGATATGGAAATATTACAATTCGTGGAGTCTACTAAAAGGAGAATATCTAGCAAGCAACATAGACAAGTGTTGGTGGAAAGAGTGATATTATTGGGAGTTATTGGGGTTTCCATCATGATTTGCTTGATCTTGTTCCATGCTTGTATCACAGTTTTTCTTTTGTTGGAAGGGTTGGGCATGAGTAAGACACTTTTCTTTCATGAACAACACACACAAAAAAGATGATGTTGGATGTATTAGTAAAATGGGTTATAATTTGTACATGAGGTGGGTAGGACCAAGGTTCCAAAAACTGGAACCGGAAGAAATACCGGTCGGCGGCCGGTAACGGTAATCGGCCGGTTACCGGAAAAATCGGTCACAATTTGAAAATCAAAATTTGAATTTTGAGATATTTTGAAACTGGTAACCGGAAAAACTGGCCGGCAACCGCAAAAACCGGGAAAAAAACCGGCCAAAATTCGAGAATCAAAAATTCATACCGACCGGTTTTTTCGGTTACCGGTCTCCACGGGTAAAAACGGAAACCGGCGGTTACCGGCCGGTAACCACCGAGATTTTGATCCCTGGGTAGGACCATAAGTGGATTTACACACAACACAGAGAAAGGAGATGACATGGAAAATGTACCATGCTTTGGTTGGTTACAAATTGTGAAATTTGACCCCTTTTCTAGTCAAACTCCTAGTTGGTATGCAGTTAGCAATCAGGATGGAGGTATTCAAGATTGCAACATGGTGGTACCCTACAGTTAAAAGATGTACCTAACCAAAATTTAAAAAAAAAGGCAAAAGGGTCAGCTAGGAATTCTCGGTACAAGCTACAAGCTGTTCCATGTACCAAAGTTTGGGCATTTCGCATGCTCTGTTCGCTGTAAAGACAACTGCAGCGTCCACCGATGTAAAGTGAGCAGTCCACTGTGTACTAATTAGTCATGTCTAATTGTAATTTTGTTCTGTTGTGACCTCTTGAGTGGGACCATTAGGATAAAACATGCTCTTTGTTTTACTAGACTACAAGTCATCTGAACCAAACACATAAGGCCAGTAGGCCACAGATCATATGTTCACATGCACTTGTTCTCATCTCTTATATCATCCATATTGTCAGAAGACAAGAGGATTGGACATGAGTATGACTTTTGATAATGGGCAATTGATTGACCATACCAACTAGCATTACCTAGATAGCTTATTCTAGAAGTCATACGCAGAGTCAATTGAAAGACCGTAGATAGTAACAGAAAGAAAGTGAATGCTGTTTTAATTTTTTTTAAATATTCACAAATCCTTCATTTCAATAACTACAGAGCTATGAAGATTAGAATAGAAGACCACAACAAAAACCAGCAATTAGAAAGACTAAAAACCCAAGAAACATTAGCGAAAACGGAACTACTGTAGTTAAATCTGCGGTACTACCGCTTGTTAAAGTAACTACGATGCTTCCGTTGCTACAGTATTTTCAGCATGGTTTCAAAATCCAAAATTTAGAGAACTTTTGATCCGTAGATCCAAATGACATGAAAATTTGTAAAGATCTACTTTATGATGTCAGAAACCTATTTCAATAAACGATTATGAAAATCATAGTCAAAATTGAGACCTTTTTTAGTTTGTTGGAAGGTTGCACCAAAACTGAGCCAAAACCTTAAACGGTGAATACAACTTGTTCGTGAGTAAATGATGACCAAGATGGCTCTAAATGTATTCCTACATGTCACAGCAAGTTAGAACACCAAAGAATCTCAGCCAAAAACTCTCGGATCAAGAGATAGACCAAAGATGCCAAAATAAAGCAAAACTAGGTTTTCTTGTGAATTTTGCTATCACAGTGTCTAGATTGGTGGAGATGTATTCCCAAGAATTATCTCTATCTCTTACACATTTTTGGTATAGTAAATTCACAAGAGAGAAAGAAGAGAGATCAACCTACATCCCTTAATAGACTATATCCACTATTACAATGGGAAAACTCGTTAACCCCACACACATGGGTTTTACTCTTACAAGTTCATTTATGCACATTTTTCAAAGTATATAAGTGTGCATCTGCTAAACTCTTAGCCTTGATCTAACCAGCTCCACTTTGACCTAAACCGCTCTCAAACTCATTGGCCATGCACCGTGATTTTGATCCAAAATAGTTTCTGGTATTTTGATCAAACTACAAAAATACATTTTCTTAACCTGGTCATCACCAACCACTGCAAGCAATGGCCATGCTTACCACATGTAGGTGCACCACTAGCCTGCCACGCATCGCTAAGTCTCTCCCGTCCCGGTTCCATCGAATCACGGCTCACTTGACCCGTGCAAACTACATGGTGTCATCCCGCCGTTCAAACTCGTCTTCAACATTTCTGCCTTTCTCGTGCCATGCTTAAGCTTACTATTTCACCTGGTCACATGGTCCTTCATTAATTGCAGCTTTCAAGCAAGAAACATAACACTTGCAGCTGTACTCCTAGTCCTAACTTACTGTACTGTCTTATTTGATCTTTGTGAGCGGGGGAACTAACTGAATCAGTTGAGCCAAGAGAGAACTGAATGCTTTTGTGCAAGTTATGTGCTGTCCCCGCTTAATCCATTCAAGCATCAACTGTTTGGCCTTTACTGTTTGTACTACCTGTAGTTGCTTTGACTAATTTTGACAGTGCCTTACCATGACCAGAACAATTGTACTCTTCTAATTGGCTGAGTTTGTACTGCTTGAACACAAGTCTTGTCTGCATGGTGCACCTACATTGTTACTACTAATACTAGATATGCAGTAAAAAGTAAATTTCAGTCAAGGATCCAGATCAAGCTGTAACATAGTGCTTTAAGGCTAGGCTGTTACTGCTAAATTCACCTCGAAAGTTTGCAAAAGTGGCAGACATTTCCTCTAAAGCTGAGTTAACATAGTGCTTAAAGCTAGGCTGTTACTGCTAAATTCACCTAGAAAGTTTGCAAAAGTGGCAGACATTTCCTCTAAAGCATCGACTCAGCAACTTTGGGCCAGCTCCTGTATGCCAGCAGTGAGTGGGCAGTGAACAATCATGGTAGATGTTTCAGCTGGCGCTTAAGAGTGTGTGTGCAGGTCTTGAAGACTGGGACTTTTTGCGCCCTACCTTTGGATGCTGTAGAGCCTTTGACCCTTTATTAATGCCTAACCACCGTCTGTCTAGCTGGTTCTTTTCGGCCGCGCCAAATGGTTTATACCGTGGGCGACAGCTTTTTCTTTTTAGCTTGAGTTTTTATGTAGATGAAGCAGAAACTGATAAGTCGCTTCAAACAAGCTGTTTTGATAAATTGTTTTAAAATGACGATAAAAAACTATTTCATTTATTTGTTCGAAAGAAGTTATTAGTCATAAGTCGAACAAAACTGAACTTAAGATCTGGAGTATAAAGAATCTCAGTTCATCTGATCTCCAATGTAGTAGTATCTTTTTTGACAGTAGGAATCTGATTCTCAAATCTGTGTGGCACTAGCACTGCAAGAGGAGTGAATAAACTATATGGCAAGCCACAAATGGCTGGGGTCAAAATACACATGGGCAACTTTACTTAATGACAGAAAGATGACAACCTGTTTGCTTAAAAAATGAATACAAAGATAGGGAAGATAAGTGGGATAATAAAAGTGAGAGTGAGCATCTTCTCCTGAAAAGAGCAATCAGAATGTGAAAGTTATTTTACTGAGTAAACAAAATGTAGAAAATAAGACAAAGCTCTACTAAAATATAGGAAGCTTCAGTACAAAAATCGCATTCCCATTTATTTGGTACCACACATAGACCATTCCTGTGAGTCACAACTAACCATGTTTCCTATAACAAACAAACCATGCTTAATTGGGTGCATTTTTAAAGAGTAACATAAACTAGTGCTTACTTCGACTTGGATGGATAAATAACGACTGAAATTTTGATCCCACAGAACATATTTAAGAGCTCTGAGTCAAAGTGCACTGAAACGGGTAAATCTGTGATAAAAAAAGGTATGACTGTTCCAATCTACTGCTTCAGCCGGTGTGTCCTGGTGCGAAGACTGAATCGTACTGTGTACTATTGATGAGCAGCCAAGTTGGTGGATACAAATACAGCTGTGAATAATCACACGATCTAAATGAGGTCAAGGTTTGCTGGTTTTACCTGCCTTGTTGCACAGGTTGGAATGGGAATCTTGACTGTTGCGATGGTGGTTGCTGGTTTCAACTTTTAATACGATTAGAGCTGCAGAAGCATTTTAGCTGGGGAGTGGCAGTGACAACTGCAGGTAGGGTAGCGTAGGGACCCAATGTCTAGCCAGGGTTAGCCCCACATAGCAGAAGGGAGGGGTCCTCTGGGTCCGGATGCCATGTGATGAGGATGTAGTGTTTATTTATTTATTTATTTATGACTCTTTGCTCTCGTTAATCGCTTTGCTTTCAAGGGGCAATAAACACAAACATTGGTGATTCCAATTTCCTATCAGGGGCATTTCAATTTCTTGCCCCTCTATTTTCGGTACTTTGGTTTGGTTCAGTATGTTATGAATATATTGTGTGTGTATTCATGAGGCCCAAAGAGCAATATATATAGAGGTACAAGAGGGATACATAGAAGGAATATAAGGCATATTAGGAAACAAATAACAGTCCTAATCTAGTTCCTATTCTATCCTTAACACCCCCTCAAACTCATGGTGGATCACACACACTGAGTTTGGAGAGAAAATACAAATGTTGTGCCCTAGTCTGTGGCTTCGTGAAGAAGTCAGCAATCTGTAACTTTGAGGACACAAACTGAAGAGCAAGTACACCCTCCTGCACCTGGGAGCGAGTGTATGAAGCATCCACACCAATGTGCTTGGTGAGCTCATGCTTCACTGGATCACGGGCAATACTGATAGCTCCTGTACTGTCAGTCATAAGAGTTGTAGGTCCCCTCACAGGTACACCAAAATCTGCAAGTAGCCATCTCAACCAAGTAATCTCTGCTGTCACAACTGCCATAGCTCTCAACTCAGCCTCTGCACTCGAACGGGGAACTGCAGTCTGTTTCTTTGTCTTCCAGGCAATCAGGGAAGAGCCAAGAAAAACACAGTAAGCAGAAAGAGAACGACGATCAGAAGGATCACTAGCCCAGGTCGCATCAGAATACGCCTGAAGCTGGAGTGAGGTGGAGCTAGGGAAAAACAAGCGACGATAGATGGTCCCACGCAAGTAGCGAAGAACACGAAGAAGATGACTGTAGTGAAGATGAGTAGGACAAGCCATAAACTGACTCAAGATATGGACAGCATGAGCAATATCAGGACGAGTGCTCATAAGATATACCAAACCGCCAACAAGATAACGATACCGAGTAGGATCCTCAAGAGGATCACCATCAGTAGCACGAAGCTGAAGAGAGAGCTCCATAGGGGTCTCAGCAGTGCGAGTATCAGTCAGACCAGATCGATCAAGAAGATCCTGAACATACTTCTGTTGGGAGAGGTAGTAGCCCTCAGGCGTGACAGAGACCTCAATCCCAAGGAAATATGTAAGCAAGCCAAGATCAGTCATCAGAAACTGCTCACTGAAATGCTTCTTCACATATGCAATGAACGAGGGATCGTCACCAGTAATGAGCATATCATCCACATATAGAAGAAGCAGTGTCCTACCGCGAGGTGAGGCATGGATAAATAGAGCAGGATCAATGTGTTAAGGATAGAATAGGAAATAGATTAGGACTGTTATTTGTTTTTTTTTGTTATGAATATAAAAAATCTCTTCACTGGCTTAACAGCCAGCAGAGAGAGCTAGACCGACCGAGCGCGGGTGACAGGCGCGTGAGTGCGGCGGCCACCGGGCGCGGCCGGAGGAGCGGGCGACGGCGGCGGCGACCGGGCGCGGCCGAAGGAGCGGGCGTCGGTGGCGGCGACCCGGCTCGGCCGGAGGAGCAGGCGACGGCGGCGGCGACCCAGCTCGGCCGGAGGAGCGGGCGACAGCGGCGGCAAACTAGCGCTGCCGGAGGAGCAGGCGATGGCGGCGGCGATCTGGCGTGGCCGGCAGAGCGGGTGATGGCGGCGGCAACCCGACAGCGGCGGAGCGGGTGACGGCGGCGACGACCCGACGCGACCGGGCGTCCACGATCCAGGTGGCGGCGGCGGCTCGGGCAGAGGGACCACGGCGGCGGCGGCTTGGACCGGGACGACCCGAACAGTGGCGTAGCAGCGGAAGAACAAGTCAGAGCTAGGGCTCTGATACCATGTTATGAATATATTGTGTGTATATTCATGAGGCCCAAAGGGCAATATATATAGAGGTACAAGAGGGATACATAGAAGGAACACAAGGCATATTAGGAAACAAATAATAGTCCTAATCTATTTCCTATTATATCCTTAACACAGTACAGCCATGCTTGTTTGCCCCTTACCCTCTTCCTCTATACTTGTATAGTGGGACAGACAGGGGCGGAGTGTAACACCCCGGTTCATGTTGGTCCATGTGTGTGTGCACATGAATTTCTGGGTTAGTCTTACTTTACTAGTTTACCTTGAAAAGCACTTACATATAAGCCTAGGAGTTTCAATGGTAGCACCCCCGGTTAACCGTTTTGCGTGAAGCGAGAACGAAAGTGCAAGCGAGTTGTTACATGTGTGTGGCCTATCCAGAATGTGATTAGGTCTAAGCCGGTTTGGACCGTAGGGCGTTACAAATGGTATCAGAGCCGACTCTCGCGGTTACATGGGCGTGTGCGGGTCAGGGGCGCGGGCATATGGCGCATGGCGCGTGTGGGCCCGGAGTGGACACACGGCATGGCATATGTGCTGGCACTGAACGCATGGATATGTGCCAAGAGGGGAGATCCTTATCATTTACCCCGGTGTGGGTATGTTGGTCCGACGAGCACGTCGGGTCCTTCGAGGTGGGGTGCATGTTACACCCCGGCCCATGTTGGCCCATGTGTGTGTGCACATGAATTTCTGGGTTAGTCCCACCTTGCTAGCTTACCTTGAGAAGCACTTACATATAAACTTAGGAATTCCAATGGTAGCACCCCCCGTTAACCGTTTTGCGCGAAGTGAGGACAAAAGTACAAGCGGGTTGCTATATATGCGTGATCTATCAAAAATATAGTTAGATCTGAACCGATTTAAACACTTAGGCGTTACACAGAGCCACCGCTTGGTAACCCTGAGCTGCTGTCTTGGCTCACTAGCAAGTAACCCCATCGTCGTTCAAGCTTCATGACGAGCTCCTTCACCTACCAGTGACCAGCTTTGCCCAGGCTCCCATTAGCGGCTGACTCTGCCATTGGTCAGAGATGTTATTTTCACATGGCAGCCAATCAACTTTATCGTCCCAACAAATTGGACTCAGAAATCTAGAGTCGGCCACAATGCCATGCCATACTATTCTCTTAGGATTTGATCCTATTAGCTGAGCTGGCTTTTGATTGCAGCTGATATTTTTTGTTGAAAATATATAGTCGTGGCTAAAAAATGGCTTTTAGAAGGAGGAGACAAGCGATGGATATGCGTGAGATGGAGTGAGAGGAATAAGGTACGTGATGCGCCCGTGACTACCTGTCTTATTCCCAAAAGCAAGATGAGAGGGAGAGGAGTGAAGAAACTGTTTCGGAAAATCGAGTGTTCCTATTCATTTTTGTCTTCTCTAAAACAGAAACAAGAAATAAAAGCCAATATGAACAGGCCTTTATTGTCGTAACTAGTACCAGTAGTTTAAGCCAAGGAAATACTACATTCATGCATAAACTTCCACCCAACGGCAAAGAAATGAAACAAGAAAAGCGCGACACTATTATCACGGCTGGTCATCACCAAGGTAAAAAGAAAGCAAGCTCAACACAACATGCATCATGTCGTCGGACTTCTCTTCCACAACTCGGAGATGGCGCACGGTATAGTGAGGGTGTTGACTGTAGAGGAGGAAGGATGAGAACTACCAATATAATTCTGAAAGCCTTTCTTAGGTGCAACACACCTTTTTTTTTTTGTCTTTGCAAAGCTACCATTAGATACCATGGTGCTGGTGGTTTTTTTTAGTGTAGGAAGTCATCTGCCAACTTCTCAATTGTAGCTTGCTCCTTTTGTTCGATTTAGGCCTTGCACCAAACAGTTGTGCCTTCCAACTTTTGACTGTTGTCTTTTGATTGAAATTGTATTACAGTAGTTGTTAACTTTTTCTGAGCTATTTAATTAAAAAATAAGAAAAATGAAGACCGAAAATTCTATTATATTTTGACGAATAATGCAAAGAAATAAGGAAAAAAGACAAAAAAAAAACTAAAAAGCCAACAAAACTGAAATTAAGAAACCGACGTGTTCCAAGTAGCTTCTAGGCTGAAGCCATTTAGAGCGGCCCCTTAATAAAATGGAAGAGGGAATCTTCCCATTTCGTAAGGGAAAAATTAAGAGAGGAGGAAGCAAGCAGGAAAGGATCTCGAAGCCGAAGCAATTTGGAGCGGCCCCTGGTCGGCGGCAACACATCCATCACAAAGCAAGCAACAATAAACCTCAAGAAAACCCACGAAGGGATCTCGCGTCGCACAGGCCACCCCATACGAACGAGAGATTGTGGCCGAATCGGCTAGCGTGGCGCAGGGAAAAGAAAGCACACACATTTGTTTTGTTTTAGGCTCGGCTCACAAGGTCATTAATAAGGGAAAGTACAATACTACACGTTAGCTGTATGTAAATCTATGCAACATAGTATTTTAGGTGATATAAAGGACAGCGTTGAACCCATTAATAAGGGAATGTACAATACTACATATCAACTACATCTAAATCTATGCAACATAGTATTTTAAGTGATGTGAAGGAGAGAGCAACATGTTATCTACTAGTTATCAGACAATCGGACGATTTTCTGCTGTGTATATTATTGTATAGATAACTATATAGGCAACTCATTAATTCTATAAAACCATTATAAACAATTATATAGATAAACTATTTTATAAGTTATTTTGAGTTCTATTTATAAATAATATAGAAATATATTACGAACAATCGTAGCATTACAGGTGACGGAGCTAGAGGCTATTTGGTTACTGCCCTGGGTCGCACGCACCTGGGCGAGGGTGTGTCTGGTATGCGCTTGGTTGCTGCCCTGGCCACTCGCCAGACCTAGGCCACCAAAATGCAACGCCTGGGAGCCAGGCAAATCATCCAACGTATATTTAGCGATCCAACGTTTTACTTTTTATCCACCAGTTTTAGTCACAGTCTTTTAACCAAACACTATGTTTTCAGACTTATCTAGCCAGACAAAAACCATCAAAATACCAAACTACCTTCAGGCATCACTTCTTATCAGACATTAAGTTCAAGACACCAACCAAACAAAGCCCCTACTGCTGCCGAGACCAGGCGCGCCCGCTGCTTTGTCCCACGGCATCCCAGTCCCGCGGTTCTCCTCTGCATATGATACCCACTCACTGCGGGCTTTCGCTGCGTGCGTGCGGGCTGGCGCTTTTCGCCGCGCGCTTTAGGTGCGATTTGGAGAGCGAAGCAAAGCAAAGCAAAGCAAAGGGGACCTGAGGCGAGCTGCCCTGCTGCTGTTTCGTCTGCCTGCCCCGTTCTGGCGGGTGCGGTGTAGTCGGGGTAAAACAGCGAGGAAAAAAGGGCCGTAGACCATACAGAAAAGATAAGGGGGGCAGATTTTGCCATCTTGCGCTCTCATCCCTCCCCCAACTCACGTATTATTATTCGTTAGCACCTTTCCTACCATGAGAATTTTGTAGAAGGGTTTTGTTAAACATCATTTAGATAAATTTTTTTAACTATCATTCAGATTTAGAACTGTTAGATTAGAAAATCTAATGACCATAAATTATCTCCCCTTCCCCTTGAATTCTATCCCCTCCTCCTTGGAAAATATCTCTCTCCTTAAAAAATAAGGGACCTTTTGATCTCTACTACAAGGGTCATAAATTTGAATGATAGTTAGAAAGAAAAGAAAACACCCAGATAATGCTTAGACACTTTATTTTTTAGAAAGCGTTGTTACAACTTCATACCTTTTATTTTCCCCAAGGTTACAAAAATATACGTATCACCACACGTGTACACAAACGTGGGACGTTGAGCCTTTTTGTTTTCTCCTGTACATATTCTGGACAGCATATTTTTGCGATGTCTGGCTGGCATGTAATGTCTTTAATTTACCATGCTTTCTTAGACTACATTTAATTTAGGTGATCTTATGCTCACGAGGGAAATGAATGCATCCCTGGAACATGATTAGAGCTAAGTACATGCCGGTATATCTTCAAACAAATTAGGTATAAGGACATCCTCATACCAACAAGATTTGATGATGAAGGACCATTTCATATAATATGGCTTGATGTAATACTTATAGAATTACTTTGGATAATTTTTATCAGTCTTTATACTAAAAATAAATAAATTGCAGCCACTTCATTTCATTGATGCCCTATCCTCTTCTATACATTTTGATGACTTCACTGTTAATGAGAGAAATACTAATAAAGATGCATATCTAAAGTATGATTTGAAGTTTTTGTGCAAAATCTTCTAGGTTGGAGTCTTAATGGTTTGCTATGATTCTCTTGATCTTTTAATCTCTTCTCACTCTTACCAAGGCCAAATAGAATAATTATTTTTTCATATAAACTTAGAGTGAGATTTTCTAATTTATTTGGTGGATTTAAAGCTTTTGTAGAAAACTTGTTATTTTCAGTAGCTTCATTCTATTTCTGCCTCATATGGTCATTTTCATTACTTGCACTTCTCTTGTGACCATTTTGAGCTTTATTTGCAAAATCCCCTCTTCTAAATTCTAAAACCACATTCTATTTGCTTTTTTTAGAAATTATCAATGAGTTCATCAAAGGGAATTTGAATGATCATGTAAGAAGTCCAAAATTACGTTGTGATGAACCATTGTTAACTAGAAAGAGTGAAAATTTGAATTGTAAATTTGTCGAATTTTTGGAACTACTAGCAGACTTATCGGTCTGACCGGTAAAGGGGGTCAGACTGGCCCTCCCAGCAGTTAGATCGCCTGCCAAACCAATCTAATTGGCCCCTATTAGTGGTCTGCCCAATATGGGCATGTGGTCAGACGTTGAGTAGTGTTGTTCTCAACTGGTTTTTGGGAATTTTGGAAATTGAGTCATGGGATGAATTGATTTGATCTAGGTCAGTGCATATATGTTGTATGATGCATGCTATATCTAATGTGAGTCAAATTATGAAGAACTTGTGTTCGAAAATGATTTCTTTGTCGTTGGATGTGTAGGGTCGCTTAGAGTCAATCGGTGGTCAATACCGAGGATTGAAGTTATGCTCATGTAGGAGCTGAGGCTTAGAACGATCAAAGATGTTAGGTGAGATAGCTAAACTCAAGCACGGCCGGGAAAGGCAAAACATATTGAAGAAAAGTTCAAGCAATGGGTTGCATCATGTGGCTTGGTTGGTCCAAGTGAGACATGGTTTAGTGGAACCAGAATAGGAGAGACTTGTCGACGCATGGCAAACTAGTGGTGCATTTACACGTGACAAGCATGGTAATTTCTTGCAATGAAAGGTGAAGACTGGGTTAAGAAAGGGTATTTTGGTAAGTTGATAAAATACCAAAAACTATCTTGAATCAAAACCGCGACGCTTAAGTGAGCGGTTTAGGTTAAGAAGAAGCTGAGAAGATCAAATTAGATCAATGTATAAATAAAACTCATGTTGTGTGGGGTAACGGGTTTTCCTATATGTGTTAAGTGGATAGTATCGACCAGAGTTAGATGAGGCTAGTTGGCCTATCTATTTAAAGGGTTGGGATTGAGACTTGCTAGTTAACTATCGAGCCATCCAACCTTACTCTTTGAAGCCAAGTGTTCTAGGATTAGGGTTTAAGAAGTATGAGTACTGTGGTATGCTCTCTTGTCCTCTAGGTGGAATGGCTGTAAAACCTTCATCATCAAGTAGCAATACATCAATTTTTATTAATCTCCCATGAATTCATCTTGTGTTGATTGATTTGCTCTTAATTTGATTGGTTTTTGGCATTCTCTCCCCTTCCTTATTTTGCTATGCAAGGACAAGTAAGAGATGAAGATGACACTCAAAAATCAATCCCCATCTATCTAAGCACCTGGTTGACAAGTTATTGAAATTACCCAGTTTTTGCTCTTTTTGGTATCTTCGAGTGATTTCTTGATCTAACTATTTCTACCTTAATTTCTTTAGTGTTCTTACTTATTGTGACATGTGGAAACACATCTAGAATTATATTGACCATCATTCACTCACGAGCAAGTTATATTCATCGTTTTCAATGTTAGTCTGGTTTTAATGCAATCTTACTTAATATTAAAAATGTCTGAATTTCAATATAGATTCTTGCAATCCTTAGTTGGAATAGATTTCTGATACCTTAAGTAAGGTGTATGCAGAATTTTATATCATTTGAACTTGTACTTATGAGTTGCACCAAAAATTGGATTGCTTCAGGTTCAATTTCAGGTTTTGGAAAATAGGGTGATCAGATTGCCACCACCTAGAGGTCAGATCGTTGAGGGCCCCTGGTTAGACCGATGTTTCAGCATATGTTTGATCTCTAGGGTTTTGTCCCTTCGATTTTGTTTTCCTGAGCTATTTGTTTAAGGTTTTGGCTTCCAATGCTAATATCGATAACTCTAGTTATTTGAGTGAAAGATTTAAAATACTTGAAATTTTTTTTGACCGACACCACTCTCATTTGCCTTTCGGTCCTATAGATGATACACTAGTGCACTCACCATCCAAAGTACTATTTGTCAAATTATATAACTAAACCAAAGCAATTGATCACCTACAACTACAAAATGTACGGTTGCTCCCCTCCATAAAAAGTTTGGCTCCAACCAAGCTTGAACCGTAACTACACACACTCATGGAGGGGGTCAAACCCAAATTACAGTCCACTTGGAGGACCACAGCGCAAAATGGTAATAAAATGCCGCGAGGAGAGAAGCGGCCAACACAGAGAAGACACTCCCATTCCCCACGGCCGCTGGCGCTTGCAGGCACCGCTCCACTCCTCTCCCCCCTCCTCTCCTCCTTCGCCCAAGCAGCGGCCAAGAACCCATCCCCATCTAGGATTAGGGTTCCGCATTTGCCGCCTTCCCCCGTCCCCACGGCTCCCGCTTAACCCCCATTGCGTCGCCTTGCCCTCCTCCCGTGCGGTGCGTGGTGGTACCGGTGCTTTGTCTTAATGCGCGAGAGCGACGCTTTTCATTGCCCGGTAAGGAGGTGTATGTAATCACTGCTGGTTTTTGGTTGGTTGGTTGGCTGGCCTGCATTATTTGGGGTTAAGTTTCTCGGCTGCTTGGATGGGCAAAGTTTCCGGGGATGGTGGTTGGCTGTTTTAGTGTGCAGAGCTTCCGCTTTTAGTTTTACCTGCATGATTGAGAAAGTTAAAACCTGAGAGGGGTTTAGGTGTCTGGATCCTTAAAGTTGATGTTTTTTGGTAGTTAAGAAGGCTTAAAGCTAGTTTTTTAGCTGCTTGGATGCTCAAAGATTCGGTCTTTAGTGGTTGTTAAAGGAGGAATCTGTGCTAAACTTGACATGTCTGTGCTCATTTCAGGTTTAGAGAGTTAAAAAGTTGGGGGGGGGGGGGGGTATGGCAGTGTGGCCTGCTGTGGAGATCAGCTGAAGGGGACAAGTGTTGTGGCTATTGTAGCAGTATTGTGCTCCATTAGCCGTGTGATAGGTACACTCCACGCTCACTCCATCTTGCTCCAAGAAATGCCTCAGGTGCTGTGTGTTCTTGAGGACTACTAGCTTCCAATCTCTCTTGTGGAGGACCGCGATGGTGGTTCTTGGGGGTTTCTTGGTGTTGCTCCTGGTTGCCGGCCCTGCATTTGGCCAGCTGCCTTCGCAGGACATCCTCGCACTCCTCGTGTTCAAGAAGGGGATCACGCATGACCCTGCCGGCTTCATCACCGACTCGTGGAACGACGAGTCGATCGATTTCAATGGCTGCCCGGCTTCCTGGAACGGCATTGTGTGCAATGGCGCGAGTGTGGCAGGGGTCGTGCTCGATGGCCATGGAATCTCAGGCGTCGCTGATCTCTCTGTGTTTGCCAACCTGACGATGCTTGTGAAGCTTTCGATGGCCAATAACAATCTCTCCGGGAGCCTCCCGAGCAATGTGGGTAGTCTGAAGAGCTTGAAGTTTATAGATATCTCCAACAATCGGTTCTCGGGTCCAATCCCTGAGGATATTGGCAATCTCCGAAGCCTGGAGAACCTGTCGCTTGCTGGGAACAATTTCTCAGGGCCGCTGCCTGAGTCCATTGATGGGCTTACGTCACTTCAGTCACTGGATGTCAGCGGCAACATTTTGTCTGCCCCATTGCCTGCAGGTTTGAAAGGCCTCCGGAGCTTGGTTGCTCTGAACCTCTCATACAATGCCTTCACGAAGGGCATTCCTGCTGGGCTTGGCCTCCTTGTGAACCTCCAGTCTGTGGATCTGAGCTGGAACCAATTGGATGGTGGTGTTGATTGGAAATTCTTGATTGAGTCAACTATTGCTCATGTTGACTTTAGCGGGAACTTGCTCACCAGTACTACCCCCAAAGAACTAAAGTTTCTGGCAGATATTTCGGAAACAGTTCTATATCTGAACCTTAGCAACAATAAGTTGACTGGGTCGTTGATTGATGGAGTTGAGCTCTCAACTTTTGGGAGATTGAAGGTGCTTGATCTGAGCAATAATCAGTTATCTGGAGACCTGCCAGGGTTCAATTATGTTTACGATCTTGAGGTTTTGCGACTTGCAAACAATGCATTCACTGGGTTTGTACCTAGTGGACTTCTGAAGGGAGATTCTCTGGTGTTGAGCGAGCTAGACCTAAGTGCAAATAATCTGACAGGTATTATCTCTAGTTGATAATTGTTGTTTTTGATCCTCTCCTTGTTCTTTTTTCTGCATAATATGCAATGCTCATTCTGATAATGAAAATTATTGTTAGTTTGATCCGTTTCTTTGCAAAATATCAAGCCCCAAAATGTATAATTTTAAATTGTCATCTTGCACTTGTATGATTCATTCTTTAGGTTAACTGATTTCTTTGATGTCAATTATGATCTGGGCTGCTGATTACTATGAGCTCTACAGACAAATCGTTGCGCCATTATAGCTCATTTGGCATTTTGCTTTATGTCAATTCTATATTTGAATTATTCCATTTAGAATTAAAGATTCTTTGTGCAAATCATTGTTCATATTGCTGCCTGTCATGGCATTGCCTGCACACTTCATTAATTTTCTCCAACGCAACTAATTGATTGGGGATTGCTAGCTTGATGTAGTTTTGGACATGCAGAGTCAGGTTGTTACACATATATATCCCATTGGCATGATTAGGAATTGATGGCAGGAGATAACGTTACAGACAATACAGAGTTATGTTCAGTGAAATTACTAATGATATGCATCCCATGCATGGTAGAAAAGCTAATATATTGCTGATAATTAGGTAGATAGTTTTTGATATGAAGAGAAGCAGGTTAGGCATATGTATCCTGATGACATGATCGATAAATGATGAAAGGAGATAACACTACAGATTATACACATGGTTATGTTTAGTTAAAATGCAATACACATTTCTGTTTGGAGTACATAATGCATGAAAGTAGCCTGTGATGTGTATTTGTTCCATTGTTTTGTTACATTAATCTCCTGCTGGACTAATTTCGTAGAGTTGCAGTGCAATACGTCTTCACCTTTCTTGTTAGACCCTTTACCACTCTAAGCTTGGCAAAAGATAGCCCCCCTTCCCCTCTTTAAGAATAGACAGAATGGCCTACACAGTAAATAACTAGGCCATGTTATGTTGGCTTTAAATGTTGTGGACTTCTCTAACATCAGCAAGTATTAATAGGAGGCGGCCACTGATATACACATGATTATCAGCTGTAGCTATGATTGTATTGAACAGTTGCATTTCATAACTATGGCATTGGTACCTGATGCCTTGCAGATTTGTGGCTCATGTTTGAGTAAACTCTTCTTTCCTAAAACTCAATGCATTAGAAAGAGCAGGAAAATTACATATGCAATGCATTTTTTTTTTAGAAAATGGAAGATAAAACTTCCGGCCTCTGCGTTTCCGCATACAGCGTTTACATTATTACAACGTTTCAGCACCATTGTTGATGAATTAGGGAAACAAGGAATGCAAAAATTATGCAAAACAAAGTCTATTATTAAATTTCCATCCATTGGAAGCAAACATCTCCAACGCAGTGGTCTCTAGTTTTCTGCTCACTGACTGAAAAGACTCCTTTGTTTCATCATCACGCTGCAGCAGTGCCCAAAACCGCAGCCAGTATGTTCCCCTGAAAATGGCCTGCATAAAAGATATATATTTGCAATTTGCAAAGATTAGATCATTACGACATCTCCAAATTGCCCAACATAAAGCGGCTACCCCAACCAGAATATCTTTCTTGTCTTTTAAATCGAAATTTGAAAGCCAACTCCCTAACATATGGGATACAGAGCTGGGAGGTGTTAACCCAGTAGCCATATAGACAGTCCTCCATATTGACTTGGCATGATGACAATCAAAGAAAAGGTGTTTAATGGTTTCATTACAATTACAAAAACAACACTTTTGACTGCCTTTCCAATTCCTTTTAATTAGATTATCCTTTGTTAAAATTACCCCCCGCTGGAGATACTAAAGGAAAATCTTGATTTTTAGAGGAATTTTTAACTTCCAAATCAACTTATGAGAAAATGGCGTATTTTGATTTATCATGTGAAGATACATATGCAATGCATATACCAACATCTGCATGTTTCCTTTCCTAGCATGACATTTCTCTACGATGACAGTTTGTCAGTATCCGCCCACTAACTGTACTTTTCTGTACTCCGCAGGACATATCAATATGATCACATCAACTACCTTGCAGATTCTTAATCTCTCCTCAAATGCTCTTTTTGGGGATCTTCCATTGCTTTCTGGAAGCTGCACTGTGTTAGATCTATCAAATAACAAATTCAAAGGAAATTTATCAGTTATTGCCAAATGGAGCAATGATTTGGAATATGTTGACCTTAGCCAGAACAATCTAAGGGGGACAATTCCTGATGTGAGCTCTCAATTCCTTCGCCTGAACTACCTGAATCTTTCTCATAATTCCCTAGCTGATACCATCCCTGAAGCTGTTGTTCAGTACCCCAAACTAACTGTCCTTGACCTCAGCTACAACCAGTTCAGTGGTCCTATTCCTACTGATTTACTCACGTCCTCGATGCTGCAAGAGCTCTACATCCAAGATAACATGCTTAATGGTGGCATATCATTTCCAGGATCCTCATCCAAAAATTTGAGTCTTCAAGTGCTTGATATTTCTGGAAACCATTTTAATGGTAGCCTCCCTGATGATATAGCCTCCTTTTCTGGCCTCCAAGTTCTTGACATATCTACAAACAATTTCTCTGGTCCTTTACCGGCTGCTATCACTAAGCTTGCAGCACTTACTGCTCTTGACATATCAACGAACCAGTTCACTGGGCCATTGCCTGAGGCACTTCCAGATACCCTCCAATCCTTCAATGCATCCTATAATGACCTATCTGGTGTTGTGCCAGTGAATTTGAGGAAGTTTCCAGAATCTTCTTTCCATCCTGGGAACTCAAGATTAGAGTATCCTGGTAGCTCATCTGGATCCGGCAATTCCCCATCTGGTTTAGCAGGTGGCAAATCACTCAGTGCAGCTGCTAAAATAGCACTTGTAGCAGCTAGTATTGCTGTTCTTGTTATCCTTATCCTTGTTGCTATTGTATGCCACTACAAGCGGATCTCACGGCACTTTCCTAGTTCAGAGAAGGTCTCCGACAAGAATCTCCACAGGGATACTAAAGACATTGCCAGTTTGAAAGGAAAGGATAACAAAGGTGGTTTGGTGGTCTCAGCAGATGATCTTGTTGCTCCTCGTAAGGGCTCTACAGCTGAAGCACTAAGCCAGGAAGAGAAGTTGTCAGCTGTGGGGAGATTTTCACCATCAAAGGGTAGCCGCTTCTCTTGGTCACCGGACTCTGGAGAGGCGTACGCTCAGGAAGGCCTGGCACGGATGGATGTCAGATCACCTGACAGGCTAGCAGGGGAGTTGCATTTCCTGGATGAAACAATCACACTGACACCAGAGGAATTGTCAAGGGCGCCAGCTGAAGTACTTGGGAGGAGCAGCCATGGGACTTCGTACAGGGCAACACTGGAGAATGGTGTATTCTTGACAGTGAAGTGGCTGAAGGAAGGTGTCGCAAGGCCAAAGAAGGAGTTTTCAAAGGAGGCCAAGAAATTTGCAAACATCCGGCATCCTAATGTGGTTGGCTTGCGCGGATACTACTGGGGTCCCACACCACATGAGAAACTGATCTTGTCAGATTATGTTTCTCCTGGAAGTCTTGCTAGTTTTTTGTATGGTAATGCTCTCATTTACCAATTTCCATTTCTGCAGATGCATTGATCTGATTAAGAGTTCTTGCATACTCGATTTGCAAATCCTAATAATCTCACTCTAATACACCTGTTCAGTCATTAATCCAACTGGTATTTATCTATGTCACTGAGCAGATCGGCCGGGAAGGAGAGGTCCTCCACTGACCTGGGTGCAGCGGCTCAAGATCGCTGTTGACGTCGCACGTGGCCTGAACTACCTCCATTTCGACCGTGCAATGCCTCATGGAAACCTCAAGGCTACCAACATCCTACTGGACGGCCTTGACCTCAACGCTCGTGTCGCCGACTACTGCTTGCACCGCCTGATGACCCAGGCCAGCGTTGTCGAGCAGATCCTTGACTTGGGTGTGCTGGGCTACCGTGCTCCGGAGCTGGCAGCATCCAAGAAGCCATCTCCTTCGTTCAAGTCCGACGTCTACGCCTTCGGTGTTGTGCTGCTGGAGCTCCTGACCGGTAGGTGCGCCGGGGATGTCGTCTCAGGGTCTGAGGGCGGTGTCGACCTGACTGACTGGGTCCGGCTGCGTGTGGCAGAAGGCCGGGGATCAGACTGCTTTGATCCGGCCATGGCTTCAGACTCTGAGAACCCGCAGGCTGTGAAAGGCATGAAGGAGGTGTTGGGCATTGCGTTGAGATGCATTCGGCCGGTCTCCGAGAGACCTGGGATCAAGTCTGTGTACGAGGATCTTTCATCAATCTAGCTAGCCTCATTCTCTAGCTTTAGATGAATACTCTTCTGTGTGTGTTGCGTGTGTTTTATCTGAAACTCTAGTGTTGCTGTAGGAAATGCAAGTGTATGGCCTCACCTTGATGTCTGCAAGTTAAAATGGCATGTCTCATTGCTAAGTGTTGTGCTGTTTCATTGGGCCTGTTCTTTACCTCACAAGCCGACGGCTTTTGGCTTTTGCTACAGTACCTAACTTTTAAACGGAATATTTTTTTAAGACGGGGTCTACAAGTTAAACGATCTACACGTTAAAAGCCCAATATCTGTACTAGCCAAAATCGCAAGTGAATATCTGTCTCTCCGTAATCTGTACCGTAAACAGCCAAAATTCAAAAATTTCAGCCAAAAGCCATAAGCCGCAGCTGAAAAGAACAGACCCATTGTCTATGGAATCTCCTTTTGCGAGTAGGTTAGTCAATTTAAAGGCCAGTACCCAATTCTATCCAAAATATCCGTCTTTGCTCAAAAGATCTTTTTTTTGAGTGGCTTATAGCTGAAAAGTACTGTAGCTAGATGAAAAAACACTGTATTTAACAGAGGCTTATTTAGCATAATTAAATTTTAAAAAAATTTAAAAATAGAAAAACATGTTAGTCCATCACGAATAATGCAAACAAATACAAGAAAAAAATAACTGGCAAAAAAGTAAAAAAAACCAAAAGTATAGAAAAAGACAATTTATAAATAGTGCAAAATAAATCAGAAGCCAGAATCTCAAACCAAAACAAGCGAAAACAAGCGAAGTTGTGACGCTTAGTCAAATATACACGGAGTTGTGACACTTTGTCAAATATACCGACCAAGGCGTCACTTTCGTAGCTTCATGTAGATTCATGCAGCAACCAAAACAGTGATCTCATGGTAGTTCTGGTCGATTCTAACAAATTCAACAAAAGCCAGCACAAATAGGAGTTGCAATCATGTAGTGTTGATCGATTCAAACATACTAGATGATACCCTACGTGTTGCTACGGGAATTTTTAGATATCTCTATGGAGGCATTCTGTTTTGAGTAAAGAAGGAGAAAATTATAGGTGCCTCATGAGATGTACTTTTTTTTATTGTAGTAAATGGATGCGTGTATTTGTAAGAATAAATCTAATGTAAAATTAACGTGAGATATATGCGTGTATTTGTAAGAAAATTTTAATGTAAAATCAATGAAGAAAAAATAGTACATTTGCAAAGGAGGCGTCAGCTTGGGCTAATCTCAGACGCCCAAGGTTAATCCAATAGCAAAACAGAATTGTGATGATGTGGAAGACAGATGGATGCATGTATTTGCAAGAATAAATCTAATGTAAAATTAACGTGAGATGTATGCGTGTAATTGTAAGAAAAAAATCTAATGTAAGATCAATGAAGAAAAAACAGTACAATTGCAAAGGTGGCAATCGGCTTAGGCTAATCTCGGACGCCCAAGGTTAATCCACTGGCAAATAAGAATTGCAATGACATGGGAGGCTGTGTGTGGAGAAAAATAGTTTTAATTAGTGGGGATTGTTTGTTTAGTATATATAGATATGGAACGGCTAACTTTCATCCAAGGGATAAAAATATTTGGGATAACGTGGCACGCAGTGAGAAGAGAAAACTAACAATAATTATAGTTAGCACAAATGAATCCTATAATATTTTAGATAAGACGTTGCCATAAACATAACCACGACAGTAAGTATTTCTTATCTTTCTATTTGTTAACATGTTCTAATGTAGGATTGAGTATGATAAGTCAGAGGATAAATGACTTTTTCAAAATAGATGATAAAAAACCAGCAAGCAGCAAGCGTAGGTGGGTCTAAAAAATCAACATGTAACATGAACATAAATTCATAGTCACCAAAACCCTAAAACAAAAAAAGCCAAAACTCTAGAAATTAAAAGTTCCACCGGTTTGACCTCTATGAGCTAGCAGTCTGACCTCTAATGGCTAGCGGCCATACCTCTATCGACTAGTGGTCAGACCTTTAGGCGATGAACAGTAAAATCAGCACGATTTTAAAACCAAGAATTAAAGTAACTTTTGATCTGATGATCCAAATGACTTAAAACTTGGCATGCGCCTTTTGTAGAATGTTACGAACCTATTCCAATCAACAATCGAGATAATTGTTGCCAACATTATGACCTTTTTTCATTAAAAGGAAGGTTGTATCAAAACTGGGTAAAAGAGGGAAAACGAAGAATATAACTTGCTCGTGGGTGGAGGATAACTAAGATGGCTCTAGATGTATTCCCGTATAACACAATAAGTAAGAACACCCAAAGATTTGAGGCAAAAATATCTGGATCAATAAATCTCCTAATAAGGTTAAATCCAAGTAAAACGGGTAACTTCAAGGACTTACTAAATTTGATACCTACATGGATGGTGATTGATTTTCATAAGATATCTTCATCACTTCCTTGTCTTTGGCACTCAGCAAAATCAAGAAGGAAAGAGAGAAGATCAAAACCTACAAGATTGAGAGCAAATCAATCAAAACAAGTAGACTCCATGAGAGGTAAATAAAGTTGATGTATTGCTATTTGAAGATGAAGGTTTTATAGCCACTTCATATGAAGAACAAGAGATCTCATGACAACACTCACATTTCTCAAACCTTAACCTTTGAACATTTTGCT
The DNA here is from genome assembly GCA_017311315.1 of Dendrocalamus latiflorus. Lineage (NCBI taxonomy): Eukaryota > Viridiplantae > Streptophyta > Magnoliopsida > Poales > Poaceae > Dendrocalamus > Dendrocalamus latiflorus. The sequence continues at coordinate 2,676,193 of CM029630.1, read as the reverse complement.
TCAATGAGTAAAGCTAGGATGATTAACAAGTAAGTGTCCATTCCAACACATTAGAAAGACAAGGCAATTAACCCAATCTAATCTTAATGAATACTATGTACTTAGCATAAATAAGGGAACTTGTTAACCTTACACAATATGGATTTTACTCACAATTGTATTTATGCAAACTTTTCAAAGCATATAAGTCCGAATTTACTAAATCCTTACCCTTTGATTCACTTGATCATTTGAGCTTCTCCTTGACCTAAACTATTTTCCCAAACGCTGGTCAAGCACTGTGGTTTTGATCTAAAATAGTTTTGGTATTTTAGTCAACTTACCAAAATACCGTTTCTTGACCTAGTCTTCATCTTCACTTATAAGCAATCGTTATACTTGCCACTTGCAGTTGCATCACTGGTTTACCACGTATTGGTAAGTCTCTCCCATTCTTTTTCCATCGGACCACGCTTGAACTACTTGAACTCAGCCGTCTGACCTAACATTCTTGATCATTATGGACTTCAGGTTCTCCATAAAAGTGGCCTTGATCCTCGCCATTGATCATTGTTGACTTCAAGCCTTCTTGCACATCTAAAGATAAAGAAATCATTTTCAGGCATAAGTTGTTCATAACTTGACCCACGTTAGCTGAAACATACATCATGCAACACATATAAACTGACTTAGGTCAAACCAAATCGACCCATGACCAAAATAACCAAAAACTCCAATATTCAGCTAAAGCATTTTGCCTTGCCGATCAGATCGTCATCCTCAGCTGGTCCGATCGCAAGTGGCATCCGATTAGACCGCCAGCTCTGATCGGTCTATCTGCCAGGTTTACCGTAAAAACTTGAAAACTGTTTTTTTTTTTGCAAAATTTAAATCCCAAAATATATAATACGACAATGGCTCATTGCAAAAAACACGTCTCACATCGTCATTCACCTAGTAAATCAGGGAAACTCCACGCACCGGTCAAAACACTCGTTTGATCCTCGAATACTGACGCGTGCTTGATCTCTTATGGATGCTCACAAAAAGCAGCGCCCAGGACAAAATCCTCAACTGAACACCAAAAGATCTTAAACTCTACCTTCAGTTCCATGCAAAAACAGACTCCATACTACTACAGAAAACATGTACATCAGAAGCCATGACCCCAGGACAACAGCAATACACAGTTTTGCAGTCCTGCCCAAGAGGTACATTAACCTGTCCACGTAGGCCTCGAAAACGCTTAACAACTGATCATCAACAGAGCTTTGCAACTCCAAATGCCGCCTTCCACAACGAACAGAGAGAACGAATCAATGTTAGGATCACTCTGAGTTTATTTTAGCGTAAAGATCACCCTGAGAAAAAGCGAATAAGAATGGAATGTATTCCTTTTACCTCACAGCCTTCCAAAGTAAAATTCGAGCCTGTTCCTCAACCAAATCAACTGAAGTAGCCATAGGTTTTTTTCTATAGAAAATTTTTACCATACATTCTACTACAACAAAGTAAGAGGTTATAGTAGAAATCAAATCTAACTATCAATTTCAAGGAATGGTATAGGCTTTTTACTCTAAAATATTTTCCATGGGCATTATGGAATTTTGGATTAAACCTAACTAACCCCAACCACCACCGCGTTTTCTACTCGGCCGCCTCCTGCATGATGCCTCTCGACTCTCGTACGCCGCCATGGCTCTCGCCCGCCCTACACCGCTCGCAATCTCGCACCCGCTGCTTGTGCCGACGGAATTCATCAATTTCTATTTGATTCAAGCGAACATTAAGCTGTGCTGCATATCATAACCTATTGGCAAAATCCAATTGTGTCCGACAATATAGTTAGAATATGGAGCTTAGATTCTTCACAATCCTATAATCCCTGACGCTATGGAGCTTCGATGTATTTATTGCCTTTGATCGCCTCGCCGTTGCTGTATAGCCGAGGATGGGGCTTGCGGACGGCGTGGTTGGGCGGCGAGCACACAAAACTTTGGCCGCATGTTAGGGCTGCGGAGGCTCTGTGAGGAATTGCATTTACTAATTTGTTCGTACTTACCCTTGGGTATAATCTTGGTTAGTTAAAATTTTACCTTTAAAAGGTTGTTACTTCCACATACTGGGTGGTGTAGTATAACCAAGTTCTAACTAATCCGAATAGTTGGATTGAAAACAATGAACCGTCCATAATAATTGTTGGGTACCGTAGAAGTGCTCTTTTTTTAAGTCATGCTGCGCTTTCTCCAACACGTCAGCCCGTTTCTCAAGACTCGAACTGTTCACACAATTAGCACTTTAGTGTAATTTTTTTAATTTGACCTCCGGAAGAGTCATATTTTTTTTTGCAAAAATAGCCTTATCCCTGAGCTAGGTAGGTGCGGCAGGTGACACGTGTGACCTACCGTGCCACTAGAGCTTGGCATAGCGGTAGGGGTGGCGAGTGTGGCAGGCTTTGGCTTGGCTTGGGTGCCCGCAAAACCCGAATGGCTACCAAGCTCCCTTGGCTCAACAGCAGATGTCGAGTTGCTCCGGCTCAATAGTAGCCCTACCTCGGCTACAGGAGATGGCCCTTGGTGGCCATTTGCCCACTTAACCTTTTTTGGTAATAATTATTGCTACAGACAAAAACTACAATATTTTTTGTTAGAAATTTTTTGGAGAGGCGCAACGTGGAGTTTGGATGGGCAGATGAACCAACAACACCAACTCTATTTTTAAGCAATGCAGATACATTATTACAAAAAAATAGCAATGGACCATGTCTACCCTGTCATAGCATTTCGTGCTGAAGGTACGAATTGCAATGGCCCTAGGGAAAAAATGTGGAACTGTACGACATCCACATGGTGTGATGGTCATCCGAGCGACATGGACATGGCGAGTTGTCACGGTAGTGGCAAGCGCAATTGTAGCTCAGGTTGGCACAGTAGCAATACAGGTGGTAGTCGCTGCTGAGATGCATCACGTACTCGTTGTTCCTCTCCCTAACCCTCTGCTTGCAGAGCTCGTCGTTGTTAGTTCTCTCAGTCTAGAGCTCCTCTTGCAACTCTTCTAGATAGATGTGCGGTTTGTAGATATAAACCTGGATAGGTATTGGATACGATGGATCCACCCACTTGGTGAATTTGCAATCCGCTGTCTGTAAGTAAGATGAGGTGAGTACAAGTGTTCCATGTGTGCAAGTATGGGTAGATAATGAACCACTTACCATGAACAGAGGGCAGTGAAAGAAATGACATCCTAGGTGCATATTGTTACCACAACTTGCACTACCACGTCAAAGTTGTACTTGCGTTGCAGCCAAGACTCGGGGATGTGTGGGTAGTCGTCGAGGGGATTTCTAGGGGGTGTACGACTCCTTGGTTTCGAATGGTAGATTGGGGCTTGGGTGGTTAGGGTCCAGTGGATGATAGATGCTCGTGATTTTGAGGTAAGGATCACAACCTTGAAACTTAGCCGATGCCCATCATCCCCTCCCATGCCTTGAGATTCCCACCCTATCCTCCATTCTTCGGTTGCCATAGTGCGATTCCCTGTAATATAGAAAAGGATGTGTGAGTATTCGTACGAAATGAACACTAAAAGCGTGTATCAGTGTCTGTACAAAATTCACATTGAAGTTATGGAAAAGAACATGACAACATTACGACTGAACTTAATTTCAAATACACAAAATTTTTATTGCAAAACATTACTTTGTTGAGAGTTACATTGCAGGAAATGCAGGCCTTACAAACAATGAACGAGTACACAGGTGTAGGTGCTACAAATCACCACATCTATGGGGCGGCCGACAAAATGCCCCTCCTAACATGAGTTAGGCTTCACATAATTTGTGGTCATTTTTGTAATTTTAACATCATAATTCAGCCCCTCCCACTAAAACCCAATATGTGAGATAGAGAATAGACTTTACATCATTCGTGGACATTGTGATAAAAATAGTGGGATATGAGCCCATCGCACCCCTATCCCAAAACCTCTCTTTCTCCTTAACCCTTAAACTAAACATTGGATTGTGTTGGGATACGGGTAGGCTACATTATCGTAGATTAAAATTTTCTACCGCGTAAATCAGAAAGCCATGCAAGTAAGAGATCATGAATCGTTACCACTAGATACGCAGTGCAGCGGAAGTAGAGTTGAAGTAGCCGATTCAATGAAGAGTACGTTGGTATAGTGGTAGTAGTCGATCGTCCTCCGACCAACCATCTCCTTCTCGCGATCATCCCAATCAGCACCGCAGTTGTAGCAGTGCCTCTACCGAGGTTCACACATCCAGGGATGGAACACCGTGCATCGGTGTGCTAGCATCAGTGTGCACAATAGGGGTTATGAGAGGTGGCGGCTAGGGTTTTGACGGGTATATTTCGGGATGCCTCCCTTAGCCTCGCACCTATCTTTATATAGCTTCCAATCGGACCCTTATCCGATATGAATAGAGATCGAATCTCACTCAAAAACTATCATCTGGACCCTTATCGTTCTAACCCATTAAGTATGTGACCCTGTGGGTTCATGTATATTTGGCCATGGGTCAAAAAACTCCTTTTCGGCCCATAAGTTGGTAGCGGTCCCTAACAGAATATAACGACTACAAAACATACATAAAAATCATATCGGACGAACCTATATAGTGCTCATATACTGGTCCCTTTGCCTTATGATACCAGATCGAACAAGGTGAGAAGCGTGCCATCCTATGATAGCTCGATTCTTCACTCGAATCTATAGTGGATTAATCAGTTTTGATTGATTTCTCAACTACATTCGGTATGGCCATGCACTTTCTTAATCCAACCACATCGAGAGGCCCATAGATATCTGTCCTGTTATATAGGAGGGGTAAATTTCATCTTGATCGCTCATATTCCTCCGTATATTTCATAGTAAATCTGAAAGCTGTCTTTATGACCACCTAGTCACGGAGTAGTGTTTGGTAACCCTTAAGTAAACTATTACATATGTAGAAAAAATAACGATCTTAGGTCTAAAGATCCTACATGCATTATGTATGAGACCAACTAATGACGCTTAAGAATATAACAATTCTCGCGGTGTCTCATGGTGGGTCAATCCAACATCATATTCTCTAACATGTGTCCACATTATTGATTTAATATCTCATATCCATGGTCCGTGAAACGTGATCATCAATCATTACATGTGCTGATCTATAAATCATAATTGTCCTACGTAATGATATAAGATCAGCGATAATTTAGAATAACATCAAAAAATAAATAAAAAGTTCCACGAACAAGTCACATATTTATTAATCAATACGAAAGACATTTATTCGAACGAGAAAATAATATATTATTTAAAACATCATAAACATAGAAAATCATCTTCATAATCATTTTAAGAGCATATCACTAACTGATTGAACTCCCCCACTCACTGTTCGCACCACCCATAACCCCACAGCGAACCTTTAGCTGTGCCGAGTCTCGAGCGACTCGACGAGGTGGCATGGCAGACGCTTGAAGAAATCGCGGTCTGAATTTTCTGGCGTGTGCGACGTGAGCCTCAACACAGGTTAAGAGAAGTCCATGTGGCATTGGTCTCATCTGCCACCAAGAACACTCAAACTGAATGGACCTTTCAGCAATTTAAACCACAAGTTACAAGCTCTGAATAATCGAAGGCGTTTATTTCTCTTTCGTGTCCTGGTTATTCTTCTTCCCTAAAACTCCCCAATTCGCAGGTGACCTGTTCCATGATCTATCGATTGGATTCCCAAGAAATTGTTGGATTATATGTGGGCCAAGCCCATATAATAAGAATAATTCCTATTAAATCTCAAAGGCCCACTCATGCAAAGGAGGCATGCATGTGACCTTTAGTACCATATTGCTAGTTCTAGGAGAGGAAGACCACCTTAAAAGGGATGGTGCACTCCTAGCCACTTGAGGCATGTGTGGGAGAGAACTAGAGGATAACACGCGCGCGCTCGCTCGCCTCGCCTCGCCGGGCCGGGCCGGGCGGGGCGGGCGGGCGGCACCTGCGTGAATGGTCCGCCAAAATCCGCTCCAGGTGCTTGCGCAGACGCGGCTTCCTTTTGCAGTTTTATTTTGCTGTTTTGAGTGGCGGTGAATCCGGATCGGTTACGGTTGCTAATCCGGTTCGGTTACGAGTTATGGAGAACGTGCAGGCGTCTTGATCACGCGTCCTGGTCTTCTATAAATACGGAGCCGCCGCCTTCATACAGAATATGCGAAAATCAATCTAGGGTTTTGCCTCCTCCATCCATTGTGCTGCGTCGTCCCACGTAGTCTACTCCGTCCCGTCCGCCGGCGTGCACTGTCGTTCGGGAGAGCAGGTCTCCGGAACCGTCGCCTTCGAAGTCCTGCACCGGGAGAGGGCGAATAAGGTTTTTGGGAAGCGCTCTGCGCGACTGCTCGCTGTAGCTCTGGCTCGTCTTCCTCGTCGTTCGGCTTCGGCGAATCGTCATCGACTTCGTGTCATCCTCACCGTGCCTGCGGCGTCTACATCGGCAAACCGATCAGAACAGAACCATCGGTACGTAACAGTAATGTTCTCCGTATTAGATCTGTTCATGCACAGTTTCCTGGTTTACATGTCTAGATCTTTTATGCCTGTGATGGTTCTGTTATTGTGCGTGCATGATGTCATGATTAATTTATGGAATAAATTGAACCTACATGTGCTTATATTTTCAACAATCCAAAAACCTTATTGTAGGCACTGTGGTTTTACTATGGCTGGATTTGCCGATGCACTGAGGCCGGATAAGTTCTCCGGTGTGCACTTTAAGAGATGGCAGATCAGGGTCACTCTGTGGCTTACTGCTATGAATGTATTCTGGGTTAGTAATGGCAAGCCTGAAGGTGTTCTTGATGCTGAAAAGCAGAAAGAATTCGAGACTGCCACTACTCTCTTTGTTGGATGCATTCTTAGTGTTCTTGCTGACCGTCTGTGCGAGGTGTATATGCACATGACAGACGCGAAGGAGTTATGGGATGCACTGAATTCCAAATACGGTGCTACTGATGCCAGCAATGACATGTATGTCATGGAGCAATTTCATGACTACAAGATGGTTGATAACAGTTCTGTAGTAGATCAGGCTCATGAGATACAGGCCATTGCCAAGGAACTCGAACTCCTGAAGTGTGCCTTACCCGACAAGTTTGTGGCTGGATGTATTATTGCGAAATTACCTTCTTCATGGAGGAATTTCGGAACAGCACTCAAACACAAGAGACAAGAATACTCTGTTGAGAATCTGATTGGGTCTCTTGAAATTGAGGAGAAAGCTCGGGAAAAGGACGCTGTGTCTAAGGGTGATGGAGGGCAGTCTAGTGCCAATGTGGTACAGAAACCCTCAAGCAAGAACAAAGGGAAATTTGTTAAAGCCCAACAGACAACCAACTTCAAGAAGAAGAACAACAACAACAATCAGGATGATAGAACTTGCTTTGTGTGCGGTGAGCCTGGTCACATGGCCAAGAAGTGCCCACAACGCAAAGGAAAGAAGGCACCTGCAGGACAGACTTCTAAGTCTGTCAACGTGACCATTGGCAAGACTGGAGATGGGACTGGGTATGGTAATTTACCTACTGTTCTTTCAGTTAGTCAATCTACCAATTGGTGGATTGATACAGGAGCTAATGTACATGTGTGTGCTGATATTGCGTTGTTTTCTTCTTATCAGGTCGCCCGAGATTCCTCCGTCCTAATGGGGAATGGGTCACATGCTACTGTTCATGGTGTTGGCACGGTAGATCTGAAGTTTACTTCGGGAAAGATCGTGCAGCTGAAGAACGTGCAGCATGTCCCTTCTATAGACAAGAATCTCGTTAGTGGCTCCCGTTTATGTAGAGACGGGCTTAAGTTGGTATTTGAGTCTAATAAAGTAGTCGTGTCTAAACATGGACATTTTATTGGTAAAGGCTATGAGTGCGAAGGCTTGTTCCGCTTTTCCCTATCAGATTTCTGCAATAAGACTGTAAACCATATTTGTGGCAGTGTGGATGATGAGGCTAATGTTTGGCACTCACGTCTATGTCATATTAATTTTGGTTTGATGTCTCGGCTTTCCAGTATGAATTTAATTCCAAACGTTCCCATCACCAAAGGTTCTAAATGCCATAGCTGTGTGCAATCAAAGCAACCTCGTAAGCCTCACAAGGCTGCCGAGGAGAGAAACTTGGCACCACTAGAACTCCTGCATTCAGATCTTTCTGAGATGAATGGCGTGTTGACGAAGGGTGGAAAACGATATTTCATGACATTGATTGATGATGCAACTAGGTTCTGTTATGTGTATTTATTGAAAACGAAAGATGAGGCTTTAGACTATTTTAAAATCTATAAGGCAGAAGTTGAAAACCAGTTAAATAGAAAGATAAAAAAACTTAGGTCAGATCGTGGTGGAGAGTATTTCTCAAACGAATTTGACTTATTTTGTGAGGAACATGGCATTATACATGAGAGGACGCCTCCTTATTCCCCCGAGTCAAATGGGATTGCCGAAAGGAAAAACCGCACGTTGACTGACTTGGTGAATGCCATGTTAGATACTGCGGGATTACCTAAGGCATGGTGGGGGGAGGCTTTGCTAACGTCTAATCACGTATTAAATAGAGTTCCTAACAGAAATAAGGACAAAACACCATACGAGGTATGGATTGGGAGAAAACCATCACTTTCTTACTTGCGTACATGGGGGTGCTTGGCGAAAGTTAATGTGCCAATAACTAAGAAACGCAAGCTTGGACCTAAAACTGTGGACTGCGTTTTTCTGGGATATGCTAATCATAGCATTGCCTATAGATTTTTGATAGTTAAAACTGAGGTACCTGACATGCATGTTGGTACAATTATGGAGTCTCGAGATGCAACATTCTTTGAGAATATTTTTCCTATGAAGGATACACATAACACTACTAGTCAACCTTCTGAAATAATTCCCAGTTCAATCACATCACCTGAACCTTTTGAACATACACATGAACTTGTCAATGAGGAGGATGACAGTGGAGCTCCTAGAAGGAGCAAGAGACAAAGGATATTCAAATCCTTTGGTGATGATTTCACTGTGTACCTTGTGGACGACACTCCCAAGTCTATTTCAGAGGCGTATGCATCCCCTGATGCAGACTACTGGAAGGAGGCTGTCCGTAGTGAAATGGATTCCATTATCGCTAATGGAACCTGGGAGCTGACAGATAAACCTTATGGGTGCAAACCTGTAGGGTGCAAGTGGGTGTTCAAAAAGAAGCTTAGGCCTGATGGTACTATTGAAAAATATAAGGCTCGGCTTGTTGCCAAGGGCTATACTCAGAAAGAAGGCGAAGATTTCTTTGACACTTACTCACCTGTTGCTAGACTGACCACAATTCGAGTACTACTTGCTTTGGCTGCCTCACATGGTCTTCTCATTCATCAAATGGACGTTAAGACAGCTTTTCTTAACGGAGAGCTGGATGAGGAAATTTACATGGAACAGCATGATGGATTTGTAGTAGAAGGTCAAAAAGGCAAGGTGTTAAAACTGTTGAAATCTTTGTATGGTCTGAAACAAGCCCCTAAGCAGTGGCATGAGAAGTTCGATAGAACACTGACATCTGCAGGCTTTGCTGTCAATGAGGCAGATAAATGTGTATACTATCGTTATGGTGGGGGTGAGGGAGTTATTCTATGTTTGTATGTGGATGACATCTTGATTTTTGGGACAAACATTAGTGTGATAAATGAGGTCAAATCATACTTGTCTCAAAACTTTGATATGAAAGATCTGGGAGTGGCTGATGTTATTCTAAACATTAAATTGGTTAGAGGTGAGGATGGGATTACACTTTTGCAATCTCATTATGTGGAAAAGGTCTTGAGCCGTTTTGGCTTTTCTGACAGCAAGCCTTCTCCAACACCTTATGATCCTAGCGTGTTACTTCGTAAGAATAAGAAAATTGCTAGGAATCAGCTGGAATACTCACAGATAATTGGCTCACTAATGTACCTAGCTAGTGCAACAAGGTCAGACATCTCCTTTGCTGTGAGCAAATTGAGTCGGTTTACATCTAACCCAGGAGATGATCACTGGAAGGCGCTTGAGCGAGTATTGCGCTATCTGAAAGGTACCTCGAACTTTGGACTTCACTATACTGGGTACCCGTCGGTGCTGGAGGGTTAGAGTGATTCCAACTGGATCTCTGATGCTGATGAGATCAAAGCCACTAGTGGATATGTTTTCACTATTGGTGGTGGTGCTGTTTCATGGAGGTCTTGCAAACAGACCATTTTGACGAGGTCAACCATGGAAGCAGAGCTTGCGGCACTAGACACTGCTATTGTTGAGGCAGAATGGCTACGAGATCTATTGATGGATCTACCTACGGTGGAAAAGCCAGTGCCAGCTATCCTTATGAACTGTGATAATCAAACCGTTATCGCTAAAGTGAACAGTTCTAAGGATAATATGAAATCGTCTAGGCATGTTAAGAGACGATTGAAGTCTGTCAGGAAATTGAGAAACTCCGGAGTTATAACCTTGGATTACATCCAAACAGATAAAAACCTGGCAGATCCCTTTACAAAGGGACTATCACGGAATGTGATAGATAGTGCATCGAAGGAGATGGGTATGAGACCCATGTGAGTTATCTATGGTAGTAACCCAACCTATGTGATCGGAGATCCCGTGAATTAGGATCTGGGAAAAACAAGCCATTAGTTAACTGGAGGAGAGTAATTTCAACCCTCTCTATGTGAAGATGCAATACTCTCAGAAACTGCAAGGCAGGTTGACTAAGGTCTTAATGTGTTCCATTGGCTTTTAGAAGTGAAGACGCTATCCTGCAGAGCGTTCTTGAAAGAACACACCTATATGAGCCCGACTGTTAGTCGCAGTCTATGGAGATCTTGGGTAATCTCGTACTAAGCTCACGAAGAGACCAAGGAGTATGACTTATACGCTCCAACCGAGGGGTAGCCTACTGGCGGCCTAGTATCAGTTAAGTCTTTAAGTGAAGCTTGCTTGCACCAAACTTGCAATTCAAGGTATAGTCCATTGTTCAAGTTGTGAGTAAGTGTAGCTTGGAGTTCTAGGTGGATGTTCAACCTTAATCGGTCTCCATCGAAATACTGATATATAAACAGTACATTGGAATTCAGGCAAATCTCTGTGGGACTTTGAGATCTGGTGGGGGATTGTTGGATTATATGTGGGCCAAGCCCATATAATAAGAATAATTCCTATTAAATCTCAAAGGCCCACTCATGCAAAGGAGGCATGCATGTGACCTTTAGTACCATATTGCTAGTTCTAGGAGAGGAAGACCACCTTAAAAGGGATGGTGCACTCCTAGCCACTTGAGGCATGTGTGGGAGAGAACTAGAGGATAACACGCGCGCGCTCGCTCGCCTCGCCTCGCCGGGCCGGGCCGGGCCGGGCTGGGCTGGGCTGGGCGGCGCGGGCGCACGGCACCTGCGTGAATGGTCCGCCAAAATCCACTCCAGGTGCTTGCGCAGACGCGGCTTCCTTTTGCAGTTTTATTTTGCTGTTTTGAGTGGCGGTGAATCCGGATCGGTTACGGTTGCTAATCCGGTTCGGTTACGAGTTATGGAGAACGTGCAGGCTTCTTGATCACGCGTCCTGGTCTTCTATAAATACGGAGCCGCCGCCTTCATACAGAATATGCGAAAATCAATCTAGGGTTTTGCCTCCTCCATCCATTGTGCTGCGCCGTCCCACGTAGTCTACTCCGTCCCGTCCGCCGGCGTGCACTGTCGTTCGGGAGAGCAGGTCTCCGGAACCGTCGCCTTCGAAGTCCTGCACCGGGAGAGGGCGAATAAGGTTTTTGGGAAGCGCTCTGCGCGACTGCTCGCTGTAGCTCTGGTTCGTCTTCCTCGTCGTTCGGCTTCGGCGAATCGTCATCGACTTCGTGTCATCCTCACCGTGCCTGCGGCGTCTACATCGGCAAACCGATCAGAACAGAACCATCGGTACGTAACAGTAATGTTCTCCGTATTAGATCTGTTCATGTACAGTTTCCTGGTTTACATGTCTAGATCTTTTATGCCTGTGATGGTTCTGTTATTGTGCGTGCATGATGTCATGATTAATTTATGGAATAAATTGAACCTACATGTGCTTATATTTTCAACAGAAATTGTATTAGCGAACAAATCATTGGCACCTGTGCCTTGCTCTGTGCGTATATACCATGATTTTTCGACTCATAGTACAGTTATCCATGTTGACTAGACTTAGTAGATAATATGCCAATTTCATCCTTTTTTTTATTGAACGGGGCAATTTCAGCCTTTTAAGATAAAAAAACATTCCAGAATATTGGGCAGTTGCAGAGTGTGACTAGTTTCGCAATTGTGTGGGGGCAATTTACTGGTATTTTTTCTTGAATCTGCAACTTGCATCGAAATTGTCACTGGATTGTAGATAGTAACAATACACTGACCAAGACATCACTTGTAGTTTCATATAGATTCATGCAGCAGCCCAAACACTGATATCATAGTAATAGTAGTGATGATCGATCCAGGCAAATTCAACAAAAACCAGCACAAATAGGACATACTAGTGCTGATCGATTCAAACTTGCAATGATGACAAGATACTGCTACTTCTCTTACATAACACATTGCCATAACGTAGCCGCAACAGTAGCAAATATTTCTTAGCTTTCTGTCGAAGGAACATGAACATGAACATGAACATGAAAGGATCTTTTATCTCTTTTGTCGGCATGAACATGAAAAGATCTTAGACTCTACATTTAGTTTCATAGATTGGCCAACCCCATATATACTACTCTAGATAAAGATACTAAGCTAAAGGTCTTATTCTTTTAGGCTTTTGACTTCGCTGAAAGTCAAAATAAATACGGCGGTTTCTTAAAGTGGATTGTCCAAACGGCTTCCTGAGCCTAAAACTGTATGTGCCGTCTGCTACCATCTTAAAAAGCACAAACAAAATCCATCAGCCGTAGCCCAAAAGAACAGGTAATATCTCTATGATCATCAGTATCAGCAGAAGACATATCCCAAGTCCAACAGCGGCAATTCCCTTATTTAGCTTCTTCAGGGTGTTCAGGGTCTCAACAGAGCTTGGAAAGTCCTTCAAATGCCTCCTTCCAAGAACACAGAGAAAGCTTGTCTGTTTCCTATATTAATGTGCTATAGATAAATAAGGGAATGGCTCAATGTTCTTAGGTCCGCTTGTTGCTAAGATCTGGCAGAGACTTCGAAAATGCCACTACAGACTCTGAAAAACTCTCTCGAAGGTTTCTAGGCTATTTTCTATTCCATTCACCATATAAACGATAATCTTCTGATTTGAAAAGGTACATTTTGTAGGTAACTTAGAAGGCTGTGGTTGCTATTAAAAATTTCTCATGTGTTGTTCTTGCTTGGACGGTAACTCAATGAAGAACTCAGCCCAAAATAACCGCAGCAAACCGAAATGTTACTATGTTAGCCATGAAATCATTGAAATGTTAGCATATGAAATCAAACTTTGACAATACTTGCACAACAAAATCAAATACTTATCACACGCCATTAAGTGGCCTCTAAATAGTCTCGCACTAATCCTAATGCCTCGCTGTCGCTCGCTCGCTATGTCCCGTGGCCCCGCCATCGTCATTGGAGAAGGCAAATGATTTGTCCTTTTGTTATCCGAATCCTGATGTATTTGAATTTGTTCTATACCCGTAGAACTCTTATTCGATACGCAGCAAACACCTTCACAATTCTGCCTCTACGTGCACCACCAGCTTAAGGCCTGTTTGTTTCAGCTGTAGATTCTGAGAAGTAGCTAGTGAGTATCCAGCTAGTCAGAATCTGGAGAAGCTGGATAACCCCAGCTTCTAGCTACTGGTTCATTTTCTGGATTCTGTAGCTTCTGCCTACTTAGAATCTTGATGAAAATCTGGACTGTTTGGGGGAGCTGCAGATTCTGAGAGTAGCTGCAGCTGCCAGAAGCTGAAACAAACAGGCCCTAAATCAAGGTCTAACTTGCAAATATATACAGTTTTTATTACGAAGATAATGAAGAAAAAAAAAGAAGGTATGCATGCCTTGTGCACAGCACGTACGTACTCATGCTGCACGTACGTCGCAAGTCTGCCTAGCTATCTACAAACACGAAACGGATATATCGATCCTGTGCAATGCAAGCGTATACATATGCACGTAGGGACGAAGGAGTTACCTGTACTTAATTTGCACGGCATGGAATCCGACGATAACAAGCATCCGAAATTAACCAGGGAGGCGACGATGGATAGCTCCGGTACTACGGGCAGCCTCCAGGAATGGATCGATAACTATCTACTGCAGAAAAGGAAAGCGCTCCAGTGAAGCGAGTTTAGCTGGATGGATCCATAATACGATACTATACATGCAGGTTGGCCCTGTTCAAAATAGCTTATTTTAAATGGTTTATGGTTAAAAAAGTACTGTAGCTAACTGAATAAACACTATAACTGATGGTGGCATATTTGACGTAATTAAATTTAAAAAATTAAAAATAGAAAAAACAGATTAGTCCATCACGAGCAGTACAAACGAATACAGAAAAAAAGAACCGACAAAAAACTGAAAAATCAGAAAAAGATGAAATTGTTGAATAGTGAAAGACGATGTACGTGGGGGGGCAGCTCATTAACCGCGTGCCCGCCCGGCAGAGGCGACGTGGCCGGCCGGCCGCACCCACCTCCACGGCCGGCCTGCTGCAATGCAGTGCAGTGCAGTGCTGCCGGTTAAATTCTCATGGGCATAGTGAAGATGTCTATATGAAGAAGGCAAGCATAACAACATAAACAAAATAGAACGGTGCCTTCTTCGCGGGCCGGACGAGAGGCCAGCCGGGAGATTGGTGGCGCCCGTGCCCGCGACGACACGACACCCATCTGGCGCGTACTCCACCCCGTGCTCTTTTGAGAATCTTTTGAGAATTTGTATTTAGATAGCAATAAATAGGATTTTCAATATTTTTCTTTCACATGTGGTCAATAATGAGCTTTATAGGTTGTACTCTTTTTTCTTTACCAAGGTTTTCTCAAATTGAGTTTTTATTTGGTAAAGTTTTTAATGAGGCAGCCATCCCATGTAATTTAATAAATTAATAAAGCTCATTATATCATTGCAAATATTTATTTTATGATTAACAATGTCTATAATTTTCTATATTGTTTTCTGAATTTTCTACAATTTTTTTACAATTTTTCTTAATTTTCTACAATTTTTCTTATTTTTTCGGCTAAACGGGCTAGCCGGGCCGGCACGGCCCGTTTAGCCTTAACCGTGCCCGGGCCGGCACGGCACGGCCTCGGGCCGTGCCTGGGCTTCCACCGTGGCCCGCGGCCCGGCACGGCACGACCCGTTTAATACACGGACCTTAACGGGCCGTGCCGAGCCCGAGCCCGTGCCGGCCCGGCACGGCCCATTGGCCACCTCTGGGTGGCGCCCGTGCCCGCGACGACACGACACCCATCTGGCGCGTACTCCACCCCGTGCGACGCACGCATCTGACGTGCGTGCGATGCATCGCGTCGCGTCGATCGCTAGCTACATGCATTGCCTTACCGGCGGTAATAATTTATTTTTACAGGACCAGGGTCCACGTGGGCTCAGTGCTGCCTGCCTGCCCCGTGCAACAATTTGGGGTGTGTTCTTAGGAACCATGTTTTTATCTTTTGATTTATGGGTGGACTGTTTTGGCTTAGCTTCATCTTTTTTTCTCCTCATTTGTTATAGTAACTTACTTTTAAACAATGTGCGTTGTGCTGCATGTAAATTATAGTATAAACTGAGTTTAGTTGTACCGTCAAAATCGTATATGATTATTTCCCTCTACGTACTGTCTCTCGCGAACAGTCCAAAATTTAAAATTTTCAACTAAAAACCACAAACCACCGCTAAAAAGAACCCACATATGGTTTTTGAATTCTTATTGTTCGCGAGAGACAATATACAGAGGGGAATAATCACAAGCGATTTTGGCCAGTATAGTTGAACTTAATACAGTGTTTACTACAATCTATCTATAGACCTCGTCTTAAAAACAAGCCAAAGCCTAAACTCTACCGAACTCACCCTTGGTAACGCTAGAGTGCTAGAAGCACATGCAAGGGTGGAGCCCACCGTCCGTCGAGCCCAGACATCAGCGAGCAGCTCTGTTGAGCCTCGTTAAAGTATAGTAATATTTAGATCTTGACTAGTTGAATGCCCGTGCGTTGTTACGGATTTTTAAAATTTATCATACTACATGTTTTAAAGCTTACGGGTGGTAAAATTTTTTAGAATATGCATATAAACATGTTCTAAAAGTTTTAAAATCCGTCAAGTAAGTCGGAAGCCGTCGATCACGCCTCGTGGTCATAAGTCGGCGAGCACACCTTGTCGTCATAAGTCAAAAGCCATCACCATCGCGCGTGATCGTAGACCGGGAGCGGTTAACCATCGCTGGTGGTCGTAAGTTGGCAACGGTCGACGATCGATCGTAGTCCCAAATCGGGAGCCTTTGACAAAGGCTCATGGTCGTACATTGGAAGCTGACGATCATCGTTCGTGATCGTAAGTCGGAAGCCATCGAGGATACCTTGTGGTCGTAAGTCGGAACACATCAACCAGCTCGTAGTCGTAAGTCGGAAGATATTGACCACACCTCGTGGTCATAAATCGAAACACATCGACCAGTGCTCATGGTCATAAATTAGAAACCGTTGATTACACTTCGTGGTCGTAAGTTAGAAGCCGTCGACCATCACACGTGATCGTAGGTCGGGAACGGTCGACCATCACTGGTGGTCGTACGTTGGCAGGCCTTCGGTGTGCTTGTGCCCTGTCACCTGACTGTCGACGCCAACCTGCTCAGCCCCGACTTCGACCGCCACCCCGATTTTGACCACTGCCCCCTTCGACCACTATCCCCTTCGACCACGACCCTTCGACGTTGATCACTTCCCCCTTCGACCACGGTCCCCTTCGACCATGGCGCCGAGGAGGAGGCGCGGCACAAGGGTTCGGGGGAGAAGGAGGCGGCGGTTGCGGCGGCGGGCAAATGGAGAGAGGAGGCGGCGGGCAAATGTGTTGGAAAGACGGCGACGAGAGGATGCGATGCTGCTGGGGGATGTTGGGAGACTGCGACCAGATGTTGTCGTATGGGGAAGGAATTGGTGGCGGCGCTGAGGAGGAGAAGGCGCGGCACGAGGGTTCGGGGAGAGAAGAAGGCGGCAGTTGCAGGAGGCGAAGGATGTGGGGGAAGAGAAGAGGAGGAGCACAGGCCTGACCTTTTCTACGAGGAGCGGAAGAACTATCTATATGCGGATCTAGATAGCTGATCTTTGATCAAACGACTAAGAAAAGAAGAAAGAAAACGAACCAACGACTACCACTCATATTTTTATAATAGCAACTATGCTCTCGCATCCGGCCAATTTTGCCTGGGCTGCCGCGATCAGCTGGCTCCGTCGCTCAGCACGTGCGTGTTTCCACGTTACTATCACATATTCCAGTACGTGCGTGTGCAAATACATACGTACTACGTATATACACCTATAGCTAACCTTTGTACTAGTACTTTTGTAGGTGAGTGAGACCCCACTGCTCTAGCAGCAGCATGTTTCATGTGTAGTCGCTTAATTGGTCGCATCAACTGAATTTTATTCCAGTACATGCGTGTGCAAATACATACGTACTACGTATATACACCTATATCTAACCTTTGTACTAGTACTTTTGTAGGTGAGTGAGACCCCACTGCTCTAGGAACAGCATGTTTCATGTGTAGTCGCTTAAGTGGTCGCACCAACTGAATTTTGAGCTTTCCTAAAAGGCTAAGGGTGGGCTCGGCTTCACTTATAAGTTTTACTTTTCACTCTCTATCATAGTAACTAACCTTTAAATAATATATTTTTTAAAATAAAATCTACAAGTTAATTGTAGTAAACACTATACTGAGTTCAGCTATACCGGTAAAAATCACATACTATTGTTTTCCTCTTTATACTATCTCTCACGAACAGCTAGAATTTAAAAGCCAAAAGTCATAGCTACAGTCTAAAAAATCACCTTAAAACAGCACGCGGTCGTTGAAAATTGGAATTAACAGCAATGACATCTGGATTAATTCATCTAGCTCCTGAGAGAAAACTCATTGACGTTAAAAGCTCTGTAGCAAAACTTCGTTCACACTCATGCATATATAGCACCACCATACCATGCATTATTGGCTTACAATAAATCTAGAGGAATTTAGGTATATACAATTGAAATGTGCCTATTTTTAAAATCTACCATCATAAAATCCTGATATACTTTAATACTACTAAAATTTCTAAATTTTTTTGGCAATATACCACTCCATCACGGAATTGTAACCGCAACCCACTTCTCCCTTGCTATTTGGTTCGACCAGACCTAGTTTACCAGGCTAGACCCACTTCTCTCCCACTTAGTTCTCCAAGCCACTGCCACTGCCATCTCCAAGCGCGCCGCCCCCCATCTCCCACTCTGTTATCCAAGCATGCCACATCCATCGCCATCTCCAAGCGTTCCACTGCCGCCTGCTGTGACCACAATGCGAAGCTACTCCTCTCTCTTCCCTAAATCAGGACGCATAGAGGAGGGGTGACAGCAAAGGCTCAGAGGAGGGGTGGCATTGGGAAGTGTGACGGTGGGGGACGCAAAGGAAGGGTGGCACAGTGAGGAGGAAGATGAGAGTGTGGATGCGGGCCGTGGTTGGGTGGCTGCCAGGGTTTTGGTTCGAGGGTGGAACAGATATGGAGGGGAAATGAGATGGAGAAGCTAGGGGTGAGAATGGGAGGCGATGGAGGTGGTGCTCTAACAAGCACTGGGAACGGGGGAGGAGGGTGTGTTCGTGACAGCAAAGTTGATCTGGGATGGGTGGGCGACAAAATGAAGAGAGGAGAGGGGATAACAGAAGGGGAGACATAAGTGATATATTATCAAAGATCTGTATATTTCGATGATATTAAAGTGAATTAGGATTTTATTATTGTATGTATCAAAAGTGAATACATTTTCGTGGTATATATCTAATTATTTGTTAAACTTATGTTACGGCGCCGGCCGGTGATCCAGCAGTACGACATCCCATAACGTACGCATCAGCAAATGCACCATGCACGGTTACGCGGCTCTACTATAAATTAAAGCGATCGAAACAGTAGTCACCAACACTAGGATCGAATTGAAGCCACAGCTAGCAAGTATACTATACGTAGACGCGATCACGATGCAGCACACTACACGCACGTACGTACGGAACGGCCGTATGCTATACGCTGCGCCGGACGCGCCAGCACAGCTGCACTAGCCTACGCCTCGCGCTCGCCTTCTTCTCTCTACCTATATATGTGGCCGCCTCGGCTCGAACTGGCTCACGCAGGTCGCAGTCCAAGAAACGCGCCACCGCGAAGCCATGGAAGCAGACCGGAGCAAGGACGCGGCGGACAGGCTCACCTACGAGATCTTCTCTATCCTCGAGAGCAAGTTCCTCTTCGGCTACGACAACTCCAAGCACTTCCCCTCCGACGGCGGCTACGGCGCGGCCGGTCCGGCGGCTGAGGGCCAGGTTTGTGTCCTTTCCATCGACGGCGGCGCGCGCGCGGTCGACGGTCTCCTCGCCGCCGCCGCGCTGGTGCGGCTCGAGGCCGCGCTGCGGCGGCGCGCGGGCAACCAGGCCGCGCGGCTCGCGGACTTCTTCGACGTGGCCGCCGGATCCGGCGCCGGCGGCGTACTCGTCACCATGCTGTTCGCGAGCGGCCCACGCGGGCGGCCGATGTACTCGGCCGAGGACGCGCTCGGGTTCCTGCTCCGCCGCGTCCACAAAGGGTGGTCCGCCCGCGCCGGTGGCCTGCTCCGCCGCCCCGGCGCGGCTTTCCACAAGGTGCGTGCGTGCGCGTTAAATTATTGAGTTCAACACGTAGCCTTTAGCTTTTAAGGAGAAGGAAGCAACCAAGCTGAGCCATGGTGCGTGACCAGGTGTTCGGCGAGCTCACGCTCCGGGACACGGTGCGCCCGGTGCTCGTGCCGTGCTACGACCTCGAGACGCGGGCGCCATTCCTCTTCTCGCGCGCCGACGCCGTGGAGGCGCCGGCGTACGACTTCCGGCTGCGTGACGTGTGCGCCGCGACGTGCGCGGGCGCTGCGGGCGCCGCCGTGGAGGTGCGGTCCCTGGACGGTGGCACCCGGATCGCGGCGGTGGGCAGCGGCGTAGCGCTCGGCAACCCCACGGCCGCGGCGATCACCCACGTGCTCAACAACCGGCGTGAGTTCCCCGCCGCGGCCGGCATCAGCGACCTCCTCATCATGTCCATCGGCACCGGGGAGCCCGACCGCAAGGTGAACGGCCGCGCTAGGCCACCGGAGATCGCCAGGATCGCCGCCGAGGGCGTGTCCGACGTGGTACGTGCCAACCACGTTGCACTCAACTAGTACAAAAACGCTACTGTTCCCGCGTCTTTCTGTCGAACACAAACAAACGCATGCACAAACAAATCAAAGGACGTTACATCATTGCCTGCTCGATCGATCTACTACTGTACTTCTACTGTACATTTGTACGCATGCATGCTTGCACGAATTTTATGAGCGTTTGGTGAATCTGGTGATGGTTCCTTGCACTCGACATAACATTGTGCGCGATGTGACCTGGCATTAGGTAGATCAAGCTGTCGCCATGGCGTTCGGGCGTAACAGGGCAAGCAATTACATCCGCATCCAGGTAAATACGATCTCAAGTACACGTAGTAACTGTTGTTAGGATTAATCTGCACTGCATTGTCAGAGTACTCTAATTAATCTGGCATGTAAGGCAAGCGTCACTGTATGTCAAGTTTTGATCTTTCGGGTGATCGAAATTTGACTGACTGCAGGGTACAGGGGCTCGGCGGCGCGCGGAACGAGCTCGGAGCGCGCCGAGGATGGCGTGCGGCGGCGAGGCGAAGCAGAGGGCGGTGTGGGAGGTGGAGGAGATGCTGCTGCAGAAGAACGTGGAGTCGGTGCTCTTCCAGGGGAGGAAGCTGGCCGGCGAGACCAACGCCGAGAAGCTGGAGCGGTTCGCGCGCGAGCTGGTCAAGGAGCACGGCCGGAGGAATAAGCAGCAGGCGGCGATCACCCCCGGCGGCCTGACGAACTCTTCGGCGACCAACAAACAGCAGCCAGCGACAGCACAGATCAAGGCGTCACCGGCTCGTAGGACGTCCTCGGCCATTGCCGCGCCACCGCCGGCTCACGAAGCACCAGTAGCTGCCCTCCGGCGACGTCCTACCCGAACAATCTTGTCAGCCAGATGCTCAACAGCATCCGATCGATAGACCATGCATTCGTGTCACCGCTGTATTTCTTGATCTCACTTTTGCGGCCCGTGTAAATTAATTCTTGGTACTATCAACGCGTGGCACGTCGTGTACGTACGTACGTGCGTTGTTTCCTCTTTGGAATGCCTTGCAAGGTTGGATGAATCTTGTACGGGGTTGGCGTCACGGTTCCGAAATTTTACCGAGCTGCTTTAACCGATTTTGGTGTTTTGAAATACTCCGGGCCGAAAAATTCAAATAACAATCAAATTTTAAATGGAAACCGGGCTGAATTTTGCCAAGAATCGGGCGAAAATTGTTTTAAAAATCAGTTGGCACTTCCAGCATATCCATACAAATCCTAGTAGGGCAGAATAGCAGAAGCATGCAGGTGGCTAATAGCAAAGCACTTAGATTCCATAGAGCAAAATATAAACTAATGGTCCAAAGGTCCATAAGCACATATACATAGCGAGCAAACAACAAAGTAGCCATTGCAGGACAGCAGGAGGAAGCTCTGCATGGCTGCACGGATCGTCCTGCCACAGAAGCATTGCTCTGAAGTCTGAACTCGCATACAGCAAGAAACTCTGCAGTCTGCACAGATCCCCCGGCCACAAAAGCATACCGGTAGTAGTCCTTCCACATGAACGGAAAATAGGATACAACACTCACCTACAAGGTGATAGATAAGAAATTATGTTAAGGACACGCGCATGATAGTTGAATTATCAGAAACATGGAAAAAGACTACAGAGAGGTATATGGAGTTACGGACACGCTCAGGATGAACATTGGAGGTTACCACATCACTTTGAGGCCAGGATAACTAAAAATGAAAGCTGGACATGTTTTGGAATCCAGTTCGGTCTCCAAAAATAACACTGACTTCAAATTAGTATAGAAGATATATACAGAGTCTAAATAAGATGATCTTATGACGTCTTCTTCTCAATAGTTCTAGTCTCATCTCAAAACTCCACCTGAGCACATCGTAATATACAAAACAAATCCAAATCAGTTCTAAACCTAGGCCATGCGTCTTGTATCAGTTTGAACCCAACTGGAGATTTGTAGTGGGATGTTTCCCCACTCTCACGGACGTGCCCCTCACGTCCCTAGCACCATAAAAACTATCAAAAATGCTACTTTTAGGGTTCAGGCTTGTTTAGATTGATTTTTGTTCAGAAAACATCAGTTTTGTACTTATGTTGACTAGACCAACTACGGCGACTTCAGGCCTCTACATTGTTCAATAAAACTTCGTACTTCATTCATAAATTCAGATTGCGCTTATTTTTTCTTATTTGATTCTCGATGTGATTGCTGATGCTTTGTCTAGATAGTATACTTTGTTGTCTCAATTTGATTGTAGAATTTTGAGCTTAGAGATAATAAAAGATTTATATACTTCTGATGATGAATTAAAAGATGTCCTATCCAATTGTAAAGATGGTAAAAGCTGGAACAAATTTGTTTTTAATGATGGTTTCTTATTTAGAGCTAACAAGCTATGCATTCGAGTTAGCTCTGTTCATCTTTTGTTTTTACAGGAGGCACATGGAGGAGGATTAATGGAACACTTTGGCGTAAAAAAGATAGAGGACATCCTTACTGAACACTTCTATTGGCCAAGCATGAGGCACAACACCGAGCGTTATGTTTCGCGATGCATCACATGCCAAAAAGCTAAGTCACAACTGAATCTACATGGCTTATACATACCTCTTCCTATTCCTAGTGTACCTTGCGAAGATATTTCTATGGATGTTGTTTTAGGATTGCCTAGGATAAAGATGGGGAGGGATAGTATTTTTGTTGTAGTTGATATGTTTTCTAAGATGGCACATTTTATTTCTTGTCATAAGAGCGATGTTGTTGCACATGTTGCTGATTTATTTTTCAAAGAGATTGTTCAACTACATGGTGTGCCAAAGACAATTGTTTCAAATCATGACGCAAATTCTTCTGAGTCACTTTTGGAGGACACTTTGAAAAAAACTTGGGACGAAGCTGCTGTTTTCAACTACTTGTCATCACCAAACTGATGGACAAACTGAAGTCGTCAACCGTAACTTGTCAACAATGTTGAGGGCTATTTTGAATAAGAACTTGAAGATATGGGAAGAATGTCTATCTCATGTGGAGTTTTCCTATAATCGTTCACTGCATTCAACTACAAAGACAATCCCTTTTCAGGTAGTATATGGCTTGAATCCTCGCGCTCTAATTGATTTGTTACCTCTACCATCTTCGGAGAGGGTAAATTTAGATGATAAAAAACATGCTGAATTTGTTTGCAAGTTGTATGAAACCATAAAAGAAAACATGGAGCACATGGATGAGAAATATAGGGTTGTTGTTAGTAAAGGTAGAAAGAAAATAATTTTTGAACCTAGTGATCATGTTTGGTTGCATTTAAGAAAAGATAGATTTCCAGAATTGAGAAAGTCTAAGTTGATGCCTAGAGCTGATGGTCCTTGTAAGATTATTGAAAAGATTTATGATAATGCATACAAGCTTGAGTTGCCTGCAGAGTTTTGAGTTAGTCACATATTTAACATTGCAGATTTGAAGCCATACCTGGTGAAGAAGATGAGTTTGAGTCAAGGATGACTCAAATTCAAGAGAGGGGGAGGATAATTAATGAGGATATCACTTTTTTGGATACACACAACACTCATCCATAAAATGATAGGCAAGGAACCATGACAAGGGCACGCGCACGACAGTTGAATTATTAGAAACATGGGTAAGGACCAAGGAGAGGCACATGGAGTTACGAACATGCTGGGGATGAACATTGGAGGTCACCACGTCACTTTAAGGCCAGAACAACTAAGAATAAAAATTGGGCATATTCTAGAAGAAGATGGTTAGCAGTAATAATAACAATGTTAGTGTAGTTATATATAGGCAATAGATTTCCTTCCACATGAAAATTTTGAATTGTACTCAAATTCCCATTCCACATAAATTAAAATTGGGACTCAGATTACAAAAACTAAATTTAGTTTAGGGAAATCATAAAATGCAAGTAAACAAGGGTTTCACTTTCCAACCTATTATCAGTTCATATAATTTTTGGCATTGTCAGTGCCAACAATCATAATCCATTGTTTCCTTTCTGTTGATTTGGGTGGCATCTCCTGTAAGTGTTGGTATCATAAAAAAAAGTTTAACTGGGAATCTCATGCTTGGTTCATATCTTTTTTTGTTGTTGGCTATTACGCATTACCTTGGACCTTTGTTATAGAATGTTTGACTGGGACTTCACAATTTTGGTTGATGCATATAGAATCAAGTTCTAGAATGTTTATTGTATGGGATTTATCTCCTCTTTGAAAATCCATTGCATGGAGTAACAACTGACACTACCCAGATGTTTTAGAGAATAAGACTAGGACCGTTGTTAGACATTTTTAAGAGAGACATTCTTGGCAATATGTGCTATCACTGAAAGAAAATTGCTATTGTTTTACCTACTTCACTGAAAGAAAATTGTTATGGTTTTTCCTACTAAATTTTCACATTGACCAATTATAGTTATGTTCTTTTTGAAATAGGATTTTGACTGAAAATAGGATTTACACTGACACTATCAAAAATATGTATTGAGGCGGTGCTATAATTCAAATATTACAAGCAAAAATGATGCACTTGTACTAATAAAACATACTGGAAGTCTACTCTAGTAAGGGTGGAAAGATTCTTCGTCTTCTTTGTTGCCGCCTTTCCTTGCCACAAGTATCATCATCATTCCTTCATGATCTCACCTTCTTTTATCTTAAAAAAGTGAATGACAAATCACTTTTCATAAAATTAATTGAATGAGTAGATTGATATATATTGGGTACTAGGTAGTACATAAAAACACTCACCTACAAACACATTTGGTTTCGTCGTAATCTTATTCTAGTAGTTCCCCATGACCACGTGCATCATCATCAGCATCATCACTTAGGGTGTGTTTGGTTCTAAGGATAATAAGGGATAGGACGGGGTGATCCCAGATTTGGACCTGTTTGGATTGGAGTCAGCAGGGATAGAGTCCATCCCCTTTGGGGAATATCCCGGGAATATTCCCCTAAATCGAGGATGCCCCCGTCCCTCAAAAACGAGGGGATGACAAAAGGGCCCCACACGTCGGATGACTCATCCCATATTTTGATGTCCTAGAACCAAACAAAAAACGGGGACGGTCCTATCCCTTACAACCAAACAAAGAACGGGGACGGTCCCGTCCTTAAAAACAGGGATGGAGCCATTCTATCCCTACTGCATCCAAACCAAACACACGCTTAGGGAACTATTGTGTCCTCACATGCTAGGCTTCTAGAGGGAGTCGGTGTGTCCTCACCACTTTCCACATCATCCTCATATTCATCTATTCCCTTCCTTTCTTTCTTAGCCCTTTCTTTCTCTTTGATGCCCAAACATTGAGAGGCTTGTTGAGGAGTGTTTCACTTGACTTGTATACTATTACTTCTTCAAGCACAACCATTTCATCCAAAATAGGTTGGCATTCCCTCATCGATCTTGACAACCAGTCCATAATGGGGTTGTCTTGGTCATATAGTGCGGTATCCATCAACATCGACCAAGGATTCAAATATTTCTCTTTGTATTCTATTTCTTGTTGTTGGAGGCGTAGCTTCAAATTGTAATGCATATAAACCAATTTGTGCAATTTATCATAACCTAGTCTATTCCCCACTTCATGTGAATCAACGCAAATGTGCTCTAGTTGCACTCCCATCCGCTTGAGGACATGCGATGTGATGCTTCCTCCATACATGTACCACTATATAGCTACAAGAAAGACATCAAAACATTCAAGCAATGGCATATGAAATTGAGAGCAAGCATTGTTGATGGAGATAAGTATGATCACTTACATGCGGTCATTTGTGATGCTGCTAGCCATACACCTCTACTGTCAAAATCGCCACTACAAGAACGAAATGCGTCAAATTGTGCAAGTGCTTGCACCTCACTCTGAGGTGAGTCTACAATCTTCTTAATTGCCTTCTTTAGTACTTTCACATATATTGAATTTTCCCCAAAGACATGCCTGTAATGGGCTTCTGGATCAAGTACAGCAGTTATATGAACAATGAAGGAAAAAAGTTTAAATTCATGAGGACAACGGTAAATAATAATTTAATTCAATGCATTGTGCTCATTACCTACAACCATGAGGGTGTACTTGTACAGATACTTGACCGTGGCCTTCACAAGGCCCATGAATTAGCTCATCTCTCTTGCCCTGGGGCTCAAATGAGCTTTCATTTCATATAAAGTACCCATCATCATCAGAATAAATCCCAACATCATGGTCTTTTTCTATGTATCGGTGAACTGCAATACACGATATATTGGTTGCATTGTATCTAGCACCCACTTTATATCTAGCCACCATGCACTGCTTGTCAAGTAGGAGTCTATGTAAGCATAACCCTCGGATACCATCCATTGCCACAATTTGTCCTTCCTATCCTGAAACTCTGCAAGAAGATGAACATTGTCCCAAACCTCATGGCATTGGGTTTGACTAGCTCTTCACCAATCTTCTTTTTCATCTCAGCATGCAACCGGCCATGATTGTACAAGAACCTACATATTTATTTGGTACAATTGATGACATTCTCCACCTCTATCTCATTTACTATGCCTTTCACTACTACAAAAAGAGTCATCATAGACGGTTCAGAACTTCATCACAAACGATTTTCTGAATCGTCTGAATTTATGTGTCAATGATAAATAGAGGTTATCACATACGTTTTGTGAGCCATTTGTGACAAAAACAACATAGACGGTTTGTAACTAGAACCGTCTGTGAAGAAAACTATTACAGACAGTTCAAACCAAAAAACCGTCTGTGATACTCACACATCATAGACGTTTCAAGTTACTAACCATCTGTAATAGTCTTTCATAGATGGTTTATAGCACAAACCGTCTGTGATAGTTCATTCTACACCTAATTGTTTTCTATTTTTTTGGCTAGCCTCAAGAAATAATGTTAGCTATGCCATTTGAAAATAAGCAAATACAGTGGTAAACACAACATCACATTCTATTTCCATTACGATTAGAATCCACCATTACAGCATAACAAGATAACGAGCAGATTACCCATCTAACACAGCAAGAACATGGCAAGAACACATATCCTAATCCTACGAACCCAACTCTTTAACACGGCAAAAATATATAAGAAGTAGAGATCTTAGAAGACAGTAGAAGCTGGATGCAGCGCATAATGTCTTTGACGCCTGCCATCAAGGAAGAGAGGGGAGGGGATCGGATGGCAGCCGGATATCACCGGCAATGGAGAGGCGACGGTAGTGTCATCTTTGTGTCATGACGGTGAGACTGCACAAGACACTCTTACAACACTTACGACAAGAGTATCTTGAGCAATGCACCGTGGTGTCACAACAAGAGGCAGAGGAGCTAGCTCACGATGGTAGTCGGCGTCGTCGAGGGGAGGATGCAGGAAGCTAGGAGTGGATGAACTCACGTGTGACTATTGGTGGAAAGGGAGAGGGAGAGTAATTAATAAGGGTCGAGCGGTGGGAGGAACCGGTGCCTGCCATTCGATGCGGAGAGAATGGACGGGTGAGATCAAAATCCTAGGGGATATGCCACGAATCGGTGATGTGTCATTATCAGAGACAATTTATTATACAAACCGTCTGTGATAAGTCACATATTAT
This sequence comes from Dendrocalamus latiflorus, assembly GCA_017311315.1. Lineage (NCBI taxonomy): Eukaryota > Viridiplantae > Streptophyta > Magnoliopsida > Poales > Poaceae > Dendrocalamus > Dendrocalamus latiflorus. The sequence continues at coordinate 2,648,172 of CM029630.1, read as the reverse complement.
AGACACTTTGGTATATGAACCGTCTGTGATAACGCTTAACTATATGCGCCCTACTCCAGTTACTCTAAACTGTCCTCTCCCTCATCTTCTTCACCAGATTTCTCAATAATGGCATCTAATATTCTTTTGATCTCCTTCCTCTCATCTATCCATCATTATTTATTCAACCGTAACCTTACATAGGCGGCCAATAATTTACGTCTGGAGCAGCTCCTCTGCTCACGTCTTGCTCTCCTTCCTTGACTCACTTCTATCCATTAGTTGGACCTCATCATCCACCGTCGACAGAGATGTCTCGTTGCCTCTCAAGAAAGGGAAACCACCCTCAGCCTTGTTCTTCTCTGCAATGTGCACAAAGTGGAAGAAGCTCTTGCGTCAGTGGAGAGACACATGGATAACATTGCCGATCAAGCAAAATTGGCTGATTATGAGGAAGCTTATCATGGCATCCTCTTTGAGATTATGGGCCATGCTAATGATTTGCCCAGGCTAAAGGAAGAAGTGAAGAGGGCAAGGACAATCTTCACGGCATTTGAGAACTCAGCGACTGATCCTCCAACTCCAAAATTCAAAGAGGAAGCATATGAAGTCTAGAAGACTAAGATCTCGAAATCTATTTTTTAGGACTTTTGTAATAAATTTGCCTTGAATTTATCTTTTGTAAAAGTGACTAGTCACATTGGCACACTTATCTATTCTAGCTCAGTAGTTTTTGTGGTTCATATGACAAAGGACAAAATATAGACGGTTGTAAATAAAAACCGTCTGTGATAGTTTCATATACAGTTCTAATTAAAAACTGTCTGTGATAATATGGTTGCCAAATAATATGTGGGTACTCGGTGATGAGGTGTGAACAATCTTTATTGAAGTTGGAACCATTAGCAGTGACTATTTGACAACAAACTTGTTACCAATCTCATCAACAACCACCTGTTTGATCCAGTCATACAAGAGTTCTGCATTCTACATATGGCCAGTTGCACCGCACATGACTGTAACACTATATACACTCTAATCTTCTTTGAATTTCTCCACATAGCCTTGCATCTCCTCAAAGTACCTAGCAAATATGGCCCATCGATGTCTAGCCCTTTAGGAATCTATACCCCTTTACCGAGTTGCTGAGTTAGCTTCATTACTCCTTAAAAGTACGGACAGTTGGCTTTCCTACCAAAGATATTGTTTGCATGAAACCACTTAGCCCAAGCTTGGCTAAGTCCTTCTTTAGCTTTTGTGTTCAACATTGTGTCCACTCGACCTTGCACGGGAGCCTTGCTGCGTGCTATGTCAACATCAAATATTTTACCATGAGACCTAGCATTGCGAAACAGTTCATGAATCATGCTGCTAATACTAGTACCAGGCCCAGCACAACTACCATTCCCACTACCGCTTCTATCACTAGGTCCACATCCACTCCCACCTCCATGCTCATATATCCTACCCCTCCTCTCTACACTATCTCGAAAGTGAAGGTCTCTCAATGATGCATTCAAGGCCATTCATTCTTGAACATCTTCATTGCTGGGCATATCACTTGCTGTATTCATCTGTTCCAAAATATCACTCTCCATTTGAACCTTATGCTCCTTAACTTCTCTCCTCTTTTGCCATCCTATGTAGTTAGACTTCCTCATCGCATCGTGATCCTCTGGCAGCACATAATTGCATGATTTCACATTCTCTATTATACCCGCCAGATGCTACCTCAGCTGGGTTACACCTCTTCCTCCAAATGTGGCTAAGCAACATCTGCACTTGAAGCTAGCTCCTACTTGCTTCCCATGGCTCCAAACATACATGATGTCTCCTAAAATTCAATAACATCAAGCAATGATAATGAGCGGAAGACAAATAGGTTTTATTTAAACCGAAACTTAGTATTAACCGCTTAGTACAAATTCTTTGCATAAAGTTCAATTTGCTAAATACATTTCTATGTTTGTAGGTCCCTTCAATTGTTGTTAATTTTCTTTGTAGGTGCATTTGCTTGGCTCGGCACCACCACCGTCTTGGCCCCTCCCTCCGCCGCCCAAGCTGCCATCGTGGTCTCTTCCCAAGCCGGCCCAGGCTCCATCCTCGTGTCTCCCTCCGCCTTCGCCAACCACGGACAGACCAGCCAACCAGCCGTTGCAGATCTGGGTAGAGCAGAGGGGAGGGAGCGCAGCAGATGGGCAGAGGGGAGGGGAGCAGGCGAAGCGTAGGGGAGCGCCGGAGCAACGCAGCTGGCACCACCGAGGCACCGAGTCTACCTGACCGCGAGTGCCTCTCTCCTGCAGACCGTCAACTAGGGCATGGTAGTAAGGAGGCTGAATGGATCAGTTTGGGCCAGATTTTGATTTAAATTGGGCAAAATTATTTGGACCCAATATGTACACCAACCGGAGAGGACCGGTAAAACCGAAAATCGGTGAAAATCGCCGTTAACCGGCCGGTAAAAATTCCCCAGATCTTGATACCGGATTAGCATAGGCGATGAGTTGTTTGCACGCAACCAATTCGCGTGAGAAGCGGTCACTGCACATGTACACGCTCGGCTAATTGTTAGGTGCGTGCAACCTGCATGCAGCGACCTGTAGGGACTACTACCGCACGTACAAAAGTTGAAGCAAAATTCATTCAATTCGCCGCTCAAGTTTGGTTTGGCTTTTTCGCCCATCAATTTGATCCAATCCACTAGTTAGGCTGCCATTAAGACTGGTACAACAAATGACACACAAAACAAAACAAAGGCATCGCTGCAATGAGACAGAGATCAGAGACTGTACTGCAGTCCTCCTATGTCAAATTGGCAATGCAAATATGTTCAGGGTTTACCGGGCAGAGATCTGCACAAGTGAATGGAAACTCTGGACAATAAATTGATTCAGTGCCCACACTAGACAGGACACAATGGCTTTTTAGCGTTTGACTTTCCCCGAACAAACATCTGATCGTCTTCTTCGCTATTTTTTGAAACAGTTTATCGAGATAGTCTTTTTAAAACGGCTTATCGATATTCAATTCATTCGTACAAACGCTCAAACTATAACAAAAAACCATCCACGATAGCAATAAGCAATAAGTCCAAGAGAGCCCACCTATCTGCTGGCTTTGGATTCCATGCGTGCGCAGGCAGGTGAATAACTGACTGTATTATATGTCGCAAGCCGCCACTCACAAGTGTAACAGTATGTTTATACTGCTGTAGACTTTGTACCAGGCCAGGCAGTATCTGCAACGATCTGCATGTAGTAAATCACACCAGAATCTTAATCTGCATCAATGGTTGCGTGGAGCCAGCGACCTGTGCCTCTGCAGCTGTATTCATCTGCTGCTGCAACTTGCTTTGTTTGATTCCCCTGGGCTTTACTTCGTCTAGGAGGGGGATGATGAGTTTGCCATTTCGATCAGTAGAATATGTTCAGGCAACTACGAACATGTAGCGCAGTGTGCGTCCGATCCAACGTGAAACATCCATGTTGTGGCAGTAAAACCTGCAAACACACATGCATGACAGCTAGCTTGGCAATTTGCCGTTTGGTTACGAGATGAGGGATGGCAATGCCGTATGAGATTCTTTTGTGTGTGTTTTTGTTCTCTTGCATCTCTTTCTCTGCCTACTAGTTAGAGATTCATACGTTGCAACAAAGTCGTAAAAATGGTGAGACAAAACTTACTGTCTGGCCAACTTCACACGTCAAACATTGGAGAGCAAGCGACAGAGATAGAATAGTGGCCAGAATGCGCGAGGAGATGGGAAAAATAGAGGAGGTATGTGGTTGTATTCTGAGAGAGAGAGGAGAAAGACGAATGGTCTAGATCAAATCGAATGGCTGAAAAGAGAAGAGAGAGAATAGACCAACCACTAACTCACACTTTATCTGCCGCTAGTTTTACTGCGACGGGAGATCCAATGGTGCTGCCAAAAAGTCGCAAGTACTAATACGTACGTGCTTCGTACATGCGTCTTGCAACTCTTCACAGCTGATTGAGTGACACTTGTTTTATACCGATCTAAAAACTATTTGGAATGCCGTAATTTCACAAGATTTTTTTGCAGAAATTTCACAAGAAACAACTTAATTTTTGCTGTGGTGCTATTGTTCCCAGATTAGATGGGCATAGGTCACAGAAGAGAGAAAAATTCTCGCATTCTAAACGGGCCTTAACTCTTTACCGTCGAGTGGTGGGCTTATGCCCAGCCCATCACGGCCCAAGCAAATTCTCGCATTCTAAACGGGCCTAAGCTCTTTACCGTTAGTGGTGGGCTTATGCCCAGCCCACACGGCCCAAAAAAATTCTCGCATTGTAAACGGGCCTTAGCTCTTTACCGTTGAGTGGTGGGCTTATGTCCAGCCCACTCGGACCACAACGTTCGTCGGCTCCTTCCCGAGCCTCAACCGCCGCCCACCGCGCGCTCTCCGCGTCCTCCTCCTTGTCGCCGGCGGAGCCGCCGAGGGCACTCCTCACCGCGCTCCTCTCGCGACCGGCGAGCCCTTCCAGCCCATGCCGGGCTCCCGCGCCACCGGAGCCACCGAGGCGAGCGTTCCACGCCTCGCCGAGCCCCCCTGGGGTTCAGGGCCACCCCGGCGTCGTGGGCCAGCCGGAACCCGGCGTGGCCGTGGGGGAGGACGGGCTGGAGATCTCGAGGCTGGGGATCTCGGGCCGGATCGTCGAGGGGCTCGCCGCGCGCGGCATCACCAGGCTCTTCCCCATCCAGGTAGTGCTCGCTGCGTACTGAATAATTTGAAGCTGCAGGCCCAGAGGGTTTGATTAATGGATTTATTGATCATATACCCTCCATTTAGATGGAAATTCAGGATTTACCCTCCTGGCTCACGTGTCAGTGACTTACGATAACCCCACGTGTCATTGAGATAAAGAGAGTAAATCCTGAATTTCCCAACTAAAGGGAGGGTATATGATCCAATCCCCCTTAATTTGGTATAGTTTTGATTGGAATGGGTAGAATTGTTCCGAGGAAATGCTTGTGGCCAGATGAGAAATCAATAGAAATATGTTTGCAAATATGGACAAAAAGGGTAGGTTTAGTTGTACGTTATTGGCAATTCGGATTGAAATCAATAGAACGTTGCTTGGAACTATCGAGTTAAAATTCAATGAATGTAATCTTGTTGTGCCAATTTAGTAAGAGGTACGAACGAGGTCTATTGATTCTGACCGGGTTATGTTCTTTCACTTACATATGTAGCTTCACAACATTAAAAAACTAAATGGAATTCATAAATCGCCAAAGTTCTTAAGTGCCACTGGGATCTGGCCAGAACCATTTGGTGTCTAGCCAAATCCAGCAGCCATGTAACAGTTCTATATGGTTACCCCCCCCCCCCCCCCCCCCGAGGAATTGGTCTTAAGAATCCTTCTTGCTTAACAAAGGAACATGTGGATTGTCTTATGACCTGTGTACAGTAAATTCGCAAGAGATCACTCGTGCAATTACTAAGTAATGTGCAAGATTAGAATAAGAAGAGCTATATGTCTGTAACTATTAGTTTGTGTCACTGAACTGAGAAGATGCATTTTCTGTGATTCTGTCAAATTTGCAATATGACTTGCTTATGCTACTTAGCTAGCCTAGTTATTTTATTTTATTTTTTAGTTTGTTATAGTGATGGTTTTACCTTGTGCCTCTGTGCAGAGGGCTGTTCTTGAGCCAGCAATGCAAGGAAAACACATGATTGACCGTGTTCGAACTGGAACTGGGAAAACCTTGGCTTTTGGCATTCCTATCATGGACCGGATTCTTAGCTACAATGAGAAGAATGGGTTGGTTTCTCTTTTTCATTTGGAATGCTTCTTATTTATCAACTGGACAGATACAATTTATTGTAATAATTACATAGTGGGGTGCATGCAGAAGCAGTAGGAATCCTTTAGCCATCATTTTGGCACCTACTAGAGAACTTGCTCGACAGGTTGAGAAGGAATTAAGAGAATCTGCTCCCGTGGACACACGTTGTGTCTATGGAGGTGTTCCTATCAGTCAGCAAATGAGAATTCTTAATTGTGGTTGGAACTCCAGGTCCAGTTCTTCATCTTTTGGGAAGAGGCGTTTTAAACCTTTCGGAGATCCAATTTGTGGTCCTAGATGAAGCCAATCAGATGCTGGCTGTGGGTTTTGATGAAGATTTTGAGGTGATCATGGAAAAGTTACCACAAAACCATCAAAGTATGATGTTCTCTGCAACAATGCCTAGTTGGATCAGAAAAATTACAAACAAGTACTTAAAAGATCCAGTCCTAATTGACCTGTTGAGTGACTCTTTGTCTTGTTTGCCTTGTGACTTTTTATCTTACTTCCTGTGAACTATCTTACTTTTTATCATGCATCCCTTTCTAGTTTCTATACAAGTGTATATTTGAAAAAAATGAATCATTAATACAAAAGTCCATGTCGTAGCTCATTATTCTATGTTTTCTCTTCCCTCCCTAGTATAGAATCCTGGATAGGGGTACATTAGAAAGCAAAATTCATGTGTATGTATGAAGAGCCAAGTGGACTGTCTTGCCATGATTAGATACATTTCTTGAAGTGAATATCGAAGTAAAACTTGAACTTTCTCTGGTTTTTATTTATTTATCTATTGGGTGGGGGTTATTTGAGCATCTGAATGAGATTCTTAGGAGAATTCTCCGACATTTATGTTTCTTCTCAGGTCGGTGACTCTGACTAGAAGTTACCTGAAGGAATATCTCTCTATTCAATTGCCTCTGAGAACTGTGGGAAGCCATCAATTCTTGGTCCATTGATTAGAGTGAGCATTCTCCTGACTGCATGATGTGTTTTGTGGTTTGCATTGTTGATAACTCTACATAATCACTTTTTCCTTTCACTTACCTAGGAGCACGTTAATGGTGGGAAATGCATCGTGTTTACTCAAACTAAACGAGGAGCAGATAGGTTAGCATATGCCATGGGCAGGAGTTATGCATGTCAGGCACTGAATGGAGATGTTTCACAAAATCAGAGAGAAAGCACACACTCAGGATTTCAAGATGGTCGCTTTAACATCCTTGTAGCAACTGATGTCACAGACCGTGGATTAGACATACCCAATGTTGATCTAGTAAGTAGCTTGAGGTGTTTTTTTTATGGATATGATCAACACAAGAACCTTTGCAATGCCCTGACAGTATGATTGCTTAGCTGTTTGATGTGCATAGTAACTTAATTGAAAAATGTTATGCGTCCTATCTATTCAGGTGGTACATTACGAAATCCCCAACACCTTGGAGTTATTTGTTCACAGATCTGGGCGAACCACACGAGCAGGGAAGAAAGGCAGTGCCATTTTAGTGTACACATATGAGCAAACTAGAGCTGTAAGGGTCATTGAGCAAGATATTGGATGCAGGTTCACAGAGGTAAAGCACTTCAGGAATGGTGCATATTGAACGCTAACAAAGTCATTTTGTAGCTGAGGTGAAATATGAAAACTCATTTGCTGATTTGTGTTTACTATGTGTAGCTTTCAAAGATTGCAGTTGCATATGAGGCTGCAGACATGTTTAATGTTATGAGAGATGCTCTCAATCTGTTGGAAGCAGAAGAACCGGTGGGTCCTACTTTGGCTATGAAGGCTACGGTGGCTTCAGAGAGCGTCCTTCCCGTGATTTTGGTGATTTTGATGGCTTCGGTGGTTCCCCTGATCGCGCTGGTGGATCCTGTGATGCTTTTTCAAGATATCGTGGTGGGTTTGGAGATTTTAGACGACCTTCCAATGGCTTTGGCTGGTCTGGTTTCAATTGGTCTGATAGATTTGGCGACTTTGTAGAAGGCCATTTCAACAGAAGTGGTAACCCCGATTTTCAGCGCTCCCGGAGCTTTGATGATTCAGGCTCTTCACGGTACAGCAAACGTTCTAATGGTTTTGGCACCACCAATTTTGGCAAATCAGGCAAATTCAAGGATTCCAACTGATCAGAGGACTTACTTTTGTACAGTTTTGAGCCTTTTGACTTCTGGTTTTTTCCCCATGAATGAGATCACCAATCGCATTTTCTTGTGCTTGGTCTATGTAGTTCGTTTGTTTTAGGGTTGTTTCAGAAATATGTATATCTGTGATGTATGTGGCTACCTGTATGTCTTGGCCCCGTTTTCTACGAAGGAAAAGAAATAAAAAAAAAAGGGTAACCCTTCACTTCTGTTAATGTACCGCTTGTGGAATTGTACATTGATCTCTACATATGCATAATACTTTCACCTTTACAATGCTATACATACCATGTAACTGAAAGAAGATCCAACCATCTGATTTATCATTTGGAATGGAAGGCCCCAACATCAGCCAAAATTCCAAGGACAGTTTTCAAAAATTTCCTGGACCTTGGCCTGGAGCTGGTAAACAAACTTCAATCCCGGTCACATTTCACTTGCTCTATTACCGGGAGTTCAGTGACCCTGGTACCTAGCTACCGGCCGGGATCAACGGCATAAGTTACACTGTAGCCACGGTTGTTCTCCGGTTCCTGGAACTCGTACGAAGTGAGGCAGAGGACACGCCAGCGATGGCGGGATGACGACCATGGCAATTTGCAGGAGCAGAATCTAGCCGGAGTTGAGTATGGGCTTCGACTACGGTGATTCTTAGAGCGGGAGGAGCATGACGGTGAGTGCTTGCGCGGCGGCGCGGCGAAGACCAGCCTCGGGGAACGTCCTGCTCCCTGGACGTTCACGGTGGTTTCGTCCGGGGGGTTCTCCTACTGTCTCACCTCTTCCACCAATCAAAACGCCGCGAAAAAATCCGAGAGAAATCGAGGAGATGCGGCAAAAAGGTGGCGCAACATGGTGAGAAATTTCAAAGTCTATTGCTACCCAAATTGGGATAAATGAAAAAAAATGTATATAGAGAGAGAGGGGGGGGGGGGGGGAGTAGTTTTGGACGAACAGGAGCACGAGGATGTATAGGATGAGCAAAGACAGGAGGAGCACGTGTATACTATACTTAGTTTTTACTGATAATTTTTAGTTTTAGTTTATAAATATTGATAGTTTTTATAGAGTTATATAGAAAAAGAAATTCACGTATAATGTTAATCGATATAAATGAAATTATTATAATACATTTCGTTTGAAAGTTAGATAAAAGAAGACGAGATGGTGACAGGAAACAGTGTGGATGGACAATTTCTGTGATTCTGCACTGTAAATTCGATAGCCTTGATTGCCTTGCATCAACTAAACGTTCTAATCGGCTGATCAAAAAGCACATAACGATCTACTAGTAATTGATAACTACAGTGACACCACACAGTTACGTGGAATGTATTGATCTCCCTTTGCTGTAATTTTATGCTTCGTCCGTCGCAAAATATATTGCCCTGTATCAAAATATAAATCGTTTTAGGAAAACATTTTCAAGTTTCATCATTAATATATAAAGAACTACCTAGATTGACAACATGAATTGATGTCACCCGGTTGTATGAAATATACTTTCATAAATATATAATTATTTTTAGTTAAAAAAATACATTTTTATAGAAATCGTTGGTTAAAGTGTCATATTGGAGACTATGTCAATACCCTAAACGACTTATATTTTAACATAGAGATAATAAATTCATTTTGACTTTTTATGATCTTCAGTGTAACACTTCAATTATGATTGATTATGATTGTATCATGATATGCTAGCAAAAATAATAAAAAAAATATATTATAAAGGTATTTTACAAGATAAATCTAACGACATTATTTTTATATAATTAATACATAAACTTTAACATATATTATGGCCATGTTTAATATCTTAATTGCACGGATTCTAAATGAACTTATGTTACGAGACAAGAGACCAGGGAACTAAGAACTACTTGCAGATGTTACAAGGCGTTGCGGTGCTTGTTTCGGTTTGAGCTTCTAGTTTGTGATTTCTAATTCATTATTTCTTAATTTTGTTTTTTCTAGTCTTTTGGCTTTTTTTTACTTTTTTCTATATTTATTTGCATTGTCCGTGATGATCTAATTTATTTTTTATTTTTTAAATTTAACTACGTTAAATAAGTCACTATCAGGTACAGTATAAAATAAATCAACTATAGCATAAAATAAATTATAAGTTAACTTATTTCAGCTTAACTGAACAATACTACGAAGCGTTGCAGCCTTTTTGACGAGCAATGCTCAGGCCACAAGATGTTCTGCTGCTTAGGTGGTTGCAAGGATTTTTCCCAATATTAGTGATGATTGGTTCTGAGTCATTCCGCACGCACAATTAAACAAGGTTTTTTCCTAGTCAAACTTACATCACATGAAGCTGATACTAATTAGACACCGTCGTCTCTTGTCATACATAACGCATGCATGCCCTATAAATACTCTTACACAATAACACATTACACATGCCATGAAAAGAGTGCTCCTGCATGCTATAACCCATGAATGCCCACCTGTCATTTTGGAGGCTTTGAGACACGACAAAAGTAAGACATTTCGTTCTAATATAAATATATAACAATATATTTTATATCAATTATAAAAGCTAAAGTTCAATACAGTAACCATTAAACAGTATGTCACAAAATACAAAGTATTTATTGGCGATATTAGACTTAGTACATCACAAAATACAAAGTACTCATTGGCAACTATTCACTGGTATATTAATATTATGAATAAATCTTAGAAAACTATAAAATGCTACCAAAGACAAAACAATTTAGGTGAAGACTACATCAACCAAAGCATGCTAAGGCAGAGCTATGAACCAAGCAAGCTAGTTATGAATAGAATGATCATAGAAAGCTATTTCTTCTAACATTTCTAGATGCAAAGTCATTGATAATAGTATCAACATCAATCTGATCCAACATATTCTTCTCAATGCATAAAGTTGCCAGATCATTCAACCTTTTATGTGACATTGATGACCTCAAATAGTTTTTCAATCTATCTTTCTCATATCTAATGGATATCTTTATATAAAAAAAGAAATTGATGTTACAAGAAAATCCAAGATTTTGTTCTAGATAGTGTAGATGTTTCGTTGGAGACTTGGAGTGGCAATTAACAGATAATCAAGGAATAAAAATTCAAAAAAAACGTACCATGTATGCAACGGCTATATGAGGGAATTTCAACTAAAACCATTGCAAAGTGAAGAAATTGAAGGTGAATTTGTTGGGAATCGATGAAATTGGGCTCTGCCTCTCCATTAATGGTGACAATAATGGCATTTGTTTTGGGGAAAAGAAGACCAGAAGAGGAGTGGAGAGGTTAAGGGGCGTAGGTGGTGTGCATGATTGATTGAATCTAGTGGATGAATCACTCGATGCATTATCTCTGTGAATGTCCATGCTTGGATATTTAGGGACCGCTCAGCGCTGGATGCACAACATAGACCAAATGGGCCATTACTTGACTTTGGCAACTAGCCCCACTAATTATTAATTAACTATATTCAGTATTTAGTACATAGGCTATAACATACATGTATATATACTAACATATATGGGCTAGGGGTCCCTAGCTTTCATGGGCCCTAGGCAGTCGCCCCTGCTGCTGCCCAGGCTTAGGGTTGGCCTTGATGCCCACAAACAGATAGTCCATTTGGAATGCCATAGTCCAGTTGCCAAGGTCGAAGCCAGGCGTAGTCGAAAACAGACGTGGTCATTCTTCCGTAGTCGTGCTGCGGTGCTTATACTGCCATGGTCGAAAGCCGTAGTGGTTGAAGTCCGTCATCGTCGAAGCTGGACATGGTCGTGAAGCTACAGTACTCTTCTGAGCACCAGCTGAATCATTGTCCACCTCTGAATACTATTCTTTTGACTGTATAGTTTTGACCAGATCACTGTAGCTTCAGCCATACAAAAAATTATAGCTTTGACCGGCCCATACTCTGAATCTTTGATCATGCCGCTCGAAGGTCGTTCGATCTTCCGGTGGTACTCGAACGTCATCCGATGTATCTGTACCACTCGGAAGCTGTTCAATCATCTTATGGCACTCGGACACCGTCTGATCCTCCATCAGTACTCGAAAGCCGTCCAATGCTCTGATTCCACTCGAATGCCATCCGATGCTCTGATGTTATTCGGAGTTGTCCGAACCTCCGATGTTATTCGGATACCGTCCGATACTCCAATGGCACTTGAACATCGTCCGATATACTGATGTCACTCGGACCCGTCCGAAAGCACTCAGAGCAGACAAAACCATTTGGATCAAAGCAAAACCACTCCGACGAAACCAAAACTAGTCGAACTCAAGCAAACCACTCGCGGCGACCAAAATCACTCGAAGCCGACTGAAACCACTCGGAACTAAGCAAAACCACTCGGACAAAACAAAAACCACTCGGACTTGAAACCTTTGACTGCGACCGACCAAAACTTTCACAAATACAAAATCCAAAGTATTCCAAATGTAAATTATTCATCATCACTTTATTTACAACTATCCACATGGTCTAACAAAAAGAAAAATATTCTACAAAGATTCATAGCATTCGAAGAACCATTCCTCTTGGACGAAATGATAAAAGAGAAGCTGTGTATAAGACCTCCTACAGGAATACACAAGGAAATAATACAATTAGCCAAAATGGCATTAATAATTTTGCTTATAAATGAACATATAACATCTATTAAATTCTGATTAATCACAAAAAGGGTGAGAGAGGCTCCAACTGTCGACCTGAGGATCACTCACGTTATAGAGTGCGTACTTTTTTACTTTTGGTTTATTTGAAAATCGAAACAGATAGTGCGGTTTCTTAAAGTGGATTCTCTAAACGATTTCCTAAGCCTAAAATTATGTACATCGTCTAGATCGACATCTCTACCATCTGCTGTTATATTTAAAAATGCAGATAAAAAATCATAAACCGCAACTAAAAACTGCAGCACACTAGCCACTAGCCTAAAACTGCAGCACATTTGACAATGCAGCTTGCCAGCCTGAGCTGGCATTAGTAATTTCACTGCACGTACTTCACCTCTCACATGCTAGTGAACCTTAGCGCATGGATACACACCATTACACACACATAAGGGCTTCTACTTAGCACACGTCTAAAAAAATGAAGGCTAAAAATAAATTTACAAGCTCACAAAGTTTTTACAAAATACAGTCGTGTATATGTAAGCTTACTAGAAAGAGAGATGTAGCGCCATTTGGCCATGTTTTATCCTCCCTTGCTTCCTCTCTTTCGAGTGTCTATAAGGTGTGTCCTAAAACTTTTCTTTCTTTTCTTTTTAAGGTTTGAGTATAATCGTATTAAGGTTTGAGTACACTGCTTGGAGTACGTTGGCAAACATTGGTTTAGTTTAATGGTGTAGTTGGTTATCACGTCAACTCCGGGTGAAGCCTTTTTTTTTTTTTTTTGTCCTTCTGATTTTTGACCGTGCGAAATAGAACCAGAATCTCCAATCCTCCAAGCTCATTGATCTATTAGGAATTTCGATATTTCCACTCTGTTTTCGACCAAAAGAAAGAAAGAATATACTCATTTTTACAAACCAAATAAAAGCATATAGAAAAATCTATATCAATCATGGTGATACGCTTAAAGTAAATCTAAATTGCCAAACATCTACATCAGTCACGGTGATACGCATAAAGTAAACAAAAATCTTCTCCTCAAGAAGAGTGAAAAAAACTCCTTTCCCTTGCTTCGAATCATGTACAACAAGAAAAGAAGAAGCAACCAACTTGAGCATGAGAACCAAATCTCAACCTGTAAATGTGAAGCAAAATTCCAATCTCCATTGACGGCGACTGAAGTTGACTCACAGTAAACAGAGACGAAGATACATGCAGGGACTAATTACTCGACGAGAAGATTAATGATGGCTGTCACCGTCGTAATTAACCTAGGACAAAGCACCGGCATATCATTACGTGCAGTGCAGTCCCGAAGATTAAGGGAAAGGCGAAAGCAACGGTGATGGGGGCAGTGAGGACCAGGGGATCCGGATGTGGCAGCCGTTGGTACAGTTCACCCTCTCTTTTTTTCAAACGGGCTCACCCGGATTACATTACCAATACCTACAGCGTTTCCTAGTATCACGCTATTACAATTCAGAAAAACAAAGGTTCAGTTCACCCTTTATAGCTTCCCTGCTTCATGGCATCTGCAATCAGTGGTGGAACCAGGATTTAGTTACGCCTCAGGTTCAGTGGTGCAATGATCTAGACTATCTAGACTGTACCATAAAAATATTATGCCCCGCTCGTTTCGACTTCAGCTTCTTACTTCTAGCTTATTTTCCACTATTCATAAAGTTCGTCTTTTTCTGAACTTTTGGCTTTTTTTGACGGTTCTTTTTTCCCATATTCGGTTGCGTTATCTGTGATGAGCTAGCATATTTTATCTATTTTTAAAATTTTTAAATTTAATTACGCCAAATAAGCCACCTTCAGTTACAACGAAATTTCAATCGCTACAGTACAATTTCAGCCATAAGCCACAGCTTTTCAGCCCAACCAAGCGGGGTCCTAGGCTGGACTGAATTTACCTGAGCTATATACTTGATATTTTTCCATACCTCAGGCTAAATCCTACCCTGTCCAGAGTGTGGTTCCGCCCGTGTCTGCAATCCTGATGTGCCAGGTGTCCTGACAGCGCATGATTCTGTCTACCCTTGAACCCGTAAGGCGTTTATTCAGTCCGATCAATCGAAAAACCAATAGCCGAAATAGAACGAGCAAAAATGATACTTGATTTCTCGCGGGTGGACAAGTCCCATAAGAGCTCACCAGATGCGAGTCCCATTAGGCATCGTGCTAACGCACAGTGGTGTAACATCAGCAAAAAGAAGAGTGAAACTGCCACTGTTGTATCCTTGTGCAGCTGCTGAGATACTGGCTCCAAGCAGAATGCATAAGGCCACCGAGAGCCACAAGAACCAGGATGTTAATTGCCGACAGGAAAAAGTGTTTAATAATGCTCTAAACATGTATAGAGATAAAATACCATGCACTTGTACAGTACAAATTAGACTCAAACACTAGTTTATAAATTCGAAAGAAAATAGAATCCAGATGCTACATAAGATAGTTTCACGTGCCACAAATTATCTCTTAGGCTTCGTAGTTTCGCCTTAATTGTTACTTAATTGCGTAATTGAATTGGTAGAGGCTTAGTACTAAGTAAAGTTCCAATACTTCTTCGTGCTAATGGAAGGTAGTCAAAAATCATGAGGGGGTCAGCCCCTTCCGGCCCCCCTATCTCCGCCCTGGTTGCCGGGCATGTCATCTCCTACCTGTAGCATCAGCAGAATGACAAGCCAAGTTCATCTCCCATCGACCAAATCCTTCCAGAAATAGACAGGTGGTGTTAAAGACTATTCTCCAGATAAGAGTAGCATCGGCACGACGATCTCGGCGTATACGTGTTGGCTGCTCAGTGGTGCCACAAGCTTCAAGCTTGCATGATCTGCCCCTGGTCTTACAGCAATCTATTCTTCTAGGATCAGTTGTTCTGGTTTCTTCTGTTCATCCCCCCTAGTTGCTTGCTGGTTGATCACTGCACAAGCGCAACAATGCAACCAACAAGTCAAAGATGATAAGCAAAAGAAAAGAGCAAAACGCAGTTTTGTCACTAGTATTTTATTGCTTCTAGGGAATGCCTATGAACTTTATATGCTGAGGGAGATTCTGACATTTAAGTTATGGTTTAGACAGTCAATCTAAAGGAAGTATGAAGCACAAATTGGTATGAGATCCCAGAGATCCTAAGTTCAAACCTTATTTGATATTCATTAGTCTCTATATCAGACCAGTACAGAGGTCTAGTTTCCTAATACTTGGGGATATAATGTTGAGGCATTGGTTGTTGAGATATACAAGGATATCAAGGAAGCAGGCAACTTCATCGTCATGCTACTAGTAGTATTTTTCACTAGTTGCTGCCCTCATGCAAGTCCTTATTGCATTCCTTGTCCTGTCCGTATCAAGAAAGCGATGCTCAACCCAATTGAACCAGTCCATTTGTTTTGCTAGTCTGACAAAACTGTATTGAATGTTAACAGCGAAAGAATGAAATGGATGTACAACCGCAGCCATAGTTCGTCTATCGATAGGATAGGACTGGAAGATGCCAAAGGGGAGCTAAATGTCAAAAAACTGATCAATCCGATGATGGTATTAGATCAAATGACGACAATTCACTAGGTTCCATGCGCTAATTACTCAAGCTTAAGCACGAAAAAAAGAACGATACCATGTACACCTGATTGATAATTCAACAAAGCGATGTGCTTGATGTACGTACATGCCTATCTGCATCTCTATTTACAAATAACAAAACTTTGTGCTGACCAGTAAATAGTAGTAAGGTATCTTACTGGAAGCTGGTAGTATTACGTTCCGGTTCCGTCAGAGGAAGACGGTGGCTTGGCTCCTGAGGCTGGAATGGCAGTGCTGACCAGTAACTCCTGGATCTCGTTTTGCTGTGCCATTTGAGATCCATACGGAAGCAATCCCGGCGTCTGCAAAGAATCGATACCTTAAGCTAACAGGAGTGGAAGTCTGAGAGATAAGTAGAGGTGACAGAAATGCCTTGGCAATATAACCTGAGGTGCTGCTGTTACTGTGCCATTGGGATGAAGGAAAGGATTCCTCGGCTCGCAGATGCCACTGTTTTGCATCTGGTTGGCCACATTGGGTGCATTGATAGCCGGAGATGGAATTTGATTCATCTGATTTGGGAGAGGATTGTTCATATACGGTGGTAGTGGTGCTCCTTGCAGCTGACTTAGGCCTTGCGCCGCAGGCATGCACGCTGAATTCAAGCCCATGGCCATCGGTGACATGAGCTGGTGAGCACCGGGGAACATCATTGGCGCCATCCCGGAAGTCATCCACATGATCTGAACCAGAAACAACATCCTCAATCGAGTACCAGGACTGATTAATCCGAAAGGACTGTAATGTTATATACGTGCGGAGAACTGGGGAATTCGATCTCAAACCTGAACTTGCAATTGCAGGGATTTCAAGTACTCGATTGCTTCGTCTAGTATCGATGCTCTGTCGGTCTGAAAAATAATTACTAGTGCATCAAATTTTCAAATTGGACAAGAATATAAAATGTTTCGTTACCTTGTTGCAATGAGGCACAAGTTCTTGCAATGCTCGCATCTTTTCGTTGATCCGATCCCTTCTTCTCTGCGGCAAGAAACATCACAACAAATCAAGAAATCTACACTCGTTTGCTGCAAATAGCGCCGCCGGCTATGGTTGGTTCTTCAGGTCTTACCCGCTCCGACAGGTTATGTACCTCGGCTGCGCGAGTCCGGCGCTTCGCCGCCGGCCGCCGCGATGGCCGGGTCTCGTCGACCGCCTCGCAGTCGGCGTCCTGCAAATCGTTTTTCCTCACCAATTCAGCTGAATTGATACAAGTTTCCCATTGCCACCAACAAAGGAAACAAGAACACAACCTCGCTGCGGCTGTCCAACTCGTCCCTCCCCCTCTTGAACAGAGCGTTGCTCCCCGACCCGCCCGACGAGGACGCGCCGGCGCGCTCTCCCGGCTCCTCCTCCCGCGGCGGCAGCGCCGCGTCGTCGATGTCGTCGTCCACGCGCAGCGCCGGCCCCGTCACCATGTTGCTCCCGCAGAAGCTCGACCCGACCTCGCCAGTGCGGCTCGACCCGGCGCCGCTCCTCGCCGGCGGCCGCGCGCACTCGCCCGTGTCCCTGCCCCCATGTCTGTCGACATTGGCGATGCTGTGCCAGAGCTGCGAGTACAAGTCGCTGTCCAGCGCGTCACCGTCCGGGAACCACACGGCCGTCTCCTCCCCGGTAACGCCGCTCGTTCCCGGCTTGACGCCGCTCTGGCAGCGGCCGAAGGATCGCTGGTGCGTCTGCGCCTGCGCCACGACGCCCCCGTTCTGCCACAGCAGCTCCACGAGCTCGCTGTCCAGGCTGCGCCATGCGAATGGAACAAGCTCGTTTACAAGGATCAAAAACCAGAACAAAACACAATAACACACAAGAAATCAATCGATCAGAGGAAGCTGTGATGATTACTGAAGGGGTGTCTTCTGGCTCGGCGCCGATCTTGCACTCTGGTCCATGGTAGCCACGCAGTTCTTGGCCAGTCCTGTCACTGAAGATACTCCACCTACTAACATTCATACAGGAATCAGAAAGAAGAGCAGAGAACAAGGGATCATGGCATCGAGTACTGAGCCGAGCTGACCTCTCCTTTTAGAGCTCTGCACTTGATCAGCAGCTCAAACCAATGTCACAAACTGGGTTCTTTCTTTCAGTTTCAGAGAGAACAATGTCACAAACTGGGTTCTTTCTTTCAGTTTCAGAGAGAACGAGAACCTGTGGGCTACTCCCACTACTGTTAGATTTTCTCTGGAAATGAGAGAGAGAGAGAGAGAGAGGAGCTGTGTGGCGGTGGCATGCATTTGTATGGAGGGGAGGATCGGTTGAGAGGAATTGGCAGCTCGGAGGGAAAAAGAAAAGATTATCAGTAAGGACGTGAGGCCTCTCTATCCGTCGTTGAATCAAGAACGATCAACCTTATTCAACTACTGATAGGAGAGGGCCTCAACTCTCTCATAGAATTCGTTTTCCTCTACTAGTGTATAGCAGCACTAGAGTTATTTTTATACGATGTTTTTGAAGTCCATTACCGGCCCTTAAACTTTTTATGCTGTGTCATTCCGGTCCATAGACTTTTAAAGTATGTCATCCCGGTCCTTAAACTTTCAAAGTGCGGCAATATCCTATGTAGTTGTAGCAGTGAACTTTTTGCAACAGGAATATTTTGTATTGCCTCAAATGGTTACATTACAATACAGAGTAAAGTCCATTACCGGTCCTTAAACTTTTTATGCTGTGTCATCCCGGTCCATAAACTTTTAAAGTATGTCATCCCGGTCCTTAAACTTTCAAAGTGTGGCAATTTCTTTTGAAAGTCTATGGACCGGGATGACACAGCATAAAAAGTTCACTGCTACAACTACATAGGATATTGCCACACTTTGAAAGTTTAAGGACCGGGATGACATACTTTAAAAGTTTATGGACCGGGATGACACAGCATAAAAAGTTTAAGGACCGGTAATGAACTTTACTCTACAATACATGTCTAATATAGGCTGAGAGCTGATTACATGAGTGGTGGAGCGTATCGAGCGCTAACTGAAGCTAACAGAAGCGGAAGACTCGGTCTCCTTAACAGCCGCCCTCAGTCTGGACTCGGTAGGATGTGCAGACTGCGCCGAAAATCGCCAAAGATGGGACTGGACAATCCTTTTGTGAATATATCTGCAAATTGGTGCGCTGAAGGCACATGAAGGACCTTGACTTCACCAAGGGAGACTTTATCGCGCACAAAATGAAGATCAATCTCTATGTGCTTGGTCCTTTGGTGATGAACTGGATTGTTGGAGAGGTACATTGCACTCACGTTATCACAGTATATTATTGAGGTTCGACTGGGAGAATGACAAAGTTCCTGAAGCAGTTGACGAATCCAACAAGCCTCGGCCACGGCATTTGCAACACCTCTGTATTCCGCCTCAGCACTTGATCGCGAAACCGTAGCTTGACGCTTCGACGACCAGGAAACCAAGTTATCACCGAAGTAGACACAAAAGCCAGAGGTGGAACGCCGTGTATCTGGACAGCCGGCCCAATCGGCATCACTGTAAGCAACAATGTCTCTGTTTGTTGTGCGGTAGAGTTGTAAGCCAAAATTCAGTGTACCTTTAACATAGCGCAATACTCGTTTCAGAAGTTGAAGGTGTGGTTCCCTTGGATCATGCATGAATAGACATATTTGTTGCACAGCATAACTGAGATCTGGCCTGGTTAGTGTGAGATATTGGAGAGCACCAGCCATACTTCTATATTCAGTTGGATCAGAGATTTTGGAGCCGACTTGACCTGATAGTTTTGCTTTGGTGTCAATCGGGGTAAGACAAGGATTGCAGTGCAACATGTGGGCACGATCAAGAAGGTCAGTGGCATACTGTTTCTGTGACAGGAACAAGCCAGAGGTGTTGTGAGAGACAGCAATGCCAAGAAAGTGTTGCAGGGTCCCCAAATCTTTCATAGCAAACTCACCATGTAACCGTGCCATAATATCATGTAGTATGGATTTGGAGCTTGCTGTAAGAATGATATCATCAACATAAAGTAGAAGATAAGCCTTGGCCTGCCCACGCTGGACTATAAACAATGAGGGATCAGACTTGGAGACATGAAAACCAAGAGCCAACACGAATGCCTTGAATCGGAGGAACCAAGTCCTTGGTGCTTGCTTAAGACCGTAAAGAGACTTGTTGAGTTTGCACACAAAATCTGGCTTGGAATGATCAAGAAACCCAGAGGGCTGTTGAGAATAGACTGTCTCCAAAAGGTCCCCATGCAGAAAGGCATTGCTAACATCCAGTTGATTGATGGGCCAATTTTGAGAAGTGGCAATGCTCAAAACCACACGAATAGTTGTTGGCTTAATGACTGGACTGAAAGTCTCACTAAAATCAACACCAAATTGCTGTGTGAAACCACGGACCACCCACCGAGCTTTATAGCGAGCAAAAGATCCATCCGAGTTGTATTTGTGCCGAAAGATCCATTTGCCGGAGACCACATTAACACCTGCAGGCTTTGGAACAAGACACCAAGTATTGTTTTTCATCAAGGCATTGAATTCCTCTAACATAGCATTGTACCAATGTGGGTCCTTAAGAGCAGTACGGTAGTTAGAAGGAATTGGAGAAATAGGTGTTTGTGTGGTGGAGAGAGTGAAAATCTTTTTCGGCTGAAAGATGCCATCTCTGGCTCGAGTGGTCATGGGATGAGGTGCAGGCGCTCGGTGCACAGGAGAAACCGGACTGGTAACAGGGGGCAGACCGGTATCAGGCGAGGATGAATCCGGCGTCAAGCAATGTGGGTGTGGAGATGACCCCCCTGAGGCGTGAGCTGATGGGCTAATAGAAGCCGAACATGCTTGTGGACTAGTGGGATTGCTATGCACAGGAACGGCCGGGAAGTGTACTGGCACCAAATCCCAGCTGGATGGTGCGGATGCATCTGTGGCTGGGCTATGAGGCATAGAACTGGTACTGGTTTTGTGTGCAAGAGGAAAAACAGTTTCATCAAAATTGACATGCCGAGAAATTATGACTTTTCGGGTGGCAAGATCCATGCAGCGGTATCCTTTGTGCTCAGTTGGGTAGCCAAGGAAGAGACAGGGTGTTGATCGAGGAGACAATTTGTGGCTTGCGGTTGCAGACAAGTTTGGATAGCAAAGGCATCCGAAAATGCGTAGGTGTGCATAGGATGGGGCCTGGCCAAAGAGAAGCTGATATGGAGTTAGTGTTGGAAATATGCCCTAGAGGCAATCATAGAGATGATGATATTTCGTTGTATCCATGATTTAATAAATGTTCCTTGAATATTGCCTTTGTGTTGATTAACAAGTATGTGACTTGTTTGTGAAACTCTTTACTTATATGGTTATTCTAAAGTTGTCCCTAGTCGGAGTTCATGTGAGGACACACGTGAATAATGGATTAGCACATGTATCGGTTGATGACCATGTTTCACAGGTCATAGACATGGAGATGTCAAACCAATAATGTGGACACATGTTTAGAACATGGGGTTGGACCGACCCAACATGAGACATAACAATTATACTTATGGTTCTCTCTCTACACAATGTGTACGCCTTGTCCTTAGACCTGAGATTGTCGCATGTACTTGAGATGTGAATCGACCTACTTAGGGGCTATCAAACGCTACTCCGTAACTGGGTAGTTATAAAGGTAGTTTTCGGGTTTGTCATGAAGCATGCTACGAGGCATGGTCAGTCGAGATGGGATTTTCCCCTCTCTACCTGAGAGAGATATCTCTGGGCCCCTCGAGTGATCGGATCCAGAAATGCATGGCCATGCTACTTAAGGTTAAGAGTTAACCTAGTAAGGGATTCCGGATCACAGGATCGAGAAAGAGTGGTCAGCTTGGAGCTCGACCCAATATCGTGAGGCAAAGGGATTGGCATGTACATAAAGTTGTGACGGTTCGTTCGATATGATCTTTGTGTATGTTTAGGAGTTGGCACGTCTTGCTAGAGGCCACTACCAACTATTGACCGAGTAGGTAAACTCGTGTCATGTCTAAACATACGTGAACCCATAGGGTCACACACTTAAGGGCTGAAGCCTAATTCGGACTAGATCTGGGTTAGACTGGGTATTGAGTCCTAATGGGCCTCCATTCGCTGAAGCCCATTATAAGGACGTCTATAAAAGGAGGGCAAGGGCGCACAGGGTTGGTGAGATTTTCGTGACCTCCTCAAACCCTGGCCGCCACACCTCCCACGCCCTGGGCGCTCGCGCGGATCTAGTAATTTGGCGTGCGTCGCTTCCTCCCGTACGTGTGGATACCTTTTGGCGGCGCTGCATCTGTAGCGTTTGGACGAACCGCAAGAGGAGCTGTACGTTGGACGCCGCGACGAGGACGAGGAAGTAGTACGACTACTCTGCCCCGACGTGCTGCATCAATTCCGCATCTGCGCGTCTAGTGGTAATTCCGTGATCTATAACTGCAGTGATCTTGGTTTACGGGTAGAATTTTTATTAATTTGCGCTAGCGTAGCCCACCCGTATCCCTACAGTTAGGAGCTGCTTGGGTTTGCAAGGTCGTCGGTTGAGGAGGTATGTAGCAGTTCGGAGAGCCTCAACCCAAAAAGTAGGTGGCATGCTTGCTTGGAACAGAAGTGTCCGAAGAATGTCATTGGTGGTACGAATGGCTCTCTCGGCAGTGCCGTTTTGGGAAGAGGTATGAGGACAGGATAGGCGAAATAGAATACCATGAGTAGTGAGAAATTGTCGAAGAGAGGAGTTGTCAAATTCACGTCCATTGTCGCATTGAATGGTCTGGATCGAGAGATGAAATTGATTCAGAGCCATGTGGTAGAAGGTAGGAATAGTAGTGTAGGCTTCAGTTTTCGATCGCAGTGGATAGGTCCATGTGTAATGAGTGAAATCATCAACAATAATAAGATAGTATTTATAACCGGTGAAGCTTACAACTGGGGAGGTCCAGAGATCACAGTGAATTAGTTGAAAAGGGAAATAAGTAATAGAAGTTGAAGTGGAGAAGGGCAAACGTACATGCCTGCCCTTCTGGCATGCATCACAAACCGATGGCATGTGTTCTTATTGGTACATGGAAGAGAAAAATTGGAAAGTAGATGCTGAAAAGAAGATGCGCCAGGATGGCCAAGCCGCCGGTGCCAGACAACAGTAGATGGACGGGAAGCCAGGAGTGCCATCGGAGATTTGGCAGTTGATGAACCATGAAAGGGATAAAGATCTCCACTGCTACTAGACCTCATGATTTCTTTCTTGCTGCGAATGTCCTTCACAGAAAAACCAGCCGAGTCAAATTCAATTGAGCAATTGTTATCACGAGCGAATTGACGGACAGAGATTAGGTTCTTGACAATGTTTTGCGTATGAAGAACATTGGATAAATGGAAACGGGCATATGGTGTATGTAAAGAAAGAGAACCAGTGCCTAGAATTGGTAAAGAAGACCCATTGCCTACAATGACATGCGAAGAATTATGCACTGAGGAAGGACAATACGAGGGTAAGTTACCGGAATCGCCCGTTATGTGTGAGGATGCCCCGGTGTCCATGTACCAATCACCACCGTTGGACTGTTGTTGCAGCGACATGGCGTGGAGTGCTTGGATAAGGCCATTGGTGTCCCAGGACGTTGATTGCAGAGGCGCAGGTGCCGTTTCGGGCTGCATCATCATGGGATATGCCTGGCCAGTGGGAGCTGGAGGACGACCGAGGACGCTGGGTCATGTGGCTCCAGTCCATGGTGCACGCCACCCGCCGGCCCAGGGAGCACCCCAAGCCGGGCAGGAAGTAATCCACGGATGCTGCTGAGAATGGCCACGCCCACCACCGTTGCGTCCTCCGCCGCGACCGCGACCACGCCCGCGGTAGCCACGGCTACGTCCGCCAGAGTTGACGTTGTTGGAGGAGCCGTGGTCACCTTGGTCAGTGCGCGGCGGTGTGGTGTCAAACGCCGTTTTGCCATTGGCGACGAGGGCCGTGTCGGTGGTAGCAGGGTGCTCATCATTGTCCTTCGATTGTTCCTCAAGGAGTAGATATCCCTGAGCCTGCATGAAGGTTGGAAAGGTGGGAAGTACAGGCAGTAGGGTCTTGAGGACATGAAACCTGGGGTTGAGTCCGCGGATGAGCTGGTGAACCAGAGCCCGCTCGCTGACAGGTTGATCGCAGTTAGCAAGAGCATCCGCTAGAGTCTTCAGTTTGTGGCAGTATGTGCTGACGTTGAGATCACCTTGTTTAAGGCCGTGGAACTCAGCCTCCAAGTGCACCGCCCGGGAAGGTTTGTTGTCGCAGAAGTAAGCACGGAGCCGATCCCACACGCCGAACGTTGTAGCATTGTCAGTCAAGACAATGTCAGTGAGATCCTCACTGATCGTGGCATAGATCCACATAAGAACTTGAAGGTTCTCGGTGACCCATTCCGGATCATTGTGACGTGGCTCGCCATCCTCAACATGTGAACGGAGATGGAATCGACCAAGAATGAGAAGAAAGAGGTTGCGCCATTTTCTATAGTTGTTGGCCTCCATGGAAAGGGTGTAGGGAATGAGAGATTTAATATTGATACTGGACATAGCCTAGAAGAGAGGAGTAGGCAGAGTTGAGGTGGAGCCAAGGCTGTCAGGAGTTGCGCTGGGAATGCTGCCGCTGGTCATGGCAGAGGCGGTGGAGTTGACAGGAGAGGAGTCGGTATCGCCCATGGCGACGCAGTTGAGGGCGGAATCGGCGACCTTGGGGAAGGCGGACCCGCGGGCGAGGAGCAGCGCCTGGAGGGAGGTGTCGGCGGCGGCGGATCTGCTGGTGGATCCTGTGCCTCGGAGATGCCGGCAGCAGAAGACTGGAGCTGTGGAGGGCCGAACTGGCGGAGATTTCTCTGGATCTGGTGAGACATGGAGTGAAAAAGGGGATCTCAGGAAATGAGTGGAGAGAAAGGATTAGGCGCAGGAAGGAATGGCTCTGATACCATGCAACAGGAATATTTTGTATTGCCTCAAATGGTTACATTACAATACATGTCTAATATAGGCTGAGAGCTTATTACATGAGTGGTGGAGCGTATCGAGCGCTAACTGAAGCTAACAGAAGCGGAAGACTCGGTCTCCTTAACACTTTTTATGCTGTGTCATCCCGGTCCATAGACTTTCAAAAGAAATTGCCACACTTTGAAAGTTTAAGGACCGGGATGACATACTTTAAAAGTCTATGGACCGGGATGACACGGCATAAAAAGTTTAAAGACCGATAATGGACTTTACTCTTTAAAGAACAAAAGTCTCTAGCGACTTCGTACTTGCACTCTGAATCTAGCGTGCATCCAGTTCAGTAAGGAATCAAAATCATCATAGATGTTTTGTGAGCTGTCTGAATTTATGGACCAGTAATAATACGAGGTCATCACAGACGGCTTTCGAACCGTCTGTAGTGAAAATATCACAGACGATTTTTAACAAAAACCGTCTGTAATATTGACAATCATATGTGTTTTTTTGACACGTTGCAAGACTGCAAGTGCTACACGTTGCAAGGCTGCAAGTGCTACACAAGCATGACACACACATGCATGCACCACGTAGTTCATGAAATCATCTGCGCTTCAGAACCCTGTTTGGAGCACGAGAGTTTTTCTCCCGTTCCGTGAGAATTAAACTGTTACCTGTTGTTGCCGTCAATTTTTGACGGGTAAAATAATCGGTTATAAAAATACGGGATCTGGCATGGACTAAGAAAAAGTTGAGAATATCTGACCTGGAAATCAGCATCGATCGATCATATGCTAGAAGTAACCGAAAAAGGCCTACTAGTACGATGCGAAATCATGAAACATCGATAAAAGAGGGAAGTCACGGAGAATCGAAGGTGAACAAAGACTCTATCAAAGAAAATGTCAAGTTACAATAGAATACAATTGTTACGCAACATATGTGTTTTCCGTAACGTTGTAAGACTGCAAGTGCCATTAGGGATGACGATTGTGTCCGTTTATCTATATATCTGTGGATAAATATTCTACTGGAGTCAGTTATAGAATATTTTTTTGCCCACGGGTATAAAAATGAGGGAACATTCTACCCGTCAGATAAACAGGTATGGGTATGGATAAGCTCCACCCGTACCTACCTCGTCCGTTTACTCACGATATAAATTGGCAGGTGGCGCAGTCATAGCAATATCTCTAATTGCTATTGATTGTTATAAACTTTTACATATCTCTAATTGCTATTGATTGTTATAAATTTTTTTGATAGCTATTATATTTCCTAGCAACAGCTGCTACTTATATGTACCTGTTGTAGGGGTGGCCCCCACCTAAGCCCAGTAGGCCTGTTAGAAGGATGTAAGGTCCGAAATGGGACATATGTAATGACATGAGTGCCCCTGAGGGGAATACTCACGTGTAAGGGTATAACTGTACAAGCACTCACCATTTGGATATATATATGTATGGCATAGGCCACGGGGAGGAACCCTAAGCCATTTTCTACTCACCTAACTCCCCACTACCATACTCTCTCTCTGTTTGGTCGTAGCCACAACAGTACCTATCATTAGTTCAACTCTCATATGATAATTCTCAGTTCGCAGGTAAACATGCATACCCACAGGCAACGGGTACCCACGGGCGACGGGTATGAGCGAGGTTCTTCACCCGTAGTCCTTCGTGGGTATGCTCGTGGGCGTAAATCGGAGTCACAGATAAGTCGGAGTCACAGGTATGAATATAAACAAGCACTACCTATAGTCGCCGCGTCCGATTATTATCCCTAGGTAACACATACAAACTTGACACACACATGCTTGCACCATGTAGTCGCAAAAATGTACGCTCCTTTTGTACTCTATTTAGAACACTCCTTTTAGACTTGTTTAGAACACACACAACTTTTTTTCATTCCCGCGAGAATTACGCTGTTACATGCGGCATTTCTGCGTTTCAATCGTACGCCTGTGTAAAAGCATGCAAGATCCTGCCGTCAAGAGTCAAAACTCGTGCGGCCTCTGCGTAAAGCCGAAGGAGAGCCAGTGCTAGCACTGCGCGGGCCGTACATTTTATCGGGCCGTACGAAAGTGACCGTGCCACGGAATTGCAGGTAGCCCACGGTTGGGTTGGGCTCGGGTTGCGTGCACCAAGGCCGAGGCGCTCCGTCCGGGCTGCAGACTTCACCGCCTTCCATAGTTGGCTGTAGGGGTGCGAAACGGAATGCAAATAGGATAAGTAAAATTCGTATTTAAAAATATTTATATTTATATTTGAGAATATTTGTATTTAGAAATATTTGTATTTATATTTGAGAATATTCGTATTCATATTTGAGAATATTCGTATTTGAGACTATTCAATTTGTATTCGATCCGATTCCAGAACTCGAGAAAACTTAGACGAATTTTGTGATTCAAAAATTAAATTTGGGCAGTTTTAAACCAGTAATCATTACGGTAACCCATCAAAAACCGGTGCAAAACCAACAAAATTGTTAGAAATTTGTTCTACCGAGATTTATTACAGAAGTTGTAGGAGGATATTCATATTCGACCGAATTAAGTACGTATTCGACCAAATTAAATACATATTTGATTCGAATTTGTATCCATTACAATATTCAATTTGCATTCATATTCAAGAATATTCAAATTTGTATTTGTATTTGTATTCATTTTAAAAATATGGATTCGTATTTGTATTTGAGACTATTCGATCGTATCCGATCTGTTTCCATCCCTATAGTTGGGAACACATACGTCACCGCCTGTTGCTACTCGAACATGTGTGCGATGTGACTCTCCCAACACGCACCCCTTGGCCTTCGTGCTCGTCGTAGGGCTAAGCAGTGATCACCACTCGATCTCCTTTCTGCCGCCGCCTTCGTGAAATGCAGTAAGGGTATTCCCAATGGTAGACACCACATAACAATGTCTATAATATCCACGTCATATAGGCACTGTAATATCAGTGTATAGTTTCCATTGGTAGACCCAAACAATAAATTAGTCCCTCGATCCGCCCGTCTGTCTCTCTCGATCTCCTCCCACACACCTCCCCCTCCTCTTCGATGGCCACCTGTCTCCTCCCTTGACCACCTGCCTCCTCCCTCAACCATGGCAGCGATGGAATCGGCGTTCCTGTCCCCTTCGGAGGCCGAATCTGGTGCCACCTCCCCTCCTGCAGCCCCTGCCCTCCAGCGATCGAATCTAGTGTTCCCCTCCTCTTCGGTGGTCGGATCTGGTGGGCCCTCCCTCTAGTGGACCCTGCTCCTTTGGCGTCCTTCTCTCCTCCAGCGATTGGATCCGATGTTTCCTCCCCTCTGGCGGGCTCCTCCCCACTGATGGCAGGATATGACGCCCCTCCCCTCCGGCAGCCTTCCTGGACCGTGCCGCCACCGTCCCTGTCCTCATCGTCCGTCCGTCTACCCATCGCCGCCATCTACGCGCGTGGGGTGGAGCTCAGCGGGTAGGCAGCTCACGTGTAGCGTCACTTCGGCAAGAGACAAGGCATGCGGCTCGACGGCGAGGAGCGAGGTCAGTCTCCCATTCCGCCACTCCTCCTCCATCCTCTTCTCGCCTCCTCTCGGCATAGATGACCATGCGGTCTATGAAAATGCGTCGTATCGACACCTATTTCTCCCCAACAAAGTGTCCATCCATGTCTACATGCCTTGGTCCTCTAAAACAGGTGATGTCTTGCATAAGACATTGCTCTTATCTCTCTCCTCTTTAAATAATCTTCCACATCATATTTTTGCTTACATGGTAGACTAATTAAAGTTATGGACATTGCTGACATGGGACCATTGGGAGTGCCCTAATCAATTGATCAGGAACCATATGCTCTACCTAGTTCACTGAAGCAACACGTTTAGAAACCGACGGCAGCCAACCATAATGTAAGACCACGTGGAGGTCACCATATAGTTGTGATGAGTATTTGATTTTTAGATTATAGTATTTGTGAAGGTTAAGTTTGGTTTTGAGGAGTTTTGCAAAAGATCGCTTCTTGGTCTATCGACTTTGTGGTCGGTCAGTTCAATCGGCTGTGTTCGCTGTATACGACTGTGTGGTCAGATAGTTCGATCGGCAGAACGACCATGTGGTGGTTGAATGCTTCGGTGTTGAATGACTATGTGTAGTCGGTAGTCGTACCTTGATAATCGATGGTGGTAGTGTACTGCCTGGTCGTGATTGGTAGTTCTAAGCCGTAGCAATCGGTTGTGGAAGTCGTAGCCTATGTGATCGATAGTCATAGCCGATGTGAGTGATAGTCAAAGCGATCTATGTGGTAGTCGTAGCCTGTGCGTTCGATGGTCGTAGCGTCTATTATGTGGTCGTAGGTTGCTGGTAGGAACTCGTGGGCTTCGAGTACCTCATCCCTTGAACATTCGAGTACTCGTAAGTCGTATCAGACCAGTCGGTGAGCTGAGGTTGTTCACTGGAATATTGGTGTTCTGATCAGGGTTGACCAGGGTGTTTGTTGCTAATGTGCACATGAGTTTATTGATTGGTTCTAGGATTAGAATCAGTAATTTGGGTGCATACATTTTGATTGTGCAAATTGATTATTTTTATGTATCGTGCAGTGCTAATTTGAGTCTTGAATCTACATTGAGTTTTAGATTGAGCTATGCTAATTCATTAGCAAAACATGAGTTAGTATTAACTCTTTGTTCTTGAACTAAGTCAAGAAAATACAAAAAGATCTCTTTTTTGCGAAAAAACTGATCTCACTAATCCTTTCTCATGAGGTGGTGCAAAAGAACTAGAA
This sequence comes from Dendrocalamus latiflorus, assembly GCA_017311315.1. Taxonomy (NCBI): domain Eukaryota; kingdom Viridiplantae; phylum Streptophyta; class Magnoliopsida; order Poales; family Poaceae; genus Dendrocalamus; species Dendrocalamus latiflorus. The sequence goes on along the minus strand of CM029630.1, from coordinate 2,618,348 downwards.
CGCTGAATGGGGCACCATGGTGTTTGGGCACCAAGCGCCCCTACCTTTGGATTGCTTTTAGATGTATGCAAGTGGAATGATATATAATATATCATTCCACTTGCATACATCTATATAATATATCACGTAAACCCGTTAACATTCATTAATTAAAAAAGGCATCGATTTGAAAAGGAATTCATTGATTTAGCACGCTGAATTAATCATTGATGGAAACTCTTAATCATGAATAGAAATTCTCGATTATGAAGTCTAGGCATCATGGTACCCCTGTTATTTATACTATATATATAATGGTCTGACACGAGTACTCGGGTGCTCAAGAAATGAAGCACTCGATACACTGAAGCCTATGACTATCACAACAGATCGCTATGACCATCACAATAGATCGCTACGACCATCGATCATAAAGGCCTATGACTACCGATCGCAAAGGTTTACGATTACCGAGCACCGACCAGGCAGTAAGCTACGACTATCGAGTACCAAAACCTCTTGATTACTGAGTACCGAGTCCTCTCAACTATAGAGTACCTTCGGACTACTCAGCAAAAGACTGTTCGGACCGCCGGACTACAAAGTCGTAAATTTTGAGTACTCTAGTATTCGCAGTCCAGACGAACTCGTAAGCCATGAAGTCGTCAGATAAAATACGATATTTTTGCAAAATCCTCAAAAACCAAACTCAAACTTAGCAAAAACTCTAATCTAAAAATCATTTAATCAGCATAACCATAGATGACACCCACATGCTCACAGGTTGCAACCGTTGTAGTGAGAGTCCGCAGCCTTTATAAGACTTTGCTCATAAGCATCTCCAAAGCCATCATGGTAACCTGAATCATGAAATAACCTTATGTTTCTGCACCCTAGAAGATCTAGATAATCAGTCTTTAAAGATGTATATGGGTAGTTTGTACTGGAAAATAAGTGATCAGCAAATTGTGAAGAATTCGGAGGCAGATGCGTCCGAGAAAAGCAGATGAGCCGACCAATGAAGTTGGTAGAGCTCAACCAAGGAGAGGCCAAGGGTGTCTAGTGACGATTTTTTAAAAAGCTGTCTAGTGACGATTTTTTAAAAACAATAATTTATTTTTTATTTTAAATTACAGTAATATATTTGTTTTTTATTTTACACTAATACCCCTTTGTCGCTCCACCGTTAAACGACTTCGGTTAGTCACCCAATAGTTAGGCGACAAGTATCTAAGTCGCTCAATGGTTGAGCGACTAGTACTGGTGAGCGATCTGGATACTTGACATATTTGCATATCTTTTCTTGAAATATTCAAGCAGTACGGTGTATATGGGTTGACCCAACGGTTAGGTGACAAGTGTCAAGTAGCTTAACGGTGAGCTACTTCACTTGTCGCCTAACCGTTGGACGACTAGCTCAAGTCGCTCAATTGTCAAGCGACTTGGACACTTGTCATTTAACGGTTGGGCGACTAGCCTAAGTCGCTCAACGGTAAAACGATGAAGAGTTATTAGTCTAAAATAAAAAAATATAGATATATTACTGTAATTCAGAAATAAACATAGATTATTTAAAAAAAACTCGTCTAGTGCTTCTTCTGAGCGGAAAGAACACTTCCACGGCCAAGCCTCCATGGTAGAGCAGCAAACTTTGTTGCGACGGCCACCTAAACCTGTTCTTTCTGTTGCCTTTCCTTGATGAAACTGATGGGAAAAGAGGCATCAGTAGTGATTTCTGAACAGAATTACTGTACACCTTGGATTGATGAACAATGCAACAGCGCATACCTTCCCAGTAAACTTTCAGAATTTACTGCCCCCATTAGCTGAAGGACAGAAGGAAAAGAAGTTACACGTGCCTTCAGAATTCAGATGAACTAGGGAATGAACGAGGAAGCATGATCTAACTAGCTTCTTACCGCCGTACCATATACTTCTGCAGTATCAAAGAAGGTCATTCCATTATCGATGCTCGCATCGAATGCTGCTTTAGCCTCCTTCAGTCTCCTATCTGAAAAACTCAAAGAAAGCATTTTTTTTCACTTGAAAGTACGGCTACTGACATGCTTGTAATGTGAAGCAGAAGCAATTTTATCGCGATGGCAAGGACAATTACATTTTCTTAAAGTGGAAAGCATGCATAGAAAACTACGTCAATTTCATTTTCGCTGATTTATTTAGATAATTAGATATCTTAATCTTCTATGTCAATTTCATTTTGCTAATATAGTCAGTCTGATAACTTTGTAAAGCATGCGCGTGAGCTTCATGTTCACGGTTTCTTGCAGGCACCTCATGAGCATGGGAAGCATCGTAGTCACACTTTCTGGTCCTGTTAGCTAAAGCTGACCCGTACTACATGCACACAACGCAACTACCTGCAGAGAATTATTTGACCCAACAACTACAGTAACTTTGGTAACAGGTAAAACTATACATTAATTATCTAGGACTGATCTATACGACAGGAAATAAGTTAGCACACCCTGAGCAACCCTTTTTTTTTGGAAAAAAAAAAGATAAGGCAAGAGATGTGCCATGCAATTAGAGGAGAAGCAAGCAATACAAGGTCTTTAAGGGTTCAGGTACAGCAGAAAACCTCAGCAACCGATCGAAGCAAGGAAAAGAAACCGACGACAAAATGACAGCTATAGTAAAAAAAGAGTCCGAGCTAGCGAGAATCCAAGACAGAGAGCCAAATTGTCCTACGGCTGCAGCGCCATTCTAAATCGACAACAAATCCAGCATGCATCCGGATGCCATGGAGACGATCCTGAATCGACAACTCGCCGTTGAATTGGTGGAACAAGAACGCCCGGATATGTTAGGTCAATCAGGTGTGGTGCATCTCCTGCAGTGTGCAAAAGCCGCCGACCCTCACCTTGCCCTCCTTCTCCACCGTCGCAGCGTCGGACGCCACCGCACGCCGCCGAGGGCGCCGGCCTAAGAGAGGAAGGCAGCAGCCCACGCCGCAGGCGACCTGCACGGCCACCATGGACGGACACTTCCTTCACTGTGCACCGTGCTCACTGAGCCAGCCACCACTCGCGGATCTTCTAGCTTGAGGTGGTGTTTTTTTGGCAAGGTGCGGAGGCGCTAAGAAGTCGATCTGGTGGTTTATCTAGCCAACATGCAAACTTCACACAATCGATGCAATGTAATAATTAGATAAAGTAGGAGTACGTACGTACATTACATGGAGTACTGAGTACATCAGAGAAAATGATACCATCGACAAAACTACACAGATGCGCAACCATATAGATCGACCTCAACGAAGTGGCGATAATTGTAGCACGCAGTGACAACTGAGACACATGCATGGATTGCTTAGGCCTTCGGAGGTGGTGCGAGGAACGGCATTGGCACGTTTGGGATGGACGGCATTGGCGGCAGAGTCACCTTAGGGATGGAAGGGACCGACGGCATCGGCGGCAGCGTCACCTTCGGCACGGCCGGCACGACGACGGCGGGAACAGGCGGAAATGCGGCGCTCGGCAGGGTAGGCACCGCGGGCATCGGTGGCACGGTCATCGCCGGCACTGTGGGCACCGCGGGCATTAGTGGCAACACGGCGTTCGGCACGGTGGGCACTGCGGGCATCGGCGGCAGGGTCGCCGCGGGCACTGTGGGCACCGCGGGCATTGGTGGCAACACGGCGGTGGGCACGGTGGGCACTGCGGGCATCGGCGGCAGGGTCGCCGCGGGCACCGTGGGCACTGCAGGCATCGGTGGCACGGTCACCGCAGGCATCGGCGGCATGGTGACCGCGGGCACGGTTGGCACCGTCGGTTTTGGTATTGCCGGAATGCCCGGGACGGCAGCTGGTGGTGCTACCTCCGGTGCCGTGGCCTCGGTCGTGTCGGCAAGGTGCCGTGCGGCATGGCACACCCTGCTGCCCACGAGCATGAGGGCCATGACGACGGCCATTGCAAAGAAGCTCGAAGTGGAAGCCATTGAAAGCTCGGCTCTTAGGCTACAGAGAGCTAGTAACCGAGAGAACGAAGCTGAACTCTTCTTTTCTGATGCCAAGACATGGGTAATGCATGGCAATTTATAGCTCACTTGACATTGGTTGTTGATCTTCCGAACCATCTCATCTCAAGGGATCGAGTTGTTCAAAGTTGGTGAGTGATGTAGGCATGTGCGAGGTGGATCGATCCCTCTTGGTCTCTAACATGGTTCTTCTTTGGTTAGTTCACCTTCTTGTCAGTAAGCTTATTTCGCATGGCGCACGATGTGTATATGATTAGTTAATGCAGGATGATTAGGTCGGCACAATAAATTTTGTTTGGACAAGTTTCCTCTCCTTAATCACTAGGTACAACGGTACGGTCAGCATACACAAAGCTTTCTTTCAGAAGGCATTATTTCAGGTTGAGGGCAGTTCAGCAGTTGTCCTCTGCTCTCCCCTCCGGTGTCTACCAACTCTTTGTTGCTTTTGACAATTGGAATTTCATAGGAAACTAGTTAGAGATCCGTGCGTTGCAACGAAGTCATAAAAATAATGAGACGGAATTTACTGCCTAGCTAACTTCACACATCAAACATTGGAGAGCAAGCGACAGAGAAAAGGGTGGCCAGAATACGCGAGGAGATGGGAAAGTGGAGGGATGGGCGGTTGTATCCTGAGAGAGAGGAGGAGAGAGACAAATGGTCCAGATCAAATCGGATGACTAAGAAGAGAGGAGGGAGAATAGACCAACCACCAACTTACACTTTTATAATAGTAAAGATTTCTTTGAATTTTTGTGTTCCCGTGGATTCACTTTTCGCTCTTTTGGTTACGTAATTAACTGTTTTAAAACTTCTTTCCCCACAATTGAAACCCAGGAGCTAATTAATTAAATTCCACTAGCAATGAGCGGATGGCTTCGTGAAAAAAACGCTATATTTTTGTAGCATTAGGGCTTGTCCGTCCCTTAGCAACTATATTTTTAAGAAATGATTGTTTGTTAGAATATATGCGCTGACAAATATCGCACTAAGTTCTACCTTGTACTATTAGATCAAAACAACAAGTTAATTTCCCCTTGCAAAAAACAAATTACCTTGTATAAAAAGGGTCAAAATAACAAGCTAAAAGAGTGAAATTAGATTCATCTAAGATTTTATGACCTGATTAATTTTATGTGTCTTAAAATCCATGTCTATTTTCCTTGGAACTCTTCCCGTAGAAGCACATCTTTTTGTTTTTGAAGGAAAATACCCCTAGTTTATATTATGAGAACTAGCAGATTTACCCGCGCAACTGCGCGGCTAGATATTATGATACGTTATCTTTGATATACAATTCTATTTTCTATAATTGAAATATAATTGTATTTATTATATAACTCTACTATCTATATATGATTAATCTGCACCGTTATAATCTGATCCTACCAAAATAAGTGGTGGAGATCCTTTTTTATCTTGATTAATGTGAGAATTTCTAAGACTTTTTCTTTTTTAGGGTTATTGTGGATTTTTCTTGCCTGAAAACGAAGAGGTGACTTGAATATCACCAGTTATTTTTATTTATCATTACTATTGTAAAAGAACGAGTTGGTAGTTGTACGTCCCTTCTCCTCCAACTGTCCTATTCTTAACTTCTCACCACTCTCCACTTTTCAACTGATCAGAGTAGCCCTCTTCCGTAGTATGATTATCTATATATACAATAAATTTTGTTGCAACGCACGAGTAAGTGACTAGTATATAGATAAGCATTACAAAGTGCCTGACATACATAAAAGTCCTGAAATTACATAGGAATCCTTCATGACTGATTTCACTGTTCTCTCTTAACCTTGCCCATCGTCTTAGCAGAACGTGTGGTAGCTTCACCAGTGATGTTGGTGACGGCCGATGCAGAGACACCGAGGAACAGGGTTTTCTAAATCGGCCGAAAATCTACTAAAAATTAGGAAAATTGGAAATATTGGACCCCTCGAGTAAAATTTCGTATTGGTAAATTTTTTGTTTTTGCATGATTTTTGTTAAATATAAATGAAATTTGTAACCATTGGAAAACACAAGCGTGTTTATAGCCCTTGCGGTGAGGTAGGAGCACATGTTTTTGGCGTTGAAATGGGTTTTAAACAAGATACATAGATGCTTCCTGAAATTAAAACAAACTTGAGAAAAAACCATCAAATCAACACCGCCTTAATTTCTTTTGTAGAGCGAGATATATATGACATATTCGTTAGAATCTACTATGTGGTTTTAGAACAAGAAACCAATCAGTGGTAGAGGGAGGCTTTTTTGTGGGGTCAATTGACCCCACATGTTTTTGTAAAATATATCTATTTCTATTGATAATTTCATAAAAAGTCGTATAATTTTTAGTGATTTTAATGGGATTGACCTCATAGGATTTTAATCCTAGCTTCGCCACCGAAACCAATTATAAATATCACATCAGAAAATATGGACCCCGTGAGGGCTGTGCATATAGTGAAGTACTGCCATTCTGAAATGAACACAAAGTGCCCAAAATTGACAAAACTCCGTACATACACAAATAATGACCAGCTAGGTCGAATAACACAAAACTCGCATACTATCATGCATACACGCAAAATACATCAAAATGAAGAGGAAGAAAAAGAAGCCCAACCAAGGCCAGCATTAAGGTGGCTCATGCAAGGGCAGCATTGCCCACGAAGCACGAGTAACCCAACACGTAGACCACAAAAGGACACTGACTAGTGATAATACAAGATACATATTAACATATATGGCGGTATATATGCCACACATGCACCGTGCGCAAGCTTTATTTATGCCGAAGGAGGTGGCGCCAAGAACGGCATTGGCACGCTGGGGATTGAAGGCATCGGCGGCAGAGTCACCTTAGGGATGGAAGGCATCGAGGGCATCGGTGGCAGTGTCACCTTCGGCACAGCCGGCATGGGGGGCAACGCGGTGTTCGGCACGGTGGGCACCGCAGGCATCGGTGGCAAGGTCGACGCAGGTACCGTCGGCACCGCGGGCATCGGCGGCAAGGTCGCCGCAGGCACCGTCGGCACCGCGGGCATCGGTGGCACGGTCACAGCGGGGACTGTCGGCACCGCGGGCACAGTTGGCACCGTTGGCATTGTGGGCACCGGCGGCTTTGGCACGACGGCCGGGATGCCCGGGACGGCGGTGGGAGCGGCGGCGGGTGTCGCGGCCGCAGTCGTGTCGGCAAGGTGGCGCGTGGCGTGACAGGTGTTGCTGCCGACGAGCATGAGAACTGTGACAAGCGCCGCGGTGAACATGGTCGAAGTGGAAGCCATGTGATCGATTATAGATATGCTTCTGCTTAGCTAATAAGAACAAGAAACTGGAACTTCTAAATTAGTGATGCAAAGACACCAGTCTTTCTTGGCAATTTATAGTACTCAGAACATCCTGACATTAGTTGGCGACTTGGCATTGGTACCAGTTGGCCGTCCAAAACATGGACGAGCATGGTTGTTTCAAGGAGTTTGTTGGTTAGCTCACCTTCTTGTAGCTAAAAATCATTTTGAATGATGCAAGAGATTTTTGGGTTGTTATGTATTAGACAATTTGAGGTGCCATTTTCTCTTCTTAGGTACAACGGTCAACACAAGATTTCTATAATGTCAAGACCATCTGGATGAGTTGTCTTTTCCTGTATGTTGTGTACTGTTAATCACTTGATCTTGACTAATAATTCTAAAGCATAATGTTTAACTTGTACGATTAAACTAATAACATTAGATAAAGTTCTGTAATGACATTTGTACACTTGGTGTTAATTGTTTACATTCATGCATTGTGTGGTTATTTATATACTAATGTTGAAGGACCATGCCAGATAATCCAAAATAATGATGTGATGAACCATTGCAAATTTTATGGAGTGGATATTTGATTTTGAAAGATTGCATTTTGTCTATATCGGTTTTAGAATTTTTTTGAAGCAAACCGGTATGACCGCAACAATCATACCACTGACCGATAGTACCGTGGCGATTAGACCGTAGAGCGGTAGTACCACGATTTACTTGTCAGTTATTTTTTCCCAGAGAGATCTAGTTGCGGGGAGTGGTGATACTGGCCAGATGTGGGCAATAGTACCGATCTAAGTGAAAATTCTTATATTTTGGGAAATTGAGCCATGTATTGATTGGGTTGACCTAGATCAGCGAATTGATGTTGCATGAAGCATATTGTGAAGAACTTATGTCTAAAAATGATTTCTTAATCTTTGGATATGCAGGGTCTTCGAGTCAAACATGGTCAACGGCAATAATCCGGACTACGCTCATAGAATAGCCGAGGCCCAAAAAAACAAAGATGTCGTATGAGATGGCTAAGCTCAAACATGGCATGAGAAAGATGAAAAATGTTAAAGAGAACTTTAAGCGACGGGTTGCACCATGTAACTTGGTCAGTCCAAGTGAGGCATGGTTCAAGAACCAGAATGGAAGATACTTGCCAACATGTGGCAAGCCAGTGGTGCATCTACACGTGGTAAGCATAGCAATTGCTTGAAAGGAAAGATAAAGAAAGGGTTAAGAAAGGATATTTTGATAAGTTGACCAAAATATCTTAACTATCTTGGATCAAAACCACGGTGCTTGGGAAAGCGGTTCATGTCAAGAAGAAGTTGAGAAGGTCAAGTTGAATCAAAGGCTAAGAACTTAGTAGATTCAGACTAATATGCTTTGAAAAGCATGTATAAGTGTAGTAGTGTGAGTAAAATCCATGTTGTGTGGGGTTAATAGGTATCCCCCATATGTGATAAGTGGATAATATCCATTAGGTTCAGATGAGGCTGATTGTCTTGTCTATTTAATGAGTTAGGATAGAGACATGCTGGTAAACCATCCAACCATTCCAGATTTCCTTATTAAAGCCAAGTGTTCTAGGTTTAGTATTTGTGAAGTGTGAGTATTGTGGTATACTTTTTTCTCCTTTAGGTGGAGTGGCTATAAAACCTTTATCATCAAGTAGCAATATACCAACTTTATTCATCTTTCATAGATCTCTCTTGTTTTAGTTGATTTGCTCTTGATTTAGTTGGTTTTGATCTTCTCTCTCCCCTTTTTTATCTTGTTGAATGCCAAGGACGTGTAAGTGATAGAGATGTCCTACGAAATCAATTTCCATCCATATAGCGGTACTACCGATTTTACTGTTTATTTCTTGAATTTTTAGCTTCTTGATTTGCTAACTTTTGTGCTGGCTTTTCATCCTAAATCTTTATAACTCTGTAACTATTGGAGTGAAGGATCGGCAAATATTTGGTGTAAAATTTGAAAGTATCATTCATCCTCCACTGTTGCCATACCGGTCCTACAAATATTCATGATGTAATCTGTTTGCCAATTGATCTCCCAATTTAATCTCAATGGTTCTATAATCCGTTATGATAAATCACTCTAAATTTGGCTAGAACTCTAAAACAGAATGACTAATTTGTACAGTCTCATGTCGATAAACAGTTACAATTTATGAAAAAAATCTTTGTAAGCCCTAAAATAGATTCTACGTACTAGGGGCGGGGTAGAGAAATTTCAACATATATGAATATATAAGAAGTGCACCGTAGATGCAGAGATAACAGAAGCATTTTAGTGTAAAATTAAGTGGACTGTCTTTTAGAAGTTTGGATAATTAAGTTGAAGGAGCAATTAAGTAGATAGGCTTCAATGCTTTAGAAGTAGTTCAGTTTCTCTTTTTTTTTCCCTAGAGTCATCTAGTTAGCTACTCCACATAATTCCCAGTAAAGGTAATGTTTTTACCTAATTGAACGATATATGATGTTGATTTATGTTCAGTTTCATTGCATTATTACTAGTTTTCACTGAATCTGACTTAATTTAAAATTGTACTTTGCAAAAACATATATGCTGTTTGTTCATGAAATTCCGCAAATTGATCAGGAAAGGTTCCCTTGAAAAATTGAATCAACTCCACACATGAGATCAACATATATGCTGATGCTAAAATTAACCTTTATAATTTGCTCAGACTTTTTTCAAAAATATATTATAAAACAAAATAAATAGAAACGAACAAAAAACAGTTCTGCACACCTTCAAATTAACAACCGATTTGGAATGGGTTCTGTTTTGATGCCCTAGTAAAGACTTCTAGCTATATATTTGTTTTTGTTTTTTTTTTTGCTTAAACTTCAAGCTCTCACTTGCCACTTAATAATATCCTAGAATGTGTAGATTTGCATTAGTCTGGTTTCTAGGAAGAAAGCATATATTCATCTATTTATCTTTAGTACTTTCAGACAACACGTGCTGTATGTATAGTCTAATTTTCGTACCTTTCCCCTGAGATCCATAGATAGTTTGGTTTCTAATTAAAAGGGTTATAATTGCAGATCTTGCAGGATGACCTAATTAAATTAAACCCCTCTCCCTAAAAAAAAGACAGAAAAGGGGAAGATAACAAACTAAAACTCTCCGCAAAGGTCAATCATAAAACAGGAACATATATCAATTGCACAAAATACTGAGGAAGTGCGGTAGTAAATATAATTATAAGCATAAAGTCATTACTATTATTACCTGCATAACTCATACAAATCTGATACCGATATACACCCGATCAAGCTCTCACAGCACTAGAGTTAGCGTACTATACCAGCTGCACTCCAGATACCATGCCTCTTTATTGGCAACTATTACATGGGACATGATTAGCATATTAATTTATCAGCTTATTATTAGCTAGAGGCGCATATATATAGCACTTCAAAACCTCCTTATCATTACACTCATCACTTATATTATCACCTGCATATAGTACGAGTTAAATTGGATTATCACATAATCTAGACCGATTAATTACGCTGCTGGGGCCACATCGGCGTCGTCGTCGTCGTCGTCGCCGTTGCCGCCACTGTCGCCGAGGTTGCTCTCGAGGAGCAATGCCCACACGAGGCGGTCGCACTCGGACTTGGCCACGGCCATCGATCTCTCTGTATGCACTGCCGAGCTAGCTAGCTAGCTACGTATGCGAGTGTCTACTGACCGGCTAGCTAGTCGTTGAAGAAGCTAGGTTGAAGGGTTTCGGGAGCGGGTAGAGCTATTTATAGCCTCGCAGGGCTGTTGCTGCTGTCTCCTCGGCGTTCGTGCCACGTCGCAGGTTAAGCTTCGAGAGGCTCAGAGCTAGGTTAGGGAAGGAGTAGTCTCCATCTGGCGGCCTGCGAAAGATCCGATGTATGGACGAAGACGATGTGCTTGATTTACTGCAATCTTTTGCAGCTAGCTTTGCAGTCTCAGCCTCAGGCACAAGGTAGTGTGTCTGCCTGTAAAGCTGGGTAAGCACTGATACCCCAGCTCCCTTTCAGTATCTCACGGCATGGCGACATGCACGTTTAGATGGGCCTACATGACGATCCGACGTGGCTACACGGCGTTGGATCGTCTGTGCGAGTTGCTACCATGCAAAATATAATATCGAGTGAGTTAATTACGGTGGTATACATATAAGGCAAACATATTTCTTATGTACTGTTTAAATGATATTGTTATATCTTTTTATCCTTTTAAGTATGCTTTAATGATAATTACTAGATAGTCTAAAGCAAGTTTTATAAAAATTTTCATCAAAGTCTATTTTTTATAACATAGTTTGTGTATATACTTCTTTTATATATGGAAAAGAGTATATAGCAAAAGTAAATGGTTCCGATGAAAAATTTCCAACCAAGTCGCATTGAAATAGCTTAGAATTAGTATTTAAGTGTCCCGAAAATGATAAAGGGGTATGACATGTTTGTTTAAGTAGTATATTGAAAGGTGGGAGTATGTACTCCTAAGAGTACGAAAAAGGCTTCATACACACAAACGGAGCTGCGCGACCTGACCATATGACCCCTCATGCCCAGACGACCCCACGCAACAGACACTAAAACCGTAGGACCTTAGTCTTTCACCTCCCTCTACCCACCATTTTCCACCACGTTGCCCCCCTACCTGCTGTCTTTGACCGCGATACATGGTGGCGCTGTGCGAATCGATGGTAAAATGGCGTGAGGCCATCCACCATGAAGGCACGGAAGCCCACCCCATTGACATTAATCGATCACTGACGTTCATGTCATGGAGTTTTGCTGTCACCGCATGTGCGTCGTCTCCCGTGGTGACACTACTGCTGTGTTATGAGGGCGGTAAAAATAAAAATAATATTTACGACTAAATACAAATCAATTAGGGCCAGATGAATGCACTTTTACTGTACTGGCCAATTTACCGATCACGTTGTTAGAGTTTACTGCCATACCTAGCCATAGCACATGATAGCCATGTGATACATAGCGGTAGTAAAAATAGATACCATATTTACATACAGATACATTCTAATTTACGTCTAGATGAAAAATAGAACCGTTGTGTGATGGCGACAGTAAAAATGGATACCACATTTACTTCGAGATACATTTTAATTTACGACTAGATAAAAAAATAGAATCATTATGTGATAACGACAGTAAAAATAGATAGTATATTTATGTTCGGATACATTCTGATTTATGGCCAAATGGAAAAAAGGAATTGATATATGATGGCGGCAGCAAAAATAGATACTACATTTTGGACCAGATACATTCACATTTACATCTAGATAAATCTGCTTTTACTGTACTCATGAATTTACCGGACGCGTCATTAGAGTTTATTGCTTCACCTAGCTATAGCACATACTGGCCATGTGACGTCAATATCGGGGTTATGGGTCTGACACGGGCGGGTGGGGATAGAGGGGTTGCATGGCTTGATGAGAGGATGAGCTTGGTTGGGGCAAGGATACTCGCTGGAGTCGTAGAATAACTTAGGCCTTGTTTGTTTCCACTTAAGATTATTATAATCTAGCTTATAAATCATAAGTAGAAACAAACAGCCCAGATTATAAGGTAACTTATTATAATCTAATAGCCCAGATTATTGTAATCTAATAAGCTCAAAAAAGGAGCTTATTTCAGCTTATAGATCCACCTTTTATCTTAATGGCCATAAAACTTTAGGAATATTACCCACCTTTGCCATTCATCCAACCCCCAACTCCCGTGCCTCTCTCTCCCAGGGCATTGTAGTCTTTAAACATTTGAATACAACAATCCATAACTCTGATAATCCAGGCTGCCAAACACCTGACAGCTTATTTCCCACCAGTTTATTATAAGCTAGCTTATATAATCCCCACCTATAGGCTAAATTATAATAATCTTAAGTGGAAACAAACAGGGCCTTATTCTATGCTTAAACATGAAATAGTGTATATATACACAGGGCCACTTGTGTAACGTCTGAAGTAGTACATATGAATGAAGTTAGGACAACATGCATATATGCATGTAGCCATGGATGCACGTGCATGCGTACGTTCGTAGACGATACTAGGCGTACATATACTAATTAATATATCTTGGAAAGCCAGGCCACTCGTTAATTACAAATAGATTGGCCTTTTGTCTTGTTAGGACCACAGATCAGGCAGTGGTCAAATTAAGTCTTGCCGGATGAATTTTGAAGAGAATCAAATGCACAAGAGCTACGTACGTACATTCAACTTCTCGTTACAAAACAAGTGTACAACCCAGTGAGTTTTAGACATATCAAATCAAGTCATGTGGACGAAACGTCACATCAATTAATTAATCCAGGATAACAGGATCTGACTAACTCAGGCAGGCCAATTAGTTCCAAATCAAGGAGCTGAAGTTATCTAACTAAAGGCGTGTTTGGGACTGCTCCACAAACTCTGCCCCATAAATTCTACCGTGGAGCAGCTCCACAAAAAACCTAAAGTTTGTAGAGCACCCCTTTAGGTGTTCTCACAACTCCACCTTTTTTTCCTCGAACAGAGTGCGTGGAGCTGAACCTATTTGGCTAAAAAACATAAAGCGGAGCTGAAAAATATGGAGTGGAGCGGTCCCAAACACACCCTAAACTACCCAAGTGCTTAAGAGGGTCCTAAAAAAACCCTAAAGTACTCAATTTGATCGGGGAACAGAGAATGCATGCGTTATGATGCATGGCCATGGCCATGGCCTGATACACGCATGGCATGGAGCAGGAGATCAGGGCTCCCGGAACCGGTGGTCACCGTTTCGGCGCGCGCATCCGACGTGGCGCCCCGGGCCCACCGGCCCGGGGCGGTGCTCATGGCGGGCGGCCGCCGGGCACGGTCTCCACGTGGAAGCGCCCGGCCATGCACGTTCCCTCCTCCTGCGACCTGCGTGCGTCACCGGCCTCGACGCGCCATGGTGGAAGGATGCATGCACGGGCTCATGGGCTTTATGGCCCAGCCCGAGAAAGCCCGCCATTTCTGGGCCGCGCGTGGCCTTGTGGGCTGGTTATTGGGCCAAGATCAAGCGGATCGCGGTCGATGCATCACAGTGGAGGCCCACCTTGGTCTGTGTTGAGCAGGACCATACCATATTTCTCTGCGGAAACATATAAAGGAACTGGGGTGAAAATGAATTAGATAGTGCTTAAATTATATTCGTATCTATTTTTTTAATTCAAATATGAATCAAACAAACGTCGAATACGAATATGGACCAAACAAATATCAAATATGAATTTGAATCAAATATCTACTTAATTCAATCGGATTCAGATATCCTCGTAATTTATATAGTATGAAGATATTAATGATATTTTATCCTCATACAATCACGCTTAACCATTCTAATTTATTTACTTCACCTAAAGAAACAATAATTCCTGTTCAATTAAAAATTTGTCCAACTAATTAGTCATATTGTAATGAAATATGCATGTTGCTTAATCGAATACGAATATGGATAGTCTGGATAAAATAAAATTCTAGATGCTAAAAGTACATACCATATTCATATACCTATTTTTTATGCGAATTTGAATACGAATACGAATAGGATAGAAAATGTTAATTGGATGGAAAAAATCTATACCAGATTCGCATTATATTGAATACAGTAACTGAATAATACGGATAATTTGCATCCACTTTTTACCCTAAAAGGAACCCTCAGACTCCCAAAAGGAAGGGAAATAAAAAAGATGATAAAATCTACACAGCGATCTAACTAGTTGTGCAGTATTTCAGGCCTGTTTGGAATACTGGAATTTCACATAACACAGCTCAATTCCCGTAGAAAAAGTTCCCACTGTTCAAATAGGGTCCCAGTTGGCTGCAGCTCCCAGGACCCCCCAGCCTGTCAAAAGAAATACAGATCACATTAACCATCATCTAATTGCCGTCATTAAATCAATTTTGCCTGGACAGAATTGAACCTAACTGAGAATTCACTTTGAGCAACACAAAACATATTTCCCCATTTCAGTTGGAAAGGTGCTCTGTTGGAGGGCCACCAATACCAACCTCCCTTTCTTCAGTAAAGCTCAAAGCATCACGTACACAAGCTGTTCTTCACTGTACAGAGCACAATATCCACATGCCTTCGTTCAGCACAGCTAAAAGGCATATCCAAATTACACAATAGAGGGGCTGGCTAGGCCAGGAGCATCGATGGGTCAATCGATCAAACGAGTGTGCAGGTTCAGCAGCACCAGCAGCTAGTTAAACTACTCGCTCTTCTTAAACTTGATGTTCCCTTTAGGTATCTTGCTCAAGACGCCCTTGTCGAGCTTCTGATACTGGTTCTGAAGCATGCCAAGGATATTGTAGAGGAACTCATCAACCTGATCTTGGTTCTTCTCATAGAACACTGGAAGAGTGTGTAACACTGGAAGAGGTTCAAGTGTAATTTCTCCTCAGTCCTCACACGCAGTGGCAAAATTGCCAGATTGACAAGATGAAGTGAAGTTCTAGTACCGATGTAAATGACAGTCAGGAGATTGCACCAGCTCCCAGTGATAGCAACCGAAAAGAACCCGGCGATCACCTGAATGAAAAGATTTCAGATGCTATGGTATGATTCGGCACACAGAGCCACAACTCTGTCGCTGCTCTGTTCTCTTATATTCTGTTGATAACAGATTACATGCTACAATAGCGATATTGTCGCACGGTTACAATCTCTGAGAGAAGGGTAAACAATCTTCAAAGATAAGGAAAGACAGATGTGTACAGATATATCCAGGCAGGGCCGGCCCTGACTTTTTGGTGGCCCGGGGCGAAACAAAAAATGAGGCCCTCACCGGTTGTAAATGAGGCCCTCACCGGCGGCCGTCTGTCCGTCTTGCGTGTACGAGAAGCTGAGAACGTAGCGGTGGCATGATTGATCGTTTCGTCTTCCTGTATGTTTCTGCTAGAGGGCTCAGTGTTACCTGGTTGGCAGTGGGCTACGGCCTCGTACTCAGGCCTGGTTGTATTGTTTTCATATTTGGGCTTGCTTGGAGGAGTGGAATTCTAAGAGAACTAAGACATTCGCAGGCTAAGTATATGGACTATATATACCTCCAGATGGGGGGCCCTGATTTTCTGAGGCCCAAGGCGGTCGCCCCGCAGGCACTGGCTCAAGGCCGGCCCTGTATCCAGGATTGCTGTCTCTAACAAATCAGCTACAAACATCAACTACCAAATCAGCTATTGAACGAATCTATTACTTCTGACAAGAAAGACCTCAACGCCTCATTCTACGTATTGTTCATAAAATCCGATATGGATTTATTGAAACTAGAATGATTCAAGACTGTCTTGCATGGGTTGGAGAGGATCGACGGGCCCAGCGGTCAGATTATCATAGACGATTCTACATACAAACCGTTTGTGATACTCTCTATCATACATGGTTGGTTGGTAGAACCGTCTATGATGAATGAATATCATAGACGGTTCTATATACCAACCGTCTGTGAATTAAAACACAAAGTTTTATATATGGGTGTAATATAAACAACTAGTCTCAAAAGATAAAAAAAACAAAGTTTTATATGTCTTATATATACTCATTTGAAAGGTTTCGATGAGATCTACAACTTTTCAGTTGAAGCAAAATCCTAATTCCGAATGGAAAACCAACAAAAAGGGCAAAAACAGAAACCAAACTTGTAACGCAAATTTGGGGTTAAAGATGGCCGATTTTGAGTGTCTTAGAGGGCAACTGGCGCAAGCGGGTCGTTTTTTTGGATCAACAAGTACAAGAACGTCGAAAACGAATACCGTATGCAAAAGTTATGCCCGTTTTACTAAAGATATCTTGGAACGGAATCCTACTTGGACTCAGGCGGGAGATTATGAAATTTTGAAGGATTGTGATGCGGGAAACATATCACAGACGGTTTTTAATACCTTGGCAGCAACGACCTCGCCCATTTAGGGTGGAGGCAGAGCTGTCCCGAACGATGTAAGGTTTTTTACATCAATCTGTATTCACTCGTAGCAAATTCGTCAAAATGTTCCACGAAGAAATTGAAAATACAGAAAATTACAAAATACAAATACAAAATTAAACTAATACCTATTTTATGTCACAATAAAGAGGAATAAGAACAATATAACAACATAAATATTAATATTATTACCTCTTTACTTGAATGTACGCCGGATTTTGAATTTTTGAAATTTTCACAAAATTATTCTAAATTTTGCCAAATTATCACAAAGAGTTTCAGAATTTTCAGAAGAGAGTGAGGAGAGGATAATGCTGATTTGAGTGTGAGTTGATGAGGGAAGTATGCTGGCTATTTATATAAAAATTACAAACTTTTTGAATTTTTTTCCTATATTTTTAAACTCATAAACAACTTCGAAATGGCTTTTTTTTTTTGAAAAATCAATCGTTGTCATGCTAAATCATCTAAATGGGACAAATAGGTTGTATCTATCGTGCCATACCTATGCCCAACAGTCGGCAATAGTCGACTTTCATGCCAAATAGGCCATGCCTATGGGCTACACGTGCTAAACGGGCCACATCGTGCCGATGAATCATGCATGCCATGTGGGCCGTGCCGTGCTGCCCTAGTGTGTGGATGATTGTGTCGTACTGTGAGCCATATCTACATTAACAGACTATGGACCGATCCGTTAGGCACATGCATTTGGACAACACACACAAAAAAAAAGGGCCAGTGACCTACCCGGCACTTGCGTGCAAGAAGAAAATGCAGGCCTACAGACAGTTGTTGACGAGGATGATTTTGTCGTTGAGGAATTTTCAAGTGATTCCGATGACCAACCAAGCCACAGAAAAAGACTCGGAAATCATGGAACCAAAGAAGGGAATGATATTTGGTAGTGAGAATGATGCTATTGTGTTCTGTAAGAGATACGCTTGGAAGAAGGGATTTGCTATAACAAGGAGAAGCTCCAGAACTGCAGATGAAGGGCATGTTCTTTACCTCACAAGTCGGCGGCTTTAGCTTTTGCTGCAGTACCTAACTTTCAAACGGAGTATTTTCTTAAGACGAGGTCTACAAGTTAAACGATCTACACATTAAAAAACCCAACATCTGTACCAGCCAAAATCGCAAGTGAGTATCTGCCTCTCCGTAATCTGTACCGTAAACAGCCAAAATTCAAAAAATTCAGCCAAAAGCCATAAACCGCAGCCGAAAAGAACAGGCTCGAAAAGTTGCGACATTTCACCCTCGCTTGCAGCAGACAAGGCAAGGCTCAATACTCCTCAAAGAATACATGGAAGCCTCATCCCTCCATAAGAATGCAATGTCCAGCTAAAATAAATTTGGCTCTTTACGGTCCTGATGACAAGTTCCGCTTATCTTCACTTACACTTGAGCACAATCATGATCTAAGTCCAAGTTAAACAACTCAAACTAAGGTTCTTATATCTACTATTATATAAAGAAGAGTTGGTGGTTGGTACGTTCTCCCCTCCACGTTCTACAGCCATTCGATTTGATCTGGACCATTCATCTCTCTCCTCCTCTCTCTCAGGATACAACCACCCACCCCTCCACTTTCTCCACCTCCTCGCACATTCTGGCCACCCTTCTATCTTTGTCGTTTGCTCTCCAATATTTGATGTGTGAAGTTGACCAGGCAGTAAGTTCCGTCTCACTATTTTTATGGCTTAGTTGCAATGCACGGATTTCTAACTACTCTGTAACAAGAAGCCTAACTTGTCAGCTACAAGAAAACGTGTGTCAAATGGTAGAGCAGAAAATCGTGCGAACAAGAAGTCCAATTCTCCTCGCATGCAAGCTGGAGGCTATGAAAATCACCAAGTCGGTCAAAAGGAGCGCACAGACAACTTGCAAGAGGAAAGAAGGCTGAAGCTTGGCGCCGGAGATGCACACGCACTTCGTCATTACTTCTTCCGAATGCAGTACAAGAATCCTAATTTTTTCTATGTCATGGACTTCGATGAGGACTCATGGCTGAGAAGTGTTTTCTGGGCAGATGCAAGTAGGGCTGCGTATGAATATTTCTCGGATGTCGTGACATTTGACAGTACATACGTAACAAAGTTCTATTACGTGTTTCTATGAAGATATGATCAATTCACCAGTTGCACGGCGTTTCGACTTGTTATGCAAATCCTTCTATGAAGTGGCAGAGAAGGCGGTGGCGTCAGATGAATTGTATGACTTGGTAATGGATGGCCATCGAGAATTAAAAGTAAAGGTCGATGCACAGCGTGAAATGAATGAAACTCAGAATTCTAATCCTTCAGAGAATCAAGACAAGGAGCTGTGATGATGAAGCTCCTTTCTCCTGACATGAACAGCTGACATTTTTCTGTAGTTCCCATGTAAGATATCTTTCTTCTAGCTGAAACATTACAAGCAGTAATGAACTACGGACTGCAATGTTGAAGTCCCATGATTGGTAGTGTAATTGGGTTGGATTCAAGTGCTGTGTGGGGTTGGGTTTGGCTTGGGTTCTTGCTTTATTACTGAGTTGGGTTTCAGCTGAGCTAGCTCATTTGCAGGCTTCTTGGAGCCATGTGTGTGGATTGGGGAGTATGGTACAAAGGAAGCGTGCCTATCCACTGATATTTTGATATTTTGAGAAACAAAACAGCGGATGTAGCTTTCAGCGGAACACTGTTTTCTGAGGCCTGCAGAACACCTTGTAGGGTATAACTATGACCTAGTTGTGAAGTTGTGATGTTTTTAATCTGTATTGCCTGCTAAAATTCGGTTAGTGTAGTTCAATCGGAATGCAATATACCTACTGATTATTACTTTTGGATAAAGCGAGAATATCATCTCTATTGCTGGTGTGGCCTTGATCTTGAGAAATTACACACGTGAAGTTATCTCTGTTTATTTACACTTGGTGAGAATAGCATGCAAATCCCCATGAATCCCCTCTTTTTAACCATGGTCTACGTTTTCTGGACTTTCTAATATCACTTTGCATGGGATCAGAAGACAACTGCACCATCAAACCGGTGGTAACAGAACAAACTGTAGCACCAAAGAACTAACTGGGTAATACACTAGGATTCATGGCAAATTGGGACATCTATATTTAGCTTGTGTTCTAAAGCACGAGTTATTTGCTACAATGTTGGAACTGTGTTCCAGCTTATGGTAAGGTGCAAACCAAAGGTAAATAGGACCAACCAGGCAACTACTATTTTTTGCACCATGGACAATAAACTTCAACCTGGCAAACCTCTCCATCTCACCAAATTTAGGCTCCTCTCTTCAGTTAGATTTCTTATATATCAGCAAAAATGCATCACTTTGTTCTTGCAAGCCCTCTATTTTGCCGGGTTTGGAATCTCAATTTCAAGGGGAAGTCACAATGAGATGCCTCTGCTACGTGACTTTCCTGGCCATTTTGTCTGTCAACGTGCAATTCTGTACATCCATACGCCTCCTAGCTGAAAATCCAGTAGTGATCCCGAATGGTCGACCAGGTGCGCCGCCGCCGCTTCCTCCCGCCGGGCTGCCTGCGAACATCCCGGCCAATGTCCCGGGAAACTTGCCGGCCAACCTCCCGGCAAACCTGCCAGCCAACATTCCGGCCAATGTCCCGGGAAACTTGCCGGCCAACCTCCCGGCAAACTTGCCAGCCAACATTCCGGCTAACCTCCCGGCAAACATTCCGGCGAACCTCCCTGCCAACGTTCCACCGGAGATGCTAGCCAACGTGCCACCGGAGATGCTGGCCAACCTTCCCGCCAACGTCTCACCGGAGATGTTAGCCAACGTGCCACCGGAGATGCTGGCCAACCTCCCGGCGACCGTGCCAGGCCAGCTGCCGGCGAACGTTCCGCCGGAGATGCTGGCCAGCCTTGCCGCGGCGAAACAGCAGGGGCAGCCCGGGGCCGAGAATGCAGCAGCGTCCGGCGTGCCCGCCGATCTCCCTCAGATCCCGAAAATGCCGGACTTTTCGGGGCTGACGGACCTGTCGTTCCCGCCGATGCCGTCGGCGAAGATGCCGCAGATGCCCCACAACATCACGCTGTTCGGGTTCGAGGTTCAGATCCCCAAGTTCATCAACAACATGGTGAATGGCCACAGCTAACGGAAGGAAGGAAGGAAGGCGAGCTTCTTTGCTGATTAATGGCGTCACTTCGTAACGAAATGTGCAGGCTGCCTGAATTTTGTCATGCGTTCGCATTGTACTAGTTGTTTCTTGATCAAAAGTGGTTTGCGTTTTGCAAGAAAATTTTTACCTTGTGTGGAATATGGCAAGACAGTTGTAATTTGATGGACTACACTTTTGTCATGTATTATACCTCATTGCTCATTTGTGAGTTAATGGCACTTTTGGCCTCATATTTACAAGAATAGTGTAGTCACGTGATAAATACAAAAATAACATTTGTAACATACGGTAACCGGACGGTAAACCTGAGAGAGTGACACATGCCTGAGCCACACGGCCACCGTGTGACACGCAAAGGCCGCACGACCACCGTGTGGCCCTCCCCTCTGCCGCCTAGCCACCAGATGGCAGCTTAGCTGGCTTAATTACTCATTTATGAGTACTACTTATTTGATTTTTTAAATGTAGCAAATAGATCTAAAAAATCATGAAATTTTATGTGCAGCCTTCCGACACAACATATTTGATTGTACATTTTTTCATAAATTTACCCACTCTAAATGTTACTCAAAAATTTATACGATGTTGTTCGTATGAGTTGTTACATATAGCAAATGAGCTCTAAAAATTATAAAATTTTACATGTAACCTCCCGACATAGTCGACCGTAGGATTAGGACGTAGCGATTGTCCAACTCCCAATGATCCATCTCTCCCCGCAGCTTAAAGGGCGGAGGGCCAACTATGTCAGCCATGATCCATGGCTAGCACTGGTTATTCTTATCGAAAGACTCTTCAAGAAGCTTTGGTAAAGACATACTTTGCAATAAATAGGATATATGAAATATTAGTACGAAGATTGATCCACTCCGGAAATCTGATAACATGGAGATCACAAAATAAAAAAAATTGTTGCTCTCTTCTCATGCGAAACCGAGTTCATGGTGGCAATAAGCACAACTTTGTCAGGCGATCTGGCTCAAAAGGCTGCTGAGTGAGATCACCGAGAAGAAGCCTGAACCAGTGACCATGTACGTGGACAACAAGTCGGCAATCGCACTCATGAAGAACCCGGTGTTCCATGGAAGAAGTAAGCACATTGATACACGTTTTCATTTCATTAGAGGATGTGTGGAATAGGGACAAATAAATGTGGAGCATATCAGCATAGAGGAGCAGTGAGCCGACATGCTTACCAAGGTGCTTCCCAGGATCAAGTTTGGCGAAATGCATGAATTGATCAGAGTTAGAGACCTCACAGCCTGAGTTAGGTTTAGGGAGGTGAGTGCGGTCGAATAAACTTGACTGGTCAACCGGTCTGTGTGTGGTCATTACGACTGGTGTCTGCATGTTCATAATGATCAGTGTCCGTATGGTCGTTACGATTGGTCTCGGTGTGGTCGTTACGACCAGTCTGTGTGTGGTCGTTACGACCAATCTATGTGTGGTCGTTATGACCGGTGTCTTTGTGGTCGTTTCGATCAGTCTCTATGTGGTTGCACACGCCCGGCCACTGTAGCAGTCATTGGATTCAGCAGTAGTCAGAGGTCCCTGTAGCAGTCGTCAGCAGGTTCCTATTAAAGTCGGTGGGCACTATAGCAGTTGTTAGCGTACTATGCGGTGTCGGCAGGCGGCGTGGTAATTGAGGCCAAAGAAACCAGATCTCGGTCGGTCTATTGTTTTGTAGAAAGAAAATGAGTATGTAATATAGTCGATAATGTAAGTTGTAGTTTAAAATTGATAACGAAAAGAATTGCCCCAAACACTCTCCCTCTCAAGCTCTGAAACTTTCTTCGTTCTTGTTCTCTGTTTTCTCTGTTCTTTGTTAGACAACAGAGAACTCCCATTTGATTTGGGTGTGTTAATCTGTGGCCGTATTCCAACAATTGGATCGAATGATCAAAAGAAGTAAGGTGGTGTGTCCATGGCCTCCTTAGCTCTGGTTTGCGAACAATCACATGTATTTGATACTATAGTTATGTCATATCAGATTTTTGTGAGATAGTAGAGAGGGAAGAAATAGAATGAGCTTGATACTCATGCAAGTATCAAACATTTTTTAGAAACCAAGAAATTAGTATCGAGTATTGACAAATGGTGTATTGGAAGGACTTGATACTTTTTTTTGTATTGGAAGGGCCAACTGCATGATCATTATAGGGTCCTTTAGTATCAAGCATAAGTAACAAGCTATTGGGTAATTGTTTCTAAATGCCATCCAACCACTCTCCTCTAGTATTAAGTCTTAGGGCCTCTTTGATTTATATGAAAAATGGAGGAATAGGAATTCCATAGGAATAGCACCTATTCATCCATTTGATTCATAGGAATGGAGCAAAGGAGAAAATATAGGAAAATTTCCCATTCCTATGATTCCAACGGAGAAACATAGGAAAACTAACATCCACAGAAATATCTTTTTCGAGGAGGTGGAGAAGATGCCGGAGAGGCAGGAGCTCAGCGCGAGGCGGCGGCGGCGGCGGCGACGACGAGCGGCGGGGCAACGGCAGGGAGAGCGGCAAGCGAGGCGGCGCTTGTGTGTGAACGTGATAGATACATCATGTAAGGCGGTAAGGGTCATGTTGCGCGCGGCGGCACGAGTAATGACACGACGCTTGGGCTGTAGTACATGACATTTCGTTAGTTTTTCTGTTGATCATGCGTTTCTTCCTTCTTATCATCCATATGATTTAGATTAACTTTGAGCGAAATCCTAAAAATTCTCTAAAAAAATCCCTTTCATCCAACACCGCGTTATTTTTCTTAGCATGCTGCAATTACAATGTATTACTCGTTATGTTTCTAAATACATGCCATTCTAGTTTTCAAATTTTATTCTTAAATACAGGTCGTTCTACAATTTCAAGGTGACTTTTTTTGGATTTTTTTCTTATATATCCCTCCCTTTGGTTATTTCAAAGGTCGTTTATTACCATGGGCTGGAGTAACGCATAACATCTCAAAAGCAACAGGCGACAATTTGCCAAAAAAAAAAAGAAGCAATATACTCCCTCTGCTCTTGTGTACTGACATTTTTAACTTTTTATGTTCTACGATATTCAACTTTGATCGTTACTTTTAGTAACTTTACATTAAGATATATTAATAAAATTTTGATATTATAACATATTTTTAACAGAAAATATAATAATAGTTTTATAACCAATCTAATTAATTTGAATATATTAACGGTCAAACTTTATAAAGATTAATGGTACGGATTTTAAGGCATTATTAAAAAAACAAAAGGAGGGTAATGTTCAAAAAAGCAAAACATTTTTGGGCTTTGCTGCCGGGCGGCCCACTGCCCACACATATGACATAGCCCAAGTCATCCCGGTGCGGTGGCGCGAACTCGCTCAGGTGCGCGCGCATCTCCGCCTCCCTCATGTCATTCTCCCACGAACCCTAGGGTTCTTGTGCTCCTCTCCCCCCTTTTCCCGTGATCTTTGCTGTTCTTGGATTGGACCGGATGGCGACCAGCAACGACTACGCCCAGATCGGCATCTCCACGGAGGTACACCCTTCTTGTTCTCCTTCCCCCTCCGCAATATTCTTCCGATTCGAGTTCTGCACCAGGACGCACGCAAGGTGTTCGACGATTTGATTCGCCCAACCGGAACCGCAGGAGAAGGACAAGCTGGTGGCCGAGGTGATGCGCTACGTGCTCTTCAAAACGCACCAGACCTCCGGCTGCCCCATCAAGCGGGAGGAGCTCACCCAGATCGTCACCAAGAACTACCGCCAGCGCGCGCTCCCGGCGCTCGTCATCAAAGAGGCCGGGGACAGGCTCGCTGACACCTTCGGGTACGAGATGAGGGAGCTCCAGAGGACCCGCGCCCCGTCCACCCGCTCCGGCCGGCCGTCCCAGCAGCCGAGTAAGCTTGCTCCTTTTTTTTTTCTTACTTTTTTTCCTCTCGTTGCACTGTCGCTGGCTCGCCGCAGCAGCGGCTAGCTAGGGATGTGATGAAGCTAGATTTTGGTTGAATAGTGGAATGACCTGTGAATTGGAATGTGTTTAGTTAATGTTGATGCCAAAAGCTACGTCCTGGTCAGTATGTTGGAGCCCAAGGTGTACAGCAAGTACGTCGAGGATAAGGAGGCTGCCCACGTGTCTGGCTTTGCTTTTGTTGTCATAAGCATTGTTCATCTTGCGGGTGGTAAAATTTCCGAAGGTAAGGCTTCCCCCTTTTTCTTTTTCTTTTTTGGCGTTAGCCAGGAAAACTCCTTCGTTTGATGTTTCTGAACTTTGTCGGTCACATTTCAGAGGACCTCTGGCATCAATTGAGACGGCTGGGTCTAAATGAGAACGATGAGAACCACCCTGTTCTCGGTAACAATAAGCAGGCACTTGAACTACTTGTGCAACAAAGGTTGGTGGTACCTTTTGTTTGTGTTGTGGAATCTGTAATTCACTTGTAAGAATTTTGTTTTGATTTTCTTTATCTAGGTACTTGCTCAAGGAGAAAACTGCTGGACCAGAGGGCAATGTTATGATGTATGAGCTTGCGGAGAGGGCATTGGACGAATCTATCAGTGGGAAGCTTAAAGATTACATTTCACAGGTATGTAACCACCAACCTGTCACAATAATGTTTCACCTTTTTAATCTGTAGAAGGCACTGCCTTTTCCATAGCATGCAGCATCAAAGATGATATAGTATCCAGAAAACAGCAGCCCCAAAGATGTTAATGTTTGGATATGTTCCTAGTTGGTTCCTGATTCTACAATAGACATGTCTAGACCATGGACTTCTCTCTCAACCAACTCTGGGATTCTACATTGTGTGATGAGTCATGCTTGAGATTTCCAGGACAAAAGTACCAGCTTCATTTTATTGTGCCCCCTGGATTTCCTTGATTATGAATATAGAAGTATTGTTTGCATTAATTTGGCTGTACCATTTGTATGGCATATTGGCATTAGAGTTGCTTGTTGCTGCTGGCAGTAGTTCATTAGCATTTATTTCATTTTTTAAGAGGAATAGTACAGCTGGTAGCAAATTATTGAAACTGTTGCTTAGCAACAATCAGTGGTAGGCAAATTCAAAATTTTTTTTACCCGAAATGGGGATGCCCCGGTTTTCCATTGCAGAATGGAAAACAAAGATATTTCTTACAGAACGGTTATACCCCCTTGAGACCAAGTTTCACTTTTTGCTGAGTTGTACCAAACAACCAGCAAAAAGTGAAAACCAAGCAAAAAAAACCTTATCTCACTAACTACCTGAATGTATTGTTACAGTGTTAAAAAATCAGACCATGTTGAATTCATGAGCAAGTAAATTGTAGAAGACTGAATCGATCTGTTAAAAAAAACTCCTTTTATGATGTATTAGGTTGTGAGCACAAGCACTGCGACCGAAGTAGATTGAACTGAATATGAGAAACCACAGGTATTTTTCTCGAACTCTGTTTCTTCTTTCTGAAACAAAAACGGTATGCCTTATCATTTACTTTCAGGAATAATTACTAACCTATTTCCTTAACCTATCTTTCAGGCTTGTAGCCCAGTGCATGTTTGATCAGTGCAAGGACTAGACTAATCAGGCCGAAAAGACATGTTTTTGCATGGACATGAGCCTGCTGCTGATGCAAAAGCTGGAGGCCTGTTTTAAGGGCTGTGTAGGAGAGAGAGTGTCTCTCGACTAGGTAGCTTTTGGTGCCATGCAAAAACTGGTGCCTTTAACTATGTATCCGCCATGCTGTAACTATCATATCATGCTCGAGATGTGACCGTTTGCAGTTACGCAGTGTTGCAAATTAATTAAGCTGCAAAGCTTAACCAAATCGCATGCCAGTGTTTGTGTGCATTCTCTGCCGATTTGTCAGTTCAAGTTTACTCACCTGAGCTGAGGAAACCATGCATATGTTGTGTTCTGCTGTTGGATGCTGTAAGGTCTGCTTTGATGATGATCTACAATGTGTCAGATCAAAAGCATAGGCAATGGTATCTGATATCCGGTATGTTTGCATGCTATTTGCTAGGGCTAAACTGACATTCTTTCTTTTTCTTTTTCTTTTTGGGAACGGTCTACGGTGGGGCTCGCGCCCGACCTGAACGGCACCGTCGTCGAGAGGTTCCTCAACGAGATCGCCGGCAAGAAGCCCATCCGGTTCACGCCGCAGCAGCTGTCCGGCTTCACCGATAACTACTCGGCCCAGCTCGGCGGCGGCAGGTTCGGCGCCGTCTACAAGGCTACTACAAGTTCGATATTAGGATACAAGTACAGATTATGAGAGATGGCTGAACTCACATCAAGCAGTTCCTCGTCGGTCTGAAAATATCACGCCGGTTTGCATGTGGATATGGCAAGCTCAAGCAGCCAAGCCTCTACATGGCCGGAAAACGCCGAGAGAGGGAAGGCCCATTGTATTTTTTCCTTCTGGAGGCCCATCGCTCAGCTCGGGCCCAACACTGGCCCTCAGGTAATCCCAGTTAGGGTTAGCCCATCGGCGCTCTATATAAAACCAAGACGAGAGCAAGCGCCGCCTCCCGTCCGCTTCTCCCTTCTCCGGCCGCCCACCGCCGGAGATGAGGGACAATCGAGACATTTGTCTGAGAGAACCATCGTGTTGCAGTTAGTGCAGCGTCCTGCCTAGTGTTGTTTGCGTTCCTTTTGCTTTGTTGTTCTTTTGTTTGGCTGGCATGGTGAGGAAAGAAGACGATCCTGTCTGATCTACCTGATGACAGTTTCCTCCTCCTCATTCTGAACGCCAAGATTTCGTTACTTGATCTCGTGAGCTTTGCTTGCTTTGTGGCGATTTGGGTTACCTCTTAACAGGATAGATATAAAACTTAGTTTGTGTCAGTCATGGTGATGTGGGAGATGAGGAAGAACATTTGGTCCGTGTTTCTGATCATCTTTGTGATGCAAGAAACAAGTTGCATTTACTTCTGATCCCAACAATAAAAGAAACTGTGTTTATTGGCATAACGATTTAGGGTTAGCAAGTCGCCGCTCTGATACTCACATCACGTTAGCGTGCCCGTGTTAAATTGTAGCATTCTGACTTGCGCTTGGTATGTGGTTCTCTGTGATGAGCAAACAAAGATGACGAGTCCGATCTAATCCATTCCATTGTAAATATGGGGACAATCGAGGCATTTGTCTGAGAGAACTATCATGTGGTAATTTCCTGTTCAGTGTTGTTTGCGTGCTTGCTTTCTTGGTCTTTTGTTGCCATGGTGAGGGAAGAAATTGGTCCCGTACGATCTACCTGATGAGAAATTCCTCATCGTTCTGAATGCCAAAATCTAACTAGTTTATTTCTTTAGTTTGTTTATTTTGTGGCGACTTGGATTTGTTGTTGCCAGGATTGATTTAAAAACCTGTTGTGTCGTTTTTTTAGATACTGGAGATAGAAAGTTACAATCTTCAGCCTCTGATTGTTAAAGCAGATAACCTTAGTTCAACCACAGTGACAGGAACTGAAAAAAGAAGGAAAAAGATAGGCAACAGAAGAGTTTGCAGCAAAAGAGATAGGGAAAAAACTACATCCAGCATGCAAAAATATTGAACTTCTTAGAATCAATCACACAAGCTTCAATTAACCCGGGTTGATGTCAAAGCTGGATTGTTGAACATCTCCATCTTCATCCTGAACATCTCCATCTTAGAATCAATCACACAAGCATGCATCTCTGCCATGTTGGCCCACCCAGCGCTCGCCACGTGGAAGACATCTCTTTCACGTTGAAGCTACCCTCAACATCTTGTCCACTCCTATTCCCAGCATTTGGCTCCTGTGCTGTTTCTGAAATAGAGACCAACGACGAGGCCTGACACATTGTAAAGACAAGTGGTAAAAACTTGTGTTTCTGATCATTTCGGTGATGCAAGAAACAAATTACGTTTACTTCTGATCCCAATAATGAAAGGATTTCTGATCCCAATAGTAAGGGGATTTCTGGACGTTGGCATAATGGCTTGCCTCCGGTTTTTCTTTCTGATCTCGTTTTTGACTTTATATGTGGTTTCGCTGACGTTTAATAATCTTGTTGCTGTGCTGTGCTGTGACGCAGTGGAAGAAGAGAGGATGAGGCGACTCAAGAGGCAGCGCCGAAAGATGAGGCAGAGATCCAAGCAGACTGATGACGATGGAGGATGTCTGCTGCTGTTTCTTTGCGGCTCAGCTCAGCTGCCGTGTTCTGATCAATTTTTTAGTTTTTGCTAGCAAAAAAAACTAGTGGAATGTTATCTTTAATCTCTGTTTTTGGAGTCTGGTTGTGGTGTAATGAAGACTGATCTTTCCATTATCTAAGGTTAACAATACCATCTGAATCTGGTTCACAGATTCTCGTTACGTGAAGCCTTTGATGTTCACTAAAGATCTGAAATCTGGTTCACGGATATTGCTGTAGGAATTAGTCTGAAATGTAAAGCCTTACCTCCATAATCCACAGAACACCACGTTGTGAAGTACAACCACAGCAGTCAGCGGTACTGCGGTAGTTAGCACTGTAATACGATAGTTGATCCAACTTATCCAGCGGCTGGGGGTGGACGTGGTGGCTTCTGGCGAACGCGGCGGAACCCACAGCTCTTGGGAGCGGTGGCGGAACCAGAGGCTCCCGGCGGCGACGGCCTGCTCTGGGGACTGGAGGCTAGACGGCGGTGGCTGAACACTAGTCAGCGTGCGGACGCAAGGGCGAGGTCGCGACTCGTGAGCTCACGCGGCGGCGGCGAACGCGAGGGGTAGGTCTGGCCTGGTCGGCGGCTTAGGATGTGTTTGGTTAGAGTGATGAAAGTGGAATGGGATGGGATGGAATAGGATGAGATGGTTCCACAAAAAGGTGGAACCACATGATCCAGCATCTAAGAAGAATATTCTCTAAATTTGCACAGGCTCATCCCACTTTGGACCATTCCATCCCACCTCATCCCTCAAACCAAACACATGGATAGACTTGGTCAAAGAACCATCCCATTAAATCCCACTCCATCCCTCAAACCAAACACACCCTTAGGGCACTGAAGAATGAAGAGTCAAGGCGTGACCGCATGAGGCCAGTGGGTCGGACTTACTGCGCTCCACTACTCTTGGGCCTTAGCGGATATCTACCTGGATATTACCATATTTACCAAATACCGAGCTATTCGATCAGATATCTTTGGTACCGAATTCGCTACCGAATCCGACTACGACTATTCAGATACTTTACCGAATCCGGCTGGATACCTATCCGGCTTATCGAATTCGGTACCAACTGGATTCAGTACCTGGTCGGTCGGGAATAACCCGTCCTGTTTGCATCCCTAGTACCAAATAGGTCATAGTGCGAGCAATCATTGGCAAAGAATCATGTTCCTGGGAAAAGATAATTCCTTGAGTAAAATGTGTTTGGAGTCAAACAGTTACTCCCCCAAGGATTCAGTATGAACTCATTCATGGGCATGAAGAATATCATCCAGTGGACCTTCTATTAGATCACCTTACCATTCGGTAAGGTAGTAAGGTATATCTTTCATCGAAGAAGTGAGAAGATGTACAACTACTCCACTCGTAGAGCATAACACAGCGTTAAGTATTGAATAAAAGGATGCCAACATAGTATTTTCTCGTGAATTTATATAATGAAGATACATACAAGATATAACTTCCCCAAAAAAAAAGGGTGCTGTTCATCATATAGTTTCAAGAACCTCCTACGGATTAAGTGCCTCTGGTGCTTCACAAAGAACAGAGAAACAATAGAAAAGGTGACACCAAATAATTTTACGAGAACACTTGATTACTAAAAGATCATATCTGTGATGTCCATTTCAGTAGTAGGTGCTCAGGTTATGTGTGACGGTAATCCGCATGTGCAACTTACTAATCATATATTTCTCTCCTGTCTTGCTCAGAAGAATAAGGCTAATGTTATCTTCAGACATATAAAGATTCACGACCGTAAGGGTTTCAGATGTATAGCATTTCCTTTCAACCTCAACTCATACACCACGGCCAAGCACGCTATAGATTCAGCATGTGCAGGTCACGCAGTGCCTACAGCCTAGATTCAACTAAGTATTCAAGCAACAAGCGAGTAAGGAGTAAACTAGCTAGCTTTACACAAGTTCAGCATGAGAATTCAAGAAGCATTGCAGTTGATGGCAACATGGCATTCCCTTTTGTTTCAGCACTACAAGCTCACAAATTCATCCTAGAAGCATAGAAAGAGAGGGAAGGGATCGAATTCGAACAGTCCGCACCTTGGAAAGCCCAACCTAGGGGAGACGATGGACAGCCGCAGCGCGTAACAGCCGGAGCCAGCGAGGAAGAAGGGGGAACGGGGTACCGCGCGGGAAGGCGGAGGTGCGGGAACAAGTGGCGGGCGAGGATGTGGGGAGCCATGGGCGGGAGAGGGGGCGGAGTGGCGCTACCGAGAGGCCCCTATGGAGTGGAGGTTGGAGAGGAGCGTTTTTAGCCGGGACATGGGTGGAGGCACGCGCAGGAGCACGAGGGAAGGAGGAGGGAAGTAGGCTTGTGAAGTGGCCGGGACCGGTGGTGGGCATTGGGAGCAGTGGCGGATCTAGGATTAAAATTTAGAGGGGGCTGATCTTTGATAAATTATCATTATTGAGCGGTTAAACGTGCATTCTCAGATATATGCAAATAGATATGAGGGAGAAATACAACGACGAACCAATGAATTTTTCGTTGAAATTAAGCTAGGCAGTAAGATTAGCCATGCAGTTGAATACATTATTTTGTATTCTTTGGTTTGTTGCTAGAAGATATATATATATATATATATATATATATATATATATATATATATATATATATATATATATATATATATATATATATATATAAGTAGTTATCTGCACACCAAATTAATCATAATTACACAAATTTAAAAAGTAGATTTATATTTCATACCTGCACTCACACCTGTCGTCACTCAGCCACGGCAGATGTCACTGATCGTCGATCAACCGTCGACGCAAATAAATCAGCCTTGGTTCCTCGCCTCGCCACTGTCGCCACTCGCCAGATCCAGCCGCGCTCGGCGCCCTCTCCCTCTCGTGACGACGCGACTCGCAGTCTCGCCACGGCGCCGCCGCCCGCCCTCTCCCTCCACCCTCCGCCCTCCGGCCAACCAGTCTGGATCTGGCGCCCTCTCCCTCAGGCGGTTTCACTGCCGGCCACCCTCCGCCCCTCCGGCAGACCGGTCTAGATCTGGCGCCATCTCTCTCGCGGTCTCACTGCCCTCTCCCTCCGCTCTCCGCCCTCCAGCCGACCGTCTCCCCTCCCAGCTCCAGATCTGGCGCTAGGTGGCCGACCAGTCGGTTGCTCCTGCTTGGCATGACGGAGACGAGGTGGGAGCCGTCGGGTAGGAGCAAGCTAGGGAGAGCGGCGGATCTGGAGCTAGGCGGCCGCCGACCGGTCGGCCAGCTACTCCAATGCCGCTCGTTGCCCCGTGCCCCTGTCCGCGCCACCAACTGCAAGGACTGAGAAGCCGAAAGGGGATGAAATCGCTTTTGCTGTTGCTGTGGACTGTGGTGTCCGAATTGGATCTAGATTTCTGGGTCATTAGTATGTATTTTTTGGTGGGCTTTGCCGATTTTGCAATGTTGTTTTTGGCGCAAATAGACACTTTTGTTGTAAACTTGCAATGTTGTAATGTCCAGAGAGAGGCCGCTGGCCGCAGCACGGCAGCAACATGGCGCCGGTAGTGGCTGCTGGCCGGAGCTGGCGTGGGGGGGGGGGGGGGGGCTACGGGGGTACCCAGGGTCCGACCGGAGGTAGGGTGGGCGCCAGCCCCACCTGACCCATCGGTCGGTCCGCCACTTCTTGGGAGCTGAGAGCGCGGACGGCGTGGCGGAACAGTGGTGATAAGAAAGTAGCCGGGACGACAGACCTACGACGGCACGACAAGAAGGAGGTTGTACGTGGTGCGGTACGGCGCGGCGGCGGGGCGGGCATGCGGGGAGGCGGAGGAGGCAGTGACGGCTCGGGGAAGAGGTGGAGGCGGCGGCGACTAGAGTAGGTAGGGGTGGAGCGGGGCGGCGTCGGCGCGGGGAGGTGAGTGGTGGCGGCGCCGACGTGGGGAGGAGGTGGGGGAGGCGGTGCGGGGAGGAGTGTGAACCTCCGGCGAGCCTGCGGGGAAGAGGGATTGGAGGAGGGAGAGGGGAGGGGTTGTCTACGTAATCGAAAAGCGAAAACGTAATTAGGTGATTTCCGCGAACAATAACAGTAAGACGCGCAAATTTTGGAAAAGGATCTCTACAAAACCGACACGCCGAGGCTTCCCCGTCGCTCCCGGAAGATTCAAATCCCCGGGAGGCCAGCGCCAGCCCTAGTCTCAGAGCCCTAGCCGCCATCATCGCCAATACCCCGCCTCCCGGCGCCGCAACACCCTAAACCCTAGCGCCACCGCCTCCGTCTCCATGGACTTCTACTCCGACGACTCCGACCCCGACATCGACGAGGACCTCCAGCAGGACCTCGACGCGCTCCGCCGCTCCTGCATCCTCTCCGGGAACGACCCCGACGCCGCCGTCGCGCAGGTCTCCTCCTACCTCTCCACCCCCGCGTCCTTCGCCTCCGCGGCTGCGGCGCCGGCGCCGGCGCCGGCAAATGGCTCGTCCGACGACGACGAGGACGACGAGGACCTGGCCCTCGTCCGCAGCATCCGCGAGAACCTCCTCCTCAACAAGGCCTCGCCCTCCTCGCCCCTGCCGGACCCGGCCTCGTCGCCGCGCCCGATCTGCGTGTGGCCGCCGTCCGACACGGACGACGACGACGAGGACCTCGAGACGCTCCGCGCGATACAGCGCCGCTTCTCGCACTACCACTCCGGTGAGTTCACCCGCGATCCGATTCCCTCCCATTCGAATTTGCAACCGTGCGCTCCAATTGTAATTTTGGTTTGTTCGTGGGTTTTTGTGCGGTTGAAAATGTCTAGTTGTAGCCAACTACTACGATATCTTGATTTGATCTGACGGGCATGCTCTAAGAGCTTTGCTATTTGATGATACCACTAGGATAGGTGTGATACTGCCTGATAATCCGAATGCCAGACTGACATCTGAAAATATGACTGGGTAATACTTGCAAGCTGAGTTTTGGTCGGACATAAACAAAAGAGTCAAAAATATCTGTTTGATGCAAATGTGAACTATTGAATTGACATCTATATTTGTTACAGAATTTCTATAATTTATAGTTATATTATTCTGAATTATTATAGACTTATAGTTGTAAGAATCTTAAAAAAGGTCATTAACTGAAATATGCTGCGTAGAAATTTTAAATACAAAGTTAAGCATAAATTTTAAACTGTGGGTGTGGGATGTGCTGCCAAGTATATGGTGTTATCCTGATACCTGTGTTCCAATACATGAGAATAGAACATTTACAAATTTCGCCTAAAAAACTTAACTAATTCCTGCCTTGTTCTTTTAGAAGCGCAAATACTAGTATACAATTGAATAATCAAATGCAATGTATCAATAGTTCTCTGTTATGATATATTACATGTGAAAGGACAGCCATTACATGCGTGCTACATCCATTCTTTTGAAGCTGCACATATCAGTAAATAATTGAAAATCAGCATGCCCAATGTTAGTGTAATTCTTGGTCCAGGTAAAAAGCATATCACTCGATAGATAAATGGGCCCTTAGTCTTTTGATCTACCTAATGCAGGTACCTCCACTAGGTCACCGAAGAACATGCAAACTGAGGTATCAAAGGTAAGGGATGGAGAACTTATTGCACATAGGCCTAGTGAAGAGTTTGATGGGGAGAAGCAAAATGCGAAGGCTCTCAGTCGAACTGGGTTTCCAAAAGGTGCGTTATTGTTAGTGGATGCTCTCAAGAAGAACAGAGCATGCCAGAAGTTTATTAGAAGGAAGATGGTTAACATTGAAGCAAAAATTGAAGAAAATAAGGATCTTCGGGATCGTGTAAAATGTCTTATGGATTATCAGATCAGCTGCAGAAAATCATTTGGCAGAATTTTGTGCCAGAAGGAGGATCCTCGTGTTAGATTGATTTCCTCTCAAAAACCAAGTGCACAATCTGCAAAGGTAATAATATCTGCATTTACAGCTATGTATTGGATGTTACATGACATAGATAATTGCCTTAGGAGTTATGATATATAGACCACTTGGACCTTCTAATATTGTTCCTGTTTCTATTCATTCTCTGAAAGCCACCAAGGTTAGCAATGAACTTAGCTTAAGGGATTATTCTACTCTTCTGATTTCTTCACAAAGATAGTTGTAAATTCCTATCTGAAAAGGTAAATGGGTTTGATTTTCTAGTGCAAGTGGGAGTGGCATGTGTTGACAGATACAGTTAGGTTCTTGTTGGTGCTTCCTATATGGTGCATGACCTATTATTTCTCATTTTAGCGAAGTATTTTTTTCATGCAATTTGAACATTTTGTTGTTCAATGATATCTCGCATAAAGGTTTTAGACATCTTATTATCGTTTTCTTTCAAGCGATATGGGATACGTATTAATGTTTGACTTAGAATAATATGGTTTGAAACAACAAATTTAATGCAGACAGGCATACCAGTTCTGTCAAACTGCGTTTCATGGCACGTTTGTGTGGAAGTAATGTAACATAAAACAAACATTTTTATTTATTAATAAATTCCAGTGAGACTGGAGGTATATTATATATTTTGGTCCCACAAAATTACCTTGTAAATTTCCACAGACACTGAAAATAGAGAGCAGCACTCTTTATAGGCCACTTTACTGAGATTGTGTGATCTTTTTTATTAATAGAAAAACAAATTATAGTCAATTAGATATCTGTTAGTCTTAGTCATCCTCAACATAACAGTTTTATATGAATCAAACTCACATCTAGTTATTTATTAGGGTGTATCTATCTCTAGAAAAGACAGTTTACAGTTTCCATATAGTGTTGTATAGGAAACTAGCTGTCGCATTGCAATTTTATTGAGGCAAAACAATCTTCTTAGTTACGTTGCCTAATTGCTTTAGATCCTTGTCCTGTCATGAAGTATATAGTTTTATACTGAACTGCAACTTTATTATACTTAAGTCAATTATTTTATAGATCAACTCTGCAAATGTGCCATTTTTATTGTATAATACATATTGTCCTTGTGTTTTCAAACCATTATTACCCTTTCATAATGAAGAGAATGTTACACATAAATCTCTTAGCTCTCAGACCATGGCTCTTTTTCTTTTTCGCCCCATATTGCTCATCCTATGCATGGGCATGATTGTGATCAATTGTCTATCCTTTTAGACTTGTTAGAAACAGGTAATACAGCTACTTACACTAGATCATTCTTTGATGCAGAATAAAGATAAGAGGGTCCCTGCATTATTTCTTGGCCCAGCTGAGAACCCTCACGTTTCAAAGTATAAAATGGTATTGAGGCAATTCCCAATGTCACTTCAGAAGCAACCATGGTCAGATGCGGAGAAAGACAAGCTTGCTAAAGGAATAAAGCAGCAATATCAAGAAACATTGATTTTGGACTCAATGAATAATGGAAGGTGATGTTGAATTCATCTACTCTTTGCACTAATCGGGCATTTCTCATATATTTTGATCACAAATTTTAGTTCATGAACTAATATCCATGATTGTCACGGTGTCTCCAAGGCGTTGCCTTGGCGTCCTGGCGGTCCAGGGGGGATGCCGTGGAGGCTCGTCTTGCCTTGGCTAACTAGGCAGGTGCCTAGGATTTTGCGGCGTCCACGGCAAGCGCCTTGGCCAGTTAGCACCCTTCTTTTGCTCTTTTCCCATCACTGCTCCACAAAGCTCCTAGGATAGGGAGTAGGGACAATGACTACAATGCTAGACACAAGCTGAAATCTTTACGTCCCAAATTTTGACATACTTGGATAATTGGATTGCTGCTGCTGCTGGGCATTAGGATGCTACCCCATAGGCATATTCATAGCAGTATTGTTGGTCACACCAAACGAATTTACTCCTGCTTGTTGGGCCATCCCTGATGTTGGCATGATCGCCGTATCTCGCCTTGAGGACTCCATGGCGCCCGCCTGGACGCCATGGCGTCCTGGCGCCTCTCAGGCGCTATGGTCACCAATTCCACTGTGACAACTATGCTAATATCTTAAATAAACAACTTATTTATCCTACATTGCTCAATATTTTGTTGATAACACTTGAAGACTTTTTTTTAATTTTTTTCCCTTTTAAGCTTGGAGCATTTCAATACTGAAACAAAATATTGTGATGCTTCTATGCAAGTTAATAGTTCTCATGTATCTCAATGATGTAGCACTGTTTATTAGAGTTGTTCTTAATGAGACTAAAGTATCTATAAATTATGAATGGGCAGTTTTTGGCTTCTATCTGTTTGTGCTATCTGGGTATTTGTTTTCCATAAAAAGAAATGTAGGTTTGATACCAGCCTTGCAATTTTGAATGTAATTTTACTGAGCTTTCTGCGAGAGATTTGATCATGAATTGAGTGCTCTATTTCATTAACATAGTTGTTATGCTGCAGTTCCACTGGTGACTTCAGTGCTGTAGATATGGCATATGCATTGACAAATACTGCCGGTAATTTTGAGGTGACTCCTGAAAGTCTCAGATCAGTCCTGCCATTAATAAACTGGGACAAAATTTCTGCTATGTACCTGCCTGGTCGATCTGGTGCTGAATGCGAATCAAGGTATGTTGCTGTTGTTTTCTACTTTTAGTTTACACAGCAATTCTTCTCCCCTTTAAGTGATTTTATTCATATCACGACGGTATCATGCGATAAGTACTGTACCATCTATGCTGATGTTGCATTTCTGTTGTTTCTGCAACATGTGCTGTATCTGTGTGACTGTCTAGGTGGTTAAACTGTGATGATCCATTGATTAATCACAACACTTGGACTGCACGGGAGGAGAAAAAACTTATACTAATTGTCCAAGAAAGAGGAATGCATAACTGGATTAACATTGCAGTTGCATTGGGTACTCACAGAACACCTTTCCAATGTATTTCTCGTTATCAACGAAGTCTTAATCCCCACATATTAAAGAGGGTCTGGACAAAAGAGGAAGATCTTCAACTGCAAACTGCTGTTGAAACTTTTGGTTGTAACTGGCAACTTGTATCAGCTAGTGTTGATGGACGCACTGGCAATCAATGCTCTAACAGGTAACATGTTATTCTTTGATTTCTGTTCATTCTATTGCAAATTGGCTATTACCAATAGGGCTGAAAACGGTCGGAAACGATCGGTAGGAGGTCAAATCACTTTCAGTTTCACATTATTTTTTCGAAAACGAAATCGATACGATATTGTCGGAAACGAGAACGACATCGATATTCCGGTAAATTCGGAAACGAAACTATTCGATCAAAAGTGCATCGATAACGATCGAAAATCATGAAAGCGATAGCTAAAATACGATATTCTCCACATCTAAGGAAGCCAAAACATGCAACCATAATCAATTCTAAGCCATGAACTCATATCATCATATCACAAATTCTCAACTATACATATACATGTACATATATATACATATATGTGCATACATATACATGAACATATATATACACATATACATATATACACACATATGTACACATACATACATACATGCTATATACATACTTACGTACGTGTACATACATACATATATGTGCATATACATATATACACACAAACATATAGGCATACTTGTATACATATATATACACATACATACATAATATATGCATATGTGTGTGTGTGTGTGTGTGTGTGTGTGTAGTGTGTGTGTGTGTGCGCGCGCGCAAAGATTTGAGTTCCTACCATTTCCTAGCCTTCTCCTTTCTGACGTTTCATGCATAAGTAACTAAATAAATGCCACTCGGTTTTGCCAAATGAATTGGATATGACCATGCATATGACGACGTACGGCTCTATCAGTTCTGGACGGCAGCCTGTTCACATATTAATCAGGTATATAGCTAGTGTTTCTTTATCAGAAAATACGCCTGCATGCATAGACACAAATCTCTCTCCTCTTAGTTTGCTCGCCTTGCACCATATCCATATGTGTTCTTGCGACTGATGATTAGTCAGCTAGCGCCCCATGCAGTGGTAGCCCCGGGCCGCGCCGTGCGGGTCTGCGGCCTGCGGGAGACGGAAATGGGACTGGGAAAGGGGCCTGGCCGCCTGGGCCCTGGGACTCAACGGTCCAACCGTCCAACGGAGCTGCGGTCCTGCGGAGATGGGTCCCGGTACTCCTGGCCGCGTGGTGATCGGTAATTACCGATTAAATACGGTATTTTTCGAAAACGATCGGAAGAGAGCTAAATCGTTTTCGTTTTCGTTATCGGATATTTTTACCGTTCTCGTTTCCGTTTGATCGGTTACCGTCACCGTTTCCGTTTAGGGGAAAAAATTGGTAATTTTTCAAAAACGATTTTCGGTAACCGAGAATTACCGTTTTCAGCCCTAATTACCAACGCTATGTGATTTCGCTTTCTATTATGGCACATTTGTTATTACTTGCTTTCTGTAGTTACCTCTCACCATTCTAATGATATTTTAATCTGCTCCCTCATGCATATATTTTAGCAATCATGAATTTGGAGCTCAACATCATTGATTTTCTTTTACTTCCATTGTTTGAAATATATTTGTCATATCTTTACATTGAACTTTCCTAGGTGGAGGAAAACCTTGCTCCCTGAAAGGACAAGGGTGGGGAGATGGTCTCTGGATGAGGACAAACGCCTCATGGTATCTGTCAAGCTACTTGGGTCTGGCAGCTGGAATAAGATTGCTCAGTTCATTCCTGGCCGCACTCAGAGTCAATGCAGTGAGAGGTAACATAGTAGTTTTACCATGCTAGTTCAGAGTTTGGGGTTTGATGGTGATGCTAGTTCTTTATGCTCTTTAAACAGGTGGCGTAATGTTCTTGATCCAGATATAGATCTAGGGGAATGGCAGCCTGAAGAAGATTCCAAGTTATTGGCTTCAGTCTGTGAGGTTGGGCCCTTCTGGTCCAAGATTGCTGGGGCGATGATTCCTCGCCGTACTGATAATATGTGCATGAGGTAAAGTTAATTTTTCTTTCCAGATTTGGCATGATTTTATTCTGATGTGTTGTTAGCATCAATAATGAGCCTTATGATGAGGAGAAGCTTCCTGGCTAATAGTTATGTGATTGGGAACTGCAGACGATGGAGATTCCTGTGTCAAGATGAATTACCTTCAGTTAAAGCAGCCATTCAAATAAAGAAATCTATTTTTATGTCCAACTTTGTTGATAGAGAAACAGAGCGACCTGCAATTGCCCCCAGTGACTTGATGTCACTTGTGCACTCTAAAGTTGACAGAGGTGATGAGAACACTGTAAGGTACAGCTTTATTGAATTTCAATGCTTCCTAAATCTATCCAGTAGGTGCAGCATATTTCATTAAAATATGGCTATTTTCCCTGTATGCTCTGTCTCATCAATCCCAATTTATCAGTGATCAAGTCAGGAAGCCTCGAAAACGGTCTAGAAGATCGTGCGAGGATAATCCGTCAGCTAATGATGCATCAAAATCTTCTGCTTGTATGAATTCAGCTGTTTCTGATGTTGTTGCTGCTGATGCTGTTGCAAACA
This sequence comes from Dendrocalamus latiflorus, assembly GCA_017311315.1. Taxonomy (NCBI): domain Eukaryota; kingdom Viridiplantae; phylum Streptophyta; class Magnoliopsida; order Poales; family Poaceae; genus Dendrocalamus; species Dendrocalamus latiflorus. The sequence continues at coordinate 2,577,413 of CM029630.1, read as the reverse complement.
CCAGCATGAGAATGTCAAGGAGGAAATCATCCGGGTATAATTCTTAATACAAAGCTTGACTTATTCATTAATGGATTTCACCTCCTTATGCTTGCTCACTGGTTTGTCATGCTTGCTTTTACAGAAGTAGATCTAAAAGACAAACTGGAGAGAATCTAGATGTGCCTGATGGTGTCAACAATTCACCTAGTGGTTATAGTGCAGCCAGAAAGAGGAAGAAATCTACTACTGACAACAATGAGGTTGTGCAAAAGAGAATGAGGGGATCCATCCCTGTTGATAATGAGGCTGCCCAAGAGATAATGGGGGGCTCTATCAGTGTTGGTAATGAGGTAGCCACAAAACGAACGAGGGGATCTACTTCTGTTGGTAAAGAATGCACAGTAAAAAAGAAAACGCGAGGCCCTGCCTCTGGTAAAGAGAGAGTAGTCAAAAAGAGAACGAGGGGCTCTACCTCTGTTGGCAACGACGGGGCTGTCAATAAGAGAATGAGTGGCTCTATCTCGTTTGGCAATGAGGGAGCTGTCAAAAAGAGAATGAGGGGCTCTATCTCTGTTGGTGATGAGGGAGCAGTCAATGACAGAATGAGGGGCTCTGTCTCTGTTGGTGATGAGGGAGCAGTCGACAATCATGGCGGCACAACAAAAAGGAAGAGGGCATCATCAAGGTAACATGCTTTGGTATTTTTCCCCAGTCTATTGACATAATTTGGATTTACTTTCCTCTTTGATTTTCAATGACATCAAGAGTGACCTTTTATTCTTGTGTATAGGAAATCAGCCGAAGATAATTCAACAGCAGATTGTATGGCGAATGCTGCTTCTGAGTTGGACCTTCCAAGTGCGCCTTCTGAAGAAAGAGATGTTGATACTGGAAATGTGAATAAGGGGAGGCGCAAGTCAACCCCTAGGTATTTCCCTCTCTAGTTTCATTTGTTTCTGTGTGGGTGTGCGCGTATTTGTGGGTGTGTGGGTGTCAGGGGTGTGGGCCCTGGGCTCAAGGCCCAGTCGGGTTATTATTAGGAATTAGAGATTAGTTTCTATTTGAATTAGAGATTGGTTTCCATTTGAGTTAGAGATTAGTTTCCTTATGTTAGAGATAGAGTTAGAGATATGATATGAGTTAGAGATACAATTGGGATTAGATTCCATCTGTTAAGGGGAGCCATCTATATAAGGAGGCTACCGCATGCCATTGTAATTAAGCAGAGAATTATCATAGTCTTCCCCGTCTAAATCTCTAGTCTCTCTCCCTCTCGTTCTACGCCGACGCCATCCGGCCATCTCCTTGGTGGTGTTTACCCCGGTTCATGACAACTTGGTATCAGAGCAGTCGATCCCTTCCCACGACTTCTGCTACCATGGTTCCTGCGACTCGTCCTCTTGCCGAGTCAGTGGCCATACTAAAAGTTAGCGCTGATAAGATGGCCAGTTACAACAAAGAGATGGCAGACGCTGCCTTCAAAACGTATGCCTTCTTCGAGAAGATCTTGAAGGATCGGGAGAAGAAGCAACAAGAGGCTGCTGCCCCAGTCGATCTGCAGCAAGAAGCCGCTTGTAGAGCAAAGGAGACGGCAGACATCGATCTGCCGGGTGTTAGCGACGGGGAGGACGAGGCGGACCTCGCCCCCGTCGACTCGCTTCCCGCTAACGGCGAGGAGGATAAGGCCGACCCCGCTCCCCTCGCAGAGATCACCGGCCACGGCGAAAACGACAACTCCTCCCTCGCCAAGATCGCCAGCCACTTGGAGGAAGCGTCCCTCCGCCGCCAGGGAGGAAACCATGCGGCGCCACTGCAGCTCAGCCGCCTCGTCGTGCTCTCCCCTGAGCGCCACGACCACCATCGCGTGCGGCAGCACTGCGTTTCTTCGCGTTCGGGGTCGTCCCGATGCCGGATTCTTCACCGACGCCACCGCCTGGGTTGCAGTCTCGCTGGAATCCTGCGTCTGAAGCCGCACAGGCCGCCGCCCTTCGCCGCCGCCGGCCGCCGTGGGTTGCCCGGGTCCGCCGCTCAGCCGCCCGCTCCGCCTCTGCTCCCGCCGCCTGGATCCGGTCCGCCGCTCCAGATCCGCCTGTGGCTTCTCCCGGATGCTCCATCGGCTGTCGCCCCGCAGGCCGCCGCCTCACGCAGCCCAGGCCGCCGCCGCCGGATCTGTCGACGCCGCCGCCGCTTCGCAGGCCGCCGCAGGATCTGCCAGAGCCGCTGCCTTTGGTTGTTGCTCCGCCGACCGCCGCTTTACAAAGCCGCCCTCGGCCGGAACCGCCGCCGCCGCCGCCGGCGGTCCGCACCGGCCGCCGCCGCCCGCCCTGGGTCGCCCGAATCCCCGCCTCTGTTTAGACCGAGCCGTCCGCACCAAGTGTTTAATAGGACGAGGAGCCGGTGAAGGGGAAAAAACCCAAAAAAAAAACGAAAAAAAATCGAAAAATAAAAAAATAAAAAACAAATTCCAAAAAAAAAAAGAGAAGTTTATTTTGCAGGCATCATATTCGAAGCGCGCTTCACTTCGTCTAGCCTTGTTCCGCTTGGTTCGGGCCAGTCGTCTCCATCTGCTGCAGCACCCCGCCACGGTTCGTCTTCTACATCGGCATCGAATGTCTTCCATTGCCGTCGTCTAGCAGCTCGAGGACGAGCTGCATGTCCGAGAGGGGTGTAGTGTCAGGGGTGTGGGCCCTGGGCTCAAGGCCCAGTCGGGTTATTATTAGGAATTAGAGATTAGTTTCTATTTGAATTAGAGATTGGTTTCCATTTGAGTTAGAGATTAGTTTCCTTATGTTAGAGATAGAGTTAGAGATATGATATGAGTTAGAGATACAATTGGGATTAGATTCCATCTGTTAAGGGGAGCCATCTATATAAGGAGGCTACCGCATGCCATTGTAATTAAGCAGAGAATTATCATAGTCTTCCCCGTCTAAATCTCTAGTCTCTCTCCCTCTCGTTCTACGCCGACGCCATCCGGCCATCTCCTTGGTGGTGTTTACCCCGGTTCATGACAGTGGGTGTTAACTGGGTTTTCCTCTAAATTTATTGCCCCCCTCGCTTACAGACCCAAGCAGATCAGCATGACTGAAGGGGCTGCCGAGAAATATTCCACTTGGACACGGCTTGCGGATTGCATGTCCTTTGCCCGTAGAAATGGAACCAACAGAAACAAGCACTTAAATTTGAGGTATGCAAAATCGTGACCATGTTTTTGCCTATAACCAAAATTTCATGTAATTTAGTTTTCTGTTTTGTCAGTTGCAGTGTCAAGCTATTCAGTAGCGTGATGCAATCAAACGGACCTTCTGGTGAAAATCCACAGGTGCCAACTATGGCCATTGCTGCTGGACCAGATGCCACTTATGTTGAGAATGGCAGCACTGCAAATACTTCGGGTGACAATTAGGTATGGATTTTTGGAAATTCTTATTCTTTCTGCTGGTGGTGGTTAGTACTAACATATTTTCTTTATGTTACTTGCTTTTGTGACTGCAGAAAGCAATCCTTGAAAGGGTTTAGCTTCTTCCGTGTAGATGATCGTTTCCTATCGACGTTGATGGGCATAACTTTTGAAAGTTCGAGACATGAGACGCAAAGGGCATAATTTGTATGTTCAAAGGTAGTGAGTTATCAAGTAGGACTTTCCAGGCTTAAGAGTGGATAAATATTCTCATCTAGTCATTTTGTTCTTTCTCTAGGAGGGTGCCCGGTCAGCTGAAGGCGCATCGCCTTGGCTTGTCCAAGGCTCTGAAACAGTGCTGCGTATGCATGGTCTGATTGCATGAACAGAGGATCTCAATAGCTACGTGGCAGATTCCTTTATAAAAGGTCTTAACTAACTACTTCGAGTGAGGAGTTCATTATTTACTTTCAAGCAGCAAGCATCATGGTTGCCTAATTGAAAATGAAATTAAGGGTGTTCATTTAGACAAATCCTTCTGATCGTTATAATGAGCTTGTTTGGTGGATGAAAACTGGTACAAAGGGAGACGTTGCTGCACGTTAACTGGAGATATACTGCACTTAAGCTCTAGTCTGGACGTGAACATGATTGCTATATGTATGGGAAAAACCCGAAGCTAGGAATCTAGCAATCGATTTTCTCTGATGCTCCCTGTTGTGCTTTGTTGGGGAAATAAAATGGTATAGAATGAAATTGGATGTGGTTCTTATGGAGACCTGGCTAGCCATTCCCAATTGGTACTTGTTGGTGTTAGATACGTAGAGGTTGCAGGGTTATCACATTGTATAGAGAGATCATTGTATATTGTTTCATATATATATTTGGCCTTTTGGCCCATTGGAATATCAAGCATACATTCATAACATGGTATCTGTTCAGGAGAGGGTTGGGGTTTCCCAACCCTAGCCCCCGTTGGCCACCGCATCTCTGCCTCCTGGCCACGCATCGCACCCTTGAGGTGCCCGCGCCTAGTCGCCAGCGCGCCCTTGCATCTCCAAAACACGGGCCGTCGCGCACACGTGTCGCCCCAGACGCGCTCGTCGGCCCTCCTGGTTGCCGCCAAGCCTCGGATCCGGGCGGCAGGATCTTTCAAGCAGTAAGCATCATGGTTGCCCGCTTTCGAAGATCATCTTTGATGGGATGAACTATCATAAGTGGGTCATGTACATGCGGATTCGCATGAGGAGTCAGTGTCTTTGGGGCCATCTTACAAGCGAGAGGTAGTGTCCACCTTGCCCTTCGCTACCGACTGCTTCGCACGTCCCTGCATCTGCTGATGAAGCAACCTAGAAAGTTACGATCACGGCCTTTGAGGAGGCCATGGAGGTGTACCAGGCTCAACTTCACTCCTATGAGAGGTGGCAGGGCGACGAGGCTGTGTTTTTGCCATTCTGGTGGGTAGCCTGACTGTCGCTATCTTCATAGATGTGGTGGAGCTGCCGACATCTCAGCTGATGTGGGAGCGCCTTCGTGCCCACTACGTGTCGATGAGTGATGCTATGTATCTCTCGGTCATACATCAGGCGCACTCTCTTCAGCAGCTTGATGCCACGGTGATAGACTTCTACTAGCAGATGTCTGCGGTGTAGCGTCAGCTTGACTCTCTAGGACCGGACGTCTGTTGGACCCGTCCCTGTTGTGTGCGTCAGCGTGCTTACCTAGACTCACTGTCTCTATGAGTTCCTGACACGTCTTCGATCAGAGTTTGAACCTGTCTGTGCTCACCTCCTGACTCGTCAGCCACGTCTGTCCGTACTAGAGGCTTTCACTGTTGTTCGTGCTGAGTAGACTCGTCTTCGCAGCGTGGGTCAGCTGCAGCCCGCCTCTGTTCTGGCTGCTCGGGCGTCTACTCTAGCACCTGCTCCCGCTGCACCCATGCCTCCATCTACACCGGTGGCAACGACCTCTACTACGGGTCTTCACTGTACTTTTTGTGATCATGACGATCACATGTTTTAGCAGTGCTACAAGCGGAAGAACCAGGGCCGCAGGGGTAGTCGCCCTCCCATGGGCACTGGTGGCTTTTCTCAGTCAGGGTCATGGCAGAGCTCCGCTAATGAGGTTTAGCAGGAGATGCTCACTCTGCTTGAACGCCTTACTGCCTCAGTTTCGTTCAATTCTGCTGGTTTTGCTACTCAGTCTTCTGGTGCTTTACCACCACCTCCTTCCTCAGTTCCTCAGGTATCTTATTGCCTTGGATTCTGAATTCTGGTGCTTCGTTTCATATGACACCAAATTCTACTCATCTCACCTCTATGAGGCCTCCTGTTCTTCCTCATACAGTTATGGCTGCAGATGGTACCTTCCTTCCTGTTGCAGCACGAGGCACTCTTTCTACTTCGTCCTTTCTTGTTCCTGCAAAATTTCATGTTCCCAAACTAGCTATGCAGTTTATGTCTGCTGGTTAGATCACTGATCATGGTTGTTGTATCATTCTTGACTCTGACTCGTGTTATGTTCAGGATCGTCACACCGGGATTCTGGTTGGGACTAGCCCTAGGCGTCGTGACTCACAGCATCTTTGGGAGCTTGACTGGCTGCACCTTCCTTCCGCTTCCTCCACCAGCTAGTCATCCGCTTCAGTCGCTTCCTCTACTGCTACCTTCATACAGTGGCATTATTGTTTGGGTCACATCGGAGGTTCACGTCTGCCTTCATTAGTTTGGAGTGGTGTTCTTGACTTTGTTTCTGGTGACACTTTCTTATATTGTACGGGTTGCAAGCTTGGCAAACAACTGCAGCTCCCATACCATTCTAGTGATTTTGTGTCTCTCTGGCCTTTTGATCTTGTTCATTCTGATGTATGGGGTCCGGCTCCCTTCGTTTCGAAAGGGGGTCATCGCTACTATGTCATTTTTATTAATGATTATTCTCGATATACTTGGATCTATCTTATGACTTCTCGTAGTCAGGTTCTTTCTATTTATCAGTCTTTCACCACTATGATTCATACTTAGTTTGATTCAACCATTTGTGTTCTTCGTGTTGACTCTGCTGGTGAATATCTATCTGCTGCCCTTCGTCGCTTTCTTATTGACCAGAGTACTCTTCCTCAATACTCTTGTACTGGTGCTCATGCTCAGAATGGTGTTTCTGAACGTAAGTATCGTCATTTACTTGAGACCGCTCATGTTTTGATGCTTGCATCTCATGTTCCGCCTCATTTCTGGGTTGAGGTAATTTCTACGGCTGCTTATCTTGTCAATCTGCAACCTTCATCTACTTTTCAGGGTTGTACTTCGCTTGAGCGTCTTTCTAGTAGCCTCCTCAGTATAGTCATCTCCGTTGTTTTGGTTGTGTCTGTTTTGTTCTTGACCCACCTCGCGAGCGCATCAAGAGGACTGCTTAGTCAGTTGAGTGTTTTCTTGGCTATATTTCTGAGCATAAGGGTTATCGCTGTTATGACTCTATTGCTCGTAGGATGAGAATATCTCGAGATGTCACTTTTGATGAGTCTCGTCCTTACTACCCTCGGTCTTCCTCCACCAGTTCAGCGATTTCTGACGCGCTTTCTTTTCTGATTTTTCCTAACTCTTCGCTTCCTCCTCCGACTTTACTTTTGTCACCTTCATGTCTTTCACCTCCATCAGTTCCTTCCTCTTCAGACTCTCTTGTTCCTACTCCTACTACCTCTTTTGTTGAGGTCGCCCCTCCATTCCTGCTGCACTACTCTCGCCGTCCTTGCCTTGATATACCCTCAGTTGTGCCTTCTTCCGCCCCTTCCCCTCTTCCGTTCCTACTAGGTCCTGCTCTAGTCTCTACTCCCCAGTATAATCTTCGTGATCGTCGTTCAGTTAGGCCTCCTAAGTGCTACAGTTTTGCGGCCACTGCTCTTGCTGAGCCTATGACTTACCGTGAGGCTGTTGCTCATTCGGAGTGGCAGCATGCGATGGTAGAGGGGATTACTGCTCTAGAGCATACTGACACTTGAGATCTTGTTCCCCTACCTGCTCGTACAACTCCTATCACGTGCAAGTGGGTGTACAAGATCAAGATACGCTCAAATGGTTCCCTTGAGCTCTACAAGGCTCGTTTTGTGGCGCGTGGTTTTTAGTAGGAGTATGGTTATGACTATGATGAGACTTTTGCTCCTATTGCTCATATGACCACTATTTGCATTTTCCTTGCTGTGGCTTCTATTCGTCAATGATCCATCTCAGTTGGACGTCAAGAATGCTTTTCTTCATGGTAAGCTGCGTGAAGAGGTCTATATGCAGCCATCTCTTAGGTATTTTGTCCCTGATGGTATGGTTTGTCACCTTCGTTGCTCTCTCTATGGGCTCAAGTAAGTCCCTCGTGCTTGGTTTATGAGTTTTCCTTCTGTCGTCACTGCTGCCGTTTTTACCGCTAGCGATCACGACTCTGCTCTTTTTGTTCACACTTCTCCTCGTGGTCATACACTTCTTCTTTATGCGGATGATATGATTATCACTGGGGATGATCCACACCATATTACATCTGTGAAGAAGCGTCTTTGTGAGCACTTCTTGATGTCTGATCTTGGTCCCCTTCGTTACTTCCTTAGGATTGAGTTTTCTACACCTGAGGGCTACTACCTCTCCCAGGAGAAGTACATTCAGGATATTCTTACTTGTGCTAGTCTCACTGATCAGCGCACGGTGGATACTCCTATGGAGCTTAGAGTCCATCTTCAACCTAGTGATGGTGAGCCTCTTAAGGACCCCACTCGATATCGTCACCTTGTTGGTAGTCTGGTCTATTTTGGGATCACTAAACCGGATATTTTTCACTCTGTCCACATTTTATGTCAGTTTGTTTCGGCTCCCACTTAGATTCACTATAGCCACCTTCTTCGTGTTCTGTGATATCTTCATGGGACTATCTCTCGTCGTCTTTTCTTTTCTAGTTCTAGCTCCTTACAGCTTTAGGCCTACTCTGATGCGACCTGGGCCAGTGATCATTTTGATCGCCGGTCTCTTTCTGCCAACTATGTCTTTCTTGGTTCCTCTCTTATTGTATGGAAGACTAAGAAGCAGACTGCAGTTTCTCGTTCGAGTGCTGAGGCTGAGTTGAGGGCTATGGCATTGCTGACTACTAAGATCACTTGGTTACAGTGGCTCCTCGTGGACTTTGGTGTTTCTGTTTTTGCACCGACTCCTCTCTTGTTAGATAGCACAGATGCGACCAGTATTGCTTGTGATCCAGTGAACCATGAGCTTACAAAATATATTAGTGTTGATGCTTCTTACATGAGATCGCAAGTGCAGGCACAGGTGGTTGCTCTTCAGTATGTGCCTTCCGAGATTCAGCTGGCAGATTTCTTCACTAAGGCACAAACAAGTGCTCACCACAGTTTTTATCTCTCTAAACTCAGTGTCTCTGATCCACCATGAGTTTGAGGGGGGTGTTGGATATGTAAAATTTGCAGGGTTATCACATTATATAGGGAGCTAATTGTATATTGTCTCATATATATATATCTGGCCTCTCAGTCTATTGGAATATCAAGCCTAAGCTTGTAACAGGTGGTACTTGCCTACTTTGTACCGGACGTTTAGCGCATTGTCTGATTCATTCATGAAACAATGGCATTTCGTTGATTCGGAACTACTACATTGAATTCGTTAGTTACTTGCATATGCTTGAAACCTCTGGCGTATACGCCAGCTTGTGTCCATGTTGTCAATAACGTTTAAGGCATCCATTAACATTTCTGGTCAGTATATGAGGTCCGGACGCACGAATGGTTGTGAAGGACGATGCGAATTTCCTTCTGCATCCTGGTTTCAAGGACAAGGTGCTGGTCTCCTGTCGCTGTGGCGCTGCTAGTGCTATGTCTGTACTTCGATTGCTTGAAGAGACAGATTTGGCCAAACCAGGATGGATTACACTGGTACTCTGGCTGCAGTTTCTTCGAATAGTTCATGACAAAATGAGATGCTCCAGTTTTCGTGTCACCCGGTCCAGTCATAAGGGTGATCTAGATGCTCCAGTTCTGGCTGCAGATGCAACTTGATCTAGAATCTAGTGCCTGTTCTTTTCTTTCGAAGCTAACGGCTTTTGTCTTTTGCTATAGTACCTAATTTTCAAACGAAATATTTTCTCAAAACAGGATCTACAAGTTAAACGATGTACACGTTAAAAACCCAACATCTATACCAGTCAAAATCGCAAGTGAGTATCTCTCTCCCTCCGTAATATGTACCGTAAATAGCCAAAATTCAAAAATTTCAGTCAAAAGCCATAAGCCGCAATCGCAGCCAAACAGGCCCTAGATTGAATACAGAAGGGTGATGTGTACCAATTCAACGTCACATCGGACTTACAAAACGACCATAGAGGTGTTGAGTTGTTGACTTCATATACAGGTCAGCTCATTGTTTTTTTTTTTACAATCTTCTCGGTACCAACTACAGGAGTCGGCAAGAATGTTTAGTGATCTTGTCTCACGAAAACAAAAGAAAAATTGTACCATTGCGATTCAGCGAGAAACGAGGCGGGCTAAGGATTCTGGTAACATCTTGTAGGATTTTTATTATATACTGAATACATCAACATTACAAGGAACTGCTAAAAGCTCCCATAAGTACCAACTCTCAAGAATTGAATTGAATGAATGACCATGAAGCACTATGTATAACTGCCATCTGTGAGCCAGCGATTAGAGCCTTTAAGGAACATTTCTAATTCATATATATCCACCTAAGTTTTCAGCGAACAGATACTAAAGGTGAAAAAAAAGGTCTTCACAAAATCATGGCCTGAGGCGGCCCGTAGCCGCTCCGGTGTTTCTTCTGCCATGTCCACGCAACCCTGAGGCTCTCCAGGAGATCGGTGTGCTGAGCCGTCCAGTTCAGCTCGCGGTTGATCCTCGCGGGGTCGCTGTACACTTCTGCGTAGTCACCAGGTCGGCGAGGGTAGTAGTCGACCTTGATGTCGACTCCTGATGCCTTCTTGCAAGCTTCTACAAACTCCTTCACTGACCTACCTGATGAGCCAAGCGGAATGAACATGTATTAGCTCACCAAAATGATGACGTAGAGAATGTGCTCTCTGTTTCTCTGTTATAATCATAACAAAATGTGTGGTCATATGAGGATTTACCTTTTCCAGTTCCGACGTTGTATATGCCAACTTTGCCTCTTTCTGCCTTGTTGAGCGCCTTCACATGGGCATCAACCAGGTCAGTGACATCAATGTAATCTCTTATACAAGTCCCATCAGGCGTTTCGTAGTCGGTACCTTTGACCTGTAAAGGCAACAGCTATTTATCTATGATCTACTATAAGCTAAGCAACCTTACAAATGTGAACCTTAATATAACAAGTGCAGTGGATTATGTAAGCAGCAAGTAACACAGACACTATTTATGGATGTAATAATTGCACAACCAAGAACTAGTTGATGAAAGAGGTACCTTCAAACCAGGGATAATTCCCAGTGCTGCATCAAAGCACGCACCAGATATACGGCCGTGCTCACGCAATTCAGGTCTTGGAGCCTCACCCAGCCTTCCTTCGGGGTCAGAACCAATGACGTTGAAGTATCTAGTAGTGTCAGGTTACAAATTCATGACTCAGCAATTAAATGGTTTTTTTAATAAAAAAGGTACTTCAGAGTTTTTAGTAAACAATGTCAACCTTAGAATCATCACAGCCATGTCTGATTTCTTGGACTTGGAAAAATCCAAAATGATGTCCTCTGCCATTTTCTTGGCCTTACCATATGGGTTGATCGGAAACTGTACAACAAGATTTAGCGAGCAAATTCAATGGGAAAAAAATCATTTGGAGTTTACACGCCGTGAAAGATATGCAAAAGCCTTCAACTTCTTCAGAAAGAAGTAAGAGGTTGAAGAAGAAAAAACAGACCTGGGGAGTTTCTTCAGTGATAGGCATCTTCTCAGGTTCTCCATAGGTGGCACATGTGCTAGAGTAGATCAGAGTTTTCACATTGTGCGTTGCCATAGCTTCTAGCACAACTAATGTATTTGCAGTGATGTTATGATAGTACCTGTTCAAAGTGTTTTCAGTATCTTGTGCGAGCAGGTAAGTTGACAGATAATAGAGATTGACGAGCAAAAGTCTAGTACCTCAGAGGCTCAAGTGTGCTCTCACCCACATAAGCGACAGCAGCAAAGTGCATGACAGCATCAAATGCATTCTCTGCAAATATTCTATTAACCTAAAGATATATTAAGGGAAAAATCTTTAAAATAATTCCTTCATCAGATTTGGCACATTCAACAATATTCAATTATTTACAAAGATAAGAAATCAGGATACAGCTTTTGGATCGCCTAAGTCAGCATATATGAATTGCAATCGCCCGGGCTCTGGAAACAAGTTATGAAGAACCTTGATAGCCCCGATATTTCCTCTTGAAAGATTATCCTAGAGGCAAAAAAAATTTGTAAGCATTGTATAAATTTTCATTTGAGTGATGCTGAATTTGAGAAAGAAACAGCAACGCAAAGTTATGAAAAAGTACCACTATGGTGACTCTGAAGGAGTCTTTCAACAGCCGAAGAGCAGCGTGCGAACCTATGTAGCCAGCGCCACCCGTCACCAACACATGTGTTACACCAGGTTCGTGGATGGAGAACTGGGGACAACACAATTGAGATTCAAATTTGAGCCACTAGAATTGTTTGTGAGAAGATACTCGGCTGCAGGCTGCTCCAAAACATATAGACAGACAGTACGCTACAATCCACCATTTCTACTGCATTGCTTAATAACATTCAGGTTATGTTCCGGATTGGAGAATGCTTCTAGTAAAGTTTATTTGGAATTTTACAGCTTTTGTATAGACACAGCTGTGAAAAGAACTTTTAATTCTCCCTTGTTTCCACCACTCAGCATCCCGCAGTGCAAAACTGATCACATGCAAGTGGATCCAAAAAGGCCACTAATAGAGTTAGAAGATTACCACACTAGGAGACCTTCTATGGCAGGGTGGCTGGGTGAGCATGTAGACACACATGGCGGTGAGGAGCGCCACCATAAGTATCTTACTGAGATAACGCGGCTTGCGCTTTGGATCGGAAAAGTCCATTTCTGCGAATAACATGAGTTCAGCATAAGGTACAGACCTAAAATCTTTAACAATCAGAGAGCCACGAGAAAAGACACAGACTATTAATTATATCATGACTGCAAAATCGAAATTCCCAAATGCAGAAGCTACAACAGGACCTAATTACAAGAAAATGAAGCCTTCCTAGTTAAATTGCCACCAACGCAATTCCAATCACCCTATGATCTAACTATTAACCCCCCTTAAAAAACACACACAATGAACATAACGAGCTTATGAGCTATGAGCAAGTCTGAGACGAAAGCAGACCTGAGAAGGACAAAGATCTAGCAGGCCTTGGCTGAGGCCTGCTCCTGTTGGTGGGCAGCATCTACCTCCAGTCCCCTCCAAACAATCCGAGCGAAATCCGAATTCGCAGGTGGAAATCACTCCAAAAATCACCTGAACCCCAAGAAAGATTGCTCCAGCACCACCACCGCCATCACCACCTAAAAGAAGAACATCACCAAGAAAGAAACCTCAGAGGGAGTCCTTGGAAGCCGAGAGGACAGACACAGCCCCGCAACCACCGAAGCAGGCAGGCGAGCAGCCCCGGCTGCAGAGGCAGGCAGATCCAACAACATACCAGCACCCTTTACAGCTGAAGAGAGAAAGAAAGCAGCGGCGTACGCAGATCGCAAGAAAGAATTGCAGAACTGGGAGGGGAACACGCGTAAGCGGCCAAGGGGAAAGAAAGCTCGCACCTTTCTCTCGCCGTGCGGGGAGGGAAGGAGGGAGGAAAGCAGCAGCGGTAGCAGCTACTCGCTAGAAGTAGTAGGCGATCAACACATCATCGCTCTCTATTTAGCTACTACTACTAGAGGCTTTGTTTTTTGTTTCTATATACATCGGATTTATTAGCTGGGAACGAAGTCCGTTAAAAATCTAAATTTCAATGATATTAAAAATAATTTTATATATTAATCATATGTTTTATGTAGAAATAAATAAATTATTTATACATAAGAAGGTAGAATAATGCTAGATAAGTTACATACCATATATTATACTAAAATATATTAGGCTTAAGATAAAATACCTATATTTTAGATATATAAAAGTATCGATATACATGTATTCGAGTATACATATCAAAGAATAGCGGGCATCGAGGATATGGGAGGTATTTTTGTCTATATCCCTATATAACCTAATGGGAATAAAATCTCATACCTATCTCCAATGGGAGAATTTCCCATGAGTTGTCAGGGCCATTGCTATAAAGCAGTGGTTCGGACTCCCTCTCTCCTCTGTATCTCTTTGGCCTCGAGTTTGTTGAGGTTTCGAAGGAAGGGGAGGCGGCTCTGCTCTGTTGTGGTTTGGTCTGGTGGGCTCGACGTAGAGCTGCCCTTGTACATGGGCTCTACCTCTATCGTATGTACGCTGCCGTCGTCGAGAAATGGACTGGAGCGAACCATCTTTTTTCTAATTTCTAAGGAAAATAGATTATCCGTTTGTTTCCTGTGAAATCTATACTTTATGTTACCTACTATAGGCTATGGCACCAAGGCTCCGTTTGAAACGCGGAATTATCTCCTTTTTTTCCCCCCAAGATAGAAACGCAGTATTCTCACGCGAGTTTGTATATGCATGAATTCCCACGCCGTCCTATCTTATGGAAGTGGATGTTTTTCCTCCGAGGTTTAAAAATCGATCTTGGGCATTTAGATTTGGAGATCAAACGGCGACTAATGGAGCTACCGTATGCATGTTCTTCGCCATCTTGCAAGAAAGAAGGAAGTTTGCGTATGTTTGACTGTCGAGTAGCTCGAACCATGTCCAAATGGCGACTAATTAACGCGTAGGACTGTACGAGTAGGAGCATCATCCATCAGTCGTGCATGCCGGCACGCGCCCACCTACGACTAACAACTACTCACATTGCATTGGCCCGCTCTAAATAGCTGTAGTTTATGATCTTTAACTGTAACTGTTATTTTTTAGTTAAAATTATACTATAGTATCTATTGAATTTTTCCGAGTCTTTCAATTAAAGAAAATCAAGAAAGAAAAGAAAATACCATTATATCTTCATAAATAATGGCAAGAAAAAAAGAGAGAAAACAAAAGCTAAAAGCTAAAACTAGAAGCCAACATATTCTAAGCTTTTCTCCTCTAAAGAATCCTCTTGCTCCAACTATTGAGGAAGAGAAATGCTCATATCTCAATACTCAAACAACCAACGCTTTACTCAATACTTTGAGTATAGAGGTGTTTGAAGGCGTATACAATCTTAAGAGTACTTAAGAGATATGAACACAACTTTAAGATGATTATAAAATATCCATCTCAAACAAGGAGGATTGCATAGAAAAGTGGATGTCAGAAGAAGAATGCTCAATATCTAGTGCTGACAACGAAGAATCCACAAGCCTCTCCACATCAACTTATTACTTTATGACTAAAGGTAATAAAAAGAGAGGCAACTCTTAGAAGTCATATAGGCGCACGTGGAGCAGAAAATGGCAAATGCTCATTCACACGTCGCTTGAACCATGGATGGCGTCAGGAAGAAGTACGTCATGGGCCATACAAGAGGCGATCGTAAGTATGCATGCACCATTGACGAAGTCGTAACATGTATGTGCAACAAGCTGATGCTCCTTCACAAGCATCGCTCCCATGTGTATGCCGCGTGCGCTATGTGGCAGCAGTCCTCTGCACGGTATATTTTAGAGTACTATGACATCCACCATTTGTGTGGGACGTAGAGTGCTGAGTTCAACTCCTACAGGGTGGATATGTATTATAGGAACCTTTAGCTGGGGGAAGTGAAGTGGGTGCCGAGCAACACATTGAAACAACTCGGGCACGGTAGACGTCAGTCCCGCCGCATCCGCAATAACACAGATGACAGTCAATGTGGCTAGTGGCAAAAATCACACAAGTGCAGGCTATGCAAGACATGGAGCCACTCTATGAGGAACTGTCTAAATATGCCCACTTCATCGGCAGCCCCTTAGACCTGTAGATTTATACCACCTATGTACTCATTCATTCTCTATAACATCAGCATTTCCTACAATGCAACTTCGAATGAAATAATGCTCCACAATGCAGAGTGTGTGGGATTAAAATTAAGTTTAGTTGTAATGTTGCCACATTCTTTTCTGTACTTTTAATGCGAATTTTGCACAGACACTCAAACATCATTTTATGCCTTGTAGGGAATCATACTATGTGAACAAAAGTATAGCGGATAGGCCTAGAAGCTCATGGCGTGAAAGGGGACAATGGACACAGGCTGGGTTTTGAGGTCGTGACGCTTACCTTAAAGACATGAGCATCTACAGTGTCCTGGGCCCTGACCCTCTAGGTCCTGATCTACCGCTCGAATCTAGGAAGTCATACACCCCTAGAAATCCCCTCCATGACTGCCCCCACATCCCCAAACCTTGGCTTCAATGCAAGCACAACCTCGACACAGTGGTGCAGGTTTATGACGACCACAAGCACCCATGACTTCGATTCTTTCGCTGCCCTCTATTCATGGTAAGTGTTTCGTTACCTATGTATACTTGCACACATGGAACACTTGTAGTAACCTCATCTTGCTTACAGATAGTGGATTGAATGTTCATCGAGTGAGTGGATCTATTGTATCCAATATTTACCTAGATTTACATCCGCAAACTAAACATCCACTTAGAAGAGTTGTGGGAGGAACTCCAGACCAAGAGAGCCAACAACGACGAGCTCCGTAGATAAAGGATCAAGGAGAGGAATAACAAGGAGGTCATACTCCCATCCAAATGGTGAGCTTGTGCAGGTTAGTCGAGTAGACGCCCTTCTATGCGAGTCCAACTAGTAGACTTGCCGAACCATAGGGATCACATATCAATAGACCTGCCGTGCCAAGATGGCCCAGTAGCCACCTGCCTGCCGCGCCATACCGTCCCCTGCTGCGCCTGAGCCGGCTGTCGTGGGTTTCGCCTTCTGTCGAGTAAGAGGGGTGCGGTATATGACATGTGTTGTTTATCATGCCCTCCGAGCCCGAGAGGAGGCTGTTTTTTTCAAAAACAGGCTATTAGGAGGTTATTTTTGAAAAACAAAGATCTTACGGTGCAAGATCCATAAACAGTTCCTCACATCTCCGTTATGCAATTGTTCACTTAATTATTACACAAGAAGACGACACACACGATGGCACACTTTGAGCCATGCATATAAAACAACACCACAGCACGCGAAATGCAGTGTCAGTGCAGCCGGCAGAGAGCAATAGGGTGGAAACGAATGAATACAAATTGAATAATGTTTTTATCATATTTGTATTTATATTTTATAAATAAATATAGATTTGAATTTGAATATTCTCGAATACGAATTGAATATTATAACGAATATGAATTCAAATAGAATATCTGCTTAACTTGATCGATCAAGATATCCTTGTAACTTATGTAGTATGAAGATATTAATGATATTTTATCCTCATATAATCACGCTCAATCATTCTAATTCATTTACTTCACCTAAAGAAACACGAATTTACATTCAATTACAAAAGCATGTCCAACTAATTAGTCGTATTGTAATAAAATATATAAATTGCTTCATCAAATACGAACACGAATAGTCCAGATAAAATAATATTTCGGACAGTAAAAGTCCATACTATATTCACATCCATATTTTTTATATGAATTCGAATACAAATAAGAGAGAAATTATTAGTCAGATGGAAAAATCTATACTGTATTTATATCATATCGAATATAATAACTAAATAATACAGATAATTCGTATCTATTTTCCACCTCTAAAAGAGAAAACATGCATATGCATGGCCTCCGGCCTTCGCATCACAATACGTATTTTCACATCTCTAGTTGCGGGCACTGTAGGAGCTCGCGCAGCTCACACGTGTCTTCCATGAAAAAAAAGAGAGGAGTGAATTAAAGAGCATCACAATTCAGATTTTATTTCAGAGGTCACAAATTAGTTAAGATACTGTTGGACCTAATGCAAAGTCCAGACCAATTACCTGTTTCGACATAATTAGCTAGGCTGACCTGGACTGGGGCGATAAGGCCAATGACGGCCTGTTTGGAACAGAGGAATTTCACAGGAATTTTGCAGGAATTTTGCAGGAAACAGTTCAATTCCCGCAGGAATCGGGAAAAATTCCCGCATTCCTAGGTCGCAATCTAGGGTTGTAATTTCGATCATGTGAGAGTTGCCCATATGAGAGCCTTTGGAGTGTAGGAGTGGCTCAATGAATTCCTGTGAAAACCTTCTAAGCCCTCTTTTGAACAAATACATGAATAGGAAAAAAAACACAAGAATTGAATTTCATGTCCATTGCAATCTTACGGGAATTAAAAACGCAGAAATTGTATGAAACTGCTGTTTGGATGCTCTACAGGAATCTTGAAGGAAAATGTTTCCTGATTAGAGAGAGGAGGTGAGAGAGAGAGTGATGTTGCCTTGGACTTCTCAAAGGAATTTTAACGAGAGGTATGAGCTCATGTTTAGAATCCTTCCAAAATTGAAGGAAGTGAAAGTTTTCCATAGGAATTCCTTGACCATTCCTACATTCCAAAGGCTCTTATAGGAAAACTCCCATAGGATCCCAATCCTACGAAAATTCCCTCAAAATTCCTTTGTTCCAAAGGAGCCCTAAACATGAGCTCACACCTTTTGTTAAAATTCCTTTGAGAGGTTCTACGCAACATCACTCTTTCTCTCACCTCTTACCTCTAATCAAGAAATATTTTTCTACAAAATTCCTTGGAGCATCCAAACAGTATTTTTTTTATAGAAATCCGGCATTTTCAATTCTTGTAGGATTTTAGTGGACATGGCATCTAATTCATGTGTTTTTCCTATTCTAGTTTTTTTTTATTTTCTGCATTTCAAAGGACTCTTAAACATTCATGCGTTCCAAATGGATCCTTACTTTGAGAGGTCAAATGTGTCTCAAAAATAAAGCGATAAATGGGGCAAAGAACCAAAAAAAAAAAACACTAGCAAGTCACGCATGGAAGTCTAGCGTGGGGTGGTTTTAAGGGCCTGTTTGGGACTGCTCTGCTCCCACTTTTGCAGCTCCGCTCCTAAACTACCCAGCCAAACAGGTCCAGCTCCAGAAACTCCGCTCCAAGAAAAAGGTGGAGTTGAGGGCCAACTCCACGTTTTTCCTGGAGCTCCTCAAGGGGTACTCCAGAAACCAGCGTTTTGTATCTTCTCGTGGAGTTGGAGGGTAATTACCCACCACTGCCATTACACAATTACATACCGATTCATTCTTTTTTCTCCTCCCCACCCACCCGTGACTCCTCTCCTCCCCACGCCCGCAGCGCCTCCTCTTCTCCGCCCCGCGCCGCCCCTCTTCTCCGGCCCCCGCCCGCGCCTCCTCTGCTCCGGCCCCCGCCCGCGCCGCGCCGCGCCGCTCCTCCGCGCCCCCACCCGCGCCGCTCCTCTCCTCCGCCCCCTCCCGCGCCGCTCCTCTCCTCCGCCCCCACCCGCGCCGCGCCGCTTCTCTCCTCCGCCCCCTCCCGCCACTGCCCTTACACAGGTACCGATTGGATTTCTTCTTCTCGCCTCTTCCCTTCTTTCTCCTCTCGGTTAGATTCCCACCATTGCCATCTCTCTCTCTGCGTGCGCGTGGTGCGCGGCCATGGCGGACTACCACTTCGTGTACAAGGACGTGGAGGGGGCGAGCACGCAGTGGGACGACATCCAGCGCCGCCTCGGGAACCTGCCGCCGAAGCCGGAGCCCGTCAAGCCGCCGCCCTTCACCCCCAAGGCCGACGCCGACGCGCGCGAACCCGACGAGCTCGAGGAACTCGAGGATGACCTGGACGATGACCGCTTCCTCGAGCAGTACAGGTACCCCATCTCCCGACCACGATCTGGTCTCCGGCCTGGTCGCTGGCTCCGATTTTGTGCGTGAGGTGTCACAGGCTCCACCGGATGTCTGGGTTGTGGTCTTCCTCTACAAGGATGGGTAAGGCATAATCTTTCTGTAATCAGTGTGTGTTGCTGTTCTTTACTTCTTGCGTCAATGATTATGCAGAATGAAAAGGAAAGGGAAAAACTCCTTATAGTTTATTTTGTATGAATTATGATTCAATCAAAATGAACACGAGCAGATAGAACTGAATTCAGATACTAACTGCACTGTATCTAGTTAAAATTACAAAATCAAATACGGCAGCTTGAAATATGAATATGGAGAGCTTTGATGTTCTTGGATTGTTTACAAAAGGTACTTGTAAATTCTACTAAAAGGACATCTGAGCTCATTAAATGATTAGGATGAACCTCCATCTGATCTGATGCACTGTGTTCTTTTAGAAATTGAGGTGTTCATTGTCTAAGACGTCTATGAATCTGATGGCAGAATACCAGAATGCGGGTTGCTCCAGACTTGCCTGACGGAATTGGCGACAAGATACCCAGCAACCAAGTTTGTTAAAATTATCTCCACGGACTGCATTCCCAGCTACCCAGATCGGAATGTTCCTACAATACTGGTATACAACAACAGTGCTGTCAAAGGGACTTATGTCGGTCTGCAGAAGTTCGGTGGGAGGAGATGCACACCTGAATGTAAGTTAGACACAATCAATATCCAGTATCTGATTTGCCAAGAGTCGGTTCAAGTTGCTCCAGTTCTATATTTTGTTGGTTGGACAAGTATTTTTTTGTTAGTGCACAGCAGTAAATGGCATATGCCTGTTTTAGTGTTGCCATCAGCCACACAGATACCATTTACATTATGCGTGAGCAAAATCTTTGACCGTAGGATGACAATTTACATTATGCTTCCATCTCCTTCCCCTATGCTAAATTGTCATTCTGTTACGCCTTGTTTCAGCTGTTGCACTGGCCCTTTGCCAATCAGACCCAGTACTGAATGATGGGCAGGGTGGCAGCGATTCATCCCGGAACAACGTCATAGAAGGTGTTCGCAAGAAATTCATAGAGAAGGTTGTCGCCCAGCATGAAGAGCGGGAAGAAGATGATAGCGACTAAACTTTTACTCTTTTCTGCTAGCTTGTTTCAGTTCACTGATTTGTGTGCTGATTTGATCAGATGTTGAGAATGTTGTGTGTGTGTGTAGAACCTGAGAAACCTGAGAAGGGCAAATTGGTACTGAACATACTGAATGTCTTGCTATTGTACAATGTCTGCCTTATATATCTCAATGATCAGGTGGACAATGATGTTCTTTTGTCTTGTGATGCCTGGGATTGAATCACATTCTTTAGATGTCAGATGGCACCATGATTGTCGTGGGCAGATTTTCCTGGAATTGAAAATTTGAGTTATGTATTAGAACACAAGTTGATTCTAACCTCCATTTGAAATGGATATAGAGAGGAAAGGATGGAATTATTTGACCAAAATATTTGTTTTTTGGTTTTCTCGAATAAATTAATTGCGATTATAATATTTTACATCATATTTCAATTGGCAATAAAAAAATCAATTACATATGCTCCGCATACATCAAAACATACACCACACATCATTTAGGGGCATATTAGACCTTTCTCAGAGAAACCTCACGTTCCTGGAGCTGGAGCTAGGTTGCGTGCCAAACAGGACCACCTGCTCCAGGAACTCCACAGTGGAGCTGCTCCATGGTGGAGTTGGTGGAGCAGAGCTGGAAAAACTGGAGCAGAGCAGTCCCAAACAGGCCCTAAGAATCATTGTGCCCCCACCCGACTGCGGCATGTACGAGGGGAGTTACCGCGCTGCACTTCCGCGGCAGCACGGGATCAGTACTATTGATCCTAAACAAGCTAATTATGCCTATCAACCTCCTTATCTTAGAGCAACTCCAAGAGATTAGCCAAAAGAAGTATCTAAATTTAGTGATTTAGCTATTCTCTAAAATGAATCTCACCCAAAAAAACAAGACTACTCCAACAGGCTATCTAAACTAGAGGGCGCGCGGTGGGTTGCGTACGCGCAGGAATGGGGCGCAGCGTGTGGGAAGGAAACGCCGACCGCGCCAAGAGGCTGGATGGTGAGCGAGGTAGGCTATCCAAAAATAGAGAGCGAAGGAGGAGGGATGGAGAGCTACTAAATTTGGAGAGTCATTTACAGAGTCTATTGGAGACGTTTTTTCTCCAATAATAACCAAATTTACCTTTAGAAAATGATTTAGCTCTTCTCTTGGAGTTGCTCTTACTACGCTTGCACGTGGAGAACTGTACTTTTCTAGGTATTTTTCTAAGTGTATGTCTGTTCATTTGGACTGCGAGAGTATCGAGGGCTTGTGCCTGCCGCTGAACGGCAGCGCGGCACTTTCCTTGGTGCATGCTGGGTGGCGTGGCACCTTTGTGGAGCCGCTATTACCACGCCGGGCCAGACAATGCCATGCTATGTTGCTGACGTGGTAGGATATATGGTAGTCCTGAGTTTTTCCGCGCTCGATAAGAGAGTTAAATTTGTAATTTCATATTATATAAAACTAATTTTTAAATTAAGGTGGTACAATAGAGCCAAATAAAAAACATTTGGTTTTAATATGAGTTGGTGGAGATGGTGGCTCCATTTTAAGAATCCTCTGTGGATGGATTTATGTATACAATTGCATGTTTGTTGGTGGATCTTAGCATGGGATCATCAACGTATATTTACACATCTAGGTATATTTGCATACATGCAATTCGTGGCATGATTCAGCTTGCTTATAATATGAGGATTTATTTTATACAATTTCTAAATTTAAGGTTAATTATTTTTGACACGACGAATTTCGTAAGGTTGCTTTATAGTGTTGATTCGGTAGGAATTTCAAGTCTGATGGGCAACTAACTCGTGGATACAGAGAAACTCATAATATTTGATCATTTTAGAGTTTAGAATCCGTGAATACCAATTATTTAAGATATGTTGCGAGCCACGTTCGCTACTCTAGTAAAAAGAAAATGTAGGCTTTGGAGATCCAACCCTAATTTGGCTGGCTTAGCCATGTGTAGCCTATTTCTGAGAAATACGTGCACGGACGGTGATGAATACATGTACGACTAGGATCGCTGGCCTCTGACTAGCATGCATGCTGCATCCCTGACCATGCATAACCAGAGGCGTCAATGTAACCATGCGAGACAATGAACTAAATGTTGGCAAGCAGTGGCGAATCCAGGATAAATATAGAGGGGGGCTCTACTATTAAGGCTATAGCACAATATAAATATATCAAAACTATATTTACTAATCTTTTACCATTGAAATATCAAAACCACAATGCACAAATCATAAATGATACAACTAAAAAACATTATATATACAACTAACCTTACAATTACATATATATGCTCCTTTAGTGATGAATCAAGGAACTCATCAATAAACATTGCGAAGTTTCTATCTCCAATCTCATCCTTAAATCTAAAAATACTTAAATAACAACTAATTGATAACTGATTAAATAACTTGATTAATCAGTAGAACAATAATAAAATAAGATTCACATTTACTCACATTCACATATCAGTGAATCATGGATTCACAGTGGCCGGTCGGTCATCACTCATCATGCGATTCAAGCAGTCACCGTGTCACGCCTCACGGACACGGAGTCACTGCACAAACGCCAAATCACTAATTAAATCAGTATTTACTCACCACTTCGCGTCTTCACCAGCGCCTCACAGCTCACGCCCTCACCTGCTCAGGCCTCAGTCAGTGCGCTGCTGCTCACCTCGTCCTCTCCGTCTCTCCAAAAATTCGAATCTCCCATGCGGCGATGCCGGCGAATCGGCGATGCGTCCGAAGTCGAATGCGCCCTGGCACCCTGCCGATGCACCGATGCCGCCGTGCAGCTTGCGCGCCGCCCGCCAGGCGCTAGCCCCGCTCGGCCACTCCGCCGCTCAGCCTTGCCCCCGCCCGGCCGGCCGACCGCCTCCCCTGGCCCCTCTGCTCCGCCGCGTTGAGCCGCCCTCCATGCTGGGCCGCCCCGCGCCGAGTCGCCGACCGCCTCCCCTAGTCCCCCTCCCCGGCTCCCCCTCCGCCGCGCCGGTCGCCGGGCTGCGGGCTGCCGACTCCGCGACCGGGCCTCGCCTCATGCTTTCTTCAATCTTCAACCTCCGGGCGCCGAGCTCTTCTTCATCCTCCGACGCGGCGACGCCTGACGGTCCGAGTCCGACGCGGTCGACTGGGTCTTCTTCCACGGTGGGAGGAGGGGGTGCTCGAGCCCCCACTAGCACCCACGGTGGATTCACCCCTGTTGGCAAGTTACTTTAAAAAGTATGTTTCGATAAGCTGTTTTGAAACAACGACAGAGAAATTGTCTCATTTATTTATTTGAAGAAAACCATAAACTATACAGAAAATTTGTTCGGTACCATCGTAAAGATTTACGACTTAAAAGATACCATCACGAAGATCACGCAATGCCAAATGCCATTGCAAACACCTAAAATTCTAGGAAATACCTCTACCGTAAGGATTCCATCCTCCGGCTATCGTTAGGGGGTGGAATGATTATATTGCCCTCACAAAAAATTGGTGGTTGGTGCCAAAGTTATCTGTGTTGTTCTTCTATTATGCCTTTTCCTTTGCTCGCCAAGCCTACAAATTCGAGTATTATGACCTCATTACACTCCTTTTGAGTACCCGCAAACCCCCAACTCCTCCCGTGCATTCGTTGTTGTCGCACGTGGTCGTCTTCCCTAGAGCCAACCACCGCCCGTCGAACCGTCCCTTCACTTCGATGATTTTATCGCAATTTTGTTCACGTCACTTCGTGTTCTAGTATCTTACCAATAGTTCCACTCAACCAATTTCTCTTTTCTTGCATTTCATTGCCAGAATCGCGGTGTCTTCCCCAACTCAGTTGAACACCATCGCTGATGTCAAATTCATCGTCCTCGGTGAGCTTCTCCTAAATCCATTGCAACAAGAGCACCGTCCCCATCTCCAATATCTTCTCCCCATATCAGTTCAACCGATATGCCACCTTGGAATGCTGTCGTCGCGCCATCTTCTTCCCTAGCATCGACCGTCGCCGCCCTGCTATCTCTAGCCAAATCCAGCCACACCGCTCACACCAGAGTACTTCATTCACCGTCATCATGATCATGCTCATGTTGGTTCCGGAAGATCGCTGCCGAAGCACCGCTGTTCACTGGTGCTGTAGCCACCACCTAGATGCCGCTAGTGCCATTGCCGAGCTCCCTTGTCTATGCCACCGACACCTGTTGCCATCTCGAGGCCACGCCAACCTATTTTGGTTGTCTCCCTTGACTTCAGCCCTTCTGTTCACCAAAGTCGCAGCCGACAGCCAGAGCCTGCGCTGCTTGCTCCTCTGTTTTCTGCTCTCTGTTCTATTTGTCTCTCTGATTTTTGGCCCCACTCATCAATTCTCTCAAAACTAGCTGAGCAGAGAAGAACAAGAGGCCATAAGAGGTTAATGCAGCAAATGGACAGAAAAACATCACAACAATGTTATTTTGCATATTTTTATGCCTTCATGATAGTATTTTACAGCTCATCTCTTTTTTATGGTATTTCACAAGTCGCAAGCCTTTGCGATGATACTAAACAAATTTACACTAAGCCATAAGCTGAAAAAAACGAGGCCATAGCTGCATACAAGCTGAGGCTAGAGTAGAGAGCTAAACCACGACCATGCAGGCAAGTATGCACATACAATGTGCGTACACATCGTTAGTAATTGTCTATTGTGTATTTTTGTTGTGGAGCAAGTTCACCTTACAATCCTAAACTATTGGGTTGGATTGAAAATAACTCGAACTTCAAAACCGTTTGAACATCAACCCTGAACTATTGATACCAAGTCATGTGACCCCCTCGAGCGAACCCACCCTAGTTTTAGAATAACCTAGCTGCCACATGTATCATTGCTAGCAAAGTTAACCACTTCAGCTCCTTGTTGGACTCCATGGTGTGCGTTATGATTCCCCATACGCGTGGGAGGGACAAAGCCCTAGTGCGGGATAACAGGAAAGGGGGAATTATAGAGCGTGCTATGGGGTTCAGTAAGGAGTCGACGTGGTCAACTTTGACAGTAAGGACATACTTGGTGGCTAGATCATCCTAAAATAGGATGGGTTTGCTCGAGGGAGTTATGTGACCAATATTGATATTTCATAATTGATATTTAAATAGTTTTGGAGTTTAAGGTTATTTCTGGATCAACCTTCATTTAAACAGTATCGATAGTTCATAGTTGTAAGGTGATTTTTTTTCAGAAGTGCTCGTTTGTTTGTACACGTATGCATGTAGGCGGTACCACTAGCTAGATACCACGGCTGCATGGCTAGCGCACTTTGCAGGCTACGTGCGGGACCAGGGCCATGCATGACACTCGTCAGAGCCTTAGAGCATGACACTTGGCGTTTAATTTTGATTCAATTAACTACGTTATGATTATGAACCCTCTTATAAATTTTTTCACATTTCATACAAGCATCGATGCATATGCATGAATTTGTTTGTCAATGCATAAAATGCTTGCCATCCCTCGGTCGTCAAAGGCCTACACTCTTTTGAGTTTTTAGTTTTTGGTTTTTTTGAAAGTGAAAATAAATAGAATAATTTTTCAAAACAGATTCTTTGAATGGTTTTCTGAGCCTAAAATCATGTGTACTGTTGACTTTTTTTTACCGTTTACTACTGTCTCAAAAAACATAAATATATATTATGATCACAACAAAAACATCAGTCACGACCAAAACAACAATGACAGTTCCCATGCTACCCAAGGTAGACAAAACCTAGGCAGTTCCCTGCTCAATTCGGCTTCAGCTTTTAGCTTCTTAATTTCGTTTTTTCTAGCTTTTTGGTTTTTAGGTTTTTTTGTTTTTTTTCTCGTATTTCTTTGCATTGTCCGTGATGAGAGAACATGTTTGTTCTATTTTTAAATTTAATTATGCCAAAAATCTTTCAACGGTTACAGTAAAAAAAGCATCAAACATACCCAAAAAAAGCTCAAAAGCCAAAACCATAAGCAAACTTGAGTGCCACCTGTTGAGCTATCTTGTAATTTACCTCATTTTTTTGGGAAAGAAAAGGAAAATTGTCGATGAGGCCCACTTGTAAGAAAGGGAGAGAAAAGGATATAGGATAGGTGAGCCGTTCAGACAAGCCATTCGGATGCATCTAGATCTGAGTGGGCTCTATCTTATCTCCTCGTCTCCTCTCTTTTCTTCCGACGACGGCTTCGGCTTCTACCGGTCGAGTGGCCGCCAAATCCTCCCGATCGGTTCGACCTCTTCAGTTTAACTTAGATATGGGAGTTGGGGTTTTAGAAGAGGAGAAGACCAGCGTAGCTAGCTAGACCAGCAAATCTGTACTTGATGAGTTGAAGGCGATGCATGAGCTTGCTAGTGATCAACTGGCTGCATGAACATCGACAAGACTGGCCGAAAGGCGCAGATAAGGGAGGACTGCCACCCACACGGTAATAAGAGCAAGTTTAATAGTATAGATAGCTGCTACCTCCAATACATTTCCATATCATCAAAAGATAATGATGCAGCTAACTCATACAATAAGCTGGCTATAAGTTGTCTCCACAAGAGCTCTCAATCATTTAATACATACATGGGTATTGATAATTTAATACATGCATGGGTATAGCAGTTAGTTCTATTGGTACATGCATGGATAACACCTCTTTTCCTGTGCTATAGCCTGACTCTTGCATGGGAGCCGGCTTGGCTCTCTCTCTCCTTTTCTCTCCTTTCCACATAGGACTATGCTGACAAGGATTCCCTTGTAGCTAGCACAGTCAGCCTTATTAAACTTGCTCTAAAGCGAGATCGCAAGCGTTTGGACGCAAGGGAGGCAATCAATCCCATCCATCTTGTCAATCATATCAGATCAATCAACTTGACAAGACGTCCATCGAGCCTGACACGACGTGGCCCGGCCCGTCCCGTCAGTGCCTGACCTGCACGAGACCACCTGCGCTGCATGCACCCAACGTTTCCGCGGCTTTTTTCTCCCTGCCGCGCCAAGACGAAAACGCTTTTGTCCGAGCCCCCCATCCCCGGCCACCACGGCATCACCTCGTCGACACGAGACGAGTCGCAAAGAGATCTAATCTACCCTATTCTATAATACACCAAATTTTTTTTTACTAAATCCACCCCCTCAATTACCCCCACAGTCATGTCTAATCTAAGTCCACCCAGATTTGTGTACCAAAGTAATCCAACTTCATACAAATGAATGGACTGGATCTCTTCTCAAGCCTTCTTCTCTTACTCATTGAAGATCCTAAGGCTAAAATCATCCGAATCATGCACATCATTGAACCAACTCCGAAGCCGCACAAAAACGGAACAAACAAAGCCCGTCCGGTCCGCCCGAGTCCTCTCCACCTGCTGCTGGCCGAGTCGATCCCTCTCCACTCTCCCCGCACCCATGGCGGCTGCGACGGCGACGGAGGAGGAGGCCCGGCTGCTGCGGCTGGAGGAGCAGGCGGAGCACGGCAGCGGCGGGGCGTGGGAGTACCTCTGCCTCGCCCGCAAGCTCCGCGCGCGCAGCCCCGCCCCCGTCCTCCGCCTCGGCCTCTCCCTCCTCAACGACTCCTCCGCCCGCTCCCGCCTCGCCTCAGAACGTAACGCGCTCCCTGCCCTTTCCCCCCTCTTCCTTCCCCACTGATCCGTGCAATTCTGCTTGGTAGATCGATTGATAGATAGATCTCATGGTCTCTTCCGGTTAGGTCTCTCTCGCCACTCCGATCTATCAGTGGGTGAGGTGCGGTGGATTTGGATGGGCAGCCATTAGACTCCGATCGATTCATTCGCTCCAGGCCGAACGATTCATTTCATTTTCCTGGAGGGTTTCGTCGCCGCCGCAGGCACGGGCCGCCGGCGCCGCGCCCGCGCACACAGACGGGGCCGCCGCCGCCGCGCCTGCCGGCCCCGTTTCGGTGACGCTCCGCCGATCCGCTGGCGGCGCTCCTCCATCCGAGCGTCGTCCGCCATAGCCTCGACGCGCCTCAACTCACTGCCTCCCCTTCCCTCGGCGCCTCGCCTCCCCCCTTCACAATCCGGCCTGAGCGCCGCCGCCCTTGCCCATCCTTCCGCTGCCCCCTTGTCAAGCTGCGACTCGGCTCACCAATCCGGCGAACGCGCTCGTCTGCGACTCAGCTCACCAAGTGGTTTCTTGTGCAGTACTTGAGCTAATGCTGCCAATTTTTTTCTTCCTTTTGGTGGGAGCAGCAGCCAGCACTAAGCAAGCCGAGCAGCAGCAGTTAGCAGCTAGCACCAAGTTGTTACTTCTCAGACTGCCAATTGTTAGAGTGATCTCAGGGCTTTGGCCCAACGGCCAAAGCCCACCCCTTGACCGCGCCCTGATCGGGGGCGCCCAGCCCATTGGCTGGTGGGCCCCTGTCGCCAGCGCTATATAAACAGAGGTGGGGGCCGGGCGGCACGCATCCCAAGGTTGACCGTGCCGCCGCCACCCCACCGACAAACCCTAACCGATCTAGAGGGGAGCGCTGTAGCGACGGGAAGCTCCACCGGCTCCTCTGCGTCCACATCCGACGATCGCCGCCGCCAGGAGCCGCCACCGCCCGGGACGCGCATCCGCCAAGGAGCTCCGCGCCCTTCCCCGACCGTCGCTGCCCGTGCGCAGATCTTCACCGCCGAACCCGAGATGGCCTTCTCCTCCTCCACGCAGTCGGAAGGTTGGTACCCCTCTCTCCCTCTCAGTGTAGCACTCAAGAACCCTAGAGAAAAGGATAGTCCCGCTAGATCTAACCTAGAGATCCTAAAGAACCTAGACCTAACAATGGTATCAGAGCGTCTAGTTTTAGATCTAGACGGAGGAAAGGAAGAACAGAGGACGACCCCCTAACCCTAGAAAACAGAAAAGAAAAGAGAAGGGAAACCCTAGATCTGAAAAGAAAAGAACTCACCGGGGCCGACGTCGTCGTCGCGGGCGTGCGGGAGATCGGCCGAGCCTTGGGCTCGCCGGCGCTCCACGTGCAGGCCGCCGTCGACGCGCGGGACAGATCGGGCGCCGACACGGAGCCGCTCGACGGCGGCGCGCTCCCTCTAAGGGGAGCGCGCACGCCGGCGAGAGGGCCCATGGCGGCGCCGGTTGCCGTCTTCTCCTCCGGCGGCATGGACGAAGCCGCCGCCGCCGCATCGCCGCATTCGCTCGGGCGCGAGGCGAGAGAGAGGGGAGAGGAGAGAAGTGATTAGGGTTTGAGGGGGCGTCCGCCGCGCGCCGTTTTGTTCCGCCGAGAACGCCGCGCAGCCGTCGGATGCGATCCGACGGCTGAGATCGCGCCGAGCGCACGCGGGCGGGTTTCGGCCCAGGCGGGCGAGGGAATTCCCGGCCCAGGCCCAGGTTGCGGCCGGGCGCGGGGGCGGCGCGGCGTCCGCGCGCGCGTGGGCGCGTGAGGCGCGAGAGAGAGGCCGGCTGAGCGCCGAGCGGGCCGCGCGCGTTCGGCCGCGTGAGCAGGCCGCCAAGGCCGCGGGCGGGTGGGCCGTCGCGGGCGCGCACGCGCGCGTGAGGCGCTGGGCTGAGCGGCTGCCGTGGGCCGCTGCTGAGCAGGCCGTGGCCGGGCTGAACGGGCCGTTTTGGCCGTTTGAACAGTAAAATCTGTTTTTGTTTTATTGATTTTCAGAAGCTTTTTTTGATGAATTTGATTGAAATTTGGTCCAAATCTCTGTAAATTTTTGCACCAACGTGTATATTTTTTCAGAGATTAAATGTGTACAGTATAATGCTTCTGAATTATGAATTATTTCAGAATAATTACAGTTTCCGCTGCAAAAGTTAATGTTAATTGATTTTCATTATTAAATTCGAACCAACGGGAGAATTTAATTTTGGAAAAAATAGAGATAAATCCCAGATAATTATGATATTGTTATTTTCTGACCAACGTTGATAATAACAATATTATAATCTTTAATTGATGTTTTTTTATGCATTATTTCTATTTCTGCCCAACGGTGATGTAGATTTAATGCATAAACAAAATTGTATGTCGTATTTTTGACCAACGTTGGAAATAAGGCATATAATTTTGCTGTGATTAATGTTTAAATGTTCTCACTGTATATGGATTATGGTTTCAGGAGGATACTCCTTGATGGGCTACATCAGGGATATCCCTGTTCTCAAAGGAGACAATTATGGTGAATGGAAGAAAAAGATTGACCTGACCTTCATCTTGGCTGAGGTGGACTGGGTAGTCACCACACCATGTCCCACAGAGCCTGTGGCACCGGTGAGGGATGAAAATGAGGCTGATGCTGCTTGGCAGACCAGACAGAGGGACTATGCTCCCATAAAGATGTCATATGATCTTGATCATAAAAAGTGGGTCACTGCTAACAAGAAATGTTTGGCTGTGATAAAGAACACGATTGAGCCTGCTATTGTGGGCTCAATCGCAGAGTGTGACACTGTCACAGAGTACCTTGAGAGGATAAAGAGCCAGTTTACTGGCTCTTCAAAGACTTATGCTACACAGCTGATTAAGCAGCTTGTGACACAGAGGTACTCTGGAGGTGGCAGTGGCATAAGAGAGCACATACTGAGGATGAGCAATATTGCATCCAAGCTTAAACCAATGGATTTGGCTCTCAAGGATGAGTTCCTTATTCATTTGGTTTTTGCTTCCTTGCCTAAAGAGTTTGACACTTTTGTTGTCAACTACAATATGCAGCCCGAGAAATGGGACTTGGAAAAATGCATAGCTATGTGTGTGCAAGAGGAGGAAAGAATTAAATCCTCACATGGTGGATCCATCAACTATGTGAAGGATAACAAGAAAAAGAACTTCAACAGTACCTCCTTATCAAAGAACAAGGGAAAAGCCTCTGTCCATCAGCCTCAACAGAACAAATTTGCTGTAGACAAAGATCAGTGTCTTCACTGCAAGAAGACGAGACACTACAAGAAGGACTGTCCCGATTACTTAAAGATGATAATGGCAAAGAAAGGTGAGAACATTATTACCTTTGTAAATAAATGCCTGTATGTGAAATATTCAAAATCCACTTGGTGGATTGACTCAGGAGCAACTGTTCATGTTGCTAATTCCTTACAGGGATTCCGTTCGACGAGGACTACGCAAAGAAACGAAAGATGCATTAAAGTTGCAAATGGAGTCCAAGCTGAAGTTGAAGCCGTTGGCGATCTTTCATTAGAGTTAGCTAATGGCTCCAATCTTTTACTCAGAGATGTCCTTTTTGTTCCCTCTTTACAGAGGAATTTGATTAGTGTTTCAAATTTGGACAAAGATGGTTATGATTGCAATTTTGGAAATGGCAAGTGTGAAATAATGTTTAATAAAGAATGTGTTGGTCTTGCCATCTTACAGAATGAGCTTTATTTGTTGTCACTTCGTGAAAATGTGAATTCCGTATGTGATGTGAATGAGCGTATATCCTCGCCTGTGAATGCGAACAGAAAACGAAAGAGAACTCATAATGAATCGTCGAAATTATGGCACTGTCGTTTAGGCCATATTTCGAGGGGGAGAATAGAAAGACTTGTTAAGAATGAAATTCTTCCTCTATTAGAGTTCTCAGACTTAGAACAATGCAGAGAATGCATTAAAGGAAAATATGTAAAGAAAATTAAAAAAGACGCTAAAAGAAGCACAGGAGTTCTACAAATTGTTCACACAGATATTTGTGGTCCTTTTCCTGTGACAAGTGTGGATGGTTAT
Organism: Dendrocalamus latiflorus; assembly: GCA_017311315.1. Taxonomy (NCBI): domain Eukaryota; kingdom Viridiplantae; phylum Streptophyta; class Magnoliopsida; order Poales; family Poaceae; genus Dendrocalamus; species Dendrocalamus latiflorus. The sequence continues at coordinate 2,545,299 of CM029630.1, read as the reverse complement.
GACTCGTTCGTAACATTCACAGATGATTACTCCCGTTATGGATATATTTATCCAATCAAAGAAAGAAATGAAGCCTTGGATAAATTCAAGATATTTAAGGCTGAAGTTGAAAACCAACACGATTTAAAGATTAAGATAGTCCGATCTGATCGTGGAGGGGAGTACTACGGTCGACATACCCCATATGGACAAGTTCCTGGACCTTTTGCAAGGTTTTTACAGGAAAATGGAATAGTGGCCCAGTATTCTATGCCGGGCGAACCTCAGCAAAACGGAGTAGCTGAAAGACGCAACCGTACCCTGATGGATATGGTGCGAAGCATGATGAGCTATTCCACACTGCCATTGAGTTTATGGATGGAGGCGTTGAAAACCGCCATTCATATTCTCAACAGAGTGCCTAGTACGAGTTGTGGACAGGAAGAGTTCCCTCACTAAACCACTTACGTGTGTGGGGAAGTCCTGCTGAGGCTAAAGTATTTAACCCAAACCTTGGGAAGCTTGATCCCAAAACAGTAAGTTGCCATTTCATTGGCTACCCTGAAAAGTCAAAAGGGTTTCGTTTCTACTGTCCAGATAGATATACAAAGTTTGTAGAAACGAGACACGCTGTCTTCTTAGAGGATGAGATGATGAGGGGGAGCATGGTAGCTCGTGAGATTGACCTTGAAGAGAAGCGGGTGTATGCGCCCACTCCGATGATTCAAGAGCCATTCTTCACACTACCTGCTGTCGCTGCACCGACGGTGCAAGACACTGTGGTGCCAGCACCTGTTATTGTTCCTCCTGTGGCAACAATGAATGATAATGAGGAATTTGATCTTCAGGATCCTATAGAACCCATTGCCACAGATGAGGGGGAGCAACAGCAGCCACAAACAGAAGATGTACCAAATGAGGAGGCCCCGAGGAGGTCTCAAAGAGTAAGAAGATCAGCTATTTCTGATGATTATCAGATTTATCACACAGAGGAATTTCAAATGGAGGATGATCCCACCTCATTTGAAGAAGCCATGAGAAGCGAAAATTCCTCAAAATGGCTTGAGGCCATGGAAGAGGAAATGAGGTCCATGAAGACTAATAAAGTCTGGGACTTGGAAATTATTCCTAAAGGAGCCAAAACAGTAGGCTGTAAATGGGTCTACAAGACAAAGCTTGACTCCCAAGGGAATATAGAAAGATACAAAGCGCGACTTGTGGCAAAAGGCTTTACGCAAAGAGAAGGGATTGATTACAATGAGACCTTTTCTCCAGTCTCATGTAAAGATTTCTTCAGAATCATAATGGCATTAGTAGCACATTATGATTTAGAGTTACATCATATGGATGTAAAGACGGCATTTCTTAATGGGGATTTGGAGGAAAATGTTTACATGGCACAACCGAAAGGTTTTGTAGTGGAAGGAAATGAAAGAATGGGATGCCGCCTAAAGAAATCGATTTATGGGTTAAAGCAAGCTTCAAGACAGTGGTACTTGAAGTTTGACAGTACAATAAGAAAATTTGGGTTTAAAGAGAATGTAGAGGACAACTGTGTTTATGCAAAGTTTAAAGATGGGAAGTTTATCTTCCTAATCCTGTATGTGGATGATATCCTACTGGCTAGTAGTGATGTCAGTCTGCTACTGGAGACAAAGAAGTTTTTGTCCTCAAACTTTGATATGAAAGATCTTGGTGAAGCTTCGTTCGTTCTAGGGATCGAAATCCACTGAGATAGAAACAAAGGGGTATTGGGACTGTCACAAAAGGCATACATAGAGAAAGTCTTAAAGAAATTTGGTATGCATAAATGTAGTCCTTCACCTGCACCTATAGTCAAGGGCGACAGATATGGGGATTTTCAATGCCCCAGGAACCAGTATGAGATCGATCAAATGAAAGCGGTTCCATATGCTTCAGCTGTCGGAAGCTTACAGTATGCTCAAGTGTGCACACGCCCTGACTTAGCATTTGTTACCGGGTTATTTGGCAGATTCCAGAGCAATCCTGGAATAGAACATTGGAAATTGATAAAGAAAGTCTTGCGTTATTTGCAAGGAACAAAAGGCCTCATGATGACATACAGAAGATCAGATTTACTCCATATAGTGGGGTATACAGATTCTGATTTTGCGGGAGATGATAGAAAGTCTACATCCGGATATGTATTCACTCTCGCTGGAGGAGCTATATCGTGGAAAAGCTCAAAGCAAACCGTCACTACATCGTCCACAATGTATGCCGAGTTTGTAGCATGTTATGAGGCTACGGGGCAGGTGAACTGGCTAAAGAAGTTCATACCCGGTTTAAAAGTGGTTGACGACATCAATAGACCACTTAAGTTGTACTGCGATAATGAACCCGCAGTAACGTATGCCCACAACAATAAGTCAAGTGGTGCTGCCAAACACATTGACATAAAGTACTATGTTGTGAAAGATAAAGTTCGGGATCAAATTATAAGTCTTGAGCATATAAGTACTGCAAAGATGTTAGCGGATCCGCTTACTAAAGGCTTACCACCCAACGTGTTCAGAGAACATGTAGCCGGCATGGGTTTAAGGGAAAGCCTATGATTCCTGGACTAAAAGATGACCCAAAAGATTAAAGTAACTATTTCAGAACAGAGAAGTGTATTGTAGCTGTTGAATCTATCGGCGATTGACCGTGACGATGAGACATGTTCTATGCACTAATCTGTGATGGAATGAGTAAAGTCAAATGTAATTAAAGATAAAGCATAGATTGATATCAAGGGGGAGAATGTTAGAGTGATCTCAGGGCTTTGGCCCAACGGCCAAAGCCCACCCCTTGACCGCGCCCTGATCGGGGGCGCCCAGCCCATTGGCTGGTGGGCTCCTGTCGCCAGCGCTATATAAACAGAGGTGGGGGCCGGGCGGCACGCATCCCAAGGTTGACCATGCCGCCGCCACCCCACCGACAAACCCTAACCGATCTAGAGGGGAGCGCTGTAGCGACGGGAAGCTCCACCGGCTCCTCTGCGTCCACATCCGACGATCGCCGCCGCCAGGAGCCGCCACCGCCCGGGACGCGCATCCGCCAAGGAGCTCCGCGCCCTTCCCCGACCGTCGCTGCCCGTGCGCAGATCTTCACCGCCGAACCCGAGATGGCCTTCTCCTCCTCCACGCAGTCGGAAGGTTGGTATCCCTCTCTCCCTCTCAGTGTAGCACTCAAGAACCCTAGAGAAAAGGATAGTCCCGCTAGATCTAACCTAGAGATCCTAAAGAACCTAGACCTAACACCAATTTGCTGTGTGCCGCCAGAAGTCTCTTGTTAAAATTGTGTAATCTCTACCCCTCTATAATACACCAAAATTTTCTCGTAGACCTCGGAACCTTCTCGCGCTGGTTAGATCTCTTGGGAGTTGTCCATTCCCCTCATCGGTCCTTGTCGGTTCTTTGAGAAGGGGCAGGTGGGCGCGCTTGGGCGCTGGCGTGCGCGAGTTGTTGTTCACGACAGGATGGATAAGCTGTTGGATTTCGGGAGGAAGGCGTGGTTCGTGGTGCGGGTGCTGTCCGGATGTGAGGAGAGGATGATTCGATCTTACAGGCTGCAGCTGCAGAAGCGGCTCCAAAAGGTATTGCTTTTTTGGTCTGCGGCCATTTCTTGAACGATACTACCTATTCTGTGTATTGTGTGGAACCAATTTGTGCTGGTAATAGTAAAGCAATTTCGCTTTTTAAGTCTATAATCCCATGTTAAGTATGAGATTAAATCTTATTGTTGTCTTCTTTGGGACGATGTGTTGGAAATAGAATAGGGTTGACCTTCAGGTGTGTAGTTTGTCTTTCTTTCAGTTGACGTTCCGTGTTAGAATGGCCATTTGCTGTTCAATTGAAGTTGTGATCTTCTCGTTCAGCTGATAGACATGGTTGTGGATGGAAACAGCTTAATATTAGAATAAATTGTTTTGTGTCTAAGAGATTAACTTGCTCATTTACTATGGAGCTCACAAGACATATCCACTGGTGGTTTGATTGATTGGTAGTGTGTGGGAAAATATTAGCTACAGGTGGTAGCTGCCCAAAATCTGCCTTTTGGTCAAAAGAATTGGTTGGAAAAGTTACACCATATATTCTAAGCTTTATTTGGTTTTTTACTGTCAAGCATAACTGATTTCTAAATTGAATTCATTTAGAAATGATTGTTACTGCCATATCTTTCCTACATGATACTCCAAATTAATTTGTTGTCATATAATGCACTTTTGGAGGAAAATTGCGTGGTTTACTCATTGGTCACAAAATTACCGCAGAGTATCTTGCAGATTCCATAGGTCTAGATGCAAAATTTTGTGTTATAAAGCATGGTTTCAACCGATCATCTCCTCTATTTGGTGCAGTTCTTCTGACTTAATTTGTTTGTCCTCGGACATTGAATTGTTTTGCAAGGTTTTTGTTTTGGATTCAAATGTTTAGGAACTCACTAGGCAGCGTACTGCATATCCCATCAACTCTACAGCACTTTCGGGCACACTACTAGCAATATATATGAGACGGCAACTTGATTATTTTTTGTAAGATCATGTAACACCCCACCCATCCTCTGGGCTCGGAGTGCTACCACCATTGCAAACTTTTACATTTCCTTCAATTACCAGAAGTTCAACACTAATAAATTTAAGTAGCAGCGAATAGATACATCATAGTTTTTCTTTAGCCTCTACTCTAGCAGTCTAGTAGAGACTAAAATAACTGACAAAAGTTGATACAGGGAGTGCGGTTAGTGTGTGGGGATTAATCATGTGCTACTCCCGCCCCAGGTATGACGTCCTCAGCGATCACCTAGAAATAAGACAACAAGGCAAGGATGAGTCCAAAGACTCAGCAAGTACATAATAGAACAATAGATATTACCAGCATAAGTAAGCATATAACCATAATGCACATATATCATCATGTTCATAACATCATTCTCATAGCCAAGCAATGCAATGCCATCAATGCCATGCCTCATTACTCTACATGCTCATATGCTCTTCACTTTGCAAGTACCGGTACTGCCGAGTGAACACCCGTCGATGTTCACCCATCGTGGGCCCGCCCTTATAGGCACGGGACCCCTCCACTCCCGTGGAGGCCTACGGAAGTAGGTCTTACTCAAGAGCACTCCGGATTAGTCCACTAGCTTTACTCATAGCTAGGGACTTTCTCACCGCCCTCACTCTTGAGTGCTCCTCATGCAAATGCACATGCCCATGATCATATTCACGCTCATCACTAGCATTACTAGTAGACAAGCATCTTTGCCTACCTTACTCCGTCATCATTGCCATCATTTACCATGCAACCTTATGTCAGGTAAATATCACCTTTCCACATAGATATCATGTAATCAACGCATTTTTACATAGATATCATCACACCAGATAAACATCGCATATTCATAAACCTTGGTCTACCACTCTACCATGTACTTGCCTGTTAGCCAAATGGAGCGGAGCGACGTGCGGACGGCGTCGACTCAGAATCACCACCTGGACAAGCAAACAATCCGATTTAACGCATCATACGAAACCAGTTATTAAACGGGCGACGATGATACTTATGCATAAACTGGTTCGGGCGTAAAACGCGTGGGTTTTCAGGGATCTGCCGAGCGGCACCAAAACCCCCTAATTTTTTCCCCTTTTTTTCTCCTCTTTTCTTTTCTCTCTTCTTTTCTTTCTTTTTTTTCCTTTCTTTTCCTTCCTCCCTTACCCGTCTCTCTCTCTCCCCCCAACTTCTTTCGGCCGAAACGGCCCCCCACTCCTCCTTGCCTCCTCCGCCCGGCAGCGCGGCAGCGTGCGGCCCGGCTCGGTGTCGCCGGCCCCGGGCTCCCCACCTCAGATCCGGCCTCCGCCTTCCCCTCTCTCCCTCTCTTGCGCGGGCACCCTCCGGCAGCGCGTCGACGCGCGGGCGGCATGGCTCACCGCCGCCGGCCTCCCTCCTCTCGCCCCGCCTACCTCACCTCAGATCCGGCCTGCTCCGACCGGATCCACGCCTCCCATGGCTCGCACCAGGTACACTCTCCCTCTCTCTCCCCTTTAGGCTACGGCGAGGAGACCTACCCGGGTACGGCTTGGACGAAGGTGTGGCTATGAGGGGCTTGTGCAGGGGAGAGGAAGAGAAGAGTATTGAGCTGAGCTGTGGCTGAGGTGCTAAAATGGGGGGGTGTGTTGGCTTCTGCAAGAAGCAAGGCACAGGTGGCATGCATGCACGCCTAGGACAGGCCTGAGGCTGCCACATCCCCTGGCAGGTGGGTGAGGTGTTACATTCTACCCCCCTTAACAGAATTCGACCCCGAATTCTGGCATTCAACAATCCGCACGAAAGAACAAAATAAACATAACTGCTCTTGACATAACATTACTCATACCCGAAGAGAACAACTCTGGGTATTTCTCGCGCATGCGAGACTCCAACTCCCATGTCGCTTCTCGCTCAGTCTGATGCGACCAAAGCACTTTAATATACTTTATCGTTTTATTCCTCAACACCTTCTCTGATTCCTCCAGAATCCGAACTGGACGGGACTCAAAGGTGAGGTCTTGCTTTAAGGACACTGGTTCTAACACAACCTCATGCTCTGGATCTCGCAAGAACTTTCTCAACATCGAAACATGGAACACATTATGCACTCCTCGCATGGAGTCAGGGAGATCCAAACGGTATGCCAACTTTCCAATCCGTTCCAGAATTGGAAATGGCCCAATGTACCTCGGGCTAAGCTTTCCTTTGGTACCAAATCGCACTATGCCTTTAGTGGGAGATACTCTCAGGAGCACACGTTCCCCCACTTTGAATTCTAGTTCTCGCCTCCTGACATCGGCGTAGCTCTTCTGCCTACTCTGGGCGGCTAGCAGATTCTGTCTAATCTCCGCCACTCGCTCCACTGTTTGCTGGACCCAATCCGGGCCTAGGATGGATTTCTCACCCACGGCATCCCAACAAAGTGGTGATCTACATTTCCGCCCATAAAGAACCTCGAATGGCGCTGCTCGAACACTGGAGTGGTAGCTGTTGTTATAAGCAAACTCTGCAAGTGCCAAATGATCCTCCCAGCTACCCTTCCAGGACAAAACACAGGACCTCAACATGTCCTCTAGTGTCTGAATGGTGCGTTCGGACTGTCCATCAGTCTGCGGGTGGAAAGCAGTACTAAACTGGAGTTTCGTGCCCAGAGCGCCCTGCAAGCTCTCCCAAAACTTGGAGACAAACTTAGCGTCTCTGTCCGAAACTATCGACTTGGGAACACCATGCAATCTCACGATTTCCCGCACATAGATGGGCGCCAACTCACTTGTCGAGTTCGTCGTGCGAATGGGGATGAAGTGCGCAGACTTACTGAATCGGTCCACCACTACCCAAATCGCATCCTTTCCTCGTGGGGTACGAGGTAAGCCGATTACGAAATCCATGGTAATATCATCCCATGGCCACTGAGGAACCTCCAAAGGCTGCAATAGCCCAGCGGGACGCCTATGCTCAGCCTTTACTTGCTGGCAAACCCCGCACGATGCCACATACTTGGCGATATCCACTTTCATCCTCTTCCACCAGAAGCTCTTCTTGAGATCACGGTACATCTTGGTCTCACCAGGATGCACCGTGTAGGGGGTACGATGAGCTTCCCTCAGAATATCATCCTTGACTTGAGCCTTTTGCGGCACGCAAAGACGGCCTTTAAATCGCAAAGCACCTGAATCATCAAGACTGAAATCCCTCGTTTTTCCTTCATTAAGGCGCTTCCTAACTTGCTGAAGCAATCGATCATGCTGTTGCGCCTCCTTTACTCGCTCCAGAATCGCTGATTCCAGCAACAGTTGCGTCTCAGCCTGTGCTGTACCAGCGAAACAATAGGAAATTCCCATCCGTTCAAGGTCAGCAACGAGACAACCTAGAGTGGAGGGTGTCAGCTTGCGACTAAGAGCATCAGCAACCACATTTGCCTTGCCCGGATGGTACTGAAGAGTGAGGTCATAGTCTTTGATAAGCTCCAACCACCTCCGTTGCCTCAAATTGAGCTCCTTCTGAGTGAAAATATATTTGAGGCTTTTGTGGTCAGTGAAGATATCACAAGATTCTCCATACAAGTAATGCCTCCAAATCTTTAGAGCAAAAACTACAGCGGCAAGCTCCAAATCATGAGTTGGGTAGTTCTGCTCATGCTTCTTCAATTGTCGCGAGGCATACGCGATCACTTTGGTATCTTGCATGAGCACACAACCTAGTCCCACTCGAGACGCATCTGAGTAGACCGTGAAACGCTTCCCTGGCTCAGGAAGGGTGAGAATAGGAGCAGTTACTAACTTCTCTTTCAGAGTATTAAAACTGCGCTCACATTCATCAGTCCAGTGGAATTTCACATTCTTTCGTGTGAGCTGAGACATTGGCTTGGCAATAATGGAGAAGTCTTTCACGAAACGCCGGTAGTAACCAGCTAAGCCAAGAAAACTTCTTACTTCTTTAACATTAGATGGCATCTTCCAATCCACGACGGTGGAAATTTTGCTTGGATCTACTGAAATGCCTTCCTGGTTAATTACATGACCCAGGAAGCTCACTTCAGAAATCCAGAACTCACACTTCTTCAACTTGGCAAAGAATTGATTCTTCCTCAAAGTCTCGAGCATGAGCCTCAGATGCTGCTCATGTTCTTCCTCCGTCTTGGAATAAATCAAGATATCATCGATGAACACCACTACAAAGTCATCCAGATACTTGTGTAGCATACTGTTCATAGTTTCCATGAAAACAGCAGGGGCATTAGTTAGTCCAAAGGACATAACTGTAAACTCATAGTGCCCATATCTTGTGGAGAAAGCTGTCTTTTCAATGTCTTGCTCGCGCACTCGGATTTGATTATACCCAGACTGCAGATCAATCTTGGAGAACACCTTGGCTCCTTTCAGTTGATCAAACAGGTCCTCGATGCGAGGCAATGGGTATTTATTCTTGATGGTTACCTGATTGAGAGCACGGTAATCTATACACATGCGCCAACTCCCGTCCTTCTTCTCAGTGAATAGGACAGGGGCTCCCCATGGTGACACACTTCGACGAATCAAGCCTTTGGACAACAGTTCATCCAATTGCTTCTTCAGCTCTTCCTGCAGGGGTCGTGCCAAACGGTAGGGAGACATGGAGATAGGTCTTGTGCCAGGAACAAGATCAATTCTGAACTCCACATCCCGCTTGGGTGGCATACCTGGAAGCTCTTCAGGAAACACATCGGGATACTCCCGCACCACAGGAATGTCCTCAATGTGCAACTGCGCACTTGGCTTCTCCGTCAGGGCTAGAAGTAACCCAGACTTCATTGTACGTCGGCCAGGGAACAGGCTGGCTAACACAAAGAGGGAACACGTGGGTGCATTCCCCTGAAAGATTATCTCCTTCCCCGAAGGAGCTTGCAAAGTGACTGATTTCCAGAAGCAGGAAATCACGGCTTGGTAGCGATGCAACCAATCCATGCCAAGGATAACATCAAATGGCTCTAACTGAATCACCATAAGGTTGGCAACAAATTCCTCACCATCTATTGCAACCACACAGCCAGGGCATACTACGGAGCTAGCAATGATACCCCTTGGAGTACTAACAACAACCGATTGAGAAATTTGCTGGACACCCAACTTGGCCTTTCTAACAAACTCCCGGGACACAAAGGAATAAGTAGCACCAGAGTCGAAAAGAACAAAGGCTTCACATGAGTCCACTAACAAGGTACCTGTCATCACGTCAGGACGAACTGCGGACTCAGCAGCAGGCAGTGAGTAAACTCCGGGTGGTGTCAGGGCGGTGAGAGCCCCGACGCTCTGCTGTGGCGGCAAAGGGATTGGAGGCGGCGTAACATGCTGGAATGAAGGAGTCGGTGTAGGATGCCAGAAATAGCCGGCGGGTGGAGCCCATGAGAGTGGAGGCTGCAGAGCAGGGGCAGCCGCCATCATCTGGACTGACCCCCGAGGTGTAGTATTTGATGAAGTTGAAGAAACTGGCTCCCACTTGATAATGCTGGAGGGGTTCTGACGACAAACCCGCTCCATGTGGCCTGATCGGCCGCAGTGCCGACACTCCCCCGTCCAGGAGCACTCAGCGGCACGGTGCCCACCTCCACACTTGAAACAAATCATGCCCTGCCCCGGAACAGGACGCAAGGCTGGGGTCGTCGATGAAGTACGTGGCGCTAAAGAAGACGGCCTCGAAGTTTTGGACTTGGATGATTGTGGGGGATGCTGGCCCCACTTGGACTTTTTAGGAGCGGGCCGATGAGATGACCCACCCCCTTCAGTGTAGCTCCTCTTCTGGTCACCACCAGAAGCGCTTGAACCACCAGAGGGTTGTAGCCCCTTAGTGAGCTGCATCTCCATTTCCATCCCCCTGGCCTGCTCTACCACGGATCGAAAGTCACGCGGTGCAGTAGCTCCCATGACATGCCGGAACTCAGGGTTGAGCCCTCGGCGGAACCTTTTGGCCTTCTCAAGGTCGTTCTTCGCGACCGATGGCACGAAGCGGATCAAGTTATTGAATGCTGCCTCGTACTCAGCCACGGTCATCTTTCCCTGTACGAAGGTCGACAAAGCGACCTCCATACTCTCCACAAAAGAATCTGGATAATACTTCGCCTTGAACTGCTCGATGAAGTCTTCCCATGTAGCGGGACCTTGAGCAGGGGTCCTGGCTGAAAGAACTCCTTCCCACCAGATGTCCGCCTGACCCTTCAATTGAAAAGCCACGTAGCGAGCTTTCAGCTGAGAGCTCATCTCAAGGGCTTCGAATTGTCTCTCCATGTAGCGCAACCAATCCGCAGCTTGGACTGGTGTGCCCGAACCATCAAAGGTGTCTAGTCGCAAAGTCAACCACTCACGCAGGCCCATTCTTGCCTCTGGTACGGCCGGAACAGCAACAGGGGCAACAGCGGGAACGGCCGCCGCAGCGGCTGCCTGCGGTTGGCGGCGACGTGCACGGACCTCCTCTAAGAATTCCTGCAGCAAGGCTGAAGTCCTTGCTGGATCTCCAGCTACGGAATGTTCAGCAGAAGCAACCTCTGCATCAGGTGCATCCTGCTGGTCCTCAAGCGGTGGATCCGCTTGGGCACGACCACGACCACGGCCGCGACCTCCACGGCCACGCCCGCGTCCTCTCGCTCTCGGCATATCTGATCAGGACAGATAGCCAATCACTCAACAAGCCCATAAGCATCCATTTCAACAACACACATCAACATCAATGCTAACGAAAGCGTATATGCAATGCAAGACCCATTCCCCATCCTATGGTGCACCAGTGTGTCAAATTTTAATTTAATTGTTGGCCTAAGTTAAATTTTAATTGAATTAGAAACCTAAGTTATCAAATTTCCCTACCACGGACCTAACGCCCGCTCTGATACCAACTGTAACACCCCACCCATCCTCTGGGCTCGGAGTGCTACCACCATTGCAAACTTTTACATTTCCTTCAATTACCAGAAGTTCAACACTAATAAATTTAAGTAGCAGCGAATAGATACATCATAGTTTTTCTTTAGCCCCTACTCTAGCAGTCTAGTAGAGACTAAAATAACTGACAAAAGTTGATACAGGGAGTGCGGTTAGTGTGTGGGGATTAATCATGTGCTACTCCCGCCCCAGGTATGACGTCCTCAGCGATCACCTAGAAATAAGACAACAAGGCAAGGATGAGTCCAAAGACTCAGCAAGTACATAATAGAACAATAGATATTACCAGCATAAGTAAGCATATAACAATAATGCACATATATCATCATGTTCATAACATCATTCTCATAGCCAAGCAATGCAATGCCATCAATGCCATGCCTCATTACTCTACATGCTCATATGCTCTTCACTTTGCAAGTACCGGTACTGCCGAGTGAACACCCGTCGATGTTCACCCATCGTGGGCCCGCCCTTATAGGCACGGGACCCCTCCACTCCCGTGGAGGCCTACGGAAGTAGGTCTTACTCAAGAGCACTCCGGATTAGTCCACTAGCTTTACTCATAGCTAGGGACTTTCTCACCGCCCTCACTCTTGAGTGCTCCTCATGCAAATGCACATGCCCATGATCATATTCACGCTCATCACTAGCATTACTAGTAGACAAGCATCTTTGCCTACCTTACTCCGTCATCATTGCCATCATTTACCATGCAACCTTATGTCAGGTAAATATCACCTTTCCACATAGATATCATGTAATCAACGCATTTTTACATAGATATCATCACACCAGATAAACATCGCATATTCATAAACCTTGGTCTACCGCTCTACCATGTACTTGCCTGTTAGCCAAATGGAGCGGAGCGACGTGCGGACGGCGTCGACTCAGAATCTCCACCTGGACAAGCAAACAATCCGATTTAACGCATCATACGAAACCAGTTATTAAACGGGCGACGATGATACTTATGCATAAACTGGTTCGGGCGTAAAACGCGTGGGTTTTCAGGGATCTGCCGAGCGGCACCAAAACCCCCTAATTTTTTCCCCTTTTTTTCTCCTCTTTTCTTTTCTCTCTTCTTTTCTTTCTTTTTTTTCCTTTCTTTTCCTTCCTCCCTTACCCGTCTCTCTCTCTCCCCCCAACTTCTTTCGGCCGAAACGGCCCCCCACTCCTCCTTGCCTCCTCCGCCCGGCAGCGCGGCAGCGTGCGGCCCGGCTCGGTGTCGCCGGCCCCGGGCTCCCCACCTCAGATCCGGCCTCCGCCTTCCCCTCTCTCCCTCTCTTGCGCGGGCACCCTCCGGCAGCGCGTCGACGCGCGGGCGGCATGGCTCACCGCCGCCGGCCTCCCTCCTCTCGCCCCGCCTACCTCACCTCAGATCCGGCCTGCTCCGACCGGATCCACGCCTCCCATGGCTCGCACCAGGTACACTCTCCCTCTCTCTCCCCTTTAGGCTACGGCGAGGAGACCTACCCGGGTACGGCTTGGACGAAGGTGTGGCTATGAGGGGCTTGTGCAGGGGAGAGGAAGAGAAGAGTATTGAGCTGAGCTGTGGCTGAGGTGCTAAAATGGGGGGTGTGTTGGCTTCTGCAAGAAGCAAGGCACAGGTGGCATGCATGCACGCCTAGGACAGGCCTGAGGCTGCCACATCCCCCTGGCAGGTGGGTGAGGTGTTACAGATCATTAGCGTGCTGGTTCGGATAAATCTTACTCATGTTTAAAAAAATGCAGGATGCAAATGGTCTAGGACTGCAAGCGGTTGGTGGAGAGGATTACTGTCGAGTTGTAATACTATACCCAAGTGACACAGTTTCTAAATGGGTAAGCGCACATGTGCTCTGTCATTTCTTTCCTTGTGCAGGCCTTTCCCATTTCAACCGTTTTATTTGGTTCTGTACTTATGTTGCATCTTATGTGTCTGAAGTTTTACTACGTCGTCAAGTGTGAACTACTAGAGCAGCTTGCCTGATGTTTGTGATTGTTTTCTTAATTCTTGTCGACTGATATTTGCAGATAGATCCAAAAACTGGAGAGGCTGAAGGTTTGTCGTTTGAGTTCAATCTCTGCGAAGCTGTGGTCTCATGGGAACAGGTAAGCATGCTTTCTACTGAGATATGTATGTTATTTTACATATCCAATCGACGCCAACATTATATATGATGAATGCAAAACAACACCGTTGATGTTCACCGGGTTGTAGTTGCATGAGTTTCTGACAGCTCCATCTTGACGTTTAAACACAGCATTGTCCTAAGGTTTGTCAGAATTACACTAATAGCTATTGATACGGTCACTCAGTTGTTTTTTCCTAGGTTCGCAATAGTACCACAATACTGACAAAGGAGTACATTGATGCATTGCCAAATGGCTGGGAGGAGTATGCATGGCGCAGGATCAACAAAGGAATTCTTCTGTGGGTAGACACAAGTCTTGCAGTTTCACAAAGACTTACAGCATGGTTAACTCCACCAGCAGATTATTAACTGTGTTTAGTTTTGAGTTTGCAGGAATAAGTGCCAGAACAGAACTCTCTGCATGGAGAAGCTTTCGTTAGTTCTGCCTAAGATGCCGCCGTATGTACCTCACCAATTTGGTAGATGTGCTGTTGTCGGGAACTCCGGGGATCTTCTTAAAACTAAATTTGGGGATGAGATTGATTCTTATGATGTCGTCATTTTAGAAAATGGTGCACCCATCCAGGTTTTTTTAAGATATTTATGTTTGCTGCTCTTGTTTTCCCACTTGGACAAGCCCTGACTTCTTCTGTCTGCATTGCAGAACTACACGGAATATGTTGGTACAAAGAGTACATTTCGCCTTCTTAATAGAGGATCTGCAAAGGCACTAGATAAAGTAGTTGAGTTAGATGGTAAGTCTGCCAGCCACTTATTTTCCTATCAGTCAGATACCGAAATGAAAATGCATGCTAATTTTTATGGTTGCAGAAACAAATAAGGAGGTACTGATCGTTAAGACGACAATACATGATATCATGAACCAAATGATTCGGGTAATTTAGCTATTGTATTTGAGAAACTAGGTTGCCTTGGGTACATGTTCCATGTTTTCTTATCTGCCTGTTGGAACTCTTGCTATGCAGGAACTTCCAATAATCAATCCAATATACCTCATGCTAGGCACGTCATTTGGTTACTCTGCTAAAGGAACTGGTCTTAAAGCCCTTGAATTTGCTCTCTCCATCTGTGACAATGTTGACATGTATGGCTTTACAGTAGACCCAGGTTACAATAAATGGTTAGTGACTATCGATCTTACGTACTAACTATAAAGTATGTTAGGCATGCAGTTTTGCTTACAGTTGATGTTACAATCTTTCAGGACAAGGTACTTTTCAGAGTCCAGAAAGGGACACACTCCGCTACATGGGAGAGCATATTATCAAATGATGGAATGTCTTGGTGTGAGTTTCTCTTTTCCCATCATGCAAGTTAATAGGACCTTCTTACATCCATCGAACATTACAAATATGTGTCATTGTTATCACATGAAGAGATCACTTATTGATGTAGAAAATCACGTGCAGCTTGTAAAAATCCACTCACCGATGCGAGGTGATCCTGGCAGGGTACTAAAGTGGCTGCCTATGAAGGACACCATCGAAGCTGCTAGAGTTGCTTCTGAGAAATTGTTGAAGTAAGTTTTGGTACCTTCCTTTCTTTAGTGAGTTGTTGTCTTCCATTCATGAAAATAGTCCACAGGAACCTTACTTAGGGTATTGGACGTTGTCTTTCATCTGCTCGGTTTTGGGTGCTGTTATTGAACTTTTACTAACCAAACTAGGCAGATACACTATCATTATATTGTAGGTTGTATAACTTGAAACATCATTGTCGTAGGGGTGGCCCCCACCTAAACCCAGCAGGCCTGGTGGGGAGTTATAAGGCCCAGAATAGGCCACATGTAATGACACAAATACCCCTGAAGGGGATAATCAGCTGTAAGGGCATAATTGTAAAAGCACTCCCCATGTATATATATAGAACACCGATCATGGGGAGGGGGCAGGCCATTACATTTATCTTCATCACTCTCCACTACCATCTCTCTCTGTTTGGTCTGTAGCCACAACAATCATCTTTCCGAATTGCATTGTAGGAGACCTGGGGCTGGAACTGATGGCCCTCTGAGCACGTGCATCATTCAGGTGGGTGTTGTTCCCCTCTTGTTTTCTGGATGGTTGGATCTCCAACCTTTTCTATTTGAAAACTTTAACCTGCATATGGCCTATTACATATTAACTGTTTTATTTCTCTTCCAATCATGACTATGTGTTTACTGCTTGACTAATAGCCAAAAGTCAAAGGAATATTTTGTTTTTCTTTCCATTACCAATTTATGACTATAGACTGCTGACCGCGTTGTTACGGATGAGTAGCTTCATATATGAGACGTGAATCTTAATGAATCTGATTGTTCGTTTTATTTTTTTACAAATTTTATCTTGTTTTGTATTTTACCGTAGCGTTAGCAGTTCTTTCTTATATTTAGCATGTTACTGTTGTTGGCTATGATGGCATTCCAATGAACATTAATATGGAGTGGAAATGGTTGTCAGGCTATTAATTTCCTCTTAGCTGTGATGTTGTACTATTATGTAAAGAATAAGTGATATGTTCCAAAAGAATGTGTAAGTTAGCAACAATTTTACTTACAATCAATGAAATCTAATGTTCTAGGGCATATGAATTAGATATTGATGGCAGGAGTTAGAGCTGGTGTTGGTCCTGTGGAATAGAGAAAGAGAAAAAGGATATTTTTTTTGCAGAGACAATAAAGACTATGTTTTGCCAAATAAGAAGAATTTGGGTGCGCGGGGACTCCCTTTACCTAAGCTTGCTGGGCTAGGTAATAAGTATGGATGTGATGTTAAGACAATTGCCAATTTTGACCTAGAGGGGCCATTATTTTCTCTGGGAGAACTCTTGACTTGTGTTCTTTCCTATTCAAGATTGTAAAATCATGGGAATTTTGTGCAATGTGATATTACCTGGAAAATTGCACTGTGTGTACACCCAAAATTTGAGTTTAAGTTGAATGTGCCATTTTTACATCAGTCTTTAATTTTGTATATTCACAGAGGTGTTGTATGCCTGTATCAACTTATTTGTCAGAATAGAGGGTGCATTAGATCGGATGGACTCTGTACCTTGCTAACTTTAGTTAGATGCCCAGTGATTCAAATTTGGCACATAATGTAATTTTTTTTTCAAAATAGAACAGGATGAGATATGATCTGGATGCTAATCTATTAGGTGTGCATGTTGGTTACTTTGACGTGAAGCATGAAGTATCCAATGCAATCTGGACTTTGTGGTAAGTTTGTTTGTTGGAATTTGGTCTTTAATTTAGTAAGCTTGGTGCCTTTGTATGGAACATCAAGTGCATTAGTTTATATAAACGATAATGATTATAGTGCGATCAAATTGTTCCATAGTGTAGTGGTTTGAATAGCGATGGCTTCTGACTTCTAAAAGCCAAAAGTCGTTTGGAACATGTTGACTTCTTAACGTGGTTTTTTCTTTCTTTTTTCCTTATTTTTTTCATTTTTTGAGAATAGAGGGGTGCATTGGATCGGATGGACTATGTACCTTGCTAACTTTAGTTAGATGCCTAGCGATTCAGATTTTGCACATAATGTTATTTGTTTCTCGAAATAGAACATGATGAGATATGATCTGGATGCTAATATATCAGTTGTGCGTGTTGGTTCCTTGACGTGAATTTCTACATGAGATATGATCTGGATGCAATCTGGACTTTGTGGTAAGTTTGTTTGTTTGTTGGAATTTGAACTTCAGTTTAGTAGGCTTGGTGCCTTTATATGAAGCATCAAGTACATTAGTTTACATAAAGGATAATGATCATATTGTGATGAAATGGTTCCAGTCCCGACTTCGAATCTGGCAGCCTGGGTTCGAATCCCGGTTGGACCTTTTCCCCCCCCATGTTTTCTGTTTATGCTTCTGTCTTTAGATAATGCTCTTGAGTGATCATACTCCACTATCTGTTCTCTCCCTCGGCTCTGTACTTTTCAGAGGGTTTTTTTTATAAACGAGTGATGAGCTTCTACATGTTCGTGTATACATGTAATGAAAATATGAAATGGTTAACTCCTTTTCTTTTAAACCAAAGAGGAAAGAGACCCAACAAATATTCCAACTTACATCCGAGAGAAGTCGAAGGAAATCTGAAGGCGCACGACTGCGACAAAGTTTGAACGTGGTCGTAAGGAGGCTACGACCACGTTGAAACGCTACGATCACGGTGAAGGTGGTCGTAAGGAGTTGCAACTACGCCGAGAAGACCAGTGCATGGTCGGAAGCGACTTCGACCACGTTGAGAGAAGTGAACGTGGTCGAAAGGGTGTTCGACCACGGTGAACAGTGATCGCTAGCATCACTGAGTGATCGTAGGAGTTTGCGATCACGGTGTTTCGAGCGTAGCAACAAAGTAAAGTGGTCGAACGGCTATACAGGACATGTCATGAATAAGAAGAGCCAGGTGTTTTTCGTGGATGGTTCATGAGGAATAGGAAAGACATTCCTATACAAGACATGAGAGCTCAATCTATGAGACGTGAATCTTAATGAATCTGATTGTTCGTTTTATTTTTTACAAATTTTATCTTGTTTTGTATTTTACCGTAGCGTTAGCACGGGCACACTACTAGTATATGAATAATACCTCCATCATATTATTTTTTTCTTAGATATAAATATATAAGTATATCTACCATATTATTTTTATTTTTTTCTCAGATATAAATACGGATACCTTACATACAAATACAAGTACGAATAATATCAAATACAGATACAAAGCGAATACAAATCGAAACAAATACGATCACGAATATTTATCAGAACATGAAAACCATTAAACTATACCTCCAAAATCAATGAAAACATACAAATAGTTTATCTTGTCAAAACATTCATGAAATCTAAATAAGCATAAGTATTTTCATCCACAATAAAACTATACTCAATCAGGGGCGGATTTGGGCCCCTCGCAAGGTGGGCTTTAGCCCGGGGTGCGAAAAAATTGTAGTGTATAGCCCATGTGTTTTCAGCCCAGCCCGAGGTGGTATTTCTAGAATTCAGCCCAGGTAGTCTAATAGCCCATAACATTTTTCTACAGCTCGTCAGGCCGACAATATCCCGCGCACGGCCTACTTCACGCGCTCGCGCCGCGACCCACTTCACGCGCTTGCCACTGTCCCGCAGAGCCACTGCTCGCCTGCCTCAAAACCCTAGCGCCAGTCGCTAGTCGTCTCGGTTTTCCGCAGATCCGGCGCCTCCCGGCCTGCCCCCTCCTGGCGCCGCCCCGCCTCCCGCCCCCCACCTCTCTCGGCACCGCCCCGCCTCCCGGCCAGCGCCGCCCGGCTCCTAGCCCACCCCCTCCCGAGTCCCGACGGTCGGCGCCGCCACGCCTCCAGCCTCCCGGCCAGCGCCACCTGGCTCCCGGGCTGCCCCCTCTTGGCGCCGGCCCGCCTCGGCTCCACGCCTCCCGCCTCGCAACCAGCGCCGGCCGGCTCCCGGCCTCCCAGCCCGCCCCCTCCCGACGGCCAGCAGCCCAGCGCCACCTCGGCGCCCCTCCTCCAGTCCTCCTGGCCTGCGCCGCCCACTGGCGTGCGTTGGTGAGATGATGATCTGTTAGTTGAACTGTGGTTCATTTTCGGTGGATGTGTTTGGTGTGCAGGCTTGGGGCGGATGTTTTACTTTGTGGTGATCGTGCAGACAACCATCAACACCGGCGTTAGCATCGGCTCCATCCTGCTTGCCGCGGATTGCCTCGAGGTGCGTCGTAGCCTCCTAGAACCCCTGAATTTTCTCTCATATGCATAAAATTGAGCTCATGCTAGTTTGTAGTGTGTGATTAGTTTATTGTAGGGTACGATTAGTTTTAAGTTTCATGCCGTCTGCGTTTTTGACATTGTTAGTTAGAGTAGTCTATGCTTTGTAAACTAGGAATATCCACAAAGGATTGCCGCTCTAATGGTAGAAATGGTCATTTTCCTTGTGAATGTAGAATATGCATAAGATATGCTCTAATATGTTTGGTTGGCATTGCTGGTGGCCTTACTTGTTTAGTATTGAACTCAAGTTTCATATTAGTAATGCAATTAGCCAATTATGATATACTTTTGTTATATCGTGGTATAGGGACAAATTGACGTTAGTTTTAGGTTGTTAGAGTTCAGCCCGGGGCGTAGTCAAATCCTGGTTCCGCCACTGTACTCAGTAGTCGATCAGTACATAGTATAAGTAACAACGATGTGCAATTCATGAAATGCACACGATAGCAATTTAAACAAGCATAAGAACATAGCATAAGTACTAACACACATACTATTTAGGCTTAGATGCCCTTAATTTGTTCTAAGCACTTAATTCGTCTCCCTTGTGTTTTCTTCTTCTTTTTTCCTTTTTGGCAGCAATCTTTTTTCAGTATTCTATATATTACTGCTTAGTGGTGTTTTGCAATTTAATAGGATTAACAAAATTTTACTAAGTATTTTAACATGTAATGGAATGCTCAGAGTTAAATATTCACGAAGAACAATTTTATTACATGCTTCTTCTCTCTGTTGGCTGAACGCCTGCTAATGCCGATGTTTGATGTGTTTCCGGATGAGCAAATAGCACACACACTAGAACACAGGGATGTGTTTCCGGATGAGCAAACACACACTAGAACACAGGAGCAACAAAATGGTTTTTGGCGTTGCAGAACCTTGCAACATTTCTGATTTTTCTTCCCTTTATTTAGCAATCAACAGAGAGTAACTGAGATGCTTAGCCATTACTAGCTGCATGCTTAGCAGTTATAAAACGTACAGAGTAATTGACATGCACTACATGCAAATAACTACATGAGAAAACTGAAAACTGACATGCAGATATGAAGACATGAATACTTGCGGACTAAAAACGCCCATGCACATGAAGAGAAAAAACTGACTGGAATGCAGATTAACTAGATTATCTAACATTACTCCCCCTAATCTAGTTGATGTTGATGTCGACGATGCCGAGCTTCGAGCGCAGGTGCAGAAATCTCACCCTGCCAAGTGATTTTGTCAATATATCTGCTAGCTGATCGTCGGTGTGGATCTTTTGGATGGCAACTTGGCCACCCTCGACGCACTCTCGGATGAAGTGAAAGCGCGTTTCGATGTGCTTGCTCCGGCCATGGAAGACCGGATTTTTGCACAATTGAATCGCCGACTGATTGTCGATGTAGATTGTCGCGGCGCCGACGTCTCGCCCATAGAAGTTGCCGATCAGCCGCCTGAGCCAGATTCCCTGGCATGCCGCCGCTGAGGCCGCGATGTACTCGGCCTCGCACGACGATAGCGCCACCACTGGCTGCTTTTGTGACTGCCACGACACAGGCGCGTTGCCGAGACAGAACAAAATGCCGGAGGTGCTCTTGCGATCATCCATGTCGCCAGCCATGTCCGCGTCGCTGTACCCCTTGAGCTCGATGTCGTTGTGCCCCTTGGTGTAGCAAAGGCCAAAGTGGAGCGTACCAGCGACATAACGAAGTAGATGCTTGACGGCGCTCAGGTGTTCCGTCGTTGGGTTCGCCATGAACCTGCTCACATACCCGACCGCGAAGCTGATATCCAGCCGGGTGTGGACCAAGTACCGGAGGCTGCCAACCACACTACGGTAGAACGTAGGATCAACTGGTGGATTGGAGCTCTCCTTACTCAGTTTAAGACGTGCCTCCATGGGCACTTGCACGGCATTGCAGCCGGCCATGCCGGCCTTGTCCAGGAGCTTTGTCGCATACGCAGCTTGGCTCATGGTGATCTTCCCAGGCAGCTGCTTGACATCAATGCCGAGATAGTAGCTCAACTTCCCGAGGTCGCTCATCTTGAACGAGCGCTTCATTTCCTCCTTGAACGATTCGATCTCAGCTTGGTCGGCGCCAGTGAGGATCAAATCGTCAACATACACGCCCAGGAGCACACGTCCTCGCCCCTTGCCGCGTGTGTACACCCCGTGTTCTTCCTCGCAACACGTGAACCCAAGCGCCACCAACGTGCGGTCAAGCTTGGCATTCCACGCCCGAGGAGCTTGTCGTAGGCCGTAGAGTGCTTTGCGCAGCCGCAGTACTTGCCGCTCTCGCCCGGCGATCATGAATCCCGGCGGTTGAGCGACGTAAACCTCCTCCGTGAGGTCGCCGTTCAGAAATGCAGACTTGACGTCGAGATGGTGGAGCGCCCAGCCCTCGTGCGCTGCCACCGCTACAAGTGCACGCACGGAGTCGAGCCGCACCACTGGTGCAAACACCTCATCGAAGTCCACGCCAGCGCGTTGTACGTACCCCTTAGCCACCAGCCGCGCCTTGTGCCGAACCACCGCCCCTTGCGCATCCTTCTTGATCTTGAACACCCATTTGAGGCCAATCGGGCGGTGTCCGGCCGGGAGGTCCACTGCCTCCCACGTGCCATTGTCCTCAATGGCTGCCATCTCCTCTTCCATCGCGGCGCGCCACGCCGGATCAGTGGCTGCCTCGTCGTAGGAGGTGGGCTCCTCGGTCGCAACGAGGAGCCACTCGTTGGGGTCCAGTACGCGTGGCTCGGCAGTGTTGATGCAATTGTCCACCGTGCGGAAACGCCGCGGCGCGCCATTGTCACTATGGTCGAGCCCCGACGGGATGTGCGACGGTGGAGTGCAATGCTCAACTTGAGCACCACCGGTGTCGTGGGTAGCGTTCATGGGCGTTTGAGGTGACGCCCCAGCTTCCTCTTCTTCCTCCAGGGACGGGACCGCAGGGGATACAGGAGCGTTCGGCTCGCCGCCGCCCAAGACGTCGCTGACCGTGTACTCCACGGTGAACGTCTCAGGGCTGGCGTCGCCGTTCGCCTCCCAATTCCACCCTTTGGTCTCGTCGAACACCACATCGCGAGTCACATGGAGCCGCCTGCCCACCGGATCGTACACCCGGTAGCCTTTGGAGCCCGGCTCGTACCCGACGAAAACCATCTTCATGCTCCGGTCGTCAAGCTTCGCGGCGTGCGGGCGTGTAACCTTGACGTGAGCGAGGCAACCGAACGTGCGCATGAAATGCACAGCTGGTTTCTTGCCATGCCAAGCTTCATAAGGCGTCATCCCGGTGATGCTCTTCATCGGTGAACGGTTCAAGATGAACACGGTCGTGCTCACCGCATCCCCCCAGAATGTACTGGGCACCTTCTTTGCCTTGAGTAGGCATCGCGCCATAGCCATCACAGTCTGGTTCCGGCGCTCCACGACGCTGTTCTGTTGCGGGGAGTACGGCGCCGTGAGTTGCCGGTGCACGCCCTTCTCCGCGCAGTACTCGCCAAAGGTCACGGACGTGAACTCGCCACCACGATCGGTACGTAGCGCGCGTAGCTTCCGCCCAGTCTCGACCTCGACGCCGGCTTGGAACTTCTTGATCGCGCTGGCCGCCTCGTCCTTGCTTGACAACAGCACTAGCCACATATAGCGACTAGCATCGTCAACGAGGAGGAGGAAGTAGCGCTTGCCACCATGCGTCGCTGGCGTGACAGGCCCGCATAGATCTCCATGTACGAGATCAAGACGGCCCTTCGCGCGGTACTTGGCCTCCAGAGGGAATGGCGAGAGCCGTTGCTTGCCGACAAGGCACGCGTCACACAGCTGGTCGACATGATCCAGCAGTGGAAGCCCACGCACCATGTCGCCACGCCCAAGTTTCTTCAACCCCTCGAAGCTCAGGTGGCCGAACCGCTCATGCCAGCGCCACGCATCGTCGTTGGCGTGCGCCAGGAGCGAGATCGGTCGAGCGAGCGTGAGGGAGATCTTGTACAGTCGATTCGCCAATCGCCGTACCTTGGCGAGAAGCTCCCTCCTCGGATCGCGCACCCGCAGTACGCCGTCCTCGATCAACACTTGGCACCGACCTCGTCGAGTTGTCCCAAGCTGATGATGTTGCTGCGCAGACGTGGGATGAAGTACACGTCCGACAGCATACGATGGCGTCCACCCCGTGCCGCGAACATGATCGTGCCGCGCCCGAGGATGTCCACCATTGATCCATCGTCGAACTTTACCGTGCCCGTGATGTCGCGGTTCAGCTCGGAGAAGGCCGCGTCGTTTCCTGTCATATGGTTCGACGCGCCCGTGTCGAGGTACCACACGCCGTCGTCCTGGCCGCCGGTGTGATTGTTGGTGTCACCCAACTGCACCGTCGCGCGTTCTTCATTGAGGAAGACCCGACCGCCGACGTGCACAGGTGCGGCACGCTCTAGGAGGCACGCGGGCATGGGTGAAAGAGAGGCCACCTGGGCCATCAATAGGGACGGCTCATCATCGCCGCCCTCCTCCACCAGCAGCGCTGCGGCCGCCGCCTCGTCTCTCTTCTTCTTCCGGCATTCCCGGGCCCAATGCCCAGTTTTCCCGCAGTACTTGCACGTATCCTTGTCGATGACCTTGCCGCCACCGCCCTTGCGTGCGTCGTCGGTACCGCGCTTGGGTGGCTGTGCGCCGCGCCGTGGAGGGACCGAGCCTCCGTTCGTACCACTTCCGCTGGCGCCAGTGCTTCCGACGCGCGCACCCTCCTTGTCGCGCTTGCGTAGGCGACGTATGAGGTCCTCCTCCTTTGACGAGAGAAGCAGCTGGGAGCCAAGTTCTGCAGCCGCTGCCCGCGCGTCGAGCCGCTGCTCCACGGACTGGAGACGGCCCGTGACCTCCTCGATGGACAATTCGTTGATGTTGAGCAGCGTCTCGATGGAGATTGCGACCTGCATGAACTTATCAGGGACCACTTGCAGCATCTTGCGCACGACCTCGCCTTCGGTGATGTGGTCACCGAGAAGCCGCAGATTATTGGCGAGGCCCGTGATGCGCATCGAGAAGTCGTCGATGGCCTCCCCTTCCTTGAATGCAATATTGTTGAAGTCGCGTCAGAGTTTCTGCGCGTTCGCCTCACGTACGCGCTCGACGCCCATCCTCATGATCTTGACAGCATCCCACGCCTCCTGCGCGGAGTCCTTATTGCCGATCGAGGCCAGCATCTCCGGCGAGACAGCTCGTGCAATCGCTGCTAATGCCAGACGATCCACGCTGTACTCTGCGCCTCCGGGTTCGATGGCTCCCCACAAGCCTTGCGCCTGCAGGTTGATGCGCATGAGCATCGCCCACTCCGGGTAGTTGGTCTTGGTCAGCATCGGATATTGTACCG
Source organism: Dendrocalamus latiflorus (assembly GCA_017311315.1). Lineage (NCBI taxonomy): Eukaryota > Viridiplantae > Streptophyta > Magnoliopsida > Poales > Poaceae > Dendrocalamus > Dendrocalamus latiflorus. Next base: position 2,520,650 of record CM029630.1, on the reverse strand, counting down.
ACGCCGACACTTCCTTGACCACGCGCTCGATGACGACCTCGCGCTCCCGACCATGCTGTTGTCGCGGACGGCGAGGACCACGTGATGGCGACCGAAGGCGATCCCGCCGCGGAGGAGTGATCGACCCTCGTCCCACCGGAGCTGACATGGCCAGCAGGATCCTGAACGGAGCTCTGATACCAATTGTTGGCTGAACGCCTGCTAATGCCGATGTTTGATGTGTTTCCGGATGAGCAAATAGCACACACACTAGAACACAGGGATGTGTTTCCGGATGAGCAAACACACACTAAAACACAGGAGCAACAAAATGGTTTTTGGCGTTGCAGAACCTTGCAACATTTCTGATTTTTCTTCCCTTTATTTAGCAATCAACAGAGAGTAACTGAGATGCTTAGCCATTACTAGCTGCATGCTTAGCAGTTATAAAACGTACAGAGTAATTGACATGCACTACATGCAAATAACTACATGAGAAAACTGAAAACTGACATGCAGATATGAAGACATGAATACTTGCGGACTAAAAACGCCCATGCACATGAAGAGAAAAAACTGACTGGAATGCAGATTAACTAGATTATCTAACACTCTCTTCTCTCTTTTTTTTTCTAGTCGAAGCCTTCTCCTAATCTCTTGGCCACCTGTTGCTTTTCTTCTTCCTCCTCAAACCTCATCCCTTCACACATCTATTCCTTCTTCTTCCTCCAACTTTCTCTCTCCCTTCCCCATCATTTGGCGCCCGCTCGGTGCCACCAACTAGCCTTCCCTCAAGCTGGCGCCCGACCTTCGGTCCCCTGTGCCACCACCCCAACATGGCTCCACCTTGGCCACCGCCCAACTCCTCCGGCCACCTCTCCTTTGCCTCGCCTATCGACCGCGGTGTGTGCCCGGATCCAAGATTTTGGAGACGACATTAGGCAGGCACCATTTGGTTACTTTTGGATTGGTTTTCTCCCAGTTTCTTTTCCTTGGTATCTCCTTTGTTCCTTTGGGAAGAGCTGTGTGCTAGTACTTCCCTAGCAGTGCTGTTGGATTTGTAGATCCGCTTCTTGTTTTTATACTAGTTAGTTCAATGTGTAATTATGTGCTACTATCTTCTGTTTCGTCCATGCTGATTGCTTAGAGTTTTTGGTGGACGAGTACTTACACACACATTGCGCTAAGCCGAGGAAGGGTCTCGAGAGGGCGCTGCTGGGTGCGCCGATGTTCGGGGTGGCGCTAGGGCTGATGACGATGGTGATCACGGAGGCGCAGGCCGGGCTCAAGGGATTGGTGGAGGCGGCGGAGCGGTGGGAGGTCATGGAAATGACGACGTCACCGTCAATGGTGGTGGGAATGGCGAAGGGGAGGTGCACGCTTGCGACGCTGGAGCAGGTGATCTGCGGTGGTGCCCCGCTGCCCAGGATGGTGGTGAAGGTGCCGAGCAAAGTACTTGTTGGATCGGATATCTGGACTCCGTCATCCTCAGATAGTCCAAGTCTGTATCATATTTGACGGATAGTACGCTATCGTATTTATATTTATCCCGGAAAAATAATCCGTATTCGTTTTTGATCTGAAACTATTCAAGAAAAATTCAAACCAAAATATTTTATATTTAAAAATTATCCAAATCGATAGGAAACCGACCTATCCGTTTTCACCGGTATCTCCCAGACTCCCACCCGGCAGGCGGCGTCTCACTCGTCACCCTCCATATGTATATAATTTTTTGTACGGATAATCCATTTTTTATTCGAAATTACAGAAATACACCCGCGGGAAATTTTTTTTACAAAAATAGGCTCAAATCGCTCAACGGGAGGGCGACTGGAGCCTATCGCCCAACCAGAAGCCGATTTTGTCCCTGTCGCTCTACCATCAGGCGACTGCATCCAGTCGCCCTCCCATTGGGCGACTTTAATGCAGTCGCCCAATGGTTGAGCGCCAGGGACCAAACCTTCGCCAAAAATAGTGAAAATTGGTGGAGATATTCTTCATTGATCCAAAAGCCTTCAGAAAAAAATTTGAGCAATTTCGCCTACGGGATTAAAAGTTATAGCAGTTTCAATCACTCCCCGTTTCCTCTCTTTGTGTTCCTCGATTGCTATAACTTTTGATCCCGTAGCCGAAATTGCTCAATTTTTTTTCTGAAGGCTTTTGGATCAATGCAGAATATCTCCACCAATTTTCACTATTTTTGGCGAAGATTTAATTCCTGTCGCTCAACCATTGGGCGACTGCATTAAAGTCGCCCAATGGTAGGGCGACTGGATGCAGTCGCCTGATGGTAGAGCGACAGGGACAGAATCGGCTTCTGGTTGGGCGATAGGCTCCAGTCGCCCTTCTATTGGGCGACTTGAGCCTATTTTTGTAAAAAAATTTACCGCGGGTATATTTTTGTAATTTCAAATAAAAATGGATTATTCGTACGAAAAACTCCATATGTATATACCAACACGGTAGCTCCTATCAACTCTCAAGTAGCTAGACTAGACCGCACACCGCAGCGTGGTGTGGGCGTCATGGCTATGTCGACTAGCGGAGTCGCCGGCGGCTCTGGCTGCTCGCTGGAGGCGGCCGTGCCGGCGCAGCAGCTGAGCAGGTACGAGTCGCAGAAGCGGCGGGACTGGCAGACGTTTACGCGGTACCTGACCGCGCACCGCCCGCCGCTCGAGCTGCGCCGGTGCAGCGGCGCGCACGTGCTCGAGTTCCTGCGCTACCTCGACCGCTTCGGCAAGACGCGCGTCCACGCGCCGCCCTACCCCGCCTACGGGGGGCGGACGACGGCCGCGGCGTGCCAGTGCCCGCTGCGCCAGGCGTGGGGCAGCCTCTGTTGTAATCTTGAGCACAATCTATATTTCTGCTATTTTTAGTTACAGATTGAGCACGTTAGAATAACTCCGGACTGACCGGAACGCAGTAGCAGAATTCAGTTTTAGTAGCGCAGTAGAGCCGTTTTTCTGTTTTCGCTTTGTGTCCGAGTCAGAAGGAAGTTTTGGCAGGAGATCCTGCATTTCCGGTTGACTATTATTTGCATGTAACCATCACTAAGTATTGAATAATAGCCCAAAGAAAGACCTCAGTTGATTGGAGGTTCAAGGCATACGCCTCAGCCATTCTCTCCACTCTGCTCGTCTCGTATTGTCGGATTTCCGTCAGAATACAATTCACTTCTGAAACAACACTTGAGTGCTTGTGAGTCTACAGAGTGAGTTCCAGTGAGTGATTGTCGATAGCCAAATTCTAACATTTGGTATCAGAGCGCATCTAGATCCATGTCCACGTCCAAGACTCCAAGCCGCTACACGCCACCAGGGAGGAGGAGCAGCACGGGCGACACCGGTGACAGCTCAGGCGGCGAAGGGATTTTTTCGCCGACGACGTCGCAGCAGATGGCGAAAGAGTCGGGGGTGCCGTTGAGGTATCCAATCCTGACGAGAACCAACTATGCCGATTGGGCAATGTTGATGAGGGTGAATCTGCAAGCCCAGGGTGTCTGGAGCGCCATTGAGCCCGGAGGTGCGGATTCAAGGGAGGATCGGATGGCGCTTGCTGCGATCCTCCAGGCTGTGCCGCGAGAGATGCTGCGTTCTCTTGCAAAGAAGGACTCCGCAAAGGCAGCCTGGGAGGCGATCAAGACGATGAGAGTTGGCGTCTCCCGTGTACGGGAGGCAAGGCAGCAGGCATTGCGTCAAGAGTTTGATGCCATCCGATTCAAGGATGGTGAAACAGTTGAAGATTTCGGCATGCGCATCTCTGGCCTCGCCAATGACATCCGTGAGATGGGAGGTGAACGTGAGGAGGAACAAGTGCTGAAGAAGATGCTCCGGGTGGTACCCTCGAGGTACCGGCAAGTGGCGATAGCAATTGAACAATTGCTCGATCTGAAGACCATGCCATTGGAGGAGCTCGTTGGTCGCCTGTCGTCCGTTGATGAACGATATGGAGACGACGAAGACAACCGGGAAGCACATCAAGGAGGCAAGCTCCTCCTTACTTAGGAGGAATGGTTGGCGCGTCTACAGCATAGGAACCAGGAGGGTTCCACAAACTGGAGCAAAGGCGCTGGGGGTGGCTCCGGCAGCACTGGGAGTGGCTCCGGCGGCAAACAAAATCGCTGGCGCCTGAAGAACTCGAACTCCCAAAAGAACCGCGGCAACAAGGAGGCAACGCCGAACAGTGGCAACGGCGGCACACGCGATCGATCAAAGGTGAAATGCTACAATTGTGGAAACTTTGGGCATTTCGCAAAAGAGTGTCGTAAGCCACGTCGGGAGCACAAGTCTCAAGCTAATCTGGTGCAAACTGAATAAGAGCCAACTCTTATGGCACAGACATGTGAGATTACCACAGCACGTGAGGAGGCACTTCTGCAAATGCCGGTTGTTGAGCAGGTGCATTTGGATGAAGCAAATGCCAAGGGAATTGAACTCCGGGAGGAAGAAACCGACAACAGCAACTCCAACACATGGTATCTTGACACAGGTGCTACAAATCATATGACCGGCACCAAGATGGCGTTCGCAGAACTAGATACTCATGTCACAGGTACAGTGAAATTCGGGGATGGCTCTCTGGTAGGCATCTGTGGACGTGGGACTGTGCTGTATGCTTGCAAGAATGGTGAACATCGAGTTCTTGAGGGAGTATATGTAACATCCCAAAAATTCAAAATTTGAAAATGTGGAGCTTTTGAATTGTTTTTGCAATATATTCTACTTGCAGTTGGATCTTTATGGTGTTTTCTTAAATTTTGGTTGAAAATCCAAAATTTGGAGTAAACGAAAATATACAAGTAATGATCCAAAATAATATAAATACCAATAAGAGTAAATAAAAAATATATATATACCTATATACACAATTGATCCAAAAAAATGCAACCACCGGCCAGAGCGGCCCGACCCATTTCCTCGCTCTCCCTCCCGCCTTCACCCTCTGGCCATCGGGCCCCCACGCCAGCTCCCTCCCCGCTCTCTCTTTTCCCTCTGCCCGCGGGCCCCGGCGCCCCCGCGCATCTCCTCTTCCCCCGTTCTCTTTCTTTCTTCCTCCCCGGGCGCCCGCGCCACTCTTCCTCTGCCGCGCGCTCAGTTTCTTTCCTCCACGTGGCAGCCATGCGGTAGCTCCGCCCACTGTCTCGCCCACCGTCGCCCATTGTTTCCCCGCGCGCGCCCACGGTTTTCTCGGCCACCCGTGAGCATAAGTAGCTTCCCCGCGCCATTCTTCCTTCCTCCCCTCTGCCTTTCTTCCGCCCGGGAACCATGCCGCCGCTGCCCTTTTCGCCGCCCCCTTCCCTCGGCGACCCTTCGCCGGCAGTGACTCCCTCCCCCAACCCCCCTTCTCCCCCTCATGCCCCGGCCGTCTCTAATTGACTCCCCTCCCCTTGCAGGCCGCCGGAGCACCGTGCCTCCTCCGACCCCGGCGACTCCCCTCGCCGCCAAGCTAGGCCACCGCCGGCCAATTCCTCCCGGACAGGGCACCACCTGGACTCTGTGAAGACGTTCCCAATGCTTGATCGAAGATCCGTTGGCTCATCTTCTCCGGCACCGAGCGCCCTCTCCGCCGCTCCGACCCCGACGTCGCCGGCTCACCTCTGACCTCCCCGAGCCCGGCAACCACCTTCGGTGAGCTAGTGCCACGCTCCTTTAGCTCCCCTCCATTTTAATTGAGATGCAATTGCTCGAGGCGCCGTCGCGGTCTCTGCCCTGCTTTGACCGCCGCCGAGCTCGTCGCCGGTGTCTCCCCGGTCGATGGCCATCCGATTCAGCCCGCCCAAGGATGCGCACGAGGCCCAGTGGGCCATTTCAGCCGTACCCAGGCACCACCGAGCCGCCCCCCGCCGGCGCCGCCGCCGAGTCCATGCGCCGGCCAATTCCTCTGCTTGAGCCGCAACCTCTCCTCACCTCATCCATTTCCCCCCCCCCTGTTTCAGTCAGCCCAGGCCATCGGCCCACTTGGCTAGCAGAGCACGCTGTCACCCCACCCGCCTGCGTTCGAATCCCCCGGCCGCAATATAGGGTTAGGTTTCTTTTTGATTTTGCCAACGGCTACAGTGAAGAAGGAAAAATTAGGAAAAATCCGGAAAATTTAGGGAATAATCTAGGGGGTGTAATAAATTTAATTAGTATGTAAACTAAGGTTACTTAACATTTTAATATGTGATCATTTACTATATGAGCCACTGATATAGTCTAGATACTTAGATGAGGTTGAGTTGTTGATTAGAGGTATTAATAAAATGTGGTTTAGTATATAGTCCAAAACTAATAAGAATTCTAATTAAAAATACATCCATAGAAGGTACAAAATTTATTAGTATATACATGAACTTAATAAATGTTTAATCATGGATTAGTTATTATCATATCTGTATGATTAGTAAGCCAATAGCAGATATTTTCCCTAAATTAAAGGGAGAACTTAAAAAAAACCGGGGAAGCTAATAAAATTTAAATAAGGCATTAGGGAGTTTATGTATGATTTAAATTCGGAATAGTTGCCATGATAAATAGTTAGTATGACTTAAACATTCAAATTGTAAATCTAATTATTTAATAAAGGCTTTGGATAAATGTCTATACCTAATAATGGTGGCCCTTAATTAACATGTAAACATAGAGGCCCAATAATTGTCATGCCACCATTAAACAAACCCCAGTGCCATATCCTAATATAATAGCCCTAGGTCATCATGATTCAAAATCATAACACAGACATATAAATACTATAAATTAAGCGTGTAGCCAATAACACGAGTAAACAGGGTCACATAACATGCTACATACCAAGTTTTGCCCAGATAACTAAGTTTAAGCTAAAATTAGGGATAAAGATAAGCTTAATAATAGCTAAAGTAGGAGCAAGATAAAAATAGTGCTATCAATCAAATCTTATTCCTAACACTAGCTTTGGTACATAATAAAATTAAGCACAATTGCATATAGAGCAAGCTGGGGCCCGTACCAAAGGATCTTAATTCAAATTAAATTTAAGCCAGCGATAAATGAAGACACATAAAATATGATAATGAGACCATTAAAGATTTATTGAATAAGTACAGATCTCATCCATCAGTCCAGATTGCCTTTACCATAACCTAAGTTGCAAGGAATACATACCCAGCCAGACTCGTACTTCGATACATGGGTCTACCCTAACTCATGGAACTTCCTTGATAAATACGAAAATAATAAAAGAAGTTATTAAATAAAATAGGTTAACCCGTGCTAATCAATGGCTGGCTAAACCTAATCACCCTCTAATCTGAAGTAAGAATAACATCATCAATATCCCTGTATCACGAACCCTCCTCAGCTTCTGCTTCATCGAATGTCCTTCTACCAATCGTCACTTCGTTCCAACCCCCTTTTTGACTCCATCGATACTCCGCACAACATCGACCTTACCTCAAATAACCCAAATCACCCATCGACTCATAGTAAAAATAAATTGATTTTATTCGGATTTATTTGGAACTTTTAAGTTATTTGCTTTTATTTGGATTCAGTCGTTTATCGCATAATTAGAGATTGAAGTCGTGAAGATTCAGTGGATCAAGCGAGATCAAGCTCGAAGTGAAGATGAAGAATAGAAGCTCAAGAGAAAGCATCGTGTGAGCCAAAGTCTGCGGTAAATCGCGCTAGGCGAGTCAATACTTTGATCATGTTGAACCTACATTTTCTGCAAATTATTTTGTTTTAAATTATCAAATTGCATGCTGTTAGTTTATATGCAAATACATGTTTAATTTACGATTCTAGTTATATGTCCATTGTTTACCTTGAATAATATTACCCTCCTTTGGAATATTTGAATGTGTGAACCTTGTCACCCTAGCAAAATTATAATGGTAACTTTTGAAAATAAGTCCCTAATTATATGTCATGCTTAGTTTTGCTTAGGTACTCATGGGCGCGAGAGCGCCCAAGCATCATTTTTAATCCTGAGAAAAATTGGTTGGGCAGTCATGGTGGTAATGACTAGTGTATGTTGGATATGGTTATTTTATATTCCCAAAAACCTCAAATTGCTTATTTATCTGAGCGGATGGTTTGGGGGCTGGTATGTGGTGTGGTGGGAGCACAAATTATGGAGTGTGGTAGAACCGCTCAGATAATACTAAGGACTGAATCTTGTGATGCCTCCTGATGTAAAACAGTACAACCACAAGTCTATAATGGGTACGACCTAGCTGAATAACTTGCAAGGGTTTAGTTCAGATATCACCGAGGAAAGTGGGTGCCAAGGTGTACTGGTTTACTCACAGTGAGGCACAGGGTGTACTGTACTCGCACGGCGCAAGAGGGGGCTTCTGACTGTGGTGGTAACCCTTCAGCGGTGAAACCTCAGCGTGGGTGGTGTCTAGCTAGATCGGAGTAAGGTAAAGGCTTTGTGATAAATTATCTGGGTCTCATGCCTAAGGAAGCATGTTGGCAACAAAGATAATTCATCTCTTGTGGTGAAAGTGTACAAACTCTGCAGAGTTAAAACTATTCGAATAGCCGTGCCCACGGTCATGGGCGGACATGGGAACTTACTCGAGATAGTTCTATTTTAAAATGTTTGGAAAATGGGAATGGAAAAGTGGAGGGCAGCGGAAAGCCCTGATTTGAGTTGTCTTGGGTGTCGTCCCAGTGGTAAGTTAAGCGGCTATAGCACTGAAAGATGTTATACGGTGTGATGCCGTATATATGGAAAAATTATGGTGATATTAGGCATATGGTGTGATGCCATATGTATGGAAATTCATGTTAATATTCCTTGAACATTATGTTTTGTTCCAAAGCTGCTAGGTGTCAGGAAATTTTATGTATTGTATTTTAAATAGTGGCATTTCTATTCTTATAAAATAAAATATGGGTGGAATATACGGGGTCGTGAGTAAAGGAGATGGATGTTTGTAGTATGCACTTAAAGGTATTGGTGGATTCAGGTCGATCAGGAATGGGAAATGATAGTGTGGATTCTGGTAGAAATAAATTAGTGGGGTCCAGTTGAATGGATCGGCTAGATAAATGATCTAATTGATTTTTTTTGGGAATTTGGAGGAATAATACGAGTATTGGATTATAACTCTTGATTAGGGATATTCTTGGTGGATATATAATGGTGAGTCGTAGAGTTGATCAATGATATTCTTGGTGGATATATAATATTGAATCGTATGCTTGATCAATGATATTCTTGGTGAAGGTACCATAGTAAAGTAGTTAGAGATGGAAAATAGAAAATAAGGTTGATAATTGGAAGAGCAAAATTATGGTTGTGGATCAATAACAAAAAGATTGGATTGATAGGAATGTAGAATACAAAAGATGTTGGTGGATTAATTAAGTGATATTAGATAAATGATGACACTAGCTGTTTGGAGTTTTTAGGCAGCAATTGGTCGGTGGGTTATATAAATAGTGATACTCGCTGTTTGGGGATTAGGCAGCATTTGATTAGTGGATGGAATAATTGATGACATTTGATTAGTGGATGGAATAATTGATGACATTTAGCTGCCTGTGGGCATGTCCTGAAGGTCCCACCTGTGTGCTTCGTTCTTCCGCTGCTGCAATTTATTGATTTCGGCCTAATCGGCCCATGAGTAAGTTTACTATTACATTTACGCTTCCGCATGATATGTATTTTGATATTCAGAACTGTAAACTGTGAGCACTATCTACTGATCCAGGGAATAGTGCAGTAAAATCACAGAGGAATCCGGATGGTATAATCTGGGTCCCTACAGTATATTACATCCCCAGGTTGAAGAGCAATATTATAAGTATTGGGCAGCTAGATGAACAGAAGTTCAAGATCCACATTGAAGATGGCATTCTTTCCATCCGTGATCAGAAACATTGTTTGCTGGCAAAGGTTCCTCGAAGCATCAATCGTCTTTATCTTCTCAACCTGACCATAGTCAAGCCAGTATGTTTGGCGGCAGCTTGCAATGAAGAAGGATGGCGTTGGCACGCCAGATACGGGCATCTCAATTTCCAGGCGCTGCGAAGACTAGCTCGGGAGGAGATGGTCCGTGGACTTCCACTAGTTGATCAGGCGGATCAACTATGTGATGGATGTCTTGCGGGCAAGCAAAGAAGAACGCCGTTTCCAGTTGAGTCAAGGTATCGGGCACAGGAGGTGCTTGAGCTGGTACATGGAGACCTCTGCGGCCCGATCACCCCGGCAACTCCAGGAGGAAAAAGGTTTTTTCTGTTGCTTGTAGATGATATGAGCCGTTTCATGTGGATTCGGTTGCTGTCATCGAAGGATCAAGCTGCCATGGCAATTAAACAATTCCAGGCCGCTGCCGAGGTGGAGAAAGGAAGAAAACTGAAGATGCTCCGAACCGACCGAGGAGGCGAGTTCAACTCAGTTGAGTTCGGAGAATACTGTGCCAATCGAGGTATCAAGCGACAACTCACTGCTCCATATTCTCCACAGCAAAATGGAGTGGTCGAGCGTCGGAACCAAACCATTGTGGCGATGGCGCGAAGTATGCTGAAGGCAAAGGGCATGCCGGGCTGGCTGTGGGGAGAGGCTGTTGTAACAGCCGTGTATCTTCTCAGTCGATCACCAACAAAGAGTTTGAATGGTATGACACCTTTTGAGGCATGGCATGGCAGGAAACCCAGTGTCAGTCACTTGCGGATTTTCAGATGCATCGGTCATGTGAAGTCAGTAAGGCCAAACCTCAAGAAATTGGATGATCGAAGTAGCAAGATGGTATTCATTGGCTATGAGGAAGGATCCAAGGCATTTCGAATGTTTGATCCTTTGGAAAAAAGAGTTTGTGTAACTCGAGATGTGGTGTTCGATGAGGGAGCAAGCTGGGACTGGGATGGGTCCAGCAATCTGCAGGTGCAGGAGCCCGGGATTGATGATTTTGCAGTTGAACATTTCATCATTCCAGTCACCGGAGTGTATGGTGGAGTATCTGAAGATGCAAGGAACAACAGCCCCAGGGAGTATGGTGACATTGGGGGGGTGCACGACGACTTCAGCCCAGTTCAGAATACAGACACTTCTCCAAGTAATCCAAGAACCCCTACTGGGGTGCAATTCTGTACACCACCAACTGGGATGTCCACAACTCCTGATGAGGCACCAAGGAGATATCGGAAGGTAACTGACCTCATTGCATCCACAACTCCGATTCTTGGTTTTGATTATGGGGATCAGTGCCTGCTAGCTGAGGAGGAACCAACAAGTTTTGAAGAGGCCGAGAAGGAAACTTGCTGGAGGAAGGCAATGATTGAGGAGATGAATTCAATTGAAGGTAACTCAACTTGGTTTCTCACTGATTTACCAGCAGGGCATCGGGCAATAGGTCTGAAATGGGTATTTAAAATCAAGAAAGATGCCAAAGGAGTTGTGGTGAGGCATAAAGCTAGATTGGTAGCAAAGGGGTATGTACAGATACATGGAGTTGATTTTGATGAAGTATATGCTCCAGTAGCTAGAATGGAAACCGTTCGTTTGCTGCTTGCAATTGCTGCGCAGGAGAAGTGGGAAGTCCATCATATGGACGTAAAATCGACTTTCTTGAATGGGGAGCTGGAAGAGGATGTCTATGTGGTGCAGCCGGCGGGCTTTGTTGATGAGAAGAATGCAGACAAGGTCTTGAAGCTGAGAAAGGCACTGTATGGTTTACGGCAAGCACCGAGAGCGTGGAATTCTAAACTGGATTCCAATCTTGCAAGCCTAGGTTTCATCAGATCAGTCACTGAAAGTGCAGTTTACACCCGAGGTACAGGAAGAACAAGGCTTGTAGTAGGTGTGTATGTTGATGATCTCATCATTGTAGGAGCTCAAGCTGAAGTGATAACTGATTTCAAGCAGCAGATGAAGGAGTTGTTTGATATGAGTGATCTGGGATTATTGAAGTATTACCTTGGTATGGAAGTACATCAATCCGGGAATGGAATCACTCTGTCACAATCAGCATATGCAGCAAAGATACTTGTAAAAGCAAGGATGGAAGGTTGCAATTCTGCACTAGTTCCTATGGAGCCAAGGACTAAACTTTGCAAAAATAGTTCAGATGAGTGCATTGAGCCCACTTTATACAGAAGTATAGTGGGAAGTTTGAGGTATTTGGTTAATACAAGACCAGACCTTGCTTACTCAGTTGGATATGTGAGTAGGTTTATGGAAAGGCCTACTACTGAGCATTGGGCTGCTGTCAAACATATACTGCGATATATAGCCGGGACTCTGAATGTTGGTTGCAGATTTGAGAGAAAACAAGGTTCAGAAGAATCACTTCTAATTGGCTATAGTGATAGCGATATGGCCGAAGACATTGTTGATAGGAAGAGCACAACCGGAGTATTGTTCACTTTTGGGAATGGTTTGATTAGCTGGCAATCACAAAAACAAAAGGTGGTGGCTTTATCAACTTGTGAAGCTGAGTATATAGCAGCCGCTACTGCAGCCTGTCAGGGTATTTGGCTGGGTCGTTTGATTGCTGAGATACAGGAGAAGGAGTTGTGCTGTGCAGTGTTGAAGATTGATAATAAATCTGCCATATATTTGTGCAAGAATCCAGTGATTCATGACCGGAGTAAGCATATAGATACCCGGTACCATTTCATAAGAGAATGTGTTGAACGAAAGCAAATTTCAGTGGAGCACATCCGCACTGAAGAGCAACTGGCAGATATTTTGACTAAGCCGCTCGGTCGAGTCCGGTTTAAAGAGCTGAAGGCCAAACTTGGTTTGATCGAGGTCTGACAGTGCTTCAAGATTAGGGGGTGAAATTGTTGTAATCTTGAGCACAATCTATATTTCTGCTATTTTTAGTTACAGATTGAGCACGTTAGAATAACTCCGGACTGACCGGAACGCAGTAGCAGAATTCAGTTTTAGTAGCGCAGTAGAGCCGTTTTTCTGTTTTCGCTTTGTGTCCGAGTCAGAAGGAAGTTTTGGCAGGAGATCCTGCATTTCCGGTTGACTATTATTTGCATGTAACCATCACTAAGTATTGAATAATAGCCCAAAGAAAGACCTCAGTTGATTGGAGGTTCAAGGCATACGCCTCAGCCATTCTCTCCACTCTGCTCGTCTCGTATTGTCGGATTTCCGTCAGAATACAATTCACTTCTGAAACAACACTTGAGTGCTTGTGAGTCTACAGAGTGAGTTCCAGTGAGTGATTGTCGATAGCCAAATTCTAACAGCCTCGATGCGCTCGTCGGCCGCCTCCGCGCCGCCTTCGATGAGCCCCGCGGCCGACTCGGCGGTGGGGATCAGGACCAGCTGCAGCCCGACTCCGCCGGTGCCAACCCCTTCGCCGCCAGCGCCGTCAGGCTGTACCTGCGCGACATCCGCGACGCGCAGGCCAGGGCACGCGGCATCTCCTACCACAAGAAGAAGAAGCAGCGCAAGGGCAACAAGTCAGCACCCTCCAGCTCCACGAACCGCGCCGGCTCGGGCGGCGCCGCCAGCGAAGCCAACGCTCGCGCGCACGGCCAAGAGACGATGACAGTGACTACCGCGCCGGTGCCGCATCTGCCGCCGCCGTGCCCCACTGGATTGCCGTTCGAGTGCTGCGACTTCGGAAGCGTCGTCGGTGGAGCTCCTGCTGCCGGCTGCTACGGCGGCTTCTACTTGCCATTGCTGCTCAACCCATTCATCTAGCCAGCTGCATTCGTGTACGTACTGCTGTCGTTGTGTCTGGAACGTAGACCACGAATAATTTATGTACGTGCGAAGCTGCTTTACTAGTGGTCATGTACGTTTATGTTGCATGCATGCATGAGCTTTTCTTTGGTGGTCAGACTACTCAGCTTTTCTTTGGTGATCTCCAAAGTCAAAACTTACAATGTACTAACAAATACTTAAGGATGCAAATTCGAACAGACTGTGAGACAGAGAACCAATGGGAACTAGGAATGCTATATCCCAATCCCATCCTAGTGCAACACCACGTCATCTCAAAGAAGTTTATGTTGCACTACTCACGTATAGAATTATTAGTTCCCTGCCGGGCCTCCTGTTATTTACTTCTAATTTTTGTTATTGCCAAAAAAAAAAGCTAGATGTTCGGATGGAATGGCTGCACGTGCTCTTGTGTTAGCTGCATCTAGGGGTGGATATAGAGTTGGCTCGGTTCGTGAAGGCTCGTTAGGCAAGAGGCTCGGCTCGTTAAACTAATTCGCTAAAAGAGAAGCTCGGCTCGACTCGTTGAGAAGCTCGAGCCCGGCTCGTTAGGTGGAATATGCAAATTACATCAATGCTCTCGTTAGGCTCGTTATGTTTCATATTTGTTTTTCTGAATGATAACTTTTATGATTCTCTAGAGTGACAGTGAAACCTATACAGTAGTAATCCTATGATTGAAATTACATCAAAAAGGGAAAATCATCTAATGTAGTAGGTCCATAACAAAGTAAGAAAAACTTGTCAAGAAAACTCCAGTTCCAGTATGAGTAAATATGACATCTGATTGTTCCTTTCTATAGGTGAAATTAACAGAAAAAGAGTAATGTGTACTTTAATAATACTTCTCAGTGACTAAAGAGGTGTGAAAAATGGCATGTATACATACTATTACTGTTGTACTGAGCCATTCACGTCGTGATGGGCCGAAGACGCTGCCGAGTTGGATCGACCGAGCCTAGCGAGCCGGCTCGGCTCGGCTCGTTAACAGACCGAGCTGAAACTCTGGCTCGGCTTGGCTTGTTTGTGCCACGAGCCGAGCCGAGCCTTCAACGAGCCGAGCCAGCTCACGAGCCTTAAGCTTTTTTGCCACCCCTAATTGCATCCATGCCTGCCTTGTCGTTCATGTCCTTCACAGCATGCCTGCCTATGATCAAGCTCTGTCATGGCCTCACCTTGAGCGTGCCACCACACCGCAGTGTCCAGCGTTGAACTGTTTACAAATCTAGAGATCCCTTCCTAAGCTCAAAAAGAACGGCAGATGATACGTGTCAACTACCATGTTATCATAGCTCAGTACAAGGCCAAGCACACGACTAGGTGACATGGCGTGGCGAGGCGACGGCGCCGCGCGGGAGCTGGCGTAGCCGAGCTGCCCTTGCGTGGTAGGTGTAGCCGAGCTACCCTTGCACGGCAGCAAGCCAACCGTGCTAGTGCGGCGCGGCAGCTGGCTGAGATTCCCACATGGTGCGTGTGGGTACGGGAGCACGCAAGCACGCATGGGCAGGGGTCAGGAATCTCAGGGAGCTCATCTGCGCGTAAGAGCAGCCTCCGAGAATCCCATGGTTAATTACAAGACGCAACACAGTGATGCGACGTGACACGATATTATATTCTTGTTTAATTAGCATGTTAAATATGTTGCGTTCACGTACGCAAATAAAACGTGACCCACAATCGCATCGTTACCGAGTGAGAGCGAGCATAGGCAGGAGAAGAAAAGTAAAGAGTCACATTGCTGGCAAGCGAGAGAGAGTGCAGCTAATCATTCACAGTTGGAAGCATTGTGGAGCTGATGAATACCTTCAAAAAAATAAATATGTGTATTTATTGGTCTCGTGCGATTACAAAAATATGTAGAAAATGATGGTTTGTACGCACAGTGCAAATGGCTAATTAGTGTTGTAATTATCACTAATCTACAACACGTTTGTTAAAAGAAGATGCAAATAAATATGATTTATGGCATTACAAGTGGTGTTAATAGCTTCCATCCAAAAGCTATTGGAAGTATTATATTCACCAAGAATTGTCCTAGCCATTTCAATTAATGTTCGACTTTTTCTTTCTACAACTCCATTTTGTTCCAGAGTGTAGGTAATTAAAAGTTCATGGTTTATTCCAAGTTTATTACAAAAATCTTCAATTTTAGTGTTTTTGAACTTGGAACCATTGTCACCTGTAATTTTCATAATTTTGAAATTAAATTCATTTGGGGCCCTTTTTGCAAAACTTTTTAAAATCCCAGAGGCTACGCTTTTGTCATTTAAGAAGAATACCTATGTATATCTAGAGTAATTATCTACAATGACAAGACAATAGCTATATGTAAAAGCTCCAATGGTCTAAAAGTTGACATGATACTCTTAGAAGGATGAGAATTTGTAACTTGTTTCTCGCCTTGATAAGCGCTACACAATCTATTTTTTTAAAAAAAACTCTACATCTTTCAAGCCAACTACTAAGTCATGTTTGAAAAGCTTTTCAAGTTGAATCATACCCATATGATCTAGCCTTCTATGTTATAACCAACTCAAAAAGTTTTTGCCATTAAACAAGTTTTCAAGCAAAAATCACTAGAGGAGAAATCAATTAGATAAAGATTTTTAAATCTAAAACCTTTAAAAATAAATTCAATTTTTTCTTTTCAAATGGTTACATTATTTTTAGAGAATGAGCAAATTAAGCCTAGATCACACAATTGAGCAACGGATAACAAATTGAAATTTAATGTTTCTACAAGAGATATATTAGAAATAGAAAGGTCATTTAAGATAGCAATTTTACCAAAACCTAGAACCTTTCCTTTGCTATTATCTCCAATGTGATCCTTTCATTGCTCCTATTCTCAAATGTGATGCACATCTTCTGGTCTCCAGTCATGTTTGAGTGCAACCGCTATCAAGCACCCAATACCTTCCACCGGACTTGTAGTTCACTTACAAAAAAAAATTAGGTTATTTTAGATACCCAAATTTGTTTAGGTCATTAGAGGTTAGTAACCAATTCTTTAGGCACCCAAATGGTATTCTTTTTAGTGACGTGTCAAGACCCTTGAGATCATTTACAATGTTGTTGAGGCGAGAGTACATTTCATTCATATCCTCGTGAGGCAACATTGTGAATATCTCATATTTGATTCGATGCCTATGCAATTTGGCTTCTTTAACTGTGGATATTCCCTCATGGATTTCTGAGAGGGTGGTCCAAATATCATGAGCAATTTTTAAATTGCTCACTCTATTGAACTCATCCGTGTTTAAAGTGCTAAATAGAGTATTCATAGCTTGAGTATCTAAATGAGCGTTACACTCCTCTTGTTTCGTGGGATGTAGTGGATTAAGAGGCATAACATAACCTTCATTTATAATTTTTCATATGCTCGGATTCATGGCCTTAAGATAAATAGACATTCTAATTTTCTAATAATAATAATTTTAGCCATCAAAAAGAGATGTCTTTCCTATAGCAATCCCCTCACTAACCATCCTTTTCTCTCTAGACAGTTAAGTCTAATAAATGAGAGACCAAACTCCAATACTACTTATAGGATTAAGGATAACCGACTAGAAGGGGGTGAATAGGAGGTTCTAAAAATTCTTCCCTTCTAAAACTAATTACCATAATTTATAGCTAGACAAGATTTCAAAGCAATGTAAACCTATACAATTCTAGTATATAAGCCTCTACAAGTATATCTCTAGCTCTAATAAATATGACAATCACAATGATCACAATATGCTAGAAATACAAGTGCAGAAAGAAGAGAAAACGATGTAACTAATTGACACACGATGTTTTACCGTGGTGTTCGAAAGCTTGTCGATTTCCCTTAATCCACGTTAAGGAAAGCCCAAGCGACTTGGATCAGCTACATGAATTAAGCCTCAACTCCTCAATCCACTAGTGGTTATCCTTCCTCCGCTTCAGAGATGGTGGACACTAAACCACTCACAAGTCGGCGCCGGGCTTGTTCACAACCTTTTTGAAGAAGTCACCTAGCAAGCTTCCGCCAAACCATCTAGGTGCTGGCAAATACCAAGAGTTATAAACCCAAGCTTTGCTTAACGGCGATAAAGTGTCAAGGATAATCTAAGATGAATGCACTTGATTTTTGCTCAATTACCTCAAATGAATATAACAAGAGTAAATGGGGTGTGGAGTGAATGCTCTATACTCAAGGATTTTACAATGAAGTGTTTAGCCATGTCCTTGAGCAGGTGGGTAGTATTTATACCCCCACCAATCAAATATAGCCGTTGCATAAAACAATCCTGAAAAAATCAAGGCGAGCAGTAGTATCGTTGTACAAATTGTGGAACTACCGCACCCATACTGTAGCAATAGTAACGGCTATATCAGAGCGTCAGAACTAGCCATTGAAATTCGGCTTGGTACTATCGGTGTTGTAATCGTAGTAGTTCTGATTTTCGATAGTTCTGAATTTTAGCGCGGTACTTCCATTTGTTTCGAGGCCAAAAGTTGGTCCTCTCTGGAAAAAATGTACCGCCCAATTTTTTGAAACTTCTGAGTTTCGGTAGTACTGCTCAAGGGTGCGATCATACCGCTCTGTGGTAGTTCCACCTTTCAAATTTCGGTACTACCAATTTCCAGAGAGACTAAATGTTTCAAAGGGTGCTCTCTGAAAAAAACATACCGCTAACTTAACGTCGGTACTTCCAGGTTCTGGTAGTTCCGCACTACCACCCCAGTCATACCGCTATGCGGTAGTACCGCTAATTACACACCGGTACTACCGATTTTCCTGTCAATGCACAGTTGGCTAATAATTTTAGTTTTAAGTGCATGAATGATCCTAAATTGTTCCAAATGGCACAAGAACATGTTGTCAAGTTATTAACCATAATCTCTCTTAATAATACGGCATTTAACATATAATCTGATCTTCTAACCTTTCTCCTAAGACCGGTAAAATGAAAAGGGGATCCTAGACTACTTGTACCTTTGTCTTGAGCCACATTGATCTTCATATTGACCCTTAGCATGTATCTCACATTTGTCATTGGGACTAAACATTTCAAACACTCAATAAACATGTTAGTCCCCATATTTATATAATGTCATTAATTATTAAAATCATTTTTGGAGGTTTAGATGCTTTCAACGGCATGACACAGTAGGGTGATTAGGCCAAACCGGCACGGCACACCATGCCATCATCGTAGACTGTGGCCGAGAGCTCGACACGACGCCTCCCTACTCTTGCAGTCTTCCTCAGTCTAGCTCTGACGCGCCTGCTCGTTCCTTTATCAGGCGTGCTACAGTGCCGATCGTCAGGCAACCAGCAGTAGTACTTACCTACATGGATGACAAAATTGAAGCAGTAGTACTTAGTTTCAGTGTCTTGACAAAGCATGCATGATGCATGTGATGTGAGCTGCATCTGGGTGTATGCAATATGCATGCAAAGACCGTTGGTCTGCAACTGCAACTGCAACTACCAGCTCCCAATCAGTGACGTCTTTGTCTCGTTTGCTGTACTAGCTGCTCTGGTCTGACCTGTACTGCTAGACCAAGAAAGCTCAACACATGGAGATCGACATGGATGGGTCTCCTTCAAATTAAGATAAACATGTGGAGTGCCTTTTTTGCCCTCTGAAATTTGCTATTTTATTTGTTTGTTCTCAAACTCTGTTCAAATATATATTCTTTTAGATCATTTTGTTCATCTGTTAGTTCTAGCTGCCCAAAATTCAGCTTGCCACAGCTCAAGACAGAGATCCAGGCAAAATAGATCCCACATCGATCAGCGGATATTGTATGTATACTCTGTCTGAATTAACAAGGAACAAACAAAAAAGGCACAATATGGCACAGCAATGAATCAGCTAACCAGTGTAACGAACCAAAGCTCCTTGATCCGATTACGAATAATAAGGCATCAAAATATCTTCACATCAGAACAGGCAACGTAACACACCGCTGGATGTTGGAAGAAATGGCATGCCAAAGCCTTACTGAAAGACAAAAGATTTCTACCTAAACCTCTCTATATTACAACTTCTCTAAGACATCTCATGCAAAGATTATACATGTATGTCAATTGTCTTTTCCAGTTGTTTTCGTTGGGGGCAATGTCCCGAAAACAATGTCCCAGAGGGTCGAGGTGATGCCGAAGCCCCTGTTTTGGATTCTGAAGTGGTGGTTGAGGTGATACCGCTGCACGGAGAGCAGATTTAGCTGTAATAAGTGGACAAAAAACTTGCATATTTGCAGGACCAGCTAGCGGATTAACTAAACGGAACTACAGGATGCTGACTGTTGAAGTATAAGTGAATTGCCCATCTTTCCTCATCAGCTTAAGCTTTTGAGTGAACTGATTGATGCATGAAACTCAATATGGTATCAGAGCCAAGAGGTCTCGAGTTCAAGACCTGGCTGACGCAATTAAAAAGATTAATTGCAGTCCACTTCTATTCCACGTATTAGGCCTAAGAGAGCCTACACGTGAGGGGGAGTGTTGAAGTATAAGTGAATTGCCCATCTTTCCTCATCAGCTTAAGCTTTTGAGTGAACTGGTTGGTGCATGAAACTCAATACTGACCTTGAGGTATTTGGCTGGATCTCTGGATGGTTGTCCATGGTGCAAGTAGTAGTGAGTGCAATCGTACATCACATATCCCAGTAGGCCACCGCCGAATATCGCAGGAGTGGTAGATGGAGTCGCAAAGAATGCAACCAGATGCCAGAACTAGAGATGCACAAGAAAGTCTCAAGGCAAAAATAAACAGATAGATCCACTGAAATCAGGTGTGGATGCAATCTTGAATCTTTAAATGGCTATATCAGACCATGGGCCAATGGAGACATACCGGGAAGCACAAAATTGCTGTTGCTGCAGGAGGGAATACAAGACGGAGTGAGTCCATGGGGTGCTTATGGTGGCATCCGTGGAGAAGATAATGTGCTGTGTTTGTCCTGCATCATTGACATTGCAACCCCTTGCTAATCAGAAGGGAAGGATTCAACACAAAACTACCAACTAATGTCATAACAGTTCGTACCAATAACTTCTAGTGTTGATATGGAATAGGAATCGGTGCAAAGTATACTCGATCAGCGTCCATATGAATATCCCAACTGAAGCCATCAGAGCTGCTTCCTCAATGGCATGACCCATCCAGGTGGACTTGACTAACAACCAGCAGACAACAGGGAGCCAAATGACTGGCACAGCCCACCATTTCGTGCGTGTTAAGAACTGGGCATTCAAATTTCACATATAAGAGGTCTGTTACAAAATCAGCAGTAGAATTCAAAATGAGATGCAATACCTCCATGATATCGTTCGCGAAGAAACGTGGGCCTTCCTTACTGACAATAGGCTGGTGAACCCATTCCTGATAGCGCTCTTCGAGATGGCCAACCTTCATCGGTCATACACAAGAGTATAACATTGAAATGTGAATACGGCAATGCAGAACTGAAAACATTGCTGTCACAGATGATGGATCTGATAGGTGGCAGCTGGACAACTATAGTAAACAGTTCATATAAGGATTTAATTATGTATGTTATTTCACAACCATAACAGGTGAGAATGCAAGAACATAGCTTACACCGTACAGGTAGCAACACCAAAGTATTGCTGAAAGCACAGACCATTCACAGAAGTAAGTAATAAGCAAAATAGCAAAATGCGAGCTTCACACATCAGCAATATAATACAATTCACAATAGTTGAAGAATCCATTATTATTATTATTATTTTAAGAAAACCAAGTGCAGACAGTTAGTCAGCTACAGTAAATTTTCTCTATTCTCTGGAATATCCTTAACAATTGGATTTGCATTGATTTATAAAATTCTGATATGTAGCATTGCAAAGTTTCAACTTGTCAAGAAGTTTTGCAGAAAGCACTGAATAGACATGTAGAACGAACCTGGAAAACGAGAGGCTTGTTGAGATCAACGGTGAACTCCTGGACAACCATCTTCCTGCAACCAGAGCTGCAGCAAAAGGTTCACACACTACACATGAACATTTGCACAATTTAGGCTAAATGCTGTAGCCTCTGAAACACAAGCGATGAATCTAGTGCAATAGGCTATCCCTTATCTGTCTATTTGCTGCTTTACAGCGCCAGCTCATGTGAATTCGATCAAATGGCACCGCAATTTCGTTCCCAAAAAAAGGCATGCCACTACATGGTCAACTAAAACTATTTAAGTGGGAGGCATTTCTATCCCCTGCGTCAATCTGGCAATGATTAGAGTACAATGACAAAATGCGGGCGCAAGAACCCAATTCCACTATCCAATCTTGTATGAATCCCCCAGAAATTAACTCAGCGAAGACCAAGAACCAGAGAACACCAGATGACAGGTTCACCCGGGAAACCAGAAGGGACCGAGGGAGAGGGGCAAATGGAGTAGGGATACCTTCACAGCTGCGCCAATGGCCGCCTTCTCACCCGGCCGTCCCTCGAGTAGGCACGGCGCTTTGCTTCTCCTCGCCGACGAGAGGAGATCGGACGAAGAGGAGGCGAAGGGGAGAGAGAAGAGGGTGAAATAGGACTGTGATGAAAGATTGTTTTTTTTCCAGCCTCTTCGTTCTGTGGGCGCCTGTTTGCAGTTTAGCCGGTTTTTGCCGAGAGTGCCTCTCGCCAGTTGCGCCCTCTTACAGCGTGGCGCTCGGCCCCACTTGCCAGCTTGGCCACGGCCTGGATGGCTGGATTACAGCATGTCAAAGTATGATTGCTGAGAAAAAAAAGTTAAAAACCCTTGAAAAGATAAAAAAACAAAACCTGATCATAGCCAGTACTGGGATCGTGAGACTGACAGCCTGCACACTTCGGCTAAAAAAATATAGCTTATAACTAAAATTATACTGTAGTTTACTGAAATTACTAACTGATGGTGACTTATTTGGTAAGGGCCTGTTTGGCAACGGCTACGGCTTATGGCTTTTGGCTGAAATTTTTGAATTTTGACTGTTTACGGTACAGACTACGGAGAGAGAGATACTCACTTACGATTTTGGCTGGTACAGATGTTGGACTTTTAACGTGTACATCGTTTAACTTGTAGACCCCGTCTTAAGAAAATACTTCGTTTGAAAGTTAGGTACTGTAGCAAAAGCCAAAAGCTGCTGGCTTCGGAGGAAAAGAACATGCCCATAATTAAATTTAAAAATAGAAAAAATATGTTAGCCCATCACGAACAATACAAATGAATACGGAAAAAAGAACCGATAAAAAAGCTAAAAAAAGACCAAATTTAGAAATAATAAAAAATAAGTTAGAAATCAAAAGTTTAAGTCGAAATGCGCGGAGTCTGAGGGGTGATCGGTTTGGCTGAAAAGCTCGTGGCTGATGGCTGAAAACACTGTAGCTGGCTGAAAAAGCACTGTAGCTGACAGAGGCTTATTTAGCATAATTAAATTTAAAAAAAATTAAAAATATAAAAAATATGTTAGCCCATTACGTATAATACAAACAAATACGGAAAAAAAAGAACCGGCAAAAAAGCTCAACAAAAAGCCAAAAATTCAGAAAAAGACAAAACTTATGAATAGTGACAAATAAGCCCACAGCCAGCAGCTGCAGCCATATTGATCGCTGTAAATTGGCTTAGCTCTGATTCTTGATGAGTTGCTGACACATGGACCCTACAAGTACATTCCTTCTAGTCAGAAGTTTTGGAGAACCAGATCTTGTATAAGTGCTGTCGCCGCAGCGAGATCTAGCGGGAACACTAATGTAATAATGAAAGTAATCCTAGAAGGTGAATTGGTAACCGATGATTGTGCACTCACTGCCAAGTCCTTCGTTTTTTCACCCCTTTGAGAGAACAGGTTATTTGTTCTTGGAGACTGTACAGGACAACATGGATGCTGCATGTGTTGTCCTGGCTGTACATGCCAATCTTTCCAAGACAGTGATACCGTGAGAGTGAGGGACGGATGCCCGTCACAGAGTGGCCAATGAACGCAGACGACACGAGCCTGCCAGCGCCATGCACGCACAGATGGGAGCCCACAGTATTGGGCTCCGAAACCGTTGGCTTGCATCTTGCTATCGATCCGTGATTCCAACTAATTTCGTACGCAAAACATTCATTTATTTGTAGTGCTGCAATTGGGTTTTGGGTGATGAAAATTGAAACCACACGACACAAGTTACAGCAGTTGCTGCTTGCTACCCTACTGGCGTCCAAGAACCCAGTAGAATCGTACAGACGGCAGAACACGGCGATGGAATCGCCTTGATTTTGTTTCAGTCACACGGCCTCCATGGTCAGATACAGCCTCGGCAAATCAGAACGCCTTCTTCTCATATGAGACCAGGCCGTGGATCCCTCCTTCGACTTGGGCAGCTCCGGTTCTTACCTGAATTTAAAGACCAGTTTGTCAGTAAGACGCAGGCGCGATTTTTTCCGAAAGAAAAGCGGATCAGGAAACAAGACGTTAGCCTTGAAGGAACCATGCAAGCATGAGATACAACTGTTCGTTCGTTCGTTGCTGGTGCCTGGTAAGCATTACTCTCATTAGAGTTGCATTGGATGTGGGCTGCATATCCAGTTAAGCTTATGGGGTACGTGAATCACCACCATGGATTTTTACTGAGAAATCGAAGGGGTCAAGAATTGGTGTTGTCAATGGACCTGTTAGTATATATTTTGAGCTACAAGAATAGAAGGCCAACTCTAAACCAATAATGATAACAAAACAAGGACACATGAATCCTGTATTAGTAACACTATGTAGAGATTAAATAAATCCTGCAGTCATTAGGTAAAGGGCGAAAACAATATGTCAACTGTAAAACTATCATGTAGTCTTCAGTACATTGGTAGGGACTGTGGCACGATGTAAGGTTTTGTCCTAAACCAGAAACCGCCAATCCTACAGATTAGCATTTACATCAACCTAAAGTAATGTTATGAGGAGGAAAACAGTTTTATTATATATAAGTATCAAAAATGGATTCTGCCACATGATCATGCATAATTAAGAAAGCTTTTAGCCTGGATTGGAACATGGTTGATTCTACATTCTCCTGTTCAGACCAACATAAAATACTTGGTTGCTTGGGGAAATAGTTTCTAATTTAGATGGTGCACACAAGGTAATCCATAAACATTTACATTTGATTGGCATATAGGAAGAAGGTGCAAAGCTAGTGAGTGATGTTCTAAAATGATATAAAATATACCATGGAACTTTACCTTCGCTGTTTTTCTTTTTTTTAAAAAAAAAGAGTTCTTGCTTCCTATTTAGATCAGAAATATACAAATGAAAAAGCGGAAATGCAGATGGACCTGGTTGTATCTCCAACCAAAATCAGGGTGTAACCCTTTGCAGCTTTGCCTTATTTTTGTGCTTTCAATGAAAGCAGGGCGTATCCCTTTGCCTGAACAAATGTTACTTTTGTCAACCAAAGATCAAACATGAGAAGATCCATGATTTTCCCTTCTTAGATAATTGGTATGATCATCTAGTCGATCTACAGTTCAATATTCAAAATCTTGAACACTATAAAGCAGACATTAAAAATATTGTTCACAAGTAAATGCCTACTATGTACATACCTCGAGTCTAAGAGATTCTGATCGCAAAAGATCATGGGCTGACTGCAAAGAGGATGCACCAAGATCCTGGAATCCTTGCTTGATGGCTTGCATTGTATAAGGAATGAATCTCAGTACAGAGCCCTTGTCAGCTACTGCTCCAACAACTCCCTGGGCAACCTTCAGCTTAAGCGTATCACCAAGGTATCTCGCATCACTCCCCTTTGTCATGGCTTCAAGAGAACCCATTCCTCTATATTTTTTTACTCTACGCCCATCCTATGAGCCAAGATTTAGTTAGAAGCAGATTGAGTTGCTTGCATATATGTGATATGTCAATCATAAAATGATAGCAAAAGGTAAGAGTTTAATCACTCGATACTTAGCAATTTAAGAAAATGGCCTCTAAGGTACATAATGCAATTCCAAGAAATGAGGAAATGCGAAGACTTCCTAGTGGTCACTACTAAATCCTTGCAATTGCACCAATCTAACTGTCATCTGGGGCCAGGTATATAGCCGGCGCCACAAGACCAAGGTCCAGCCAGCCCTAGAGGTGGCAGGATAAGGCTTTAGATCTCAATTGGTTGCAATTAGGAAGGTTTAGATATATTTCCTATTAGTTAAGATCCTTCAGATCAGTTAGTGGATCCTTAAGATCCTTTTCCCTTTTGCAATTAGATTGGAATTGCAAACCTTCTCTATTTAAAGGAGAAGAGGATATTGGAATAAAGCAAGCAAGAATTAGGGAGTTACCTAATCCCTTGCGCCTCTCCTTGCATCCCGTTTCACCCTCGTGCGGCTGGGGTTCCTGCCCAGTCGCATGTCCACCACGGCGCCGAAGCACCGTCCTCTCTCGCCTGCACCAATTCTTCCCTACCGCCTTCGTTCTGAACACCCATCGCCTGCTACGACAGCCATGTCAAGCCACGAGGGTGACGATGACTTCCAACAGGTGATGCACAAGTTCGCCGAGGACACTACCAAGGTCCTCGTTAACATCAACGATCAACTCATCCGACATGCAGGATTGATTGAAGCCAACAACAACCGGCTCACCCGACAGGATCACCGGCTTGCGCGCATGAAAGGGCATGTAACGCCCTAGGGTCTAAACCGGCTTAGGCCTAACCTCATTCTGGATAGCTCACGCGCACGTAGCAACCCGCTTGCACTATCGTCCTCGCTTCGCGCAAAACAGTTAACCGGGGGTGCTACCATTGGAACTCTTAGGCTTATATGTAAGTGCTTCTCAAGCTAAACTAGTAAGGTGAAACTAACCCACACCCTCATGTGCACACACACATATGAGCCATCATGGGCTGGGGTGTCACATACACCCCCTCAAATGACCCAACGTCCTCATCGGACCAACATACCCACACTGATGCAAATGATAAGGATCTCCCCTCTTGGTACATGTCCGTGCGTTCAGTGCCAGCACATATGCCATGCTGTGTGTCCACTTCGGGCCCACACGCGCCATGCGCCATATGCCCGCGCCCCTGACCCGCACGCGCCTATGTAACCGCGAAAGTCGGCTCTGATATCATTTGTAACGCCCTAGAATCCAAACCGGCTTAGGCCTAACCCCATTCTAGATAGGCCACGCACACATAGCAACCCGCTTGCACTTTCGTCCTCACTTCGCGCAAAATGGTTAACCGGGGGTGCTACAATTGGAACTCCTAGGCTTACATGTAAATGCTTCTCAAGTTAAGCTAGCAAGGTGGGACTAACCCATACCCTCATGTGCACACATACATATGGGCCATCATGGGCCAGGGTGTCACAGAGCAGGCCGCCGGAGAAGAAGGGGACGACGAGGACTCCACGTCGCGGCGCGGGAGTAACGTCGAGGTGGTTCTGAACCAACATCAATCAGGTGACGGCTCGGCCACCGCCCCCCGCCATGCTTCCTACCTGGCTGCCACCTGCATCCCTCCCGGTGCCTAGGGCGAGCAATCATCGAACTCCGCCTCGTTTCCTCAAATTGAACTTTCCAACTTTCGACGGACGGGAGGACCCCTTGCCATGGATCAATCGGTGCAAGCAGTTCTTCCGGCCTCAGCATACTCCATTGAAGGATAGATTCTGGCTCGCGACATACCACATGTCAGGGCTGGTGCAACTGTGGTATATGAGGATTGAACGCATGGACGACACGCCCAACTGGAGGCACTTCACGGACCTCGTTAATCGATGGTTTAGAACACCCATGCGCCACAACCCCCTAGGAGAACTAACGGGGCTTTGCCGCATGGCGTCAGTGGAGGGGTTTACCGAAAGCTTCCTAACTCTATTGGCATGTTGCGGTCACTTGCAAGAGGAACAAAAAGTAATGATCTTCACGGTAAGGCTGGGCGAACCCCTGAAGACGCACGTTGAGCTCCAGCGGTCGCTAGATCTGGAGGTTGCTATGGATCTCGCCCGGGCACACGAGGGCCTGCTGCTGCACCCCCAAATTCCATCGAGCCTAGCAACGACCTCCAAGCCAGGATACAGCCGACCATCACCTTTCCGCCCAACGGAGTCAGGGGCTATTGCCTCCAGTTCAGCAGCACCAACACAGTCTGGAACAACTGTCTCCAGCCCGGCGACAGCAGCACCGGCCAGGTTGGGCGTCTCCGTCACGGCAAAGCCGTTCAAGCAGCTTACACCCGCCGAGATGGAGGAGTGACGAGGCAAAGGACTCTGCTACAACTGTGATGAGAAGTTTATACCTGGCCACCAACGATTCTGCAAGCGCCTTTTCCTGCTCCAAGTCGAACCGGATGAGGACACAGCCAAGGAAGCGGACGGGGACGCCACCATCTCCCTCCTCGCTCTTACCAGGATTCGCAAGTCCCAGACGATGCAGTTGCCCGTGCTAATTAACAGCATGTCCTTAGTGGCCTTGGTCGACTCGGGTTCCACACACAATTTCATTGCCGCAGAGATCATGGATCAGATGGGCTTAAAGATTGCAACACGCACAAGGCTCTCCGTGGCTGTCACCAATGGAGATAGGGTGGCCAGTGGTGGGGTGTGCCACGGAACGCCCATTGCCATCGACAACAGGCGCTTCGTACTCGACTTCCTCACTATCCCATTGGGTGGCTTCGACGTCGTCCTCGGGGTCCAATGGCTTCGCACACTAAGACAAATTGTTTGGGATTTCAGTTAGCTAACCATGAGCTACCAATGCCAGCACGGAAGCATCAGATGGCATGGTGTGGCTCCGTCCGGGACAGCGGCGCACCTCCACTTCGTTGCTGCATCAGGGGAGTTTATGGAGGAACTTCTCACGAAATTTCCGGCGGTTTTCACCGAACCGCAGGGACTCCCTCCTCCATGCAGTCGCGACCACCGCATCCACCTCCTTCCCAGCACCGGCGTGGTGGTGGTTCGACCGTACAAGTACTGGCGCTGCAAAAAGATGAGTTGGAGCGGCAATGCATTGCTATGTTGGAACAAGGCATCATTCACTGCAGCAGCTCCGCATTCTCGGCTCCCATCCTACTCGTCAAAAAGGATGGTTCATGGCGTTTTTGCGTCGACTACCGCGCCTTGAATGATAAAACCATCAAGGACAAATTCCCTATTCCAGTGTTCGGGGAGCTCCTGATGAACTGAAGGGCGCACAATTCTACACCAAGCTTGACCTTCGCTTAGGGTATCATCAGGTCCGGATGGCGCCGGAAGATGTGGAGAAAACAACATTCAGCACTCATGAGGGCCTATTCGAATTATGGCTATGCCTTTTGACCTATCCAATGCTCCGCGACATTCAAGCCCTCGTGAACAAGGTCCTACGGCCCTACCTACGCCATTTCGTCATTGTGTTTTTTGACGATATACTGATCTACAGTTCCTCATGGGCAAATCATCTGCGCCATGTCCGTGTGGTGCTCCAATGTCTCCAGCAACATCAGCTCTTCCTAAAGAAATCTAAATGCCTTTTTGGAGACACTTATGTGGCGTACTTGGGCCATATCATCCGGGCCGAGGGCGTCGCCATGGACCAGACCAAGGTGGCTGGCGTTCTTGATTGGCCACGACCCCAGTTAGTGCGCGATCTACGGGGATTTCTGGGTTTAGCTGGTTACTACCGGCGCTTCATCAAGGACTTTGGCACACCCTTAACGCGATTTTTACGCAAGGAGGGCTTCACATGGTTTTTGGAGGCCGAAGCTACATTCACGGCACTCAATGGGGCGGTCACTTCGGTGCCCGTACTAAAATTGCTGGATTTTTCTACTCCATTTGTGGTAGAATGCGACGCCTCGGGCACCGGATTTGGCGCAGTGCTCCATCAAGGTGAGGGCACCATTGCATTCTTCAGTTGACCCATCGCCGCCTGTCACACCAAGTTGGCGGCCTACGAGCGTGAGTTAATTGGACTCGTTCAGGCCGTTCGCCATTGGCGGCCATATCTCTGGGGTCGTCCGTTCAAAGTTTGCACGGATCATTATGCTCTCAAATTCCTTCTCGACCGACTGTCTACTATGCCCCAACTTCAGTGGGTGAGCAAACTATTCGGCTTTGATTTTAAGGTGGAGTTCAATCTAGGGCGCCTTAATATCGTGGCCGACACACTCTCTTGGAAGGACATCATCCCGGCCACCATCCTCGCTATATCTGTGGCACGGTTCACACTCTTCGACGAGCTACACCAGGTGGCACTCACGGAGACCGAACTATTGGCCTTGCGTACACATATCGAGTTCGGTGACCTAGCCACTTCGTGGTCACTAGTGGACGGAGTGATGTGTTTTGGCCGACGCGCCCATGTGCCGGCATCCTCCCCGCTCCACTCGGCAGTTTTGGCAGTAGCCCATGACGGACCGCACGAGGGCATTCAGAAGACCCTGCATCACCTCCGCCAAACTTTTCATATCCCTCAGGATCGGCGGTGGTGCAGGATTACGTCCACGCATGCGTCGTCTGTCAACACAACAAGGCCGCACAACTCCACCCGGGCGGCCTGCTCTCACCATTGGAGGTCCCAAGCCGCATTTGGTCAGACATCTCCATGGATTTCATCGAGGGATTGCCAAAGGTGGGCGAGAAGTCCGTCATCTTGACTATCGTGGACCAATTCTTCAAGTATACTCACTTCATTCCATTGGCACATCCATATTCGGCTTCTTCCATCGCCCAGGTGTTCTTTGCAGAGATTGTGCAGCTGCACAGGATACCGACCTCAATTGTCTCCGACAGAGATCCTATCTTTACATCCAACTTCTAGTCAGACTTATTTCAGCATTGTGGCACAAACCTAGCTATGAGCATAGCATTCCATCCCCAATCTGATGGATAATCCGAGGTGGTCAACAAGGTCATCATGATGTATCTCCGTTGCATGACGGGAGATCGCCCTCGTCAATGGATCAGATGGTTTCCATGGGTTGAATTCATCTACAACACCGCCTACCACTCAGCCCTGCATACTACTTTTCGGGTTGTTTATGGATGGGATCCCCCCTCTTTCCGTGAGTATGAGCCGGGTGAAGCACACATGTCAGCAGTAGACCAAGAACTCAAAGACCGCGGCATATTTTTGTCCGATGCTCGGGGCCAGCTACTGCATGCTCAAGAATGTTACAAAAAGTTCTACGATTGCAAACACCGCAATGTCCACTTTGCCGTGGGCGACTTTGTGTGGTTGGGACTGCACCACTAGGCTGCAACCACATTGCCGGGCGCACGACATGGGAAACTCGACCCTAAGTACTATGGTCCCTATCGCATCCTCTTCAAGATCAATGAGGTGGCATATCAATTGGACTTGCCAAAGTCCACACGTTTGCACGATGTCTTCCATGTGAACCTTCTCAAGAAGTTTGAGGGCACTCCTCCAGCGACTCAGCCACCATTGCCACGTCTGCTTCATGGACGAGTCATCCCAACACCGGCCAAGGTGCTCTGCACCAGACTAGCAAGAGACAAATGGCAAATCCTCGTCCAGTGGGAAGGGTTCCAGCTGCGGGTGAGTAGGCCACCCGCCGCCGGGGCCGACGTCCCTGACGACAGCCGGGTACTCGTGGTGACCACGGTACCGAACCGGGGAGAGAGAGCCGCGTTGCCTGTGAAGGCCGCGCTCTCCGTCGACCCGTACGCCGCCGCCGTGCGCGCCTCCTCCAGGAGCGTCACCGGCGCGTGCGCGCCTGTCTGGGCTGCCGCCGCGCTCGTGGGCGTGCGCGGCTGCCCACTGCGCCGCTCGCCCTCGCGCTGCCTCCCTCTCCAGCGGCTCAAGATCCGCGTCGGCGCTGTCATCAGCAGAGATGGAGCTGCTGTTGCTACCGCGCAGAACCTTGACCTCCGCTGCTGCCGCACGCGCTGCATCTGCCGCCGCCGCCGCTTCCACCTCCGCTCTGGCTGCTGCCAGCTCCGCCGCTGCCAGCCTTGACGCCCTTTCCGCCGCCGCAGCGGTTTCCGCCGCCGCTCGCTCGCGCTGCTCTGCCGCGGCGAGCTCGGCCGTCTGCTGACGCCGCGTGCTCGAGGCGACCGAGCGCTGAGATTGCCCTGCGGACATGGCGCGCTACTGGGGGGGTGTTGCGTGGAGAGAGGGCTGCGGTGATGAGGGTAAAGCTCCAGGTGCGGCATATGTGGGATGCAGTCCGGTACGGCGACGTCGACTACGACCAGGATCGACGGGCGCTGGATGCTCTCATCGCTGCAGTCCCGCCCGAGATGCAGTTCTCGCTTACCAACAAGCGGACTGCCAAAGAGGCTTGGGACGCCATCGCTGCAGCACGCATCGGCAGCGACCGCGCCCGCAAGTCTACACTGCAGGCACTACGCACGGAGTGGGAGAACCTGGCCTTCAAGCCAGGTGAGGACGTTGATGACTTTGCTCTCCGTCTCAACACTGTTGCAGAAGTTGGTGCAGTTCGGTGACGACACCTACGGCGAAGAGAGAGCTGTGGAGAAGCTCTTCCGCTGCGTCCCCGAGAAGTACAAGCAGATGGCTCGCTCGATCGAGTCTCTGCTGGACCTCTCCACGATGACGATCGAGGAGGCGTTGGGTCGCCTCAAGGTCATTGACAGCGATGAGCCACAACGCCTCTCGGGACCCGTCACCATTGGCGGGAAGCTCCTCCTCACTCGGGAGCAGTGGGCTGCCGGCCAAGGTGACAGGAAGAAGGGGGAGCCTTCTTCCACGACAGGCGGCCACAAGCGTGGCAAGCGCGGCAAGCCGCGCAAAGACGCCCAGGCAGGGGCGCGAGGACGTGCCGAGGGTAATGACCGTGGAGGCGCCCAGGGCGGCGCTGCTGGCAAGCAAAAGCCGGCACGAGACGACTCTTGCCACAACTGCGGCAAGCTTGGTCATTGGGCCAGGGATTGTCGACAGCCACGACACTGCCAGGCCCACGTCGCGCAGGCAGAGGAGGAGCAGCCGGCTCTGTTCATTGCTCATGCGAGCATCGAACTACCTCCAGCGGCACCGGCCGCAGTGGCTCTCCTCCACCTTGACGAGCCAAAAGCACACGCCCTCCTCGGCTACGGCTCCGGCAACGACAAGACTGACGGGTGGTGCCTCGACACCGGCGCCACCCATCACATGACCGGTCGACGGGAGTTCTTCGCCGAGTTTGACTCTAGCGTCCGAGGCTCCGTCAAGTTTGGGGACGCCTCCGGCGTGGAAATCAAGGGCGTCGGCTCCGTCATCTTCACCACCGTGTCTGGTGAGCACAGGCTGCTCACCGACGTCTACTACATCCCCGATATGCGGAACTCCATCATCAGCTTGGGACAGCTGGATGAGAACGGCTCGCGTGTCGAGATCGAGCACGGGGTGCTGCGGATTTGGGATCTTCGCCGTCGCCTTCTTGCCAAGGTAACCAGAGGCGCAAATCGACTCTACATTCTTCACATGCAGGTGGCACAACCCCTCTGTCTCGCTGCTCGTCGGGACGACGAGGCGTGGCAGTGGCACGAGCGCTTTGGGCACCTTCACTTCGAGGCCCTGAAGCGGCTCAGTGCCACGGAAATGGTGCGAGGCCTGCCGTGCCTTGACCATGTGGAGCAGTTCTGCGACGTCTGCGTGATGACGAAGCAGAGGCGACTCCCCTTTCCCCAGCAGGCGAGTTTCCGAGCCAAGGAGAGGCTCGAGCTCGTGCACGGGGACTTGTGTGGCCCGGTGACACCGGCCACACCGGGAGGACGACGCTACTTCCTGCTGCTCGTCGACGACCTCTCCCGCTACATGTGGGTCATGGTCCTCGGCAGCAAGGGAGAGGCTGCGGACGCCATCAGGCGCATGCAGGCTGCTGCGGAGGCGGAGTGCGGCCGCAAGCTGCGCGTGCTGCGCACAGACAACGGCGACGAATTCACGGCGGCTGAATTCGCGTCGTACTGCGCTGATGAGGGCATTCAGCGCCACTACTCCGCGCCGTACAGCCCGCAGCAGAACGGCGTCGTCGAGCGGCGCAATCAGACGGTTGTGGGGATGGCTCGGGCCCTCCTCAAGCAGAGGGGGATGCCGACTGTCTTCTGGGGAGAGGCGGTGGTGACGGCCGTCTACATCCTCAACCGCTCGCCTACCAAGGCGCTCGACGGCAGGACGCCGTACGAGGCTTGGCATGGGCGCAAGCCGGCGGTCTCCCACTTGCGGGTCTTCGGCTCCCTCGCGTTCGCCAAGGAGCTTGGCCACATCGGCAAGCTCGACGACAGGAGCACTCCGGGAGTGTTCATCGGCTACGCGGAGGGCTCGAAGGCCTACCGCATCCTCGACCCTGTCACACAGCGCGTCCGCATCTCGCGTGACGCTGTGTTCGACGAAGGGCGAGGCTGGACGTGGGACAAGGCGGTGGACGACGGTTCGACTTCGACTCTCAGGGACTTTGTTGTCGACTACGTCCACTTCGAGAGAGCCGGGGGAGCTAGCAGCTCGTCTTCACCGAGCTCGTCCACCTCGACACCTTGCTCGCCACCAGCTCCGGCGAGTGCTCCACCACCTTCGGCACCGGCTACGCCCCACTCTTCACCACCGGCTCACCACTCTCCTGCACCGGCGGCCACACCACCGGGATCGGCCCCAACAGTTTCGGTCCACGACGAGCAGCGCATGGTGGAGTTCGCTACTCCGCTGTCCCCGCGTCGACGCCTACCACGACGACGAGCCTCTGCGCTATCGTACCATGGACAACATCCTCGGCGAGCTGCCCGTCCCTGGACTGGCGCAGCGCGACTGCGAGGCGGAGCTGCACTTGGCATGCGACGACGGCGAGCCCCGCTCCTTCGCTGAG
Source organism: Dendrocalamus latiflorus (assembly GCA_017311315.1). Lineage (NCBI taxonomy): Eukaryota > Viridiplantae > Streptophyta > Magnoliopsida > Poales > Poaceae > Dendrocalamus > Dendrocalamus latiflorus. The sequence goes on along the minus strand of CM029630.1, from coordinate 2,486,247 downwards.
GCGGAGGGAGACGCGGCGTGGCGTGTCGCGATGAAGCAGGAGATGGACGTCGTCGAGCGGAACCGGACGTGGGAGCTGGCGGATCATCCTGCCGGTCACCGCGCGATCACCCTTAAGTGGGTGTTCAAGCTGAAGCGGGATGAAGCCGGCGCCATCGTCAAGCACAAGGCTCGCTTGGTGGCACGAGGCTTCGTGCAGCAGGAGGGGGTCGACTTCGATGACGCCTTCGCACCCGTCGCACGGATGGAGTCCGTGCGACTCCTCCTTGCGCTAGCTGCCCAGGAAGGCTGGCGTGTTCATCACATGGATGTCAAGTCGGCATTTCTTAACGGCGACTTGAAGGAGGAGGTCTACGTGCATCAGCCGCCGGGATTTGCGATCCCCGGCAAGGAGGGCAAGGTGCTCCGCCTGCGCAAGGCCCTCTATGGCTTGCGACAGGCACCGAGGGCATGGAACGCCAAGTTGGACTCCACGCTGAAAGGGATGGGCTTCGAGCAAAGTCCGCACGAGGCGGCCATCTACCGGCGGGGCAGTGGAGAAAATGCCCTGCTGGTGGGTGTCTACGTCGACGACTTGGTGATCACCGGCACCAAGGATGCGGAGGTGGCGGCATTCAAGGAAGAGATGAAGGCCACCTTCCAGATGAGTGACCTGGGGCCCCTCTCCTTCTACTTAGGGATCGAGGTGCACCAGGATGATTCCGGGATCACGCTTCGACAGACCGCCTACGCCAAGCGCGTCGTTGAGCTAGCTGGGCTCACCGACTGCAACCCAGCTCTCACTCCGATGGAGGAGAGGCTGAAGCTGAGCCGCGACAGCACGACGGAGGAGGTGGACGCTACGCAGTACCGGCGTCTTGTGGGGAGCCTTCGCTACCTCGCCCACACACGACCGGACTTGGCATTCTCCGTCGGCTACGTTAGTCGGTTCATGCAACGACCGACGACGGAGCATCAGCAGGCTGTGAAGAGGATCATCCGCTACGTTGCGGGGACCCTTGACCACGGCCTCCATTACCCGAGGTGTCCTGGCGCGGCACACTTCGTCGGGTACAGCGACAGTGACCACGCGGGCGACATCGACACCAGCAAGAGCACAAGCGGGATTCTCTTCTTCCTCGGCAAGTGCCTCGTTCACTGGCAGCCAGTCAAGCAGCAGGTGGTGGCCCTGTCCAGCTGTGAGGCCGAGTACATAGCGGCTTCCACCGCTTCGACTCAGGCACTCTGGCTCGCTCGACTGCTTGGTGATCTCCTCGGCAGGGACACTGAAGCAGTGGAGCTCAGGGTGGACAGCAAGTCTGCTCTAGCCCTGGCAAAGAACCCCGTTTTCCATGAACGGAGCAAGCACATCCGGGTGAAGTACCATTTCATCCGAGGCTGCTTGGATGAAGGAAGCATCAAGGCAAGCTACATCAACACCACGGATCAGCTTGCGGATCTGCTCACCAAGCCTCTTGGAAGGATCAAGTTCCTTGAGCTCTGCTCCAAGATCAGGATGGTTCAACTCTCCCACAAGACGACGCACAAGACTTAGGGGGAGAATGATAGATAAGTCTTTGTGTTGTCTGCACATGGTGTACATGGTGCTTTTGTTTTTTTGCTTTAGCATCTAGGACTTGCTTTTGCTTTAGCATCTAGAACTTGCTTTTGCTTTAGCATCTAGGACTTGCTTTTGCTTTAGCATCTAGGACTTGCTTTTTGCTTTAGCAGCTTTTTGCTTTAGCATCTTAGACTAGCTTTAGGACAACATCTTGGGCAAAGCTGCGGTGATGAGGGTAAAGCTCATCCCCAAGTGGGCAGCCCACTCGACGTAGTTGGTCTTGGTGAGAGTAGGCCACCCGCCGCCAGGGCCGACGTCCCTGACGACAGCCGGGTACTCGTGGTGACCACGGTACCAAACCGGGGAGAGAGAGCCGCGTTGCCTGTGAAGGCCGCGCTCTCCGTCGACCCGTACGCCGCCGCCGTGCGCGCCTCCTCCAGGAGCGTCACCGGCGCGTGCGCGCCTGTCTGGGCTGCCGCCGCGCTCGTGGGCGTGCGCGGCTGCCCACTGCGCCGCTCGCCCTCGCGCTGCCTCCCTCTCCAGCGGCTCAAGATCCGCGTCGGCGCTGTCATCAGCAGAGATGGAGCTGCTGTTGCTACCGCGCAGAACCTTGACCTCCGCTGCTGCCGCACGCGCTGCATCTGCCGCCGCCGCCGCTTCCACCTCCGCTCTGGCTGCTGCCAGCTCCGCCGCTGCCAGCCTTGACGCCCTTTCCGCCGCCGCAGCGGTTTCCGCCGCCGCTCGCTCGCGCTGCTCTGCCGCGGCGAGCTCGGCCGTCTGCTGACGCCGCGTGCTCGAGGCGACCGAGCGCTGAGACTGCCCTGCGGACATGGCGCGCTACTGGGGGGTGTTGCGTGGAGAGAGGGCTGCTTCTGACGAGCTGCTGCCCGTCTCCAGAGAGGAGTGAGCGGGGACAGCCGGAGCTGCTGCTGCTACCGGCTGGGGCTGCTGCGAGGCCGGAGAAGGAGATGAGCAGGAGATGCTCAGGCTACAGGATAGTATGGCTCTGATACCACTTGTTACTCGCTGGAGTCTTGCTGTTGGTGATAGCAAGATCCTTACTCTCATCGAGAGGATGACACTTGGGGATGGGGCAATTTTCTTGCTTATTTCTCACACAATGTCATGCCAACCTGAGGGGTTGGAGATACATATTTATAGGCTGCTAGTCAGCCAAGCATATGCCAAGATGCTATCCTAGACTAGTCCAAGATGCTGTCCTAAAGCTAGTCTAAGATGCTAAAGTAAAAAGCTGCTAAAGCAAAAAGCAAGTCCTAGATGCTAAAGCAAAAGCAAGTCCTAGATGCTAAAGCAAAAAAACAAAAGCACCATGTACACCATGTGCAGACAACACAAAGACAACACAAAGACTTATCTATCAATCGCATCCTCTTCAAGATCAATGAGGTGGCATATCAATTGGACTTGCCAAAGTCCACACGTTTGCACGATGTCTTCCATGTGAACCTTCTCAAGAAGTTTGAGGGCACTCCTCCAGCGACTCAGCCACCATTGCCACGTCTGCTTCATGGACGAGTCATCCCAACACCGGCCAAGGTGCTCTGCACCAGACTAGCAAGAGACAAATGGCAAATCCTCGTCCAGTGGGAAGGGTTCCAACTGCGGGTGCATCTTGGGAGGACGTGAATTCTTTTTAGGAAACTTATCCCTCTTTCCCGCTCAAGGACGAGATGTTTGTCGACGGGGGGAGAGATGTCATGTGGGGCCAAGTATATAGCCGATGCCACAAGACCACGGTCCAGCCGGCCCTAGAGGCAGCAGGACAAGGCTTTAGATCTCAATTGGTTGCAAATAGGAAGGTTTAGATATATTTCCTATTAGTTAAGATCCTTCAGATCAATTAGTGGATCCTTAAGATCCTTTTGCAATTAGATTGGAATTGTAAACCTTCTCTATTTACAGGAGAGGAGGATATTGGAATAAAGCAAGCAAGGATTAGGGAGTTACCTGATCCTTTACGCCTCTCCTTGCATCCCGTTTCGCCCTGGTGCGGCTGGGGTTCCTGCCCAGCAGCACGTCCACGATAGCGCCGAAACACCACCCTCTCTCGCCCACACCAATTCTTCCCTACCGCCTTCATTCCGAACACCCATCGCCTAACACTAACAAACTCATATAATTCAAGGACTAGGGTATGATGATACTTTTGACGATGCTCTTCATCTATGATCTACTTGGTTACTTCTTATCATAATTTTGCATCCTTTGTAACTCGAGTCAGATTCAACATATCTTCCAAGATACATTACCAACGCCTTAGACGGAATGGTAGGTTGTGGTTTAGTAAATGTATAACAGCACAATTTCATGCTGCCACTGGCCAGTAGGCTCCAAATTAAGTCTAATAGCATTTTAATCCGATTATTTTAAGCCATATTACAATAAAAGCTCCTAACAGCATGCGTAGCCACATAAAAGTAAGTCTGGCTATATGATGGAAAGGTTTCTACCTACAAGCTAACCACTTACAATTAGCTTCAGCTCATGTTATCTAAAACCAAGTGGTGGATCCTACTAAGCACTAACTATCGAAAGGCCTAGAGGTAGCGAGGAACCAAAGGAAACAATTAATAAGGGTGCTCTTCATGCCATGTCCAAAATGGCAAAATAGTAATCAAATGCATATTATATCCAGAAAACAGTTGTAGTTGCTGGATTTATTCTCATTGTATCACCTACTGTTATAGGCGTGGGCCTTGGGCCCAGCCGGGTTATTATTAGGAATTAGAGATTGGTTTCTATTTGAATTAGATATTGGTTTCCTTGTATTAGAGATATGGTTAGAGATATGATTGGAATTAGATTACATCTGTTAGGGAGGAGTCATCTATATAAGAGGGCTACCGCATGTTATTGGGAAAAGCAGAATAATAACAAAGTCCTCCTCGTCTATAGTCTCTCTCTCCCTACGCCGACTCCATCCGGCCATCTTCTTGGTGGTGTTTACCCGTTATGTGTTATAGGCGTGGTCCTTGGGCCCAGCCGGGTTATTATTAGGAATTAGAGATTGGTTTCTATTTGAATTAGATATTGATTTCCTTGGTTTCTATTTGAATTAGATATTGATTTCCTTGTATTAGAGATATGGTTAGAGATATGATTGGAATTAGATTACATCTATTAGGGAGGAGCCATCTATATAAGAGGGCTACCGCATGTTATTGGGGAAAGCAGAATAATAACAAAGTCCTCCTCGTCTATAGTCTCTCTCTCTCCCTACGCCGACTCCATCCGGCCATCTTCTTGGTGGTGTTTACCCGTTATGAACTAAGGTTCATAACAACTTGGTATCAGAGCCGTCGATCCCTTCCCATGACTTCTGCTACTATGGTTTCCGGCAAGGAGGCCAGTTCCGTGAGCGCAATGTTTAAAGCAATCCAGGAACAGATGGCTGAGATCGTGCAGCAGCAGGCCGAGATGAAGTCCAAGATTGCAGATTTGACGCTGCAGAGCATCGCAACCAACGCCAGGATTGCAGCACTTGAATCCAGGGGGAGTTTAGCCGCTGGCTACGCCCCACCGGCCGCATCAGCTCCAAGCCAGGAGGATTTCACCGCCGCAGCGTTCTCTCTGTCGGCTCTGTCGTTTTCTTCCGAAAGTCCCAAACAAGAAGCGGCTGAGACACAACCACACGAAGAAGTCCGGCACCAGGCGTTTGTGGCGACTCCTCCACCGCGTCCCCTCTGTAGCGTCAGCCGCCGGCTCCTCTTCATCAGCGTCGCGCCGCGTCCCGGACCTGGGGATCCACCACCGCCGACGCCGGCCGTCACCCGAGCTCCTACGCTTGGGAGCCGCCACCAGACCGGCCGTCGCCGCTGTCCAGGCCGTCTCCGGCCGAGCTGCAGCCGCCCGATCCGCCTCCGCCAGATCCGTGCAGGCCGCCGCTGGAGTTTCGTCGCTGCTGCCTCGCATCATCTTTCCGGTGAAGCAGTCGCAGACAACGACGTCGCCGAGTTCCCGAGGTCGCCGGAACCGTCTTGCGTCCATCTTCGCTCGTGCCGCCGCCGACGCTCGGGCTGCCTCCACCCGAGCCGCTGCCGCCGCCCGGGCCGTTCCCTCCCGCACCGTCGTCGTCGCCCGGAGGGTCTCCACCCGCGCCGCCACCACCACCGCTCGGGCCACCCGGCCCGCTCCGCCCGAGCCGCCGCCGCCTGGGCCGCATCCGCCAGAGACGCCGCCGCCGCTCCCTCGGCTGCCGGCCCGCAGGCCGCCGCTTTACGCCATCGCCAGATCTGGCCGTTGCTAGATCCGCCGCCCTCCCGCCCGAGCGGCGGCTGACGGAGCGGAGGTCGCCCGGGCCACTGTTGCCGCATCAGCTCGCGCCGCCGACCGGGCCACCTCCGCTCCGTCAGCCGCCGCCGCGGGGCCGCCATCGCCGGAACCGCCGCCGCTTTCGTCCGACGCGTCCGAGGCGTCGGGCCTCATGGGGTGTCGGTCGGTTTTAAACCGACCGGTTAATTAAGGCAAAAAAATCAAAAAAATCAAAAAAATAAAACAAAAAATAAAACAAAAAAACAAAAAAAATAAAAAAGAAGTTTATTTTGCAGGCGTTATAGTTCCGAAGGCGCTCCACTTCGTCTAGCCTTGTTCCGTTTGGATTTGGCCGGTCGTTTCCATCCGCTGCAGCACCCCGCCACCGTTCGTCTTCTACATCGGCAGCGAAGGTTTTCCATTGGCCGCCATCTAGCAGCTCGAGGACGAGCTGCATGTCCAGGAGGGGTGTAGTGTTATAGGCGTGGGCCTTGGGCCCAGCCGGGTTATTATTAGGAATTAGAGATTGGTTTCTATTGGAATTAGATATTGGTTTCCTTGTATTAGAGATATGATTGGAATTAGATTACATCTGTTAGGGAGGAGCCATCTATATAAGAGGGCTACCGCATGTTATTGGGGAAAGCAGAATAATAACAAAGTCCTCCTCGTCTATAGTCTCTCTCTCTCCCTACGCCGACTCCATCCGGCCATCTTCTTGGTGGTGTTTACCCGTTATGAACTAAGGTTCATAACAGTCTCTCTCTCTCCCTACGCCGACTCCATCCGGCCATCTTCTTGGTGGTGTTTACCCGTTATGAACTAAGGTTCATAACACCTACTAGAACAAACCTGGCTACTTTAAAGAGAATATAACTTTTATAGTTCTTTCTGTAAAATAGAAACAAGAAAAGCATGATAAATCCAACTATGTATTCAGTAAAATCAGTATTAACACTACTACACTAGGTTATATCCCAGACTGAAGGTTGCCTTTCATAGTGCTTTTTGGTAGCTCATCCACTGTATTTTCACCTTATACTTTATAGTACAATAGGAATGACTTGTTGCTACGGTTCATATACAAGCAGACAGTGCGAAAGCAACAAATGAAAACATTCACATTCAATAATCATGTAGAACTTTAGAGCATACCAACGATTTACAACTCACTTTGGTTCCCTTTATGACCATTACTTAATCAGATGGATTTGGTGCCACTTCACTTATATATGTACTGAGTGATCTCCTTTACTGAAGTAGACACAAGTGGCATGTGGAAAGCACCTTGTCCTAACAAATACTATTATACTAGTGTCCGCATGTAAGACATGCATCATTATAGATTTTTCCCACTATAGAATATACAAATAATGTGTGCCTAATAAAGTTAAAGACATGACCTAACAGAATCAACTGACAAATAAGAATCATAAAGCCAAGCATACCTTGTACTCATAAACACCAGGAGCTTCAAGACTGCCAGCCAGGAAACTACCCATCATAACAGTAGATGCCCCTAGTGTCAGAGCTTTCACAATATGTCCAGAGTTTGAAATTCCACCATCTGCAATAATCGGCACATCATGATCCTTGGCATAAGATGCGACCTTGTAAACTGCAGTAGCCTATCACAACGAAAAAAGCAACAGCATAGTGAAATTCAAGCTCTACATCAAGAGAGAAAAAAGGAGAAAAAGTACAAAAGGAGGAAAAAAACTGCAGGCCTTCAGATACAGGCTAACATAGATGGAAAACATCAAATGTTTAAGAATAAGATATCATTTTCATCCACTGTTAGAGCACTCAAGCACTTTGTAGAAAGTACTTGTTATAATATAAATAGTGCGCAACTAAAGATGCAGCATGTTCCCTAAAAATTGAAGCAAACAAAAGCGTTAGACAAAGCATTCTTGTAATCAAATCTGAAAATAGCTTTTGCGGACAATGGAACTACGTAATTCTGCCACCAAATAGCAGGTGGTTCCCCAGAATTTTTTAAAAGCACTTATTGTTAGAGAAGGGGTTATGGGCTTATGGCTACACTGGTTCTGGTTCTACTTTGTCCTCTGTTTTGATACATCATGTCCTCATTTCATTTGGAAAATGCAGCTGCCTCCCAAACACCACAAAAACTTTATTATGCCTACTTGAACTACTATTCAATTGCAAATTTACCACCACAATTCATCTGCTCTTCTCAATTCAACTCAAATGAATTACTCAAAGCTTTACTATGGCCACTTACAACCAACCAACTCAATTCAAACAGCAAGCAAATTTAACTGAATCACTGTGAAACTAAACATCATCAGAGCATTACTACGTCTACTTGAACTACTATCCAATTGCAAATTTACCACCACAATTCAGCTGCTCTCCTCAGTTCAACTCAAATGAATTACTCAAAGCTTTACTATGGGCACTTACTACCAATCAACTCAATTCAAACAGCAAGCAAATTTAACTAATCCAATGAAAGTAAATATCATTTGAGAGATTATCAACTGTACCTGCCCTCTGCCCACCGCGCAAACCTCCTGGGTGGTGCAAATAGATCCAGAGCCCATCCCGACTCGCAATCCGTCCGCTCCGGCGGCAATCAAATTCTGTGCCTGTGCAATAGTCACTACGTTCCCGCCAATTAAATCCACATCAGGATACATCCTCTTCGCATACTTGATCATCTCAAGCTGGTACACAGAGTTTCCCTGCGAGCTATCGATCACTACGGCATTAGCCCCTTCCTTCACCAGCAGCTCGAGCCTTTGCTTGTCTTCCTCCCGCGTCCCAATCGCCGCGGCGACGATGAACTTGCCGTCCGGCCCAAGAGACGGCTTGCCCAGCTTCGGGTAGCTCCGGATGAGCTCCACGTCCTGGGCGGTGATGAGGTCAACGATTTCGCCGCCGTCGTCGGAGACGAGGGGCGCGAACTCCAGGCCCTCGTCGGCGAGAAATGCGGCGGCCTGCTCGAAATCGAAGGAGGCGGACGCCGTGCGCGGGGAGGAGGCCATGTACTCGGACACGGGGACGCCGGGCTTGTAGTCGGCGGCCGCGGCGACGCCGACGAGCCTGGAGAGGGAGTCCCCGCGCTCGGTGACGAGGGCGTACGCGTAGCCGGCAAAGTCAGCGGCGGAGGGGACGGAGGAGGGGGCGAAGAATGGGGCGCCAGAGACGAAGGGGACGCGGCGGGACTTGGCTGCGCGCACGATGGAGGCCTGGAGCTCCGGGTCGGCATTGCTGTGGACGACGGCGGCGGCGCCGAGGGAGGCCATGGAGGCGGCCATGGCCGCCTCGGAGACGGTGTCCATGGGGGAGGCGACGCAGGGGATGGCGAGCGGCACGCGGCGGGAGAGCCGGGTGGAGAGGTCGACGGCGTCGGCCGGGAAGTCGATGTACCCCGGGAGGCAGATCACGTCGTCGTAGGTGTAAGAGACGCCCTGCGAGAACAGCCGCGACGCCGCGAAGCCGTCGTCGGCAAGGTCGCCTCCTCCGCTGCGCGCCATGGGGTTTAAGGTTTACGGATGTGGGCTGCGGCGGCGGCGAGGCAGAGGTGGGCGAGGCGACGACGCTATTTATAGTCACAAGCGGTTGTCTAGCTTGCGAACACCAATTCTATGGCACGTGGGTCCGGGTGTAGCTGACATTAGCTTGTGTAGGGACCACTTTTGTGGACAGGTCACACGTGGATCTACTTGTCGTGTTGGGCGGGGCACAGTGGTGACGTGGAGGGCAACGTGGTGCTATATATGTGAATGTGAATATGATCACGAGCACTAGAGAAGGATGATTCGAGTTTGATTGGAAAGTGAAAATTACACGCTTCAGATTCATGGTTTTTGTTGCAATTTCGTGGAGAACTGCAGGCCCATTTGTCAATCGTAGCTAGTGCTAATTATCTCGTAAGGGAAGATGTATGTATAAAACTTATTCCCTAAATTTCAGCTTTCAACACGCTAATGTATGTCTAAAACATGTAATCATTAGTAAGCGTGCACGTAAAATTCATACCAAAAAATTGATTATATATCCAAAAATAAAATACAAATTTTGTTCTATGCCTCATGATTAAATTTCTCATAAATCATGTAGTCAGGCACACTTCATGACAGACAGTCAAGAAATTATGTCACGTTCTTGAGAGCGAATAGGATAACTATGCTAGGCCAGAGGTCGAGGACTGGAACCCTAGCGAAGCATAGTCATTTTTGGCCCCCCATGGCAGAGAAATTCTCCCTTTGCCCCCTCCCGTGAAATCCCCCCTTCGGCCCTCCGCGCGGACGCCTATCTAGTTATAGTCGAAGCGTCGTGGTCGAAGTGACGTGGTAGAAGCCGTGGTCAAAACCGTGGTCAAAACCATGGTCGAAGCGTCATGGTTGAAGTGCCGTGATCGAAGTACTATGTAATCGTGTGTCCAATACTCATGTGTTTTGTGTAGTCGAAGACCTCAGAGTCAGTAAACTGATCATAGCTACAGTGAACTAGTTGTAGGTACGGTGAACCAGTCATAGATACAGCGAACCTGTCGTAGCAGTCGTGAGTTGAGCTGTGTAGTAGTTATAGCTACAGTGAACCGGTCGTAGCAGTCGCAGTCGTGAGTCGAGCTGTGTAGCGGTTGTAATCTACAGTAGACGGTCGGTACTCGTAAGCTACAGCAGACGCTCGGTACTCGTAAGCTACAATATCCAGTCGGTGCTAGCGGTCGAAGTTCCATGGTCGAGAAGTCGTGGTCGAGCAGCCATGATTGAAGTGGCTTGGTCGAGCAGTCATGGTCAAAGTGGCGCAATGAAGTAGCCATGGTTGAAGTGAAGTGGTGAGGCACCGTGATCGAGTAGCCGTGGTCAAGGTGCAGTGGTCGTAAGTCATCACTGGACATCCGAGTAATAGCTGAGTCAATGAGTTGGCCGGGTCATGCGGATTATGGAGAAGATCTCGGACAGTGGCATAAGAATAGGTCCTAGTTATTAGCTATTGGACTTAGTGGGTGCGTACCGATCGTGTGATTGTGTGAGGCTTATTTAATTCATGTAATCTGTTAAGCAATTTGAGGAGAAGCGGGTGAATAATAGAAAGAAGAAAAAGCGTGTGTTGCGACAAAAAAGAAGTCTCTCTTGTGTTTACTCGTCCTCCCTACTTTAGTGCGTGTGTCGTTCCAAGTGAGAAAGCATGCATGCGTTTTCTCTTGGAGAGTAGCGATCGGAGCTGATGAGTTCAGTTCCAATAGGAAGGTCAGTCGATAATTCAAAGTTATCAATCGATCAAAACAATACTAACATTCCGTCCTTATGTAGGTCAGGGCACTATAAGGAAATTAACATTCCGTATGGAAACAATACTAAATGTTTAGTGTATGAAAACATAAGAAAATTAACATTCTATATGGAAACATTCCATTGCATAATCTCACCATTCATTACGTTACTAAACATTCTATTCCACACAGCCTGTTTTGTATGGAAACAGGACATGCTAAATGTTTAGTGTATGGGAAAGGGTGTGTATGGAAATGCTCCATATGGAAACAAGCTAAGGTTTGCAAGCGCGTATGAGATTAAGAGGATCTTGGCATTAACCTCCTCGATCTGCTTCCTATGCTGAGATTTGCTTTACAGGCCGGCTAAATGGAAATAATCTTATGGAAAAGACACGTACGGAATGGAAAGGCTATACTAAATGTACCAAGATTTGCTTTCCATGCCGAGATTTGCTTCCCATCACCAATTCGATAGTCGTAGTTACAGAACTGGTCAGTAGTCATAAGCTATAGTAACTGGTCGGTAGTCGCAAGATACAGTGCCTGGTCGGTGTTTAGAAGACCTACGTGGTCGACCCGGTAGTACCGGCTTTGTGTGAGCGGTACGACCGGAGTTGCGGTAAGAACCATGGTCAAGATGCTGTGGTAAAAGTTTTGTGGTCGAAGAGCCATGGTCGAAGTACCGGGTCAAAGTGTTGTGGTCGAAGGACTCAAAATTGTAAGGAGTTAATTTGGTCAGGTCTGTGTGTGGTCATAGATTTGGTCAGATCCGTGTTTGTGGTCGTAACTATAGTGTACCGGTTGATAGTCGTAAGCTATAGTACCTGGTCGGTAGTCATAAGCAACAGTACCGAGCAGTCGTTCTGCCGTGGTCATTTTTCTATGGTCGTTCTGCCATGGTTGACCTGTCATGTTCGATAAGCCATGGTCGGAGAAGTAGTCAAAGTGCCGTGGTTGAAGAAGTGGTCGAAGTGGCATGGTCGACAAGCCATGGTCAGAGTGGTGATCGAAGTGCCGTGGTCGAGAAGTCGTAGTCAAAGTGCCGTGGTCAAAGAAGCGGTCATAGTGGCGTGGTCAAGAAGCCATAGTCGGAGTGGAGGTCGAAGTGCCATGGTCGAAAAGCTGTGGTCGGAGTTGCGGTCAAATTACCGTGGTCGAGAAGCCATGGTTGAAGTATCGTGGTCGAGGTGCTGTGGTCGAAGGACTCAAAGTCCTAAGGAGTCAACTTGGTCAGGCAATTACATGCTAAAAGCAAAAAGGTGCTATGGTATAATGATTATTGAGCTTATTTTCCACAATCAACTAAATTCAAGAAGATGGGGAGGGCATCATAGATCATGTGTTAGTCCAAGCATACGATGAGCCGGTCGAGGCTATAGTGAATTGGTCGTAGCTACAGTGAACTGGTTGTAACTACAGTCAACCAATAGTACCGGCTTTGTCTGAGTGGTACCACCAAAGTTACGGTAAGATCCGTCGTCGAGACACCGTTGTCGAAGTACCAGGTTGAAATGCCATGGCGGAAGTACCTGAAATCGTATGGAGTCAACTTGGTCGGGTCTATGTGTGGTCATAGACTTGGTCAGATTTGTGTTTGTGGTCGTAATCTACAGTAAACCGGTCGGTAGTCGTAACTAATAGTACCGAGCGGTTGTTCTGCTGTGGTCTTTCTTCTGTGGTCCTGCTGCCGTGATCAATTCATCACAACAATATTATAGATTTTCTCACATGGTCTTTCCTTGCCTCAAGAAATACGGTGAAATGGTTGATGGACTTTTGCTCATAGATGATGTTGTTGAATCTATATCTGAGGATGGTAAAAGCTGCAAGGTTAGGATACCGTATCTGAACGATGCACCGTTACCAGCAGGGTACTTCTGTCCTCGTGGTCGTGGGTATTTGCTGGGCTGTCAGAAGGTGCGCTTGATAGGAGCGTTAGGGTAGTAAATCTGAATGATGTAGCCGTACCCTCGGGATACTGCTGCCCTGCTAGCGTATTTGCTGTAGCTCTGCTAATGCATTTGCTCGGCCTTCAGATAGAACCCATGTCGCCAGTGGTGACCGCAACAAGAGGCTAATTCTCCCCACTTTGATTCACCAAGGAAGAGGAGCAATTATGAATAAGCCTCATTTTCATTACCATTTTGCCGTTGTCCATTACTACTACCTCACCAAAATCTGAGACTCGTGTAGACATCAAGTTGTTTATTTTCCTGATGAAAAATCTGCATCACCTCTCGATTTTATACTTTACTGGACATATATAACCATTGAAGTGTGGCTTGTTGCGTGTCATTCTCAATTTTCTCCCTTATTTATATATCAGGAGACCACGTTCTACACTGTAGTGCAATGCTTGAATTAATGATTCATTTCAAATGTTTGATCTCAATGGGTAGAGAGGAGGCCACTAGGTTCAAAGCAGTGTGGCCCACTTCAACTTGGGGCAAATTGCTTTGTCCGATTATTTCTGCGTTGCTGCATAGGTTGTTGTCCATGTGTCCGATTATTTCTGCGTTGCTGCTTAGGTTGTTGTCCATGTTGAGAGTAGCCATGAAGTTCTCAGTTCAGCATGACTTCCAGTATTAATAGATGGCTTACTGTTCTGGTTTTGTTTTTGTCCATGCACTCACAATAGGAGCCTTTTCATGTGTTCTTTCTTATTATTGTATTGTAATGAAATATCAATTTATCATGAGAATCCAATGTGTTCTTTCGTGGATTTTAGTTCTAGCACTTTTTTTGGTGAGGAAGTTCTATATTTGCTTAGAGCATCTCCAACAATCCCCCTAAAAACCCACCCCAAAAGACACCTTTTAGGGGCAGCCCAAAAAATTTGTTAACCTATTTTAGTCCCCTCCTCCAACAGCTCCCCTAAATATATCCTAATAGTATCCTTGACATGCTGCCCCTGCCGTCACTCATCTCCCTCAGCTCCCGGACAATGCTCTTCAGAGACATTGCGATATATGGCTGAGGAATTAGAGAAACTTTGATAGCACTCGGGGGCGGAATCAATCAAAGAACTTAAGAAATTGCCCATACCGACAGCAGCTCCCGACTAGTGATTATGGATTTCTTTTCTTATTGCTCCATGGCAAAATAGCCATTACTAGAGAATCTACCCCCAAAAAAGACAAGAAACAGCTCGCATGGCATCTGAGATTACGATCCCTGTAACCCAATCTCTCGCAAAAATTGATTTAAAAAATCATGAACGAATTGAAGCACATAGCTCCGGAGAAGAAGAGCCCAAAACACAAATTTTGCACGGATTCGAGCTTCCCGACACTTCAATCACAAGGAGAGGAGCAGACGATGCTACATTTGGATCCCGGCAAAGTTGAAGTTATCCTCTCGGATTGGCCCCCCAAATATACCAAATTTCTACTACCACAGCTCAAAAGACCGAATCTTTAGGCCAAAGAAGTGGCGGACCTGTCCTCAGTCAGTGGCAGACGCCGACCTGCAGCCTGCAGGGGGGCGGAGGGCCGGAGGCCAGAAGTGGACGACCGGCGGCGGAGCACCAGAGGCGGAGGGGTGGGTCGCGGGCGCCGGGCGGACCGCCTTGCGTAGCTGCGCTTGCGCCGAGGCGGAGGGCGAAGCCCCTGGAATACTCGGTGTCGCGGGAAAGGAAAAAATGTGGCGCGAGATTTTTTTTCCCAGCGCGCGTGCGGCGGGAGCGAGGAAAGGGGACCCCTGAAAGTTCCCGGTTTCTACCTAAGTTTTGGGAGAGTTTTGGGAGGAATAGAAATAGGGGGGTGTTTAGGGGAGTTGTTGGAGAAGACTTTTTACACAATTTCCCAATAATTTGATTTAGGGGGAGATTTAGGGGGATTGTTGGAGATGCTCTTAGATGGTTGAAATATGCCTAGGGGAGATTTGGGCTGCTTCTAGTCTAAGTAGTTCAATTAAATTAAGTTGCATTCAGAATGCTGTAAAACTATAGAGCTTGCTATAATAAGAAGCAATGGGTCGTAAAATTCTTTAGCTTCCTTGTTTTTTTTAAAGCAATACAACCTTGGTCAGAGAAGCAACATAGACAATTGAAGAGTATCTTGTGTTTTTTCCCCGAAGGAAAGTGTATCTTTTTTCTCTAAAATGTAGGAGATACGCATTTCATTCGATAAGGAGAAGTAAAATACAAAGATAGTACAAATGAGATTCTTGACCGGACCTAGGAATCAGAAGAAAAGTGGGAAATTGAAACAAGGGTCACTATAAAGGAAAGCGACTGAGAACGATGAAACGTTAAGGTGTGAAGAAGCCATGCCTATCGGTGGCACACCTGGCAAAAATTTTCAGTTTGGAGTTGCCAACGGACAACTAGTATAGGAACTCTTGCTTGATGGGAGAACACATTCATCTAAGTTGAACCTTCCCTGTTTGTGCCGGAGTTTGTTCATCTCTTTCTAGATAATCCAGGCCAATAGGACAATTAAGAAATCCATTGCTTTACGTTTAGCTTTGGACACTGATTTTCAGACCACTAGCCAGCACTACTTCAGGCTATGTTCGATAAAAAGGTAGGAAGGGCGAAGTAGGAGCCACGAGAAGATACGGTGCCAGATCTCTTTGGACACCGGGCAGCCGATAAGAAGATGGTCAATAGTCTCAGGGAGCTGATCACAAAAGAGGCAAGCCGAAGGTGCCATGATGTTGTGTTTCTGAAGTCTTGCAAATGTCCAGATCCGTTGCTTAAGGGCTAGCCAAATGAACATTTTTGCCTTGAGAGGCGCAGAAGCCTTCCATTCCATAGCTGTTTGGTGCAAGGCAAGGTAACCACACCCTAGCAGAGAGCATTGTAGGCCGATTTAGAAGTGAAGATGCCATCGGATGTCCAGCACCAAAGGAACTGGTCAGCGACTTAAGACTACAGAGTGCGATTACCTCGCAAATGGCTTGCAAGGAAAGTGTATCTTGTTTGTGATATAGTTCTGATGCATTGATAGGAACACGAAAAATTTTATAATATCAAATGCTGTTCAGTGCTTACCATGGTGGAAACTACGGTTCAACTTGTCTGCCCTTAAAAATCAAATGTTGTGATCTTTCTTACAGTTTTCTTTTTTCCTTTTGCTTTCTGTTTTGTTTCCTGCTAAAAGTTCGAAAAACCTGTCTGCACCTTCCGAATGAGACGTTTTCGCCTGCTCTGAAGTTGTTACTCCCATGTAGGCTATGAGACAGACATGTCATTCCTCAATCCCTGTCTTGATTCTTGATTTTTATTTTAGAACTCGTCTTTTCTGGATTGCAATATCCACCTAGGAGAAGTTCAGTTGATCCCTTCCTGGCTGCTGGAAGAGTCAAAACTACTTGGTTGGAGGTCAACAGAAACAAACTGGAAATGATCCAAGTATATACGTATCTGGCCGCCATCCATCACCATCCTGCTTTGAAGTGCGATGCATGGCCCAATGGTCTCCAAATGGATATCGGGTTGAAAGCGCTCTGGGCCGGCACCCTTGGGTAAACTGTTGTGTCCATGCAAGGATCACTGTGTTGATGGATTTTTTAATAATCTATTTTTATTCTGAATTACAGTAATATATATATATATATATATATATATATATATTTTTCTATTTTACAGAAATAGCAATATATCGCTCCATGGTTTGATGACATGGGCTAGTTGCTTAATTTGGTTGAGCGACTTAGCCCTATTCACTCAACAGTTGGACGATTTAAAATAATAATTATTTTATTTTATTAATCCCATAAAAATAATTGTAGGGGAGTAAATGATAATTTTGTAGGTAATACCTTTAACAATTCTTGTTTATAGGTTGTTATTTTTTTAAAATAAAAGGGTAGACAATGATGGTTGGTCCATTTGTGATTTTTGTATATTCTGAATGGTACGAAATCAGTTAGACTCGCAATAACATTTTGTGATCATCGTATGTTGTTGTAGTGTGATAAATTTCTGAAGAATTTTATGAGGATGATTGAGTTAGCAATGATTCATAAGTATGAAGATAAGTGACATTGTGATACAACAGAGAATTCATACATGAAGGAGAACTTTGGATAAATAGCATAACGATAACAACATGATAGTTGATTTGACAAGGGGGTTACATGTCACGCAGGCTAATAAAATAAGGATGGTACATGCATGCCTTTAGAGAATTAGAAATGCATGGGACATATGGACGAAGAGAGCCGAACTGCTACATGGAACGTGGCCATTTGCCCTTCCTCCTGAGATCGGCGTTGTAGTCCTCACTGGCCAGCCTAGTTTTGGTCACCAGTTCGTGCTTTCTCTCACGCTCCTCCTCACGAGCCTCGCTCTTCCTACGCCTGTACACCTCTATATGAGCTTACGTCTCTCGTCGGATATGCTCACTTCGATCTTCGCTACACTACCGCTCCTCCATTCTCTCGCATGTTGTCTGGATGTCCCACTCCTCATCGTCTAGAGTCCACTAGTCGTGAGGGTGGATCTCCTGGTTGATCTATTTGCGGTATGCGCATAGCGGATCCAGAGACTACGGGAAGAAGGGAGAGCCTGTTAGTGCATGATATAGAAGAGAACTGGAAAGGGAATGTACTGTAACCCATCCTTACGGCTACCAGTAGTGGGCCATGTCCCAACGCTGGTCGGGATAGTTCCAGGTGTAGTTACTATAAACCCAGTAATGCATATCCAAGCTCAAGTGCTCCTTAGACTTGCAGAACTTGTATGCATCCCAATACCAGCAGAGGGGGCGTCTCCCCCACGGGCGAGTCTTGCGGCGAATGCTCGGTGGGAACGCTGTAGTATGGGTTTGGGTTGGAGGTACGGGGGCTTCGCCTCAAGGACGTGGCCTCCTGGCACACTTTCATACTAGCGATGTAGTGTTGCAGTCGTGGTGCAGGAAAAGAAGTTGTAAAAGCGGTGGTACTTATAGGCTAAGCCGACACAGCATACACTTCGCAAGTCTATTTTGGTTTGGGCAAATTCGCGTCTATGAGGCAACGGCACACCGGACGATTCGTGGACCAGTGTAGCATCACGTCACTGCACAAGGTTGCATCGTTTGGTCTTATCACTACGCAAGGCTATCTCGTTTGGCCTTATCACTGTGCAAAAGCTGTCTCGTTTTGTATTGCCACTGCACAAGGCTCTCGTTTGGTCGGAGACTACGCAAAAGCTTCAACTATCTATAGTCACTCATACTGACCATTATGTGTCTTCCATTAGGGATGCGAAAATACTATTTTGCCCTCACAAAATGCATGCTTGCTGGCGCACAAATGAAGTTAAAGTTTGCAAATAAAGTTACAACATGATAGCATTTTTAATCTTAAGACCACTACACACATAATAAGAGTTGTGCTGCACTTCATGCCGTTGTTCCTACTCGTTGGCAGGCACCTTGCATCTTCTCGTAGTGTGGCCTTCCTGGCCACAGCGGCCGCAATGTCTACTTGCCACTCTAGCTTCCCCTTCATTCATATCGTTTCGAATGTGACAACTCTACCAACGGCTCTTCCCACCCTTCAAAAGGTCAAAATCCGGAATCCAAGCCCTCTGTGTAATATCCGACATGGCAAAGTTACCCACAACCCTGAAGTCTCTTAGATCGCCGCACTATGCATGCAGCACCCTCTCCTTCATGAAGTACTCCAACATGAAGTTCGATGGGTTCATGTTGATAGTCCCACATACAGCGAGGACATGAGAGCGTGGCTTGTGAAAGAGCCTTAGCTTGTTGCATGTGCAGTTGGGCTAATTCACATGATCTCCAAGGTACACCTTGTGGGTAACAAGAGAGCGAGCAGTCTCAAATCTGCCTCTGTCCCGAAGGAGCATGTCGAAGCGATGCTCTGTATTATCTACCATGAAGACCGTGTATAACTGACCCTTCTTGGTCTTGGCGTACATGTACGCTGTAATCTTCGAACAGTACAGTGTATGTAGGTTGGCTGCATGAAGTGTCGTATTTACATGCCTTTCCCTGAAATATCTGATTGTACATTGTAGAACACCTTCGATGATGGTGACAAGGGCTAAGAATGGACGCCCCTAAGAATCCAGTTGTACACCTCTGCAAGGTTAGTGGTTATTATACCATACCTCACTCCGTCCATGTCGTGCAACAAGAACCACTTCTCCAATGGCTTAGTCTCAATCCAATGGGAGGAGCATTTGATATTCCTTGAGGTCCTTCGCGTTACACCGGGAGGGTCAATCTCTAGTAATAGTGCGAGGCGTTTAGGTTCACCACCCCAGGAATTACTGGACACTTGTTCCTCTCGATGACATGTTTCCTAGTATGCTCCTCCAATATCTCCCGCAGCGTATCGAATTTACACTATTGGTTCTACATAACCAGCCTCTTAAACATCTTCATCAATGGTTGCTGTGAGAACTACTTGAAGAAGTTTGTCCTCAGATGGCGAACGCACCATCTGTTCCTCATGTCTAGCCAAGGGAACGGCTCCTTCGGGTCTTGCAGAAGTTTTCTTATGACCTTCATCATCCCGAAGTGGTGATCATGGATTATGCAGACATCAGGACGTGCCCCAACTACTCACTTCTTCACATGTCGAAGGAACCATAACCAGCTATCGAAATTCTTACTTTCGACGAATGCAATTGCTAAGGGCAAAATCTAATTATTACCATCAACGCCAATTGATATCAGAATCTGCCCCTTGTATTTCCCTAGTAGAAACGTCTCGTCGACTAAGATCACAGGGTAACATGTGCTTGAAAGAGTCGATGTAGACACCGAAGACTAAGAAGGCCCTCTGCAAAACTATATAACCTGGCGGTCTTCTGGATGGCTTGTCCGTCACAACAATGTACGTACCCAGGTTCCTGTCCCATAGCACCTTGATCATATGAGGAAAGTTGTTGTAATCCACCTCGAAAGAATCGAACCTCCTTTCCAAAACCTTCTGCTTCGCACGCCATACCTTGGCATAGCTAATCTTGTACATGAATTTTTGCTCGATAGCCATCATGATGTGCTTGGCCTTTAGGTCCTTCTTCACTATCTCTCCGTACATAATATTGGCTATGAAGGTGGATGTCAGGTTGCGATACTTCGGCAAAACGCTACTGAGCATGCAAGGGTGCAGCTCCACCTTCAAGACAATCCAGTGAGTCTCGTACTTGGGTCTGCATGCGTGCACACGCCAAGGACGACCAACCTGCTCCTAGATCATGGCATACTGCTCCTAGCTAGATTTTTGGACTCGAAACGTCCGCTACATGGACAAGGCCCATAGTTTAATAGCATCTTGCAGTAATCCCTTGTCAGCAAACATTACATGAAGTCTAACCTCCATACTATGGTACTCCTACAGTGATTCATGCTCGTTGCGTACAGAAAGACCCTCATCATCCACACTATTCCATGCCTATGGCATGGGACCTTCATCCTCATCAAAAGGCATGCCTACAAACCGACTCTAAAACCCATGTAGGACGACACTGCACACCTCGAGGTCCAAGGAGAAGCTGTGTGTGAGCCAGTATAGGACATCTCCGATTAAAGCATTCTCCGTGTCTGGGTATACCATACTGACTTGCGGGAAACCGTTCAGGCCAACACCATAAGGATCTTCACGAATGGTACCAACATCGTAATGCACTTTTAATGTTGTGAGTTCCAATATGGCTGATTTCTTACTGTAAATATTACCATTTGTCAACATGCATTCAAATAAATAACTACATGTTGCCTAATTCAGATTAGAATAGAACGGATGAAGCTATTACTTTCACGCGAAGACCGTTTCTCCTTGTCAACGAGCTTGCTTCGTCTTCCCCTCTAACCTCACGTGCTCCTCTTCTCTCCTTCACTCCCTCTCCCGAGCTCCTCTACTTCTCCACCTCTCACAACCTTCTCTCCCTCTCCCGAGCTTCTCTACTTGTCCTCTCATGACCTTCTCCCCCTCTCTTTCTCTCTCTTTTTTCTCATCTCTCAAGCTCCTCTTGTTCTCTTCTAAGAGAAATGGTAAGAGAGACTGTGAAGGAGTTAGGTCAAAAGGGCCTGGCAGCAAGTAGTCGCTCTACCGTTGGATGACTAGTACTAGTCGTCTAACGGTTGGGCGACTAGAGGGCCAAATCGCCCCACGGTTGGGCCACATGGGCTAGTCGTCCAACGATTGGGCAACTTGGCCACGTGTCGCCCAACAGTTGGGCGACTAGCCCATATTGCCTAACCATGTAACGACAGATGGCTTTTTTTGTAAAATAAAAAACACAGGCATATTACTGTAATTCAGAATAAAGATAGATTATTTAAAAAATTCGTGTTGATGCTTAGTTTCATGTTTTTGTTCTCTTCTGCTTGTATTGCAATGAAATATCAATTTTTCATGAAAATCCAACTGTGTTTTTGCGTGCATTTTACTTCTAGTTTTTTATGTTTAGATGGGTGAAATATGCCTAGTGGTTAGTTGTTACTGTTATGAATAGCGCATGTATTCATATGAGGCCAATGGGCCGGTATATATACACAAAGTACAGGTGGTAAATATGCAAAGAACCCCTCATAACAATGGGGAATAACAAACTATACATATATCTCTAACACCCCCCCTCAAACTCATGGTGGATCAACAACACTGAGTTTGGAGAGGAAGAAGCTGTGCTGTGCTCGAGTCTGGGCCTTCGTGAAGAAATCCGCTATCTGAAGCTCTGAAGGCACATACTGAAGAACAATCACCTGATCATGCACACAAGTCCTCAGGAAAGAAGCATCAACTCCAATGTGCTTGGTGAGCTCATGCTTCACAGGATCACGAGCAATACTGATAGCACCTGTACTGTCTGACAAGAGAGGGGTACATATATCTCTAACACCCCCCCTCAAACTCATGGTGGATCAACAACACTGAGTTTGGAGAGGAAGAAGCTGTGCTGTGCTCGAGTCTGGGCCTTCGTGAAGAAATCCGCTATCTGAAGCTCTGAAGGCACATACTGAAGAGCAATCACCTGATCATGCACACAAGTCCTCAGGAAAGAAGCATCAACTCCAATGTGCTTGGTGAGCTCATGCTTCACAGGATCACGAGCAATACTGATAGCACCTGTACTGTCTGACAAGAGAGGGGTCGGTGTAGTGACAGAAACACCAAAATCCTTAAGTAACCACCGTAGCCAAGTAATCTCTGCTGTCAAGAGAGCCATAGCTCGCAACTCAGCCTCTGCACTTGAACGGGACACTGCAGTCTGTTTCTTCGTCTTCCAGGCAATGAGAGAGCCACCAAGAAAAACACAGTAAGCAGAGATAGACCGGCGATCAGAGGGATTGCTGGCCCAAGTAGCATCCGAATAGGCCTGAAGCTGTAACGAGCTGGAACGTGGAAAGAAGAGACGGCGAGAGATAGTCCCACGAAGGTATCGCAGAACTCGAAGAAGGTGGCTGTAGTGAACCTGAGTGGGAGCTGAAACAAACTGACTCAGAATATGAACTGGATAAGTGATATCTGGACGAGTAACAGCAAGGTAGACAAGACTCCCAACAAGATGACGATAGCGAGTCGGATCAGAAAGAGGCTCGCCATCAGAGAGTCGGAGGTGAACATTGAGCTCCATGGGAGTCTCAACAGTACGCTGATCAGTGAGAGAGGCGCGATCAAGAAGATCCTGAATATATTTCTCTTGGGACATAAAGAAACCATCTGGAGTGGAAGTAACCTCAATCCCAAGGAAATAACGAAGAGGACCAAGATCCGACATAAGGAACTGCTCACTAAGACGAGCCTTAACAAAGGCAATGTACTCAGAATCATCTCCCGTAATGATCATATCATCAACATACAGGAGAAGAAGAGTCCGACCACGAGACGAAGTGTGGACAAAGAGCGCAGGATCATGATCACTAGCTGAAAAACCAGCACCAGTAACCACAGAGGAGAAGCGCTCAAACCAAGCACGGGGTGCTTGCTTAAGGCCATAGAGAGAGCGACGAAGGCGACAGACCATGCCCTCAGGAACAGAATACCCAGGTGGCGGATGCATGTAGACCTCCTCACGCAACTCGCCATTAAGAAAGGCATTCTTGACATCAAGCTGAGAAACAGACCAGTGGCGAACAGACGCCACCGAAAGAAGAGTGCGAACAGTGGTCATGTGGGCCACAGGAGCAAAAGTCTCGTCGTAGTCAACACCATGCTGCTGCTGAAAACCACGAGCAACAAGACGCGCCTTATAGCGCTCAAGAGAGCCATCAGAGCGAGTCTTAATCTTATAGACCCACTTACATGTGATGGGATGAGAATGGGATGGAAAAGGAACAAGATCCCAAGTACCAGTACGCTCGAGGGCAGCAATCTCCTCGGCCATGGCAAGCTGCCACTCAGGGTGAGTAACAGCATCCCGGTAGGAGACAGGCTCACGAGTAGCTGCGCCAGCAAAGGCAAAACGGGCAGGAGGCCGAATCGACTGGCGATCGCGGAGAGCGTAGCGAGGAGAAGATGACCCATCAGGGGAAGATGGAGCATCAGAAGAAGATGGAACATCAGAAGAAGATGACTCATCTGGAAGATCCTCAATACGAGGTCGACGGGTGTAGATGATAGTGGGAGGAGCCTGGGGAGTCGTAGGAGACGACGCAGGCGGCGACAACGGCGGAGAGGCCACAGGGGGAATATGTGGAGACTCAGTAGGACAGGTGGACGGGGGCAAAACAGATATAGGAGTATCTGGAAAGGTCAAGAAAGACAGAGACTCCACAGAGGAAGCCGAAGGAGAGGCAGGACGTGGGTAGAATGGACGAGACTCGTCGAAAGTCACATCCCGAGAAACCCGTATCCGACGACCAACAGGATCCCAGCACCGATAGCCCTTGTGCTCGGCACTGTACCCCAGAAAGACACACTCAACAGATTGAGCGGTCAGTTTGGTACGTTCTCGAGGGGCGAGGAGAACATAGCAAACACAGCCAAACAGATGAAGGGCAGAGTAGTCAGGAAGAAGACCACAGAGACGTTCAACAGGGATCGCACCCTTAAGAGCAGAAGAGGGCTGAATGTTGACGAGATAGGTGGCAGTGGAAACAGCCTCGGCCCAAAAGTGAGGTGGAATAGAGGCGGTGATCATCAGAGTACGAGCCGTCTCAAGGAGGTGACGATGCTTGCGCTCAGCGACACCATTCTGAGCATGAGCACCAGGACAAGAAAACTGAGCGAGAGTGCCCTGCTCAGCAAGGAAGCTGCGCAGGTGACGAGAGAGGTACTCGCCAGCAGAATCAGCACGAAAGACACGAATAGGAGTGGAGAACTGTGTGTGTATCATAGTGGCAAATTGTTTATAGATAGGCAAGGCCTCACTACGAGAAGACATGAAATATATCCAAGTGTGGCGAGAGAAATCATCTATAAAAATAATATAATAACGATGACCCCCTTTCGAAACGAAGGGAGCCGGACCCCAAACATCTGAATGAACAAGATCAAAAGGACGCTGAGACACAGTCTCACTATGAGGATAAGGAAGCTGAATCTGCTTACCTAACTTACAACCCTGACAATCTAAAGACACGTCTCCTGAGACAGACCCCAGAAGACCACGACGAACTAAGGACGACAGGCGAGATCCACACAGATGGCCAAGACGGTGATGCCACTGCTGGAAAGAGCCGGTAGACGAAGTGGCAGAAGCGGAGAGACTGGCGGCGGCGGTGGCAGCGGAAGGAAGATGAAGCCAGTCAAGCTCCCAGAGACGCTGTGAGTCACGGCGCCGAGGGCCAGAACCAACCAGAGCTCCCGTGTGGCAGTCCTGAACACAACAAGAGTCAGAGTCGAGAATAACTCGATAACCAAGGTCAGTAATCTGCCCAGCAGAAAGAAGCTGCAAGGTAAGGCGAGGAACATGAGCAACAGAAGGAACATGAAAAGATGAGTTGCTAAGAGATCCTCGACCAGAGACAGAAAGAGATGTACCATCAGCAGTAAGAATACTGACAGGAGAATCAAGAGGTGTAATAGAAGACAGAGTGGAAGAATCAGGAGTCATGTGAAAAGATGCTCCAGAATCAAGAATCCACGGGGAGGTACCTGACTGTGTAGGAGGTGGTCTCTCAGTGCCTGAAGAGTCAGTAGCAGAACCTGCAGAACCTGTCGAGGGAGAACCTGAAGCGGCAAGTAGGCGTCGAAGTCTGGCTATCTCCTGCTCGGTGAGAGAAACTGCTGAAGAAGTCGAGGCAGACGTCGTCGTAGAAGTACTAGTGCCAGTAGAAGAACGGCGTGAAAGATGCCGCTTCTTCTTGTAGCACTGGGACTCAGTGTGGCCATCCTTGTCGCAGTAGGAACAGTGAGGACGGCCACCTCTAGACTGAGGACGGCCACCACCACCTGTGGTAGCCGCTGGAGGAGGCAGTGTAGCAGGCGGACGAGCGGCGAGCACAGAGGGGAGTGGCATCAGACCAGCACCACTCAAACGAGTCTCCTCTGCGCGTATCTCGGTAAGAGCCTCCAGGAGAGTGACACGAGGGTGGCGTGCAAGGAGCTGGGCACGCCTTTGCTCAAACTCAGGACGAAGGCGAGTAAGGAACTCGTAAACCCGCTGAAACTGCAGATCAGCACGTACCTCCAGGCAGCACGGACAGGTACGACAGCCAGCAGTGCGAAGTGAGTCCAACTGACGCCAGACAGCAGAACTCTGAGCGTAAAAGGCGTCAACAGTAGCATCACCCTGCTGAAGAGAGTGCTCCTGGCGGACCACGGACAGGTACAGGGCATCACCAGAAGGCTCGTAGCGCTGACGAAGATGAGTCCACATCTGAAAAGCCGAAGGGAGTCCCACAACCTCAGAAGAAAACTGAGGCTGGACACTGGCGATGAAGACAGCAGCAGCCCGAGCGTCGTCATCGTACCACTGAGTGTAGACGGTCAGACGATCCGTGTAGGAATCCAGAGCCTCCTGGTAGGCAGAGGCAGCTTTATTAGCTTCATCATCAGCAGCAGCCTTATCGGCTGTCGGAGGCAATGCAACAGGCGTAGGCTCCGTCGGAGGAATAGGGCAAGGCGGACAGGTGACATCGCCAGAGAGGACGCCCCAGAGACGAAGACCACGCATGTGAATGCGCATGTGAGACACGAAATCGGTGTAATTAACACCATCAAAGATCACTGGGCAGCGAGGGAGAGAAACGGTGCCCATTGGTAGGCGGCGCTGGACGGCGCGGCGACCAAGGTAACGAAGTCTAACAGGCGGCGCTGGACGGCGGTTAGAACAACGTTTTTTTTGCTTTTTTTGCTTTTTTTTTCTAAACCCTAAAACTTAACGGGCCTTCGGCCCGTCAGAACACACACCCAGGCACTGCCGCTGGCGGCGCGGACGGCGCGGAGCGGGCGGCGGGGCGGAGCGGCCGGCGGGGCGCGGGAGGCGGCGGCAGCGGCCGACGACTCGGCGCGGGAGGCGGCGGCTCGGCGCGGAGGAGTGGCGTCGGGCGGAGCGGCCGGCGTGGGGAAGCGACCGGCGCAGAGCGGCGGCTCGGCGCGGGAGGCGGCGGCAGCGGCCGACGACTCGGCGCGGGAGGCGGCGGCTCGGCGCGGAGGAGCGGCGTCGGGCGGAGCGGCCGGCGGCGCGAGGGAGCGGCCGGCGACGTTGGGCGGAGGAGCGACGGCGGCAACGAAGGAAGCCGACTACGTGAAGACCAGCAGCGGAGGAGGCCGGGAGTCGGCGACGGACAGGCGGCAGTGGAGGAGGCCATGAAGACCAGCAGCGGAGGAGGCCGGGAGTCGGCGACGGCGGCGGAGGCCGGGAGTCGGCGACGATGGCGGAGGCGGCACACGGGCGCACGGAACCCTAGGTAAGCCAAAACCCTAGTTTTGGCTCTGATACCATGTTATGAATAGCGCATGTATTCATATGAGGCCAATGGGCCGGTATATATACACAAAGTATAGGTGGTAAATATGCAAAGAACCCCTCATAACAATGGGGAATAACAAACTATACATATATCTCTAACAGTTACTAGTTAGTACTTGGTTAACAAATCTGATATACGAGGGTTTCTTCCCTATCTGCGCTCTGTTGCAAAAATAAGTTTGATAAACTGACATACGAGGGTTTCTTCCCTATCCAATTATCCATTCATGTGTTCTACAGAACCGGAAACCTGCATTCCTTTGTTTGCTCGCTGCAGCTGCACCAGGTATATCTGGACCCTTATTCAAGAATGGCTAAATGTCCCCTCCTCAGATGAAGATGAGTTGATGACTTGGAACTCTGGTGTTGCACAGCTCAGTCATGCTTCAACAAGAGGTTTCGACGGGCTTTTGACTTGCTGGTTATGCTCGTCCTTTGGCTCATTTGGAAAGAGCGGAACACGCATGTGTTCCGAGCGGAGAGTAAGTCGTCAGTAGACCTGTTGTGGGGCATCAAGGAGGAACTGTGGTCTTGGCGAGCTGTAGGTTTCTTCAGGGAGGAGTCCGATATGCGATCCTGAATAAGCAGTGTGTCCAAGTGGTTCAGTAGTTTGGATCCTGTAATGGGGGATCCGGTTGTTCTCCTGTTTGTTTAAGTTGACAGCCTTTCTGTCGACAATGTTTTTACTTTTCATTTTGCTTCCTTGATCTTAATAAAATTTGGTCGGCATCCTTGGCCGCCAGGCAAGAAAACAATTATCCATTTCCCTTGATGATCTCCTCATGTTTGGTGTTACAATTCTTTATATTGTGATTTGGACTGCTTGTCTGCTTCTAGTCTAACTCTAATTAGGCCAATTAAATTAAGCATGCATTAATTCTTCAGCTTCCTTGGTCAAAGAAGCAACATATATAGTCGGAGCGTACCTCGTTTGGGATAGAGTCCTGATGCATTGATAGGAACATGAAAATTTTATAATCTCAATTGCTGTTTTGCGTGGAAGATGGTATGGCTCAACTTGTCTGCACCTTTCTCCTTCAAGCACCCTGTACAAGTCGAAGGTGACGACTTTGCCTGCTCTCATGTCTGAACTCTGAAGTCACAATCAGGCCGGCCTCAGAATTGTGCCATGTCCATGTGCATCTTTAAACTCATTCACGGATTGACAGCGACACAAGCAACTTGATGATCCCTTTTAGGCTATGAGGCAGACATGTCATTCCTCAGTCCCAGTTTTTTGGGAACTCATCTTGTCTGAATTTGCAGTATCAACGTAGGAGAAGATCAGTTGATCCCGTCCTGGTCCTGGCTGCTGGCATGGAAGAGTCAAACTGTACATGGTTGGAGGTCAACACAAGCAAACCGAAAACGATCCAAGGATCCGACTGCGGAATCGAACATCGACAGGCGATGCTTCGTCGTGGAAGATGCCTCGATTTTTCACACGAGCGAACGGACCCTGATGAGCGATGTATGTATGCATCATCTGCACGTCTTTGAACGGCTGCTGCACTCAAGGACTAACTACAGTAAGGGGACCTGTGATGTCCAGCTCTATGTGTAAGGAAAGGAAGGTGGCTGGTTCTTGAGCTCACCTAACACTGAAAGTGACAAGGAATTAGTAACCTGAGCAGCCGTGGATTCTGATGTTCTTTGTTTAAACTTCAAAAAAATCGCCACAACGTTGGAGGTGATGTGTTCTTGGTATCATTCGTCGAAAATTTTAATAAAATTATGAACCGGTGCTTATCTGAACTTGCTGAATCAGTCATCGTACTTATCTGATTTGCATTCACAAGGTACTAGACGTTGGTACGTCTGATCTATAACAAAAATAATACTATTTTTTAGGGAACGTGCAAAAAACTTACACGTCCTTTGCATTAAGAGGGAAGAAATTGAACAAATCCGTAGACAAAGTAGTGCTCTAGTTTACACTAGGAGATACACAACGGGAAAGTGCAGAGAAAGCAGAAGAAAGATAGAAAACTTAGGAGCGGCAGCAGCACGGAAAAACAACGCGGCCGAGCTGCCCCGGGTAAACACCAGGAACTACCAGTTTACGTCTTTATGACTCAAGAGCTAGTAGTGTGTGACAGCTGAATGCATCACATGACTGTGAGATATAAGTAATATTGTATAGTGTATACATGTCAGACAAGAAAGTTTAGCCGCAAGCTGCTTCACATATGTTTATTCATCTGCTGTTAATTAACATCGTATCACACTGCAGAACACACATATATCCTATATGATGTTTTTTTTGAAACTAAGTACAAGAGCTCTGCCATCTATTTTAGAAGAAGAGAATATGATGAATAATTGACATTTGGTTTTTATTGGAATTTGTATTTTTGGAAGTTTTGGTCGATACGTTTCTGTGTTTGAGTTTTCAGGATGACAAAACGACCACGTACGTCTTCAACCACAGTAAACCAACCATGGTATTTCGATCTCGTCCTTCTTCGATCATTCGATCATTACATTTCAACCACAGAATATCGACTATGGTAGAACAACCATACATGGTTGAAAATAGTAAGCTACAATATTGCGATCGGTAGTTGAAGTATTTGCGATCGGTTACCGTAGGCTTCACGATCGGTACTCGTAGACTTCATAGTCGGTACGAGTGCTTAAATTCTTGCTATCTTTGAGTACTTCGAGTACTAGTTTAGGCTAGTGGTATGACTGGCTGGTGTATGGTGGTCGGTAATTGGTGAACAGTACTCGAAGGATTCGGCACTCGGAAGATGGAATTACTCGGTGGCTAGATGGTCATGGTACTCGGTAGTCGGAAGGACTCAGTACTTGATAGTCATGGTTTTCGCGATCGTGGTCAGTAATTTGGTGTTTTAGTCATAGAAATCGGTACTCAGTACTCGATGGTTCTGTGGTCGGAAGCGATACTTGTTATTCCCGAGTGTTTTGATCGGAGCGATGGAGCGAGAAGAAAGTTTGTGAGGAGTGGTGGCAGAAAGGTTCGGGTAACACTTGCAGCCAAACACTCGAAGGTGAGAGTAGGAGGGAGAAACACCAAAGAGCGCAAAAAAAGGTGTGAAAAAATTGAGAGTTTTTGTGGGTTGGCGATTAAGAAGGTAGGTAGCAGTGTGAAGAGTCTCAACCCAGTAAGAGGAAGGGAGGCTAACCTAAAACATACGAGACCGAACATTGTTATTAGTGGAATGAATAATGCGTTCGGCCTTGCCGTTCCACTAAGAAGTGTATAGACATGACATGCCGAGTGCAACGCCATGGGTGAGGAAAAAGGTGCGAGCGATGGAGTTGTCAAACTCATGGCCATTATCGCAATGAATGCTCTTGATCTTAGTGCCGAACTGAGTAGCAACATAAGAGAAAAAGTGTGAGATAGTGGCAAAGGTATCGGATTTTAGGCGTAGAGGAAACATCCAAAGATAATGCGAGCAATCATCAAGAATAACCAAGTAGTATTTGTAACCGAATATACCGACGACGGGTAAGGTCCAAAGGTCACAACGTACTAAATCAAAATTCTTAAGAGCACGAGACTGTGAATTAGAAAAAGGTAGACGCACATGGTGACCAAGCGGACACACATGATAAATAGTATCGGTGGGTTCATTATTGCAAGCAATGGCGGACGTACTAGCAAGGCGAGACAGGGACTCATGGCTGAGGTGCCTGAGACGACGATGCCATAGGGAGGTGGAGGTGCTAGTGATGAGTGCGCATGAAGGGGAGGTAGACGCCGGCAGACGCAAGGGGTAGAGAGGACCGGAGCTATTGCACCTAACGATCGCGTTCTTGGAATGAAGATACTTTACAGAAAAGTCAACAGGGTCAAACTCAACGAAGCTCTTGTTGTCAATAGTGAATTGATGAATGAAAATAAGATTCTTGATAAGGTGCGGAGTGATTAGAACATTACTAAGATGAAGAGGGCCAAGACTAGTGGAACTAGTGGAGGTGACGGGTAGCAGAGACCCGTCACCAACAACAATGGTGGAAGGAGTGAGGGGGATGGAAACGGGAAAGGTTACCATCGTCCGACATCATGTGCGAGGTCGCACCAGAGTCCATGTACCAGTTGATGATTGGCGAGAAAGCAAGAGTCATGGTGTTAAAAGAGTTCGCCAATGATTGCTGATCCCAAGGATCAAGACCGGGAGGTGCAGGACCCGGATCGACCCAAGGAGGCCACAGTGCGGGCGGCAGGTACAAGGGCAGTGGGTAGCCAACCTAGAGTTGGCTGGCTGCCAGCGCGTGCGGCTAAGGCACACCACGTGGCACGGCTAAGGCGATACGCTAGGGGTGCATGGGCCGAGGAGGCCAGGTGCCTGGCTAGATGGAGTTGACCAGGCCACACTTGGATGGTGCCAGTCTAGGGGTTGTAGAAGGAGGGTGGCCAACCAGAGGTGCCGCCCCCAGAGTGACCACCCGCACCTCCACCACGGTCTTGTTGTTGTTGCCGCCGTTGCCATGGCGACGACGACGACTGGACCCGCTTCCACCATTGCTGGTGCCACCGGAGGGAGTGCCCAGGGGTGCACTAGTGGAGCAGCGGCCGGACGCATTGCCACTGCCCTCAGAGACACCATCGCCGGGACCCCTATTACCAATAGGGGTCATGGCGATGAGAGCTGTGGAGGGAGCAGAAGGACGCGACAACATCGTGATTTCTTCGAGTAGTAGATAGGAGTGGGCCTCAATGAACAAGGGGAACGGATTCTGCCACGTTAGTAGGCCGCCATGTATGTGAATTTCTCGTTCAAGCTGCGCAAAATGGACAGAATAAGGGTGCGATCGTGCACCGGTTCACCCAAGTCGCCGAGGGCGTTGCCCATGCTCCTCAGTTTGCGGCAATAGTCAGAGATGGAGAGGTTGCCCTAAACAAAGTTGCGAAACTCCACATCCATGTACATGGCACCCGTCTCCTTGTTGCCGATGAATTGTTGCTCGAGGCCTACCCATACGAGCCGTGCCGTGGAGGTAGGAGTCATCATGATCTCGAGGAGTTCGGTGAAGATGGTGCCGTAGAGCCACGAGAGAACAAGGTAATCAATCCAGACCCGGTCTTCGACGTCGGGGTGGGCGTCGTCGAAGGGCACATGGTCGGAGAGGGCGTACTTGCCGAGGGTGATGAGGAAAAGGTCGTGTCATTTGTTGTAGTTTGGAGAGGCAAGGTCGAGGACAACAAGGACGAGGGCCTTGCTGTTGAGGACATCGTACACCTGGGTATGGAGGGAAGCAACGGCGGTGGCCTCGGAGAGGGCCAGTGCCTGCGCGGCAGTATCCTGTGCAAGGCACGCAGCAGCGGCAACGGCGGCCTCCTGCTCGCGGCATGTGGCGGCAGTGGCGGCGTTTCTGCTGACCATGATGGCGGCCTCTTGTTCATGGCACACGGCAATGACGGCAGTGGCGGCAACCTCTTGCGCGCAGCAAGTGGCAACGGTGGCCTCCTGCTTGTGGCGTGCGGCCGCGGCGTTGTCTGCGTTGGCCATGTCGGTAGAATTAGCGGAAGGGTGCGGTCGCATGAGCCATCACGTCTCATACCGTGAGTGTGGAATATTTAGAACAATCACACAATAAATATGTTGATGCACCAAAGGTTACATATATATAGACTAAACCAGGAGGAAGTTGAGAGGTAGACGCACAGGAACCAAAGCATCTAACAATGATGCGCCCCACCAGTTCTTGAGCAGTAGTACTTGGTCCCGTCGCTCACCGTGCCGTACCCGACCATCGCCACCGCGTGGTTCCGCTTCTTCCCGCCGCCGCCGCTCCCCCTGACTTTGTTAACTCCGCATGTTGATGTGATACAGGAAACAGCACACCCAGATACTACGATGTGGAGGCCGTTGGATCCTCATGAATTGGATGGCAGAGAGTTTCCAAGGATAGTAAAAAAACTCGGATCTTAAACCTAGAACTCCCACAAAGACACTAATTACACCAACAAGCCCAGCATCTTGTGGAGCAACTACAAAACACGACTCTCACCCAACACACAAACAACAAAGCCTGATGATGGCTAACAACCAGAAATTGCACAAACTGAGTATCTACGAATCCTGTATGATGTATACAGTGAACAATAATTTGAGACCAAAGGGAAGAAACTCTCAGCAGGCAAGATTTGTCATCGTGAGATTTATCACAGAATTGCACTCTCTTACGAGAACCTGTCATGTGGGCCCCACATGCCAGCCTCCGGTTTGTCAGCGGGTTTCCATTCTGTGTAGTGGTGTCCAGCTGCTCTGAAGTCTGAACCAAAAAACTTACTCTACAACTGCAATTAACTCTGCTAAGCGTATCTACAGTCATAGAACACACTCGGATCAGTCAACTCCATCACCATCCTGCCAATGTCGTCCCAGCATCCATCCTTGTACAGATCGTACGGCGCCGCCGGGCTAAGAACGCTGTGATGAAACGCGGCCATCGCCGGCGAAGGCTGTGGCGCCGCCGGCTGCGGTACACTGTTCCATTGCCCCGGAAACTGCTGATTATAGCCACTGTTCGCGCTCACCGCAGCCTGCGGCTGGAAGTTCATGTACTCGACGACGTCCCCGGTGCTGTCCGATTTGAGGCTGCCAGTGATCGAGCTCGAGTCGGGCTGCGGGGCGGCGACGTTCGCCTTGCCGGCGACCTGCTGTGGCTGCTTCTTGTAGGTGATGTTCCTCTTGAAGATCCGGCAGATGGTCCACACTTCCTGCATTTTTCAGACGCAAGTTCAGTTTAGTCGCCATGCTGAAAACTTTGGCACGAGCTTGCAGTACATGACACGTCTCAGTTTCATGCAGTTCTCCGTTGTTTCCACACACGTGTGAATGGCATGTTCTTAATTGCATTCGTTCACACGTGCATGCTCAATGAGAGACAGGGGAGGAGAGCGCTCACGGCTCACGTACCGCTTCTTGCAAGCTCGGCGGCGAGGAGTCGACGGCGTTGTAGCCAGGCGGCGGGAGGCGGAACTCGTGCATCATCCAGTCCGTCTTGGTGCCCTTGCCGGCGCTGCCGCGGTAGTAGACGAGGGACTTCTTCAGGCCGATGCAGTCGCCGGCGGAGTATATCGGGCGGTCGATGCCGGTGGCCTTCCAGAAGCCGGAGTCGGTGACCCTGTTCGGCCTGATGCTGTTCCGGTACTTTCTCCCCCTCAGGCAGAAGAAGTACCATTCCTTCTCACCGCCAGCCGTGCTTGCCTCTGCATATAATTAATTTACACCAAGTTCAATTTATTAGGATTTTTTCACACGAGAAACTGGGATTCCATTACCAAGATAACAGAATTAATTTATTAGAGCAAGTACAACAATGGTCTTATAGCCAAGCTAGTCAGCATTTTTGCTGATGTGGAGGAGAGAAGAGAGGAGAGAGAGG
Source organism: Dendrocalamus latiflorus (assembly GCA_017311315.1). Taxonomy (NCBI): domain Eukaryota; kingdom Viridiplantae; phylum Streptophyta; class Magnoliopsida; order Poales; family Poaceae; genus Dendrocalamus; species Dendrocalamus latiflorus. Next base: position 2,451,994 of record CM029630.1, on the reverse strand, counting down.
AGAGCTTGGCTCTCATGCAAGCAACAAGCTGCACACGGGAGCCTATGCAGTGGTGGGTTCAGATAATAAATGTATATGAGGAGGAGTAGGAAAGAGAATGTGAGACATGGTACCACATAATAATAAAAAATCTTTTGTAGACAAATAGAAGACAGATTATTGTATAACTTGGCTCTTATAACTTGGCTTATAGCCAAACACTTGGCTCTATTATTGGACTTGCTCTTAGGATCTTTAATTGCTCTTTCTTGCAATGTTTGTGTTAATTAATTATTCATGCTGTGTATATCCTACATACAATTAATTCTTAGAATGAAGTATTAGCATGACAAATTGAAGAGCATGCATGGACAGATGCATATACTATCTAGCTAGGAACATCTCCAACCTCCAGCTCTTTTCTGAATTATTATCTTGTGATTATTCGTCTATCTATACGATAAGTAACATCCAAAATGACCACGAATAGAGTAGAAAGATGATCAGATGATGTTCTACTTAACACGGAGCACGTCATGCATGATTTGCTATGTTATACATCTCCAACCTACAGTTCTTTATGAATTATTATGGTGTGATTATCTTTAGACAAAATTACGTTGTGATTATGCACCTACCTATATGATAACATAAAAAATGACAATGAATCAAGTAGAAATATTATGATCAGATGATGCGCTCCTTGTCATTGAGTACGTCATGCACGATTTGATTATTGTTCTTAAGTAGTAAAAATGTGCACTTACTGGGGAAGTCCCAGGGGTCATGCTTGTAGATGTCCATCTCCTTGATGATCTCTATGCTCAGCCGCTTCCCTGCCACCTTCCGCCGGAGGTAGAAGGTGACGAGCTCCTCGTCGGTGGGGTGGAACCGGAACCCGGGGAGCACCAAGTCGTCTTCTTCTTCCTCCTCCCCTTCTCCTACGATCACCTCTTCCACAACCTCGCCAAGATCGCTCTTCATCTTGCGCGTGCTCTCCTTTGTTAGCTCTTGCACCATTTTGTGCTAGCTCTTTCTTCTTGTGCTCTTGCTCGATCTTTGATCGATCAAACCCGTTGCTTGCTTCCTCTTGTTGAATTGTTGATCAGTCTACTATTACGTGGGACAATATATCGATCAATGTTCTTGCAAGAAATACCGATGAGATGGCTATGGGGATCGATGATGTCTATATATATGACATGGATAGATGCATCTACGTACTGAGCTTGCCCCGGATACGGTGATTGGTGAATGAGCTATCTAGGATCGATGGAGTCGTACGTGAGCTTCATGCTTGGTCCAAGTCACCAGGTTTGACTTCTCGAGCAACATGTAGCATGTTCGCATGTGTCCTTGACTGTTCTTCAGCGAATCAGCACAAGCTCTACTTTTGCACGGTGACTGTTCTTGATGATACGTGTTGCGAACAGGACAAGGCATGCAGCAGCCTGTCCCGTTCTGCCACGCCCGGAGACGTGCCACACAAGTTTAAGGATGAGTAATCCAAAGAGGATTACGACTAACTAGCTCGTGCTTTGAATGGTTATTACTCTCTATTTTTTGGGCGAGATTGAATGGTTACTTACTTATTGAATTTGTCTTAATGGATATGAATATGATCGAAATGTTTGTTTGGAGGTCTCCACCCTTTTCAGTTCGCTTTTGAACGATTAATTTGTCAAAGAGAGTAGTTGAGTGAAAGAGTTCTATATGAGGGGAACTGGGGAATTAGCTAAAAAATAATAAGCAGCAGTTTCTTAGAAGGTTGATCTCTATACTCCATGTGCGCCTGATTTTTTTTTTTTTTTTGTTATAGGGATAAGTCAAATTTTCGTCCAACGGACTAAAATCCAATAACCGAAGCATGAACATCTCCGAGAACATCTAATGCCAGAAAATTCGGATTACTTCTTTTGCAAAAATAAATATACTATGCGCCTAATAATAAGCAAAAATGTTTTCTTAATTAATATGTACCCTCAAGAATGACTAGAGATAAACACCTTTTGCTGCACAGCTGTATATACCGTACATACCTAGTCACCAAAAATGTCATCAGTATCCCATTCAAATTTGTTTTGTCGAGAGTTCCTTGCTTAATTAATTTACCTATTTCTCTATACGAGTAATAATATAAAGTGTAAACCACTCATGACTTGTTCCCTTTTTCTACTTGGAAAAATAGAAAGTAAACTTGACAATCGATAATATCAACTACCAAGTCTTTTCATCGATCGTCTGAAGAACCAAGTCTTCAAAATTTCTATTTCCTGAACACTCACTTTTGAAACTTAGTAATTATTCTAGAGAGCTTAATGTTGAAACTTAAAATGTTTTATACTATGGTAGACTTGTTACTGTTTAATTATAAACATTAATTTCTCAGGCGTGCGTGACCTGAGCGTTTTGGGCGGGGAGTTCTAAGTTTTATTATGTTATGATTATCGTTGTTAAGGAATCCATTGTCTGTAATTAGTTTGTTCAATATTTGTTGGTTGCTCTTGTTTGTAGTCATTTAAACAGGGAGATACTATCCAAATTTTTAATAGTAGTGCCAAATCTGGGATTGTTAATGTACAGTGGTAGCATTTCGGATTCAAAGGTTGCATATAAAATGTAAACCACTCATGACTTGTTCCCTTTTTCTACTTGGAAAAGTAGAAAGTAAATTTGACAATCGACAGTCAACTACCAAGTTTTTTCATCGATCGTGTGAAGAACCAAGTCTTCAAAATTTTACCTGGACCTTTGCACAAAGGAACAGAAAAGTAAACTGTCATAGCACAAGTTGGATGGCAAGATCGAACGAAAGATCAATAGATAGAATTTCCATTGCCAATAGACTATTCTCTTCTTGCATGGTTGTTGGAGAAGGGAAAAAAGGGCCAATAATATCTCGTCAACTTCATAAGCAAGATTTGTTGGGGCCATTTGTGAGAAATGTGTGCTCATTCTGTACTTCAATTGGGACAAGTGGATCTTTTCGCCTTTAGCTGCTCCTCTGTCAATTTTTTTTAAAGAACTCCCTTTGACACTTCCTTCTTATACACAAGAACTTTGTAAAAAAGCAAAATGCCTAGTGGTAGTCGATAGGGATATATATTTTTGGATGTGACTACAATTCGACCATGCATCCCAAAGGTCATCCGCGCACAAACTTGAATAATTAGGCAATAAAAATATGTGTCCTGACCATCGTTAATTTTCCATCCAACGCCTCCACGCCAAAGAAAAAACGCCTTTCTTGTATACCATGTTAAGTAATTAAACTATAGGCAAAAAATTGAGATAATTTAAAAGCAAAGCCAACAAAATCTTGAAGGCAAATAAATGTAAATTTTAACGAAAATTCAGGATAATATTTAGAGCAAATTAGAATAATTCATACAGTAAATTCAAAATAAGTTTTAGAGCAAATCAGCCTAATTCGGAGAGCAAATTCAAGATAATTCCGAAAAGCAAATTCGGTATAATTCTAAGAGCAAATCAATATAAATTCAAAGCAAATTTAGGATAAGTCTGAGAGCAAACCAACATAATCCTAGAAGCAAATTGAAATAAATTAGAAAGCAATGGGTGCACCACCGGTTGAGTAGAGCCTTAGCACCGTGCGCCACCTTGCACCATCGTGGGCATTTTGGATGTTAATGCCGCACTTGGCCACACCTCATCAGTTCGTGCCACGATGAACTGCACCAGCTTACACTGCGCCACTCGCCGGAGCAGGGGCGGAGCCAGGATCCAGACAAGGGGGGGGGCCGACCCGCCAAGGCGCCGGCGTCATGGGCCCTGGGCGCCGTGTGTCGGCAAAATTAAACATACACATATATAATTAAACATACACATATATATTGTCATATAAATTCAATCATAACACATATGGCAATCAGTCGGTTCTATATGCCGATCATTGTTATTGATTGCATTAGTGTTTTCATCGTTGCCATTGCCAGAGCTTGATCTCGGCTTAAAAAAACTATCGATCGTTCTTAATCTCTCCATCTTGAATTCTTGATCAAATGCTAGATGCCTAAATTGAAGGTAAAAATTGAAAAGGAAATTAACCATAGAATTAACAGCGATTTGTGATCTGTGATTGTGAAACAGTGAAAGGAATAAATAAATAAACTACTAAACGTAGTGGACTGTGGACAGTGGAGACGTATCTGTACTACACAAAGGTAGTGGAGATTAGTAGGATCTTTCCAACTACAACATGAGATAAGAAAGTATTGCAATGCCAATGAGCACCTCCAAATTCTCCCAGATGAAGTCAAAAACCAAGGATCAAACAAAAAGGGGCCAAATGAAACTAGTTACAACTTACAAGTGAGACCCAGAAAGTTAATGATCAGCCAAAACTCTTTAAGTCCATGTAATTTCAGCGTAAACTACAGAGCTAGATGACGCATGCCTACAAAGGTACTTGAAAAGAATATTCTGGAGAACATAAATCACCCATTTCAACATTATCAATTTATCATCACTAGCTGCAGACAAGTTGAAATACTAACAAAATGATAGCAGGTAAGATCAGATAGCACTAACCTGTGAAAAATATCCCTGAAAAATATCCTATTAATGCATCTGGTGGACCATTGGGGGGGGGGCCAAGCCCCTGCCCGCCCCCCCTCTCTCCGCCCCTGCGCCGGAGTCTATCATCCCACCTTGCATCGACGACGAGGCTCATCCACCAAACACCATCAAAAACTACTCTATGAACGCAACTTTACACCCGAGGCCTTCTTAATCTACCACCAAATCCATCCCCAAATCGCAGAAGTTCAGCAAAGCACACCAAAAACTACCATAAGTCATCCAAAAAAGTGAGCAAAAAATAAAAATTTGTAAAAGAGAAGAGGGAAAGAGGGATTACTTGAGTGACATGGAGGTCCCTTGGCTCAATTGGTTCGAAAAGATGTATCTTTTTGGTGTTTTGATTTGAGATTTTGGTGGAATGGTGTGTTGGAGTTGGGGTGCGATGTGTGAAGATTGAGACAAAAAAAATAAAACAAGCTATCTGTGAACTACATTTGTTTGCATCAGAGAGAGGAATGAGAAAATGAAGAGGAAGGGAGATAGGTGGGGCCCACTCTTATTGCCCCCATGTGGCAGCACAAGAGTTGTCTCATCCATCTAACAGCTATGCATATTGTGCGTTTAACAACGCAATCAGGCGCAGAAACAAAATTTTCCCTTTATTTTTTAAGAGATTTTCCCTTTATTTTTTAAGAGACAGTGAGAGAATGAGAAGCAACGAGAAGTTTTCTCTAGGATTTTTTTGTGCTTCAAGCAGACATCCGCGGCTCCGCCTTACCAATGAGATAAAATCCCATACTTTGGACCCCTTTTTTCTCTAGAAAAAAATATCATCCTTAATTAGCTTCATCTAAATTAAACTGTATCAGTTACTAGTGAACTTAATCAGTACTAGCTACTTGCATTCACTGAAGTGGCATCAACAAAATGGTAGGGTTTATTAGAGGAAAGGAAGGTTCTCCTGCAATGCTCAAAGGATGACTTTCCCATGGATAAAAGGGGAAAGACAAAAGAGTATTTTGTTCCAACCCGATAGGCAAATAGTTGTAGGAGATCATAATATATATTATCGTACATCTTGGTAGGCAGAAAAACTACGTACCCAATAGGGATCTCTATTGTTCCCACGTGAGAAAAGCTAATTAAGCAAGAGATGTAGAAATCGTGCATATATGCCAGCAGTTCATTTCGCAGAGTTCGCATATCATTACTATTATAAAAGAATGAGTTAGTGGTTGTACCTCCATTCTTCTCCAACCGCTTTATTCCCTTAACTTCTTACCATTCTCCACTTTTCAACCGGTCAGAGCAACTATCTTCTATAACACGATTCTCTATATATTCAATAAGGTCTGTTGCAACGTACAAATACGTAACTAGTATATAACTAACAAATAGCTTCTGAATATGTGCAATCACTTAGGCCCGCATGTAAGTGACTATAACGTTTTCGCGTAGAGTCACGTATGTACGTAAGGGCACCTCGGTTCATACATGTAGAGTCAAAGCATGAAAAGACGACAGGAATGCATTGCTAGAGGACTAAACCCTTTCGCATTTTCAACAACCTGTTTCTCTAGAATTCAACGTATGTAGCCACTTAACGTGACTTTGCACATTTTTTGAGTCAACAAAAAATGTGTGATATTTCTGATCTTTCTTTGAAAGGAAAGTAAGTAAATCGGTGACTGTACACGCGGTCAAATGTTTGACATTTCTGATCTTTCTTTGAAAGGAAAGTAAGTAAATCGGTGACTGTACACGCGGTCATATACTTCAACTTTTTGGAAATCGTACATGCTTGCATTGCTGTAGAAGCTCAATCTAGCACTTGAAAGTTAAAAGGATGTGTCTAGCAATTATTTGGATGTTTTCTTTTAAACAATTATTTAAATTTTCTGATCCTTAGATTAAGATACAAAGACCATCAGCCTTTCCCCGTACTATATAACCCCTAACCCTAACCCTATCCCAACCTCATCGCCTCCCACCTAACCATGTTGCCTCCCACCTCGCGCCCTTCGCGCCACCCCCTCCTGATTGCTCTCAGCGCCGTCTCATCCTCGTTGCCCTCCACCCCACCCCCACCCCCTCCACCACCCACGGTCGGTGGCGCCTCGTCCAACCTAATAACTAGTGCCTTCCGCTGTCGTCGCCCTCTAGCACCATCCACCACCCTCCTACCTTGCCCGTCACCCCCACTGCCGCCCACCGCCCTGACCTCCCTCTATGTCCGGGAGAATGGTGAACCCTAGGTACGGAGGAAGGGGGAGGGGCAGGATTCTCCCCCTCAGGATCGCCGACGAGGAGGAAGAATGGGTCGCCGAAGAAGAGAAAGAAAGGGTCGCCGGAGACGAAGGTGGAGGTGGTATTGCACGAATCTTCACGCACATTCAAAGGTGAGAAATTTAGGTGATTTTTTAGAAGAAAACATCCGAGTGATGTTTATCAAAACCCAAGTTTAAAAACCCACCTTCTCTACCACACATGATATAATGCTTCATCAGTATACATCATTTGAGGGGTTTATCTAGTTTTTCTTTTTAGAAAACACGCCAAAGCTTTATGAGCCATTTCATTAAAAAGAAAAAGAAGAAACCCAAGAAAGGGGTCTTACAACCACGCAGTGCTCATATTAGGGCACCCGCCAATACAAGGGTTATCTAGTAATTAACTTGTAAAATCATTTATTGTATAGATAGAGTAGGTACGACTTTCCTATCAGTAAGCTAAGTTCTGTATAGAGTACTTTGCCATATTTTTTATTCAACCGAATTAACCTAGCTATTTAATGCAATTTTCTTTGAATAAGAAAAGTTCTATAAGGACATGAATGCATGTGAACATGCAATGAGCTTGTATATGTGTTGAGGGAGGGTTCTCACACTACCTCAGGCCACGGACAACTTCCGTCGGGCAAGGTGAGTCGAGGTGCGCCACTACAACCCCGGCTTAACGTGGCGCCTAGAGGGACCCACCTCAGATGACGTCCGAGGGTCAACCTCGGGCGAAGTCCAGAGGTCAACCTTGGGGCACCCGGGCGAAGTCCAGAGGTCAACCTTGGGGCACCCGGGCGAAGTCCAGAGGTCAACCTTGGCGAGGCATGACACATCGGGGAACCAATCCCAGATAAGATCCAAGGGCCAACCCAAGACGAAGTCTGGAGACTAACCTCGATGAGGCATGATGCTTCGAGCGTCGGCCTCGTCAAGCAGGAGCTCCAGGGGAGTTCAACCCAGGCCTAGGGGCTCACCTGATGTAATGGATGAAACTACCTTAATTAAAAAGTGAACTAGGCCCCAGGGGCGAATCTGTAACTTCGCTTATCTCCCCTCTCACTTTATAAATAGGACCTCTTGTAAATGGAGAGGGAAAGACCAATTGTAATACAATACAAGAGTATACGAGTTCGATCTTCCTAATTGGTCGTTTTTTAAAGACTAAATATATAGTAAAATAAGTTATAGTATATACACACGTGAGCTTGATTAATTATATGTGTGTACGTACGTGCGTATTACATGACGAACTCAGATCCAAGAACAATTCGTCAATTAAATTAAGGTAAAAAATATTATTGGAAGGATCGATTGGCCAATTGTTTTTTAGCACATGCATGGCAATGAGGCACCTTATCAACAGGGGTTTGGTAGTTGAGCTTAATTAGAAATTTACACACCGTTCGTATATTGCCTGTAGAAATTAATGTATATATGAGAGACGCGATCGAATCCAAATGGGTCTTAATTTCTTCCATATTCTTCTCAGGAATAGGATTAGTAGCACATACAACGAACACTTCGTCGACACACACATATGGAAAGCTACGTGTTAATATACGTATTTATATACGATAATACTTCGTAGCGCGTTGGTCTTTGCATTTGGCACGAGGAAAATGTCGATAAAGGTATAAAGGGTTGTTTTCATGCTGATGTAAGGGTGATGGAAGAGTAGGGATAAATAGGTGTGCGCTGAGTTTTGACTGGATCCTTGTTTGATTTTTCAATGATTATATCTCTTCAACCGAGTGTCTATATTTTGCATTCCGTTTAAATCATTATGTTCCACTACTAGCAAGTAACATATGGAGATGCTAGTAAGTATGTAATAAATATCGTATAGAGATAGTAACTAATATAGAGCCATAACTAGTGGCAGATTGCACAAAATCCTTGATAATTATCATCAAGTAATACATGTTACTTGTTAACATCTCTGTATAGTAACTAATATAGAGCCATAACATCATCGACATTGGCCATATCCTCATGAAGGAGTAGGCAGGTTTAGAATCAGGTTAGCTAGTGCAATCTTTTGGGTTATCAATCATGTAGACGTCAATTATTCTGACGGGTTGGCACCGTCAAGGAAAATGGTCACAAAACTGTGTGGGTTCCTAGTTACTGTTAGGAATAATTTTCGTGATGTGGTTTGACCCGTCAGGCATATTCCCACCAAGAACTTGATGGGCTAGTATTATTTTGTCAGGGGCCATCAGGGTTTCCCGTCAGGAATAATATTCCCGATGGTTCACCCGATAGGCATGAAAGTTATCCACATTGGAATTTTCCTAGCGGGTAAATCCTGTCGATTACCCATCACAGATAGATTTCCTGTCGGTTAATGGCTTGTTCCTAACGGTACTTTTTCTTGGTTTTCTAGAAGTGACTAGTGTAACAAATAACATATAAAACTAGCAACTAATAGAGAATTGTTAACGATGATGCAGCAAATAACATGTAGAGTTGGTAGCAACTATTATAGCAAGTAAGATATAGAGCTAGCAACTAATATAAAGCCACCACTAATAGTTAATTGCACAAATATGTGATAAATGTTATTAAGTAATAGAGAGATACTAGCAAGTAACATGTAGAGTTATTAGCAACTAATATAGAGGTGCCAGCAAGGCAGCAATACATAGAGAGATGCTAGCGAGTACCATGTAGAGTTGTACATGATAGTTGCTTGCTGATAAGAAATACCATCACCATGTCTCCAAAATATATACAATATGGATATTGTTTTGTTAAGTTGTCGTGTAGAACATGGTTGTTCAAACGGAACACGAAACTACCATTGTGTTGGTCACAGTCATGCAAACGAATAATGAATGGATGGCCAAAAAAAAGTAAGGGATGGAATCATGTAGTCACATAGATGGAATAAGAAGGAAAACGGGGGTGGTCGCGCACGGAGGCAAACGCACGACTAATCGCGCTGATTGCCCTCGTACTCGACACATATTAATCAAAAGGAATACTATTGTTCCTGAATTGTATTATGCATGAGGATGGTCAAAATATATATGCAGCATCTTGTGCCATCCCGTCCAATCCCTGCATGTGATTCTCAGGTCTCCTCTGCTTGTATACTTTATCTCGTTGTGCATGTGATCAATCAATCAATTAGGTATTGTCCATGCTCAGTGGGATGATTTGTCTTCGCCGCGAATGTGATTTAGATTAACTATGGATGACAGATAGAAGTAATTATGCAAATCCAAGATGAAGACTCTTGTTTTTGGCCTTTTTGTCAGTTTCCTGACAGATGGTATCATACTACAGTGTTCAGTTAGCTGCAATTTCAGGTCCTTGCCCATTGGGATGATTTGTCTTCGCCGCCAATGTGACTTAGATTAACTATGGATGACAGATAGAAGTAATTATGCAAGTCCAAGATGAAGGCTCTTGTTTTTGGCCTTTCTGTCAGTTTCCTGACAGATGGTATCATACTACAGTGTTCAGTTAGCTGCAATTTCAGATGACCATATGTCTATGGTTGAATCTTCGCACCTTGGATTTTTTCAGGTTGCTTACTCAACTTTGACAGTGAGATTTGAAATGATGGAACGTTAATTAGAGAAATGCTTACATGTATAAGTCCGGTTTGACCTGAAGATGACCATCATGTGGTTAAATCTTTACATGTTAGAATCATTTTTTATTACTTAACTCTGTCCGGATTCCCTGGCGTTAAATAGCGAAGTCAAGAGGGCAACAATGGCGCACAGTGAGGGCGGACCGCAAATCACTTTAGCGAGTCCACTATTCGCCAGCACTGTAGCATATGCTCTGATCCATCTATCTCAGATCGGACGGCTCATAATCACCTAAAGTCACAGCACTGCTCCCTTCTGACTTCACTTAGTATCAGAAAATCCTCCAAGAACTCTGACAGCGAGCTTTGAAACGGCGGATAAAGAAGGGCTTATTGGTCAGTCTAGTAATACGGTTTTGGCCTCAAGAGTAAATCTAATAGGTCTCCAATTAAGATTTGGTCCTGATGTCACGACTGATGTTTGTGAAGATGTTACTGCATTACCGCAGTAAAAAAACAGTACTCTATATGCCAATTAAGACTTGAAACTTTGATCATTTCCGCGGTCATGTCAAGTTGTCAACCTATTCCAATATAGAGAGAATCCATGCAGGCATGCCTTCTGTGTTAAGACTTTCTGCTGCTCTATAATGGTAGGAAGCATTTCAGTTTTGACACTCCAACAACTATATCAGCTAGTTTTGAGTCTGAACGTTTTGGCAGTCACCAGGAAGTTGATGAGACCTGTTCTTCTCCTGGAGATTCGAGTTGCTGGCGTGTGTTCATAATCGCCTCTCTCTCTCTCTCTCTCTCTCTCTCTCTCTCTAACCTACTTTTTTACTTAGGCAATTGCCTCCCCCATTTGAATTGTTCTCCCTTATGATTTTTACAGATGAGTATTAGTACTTGCTGACCAAATGAATAAGGGCTTCATTGCTTCATCCTACCAGCAACAAATTGCAATGAAAATATCCCTCTCACAGACCAGGCATATGAGGAATACAACCAGCTGCAAGCATTGATCCAGAAAATAATTCAAGATACTAATGAACAAGACACCTGGACATACATTTGGGGAAATGGCAATTACTCTTCCCAGAGATACTATAAGATTTATTTCAGAGTATTCAGCCTCCTGTTACTTATATTTGGATATGGAAAAGTAAGCGCGCGATGAAGTTAAAAGTTTTTGCCTGGCTACTGATCTCAGAATCGCTTAAACACAAGGAACATGCTACGCAGAGAACACTTTACCATCCAGGGTGGCTATAACTGTGTCCTTTGTCAGCAACAAGTTGAGGAGACCCTGCATCATCTTTTCTTTGGTTGCACTTTTCAGTAAAACCTGCTGGCAATACCTCAACATACGGTGGCAAAATTCTATGGACCTCTGCAGATGATCAGCATGGCAAAGCAAGCATTTCAACAACCCTTCTTCATGGATATCCTTATAATTGCAGCCTGGAGCGTTTGGAAACTAAGAAATGGCAAGATCTCCAATAACAAAGTTCCAACTTTCAATAGCCCGCAACTACTACCGTGGTTGCTGCCAACGGGGATCCCCTGTTCCGAATGGTAACGGGGCCGGAGCGCTCGCAGAGCGCATCGCTGATCAAATTGTCCGGGACACTCGCTTCTTGGGTTAGGTAGGTTCTTGTTAGCCCAAGAAAGCCGGGTCATTTGACGGAAATGGAAGGTTCAACTTTTAATAGATGGAAAGTGAGATCACCTTGCATATGCACAGGGTGAAGGATTCTTTGCAAACCTCTGTTCTTAACTGGCTAGATGCTTAAGGCTGATTGTTACCCCTTTTTAGGGGCTGTACATCCTCTCCCTTTCTTGTACATACTCTTTTATTTATTTTAATTTCTGCAGGGGCCTCCTTACAGTTTCTCCTAAAAAAACAAATTTCAATGGAAAGCAAGATTTAATGGGTGTGTTCTTTTCGGCTGCGGTGGATGGTTTTTCGTTCTAGCGCGAGCGCTTGTGTGGACAAACTACATGCCGATAAGCCGCTTTGAAGAAACTATCATGATAAACCACTTTGAAACGATAACAAAGAAACCGCCCCATTTATTTGTTTAAAAGAAACCATAAGTCATAAGTTGAACAAAAAGGGGGGTCAATGTCCATTCATCACTTGATTGTAACAGACTAACAGCACAAAACCTATAAATTCACTAATTCAATTGAGCATAGAACACTGCACTAAGATTTGTGAGACCATGTGGAGGTCACTCCATGATTGTAATGAGTAATTAACTTTTGGATTGAGTTGAGGTGACCATATGGTCATGGTATATGTATTGTTGCTTGTATGCACATGAATTTATTGTTTGGTCCTAGATTTAGGATTAGTATTTTGGTTGCCTGCATTTTGCATGGTGTATTGTATGAATTAATTGTATCAATTGATGACTATGTATTGTGCCGTGCTACGTGACGGTTTACTTGTTTGTATTAATTGTAGGATTTCGGAATTAGGTCATGGTGAGGCGTAGGAAGATTGGGATTAGACATAGGGTGGTACTGAGGTTTAGAACAGTTAGGGAGACAACGAAGATGACCGAGGCTTACGAAGTGATTACAAACTGGGACAACGAGGAATTGGAGCGGGAGCTACCGGTGGTAGACATGACGAGCAACGACAAGGTGAACCAAGACTAGGCTCAGAAAGGAGCCGATGTCCTATGCAATCAAGAAAACTGGGTGCCGTCATGCGCAAGGAGAAGCATATGGTGCGCTAAGTGATTTGAGTCGTTTGTAAGCGAGGACAGTTTGGTAGGATCCGAATGCGTGAAAGACTTTGCGGTAAGTCATTAGGGCCACGTGGAAGATGACAAAGTATACGCAATACTTCGTGGCAAAGGAAGCAGGAAGCTTTGTGGAAAACGGTAGAGTGATATTTTGGTAAATTGCCCTAATTACGGAAAAATGGCGTTGTGTGAAACCGCAGCGTTGGCTTAAATGGTTTAGGTTTTGTATATACTGAAAATGTGAAGTTGATCAAGTGTTGATTCATTAATAGTTTAATGGTTGTAAGCCGCTATATTCTAGCTTGTTATGATATGTGAGAATCCATTCCAGATCACCTAGACCATCTATGACTCACGAGTAAGAGCAAAGCGAAGTTTTTCTCTTTTACCCGGTTCTTATACCTTCTCTACTCAAATGGAGAAGGGTCTCCACTTTGGCAATAATTTTCATGATCGTTTGTTGGAATATATTTCTGATACTCTAGAAAAGATCTCTACAAATGTTCATGTCATTTGGATCTACGGATCAAAAGTTCCATCAATTTTTGTTTTTGAAATCGTGCTGAAAACACGGTTCACTCCTGAAATTATTGTAGCAGCGGTCTAACCGGGATTACTGTAGCAACCCCTGTTTTTACTATTCAAAGCAGTTTGACCACCATTGAAACAGTGGTCTGACCGCCTCCTTCGAGGAGACCAGACCGTCATATATGTAGAGATCAGATCGCCAGAGATTTTTAAAACACATTTTGCTTTGTTTGATCAGATCTTCCCTTCTGATTATTTATCTCTAATCCTCGTATCTTCCATAGCTTTTGGAGTAAAGGGTTTGCTTCCGCTTAAAGAAAAAGATTTCAAAAGGCCTCGAAATTAATTTACGCTCCTATTCACACTCCCTCTAGTCATCATACCCGATCCTACACGATCTGTAATACCACGAAAATGAAAAGGGAGAGTAAATGAGATAAAGAGGTGTTTTGCCGTCAGAACCTGTTCGGCTTTAGAAATGCCGATCGATTTAGCGCTCATAGAGGTTCCCAGACCGTCCGGGGCCGGTCGGCACCATCTGCGCTTTAGGTTTTCATCATCCGGCGGGAGGTTCTATTCTTACCTTTCTGTGACTTACCAACTACCGTAGAAAAGTCCCAGCCAGTAAAAGGCCACGATTGGACCAAATTGCCCCTGAGGCTCATAACCAGCTAGGGCTAAATGGGAGGGGCAATTGTGACTTTGCGCACCAGCCATCCCACATTTATTGCCCAATTAGGCCAACCCCCAACCACCTGTCAGAGCAATAACTCCCAGCCTTATCACCAGCTTCCCCCACCGAAGGCAAGCACAAAAACCAGTGAGCTCAAAGCCCCCACCACCGTAGCCAAGCCCCAAGGACCTGTGCCCCAGAAAAGAAGCAGGTCGGAGAGGAGCCAGGGAGGGAGCAGAAGCCGGCAGAGGCGCAAGGAGATGGCGGCGAGCCCGTAGCACCACCATGCGCCCTTGGTTGGCCGTGCTTGCTCCCCGGCGCACGCACACCACCAAGTTCCGTCACGGCGGCCACGTTGAGCCTTCCCAACTGTGAGTCCCAAGAACCGTGCCAGGTAAAAATAGCAGCTAAATCTGAAGTACATTGCAGGTAATAGAGGGGGGAAGAGAGTTAGACCGTCCTGGGAAGTGTGCAGAGTCGAGGCCAACCCTCCACCGTGTCTCCGGCCGGCGGCCCGCCGAGCGAAGGGAGCTTGGGATGGCCGGCACTGGAGTGGTGTCGCGCCGACCAGAGCCCGGGCCAGGTGCGCGCGGACGTGGAGGGCGGCCGGCGGCCAGATCCACCTATGGCCGACCGGATCCGGAAGAGGCGAGGGGAGCAGGCGACGACCGGCGGCGGGAGCGGCCGGACCCATCCACGGCCGGCCGGATCTGAGAGGGAAGAGGGAGGGTAGGCGGTGGTCGGCGGCGGGTGCGGCCGGGCGTGGCGCCGGCCGACCGGATCCAAGGGAGGGGCAGGCGAGCGCGAGGAAGGAGGGAAGGGAGGCAGAGGCCGACGGGGGGGCCGACCGAGCCGGGCCGCTCGCCGTCGCGGCGCCAGGAGGGGCGTCGGGGCGCCGTTACGCGCGAGGAAGGGTGGAGAGAGAGAGAGAGAGGAACGGGGGGAGGAGGTGAGGCCGTTCGGCCAAAAGAGATAAGGAGGGAGAGAGAGAGGCCGGATAGGAAGGAAAAGGGAAAAAAAGAGAAAGGGCCGGCCGAGTAAGAAAAAAAGAGAAAGAAAAAAAGAGAAGGAAAGAAAACAGGAGAAAAAGAAAGAAAAAAGGGGGTTTCGGTAGCATGCGCAATGGATCCCATAGTCTTGAGTGACCTGTCGTGAGTCTCGAGTCGCGTGCGTAGTGCCGATGTCGTCCGTACGCATGCACGTACTATTACAAAGATCTTAGTCGAGTTAATTGCCTGTTCAGGTGAAGGTCCAGGATCGACGTCGTTCGCACGACGCTCCTGTAGGACCGAAATGGCGACAGAGGGGGGGTGAATGTCGTTCGCTTAAAAATCGCCCCCGAGAATTCGTACGCAGATAAAAATAAGACAACTGAGCTCAAGCAACTGCGGAAATAAACTAGACGAAAATGAACTGCTAGAGGACTGCAAAAGAAAATAAACAAACCAAAGCTGTTTTAGCAAAGCAAGAGAAAAGGCTGGCCGAGACTCTGTGTGGTCGGCAAGCAAAAACAGAGATGGCAGAAAACAGAACTTGGTGCCAACCGAAAGCAGGAAATAGTACACAGCTAAAGTTGATTGGTTGTCTGCTGGCCGAAGTGATCCAAGAAGAGTACTACTACACCTAGCTGACTGTGAGGAGAACAAATCGCTAGCAGCAATCTGCAGCTGCCGAACATACTCCTTTTGGCCAAATAAATGAGTACATTTCAATCATTTAATACTGGCCGAAAAGAGAAGAATATTGTATGCTGGTTTGCCGCAAAGAAGAAATAGGAAGAGAAATGAGCTAGCAATTAATGCCAAACAGTGAAACAAAGTACATCCAAATACCAAAGGAATTGTGCTGTCCGAACCATAATTAAAAGCTAGACCTTTCTCCAAACGGACAGCAATATGATCATGAAGAATCCTGCTGGCCGAATAGAATAATCACCAATCCTGTATGCTGCCGAAATATCCATAAGAAGGCATTAAGAGCTGCAGCAAGAAAGTCCCTTGGCAAAAAGAAGGATTCAATTGGAAGGACACAAGAACCAAGAAAAACAAGGAAGCTGCGGCTGCTAAAAAGAAAACAAAGCTCAGGAGAAGAACTTCGAATTTTCATTCCAAAACAAAAGAGGAGTCACGATACCCCGATTACATATAGAGGGATGATTACAAAACTCTCAACTCATCCTCTCCTTCTCAATCCTCAAGAACACCAAGAGCTACACATGCTTCTTGGGAGGAACACATACACACATGGAGAGACCCAAATGGAACCCTAATTCTCACACACACTCTCTCAAATTTCAGCACACCATCTCCCTCTCTATTTATACCCTCCACTAATGGGTTCACCAAGTGCTTTACCCATTTAGCTTTTGCGCTTTACCCACAATCCACTTCCTTTAGTGCAGCTTTGCGTTTTTACTGAAACGCCCCTCGCGCACCTTCCAGGAAGCTTCCTCATTCCTTGCCCTGCAAGCTACGCAGTTTCGTCGTCTTCGGCACACCTCGACCGTTCTGACCTCAGCGCCACCTGCGCCTAGTCCGGTCCACCGTGCCTCGCCACGACTCCACCTCGAGTCCACGTCGTCTTCGACACATCTCGACCATTCTGACCTCAACGCCACCTGCGCCTAGTCCGGTCCTCCGTGTCTCACCACGACTCCGTCTCGATGTCCTGCAGCCAACACAGACAAGAAACACATCGCATAGCACGGTACAAAACATGTAAACATGGTTAGCACCTACAAATCCTACTCAAGCGAGAGATGACCCACGTGGCCAACCGGGACGACGCCCACGCGTCAAATTTGTCTAGTCACGACCCGACCTCGCCAAATGCCAAAAAGGCACGAATCACTCAAACTAAACTCACTCTAACCAAACCACGAGTCAATTACTCATCACCAACACGGGATTTAGACCACATGGTCTCTCAGCTCCACTTCGTTTGGTTAACAGGCAAGTACATGGTAGAGCAGTAGATCAATGTTTATGAGTATATGTTGTTTACATGATATGATAATATTTATGTGGAAATGTGATTTTTACATGACATAAGGTTGCATGGTAAATGATGGCAATGATGATGGAGAGAGGTAGGCAATGATGCTTATCTGCTAATAATGTTAATGATGAGCGTGATTATGACCATGAGCATATGCATTTGCATGAGGAGCACTCAAGAGTGAGGGCGGTGAGAAAGCCCCTAGCTATGATGAGTAAAGCAAGCGGACTAATTCGGAGCGCTCTTGAGTAAGATCTACTTCGGTAGGCTTCCACGGGAGTGGAGGGGTCCCGTGCCTATGAGGGCGGGCCCACGATGGGTGAACATCGACGGGTGTTCACTCGGCAGTACCGGTACTTGCAAAGTGAAGAGCAAAGGAGCATGTAGAGTAATGATGCATTGCATTGATGGCATAGCAATGTTTGGCTATGAGGATGATGATACAAACATGATGATATATGTGGATTATGTTTAAATGCTTACTTATGTGGGGAGTGTCTATTGTTCTATTATGTACTTGTTGAGTCTCTGGACTCACCCTTGTTTTATTTGTCGTTTTTAGGTGACCGTTGAGGACGACATGCACGGGCGGAAGTAGCACATGAACAATATGCACGAACCAACAGCACTCTTTGAACTATCCTTTTGTCAACTTATTTTAGTCTCTACTAGTATGCTAGAGTGAGAACCAAACGAAACTAAACCTATGTTGTATGTGTTCGCTGCTACCTGATTATATTAGTGTTGACTTAAATTCTTCTAGTGTTGATAAAATGGTATGAGTATGCGGTGGTGGTAGCATTCTGGCCCAGAGAGTGGGCGGGGTGTTACACGATCAAAACATAATTGCCCATCCAACGCTTGATACGCATCGAAGTTCAGATGTACACACCCACAATTGCACTATTTTTATTTCACTTGGATTTACAGAGAACATGAATTGTGAAGGAAGTCCAGGAGCTCATGGTGAAATGTGAATTAAGAATGTTTACAATGAACTGAAATGAAAAACTAGTACAAGTGATCAGGGTGAACAAGAATGGCAAGAATCCAATTTAGCCTTGGGAAGTATTCTCAGCAATTGGTTGGCTATCAACAGGAATATCCAAGCTGTTTTCTTCAGGTTCTGAGATCACTTCCCTCACGTCAGATACTTCAGATGAATGAGGATTTCCCCACTCCGTGTCCCCAATTGTACATATATCGACTCCCTCGTCGTCCAATTCTACTACGTTCTCTGTAACGGGTATTGGGTCTGTATCGCTTAAGCAAGCCTTGTCCACATTATCATCTTCCATGTCCATGCGCTTTGAAGTAGTAGAGCACAGCTCCGACCTCTCTTAAACTTGTTTTGTGCTAGTCTCTTGCTGCAAAGCAAAGATATCCAATTATTTATTCAAATCTCCCATCAAGTTCGTTTTAGAGGAATCTCATGTTATGATTCTTTTCACTGATTGAAACTAAAGGAAATTGAATAGCATATGTATGTGTAACCTTTGTATTTGCGATTGTACAGCATCCACAAGAGCTAAGAGTTCTTCCTTTTCTTTTGTGGCAGACTCAAGTCTACTCAGCTTCCTTCATTCGCATGTCAGCATCTGCTGCTGAAACCCGAGCTCTCTTCAGCTCTGACAACAGCTGCTTCTAAAATTACAGCATTTCCTCTAGCTTTTCCTAATTCAGAACGCCACATCTGAGCTTCTTGAAGAGCAGAATCCCATTCCTTAATTAGATGCTCTCTCTCCTCAGTAAGAAGCTTTGCTTTTTCTTCTGATTCCTTTAACTGTTAAAATAAAATCCAGTTCAACTTTTAAAAAAAGGTCCATTCATACACTTAACGTGAAGTGTGCTCATGATGCTCATAATAGAAGTCAATTAGTTTATAACCGTGTAACAGGCGAGAAGATATATACACCCTAAGATGCATAATGTATGGATTCACCAATGTGGTTGTTACCCTACGCAAGGACAAATCAACTTGTTTTTCCTGATCTTGTTTCAGACGTTCAAGTTCTGAAGATAAAAACCTTCTCTCTTCATCAATTGAATGAGCTGCAGAAGCAGCAGTTTCAGCTGCCTCGGCAGTCTCCTGTAATTTATCTGTAATCTCTCTGATGGTGGAATCACGCGCACGAATATATTGCAGTAGCTGGTGCAGTTCATCATCTTTAAATCGAAGGGTCCCCTGTTGATTATAGATGCATAGCACATCCCAAAAAAAAGGGAAAGGAAAAGGAACTTCAGTATCTGAAAATAGAATTCACATATTAAACTACTCAGAACTAGTACCATACAAGACAGAGCACAGAAAACATATCTTCAAATGTTTATCCATCATGTGAGAAGCAAATGCTCTGCTGTAGCCTTAATAAGAATATTGCCAACTTTAGCATCACATGATTGGTAGTTACTTACATCACAACAGTTGATCAGTGAAACATTCTGAAGTATGATCGCTATGCATTGCAATTATCCATATAATCGTGCAACACAAAATCGATATCCATGTGCTACAACTATCCTACTCAAACAAGGTTTGAAAATTCACTACTGGACCAGTTTCTTGTCCACTACCAATGGGAACCAACAAATCAGGAACTTGGCTTGTAACTGGCAGAGCTCCTGTTGACTGGGTTCAGTTGCGAAATTTTGTCAGATGAGTTGTGCAAATTAATACTTGATATCATCTATCCCAAGCAGTAAATCTGGTTGGCTTACCTCTCACAGGGGCCAACTGGTTTGGCCATATATGGGAGTAACCAGTCACTGGTTTTTGGAATATAGTCTAACAAGTGGGTATCAGATCGAATCGATTGGCTACAGCAAGGACATTTACTTCGAAGGAGTCTAACTACTGGATATCAGATCGACTGCAACAGTAACCCTATATTCATCAGTAACTCATTCATAACTAAATTACTAAATTTTAATTCAGGTACTCCTTTGTAAGTAGTATGAGGAAGAGCGTACCATCATGATTGAGAGATAATCTAATTGACCTTTACTAAGTTTATTTGTAGCTGAGCCCAAAGCTGCCCACAGGGAGATCTTCATTGCTGCTTCTACCTCTTTGGATGCTTCAATTGCAGTCGCATTGGCCACAGCCACAACAGTAGCAACTGTTCCCAATTTTGCAGAACCATTTCCACTCAATGAGTTCACCCTTCACCGCCTCTTTATGAGCTTGCAGCACCGAGTTGCACTGCATGTAAAACAAGGAATGTTAGCCGGTTTTATATTGCCTAAATATGAGCTACATCAAGCAAATGGATAAATGGAAAGCTAATAATACCAAGCACCACATGCAAGCCTTTGGCCTGCTTATAGCCCATTTAGCTCAGTTATGTAATTATGCCGTACATATTGCAGTAGTGTATTTGTAGGATCGAAATGGCGACAGAGGGGGGTGAATGTCGCTCGCTTCAAAATCGCCCCCAAGAATTCGCGAAAAACTCAGAAAAGTTCAGAGAAGAACAACAACCCAGAGAAGCACAAAAAGAGGGATAAAGGCAGTAAACAACATGCAGTTTTCAGCAAGAAGGGCTGCTGATTTTCAGCAAAAAGAGCTGCAGATTTTCAGCAAACTGAGCTGCTGTTTTCAGCAAGAATAGCTGCAGTTTTTCAGCAAACAGAGCTGCTGTTTTCAGCAAGAAGTAGCTGCTGTTTTCAGCACAAAGCACTGCAGATTTCAGCACACAGTAAATAGTTTCAGAACTTCCAAAACTGAAGAATTGAGGCCTTTGAACCCAACTTTTTCACTCCAGAGCTACACAACAATAACCTAAATAGCAAGGGAGGAAAGGGAGGCAAGGGAAACCAACTTAACACCACAAAATTCAGATTATACCCAATAACCTGAAAATACAGAGGCAACACAAGAAAATCAATTCCTCCCAAACCCTTGATCCTTTGGCACTGAAACTCTGGGGATATATTAGCAATAGTAAGGGGACCTCCCAGACCAGATATCAGCTCAAGCCAAGAAGGGAATCAAGAGTTAACTCAAAACCTAGAAAAACTTGACAAGCTTCAGGGAAGAAACCAAAATCTAAATATCTCACAAATCCTTGATCCTCTGGCAATGAAACTTTGAGGAAGACTAATTGATAGTCTCAGGGTTCTAGAAACCAAGTTTCAAGCCATTTTGCCAAGTGGAACAAGAATTCAATAAAACCCTAGAAATTGCAATTGACGAACAGGGAAGGCCAAAGTTGAGAATTGAGGATTAAATGAAGTTTGCTCTAGGGAAACTCGATCAAATGATCTTGAAGCACTAACCCATCACAGAGCAACCCATTTTGGCACTTCCCAGCAAGCAAGAACTCGAAAAACAAAAAGTCACAAATCACAGAAGGAGGGCATCGAAGAACTGAGACCAAGAACAGAAAATAACTTCAGAGATTCCATTTCTTGGATCAAATGGAACACAAAGGAGTCACGATACGCATTTACATTAGCACCAGGAATGATTACATGACTCTCAACTCATCCTCTCCCTCTCCTTCTCTCCACCTCAACCATGAATGCTTGAAGGGATAAACCACACTCTGTTCTACCACCTAGAAGACATCTTAGGGGACAGAGGGAGCACCCAACTCTGCCTCTTCAACCACTAAAGACTAAAGGAAAACCAACTCCTAAAGCCTCTTTTGACTAGAGCTAACCCCAATTCCCTCCAAAAATGCTCAAGTGGGCATGCAGCCCCTCAATCCTATTTATAGCCTTGGCTAACGGGTCTCCGCCCCGTTACGCCTGCTAAATCCAACGGTGCCCGCTCCCGCTTGTGCAGCCTCGCGAATTTCCCGATTCGCCCCTCCTGCACCTTCCGGGAAGCTTCCGCGCTCCTTGCCTCGCACGCCTCGCAACCACCTCGAGTCTACGTCGTCTTCGACACATCCCGACCGTTCTGACCTCAGCGCCACCTGCGCCTAGTCCGGTCCACGTGTCTCGCCACGACTCCACCCGATGTCCTGCAGCCACACAGACAAAGAACACATCAAATAGCACCGCTCGATACATGAAAGCGTAAATACCATAATACTTACCATAATGAAGTCCAAACCTGTCGAATCATCGAAATATGAACATAAACCCATACGACCAGGAATGACCAAGTCCGACCGAGCCCGACTGCGCCATGCAACGACTCGACTCCGAACTACGCAAACCAAACTCGACTCACTTAGACCAACGTCAAATACTCATCATTCACATGGAGTCACGACCGCATGGTCTCTCAGTATTTTTTATGTTGGATAAGCAGCAAGCAAATAGCAGTCTAAATGCAAACCAAAACCCATTGCTACTACCGCAAGCAATTCTTATTTTGTACCAAAGGGAACAAATCAAGGCCCCACTCATTTCAGTTTCAGCTATTTTTCACTATTTATAAATTTCGTCTTTTTCTAAACTTTTGGCTTTTTTGAGCTTTTTTGCTAGTTCTTTTTCTTGTATTTGTTCGCGTTGTCCGTAATAAGCTAACATATTTTTTCTATTTTAAAATTTTTTAAAATTTAATTACGCTAAATAAGTCACCTTCAATTACAGTAAAATTTCAGCTCTTACAGTGCAATTTTAGCCATAAACCACAGCTTTTCAGCCCAACCGAGTGGGTCCCAATTACTCAGAAACAAAGAGTTACAGCATTTGAAGAGGCTCTAAGTGTCTTCCAGCATATAAGCCCACAGGCAAATGGTCCAATATCCAATCACTTAACAAAATAACTAGGCAACATATGTGGTGAAAATGCTAATATGGTGCAAATTCGATTTTCACCAAACTTAGAAGTTTTCAAAAAATCTCAAAAAATTACCGCATGTAGTGGAAAATTCTCGCCAATGGTCTTTTTTGTCTCACAAATACGATCGAGTTTGATCTTGAAATTTTGCAGAGACGTAGAACATATCCTTCACTACATATGATAATTTTTTGAAACTTCCAAGTTTGGTGAAAATCAAAATTTTCAGATTTGCACCATATTCACATTTTCACGCCCAATATGCCCACAATAACTACATATATGTGCTTGTCTGAAGCATATAGGCATTGTTAAGAACGGGATCAAGTGAACTATGCAAAAATGTAATATCAACTGCCTTCGCGGGTATGCTCGTCAGCCCGTGGGCGTAAATCGGGGTCACGGATATGGATATGGGCGAGCACTATCCGTACCCGCCGCGCCCGATTGTCATCCCTAATCCATACTATCTCATGAATAGCTCAAAGTTATAAATCACATCCATAAACTAAAACAAAAAAGAATAAGATGTGTCAGATGGAAAGAGCCCTCGCATTTGTATTAATTTTTGCTGATGAATTTTAGCTATGGCTTTTGAATTTTAGCTAAAAATAGCTTCATTTCTTTTTGGTTTTTCAATTAGTTTTGGTTTTGATTTTTTTGGGTAATCACTATTTATTAGACTAATAAGTCGTAGTAAAAAACAATAATTCATAATCCAAAAGAACACCCTCAATAAATTGTAATAGCTAAAATAAGTAGCATAAGAAAAAAGTAAGTAGTGTAAAAATAAGAAAGAGATATATATGCGTGACGGAAACAAAGGTATTAGCTTTTAGTTTTTTTTTAGTCGGAACGAGAAGCACAGGAACGTGTATCCGTTATCTCCTTCCAAAAGCACAAGCGTTCGTTCGTTAGAAGGCGTGTCCGCCTTTGACTCTTGCTGTTCCGTTCTGATCGGACTCGACTAACACGTCGTCAACCTCGCCACAGCCTCGATCTCCACGACGCCACCCACGCTCTCTATAAATTCGATCGCACGATGCCACGAACTCGATAACATCGTCACAACTCCAAAGCGAGAGGCGATCGAAGCCAACAATCGAGCGATCCGAAGATGACCGGCAGCGACGACGAGTGGGTCTACCTCGACGGGGAGGCAGAGGTGACGGAGGAGGAGACCGGAGTAGCCGACGACGGAGGTAGTGCCGTGCCGGCGCCGGCCGACTGTGCATCGGGAGACGCAACGGAGCGCGCAGCGGATGACGACGACGTCGTCTCGGAGGGCTGCGGCCGTGGCTCCCACTGCTACACCGCTGCCTCGGAGGACGACGGCCCATCGGACGAGGAGGCCTACTCCGACGACGGCACGTTCGGCACGACGGAACTAGTATACGACGGCGCAGCGGCATCGGCGGATGTCTTCGTCGACGCGTACCCCGTCGGCGCAGTAGCGTATGCCACCAGCAACGAGCGCCCGGACGGCGCAGCTGACAACGACGCCTCCGGCAACAACGACAACTGCTATTACGGTTACGACGGCGAGGTGTACCAGAACTACGGCTACGGACACGGCCGTAGCTACGGCTACGGCGACGCAGCTTACCTGGTTGGAGGTTACTACAGCGGCTACCAATACCTCGCCGGGTACCAGCGGCCGGCGTACCAGCTTTTCTACGTTCCCGGAGCCGGCATGTACCAGCAATCGCCCGCGCCGTACGTGCTTACATACCCGTACGCACAGCCCGCGAGCCCGTACGGATACGTGTACGTCCCGTACGGCTACCCTCCTCCGCCTGCGCCGGTGATTCCGTACGCCGCGGAGCCTTCCGCGCCGCCGCAGGCGTAGATTATGGATAGGTTAGGCTTTCTTCTTCGGATGTAAGTTCGATGTTTTGATTAGTTTTAACTGCTGTTAGTATTCCGCAAGAGATCGATTTTAGGAAACAGATATCAATTCAGGAAACTTCTATTGTCATCCGTTCAGAATTAAGCTATTGGCAAGTTGAGGGCCCGATTGGAACACAGGAAGAAAATTCTCTCGTTTCAGAGCCTAAACAGTTTTATTAGTTGCAGGATTACTCCTATCCTCGTGTTGCTAATCTAGTCTGTCTTCGAGTTGTTTTCATGCTGATATGACTCATGCAAACATGCTGCTGCTCCAACAACATAAGCAAAACCAAAGTTCCAAATCTTGGAACCAGGGTATTGCGGATGTTCAACCACCGGCAACGGTAACCGACCGATTACCGAAATTCCAAAAAAGACTCAGATAAAATTTATATTTTAATCTTTGAATTTGAACAGTTTAAAACCGGTAATCGGTACCGAAAACCCTGTTAAAAACCAAAAAAGCTAGAGAAAACCTAGCACAAAATATTAAAATTGACATATTTATGCATATTTAGTTCATACAATATATAATCTAGCATAAAAAAAGACTCAAACCAACCTACAAAGTGCATTTATAACTACCAATATTTTTGGCCAGTTTTTTCATCTCAATTGTTGGATCTATTCTTTTTGGCTGAGGATTGTGACTTTTGGCTGTGGCTTATAGGCTGTTCGTGCGAGAGATTACAGAGTAACAGAAACTATTCATGCGAGAGATTACAGAGTGACAGAAACTCACGTGATTTTTACCGATATAAATAAAATCGGTACAATATATACTAACTAGTAAACTCCATCTTAAAAAATACTTCGTTTAAAAGCTAGTTACAAAGCTAAAAAGAACAATGCCGTTATCAGAATTTCCGTTCCGATTACCAGAGTTTCTGGCCGACAGTTTTTTTGGAACCCTGAGCAAAACCACAACACTTATTAGACACCACCAAAAATAGTGGCACCATCGAAGATTAACTTATAGCATCAGTACTTTTATTAATCCTCGAGGGGCGAATGGCGGATGGTCGGCAATGAAAAAAAATAGCATCATAATATATGCCACAAGCCAATTCTTTGATCTTGCCGAAAGCTTTATGTTTAAGAACTCGGAGTACAGATGGCAACATCAGTGTGGCAGAGCTACATGAGCAACAAACAAAATTGATATTTGTTCATCTCGAGTAAGTTCCTATTGAGAACAAAATCTGCTGTCAGTTCCAGGAACCCAAAAATCACCTCATGAGCGCATTCTCGAGAAAGAAAAACGAAAATCACCTCATGTGCGGCATACGGTCAGTTGCCATTGCAACAAGTCACATCAGCTCTGCTGAGAACGCCAAAAGTATGTACAACGGTGCAATGGTATGCTATCCTAATCGTCCACGTTTTGGATCTCGCCCATCATGATACGGTTGCTGACTACATTGAATCCTAAAACCGCTGTGCTCACCTTCTTCCCCTTCTTCCCTTTCTTCTTTCCTCCAAAGTCCTGCTCTGTCTCAGCACTCGTGCCTCCTTTGGCTGCAGAAGCAGGGTCCGCACGCCTTGCGCCACCCCCACGTGTGCCTCGGGTGCTTGGGGCTTGGAATGCCATCTCAATCACCTCTGTTGACAGAAAGGCCTTGTAATTGAGAAACTTGTCGATGAACTCGCCATTGCGGTCAAGTGAGCCAATGTTCTCCCGGAGAAGCATTTCTGCTTCACCAGTCGATTGCTTTATGCAGAACTCAAGAAAACTTGTATCTAAAGGGCAAAGTAAAACAAAGAATCAGAAGTTGATACTTGATAGTCAACATTCTATAATGTATTTATGAAGAATACACAGCACAAATAAATATTGATGAGTTTAGAAGCAAGAACTACTATAATAAGAGTTAAATACCATCGGTTCCAGTGAGCCTGGCCCACTCACTCTCGCACCAAACCCTGAAGTCCATTGCCTCTGCAGATAACAGCTATTTGAAACACACAATAACAATAACAAAGGGACTACAGAAACCTGAGTATCAATCAACCAGTATACCTGTCTGCTTGTTTGCTGCCTCTGCTTTTTCTTTCCCAGTGTGGTTGGCAGTAGGAGCAGAAGAAAGTGGCAATCTGCTGGCCTGAGACTTTTGACGGTTCAATGGAGACTGATCTTTAATCACGGAACTTCTACTCTGACTTGAAAGAGTTGGGAACTCTGACCTGTTAAGTATAGTAAGCTTAAATGTAAATATCTTAGAACAATTCCATAGAACAGAAACAAAATTGGGCAAATACGATCAAGAAACAGGAAAGGAAGTTCCAGTCATCAATGGTCAAGCAAAATACCAGTTGTACGCACTATATGTGCCATAAAAATTCTAATTATATAGGTTCGTATTTGCTACGGCTAATAGATTTTGGCTGAAAATGAATAGTAGTGGCTGAAAGAAGTGGCTTGTAAGAGGAGGGAACGAGCGGTGGGAAAAGTGAGAGAGATGCGTGCGTGAGACAGGAGAGAAAGGAGTGAGGCGCGTGATAAGCCCATGATCCTCTGCCTTATCCTCAGAGCGAGAGGAGTAGAGAAGCCGCTTTGAGAAACCAAGTGTTCATATTAGCTTCAGGTTTCTCTAAGCAGAAGCCAGAAGTAAAAGCCAATACGAACACCCATAAAAATCAAATCATGTGCCATTGGAGCAAAGGGCTAGAATAATAACACCACCACCTACTGACAGTGGTCTTAACTTGAAACAGTATACAAACTCTATGATCCAGATCCACATATGCACATTCTGATATGAAGATTGGTTTAGAAATGTAAAAACACCTATGTGCTTGCCTATTGGAGGGATCTTAACTTCTGAACTGCTGGATCTACAGTCTTAAGTTATGCACAAAGCAGGCAGATATGAAACCAATGGGGACTTTTAAGTGGTTCAGAGAAACAAATTAGACAAGTGAGGAGCACTTCTCTTTCCTACTCATAAAGAGATAAGAGCTAAACAAGTTCGCTGATGACCAACCCATTTACAACTTTCATACCAAATTTTCTGAGACAATCTTGGTGAGTCGTGTGTATATGTACATGCAAAGTGCAATCTGAGCTTCAAAGAAATGGTAATAGTCATAAATTATAACATCAACTGCCATCAGAGGATACACTATGCATGTGAACAAGACATTCATGTAATACTAATACGACCACACAATTTACTAATCAAATCAGGTAGATACAATCATACAATTACTCCTTAAGTCCTATCACCTCAGGTAAATGACTTCAATGCAAACTATGGATGTTCCATTAAAGTTCTTAACCATTCCAAAGAACACTGCAAGACAATGTGGCCCTAATTCGACAGTTCAGTTTAGTCATTAATTCGCTTATGTATTGTTCACTACTGAAAAGCCTAAAAGTTCAGAATGACAAGGGTACAATAATATCTGTCAAACAACACTAACAAATAATCGAGTAACTGTAAAAAGACCATCGCTAAGAACGTACTGTTTCTTATCTTGTTTGGAGTGCTCAGAAGGGCCCCAAAACAGATCATCTTCAGCATTTGACTTGGAACGGTTGGAAGCATTGGAACTCATCTGGACAGGAGCAACAGTCTTTGATGGAGAAGACCCAGAAGCTTGCCAGGAAGAAACATTCCCATGATTCCATTGGTTCGTAGACACCTTTGCTGGAGTTGGTGAGGGTGGTGGTTGCTGGACAATACTTGATCTCCTTTCTTGCTCTCTCTGAATATCCCTCAAAGACAAAGGTTTCTGCACCTTTGCAGAGTCGTTAGACCATGCTGGAGCAGGCACAGAGTTTGTCTGATCACTCTTCCAAGGAACAAAATCTCCAAGTGATGGACCACTTGGTGGTGCCGGTAGTATTTCCCTCTCTTGTTGTGCTTGCTTTGAAGATTTACCCTGTTCAGTAGGCGTGGATATAGCTGATGAATCAATGGAACCAACACGAGATGGGGCTTTGGCTGCAGAGCCTTTAGCTTTTGTTGCCTTTTTCCTGTTCTTCTTCGAGTCCTTGGCCTCAATGAAGTCATTATCATCAAGAGCAGGAGGCTCAGGCTGAACAGCAGCAGGTGAAAGCGGAGGAAAAAACACATCATTAGCATTACCTATATTCTCACTATCTGCATTACTAGACCTCGCCAAAACTTCTTCTGCAAACAGATCATGCAACTGGCTTCTCTTGTTTCTTGAGTCACCAGTATTTTCCAGGCCACCGAGTGATTTACTGGCACCCCCAAACTGTTGCTCAGAAGATGTTGACATGCCATTCCAAGGAATTGATGGCACAGAAGCCGCTGGCATGGCTGACTTAGCATCGTCCAGCGCTAATCCCCTCTGTGCTCTCAGTTGTTCCTCGGCTTGAATCTCCAGCAGTGATTTAGGCCTGGGTCCTTGGGTAGGTTTCCACCCTCTGTGGCTTGCCACAGCATGAAGCTCAGATGATAGAACACTAGGTTCCCATTCAGCTTTGTCAATATCATATTCCTCAGGAAGACATTTGGGAGGTAAAATCACAGATGATTCAAAGCCCAGCGGCGGCTCAGCAGATCTACAAGAACTTTCCACTCTGATAGGGGAACCCCAAAAAAGTTCCTCCGTATCATCTGGTAAATCATGCTTAGTTCCACCCTGATCTGAACCATCAACTTCAGTTTCTTGCCTTGGCTGTTGGGAAGAAACTGTCTTTGGAGCACCTTTGCCAACATCTACAGCTGCCTGTTTCTTCTTCTGCTTCTTTTTCTTTTCTGCTTTCTTCGTCTCCTGTGTATCAGGAACTTTTACTTCGGTTGGCACAGTTGGCTCAATGCCATCTCGGGTATGTTCTGAAGGAACTTCCATTTCCTGGACCCGATTTGAAATATGAGATGACACAATTTCAGATTTTGGAAACAGTGGTGTCTCAGGAAAACCCTTAGCTTTACTAAGAATTGGCCTGGTGACCTCGTTAGATCCAGAACCCAAAATATTTTCAGGCTCAAATTCAGCTTTACCTATTCCAACATCCTGTTGATGATTAGCAGACTCCCCTTCATACCCATCTGCAACTTTCGTTAGCATTGGGTTTACCATACTTGCTTTTAACTGTGTGTTATCATTTGCCAAGACTTCCAACTTCTGAGGACGAGAATAGCATTCTTTTGGAGTTGCATCCACAAAAATTTCATGGGGCAATGGCAAAGTAGGTGCAGAGCTTTGTGATAAACCTACACCCTCCATACCCCTCATATTCATAATTGGATGACTAGGTTGTTGCCCCTCCTGTGAACCATGGGAAGTCAAAATCCGATCAACTTCACGAACCTCTTGCATTCTTCGAAGACCAGGATTCAAAGAATCACTAGTTGGCAATGAAGTATGCTTTGACCCATAAGGATCATCAAGCTGCTGATTGGAATGCCCGTGAGGTAGAACTTGAGAAAGTAGCTGTTGTTGCTGCAACAAAAGCTTCTGTTGCTGCTCAAGCTGTAGTTGTTGCAGTTGCTGCTGCTGCTGCTTTAGCAATATCATCTTGTCCAGCATTGAGAGTTGAGGCTGAGGTATCACAGGAGGCTGTGATTGTAACTGTAGTTGTGACAGCAGATACTGTTGTTGGAACATATTTAAAAGCTGTGGATCTTGAGATATCTCAGTAAGCAACTTCTCATGTGGCAAATGAGCTAAAGGTGGTTGGTTCTGTGGCATTAAGTTCTGTTGTTGAACAGCAGTAGCAATTTGCTGAGAATTCTGCAGATTTTGATGCATGCTAAGTGTCCCTTGAGTGAGATCTACACCATGCACATTGGGATTAAGATTTCTAGCTTCAGGGTAGTTTGACCATGGTGGTAATCCAGAATTAGCAGCAGGTGCCTGAGGTTTCTCTGCAGAATGCAGCATAGCAAGCAAGTCGACATTCTGATATTGCAATGCTTGGCGAGATGGATCAGCCATGGGAGGAAGCAATTTAGAGTGCAGAGTAGGTGCTTCTGAAGCTGTATCTTTGTTTTGTGCTTGTGCTGCTGGAATACCATCTCCTGACCAATATGAAACAGGGCTTTCCAAAGATTTTTGCTTCTCCAATAATCTTTTCTGTGCCAAAAGATAACTCATGCTGTTCCCACTCTCGCCTCCAGCCACAGTAATGTTGCCAAAGCTACTGCTGCCATATTCAGCCATACCTAATTCAGAAAAAAAAAATTGGTGTCAAACGAGGAAGTGTGCATGATCGGCCCAAAAGATGGTTAGAAAAATAATACACGGAATGAAATAGGCACAAATTGAGCTCTTGCCAATAAACAAACCTGCAGTTATAGAGATGGTTTCAGCTGAAGGATTGCGCACACTATTAGACATAAGTGACTCCAGAAAGCGATTTTGAGCTTCAATTGCACCATCATTCCTGCTCGGCACACTGTCAAAGATTCCAACACCAGCTGATCCTGCATGCGTGCTACTGGAACTAACAAACTTCCCTGTAGGTGGAGTCTCCAGCATTAGCATATCACTGGATTTTGTGGTGCTAAACCCTGGAGGTGGCCTCGCCTTTGCTCGTAGGTGAGGCATAACATCCCCAAGTAACAAGAAAGGAGCATCAGGGGGTGCATTTGCAACACGGACTAGCAAATCAATACCAAAATAACCAGCCTCAAACCAGCCAATGATGTCAGCACCAGAAAAAGGGCCTTGAATTTGACCATGTGGATCTTTGTAGTATAAAGAAAGGCTTTCTGGATTAGAATGAGGTCGAATAGGACTGACAAATTCATCAACACCTATCATGCTAACAACTTTACTTTCTTGATCCAAGACATTGGGTATTTGCTGTGCAAATTCGGTAGTTAGTCCAAGCCTATGTTCTCCAATATACCGAGATCTTTGTGGAACAACATAAGTAGATGTCTCTGGCCGCAGGGAATCCCCTCTGACTGGCAAATCAGCACTTCCAGGAACACCTGTTAAAAGATCAACAGCAGTAGCTTTTAAGGGGGAAATGATTACAGAAACTATGCAAGGATCCAACAAAGCACAGCAGTGGAATAATAACTACAAAGAACAGCAAGGACTTCAAAACAGCCTAATAATATACAACAAAGAGGTCATCTCAACGGATTAGTTTGTTTGGAGTACTCAGAACACATGCAATTGGAAGCAGCAAGTGTTGTAACAAATTACTACAGGAAATGAAACAAAGGAAGAAGTTGACACACCATCTATAGGAAATTTGATATTAGATCTCCAAATAAATTTAAGAATCATCTCATAGTACGCCATGTTGAATTTTGTTTTCCTTTTATATGGAAAGACCTTAAATGGGGCTTGAGTTTGTCCAAAAAATAGAAAAATAAATGTTTAAATAATGTAAACCATGCGACTGATTGTTAATCAGACAATGTCCTATGAGAATATTTGAAATACTAAAATACGCTCAAGAACATCTAGAAGGTTCCCAAGTTATCAAAGATTTGGTGGTTGGCAAATGGCAAAACCCCCTTGTTTCTATGTAATCACTTGAAATTTGCTCAACTAAGTGGCATGCAGTAAACAAGAAAACTCTAGAAACAGGGAACTAAATAAGGTACCCCTGAGACCTCCAGCTGTTTCTCCCTTGAAATCTTCCATGCTTCCTGGTTGATCTTCTCTACCACCTGGATAAAGGGAGAATAACATTCAGTTAGCAATGTGACAATATCTATAGATATTATGCTCTAAAGTAAACAAACTGCATCTAACCTAATTTTGATTGTTTTGATGGCACCGCGTCAGGATTACTTTTTCCAACAGTACCTTCTTTGGAAGCCTGAGGGACGCAACTGTTTATGATGTCCCCTTTGTCAATTGCTCTTAAAATGGCCTACAAATATAAAGAACTATGAGATGAAAGATTGTACTACATAATAGTAAAATCATCCTACTTGAGAAAAATAATAGCATAAACTTACCGCTTCTTCAGCAGTAGGAGCAAATAATGCTAAAGGTTCCAAAGTTTCTTCTTGCATAAATGCAGAGACTTCCTCGCAAACATCAAGAGGCATCTTGAAGTCAGTAACATGAGAAGTTCTGTATATGTCAAGCAGTTTCATCCTACTATATAGAAATGCCGTGCGATCTCCTGATGCACCACCAGGCCTGTCAGAAAGTAGACCAAGATGGAATGGACGCGACGATCCAGTATTGACTGTATTTGTACTACGAGATGTAAACTTTCCACGAGAACTTGGAAAACTTGTAATTTCATTATCTGGCTTCCCTCTACCATATCCATACATAGCAGGTGATTTCTGTGAAGTTTGCGAGAGATGATGAGATGAATCTCCCCGGCCACGGCCCACAGGATTACTAGACTTCCATGATCGAGAAATATTATCATCTCTTTCAGTATCCTTTTCATGATTGTTGCCATCCTTTCCATGTGATACATAGTGAGAGAAACCTTTTTCGCGGGAAGCATCGCCCTCTTTTCCTGAATCACCCCACCTGTCACGCCAATTTTCAGATTCCTTGTCATTGGGACCCCAATGAGTGCTCCATTTGCCCTCACGGCGTTGGTCATAGTTTCCCTCCTTGTTACTGGAATCACCCCAACGCTCCTGTGGAGCGCGACGACCATCCACAGAATACTTGGAGGAGTCATCTGACCATCTATCCACTTTGCGTGTATCACCATGTTCCTTATCTGTCTCCCTCCAGCGAGTCCACCGAGGGGCTGAATTTGGTTCCCTTTCATCATCACGCCAACAGTCACGACGTCCAGTTTCACTATCAAGTACAGAAGCCCTGAAAACATCCCTTTTCTTCGCACTGTAGCTCATGTCTTCACCATTCCCTGGTATCTTTGTAGCATTTGAGCGGATACCCTGTGAGCTGGGCTCCTGCAACAAACAGTCAATTATATAAATCACCATCTTCAGCACAAACAAGCAGACAACTACTAAGAAAGGCTAAAATCAACCTAAAGAATATCCTACTCTTATGTTCACCATAGGCTAAAATCAACCTAAAGAATATCCTATTCTTATGTTCACCATGCATAGTGTTAGGATGTCCAGTTGTTTAAGTCTAGTTAAGGTCTAACCTTGTTTTCTCCTACCTTCATAAGCCACTGAGGAGAAAGGGGCATGTCAGTATCCGGGCCTTGATTCTCTGTAAAAAACAAAAGTTACCATCGATAATACATTAAACATGCTATACTAACCAAAAAAATGAACAAGGCTCAGAACACACTCCTAACAGGTGATGTTACTGACGCAAGTTTTCTTCTCTTCTAATTGTAAGACACATTTGATTAACCAAAAGAATTGTTCAATAGTTAAACAGGAGATAAATGCAAGGTATTTTCAACAATATATACCTCACATGAAACTAGCTTATGTTACCGATGCAAGCTTTCTTCTCTTATAATTGTAAGACACATTTGATTAACCAAAAAATTGTTCAATATTTACACAGGAGATACAAGGTATTTTGAACAACATATATCTCACATGAAACTAATAGGATCGGAAGGTTATGCATATAGTGTGTTCTACAGTTAAATGAATTTTGCACCACAATAATACCATAGACTGCATACATAAAACTAACAGAAGCCGCCATCGATGTTGCGCCCACCATGCTTGGCTACTTAGAACGCAACATTTCTTAGACCAACAAGATGTACCATTCGTTTCAGTTATATTCTGCAGCCTAAGAACATTGTCGCACACATCACTATTGCCACAATAGAAACTTCTTCGTGGGGATGGCCATACTTGCAGGCACCCACAACAACAAAACAAAGCAAAACGATCTCTATACAACAACAAAAATAGCTACACAACTACACAAGCATAAACAACAAAAATCAAAGTACTGCAATGGAGTGGACAGAATGCAAACAGTCAAATCAACCACCTCAGAATCGAAACAAAAACTGACGGTTCGTCCAATCCACCCAAATCCAAACCCAACTCGCTTGACTACCCAAGCACCGGCCTTTATACCTGCAAAACTGACACCACGAAGCAGAAATGGTGCCGACACAAACCCTACACCTGCAATAATAGCATGAAAGCCCAAGGGGGGGGCATCATCATTTCGCAACCGCCCAAAACCCCCAAACCCAAGAGACGACGGGCACGGATCGAACGACGGAACAAGAACCGAATCGAACCAAGCAGAGCTACGGGGGGAGAGCTAGGGCTTCGGCCTGGGGCGTCGGATCGAGAGGGGGAGGGGGGAGGACGGGGGAGGAGGAGGGGGGGAGTGGGGGAACCTTTGGCTATCTGGGGCAGGGGAGGAGTGTCGACGGCGAAGCGGCGGCGGAGGTCGGCATTGGCGCGGTCCGGGGCGGCGGCCATGGGAGGCGGCGGCGAAAACCCTAGGGCTGCTGGTTTGGGAGTTTGGGGGGCGGCGACGGCAGAGGGAGGGTAGGAGACTGTTCCGTCCGGCCGGATAAAAAACCTGGCGCACGCACAGGGTGCCGCGTTTGCCCC
Organism: Dendrocalamus latiflorus; assembly: GCA_017311315.1. Lineage (NCBI taxonomy): Eukaryota > Viridiplantae > Streptophyta > Magnoliopsida > Poales > Poaceae > Dendrocalamus > Dendrocalamus latiflorus. The sequence goes on along the minus strand of CM029630.1, from coordinate 2,416,636 downwards.
AGGCGGGGCTCTTTTGCACTAAGGCCCCTACATGTTGTGCAAATATTTGATAAATTTATACTGGAGTAAAGTCCATTACCGGTCCTTAAACTTTTTATGCTATGCCATCCCGGTACATAAACTTTTAAAGTATGTCATCCTGATCCTTAAACTTTCAAAGTGTGGCAATTTCTTTTGAAAGTCTATGGACCGGGATGACACAGCATAAAAAGTTCACTGCTACAACTACATAGGATATTACCACACTTTGAAAGTTTAAGGACCGGGATGACATACTTTAAAAGTTTATGGACCGGGATGATACAGCATAAAAAGTTTAAGGACCGGTAATGGACTTTACTCTTTATACTGGTTATACCCGAATAAAGTCAGTCTTTATACTGGTTTGTTGTGTAAATCTTGGTTTTGTATGTCACTTAACTGACAAAGTCTGTATATGTGTAAATGCCATATATGTAAATTGTTTCATGTATTTACCCTTTTTATTATCTCGACTACTTAAAAAAGAAGTTAGTGAGTGATAAATGATGCATTCTCTGTCTCCTCCCACCTCTTCTCTCGTATCCCTCTTCCACCCTAAAAATCTCTAACAAAAAAATCACTTGAGAACAAACAAATTAATTACTACAAATTTTTGCGTCTCATGAATTTCTTTTATATGGGTCTTCTTCATCCCCTCGTATCTCTCTGAATTTTAGTCATCACAACAAATAAGATTGCAACAGATATTGATGTTTGACCCCAACATAGTCCAATTTGGCCGCAGGAGATACGGCAATGTCAATGCCTAGCTGAGAATGTGGTGTAAGCTAAACTCAACAGCGGAGCCTAGGGCGAAACTTGACAAGACGCTGAGGCAAAGCTGAGAGCGTAGCACAAGCCAGACTCATCAACATTAGCTTAATGTGCTAGCTTATGTTTTTTCATAGCAATACATGGACATTAAACTAGTAAATTTCATGCCATGAGAGGGTATTCATTCAGCTGGCCCCATAATTTCACTCCACAAATCCCAATTTGAGTTCCCTGCATCGTAAAGGAAAGAAGCAACAAACTTATACTATATTACATCACACATACACTTATTTTTTTTCTAAATTAGTAAGTGTAAACGTTAGTATACATACCCATTGCAATGGCATATATCTTAAAGCAATCTAAAGGCAACAAATTGGTGCCCCAATTCATCTTCATATATTGGTGCCTAGATACCATGATGCCTTATTTCAGCGTCATATATATATATATATATATATATATATATATATATATATATATATATATATATATATATATATATATACACACACAACTGTGCTAATTTGCGCACGTGCGCCAGTTTTCGCACCGAAAAGTTACTATCACTTGTTAATGAAGTTACTATCAAATACATGTAGAGTTATTACCCTGTTGTGTACTGACAGTAACTCTACATATGTTTAACAGTAACTTCACTCACAAAACGATAGTAACTTCTCGGCGCACACTGTATATACATGACATATATTAGTCATGCCATTCAACAATATTATAAACTAACGAATTGTCATTAAAAGGAAGAAAAATAAGTTGTTTTGACAATTAAATGGAAATGGCCAATTAATGGAAAAACAGATGATTAATCGGGGAAAATGTCGATTAATCGTTTGAAAATGCTCTCCGCATACATATCTGACGATCTACCAACCGCCGACGAGCCGATTAATCGGATGGTACGGCCGTTTCTCACAGCACCGTTATATGCATGTACTTCTTTAGATCAGTTACTCCAGCCATGTACCTGTGTGATTCATTACCATCCAGTGAGTAGGTCGGCAAAGAGATCGGCTAATTGAGCACAACCGTACGTCATGACAGATAATCCGGCTTATTTTAGCTTGAGTTTCTAACTTCTAGCTTATTTTTTATTATTTATAAATTTTGTCTTTTTATGAACTTTTGTCTTTTTTTGAGCTTTTTCGCTGATTCTTTTTTCCGTATTTGTTCACGTTGTAGCTAACATATTTTTTCTATTTTTAATTTTTTAAATTTAATTACGTCAAATAAGCCACCTTTAGCTACAGTGAAATTCCAAGCCGTTACAGTGCAATTTCAGCCACAAGCCACAGTTTTTCAACCCAATCAAGCAGTGCGGCCGTCCAATCCGGCTTCAACTTTGCTATTAGTTTTTTTTTAAATTATTCAGTTAAAAAAACAAAAAGTACCATTATATCCTCCCTGACAATGCAAAACAAAAAAAGAAAAGCTAAAAAACAAAAAAGCAAAGCTTTTTATGCTGTTCAATTAAAAAATACCGTTATATCTCTTTAAATAATAAAAAAGCAAAAACTAAATAAGCAAAAAAAGACTAAAATAAAAAATTCGACGTGTTTCTGGCTGAAGTCCGGACCGGATTCAATGGTGGCGCGTCATCTTGGAGCGGAGTAGGTGGTCGACGATGGTGATGGCAGTTGGCATGTTTGTTTGGAGATGGGCGCGCCGTGTTTCGCTTTCCGCAGCCATATTCGTGGGCATGGCGCTCTCCGCTTGAACCTGCAAAAGTGCTCCTACACGACTCGACTGCCTCCCTCCCGACCTCCACCCTCGTCGTCGTCGTCTCCACCGCCTCCTCTCCCCACACGTGCCACAACCAAAGTCCCCCACACACGCGCGCGCCCTGAGGTCTACTCGAGATGTGGCTCGGCTGCGTCTCGCGCGGCCTCAGGAGCCTCTCCAAGGCCAAGGCCTCCGGCTCTGGGCTCTTCTCCACGACCTCGGTACTCTCGACACCACCCCCACCCTCTCCTCGTCTCGACTCCGCTCCATTCGATCCGCGCTTTTTTTTCCCCGATTTTTCGAGTGTTTTTTTAATCGGTGATCGTGGTGGTATTTGCGATTTGTCGCGGCTGACACGGTTTTCTAGATTGAAAGGGCACCTATTTTTCGAGTCATTTTTGGCTTCTCGCACGATGAGATGGTTTAGTTCGAGGGACGCGCGGTGATTGGTTGGTTTGTTTTTGTGGATGTGCGCATTGGCAGTCGTCCTACACGGTGGTGGACCACTCGTTCGACGCGGTGGTGGTGGGGGACGGCGGCGCGGGGCTCCGGGCGACGATCGGGCTCTCCGAGCACGGCTTCAACACCGCCTGCATCACCAAGCTCTTCCCCACGCGGTCGCACACCGTCGCGGCACAGGTATTATTGTCATCACACTTGCGGCATACCTACTTTGGCTGGTATTTTAGTGAAATGAAATTTGCTGCACAACGTATCAGAGTTGTGAGCTATGTGATGGAAATTGTTTTCTGTGTGAATTATTTGATGATAATTTCTGTTGGTTGGTTAATTCTAGAATTAGTTTGATATGATTCTATATTTGCTGAGTACTAATTACCATTTGGCTGGGCTTTGTATTCGTCCTATGGCTTTGTGTAGTATGCTGATTGAACGAGTGAAAGAGCAAAATTTGGTTAAGCAGTAACTGTTAGCCTGAGCACTAGGTTGCATTCGTGCTGTTGCAATATTTGAAGGAGGCATAAATCATATGCTCTTGAATTCAGCACTTCTTGAAGTAGGAAGTGTGATGGTGGGGTTTCATAAGTGGCAGTTCGTTAGGGGGTGACGAATGTAATGAATAAAGTTTTGTATAGCATAAACAGAGCTACTATTGTATTTGGTCCAAATAAGAGTTGATACATAGGGTTTACAGTTCTGCAACTTTTGCTTGGCTCTTCTTAAGGTTGGTGAAGCACTTACGAGAATTTAGGAAAGCAAGGCTTATATTGTCTCCATGCTTTGAAATATGTGTGAATATTCTCTGCAATGCATTTTCATGTTAAAGCAGATGTGCTGTTCGGGACATCTGCTGAACATGCTTGACTTGTAGTGTTACTATGTTAAGAATTCTTCATATTGATGCCATAAAAATATGCGATGAATTTTATTTAACTAATTTATGCACTAGTGTGGCATTGAGTTGTTGTCATATTGTCCAATTATTGGTATTTGGTTAACATGAGACATGCAGGAACAATTGTTTTTGTCAAGGTAGGTCTAAGGTCACATGCAGGCATGACGTCTTTTGCTCTATCAGTATGCACTGCTAGAGTTTTCTCGTAGTTATGAGTTATTGTATAATTTTTTATGAGCTTTGGACGTGCATTAACTTGCAACAATGTATGCAGGGAGGCATAAATGCTGCCCTTGGAAACATGACCGAAGATGACTGGAGGTGGCATATGTATGATACTGTCAATTGTCAAGGGAAGTGATTGGCTTGGTAAGCTACATCAGGATTTTTTTTCTGCCTTGCATGCATTGTGATGCTTCTGGGAAAACACCTAGAGGTTGTAATCATTTTATTTGAAGAGTTAATGTGGAATGACATCTTTTAAGCAACTACCCAAGTGTTGTATGGTTGAACTTTGTTTTTAATGTGACATTCCAATCCATCGCCAGGTGATCAGGATTCTATTCAATATATGTGCAGAGAAGCACCTAAAGCTGTTATAGAGCTAGAAAACCATGGATTGCCATTTTCGAGAATTGAAGATGGAAAGATATACCAATGTGCCTTTGGAGGCCAGAGCTTAGATTTTGGGAAAGGTCATAGCTTTCTAACTTCAATTTGAGAAGGTAACCTTCACATGTATCTTATTGCTCATCCTATCACTATCTGCTATCTTCAGGTGGACAGGCCTACCGATGTGCATGCGCTGCTGACAGGACATGCTATGCTACACACACTGTATGGTCAAGCGATGAAGCACAATACTCAGTTTTTTTTAGAATATTTTTCACTAGACCTTCTCATGGACGATGAGGGTAAGATAATTATTATTTTTAGATTATCATGTTTCTTTGAACCATGTATTTGGTAGTACACAAGACTCAAATGTGAATTAGAGAAGATTGACTTGAACTGAAATGAATTGCTCTATTGCACATCTTAGATTGGTTTTTCTTCATGTGGTAACATCTGACACAGACATTTTTCCTTTTTTCATTAAAACTTCATTAAGAGAGTACAGCAAAGGAGCTAAACGCCAGATAGTACATCCAAGCTTCAACGAAAGAACACACTCCAGACAAAGCTAGAAGGGAACATCTCAGCCAAAAGAAACACCCCAAAAATGTCAGACTGACAACACCACTACTGTTCTCCACTGTCATGTGCTTGTTACTTGGAGCCAACTTCCTCCACCACTTAAACAAAAAGACAAGTTTATAAATCCATCTGCTTATGTCTGCTGGTGTATGTTCAAAGAGTATATCATTCCTTTTAGTCCATATCGCTCAAGCAACAACTATAAAATCAAACAGAGCAAGTTCCAGCTCATCAGTATCGCCCTGTAGTCACACATCCCAAATTTCAGAGAGTGAAGTTAGATATCATCTGACAGAGACATATCTAGGAAACATCGTATTCATGTTCTGTGTTTTGAATTGCTTCCACTAATGTCATAAAGCAGCTCCACTTTCCATGTTTACTTGCTGTGACACTTCATATTACCCTTACTAGTTACTGTCCTGTCCATGTCTTTGAAGCATTATTTTGAATTTTGTTTTGTTTTCCTAGCTCGGGTGCTCTTGTTGCTCCAACCAAAATGCTGCTTATGTGTTATAGGGATTAATCCATTATTGTTAACATGGTCTCTTACTCTCTTTTATTCACTATGCCATTACTCATGAACCCAAGCTTACTTGTAAAAACAATTTTCCTTCTTCGGTTGTCAGCTCCTCTTCCATAGTTGTAATTCTGTTAATAATCTCATCCACGTACTTGCAATTTTCTCACTGCTTCTCGTATTGGGAGTCATGAAGCTTGTTTCAAGTTGTCCATGGTTCCAGTTCTTTTAATTAACCAACAATGATATTTCAGGCACCTGCCAGGGAGTCATTGCCTTAAACATGGAAGATGGCACCCTTCATCGTTTCCGTGCTACGAATACAATTCTAGCCACAGGGGTAAGATCTTTTACAATTTGTAAGTACAAAATGTTTGTCCTTGCTGACTTCAACAAAAAAATTTGGTTATGGGTTATGGAAATAGGGTTATGGCACGGCCTACTTCTCAGCAACCTCAGCTCACACATGTACTGGAGATGGCAATGCTATGGTCGCACGTGCTGGTTTACCTCTTCAAGTTAGTCTTTTTTATCTAATACTGATTTTAAGTTACTCTTCCATGATCCTGGCCATATTATGCTTGCCTGATATATGCGTTGCAGGATCTTGAGTTTGTCCAGTTCCATCCTACAGGAATTTATGGTACTGGATGCCTCATCACTGAAGGTTGTATATATTCAGCTATTTCTTCCTGTTGTTATCTTAGGGAATTCACTTGTTCATAAAACCCCCTAGTTTGTTGATGGTGTATGCCTGCAGTTGGTGCTGTACTCATCTGTCAAGCCCAATTTTTTCCTTCTATGACAACTCCTTTAATATGTTGATCTCATATGATTCTCAGGCTCCCGTGGTGAAGGTGGTATCCTTAGGAACAGTGAAGGTGAGCGTTTCATGGAACGATATGCTCCTACTGCAAAGGATCTTGCTTCTTGTGATGTTGTCTCAAGATCTATGACCATGGAAATTAGAGAAGGGTGTGGTGTTGGTGAGTTTCAGTCTTCTCATTTTATGTTCAAGGTGCCAAAACTGTATGGCTAATTCACATGAACCTTATCTTTTGGTCTGGTTACCTCAGGGCCGTTGAAGGATCACATCTATTTGCATCTTAACCATCTGCCTCCCGAAGTTCTTAAGGAAAGGCTTCCTGGTATATCTGAAACTGCTGCTATTTTTGCTGGTGTTGACGTCACCAAGGAGCCGATTCCAGTTTTGCCTACTGTGCACTACAATATGGGTGGGATCCCAATGAATTATCATGGGGAGGTTTGTCTTGAATAAGCAGTAAACATGATTTTGGATCACATTTGCTGATCTTTTAATGGGAGTTCTGTTTTGCATATTAGGTTGTGCATATCAAAGGTGATAATCCAGATACTGTTGTTCCTGGTTTGATGGCTGCTGGAGAAGCAGCATGTGCGTCTGTCCACAGTGCAAATCGTCTGGGTGCAAATTCACTTCTTGACATAGTTGTTTTTGGCAGAGCTTGTGCAAACAGGGTGGCTGATATTTCTAAACCAGGCAAGTTCCTTTCCTCTGTTACGTAACTCATTGCCTGATTTGCTCTTCATGATGTACCTGATGTCCATGATGCACTACATTATAGGTGAGAAGCAGAAACCTCTTGAAAAAGGTGCAGGAGAAAAGACCATAGCCTGGTTGGACAAGCTAAGAAATGCAAATGGGTCACTACCAACTTCCAAGATCCGTCTCAATATGCAACGTGTTATGCAAAATAATGCCGCTGTCTTCCGTACACAAGAAACGCTTGAAGAAGGTATTGCACATGTCCTCTGTATAGTTCTGCACCATCCCGTGTTAGATACAGATATTATATCCTTTGTAGAGTTCTGCATCATCCCGCGTTAGATACAGGAATATCTGTGTCAGTTGTCAACACAGACCATTGAGAAATAAGAGCTAAGGGAAAATCTGAGAGCTATCAGCAGTACGAAGCAAGCATGATATAATTAGTAGAGATACAGGTAGAAAGGGTCACAGTTCTTGGAGATCGTTTATCTATGAATTCTCATCGACCTTACATTTATTAGGTTGTCAACTGATTAGCAAAGCATGGGATAGTTTTCATGACGTGAAGATCAGTGGTCGAAGTCTCCTATGGTATGTTTCTTCCTCATAAGAATTGCATCAACTTACTTGGCTTGTAATATTGAATTAATTACCCATTTTCATCATTTGTTTCTGCAGGAATTCGGACTTGATAGAGACCATAGAGTTGGAAAATCTGTTGATAAATGCATGCATAACTATGCATTCAGCAGAGGCCCGGAAAGAAAGTAGAGGAGCTCATGCTCGCGAAGATTTCATGGTTTGCTACTTCTCTTGTTTGTCTTACTATCTCTTTCTGGCAGCGACATGCTTCTTTTATGTAGTGACAATTGTTTTTCTTCTTTGCTTACAGAAAAGAGACGATGAGCATTGGATGAAGCACTCACTGGGGTAAGTATCTTGTTTTCATTTAGTTAGTTGATGTAGGTTGCAACCTTACACGTGTTGTCACAATATCATCAAAGTTTTATTGAGACAAATTATAGTAACGTGTAATGAATGTGAAACCTACTTATTAATGATCTGCAACATGTGACATGCATCAAGTAGTAGTATAATCTGCATCATACTGCCATCGTTTAACAATCTGAGCCTGAATTCCTGAAGTCACTTGTTATGCAGGTACTAGGAGAAAGAGAAGGTATGACTGGCATACAGGCCAGTACACATGAACACATTGGACGATGAAGTTTTGTCATTCCCACCAAAAGCACGCGTTTATTGATTCGGTCGTCACAGCTCAGTAATTTCATGTAATGTGTTAATAAAGCAGGGGCTGGGCATTCCTAGCTGGGAGCGTGACCTGAATCTCATCCTTTTTTCCTGTGTATTTTGTGTAAACGGCGAGGAATAAAGAACAAAAACACATGCTAATGCCAAACTGGTTCCTTTCTGGTGACTTACGTGTAAATGAAATTTTGTATGAGTTGTTAATGCTCAACTCGATATTTTGACCTCGTGCATGTACTGATGGAGTGCTGTGCAACATTGGTGTATTTTATGCCCTGCTCAAAAGAGTTTTTTTAGTGGCTTATGGCTGAAAAATACTGTAGCTGACGGAGGCTTATTTAGCATAATTAAATTTAAAAATTTAAAAATAGAAAACATGATAGCCCACACGTATAATGCAAAAAAAAATACAAAAAAAACCGGCAAAAAAACTCAAAAAATCCAAAAGTACAGAAAAAACAAAATTAATGAATAGTGCAACATAAGTCAAAAGTCAGAAGCTCAAGCCGAAACGAGCGGGGCCTAAGCAGCTTTCTTCGACTGCTCCTTGGTAAGTATGTACTGAAGAACACATATTTAGTTCAGCTTTCATGGAATACAGAATCAATCTCGTTTAAGCTTTCAGGGAATACATACTCAATCTTGTTTTCAATCAAGTACTTCTCAACCCAAAATTCAGTTCTAAATTATGTCCGGATGATGTCAATCTTTGTTTTTTCTTGTTCTTACCGTCTTTAAACCTTTTTTAGACTTCGATTGATTCATGACATCGGATTCCTCTAAAATCGACAAGTGATGATTTAAGGAGAGAACTGGGCCATAGAATAATCAGATGTCTTGTCTTGCATCATGCAAAATAAGCTTAGCTTAGGCAAGGTGAGCTAACCAAAGAAGAACCAATTAACACGGATCATCCACCTCGATCGCCACATCTCTCCCTCACTAAATGCATTTGGTTAGGTGGAATTCTATGAAAATTCTCAGAAATGCTTTAGCAGTCCTATAAGATTAATTTGTTTAATAAAATAATCAGCAATCTAAATCAGAAATCTAAGATTATCTTAGAAACTAGGTTATCATAATTTTTAGGAATCACCTTCCTGTAGAAAAGGGTGTCTATTTTAAATTAACAAGATAAAAGAACCTTTGATATTGCACTTTTATCATTTCATTAAATTTCTCATAGTCAAAATTTGAACGTTCTAAATTCAAAATTCGAATTAAAAACATTTTTAAAAAATGAATGTCAAAACCAAAATCTCAAAATTTGAACCCTGGATTTCAAAATATTAAATTCAGGCAATTTTAGTTTCAAAATCCAAAATTTCAAGTTTGGATTTCGAAATTCCATTTTTTTAAAAAAATAAATCTTAAAATCTGAAATTTTGAATTCTGAATTCTGAATTTCAAAAATTCAAGTTCCAAGATTTTAAATTTCATAAATTAGAATATTTTAAAGTTCTAAACTCAAATTTTAAAATAAAAATTTCAAAAATCCAAAATTTGAACTTTTGAATAATAAGAATTGAATTTTTTAATATTGCAATTTTAAATTGAGAGAATTTAAATTGTAAAATTAAAATTTTAGTTTTCAATATAAAATTTATAAATGCTAACTTTCAAGGTTTGAAATTTCAAATAATGTAATTTAAATTTGTGGACTTGTTGGTTTATGTTATGAAATATTTAAACTGTTATGAAGACCATTTTGTAGTTTCTTTCTAACCAACCAAATATTAGAATCATATATTACTGCCAATGAGTTACCGGTAATCAAATTGAAGCGAATATTAGATTACAAGAGAATGTGAATCTATGCATAAAAAAGCACCCTAAAGAACTACTACTAGTCAAGATGGTTCGGACTTCGGAGGGTCCACAATATAGTTGGCCAACCGGGCCGCCCGGCACGGCACTGGCACGGGCACGGCCAGGCACGGCACGGCCAGGCACGGCCCGGCCAGGCACGGCTTACATACCGTGCCGTGCCTGTTAGTGCCGCCGTGCCCAAGTACAGGCCCAGGCACGACACTAAAGCCCCTTTGCCGTGCCGTGCCGTGCCACTGGGCACGACGGCACTGCAGTGCCGGCCCTGGCAGTTCACAGATCAATGCAGTTCAGAAGATTTTCACAAATTATATAAACAGTTCACAGAAGAAGTTCAAAGATCACATAAGTTCAATATCAGGCAATTCACAGAAACAGTTCACATATCAGACAGTTCACAGATCAATGCAGTTCACAGAATGGTCACAAATCACAGAAACACAGGAAGAGATAACAAAAACTTTAGTGCACAGGTTACTGGGAGCTTTAGTGCAATGGCTGCCTCATTAAAAACCTGTCTAGGTAAAACTCACCCTTGTGAGAAACCTAGACAGGAAAAAAGAGTACAGCCCAGCTCCATAGAAGTTCTAAGTCCACTGTCCAGTTCACAATATTACAGTCCATGTCCATTACATAAATGATGATCAAGTAGATAAACCAAGATCCTCAAATGCTTCTTCCAGCTCCTTGTCCTCCACCATGTGTTGCATCCTTGCTTCTGCAGCCTCCCAGTCTTTGATGCAAGTAAGCATCTCCACCATTTCAGGCCTCAGCCTCCTCCGCCGCTCCTCGATGATCCTGCCAGTCATACTAAAAGTGGATTCTGAAGATATGGTAGAAACAGGGACAGTCAAAATATCTTTAGCCATGATGGACACCACTGGATAAGTGAGTTTGTGCTGATGCCACCAGTTAAGGATGTTAAAATCATCATCTAACTGGTTCACAGTGTCACAGTCCAAGTAAGAAATAAGTTCAGAAGCATTAGAAGCTGAAGAAGTTGCAGCCTGCAGCAGGGCAGTTGCAGAGGTATCTCTAGACATACTCAAAGTAGCAGCTAGAGGATGCATACCACCTGCAGAGCTACCAGCACCATCATCATCATCATAAATTTCATCCCAGGCAGACCTTTTCTTACCAGATAGGTTAGGAGGGGCAGTCCTCCTCAACCTAACACTGCCATATTTGTCCTCATACTTGTTATAAACATCAGTAAGTCTAGCTCTAGTGCCAAGCTGGTAGGTAGTATAATCTGTACCAGTCAAGGAACCCAACCTCCTAAGCACTCTATTGAAACCTTTCATTTTAGCTCTAGGGTCCAGGATGAATGCAAAAGAATAAAGCAAAGGTATGTCCCTCCAGTATTTATTGTATTTGTCTATCATAGGTTGAACCACAGGTCTTATGTGACAGTCATTAGCATAGTTCTTTAGGTGTATAGCTATCTTAACCAGATAATGAATCATAAGTGGAGATGTAGGATAGTACACACCAGACAAAGCAACTGTAGCATCATAAAACAGTTCAAGAAACTTAAGCACTTTTTCACCCATAACCCAATGTTCATCAGTTAACAACAATTGACCACCTTCAGTTCTAGGATACTGAGCATGGATGAAAGTAGTGAATGGAACCTTGTGAGGAAACAAGTGCTTAAGCATTAAATATGTAGAATTCCACCTAACTTCCATGTCAAGCCGAAAGCATCTATTCTTAATACCAGTGGCAATGCAATAGCTTTTATATGCAGCAATTCTCTGGTTAGATGAGTTCAAGAAAGATATTGCAATTCTAAACGTTTCAATCAAAGGCTTCAGAGAAGTTAAGGCCTCCTTAACTATCAGATTAATGATATGACATGCACACCTCTGATGCAAGAACATAGAATTAGCTGCCCTAGATGGTTCATCAGTTGTTTCATCATTATCATTATCTTCAATACCAAGATATTTAGACAGGACAGGTCTAAGTCTTCTCATAGCAGAAACATTAGATGATGCATTGTCTAAAGTAACAGCAAAAACTTTTTCAGACAAACCATAATCTTCAAGCACAGATGCAATACGGTCAGCAATATTTTGGCCATTGTGGGACACATCAATGAGCCTAAGACCAAGCACTCTTTTCTCTAGTTGCCACTCAGTGTTTATGTAGTGGGCAACCACACTAAGGTAATCCTGTTTTGCATTACCAGACCAAATATCAGATGTCAAACACACACAATTAAGAGCAGCAGAACTAGCAATCTCAACAAGCTTAGCCTTGCACTCAGTGAAATATTTCTCAATGTCTCTAGTGGTAGTTTGCCTAGAAACAGGAACAAATTTAGGGTTATGAGCAATTCTAATGTACTCTTCAAAGGCATCAGATTCACCCACAGAAATAGACACATCAAGCCTAGCAAGCAATCGAACAAGTTGAGTACGAGCAACCATAGGACAGTACTCCCAATTACGCATACTACCATCAGGATTAAAAGAGATCTGAGACTGAGACATGCGAGTTTTCTCACGCCTCCTAGGGCATTTATCCCTATGACGGATGAGATGACCAGTGCCACCGGGTGAGAGGCCAGAGTACTACTTGGAGCAATGGATGCACTTAGCGCCATACCTGACTTTCTTACCATTCATCGTTTTGAAGAGCTTCTTGAAATCCAGCCACACTGCTGAGGTAGAGGGACGAGAGCGCTTGGCGCTATTCTCGTCCTCTTCCTCTTCGTTTGCTGCCCCGCCTTCTTGAACCCCGGCGAGGTCGATGGGAGCCTGAGTGCTACGGCCGAACAGCTCCTCGGCGTCCTCGCGCAGGTCCTCCTCATCGTCATCTCCGGCCAGCCCGCATAGCCGCCTCTCTTCGTTGCCGTCGACCTCAACAGTTTCGTCTCCGGAGCCCGGCATCGTCCCTCGCCGGCGTCCCGGTTCCTCGACGGCTACACAAAAACACGGCGGGAAACAGTCAGATCTAGGGTTAGGGACTTAGGTTAGCAAGTTAGGGTTAGGGTTAGGGTTACCTTTACCTTGGCAGCCGGAGCACCAGAATCGCCGGTGACGTCGACGACCCTGGTACCTCAACGGATTCGAATCCGGAGCACCAGAATCGCCGCCATCCGGTACTGGTGAGGTCGACGGAGAAGACGACGAGGATGACAGAGAGAGGACGAGGCTACATCGAGGATGCGGGATCAAGAAGAGGGGTGCTCTATGCCGTGCCGTGTGCCGGAAGGGGAGAAGAAGGAGCGGAGACAAGATCACAAGAGAGACGAGAGGGAGAGGCGGAGAGCCAGAGAGCCAGAGACGAGCCGCGGCGGGGAGGGAGAGAAATGAATTAGGGTTAGGGATTGGGAGAGCAGCAGCGGCCGCGGCGCCTTTTATATCAGCCCCCCAACGGGCAAAATTAACGGCTCGATGGAGGGGAGGGGGGCATCCAACGGTCGGGAGGGGGATCGTGCCGCAGCCGGGCTGGCCTGTTTATCCGTGCCGTGCCTGGGCCGGAACTGTGGGCCGAAATGGCGGCCCAGCACGGCACTATGGCCGGGCCGTGCCAGGCACGGGCACGGCGCGCTGCGGGCCGGGCCGTTCTTGGGCCGTGCTTTCACGGGCCGTGCTTGGGCCGGCCCATAGTGCTTGGGCCAAATGAAAAACTATAGTCCACAACCAATGCCAAAGTGAAGCGATGGCCAACTTACGAACTAGTAAGCATCGCCCGTGTCTTTGCATCACAGAACAGTCAGCTAAGCACTGCCACTTCTTAACCAGCTTTCTCTAGCCCAGTAACCAAGCTTGACCTTTGCCGTGGCCCCACGCTCCTGGGTAGCAGCACTTGCCATGCGGCGCGCCGGCTTGCCGCCGACACGACCGAGGCCACGGCACCTGCCGCGGCACAGGCTGCCGTCCCGGGCATTCCAGCCATGCCGAAGCCGACGGTGCCAACCGTGCCCGCGCTCACCATGCCACCGATGCCAGCGGCGGTGACCGTGCCAAACGCCGCGTTTCTGCCTGTTCCCGCCGCCGTCGTGCCGGCCGTGCCAAAGGTGGCCCTGCCGCCGATGCCGTCGGTCCCTTCCGTCCCCACGGTGACACTGCCTCCGATGCCCACCGTCCCCAACGTGTCAATGCCATTCCTCGCGCCGCCTCCCAAGGCCTAAGCAAGCCGTCGTGCCTGCGTACGTATCATGTACGTACGTATGTATGTACGTACGTACGTCGTGCCTGCGTACGTGCCAAGTTCAAATTACTTGCATCTTTGTGAATTCATTTACTTTGCTGCCCGGGTCACACGTGTAGTACATATGTCTCTAGTCTCTCCTGCAACATACCTTACCTTGCCTTGCGAAAACAATATTTGTCTCTCGAACATGTCACCTAGCATTAGCAATGCACGAAACATCTGACTATAACTTGTCCCATATGTCCACAGTGCAACATTGGCATTGCTTCTGTGAACTGTGCATTCCGAGCATGCGAACAAAGTTCGCAGACATGGTTCGATGGCCAATTCGTCATGGGTCACAAGCATAGCATTCTCTCAACTGCAATCTAGATTAATAGCTCTAGTTTCTTCTCTCTCTCTCTTTTTTTTCTACGAACATGTACAGGGCAAGGAGGCATGCTGCTTCCTCTTTTTCTTTACATAATCTTAAAAGTTTACCCGGCTTTTTTTTCATCCATTATAATCCACCTCCCTGCTGTTTTGACATGCTGCTGGTGGTGTAGCTCCTGCTCCGTCAGCTGTCTCCAGAAAATCGGATGTCTCCAGAATAGCTTTTCCAGCTTCAAATCCCGCTCTCCTTTCGACGGCCTCTCGCACCCTGTGAGCAAACTCTTCGTCGGATCCAGGCAGCATGTAACGCAGCTTCATGTTGATCCTGTTCGCCACCAAAGTTCGGTGCCGAGGCTCTATTCTGTCCTCCAAGGAGTAACTGAAAAACCTGAGAAACATGCAACAGCAAGGCATAAGGATGCGAGTTGCAAGCATTAGGCTATATTCTTGCTGTTGTGTAATCCTCGGTGTTGAGGCTTTGGGCCTAAGAGCTCGTGTAACTTTTGGCTGTGTATATCCCTTGTGGATATAGAGGCCGGGTTTTATATCCATTATCTAAAAAAAAAATTAATTCTAGGAGCAAATATGAGCTCTAGACTCACCGGGGAAACTCGATAAGATCTTTCAGTGGCCGCACCATAACACGCCTCAGGTACTGGTATTTTGGCCTTAGAACATCCACATTGTATCTGAGGAGCGTCGGGAAGTCAGCAACCATCTGACCAAGCACGAAGTGGTAGATGCCTAGTGACCGGAAGTAATTGACACTAACTTCTAGCTTGTGCACAATACTACAGCCCAAGAGCTGTGGATCCAAGGCAATGACCTTTCCGATGTCCTCCTGTGTAACTGCAGCTTTCGTCATCAGGAATATGACCTACGGTTTGCATACACATAAGCCAAATGGAGTAAAACAAGGCCCGTGATTATGTAAAAGTGAAAATCTAAAAACAAACACAAAAACACTACAGTTGGGCAAACTGTGTTCCTTGTTTATCCAACATCACCACCGGTGTTTCTAAAAAAGGAACTAGGCCAGTTATCATTTATCAACTTCATCACTGCTAACTTGGCATATATAGTATCCAGTAATACATCCTTGCTGCAAGGTGCATGGTAGATTCGCCCTTATATACCTAACCAGGGGTGGATATCGAGCCAACTCCTCGTCTTATCGAGCTTTTTCTAAAATTGACATAGTTTGATTTAATATCATTTTACGTATAATTTAAAAGTATTTTTAGAAACGAGCTAACGAGCCGAGCCGAGCTAGAGCAAAATTCAAATTCATTTGAAATCAACTTATTTTAATGTTTGACCAATTAACAAGTATAATTGAAGCAATTTTGAACCGAGCCAACGAGCCCCACTAACGAGCTTTTTTTCCACCCCTATACCTGACTAGTTAACTGAAAAGTTCCCTCGCAAAAAAACTAGTTAACTGAAAAGTTGATGTTCAAACTTCAAAGTGACTACCTGTGTCTTTACTCATCATGGTGAACCGATATTGAGAACTGATCGAGTAATTGCCCACCACATGTTCAGTTACTGTGACAACTTAGATTTATAGCTGGACAAATACGGAAGGCTGAACACATAATGTTGAATGGTTTGATTGTACAAGGGTCCATTTATATGAAGGTTTAGCACTTTAGAATTCAGATAGAGGCTTTGTGAGATTTGACTAACTGCAATTCTATGTTGTACCTACACTGCTCCTACTGAAAGCATTCTAAATAGAGGACTAAATAAAACCAAAAAGGCTTGCCAACATTGACTGAGAACTGAAAAATTAATAATGTGATATGAGAACAAACCACTGGGCGTATTTTCTTGTATAGGCTATAAGTTAGCACAGGGGGGAACTTCACAAGCACATTGCCGACTGCATCACTCCTCACACCAATATCCTGTAGAAATTGTACCTAAAACAAATGATTGGATAGAGGTGAGAAGAGTCGCACAGTTCAGATCTCATCACATTCAGACCTACAAATCCAATTGCACAATTTGCACAAATAAATAAACAGTTAGTCCTATCTGAGCATTAAAGAACATGTTTAACAAATCGTAATATATTGTGTGAACAGGTTAACAAATTGTAATATATTGCTGTGAATAGCACATAAAAAAAGAGAAGTGTCCAAGTGGCGTGAAAGTCTGCAAATATATTGCAAAGCGACCAAGGGAGTACCTTTGGTGCAATTACTGTCTCCAAATCAAGACAAAAGATCGTAGGTTGGACTATCAACATCCGCTTCATACCATCCCGTGAAATGTTTAGATGATACATGTACTTCACAAGAGGTTTCCACCTTTCTTCAATGCTGCAGGCCATGAGCTGTGGCTTGAAAGCCAGCAACTTTCCAAGTTCTTCAGTGCTCAAACCAAACTCTCTCAGATATTGAACCTGTGACTCAGAATGCCAATATCTTCAGAAAAAGATTTTATTTTGACTATAGAGCATACAAACAACAGATGCTATTTGGTTAACAACTAGAAAATTTGAAGTCAACAGCTGAAAACAAGATTTTCAAAATAACTCGGTAACTTCATCAGAACATCTTCCAGAAGTACAAGAAAGGTTATTTTGACTAGTTCATCAACAGTTCAAATGTAGATGGGTTATATTCATATGGCACTCAACACCCCATCAGCATCTTGATGCACATCCGAAAGGGGATAGAAGCAGATTGTGACCTCAGTTTTCTAACTTTTGTTTAATCCAATATTCTTTATTTTAATTAGTGAACCAGATACAGATCGATCTTCAACCATCTGAAGATGAAATTAACTCTTAATTGCTCATAGTTTTTCGAGAACAATACTTGCTCATACTTCATAGTAATAGACAGGAATTGCAGAAAACAAAGGTGCCAAGTAATCTTCCGAATGGGCAAGATGCAGCAAAAAAAAAAACACAAAACAAAACTTAAAGAACAGCAAACACCTTACTGTTCATCTCTTCTAGGCTGAAAAACCCAAGAACTTTTGGATAATCGTAGACCATTGTGCCAAAGTCATTCTCATTCATTCCCATATCTGTATAAAATCTCACTCGGGTCTCTAGCTCATCCATGGACAATGTCAGTAGCTGTGGACATCTACTGACCACATAGCCGATCCAGTCTCTCCTAACACCATGGCTTTCCAGATAGCCAATAATCCCTTCCAGTTCTTCAAAACTGCGACTCAAAAGGGATTCACTCTTTGCAAGCACACGTCCCAAAAATTCTCCTTTCACATAAATTGACCTCAGCCACTTTATCATCCTTCTCACTTTCTCCAGATCACCAGAACATGAGCAAACTACTTTTGCAATTTGGGGATATGTCAACGAGTTGTGCTTGAACCACCTGAAGTATGCAATGTACAGAATTCAATGCTATTTAGAAAACTACATAAAGCATCATGCAATATACTACTCTGGAGTTCGTGCAATTACTTAGGAGTTTGCTAGGATGCCATGAATAGTAGTTTGTGCAATTACTTATTCAACTCAGCGATATGTGCATACATTCAAGACTAACCAAACATGAATATATCTTGAAGCACCTAAACTCGAGCTCTAATTGTTTTGTGCTTTAGGAGAGTGAAGCTCAAGCTTCATGCTCAGACCCTACTTAGAACATGGGTTTTTGCCTCTCATAAATAACTATTCCTACACATTTCTTTCTAGCTTCTTTCTCATACAAAATTAAATTATGTATGATTTCAAATGTTTCTAGTAGTTGTATTTTTGTAGTTTTTGTGCATACTGAACAGAAATAAACTGAAGTATTAAACAAGTAAAGAGGGAAGTTGCGGTCTTCACTTGACTAGCGCGACAACGCCCGATTCCTGGATGTAGGCCCGCGCCCGCGCGTTGAAGGACTGGTGCGCGAGCTCGGGGCGGTCGTGCCGCATGGCGGCGGCCCCGACGACGACGCGGTCGACGAACGCCCCCATCTGGGCTGTGAGATTCTTGATGTAGGTCAAGCCGCCGACCTTCCCGCCGCGGAGCGCGGCCACGAGCGCCTCGGCGGCCACGGCGCGGCGCACCTCGAGCGCGCGCCGCAGGACGGCGTCGTCCGCGGCGACGATGCCGGGGTCGGGGCGCGGGGAGGCGACGGAGCCCGGGAAGCGGTGGGTGCGGCGCGGCGCGAGGGAGGCCTCCTCGGCGGCGAGGAGTGAGGTGGAGGGGGCGGGGGCGGGGGCGTGGGGCGGGAGGATGGGGTAGTGGGCGGTGGCGGTGGCGGGGTTCTGGAGGCGCGAGGCTGCGGCGGCGGCGGAGGCGAGGATGCGAAGGTTGCGGGGGCGAGGGGAGGGGTTGGGAGTGGGGAGGAGGCGGAGGTGGGAGTGCGCGGGGAGAGTGGTGGCCATTGGAGGGGAAGGTGGAGCGCTCGCTCTATCCAAACTTGTCTGGTGTTCTGTTCGCTGCTGCCTGTACCACGGCGGCACGCCCAGGGCCCACCACAACACAAACGGAGCTGTGAGTTTGGATTATTTACTTCTATTCACATAAAGTCAGGGACGGATTCAGAATTTCGCCAAGCGCTAAGCTAAATTCTAATAGATAATAGCTTACAACAAATACTACCCACGCAAGGCATAACAAAAAAAATATAATATCAGTGCATAATTGATATGAAATTTGAGCCCCTACAGCCTGGATGAAGGAAGGTTAGTGCCCTTACTGTAAAATTATAAAAAAATAGTGATAAAAAAATCGAGCATTACTGTTCGTGCGAGAGATTATAGAGTAACAGAAACTCGTATGTGGTTTTTGCTGATATAAATGAAGTCGATACAGTATGTACTACAAATAATTAGTAGATCTTATCTTGAAAAGACACTCCATTTAAAAGCTAGTTACTACAAAAAAAATTAAAAGCAGAAGTCAAAAACTAAAAAAGAACAGGATCTATAACTAGCTTATATAAGCTGAACTGAGCAGCCCCTAAAGACACAATTTTTTGTCATAAAGCAAATAACATAAAAATTCAATGTTCTACAACCAATTTTTCCTTTAACAAACTGCCCTTGCTTAAGTACCAATGTAAGGAGCTAGTAGCAATTAATATAGGGCCTACTTTAACTAGCTTTTGGCGTACGTTTCTGGTTGTGCCTTTTAACCTTTGATTAAAATTAAACTGTAGTGGTTGTTAGATTTTTTGGAAAAAAAATGAGAAAAAAATTTAAAAATATTATATCACTACGAACAATGTAAAAGAATAAGGAAAAAATAAAAAAAATCAAAAAATCAAAATTAGAAACTGACATGTTTTAAGTAGTTTCTGACTTAAATAAGTTAGAAGCCAGAAAAAATCTAAAGCTGAAGCTGTTTAGAGCAAGGCCACAGTAAGTTCCAATGAGCTAAAACATAATGGTTTTCTGCATGGAAGCTGTAACAAACGTGCTACACATTTCAGTGCATGTCATTAGCTACAAAAAAAAGGGGGGAGAAAAGAGACATCGTGTATTTCTGTGCATGTCGGGCTGGATTCTCTCTCAAAAAAGCTAAGGGCTGGACCATGGATTTCCTAGAATTTGCTTCTCAATAATAATAAGCAATGGTTTTCACGGCCTTGCATATCTGGGAGGCGAGAAATAATGTGTGGAATGGTTCATCTATGATTCGCCCATGCATGCGGCCATGCCGAATTGCAGAGAAGGAACTTCGATCAGATGCTGTTGCTGCATAGATTCAAACCCAAGTTTTGAGGGTTTGAATGGGTTTGAGGGAGTGTTCAGATCTTGAATTGGCTGAGGCTTCAGCTGTTTGGCGTGCGGTCGTGCTCGCGCTTCAAATCAGGCATCAAAATGTCCTTCGTATCAGATTGCCTGCTAAGTCGTCAACAAGTTTGAGACCGACGACGGCGGAGGGACACATCCAACACTGGTGTTCTCATCCGGTATATCAAGGAGTTCTGTGTCGACATTTGTTCATGTGAATCGTTCTTTGATGTTGCAGCTCGTGTCCTAGATAGGTTTTCTCTGCTAGCCTACCATCCTGTTCTCACTATAGCTATTAGCCTACCATCCTATTGCTGCTGTGATGTCTCAGTTTAAGATGACGTAAGTATTCATATTAGCATCATGATTGTATATATATCCCTATATACCAATGAATCGAACAAGTGCTTCATTTCTATAAGCATTTATAGTATCTGAGCCCCTTGTTCATACCTAGATCTGCTCGTCTTCCACTACGCTGCCCTTGGGAGGAGCGTCTCTACTCCCAGGGGCGGCCATCTCCTCGCTGATCTGGCGTGGACGGCGCCACTGCGCCAAATTCGGCTGCCTCTAGCCTCCCTGTCACCAGATTCGGTGTCACAGCCGCCAAGCCCTGGAGAGCCATCTCGGATCCAGGCTCCCCCGTTGTCTTCGCGTCATCATCCAGTCGTCTCCCACTCAAATCCAACGACTTCGTGCCTGATCCAGCTTCCTCAGCACCGTGCTGGGCTGCCTACTCCTCCGGTCGTTGTCACCCACCGTCGTGTGCCCACATAGTCGCCCGTGCCAGCGCCCGCCTGAGCCGACGCCTTCGCGTCGTCGCTCGCGCCTGCCCTTACCCAACGCCACCGTCGCCCGCTCCAGCGATCTTGGGCTGTCGGATCCCGTCGCCCCCCTGCTCGGGCCGGCTCTTCTCCGCCCGAATCGCCTTCAAATCTAACGACATCGGTGCCATCCCCGCCGTTGACGGCCTCCTCTACCTTCCTCCACCATCGCCGCCTTCCCCCTTTTTCTCACTCTCTCGCACTCTTTCTCTCTTTCTCTCTCTTAGTCTCATCCCGCTATCGCTCTAGTCCACCGCCCCCGATGGTTTGCTCGCCGTCGGTATCCCTACCTCAGGCTGCCCCTCCTCCTTTTCTTCTACCTCGAAACTAGCACTCTTCTCCTCTATCACGCCATCCCCTCTTCCTTCTCTAGGCACCATCAACCCCTATCCACTGCCTTCAGCTGCCTGCCTCACCGCTGGCCACCTCGAAACCACCTCATCTACTCTACTTACTCGTCCCCCTACCTCTCTACCTCTGCCCCCCTTCCCTCTACTTGTGTCACTGGCATGATCTATTGATGTCGGGGACTACCACCGTCGATCTTTCTTCTTCGCGCCCGCCTTCACGGGCATTGGCAAGCACAGGCTTGTCGATCCCTTTTCCAGACAGCGACCTTCAAAGAATTCTGCTCCACTTTGAATGTCCGACCCGCTCCCGTTCCAACTGCAACGGGTGTTAGCTTACCATCCCGTTCCCATTTTGACTATTAGCCTATCATCATGTTCCCACTGTGACGCCTTAGTTCAATATGACGTATGTATTCACATTAGCAGTTGTTGTATGTATTCATATTAATGTCACCATTTATATATATATATATATATATATATATGTGTGTGTGTGTGTGTGTGTGTGTGTGTATGTATATGTATATATGTATATGTATATATATGTATATGTATATATATATATGTGTGTGTGTATATGCCTCAAAATTCGTATGTCAATTGATCATTTTCCAAGCCAAAAGCACGGAAATATAAAATATATTTAGGTTTTCTCTCTGCTCCCACCCTCCTTACTCCCCCTTGTTGCTCCTCTCCGCCGCCGTGCGGTTTGGAAAATAAAACAGTAATCATGTTATGTGCGGCATATATACCAGTCGTATAAACAACTACGAGCTGGATTAAAATTAAAACTGACGGTGCAGCTGATGTGGCTGCAGGCTAGCAGGGAGGTGCAAGTTACAATCATGTACTGTGCCAAAGACAACAATACAACATTCAGACACCGAAGAATCGTGCTCATCAGATGAAAAATTATACACAGTTAAGAAGGAATCACGAATGCCTGCAAAAGAATCGCAGATAAATGGTGTTCGTTCCTACACAGCAACGTTCTCCTCGAACCCTTCTGGCTCTGGAGCAATCTCCCGAGACGCTCTCTTGAAGGAGAACGAAGCCTCTCCCCCACTTCCATGCGATCTGACAGAATGTTTTCGATCAAGCATTTGCCCTGACGATGGCATGGCTTCCAGACTCTGGTACCGGTTTCCTTGAAGAAAAGCAGACTGCCAAGAGCTCCGGGATGATGAGCTCCTGAGTCTTGCTGAATTGGAGAGGGACCCCACTCGCACCATCCTTCGTGGGTTCTCCAGGGCTTTCAAGACGTAGCGAGCAGAAGGTCGCTTTGAAGGCTTCGGATTCAGGCATGTCTTCGCGACAATCGCCACCGCCCACACCTCTTCTAGGTGATCCTCATCGACGACGAGCAAAGGATCGACAATATTCGCAATGCTCTCCTTGTCGCTAATGTCGATGTGATTTAGTGTGTTTGACAACCACTCCTCAGAGGCAGTATCATTTGATCCACTTACACCAAAATTGCCGGTTACTAGCTCAAGCATCACCTTCCCAAAGCAGTAAACATCGTAGGACCAAGTGGCTGGTGGGCCTGTCATGTAAGAAAGGCGAACGGAATGTTAAACCATAAAACTTCCTTGTACGTAGAAAATTTTGTTTACTTGTGCATGGATCATGAAAGTAGCATGGGAACAAACAGCCATGCGAAAGATTTATATACCTGATGTGTCCTTGTCAAGAGACCTGCCACAGCCCACAAGAAAGCAGCAAATAACAACATCAGTTAAGAACTTTATTTTAGTAGTAGTATATAGAACCTTTCAGAAAGACATTATTTGTTTCAAGCAGATGAAGGCTGGAGTTTGCTCAACTACAGACAACAGGATTAGAAGGCAGTAGGTGTGTGTGCTCTGAACAGTGGACTACCGAGTACCAACCACGGAGCAACCAATATGCGCCAGAAAATAAGTTATTCTATTAGGTTATCTGTAATCAGCAAATTGCAGGTTATGGAAACTGATAGCCAAGTCAATATCACCATTCACCAACTCCCTTGCAGACATGTCCTTGTGCCATTTGGCAAAAAAGGAAGAAGAAAAAAGAAGCTTAACTCCAGAATTCATCACTGTTAACATACTGTGGTACCTTTCAAATAGTCTTGGTAAAAACCAGTAAGGATTGGGCAAACAGATTGCAATTACAATATAGTCAAGTAATCACACAATAATAAACAATGTTAATAAGTGAGTAGGTTCAGTGCTGATTTGTCTTGCCTTGTATTTTATATTTATGGCGCTCTCAAATTAATACTAAGCCCTACATCAGTCATTGATGGGTATTTCTGTTCGCTTGTTCTCGTTCTAACTCGCAGCTTGTAAAAAAGATGAACAGGCCACAATCTTACTTTGATGATCTCAACATCCGAGAGAAGACATTCTGGCTTCCCCCACTTTGCTGAGCACAGGTGTTACTCATACTTCCGAGTCGCACTTCGAATGCATCATCAAGAAGAACACTGCTTGCCTGGATATCTCTACAATTACAATAAAGAAATCAGAACATAATTAATAACTTGTCAACAATTACATCAAAGAAGGTTAAAGCATCGAGCAACATGCATCAAAGTGGGGATAAGGCTTATAAGCTTAGTAAACTTGAACTCACCTACTGACAACATTGGCTAGTCAAAGTAATATAAGATAGCAACAAGCAATAAAGCAATCAAAACAAGTAGGTGGAACAAAAGATAACTACTACCAACTATGTCAAAAGTACAATATCTACAGTTTCAAGGAATGATTGATGACATCCACAGAGCGCAATAGGTAAATTGTCAAATGCAAATGCAAATGCAACGCTATGAAAGAGACTTGAGGCTTTGGTATAGTTGATTGCTAGTAAAAAGAAACAATTATCATATATCTACTTTAGCTTCATAGTGTGAACAGCATATATGCTTTGCAAAGAAAACACATGCAGATTGAAACAATAAGAAGAATGCGTAACCGATTTCAGAAAGGCACACCAAGTAACAGAAAATGACAAATCATATCAAAACATATACTTTTACATCGTATCAATTCTGCTAGACAATATACAAAGACAAATCATACTCAGTCTCCAATTTTCTGTTCACACTTGGGAATAATTAATTGATCAACAAAAGTTTCACATGTATAATATTTCTCTCTCTTCAGCAATAGTGCCTTGATAAAATATGAAATGAGATGGTGCATTCATAAATGCAAGAAAAGCATGAGAGCCACATAGAGTACCCCAGCAATTATAAAAGTAATGGTTGTAAATTTATAGCATAAGATTATATACTTCTGCTTCATCACTATACCTATCTCAATTGTTGCCTTCAACATAACTTTCACCATTAATTTGCATGGAACAGAAGGCATGGAGACCTTCCATGATTTTCTGAACTATGATGTTAGTTTCAAAACCAAGTTAAATTAGGACATCTACACTAATTTATAAAATGCTGCTGCACCAACCAATAGCATATCCCATAGGCACATACAATAGCAAATGAATCATCTAGATGTCTGGATTATATAGAAAACCGACTACCTGTGAACTAACGGCGGGCTACACTCGTCATGAAGGAAGCACATGGCCTCAGCCACACCGGTGGCAATCTTCAGTCTAGTTATCCAATCCAATGAGGGCAAGCCCTCTTCGGTGTCCACGGGTTTCTTATGCAATGCGTTGGTCAAGTCCCCTTTTGGCATATACTTGTAGGCCAGAAATTCCTCATCGTCCTTGGCCAAATGGCCGAGCAACGGAACAATCCTCTCATGCGAGTACCTCATATAGAAGTCCAATTCACTCGGATGCTTGTTGATGCTCTTTGCACCGATCTTCTTGACAATGGCGTGTGAGCCATTCTCCAAGACACCATGGTAAATATCTCCCGAGTGCCCGTGCTTGAGGAGGTTGTCCTCATCAAACCCCCCAGTGGCATGGACCAACTGCTCATAGGTGAACTCACCAAAAACGGCAACCGCGTCCTTAGGTCCAGTATTGGCTCTTGGGGACACTGCTAATGGTGATGACACCACCGGATTTACACTGCTATCCCTCCTACGCACTGCGCGTGCACCTTCCTCATTTGTGTCCACTCCTCTCCCTCCTCGTCTTCGCCTCATCAAACAGAACACCAATGCAAAGAAAAACACAGCCATCAACGCTGCCGCTGCTGCAAGGACTCCAATCAGTACATTCTTGGAGACCCTCCTCCTCTTCTCCGGTGATGGCTCCGGCGAAGGCGAGGGCACCGGAACATCGACAAGCCTCACCCCTTCCCTCCTATAGAACTCCTCACAATCAACACGGCTGCGCTGACCAGGCGCACCAGAGAAGCAATTCATCCGAACATCCACTGTCCCGTCGGACCCATTCCAGATTCCATCCAAGTAGTTGCTTGACACGTCCACCGTCCGGAACCTCTTCCTGAGCGCCCCAATGGCATCACCGGCCACACCGTACAGAGAATTCCCGGAAATGTTGAACAATGAGGCGGCTCCATCACCGGCGGCGATAGAGACGTTCGGTAGCCCGCCGGTGAAATTGTTGCCGGAGAGGTCAAGAACGCGAAGGCCTCTGGTGGCGAGCAGCGACTCCGGAACCGGGCCCGAGAGGCTGTTCCCAGAGAGGAGCAAGCTCGTCAGGTTCCCCGACACGCCGAGATCAGCGGGCAGCGTGCCATTGATGGCCGCGGAGCGGAGGTCGAGCACGGCGAGCGGCGGCGGGAGGCCGCGGCCGAACCAGGCCGGCACCTCGCCGGGGAGCGGAAACCCGGAGGCATTGAAGAGCTCGAGCGCCGTGAGGTTCCGCAGCCCGTCGACCGCGAACCGCGGCGCCTGGACGCCGAGGCGGGTGCGGCGGAAGCCCGCGACGCTGAGCCCCACGACGCGGCCAGCGCGGCAGGAGACTCCCGCCCACGCGGCGCAGGGGTCGGACTTGGCGGGCCACTCCCGCGCCCGAAGCCCCAGCGATGCGCGCAGGCTGTACAGCCCCACCAGGTCCGACTGCGACGCCAGCGGCTGCTGCTGCGCCACGGCCTTCCCCGCCGCCAGGACGGCCACGACGGCCACGAGCACGCGCCGCAGAAGCATGAAAGGAGCTGGAAGAGCGGCGGCGGGGTGGCTAGGAGCGCGCGGCCATGGAGGCGGAGACGCGCGCGCGAGGTGTCTGCGGAAATGGTTGGACTCGGGGAGGGAGGAGTTGACCGCGGGGGAGGCGGCAAGGCAAGCCGGCCGGCGAGAGAGCAGGTGCGCGGGCGAGCAAAGGAAACCAATAAAGAGAGGAAACGGGTCGGATCGCTTTCGAGTGGGCCCCGCCTCACGGGCGGCTCGCCGCTTCAATGCGCCCGTGTCTGACAGGTGGGGAGCGACCGGCCCCGTGGATTAAGCGGGGCCCACCTGTCACTGACCGAGGGCCGCGCGGCCGCCCCGGATATACAAGGAGCTGCGTTTGACCTGCGCATGGGGCCCGCGTGTCTGCGAGACCCGCGGCTGTTGGTTTTAGCGCGGGTGGGGTCGGGGGTTTTAGCGGTTCGTGGGTTCATTAAACCGAGGAATGTTCGGTTCGTCATTCGTCTGGACCGGCTTAATTGCTCTTAAGTTGATCGCCAAAAATGGTGTGGATTTATTTAGCTTTACGCGCCGGTCTGGCTATTATATATGCTAGCTAGCTTGTAAGTTGTACCTAGCGAGCAATGTAGTTTTCTTCTCACAGATCCAAGCTGTGTGTGATTGACAAATGTGGATACATGGACAAGAGAAGAAATGGCATTACCTTCTGTTCATATTAGCTTATGTTTTTAAAAGCAGTAATATACTTTGTATTTTTTATACCATAATTCTATAAGTCGTATGACGGTCTGAATGTTGTAGTACATTTCGTTTCATCGTCTTTTTTTTACATAATACACTACTATTTATCAACCATTTCTATCAGTCACTACTATTCATCAGTCATAGCTAAAAACCATCAATAAAAGTCAATATAAACTGACCCATAACTATATTGCTCATCTATATTTTTTAGCCGTAGCTAGAGACGTGGACGATGGTTTATACTACCCAATCTGCTATGTCCACGCTAGCTGCATGCAAGATTGCGACAGTTCATGAAGGAATCAGCAATACATGGTGTGGTGGTGTCCCCTAACCTTCGCTTTTTTTCCCCTCTGGGATTGGTGGAACACGTCGGAATTGTATTGCAATGGAATTCAGTCTCCCATATAATCCCTATATTATAGCCGGGGGATTCCCGGCTCCCCACCGTAGCCACGTCACTTTTTATGCAAAAAAAGTCCCTGTGTTTTTCGAAATTACGTAAAGGTCCTTCATTCTCGCAAAAAAGTCCATGTCAGTTTTTTTTTCAGAAAGCACCCTACGCTTCACTGAAATTGCGTATCTTTTGTTGGATAGCGTCCCGCGGTTTTATAAAATTACGTATGGGTCCTTTTTTAGTTACGTATAAGTCCTTACAGGTCCTCGATTTTTTTGCAAAAAAGACATTTGGTTTTTCCGAAATTACGTATGCGTCCTCAATTTTTTTTAAAAAAACTCCCCATGAATTATCGTCTCTTTTGCTTCGGTCTACACGCCAGCTAGCGCGGCGTGTCGCCGCGCTTACATAGCTAGTAATCCATATCGCTTGTCGGGGCTTAAGGTACCGATTAAACCACGACAAGGACCTCTCAAAACATTAAGGTTCCGTCTGAGATCTGTTTCTTTTGAAATTCCTGCGTTTCCAAAGGAATTGGAACGGGCTGAAGCTATACCTATTGAATGAAATTGCTTTAGTTTAGTTTTGTTGCATAGTATAGTGAAATAGGTCTATAAAAGTTTTCTATTATTAGGGATTAATTTTCTTAAAATAACGATACGTTTTTCGGGGGCCAAATTTAGCCATCCCTATAAAAAGACTGCATTGCACCTATTATCATTAAGTAAGAAAATAAACAAAGTTATCTAATCTTCCTATCTTTTTCAAGAAGCCTCAGAGTCGTGGCGACGGTATAGCCGGCCGATCAAGGGCGAGTACCCTACCATTGGGGTCGGGGGTTAATATGAAGATTGTAGTAAAAAGTGTACTGAGTTCAACTGTACCGGCCAAAATCGTATGCGACTATTGTTCTTTACGTACAGCCCCTCGCGAACAACCAGAATTCAAAATTTAAACCGTAAGCCTTAGCTCAAAAGAACCCACTCAATATCTGAATATTTTCCAATGGGATACCTTTCTCGAGCTGTCTTCTTTGGATACTCCACAGCTTTACTTTATAGCTATTTCTTGGTAGAATTTTTTGTACGAATAATCTATTTTTTATTCAAAAATACATAAATATACCCGTGGGAAATTTTTTTACAAAAATAGGCTCTAGTCGCCCAATGGGGGGGGCGACTGGAGCTAATCGCCCAACCAGGGGCCGACAGAATTTCTGTCGCCGTACTCTCGGGCGACTGAAACCAGTCGCCCAATGGGCGGGCGACTGCACTCAGTCCCCCGTAATTTTTTTTTAAGTTTTGTCAATTTTGTAGTTTTAAACTAGGAAAAAATCTGGTGTAGTTGTAATAAAAAGTTTATGTTAACTGTATGTTGTAGGTGCATAAAAAATTTTCGCAACTTTTTTAAGAATGATTGACCGTAGAACGATCGATACATACAGTGGTAAGTGATATTTTGATGTTACTGAAATACTGAGAATTCGTGTACGGAGAGAACCAGTATGTTAATATTGTTAAATGACTTACTATGTGAATCATTGAATGCAAACAGTCGAGATAATAAGCTTATCTGAATAGAAATAAACTTTATAATACAGTTGGGAGTAACATGCCACATACTTTTTTTATTACATGCATAACATATAGCATGATATGCGACTAACCCACCCAACTGCTCATACGACCTACTGTGTGGACCGGGGCCACTTTTCCTTCCTTGCCCGCTCGTCGTTGAACTCCTCCGTGGCCTCTTTTGCCTTAGCCACCATTTCCCTCTTTCTCTCGCGCTCCCTCTCGCGAGCCTCCCGCTCCCTACTTGAACAACGGTGGTCGGGGTAGTCACTGGAGTAGTTTGCGCAACCTCAGTAACGCATACTTAGGCTGATGCGGTGCTTAGACTTGAAAAACTTGCACGCGTCCCGGTACCAACAAAGGAGGGTGTCTCCCCCTCAGGTGGGAGTTGCGGCGAACGCTCGGTGGGGACGTTCGGAATGGGGTTGTTGCTATGCGGCCGCTCATTGCGGGGAGCTGACCTCGTAGCACGCTGGGCTTGTTCTGCTCGGGCCGCAATAGCCCTTGTTTCTCATCGCGGGCAGCAGCTGACCGTGTTGGGTCACGGGTCTCCTCCCATTCCTTCACCATCTTGTCACTTTGCTTCTTCTGGCTTTTGTCCATCCCGGTGGGGTAAAGGAAGGGCGGTGTAGTGTGGGGTTTGGAAGTGCAGTGTTCCCTGCGAAATGGAATGCACACAAATTTATAGAGTACGTTTTCTCTCTACTCGTACATGTAAAGCTGGTTCACGCGGTCATAGCACTGAGTAAAGCTGGGCGTGCTGCCATATCACTGCAAAAAGGTTGCGTCGTCATGCCATGTGACTGAGCAAAATTGGCCCCGTTTTGTCATGTCACTGTGCAAAGCTGCACTCTTTTGTCATCTCACTGAGCAAAGCTCCCGCGTTTTGTCATCTCACTGAGTAAAGCTGGCCCGTTTTGTCATCTCACTGAGTAAAGCTGGCCCGTTTTGTCATGTCACTGCACAAGCTGGCCTCTTTTGTCATCTCACTGAGCAAAGCTGCCTCGTATTGTCATGTCACTGCACAAAGCTGCACTCTTTTGTCATGTCACTGCGCAAAACTGACCTCTTTGGTCATTTCACTGAGCAAAGCTGGGCTTTTTTTGTCATGTCACTACGCAAAGCTGACCTCTTTGGTCATCTCACTGAGCAAAGCTGCACTCTTTTGTCATCTCACTGAGCAAAGCTGCCCCGTTTTGTCATGTCACTGCGCAAAGCTAGCCTCTTTTGTCATCTCACTGAGCAAAGCCGCCCCGTATTGTCATCTTACTGCGCAAAGCTGCACTCTTTTGTCATGTCACTGCGCAAAGCTGACCTCTTTGGTCATCTCACTGAGCAAAGCTGGGCTCTTTTGTCATCTCACTGCGCAAAGTTGCACTCTTTTGTCATCTCACTGAGCAAAGCT
Source organism: Dendrocalamus latiflorus (assembly GCA_017311315.1). Classification (NCBI taxonomy): domain Eukaryota; kingdom Viridiplantae; phylum Streptophyta; class Magnoliopsida; order Poales; family Poaceae; genus Dendrocalamus; species Dendrocalamus latiflorus. The sequence continues at coordinate 2,385,798 of CM029630.1, read as the reverse complement.
ACCTCGTTTTGTCATCTCACTGAGCAAAACTGTGCTCTTTTGTCAGCAATACTCCATTGCAGTAAGTTTTCTCGTTCTATATAAAGAGCAGGGTGCGGTCCCATGAAGGTGAATCGAACCTTGTAAATCGAACGAAGAAGTACCTTCTCCGTCGTGCTGATACATACCATGGCGGACGCCGAGGGGCCAGTCGGAGCGGGGTCACCCAAAGAAGACCTTCCCTTGCAAAGGAAGGAGGACTTCGGTCCTAACTGCCGCTTGATACCCAGGAGGCGTGCTCAACCAGTGTGGTCAAAATGCAGATACAATGAGTACGCGGTCGTCCAGGTCATCGAAGGCCATTTCGATGGCGGGCGACGTTTCTTCCGATGCCCACACTCCGGGGTAGAAATTGCTGATAGTACATTTTTCGTTATTGCTTATAGAGCCTCTTTATTTACCGTCTTTTTCCGCAGATGGCAAAATACGACTTCACCCGCTGGATCAACCCTCCTCGTGAATTGTATATTGTGAACTATGTGGATACATTATGGGATCGAATCTTTGAGTCGGAGGAGCGACTCGACACTCTCAATGAGGAGAACAACGACCTCCGCCAACGGATGCAATGCGAGAGGGGTAATGAGGAGGTTGTTAACATTGGAAGCTCGTACGATTCGATATGTTGCTGTGCAAACCCTAGTTGCATATGTGCGTGCCACTACAACGATGGCCAGCCGTGTCCGAGACGTCCCCCTCTCCCTCTCCTCCCTCTCCTCCTCCCCCTCTTCTCCCTCTCATCCCTCTCCTTTTCTCCCTCTCCTCTTCTCCTCCTCGTTTTCTTCCCCTTCTTCCTCTCCTCTTCTTTTCTCTTCTTCTCTCCTTTCTTCTCTGCGTGCAGAATGAGTGAAAAATGTGTAAGCAGTGGCGGCGGCCGACTGAGCTGCCTTAAGGCCCCCCTGTCGCCCTGGCGTTGGGCGACTGCAATTACAGTCGCCCAACCGTACAGCGACTGCAATGCAGTCACCAAACGCTCGGGAGACAACAATAATTTGCCCAACCGTTAGCATATTTCCTACGTGTCGCCTCTCAGTTGGACAACTAGAGCCTATTTTTGTAAAAAAAATTCCCATGGGTATATTTATGTAATTTCGAATAAAATATAGATTATTCGTACAAAAATTTCTTTCTTGGTATGCATAAGTTTCTTGTCTAGTAAAGCGAAATAGATAATAGAAGGTGCTTGTCTATAACTGCTAATAAACGAAAAAAGTCGTTCTCAATTATCTCTAAGCTGTTCTAGTAATATATATTTTGTAGTTTCCAGGTGATGAATGATTCCATCAACGAGGCGCCGTTGGATCTGACCGACATTTCTTCTTTTTTTTGTAAAAAACAAAGAGATCAGATTAACAATTTGACCAAGTCATCTTCAGGATATAATGTAGTTGGGGTCTTGGAGATTGTTAGCTGATGATTAGTTGGTCCAAACGGTGACGCACGAGTTGGACGGCTCCGCTACTCGTTGGCAACACGAATCAATCAATTAATCAACGGGTGTGATTTCCTCCGGACTGAAATGAACGGCTGGATGAAGCGATGGGAGAATAAAAAACATGGAGCCCACCTGTGATCATGTGAGGTAGAATCTTCAACCAAGTTACTAGCTAAGAGTATATATATATTATTCTGCGAAGGAAGGCAGCCAAAGCTGACACGTCCAACAATGTCATGTGGCCGCAGTACGTTCCTCCTACTATACTATCGCGGTCGCCTCACTGCTTATAGTGCTTAATTATGATATGTATATAGGAAAATAGTTATATATATATATATATATATATATATATATATATATATATATATAGAGAGAGAGAGAGAGAGAGAGAGTTTTGAATTGGAAGCGACCTAATCAAGGCCTAACAACCTAACCTAGCTAAAAGTCGAGTCAAAGCATGGCATCGACGACTCTTAGATTGCAGTTTTGTCAGTCTGCCCCCCCCCCCCCCCGTGCTGTTCCCTATCATTTTTCAGATAAACCAGGATATATACTGCATTCATACAGAAGTTGAGTCAACAAGCTAGCTCTGCAGCTGGAATGGTGTGGCAAGGTTGTAACTACGTACACTTGTGCTGCGTGTGATGATCCCAAGTTTTTACCTACCTTTCATATATATATATAGAGAGAGAGAGTGTGTGTGTGTGTTTTGAATTGGCAGCGACCTAATCAAGGCCTAACAACCTAACCTAGCTAAAAGTTGAGTCAAAGCATGGCATCGACGACTCTTAGATTGCAGTTTTGTCAGTCTGCCCCCCCCCCCCCGCGCTGTTCCCCATCATTTTTCAGATAAACCAGGATATATGCATGCATTCATACAGAAGCTGAGTCAACAAGCTAGCTCTGCAGCTGGAATGGTGTGACAAGGTTGTAACTACGTACACTTGTGCTGTGTGTGATGATCCCAAGTTTTTACCTACCTTTCGGAATGAGACTATTGAGTGTGCCAGGAGTATACTTGAGTGAAGACTTTGTTCTCATGCGAAGACCTGCTTTTCGACCTTCCTAATGACCTCCAGAGTCACATGATTAGACTTCCCAGCAGCCCAAGTAATTGGCATCTTATACCTTTTTCTTATTTCAGTGTATATTTCTGTCCCTCAAAAATAAATATATTGTACATTGCTGTGCATTGAGCAATAGCTCTGTGCTTTGCATTGGCACAGCGCAGTACGTTGACAGTTCTGAAGAGAGAGATATCCGTGCGTACAGCTTCAGCATTAGTTCTCCTTGTACTCACCGTGGAGAAATGCTGGAAAGCTTGATACGGATGGTTGAAGATTAGATTATCAGAGAATGGCCTGCGAATCTTTTTCGCCATGTTGAAGACTAGATTAGTACTTTTTCTCCAGGTTGGCCGTGGTGAAAAAACTAGAATCTTTTTTTTTTGTAAAATCAACAATGGTTGTGAGCATTCTGAAGTCTGAAAATGCACCTGCACGCATGAGCTTGAGAGTTGAGCTGGTTCACGAACGGATAAGCTGCTGCTGATGGGCTTGGTAAAACCAACACATGCACTCTCACTATGCACAGTTTCAGGCCAAGCCCCAAGAGTCCCACAGGTTTTCCCGCTCAGCCTCGCCCCGTCGGAGCATGGGTATATGTTTTTTGTTCCTGATTCCTGTAGAAATTGAATTGACTCGTACGAGATTCTTGCGTTTCTAATATGGCACCAAACACTAGCACTCCTTACTGCTATTTCCTACTTCAGAAATGGAGTGCAGATATTATTTCAAGCCGCTTGTAGGACGATGCATGGACCCAGATGTATGCAAGTGTAAAACTTGAAGGACCATGCAAGATCTAGAATACTATTGTGATGAACCATAAGTAAATGCAAGTCAACATGTTAGAAGCCTGGATCAGAAACTGAATGCAGAGTCAGGATGTTAGAGTGCTCTTGAACCTCTTATCAATCCAATGTTGAATCCAAGCCAAAATGGACCACGCAATGTTGAATTGGGTTCAGTAGCTCACCCATTCCAAGCCTGGTGCCGTGCAAGTTCAGGTGTGTTTCTGACAATGTGGAGTGGGCACCTCACTACTGCTTATGGTTCTGTCTTGGTAAAAACATGTGCCAAAATATGATACTAATGTTACCATGGTCAGGTAGGTGTTACTATGGACAGCAGATTCAGGTGAGAAATCTACAAAGAGCTGCGTTTGAGATCCAAAACTGCGCAAGGTTTACTGGTTTATAGCTTCAGGCATAGCACGTCCTTAGCACAGGCCCAGTGTCTGTTTCAGTGATGGGCCTGCAGAATCAGACTTCGTGTGCTACTCCAGCAACAAAAAATGGAATCAAGCTTCTTGTAACATCTTTCAGCCAACAAACATACACATAATGCCATTTTGTATTACAGAAAAACAGATAAATTCAGATACCAGTGTCAAAACATAGAAGCAGCAAAACCTGCAAAATGGTGTCAAGGTGAAGAGCTGAACATCATAAAGAAAATAGATACATACATAATGTCTACTTATTTCTTACATAATTAAGCAGCAAGAAAATGCAATATAATTTGATCCTATACGGCTATCCATTGTCATGTTCAACATGTTTCCTACTTGTATGGCAAGCTAGGAACTAGTAAGCATTTTTTCTTGCTCTGTTATCTACTCGTTTTTTCCATTAGGCCCTTGTGACTTCCGAGTCTTGTCTGCTAAAATTGGTCATTTAAGAAGGCAAAATGTCCGAGGTAGGTGGCTAAGAGCTCACTGATCAGCAGGCCAAAGTTGTGTGCATCCTGATTGTGTTTTTCAGATTTCAGATTGCTTTCCACGCATTTCAGATCGACAAGATCCAATCCCACTAACATTTTATTGATGTTTGAGGGGACAAACACGAACACAAACACATGGGCAAGTTCAATTTGAACTATGTGCTATCTTATTTGAACCTGCAAAATGGGTGTCACTGTCAAGGTAAGGAGAAGAGCACATGCATAAGCATTCTCTGATCATTATTACTTACATGAGTCAATTAATATGAAACTTGTACATGCCAAACCGAGACCATGTGAGCCTTTTTGCATTGCTGCTTTGACCATTCTGTTCACCAAACTGGAATGGCTGAAAGTTTTCTTTCACTTTACAGAGCACCAACCTTTGTTGGAGCTGAATTGGCAAAATGAAAGTGATCCAGCCATCGAGATATGTGTCCAGCTGATTAGTCCTCTCTTTTCTCCACATTTCAAACCGCTTTAAGATTCGACGCGACAGGTATGTAATTCCACTTGCGTTTTTGCTGATTCTAGTCATTCCATACTCGCAAAACTCATCGCTGCGCATTAATCTTTGAGGGGAAATAGCAATAGCATGCGCATGGAGTCATGGACAAGTCCAATTTGAACTACGTGTGCAATCTTATTTGCATACATGGTCGATTCATTTCCCATCACATAATACTACTTGTCGGTCTAAAGTGTAAGCCCAATAGTTGGATGAATTTTCATACCAAGTTAGGGTCAATTTACCTGGTGGCATTGTGCAGAACTGTTAGCACCCGTTTTTACAAAAATAGCCCTCTCTTTGAGCTTGAAAGGCGCAATAGGTGATATGTGTCACCTGTCACGTCCTCGTAACTCGACAGAGGCTAAGCATGTGGCTGGGTGAGCTGGTGCGACAGGCGGATGGTGCAGAGCGGCTGGCAGGCGTTGCCGAGCTGGGGCAGCTCAGTAGCAGCCCGCCGAGCAACCCTTATGTGGCAGCCTGCTGTCGAGCTGCCCTTGCTCGGCAGGCAAACACACGGGTGTGCAAAGCAGCAGACATGCACGCGTGGGAGAGAATCCGATTCCTCACAAGGCAGCGGCAGTAGGCGAGGGAATCGTGTTAATGACATGACGCAACATGATGCGACGTGACGTTAGATTCGTTTTATTCGCGCGCTAATTATGTTGCATTCGCAAGCATATAAAATGCAACCCACGGTTGCATTGCTGCTGAGCGAGAGAGAACACAGCCAAGGAGGGGAAGAAAAGAAAAGATAGATTTCCTACCGAGTAAGAGCACAGGGAGGCAGCGTGGCTGTGATTTACTATCCTTCGCAGTTGGGAGCATTGTGGAGCTGGTAATTTTCTTCATAAAAAGGTGTACTTCATTTGCATGTGAGCAATATGTTTAATATATTGTTAGCATTTCATTAGCATAACTATGGTTTTGTAACGTGAAATGCGTTAGGTAGTCATGTTTAGTTAACGGATATGTTTCTGTAAGTAGCTGTGTTTATTTATTATAAATAGTTGTAGAAATGCAGGCCAAAAAAATAGGTAAAATATTTTTACGTATATTTGCATGTATATATTTATCGCTCTCTCGCGATTACAGAATGGTTGTTATCCAAGGGTCTGGTCTGATTTCCTTAAACTAAAAAGTAGAAGCTTCATTATATCTTTAAACCGTTACTAATACCCTCATGTTCAACTATAGATGATCAAATCATATTACATTAGGTCATAGAACTACTTCACCTATATAGAGGACAGAAGAGAGTTTACTAACATATTGCGCAAACTAATACAGTACCTGTGTTACTAGAACCATCTCATCTTCAAGGAATGGAAGACCAAAAAATAAGACAGGGAGGTCTGGATGATGAAAGTCTTCCTGTACGCAAGGGAAGGTGAGTACACCCCTGTACCTTCCACACTGTCGCCCTTCAGGACGTTGCCTGCTTGGCTTGTGCTCACCTGTGCAAGATCCACGAGGCCACCATGCTGACCTCCCCGTTTTGTTACTATCCATCCCTCGGGGAAGGAGCACACTACGGCGAGACGTTTGTCCCTAGCTCCGAGGACGATCCGCTCCTGACCCACCATGTCCAACTCACTTAAGCTATAGGAGCCACCTGCTCTAAAGGAGATCTTGAACTTCCACCACCTCCTCACTGCCAGTTACAGCCAGGCCAGGATTCTCCGCGCTCAGATCGCCAAGTGTGAGAAGGCCCTAGGTGCAGTGAAGCGTGAGAAGGATGCCGCAGTCGCTAAGCTCAAGAGGACTGTAGTAGCAATAGCAGTCCACGCTCCAACTCCCCTCGAACTCCACATCATCTCCACCAACCCCACTTTGACTCAGCCACTCACCAAAGGACTACATTTCAGGAGCAGTGTGCAGCGTCCTAGCCCGCCAATCGTCCTCAACATTGGAGAAACCAGCCGAGGCAGCAATCGCTCTTGCTCCAACTCAACCAACTACAGTCACTCCCGTTCTCACTCTAGTTCACCCATATACTAAAAAGTAGGCATATAATGTGAAATGTATTGTATACATATGGCAGAGCACACCCTAAGTGCCATGTGTAACTTGATAAAAATATTATAAATGTTATGTAGCCACTTAGATCATGTTTTATTTTTTTTGTTGTCACGAACGTTTGTACTAGGGCAAAAAGAATGGATGAGTCACATCAAGTGAGGCAGACTTTTTTGAGTCACGACCCTCAAATGACCGTGCAATGCTCGATCCAACAATCATCAAGGCCCGGGCGGACGGCACCTCGATCAGTGTGGTTTTCTTAGGAGGCATTAGATTCGGTAGATGAAATCATTCCATTTTGGATGACATTTTGTTCACTTGTTTGATTTGATGGATAAAATCATCCTATTTCAAATAAAATAGTTCTGTTTTGATGGTTTGTTAATGAATATTTCACTCAAATATTGTGAGCCACCAAATGCGCGCTCCTCGAGCCGCACGCCGGGCCGATCCATCGAACTACTGCTCCTACCTACTCCGTCCACTACGTACGAACGCGCATGCTACTATTATATGATCCATCCCGGCTTCTGGTTGGTGCCAAGGGCCAGTACGTAGCTTCTATGCGAGTTTTTTCGTGCGTCCGAGGAGCCAGATTTACCAGACAGAAAAGCAGGAGACCACGACCGTTCGTTCCCAGGTTCCCAGGTTTCCATCGATCAGTGCTCCCACTCCGATTCCCAGGTTACAGGATTCTGCTCCTTTCTGTAGCTCGTTCGTGCGATTTCTGGGCCAGAAATCGATCTCGAGTGTGCCAAAAGTCAGCTTTGCATCTGTCTATCTTTTCTATCATCTGATCGCCTTTTCCAGAGATATATACACCACTCACTCACTGTCGAAGATAAGCTAGCCTACCTAGCCAGCCCACTGTCTGTCTGCAGTACCATGGATGGATGGATCCTGCAATGCATGCGTTACAGGCGACGATCGAGGCTGGTCTATATATGTGATGTCAGAATTCAGATGCTCGTCGTCGACGTCGGCAGCGGCAGCTAGCATGCAGCGAGAGTCAGCGACCGTGCAGAATCCATCGTACAGCCCCACGGTGTCTACTAGCTAGCAAACTACAGCACAGAGTGAGTACTGTGTCTGCACAAAGAATGAACTGAGAAGGCCTTTTTGTTTTCGTCGATCGATCGTGAGTTTATCAGACGGCATGCAAGCTGCCTGCGGCTGCAAGGACCAGGCAAGCCAAACTTATCTAGGAGAGCGACATGTCGTCACGGGCATGACAATTGCGAATGCAGTTTTTCTGTTCTCTTTCCTGTTTCTGTCCTTGTTTTTTCACACATGTCAACAGTTTATTCATTCTATTTTATTTTTTGTGGGATCTGTAACAGCAACCATCCATTCCAAACTGCTGACACATGTGAGAAAATACAGAAAAAGAGACAGTGAAGCTTGATTCGACAATTGCATCATACACCAGCGGCAGCAAACTTTCTGCTAGTTGTTACTGACAACACAAGGCTCAAGATCGCTATACGTCCTGCTGGAAGCAGAGCTGCTAGCTTACAAGTGTCGGCATGCCGACGTGCAAGTCAAAATGGGACGACGGACATGCTTGTTGTGGCAAGCATGACCGTTGGACTCCTCGATCACCTTGCTGAATCGTACACTTCAGGCACCAACAAGACGCCGTTCCTTACAAGAAATGAAATCCATCATGGGGTTGATCCCTACGTGAGGATTGGTGGTGGTAGGCCAGATCTCTCACTTGGAGATCAACCCGTACCGCAATAGGTTTCTTCTAGGGATGGCAACGGGCACATTTTTCGCGGGTAGAGGGTTTAGAAACCCGCACCCGCCAGCTCAAATCTACACCCGCGCCCGCACCCATTACCCTCGACGGGTACAGATGTGCACCCGCACCCGCCACCCGCGGGCACAGCATACCCGCGGGCACAACCCACCAGACATCAAAATAGCTAACTACTCAGTAGGAACTAGGAAACATGCATCAACAATTATGCAAATCAAAATACAATGGAAAGTAACAACTAACAAGCCAAATGGATCACAATAGTACATCAAATTCTAACAAGCCAAATGGATCACAATGGCGGTGCGCGGTGGATCGGTGATTTGGTGGTGGGCTGGGTGCTTGGGTTGGGCGGAGGTCTGTGGTGCACTGGCGGCTGTGGTGAGGGAGGCCGGTAGGTGGGAGGGGAATAAAATTGCAGAAGGCTAGAAGCCCTAATCTTGGTTTCACAGGGTACCCACATGTCAGGGCTTTGGAGCGGGTGTAGCGGGCACGGGTACGAGATTTTTGTACCCGTCAGATATTACCCATTGGGTTCAACTATAAACCCTCACCCACACCCATGGGCACATCTTGAAACCCATATCCTCGCCCTAGCGGGTTTCTACCCACGGGCACGCGGGTAATTTGTGCCCATTGCCATCCCTAGTTTCTTCCCACTGGAACGGGAACCTGCGCCTTGTTTGACCTGTACGGCAGAGGATCAATGCAGGCGCAAGCTAGCTAGGACCGCGGTCTCCATGACCATGCCTAGCAAGCAACAGTAGAGGTGGTGTAACACCTTAGCCTATATCGAATTAGATTTATGATAATCTATATATGTATGCGTACATGATAGTATGTGTTAATCCTATTTTGTTAGTTAAGCTTAAGAATCACTAACATATAAATCTATGGCTTCCAATAGTAGCAATCTCCAATAGTAACAGGACGATAACGACACATGCACGTACGGAGGAGCGCGACGTCTGCGCGACCCTTGCATCTCCCCTTCCGTCCCGATCGCCGGCCGGCGTCCCCGGCCGAGAGCTAGCGCGCTCGTGATCTCCGAATTCGCGCGTAATCCATGGAGTTTTCCCCTCCGATGCGCGTGGTAGGCAGGACGTTTGTGTCAGCCACGTTACAGGTTGCCGTACGTGGTTCTGCTGCTCGCCGACCGAAAGTGATGGCACGTACCGCTTGCCCGACGGCTGTGGGACAAGTCAACAGCAGGCAGCAGTACGTCTATGTGCGTACGTGCCACGGTGCCGGTGACCGCTGACCGGCTTGGATTGGAATGTACATGTGGGCCATGCATGCAGATGCAGTGCAGGTGATACTTCAACTCCCGAACTCCCGCGCGCGTCCAAACCACACACCCCTCAGCCCGTTTGATTGCACGAAGCAATCATACTCATGATCGCATTATTTGCCATCTGATTGGTTGCATGAGGCAGGATTATCGATCATCCGCGCAATCATAAAGCTGGAAACGGTGCGTACGCATGCATTGTGTCATCGAGCAATAATGCATCTCAAACGGTTAAGATTACAAGCAGGGGCGGAGATGGGTCTCAGGCCGGTTAGGCAACGACTCAAAGCCCAGAGAAAATAGTAATGTAAAATTTTAGTAAGTATATACAAAAAAAATTATCCAGTGAATAGGCTCGAGGCTTATTGGCCAGCTCGAGACTATTTCCGACTGGCCCAATACTATTCCTAGCGAGCAACCAGACCAGGCCCATCACCGCCCCGGCGCCCCCCCCCCCCCCGCGGCCCAATGAGCGGCCGGCCTACCCTAAAGCCATGGGGGCGCCCATCCTGTCTCAGCCTTGCGAGCCGCCTCTTTGCATGTGACTCCACCGCCCCCAACCCCCCACCGCCATGAGCCCGTGACGCCGACCCCCGCCTCGGTGCCCCGCCTCGGTGCCTCCTCTCCACCTCGATGATCTCCGCCGCGGCACCGCCCCCCACCTCGGCGCCTCCTCTCCGCCGCGACACCGCCCCCCGGCCCCGCCCCCTCTCCGCCGAGCTTGCCGGCCACTGCGATGTCGCTCGACTCGCCCGTCCCTCCTCAGCGGATCTCCGCCACGAGCCCACGACACCGCCTCCCACGCGTCCTCTTTTCCCGTTCGCCGTGAGCCCGTGACGCCGGCCCCTGCCTCGGCCCGAGGCGGCGCAGCATTACCCCCCGCCTCGGCGCCTCCTCTCCGCGACTCCGCCTCGGCCCGCGGCAGTGCAGCACCGCTCCCTGGCCTCCTCTCCGCTAGTCCGCCGCGACGCCGGCCCCACTGCTCACCGCCGTCCGCTGGTGCTGGCTCCCGGTGAGCTTCTATCTAGCTGCTCATGTATGAGTGATTCACTGGGATTGTTGTCAGTAATGAATTACAGTAATTCAGTATGACTGTTTGAGACTTTGAGTGATACTGTGAAGTCTGTGATAGTGTTATTAGTGTAGTATGTTTATCAGACTATCAGTCTATTAACTTGCTATTTAAATTTTTGCGATACTAGAATTAGAAATACATGATGAAGAGGACTAAGACATTGGCATCTTATTTTCCATCGCAATCCAATTCCAATCAAACTCCAGAGACATCTAGTGGTATGTTACATTCTTTTTTTGCTATGTTTTATCTATTTTGTCATATCGTTCAACATGGAATTTAAATTTTATTTCGATTATGTATTTGTATTGTACTTTTGTTATACCTTAGTACTGATAGTATTTGATATTAGTTATAGACTTATATTCTCCTTAGTTTTAGACCCGCGGTTCTGAGAAATCCTGACTCCGCCACTGATTACAAGTCTCTTGTTTTTAAGTCTAGCTCGGTAAGCCGGCTCAAAAGATTATGGGCCACGAGATGGTGATCAGTCTAGAGGTATGTATCGTGTTGTGTTCTTGACTTTGAGGCGACACTATCTATCCACACGTTATCAGTTGTGCACATCAGGAAACATAGTGGTAGAGGATAGAGAACGGTCATTGTTCAAGCTTTAATTTTTTTCCCTTTATCTTGAGGATCTTTGGAGAGTTCTTCTCATCTTCCAATGCTTTGGAGGTACGCGCTGAGGAAATTCCGGCTCAACAGATACATGAAATCCACCAAGATTAGTGACTGCTATGGCATCCTTTCCCCCATCCATCTCTTTTTAGACTTATCTGCGCATGGCTTTTCGGCTTTCCGTCTCGAGTTTTCGAACGCTAAACATGTACTCGAAAATGATTTTGATCGCCGGCAGGCAGGCTGCACGGCGCCATCGGCGGGCCGGGCGCCGTGCGAACACAAGATGACAATCGCCAAAGCTCGTACGTGATTTGTAGTACTCCCATATGTGTCAATGTAGTGCAACAGTTTAAGCAAGGAGGAAGCTTCGTGCCAACAACGGCCAAGGATATGGTAAAAAGGTTAATTTTCAAGACACACAATCTCTAAACTAGTAGCATTTAGGGTGGGTTCTTTTAGACTGTGATTTACAGCTTATATTTTTGAAATCTAGCTGTTCGCGAGAGGCAGTATGCAGAAGAAAATAGTCGCATGTGATTTTGACCGGTACAGCAAAACTTAGTACACTTTTTACTACAATCTTCCTGTTAACCACGCCTTAAAAAACACACTATTTAAAAGCTAGTTACTATAGCATGTACAAGCCAAAGCCAAAGCTAAGTCCATTCGAAGGCAGCCTAAAGTTTCACAGCCTTCTCAGCGAAACACTCTCCATCAAGGTAGATCCACTTGTCCTTTCGGTGTCGAGTATCTATAAGAAGAATCCTATTTGTTATAAAACACACAGTAAAAATAGAGCATCGAAAGAACACGAGATACAGATTTAACATGAAAAACCCTTGCGAGAAAAACTATAGATGCACAAAAGTAGAATTCACCATATAAGGAGACATTACATTCACGAGGAATTTCGGTGCACCTAAACCATGTGATAGGCTAAGGATTAGAGCTCTGAACGGAGAAGGAAATCAGAGTCGAATGCGCTAGCCATTGCCACGTCTAACACGACTTGCATATGCACCGCTCAGCGCCACGTCTGGCGCAGTGTCTGGTATGGACATGATGACGAATTCAAATCACACTTTAATAATCTCCGCATTGAGACGAATTCTGAAGGACCACATAAGAAAGTTCAAAGTTTTGTTGTGATAAGCCATTGTCATTTTGGAGAAGTTGAAATTTAGAATTTGCAAATTTGCAGTCTTTTCTGGTCATCTTGTGTTTCATAGAAGGAGATGTCTATGTCAAGCAACCTTCTGGTTTCAAAAATCTCAAGTTCTCAAATCATGTGTGCAAGCTCTCCAAAGCTCTGTATAGATTGAAGCAAGCCACAAGAGCTTCTTATGACAGGCTTAAGAGTTTCTTATTTAAAAATGTTTTCAAAATAGAAATGATAGATAAAACTTTGTTCACTATCAGGCATGCAATGACTTGTTATTTGTTCAGATTTATGTGAATGGTATTATATCCGATGGTTCTTCTTATGCTTTGGTGTCCAAATTTTTAAGATTCTATGAGCAGGGAATTCAAAATAAGTATGATGATTGACCTAGGTTTCTTCCTCGGTCTTCAAATCAAGTAACTGAAGGAAGGAACTCTTATTCATCAAAACAAGTACACAATGATCCTTCTTACATGCTTCGACATCAGAAGTAGCAAACCAATGTATACTCCAATTGTCACTTCTATCATGTTAGATTCTAATGAGGATGGAGAGCCCATGGATCAGAAAGAGTATCACGGTATGATCGGCTCCCTCCTCTAGCTCACGGCTACGAGGCCAGACATATTGTTTACTGTATGTCTACGCACCTAATTTTAGGCTTCCCCTCGTGCCTCACATCGTCCAGTAGTGCGTCGCATCTTCAAGTACCTTTAGAATACTCTTGACTTTGGACTCTAGTATTTTTCTCATTCTACACTCTCTCTACACATTTTTCTGATGCTGATTTTGCGGGTTGTAGGATAGATGTAGAGAATACCTTTAGCACTTGTTATTTCCTAGGCATATCTCTTATCTCTTGATCATCTAGGAAGAAGTTCTCTATTGGACAGTCCACTACTAAGACGGAGTATGTAGCTGCTGCTAGTAGTTGCTCTCAAGTTCTCTAGATTTTATCTACTCTGTGGGATAATGGGTTGGTCTTAGATAGTATTTCCCTTCTCTACAACAACATTAGTGCATAAATATTATCAAAAACCTAGTGCAAAACTCTAAGACTAAATACATTGACATTAGATACTATTTCCTTAGAGACCATGTAGAGCAAGGTGATATTATGCTTTATTTTGTAGAGTCGGAGCACCAGGTTACAAATATTTTCAGTAAGACTCTTGATTCTTCTTGTTTAGCTTCTTAGCAAGAACAATTGGGGGTTATTATTAGTCCTTTTGACCTGTTTTGATAGGGAGTTTGACTTCTTTTGCACCTATTGTATCATACTACTTTTAGCAACTTACATTATAAAATAATTACATCGAGTTTTGACTATTATCCTTATGTGACATGATATCTTGATTTACATCTTACCATGCTAGTTTTATAAAATATGAGAAACTTGAACTTAATCATGTCTTGTTGGATCTTATGACTAGTTTTGCTCTAGTGATCCTCTTATAATTTATGTCATATAAAATAGGCTAAGTTGAGCCTTGAATATAAATTGAGTTTTGGATCAAGCTATGCTAGTTCTTTATTGAAGTATGATTTTACTTCTCCTAGGCTTTTACGGAGGATTGAAAGAACGGGAGGCACGGATTTAACGTGAAAAACCCTTGTGTGAAAAACCACGATGCACGAAGACAGAATTCACTATATAAAAGATATTACAAGTATGATGAACTTTGTCACATCTAAACTGTGTAACTACAAGGTGCACATATAGGCTAGAGATCAAATTCCCTAACGGAGAAGAAAATTGAATCAGAGTTGGATGAGCTAGCTCTTGCCACATCTAACATGGCTTGGCGCATGCACCGCTCAGCGCCACGTCTGGTGCAGTGTCAGATACGGATAAGATAATAAGTTCGAATCACACTTTATTGAAATTTCATATCCAAACATCGACTTACAGCGTTCCAAAATAAGGTTAAGGTGCAGGTTATATGCATACCTCACTACTTAAATCAGTTTTTTTTTTAACACACTACTTAAACAGTTGGGAAAAAAGGAGGTTAATTTGATACTTGGACTCGTGTTGCTCGCTGCAAGCTTGGTAACGTTGTGGGACGCATCATGATCAATCATTTGGGGATCACTGACAATGGGTTTGATTTGTTGGTGTCCTAAGCTTCATGTCCGACAAAAAGTGAGGTCTAAAGATAGTCTGGTATTCTGATAATTTTTATCTGATCAGATAAGTTCGAAGATATAGTATTTGATTGAACAACTGAGTCTGAGACTAACAAGATAAAAAGTAGGAACGTAGAACCCTTACTTTTTCCAAGGTAGATAAAGAAAGGAAGACATGCACACATGGTCAAATACTCGAACGGTCATATTTTCTGCCTGAGAATGTCTAACAAGGCGGGGCCACGCAGCAATGCTGCTCGATTCCAAGTTCTTTCCATGCATGGCGCCACTACGAGAGTGAGTCATTCTGAGCCTCTCGTCATTCTTAGGCTCGTAGCTCTCAACTCATCACGAGCACTCGCGACTCCTTGCCATCGTCGTCAACTGTGCAAAGAAATGTGTTTTAATTTTTGCTGTATTGGAATATATAATGGAAACCATCCACTCACCTTTAATTATGCAATTTTTTTTTGCTTCCTTTAAATTCCGGCCATCAACCATGTCTTCTCGGTTTGATCGTCGACCCGTGGATTGACTCCTTTCTCGATTGTTTTGCACAGCTTGAAAATTCGTGCTAGGGCCCGAGAGTCAAAAAGGAATTTTGGACTTACTATTGGGAGTGTATATATAAAGAATTATTGGGAATTTGATCGAGCATATCGAATCAAATGATTGCATTATAGTAGTTCAGCAACCTGGAATGTTTTTTTTTCTGAAACTAAACTTGGAATGCTTATCGATATGTGAGAGGTTATGAAGTCATTTTGTCATGTACTAATTATTAGGTGGGTTTGGTCAAGAGAATTTCTTGATCAAATTGTTTACCTCAAAATTTTAAATGAAATGAATCATTGTTACAATGGTGCTTTGTTTGTGTAATTTATTAATTTTTGGGAGAGCTAGCATACTCCCTCCGGTCATAAATACATGTTATTTTGAACATAAGTGCAGTCAAAATTTTGAAACTTTGACTATCAATATCGTTTTAAATATTTAAATTGAATGCATAAAAATCATATGTATAGATTTGTTTCAAAAAGTACTTTCATAATATTATAATTTTATTGGGTTTATAAATATATTTACAATAGAAATTAGTGGTCAAAGTTGTGTTTTGGATACCGTGTTGATGTCCAAAAAGACATGTATTTGCGATCGGAGGGAGTTGAAGGACCATGTGAGAAGGTCAAGAATTATGTTGTGATAAGCCATTGCTATTTTAGAGAGAACTTTAAATTTGTAAATTTGTTGGATTTTCTGGACTGTTTGTAGACTAGGCAGTATGACCAATCAGAGGTGGCGGTCAGACCGACCCCCTGGTGGTCTGACCGGCCGAGGCTGGCGGTCTGACCGGTTGTGCTGTTCTGGTGTCGGCTGGTTTTTGAAATTTGGGAATTTTTGGCTGGTTTTTGAAATTTGGGAATTTTGGTTATGGGGTGAGTTGGGTTGACCTAGGTCAGTGCATATATATTGCATAAGGCATGTTACAGCTAATGTGGGTCAAGTTATGAAGAATTTATGTCTGAAAATGATTTCTTTGTCTTTGAATGTGCAGAGTCGCTTAGAGTTAACTATGGTCAATGGCAAGAATCGAGGGCTACACTCATAGAGGAGCTAAGGTCCAAAACAATCAAGGAAGTGAGATGGCTGTGCTCAAGTATGGCACGAGAAAGGCGGAAAATGTTGAAGGAAAGTTCGAGTGGTGGATTGCACCATATGATTTGATAAGTCCAAGTAAGGCATGGTCCGATGGAACCAAAATAGGAGAGACTTGCCAATACGTGGCAAGCATAGCGAATACTTGTAAGGAAAGATGAATACTGGGTCAAGAAATGTATTTTGGTATGTTTACCAAAATATTGGAAATTACCATGGATCAAAACCGCAGTACTTGAGCCGCACTTGGGAGAGCAATTTAGGTTAAGCAGAAGCTGAGAAAATCAAGTTGAATCAAGGCTAAGTACTTAGCAGATTCGGGCTTATGTTGTTTGAAAATCGTGCATAAGTGTAGTGTATGAGTAAAACCCGTATTGTGTGGAGTTAATGGGTATCCCTATGTGTGCTAAGTGGATAGTATCTATTAGGGTTAGATGTGGCTGGTTACCTTGTGTTAGACCATGTGGATGGTCGTGAATATAGTAATAATGAATAATTGACATTTGGATAGCTTTGGAATTTGTGTTTGTAAAAGTTTCGGTCGGGTTCAAGTGGTTTTGGCCAGGTCTGAGTGATTTTGGTCGGGTTCGAGTGGTTTCGGTCGAAATCTTCGAGTGGTATGGAGTATCGGATAACGTTCCTATGGCATCGGAGTATTGGATAGCGTTCGAGTGGCATCGAAGTATCAGATGGCATTCGAGTGATATCAAAGCCCCGAGTGGTATCGCTCAGGGTTCAAGCAGTGTGGTCAAAGATTTCAAGAACAGAGCGGTCGAAGCTATAGCATTCTGGTACGATCGAAGTGAATAGTGCGCAAAAGTGAATAGTACTCAGAAGAGTACTATAGTAGTGATCGGTACTATGAAGAGTACTGTAGTAGTACTCAGAAGTTGATACTCAGACGGACTCTCGAAGTTGGAAGGACTCGGTACTCAGAAATTGGTAGGGCTTGGTACTTGTTGTCAAAAGGACTCGATACTCGGTAGTCGTAGACTTTACTGATTGGTGGTCAAAGGTTTTGCAGTCGTGGGTTTCACAACTGTGGTCGGTAATTGGTGGTCGAAGGTGTTGTGATCAGTACTCATAGGCTTTGAGTATGCACAAGGTCAGCGGCCTGACCGCTGTGCTTGGTGGTCAGACTAGTCATTCCGAGTGGTCTAAAAGTTGATTTCTAGAAAGCAATGAAATTGTGGTTGTGGATGACTTAGTTCATGTTGATGGTTGGTTAAAAGTGTGGTTTGCGTGTGTGAACTAATATTGGTCAAGTTGTGAAGAACTTGTACTGGAAAAAATATTCTTTGATCTTTGCATATGTAGGTTGGCGTGTAGACTGTCATGGTCAGTGACGAGGAGGACTGGAACTAGGATGGGGAAATTTGAGGTCTAGGCAATCGAGGATGTCACACGAGGTGGTCGGGCTCACGCTGGAGCAAATGGAGATCAAAGAGGACGATGCATGGAGAAGATATGGGAGGTGCGGTCCCAGGGGCTTCAACACGTGAGGTGATGAGGCTTGATGAAGATACAGGAGGTGCGATCCTGGAGGCTTCATCACGTGATGAGATTGAAGACGTCATGGAAGGAGTCTGTAACGGGAAGGTTTAGAGATATTGTTAAAACATGTGTTCAAAAGGGTTTCAGCTCTCATGATTTTTGGAAGAGATAGAGATTTGTGTTCTTGTTTGAGGTGGACATGGTTTGGAACGTTAACCTATAAAAGCAGAAAGAAGCTAAGTGACAAACTGATGGGTGTCCCGATCTTTTGATGAAAAGGTAAAATTGGTAGTAGTCACTCAACTCTCATGATCCTAGCTATAAACTCGCAAGGCTCGAAGCCACACAATCGCACAAATACCCGAATGACCTGATCACAAAAATCAATTCCTACATAACCAAAGAAGCATGAAGAACTAGATAAATAAGCTATCTAAAATTGCGAATAGGAATTAAAATTATATTGATAAGTGGGGTTTCGAAGAATAATGTCACTGTTGATCTCGCCAAACAAGAGAAGAAAGTATAAAGTTGCGAAGCTAAACTTCAATCAACAAAACCCCAAACCCTAAAGTATAGCACACATGAGACTATATGAGGATGATGGCTAGAGGGTGGCAGCCAGGGGGTGGGCGCACGCCTCTAGGGTTACAAGGTCCATAGGCCCAAGTGGAGGTGGTGCAACACCAACCCGGATCGGAATCAAATATAGTAGTGGACTGTTTTGCAGATTACATCATGCTTAGAAGGAATTTGGAGGTAAGGCTAAATTTGTTGGAAAGAGGATGAGATAATCTTTCAATCAAGTACTTGTGGAGCTTAAACGGAGTCCGTATGTGAAAGTTATGCTTGTTTGAAGTCGGCGTTGTCTCTGGAAGACGAATTGGATTCCAAAACGGCTTCAGCTCAAACTCTTGCTTGTATTGTACCGAAAGTGACATGGTGTTGCACAAATATATATTTACATCATTAGGTAGCATCATATAGTTCATATAATATAAACACAATCCTAAAATCGAGCTCACCTGATAATTTAAGTGAAGTGTACGAGCTCTTGTAGCTGGAATAGCAAGTATAGCAAATATGGTTGTATCCATTGGGGTCATGTCCTCGTCATCCCACTGTTTTTGAAAACAAAGCCGTCCTCAGCTTTTGATAAGTTAAAAATAGGGTAACAAAGAAGCCAAGGTGCTTGCATGATATATGTATATGTCATCCATTTTAATGATTCTTCGTTGTTGCACAATTAATGTTATCGACAACAACGATCATAAAAGCTTATTGTATTACTAACCCAAGAGTAATCATATATGTTAATGAGCAAAGCAAATTTTCTCACACGGCAATTATTGCAACTAGTTTTGCAAATGTAAGTGCCACATTTATGCAATTCAAATCTCTGAAGTTGTAAACTTGAAGTAGTAGCACATCTGGGCAAAGCTACAACTTTTGAAATCAAACAAAGTTCATCCATAAGATTCAACACACAAGAATTGTTGTCCAAAATAGCAAGTTTCAATTCAGCCATGTGATCACAAATTATGCATATTCGATATACGAAAAATTGATTATCTACACCATAATCTCCAATCAAATTAAAACTTATACCCAGGGGTGTAGACACTAAACAAGGATTTTGAACATGCGATTTTAGAAACTTTCTCCATAGCCTGCGACAATTTTATAGATAGATCCAACATGATGTAATATAAAGAACTAGCAGGAGAAATTTTATTCAAAACTTATTTATATCTAATAAAAGCCACATGATCATTGTATGTGATTAATTCATCATATGAATCACTCAAAACAATAGGCAATTCAATTATTTTATGACATGGTGCACTCAATTGAATACAGTCTAAATTCTCTACTTGAAACATGTGCATGTCAGAATTGTTTTCCACTAAGTTTTGCTCTAAAATACCATGAACAGTGGATAATTGTAGTTCTTCATAACCATACTCAAAATGAGTGATGATAGCACAATGATCTTTACTTTTTTAGCTCTCCTCGGATGATATAGGTGCATCCATCTCCACATCTTCCTTCTCAACCAATGGAATCGGTGGTTCAATCTGTTCATGCTCCTCTTCGGCATGATTCTCAACTACCTGCAAGTTGTTAATCATAGAAAAAGGCACAAATACGGGTTTGTTCTCATGTTTTTATTATCAAGCATTCTCAATATCTCCTCGAGCTGACTTTTAACCTTACAAGAAAGTATAAACAAATGAGGGAGCGAATTATATTATTTGTGAACAAGAAGGTCCTGAATTTCTTGATTTGAACAAGAAGGTCCTGAATTTCTTGATTAAGCCCACGTAAGAATCTATTCTCTATAGCTTTAGCATGTTCCTCTAAGTCACAACATAATAAACGAGTTTTTAATTCATGATAGTATTCCTTTACAGTTCTACTTAGTTGTTTTAAATGTTATAATCTAGCTAGCAAATAATTATCATAATATTTAGGGATAAATTGATCTCTCAAAAGTTTCTTTAATGCATGTCAGGTTTGAGGCACTCTTCCATATCTACTTAAGTACTTCCATCGAAGTTTTGCATCCTCAACAAAAAACAATATTGCGGCCCTAATTTTTTGCCTATCAGACTATTCATAATATTCAAATTTGTTGTCTAAAACTATTTCCTAGTTAACATAGGCGTCAGGATCAAATTTACCAGCAAAGGATGGCATAGTGAGTTTAATTTTACCAGAAGTAATGTCACGATCATATACCTCCCTTGATGGACGATCTTGTCTGAAGCATGCATCTTTCTCGCGGATTTTCTTGTGCTCCCATTTAATGGCTCGAAGAAGACATGAATCTAGCTGGAAATCATCCCTTGAACCTGCCATAGCTAGCAAAAAAATAAAGAAATAAATCATAAGTATATGTTCCTATCAACTATTAGGATCTAGAGGCTCAAATCAAGTCACTCACACTCAAGCTTATACCAAGTTCTTACAAGCTTTTTACCAATGCAGGAAGAAATTGGTACAACCGTTGGTTAGTTCGCTCACCGTACATGAGCGTCATCGACCGCTTATCAAAGAGGACGCCTCCGACTGCTGCTCAAACTCGGACGCCTCCAACCGCTTGTCAAACTCGGACGCCTTCGACCTCTTGTCGAAGTTGGGCGCCTTCGACCATTTGTCGAAGTTGGCCATCTCCGACCGCTTCTTGAACTCGGACGTCTCTGACTACTCGTTGTACTTGAGTGTGGTCTACCACCCGCTAAACTCGGACAACACCGATCACTGTTGATACTCGGAAGTCTGCGGCCATGATGCTATAGTACTCCTCCAAGTACTCCTTACGACCATGAGGCTACAGTGCTCCTACGAGCATGGCTTCCACCCATGAAGCTATAGTACTCCTACGAGCATGGCTTCCGACCATGAGGCTACAGTACTCCTACAAGTACGGCTTCCAATCACGACAGATGATCGATGACTTATGGCCCTCGACCACGGATAGCTTCCGATGGATTTTGACCACGGACAACTTTTGATGGATTTTGACCACAGATGACTTCCGATAGCTTTCGACCACGGTGGCCTTTGACCACTAGTAAACTTCCGATGGATTTCGACAATGATGGTTTTCAACCACGGCGAACTTCTAATAGATTTTGACCATGATGGATTTTGACCACAGGCAACTTTCAATCGATTTCGACCATGGACGACTTCCGACGGATTTCGACCATGATGGATTTTAACCACAGACGACTTCCGATGGATTTCGACCATGATGAATTTCGACCATGGATAACTTTCGATGGCTTTTTACCACGATGACTTTTGACCATAGATGACTTCTGATGGCTTTCGACCATCGGTAAACTTTCGATGGGTTTCGACCATGTTGGATTTCGACCACGGACGGCTTTCGACTATGATGGATTTTGATCACGGACAACTTCCGATGGATTTTGACCACAATGCTTCCGACTACCAGCTGCTTCGATGCCCGACGGCTTCTAACTACCGGCTATTCTCGATGTCTAGAGGCCTCTGACTACTGGCTTCTTCGATGTCCGATGGTTTTCGACTACCAGCTGTTTGGTAACTTTTGACCACTTTGATATCTGACCTAGGTGTTCTGCTCTACCAGCCTTACCGTTCGAATTAAGTACGTCTACTACACTAATTATATTACCGTACCATCATATTAATCATGCTTGGCATGAATCATGCACACTTTTACCCACCTTAATTTTATGTGTCGTTTGATACCAACGAGGTCAAACTACACGGGCAGGCGTGGCTAATGCAAAGGCTACGCTGTCAGTGGCCCCATAGACTGATGAGGCTATAGATCATGCCAACGTCTATATCTACATCAACCATTCATCACATGCATCAAGAACGTGAAGCGAAGACTGAAGACGATGATCAATACGCAGCTTAATCGGAGGTATTCTATGAGTTCGCCCCACTAATATAATTAACCCCGAGTCCTCGGGAACCAGAAGACCATATTATCTATGTCAGATCTGCTATGCAAAGCGCAGGCCATGGAGCGCACATATATCAATAAAACTTGTAATTTTATTATTCTCAATTGCATGAATAAAATACATATTTCCTTTTTTCTGGTGTTTATTTCTTTTGTGTACTTTAGTATACTGGCACGCCCGCACCCTTATACCTCGAGACAAAAAATCCAAGAGTGATTTTTCGCGTCAAAAACATACACATATACATATACGTACGTATGTATGCATGAAGCATTTTTATACTCTCGGGAGTACCTACTCCCACCTTCCAATATACCATTTAAAAAACATGTTGTATCTCTTTATCAATTTCGGTATACTTAAATTAATTCTAAGATACTTCAATACGGCATGGTTGAAAAAATTCATGGGACTCCTTTATATTTGCTATACACCCTTTTCCACATGTAAAATGAATATTTACATAAATTATGCTGTAAAGAGTGGAATTTGATGATATTTTTATGGAATTCATTTTAGAGTATCTTATAATCATTATATAAGGAGTGGAAGTATGTATTCCCAAGAGTATGAAATCATTTTCACATACACGCGCACATATACATACATACATACATACAAACATATATATATATATATATATATATATATATATATATATATATATATATATATATATATATATATATATATATATATATATATATATATATATATATATATATATTCTCAAGTGCATATATAATCTGCAATCGACGAATTACAATACATGTCAGATGGATCGTGATGTGCACGTACATGTCAGCTGGGTCCGGAGCCCCTGGTACCGCTGGCTGGACTCTTCCCCTTGGGTACACCACCAACGATTACCGAGATACCAGCTTTGTCCTATGCTCATCTCGTGTTCACTTTGTCCTATAAACATGTCTAAATTTTAGTTTTAGGTTTGCCACGATTTCGAACTCTGTACCACATTGTGTGCTTGCTCCCGGCCGTAAGCATAAGGCGAGCCACTTTTTACGTGGCGGCATGTTGGTGTCTACAACCGGTCTCGCGAGAGATTCTTGACAGAAATTCAGCAACTATATATCCAACTCAAAAGTCTTTTTCTATGTGCGAGTTGCCAATTACCAGTGGTTATTTTGAAGATATACAATTGCTTGCACGCTAGCAATATATATACATCGATGGCAACATCGTATAGTGCGACTGGGAGATGTTGGGTTTTTAACGTGTACATCGTTTAACTTGTAGACCTCGTCTTGAGAAAATATTCCGTTTGAAAGTTAGGTACTATAGCAAAACCCAAAAGCCGCTAGCTTTGAAGGAAAAGAACAGACCCTCAAAAGTCTTTTTCTATGTGCGAGTTGCCAATTATTATTTTGAAGATATACAATTGTTTGCACGCTAGCAATATATATACATCGATGGCAACATCGTTTAAATTAAGCTCGAGTGCGACCGGGAGATGTTAGCCTTATTTTGTCGTAACTATTTGTACCAGCATTGTTGCATATACACAGGTTGATGTCTGTGAGAAAAAGCAGCTTGGCTATGTGCAAAGCTTGGCACATACGCGAAACGAATGCAAGATATATTGGACCAGCCTTCAACATTATAAGAAAATCTAACAAGAAGACTCAACCATGACGAGCAGGCATCAAACAAATCGATATAGGGAAGCTTTGGATCAGAGCAACATAAGATGTTTCGCCTGTACAAATGCTTCATGCACCCTCAGGTGTGACAAAGCTAGCTAGGATTCAAACATACGCACCAAAGAGTTTAAGCTTCTGGGTTTATGGCTTTGACTGTTGGTTTTTAACTAAAATTGTACTGTAGCTGCTGTTAGTTTTTTTTTTGAGTCATTCAATTAAAATAAAATTTTAAAAAGGAAAAAAGGAAAAATCCGTTATATCGTCACGGACAATGCAAAGTAATAAGAAAAAAAGGCAAAAAACAAAAAAAACCAAAATAAGCCAAAATTAGAAGCTGATACGTTCCAAGTGGCTTCTGGCTTAAATAAGCCAAAAAATGAGAAGCTGAAGCCGTTTGGAGCGAGACAGCTGGTGTTGTTTATGGTTTTTTTATTTACCAACGTGGAGGAACTTGCCAAAAGTTGAGTCATAAAAACTATGTTTGTATTGGTTCACCCGAAGGATGAAAGGATCACCACTTTTAGTGCCCATTTTGGAGAATCTTAATGCGATATGATCCTAGTCAAAACTAATGCGATATGATCCAGTCAAAACTAACTTTTTCAATACAAATATTTTATGACTTGATTGGGGTCACTAAGTTTACATGGGAATGCTTTTGTTTAAAGGGAAACGTTGAAATGCTTGCGGTACATGGTGCGGTTGCAATCTGCATTAGGGGCATTAATTATAGGATCTATACAAGGGAGAATTGATTAATTACCACTTCCATCATACATATTTTCTTATTTTGAGATACAATGGGAAGATGCATGCATGATACTTTGATCTTATGTGTACTAGCCTTAATTCGGTCAGGCTGTAACTTGTCATCTACAAATGAATGTAAGCTGTCACCTTCCCCTTAAAAAGGGAATGGTGGAAGGATTGAAATTGAGTGACATGTTCACAAATTGAATCTTGATAATAAAATCTACACTTGATATGGTGGAAAGAAGCTTGCATCTTGCCTCACAATAGACAAAGATGCGATGATATTATGCAGTAATTGGTTGCATAATATGTTGCAAGTAGCAGTAGCAAAAACGGTTTTCTACTGTATAGACGACTGGATTTTTTTTATCTTGTAGTCATCTAAAATTATACTCTCAGTCACTTAAAGTTGCAGTATACTAATTCTACCCTAACTAAATTTACATTCTCAATCATCTAAAATTACAGTATAAAAAATAACTAAAAATGAAGAGAAAAAACAATTACCTATATAATAGTCACTTCCTAGTAAAAACTAGGGAGTGTCTATACAACATTCGACTATTTTTTAGGACAAAAACAGTCAGATTTTGAGCTGTTAAATAGAGATCCAACGCCCTAGATCATTTTTTTAGGGGGTCATTTTTTTGGGAGGAGGTCTTGTATAGGTGGATCCGTTGGATGAAGATCTAACGCTCCAGATCAATCTAACTATTTTTGTTCTAAAAAACAGTCGAATGTTGTATAGACATTCCTTAAAAACTATGTTGGCCCTTAATTTGGTGATTACCAAAGCCCCGCAATAATTGGTTGGTCCATATGGTTGATCGGATCAAATCCCCACCGCTCGTCTTAAAGGCCAAGCCGCACACGCCCCTTTCCATCGCTTCAAAAGGGCGGGCATAGCCTCCTCCTCAGGCACACGCACACAGAGAGATACAAGAAAGTTCTCATTCTCTCACGGCCTGTGAGTATTGTGACGAGCAGTGCGAGTGCAAGCAAGGCAGGTCACGCTGCAGGCACAATGGTGATGGAGACGCAGGAGAAGGGCATGGGCAAGCAGGCGGCCAACCCCGCCGCGTTCAGCATCGCCGAGGCCGGCTTCGGCGACCGGACGGACCTCGACGACGACGGCCGCGAGAAGCGCACCGGTATGTTCGTATGCATCCTCCTTCCTTGTAATTAACCGAGTGCCATGCATGCATGCTTGCATGGATGAACATATACCATACCGTATATGTGATGTGATATGATGTGTTCTCCGTGCATGCAGGGACGCTTGTGACGGCGAGCGCGCACATCATCACGGCGGTGATCGGGTCCGGGGTGCTGTCGCTGGCGTGGGCCATCGCGCAGCTCGGGTGGCTGATCGGCCCCGCCGTGCTCGTCGCTTTCTCCGTCATCACCTGGTTCTGCTCCAGCCTCCTCGCCGACTGCTACCGCTCGCCGGACCCCGTCAACGGCAAGAGGAACTACACCTACGGCGAGGCCGTCAGGGCCAACCTAGGTACG
The DNA here is from genome assembly GCA_017311315.1 of Dendrocalamus latiflorus. Classification (NCBI taxonomy): domain Eukaryota; kingdom Viridiplantae; phylum Streptophyta; class Magnoliopsida; order Poales; family Poaceae; genus Dendrocalamus; species Dendrocalamus latiflorus. The sequence goes on along the minus strand of CM029630.1, from coordinate 2,359,422 downwards.
AACGTGCCTTGCCTAACCATGTAATAAAGGAATTAAATTAGGAAATTTGATTCCGACTTGGCTCATTCTTCTCCTTAATTTGTTCCTGAATCCTGATCGATCTTGACCTTGCAGGAGTTGCCAAGTACAGGCTCTGCTCTCTCGCGCAGTACATCAACCTGGTCGGTGTGACCATTGGCTACACCATCACCACGGCCATCAGCATGGGGTACGCATGCATGCATGTCTCAAAACAATACTCAAACCAACACACAACACTGCATGTTTTATGTATGCAAATAAGCCTTTAGTTAGTAGATGAGAGAAATTAGCCGGAGTCATGTTGATTTGCTTCTTGGTAGCATTTGTTTTGTGTGCGCCGAATGCTGTCTCAATTTGTTCTTTCTTGAGGGGAAAAGATATGTGGGTGTTTTGGGTGGGAGAATAGAAACAGCTGAAGAGTCCACTTCTCTAAAGCCAAGCAAAGCTTTTTTTTTTCTGATATGTCTCCACTCTGTCAGTCAAAGAGGGCCTTTTTAGGATCCAACAAGCAGAGAAAAGTTGGCAAGATAATGTTATTTGACAGTTCGAAAGTACTTGGAAAAAAAATCAGATACTGCTTTCCCCTTGAGAAAGAATTGGCAATTAGCTAAAGAAGCGATCTATATTGGCATGGTTACAAGAAGATTCTTATTCGCGATAAGCAGACAGTAGCACTGCTGAGTACTGACAAATGATTGATCATGTCAACATGCATGTAAGTTGCTACCAAAATCTTCCTCTAATTTTTCTTCTCTGAATAAATCAACCTGCAGGGCGATCAAACGGTCCAACTGCTTCCACCACAACGGCCACGATGCCAAGTGCAAAGCATCCAACACAACAAACATGATCATATTTGCAAGCATCCAGATCATGCTCTCGCAGCTGCCGAATTTTCACAAGATTTGGTGGCTCTCCATTGTCGCAGCTGTCATGTCCCTGGCTTACTCAACCATAGGCCTTGGCCTCTCCATAGCAACAATAGCAGGTTAATACTACCAACTGATATATATACATGCTCATATATATGATTGATTTTGCTGATATGCATGAACAAGAAAAATCTCTTCTTCCTTCTACTCTATAAATTTTCCATGTTCACTTCGTAATTCACAACTCATAAGGAACAGAACAAAAAGATATGATGATATCGTTGTTCTTTTCAGCTTCTAAAAACTGCTTTTCGGCTTTTCTACAGTAACTAGTTTTTAAACGGAGTATTTTTTCAAGATATAGTCTACTAGTTAATTGTAGTACATACTTTGTTGACTCCATGTATATCGGCAAAAACCGCACATAAGTTTCTGTTACTCTGTAATCTCCCGTACAAACAGCTCAAAAGTCATAAGCCGCAGCTAAAAATAACAGGTTTATAGTTTTTGGTAGGGCGGAATTGGAGGAGTGCATGAGGACACTGGACATGTTGATGAGGCTTTTTGTTTGTATCATACATGTTGGCCCGTGATGGATTGTATTGTGTGTTGATTGATTTGCAGGTGGGGCGCATGCAAAGACAACGCTAACAGGGGTGACTGTTGGGGTGGATGTGTCAGCAACAGAGAAGATTTGGAGAACATTTCAGTCCCTTGGAGACATTGCCTTTGCCTACTCCTACTCCAACGTCCTCATAGAAATTCAGGTAACATATACGGCTATATCACCTTAATTAATTATGAAAACAAATATGAGTTGTGCTACTAGTTATCTTGCTGTATCTTCAGAGCAAATCTCTCCTTTTTCAGTGCACGGTAGATGTACAATAAAATGACGAAATATGTAAACAGATTAATGTTTTATGGCAGTACTTTGGTCTTTTTTTCTTTAAAAAACGTCATCTCAGAGAATCATTAGTACTATGATCTTTTGCGCTCTGGAAAGAGGACAAATTCTGAAGGAAAACAGTATGGGTGAACCCAACAAGAGGACAAATATATCAGTCCAACAGTCAACGAAGAATCTCTGCTGTCCATTGAACCCGGTGCAGACTTTGCAATGGGTATGAACAGTCATAAGTATTCAAGGCAAATCTTTGCCATGACCATGAACGATGATACGGAGATAAGTATTCAAGGCAAATCTTTGCCATGAACGATAATACGGAGATAGAGATATTTTCAATACTTGTCCTGTCGTCCATCAAAGTTCAAATTATCGTAATCCTTTTCTCAGAACAGTGAATCGGTATTGAGAGGTCTCCTTTGTATTGGTTTCTGATTCTAACTTTTATTTAGAAAAACTAAAAATTAATATAAATATTTAGCTTCGCGAAGCGGATTATCCACTCCTCTTACTACCATCTCCGCTCCAGGGATAAGACAACACATTCTACTCTTTTCGCTCCCATCATGTGTACACATCTCTCTTACTTTTTTTCACCGCTCACTCCTTCTAAAAACTACTTTCTTCAGTCATTACTATTTATTTTTAATAAAAAACCATAAACTACAATAAAAAAACTATCAGTAAAAATATATACCAATGCTTCAATAATGCACATGCTAGAGCATTGCCAAAAAATGACCACTTCTTGCAAATGCTCCAAATCTGTAAATCTCCTCCACAGAAGTGGTAATTCTTCAAGTAAACCTTATCCTGCAACATCCCATACAAAGGACAGTGACCTCTAAATTAGGGATTCAATTGAAGCAGATATGGATAGATATCGCTTATTCTGTATCCTATTCTGTATTTTTTCCTCCGAGTCAGAGTCAAACACGGATAATACCGGATATCTATTTTTCTATTCCATATTCATTCCATAAACCTTCAGTCGATCGGACGAAAAATATCCGCATTTTTACACGTGACATTAGACAATAGAGTACAATCAGAGCGAACACGAAGAGATTAGTCACCAAGATGTCCAAGAAAGAACACTCAATATTTCCTGCCTATTTAGATATGATAATCTGCATATATATTATCTTGTTTCTAAATGAAGTCACAACAAACTTTCTCATATCGTTTGACATACGAATATATACGGACGGATATCACTAATCCCGTATCATATTTAATATTTTTTTCTTCGAAATCGAACATGGATAGTATCAAATATCCATTATCTTTTCTGTATTTATCTTATAAACTTTCGATCTATCGGTTAGATAAAAATTATCTACCTCATTTATACCATACTCTAAATCCTCATAAATGAAATGCCTAACTGTTCGAGGTACCTCGTTAGGGCATCTCCAATGGTTATAACTAGCAACTAACTATAAGACTTCCACATCATCTATATAGTACACACTAAAGCTAGCATTCTAAAGAACTATCTATAAGGATAGCTATTTGATGCTTACATGCACACACAGAATTTATAGAGGCTGCCTCGTTTGGCGTTATAGACTAGTGCTTAAGAAAGAGCTGGCTCGATTTTTTTTTTGCATACTCTCTTTCCTCCACATAGGATATATGCTGATGTGTACATGCATATAGCTAGCTGACTCAGACTAGTGTCGAAAAAGAAAAAGGCCCTACTTCCTGACGTGGAGACGCTGCCCGCCTATCCTATGCGGCTACACCCCACGTGTCGCCACGGCCCACACGTCCTCCGTATGCATGCCCACCTGCAGCTACGTCATCAATACGAGCGTGTCCGGTTGAGGCTCAGCTGGCTACGAGCCCGTGGTCGCTCCGTGTCCACCGACGACGTTCATAAATGGTACATGTATATGCACGATTAGTGGGCAAACTCATGTCCATGCTTCGAAAGACCTTGTATCTCCACAAAAATTTTCACAAGGATATAAATACGCTTTTTTAAGCTACGATTTATAATTTATGACTATAACTTATAAATTTTGATCTTAATATGAGCGTTTATACGAATGAATTGGGAGCTGGTAAGCTATTTCTAAAATACTATCCTAATAAGTTTTTTAGAAACGATAGCGGAGAAATTATTTTATTTATTTATTTAAGAGAAGTTATAAACTATAAATCATAACCTAAAAAGGAACGTACCATTATGTACATGAGTTTGCAAATCGGCCCCTTGAAGATGTCCAATTTGCAGTGGTGCTGAAATAGAGATTTTGTAAGGAGGATTCTATTTGGTGCAATGGTGCAGGACACCCTGAGGTCGAGCCCGCCGGAGAACGAGGTGATGAAGAAGGCGTCGTTCATCGGCGTGTCCACGACGACCATGTTCTACATGCTCTGCGGGGTGCTCGGCTACGCGGCGTTCGGCAACCGCGCGCCGGGCAACTTCCTCACTGGGTTCGGCTTCTACGAGCCCTTCTGGCTCATCGACGTCGGGAACGTCTGCATCGCCGTGCACCTCATCGGTGCCTACCAGGTGTTCTGTCAGCCCATCTACCAGTTCGTGGAGGGCTGGGCGCGAAGGCGGTGGCCGGACAGCGCGTTCCTCAACGCCGAGCGCGTCGTGCGCCTGCCCCTCATCGGCGACTTCCCCTTGAGCCCGCTCCGGCTGGTGTGGCGCACGGCGTACGTGGTACTGACGGCGGTGGTGGCCATGGCCTTCCCCTTCTTCAACGACTTCCTCGGGCTCATCGGCGCCATCTCCTTCTGGCCGCTCACCGTTTACTTCCCCGTCCAGATGTACATGGCGCAGGCCAAGGTGCGCCGCTTCTCGCCGACGTGGACCTGGATGAACGTGCTCAGCCTCGCATGCCTCATGGTCTCCGTCCTCGCCGCCGCCGGCTCCATGCAGGGGCTCATCAAGGACGTCGGAGGCTACAAGCCATTCAAGGTCTCCTAAAAATCGATCAAGCGATGGCATCATCGATGACACAAACACAGCAGCATGCATGCATAGTGATGATACATGCGGTTATTATAGGTTAAGTGGTTCGTGTCGTGAAACAGGTTAATTTCAGGGTGAAGTGTCGATGTAAGTGGTACAATTTAGACTGATTAATATGGCTTGAATTTGAAGTGTTTGTAACAAAGTAGCAGCAGCAGCACCTTGATATCAATCTGGATTCTGGACAGCAATAAGAGGCCAACAACTCAGTTGAGTGCATTCTATAAGGAAAGCTTGGAACATACTACATATCTGAAGGTAATTAAGGTGAAAACTCAATTATGTTCAGTTGTTGTGTCAATCAATCTCTTTTCTGATTTAGCATACTTGATGTAGTACTAATCATCACTCTGAATCGTCACACCTGTCTCTATTATTTAGAACAGAGTCAAAAGCTAAAATCATGGTAGGTATCAGACATGTTGAAGCGAGAGCACAAAAACCGAAGCACCAGTAACTTCCAACTTGTATTGTACACCACTCAACTAAATTAAAGAACCCATTGGATAACATAGTGAAACTTGTGGTTTCAGAAAAAAGTACTAGAGAGATATCCGAACATATCAAAACTTTACTGATACTCAATGGTTAAAACAGGGGATCACGTGTCAAGCAACATGCCTACTTCTACTTGACGAACTCTCACTCTTTTACCTCTCCAGCGCTCAGCTGCACTGCAGATTAAGGCCCTTCTTATTTGGGCTTTAGCTTCTGCCTTATTTTTCATTATTTATAAATTTCATCTTTTTTAAACTTTTGGTTTTTTTTAGCTTTTTTGCCGGTTCTTTTTCCCGTATTCGTTTGCGTTGTCCATGATGACCTAGCATATTTTTTCTATTTTTAATTTTTTTAGATTTAATTATGCCAAATAAGTTACCTTCAGCTATATTGAAATTTCAGCTGCTACAGTGCAATTTCAGCCATAAACTACAGCTTTTCAGCCTAACCGAGCAAACAGGTAAGTGTACACCGTTCAGACGCTCGAATGAAATTCAGGCTGATATCCAAAAGGCAGAAGAGTATTTTACACTGCATGCGCCGCTGAATCTAATCAGCTAGGCATAGGCAGATGAGTAGCAGCAAGTAACTTCAAACGCTGATTTTTTTTTTCTATGCTAAACTGAAACCTAGAGAACTTAGGTATGCATCTCAAACAGGTGAATAGAGAAATCGAATAGCTAGCTTTAACATTAAAACAGCATTTCCCGATTCCAGATTGCAGTGGCGTCGATTAATTATGTACACGCGGCAACTCATTGAAGACTGAGCTGAGCTGTTTTCAGCATGCAGCTTGTCATGCCATGAACGCAAAGAAGAACTAGGCTGGTAGTAAGGGGGTGTTTGGGACTGCTCCACTCCACGTTTTTCAGCTCCGTTCTATGTTTTTTAGCCAAACAGGTTCAGCTCCACGCACTCTGTTCGAGGAAAAAAAGGTGGAGTTGTGAGAGCACCTAAAGGGGTGCTCCACAAATTCTAGGTTTTTTGTGGAGCTGCTCCACGGTAGAATTCGTGGAGCAGAGTTTGTGGAGCAGTCCCAAACACCCCCTAAGTATTAGCTAGGTATATTGGGTCCCATGGACTTCACAGATTTCGACAAGTCGCTGCCAGGCCTATTTTTGTTGGGCCGTCATCTTTATGGGTCGCTTTGACGCAATCCGTAGAACCCCTGGCCCATCTTTGTTCGTTTGTGAGAATATGTGCAATAGATGGTAAAAAAACCTGGTGTCAAGTGATCCGCTACAAGCTCGGTTTACATGAGGGTGCTTTTGTATGTTGGAAGTGGTGGATATGTGGTGTTAATTGATGTGCGCCTCTAGGACGAGCACTATATCTTTGATGAATTTCTATTAACTTCAACCAATGAGCAGAGTTCATACCATGTGTTAAGAAAAACTTGGTTACAATACGTTCGTAATGAGCCACAAATTGGGTGTGCTTGTATACGTTAGTAGTGGTGTATATGTTGTGTTGATTGATGTGGGTACCTACGATGGTACCCTTTAGATGGGTTCTTTTTGGTTAATGGCTTATAGCTTAAATAGTTGAATTCTAACTGTTTGCGAGAGATAGTATGTATAGAAAAATAATCGCATGCGATTGTGGCCGGTACAGCTGAACTCAATACACTTTTTACTACAATCTTCATATTGACCTCGTCTTGAACAAACGCACCGTTTAAAAACTAGTTACTGTAGACAGTATATGTATAAGCCAGTTTTAAGTTGAAAAGAACCCAACAAGCTCTGTTGTCATTTTAATTAATTAGCAGAGCTTGGGGCTTCCATTAAAAAACTGGTTGGTTTATAATACTTTCGTGGCGAGTCCTAGATTAGGGACTTTTTATCATATTTGGCATTGTATTTACAAAAATAGCCGTATGTCTAGCGTATTAACAAAAAAATGGTGTTTTTGCCGTCCGGTGGTCAGACGGTAGCGCGTGTGGGGCTGCCATGTAGCCGCTGCCATCCTGCAGTGGGACGGCAGGCGGCCTGTCGTCCCATAACCAGGCGACAGACGATTAAGCTAGCTGATTAGCCTACTTAATTACCTGCCATAATTTATTTTTTGCTTACTATTTATTTGAATTTTTTGAATATAGCAAATGAACTTAAAATATTATGAAATTTTATATGTAGTCTCTTGACACAACGTACTTAGCTGTGTAATTTATCATAATTTTATCCACTGTGACTATTTCTTAAAAATTCATACGATTTTCATAATTGTAGGAGTTATTACATATAGCAAACGAGCTTTAAAAAATTACAAAATTTTGTGGAAGCCTTCTGACATAGTCATAGTAATTGTGTAATTTTTTGAAATTTTATGTGCTATAAATTTACCATATTAATTCATATTATTTTAATCATGGAATTAACGATACTCCTGCTTCTTTTGCAGTGTCTGGCCTCTACCTTTCGCACATATGTCGATCCGTTACTGCTATCTTTTTTCCCCGATGTATCCTTTACACAATTGTCACTCTATCCATGTCTTCCCCCTTATACGCTCCCTCGTTCGTACTAATGTCGTTATGTCCGTGCCATCCCCTCTCGTCCACTCCCTCGTTTACACATTTGTCAGTGTTACCATGCCGTCTCCCTCGCCCGAAGTGCAACTCATAGATAAAGAGTCCTTAATTTGTCAGATGAGTGCACTGGGTTCTCTTTTCGCTCGGCCATAAATGCAAACCTCTTGCAGTTTGTCATCGCAGAAGCTCATTCTCGTGGTCATCGTTCAAAATTAAGAGTGTGTAGTTTATTATTTTGAGAAGGCAATGCATAGCTCATTAAGAACGCGGTAGGAGGACGTGGTAGTGCTGATTGCTTCTCCCGAAAGGTAGGTAACTTTTTATCGCATGCTTTTGACGTTATTCCCGTAGTCATATTTAATTAGTATCATTTAGTTAGTCAAAATTAATGTGGTTTGTATTTTAAATTAAGTAGGTCGTAGTAATTTATATGTAGTTTTTACTATTTTGTGTATGTACGGTACTCATAATTTGTTATTATATGGTGGTATGTAATTAAGCAGTCATAAATACTTAGTGACAATTAGTTAGGGTTAACTAATGAGTTAGTGTTAAGTAATTAAGTGCTATGGGGTTCTATCCACCCGCTCCAGAGGCCCTCTTTTGCACCACACCAAGGCTTCTATCCAGCACTCTTTCCATGTTCAACCGGATGGCACATCTAGTGCTAGGTTGATGCAAATTAATTAGTGAGGCCATATCCATTATAGATTTGTGGTTACATTGTTTTATCTTGGGAGGTCATCACAAGATTCAGTGCTTATGGTTTCCTAGACGGTTTTGTCATAAATTATACTCTCGTTCTCCTACCACACCAATCTCACTTACCATCCATTTAAGTATAAAGCAAGTTTAGAGTTTTGGATCCCAAGATATCTATTCCAGTTCAACATGCCAGTCACTTTCCTCCAGTGACTGTCCAAAATATATTTTGATATTTTTGAAATGATTCCAGGGCAAATAAGTGATCTTATGTATCTAAGCAAGACTAAGCATATCTATTAGATACGGACTTATCAGTTAACATGTATACCATTTATTCTAGGGCGATAAATGATTATGTCTAAAGTCAAGGAATAAAGTTTAATAATTCGAGCAGCATTAAGACATTAACTACAATCTAATGACAATATAATTTTAATCAGAATAAGGCATGAAATTCAATAATTTCAAATAAAATAATTTGCATTCAAAAGGTAGGTGCAATGTGATCAAACTATTAAGTTCCAAAAATTAAAATTGCTTTGAAAAAAAATACTTCAATTTTTGAAAAATAAGTTTTAAGTAAACTTTAGAGATTGAAAGAGGTTTCAATTAAGTTTCAATAAAATTGTAATGTTTCGAGCCCAGGTAGGTATTTTGCTCCAGTTAGCCCATTTCGGTCTCAAAGTTCTCCATACGTAGCTATTGCAGCACACAACTAAGGAGCATGGCTGGGAATCTTCAGGTTGCACATCTGAAAAGCTCTTGTTCCTGTTTCCATTGATCGATGCTATTAGACCCCGCTCGGAATTCTCCCAAAAAATTCATAGGAAACCTAACCTCCAATTAGAGTGGATGTTGCAATATTCCCTCTACAAACATGCAGTGTTTAATTCGCTAATTATCCCAGCAAGGAAAATGGCCGACTGCTTAGCGAAGTGTGGATATCTAGGGTCTTACCCAAAACTGCGATTTACTAGTGGTAACAATAACAATGGTGGAATCCCTTCAAATGACTGAAACAACTACTGTAACAAACACCAATGTTTTTTCTTGTTCAGTTTCGCCAAAAAAACAAAACACCACTTGACAAAGCCGAATCCTGGTGTGTGGTGTGTTGTGGTGCTCTGCTCGATCATTTTCTGTGCCTTACGTCTACCCGTCTTGTCTTGATCTGACGTGAGTTTCAGTTACTCTGTAATCTCTTATACGAACAGCTTAAAAGCCAAAAGTCATAATTAAAAGTCATAAGTTACAACTAAAAAGAATAGACCCATAGAGTAATTAAGCAGCTCGAGGTTTTGTAAGTTTTGTCAGGGTTCACCTGTCGCAGCATCACCTGGTCGAAGTCAAGACTCCACATACCTGGCCGGATGCAGGTTAACCTCTGACCAACGAGGTCTCGTGGGCCTGTTCTTTTTGGCTGCGGCTTTTGGCTTTTGGCTGAAATTTTTGAATTTTGGCTGTTTACGGTACAGATTACGGAGAGATCGATACTCACTTGCGATTTTGACAGGTACAGATATTGGGATTTTAATGTGTACTACGTTTAACTTATAGACCCCGTCTTGAGAAAATACTCCTTTTAAAAGTTAGGTACTGTAGCGGCTGCGAGAAGCCGGGCGGCTTCTCGCCAACCGAACAGGCCCGCCAATGCCAGCTTGGCGATTACTGACGAGGTTACCGCTAGTTTAGTGGAGCATATACTGTACTAAAGGCGAAGCAAAAGCGCGCGTGCAGGTGGAATCCTATGCTGTACTAGTGCTAATCACTAATGTCTCTGCAGCTTTGCACTGTCTGATCTACACTTACTATATGTACTGAACGATCCGTGCTAATTGTAATATCTTTAAACTCTGCAAGGTACCAGCATATCTGGCAGCCGTATGCTACCTTGCCATGCCCAGTTGTCTAGTTGTCTTGCTATGCTCCTAGTGTAGAGTAATTTTGCTCAGTGCCACGAGTTGTTTATGAGCTGCTGCTACAACCAATGGATTCTGCGAACCAAACAGCCCCTCAGAAAATACGTCTTAGCAGTGGGCAAAACGGCAGAGTGATTATCGCGCTCCGTTACGGCGCCTCTTTAATCATGGGAAACACAGTGAATTGCTGCTGGCACAACGACGGAAAACACGGCACGATGATTAAGCACAGCATTTACCCGCGCAGTGGAGTACTAGCATGCATCTAACAATGCGCTCTTCAATTATTAAAGGCCTACCAGGCCTGCTCAAAGTGCTGAAAGTTCTGGCTTTTGGGTTTTTTTGTGTAGGTTAACGGGGGCCTGTTCTTTTTGACTGCAGCTTATGGCTTATAGTTGCGGCTTGTGGCTTTTGGGCTGTTTGTACAAGAGATTATAAAGTAACAGAAACTCACGTGCGGCTTTTGCCAATATAAATGAAGTCAGTAAAGTATATACTACAATTAACTAGTAGACCCTATCTTGAAAAAAAATACTCCGTTTAAAAGTTAATTACTGTAGAAAAGCCGAAAAGAAGCTTTTAGAAGCTGAAAAGAACATGGCCACTTTTGCGATTAGCTTTTGTGAGTCAAAAAATGAGAGAAGCAGTAAACAAATCTAGAAAAATAGAAGACGTTGCTAAATCTTTTGTGACGATGCAAAGAAATAGGAGGAAAAAAGCAAAACTAAAAAAAGCAAAAAAAAAAGGAATTTTAGAAGAAAAAGGTTGAAGCCGTTTAGAGCACCATAACCAACTACTGTCAGGAGCAAATCAGTCAGAAAGACTGCATTAAAGAAACACTAATAGGGATGTAATCAAGAACTAGGTAGCAGTAGCAAATGAAAAGTAGTCATTAGTCAGGACTAGTGCTGCCAACTGGGAAGAGGACAGAGCAGACAGCTTGGCTTAGCTGCAGGCCCCAAAGCAGCAGGTAAAGAAATTCAAAGTTGCTGTTCAAAAAGGGCAGCACTCAGTCAGGCAGCAAAGCTCAGCTCGATCGTCCAATTGAATTCAATTCGAATTGAATCACAGGTGATGCTTTTTTCGACTGCAGTTTATGTCTTTTAGTTCTAGTGCTACCACTCGTATGAATGAACTGAAAATTGATAAGCCACTTGGCCCTGCTCGTTCAGGGGTTTTAATTTACTATTTCTTAATTTCATCTTATTCTAAATTTTTGGATTTTTTTTGTGTTTTTTGGCTTTTCTTTTTTCATATTCCTTTGTATTATCTATGATAGACTAGCCTGCTTTTTTATTTTAATTATACCAAATAAATCACTATCAAATACAGTGAAAAAGACAGTTATAGTGAAAAAACCATAAGCTATCGCCAAACTGAGCGTCCCTAATAAAAGGATATCTCGATAAGCTGCTTCGAAATCAAGATGGAGAAACTGTCTCATTTGTTTGTTCGAGGGAAGTCATAAGCCCTAGTCTCGATTCTGGGTTTTTTTGTGGTTTTTGGCTTCGGTTTCTTCGAAAACAAACGAGGCGGCTTCTCTAAACGGTTCCCGAGCCTAAAACTGTATACAACATCCGCATCGACGTCTCTGTCGTTCATCTCGTCTTAAAAAATACAGACAAAAAATTACCAGTCATAGTTAAAAACTATTAGCTACAGTATAAAAAACATAAGCCTGTAGTAGCGAAGCCAAGCCCTAAAAGGACTGCTTCATCTTTTTCGTGTCGCCGTGTGCGAGGATATATCATATGACCAAAAATATATATTGGCTGGACTGGAGTAGCTTGTTGACTAGTGCACAGTTTTTGTGCAGCATGCAAATGGCGTATACCGGCCGAGGCTGGCGACAACTACCCGAAGCAGTTGATCGGTTCATCCAGCTTCCAATATTTTTTTTGGGTGGCTTGCAATCTTCCATTCTGTTACTGTTAGAGCAAGTCAATAATAAAGCCAAGTGTTTGGCTATAAGTCAAGTTATACAATAATTTGTCTACAAAAAGTTTTTTATTATTATGTGGTACCATATCTCACATTCTCTTTCATATTCCTCCTCACATACATTTATTATTTAGGCCCACCACTGCATAGGCTCCCGTGTCCAGCTTGTTGCTTGCATGAGAGACAAGCTCTCATCTCTCTCCTTTCTTCTCTCCTCCACATCAGCAAAAATGCTGACTAGCTTAGTTATAAGACCATTATTGTACTTACTCTTAGTATCCAGAGCCAAACCTATCCATCTAATCTGACTTATATAGGCTATATATACTCCTACGTACACAGGGTTAAACGTCAAGTACGTACGTACGTAATTAGGAGCTAGCACAGAACAAGAGAGAGAGGGAGGAGAGATACTCCAGCTACTGTAGCAGTACGAGTATAAAATTCTCTTTTCTACGGTATACTAACATACTGTAGCGCGGCACGAGGTGGGCTCGTCCAGCACATTGATAGAGATGGCCCAGCTCGTTGTTGGGTGCAGCAGATAACTGTTGAGCTCGGCTCGGCTCGGCTCCCAGCAGCAGCACCACGGGCCAACCTCATCCATTCCTTCCGCCTAAGATGGTGTTCAGTTGAACTGAATTTTTATAATTTATGACTAAATTTTTATTATGATTGGTTAAAATTATACTGTAGTTGATAATGGCTTATTTGGCATAATTAAATTTAAAAAAAATTAAAATCGAAATAATGGGTTAGCCCAGCACGTGTAATACAAACGAATACGAAAAAAAAGAACGAGCAAAAAAACTCAAAAAAGTTCTAAAAAGTCAGAAAAAACAAAATTTAAGAATAGTAAAAAATAATCTAGAAGCTTGAAGTCCAAATCCAAACAAGCGGGGCCCAAGACAAGGGGCTCACTTTTCTTTTTTTTTCCTAACCTTATTTATGGAAGATTATATATGTTAGGAGCGGCCTTGAATTTGAAATGGATGTCCGCGATGCCCGGCACTTTCGGCCTCGCTCTAAACGATTTTAATTTTTGATTTTTTTAGCTTTCAATTTATTTAAGCTAGAAATCACTTGGAATGTATCAAGTTTTAATTTCAGTTTATTTTATTATTTTTATCTTTTTATCTTCTTTGTTTCATCTTTTTTTTTGCGTTGTCTACGATAATATAACAGTTTTTTTAATTTTTTCTCAATTTTTTTAATTTAGCCCATTAGACCACCGGCTTTGCTTCCAAAACCTCGCTCGCTTCCAAGTGGGGCCCGTAGACTGTGAGCCCACCGGTCATTCATTGACATCCCTGTCTCGTGTAGTGGCCTAACGCCGTCGCGGAACAATAAGTTAATGGCGATAGTAATTGACGAGCATCGTACCGCACAGCTGCTGCAACCTCCTGCCAGCTCCCAGCCGCTCGCATTTCCTCCTCTTTCTTTTTTGGCCTTTTTCTAGTGTTGAATTGTCCATCCGTTTTCGAGTAAAAGTCGGATTTAACACTATTATGTACAATATTTATAAAGTCAGTTAGATATATATTGTATTTATAAAAATAGCGCTTCTGTCATCTGATAAATAGACAGCAGCACCAGTGGACGATATTTGGCGAGGTCACCGGCGGCAAGTATCTGCTGTCTCATCAGCAGACGATAGACAGTCTATCGTCTAGTACGTATACCACTAGTTTTATAAATACCATACATAGGTGGTGATCAGTTGGGCTTTTTTATGGCTTATGGCTGAAAGCACTGTAGCTGGCTGAAAAAAACACTGTAGCTGACAGAGGCTTATTTAGCATAATTAAATTTAAAAAATTAAAAAATATGTTAGCCTATTACGTATAATACAAACAAATACGGGAAAAAAGAACTGCCAAAAAAGACAAAAACTCAGAAAGAAACGAAATTTGTAAATAGTAAAAAATAAATTAGAAGTCAGAAGTTTAAATCGGATTGATGAAGGCCATAATGATACTAAAATCCGGCTTTATCTGGATGTTTTCTACGCTCCTCGCTTGTGCTGTGCTACAGCGAGCAAGCCCCCATTATTGCGCCCGTGCGTCCAAGCTGTGCTTCCGCGCCCTCCCTCTCTTTTTTAAGGGGAGCATCTGTACAATTCTTTTTACAGGTCAAATCACAGCCTGTTCATGTTTATGATTCCGTAACGAATTTTACACGAGTACCGTCCTATCCGTAGCACGCAACAGCTCACGCAGGAGAAAAAAAAAGCTGCTCCTTGTACGCAATACACACTAGCGCCTCTTGGCTTCCCTGCTGTCTACTTGTACTGCAACTTTATAGGGGTAGTACCAGCATGTCGATCATTTGATCTGAAGCTATATTGTCCTCGGTAAAGTACGCTCTATTACATTGTAAAGAAGATTTTATCTTGAGCTTTATATGTTATTTATTATTTTATCTTGTTTTTAAAAATTTTAACCATGTTTTGTTGAATTTAGTCTAAAACCTGAGAAAAAATGACCGGCGGTGGAGACTGCCCTGCTGGCGGCCCTCAGCGCGTTTCAGCGGGAGGTAACAGACCTCCGCGGAGCTGTCCGGAACATGCAGGAGACTCGGAGCCAACACGCCCCTCCGGCGGTGGCATCCGAACCCGCCCCGGAAAGGGTAGATAGCCGCGACGCCCCTACGTCTAGCCGCGCCCCACTACGGCGCGTAGACCCGGAGTCCTCGCTTTCTGCGGGCCTGCAGCAGGCGCCATGGCCTGAAGATTTCAAGTTCCCGAGCGTCATCGAGGCCTACAAAGGCGACTCCGACCCGCGAGAGTTCGTGCGCGTGTACGAGACCGCCATCGAAGCCGCTGGCGGAGACGACACCACGAAGGCAAAAGGGCTCCCCCTCGCGTTACAAGGGGTGGCGCTGTCCTGGTTCTTCACCATCGAACCACAGTCCATCTACGCGTGGGAACAGGTTCGCAACCGACTCTACAACAACTTTCAGGGAAACTACATCGAGCGTGTCGATGCGGACCAGCTCTTCGCAGTCAAGCAAAAACCCGAGGAAAGGCTTCGGGACTACTTCAAGCGCTTCGCGAAAGTGCGCTGCCAAGTCAAGGACGTCAACGAAACAACGGTCATCAACGCAGCAATACAAGGCCTCCGGCCGGGGCCAATGGCCGAGTACAACGCGCGCAAGCCCATTAGGACGGTCGGGAAACTCTTCGACAAGATGGAAGAGTACGCCAGAGCGGAGGAGGACGTGCGGAGGCGACTCGGCGATGACTCCGACTCCAACAAGGCGGAAGCTCGGTCAAGAGCGAAGACTCGCCGAAACAGGGCTCTTCGAAAGGCAAGCGTAAGCAAGAGCAGCCGAAGGGCGCCTCCGAACGCAAGGACCCCAACACAATGAACAGCCAGGCCTAAGCGCGACCAACGTAAGTCCAGGAAACCTCGTTACGTTTTCGACATCGAGGGCGCCTCCGCAGGTCGCGGAGGCAGAGGGCGCCGAGGCCGAGGACGGAGACGTGGCCGGGGTCGAGACGACCGGACCCGCGAAGACTACGGCGACCAGCACCACGGGCAGTGGTGCGAAATCCACGGCCGGGGCAACCACAACACGCGTGCTTGTGCCACCATCGCAGCGCTACGGCAGAGTGTTGCCAGGGACAAAAACCCGGAAGCACGCGCGCTCGTTGTGGCTCACGTCCAACACCCCCAGGACCAAGGAACACAGCCCTAGGAAGGCTTCCTGCGAATCCAGGCGCATGTACAACAACCTCGGGAAGGCCTCCTACAGTTACAAGCCCCGGAGGGAGCCCAGCGCAGGATCATCAACGTCATCTCCGGAGGCTCCTCTCTGGGGTTCGCCTCGACAAGACAACGGAAGGCTTACGCGCGGAGGCTGCACCACGTCGCGGCATACCCGGCGCAGGCGCCGCCAGAATGGGCGCAACATGAAGTCACATTCACGCCTGCTGACGCCGAGGGCGTGGAGTTCCCCCACCAAGACCCTTTGGTCGTTCGGATCCTCGTAGCCGGATGCGACGTCAGGCGCGTCCTAGTCGATGGAGGAAGCTCCGCAAACATCCTGTTCGCTGCGGCCTTCGACCAAATGGGGATCCCTCGGAGCCGGTTGGGCCCTTCAGGCATCCCGCTGCACGGATTTGGAGGGCAGCCTTTGCGCGACTTAGGCCAGATATGCCTCCAAGTCTCCTTCGGCCAAAGCGACAACGTCCGGAGCGAGGACGCCATCTTCGACGTGGTCGACATTGTATACCCCTACAACGCCATAATAGGGCGGCCGCTCCTAAACACCCTCGGGGCAATCCCGCATCACGGCTTCCTGTGCATGAAGCTTCCCGGGCCGCGGGCCATCATCATCGTTCATGGCGACCAGGACATGGCTCGGCGCATAGAGCTTGGCGCCAGAGGTCCATGCCACGCGGCTCGCTAAGGCACCTATAGCCGGGAGGGCGGACGCGGAGCCCTCGGGCACCCCCCCCCTCCCGAGAGCGTCCCTCGCACAAGGTTGCCCCGGTAGCAGTGGCTCGTCAGCGATCGCCCCGCCCTCGTAGCGGTTAGTAATCGGTACCCCCCAACCCTTCTTTTGTAATTGCTCACCCGCGCAAACGGGAATTTAATAAAGTTCACCGTTTGCACCAATTTCTGTTCTTTGAAGCAAAGACACACTACTACAGAAGAGGCTATACTGGACGGCTACATCACAGACGGTTCATACGGAACCGTCTGTGATTAAACTTTCACAGACGGTTTATACTGGCAACCGTCGGTGATATTTTCACAGACGGTTATTAACACGAACGGTCTGTGATAAATAAGACATCACAGACGGTTCGTGTTACTAACCGTCTGTGAAATTTCACAGACGGTTATTAACACAAACCGTCTGTGATGTCTAAAATTATCACAGACGGTTTCTGTTAATAACCGTCTGTGAAAATATCACAGACGGTTATTAACTGGAACCGTCTGTGATAATTTTAGACATCACAGACGGTTCGTGTTAATAACCGTCTGTGAAATTTCACAGACGGTTAGTAATACGAACCGTCTGTGGTATCGTTTAAACTACAGAATCTATAGAGACGAGAGTCAAATTCAAGGTAATTTTATTACAAAAGTGCAATAAAAAGACATTCCCAGATTTGAATCTTCTGGGTTTCATATGCTTCTTCGTCGACTTCTGGAGTTGGAGGATCAGCCGCTGTGTTCTCGAATGCCGTCAAGATTGCCCTTGCCTTCTCGACTTCCTCCTCAAGCATGGGCAAATGATCATTAGCATGTTCCATAATCTGAAACAGGATGTCAAGATGCGCTTCCGCATTATCGGCCCAATCTGCTTGATCGGCAAGTTTATCCAAGTGTGTCTGCAGTGCCGCAAGATCTTCCTCCGCTTTGCGCACATTGTAGAGAAGAACGAGGCTGAGGGCGGTTTCCCTATCCTGAGTGGCAATGAGATACCTCCGTCGACGGCGGATGATGAGGTCCAGCTGACGGATGGAAGCGAGTCGAGGAAGGAGAGCAGGGCGTGAGCGGAGGAGCTGCTCCAGACGTAAACTTTTGGCCGCCTGTGTAAGGTTGCGTCCGAACAACTCATGATGGATAGATGAGAGGAAGGAGATCAAAAGAATTTTAAATGTCATTATTGAGAAATCTGGTGATGAAGAAGATGATCAGGGAGAGCATAGTGCGTAGAAGGATTAGGGCGCGCATATATAAGCATTAACGCATGCAGACGCTTCGTATTTCAAACCATCTCTGCTATTATGATCAGGGAGTGCATAGTGTGTAGAAGAGCATGCAGGATTAGGACGCGCATATTTAAGCATTAACGCAGACGCTTCGTATTTCAAACCATCTCTGCTATTAACATCACAAACCATTCATATTATGATATTAATATCACAGACCGTTATTAATACGGTCCGTCTGTGATAACTGAAACATCACAGACGGCTCGTATTAAGAACCGTCTGTGATAAATGATTGACACTAACACAAACGGTTTTAATTTGGACACCGTCTGTGTTAGTGGTCGAGTATCACAGACGGTCCTTACCAATGAACCGTCTGTGATACTTTAGTATCACAGGCGGTTTAAAATAAAAAAACCGTCTGTGATAATCTGAAATTATCACAGACGGTTTTTTATTAAAACCGTCTGTGTTGTGTAGACTATCACAGCCGGTTGTTGTTAAGAACCGTCTGGGAATGTTCACAGACGGTTTTTTACAAGAACCGGCTGTGATGTCCCTTTGTCTGTCATATTCTAGATCAGAGGTTAATATATAAGTACACATTGCTTCTAATAACTTAACTACAGAACTACTGAGACAAGAGGTCACAAATTAAAGGCAAATTTATTAATTTCAATTAGAGGGAAATTCATTACATAAGTCGCACAGGTAAAGAGTTTCCCAGATTGTAATCTTTTGGGCTTCGTACGCTTCTTCTTCGACTTTGGGACTTGGAGGATCAGCCGCTGAATTCTCGAACGCTGTTAAGATTGCCCTTGTCCTCTGCACTTCCTCGTGCAGCCTGGGCAAATGATCAGCAGCATCCATCATGTCATACAGGATAGCATTAAAACATTCCTCACAATCTGCCGTTTCTGCATGAGCGGCAAGGCTATCCATCAGTCTGTGCAATGCGAGTAGAGCTTCTTCCGCATTGCGCACATTGTGGAGAAGAACCAGGGTGAGAGCTGTTTCCCTTTCTTGAGCGGCAGCGAGACGCCTCCGTCGACGGAGGAGGATCAGGTCAAGCTGACGGATGCAAGAAAGTCGGGGAAGGAGAGCAGGGCGGGTGCGGAGAAGCTGCTCCAGATGCAAATTGCTGGCCGCCTGTGTAAGGTTCCGGCCGAACAATTCGTGATGAACAGATGAGAGGAAGGAGATGATCACAAGAACAGTAGTAGAAGCCATGTTGTATTGTATATATATTGTATTGTACGTACGTAGAAGACCTGGATTAGGAGCGCATATTTAACCTTTAGCACAAACGGTTCGTATACCCAAACATTAATGATATAGACGCTTCGTATAACGATCGAGAGACGTTAATTAGACGATCGAAACACAAAGCGTTCTGGCATCGAAACACGCGCGAAGCAGTTCTGGTATGAAGCTTATGACAGACGGTTTTTTTATAAAAAACCGTCTGTGATAATATACTACATCACAGACGGTTCATACGGAACCGTCTGTGATTAAACTGTCACAGACGGTTTAAACTGGCAACCGTCGGTGATAACTAAACATCACAGACGGCTCGTATTAAGAACCGTCTGTGATAACTAAACATCACAGACGGCTCGTATTAAGAACCGTCTGTGATATTTATTATCACACACGGTTCGCGTTAATAACCGTCTGTGATAATTACATACCACCAATAATTGGCGTGTGATATCACGTGTCACCAATAATTCGCGTATACCCAGGATTTCGATCTCACCCGTCCATTCTCTCCACATCGAATGGCTGGCACCAGTTCCTCCCACGGCCAGGCCCTTATTAATAACTCCCCATCAACCTTTCCACCGGTACTAGTCACGCGTGAGTTCATCCACTAGCTAGCTTCCTGCATGCATCTCCCCTCCGCTGTGAGCTAGCACCTCCATATCGCGGCACGTTCGGTTCATACTAAACAACACACTCTTGCCGTAAGTGTCGTAAGTGTGTCTTGTTTAGTGTGAACCGTCGTGCCGCGAAGGGTTTGTTAGCTTGTTATCCTGTAATAGATCGATCTGAATGTGTTGTTGAGTTTTTGTGCTTGCCTCTATATTTGCATGTTCCTCGACGATGCCGACTATTGTCGAGATGTGATGTCCACTCCGACAATCCTTCTTTTTCCTGCAAAATTCAAGGCAATTTTATTACAAAAGTTCAAAAAAAGACATTTCCAGATTTTTCAGCAGCCGACGTTGCCGACTTCTTCTCTGAGCGACTATCCATCTGCTTTTTCCCACTTCTTTTCTTCATCCGAGGCCTGCAGCTGTGTCTTGAGGAATGCCACATCTGAAGACCCAAGAGCTGGTCAAGAACTGGTCTTCAGATGTGGCATTCCTCAAGACACAGCAGCAGGCCTCGGATGAAGAAAAGAAGTGGGAAGAAGCAGATGGATAGTCGCTCAGCGAGGTTGGGTATCACAGACGGTTCTATTAACGAACCGTCTATGATAAAACAATCACAGACGGTTATTAACACGAACCGTCTGTGATAGTATGCATCACAGACGGTTCGTGTTAAGAACCGTCTGTGATAATGTAGACTATCACAGACGGTTATTTATGTGAACCGTCTATGATAGGCAACAATCACCGACGATTATTAAGTTGAACCGTCTGTGATATTGCTTGTATCACAAACGGTTCATATTAGTAACCGTCGGTGATAATTCACAGACGGTTATTAATACGAACCGTCTGTGATATATCATTTTCACAGACCGTTTGTGGTTGGAACCGTCTGTGACATTCTGCGTAATATTAATTGCTTGGCGTACTTGCTTGAAGGATGTCGACACCGATCTGTCTTCATTGCGCTTCATCGGTGGAGCAAGGCGGCCGGCTTTAGGGAGTTGGGGGCGAAAAAATATCACCGTCTTCTTAGTGATCTGATCAGAGGTTAGTATACTTAACATTCTTAGTGATCTGATCAGAGATTAGTACTCAATTACATAACATTCTTAGTGATCTGATCAGAGGTTAGTAGTAGGGGTAATAATCATTTTTGACACCCATTTGTCACTTGTGTAGCGTAGATGGACCGAAGCTGGATGTATATTGAGAACCGTGTGTGTGAAGAGTACATTACTGGCGTGTCTGCTTTTAGAAGGGCGGCCGAGCTGGATATGTTGAAGAAGGGGATGAAATATATGTATTGCCCATGTATTGATTGTGATAATCTCAAGATGTTTAGCAACTCAGCGCAGATTGAAGCTCACTTGATTCGAAGGGGTTTCAGAAAAGGGTACAAATGTTGGACCAGTCACGGTGAAGAAAAAAGTACACAAGAAGGTAGTTATGACATAGTCGAGGGAGGCAACGATATACCAGATGTGGACTGTTCTTTCGATCATGAGGATAGGTCGCAGGATGACAATCTGGATCAGATGTTACGTGATGCAGAAGGGAACTATAGTGAGAGAGAGTTTGGTAAATTCGAGGGCTTGATGGAGGACTCGGAGAAACCTTTGTTCCCGGGCTGCAAGCCGCAATACACGAGGTTGTCATCAGTTCTAGAACTGCTAAAATTGAAGGCAAGCAATGGTTGGTCCGACAAGAATTTCACGGCATTATTAGGTCTCCTAGTGGACATGCTTCCAACGCGAAATGTGTTGCCGAGAACCACCTACCAAGCCAAGAAGATTCTTTGTCCATTAGGAATGGAAGTAGAAAGAATACATGCATGTCGGAATGATTGTATCCTGTACCGTAAAGAGTATGCTAGCTTACATGTTTGTCCGGTGTGCAAAGCATCCCGATACAAGCGTAAAAATGACTCTGATGATGGGAAGGGCATCGAGGTGAAGCAAGGACCTCCTGCTAAGGTGATGTGGTATCTTCCTGTAATCCCCCGTTTGAAGCGTTTATTTGCAAACCGCAAGGATGCAAGATTGATGCGTTGGCACTACGAGCAGCGTAAGAAAGACGGAATGATAAGACATGTTGCTGATTCTGCCCAGTGGAGGAACATCGATAGGATGTTTGTAGATTTCGGTGTGGAACCGAGAAATATAAGGTTTGGGTTGAGTACAGATGGAATGAATCCTTTTGGTAACATGAGCAGCCGACATAGCACCTGGCCCGTGACTCTGTGCATGTACAACCTTCCTCCTTGGCTGTGTATGAAGCGAAAATATATTTTGATGTCACTACTTATCCAAGGGCCGAAGCAACCTGGCAACGATATTGATGTGTTCCTAGCCCCATTGGCGGAAGATCTTGCAACACTGTGGAATGAAGGGGTACATGTATGGGATGCGGACAAACGAGAGAACTTCACTCTACGGGCCATGTTGTTCTGCACCATTAATGATTTTCCTGCCCTTGGTAACCTGTCAGGGTTTAGTATAAAAGGAGCCAAAGCGTGTCCGCACTGCTTAGATTATACGGAGAGTGTGTGGTTGAACAACTCCCGAAAAACTGTGTACATGCGTCACCGTAGGTTCCTTCCAAAGTATCACCCATACCGCAAGATGAAGAAACAATTTGACGGAAAAAAAGAGGATGACTCAGTACCAAGACCTTTTAGCGGGAAAGAGGTGTATGATATGGTTAAGGATATAAATGTTGTGTTTGGAAAGGGACGTAAATTGAGTAAGAACATGTGGAAAAAGAGGTCAATATTTTGGGACTTGCCTTATTGGGAGCACTTAGAAGTTCGCAATTGCATCGATGTCATGCACGTAGAGAAGAATGTATGTGACAGTTTGATTGGTCTCTTACTGAACATTCCTGACAAAACAAAGGATGGTGTTAACGCAAGGCGTGACTTGGTCGCTATGAACATCAGGACCGAGTTAGCACCGATAGAGACCGGTAAAGGCCGGACGTACCTTCCCCCAGCATGTTACACTCTGTCTAAGTCCGAGAGAACTGAATTGTGCCAGTCCTTAAATGGTGTGAAAGTTCCATCCGGTCACTCGACAAGCATGAAGAAACTTGTTTCCATGGAACATTTGAAATTAATTGGCATGAAGTCTCACGACTGTCATGTGCTAATGACTCAAATGCTACCTGTTGCAATTAGAAGTATTTTGCCGAACAAGGTTCGAGTGACAATCATAAGGCTATGTTATTTCTTCAACGCAATTGCTCAGAAGGTCATTGATCCGGATGGACTAGATGCTCTGCAAACCGAGGTGGTGACAACTCTATGTCATCTAGAGATGTATTTCCCTCCATCATTTTTTGATATCATGGTCCATCTCATTGTCCACCTTGTGAAAGAGATAAAAATATGTGGCCCCGTATTTCTACGTCATATGTACCCTTTCGAGAGGTACATGGGAATTCTGAAGTCCTATGTACGCAATCGATCTCGACCGGAGGGTAGCATCATCGAAGGTTATACAACAGAAGAGGTCATTGAATTCTGCATCGGCTACATTTCTCAGGTAGAGCCGATAGGTGTACCTCTATCTCGTCACGAGGGGAGGTTAGAGGGTATAGGGACTATCGGGAGGAAAGCAATAACCCCGGATCAAAATACGTATGCTCAAGCCCATTTCATGGTTTTACAACACATGACTGAAGTGACCCCATATATTGAAGAGCACAAGGACATGCTACGTCAGGAGAATGCAGGCCAGTCAGAAGTTTGGATCACAAGACAACACAACCGTCAGTTCAACGAATGGTTGAAGGCGCAATTGACTAGGAGGTCGTCAAATGAAACACTACAATGGTTGGCAAAAGGGCCAAAATTTACAATTGTGACATGGCAAGGATACGACATTAATGGCTACACATTTTATACAACAGATCAAGATAGAAAGAGCACAGTGCAGAACTCAGGTGTCCGCATAGATGCCTATGATTCGCACGGTAGAACCGCTGGCCCAAGCTCGTACTACGGGCTTGTAGAGGAGATTTGGGAGCTTGACTACGTAATTTTCAAAATTCCTCTATTTCGGTGCCGTTGGGTCCAACTCCCATGGGGTGTAAAGGTTGACAAGTACGGCGTCACTACCGTGGACCTCGAATGTGTAGGATACAAAGACGAACCATTCGTACTCGCGAGGCAAGTTGTTCAAGTATTTTATGTAACCGACCCGGCAAATAAGAAGCGCCATGTAGTTCTTCAGGGAAAAAGAAGGATTGTCGGGGTTGAGAATGTTGTGGATGAGGAAGAGTACAATCAATTTGATGATTTGCCTCCATTCGGAGACGGCATCAGGCTCGATGAAGAACAAGGCGATGAAGCAAGCTATATGCGTATCGATCATCGTGAAGGGCTTTATTTAAAATGATATAGCCAAAGTGTAATAAATGATATAGGTTATGCTTGTGTTTTTCATAAATGTATGTATGTTCCATTGTAATTGTAAAATGACTAAGGAACCCATGCATTGTAATTGTAAAATGACTAAGGAACCCATGCATTGTAATTGTAAAATGACTAAGGAACTAAGAAATAGTTATATTTATGGTTATACTTGCGTTTTTCATAAATGACATAGGAACCTAGCTAGCTGCGGGTATTTATAGTGAACTATCACAGGCGGTTTATCAAAAGAAACCGTCTGTGATAACACATCACAGCCGATTCTATCGATATAACCGTCTGTGATAATATGGGTAGCAGGGGTGGGAGGGAGCAAAACCTAGCTAGCAGGGGCGCTGCAGAGTGGAGACAAGAGACTGCGGCAGAGCGGACTCCGCAGACCTAGCGCGGGTATTTAAAGATGATCTATCACAGACGGTTCTATAAATATAACCGTTTGTGATATGCATTATCACAGACGGTTCTATCTATAGAACCGTTTGTGATAGGAATTATCACAGACGGTTATATCGATAGAATCGGCTGTCCCTCCCTCCCGACGCCGCCGCTCCCGACGCCGCCGCTCCCGCCCGACGCCGGTCCCTCCCTCCCTGTGCTTCACATGTATATGCTTCACATGATATATATATGCTTCACATGTATATGCTTCACATGATATATATATGCTTCACATGTATATGCTTCACATGATATATATATGCTTCACATGTATATGCTTCACATGTATATGCTTCACATGATATATATATATATGCTTCACATGTATATGCTTCACATGATATATATATGCTTCACATGTATATGCTTCACATGATATATATATGCTTCACATGATATATATATGCTTCACATGATATATATATGCTTCACATGATATATATATGCTTCACATGTATATGCTTCACATGATATATATATGCTTCACATGTATATGCTTCACATGTATATATATGCTTCACATGATATATATATGCTTCACATGTATATGCTTCACATGATATATATATATGCTTCACATGTATATGCTTCACATGTATATATATGCTTCACATGATATATATATGCTTCACATGTATATGCTTCACATGTATATATATGCTTCACATGTTATATGCTTCGCAAGGCCTATTTGGAAGGCCCATAGCTCACTGCAATTAGCTAATCGTTAGAACTTTGTCAAAGGGCATAAAGCAAGTGACACACTCCAGTGCTCACTTCAGTTAGTTTTTTCTTAGAAGAGAGATGACGTCCACACAGTCTTCGTCGTCGTCATCTGGGTCTCACGCTCCCAAGACTGTGAAATCTAAACGTGGCCGAGGAGTATCGAAAAGGCCAGAGGGCCGAAGGACCATCACGGTGGTCTCTCCGGATGGGGTCCCTCTGGAACCGTCGAAAGCAGCGTCATCATTTCGGACTACCTGCGGGATAATTGGAAGGCAACGGGTCCCCATCACCATAGCAAGCTGGAAAGATTTGACAAAGGATCACAAAAATCAGCTATGGGAGGAACTTACAAATTCGTTCGAGTTCCCAGCAGAAGCACAGGGACTCGTGCAACGGCAAGCGCTCCTCGCGATGGGAAAAGCATGGAAGAATTTTAAGAGCACTCTTGTGACGAAGTACGTGGCCGAGGATGTCACGCCCTTCACGAAGTATCCTTTCGTGTCGCCGGAAACATGGGAGGCCTTTGTGCAGATGAAGACGACGCCCGAATTTGTACAACAAAGTGCGGCGCACAAGGATCTCCAGTCACAAAACACGCACCCTCACAGACTCGACACTGCTGGGTACGCGGGTAAAATCCCGCAATGGAGGATGCAGGATGAGGTCGCAATCCGATCGGAGGCCTCTCCGCCATTTGCCGGGATCGCAAACGAGCGCGCTCGAAACTGGTTAAGAGCGAGGTCATCAACCACATCTTCGGGTGTCTCTTTCAAGAACCCCGTAGATGAGGAAGTGTCCCAACGCATGGTAAAATATGTTAAACAACATACTTGTTAACACCTCTTGAACTTCATGGGTTCAAAAATAACATGATTAATTGCCTCTTGCAGCAATCATTGACTACCGAATCTTCTCGTGGCTCCTTTGAAGAATATAGGGAGATAGATTTACTATCACAGGCCTTGGGAAACAAGGAGCACCCAGGTCGCACACGAGGCATGGGGGTTTATGTACCTTGGAGGCACGGATTTCCAGATTACTCCGAGACATATAGGAGTAGGAAGAGATCCAAGGCGTACCGCAGCGAACAAATAAAACAGGAGCTTCGTGCTCAACTTGAGGAACAACTATCTGCCTCACTTCAAGAGCAGACTGCCTCACTTCGAGGAGAGATAGATTCGTTGCGGGAAGAACTGAGACAAGTCCGCAACCAATCGCAACCCACTCCTAGTACTGCGGTACCCAGTCCCCCTCAACGTCGCAGTAGCTGCGCGTCCACACCAATTTCTGAACATAGCGACGACCACTTACGTATTGATGACATTCAGGTAATGTACCTCTTTAGAATGGTACATAGATCTCTCTGGTGGACGCCTTAACTCATCTTGTATCGTTATGTAGGAGCCCATGCCTTGCACCCTCACAGTCAGGCTTGTTGGCTCTATTCCCGTTGATGCTGGGCGTGGCATGGTGTATCCATTGCTGCCAGGGACGCTTGTGCACGGTGTACAAGTAGACACCGGTTTCATGAAGGTCCAGGTGGACATGATTAATGATATTTTTAAGCCCGTCCCTCTTGAGAAGCCCCCAAACGAAGAGATTAAGACATACGGGGATGCCGTCCACACATTCATTCAGTGGCCCAAGAGGGACATCGTCCTCGACATGTCTGTGCCACAATCTTCACATCCAGTGGCCCAAGAGGGACGTCGCCCTGGACCTGGCACATCGGCTCCGGTGGCTCCACCTCCACCTCGAAATCCAGTAAAGTCTGTTGCATCGGCTCCCGCCGAGACGCCACCGAGAACATATCATAAGCGAGGCTCCAAGGCCTCCAAGGCTCATGCGAAGAAAGTTAAGCCGGGTCCCGTGCCATGGAAGTTTGTTCTAGGAGTGTCGTTGGTGCCCGATTCACAATTACGCCAACTTGGTATGATTTGCAATACATTGCATGCCTGGTACATGGAGAAGTCCAACATGAAGCCAAACCGGCAGAGTGCATTCACTGTGAAATATAACGAGACGCATTTCCTCCATGACTTGGGCTACATCGTCGTGACATTTGAAGATTTATTCTTACTATTCAATCTCGACGAACTCGACGCCTCACTTCTACGATGCTGGACACTGTAAGTGTACTGTACAATGAAGTTCTACATTCACGTTATACAGATAAATGTCATTACTCTTTCTTTATGTATAGATACATGATCCAACAAGCCCGGAAATCGCGACGACCGGTGGGTTTCCTCGACCCTCACTTGGTCTCCGAGCAATCTATCAACGCAGATGCATCCTTCGTGGAAGGTTACATAACGAGGGGATTGATTGCTCACACCGACAAGGAGTACGTCATGGTACCCTTCAACCAAGGGTAAGTGCTTCACTAGTTGCCACACATATGTTTCATTTGTACTTTACATGCAGCATGAACTTAGGATTAATCACTGTGGCGACACATATGACTAGGAATCACTGGATTTTGATTGTGATTGTACCAAAGTGGAGCAAGGTAATATACCTTGATTCTCTCCTTAGGAGCAACCACGACTTCAGTCGTGTGCAAGAAGTACTTAACACGTAAACTCATTTCCTCCATACATAACTCTATTGTAATATTTCTTTTGTTTGCCACGGCCGAGGCTAAGTTTTTTGAATCACGTAGGGCGTTTGCCGAATATGTTGCCCAAGGAGGAACACACGACAAATCTAGTGACACGCTACGACACAACACGCGATTTCCGGTACCCGCTACAACACAATAATCCTATATCATACTTTGTAATAATGCCTCTAGAATTGACAATACCGATGTATGTAATTCTATTTTTGCAGTGCCACCAGCAGCTACAGGGCAACGTATGTGGATTCTACGTTTGCCGCCATATGATGGAAATCATGGGTACTAAGATCAATGATCCAGAGGTTTGTCAGGTCCTTCCAATAATTATTATTTTCTGATTATATTACACACACATGCTAATTAATGACTTAACATTGCTCCTAGCGACAGCGAGTGAACTTCGACGGAAGTGCATATGATCTTGAAAATCTCGTCGATATTCGTGCAATCATCTCCCAATTCTTGCTAGCAGAGGTCATAAATAAGAGGGGAGAGTTCCACGCCGGCGATGATGATAATTAGATGTTGAAACATTGGATTCAACTGTACAAATCAAACAATTCCTTCAATTGAATACATTTGTCAGATTTTGTGTAACAATTTTCATTCTATATATGTGATATTGTTACATTCATCTGTGTATCGAATTTTGTTGTAATTTACTATGAGTTGCAATTAACTTATATCTGTCATTTATCTGTAATCTGCTTGCTTTCAGAGGGCATGGCTAGCATATCCTGAGGCTAGCCAAGAAACAGCATATAAAATGGATGATGCACTTGGTATCACAGACGGTTCATTGTTAAAAACCGTCTGTGATACCATATCACAGACGGTTTCAAAGAGTGCCGTATGTGGTGTGACTGCTATCACAGACGGCTTTACTACTGACTGTCTGTGATATACACAATATCACAGACGGTTAGTAATACAAACCGTCTGTGATATTGTGCATATCACAGACGGTCTTGATTACTAACCGTCTGTGATAGGCGAGTATCACAGGCGGTTTTTTATAAACAACCGTCGGTGATACTCGCCTATCACAGACGGTTAGTAATCAAGACCGTCTGTGATATACACAATATCACAGGCGGTTTGTAATACAAACCGTCTGTGATATACACAATATCACAGACGGTTTGTAATACAAACCGTCTGTGATATACACAATATCACAGACGGTCTTGATTACTAACCGTCTGTGATAGGCGAGTATCACCGACGGTTGTTTATAAAAAACCGTCTGTGATACTCGCCTATCACAGACGGTTAGTAATCAAGACCGTCTGTAATGTTTTTATCACAGACGGCTCGGGAACCGTCTGTGATAACCACCAACTATCACTGACACCTAAACACTGACGGTTCAGGAACCGTCTGTGATGACGGTTCCGAACCGTCTGTGATAGGGCTGTCTGTAGCAGTGACACGCGTTCGCGCGCGCACTCTCCGTCAAAGCTACGGCCATGAGTATAAACAAAGACACGCGTTCGCGCGCGCACTCTCTGTCAAAGCTACGGGCATGAGTGTAAACAAAGACACGCGTTCGCGTGCGCACTCTCCGTCAAAGATACGGGCATGAGTATAAACAAAGACGAGCGGGGGGACGCCTCCGCACGCACTCTACGAAGTATAAATAAGACGCAGCGTCGAGGTTCGCCTCTGCACGCAATTTCACCGCCCGCACCGCGCGGAGGCTCGCCTTTGCGCGCAGTCTACGGACTCTAAATAAGACGTAGCGTCGAGATTAGCCTCCCCACGCAATTTCACCGCCCGCAACGCGCGGAGGCTCGCCTCCGCCGCAGTCCACGGACTCTTAATAAGACATAGCGTCGAGGCCCGCCTCCGCACGCACTCTCCGGAGTATAAAGAAGACGTGGATGATATCCCTGCGCACTCTACGGAGTATAAACAAGACGCGAACACCGCGCACGCACGGGCGTCCCCAGTGCGTACTCCTCGGAGTATAAATAAGACGTGGATGCCGATCCCACGTACTCCTCGGAGTATAAACAAGACGCGAACACCGCGCACGCACGGGCGTCCCCCCAGTGCGTACTCGGAGTATAAATAGAACGTGGATGCCGATCCCACGTACTCCCCGGAGTATAAACAAGACGCGGGCGCTATCTCCGCGCGCTCTTCGGAGTATCAACAAGGCGTGTACATTGGCCCCACGTACTTCAGAGCACAGCTTACCCCGGCTAATTCTACGGCGGGCAAAGTGCACCACGGGGGCCCACTCCCACGCGCCACCCTTGGAACGCCAAGGCGACGTGTAGGGTAGGGGACGGAGCGCTCGCGCGGCTACTTCGACGTGTGTCTCGATCACACTGCCCCTGTAGGGCGCAACTCATCGCGTACGGGCACGCGTAGTAACCCTCCGAGCTTACCATGGGACAATGTAGCCAGAGGGCAGCGATGCACTTCACAAGATCTGGTCAAGCCCGTTCTTTGTATTCGCTAAGGACGCTTACAAAGGCGCACAAAGACCTCTGGCGCACCGGGCGGCTACTCGGCAGGCTCATCCTTAACATGTGCCCGTACCGTCCGTACCGAGCTTCCACTCGAAGACGCCCGACTTGCCCAGAAATTCGACGCTTCATCGGCTCTTTGCCAGCGCCGAAGACGCCGTCGGGTCGCAAGGTCGGAGATCAGCAGCCGGCCCCGGCTTGGTAGCTGCTCGGGACAAGGGGGCAGGAATCAGAACGGCGGAAAGCTCCGTATTTTTTTCAAACATAAAACAAACAAGACAACCCGGGCTTCGGTTACAACGCACCCCAACACGCGACAACCCCCCATCACACCTGTGGATCCACGGTGTCCTCCGGAGCCGCGGCGCCATCCTCGTCACGCCGGGAGATCTCGTCCAGAAACTGGCCAAGGTTCCCCTCGCCGTACAAGTTGTTCCGTAGCTCAACTGCAGCTACGGCCTCACCGCAGTATTCCCATATCCGCTCATGGAAGAACCTCACGGCGCGGTGTACAGCTCGCACGGCGCCGGACATTACCCCGCCCCCCGCGGGCATCTCCAGTCGGGGATCGGCTAACCCCGCAACATGCTCACAACCGCGATGTCGCAGGAGTGCACACGTCAGACACGACGCCACGTAGGCACAGTGATTGCCAAAGATCGCCGCGGTGCCACGTGCAACACCGGCCGCCTCTCCAATCCACCGGAGTGACCACGACAGGTCCTCGGGCCCGAAGGAGCGCGCCGGAACTTCAGCGACAAGCCCCTTGAGAGTGTCTTCCAGGGCCAGCATGGCGTCCCAGACGGCTGCCGAAGCGTCGCCCAGGGCTTGATCTCGCTCCGCGAGAGCTCGATCTCGCTCCGCGAGAGAGGCATCAAGCTCGCTATTTCTCCCCTCCAGAGCAGCGATTTGTTGCACAAGGCCGTCCCGCTCTGCAGCAGCCTCTTGCCGCACCGCTTCCGCGGCCGAGGCTTGCGCCGCGACAACGAGCTCATCGGTGCGCGTCTTTATCTCCGCGCACTCCAACTCCAGGCAGCGTATACGAGCATCCTGGGTGGACCGCCCCCCCGCAGCTCCCTGCAGCTCTTCTTCGGCGGCCCGCAGCCTACTCTGTATCGCTGCTCCCTCGCGGACGTGAGCACTTCACAGGGCTTGGGCCAGCACGAGCGTCCGTGCGACGCAGGAGTTAGCAAATGCGAAGCGGCTCCAAAGGGTCTAAAAGACAGACGCTTACCCGCACCCCGACACCTCCAATGCATCTCCAAGGCGCCCTGACCCGTAGGTCTGCAACACCTGTTGTCCGATGCTGGAGGCCGCGTCCTCTGCAATCCCGCGCCATGCCCTCAGAGCATCCGGCGGAGGGACGAAGACCGCCGGGCTCGGCCGCGCGGCACCTGTCTCGCCAGCACCGGGACCCCCGCGCTCAAGGAACGGTTTCACGGAGTACCATCATAACCTACCTTCGGTCGCGGGCGGGGGGCTTCACGGAGACGTCTCCCTAGCCGCGGGCGGGACCGCTTCCACTCCGGCCCCAACGGACGGCGTTGTCTTGCAAGGCCTAGGGGCCTCCAAGTCAGAACCTAGCGCCAACCGAGCCTGCGCCACAGTCACCATGGCCCGAGGGGCTGGGAGGGCGCGGGGTAGAGGGACCTCCGCGCTCGAAGCAGGGTCCCACAGGCTCCCAACACCGGTCGCCACAACGAACCCTCGCGAAGTCCGCGGAAGGGGGGACTGTAGGCGCGCCCGCTTCGCTTGGGCGGAAGATACCACCGCGGTACCCGCCACAGAAGGGGCCCCTCCGGCTGCATCACCCGCCGAAGGGGTCTCCACAGCTACGACGGCAGAGGTCGGGGACTTCACCCCCATGACTTCCGCGGGGCTACCCCCACCTTTGCGGGAGACACCCCCGCCTCCGCGAGCCACACTTCGGCCTCGGCCGCCGCGGTTGGCAAAGGCGGCACTCCACACGCTCCCGCGAAGGGCAGCCCCGTCAAAGCCATGGTCGGAGGCGAGGACTCCGCACCGGTGTCGCCAGCCGGCACCACTACCTCGGCAGTAGTCACGGGTAACGAGCCCTCTGCGACGCGCCCTTCGCTGCCGGCGCCCTCGCCCTCAGTCTCCGCACCCTCTAAATCTGAATCGGCATACCTAGCCGAACCCGACCCCGGACTCGCCGCGCCGGCAGGAGCGGCGGCAACCGCCGTACGGGCCGTGGTCACGGTGCTCCGGGTCCTCTTGCGGGAGGGCGCCTTCGTCTTCGCGGCACCGTCATCCTCGTGCTGCTGGTCCGGGGGGAGGCGTTCCGGCACAGGAAGCCCTAAGTCCTCACACACGCGGTTTATCCGCTCCAATTCGGCCTCCGCAGTCGCAGCTGCGCGTTGCCCGTGCTCTCTGCCGGTGTATGGCCCGAGGAACACGCGCACAGCGCGCTCCACGTCCTCAAGGCAAGTCCCTGCCCCAGACAGCACGTTTACATAAATACAATACGTACGAATGAAGTGGAAGGCATGGTTGAGACTTACGAAGGCCAATCGGCACGGGCAACGAGCAAACAGAAGGACGAACGTTATCATCCCGACGTTCACCGGCCGCGAGGCGCCAACCGTAGGAAAGCGGCATTGCACCGAGCATCATGTACTTTTCGGCGAGGTCGCGCATATTGAAGCGGGCGGCGACCCCAACAAGTCTCCGCGCCCTCAGCCTATCTTCCGGGTCAAGCACTAAGCCGAGGGCGGTCTTGAATGTAGTCGGCTCGCCCACGCACTCAAGGCCGCTGCCATTTGTCACACGATGGTAGAACCACCGCCTCGCCCAGTTGACCTCCCACTTCCCTCGCGTCGCGTTCGCAGGGAAGAGCTTCCCACATGACGCCCGCAGGATGAAGTTGACGCTGCCAAATTTCGACAGCGTACCGTCCTTCCGCTCCTTCGGTTAGCACCGGGCCTCATGCAGGTACGGAAACAAGGAAGCGCAGGGCCAACATCCCTCTGCGTGTAGGGCCCAGCTGTACACGGCGAGGCGAGCCACCGCGTTCGGAGTCAATTGTGACAACTCCAACTTGAAGATCCGCAGAACCGCCCCGACAATTGCTGCGGACGGAATGCGAAGTCCGGCGTCGAAGTAGGCAACGAAGACGATCGCCTCCAACTTCCTAGGGTGCGGCTCCGTCTCGTCATCGGCGGGCAACCGCACTGCGTCGCGATCCGATAGCCTCCCATCTCGCAGCAGTGACCGGATGGTGTCCTCCGTCACGAGCGTGCGGCCCAACTCGCCGGAATACGGACCCTGACTCTTCTTTGCCGCCCACCACTTGTCCGCCGCCGGCGGATCGCGCTCCCCCAGCGTGTATTTCACCTCGAGCGGCGTGGACCGCCTGCGGATGGCGTAGCCGCCCACCTGAGTACGCTCGTCGCAAGTCGCCATCAGCACCCACGGGGAACCCGGCGGCAGAAAAGGAGCGCAGGAACAGGGCGAGCGAATGCGGAAAGCAACGTGAACAACCAGAAAGCGCGAGGCATGGGCACAATGCCACGGGGGGTTCTTAACGGCCCCCCGCCTCCCACCGCGAGTAAGCGCAAACGGCGAGCGACAACCGCTCACCTCCCCCTGCGCGAAGCCGAAGCGTCGCGGCGGTCCACGTTGCCAGCACGCGACCGTGGTCGTACAGAGTCCTGTCACCACGCGACGCGTCACTGGCGTCCCACCGCATGTCGGTCAGCGCAAGCAATAAACGCAGGTCGCGCGACCCGACACAGCCTTCGGCGCGTGCCGGCGCTGCTCTTCGGACCCTAAACCGCGAAAGCCCAAACGGGGTCACCGGCCACCCAATCCTGGCCACGTCTGTCCGAGGGAACAACCACAAGTCCACGCGGCATGCGCAACCGAGGATCGGCAGGTAGCGCAACCGCTAGCAGCCGGTGGCGCGCGTGGGAAGGGGGGAAGCCAGCGGGCGACACGCCTACGGCGCCGCGCCGCGTGCCCTGCCCCTCTAAGGATGGGGCTTGACCGCGGACGGCCCGTTGACGCACCAGTCACGGCCCGCCGCGTGTTCCTCCCGAATGGACAAGTGCGTACGGATATAGCAGGCCGCTTGTGTCAGCCCAGGGGTCGGCGCGATTCCCGGAGCCATTAAGGCGCGTCTACCTCGACTAGGCGCCAGCTCCGCTGCCACCACTTCGAAGGGTAGGGAACGGAGCGCTCGCGCGTCTACCTCGACTAGGCGTCAGCTCCGCTGCCACCACTTCGAAGGATAGGGGATGGAGCGCTCGCGCGTTTACTCCGACTAGGCGCCAGCTCCGCTGCCACCACTTCGAAGGATAGGGGATGGAGTGCTCGCGCGTCTACTCTGACTAGGCGCTAGCTCCGCTGCCACCACCTAGCATCCCCGGACCACCCCGCAAACGCCAGCCCTCCGCGGCTACTATCCTCCAAGGCAGGAGGACTGTGGTTTCGGAACACCACCCCACCGCTCGTCTCGTAGGCACCGCCCCCGCGGGACGGCACATCCGACGACGTCCCCCACACCCCGCAGTGGCGCAGGTCATCTCACGCCAAGTTTTGGCTTGTTCTCATAAACAGACCACCTTCAGTCCACCGATATTTTCTCGGAAGGCGGGCTTGACCACAAGCCCCAACTGAAGGTGGGTCTGTCTAAGAGAACAGGGAAAACCTCGCCGTTCTATGCAGCAATACAGAGCGAGCACAGCAACCAAGCTCCCGAGAAAAATAGGCCTCCATCAGTACATCAACATTCCCCGAGCCGCGTGGTGCTGCCATGGAATGTGGATGAACTGAAGAGGCCCATTTTAGGGGAGCAGCACCTATCCGCGCGCACAATGCAAGTGCAAGATTACACCAGCCCGCTATATATATATATCCCAGCAACGGGAAAGTCCAACCGTCGGAAGTCCATCCGGCGAAAGTCCAACCGGCGGAAGTCCATCCGACGAAAGTCCAACCGGCAGAAGTCTAGCCGGCGGAAGTCCAACCGGCGACAGTCCAATGTTGCAACATCGTAACGTCACGATGCTCCAAGATCCGCGCCGGGAGAAGGAACGTCGCCACATGGCATCACCGCGCCCCCTCAAGTCTCGCGCCGCGCCAACCAAGCCCCGCCGGGTAGGCTGGCAGTCGCTTGTCGTCAAGGGCGCTCGACGCCAGAGACGCGCGCGCGCGATGGCTTACGACCCGCGTCGCCTCCTATGCCGACGCATTCGACTCCGTCAACATCTCCACTCCGGACGACGGACCCGATCCCGCCACTG
Source organism: Dendrocalamus latiflorus (assembly GCA_017311315.1). NCBI lineage: Eukaryota > Viridiplantae > Streptophyta > Magnoliopsida > Poales > Poaceae > Dendrocalamus > Dendrocalamus latiflorus. Next base: position 2,323,514 of record CM029630.1, on the reverse strand, counting down.
CAAGACTCGGTGGGTGACAAGGCCTTCGACAAGCCTCCCGGTGTCACGCCTTCGCAGTAAGGCGAACACTGCACTTCGAACGTTGAAAAAGCTCACAGGTCGCAGGGACGGAGGGGGCCAAAGGGCTCGGCAACATGGCTTCGGCCCGTGAAGCCCTTCACCATGAGAGGCTCCTGTTGTAGGGGTGGCCCCCACCTAAGCCCAGCAGGCCTGTTAAGGGTGTGTAAGGCCCAGAATGGGACATGTATAGTAAACATAGGTACCCCTGAGGGGAGGACTCATGTGTAAGGGTATAATTGTAAAGGCACTCCCCATATAGATGTAAATATATAAGACATAGGCCATAAGGAAAGGGGCCTAAGCCATTCATTTACTCAACTCTCCACTACTACACTCTCTCTCTGTTTGGTCTGTAACCACAACATTCTCCAATGGGGAGAACAAAGAATGTTGATCCTCAGAACAGTAATTGCAGCCACAACAAGAGTGCAAGTACTATAGTTTGCCCCTGATTGCTCTTATCACGTTTAAGAAACATGTGTAGAATGCGATGGCATCCTCGGAGGTGTTAGAGCGGCGGATAAGAGCAAGTATTATAAGGGGCTGTAAGCTGGCTGTATGCTGAGGTGGAGGAGAGAGAGGAGGAGAGAGAAGAGAGGTGGGCTGTAAGCTTACAGCCAGCTGAAGCACAAGAACCAAGAAACTTTGTGAGAGGGAGGGGTAGGTCATACAGCCTTCAGCTGGCTGTAACTACTATATGAGTAGGCTGATAAGTGAGTTGTAAGTATTCATACAGCCAGCTGAAGGCTGTATTATAAGACTTGCTCTAAGGACCCCGGCGAGACATGGGAGACGGCAATGGGCTCGCCAATGCAGGGAGCAGGAGCAGGAGGAGGCGGTAGGCGCAGCACATGTTGGAGCTGCCACAAGAGGAGACATTGTCAGGACTACAGCCATCTTGTTGGCTTCTTGCTCTGCTCTTTCCTTCTTCTTTGGTAAGGGGTGGTTCAGTCATTTTCTCTTAAAAAACGGATCAAAATAAAAAAGCGTAAACTAACAAATATCGCATGAAGTTCAGGGCGAAGCATCCGTTACATTCATAATAGTGTACTAGCTGCATGAGCGCGTCGCACGTCGCGCTAGCTACCGTGTGGACCAAAGTAAAAGAGACGACAATTCGCAGGGAGTTTCATAAAAAAAATCGAGGACACGTGTGTAATTTCGGAAAAACCAAAAGTCTTTTTCGGAAAAAAATCGAGGACCTGTAAGGACCTGTACGCAAGTAAATAAGGACCTATACGCAATTTCGAGAACCCGCGGGGCGCCATCCAAAATTTTTTTAAAAAAAATTGGGCGCGGGGACCTTTTCGCGAGGAAAAAGGACCTTTACGTAATTTTCGGAAAACAGAAAGGAAGTGGCTCCCCCGGCCGTACGCAAAACCGGCCGACACGCGCCGGCCGAGGGAGCGCCGGGGGCGACGTGGCCAGCGTCGCTGCCCCGGAATCCCACCGCTGATGTATCGGTTACGATTTTTACCAAAAACACTTTAATTTTAGAGCAAATGATCCATTACCCCTACCAAAATGGTTCTCCTATACCATACTTACCACGTAAGTTACTTTCTGTTATATTTACCCAACAGTCTTTGGGCCTGTTTGGCAAGTAACAAGTTGACCGGCTTTTGGCTTTTGCTACAGTACCTAACTTTCAAACGGAGTATTTTTTCAAAACAAGGTCTACAAGTTAAACGTTGTACACGTTAAAAGCCCAGCATCTGCACCAGCCAAAATTGTAAGTGAGTATTGGTCTCTTCGTAATCTGTACCGTAAACAGCCAAAATCCAAAAATTTCAACCAAAAGCCATAAACCGCAGCCAACACAAACAGGCCCAGACCTACGACCGTTACAAAACTAACGGATTTTCCCTGCCCCGACCCAATCCCTCGCGCGCGGACACTGACAGTGGGACCACGAGGATCCCACTCCACAATCATCACCCAGGCTCACCGACACCGTGGGGCCCCGAACCGTGGCTTCCCGCCTGTCCTTTTCCAAGCAACGACGCGAGAAGATCTCGCCATTTTTTTTCACCGCTTCCCTTTGCGGTTCGTAAAGGTGAAATCTCTCGTCGTCCCGGTGAAGTAAAAGGTAAAAACACCAGGAGCTAGAGTTTTACGGTCGGGTAAGTGGCCGCAGGGTTGGCCCCACCGCAAAAGCGCAGCGCAGCGGAGCGGAGCCGCCCGGATCCGGTGCGGCTGCAGCTCGCGCCTCACGCCTCCCCGCACGCTTCCCCACACACCCCGCTTATCCAGAACCACCGAGAGGGGTACTACTATGTGTAACTGACAGGTGGACTCTAAATCCGGTCCCAAGAGTACGTGGGCCCACGAAAGCTGCTGGGGGAGCTGGCTGGGGTGGGAATAGGAGGGAAGGCCACAGCTAATGGGGATCCAGGCTGGCCACGCCCGAGGCGCAAGTCTTATACCCTATCATCCCTCGTTACCGCACCTTCCCCATCGCAAAACGGCGAACCTTTCCGCCATCGCCGTTGCAAACCGAGCCGGAGAAGGAGGCGGCCGTGTAAGTGGAAGCAGGGAGGCAATGGACCCGTGCCCGTTCGTGCGGGTGCTGGTCGGCAACCTCGCGCTCAAAATGCCGGTCGCGCCCCGCCCCGCCGGCGCCGGCGCCGGCGTGCACCCATCCAGCTCGCCCTGCCACTGCAGGATCCGGCTCAACAAGCTGCCCTACCGGACCGCCACCGCACCGCTGCTACCGTCGGACGAGCAGGGGCCCGCGCCGGTGACGTCAGGCGCCCTCGCCGCGGCGTTTCACCTGTCCAAAGCCGACCTCGACCGAGTCGCCGCGAAGCCCTCGCTGTTCGGCCCCCGCTCCGCGAGGCTGAAGGTGGCGGTGTACGCCGGCCGCCGGGGCACCACGTGCGGCGTAAACTCGGGGCGGCTGCTCGGGAAGGTGGTCATCCCGCTCGACCTCAAGGGCGCGGCGGGAAAGCCCATCGTGTTCCACAGCGGCTGGATCTCCATCGGCCGGCGCGGCCGCAAGGCGTCCTCCGTCTCCGCCGCCGGCGCCGCGCAGCTCAACCTCACAGTCCGCGCCGAGCCCGACCCGCGCTTCGTGTTCGAGTTCGACGGCGAGCCCGAGTGCAGCCCACAGGTGCTCCAGGTGCAGGGCAGCATGAAGCAGCCCATGTTCACCTGCAAGTTCTCCTGCCGCAGCAACAGCGACGTCCGCTCCCGGTAAGTTCTTCCCATCCTTGTCCTCGTGGCCACCAATTCAATGCGGTATCGTCCCAAATCAATCAAATGTGGCATCAGCCTGACCAAAATCGTGGATTTTGGAATGATGCAGATCAATGCAGTCGGAGCCGGGGAGTGGCGGGCGGAACTGGCTGACGGCGTTTGGGTCGGACCGCGAGAGGGCGGGGAAGGAGCGCAAGGGGTGGTCGGTGACGGTGCACGACCTGTCGGGGTCGCCGGTGGCGCTGGCCTCGATGGTGACGCCGTTCGTGGCGTCGCCCGGGTCGGACCGGGTGAGCCGCTCCAACCCGGGCGCGTGGCTGGTGCTCAGGCCCGGCGACGGGACGTGGAAGCCGTGGGGCCGCCTGGAGTGCTGGCGCGAGCGCGGCGCCGGTGCGGCGGGTGACAGCCTCGGGTACCGGTTCGAACTCCTCCTGCCGGACCCCACCGGCATGGGCGTCGGCGTGTCCGTGGCGGAGTCCAGCATCCCGGCGTCCAAGGGCGGCCGCTTCGCCATCGACCTGACGGCGGCGCAGCCCTTCGGCCGGAGCGGGTCCCCCGGGTGCAGCCCCCGAGGCAGTGGCGACTTCGGGTACGGGCTGTGGCCGTTCGGCAGCTACCGCGGATTCGTGATGTCTGCGGCGGTGCAGGGCGAGGGTCGGTGCAGTAGGCCGACGGTGGAGGTGGGCGTGGCGCACGTGGGGTGCGCGGAGGACGCGGCGGCGTTCGTGGCGCTGGCGGCGGCGGTGGACCTGAGCATGGACGCGTGCAGGCTCTTCTCGCATCGGCTCCGCAGGGAGCTCTCGCAGTCGCGCTCCGACCTGCTCCGGTGACCAATCGCCGGTGCCGGCGCCGGCGTGGCACTCTGAGATCGCAATCAAAACAAACTGTAGAGCGGTAGTGGCGTTGAGAGGGAGAGGTGTTTGCGTTGCCCTGTTGGTTGGTTCTTTTCTGGTCTCTGTTTTTTGCTTAGGTGATCAGATTGTTTTCGGGATCACTTCTCGTGATCTTTGGGTGTGCTGTTGTTAGGTTTTTAAGCCCTGTTCTTCTGATAGTCTGTTCTTTTCGAGACGGCGGTGTATGATGAAGACGTTAATATGAACGACAAACTCAATCAAAAAGCCGTTTAGAGAAGTTGCTCCAGATGTCTTCTAGGTCCATTTTAAAGTCTGGAAGAAGATGGAGATAAATCGATCAAGGAATCAGTAGGCAGCGAGCTGTGCCGTGTACTCGTGTGCGATTTAATTTCGAGTTTCTGCCGAGAAGAAACCAAGAACATTGTGCCCGTTTGCTGTGCCTCCAAGATCCCAAACTCTCCGAATGGCCATCTCCCTTATCTTGTTTGGTTGAAGTTTCGACACTTGTCTCGGATGCCCGCGCGCGCATGGTTGGAACGAAACTTTGGTGGGAAAGTTACTGTGCCGCATGTGGAGCTGGCTGGTTTCAGGCACCATCAACAGCAGCTCAGAAAGAATGGTCCATGCAAAGGCTCCAGTTTACATCACAAAGGCTATGGAAGCTGAGAGAGATTTCGAAAACAAACCGGAGCGAGAGGTGAGAGGGCGGGACGGGATCCGAGCTGGAAAGGCATGGGACGCCTGGGCGGTGGGGCCCAGGGCCACATGGGATGTTTCGTCCAGCGGTACGGCCGCTTGGGTTTTTTTTATATTTGAGAATGTCTTCTTCTTCCTTTCCCGACCCCACCCGGCCCGTGGGCTGTCAGCGAGCGAGGGGAGGTGGTTCGGGGCGCGGCCGGATGCGTAGCAAGCTTGTCAGATCGCCACTGGAGGGACCCTAGGATCTACGGATCCGTATAGATGAAAATTTCATAGAATTATGATCTTAAAGGTGGATGTATAGGATAAGGTAGGATGACGGTTCTAACAATAAACTGTATTACCATATATAGTTTAATATTATTTATTGTTAATTTAAATTGCGATAGTTTGTTTTGCTTTGTTGTTGTTGTTGTTTACTTGTTGTTCTAAAGTAAAAAATATATTATCATTAATATATTGGAATTTTAGATTTTTAGATTTTTAGTTTATTATAGAAAATAATTAAATAAGTGCCGAAAATCAAGCTTTAGTGAATGTGACATGGAAAGGTTTACCTAAATTTGCAAAATTAATTTTTTTTAAAAAAAATCAAATACTTCACTATAAACTTGCGTATTTGAGAACATAATTCAATTTTATATAAAATATACGTGATTTCAAAATCTAATAGCGTCGTGATTGTACCGATCCTATGATCCGAACCTTTCAAACAGAAAACAATCTTACCGACAGCCTTGGCAGTGGGTGAATGCTGCACCCTTTCACCCCCCCCCCCCCCCCCCTTCTCTCTCTGTGTGTGCTGCTTGCCAATGGAAGTGGATGCTGGGATTGGCGTCCTCTCCTCGAGCTGGTTTCCTTCCGCGTGAGCTCCCTCCAGTCCCCTCCTGCGGCTACGCACGCCGGAAGCATTGGACATCTTTTGGGGAAAAAAATACTAGTACGAAAGGAAATGCACACCGTGATGAGCATCCGATGCCATCGGCATGAGTTCAAAAAAAAAATGCCATCGGCATGGGCACTCGATGATTGATGTGACCATTTCTGCACCAACGGGGCTTCTCGTAAGCGTTGAGCTAGCCTCGCTACGGTGCTGCGATCACATATAGGCCTGGGTAAAATACCTGCTACCCGTTATCCGTACCCGAATTATCCGGATCCGAACCCGAAATACCCGAACCCAAGGTACCCGATCCCAAATTCGGATAGCGATTCTGATTACCCGAAATTAGTTTGGGTAGTTCGGGTAATATCCCCCGGTACCCGAACTACCCGAATTACCCGAATTGTCTTTGTGTTTGTGATGTGTTGTCGGTTGAACACTTGAACTTATCACTTTATTAGTATATGATTCTCTCTGTTTGAACAACTGCCTGTGATATATTATTCTATGCAAATTGCTGCTGAAATTATGTGCAAATTCTTTGCAGTTTGCTGGTTTTCTGTAAATTCGGGTATATCGGGTATACCCGAACCCGAATTATCGGGTACCCGAAATTACGGGTAGTGTTTTTTGGGGCTAATATCGGGTAGCAGTTTTCATTACCCGAATTTTGAATTACCCGAACTACCTGACCCGAAAAAATCGGGTAACCCGAACGCCCAGGCCTAATCACATATGCCACTATGAAAACCTGGCGTCGATCGAGCGTGTGCTAATCGTGGTAGACCATGCATGCAGATAGGCTATGAATTTAGTAAAGACAAAAAATTGATATTTAGGTTGTATTGAAATTTACGTTTGTCAAAGTTTCGATCGTTGCGCTTTTGAACATATGCATTTACTGGAATACTCAGATTAAATGGTCTGACCGCATTATATTGGGGGTCTGATCGGCTGGGTTCGACCATGATTGGTAGTCGGTGGTTCGAACAACCTTATGTTGAGAGTTTACGACCACTGCAAATCGACCAAGGCGTATCGACTACGTCAAATCGAACACGACATGTCAATCAAGGCATTTTGACCACGACAAATTGACCACGGCATTTCGACCACAACAGAACGGCCACGACATGGCATTTCGACTACGGCAAATTGATCATGGTATTTCGACCACAGCAGAACGACCACGACATGTCATTTCGACCTTGGCAAATTGACCACGGTATTTCGACCACAGCAAAACGACCACGATATTTCGACCATAGCAGAACGACTACGGTCGGTAGTCGGTAGGCTTTGACCTTGAACTATGAACTGGTTGTGAGCAATAGTGACCCGGTTTTGAGCGAGAGTGAACTAGTCTATGGTCGTCGCTACAGTACCTGGTCATCGGTACTCGGTAGTCGTAGACTTTGCTGGTCGGTGGTTGTAGACTTTGCGGTCGGTGGTCGAAGACTTTGTTGTTCGGTGGTTGTAGACTTTGGCGTAAGTGGTCGTAGACTTTGCTGGTCGATGGTTGTAAATTTTGTGGTTGGTAGTCGTAGACTTTATTGGTCGGTGGTCGTAGACTTTATGATCAGTAGTTGTAGACTTCACGATCTATTGTCGTAGTCATAGTCTTCTCGATCTGTTGTCGTAGACATCATGATCGGTAGTCGTATGCTTTTGTGATCAGTTGTCGTAGGCTTTACGGTCGGTACTCATAGATTTCGGATGCTTCAATTCTAGTGATCTTCAAGTACTTCGAGTACTTGTTGGGCCAGCAGTCTGACCGGCCTGACCGTCTTATGCATGGTGGTCAGACTGGTCTTTCTGGGTGGTCTGAGGTTGATTTTTGGAGAACGTGAAAATTAAGGTCATGGATGACTTGGTTAGTGGTTATTGATAGTTAAGTGTGTGATATGTGTGTGTAGACTAATGCCAGACAAGTTGGAAAGAACTTGTGTCGGAGAAAAAGTTCTTTGGTCTTTTCATGTGCAGGTTGGTGTAGAGATTATCATGGTTAGTGACAAAGAGGACCTGGACTAGGAGTGAAAATCTGAGGTCTAGGCGGTCGAGCATGTCACGAGGTGGTTGGGTTCACGCTGGAGCACATGGAGGTCAAAAGTGGATGATGCATGGAGAAAAATCTGGCAGACTCTTTCATAAAGGAGTTACCAAGAAAGTGATTTCTGTTGCATCTATGGACATGGGAATGAGACTTATTTGAGTTATATCATAATGGTAACCCATACCTTCTTAATCGGAAATTCTGTGACTTCGGCAATGGGAAATCAAATTAATGTTGTAACAAGAGAGCATATATTCATTGTAGCTATGTCATAATAAACAAAGTACTCTCGACTGTATAGAAGATTGGCCTAAAGCCATAATGTATTTTGTTGTCCAAATAAGGAAAAAGTATCAGTTTGCAGGATACCTAGAAAGAATACACCTACTTGAGCCTAACTGTGTGGTCGCAGCTCACGAGAGCAGGGCATTCTCTAGAAAGTTCATGAGAAGATAAGGGAGCAAGACCATATAACGCTCCGTTTAGACGTGGTTCATTGGTAGTCTAGTATCAGTTGAGATTTCAAGTGAAGTCTGATCATGAAAATCTGTAAATTCAATGCGTAGTCCATTCATTAGCTGTGAGAAGATAAATCTTGCTAATCTAGTTATAAGTTCAACTTGTACGGGACTTATATTATAAGACTAGTATATTAACAACACTTTAGTATAATATCTTTGACATATTTTGCTTCTTGCTTTGGAATTGGTGGAGGATTATTAGAAATAGGCACGTATGAGTGAGGCCCATTTCTTTTAATTCCAAAACATACATGGTTTAATATCATATTGCTAACAGAAGGTGGAGGTGGGCAATTTATAAGGTGGAGCCATTGCCACTTCTTAAATTTTGTCACACATGGATGGGGGATGGTATGAGAATGGCTTTGATTGAACACACGCACGCATGAAAATCATGTGACTTGCGACAAGCAACCGCGCTGTGGCGTGGTGTGCCACCTGGCAGATTAAGTCCACCTTATTTTTTTGCCGAATCATGTATCATCTCACTTTTCTTTAATTGGTCATGAGATGAGACTGCTTAATTATCATTATTTGGTTTAAATACTATTAGTTACCCGTGAATAAATTAGCAGTTACCAGTGAATTATTTCAGTTCAATGGGGTAGTTACTACAGAGTATGCACGTTTATAAAAGACTTGGAGACGTCGAGACTTAGTAGAAAGAACACTTCCATTTCTTTCGCACATTGTTTTCTTTCTCTCTGGTAAATTTATACTGAGTATTGAGTAACCGAATCTCGTCCATCTTTCTTTTTAGAGTGCACCGATAAGGGAGGAGTGCACCGATATGGTGGCCAGAGTGCTACATTGCCCTCAGTTGACCCACTGACGAGAGTCTGGGGTTACCTACCGTTCAGCCTCTCTAGAAGAGGAATAGATGCCTGAAGTTAAATTATATATGCATTTCCTTCCTGTAATGTCAGTCTTCAATGTAGTTTTGGCACGAGAAGCATGTGGTTAACTTGGTATATAATACTGTTGAGCAACAGGCAATTGATTTGTATCTCTCGTCCTCGCCGTTGTCGTTCATGCACTTGATGGACCTGAACAAGGCAAGTACTGTTAACTAGCCTCATAGGCGCGGCGACACGCCGCGCCAGCCACCGTGTGTACCGAAGTAAAAGAGGCGATAATTCGTGAGGAGTTTTTTTAAAAAAAAAATCGAGGGCACGTACGTAATTTCGAGAAAACTAAAGGGGTTTTTCGGAAAAAAATCGAGGACTTGTAAGGACCTGTACGTAAGTAAATAAGGGCCTATACGTAATTTCGGGAACCTGCGGGGCGCTATCCAAAAAATTTTTTGGGGAAAAAAACTTGCAGGGACCTTTACGCGAGAAAAAAGGACCTATACGTAATTTTCGCAAAACCGGAGGAAAGTGCTTCCCCTGGCCGTACGGGAAAACGCCCGCCACGCGCCGGCCGGACGCGCGGGCGGGGGTGACGTGGCCGCGCGGGGGAGCCGGAATCCCCCCGGGAGTAATGCTGGTATTATTAGCTCGATCAGCTGGACCTAGTAGGCCTTGTTCTTTTTGGTTACGATTCGTGATTTTTAGCTACGGTTTGTGGCTTTTACACTGTTTGTACGAGAGATTATAAAGTAACAGAAACTCACGGGCGGTTTTTGCCGATATAAATGAAGTCAGTAAATTATGTACTACAATTAACTAGTAAATCTTATCTTAAAAAATACTTCGTTTAAAAGCTAGTTATTATAGAAAAACTGAAAAACAGTTTTTAAAAACTGAAAAAACAGGACATTGCGGCCAGCCCGCAGTACGTCCTATTAGGAAACCTGGACTCTCCATGGCCAGAGTCCTAATCTATTTGGGCACCCCACCGTAGACTATAAATAGGGCCCTAGACCCCTCTCATTATGTACCTCGATGCAATCTAAAGCAATAAAGAAAGACCAGGAGTTCTCTCTACCTCTCTGTGTTCAATCTATTATTCTGTGATTCTGTGATTGATTCGTTCTTATTTTAAGCAGAGGAATCGCTCGGACTGGTCTCCAGCGTCGGTTCCTCAACACGTTATCAGCACGACTTCGCTCCGGTGTACGAGGTAATCATCGAAGCACAGATTGAATTTTCTAGATCGCTTTTGAATCTGTATTTTCTTTTCGCGTTCTAGATTGAAATTCTACGGTGCAAATCCGCCCTAATCTACCGCGAGCAGACTTGAAGTCGCCGGCACAATGCCGATCGGTAGATTATGAAACAGGGTAGATGTTGATTGCACTGTAGAACGATGCAAATCCGCCCTAATCTACCGCGAGCAGATCTGAAATCGCCGGCACAATGTCGATCGGTAGATTGCGAAAAAAGGGTAGATGTTGATTGCATCCTAGATTGAAAAACGAAAGCAGAAATTTTGCATGATTTTTGCTCGATCCCGCATGATCACTGCATCAAATTTATGCATCTGTCTTGTTCGGTTTTCTGCATAAGCATTGCACAAAACAAAGAGAAAAAAATAACGACCGACGGCCTGCAGCCGCCGGCCGACTGTCGCTCGGGACGCCGACCTCGCGGCCAGTAGTCGCGCGCCGCCACCTTGGCCGTCGTAGCTCCCGCATGGCCACTGGCCCGCGCACGCCGCCGCTTCCCCGCACGGATGGCCGTCGGCCCCGTGCGCACCCCGCAGCTCTGGCCGACGCCGTTTGGTCCTCGCGCCCGAACGCGCCTGGCTCCGGCCGCCGCCGCCTTGCCGCGCCCGCACGCGCCCAGCACGCCGGCCGCCATCGCCTCACCGGTGCCCGAACGAGCCGCCCCCGGCCGCGGCCCCGCCAGCGCCCGTATGCGCCGGCGCGCCGCCTGCTCGGGTTTCCTGCCGCCGTCGCCGGCCCGAACGCCGCCTCGGCTTCCCCACCGCGCCCGCGCGCGTGCCTCGGCCCGCAGCAGCCTCCTCCCGCACCCCGCACGGCCTCCAGCCACTCCCGCGCCACCGCACGGTGCCCGCCTTGCGCCGCCTCCTACCACCGGCTCCGCCCGAGCCGCTGGCCCCGCTGCCATCTTCCGCCGGCCCCATCGCCTGAGTCAGCAGCCTCGGCTGCTAATGCCGGCGCCGCCACCTCATGGGGAAACCCTACCGAGGGGGAGCGGTAGGGGTGAACGGATTGGGCCGGGTGGGGGTAAAAGGGAAAGGCCACATGGGCCCGGGAGTGATGGGCCGGCCGGGGTGGAAAGAGATGGGCCGGCCGGGGGGAATATGGGCCAAAGTGGCCCGACCGGGAGGGGAGCATTGGAAATTTTGCAGAAAAGGCCTCACAGTTCCGAAAATTACGAATAAGCCCTTAAATTTACGAGCGGGTCCAGAATTTTTCAGAAAACCCCTCTGTAAACCAGAAAATTGAGCGAATTTTCTCTGAACTGAAATTTTGCGTAAAAACCCTAAGGAATTGCAGAATTTGCTGAAATTTCATATTTTAGCATAAAAGGGCCTCGGGAATCCGAATTTTGCATTATTTTTAGCATTTGAATCTTATTTATTTATGCCATTATTATTCTCTGTATTTTCTGTATTTATTTACTGTTTTTGGTTAATTGTAATTGTTTTAATTGCTTTTAATCACTGAAATTAGCAGTAAAATTATAGAAAATGCACAGAAAATTATGAAACATTATGAGAATATATTGCACCACTTTATTTACCTGTAGTAAATTTTTCATGCATGTTTACCTGCAGTAAACTTATTTTATTTCGTTCATACATATGTAGATGACTGGAATTTCGAACCGGGAGTTCGAGGAGCTGGCCCAGAATGGTCGAAACTATCTGACATGGGCATCCGATGTCGAGATTGTGCTTGGGGGCCGGAAGCTCGGCGCAGCTATTGGGATAAGCGGACAGAAAGACGCTAGACCCACACTTGAGGAGAATGATCAGACACTTCATTTTCTCAGGCACCATCTCTGCCCAACTCTCAAGAATGAGTATATGGCGGAGAGGAACGCGCTAGCACTCTGGACCGCACTCAAGAAGCGGTTTGAGAGGCTCAAGTACACCATTCTTCCTCAAGAGAGCAGGAGTGGATCAGACTGAGGTTTGCCGACTTTAAAACGGTCGGGGAGTACAATTCTAACTTACACAAGATTTGTACAAATCTTAAACTCTGTGGCAAGGAGATCACAGAGGACCAGAAGATCGAGAAGACCCTATCCACTTTTCACCCCAGTGCTGTGCAGACTGCCTGCAACTATCGTCAAGACGGCTACAAGGAGTACGCCGAATTGATTGATATGATGCAGGTAGCAGAGGCTCAGGACGAACTTCTCCGCAAGAATTACGTCTCGCAGCCACCAGGCAGCTCCGCTGGTCATGAAGCCAACGCTAGCAGCCTCAAGGTGCGAAAGCCCTTGATGAAGAAAAGGGGGAAGAAGGGTAAGATCGTTGCCCAGAAAGACAAGTCAGATGCTCCAAACGACAAAAAGGTTAAAAAGAGTGACAAGACCTATGGCCAGCAGAACCAGGGTTGTTACAAATGTGGCAAGTGGGGACATTGGTCGCGAATATGCAAAGCACCGCAACATGTCATTGATGCCCACCAAGCTCAGAAGAAGAATGGCAAAGGGCAGCTTGAAGCCCACTTTGCAGTCATTGAGGGGGAGCAGCCTAAGCAGCTGCCGGAGATGATGTAGGTTGAGTCCATCCCGGCAGCAGCACCCCCTTACGACTTAGAGGCAGCCACAACCATGATCTCTCTTGAAGAGAATGTCACTGCTGAGGAAATAGCCGAAGAAGTCAATGATTTTCTAGTTGATTCCGTCTGATGCACAGAATGCATAAGAAGTTAATTGTCATTTATTTTGTGTTAAATGGACAAGTTTAGAACTTGCATGGTTGGTGCTTTAGGATTTTGCTTTCTCATAATGGTTGGATGATTTTGGAATAAAGCATTCATTTATTCAGTTTATATTGGCATTATATGTTCTGGTATTGGCGGATTTTATTTATGTGTTGAATGCCTTCTAATACATGTTAATTACGTTATATTAGAACACGTGTGGCGCCCTGTGGAGGAAGTATGCCTTGCCGACAGCGGCACAACGAATACCATCTTAAGAGAGACTAAGTATTTCCAGTCGATCCGTAAGAGCAATGGCAGCCTTACGACAATCGTCGGAAGCGATGCGTGTATAATCGGTTCCGGAAGAGCCATAATTATACTTCCCATGGGCACAACTTTGGTCATTGAAGAAGCCTTATTGTACCCAGAATCGACTAGAACTCTCCTATGTTTTAAGGATATTCGCGCCAATGGTTTCCACGTTGAGACTGACGAAGAGTACGGTAAGGAATACCTGCTCATCACGAAGCGCGAAGAAAATGACAAAAGAATATTAGAAAAACTTCCTTCACCTGAAACAGGGCTATATTATACCACAATTAAAGCGCCTGCATCGTACACTGTTCTGAAAACAGTGTTTAGAAGCTCTGAACTCTTCTGTCTCTAGCATGACAGATTAGGCCACCCAAGTCTTAGGATGACGAGAAACATAATAAATAACTCACATGGGCATAATATTAATGTGAAAAATTCCCGAATCATGAAGATTTTGTGTGCCCTGCATGTGCCACCGGGAAACTAATTACTAGACCCTCCACTCTGAAAGTGAAGGATGAAGTCCCTGCATTCCTAGAACGCATCCAGGGAGACATTTGCGGTCCCATTCAGCCCGTCTCAGGGCCATTTAAGTATTTCATAGTGCTCATTGACGCTTCTTCGAAGTGGTCATATGTGGGTTTGTTGTCCACAAGAAACCACGCCTTTGCAAAATTGATCTCGCAGATCATTCGCATCAGAAATGTGTTTCCAGATCATCATATCAAGTCCATTCGAATGGACAACGCCGGAGAATTTACTTCAAAGGCATTTGATGATTATTGCATGGCGATGGGAATTGTAGTTGAGCACTCGGTACCGCATGTCCATACTCAGAATGGTTTGGTAGATGTTTTAATTAAAAGAATTAAATTTATTGCCCGACCCCTCTTGCATAAAAGTAATTTGCCAGCTACATGTTGGGGACACGCAGTCCTTCATGCAGCGAATCTCATCAACCTTAGACCTTCGACCTACAACATCCATTCACCTATGCAACTAGCGCAAGGGTCACCACCGAAAGTTTCCCATCTTAGGAGGTTTGGATGTAAGGTTTATGTACCGATACCACCTCCGCAGCGAACTGCAGTTGGCCCACTCCGCAAGACTGGGATATACGTAGGTTATGAGACTGCATCCATAATCAGGTATTTGGAACCCATGTCGGGAGATTTGCATACTGCCCGCTTCGCTAATTGCATTTTTGATGAGGATAATTTCCCGTCATTAGGGGGAGGAAATCAACCCGTTGATGAAAAATGTCGGGAAATTACGTGGGAAGCCATGGGAATTCATGCACATGACCCGCACACTAGTGAAACTGAAAAAGAGGTCCAGAAGATCATCGACTTGCAAGCATTAGCAAACCAACTGTCCGATCACTTTAGTGATTTGAAGAGCGTGATTAAGTCGCATGTGCCTGCACGCAATGCACCGGAGAGGGTTGAAATACCAAAGAAAATCGAAGGTATCCCTAATCCCGTCCAGAGGCCTCAGAATAAAAGGACGAGAACTCCGGTTCCTCGAGTCCAAAGTAACCGGGGACACCCGGCGAAAAAGGATAAGAGAGATTTATCACAGCCGATCTTTGAACTCCCCCAGAATGAGAAGGGGAGCCAGTTGAGACCTGGCACAAGTATGACACCTTCAGGAAAGGGCATACCGGATCTGAATATCCCCATCGGCATGGATGTGTGCGCACACATCGGAGCCGAAAAACTAAAGGGACTTGCCACCGCAATTGAAAGAAGCGATGTGCAAGGTAAAACTCTAGCAGAAGCAATCACTCCAGAAGAAGCAACTCATGAAGAAATAGCTATAAATTATGTGCACACGGGAGAGTCCCTGAATAGGACAACAGCTAATATCGATATCTACTTCGCAAAGAAAATTGCCACCATCATCGATCTTGATCCCGAGCCTGCATCGCTCGCTGAATGTAAGAAAAGATCAGATTGGGAAGATTGGAAGAAGGCAGTAGCAACTGAATTGCTATCTCTGAACAAAAGAGAGGTGTTTGGGCACGTATGTCGCACGCCACCCCACATACACCCAGTTGGGCACAAGTGGGTATTTGTTCGAAAGAGAAATGAAAGAAATGAAGTAGTGAGATACAAAGCAAGGCTGGTAGCCCAAGGTTTCACTCAACGTCCTGGAGTTGATTATGAAGAAACCTACTCCCCAGTCATGAGTGGAATTACCTTTAGATACTTGATCTCAATGGCAGTGAACTTGAACACGGAAATGAAATTGATGGATGTTGTGACTGCATACCTTTACGGTAACTTGGATTCGGAGATTTATATGAAAGTCTCTGAAGGAATCCCTCTCCCGAACCAAGACAGAGCAAATAGAAATCTGTACAGTGTGAAACTCAGAAAGTCACTGTATGGACTGAAATAATCTGGAAGAATGTGGTATAATCGCTTGAGCGACTTTCTCTGCAAGAAAGGCTACACGAACAATGAAGACTGTCCTTGTGTATTTATACGGCGATCCCAGAATGGATTCTGTATAATCTCTGTGTATGTAGATGATCTGAATATCATCGGGACAGTCGAAGACATAAAAGAAGCATGCTCCTACTTGGAGTCAGAATTTGAAATGAAAGATTTGGGCAAGACCAAGTTTTGCTTAGGCCTGCAGCTTGAGCATGTCCCTGAAGGAATCTTGGTACATCAGTCGACCTACACCCAGAAGGTGCTTAAAAGATTTGGCTTCGAGACGGCATTTCCCTCGAAAGTACCGATGATCGGTAGGTCTTTACAGCAAGAAAAAGATCCTTTCCGACCTAGGGCAGAGGGGGAGGAAGTCTTGAGACCGGAATTCCCATACTTGAGTGCAGTGGGAGCACTCATGTACTTAGCAAACTGCACTAGACCGGACATTGCATTTGCCGTGAACCTGCTAGCAAGGTACAGTGCAGAGCCCACCAAAAGGCATTGGCAGGGCATAAAGGACATTTTCCGATATCTCCAAGGAAGCAAGGACCTTGGATTATTCTACAGAAACAATCAAGATCTGAACTTGATTGGCTATGCAGATGCTGGGTATCTATCAGACCCGCATACCGCTAAGTCACAAACAGGCTATGTATTCCTGTGTGGTGGAACTGCAATTTCATAGAAATCGTCTAAGCAAAGCCTGGTAGCTACTTCGACGAACCACTCAGAAATTATAGCACTGTATGAAGCCGCACGAGAGTGCGCTTGGCTCCGCCGAATAGTTCACCACATCCAGCAGTCATGTGGGATGAACATTGTGCAAACCCCCACAATTATCTATGAAGATAATGCCGCTTGCGTTGCACAAGTGCAAACGGGCTATGTGAAGAGTCATCTCACAAAGCATATCAACCCCAAGTTCTTCTATACACATGAATTGCAAAAGATGGACGAGATTAAAGTACTGCATACTAAGTCATGTGAAAATCTCGTAGATTTATTCACTAAGTCACTCCCCGCATCTAGCTTTGAAAGGTGCGTGCGTGGAATTGGAATGATGAGACTTAGAGAAGTGCAGAATTCAGGGGGAGAATTCTCACAAACCCGCTAATAAATCTTGATCATGAAGATTAAGTATCCAAAAAATAAAGTCCTGCAGACCAAATGAATTTGGGTGAATTGTACTCTTTTTCCCTTGACGAGTTTTCCATGAAGTTTCTCGACCAAGGTTTTTAATGAGGCAATTCGTGCATCGCAACATCACATGCATCATCTACTCTTTCTCCAAATTTTTCCCACTGGATTTTATGTAGTTTTAATGAGGCATGAGTATGTTGGGTGAGTGCCCAAGGGGGAGTATTAGGAAACCTGGACTCTCCATGGCCAGATTCCTAATCTATTTGGGCACCCCACCGTAGACTATAAATAGGGCCCTAGACCCCTCTCATTATATACCCCGATGCAATCTAAAGCAATAAAGAAAGACCAGGAGTTCTCTCTACCTCTCTGTGTTCAATCTATTATTCTGTGATTCTGTGATTGATTCGTTCTTATTTTAAGCAGAGAAAACGCTCAGACTGATCTCCAGCGTCGGTTCCTCAACACGTCCCACTTTCGTCTCCCTTCCTTTCGTTCTCTCCTTGAGCCCTGAACCCGATCACGGAGAAACCGATGTGCGGAATGGGAGGAAGACGGTCGATGACATATGCATGGAGCCGGCGGCTGTTGATTAGGAGCTGCCACCCAGCCCTCCCAAATCTAACCCAACAGCTCGCTAGCTCCCTCCCTCTAATTGCTATGCCTTTTAGCAGCTTATTTTCCTTCGTACTTCTTAGTTTATTTTGGCTTTCGGCTTATTTAAGCTTCAAACCAGTTGGAACTCGTTGGGTTCTAGTTTTGGTTTATTTTGGATCTTTCGGTTTTTTTAGCTACGGCTTATGACTTTTGGCTGTTTATGTGAGAGATCACAGAGTAACTGAAACTCACGTATGGCTTTTGCCGATATAAATGAAGTCTGTACAGTATTTACTACAATTAACTAGTAAATCCATATAAAAAGATACTCTATTTAAAATCTAGTTACTATTAAAAAATCAAAAACTAAAAAACAACGGGCCCTCGTCGGCCGGCTTCCAATTCTCAGCAAGTCAGAACAGTGTGTCCCGGAATAGTTTGATCTTGTTGGCATTGTACATTGCATCCCAGCCGCTGCAGGCATCCAAGTTAATACTACTAGTAAAATATATTTGTGTGCTAAAATAAAAAAAAGGTTAGTGGTACTGCTGCTATGTCTTTGCTCTAACCCGACGGCGACAAGAAACAGTGGATTTCTTTTCTTTTGGATGGTTCCTACTCCTACACTAGTGCCAACCGGCATGAAATGAATCCGGTATGGATTAGATGTACCTTCCGAGCCAAATTACTGTTTTGAGTTTTTATAACATGTTGGTCCTGCCGCTAAGAGCAAGTACAATAATGGTCTTATAGCCAAGCTAGTCAGCATTTTTGCTGATGTGGAGTAGAGAAGAGAGGAGAGAGAGGAGAGCTTGGCTCTCATGCAAGCAACAAGCTGCACACGGGAGCCTATGCAGTGGTGGGCCCAGATAATAAATGTATGTGAGGAGGAGTAGAAAAGAGAATGTGAGACTTGGTACCATATAATAATAAAAAAAACTTTTGTAGACAAATAGAAGACAAACTATTGTATAACTTGGCTCTTATAACTTGACTTATAGCCAAGCACTTGGCTCTATTATTGGACTTGCTCTAAGACAATCCGGGTCTTGCTTTTCTTTTGTACCGTAATGCCGGATGATACGATGCTCCTGCAGAGTTACACGTGCCCTCACCCCCACGTGCTCATCGGAGTTTGTGCAAGAGAAATAGGTCCCGTTCTTCTCGGCTTCTAAAAGCTATTTTTTGGTATTTTTACAGTAACTAACTTTTAAACAGAGTATTTTTTAAAATAGGATATACTAGTTAATTGTAGTACATAATGTACCGACTTTATTTATATCTGCAAAAACCGCACATGAGTTTTTGTTATTCTGTAATCTCTTACACGAACAGCTCAAAAATTCATAAATCACAGCTAAAAACCATAAGCTGCAGCTAAACAGAACAACCCTACATACCCTTTTCTGTACACAAAATGCTCTTTGAAATGCTAGGAGCAGTGTACTTGTCTTCTTCCTGAGAGTTCAATGCTCTGCCTTTGTCCTAAAAAAAAGTTATGTGATGCCTTTCTTTCGTTCTTTCTTTGAGTGCAATGCGCAGTGGTATTTGTTTGTCGCAGTGACCACCTCGGCATGGATTTCTTCTCAAGGATCTGTTTGGAATGCATAAATTTCATAGGGATTTCATAGAATTTTCATTAGGAACAGTTCAAATTCTCACAAGATTCGGAAGAACTCTAGCGTTTGAAACATGGTCTAAACCATAAACTTAATGCATGATCGATGTAATGGTATGCTACCATAAACTTAATTTAGAGGTCAACTAGAAGAACAGCGCAGTACGTGCAGGAACCAGTTGTCATTCCCAGCTTCGAACGAAGACTCCAAACTGGTAAGGTTAAGTGGCGATGGTGCGTAGGAGCTGGGGTTAGATGGGTTGTAGTTTTCAGGCCCAGCTGTTGCTTGCCACTTGCCTGAAAAACATCAAGCTAGCTAAGAGTATATACCAAAAGCAATTAAGCACAACAAGCTGTTCGTCCGTACTACTGCAGCTGGCTAGCCATTCATCAGATATAGTAGTATACTGGGTAACCATATAATAGTTGCTTGATGTGGAATTGAAGATTACAATGTGTGTAGTATTGATATATTTTCTTGAGCTGCGGCTTATTAGTCTAATAAATAATAATTATTTAAAAAAGCTAAAACAAAAAACTAACTGAAAAAAAAACAGAGCTGTTGACTTGGAATAGTCCACCGTGCTTAAGGCAACAAGAAGAGAGAAGAAAGATAGTATATATGTTTCTACACAGAGCTGGGACTTGGGCTGTGCCGTGCCGGCACGGCCCGGGCCAATCATGCTTCGTGCCAGCTCGGCCCAGTCATCTTGTCGTGCCGTGCCGGCCCACGTCGTCTCCGGCCAGGCCCAAGCCCGGCCCAAAACCCACCGTGCCAGTGTTCGTGCCGTGCCAGCCCAAGCCCAGCCCGAAATTACTATACGCGAACGCGGTGGCGACGGTCGTCATCTTCCTTTCTCTCGTACCCGCCTCATTTAAAACTAGTTGAAATTGAATTAATTGCATAAAAACATAGGCACGCAACAACATAAATATTTCGGGAAAAAATGAAATTTCTTTAATATTTTAGAAATACAATGTTACTGCCTCGTTAAAAACCTCACGCCCCAGAGTGGGGTTTCCCGAGTAAGGAAAAGAGTACAGTAACAATATATGTATATACAAAATATTACAACATGCGTAGATAATATCTACTCGGCAATGTCTAGGTCAGCATACGCTTGTACGATTTCGCGATCCTCCAGTTGATGTTGTTCCCGCTCTTTGGCTAATTCCCAATCTTTGGCACATGTGATTGCCTCCACCATCCTGGGCGTAAGGGATGATCTTCTCTCTTCTATTATTCTCCCTACCGTACTGATCGTCGCTTCTGAAGAGACAGTGGACACTGGTACCAGGAGAACATCCCGTGCGAAATGTGACAGCACAGGAAAGATCCGCTTGTTGTTCTTCCACCACTCGAGCAAGTCTATCTTGCGTCCATCAGTAAGATCAGGATCAATGTTTGCAAAATCATGCTCCAAATAGTGGTTCAACTCCGAGATAGAATTCCACTTGGAGGATGCCTCAGACTGAGAGGACGAAGAAGTAGACTTGCTCTTTAGTTTCTTCCACAAGTGTCCGAAACTTGTCTTCCCTTGTTGCGTCTGCTGTGAGGCATCCGATCTTCCGCTGCTGGCAAACTTATCATGATACAAACGAAAAACACGAAAAAACTCCTGTTTGACATGTTCGAAAGTTTCTGAAAAATCTAAGCCAAGACATTCACCTATCCCCTCCATAGCTTCCTGTAAACCTACCAACTTTTTTGTAGGATAAAAAATAATAGCAAAACAATAAAGGTGTGAAAGGGAACCAAAATATTTAACAAAATTTTTCCATTGCTACGACGGCATGGCCTAAAATAGCATCGTCCCTAGATTTAGCAATTTTATCTGCAATTAACCAAATAAACTCTATAACTAAGCAAGAGGTAGGATAATAAATACCAGATAAAACATTTGTTGCATTATAAAAAGGTTTTAAAAACTCTCGAAAATGCCTAGCAACCTGCCAATTTGAATTAGCAACTAGCAATTCATTATTTTGATAGTTAGCATTGACAAAAACGGATATGATATTTTCGTAACCTTGTATCTTGTTTAGCATGATATATGTTGAGTTCCACCTCACCTTCATGTCAAGGCCAAATTTTCTTGGCTCTTTCCCATTAGCTGTACAGTACTCCGCGAACCTAGCTACCACTTATGGAGAACTTGTGAGGTAACGAATAGCATCACGGATACTGTTCAGATATGGACTAATTACTTGCATGCCATCTTGAACAACAAGATTCAAGATATGGCATACACATCTCTGGTGGAGGACATAACCACCAATATATGTTTGTAATCTTGGGGTGAGGATGTTCACAGCCGTTGTGGTTGCCAATGCGTTATCTAGAGTTATAGAAGCAATTTTATTATCTATCTTAAAATCATCAAGTACACATAATATACGCTCCGCAATTGCCTCTCCCGTGTGCGATTCATTTATTAGTTTAAATCCTATGACTCTTTTGTTTAGTTTATAATTATCATCTAAATAATGAGCTACAACACTAAGGTATGCACTTCTTTGGTGGGATGATGTCCAAATATCGGAGGTTATGGCAAAAGAATATTGAACTTGTTGGAATTGTTGTTTTAACTCTACCAGTTCTTTTTGATACATCCGTAAAATATCGGATGTAGTAGTCCTCCTACTAACATGTTGGTACTGTGGGCAAAAGCCGCGTTGGATCATTCTTTCGAACACGCAGCTTTCACCCATCCTAATCGGCTGATCTTCTGAAACTATATATCTAGCAATTTCCTCCCGTGCATTAAGCGGGTTGTACACCCAAATACTTACAGAGCCATCGGCCTCGAAGTTTAGCTGTGTTTGTACTCCTCCTCCTCCTCGGCCCTGTGCCGCCATCTTGCGTAAGCATGCTTTGTAGTGGCGGTTCAAGTGTCCTGTTCCTACAGTTGTACGAGCACTTAATTTAGCATTACAATAATTACATGTTGCGATATCTACCGTTTCACCGTCTCGGATTTCCTGGCTCCAGGTCATGTGCTTCCAGCATTCCGCCCTTCGTGCAGACCCGCCAATGTTGGCGTCCGTGGACGGGGGAGAGAATTCTGGTGTCCCCGTTGCTCCTTGGTACTCCTCATAGCCCTCTGTACCATCCATATGACGGTCATCCATGCCGTAGTCTCTCATGCTTGGCGAGAGCCGACGAGCATCAATGGGGGTCGGAGGAGGACTAGGGGAGCGACGGCGAGAGCTTACACTAAATCGTCCCGCTGTTCTTTTTGAGCTTCGATTTTTTTGCATACTGCTTGATTGCTCCCTGGAACTACGGTTTCTTGGTAACATGGTGATTAATTAATAAATAAGAAATATAAATACAATGAATATGCTTGTGAAATTAGAAGTAATAAATAAATAAATAAATAAATAAATAAATAAAGGGAGTGAAGAAATTGCTGTGATGCTCGGAACAATAAATATCCCTGAAACTGTGATGCTCGGAAGAAATTGCAGAGCGGAGGGAGTGAAGAATGAAGCAATGCGATTATGCTAGGAAGATGCAGAGCGGAGTAAGTGAACTTATAAGGAAAAATACGAACGTTACCTTCTGAACGTTACTCTTCTGATCGTTATTTTCTAAACGTTTCTGATCGTTATTTTTTAAACATTGCATGCGAACGTTAGTCTTCTGTGTAGAATCAACTTTTTTTCACATCATCTTGCTCTTTTGTCTGTCCGACCGCCTCCTCCATTCTTTTTTTCCCACCGTCCAAGCATTCCCGATCTGCCACGTTGCCTGACGCCTGGCCCCGCGCGTCAAATCCCGGTCACCCCTTGCCCCGTGGCCCCGTCGGACTGTCCCCCACCCGGGCCCCGGCCCCCGGCCACCCCCCTTTATTCCCTCCCTCCCTCCGGGCCCCACGCGGCACGTCTCCGGTCCGGCTTCCCGAATCCCGCTTCCCCCACCGCGCCCTCGCTCCCTCAGGCTCCGGGCGACCGGGCCTCCCCCTCCGGCCCCTCCCTTTCTCGGCGCCCCCACCCCTTCCCTCCCTCGGCCTCCCCCGGCGCCTCCCTCCCTCGGCCCCCTCCCCCGCCGCTTCCCCCGCTGCCCCCTCCCCCTCCCCGGCGCCTCCCCCTCCCCCGCCGCTCCGCTCCACCCGCCGCTCCCCCTCCCCCGCCTCTCCCCTCCCCCGCCGCTCCCCCTCCCCCGCCGGCTCCCCCTCCCCCGCCGCTCCCTCCCCGGCTCCCCCTCCCCCTCCCCCGCCGATCCCCCCTCTGCTCCCTCCCCGCCGCCCTTCCCTCGGCGCCTCCCCCGCCGCTCCCCTGCCGGCTCCCCCTCCCCCGCCGCCCCCCCGCCGCCCTCTCCCCCTCCGCCCCTCCCTTGCCGCCTCCCCCTCCCGACTCCTTCGGCGCTCGACGCCCGGCTCCTTCGGCGTCCGAACTCCGACGCCCCGGGCCGGCTTCATCGCCTGGCCGCAGCACCACGGCCCACGGGGTGATGCCGCCGCCGGCGGGGGCGGAGCTGCCGCGCTACGGCTCCGCGCCGGGCACGCTTCTGGCGGCCATCGCCGCGCCGACTACATCACCCGCGGCGGCGAGACGGCGGCGCTTGCGTCGCCGAGGGCGTCCGGGCTCCCATGGTGGCCACCTTCGGTGAGTTCGGTCCTTCCCCTCTCTTTGCTCCCTCCCTCTGCCTGCTCTGTGTGACTGTGTGTGCGCTTGTGGTTGTGGGAATGGCCGAATGGGATTGGGCAGAATGGGGGACGGTGGGACTTGGGAGGGCGACGGGAGGCCGTGGCTGCCACGGTGCCACCGGCGCTGGCCGTGCCCCCGGGCCGGGTGTGCTCACCGTACCGGGCGTGCCCCCGTGCCAACCGTGCTCACACCGGGCCGGGCCGGCCCAAGCACGGCACGCCGCGCCGTGCCGTGCCGTGCCGCCCATCGTGCCGAATATACAGGCCCAGCACGGCTCACTATTCGTGCCGGGCCGGCACGACCCGCCACGTGTCGGGCCGAGCCGTGCCGGCCGTGCTTCGGGCTGACCCAAAGAAACCCGGCCCAAGTCCCACCTCTATTTCTACATAGCATCCGGTCAACATTCTCATCCCTGGTTCATCGCGGGCCCCAGATTCTTCTTGTAGCTTCCCAATCACTCTACACCTAGCTTTACTCGGTTGGTTGCACACATTGAACATCCAATGGCCAGCATCTGTCCAGAATTTCATCGGACGGCTGCTTTTATTCTACCAACGTGGCCCCCGACGGGCTGTTTTTTTTGGCTTATGACTTTTAGCTGAAATTTTGGAATTTTACAATATTCATGACAGAGATTACGGAGAGATACTAACTTACGATTTTGACTGGTACAGATATTGGACTTTTAATGTATACTACAATTAATTTGTATGTTCCGTCTTGAGAAAATACTTCGTTTAAAAGTTAGGTATTATAGCAAAAACTAAAAATCGCTTTTAAAAATCGCAAAGAATAGGTCCGAAGATGGAGGACATCCCGGGGCTTCTGGATAGAAGATAGATGCATAGGATAGAACACAGATGCATAGACAAATGTTTTAGTAGGAGTACATATACTAGTATTTTTTATACTAGTATTTTTTTTTCTCTTTTGCGATCCTCGCTTACAGGTGGGTCCTATGTGGATGCGTTGAAACATGTTGTTATAGCTAGACACACGACAGGATGCCATGGATTAAAACATATAAGTCATATTTTTTAGCTTATAGTTTATGAATTTGTTCGAACAAACAAATAAAACGGTTTCTCTGTTGTCGTTTTGAAGGAATTTATCGGGATAGTCTTTTAGAAGCGACTTATCGGCTTTTGGTTCGTTCGTACGAGCACTCACACTAAGACCAACAAAGCTATAAGCTATAGCCATAAACTATAGGGTGAGTTCTTTTAGGCTGTGACTTATGAATTTTGGCTAAAGTAGTTGTATTCTTTTGGGCTAATGGTTTATAGCTAATAGCTGAAATTGTTCTGTTCTTTTTGGGATGATGACTTTTTGCTAATTTTGGTACGTATATCATAGACTTGAATTGGCAAACCGTAAAGCATTTGCGCCGAAAGGAAGTATGTTTTGTAACATGGGGAATGCAAGGAAACCCGTACATCGTTGACAAACTCATACATCCTGTCAATGAAATGTACATGGCCGATGCCACCACGAAAATAGAAATTATTCCAAAGAGGTGTTATAACATATCTCACACACTGTTGTTAACCATTCAAGTTTTATTATGTGATAAGTAATTATTAGTCAGATTAACAAATTTAATATCTACATCCTTCATGGCTCACATACAACATTATATAATTAATGGATCATGGTATAAGGAAACTAAAACACAGCGGCCCTAATGTCACATGAGTGCTAATAATTTAAACCTAGGTTAAAACATATTCATATGCTACCGCTATTAATGATTTAAGTATGAATTCTAAAACACTAATTAAAAGCATGAATTCTAGAATATTATTAACTGAGCATTCTAATAAACCTAAAAGCATATGAAACAAGATAATCTAGAACATTATGGTATGAATACAATATTAAAATCTATAACCAAGTAAGTATGAGCGATATGATAATAACCAGACAAACCTTAGTGATATGATATCGGCCAGATAAGCTTTAGTGATATGATATTAGCTAGATAACTTCAGCGATGTGATATTAGCTAGGTAGCTTTAGCTATATAATATTAGCTAGGTAATCTTAGTGATATGATATTAGCCAGAAAACTTAAGCGATATGATATTAGCCAGATCACTTTAGCGATATGATATTAGCCAGGCAACTTTAGCGATATGATATTAGCTAGGCAACTTTAGCGATATGATATTAACCAGGTAACTTTAGCGATACGATATTAGCCAGGTAATTTTAGCGATATGATAATTGTAAGGATATTAGCCAGGTAACTTTAGCGATATGATAATTGTAATCAATGGCAAGGCGACAAGTAATAAGGAAACACGTGGTATGTGAAGCTGAAAGGTTACAGCCGCGAGGTACTTGCCTTGAGCACGTTCGGCGGGCTCACTGCATGAGGGATCAGAGTTTCACAATTGCCCAAACGTTCCCTCAAAAGCTGTGTGCGAACCTACAAGATAGAATGGGGACAGATCAGATCGACGCTAAGATAAACTTGTGGAAAGACAGACGGAAGTGTAATCGGCCACGTCGCCACCGGCCAGCATGCTGCCTCCCGGCCGCCCACCTTCGGCTGGCCGTGTGCCTCCGACCACTGTTGGTGCCGCACCCATAGAGAGAGATGGAAACTGATTTGTGAAGATAGGAGAAAGATATTAGGAATAGATGGGTTTTGAGGGATATTGAGATGAAGGTGGGTGAGAGAGAGAGAGAGATGGAGGAGAGAGAGATAGGGATAAAGATTTTTTTTGAAATGCTGATGGCCGCTTCACCTCTATCGGCTGCCAAAGGCCATGCAGCCACAAGTCCGCCAAGCCTCGCCGTCATGTGCCTCCTGCCGGGGATACCAACTACCCACGTCGAGGTGACCCACGCCACACCGGCCCGTGCTACCGCGCCGTCGCTCGTGCGCCCTCGTGCCTCACCGTGCTGCCGCCGCCATGCGCCCCACCGGCACCGCCGCCCAGCCTGCATGCCGCCGTGGGGCCGCACGCCATCGCTTGGCCGCGCGCCGTTGCTTCTCCCAGCCACGTCGCCGCTGGCCAGCACGCCGCCTCCCGGACGCCCACCTCCGGCTGGCCACGCGCCTCCGACCACTCCTGGTGACGCACCCAGAGAGAGAGATGGAAACTGATTTGTGAAGATAGGAGAGAGAGATTAGGAATAGATGGGTTTTGAGAGAGACATTGAGATAAAGGTAGGAGAGAGGGATGGGCGAGAGAGAGATAAAGATATTTTTTTTGAAATGCTGATTTTTAGGGTGCTATAGGCACCGGCTTCCGGCCACGCCGTCGCCGCTAGCACACTGCCTCCCGGCCACCCACCTCCGGCTGGCCGCGCGCTTCCGACCACTCCTAGTGACGCACCCATAGAGAGATGGAAACTGATTTGTGAAGATAGAAGAGAGAGATTAGGAATAGATGGGTTTTGAGAGACATTAGGCCCTGTTTGGAATGCGGGAATTTTTCCCGATTCCTGCGGGAATTGAACTGTTTCCTGTAAAATTCCTGCAAAATTCCTGTGAAATTCCTCTGTTCCAAACAGGCCCTAAGATAAAGGTAGGAGACAGAGGGATGGACGAGAGAGATAGAGATAAAAGATATGTTTTTTTTGAAATGCTGATTTTCATGGTGCTACAAGCAGTTTTGTAAATAAACTACTTGACATTCGAACCTCACGATTCTTGCATTTCAATGAAACCAAGCCGGCTGGAGTCCAGAAATCTAATTGAAACACAAAATTGAAGAGAAATACGCACATGTACAGCTGCAGACAAACAAATTTGAAAGTATTGTCACCTGTCTAAACAAATTGGCCTGTGGTCATCCATCAGTTAGTTCTGAGAGTAAAGAGAGAACTAAAGAGTCATATCCAATTCCAAGACAGAACTGAAGAGACATAGCACTGAGTTCAGAGAGTAGAGAGATTCCCGGGCATGTGGTCGTTCCAGAGATCCAATTACAAGACAAAACGAAAGAGACACGCAGTGAGTTCTGAGAGGACAAAGATTCACGAGCATGTGGTCATTCATCAGTCAAGTGAACAAATGCAGCAGATCTTGCCTACTGGAAGCATGCACCTATGCTTAGACCAGAAGCCTCATATGAAATAGCGGGCAACACCTGGCCCTAATGAAAGTAATCTCATCTGAAGTCCTATTAGTTAGTACTCGCATGACAGTAAACAGGTAATGAAAAACATGCCAACATTTGATTCGCATGTTTGGATTTTCTCGGTCATAATCATCACAGTAGTCATGATCAGGATTCAAGCAGCTGTAGCAGTGGATGACAGATATGTAACAGTACTTGGAGTAGGGATTGGTGTATCATGTGATCTCTGCAAGGCCTGCTTAGCTAGCTAGCTGGATGGGCAAGGAATTGAAGCACAGACGTTGTGGGGCACTCCTCTGAACAACTACTGTATGCATAGTTGTGACGTACAAGGCTTACTTTGTTGCGGCAATACCACATTCCAAACCTTTTGTTCTAATTGGGTCGCTTGACCGACAAATCAGCTAGCTAGCTCCTCTAAGAGCAGGTACAATAAGGCTTAGTCAGCAGGCTATAGCAAATATAATATCAACAAAATCTTACGTGGCACAGAGAGAAAGGAAGAGAGAGAAGGAGGCTGGCTACTAAATTACAGCTAGCTATAGCACGTAAAAATATGCATTTCACTCTCTTACACATGGGGCCAAATAGTTATTGTAATAGCTATCTTATTGTATGAACTATTTTTTTGAAGGCTATAGATGAAATGGACAAGTATTATAGCCACTAGTTGGCTATACTATTGTACTTGCTCTAAGCTTATTCGATCGACGCGTAATTAAAGCGAGAGATCGACGGAGACCGGAGAAGCGCTGCGTCTGGCTGGTTTATCATCAGCTGTCAGCGTGTGCTTTGGATGCAAGCCTGCTGCAGGCACGTGACCTGATCCGGAGAAAGATGGCTTGTGCTGCGGATCTGGGGGAGAGAGACGATCCTGCTTAGAACATGCATGCACGAGTCCATGAACAGTGAAGCGCAGCTGATAGATGCGCTGCACAAACGGACGGAGCATTGCACGTGGCTGGATCCTGGTTTTATCTGCACAAAGTGCAGTGCTCAGCTGACGATCTGATCAGAGAAAAGCTAGGAGCGTGCGTGGACGCCATTGCCACGCTGCGCTGAGCTGCCAGGTGCTAGATCTCGTCGTCGGAGCTTATTAATTTCTCCGGGAAGCCCGTGGCGCGCGGTCAAAGCTCAAAGTACGGTCGTGTGGTGTGGCCATGTGGACAGCATGATGCGTACATCCGCGACTGCCGCTTGGCGTGCATGCATGCGTTCGCGCGGAGACTACGGCCCTGATATTTTGAGCTTCAAAAAGATGCTTATCGACTTTTCTACAGTAATTAACTTTTAAACAAAGTATTTTTTAGATAGAGCCTACAAGTTAATTATATTACATACTTTACCGACTTCATTTATATCGTCAAAAACTACACGTGAGTTTTTGTTACTCTAGAATATCTCGCACAAAAAGCCCAAGAGTCATAAACCACAATCAAAAGCTACAAGCCACAGTCAAAAAGAATAAGCCGTACGCACATGCCGCTTGGCTTCACCTCAATATGACAGGTTCCGGCCGGGTTCCCTGCATGCGCTTGCGCCGGGAAAGCAGCGTCCGCATGCAGCCCGGCTTCTGTCTCAGTTCAAGAGTTGAGTTCACGCTTCAGATTATCGAACGCAAAAGGATGCATCGGAACTCAAAAAAAGCCCTCTCCGCTACCTCCTCCATTCATGTTGGACTATTCGGACTTTGCTGCTGCTCTAATCCTCTGATCTGATCATGTGCTTCCCAACAAGAAAGAGAGAAAAAACTTCACTCAATTTTAGAAATTTTGGCTCCCATGCAGAGCAAGACATCAGCTAGTGCCAGTGTAGTCTAGGAAACAGCAAGGCTCTGTGGATTTGCTCCTTGCTCCACTGAGGGGACACACAAAACACCTTGCACTTTTACGTACGGTGCTCCGGTGCAGGTGCACGCCGGAGCAATCAAACTTCACCTCACCTGGTCAAAAGCAGCTCTCAAGTAGTAAGTACTAGTCACAGGAGAACCCAGATTCTGCCCGGTGGGAGCCACTTCACCTCACCACTCAGGTGAGCTGCTTGTGCTCCTACTGGTAGAGTAGAGGCAGTAGGTAGTAGCAGCAATGTCACTTCTTTTTCTCTATTGAGCTGAGCAGTACTCATTCTATTGCTGCTGGTGTTGAGCAGTTGGCATCGCAATCATCCATGCGATGTAGCCTGGAGCAACTTTGTCTTTAGGACATATCACTGTACATTTCTAGGTGGGAACATGCATGCTACCGAGGATATATGATCCGTGATACTGCCTGAGGCTAATAGATCTGGATAAACTTGTTGGGGACTCAAAAGAGTCAAGAGCAAATCTTCTAGTTCAGCAAGAGGTTCAGAATATACAACTCAAGCAATGCAGATTTAAAATCGCTCCGCCAACGCGGCCAGCAACATAAAGCCACAAGATGGCATACTAACAATTAGCCAGGTGGCTCGCACAAATTGCGCAGCTAGCACTTTTATAGCTTCTTCTTACATATTCGTTTTTAAATGATCGTTTTATTAGTTTAGCCCGTGCTAACCCAAAGCTTCAGCCAACATCACATGACATGAGTAGCGATAGTGTTCGGGAAGTAAATAGCGACCTAGCGCATGGTAGCATCTAACAGGGCAATCTAAATTTTCCCCTTAGATGTACCTTAGGGTTCTTTCATAGGGCCTGTTCTTTTCCTCCGAAGCTGACGGCTTTCGGTTTTTGTTACAGTATCTAACTTTCAAACGGAGTATTTTCTCAGTATGTACCTTAGTTATTTGGGATAACTAAATTTAAAAAATTGAAAAAAACATGTTACCCCATCATGGACAATACAAATGAATACAGAAAAAAGAACCGGCAAAAAAGTTAAAAAACCAAAAAACTAGAAAAGAACAAAATTTATGAATACAAAAAAATAAACCAGAAATGAAAAACAACACTGCCGCACAACTTACTACTCA
The DNA here is from genome assembly GCA_017311315.1 of Dendrocalamus latiflorus. Lineage (NCBI taxonomy): Eukaryota > Viridiplantae > Streptophyta > Magnoliopsida > Poales > Poaceae > Dendrocalamus > Dendrocalamus latiflorus. The sequence continues at coordinate 2,292,650 of CM029630.1, read as the reverse complement.
CAGTTCACACCCAGTTCAGTTCATGTGCTTCCAACAAGAAAGAAAGAGAAAAAAAAAACTTCACTCAATTTTAGAATTTTGGCTCCCATGCGAGAGCAAGACATCAGCTAGTGCTAGTATAGTCTAGGAAACAGCAATTTGTTCCTTGCTTCACTGAGGGGACACACAAAAGAGTAACACCTTGCACTTTTACGTACGGTGCTCCGTGCAGGTGCACGCCGGAGCAATCAAGCTTCACCTTACCTAAGTCAAAAGCAGGCTCAAGTAGTAGTACCAGTCACAGGAGCACCCAGATTCTGCTCGGGAGGAGCCACTTCGGGCCTGTTTGGTTGCCTGCATTCGGTTGAACCAGGCTGGCCGGATGTAGGGTCTGCTTGTTTGGTTGCCTGGTCGCTGGGTTCAGCCTGGTTCTGCTCATGCAAGATTCCCCCCGCAGCCAGGCTCTGGAGAAACGTGGGAATCGGGCGTTTCTGGGGAGCCAGGCTCGCGGGATGCAGGTGATTAGTCAGTTGATGATGTTATTAGTGTATATTAGTAAATATCAAGTATTATTAACGTGTTTTGAAGAAGTTTAAGATATAATAAGATACGAACATCTCATATAACATATCTTCATAATCATAATCATAATCTTATATTATTTTTATCTCATGCAACATATCTTCGTACAGGCAACCAAACAATATCTCTTCTCAGCCAGACTCTACTCGTACGTGAACCAAACACGACAGCGTTGCATGCGCTCAACCTGTCCCACGAGAACCTGGCTCTCAGATACGAGCCAGGCTGTACTCGTACGTGAACCAAACAGGCCCACCTCACCACTCAGGTGTGGTGCTTGTGCTTCTGCTGGTAAAGTAGAGGTAGTAGCAGCAATGTCACTTCGTTTTCTTTACTGAGCTGAGCAGTAGTATCATGTTGCTCCTGGTGTTGACTAGTTGGGCATTGTAATCATACATGCCATGCAACCTAGAGTAACTTTGTGTTTAAGACACGTCACTGCATATTTGAACATACATGCTACCGAGGATATACGTTCCGTGATGCTGACTGAGGCTTATAGTTATAGGTCTGGATAAACTTGTTGGGGACTCGAAAGAGTCGAGAGCAAATCTTCTAGTTCAGGAAGCCGTTCAGAATATCTAGCTCAACTGCTCAAGCAATGCAGATCTAAAATAGCTTAGGGTATATTTTTTTGGCTAAAGTTTATGATTTTTAGCTGCGGTTTGCGGTTTTTGGACTGTTCGTACGAGAGATTACAGAGTAACAGAAACTCATGTGCGTTTTTTTGCTGATATCAATGAAGTCGGTACAGTATATACTACAATTAACTAGTAGATCATATCTTAAAATGATACTCCGTTTAAAAACTAATTACTATAGAAAAGCCAAAAATTATTTTTAAAAGCTAAAAAGAATAGACCCTAAAATGACAAGATGGCATACTAATAAGGTGGTGATCGGTTCGGCTGAAAAGCTCATGGCTTATGGTTGAAAACACTGTAGCTGGCTGAAAAAAGCACTGTAGCTGACAGAGGCTTATTTAGCATAATTAAATTTAAAAAAAATTTAAAAATATAAAAAATATGTTAGCCCATTATGTATAATACAAACAAATACGGGAAAAAAAAGAACCGGCAAAAAAGCTCAACAAAAAACCAAAAGTTCAGAAAAAGACGAAACTTATGAATAATGAAAAATAAGCCAGAAACCAGAAGCCGAAGCCGAACCGATCACCACCTAAATTAGCCAGGTGGCTCGCACAAATTGTGCAGCTAGCACTTTTATAGCTTCTTCTTATATCATTTTTAAATGATCGTTTTAGTTTAGCCCGTGCTAACCCAAAGCTTCAAACAACATCACGATACGGCTCAGTTGGGCTGAAATAAGTTAGTTTATAGCTGAATTTACATTGTAATTGGCTGAAATTACTCTGTAGCTAATGATGACTTATTTGGCGTAAATAAATCTAAAATTTTTTAAAAATATAAAAACATATTAACCCATCAGACAACATAAATGAATACGGGGAAAAGAATCGGCAAAAAAACTAAAAAACCAAAAAAACAAAATTAAGAAATAGTGAAAAATAAGTCGTATGGTTTGCTTTGTTGATTTGCTGTGAGCATCTCCATCCATCTTAATCTGCACGGTTCCTCCTCTTGTCCTACGGCCTATCCTGTTCGCATCTACATGCAAAACCCAAGTAGTTTAACAGTTTCAACTTGCAAGTTGTACTCTTCACATCTTCTTGATCGTGTACAGCAATGGGCTCTACGCACCAGCTAACCACTTCAGCGACAACAGGCTTGCATGCTGATGAAACTCCCTCCTAGTTACCATTATCTTGAAGCGCATCATACCACCCTCTTCGAGAGTTCGGCTGATTGCGGCGGTATATGCCTCTCCGTGTTGCATACTAATCTTGCATTGGTCGGAGGTGGAAAGAAGCATCTCATCGGCACAATGAATTGAATGGATTAACGCAGCTTAAAGATTTTTTACTCGACATGTCGTATACGAATTGTTTGAATGTAGAGTTGTATTATGGTACTATAATTACCTATATCTGACTAATCTATCTCGTTATAATATGGGTTCACCTAATAGATAGTTTAGATCCTTTTCTTTTTCTTCAGATTAATGTAGTAATTTTAGCCTCGTAGAACAAATCTGATGGTGTCTTTTAACAAGGTAATTGCCCACGGATACTTTCCTTCGAACTTGTACAATGTAATTCTACAAATTGCATGGTGCTGTCGAGATGAGAAGACCCACTAAATCATTAGAAATTAAAAACACTATTTGATAATTAAAAAATAAAACTACGATTAAGAACATATAAACATGTACATACAGTGAGCCGACAATATTAGGTCTCGTTCTTTTATGCTGTGGTTTATAGCTTTTGGCTGTAGTTGATAGGTTTAATGAAGAGTAAAGTCCATTACCGGTCCTTAAATTTTTTATGCTGTGTCATCCCGGTCCATAAACTTTTAAAGTATGTCATCCCGGTCCTTAAACTTTCAAAGTGTGGCAATATCCTATGTAGTTGTAGCAGTGAACTTTTTATGCTGTGTCATCCCGGTCCATAGACTTTCAAAAGAAATTGCCACACTTTAAAAGTTTAAGGACCGGGATGACATACTTTAAAAGTTTATGGACCGGGATAACACAGCATAAAAAATTTAAGGACCGGTAATGGAATTTACTCTTTAATGAATAATACTGGCCGATAGAAGTTGAATTTAAAAACCAGTTGAAAAGCTGAATAGAATAGATACCTAACAGTGGATAGGCGTCGATGGGAGGTCGAGAGAAAGCACAGAGCTGCAGCAGTACGTGGCCAAGCATGCATGGAGCAACGGCCAGATGGCTCAATGTATGCACGCAGTTGCTGGCTTCTATTGATCCCATAGTGCTGTTTGTCTAGTCCTCAGAGTTGGGCCGGACAATTTCGAGCTGACATGAGGTCCAGCCCATAGCACAGCACGGCACAAGATAGTACGGACGGGGTCGACACTACATAAACGTCCAGGCCGGGCTTGGCCTGGGAATCGGACACATTGGGTGTCACGGCTTGACACGTAGCATTGGGCCATGCTCGGGCTGACATGGCCCAAAAAGCCTGGTGCAGCACGGTAGCACGCAGGCACGACGATGGCACGCTGCAGTGTCAACGACTTGGCGTCAACAGTGGGAAGGGAAACCGCGTCGGCCCTAACATCGTAGTCATTGCCGTCTTAGATCTAGGTCTAGGCCGCCACCTATGGGGGATGATGGAGGTGCATATTTGAGCTAGCCTAGGTGTCACCACATTGGGGAGACTAGAAGAGGGAAAGAGGGAGAGGGAGAGAAGAGAACAGAAGGAGAGTGAGAGGGAGACTGAGAGAGTGAGGGGGAGATTGAAAGAGTGAGGGGGAGAGACTGGGTGGTTGGACTGGCCAACAGATGGCAAGGACAACAAAGAACGGCTCTAAGTTGGCTCTGCTCATGGCAACAAACGGCGAATGCTACGAGGAATGGGCAAAAGAGCTTGAGAGCTCATGAGGCAATAGTCACGGTGAATTCAAAGAGCAAGCTGTTGGACCGAAATAGCGACAGAGGGGGGAGGGGGTGAATGACGCTCGGCACTCTCGAAAAACTCAACCCACGACAAGCACAAATCAGACCGTCCCGCGGGCAAACAATCCAGAAACCTGATTTTTCAGAAGATAAGGCTTGAAGCTTCACAAAACCAAAAGAATTGAGACTTCCATTTGTTCTCTTGGTCCAGTATAACTAGGAAATGATTATACCAGCCCAAGGAACCTAAGAGACCACAAAAATCCAACTCAACAAGAGGAATTTCAGATTTGCACAAGAAACTGAAAGTTACTGGTAGCAGCTACAAAAACTTAAATTCCCACTCAATCCTTGAATCTTTGGCCACGAAACTTTGAGGATAGTTACTCAATAGCCATAGGAATCTGCATGCCAAGTTTCGTCAATTTTCGAAAAGGGAATTAAGAACAGCCCCAAAATGAAGAAAGGTCTGAAATCTAAAAATATTCAGAGAGGAGCACTCAAAAACCCAAATTTCTCCATGGTCTCAAATCCTTTGCTAATGAGACTTTCCAGATATCTCATAGATAGTCTTAAGACTCTGGATACCAAGTTTCAAGTCAACTTGCAAAGGGAATCAAGATTTAACTCAAAACCCTAGAAAAGACACAATTCTGAAAATATGTACGAGCTGAACCAAAAAGGGTCAAATTACTCCTCCATCCTTCACTCTTTGGAAATGAGACTTTGCAGCTAGGATAGCAATAGCAAAGAGAGTCTCCAGACAAAAAATCAGATCATCTTATGGAGGGAAACTCAAGAAACATAAAAACCCTAGAACTGCAAGAACTGAACAGAGAAGGCTCAACACTGAAATCTGAGATTAAAACTTGGTTTGCTCTTGGAGTTAACTAGCCAAGTGGCTTTTGAGCATCACCCATGTCATAGCAACCCATTTTGACACTCCGCAACAACAAAGAACTCGAAAATCAAAAAGTCAAGAAATCATCCAAATGGACATCGAAAGGAATATGCAACAGAGAACAGGAGACTCAATTAAATTCAACCAAAGCCATCTCATATTGATCAAGAGGAAGAGAGATACATGATTGATACAAGATGAATGATTACAAGCTCTCAACTCATCCTCTCAAACTCAAGAACCCTCAACCATACATGCTTGAGAAGGATGAACACACACTGGAAGGCATCGAAGAAACAAGGAGACACAGAGGGAACACACTCTGCCTCTCCAACCACTCTCACCCACTAAAGCCTAAAGCCAAAGCAAGCCATCAAAGCCTCTTTTGACTCTAGCAAACCCTAATTTTCTCTCCAAGTGTTCAAGTGGGCATGCAGCCCCTCCACTCCTTTTATAGCCCATGGCTAACGGGTCTCCGCCCCGTTACGCCCGCTATTTCCAACGGAGCCCGCTCCCGCTTGTGCAGCCTTGCGAAATTCCCGTTTCGCCCCTCCTGCACCTTCCGGGAAGCTTCCGCGCTCCTTGTCTCGCACGCCTCGCAACCACCTCGAGTCCACGTCGTCTTCGACACATCCCGACCGTTCTGACCTCAGCGCCACCTGCGCCTAGTCCGGTCCACCGTGTCTCACCACGACTCCACTCGACGTCCTGCAGTCACACAGACAAGAAAACACGTCAAATAGCACCGCTCGATACATGAAAGCATAAATACCATCATACTTTCTACAGATGAAGTCCAAACCTGTCGAAACATCAGTATAAACGTCCTAAGCCCAAAATGACCAAGTTGACCAAATCGACCAAGCCTGTTGCACCACGCAACAACATGGTCACCCAAACCAAACTCGACTATTCTAAACCCTTGTCAATTACGCATCACTCTCATGGGATTACGACCACATGGTCTCTCACAAGCAAGGAGCTAAGGAGCAATGGTCCTCTTCGTCTATGCCTATAAAACCCACCTCTCATCTCATATTTGCATAACACAACACCAGCAACTCACCAAGCTCCTTGTTCTCTACCTTCTCCATTCTCTCCCTCTTTTGATATGTTTAGCGAGAAAAAGAAGAACAGGGGGCCAAGGCAAAAGCAAGCATGCCCTCACAACCCCTAGTCCTCCCGGGTAGGACGATGTTCACATCAATGCTCGCTAACTCTCCCCAAATATGGGAGATTATGACATAGATGCCCATTATATGGATGGTACGGAGGGCTACGAGAACGGCGCTTTTAAAAACTTCTCACCCCTATTGTTACAAGGTGGGACTGGAGGATCATTATCAACCCTCCTCCATCAGCGGAAGGGCAAAGTGCTAGAAGCACATGACCCAAAGGATTAACATTATAGATGGCCAAAGGCAGGTAATTGTAGTTCAGCAAGACGTTCAGAATATGTAGCTCAAGCAATGCAGGTGGCTCGCACAAATTGCGCAGCTAGCACTTTTATAGCTTCTTCTTATATATTCATTTTTAAATGACCGTTTTAGTTTAGCCCGTGCTAACCCAAAGCTTCAAACAACATCACATGACATGAGTAGCGATGGTGTTCGACTGTTCGGGAGATAATAGCGACCTAGCGCATGGTAGCATCTAACAGGGCAATCTAAACTTTCCCCTTTGATGCACCTTAATTAGAACCGGAGAAGTCACCTCTATCAGTCTTCGATTTCCTTCAAATTCACAATGTAAAATTGGCTCCCACTTCTCCCCAACTGCTCTGAACTTCTAAAGTCACTATTCGGAGCCCGCTTGTTTGGTCGACCTTGGATTCAGATGGTGCTCAGCTGACTTCTGACTTGGTATGTGTTGATCAATTCAAACCTACTAAGCATCATATCTCCAATGTCATATAGTTTGCTTTGTTGATTTGCTGTGAGCATCTCCATCCATCTTAATTTGCACGGTTCCTCCTCTGTCCTATGGCCTATTCTCATGACTCTCATCCTGTTCGCATCTACATGCAAAACCCAAGTAGTTTAACAGTTTCAACTTGCAAGTTGTACTCTTCACATCTTCTTGATCGTGTACAGCAATGGGCTCTATGGTTTTGTGTGGTGAGATCACCATGCCGGCTTCCATCCTCAAACTACAGCTATTGAGTGTGACACTTAGCTCGTCGAGCGACTACGGCATGGCGCGTTGCTCCGATCGACGACGCACCAGCGAAACCACTTCAGCGACAGGCTTGCATGCTGATGAAACTCCCTCCTAATTACCATTCTTCATGTGCACCATACCTCCCTCTTCGAGAGTTCGGCTGGTTGCTGCGGCATATGCCTCTCCGTGTTACTTCGTGTACACACGGTTGATCAACATACTAATCTTGCATTGGTTGGCAGTGGAAAGAAGCATCTCATCGGCATAATGAATTGAATAGCACTACTATAAAAGAGGTTATACGAACGATGACATCACAGACGGTTCATACGGAACCGTTTGTACTTAAACTATCACAGAAGGTTTATACTAGCAACCATCTGTGATATTTTCACAGACAGTTATTAACACGACCCGTATGTAATAATTGAGACATCACAGACGGTTCGTATTAATAACCGTCTGTGAACTTTCACAGACGGTTCTTATCATGAACCGTCTGTGATAAGTGAGATATCACAGATGATTCGTGTTAAGAACCGTCTATGAAAGTTGTGAACATTACAGACGGTTCATATTAAAAACCGTCTCTGATATTCTGGATATGACAGATGGTTCTTATAACAAACTGTCTGTGATATCGCGGACATAATAACCGTCTGTGAATTAGCACAGACGGTTATTAATACGAACCGTCTGTGATATATTGGTATCACAGACCATTTGTGGTTGGAACCGGCTGTGATAATCTGTGCTATTAAATACTGGGCGTACGTGGTCGATCTCGACACAAATCGGTGGAGCGAGGCGGCCGGCTTTAGGGAGTTCGGTGAAAACATATCACCGTCTTCTTAGTGATCAGAGGTTAGTACTCAATTGCTTTAAATAACTTATATGCATGCTTTTGTAATTGAAAGAGATGACAGATAGGTTTTTGTTTAGATCTAGCTAGCTAGGTTTAGAAAGATAATATTAGTTTGCTCAATTTCAGAATGGGTAAGTACTCGTAGTTCACTTCAATATATTCTTGCTTAACATTGTTATGTCATAAACACGTGGCTAGCTAGCTAGCTACCTACGTAATATACATAGATGTCATGTGTAAGTATAGCTAGTCTGATTTGCTATATAGTAGAGCTAATAATCATTTTTGACACTCATTTGTTACACGTGTAGCGTAGATGGACCGAAGCTGGATGTACATTGAGAACCGTGTGAGTGAAGAGTACATCAATGAAATGTCTGCTTTAGAAGAGCGGCCGAGTTGGATATGTTGAAGAAGGGGATGGAATATATGTACTGTCCATGCATTGATTGTGATAATCTAAAGATGTTTAGCAACTCAGCACAGATCGAAGCTCACTTGATTTGAAGGGGTTTTAGAAAGATGTACAAATGTTGGACCAGTCATGGTGAAGAGAAGAGTACATAAAAAGGTAGTTATGACATCGTCGAGGGAGACAACGATATGCCGGTTGTGAGCTGTGCTTTCGATCATAAGGATAGGTCACGGGATGACAATCTGGATTAGATGCTACGTGATCAGATGCCTGGACGATCTAGACCAATACTTTTTGGACTGGCCTGGGCAGGCGTTCGGCTTTGCACCTCGGGGCACACCACTAGAGGTTCTCTTTGGGAGTGCCCTCACCGGTGCACCGGAGGGCACATAGGCAGCGGTGCAGCCGACTCCACTAGCTCAGGGGCAGGTGCGATGGTCTCTTGATCGTATTATGTTGTCTGGGAGTCATCACCCGTTGCAGCGGAGGACGGCCAAACGGGGCCGTATGGGAGGACGCAAACACGGAGACGGAGGGGGTGCTGGGGATGCTGTTGTGGGACAGTAGTGCTCATTGTACACTATTTATTCATGTACTATTTACGTTTGTTATTTACGTAGTGAATTTTTACTTCTACTGTGCCGAGCTTACTTCTACTTCTCCTTACCTTCTTGATGTGCACAGCAAATGAAAAGTGAACTGCATTGATGGCAACCGTAGCAACGCACAAACTATTTAATTACATGCTTAACAACATTGAAAATTATTTCGAACAGCAATGCTGAGTACACCGGTACAACCATACACATCGTTGCTTATACGTGGAACGAGCCTCGTGGCACCCACATGGAGTATTGCTGAGGGGGTCACCTCGGACGTGGCTGGCCGTCGTTGTAGTGGCAAGCACATATACAACTAGGGTTCGCGCAGTAGCATGTTGGGTCGTACGAACTCCCTATATTGATGACCTCCTCGTTGCCCCTCTCACACTCCACCTGTTGACAGAGGTCATCATTCCGCTCTTCAAGACTCTCAATGCGTGCCTCCAAATCAAAGATTCCCTCCCACAACGTATGCATGTACGTCAAAATATACCCTTCGTGGGGAGGATCGATCAATCGCACGAAGTCACATTTATCCATCTGCTACAAATGAACGTTAACATCGAAGCTATATTAGTACTACAACAAAATAGATGAGTGCGAATTTGTACTCCGGAGTATGGGCATCGAAAGAAACGTCAACCACCATCCGTATGGCCTTCTACCACCTGCACCACCGTGTCCTGCATGTGTTTGCATTTCGGCCACACTGGCTAAGCACGCCTATTTGGCAACAAGCGGTATGTAGGGCCAAAATCCTCATTCCTTTCGAGCGGAAGGTCCTCCTTTGGTGACCCATGTTCGACTGGCCCCTCGGTGTCCGTCATGGTGGCTTACTTTACGATGGAGAAGATAGTTCTTCCAACTAGCACCACCTTATCCATTCATTTTATAGCGTAACTTCGGGCCATATTTGCTCAGTGATACAACATGATGACCCAGCTTTGCGCAGTGAGAACACCGGGCGCGCCAGCTTTGCGTAGTGAGAAGACCGCAGGGGCCAGCTTTCCTCAGTGACATGACATGATGACGCAACTTTTCATAGTGACATGACAGCACGACCCAGCTTTGCGCAGTGAGAAGATCGAACGTGCCAGCTTTCCTTAGTGACATGACATGATGACGTAGCTTTTCATAGTGACATGACAGCACGGCCCAGCTTTGCACAGTGAGAAGACCGAACGCGCCAGCTTTCCTCAGTGACATGACATGACAACGCAACTTTTCGCAGTGATATGACAGCATGGCCCAGCTTTGCGCAGTGAGAAGACCGGACGCGCCAGCTATCCTCAGTGACATGACATGACGACACAACTTTTCGTAGTGACATGACATAAAGGAATGCTCGTAGGCTACGAAAGCAGAAAACAAAACTTTTCTACCGCGCAGACAAGGACATCATGCTTAAGGAGGGATCATGGATCGTTACCACTAGACGCGCAGCGCAGCGGAAGAAGAGTTGGAGAAGCCGATCCAACCACGCGCGTCGAGGTAGTAGTGGAATTAGCCGATCATCCCGAACAGGTCGTCTCCTCCACGCGATTAACCACACCACAAGCAGATCCAATCTGTAGGTTGTTGATGCCGATCAGCACCGCAACGAGCAGTGCCTCCACCGGTATCCACACGTCTGGGGCTGGAACGCCGATCGCGAGTGTACTAGCACTCGTGAGCGGCTAGGGTTTGGCTCGGGAGGTGGTGGCTAGGGTTTTGCTAGAGGTTAACAAAAGCGTGTATTTTCCTCAGCCCCTCGCCACCATATATATATATATAGACCTCCTCACTTGGGTCTTGTAGACCGAGGCCCAATAGGAGTCTATTCGAATCTCTATCCGAATTGAGCCCACATCCGAATCATATTCGAATTAGTATTCCAACCCGTTAAGTGTGCGACCCTGTAGGTTCACGTATACTTGGTCGCAACCCGGAAACGCCTTTCCGGTCACCCTGTTAATAGCGGTCTCTAGTAAGACATATTTACCCCAAAGTATACGTAAAGATCATATCGGCTGAACCTGTAATGTTCTCATGTACGAATCCCTTTGCCTCACGATATAGATTGAGCTCAAGGCGAGACCTGTGTCATCCTCTTAATAGCTCAATCACTCTCTCGATTCCGTGATGGATCTTTTGTTCAATTTTTCAGCTCTCTCTAGAAGGTCGAATGAGATGCAAAAGTCTGAAATTTCAGACTTTCAGATTTCTGAAAACCCATGTTTTGAGCTGATTTATAATTTTTGTATCTTTAATTAGGATCATAATATGAGAAAGCTATAATTATGACTTGTGATCCTCAGATGTTGAACTATACTGACAATGTTTCTCAGATTTATTGGACATTTGTAAGTCAGTTTTTCAGGAAGCTTTTGAAGGCCACATGGAATGCAAAATCAGGAAATGATCCACATGCTACAAGTGTTTTATATACAAGTGGTATCAACTCAAGTGGTATAACATCAAGTGGTATCAAATTCCAAACAAAGAAAACTTCAAAAGCCTTCAAGGAGCTCTCATGAGTAAGATTATTTGAATGTGTTTCAAATATCTTTAACTATTTTAAGTGGTTTCAATTGGTCATTTGCATTTAGTTTCATATTTCTTTATGACCAAATCAAATTGGTATCAAACTCCTCATAATAAAAATACAATTGGTATCAAGCTCCTCATGATAAAATATCTCCTTTCATGGCTTAGCTTGTATTCTTCCCTTGTCTTTAGAATAATCAATGCTATTTGGTGTTAATTATCTCTTTTTGGTGCTTAATGCCAAATGGGGGAGAAATTTGTGATAATAGCATTGAAATTTGTGATAATAGTCTTGGATAGTGGGGGAGAAAAATTTACAATTGCGATAATGCCAAATGGGGGAGACATAATAGAAATGCCAATGCTAATGGTGGAGAAATGTGATAACATATTCATTAAGGAGAAATTAAAATTTTTAATCTCTATGTCAAATAATGCTTTCACCTTCTCTCATGCACTTAATTTCCTATCATTTGGTCATTTTCACCTATGTGCTATTATCATAAATGGATTTGTCATCAATCACCAAAAAGGGGGAGATTGAAAGATCAAGCTCCGTTTAAGTTGGTTTTGGTGTTAATGACAAATGCCATTATGAGATTTTGATATAAATGACAAATACTTTTATAATATTTTGGTGATAATGACAAATGCATATATGAGATTAATATGCTTGTTTAAGTTTATTTATGTTTAATCTCATTTGGATGGAAAGGTGAAATCAAAGAGGTATGCATTCGAAATCACTCTCTCATATAATAATGCATCCCTTAGATCCAAAATATAGATTGAACTCCTAAATTAGTCCAAAATGAATATGTGCATATGTCCTCATTATATACACTTGTATGCACACATTTAGGGGGAGCTCTCTCTCTATGTTTTGGAGTTTCACTAGTATTGATCCATGTTTTCTTTTATACATACATTGGGATCAAACTAGGAGCATGCATTCATTGAAAATCTGTTTTAAAACCAAAATTGTGCTTTGTCTGGAAGAGCGGTAGTACCGCAGTTTTGAACGTCGAAACTACCGGAGAGCGGTAGTTCCGCGCCCAGAAGCGGTAGTACCGGGGAGCGGAAGATCCGGTTTTTGAGCGGATCCTTTTTTCCAGAGAGCACCCTCCGGATGCATTTGAGTTTTCACGGGATCGGAAGTACCGGCGATTTGAACGCCGGAACTACCGCAGGTTGCGGTAGTACCGCAGTATAGAGCGGTACTTCCGGAGTCCGGAAGCTCCGGAGGAGAAGCGGAGCCTTTTTTCCAGAGAGCGCCAACTTTGGGACCTTTGGGAATTCGGCTCGAGCGGTAGTACCGCGTTAACTCTGCGGAACTACCGGAGAGCGGTAGTACCGGAGTTTATAACGGCGGTAGTACCGCACTTTGAATTAAAATGATTCTGTATTCAATTTATTATCTCATTATTTGTTGAGATTGTCATGAATTACCAAAAAGGAAAGATTGTTGAATCTAGTCCCTCCATTATGTGTTAATGGCGAAGTTTGGTAATTGATGACAATTGTTTTGTGGACTAACATTTTCCATGAGTTGGATGAATAGGTTAGGTTCCACAAATGAGGATGACTTGGGATGACTTCATGGGTTGAAAATCATCAAGTCAAGATCAAGAAGAAGATAGTTTCATGTGTTGAAGGCCATCGAAGAAAAAGGACGCATCATGAGTTGATGCATGGAGATGATCATGTGTTGATCATCAAGTCAAGGAAAACCATCATGTGTTGATGGAGTTGATGAGAAGGATGCATCATGAGTTGATGCATATCGAGATGATGACCCAAGGCAAAGGTATGACTAGCTAGGGCTAAGGATGTGTTCCTAGTCTTTTACCGGTCTTGGTGTTTGGTTGGAAGACCGGATTGCTAGTATAGGTTGCCGTACTATTAAGAGGGGTCATGTCTAGTAGTTTGAGTCTCATCATGTGTTGATAGCTCAACCTCACTTGCTCTAGCTCATCTTGGCATGAGGCTTGCATTTGCGAATGTGTTTTGCAAATAGTTGAAGCCCATGTGGCAAATCCTTGTAACATGTGACTATACTTTGCAAATGTGTTTTGCAAAAGGTTGAAGTCCATGTACCTACTCCTTGTGACATGATCTAAGTTTGCAAATGTGTTTTGCAAAAGTTAAAGATCATGTATTATCCCTTGGCATGGTCTAAAATTGGTTATTGCAATTCCCTTTGACATTAGACCATGGGAGTGACTCTTTGGATATCTTTTGATTTCTGCATTGATCTAATGTGTTTGAGATCATGCCAATAGATGGGTTGTGTAGCCCTTTGAATAAGCTTTCCATAGAGTCCAAGAACACTCAATTCCGACATCGGAGTCAAAAGTTATGACCGTTTTTCTGAGTGTTGTCTGTGCTGAAGCGGAAGTACCGCGCCGACTTCCCGGTACTATCGCAGAACGGTAGTACCGCATTTTATAACTGCGGTAGTACCGCAAATGGCTGACTAACGGCTATTTTTCTAGCCGTTATGGTGGGGAGCGGTAGTACCGGTCCTGTAGCAGCGATAGTACCGCAAATCCTGTTTTTGACTCCAACGGCTAGTTTTGAGGTGTGGGTTATAAATACTCCATTGTGGCCGGTTGGGGTAAGGTTCTAGGACTCCATTTCACTCTTTTGAGCTAGTGTGAGGCTCTCCACTCAATTGTGCATGTGTTGCACTTTGTGAGAGAGGAGAGGTGATCTAGAGTGCATGTGTTGCATCTAGAGGAGGACTTTGTGTCTGGATTGAGCTTGTGCATTCGTTGCACGTGGTGAGAGTCAAGTGAGAGGCTTGGCTTGTTACTCTTGGAGTTTGCCAACTCCTAGACGGCGTGGGAGGCGTCGTGCGCGGTGATCTTCTCAAGAAGGTTGTGAGAAGACCCGGCGAAGTTGTGAAGGTTAGAGCTCACCTACCCGGAGCGGGAAAGAGCTACCACTAGTGGATACGAGGTGTTTCGGCTTAATTCGTGGAGCCGGTCCGATTCGTTCGGGCTAACCTCAACGTGGACTAGGGGAAACCGGCAAGTTTCCGAACACCACGGTAAAACATCATTGTGTCAATTGTGGTTTGTTTTCTTTTGTTCCATTTATATTCAAGCAATTTACATTCATAGAATTAAATTGATTGCTTGTATATTTAGAATTGCAAACCTTGACCTAGGCTAGAACTATTAGTGCACTTAGGCGAATTTAATTGTTGTAGGCGCTGTTTGAGCTAAACGAACTTGAATTTAGCTTCCGCATTGTATACTTGGTTTAGGCAAATAGAAAAGGTTTTTGAATTGCTAATATTAATTTGTAGAGAATTTTTAAACCGCCTATTCACCCCCCGTCTAGTCGGCCTCCTCGATCTTACACCAGCTTTGCGTAGTGAGAAGACCGAACATGTCAGCTTTCCTCAGTGACATGACATGACGATGCAGCTTGTCACAGTGACATGACAGCATGGCCCAGCTTTGCGCAGTGAAAAGACCGAACGCGCCAGCTTTGCGCAACGACATGACCGCACATGCCAGGTTTTTGCAGCAACAAGACCTCACGACCCAGTTTTGCAAACTATAAAATGAGGTCGAGCAGATTTCTCAGATAATGCTACGCAACCAAACTTCACACTACACCACGCTTCCTTCACCACACCGGGATAGACAAAAGGCAGAAGAAGCAATGGGACAAGATGATGAAGAAATGGGAGAAGACCCGCGGCCTAGCATGGTCAGCTGCCGCTCGTAGTGAGAAAATAAGGGCTGCTACGGCCCGGGCAGAATAAGCCCAGTGTGCTATGAGGTTAGCGCCTTGCAATGACAGGCCCCGTAGCAATAACCCATCCCGAACGTTCCTACTGAGCGTTCATTGCAACTCCCACCCAAGGGGGAGACACCCCTTTGTTGGTGCGGGGACACGTACAAGTTATTCAAGTCTAAACACCACATCAGTCTAGGTATGCGTTACTAGGGTTGCGCAAACTACTCCAGTGACTACCCCAACCGCCGTCTAGACACTGCAACTTATCGGCAGCCAGTAAGGACCAGGTGCATCGTTTTCCCCTACCTTTTCTCCTTCACAACACACACCGACAACCTCTCCCCTGTATTTATAGTCTTCGGAACCCCTATGTGGCTACCGCAAATGGATCGATCTTGAGATCCACCCTGAGGATCAATGGGCGCTCGACTTCGAGGAGTGGAATGTCGCAAGGTCATCAGAGATCCAGGAGGAGAAGCGCCGCAAGAACAAGCAAATCCTGCGTATACAACGCGAGACGAAAGCTCATCTCTAGGCATGCACGTGTAGGGAGCGGGAGGCTCGCGAGAGGGAGCGCGAGAGAAAGAGGGAAATGACAACCAAGACAAAAGAGGCTGATGAGGAGTTCAACGCCGAGCTGGCAAGGAAGGGAAAATGGCCCCGGTCCAAACAATAGGTTGTACGAGCAGTTGGGTGGATTAGTCGCACATGATGCTATATGTTGTGCATGTAATTAAAAAGTATGCGGCATATTACTCCCAACTGTACTATGAAGTCTTTTTAAATTCGGACAAGCTTATTATCTCGTCTTTTCGTATTCAATGATTCACATAGCAAGTCACCTAACAATATTAACATACCGTTTTTCTCTTTATATGAATTCCCAGTAACATCACAATATCATTTACCATCGTATGTACCGATCGTTCTAAGGTCAATCGTTCTTAAAAAAAAATCCCCAAATTTTGTTATGCACCTACAACGTACAATGAACATCAACATCTATTACAAATCTAGCAGATTATTTTCCAGTTATAAAATACAAAATTGACAAAATATAAAAAACTCTAGGTGGGCGACTGCCCATCAAGTCGCCCAATGTGGGGCGACTAGTTTAGTCGCCCGAGGGTCGGGTGACTGAAGCTTTGTCGCATGGCCATTGGGCGATTCGCTCCAGTTGTTCTCCCATTGGGCGACTGGAGCCTGTTTGTGTAAAAATATTGCCACAGGTATATTTTGTAATTTCGAATAAAAAATAGATTATTCGTACAAAAATTTCATTTATGCACCATGTTGTGGTTACAGACCAAACAGAGAGAGAGAGAGTATGGTAGTGGAGAGTTAGGTGAGCAATGGCATAGCGTTTCCCCTGTGGCCTATACCATATATATATATCCACATGGGGAGTGTTTTTACAATAATACCCTTACATCTGTACATCCCCTTCGGCCCCCTCCGTCCCTGCGGCCTTTGAGGCGGTGGCAGCGGAGCTGGCACCTTAGTCTAGGTAGACGCGCGAGCGCTCCGTCCCCTACCCTTCGAGGTGGTGGCAGCAGAGCTGGCGCCTTAGTCAAGGTAGATGCGCGAGCGCTCCGTCCCCCACCCTTCGAGGTGGTGGCAGCGGAGTTGGCGCCTTAGTCTAGGTAGACGCGCGAGCGCTCCGTTCCCTACCCTTCGAGGTGGTGGCAGCGAAGCTGGCGCCTTAGTCGAGGTAGACGCGTGAGCGCTCCATCCCCTACCCTTCGAAGTGGTGGCAGCGGAGCTGCCGCCTTAGTCGAGGTAGATGTGCGAGCGCTCCATCCCCTACCCTTCGGTAGACGCGCGAGCGCTCCGTCCCCTACCCTTCGAGGTGGTGGCAGCGGCGCGTCTACTACCCTTCGAGGTGGTGGCAGCGAAGCTGGCGCCTTAGTTGAGGTAGACGCGCGAGCGCTCCGTCCCCTACCCTTCGAGGTGGTGGCAGCGGAGCTGGCGCCTTAGTCGAGGTAGACGCGCGAGCGCTCCGTCCCCTACCCTTCGAGGTGGTGGCAGCGGAGCTGGCGCCTTAGTCTAGGTAGACGCGCGAGCGCTCCGTCCCCTACCCTTCGAGGTGGTGGTAGCGGCGCATCTACTACCCTTCGAGGTGGTGGCAGCGAAACTGGCGCCTTAGTCAAGGTAGACGCGCGAGCGCTCCGTCCCCTACCCTTCGAGGTGGTGGCAGCAGAGCTGGCGCCTTAGTCGAGATAGACGCGCGAGCGCTCCGTCCCCTACCCTTCGAGGTGGTGGCAGCGGAGCTGGCGCCTTAGTCGAGGTAGACACGCAAGCGCTCCGTCCCCTATCCTTCGAGGTGATGGCAGCGGAGCTGGCGTCTTAGTCGAGGTAGACGCGCAAGGTTGGGGTCCGCGTAGTTAGCCTGCTCTCCGCGGGACCCGCCTCGCGGTTAGCCTCTGTTAAGGCTTGTCGGTGCTCCGCGTGATGCTCGCGAGTGTAAGCTGCCGCTACGTCTCATGCTGACTTTACAAGGCGCATGTGGAGGCGAGCCTCGACTGCCTTTTGCGCGATCGCCGCGAGGTGCATGTGGAGGCCAGCGTCTGGTGCGTCTTATCAAGACTCAAGGTGCAGGAAGCATCAACCACGCACTGTTTATACTCCGGAGAGTGCACATAGGGATAATACCTACGCGTGCGCGGGAGCGTCCGTGTCTTATTTATACTTCGTAGAGTGCGCGGGACTATCAACCACGCCTTATTTGTACTCCGGAGAGTACGCATAGAGATAATACCTATGCGTGCGCGGGAGCATCCGCATCTTGTTTATACTCAGTAGAGTGCACAGGGACAACATCCGCGTCTTATTTATACTCCGTAGAGTGCGTGGGACTGTCAACCACGCCTTATTTATACTCCGGAGAGTACGCACAGAGATAATACCTATGCATGCGCGGGAGCATTCGTGTCTTGTTTATACTCAGTAGAGTGCGCAGGGACAACATCCGCGTCTTATTTATACTTCGTAGAGTGCGTGCGGAGGCGGACCTCGGCGCTACGTTTTATTTAGAGTCCGTGGACTGCGCGCGGAGGCAAGCCTCCGCGCGTTGCGGGCGGTGAAGTTGCGTGCGGAGGCGGACCTCGACGCTACGTCTTATTTATACTCTGTAGAGTGCGTGCGGAGGTGGACCTCGGCGCTACGTCTTATTTAGAGTCCGTAGATTGCGCGCGGAGGCAAGCCTCCGCGCGTTGCGGGCGGTCAAGTTGCGTGCGGAGGCGGACCTCGACGCTACGTCTTATTTATACTTCGTAGAGTGCGCGCGGAGGCGTCCCTCCACGTGTCTTTGTTTATACTCATGCCCGTGTTTTTCACAGAGAGTGCGCGCACGAACGCGTGCCTTTGTTTATACTCATGCCCACGTTTTTCACAGAGAGTGCGCGCGCGAACGCGTGTCTTTGTTTATACTCATGCCCGCATTTTTCACGGAGAGTGCGCGTGCGAACGTGTGTCTTTGTTTATACTCATGCCCGCGTTTTTCACGAAGAGTGCGTGCGCGAACGCGTGTCTTTGTTTATACTCCTGAGGAGTGCGCGTGAAGGTAACCCTTCGCGCGCTTTTGCGGGAAACAAGACAATTTTTTGCAAACGGTGAACTTTATTAAATTCCCGTTTGCGCGGGTGAGCGATTACAAAAGATGAGACACTGACCATTGACCGCTTAAAGATGAGAATGGCCGCAGCTGTTGTTGCCCAGTGACGAGGCAGGGTACGGCGGGAGCCTCTGCTACTGGGGTGATCCGTGCGGGGGGCCTGGTGGAGTGTTCTGTGGGGCCTCCAAGGATCTTCACACTTGCATCCCCGGCCTAGGTGTTCCGCTGAGCCTCGTGGTGCGGACCTCTGGTGCCAAGCTCTATGTGCCGGGCCATGTCTTGATCGCCGTGGACGATAATGATGGCCCGCGGTCCAGGGAGCTTCATGCAAAGGAAGCCATTGTGTGGGACTGCCCCGAGAGAGTTTAAGGTTGGCCGCCCCAATATAGCGTTGCAGGGGTACGAAATGTCGACGACGTCGAAGGTGGTGTCCACACTCCTCACATTGTCGTCCTGACTGAAGGAGACTTGGAGGCATATCTGGCCCAATGCCCGCAGGGGCTGGCCTCCGAAGCCCTGCAATGGAATTCCCGAAGGGCCCAACCGGCTGCGGGGGATCCCCATCTGATCGAAGGCCGCTGCGAACAAGACGTTTGCGGAGCTTCCTCCATTGACCAGGACGCACCTTACGTCGCATCCTGCGATGATGACCTGGATGACCAGGGGGTCTTGGTGGGGGAACTCTACGCCCTCAGCGTCAGTAAGCGTGAATGTGATTTCGTGTTGCGCCCACTCCGGCGGTGCCTGCGCTAGGTACTCCGCAACATGGTGCAGCCTCCTCGCATAAGCCTTCCGCTGCCGCGCCGAGGCGAACTCCAATGAGGAGCCCCCAGAGATAATGTTTATGACCCTGCACTGGGCTCCCTCCGGGGCTTGCAGCTGCAGGAGGCCCTCCCGAGGTTGCTGTACGTGGGCCTGTATCGCTGGGGGCCTTCCTGGGGTTGCATTCCTTGATCCTGGGGGTGTTGGACGTGAGCCACGACGGGCGGACGCACCTCGGGGTTTCTGTCTCTGGCGACGCTCTGCCGGAGTGCTGCGATGGTGGTGCACGCACGCGTGTCGTGGCTGCCCTGACCGTGGACTTCGCACCACTGCCCATGGTGCTGGTCGTTATACTCTTCGCGGGCTCTGTCGTCGCGACCCCGTCCTCGGCCGAGGCGTCCTCTGCCGCCCCGACCAGCGGAAGCGTTATTCTCGAAGCCACCTTCGATGTCGAAGACATAGCGAGGTTTCCGAGATTTGCGTTGGTCGCGTTTGGGCCTGTCGCACGAATGATCTTTGTGCTGGGTATCCTTGCGCTCGGAGACGTCCTTCGCTAGTTCCTGCTTGCGTTTGCCTTTCGAGGAGCCCTCCTTTGGCGTACCATCGTTTTTTGCCGAGCCCTCCGGCTGATTGGAGTCAGAGTCATCGCCATGCCGCCGCCGCTCGTCCTCTTCCGCTCTGGCGTACTCTTTCATCTCATCGAAGAGTTTCGCCACCGTCTTGATTGGTTTTCGCGCGTTGTATTCGGCCATCAGCCCTGGGCGGAGACCTTGTATCGCTACATTGATGACGGTTGTTTCATTGACATCCTTGACCTGGCAGTGCACCTTCGCGAAGCGTTTGAAGTAGTCCTGGAGCCTCTCCGAGGGTTTTTGCTTAACTGCGAAGAGCTAGTCTGCATCGACGCACTCGATGTAGTTTTTCTGGAAGTTGTTGTAGAGCCGGTCGCGGATCTGCTCCCACGCGTAGATGGAATTTGGCTCGATGGTGAAGAACCAGGAGAGCGCCACCCCCTGCAACGCGAGGGGGAGTCCCTTCGCCTTTGTAGTGTCATCTCCGCCGGCGGCCTCGATGGCGGTCTCATACACTCGCACGAACTCCCGTGGGTCCATGTCACCTTTGTACGCCTCGATGACACTTGGGAACTTGAAGTCCTCCGGCCATGCCGCCTGCTGCAGGCCCGCGGAGAGTGGGGATTCCGGGTCCACGCGTCGTAGCGGGACGCGGCTGGACGTGGGGGCATCGTGGCTATCCGCCCTCTCCGGCGTGGGCTTCGATGCGACCACCGGTGGGGTCAGTTGGCTCCGAGCCTCTTGCATGTCTCGCACAGCTCCGCGGAGATTCGTTAGCTCCCGCTGAAACACGCTGAGGGCCGCCAGCAGGGCGTTCTCCACCGTGGACGTGGGTGGGGCCGTCGGCTCGCCTGGCGGTGCGGCGGCAACCACAGCTTGCGCTCCCGGGCCGCCCGCTGCGCTGGCGTGAAGGACTCCAGAGCCGGTGGCGAAGCCCACGTTGCCACCGGAACCACTCACTGTTCCTGCACTGGGTGGAAGAGCGGACGCCGTGCCGGCGTGGGCATCGGCGTTGCCGTCTCTGACCACCCGAGCGGCGCTGCCGACGACTGTTGCAGCACCTGCGGTGGAGTTACCTACCACGCGTGGGGCGGTCTTGACGGTCACCGCAGCGATGGTGGCGGGGTCAGTCGTCGCAGTGATGGTGGCGGAGTCGGTCGTCGCAGCGATGGTGGCGGGATCGGTCGCCGCGCCGTGAACGTCGATGCTCGCGGCCGTCGCGCCCGCTTCGCCGCCCACGCCTGCAACTGCCAACGCCGAAGCCCGAGTGTTGATGCGATGCTTCGCCGCGCCTGCCTTCTTCCTCGCTGCCGACGATGAAGCTTTTTCGGTGCCATCCTTCTCTGGATCTTGAGGCTTGCTCTTGTCCTCCCCACGGACGGCGCCAACTGTTGTGGTTACAGACCAAACAGAGAGAGAGAGAGTATGGTAGTGGAGAGTTAGGTGAGCAATGGCTTAGGGTTTCCCCTGTGGCCTGTACCGTATATATATCCACATGGGGAGTGTTTTTACAGTAATGCCCTTACATCTGTACATCCCCTTCAGGGGCACTTTCGTCATTACACATGTCCCATTTCGGGCCTTATAATCTCCTAACAGGCCTGCTGGGCTTAGGTGGGGGCCATCCCTACAACACACCACATGGTCTAGCTAGCTGCTAGCACAAGCAGCTTTCAAAACAGAACAAAAAAGGGCCTGTTCTTTTCCTCCGAAACTGGCGACTTTTGGCTTTTGGTATAGTACCTAACTTTCAAACGGAGTATTTTTTTAAGACGGGGTCTACAAGTTAAACAATGTACACGTTAAAAGCCCAATATCTGTACCAGCCAAAATTGTAAATGAGTATCTCTCTCTCCGTAATATGTACCGTAAACAATCAAAATTTAAAAATTTCAGTCAAAAGCTATAAACCGCAACCGTTGCCAAGCAGGCCAATGCTAGCACCCAGTAACAGCACCAGATGCCAATGGCACTAATGCATGGATGCAACATGCAGGGGCGGATCCAGCGGTGGGGCGGGGGGGGGGGGGCTCGAGCCCCCTACTGCTACCGGACCCTTGGAGCTCCCCTGGAGCCCCCCCTAAAATTTTAGCCATGGATGTATAATGTAGAAGGGGCTGAGGTCGAGCTGAAGGTACTTCAGCCCCTCCAAAAAATTTTCCTAGATCCGCCACTGGCAACATGGTATTGCACGCTCACGTCCATGTAGAGAAGAAAAGATTATTCGATCATAGCATCTGTGGGAAGGGACTGGGAGCATGGGAAAAAGCATATCTGGAGCATATGAGTAAAGGGGCGTAATATTGATTTTTGCTAAAAGTTTTTTATTTGTGACTTATGGTCTTTAGTTAAAACTAAATAGTAATGGTTGAAATAAATGACTTTTAGAAGGTGAAGACGAGCGGTATAAAAAGTAAAAGAGACATACGTGCGTGTGATAGGAACGAGAGGAGTGGGATACGTGATGCGCCTGTAAACTCCCACCTTATTCTCAGAGCTAGACGGTAGCGAGATGAAACTAATCGAAGTCATTTTGGTTTTTTGAAACTTGAATGAATTTTGGATGAACTTTGTATAAAATTCGCTGAAACTTTGAAATTTATTTTTGAAACTCAGTTAAAAATTTTGTCAAACTTGTTTTACCAATCAAGTTTCAGTTATGAAACTCGTTGGAACTATAAATCAGCTGGAACCCCATGAAACTTGTTTCGGATTTTTGAAACTCAGGTGAAACTTGTGTGAAACTCGTCGAACTCATTTTATTTATTTTTTTTAAATTAGGATGAAACTTGCGCAAAATTTGCTGAAACTATTTGAAACTATTGTAAAGCTTTATTTTTCCAATAAATTTCAGTTATGAAATTTGTTGTAGCTTCTAGTTTCTGATATAAGACTTATTGAAGCGCTATGCAATTCTATGAAGCATTTTCATACTATCTAAAACCTTGTAAAACTCGTGAAACTTGACTATACCGTTAGAATCCCTCCTAACGGTATATCGTGAGCTAGCATCCTCGCAATTCTAATTATCTTTTTTTTATGGAAACAGTAGAGGAGGACCCTTAGTACAGTACAGAAAAATCTCCTTATAGAGGAAACAAAGTGCTATCTAATCAGATTTGCAAAGCTTCCAAACTAGTTGAAGATACTTTGATTTTCAACCAACTCAGCTCTAAGATTAAATCTCTTTTCCATCCATTTCTATTAGGAGGAATGATTTCTATCTAGTTATCTATCTATATCTAATAAATCTACACCGTTATAATCTGAACCAACATCGAATCGACGATGTAGATCTTTTTTATTTTTCTATCGATTAATATGGTAATTTCTATTTTTTAAGAATAAATGTGATAGTTTCCTTTTCTATGTTTTAATAATATAATAGATGTCTTTCAAACTGAAGCACGAGAATAACGATATGCATGGCGAAGTACTCAGATTACAAGTGACTGTTAACGGTGCCCTTGTGGGATTTTGTTCTTTAAGTAAGTTTACCCTGATCGGGATAATTGGTGAATTGCAGAGAACATATTGCTCTTGAGGTTCCCCGCCCAAAGTTGATCCAAACCTGATTAAAGAGGCAAAGTTGGGCGGAATCTGGTATTGGAGGTCTTTCTTGAAACGAAGCTAGTTTATTCGCAAGCAAGGAACATCTTCCTAATTCCAAAATGAGGGTCAGACGGTCGGGCCCATTCTTTCGGGCTTGTGCTTAGATTTTAGCTTTTATTACTATAGTAGCTTGCCATTGAACGGTGCGTTTTTTAATGTGTGATCTACAGATAGATTATAGTACAAACTGTACCGAATTTAGCTATACTAGTATAGTGCCCGTGCTAACGCTACGGTAAAATACAAAACAAGATAAAATTTGTAAAAAATAAAACGAACAATCAGATTCATTAAGATTCACGTCTCATATATTGTATAACCAAATATTTTTGTCACATAATGAATGTCACATAAATACGTGACCGGTCGGAACCACCCAATACGCAATGCTCAAAAGCCTACGACCGATTCCCAGGTCTTGCGACCGCTTCGCGAGACCATACGACCGGTTAACAGAAGCTACGACCGTTTATCGCGTGATTTAAGCTACGACCGTCTCATATAACAATGTGTGCACAAGCCATACGACCAGCTCCCACATGCTACGACCACCCAGAAAACCGTACGACCGACTCCCAGACCAAACGATCGATCCTACAGGTCACACGACCACATACCAGGTATCTACGACTACGTTCAAGTCTTCCCGGGCGCAGCCGACCGCATACGACGACCTCACAACGAAGTCGCAAGCTCGAGCGCCGACTTCCGACTGCAGACTACGGCCAACGTGGTCGTAAGCCTTCCGACTACGAACCTCAACCAACATGGTCGTAAGCCTTCCGACTACGAACCTCGGCCAACATGGTCGTAAGCCTTCCGACTACGAACCTCGGCCAACGTGGTTGTACCAGCTTTACTGTGGTCGAACCGCCTCCCGATAGACTACGACCACGGCCAAGAGGAGTAAGAAAAGGTTTTACTGGTTCCGGTCGCTGGCAAAGTGGTCGTATAGAGTACTGGGGACTTCCGACCACGGTCAAAGCCGTCGTATGAACTTCGGCTAACTCTCGATGATGTACAGCGTAGTCGTAGACAACCCGGCTAGGTTCCGAATCGCACAACGTGGTCGTAAATGCTTCCGACTACGCGTTCAAACTTTCTACCCGGTTACGATTATGACCAGCGCACTCCCCCCAACTTCTCCCTGGCGTAGCGCCGCCCCTCCCCGGTGCCGCACACTGGTGCCGTGCCGCCCGTCGACAGCAGCCCCGGCGACGGCGACAACGAAAGCATGTCAAAAGCCATGAGTGGCTGGAAGTGTTACGACCTCTTGGCACATGGTCAAAAGCCAGCTGGACCTATTACGACCACTGCAGCGCAATTTGGCCATGGTCGGAAGGCAGCAGAAGCACTTACGACCACATTGTCGCTGATCGAAAGTCGATAGTGCATTTACGAGTGGTCAGAAGTCGAATGCATCTCTTTGATCGTGGTCGAAAGTCCCCAGACGAATCACCTGCCGATCTCACTGTCTACTGTAGGTTTACTGTGGTTGTAAAAGCACTGTCCTTGGCCGTGGTCGATAACCCCTTACGACCACGTTATGCGCTCCTTCAACGTGGTAGTAAACCTCTCGATCGCCTCATACTTTGCCTTGCTGTGGTCGTAGGTCCTCTCGAGCACGCCTCTTTCAGTATTGGTGTGGTCGAACACCTTTCGACCATGTCTATTGACAGTTTGCCGTGGTCGTAAGTCCTTACGACCACTTACACCGTGGTCACTTGCCTTCTTTGACCACGCTCAGCGACTTTACAACGTGGTCGTAGCCTCCTTACGACCATGTTCAAACTTCCCGAGCACGCCTCTTTCAGTTTTACCGTGGTCGAACGCCTTTCGACCACGTCTATTGACGGATTGATGTGGTCGTAAGTCTACTTACGACCACTTACACCGTGGTCAAAGCCTTCTACGACCACGCGTAGCGACTTTACAACGTGGTCGTAGCCTTTTTTTGGTGTATTATAGAGGGGTACTTAGAGTCGTTTATGACCGATTCCGAGTGCTTACGTCGCCGTACGACCACTCAAACTCGGCACCGATCGCTTTGAGTCGTTGTCATAACTTCACTGTATCAGTTTACGACCACTCCGCTATATCGCTGCACTGTCTTCCTTCAGCCGCTCTCGAGTTACTGTGATCGCAACTCTTTACGACCACGCAGTGATGCTGGCGATCACTGTTCACCGTGGTCGAAACCTTCACAACGTGATCGTAGCCTCCTTCGACCACGTTTAATCTTCTTCTTTGCAGTCGTACGTCTTCAGACCACCTTCGACTTTGCGTGTTCGTGGCCGTAGATGCTCCCAATCACACCTGCTTTCGATTTTGCCGTGGTCGACCGCCTTTCGACCACGCCTGCTAGCTTTACGACCACGATCTTCCTCCTTACGACCATCATGCAAAGTTACTGTAGCTTTGCCGTGGTCGTAAGTCCTTACGACCACGTTTGCGACCGCTCAGATCTTCCCGCTGAAGTCACTGCTCCTTACGATCAATTACACCGTGGTCGTAGCCTTCAACGTGATTGCAACCACTCTTACAACGTGGTCGTAGACTCCATACGACCACGTACAAACTTTGTTGCAGTCGTAAGCCTTTAGATTACCTTCGATTTCTCTGGGAAGTGGTCGTACCTCTTCTCGACCTCACTGTTCACCGTGGTCGAAACCTTCACAACATGGTCGTAGCCTCCTTCGACCACGTTTAATCTTCTTCTTTGCAGACATACATCTTCAGACCACCTTCGACTTTGTGTGTTCGTGGTTGTAGATGCTCCCAATAGCGTCCGATCGCAATCCAGCACTTCCGACCACGCGCTAGATAGTCACGACCACTTCCGACCGGTTACGACTACGACCGACCGGCTACAACCACAACCGACTGAGTCCGACTCAGACCCGACCTCGTTCGACCGCTTCACAACGTGGTCGAACTCTGCCGACTTCTTACGTGGTCGTAGACTTGAGCGCCGACTTCGACCGCAGCCCACTACAACGTGGTCGTAGCTTCAACTTACGACTTCCAACCGCTTCAGCTCATGACAACTGGTCGAAGCTGCATTCGACTATGGCCAACGTGATCGTAAATGACCTGAATGACCTCCGACCATGCCCAAAATGGTCGTATACGCCACAAAGTGGTCGTAAACAGTCTGGTGGTCTTCGACTTCCAACAAGTGGTCGTAAACTTGCCTGATGGCCTTCGACCATAGCTAAAATTGGTCGTACGCCCTCCTGGCGACTTCCGACCATGGCCAAATAATGGTGTCAGGAAGAATTTTTCAGGAAGAATCCAACCTTTTACAAGACTCACCAAAAAAGACATTCCATTCAAATGGGATGAAAACTGCCAACAAGCCCTAGATGGCATCAAAAGCTATCTCCTCAATCCGCCAGTCCTGGCTGCGCCGATACCTGGGAAGGAGCTTATACTCTACACCACGGCCTTGGATGAATCTCTTGGGGCTCTATTGGCACAAGAAAATGAAAACGGGAAAGAGAATGCCCTCTATTACCTCAGTCCTGTGCTCGTAGGAGCTGAACATGCGTACTCTCCTATCGAAAATGGGATAAAACTCTATTACTACAGGTGTTCCTTCCAATAAATACTAAAAAAATTCAAAAGTGCTGCATACGAAAATATTGTAAGCATACCTATGACGTTGGTGATATCGCTTAGCGCTTCGCGTGTATCTCTCGGCGTAGACATATCGCGTTGTGCTTCGCGTGTATTTCTCGGCGTAGACATTTTTACGTACCAGTATTGACAATTAATATTTTCATTGAATTGAAATATCTAGTACGAAGGGATTCCCATTAGAATAGCACTAAGGGATGAGTATTTACTTAGCAAGGCTAATATGATAACATGAGCTGTTGAACAATTTATATATAATACACACACACACACATACACACATATATATACACATACACACACACACATATATATATATCTCTAATTTTACCAACAAACACTTAAAATACGTTCTGTATTAAAGAAAAATTCATATCAAAGAGTTTATAATTAGTAACTACAAATTACAAATAACAAAGCACTAATTATTGATTAAAAAATTCCTAATATGCAATCATGCAAACTACAGTCTACAGTAGATCTGTACATGTGGACACGCGCCTGCAATGCAATCAATTAATCATTCATGCAGATGCAGCATGCAGGCCATGCAATGATGCAAAGCGGATGAGCGATTGAGCCGGATGAGCGGATGATTCAATCATTCTGTAGATGCTTACCGGCTGCCGGCTGGGGACGTAGTCACGTAGCGTGGCTGGCCGGCTGCGCGGCGGAGTCGCGGAGAGACGTCTAGAGAGTAGAGACGGGCAGACGGGCGACGGCCAGGCCAACCTCGGCGGCTCGGCGCCTCGGCCGCGCGGCGTGATGGTGCTGGCGCGGCGCCGCCCTAGTTCCCTATGGGCCGTGAAAAGAAGATTGAAGACCGAAGACCGAGATTGCCAGCGATTCTGCGATTGCCTGGGATCGGCGGGATGAGATCATGAGATCGCTGTCGCGGTGTCGCCGAACGGCCGAAGACGAGATTGCCTGGGCGACAAGAAATCAGGAACCGATTGCTGAAGACTGAATCACCGAACCGAAGACGAGATTCGTGACAGAAGTCGGCTGGCCGGGTCACCGGAAATTCGGATCAGAAGTTTAGATTTCAGAACGTGGCCTGATGGCCCTGAATCCTGATCGGAACTTACTATGTATAATTATGTATATTTTGTTGAAGCCTCGCGTTGAAGCGTACATTCCATCCAGGCCGCACGATTGGGAAAAAGCCAGGGAGAGTTTTTTTTTAGCCCTTGATTTTAATGAAGACAATTTGCTGGGTGCATTTTTGTGGGTGCACGAAGGTTGGTGCTCTCAGCGGGGGACGTATTCTTGGGTGGACTGAGTGTAATTTCAATTGGTCAATTATAGTAGAGACTAGCTAAAATTACATACGACTACTTCCTTCTACTTACTATCTTTCACGAATAGACCAGAATTCAAAAACCACAACTATAAACTATAAGTTTTAGACTAAAAGAATCTATCCACCGAATATTAAAAGCAGGGAAGGTTGGATGCCACCAGTAAAGAAGATGCTTCATCGTGGCAATAGCAAGCCACCACACGCTAAACATCGTCATAGATTATTAAAAGGGCTGAAAGGAAGCAGCCTGAATAACATAAATTTCAGGGAGGAGGCGATTCAGATCCTAGTGCGCTTGGTCGCCGTATCTCGTGGTAATTTCTTAACTTCACTCATGCTCTACTATTTATTCTCTTAGAATGATGTTTGTATACAATCTGCTTTCGGTTTTAATTGGTTTGTTCCTCGTATACCCTCCCTGTGCTTCTTAATTTTAGTCCCCAACTAGAGTTGCACAAATACAACACAACCCTGTTTGGTTAGTCTGACGTACTTGGAGGACTACATACTTATAAGAACTCGTGAAATGCCACTTACTCTCTCTTTTTTCCCCCCACAGTAGAGCTTTTCTTGTGCACTGCCTACTCTACTGATGCTACAAGCAGTTTTTTTTGTTAAGAAAAAATGTATCTTATTAATCCATGCATGCTTATAGAAACTCACGCAATGGCGTACAACTTTTTCAGCTTTGTTTCGAGGGTAACTATGTCAATTATGCTGATGTTATTATGCGTCAATTAGATTGTAGTGGTTACAAACAAAACAGTGAATAATGATGCTACGAAAAAACCATAGAGGGGATATCCGGATCTTAAAACTCATAGTAGGGAGCGGTGTAGAAGATGTATATTATGCTTGTATTCCTACCTAGCCTTTTCTCACAAAAATGAATCCATCCCCTCTATGGTGCCCTATGGGCTATATTTATAGCCATAGGAAGATTGTTTACACAAATATTCTCATTGTACTTTGTAATAGTAAAGGCAAACATGTGTTTTCCTTGGCCTAGCCATTTTGGACCTGCCACATAGTTACATGCCTTTTGGCGCAATGGGACGATTGGGCCAAGGAGGAAGCCACTACCCCAACAGTAGCTTCTTATGGTAAAAAACATCATGACTAGTAGGCCGAAATTATGCTGCTTGCTTCTTGCCCCCTCCAGCCCTTGGGCTCCCCGGTTGATTGCCCAGTTTATTTGCCCGCCCCTTATTGATCAGCGCCGTCATCGTGTGTAACGTGTGATGCTAGCCATACACGTCCACTGTCACATTGTTGGTTGGTCATGCAATATGGGCTGCTGCGCTGGTTACGGGGCATGCACATCCCCTGAAAAGGCGCGCTCGCCATGCCACCATTAATGATGCATGTCTTGTCAGTACTTAAGCACTGTGGTGCTTGGGTTGGAGTCATTTTCTTCCTCATTCATGCTCTTACCCATCACCACTAGCAATTCCTTTGCTCACTGTCCCCCTTTCCTTGTTGTGTGGTCACTGTTCAGAATGGGTCAGGGGAGTGAGTGCGCCGGTAGCAGTGATATGTTGGTTGCCTTGATGAGTCATAGTGGTGAGGACGTGCGGTCCGATTCCCCTACCGGTAATCTGCAGAAGGCATCGGAGAAGGTGGCCGGTGTGTGCGTCAACACTCTTGGCCGGTCGTGGTGGACGAGTTCCTTGACATGCTCATTCATGATGGGAAGGTCTTCGATCATTAGTTCATTCACCGGCCGACGAATGATGATGTTCGAGGTCTTGAAATGCCACTTACTCTCTTTTTTTATAGTAGAGCTTCTCTTGTGCACTGTCTACACTACTGATGGTACAAACAATTTTTTGTTTAGAAAAAATGTATCTTATTAATCCATGCATGCTTATAGGAACTCACGCAATGGCGTACAACTTTTTCAGCTTTGTTTCGAGGGTAACTATGTCAATTATGCTGATGTTCTAATGCGTCAATTAGATTTCTATGGTTACAAACAATGGGACTGTGAGAAGGCCATAGAGGGGATACCTGGAGCCTAAAACTCACAATAGAGAGTCGTATAGAAGATAGATATTATGCTTGTGCTACTGTCTAGCGTTTTCTCACAAAAATGAATCCATCCCCTCAGTGGCGGATCCAGGAAAATTTTTTGGAGGGGCTGAAGTACCTTCAGCTCGACCTCAGCCCCTTCTACATTATACATCCATGGCTAAAAATTTAGGGGGGGCTCCAAGGGTCCGGTAGCGGTAGGGGGGGCTCGAGCCCCCCCGCCCCACCGCTGGATCCGCCCATGCACCCCTTTATGGTGCCTGTGGGCCATATTTATAGACATGGGGAGGTTATTTACACAAATACCCCCGTTGGGGTTTGTAATAGTAATAGCAAACATAACATTTTCTTGGCCTAGCCATTTTAGGCTTGCCACAAAGTTACATGCGTAACAGGCTTTTTGGCGCAGTGGACCGATTGGCCAAGGAGTGGGCCACTACCCCAACATGGATCATGGAAGATCACTCTAGTGGGAACTGCTCTAGTGATGCTTTGTGTTGCAAAATCAACAATACTGTGAACAAACAATAAAGGACAATTAAGAATATGAGACACAAATTTAACATGGAAAATCCTTATAGATGAAAAACTATAGATACACAATTAGCAAAATCACTATATGAAGAGAAGGTACAAAACGCTTGAGATGTTTACAATGATCTCACACCTCTACCAAGCATCTTACAGAGGGTATAAATAATCTGGGATAGAAGTCCCAATGGGATAAGAACAGAGTCCTAAATGGCTACAGAGCACAGTCCCAATCAAGGGAAAAGTGGAGTTGTAGTTGACACACCTACACTTTATAACCTTTCGCATGAGGTTTGTAGCCTAAGAAGATGCACTTAATAGCTCTTGGCTCCAATTTCTCATTATTAACATGAGCATAAGTAGGACAACCAAAGATCCTCAAATTCGAGTAGTCAGCAGGAGAACACAATCACTTCTCAATTGGAGTTTTCTTGTCGATGACAGTGTTCGGTGATTGGTTGATCAAATGACATGCAGTGGAAGCGGCTTCAGCCTAAAAACTCCTTGACAGATAAAATGTTGATAGCATGTAGTGCACCTTTTCCATGATGGTTCTATTTATGTGCTCAACCACACCATTTTGTTATGGTGTACCCAGAACAATATAGTGCCTCATAATGTCCTCTGAACGACACAACACTTCAATTCTCCCGAGCAAAACTCTAAGTCATTTTTTGTTCGGAGTTTCTTGATATGCTTGCCGGTTTGTTTCTCTATCATAATTTTTCACTCTTTGAATGTCTTGAACACATCTAACTAATGCTTAATGAACTATATCTAAACTCTTCTCAAGTAGTCATCAATGATGGCCAAAATGTAGTTGGCCCCTCCAAGGGATGGAACGCGGGATTCTCCCCACAAATTAGAGTGAGCGTAATCCAATATACCTTTGGAAGAATGAGTAGCAGTGCTTAAACTTACCTTCTTATGTTTGTCAAAGATACAATGTTCATAAAATTTCAACTAGTCGATGCCTTGACCATGAAGCAAACTTCTCTTGCACAACTCCTGCATGCCACCTCCACTCATGTGTCCAAGACGTATGTGCCATAGATTAGTCCGATCAGTATCGAACAATCTAGTTGAGGAAACAATTGCTTTTTTGGACCAGAGTAGTGTCTTGAAGATTATATAAATTTGCTATCTTCATATCACCTTTCATCACATCAAGAGATACTTTGGAGACCTTTAGGACTCCATCTCCACCTAAAAACTTGTACCCCCTGATATTAAGATTACTTAATGAAATAAGGCACCTTTTCAAGATTGGAATGTGTCGAACTTCCAACAGGGTTCTAATGGTGTCATCAAACATTTGATCTGGACAGAACCAATACCTACAATCTTGCATGGATTATTACCTCCCATCAAAACTGATCCGCTCAGGGTCACTTCATAGGTTACGAACCAATCACAATTTAGACTCATATGGAAAGTGCAAACTAAAACAAGAATCCACTCATCGCCAGTTTTGGAATCACCGGCAAAGGCAACAAGGACATCTCCTTCAAAATCTTCTTTAGTAACAATAGTGACTTTGGTTTCTTCATCTTATTGATCTTTCTTGGAACTGTTGTTCCTTTTTCCATGTTCTGGAGTTTCCAGCACTTAGATATGTCATGGCCACCTTTCTTGCAATAATGGCATGCCTTCTTATTCTTTGACTTAGAATGACCTCAGAATTTTCTCTTGCTCCTGAAATCCCTGGTCTCCCTCAAACAAAAAATCTTTTGCATGTGAACTCAAGCTTTCACTCGACACCATGGTTTTCATCTTCTCTTTTGCATGTAGAGCATCATAAATGTAGGATCGGATTTTCCAATCAGAGTGGGGGGGGGGGTGAATGATTATCGCCGCTTTTTGAAGTCTTTTGGAGGTCGGTGAAGATTTCGACCGCTCGCTCGATTGCTTTGTTCGTTGTTGTAAGATCCAATCCATCTGCGATCACCAGTGCCCTTCAAGCAAATCACAAACCAGATTGATTCAAGATTATCTTTATTGCTGAATTTTTGTGGATTTACAAAGTGCCCTTACAAGCACCACTAAAAGCCCTAACCAAAAACTAAAGCCACTCTTTCCTTCGCCAAAAACCTTCTCGAACCCCTTACATTAACCCTTAGCCTCTCCCTACTTTTATAGGCTAACGCACCAACCATGTCCCCGTCAAACAGGAACACAAAACCCTATCTCTTCCAAATCAAGGGACCCGCAACCCTTCCAAACACGGGGTTTTAACCAATCTCTAAACCTTTCAAGTTATAGACTCTATCCGTAACTCTCCAATCTCATCACGTGATGAAACCTCCAAGATCGCACCTCCTGTAACTCCTTCACGAACCATCCTCACGTGTTGAAACCTCTAGGACCACACCTCCCATATGTTCTTCACGCATCACCACCTTTGATCTCTGTGCGCTTCAGTATGAGCCCGACTACCTCACGTGACATCCTTGACCGCTTGGACCTTAAAATTTTCCATTCTAGTCTTGGTTCTGCTCATCACTGATCATGACCGCCTCTACACCAACCTACACATCAAAGACAAAATAATGTTTTCCTCGGCACAAGTTCTTCACAACTTAACCGACATTAGTCCACACACTCAAAACACAACGTTAACTATCTATAAACACCAACTAGGTTATTCACAACCACAATTTCCATGCTCTTTAGAAAAACAGCCTTAGACCACTGACCGCTATGACCGCCATCCACAGGCCGGTCACTAGCTTATCGAGCACTCAAAAACACAAGTACTCGGGAATTATTATCGCTATGATTAGAACACTCACAAATCATAAACATCGTAAAACTCAGTCTACAACTATTGAATATCAATTAGTCACCGATCCATTGACTACCAAGTATCGTGTACCAACCACCATGCACTAGCCAGTCATACCATTGACCCACAAAAGTACTCGAGGTACATGAAAATCATAAGAAATAAAGCACTCAAACTGACAAAGAAGTCTGTGAGTACTGACTGTGAAGCCCACGACAACCGATCACAAAGCCTTCAACTACTGATTGCAAAGTCTACAACAACTGATCGAAAAGCCTAAGACACCGATAGCAGACCGCAAAGTCTTTAACTACCGACCAGTAAAGTCTACGATTATCGAGTACCGACCTGGTACTATATCTATGACCATGGAAAAGTATTGTAGTTACAACCAACGACTAGGTACTATAGCAGATGAGCTTACGACCTTCGACCAGTTCATTGTTGCTTACGACCGGTTAAATGTTGCTTACAATCAGTTTACTATTCGAGGTCGAAGCCTACGATTACCTGTTGTGGTCAAAATACTGTGGTTGAAGCCGAACGTGCAGACCTACTATCTTGAATACTCTAGCACCAAAAGTGCATCGACCAAAATTCTCCTAAACGCAAATTCCAATACAACCCTAATGTCAATTATTCATCATCACTAGATACACGACCACCACATAGTCTTATAATCTTCCTCTTGATGAATACATTGACAACACCTTAAAAACTCCTGAATGAGAAAATTTAAGAAAAGTTGAAAGCCTCAGAAAAACTCCCCCTCAACACAAGAGATAGCAATTTGAGCAATTTTTCTAATTTTTCTCCCAATCTCTCCAATTTCTCTCCCCCATTGGCAATGTAACCATCAAGAACTACAGAGAAAGGAAAAAATTCTAAGAAGGAGCAAAGAGAATAAACATCTAGAAGTATTGTAGATTATCCAAGTCACTTTGCATTGATTTAAGAATTTAGCCAAGCCATCTTTTTGAATAGAGCTCTCTAAATCATATAAAGTCATATATCATATAGCACTATCAAAACTAGTCTGTAACATGATCAAGCAAGTTAGATCAATGACAGGCATCTCATAGTGACCAAACCAATATATAAAGAGCACAAAGGAATATCATATCAAAAAGAGAAAGCCTAAAAGTGAAGCAAAACTTAAATCTAGGTGAACTAGTGGTCTCATGTAGTAACCTATTGCTCCATACTCAATTCTTAAGCAGGTGGCATGCTTATAGCATACTTCTTTTTATGATGTCATCTTTGTAGCAAACTTCTTTTCAATGGTGGTATGCTTGAAGTATACTTCTTTTCATTCAAGCATGTTTTGTGTTTTTTCTCTTGTTTAACCATGGCATGCTTAAAGCATATATCTTTTCAATCTTTCTCTTTCTCAATTTTTATATAACATGCCAACTTGAGTGTTCATAGTAAGATTGCAATATGAAACATACAAGCCTAATAGATAAGATTTAAAATAAGACTCACAATCTAGCTAATCCTTTTGAATGAATATTACAAAGTACTATCTATAATCAATCTAGTCTAAATATTCTACCATGTCATGCTTTAGTTCAATTGTAGCAAATTAATTACAACCAGTTATGTTCAAAGCTACATGGCATATGAGAAAATATGATAATGAGAGCTCCACTACTCATTTAATTTTAAAGACTTGGACTTGTTGTATTATTTGACAAGTATAATAAACAAAGCTTCTGACAATGCTTCTGACAGATTTAATCAACAAGCTCCCCTCAGAATAATCTTAAAGGATGCAAACACCCAACTCACTTCGCAAATGAGCAAAATGAGAAGAATCAAGCGGTTTGGTGAAGATATCAGCAACTTAAGAATCATAATCAATGAAATACAAGACAATATCTTCCTTTTCCATATAGTCTCTAAGAAAATGATAACGAATATCAATGTGTTTGGCTCTTGAATGTTGCACAAGATTTTTAGCAATACATGTAGTACTAGTGTTATAAAAAAAAGTGGAACACTATCTAAATTGAAGCCAAAATCCTTAAGTGTAGTTATCATCCAAAGCAATTGCGAGCAACAAGAAGTAGCAGCTACATATTCAGCTTCAGCAGTGGAAAGTGCAACAGACATCTGTTTGTTAGAAGCCTATGAAATAAGAGATGTGCCTAAGAAGTGACATGTAACAGAAGTACTCTTCCTATCAATTTTACAACCCCCAAAATCCACATTTGAATAAGCTCTAAGGATAAGACATGAGGAACAAGAATACCATAAGCCAAAATCCAGAGTTGACTGAAGATACCTGAAAATTCACTTTACCGCTTGGCAATGTGAAGCATGTGGGGAAGCCTAAAAGCGAGTACACAAACATACTACAAAGTGTATGTCTGGTCTTGAAGTAGTGAGATACAAAAGTGAGCCAATTATGCTTTTGTATTCCTTTTGATCAACAGGCTCTCCATCTTCGCTAGGATCCAATACAGCAGTAGAACCCATGTGAGTGAAAATTGGTTTGACTGCCCCCCATGTCAAAGTAACGAAGTAGATCCTTGGTGTACTTAGTTTGGTAAATAAAAGTACCCAACTTTGATTACTTGATGTGAAAGTCTAGAAAGAACGTGAGCTCTTCTATCATACTCATCTCAAATTCTCTGCTTATAGTATCTGAAAACTTGAAAACAAGAGTATGAGAGGAACCATCAAAGATAATATCATCCACATAAATTGAACAAGTAAAAGATCATTACCATACTTGAGAGTAAACAGAGTCTTATCTACTTTGCTCATTTGAAAGTCATTTTTTAGCAAATATAGTTTAAGCCTATCAAACCATACTCTGGGTACTTATTTTAGACCATATAAATCTTTGGATAATTTGTAGACATGATAAAAAAACTTAGGATTCTCAAAATTAGATGGTTATCTGACATAAACTTCCTCCTTAATATAACCATTAAGAAAAGCACTTTTGACGTCCATTTGATATAGTTTAAGACCCTTTGAAGTAGCAAAGGCTAACAGAATTCTAATGGCTTCTAATTGAGCAACAGGAGCAAAAAGTTTCACCAAAGTCAAGACTTTCTACCTGGGTAAATTCTCAAGCAATGAGTCTAGTTTTATTTTGAACAACAACACCATCCTCACTTTGTTTATTCTTAAAAACCCATTTAGTTCCAATAACATTATGACCATGAGGAGGTGAAACTAAAGTTCAGACTTCATTACGCTCAAAGTTTTCTAATTCCTCAAGCATGGCATTAATCCAAGACTCATTAGATAAAGCATGACTTACATCTTGGCGTTCAAAAAAGGAGACAAAAGCAAAGTGAGCAAATGAGGCATTAGAGTTATACCTACTGCGAAGAACTCTTTCACTTAACTCACCAAGCATTTGTTTAGGGGAATCGTAGTCGTCGTAGTGGCCTCGTCCTCGTGAGTAATCGTACGAGTGGTCATCGTAGTAGTCGTAGGTGCCATAGCGTGAATCGGGAACTCCCTATTGTCGGCATCAGAGTCATAGAAGATATCATTGAGTTCGTTAGTTACCTGTATACCTACATTATCAGGTCTAGTACCTAGACTAGCCTCATCAAAAGTGACCTCGTAGGTCTCAACAATCTTGTTAGTTTTTAGGTTGAGTACACGATAACCCCGAGTGTGAATAACATATCTAAAAAAGAAGCCATCTGAGGATCTAAATTCAAATTTATCAAGATTACCATGTTTAAGTATGAAGCAATGGCATCCAAATACCCTCAAGTGAGAAACATTAGGAGAATGGCTAAACCGAAGCTCAAAGGAAGTCTTATGCATTTTTGCTCGCAAGAATACACTATTCAAAATATAACAGATAGTCGAAACAGCTTTAGCCCAATACTTCCTAGGAGTAGCATGTTCAATTAATCTTGTTCTAGCCATCTCAACCAAAGTTCTATTCTTACGTTCAACCACACCATTCTGTTGAGGTGCCCAAGCTGACGAAAATTCATGGTCTAAACCCTTTTTAGCACAAAAGAAGCAAATAATGTGTTCTTGAATTCGGTTCTATGATCACTTCTAATTGCTCTAAATGCTCCTGGAAATTCATTAGCAAGTCTAAGAGATAGTTCTCTAAAGTGACCGAAAGCTTTGTCCTTAGATACCATAAAATAAACCCAAGAGTATTTAGAGTAATCATCAAGAATAATAAGAACATACAATTTACCTCCAACAAACTGAACCCTAGAAGGACTTAGTGTCCATGTACAACAATTGACCAAGAGAATTAGTCATGACAACTGTGAGTGGAGGATGTGATGATGAGACTATCATACCATGTCGACAAGGTGAACAAATTAGATCCATTGACTTTTCAATCTTAAGACTAGGAATACCTCTAACAAGATTCATATTGCTAAGCTAGCAAGATGACCAAAGCCAATATGATCTAATCTACGGTGCTAGAAGAACAAATCCTTAGAGTCTATTGAAATAAGACATCTAAGATCAGAAGATGCTGAATACGAAAAGTCACCCTTAAACAAGTGACCAACTCGATTGATTTTGCATACAAAATCACAACATGAATCTAAAATACAATATGAATGTTTTCAAAGTTCACTTCAAGATTATCATCTACCAACTTTGAAATGAAAAGCAAGTTATAGCTCAACTTACTGGCGATAGCGATTTCTTTTAAGATGAACTTGTCGTTGATGCGCACGGTGCTTTTAGCAAGAACTCGTCCTTGAGAGTTATCCCCAAAATTGATCATCTCATCACTAGGGGCATGAGTGAGTGAATAGAACCATCGTAAGTCTCCGGTCATATGGTGAGAGCAACCAGAGTCAATGAACTAAATGTTCTCCTTCCTCTTGTGACGAGCCCATAGAGCATGAACAATCGTTAGTACCTTAGAACTGGGGTTAGATAATAAGGATTTAGGTATCCAGTACTGAGATACTCAACGAACAGGAGCAAACACATGCACTGATAAAGATTTAAGTGAAGCATTAGCATTTGACATATTTCGACCAATTGGTCGTTGAAAAGCTGGTTTGA
This sequence comes from Dendrocalamus latiflorus, assembly GCA_017311315.1. Taxonomy (NCBI): domain Eukaryota; kingdom Viridiplantae; phylum Streptophyta; class Magnoliopsida; order Poales; family Poaceae; genus Dendrocalamus; species Dendrocalamus latiflorus. Next base: position 2,253,490 of record CM029630.1, on the reverse strand, counting down.
CCATAGGGCGGTCTGACCTCCTCAGTAAAGCTAGTCTGATCATTGATCGATCGGATCGCATGGATGACACTGGTCAAAAATGATCTGATCGACTACGTAAAAATGGTATGACCACCAACTGGTCTAATCAAGTATGAAAAGCTGGTCGAATCATAGGTCCAACCACACTGGTCCGACCTTGTGAAACAGCTAGTCGAAAGTCTGGATCGACCACGCTGGTTTGACCACAGGTAACGCCTGGTCGAAAGTCTTGTCCAGTTACGCTGGTTCAACGATGGGAGACAGCTGGTTGAAAATGGTTGTCTTTACCACAATGAGTGCATCAATATTTGACTTGATGAGTAGTCATATCAACTGACTTCACAGCACCCAGTCTGGTAGAGAATTCTTTCACAATACCAGCAAATCTAAATACAATTTGGTTTGGTTTAGATTCTACTTCAAACTTTCTCAATTCGAGTAACTTGACAACTTTAGAAGGATTATTCTTAGCATGCTTAACTAAAGTAAATCCTAGACCATGATTTTTCACACTAGTTTTTGACTTATCTAGAATCATACTCAAATTCTTCTTGCCAAAAAAAACCTCTCTAAAGTGTTCTTAAGGTACTCGATTTGTTCAGCCAGTGAGGGGCAAGTTGTGCAATTAACAGATTCTGCCACAGGATTCTTGGAAGCACTAGATTGAGCCAATCATTCCTTTTATGTAAACTCCAACTATCTAGTTAGAGCATCAATTTTAATATTTAACTTAGGACAGTTAGAGCAAGAAAGATTTTCATGATAGAGCATTTGTTGAATTGAGTCCTGAGATGAGTTAAGTCTAATTTGTAGCAACTCACACTTAGAACATGCTTTAGAAGAGTTAGAATTAAGCTTTTCAATTTCATCATTCACAAATTTAAAATTTTCATTACAAGAATCATGTACCATTTTTAGTTCATCAAATCTATCATTTACATCTCTATGTTGAACCAGATTTGTTGCATTAACAAATCTAGCTGTTTCCAACTCAGAATGTAAGACTTGACAAGCTTTATAAGAATCATCTTTAGAATAGATGCTCGAAGTTTATTAATCTCATAATTCAAGCTTTTGACTACAAAATTATTTTCTTTCAATTTCTTTTAAGTCTTTTTCAATTCAATAGCAAGTTTAATTAGATCATCTTCAAGCTAATTATATGATGGTCTTACCTCATCGGGATTGCTGTAGTCGTTGTCATTGTTGTTGTTTACGATAAAGCATATGCCCATGAAGTCATCGGTATTCTTCTTCTTGCCTTTGGCATCATCGTCGCCATGGTCGTCACCATCGCAACTCTCAAAATCCTCATCACTCAAGTCAAGGTGCTCGATGGCTGATAAAACTTTGCGATAGAATTTTTCACACTTGGTGCTATTCTTGGATGGTCGACGACGATAATTCCTGTCTTTCTTGATCACTTTCCCTTTGAGTTTGGGACAATCCATCTTAGTGTGGCTCAGCTTGCTACACTCAAAGCATCTGATTGGACCTGGAGATCCCCGTCGTTTTCTCATCCTTAGATTGTTGAGTGCCATATATACTCGTAAGGAGATTAATACCAAGTCTACCTCAGGGAGCTGCTCAAACTATTCTTATGAAAAGAAAGACAAACAGACAAAGAAACACAAGACAATGCACTCGAAGCAGCCTGCATGGGCTTAGTCATAAGAGCTAAAGATGAAGATTTATCAGTCTTAGATGGCATAGCTTTCATCTTATAGGTTTTCAATCTAGAGTAAAGATCGTCCATGGTCAAAGTATCTAGATTGACATGTTGATTAATGGTTGTGACAACCATTAACCACTCAGATCTTAAAAACCTCAAAATTTTAGTTGCATTATCTTCATCAGTAGGAATAACACCAACTCTGTCCAAGTTACTCAATATCTTCCCAAAATGAGCAAAAAGATTATCAATAGATTCACCAGGCTTCATAGCAAAATCAAAGTACTCTTTTTAATATAGATTCTTACGCACTTTCTTGATTTTAGTCGTTCCTTCATGATAATCGCAAAGAGTTTTCTAAATTAAGTGAGCAGAATTAATATGAGCTATACAATCAAATTCTTTGCAAAAAATTCCTTGAAATAACAAGTTATGAGCTTAAGCATTCAAATCAACACAAGTTTTATTTAGAGTCGTAATAGTAACAGCAACCTGGTAAGGTCTAGAAACCTTATTCCAAATATCGCCACCTTGAGCCTCAATATATGCTTGCATATGATACTTCCAAAAAGCAAAATCAGTACTATCTAGTATGGAGAACGGTTCATATACCTCTCTGATGCCATCGAACCTAGCTCTAATACCACTTGTAGGATCAAATTTTGCAATTAGAGGGGTGTGAATAATTGTCGCCGCTTTTTGAAATCTTCTAGAGGTCGGTGAAGATTTCGGCCGCTCGCTTGATTGCTCTGTTCGATGTTATAAGATCCAATCCACTTACGATCACTATCACTTTTCAAGCAAATCACAAGCTAGATTGATTCAAGAATATCTTTATTGCTGGATTTCATGGATTTACATAGTGCCCTCATAAGCACTCCTAAAAGCCCTAGCCAAAAACTAAAGCCTGTCTTTCCTTTGCTAAAAACCTTTCCGAAGCCCTCTCCAACCCCTTACGTTAACCCTTAGCCTCTCCCTGCTTTTATAGGGTAACGCACCAACCGTGTCCATATCAAATACGGACACAAAACCCAATCTCTTCTGAAAATCGAGGGACCTAAAACCCATCCAAATATGGGTTTTAACCAATCTTTAAACCTTCCAAGTTATGGACTCTATCCGTAACTCTTCAATCTCATCACATGACGACACCTCCAAAACCGCACCTCCTGTAACTCCATGCACCATCCTCACATATTGGAGCCTCCTGGACCACACCTCTCGTATCTTCTTCATGCATCACTACCTTTGATCTCCATGTACTCCAGCGTGAGCCCGACCACCTCATGTGACATTCTCAACTGCCTAGACCTCACATTTTCCCATCCTAGTCCCGGTCCTCCTCGTCATCGACCATGATAGTCTCCATGACAATCTGCACATCAAAGACCAAAGAATGTTTTCCTCCGCACAAGTTTTTCACAACTTAACCGACATTAGTCCACACATTCAAAACACAACCTTAACCATCCATAAACACCAACCAAGTCGTTCATGACCACAATTTCCATGCTCTCCAAACAAATAGTCGTAGACCGCTGACCACTTTGACGGTCATCCACAGGCCAATCACTAGTTCACCGAGCACTTGAAAACACAAGTACTCGGGAATTACTATCGCTACACTCAGAACACTCACAAATCATAAGCATCGTAACACTCTAAGTCTATGACTATCGAATATCAACCAGTTACTGATCCAGTGACTACCAAGTACCAAGTACCAACCGCCATACACCGGCTACTCATACCACTGACCCACACAAGTACTCGAGGTACTAAAAAATTATAAGAAATAAAGCACTTGAATTTATAAAGAAGTCTACGAGTACTGACCGTGAAGCCTACGACAACCGATTGCAAAGCCTTCGACTACCAATCGTGAGGTCTACGACAACTGATCGAAAAGCCTAAGACACCGACAACAAACTACAAAGTCTTTGACTACCAATCAGTAAAGTCTATGACTATCGAATACCGAACATGTATTATATCCGCGACTATGGAAAAGTACTGTAGCTAGGACCAACTACCAGTTACTATAGCAGATGAGCTTATGACCTCCGATCGGTTCACTGTTGCTTACGATCAGTTAAATGTTGCTTACGTTAAAGCCTACGATTACGTGTCGTGGTCAAAATGCTAGGGTCGATTTGCCGTGGTCGAAACTATACGTGCAGTCCTGCTATCTTGAATACTCCAGCACCAAAAGCGCATCGACAAAACTCTCCCAAATGCAAATTCCAATACAACACAAATGTCAATTATTCATCATCACTAAATACACGACCACAACATGGTCTCACAATAAACCTCCTTGAGAGTGATAGTGTCCCCACTATAAAGAATTATGTCTCTAAACGTACAGAATGAGTCGAGCAATGAGCAGAGTAGAATAAAGCCTAAATCTTCATCGTTATATTTGACCTCTAATATCTGTAAAGATGGTCAAGTGGTACAACACAGATCTGTCTTTTGCCAATCTATCTTACTGATCAGACCCTTGGTCATGCAGATCTGTTTCAACTTTAGCCATAACGCAGCTGCGATGGTCTCCTTTGCAACCTGCAAGAGAATATTGTTTGGTAGATGATGATGAATTTGATCAAGAGTCTTATGGTCATTCTTTTGCTTCTCCTCAGTAGACGGAGCCTAGGGCATTTTATTGATCCCCAATGAATTCATGTATGTCTCTTGGATTGGAGGCTACAACGACCGACTGAGGGATCTTTCTCTTTACCGGGGTGACTAGTAATATTTCAAATATTAAAACTTACAAATTCCACTTAATTTAATAATCTACAACGACCGACTGAGGGATCTTTCTCTTTACCGGGGTGACTAGTAATATTTCAAATATTAAAACTTACAAATTCCACTTAATTTAATAATCTATTTTATGAAGAGAGATGAGATAGAAATTGAAATTGATGATAAAGAGATGAGTCATCCAGTTGCATTTTGTTGCAATTATTGGTGCTGACTACGTAAATACTCACCCTTGCTATTACATTTCTTTGTTAGATCCTTGTCTGTTCGGGGATTATCTTAGATTGGATGTGGGGTATGGTACCACGTCGGACAAGAGTGAGCATATCGAGGACCTTGGGGAGTTAGATACCTTACTCGGAGATTGGAACGTGTGGGTTGTCTTTTGTGCTTTACCTTTAGGAGTTAGAATATTTAAATAGTTGGATTGGATATTGGTATAATTAGAGCCTACGGAAGAACTTCCATAAAAGTTCTGTAGGACTATTGTAAATTTGGAAGTTGTGTATTAAAAGCTTTAGTCTAGCGTGCCAAAGGTACTGTAATGAGAAAGTACCGTCTCTAGATATTGTTCCACTACAACACTCTGATATGACTTATTATTTGATAAGATGGTGTTTTTATTGAATAATAATCCATTGCCTAGTATCGTATTCTGGTGATAATGATACGGGGTGTCATACCAGATTACACCAGCAATGTGAAGGGATTGAGTAAAAACTGAGTTATGTTTGGTTCAACCAGGTAACGGTAAGAAGAATCATTACAATGTTTAGTTTAAGTCTGGCCAAACCGTAGAATTGCCGTCTAAAACAAAATTTTGAAGCAAAAATTATGAGTTCTCTTGAAACTTTCGAGCCCTTCACTTGCCACGTCAGGAAATTTGAATGATGGATGGTCCATCATTCAGGTAGACTGTTTATTCGATATTAGTCATCGCAAAGGAAAAAAAATCGATTTCATTATGAATAGTTGAACAGAGAGATGGAAGCAAAAAAGAACACGAAACTGGAGCGGATGCCAGAAGAACTCTGAGAATGGAGGAAGAACATGCTCAAACAGAGAACAAAACCATCAATCACAAAACTTACATGGCATCCATCTATGAACTCGGATTTGCATATGGATGGGCTAGTTTTGGGTGAGGAGAGATGGGGATCTTTGTGGAGAGATATGAGCTAGAGGAGGCAGCCACAAGGACGTCATCGGGAGTCAGCCGCGAGGAGGCGGCGTGAGGTAAGCCAGCGATTTCCCTGCTCGGGCGAGAAGAAAGGGTGGCTGCGCTGCTCGCACGGCGTGATTGCGTCAGGAGGAGGGAATCACCACACTGCATGTGAGAGAAGTATCGTGGGCCATGGACGACAGTATTGTAATTCCATTACGCCCAGGTTTGGAGCGCAATGGGCTTTACACAGGCCGCAATCTGATTCCATGGGATCTAAGGGCCTGTTTGGCAGAGCTCCAGATTCTCATTTTTCAGCTTTTGCTTCAGATTCTGTAAGAATCCACTTCTCTGAGAATCTGGAGCTACCCCTGAAAAGCGTTTGGCTAGTGGGTTGGCTCCAGATTCTTAAAAGAAGAGATTGAAAGGAAATAGACCATATTACCCCTAGTATGATCATCTTATTTGACTAAAGCGTTCCTAAATACCTAGACTTTGGTGTTTAGCCAGCTACTTTTTTTCTTAATCAAATTGCAAATGGATGTGTTATTGCGTCCCAGAACATTAGAGATGAAATGTGCGAAGACAACTATTGGATAACAAAATTTATCTGGCTTTAATATGATTTACCAAACAGAGTAATAGGCTTACAGCAGCTTTAAAAGTAATCACAGCAAAGCACAACACAACCACAAAATAAGCCTTACACAACAAATTGGTGACAAAAATCAAGACTGAAATGCAGCTAGACACAGAAAAAGATAACAAGGAACGCTCACTAAAATAACAAGGATAAAAAAACATGTTTTATTACAGCCTTTAACAAACAACAATATTCTACAAGCCTTGATACCCTTTGTGGATTATTCCCAACCAGAAAAGATTAAACACAACATCCGACGACAATACCAAACATAAGACCGTGAACATGACAAGTTGACAACAGTTGTACACTTTGGGGGCGAGCAGCTTGAAACTCTGCTAGCACAGGAATTTTACAACGATGCAGGAGATGTCGCCTTTGCTCTTTCTGTTCACAGCCTGCTCCGTCAGATGCTTCACAGCTGCCTGCGCGTCCTTGAAGTCCTTGATTTCATCGACTGCCTCTTGGTTGGTCATCACCTGAATTTGTGCGATCTTTACATTATAATCATTCTAAATGGTAAACACGTAGCTGATGCAACTTAGCAACTCATATATGAACTCAACAAACCATTTATTCACTACTACAGAAAGGCTAATAGTAGACGGTAAATCACAGACAGTTTTGTGAAACCGTCTGTAATGTAAACTATTACAGACGGTTTTAATTTGAAGGCCGTCTGTGGTATTTGTGGCGGGAAAAAGGAGTATCACAGACGGTTCTTACTGCTGAACCATCAGTGATACTGAATATCACAGACGGTTTTTATTAAAAACCGTTTGTGATAATCTGGGATTATCACAGACGGTTTTTTATTAAAAACCGTCTGTGTTGTGTCGACTATCACAGCTGGTTGTTGTTAAGAACCGTCTGGGAATGTTCACAGACGGTTTTCACAAGAACCGGCTGTGATGTCCCTTTGTCTGTCATATTCTAGATCAGAGGTTAATATATAAGTACACATTGCTTCTAATAACTTAACTACAGAACTACTGAGACAAGAGGTCACAAATTAAAGGCAAATTTATTAATTTCAATTAGAGGCAAATTTATTACAAAAGTCGCACAGGTAAAGAGTTTCTCAGATTGTATTCTTTTGGGCTTCGTAAGCTTCTTCTTCAACTTGGGGACTTGGAGGATCAGCCGCTAAATTCTCGAACGCCGTTAAGATTGCCCTTGTCCTCAGCACTTCCTCGTGCAGCCTGGGCAAATGATCAGCAGCATCCATAATGTCGTACAGGATAGCATGAAAAGATTCCTCAGAATCTGTCATTTCTGCTTGATCGGCAAGGCTATCCATCAGTCTCTGCAATGCGTGTAGAGCTTCTTTCGCATTGCGCACATTGTGGAGAAGAACCAGGGTGAGGGCTGTTTCCCTTTCTTGAGCGGCAGCGAGACGCATCCGTCGACGGCGGAGGATCAGGTCAAGCTGACGGATGCAAGAAAGTCGGGGAAGGAGAGCAGGGCGGGTGCGGAGAAGCTGCTCCAGATGCAAATTGCTGGCCGCCTGTGTAAGGTTCCGGCTGAACAATTCGTGATGAACAGATGAGAGGAAGGAGATGATCACAAGAACAGTAGTAGAAGCCATGTTGTATTAATTGTATATTGTATTGTACGTACGTAGAAGCTAGAGACCTGGATTAGGAGCGCATATTTAACCTTTAGCACAAACGGTTCGTATACCCAAACATGAATGATATAGACGCTTCGTATAACGATCGAGAGACGTTAATTAGACGATCGAAACACGAAGCGTTCTGACATCGAAACACGCGCGAAGCGTTCTGGTATGAAGCTTATCACAGGCTTATCACAGACGGTTCTAAATTTAGAATCGTCTGTGATAACATATCACAGACGGTTCTAAGTTTAGAACCGTCTGTGATAATCTTCCTACATATACCCTCTCGCTAGGGTTTTCCGTGTGCGCTGCAGTTATTCGATTAGATCTAAATCCCGAGCCCGTCGTCGCCGCCGCCTCCCCGAGCCCTCGCCGGCTGCCTCCCCCAGCCCTCGCCTGCCGCCTCCCCGGACGAAGACGTCGCCGCAGCCTCCTCCTCCTCCGTCGCCGCCTCCCCGAGCCCGTCGCCTCCTCCTCCTCCGTCGCCGCCGCCTCCTCCTGCGTCGCCGCCTCCTCCTCCTCCGTCGCCTCCCCGAGCCCGTCGCCTCCTCCTCCTCCGTCGTCGTCGCCGCCTCCTCCTCCTCCGTCGTCGTCGCCGCCTCCTCCTCCTCCTCCGTCGCCGCCGCCTCCTCCTCCTGCGTCCCTAAGGTCACCAAAACCGTAAGGTCATCAAATCCCTCCCCGAGCTTCATGCTTACTGTTAGAGTTTAGGTTGATGCTTGATGCTTCATACTGTTATGGTTAGTTGCTTAGTACATATTTAGGGTTGATGCTTCATGCTTACTGTTAGTGTTTAGGGTTGATGCTTGATGCTTCATACTGTTATGGTTAGTTGCTTAGTACATATTTAGGGTTGATGCTTCATGCTTACTGTTAGTGTTTAGGGTTGATGCTTGATGCTTGGTACATATTACATTGGTACATTGTTTACTGCAGTAGCTTAATTAGTTTGCTATTTGGTACATATTACATTGGTACATTGTTTACTGCAGTAACTTAATTAGTTTGCTATTTGGTACATACTACATTGGTACATTGTTTACTGCAGTTGCTTAGTTTACATTGGTACATATTACATTGCTTGTTGTGTTAGTATATAGTATATAGTACATAGTATATAGTTTGAAATCATTTGGGTCCCCCTTCCCTACAATTTGAGAGCACAAATTAACCAATCAAGGAAGAGTATATGATCAAAGGGCATGAAGCAAGTAACACATTCTAGTGTATCCGGATAAAGAAATCTTGCGATTATTGCAAAAGATACATTGACCATTTGGGTGGAAAGAAATACATTGTGTCGTCAGGCTCATGACTGCCAATTTGAAGCATAGCGTAGCATCCGAGGCACATCCAAGGCCTGCAGCTGTGTCTTGAAAAATGCCAAGAGCTGGTCTTCAGATGTGGCATTCCTCAAACTATAAATTATGAATCTTATTCTCATAACCCATCTGAATACCAGCTCTTTGCATTCCTCAAGACACAGCAGCAGGCCTCGGATGTGCCTCGGATGCTATGCTATGCTTCGAATTGGCAGTCATGCGCCTAACGAAACAGTTGATCTTTCCACCCAAATGCTCCATGTATCTAGACAAAAAACAGCAAATGAAGCAAGTGACATACTATAGTGTTCCCGTTCAATGAACCGGATACACTAGTTTGTGTCATTTGCTTCATAGACCTTTGTTTAGGGACTTTGCTATTTGGTTTATAGTTTTAGCAACTAAAGTAGGTGCTAGGATAGACACTTTGTTTAGAGACCTTGTAGTAATAGTATTACAAAATTCAAGGAAATTTTAGTACAGAAGTTCAAAAAAAATTCCCAGATTCTTCGGTGAGCAGCCGATATAGCCGACTTCTTCGGTGAGCGACTATCCATCTGCTTCTTCCCACTCCTCTTCATCTCTGATCTCTAGATCATGTACGCCAGTAGCGATGATTCAGTTAGATGAATCATCGCTACTGGCGTACGTGATCCGGAGACCAGAGATGAAGAGAACGAGTGGGAAGAAGCAGATGCATAGTCGCTCACCGAAGAAGTCGGCTATGTCGGCTGCTCACCGAAGAATCTGGAATGTCTTTTTTTGCACTTTTGTAATAAAATTGACTTGAATTTTGCGGGAAAAAGAAGGACTTGATACATTGGTACATTGGTAAGATAGGCACATCACCCCCTCTCTATGTCTGTGAAATGAATTGAGATGTGAAATGTATCTGAAATGAAATGAGATGTGTGAATTGTATATGTTTATGTCTGTGATTATCTGCTTGTTTCAGAGGGCATGGCTAGCATTTTCTGAGACTAGCTATAAACAGAAATAGATTCTGCTGGGGGGAGGAGTATCACAGACGGTTTTTCATTAAAAACCGTCTGTGATAACTTGGATTATCACTGACCCATAATTTCAGACGGTTCAGAAAACCGTCTGTGATGACGTTTCTGAACCGTCTGTAATGTAGATTTCTGTAGTAGTGATTGATAGGAAAGTATAATCCATAACAAAAGGAATAAGCCACCAAACATGAGAGTACATGTAAGTATTATAGATGCCGCAAGAATTAGAAGAATCAAGATTCTTAATTCACAAGAGTACTCATGCATACCAAATTTCATGGCTTGATCTAGGAGTAAGCGCTACATGTGCTACTAAACCCGTTACTTCATGCTCAAAATCAAAGCATGTAGCGCATGCATATGTGCATATACATGGAGATGTCTAAGAGGACATGGTCCAGTTTGTTGAGCTTAGATATAGAATACAACAAACTATGATTTAGGTGTAATCCATCAGGAATGATTGGAATAAGTTTTATACGCATCAGCTTCCATAAGCCATCGCTTGCTAGAATTAGGAAATCAGTATTCTCACTGTACAAGTATCTTCATTCGTTCTTACCTTTTTTTGTTCAAGCAACACACAATTAACACAATCCATTACACATTGCTGCAAAGATCTGGAGGGATATCCATTACACATACCTGTACTGAAGAAGCGGCGGCGGCGGAGATCTGGCGGGAGGCAGGGGTGCTGAGGGGCGGCGCCGGGAGAGGGGAAGGAGGCGTCGGCGGCGGTGCTGAGGGGCGGCGCCGGGAGAGGGGAAGGAGGCGTCGGCGGCGGAGCTGAGGGGCGGAGGAGGGCGGCGCCGGGAGACGGGAAGGGGAGAGGGGAAGGAGGCGGGCGGCGGCGGTGCTGAGGGGCGGAGGAGGGCGGCGCCGGGAGACGGGAAGGGGAGAGGGGAAGGAGGCGGGCGGCGGCGGTCCTGAGGGGCGGGGGAGGGCGGCGACGGGAGACGGGAAGGGGAGAGGAGAAGGAGGCGGAGGAGGGCGGCGGCGGGAGAGGGGCGGAGGGAGGCGCGCGGGCGTGAGAGGGGAAGGGGAGAGGGGAAGGCGCCGGGAGAGGGGCGGAGGGAGGCGCGCCGCGCGCGGGCGTGAAAGGGGAAGGCGGCGGGCGTGAGAGGATGCAGGGAGGCAGCCGGGCGACGGGGTGCGGGAGGGGGCCGAAACGGGGGGTTTGGTTTTTATATGATGGCATTTTGCGGGTAAATACTATGAACTTCAATGGGTTATTGTATTTAGGGTGTGTTGGCTCCCCACGAGAATCCACCTTAACCCAGCTTCTCCTGAACAGTTCATTTTGGAACTTGCTCCTCGCGAGAAGCTGAATCTGGTCATTTTGGGAAGCGGGTTGTTTGGCACAGCTCCACCTGATTCAACAGAGAAGCTAGGAGCAGAAGCTGTACCAAACAGGCCCTAATTACAGCCCATCTGAACCAAAGACATTTCACGGAAACCAATAGCTATTAAGCTATGTAAACGGATTACACCAAAAACTCTTCAAACCAAACACCACCTAAGCCTAAGAAGTACCAAGAGTTTAAGAGGCAGGGGTGAAACCAGCCACAGTCCAAGCTCTAGCTACTCTTGGGTCGAAGCTGTTTTTTTTTGTGATTTTTCCACTAATTCTTCATAGGCTTTTGTTCCTAGGTCTCAGACTATAGTTCAGATAACTTGAGGTCTGGTTCTGCCTCTGTTAAGAGGTGAAGGTACCAAAAGTTTAAAGATAATTTGATAGGGAGGTAATGACAGCCCATCTGAACAAGGGGGATTGGATCATATACCCTCCCTTTAGTTGGGAAATTCAGGATTTACCCTTCTCATCTCAATGACACGTGGGATCATCATAAGTCACTGACACGTGGGCTAGGAGGGTAAATCCTGCATTTCCATCTAAATGGAGGGTATATGATCAATAAATCCTCTGAACAAACACATTTAATGGAAACCAATAGCTATGTAAACGGACTACACCGAAAACTCTTCGCACCACACACCCCCCAAGAGGTACCAAGAGTTTAACGGGTGGAGGTACCAAGAGTTCAAGGGTAATTTAATAGGAAGGTGCTAATACCTCTCAGAGATAGTAAAAACTCTCAATAAGCAATGCTTCTCTAGGCGCCACCCAGAGTTCCATACATACAAATACGTACTGTTTGTGTCTTCTTATACGATCGAGAACTCTTGAAATGGGGCGCCTTAGTTCCGCACGTGTCTTTCTATTAGATCGCGCATTGTATATTTCTTGTGCATCTGTCTCGTCAACAGCCTGTACTAATGTTTCAGTTTGACAATCAGCTCATGGACGGAAATTATACCAGAAAATGCTCCGAGGATGCATTGACGAACTTCTCCAAGGAAATGGGATGGCTGATGTTGCGAGTCAACGCTCTCCTGATCGGCAACACCATCTTGATGGGAGTCATGGTTGGAATAGGCGCCTATGGCCATCGCTATCGCCACCATCCCTTGACCCGTTTCCTCTTCCTGGGAGCCAATGCATTGTTCATACCCATCGTCTCCCATGTTGTCTCCACCATTTTTAATCAGCGTGTCATCAGCATTTTATCCAACGAGCAGGAAATCATAACAGGGATCTGTGACACATTGTCAGGTCACGGCAACCTTGTCTTAATATGGACCGGCCTTGTTGAAATTATAGGTATCAGTACCACTGCAATAGTTGCTGCCGATGCTAAAGAAGGTCGAAACATTGCCCCCCCTGCGGTACTGCTTTTTCAAGCAAGCTGGACTACCTACCTTGCTCTCAATGTCATAAAGGAGTTTGCAAGTCCAACGAGGTTTAATTTGCAACAGTGTTTAGAAGATATTCTGTATGGATTCATAATCCTCCCACCATTTGCTCTAGTCATTGCCAAATTTGTTTTTAAGTTTTACGCTTTTTACAAGGCCCAACGATCACTTGCCCTTGGAAGCAATCCTCGTCTTATTGTTGGATATATGAAGCAGCTTCAAGATGGAAGCCAGCACGCCGAGGCCGAGCTAATTTGTGAGCATATGCCTCCCCCACTTATAGTTATGGGAGAGGAGACTGTACAGGTAGATGAGCAGCCTCATGGTTACTGCTTCAATTGGATGTCCGAGCAAGGTGATAGAACAAGGATGAACAGCAATGGCTTGGTGACCATTGACAAAGTTTGGCGGTTAGACGACAATCTTCTAAGGTCAATACCACAACTAAAATACGTGTGCTTTTCATTTGCATCGTTCAAGTTGCTACGGTGTCGATTTGCTAAGTACACAGCTGCCGTGGTTAAGCTTATGAATGTCCACAACTTTTTCTGGCAAGTGTTGCTCAAGGATAGTGATGATGAAAGGGTACTTGGGGTGATTGCAGATGAGCTTTCTTTTCTTCATGATCATTATTATTCATCCCTTGCAATCTCCTATTCAAGGTGTTGGCTGCCCATCTTGAGCATATTTATATCAATCTTAAGCATTGTTTACTGCTTATTTGCTACAACAGTAATCGCTCTTTTGGCAAAGGGTCTCATTGGAATCAAACAGATATCGTGTGCAGTGCAATGCGGTGCTGCCTACGGTGAACAAGTTTCCTCAAACATTAGACATAAAGAATCTTCTGGAAGTTTGATGTTTGATCAAGTGTCAGTATTATTACTTGTTTTACTAATTGTGCTTGCTGAGGCAAGGGATATTGCTTCCTATATCTGCTGTAACTGGACCAAAGTATCCCTCATCTGCCGTTACGTAAGTAATGCTTCTTGGCAGCAATCTCCTACCATGCGAAAATGGGTTGGCCTTGTGTTGAATTGTAGAAGGACAAAATGAACCAATGCTCCATCTTGGTGCTCCGCCCAAGGAAAACGCCAATGGCTCTTCTTAGGCGTCTCATTTCTTTGCCTGAACAGAAGAAGAATGTCAAGGTACCAAGAGCAGTGAAGGCCGCCATCATCGACACACTGAGAAGCAATCAGGGATGCCTGAGAAACAACCTGACATCTTTGTGCCAGAGCACGCAGATCGGCGACAACCTCCTCTGGGCCTGCAACGGCAGAGGTACATCAGATATCTTACTTGTGTGGCACATCGCCACGGGCATCTTTGAGGTGAGGCACCCACACTCATCAGCTTCTGACCATAAGATTGCTGCCACTCACCTGTCACGCTATTGCGCGTACTTGGTGGCCCTTTCCCCGGAGCTACTTCCCGACGACGATGAATGGAGCAAGAGCTTGTACAAGGCCGTCAAGAAGGACGCCGAGCGTGTCCTCGCTGGCCGTGTTGCAGTGTCGACGCCGGAAGCGGAGTATCAGCAGCTGGTCGAGCTGCTGAGTGCAAGATCGAAGCATGAGGTGCTCAAGAATGGTGCGAGGCTCGGAAAGCAGCTGGTGGACGAGATGGAGGACGAGGCGGCGGCGTGGAAGGTTCTCGCCGGCTTTTGGTCGGAGACTATCCTGTACGTCGCTCCTTCGGACAACCTGGACGGGCACGCGGAGGCCATCGCCCGGGGCGGCGAGCTGATAACGCTCCTCTGGGCGTTGCTCACCCACGTCGGGATTGTCAGTAGGGCCGACGCTACGGCCGCTGCCGCAGCCAATGCTGGTGCTGCTGCTGTTGTTTGAGTGTTGCCATGTGTTGATGCGAGTTTCGCGGTTGGTTCTGCTGTGTCTCGTGCTCTGTCGTTTCTGATTCTTGGTCATGGTGTGCTGTATGAGGCCATCCATTCGAGATGCCACCTTCTCGTTGATGTTGTTGTGATTGTTATTGTTGAGGAACCGTCGCTGGCGACCAGTCCGAACGATTCCCCTGTTTAGAATAAGAACGAATCAATCACAGAACCACAGAGAGAATAGATTGAACACACAGAGAGGTAGAGAGAACTCCCGGTCTTTCTTTATTGCTTTTCTTTCATGCGTACATAATGAGGGGGGTATGACTCTCTATTTATAGTCTACGGTGGGGTGCCCAATTAGATCAGGACTCTTGGATAGAGTCCAAGTTTCCTAACACTCCCCCTTGGGCACTCACCCAACATGCTCATGCCTCGTCAAAACTCCATAAAAACCCAGTGGGAAAAATTTGGAGAAAGAGTACATGATACATGTGATGCTGCGATGCACGAATTGCCTCATTAAAAACCTTGGTCGAGAAACTTCATGGAAAACTCGTCAAGGGAAAAAGAGTACAATTCACCCAAATTCATTTGGTCTGCAAGACTTTATTTTTGGGTACTTAATCTTCATGATCAAGATTTATTAACGGGCTTGAGAGAATTCTCCCCCTGAATTCTGCACTTTTCTAAGTCTCATCATTTCAATCCCTCACACGCACCCTTCAAAGCTAGATGCGAGGAGTGACTTAGTGAACAAGTCTTAGTGTGCAGTATTCTAATCTTGTCCATCTTTGCAATTCATGAGCATAGAGGAACTTGGGGTTGATATGCTTACATAGTCCGTCTGCACTTGTGCAACGCAAGCTGCATTATCTTCATGGATAATTGTGGGGGTTTGCACAATGTTCATTCCACATGACTGTTGGATGTGGTGATCCGTTCAGCGGAACTAAGTGCACTCTCGTGCGACTTCATACAGTGCTATAATTTCTGAGTGGTTCGTCGAAGTAGCTACATAGCTTTGCTTAGACGATTTTCATAAAATTACAGTTCCACCACACAGGAATACATAGCCTATTTGTGACTTAGCGGTATGCGGGTCTGACAGATACCCAGCATCTGCATAGCCAATCAAGTTCAGATCTTGATTCTTTCTGTAAAACAATCCGAGGTCCTTGCTACCTTGGAGGTATCGGAAAATGTCCTTTATGCCTTGCCAATGCCTTTTGGTGGGCTCTGCACTGTACCTTGCTAACAGGTTCACGGCAAATGCAATGTCCGATCTAGTGCAGTTTGCTAAATACATGAGTGCTCCCAATGCACTCAAGTATGGGAATTCCGGTCCCAGGACTTCCTCCCCCTCTTCCCTTGGTCGGAAAGGATCTTTTTCTTGCTGTAAAGACCTACCGATCATCGGTACTTTCGAGGGAAATGCCTTCTCGAAGCCAAATCTTTCAAGCACCTTCTGGGTGTAGGTCGACTGATGTACCAAGACTCCTTCAGGGACATGCTCAAGCTGCAAGCCTAAACAAAACTTGGTCTTGCCCAAATCTTTCATTTCAAATTCTGACTCAAAGTAAGAGCTTGCTTCTTTTATGTCTTCGGCTGTCCCGATGATATTCAGATCATCTACATACACAGAGATTATACAGAATCCATTCTGGGATCACCGTATAAATACACAAGGACAGTCTTCATTGTTCGTGTAGCCTTTCTTGCAGAGAAAGTTGCTCAACCGATTATACCACATTCTTCCAGATTGTTTCAGTCCATACAGTGACTTTCTGAGTTTCACACTGTACAGATTTCTATTTGCTCTGTCTTGGTTCGGGAGAGGAATTCCTTCAGGGACTTTCATGTAAATCTCCGAATCCAAGTTACCGTAAAGGTATGCAGTCACAACATCCATCAATTTCATTTCCAAATTCAAGTTCACTGCCATTGAGATCAAATATCTAAAGGTAATTCCACTCATGACCGGGGAGTAGGTTTCTTCATAATCAACTCCAGGACGTTGAGTGAAACCTTGGGCTACCAGCCTTGCTTTGTATCTTACTACTTCATTTCTTTCATTTCTCTTTCGAACAAATACCCACTTGTGCCCAACGGGGTGTATGTGGGGAGGTGTGCGGCATACGGGCCCAAACACCTCTCTTTTATTCAGAGATAGCAATTTGGTTGCTATTGCCTTCTTCCAATCTTCCCAATCTGATCTTTTCTTACATTCAGCGAGCGATGCAGGCTCGGGATCAAGATCGATGATGGTGGCAATTTTCTTTGCGAAGTAGATATCGATATTAGCTGTTGTCCTATTCAGGGACTCTCCCGTGCGCACATAATTTATAGCTATTTCTTCATGAGTTGCTTCTTCTGGAGCTTCACCTTGCGCATCGCTTCTTTCAATTGCGGTGGCAAGTCCCTTTAGTTTTTCGGCTCCGATGTGTGCGCACACATCCATGCCGATAGGGATATTCAGATCCGGTATGCCCTTTTCTGAAGGTGTCATACTTGTGCCAGGTCTCAACTGGCTCCCCTTCTCATTCTAGGGGACTTCAATGATCGGCTGTGATAAATCCCGCTTATCCTTTTTCGCCAGGCGTCCCCGGTTACTAAGGATTCGAGGAACCGGAGTTCTCGTCCTTTATTATTTTTCTGAGGCCTCTGGACGAGATTAGGGATACCTTCTGATTTCTTTGGTATTTCAACCCTCTCCGGTGCAGTGCGTGCAGACACATGCGACTTAGTCACGCTCTTCAAATCACTGAAGTGATCAGGCAGTTGATTTGCTAATGCTTGCAAATCTATTTTGTCTTCTGGACTTTTCTTGTCTTCTGGACTTCTATTGTCTTCTAGACTTCTCTTGTGCGCGGGTCATCTGCATGGATTCCCCAAGTTTGCCACGTAATTTCCCGACATTCTTCATCAAGGGGTTGATTTCCTCCCCCTAATGTTGGGAAATTTTCGGTGGTGACCCTTGCGCTAGTTGCATAGGTGAATGGATGTTTGTAGGCCGAAGGTCTAAAGTTGATGAGATTCGCTGCATGAAGGACTGCGTGTCCCCAACATGTAGCTGGCAGATTACAATTATGCAAGAAGGGTTGGGCAATAAATTTAATTATTTTGATTAAAACCTCTGCCAAACCGTTCTGGGTATGGACATGCGGTACCAAATGCTCAACTGCAATTCCCATCGCCATGCAATAATCATCAAATGCCTTTGAAGTAAATTCTCCGGCGTTGTCCATTCGGATCGACTTGATATGATGATCTGGAAACACATTTCTGATGCGAATGATCTGCGAGATCAATTTTTCAAAGACGAGGTTCCTTGTGGACAACAAAACCCACATATGACAACTTCGAGGAAGCGTCAATGAGCACCATAAAATTCTTAAATAACCCTAAGATGGGCTGAATGGGACCGCAAATATCTCCCTGGATACGTTCCAGGAATGCAGGGACTTCATCCTTCACTTTCAGAGTGTAGGGTCTTGTAATTAGTTTCCCGGTGGCACATGCAGGGCACACAAAATCTTCATGATTCGGGAATTCTTCACATTAATATTATGCCCATGCGAGTTATTATGTTTCTCATCATCCTAAGACTTGGGTGGCCTAATCTGTCATGCCAGAGACAGAAGAGCTTCTAAACACTGTTTTCAGAACAGTGTACGCTGCAGGCGCTTTAATGTTGGTATAATATAGCCCAGTGAAGGAAGTTTTTCTAATATTCTTTTACCATTCTCTTCGCGCTTCATAATGAGCAGGTATTTCTTACCGTACTCTTCTTCAGTCTCAACGTGGAAACCATTTGCGCGGATATTCTTAAAACTTAGGAGAGTTCCAGTCGATTTTGGGTACAATAAGGCTTCTTCAATGACCAAAGTTGTGCCCATTGTGGCTCTTCCCGAACCAATTATACATACATCGCTTCCGGCGATTGTCGCAAGGCTTCTAGTGCTCTTACGGATCGACTGGAAATATTAGTCTCTCTTAAGATGGTATGCATTGTGCCGCTGCTAGCTAAACACATTTCCTTCATAGGGCGCTACACGTGTTCTAATGTAGGGTATTTATTAACATGTATGAGAAGGCAATCAACACATAAATAAAATACTCCAATATCAGAACATATCATGCCATCATAAACTGAATAAATGAATGAATTCTTCAAATATCATCCAACCATCACGAGAAGATAACAATTCTTAAGTACCATCCATGCAAATTCTAACATATTCTTCCACACAAAATAAATGACATTTAAAGTCAAAATGCATTCAGTGCACTAGACTTCTTCTGCTATTTTCTCAGGGGTGACATTCTCTTCAAGAGAAATCATGGCATTGGCTGCTGCTAGGCCGAGAGGGGGTGCTGCTGCTTGGATGGTCTCAACCTCCATTAGCGCGGGCAGCTGCTCGGAACTCTCCCCCTCAACCGATGTAAAGTGGGCTTCATGCTGCCCTTTGCCATCCCGTTTTGGCTTGTTAGCCTTATTCTCATGTGGAGCGTCTGATTTGCCTTTCTGGGCTACGGTCTTACCCTTCCTTCCCCTTTTCTCTATCAAGGGCTTTCGCACCTTGTTGCTCTCGGCGTTGGCTTCACGGCCAGTGGAGCTCTCAGATGGCTGAGTGACTTAGTTCTTGCGGAGAACTTCGTCCTGAGCTTCCGCAATTTGCATCATATCAACCAATTCGGCATATTCCTCATAGTCGTCTTGACGATAATTGCGTGCGGATTATACTGCATTAGGGTGGAAGGATTTTCTCAATTTTCTGTATTGGGGTACAAATCCTATGTAAGGCAGAATTGTATTCCCCGACCGTCTTAAAGTCGGCAAACCTCAGTCTGATCCACTCCTACTCTGTTTGAGGAAGAATGGCGTACTTTAGCCTCTTGAACCTGCTTCTTGGGTGCGGTCCAGAGTGCTAGCGCGCTATTCTCTACCATGTACTCATTCTTGAGAGTGAGACAGAAGTGGTGCCTGAGAAAATGAAGTGCCTGATCATTCTCTTTAGGCGTGGGTTAGGCGTCATTCAGTCCGCCAATCCCAATAGTCGCGCGGAGCTTCCTGGCTCCAAGCACAATCTCGACATCAGATGCCAACATCAGATAGTTTTGACCATGCTGAGCCAGCTCCTCGAACTCCCAGTTCGTGATGCTAGTCATCTATATGTGTATAAGTCTACTGCTGGTAGACATGCACGGAATAATTCACTACGGGTAAATAAATGGTACAAAAGTTTCTCGCAATGTTTCATAATTTTCTATGCATTTTCTATAATTTTACTGCTAATTTTAGTGATTAAAAGCAATTTAAACAATTACAATTAACCAAAAACAGTAAATAAATACAGAAAATACAAAGAATAATAATGGCATAAATAAATAAGCTTAAAATGCTAAAATTGATGCAAAATTCGGATTTCCGAGGCCCTTTTATGCTAAAATATGAAATTTCAGCAAAATATGCAATTCCAGGGGGTTTTTTATACAAATTATTCAATTCAGAGAAAAATTCGCGCAATTTTCTGATTTACCGAGGGGGTTTTCCACAAAATTCTGGACCCGCTCGTAAATTTAAGGGCTTATTCGCAATTTTCGGAACTGCGAGGCCTTTTCTGCAAAATTCTGGGCTTAAATTAAAATTTAAGGGCTGGTTGGTTATTTCTGTCCAATACAAGGGCTTTTCTGCAAAATCCCAATGCCCCCCCGGACGGGCCACTTTCTCCCCTGGCCCATTCTTCTTTTTCTCTCCCCCCGGCCAGCCCATCTCTTTTTGGCCCACGCGGCCTTCCCCTTGGCCCGATACGGCCCATTGGCCGGCTGGCCCATCCGGTCCGGTTTAACACCTCCCGCTAGGGTTTCCCCCTGTGGCGGCGGCGGCGGCTGCACCTGGGAGCTGCGGAAGGCGGGCGCTACATGCGGGGGGCACAGCCGGAGCCAGCGGCGGACCGGGCGGCTCAAGACGGCAGAGCCGGCGGCGGGCCGGACGGTGCAAGGCGGCGGTGACCAGACGAGCAACTGCGGCGGCGCTCGCGTGCGCAGGGGGGGCCGAAGCGGCATTCGGGCCGGTGGCGGCGACGGCGCCGTTTGGGGCGGCGGTCGGGCGAGCAAAAGGGGCGGTGAGGCAGCGCCGGCGGGCGCTTGTGAGCGCGGTGGAGGCCGGCTTCGGTCCGTCCAGGCAAGCGGCGACCGAGGTGGGTGCGGGCGGCGCTTCGGGCGGTGGCGCACACACGTATGCGGGCAGCCGCCGTGCGGGGCGAGCAGCCGGCTACGGGCTCGGAAGCCGAGGGGCCACGGCAGCGACGCGGGGACCAAGGCGGTGGAGGGGGCGCCAGCTTCGGGCGCCAGCCAAGGCGAGCGGCTTCAGGCCGATACCGAGGCGGAAGCGGCGCCGTGCGGAGCGCGTGCACGCGGTGGGAAGCCCGAGGCGTCGGGGCCGGGCGCCATGCGGGGCTGCGAGGGCCGGAGGCGGCGCCTTGCGAGGCCACGGCGTCGGTGATGGGGATGCGGTGCGGCGGCCGGCCGTGCGGGGCGGGGAAGCCGAGGCGACGGCGAAGGCGAGGAGGCGGCCGCGGGCCAGTTCAGCGACGGCGGCTCCCCCCGAGCGGGCACCGACGGCGGCGCGAGTCGTCGCGCCATGCAGGGCGCGGCGAAGTGGCCGGGAGGCGGCGGCAATTGGGCTCCACGACTGGCTGCCGGCCGGCGGCCAGCAGCGCGCATGCTGGCGCGGCAGCGGTGGCGGCCTGCGGCCATGCCCTTTTTTTTTCCTTGTGTGTGTGATTGACATGCAGGGTCAGAACAGAGAAAGGAAGATGCAAAATTCTTTATGCATTGATCATGCAGGATCAAACGGAATCATGCATATATTTTTCTGGTTTCGTTTTTTCAGTCTAGGATGCAATCAACATCTACCCCGTTTTGCAATCTACCGATCGACATTGTGTCGGCGACTTCAAGTCTGCTCGCGGTAGATTAGGGCGGATTTGCACCATTCTACAGTGCAATCAACATCTACCCCGTTTCTCAATCTACCGATCGGCATTGTGCCGGCGACTTCAAGTCTGCTCGCGGTAGATTTAGGGCGGATTTGCACCGTAGAATTTCAATCTAGAACGCGAAAAGAAAATACAGATTCAAAAGCGATCTAGAAATCAATCTGTGCTTCAATGATTACCTCGTTCACCGGAGCGAAGTCGTGCTGATAACGTGTTGAGGAACCGTTGCTGGCGACCAGTCCGAACGATTCCCCTGTTTAGAATAAGAACGAATCAATCACAGAACCACAGAGAGAATAGATTGAACACACAGAGAGGTAGAGAGAACTCCCGGTCTTTCTTTATTGCTTTTCTTTCATGCGTACATAATGAGGGGGGTATGACTCTCTATTTATAGTCTACGGTGGGGTGCCCAATTAGATCAGGACTCTTGGATAGAGTCCAAGTTTCCTAACAGTTATCTCTCCACTAAAGTTGAGTTGAGTAGTACCGTTTTCCCGTGTTTAGTTGATGTCCTATTCCAATATTTGTGATGCATGTAAACTGTTCCACAGTGATCAACGAATTTGTTTCCGAAATGATGTGCGCTAATTTTAATGTTGCACCTTTATTTACTACCAGGGTTTTGTTAAACATCATCCGAAAATTTTCTTCTTAACTATTATTCAGATTTAGAACCATTGAATTAGAGGCAAAATTGCACCTTTATTTACCACCAGAGGCATCATTTTCTCCACAAACAAAAAAATACTAGTGCGATCAGAATTTAGAGCTGCATCTCTGTGCGTTTCGTCAAATGTTGGCCACCATAATGTCGCCAATCCTCACCGCCGGCGGGCTAGCAGCACCAACCTTTCCGTGGCGGCGTCAGTGCACCAGCCTTTGAATGTTTCAGCAGCTTATGGACGATGTTCCAGTATGTATATTTGCGAATTGGTCTCAAAAAATGAACCCGTTTAGAGTTAATTAGATGTTTCCTGGGTAGAACGATTTGTTCCACGCTTTACTTTCTAATGTTTTCACGGTTTGTAGACAAGTCAAATGCACTGCTGAAATAATTCCAGATTATAAGCGGAACTAATCAAATGTGCCTGTCAAATAATACAAGACTTCGATACGGAACATTAATCATAAAATCTAATAAAATAACATTAAAATATATTCGAGTGGAGTCTAGTTTGATTTCTTGTTTTCTTGTGCCAGACCCGAGTGAATTCTACCGGGTAGAGTCTATATAAAGAATTGAGCAGTGAAATGACCTGACTTTCTTAACTCTTTAGCGGGAGTTAAGGGATCGTGTGGGTAAAGCTGAGCAAACTCTGCAGAGTCAAATAAATGGTATTCGAATACGCCGTGCTCCCGGTTATTGGAGCTATGTTACTTGGGTGATTCCAGCACCGAAGCTTAAGTAGTTTTGTATATGCTTTAACTTGATTAGTTGGTTAATTAACTTTTCATGAAAACCCCCTGAGATCTTAAGAAGTAGTTTTGGGTCCGTCTTATCAAAATGATTGCAAATAAAACTGCATCCACCAAAAGTTAATAAAACTAGTATACTCCCTTCCATTGTTATTCCGTGCATATAGTAAGATAGAGTCCCTTTGGGGCTTGCTGAGCCGATTGTTTGGCTCACGGCTTACTTAATCCCCTCTTTAGAGGATCAAGACGCTGATGAAGGTCTCCCCGTCGAGGACGTCCCTGAGGATTTCTTCGTCGACGAGGACCCGTGGCTTTAGGTCTTCGCCGCGCTCAAGCGGATTCTGAGTTTTTGTAATGTAATTATACTTTGGGCTTGCACGCCCCGCTGTCAAAAACCTGGATGGTAATCCTTATGTGAAATATATGCTGGACTTTTGTTGTAAGCATGCAATGGTATATTCTTGCGCGACACTCCATAACTGTTCATACGTGAATAGTTGTGGAATGCCGTGTCCGTACGCGCCCCTGGAAACGGGGGCGTTACAATAATAAAAAAACACTGTGGTTTAATCACATCACGAATTGGGTGCCCGATTTAAAAGTTACAGGCTTTTTGTATTTTCGAATTCAACTGTGAAAGGTGCTGACGTCAGCTAATTTGTCACGTAGCGGGGAATGGGCCATGGCTGTAGGGTGGACCGCGGGGTTGCTTAGCCAGAGTGCAGCCCATCTACTAGCAGGAGTTCGTGCTTGCCTCTCTGTCCTCGCTTTCATCAAGTCCATGGATAAAATTCCTTAAAAATTGCACTATGAGGAACGCTGTGTTGGAAGGCTGTACATAAATTTTTGTAATTTTTTGAGCTCATTTGATATATTGTCTAATTACCTGTCTAATTTTTTTTTGTGTTTAGTGTTTGTTTAAAAAATTTTAATACTGCACAAAATTCCTAAAAAATTACATAATAACTATTACTGGATTAGAAAGCTTCACATAAAATTTCGTAATTTTTAAAGCTTGTTTGCTATATGTAAAATCTCATAAAAATATCAAAAGTTTATGAATTTTTGAGCAACATTCGCAATAGATAAAATTCCCCAAAAATTATACTGCGAGAAACGTTGTATTGGGAGGCTGTACATAAATTTTTCATAATTTTCAAGCTCATTTGTTATATTTAAAAATTCAAATAAGAACTTGCCACCTGGCGGAGCGACAGGCTGCCTGCCGCCTGCTCCCTAGGCAACAAGCTGTCTACCACCAGTGACAGCGCCACTTGTCGTCTCGTAGGCGCTGCCGCCCAGTTCGCTAACAGTAATATCGATATTTTTATCAATACGATACCTATACTGCTATTTTTATAAATACAATATGAAAGAGTGCTAAAAGTGACTTTAATTCTGTAGGATCGTTGATAGCAATCAGAGGGGGGTGAATGATTGCAGCGCACAGCGGAAACCTTTTTTTAGATTTTTTACCTTTTAATATGCAAAAACAAGAAATAACAAAAACCCAAAAAATATTTCTTTTCGATTTTTACTGTAGCGTACTGTAGCAAATTACTGTAGCATGGCACTGTAGCGACACTGTAGCACAAATACTGTAGCAGCGACTAGATAATGAGATCCGAACATCGCTCAACGTTCACGTTTTTTTTCTTAATCTTCTAATCAATTTTTTAATTAAAAATAATTCAGGTATGCAAGCAACAAAAATACCTGGACATAGATCAATGCATCGAGAATTTATAGGAATCAAAAAACCAAGAAAAAGGATAATAGATGCAAATTAAAAAACTCACAAATTTTATTCAAAAACGACGGACACTGTTCACCCAGTTGGTTTCGCTCACAGCCGTCGCATCCTTCTATTTCCTCTCGTCGCTTCGTACCGCGCCTCCAAAACAACGCATTCTTTTTCTCGATACCGATCCGATCGACGTCCGCACCTTTTCCCTCACGCGTATTTTTCTTCTCCACGCCGCTCCTCGGTACACCTCTTGCTATGCCACCGCATGCATATATATACACACACAGCCCAACTCCAACTAGGCCTTAGAATCCTAATCCAACTCCAACTAGGACTTAGAATCCTAATCCAACTCCAACTAGGACTTAGAATCCTAATCCAACTCCAACTAGGATTTAGAATCCTAATCCAACTCCAACTAGACTTTTGGCCTACTAATTTTCAAGGGACCCGAAACCCTTCCTAACACGGGTTTTTCACACTCACGACTTTTCTAACGCGTCACGTGTCGAAGCCTCCAGGACCGCACCTCCTGTAGCTTCTCCACGTATCATCCACCTTTGATCTCCATGCGCCCCAAGCATGAGTCCAATCATCTCGTGACCTCCTTGACCGTCTGAACCTCGGATCTCCCCATCCTAGTTCCGGTCCACCTCGTCACCGACCATGATCGCCTTTATGCTCAACCTGCACATGCAAAGACCAAAGAACATTCTTCCGGCACAAGTTCGTCTCAACTTGACCAACATCAGTCCATACACATGCAACACAACTCGCATAACACCGCTAAACAAAATCACCAATTATTCATCATAACAAATTAACCATTGTCAATTATTCATCACCAAAATATTCTAAACCTAGCCACATGGTCTAACAATCTCCCCCTTGATGAATACATTGACAACACCACAAAATTGTATGATGAATTAGCTTCAAATAGATATAAGTGAAGAACTGAAGCCGAAAAGCTTTTTAAGCCACACATCTCAAATCTCTCACTCTCAACACAAGAGAGGTAATTTTATTCTCCCCAAATTCTCTTTAATTTCTCGCAAAGCACACCAAATTTCTCCCCCTTTGGCAATGTAATCATCAAGAAAATTTAAAGAAAGAATAATTCTAAGACGGAGCAATGAAAGTAAAAATCAAGAAGCTTTGTAGATTATCCAAGTCATTGTGCATTTATTTAATGAAGCAACCAAGACATATTTTTGAGTAGAGCTATCTAGATCATATTAAGCCATATATCACATAGCAATGTCAAAACAAATTTTTAATATGATTAAGCAATTTATATCAATGACAGGCATCTCAACAATGACCAGACTAATTATAAAGAACACAAAGAGATATCACAATGAAAAGTCAAAGCCTAAAAGTGAAGCAAATCTTAACTCTAGACGGGCTAGTAGTCCCATGTAACAACTTATTTCTCCACACTCAATTCTTAGGCATGTGGCATGCTTGTAGCATACTTCTTTTTCATAATGACACACACACACACACATATATATATATATATGATGGTGGCATGCTTGAAGCATACTTCTTTTCATTTTGCGCACTTTTGTGCCTTTTTTTGTTCACCATGGCATGCTTGAAGCATACATCTTTTCAATTCTCTCTTTCTTATATATATATATTTTTTAAAACAATGACATGCCAAATTGAGTGATCATAAGAATTGGAACATGAAACATGCGAGCCTCATAATCAAGAGTTAAAATAAGACTCACAATCAAGCTAATCCTTTTCGATGGACATCGCAAAGTAATAACTATAATTAATCTAGTCAAAGTATTTCCGCCATGTCATACTTTTAATTCAAATGTAGCAATTTAATTATAAACAGTCCTGATCAAAGCTACACAACATATGAATAGATATGATAAAGAGAGCTCTAGTACTCAATTGATTTCAATGACTTGGATTTGATGAGTTATTTGACAAGGATAATAAACAAAGCTTCCAAAAAATTTTAAACAATAGGCTCCCCCTCAGAATAATCCCGTAAGATGTAATACTCCCAACTCACTTCACAATTGAAGAAAACGAGAAGTATCAAACGATTTCATGTGCAAATTAGAATCTTGAGAATTTAACAAGATGTAAGACAACATCACCTTTTCCACATGGTCTTTCAAAAAGTGAAATCTCTTGCAAACCATCAAAGGAGTGAAGAACCATCAAGTGTTCCAATCAAGCGATGATAAAAAAACCGGAACCCAATTTAGCTCATGTTCTCCATCCTTGTCAGCTGTTCTTACATGACAGAAAACATCGGTCTCACAGTATTGGGGTTAGTAAAATAAGATTTAGGAATCCAGTACTGTGACACACGACGAACAGGAGCAACAAAGCTAGAACCAAAATCACGTGCATGTGGATGATTAGAATGCCGTGAATCATTTGAATTAAATCCCAATCTAGCATGTGAAGCAGATTTAAAGCCATCATGAAAGTTCTCAAAAAAACATAGCTTTCACATTAGTTCTAGGAACAAAAGACATTGCATGTTTTTGTCTCAAAGCATTCAATCTTTCCTTTCTCTCTTTCTTGATACGTCTAAAGCAAAATTCATTCAAGTGTCCATCTGTTCCACAATAGGTGCAATGAAATTTAACATAACTAGAATTCTTTTGAGAAGATGAGCTAGCACCTATAATATGATTTGATGATTTTTGCACAAAGCAAGCAGATTTAAACACAGTTTATTTTGGTTCAAATTTCACTTCAATTTTTTCAGATTCAAGAGGCTTAATAACTTTAGGAGGATTATTCTTGGCATGCTCAACAAAATTAAATCATAGACCACGATTCTTCACACTTGTTTTTGACTTGTCTAGAATTATATCTAAATTTTTCTTGCCAAAAGAAAATCTCTCTAAAGTGTCTTTTAAGTACTCATTCTCTTTAGCTAGAGTGGGACAAGTTGTGCATTTAACAGGTTCATTCACAAGATTTTTAGAAGCACTAGACTGAGCCAATCTTTCTTTTTCAGCAAAATCATTAAGTTGTCTAGTCCAACCTTCTATTTCAGTGTTTAACTTAGGACAATTAGAGCAAGAAGATATCTCATGATAAAGCATCTGTTGAATTGTTTCCTGAGATGAACTAAGTCTAGCTTCTAGCAATTCACATTTAGAGCAAACTTTAGTTTGAGCATTTAAAATATTTGATTCTAAATATGAAGATGAACTAAACTTGAGCTTTCCAATTTCATCATTAGCACATTTCAATTTTTTATCACAAGAGTCATGTGCTAATCTTAATTCATCAAATTTAGCAGTTACATCTCTAAGTTGATCCATGTTTAAAGCATTAAGTGACCTAGCATTCTCTAACTCAGAATGTAAAATTTGACAAGACTCGCAAGATTCATCATCAAGAATTAAAACTCTAAGTCTTGCAATTTCAGAATTTAGAGATTCAATCAAATTATCGTATTTCTTAATCTTTTTATCTTTCTTTTCTAGCAAGGTACCAAGTTTAGCAACAGCTTTAGCTAAATCATCATAAGAAGGTTCTACCTCATTGTAGTTGTCGCTGTCAAGATCATCATTATCGGTGGAGCTTTTGCTACTTGCCATTAGACACAACCCAGTTAAATCTTTCTTGCCTTTGGGAGTATCATCCTCGCTGTCCGTGTCCACATCACTCATATTAATTTGCTCAAGAGCTGCAAGAACACGATGCACCACCTTGCGATTTATATAGCCATTCTTTTTGTTCTTCCTTTTTTCTTTCTCCATCTCTTCTTCCTTCTCATTTTCTTCCCTTGCAAATTTTGCTAGAAACTTTGGACATTTAGGACGAATATGATTGAGATCACCACACTCATAGCACCTTTGAGGACCAAAATTTCCTCTCTTTCTTGATCTCACATTCTGTAAGGCTCTTGTAAAGCGTGTAGAGAGGAGTTTCAAAACATCTTCCGGGAGTTGCTCTAGCTGTTCATCGGTTAGTGAAGACAAAGAAGACAAAGCATAGCTAGTAGAAGAATTATCACCATTAGACTTGCTAGATTGTGAAGCTAAAGAAATTGATTTATTACCATTATTTTTTCTAGCAAAAACATCTAATTCATGAGTTTTCAATTTAGAACAAAGTACATCTAATGTAAGTGTACTCATGACAGTAGATTCTCTAATGGATGTAACCTTCATCTCCCATATCGACATATCTAATGCTCCAAGTAATTGACGTGCATTTTCAGCATCAGTATAAGTAATATTAACAGCACGTAGGTTACTAAAAATTTTATTAAAGCGGGCAAAGAGATCATCTATTGATTCACCAACTTTCATCTCAAAACGCATGTAATCCTTTTTGTACATATCTTGACGTACCTCTTTAATAGTAGATGAACCCTTATGATAATCACATAGTGCTTTCCATACCTCATATGCGGATTTAAGATGCACAACACGATCAAAATCACTCCTTCCTAGTCTTTGAATTATCAGGTTCCTCGCCTTGCTATTTGCCTCCACTTGTGCCATGTTCATTGCGGTCACATCATCATTCTCGGGCACTTGATAAGGTTTGTAGACCTTCTCCCATATTGCAAATCCTTGAGCTTAAATATATGCCTCCATCTTTGCTTTCCAATACTGAAAATCAACACCATCGAAAACAAAAGGTTTTGTGGAATACCTATCCGTCGACATATTTTCTAATCACCGGTTAAGATCAATTAGAAAAATAAACCTGCTCTGATACCACTTGTAGGATCGTTGATAGCAATCAGAGGGGGGTGAATGATTGCAGCGCACAGCGAAAACCTTTTTTTAGATTTTTTACCTTTTAATATGCAAAAACAAGAAATAACAAAAACCCAAAAAATATTTTTTTTCGATTTTTACTGTAGTGCACTGTAGCAAATTACTGTAGCATGGCACTGTAGCGACACTGTAGCACAAATACTGTAGCAGTGACTACATAATGAGATCCGAACATCGCTCAACGTTCACGTTTTTTTCTTAATCTTCTAATCAATTTTTTAATTAAAAATAATTCAGGTATGCAAGCAACAAAAATATCTGGACATAGATCAATGCATCGAGAATTTATAGGAATCAAAAAACCAAGAAAAAGGATAATAGATGCAAATTAAAAAACTCACAAATTTTATTCAAAAACGACGAACACTGTTCACCCAGTTGGTTTCGCTCACAGCCGCCGCATCCTTCTATTTCCTCTCGTCGCTTCGTACCGCGCCTCCAAAACAACGCATTCTTTTTCTCGATACCGATCCGGTCGACGTCCGCACCTTTTCCCTCACGCGTATTTTTCTTCTCCACGGCGCTCCTCGGTACACCTCTTGCTATGCCACCGCATGCATATATATACACACACAGCCCAACTCCAACTAGGCCTTAGAATCCTAATCCAACTCCAACTAGGACTTAGAATCCTAATCCAACTCCAACTAGGACTTAGAATCCTAATCCAACTCCAACTAGGATTTAGAATCCTAATCCAACTCCAACTAGACTTTTGGCCTACTAATTTTCAAGGGACCCGAAACCCTTCCTAACACGGGTTTTTCACACTCACGACTTTTCTAACGCGTCACGTGTCGAAGCCTCCAGGACCGCACCTCCTGTAGCTTCTCCACGTATC
This sequence comes from Dendrocalamus latiflorus, assembly GCA_017311315.1. NCBI lineage: Eukaryota > Viridiplantae > Streptophyta > Magnoliopsida > Poales > Poaceae > Dendrocalamus > Dendrocalamus latiflorus. The sequence continues at coordinate 2,222,878 of CM029630.1, read as the reverse complement.
ATCCACCTTTGATCTCCATGCGCCCCAAGCATGAGTCCAATCATCTCGTGACCTCCTTGACCGTCTGAACCTCGGATCTCCCCATCCTAGTTCCGGTCCACCTCGTCACCGACCATGATCGCCTTCATGCTCAACCTGCACATGCAAAGACCAAAGAACATTCTTCCGGCACAAGTTCGTCTCAACTTGACCAACATCAGTCCATACACACGCAACACAACTCGCATAACACCGCTAAACAAAATCACTAATTATTCATCATAACAAATTAACCATTGTCAATTATTCATCACCAAAATATTCTAAACCTAGCCACATGGTCTAACAAATTCCTCTACACGCGTACGTACGCGCGTACTCACGGTCACGGCGTACTACGTGCATGCTTTCTTTCATTCATTTCCCCCCCCCCCCCCCCCCCACCTAGCTAGCTAGCTATCACACACTCACAGCTCTTTCTGTGCATATGGAGAAACCCGGACCACTCCATCATCCATGTATATATTTGCATTCCAGTCCATTAATTCCTGCCTGTTCTACAACTACTGCCACTACTACCACTTATAAAAGAAATTATCTGAATCAAACACTTTATATAAGGACCTGTTATATGCAGGGAAAACATTTTTGGCCAAAATTTCATGAAATTCATTGAAATTCCGTTATCTCGGGACTCTCCAAAAAAACCCAATTCAACCAAAAAACCGGCTCATTTTAATTTTTTCGACCTATCATCATCCCACAGATCACATATTGTCTCATTCCCCATCTCTCTTATTCCCCATCTCACAGAGGATTCGAAGCCGATCCAAATTGAGGCGGCTCCAGCTACGGGCTACAAGGGGTGGGCAGTAGGCGGCTGCTGCAGCGTTGTGCATGGAAACGGAGGGCAGTGTCGACGGGAAGGCGGCGCCGGCAAAAGGGACGAGGAGGCGGAGCAGAGGCGGGTGGTGTGAGCAAGGGATGAGAAGGTAGCCGGCAAGGGAGGGGAGGCGGGCCAGATGCAACTGCCGGTAGGGGACGGGAAGGCGTCGTCGGCAAGAGATGGAGAGACGAGCGGATGCATCCTTTGACAGGGGAACAACCAAGGACGGCTTCCGCAGGGGAGTAGGTTTCGCTGAGATTTCCGAGATTTCATAATTTTTTATTATATTCGTATTTCTTGAATTTGAATCGTATTTTTGAATATTTCAACTGAAATTTTGCAAAAAAAATTATAAATTTTTTGAAATATTTGAAGTTCGCATTTCTCTATGGGTTCCGACTTTTTTTGTGGATCGAAATTGTTTTCCTGGTTATGTACGTACATCTGCCAACCTCGCTCAGGACCTTTCTGCAGGCTCATGTACGCTCGTGATTGTCGAGCGCCGCGCGCCTGCCTGCCTTCGGCTGTGATCGTTTTGGCTTCAGTTTTTAGCTTTCGTTTTATTTTTCACCATTTATAAATTTCGTCTTTTTCTGAACTTTTGGCTTTTTGTTGAGCTTTTTGCCGGTTCTTTTTTCCCGTATTTGTTTGTATTATACGTAATGGGCTAACATATTTTTTTTATATTTTTAAATTTTTTAAATTTAATTAGGCTAAATAAGCCTCTGTCAGCTACAGTGTTTTTCCAGCTAGCTACAGTGCTTTTCAGTTATAAGCCACCAAAAAAACCCAAATGATCACCACCGTTCATCTCTCTCCTCTCTCTCTCAAAAGTCTGAACAAGCAAGGCAAGCAACGTGTAGGTACTGCAGGTTGCACGTAGCTACGGTGTGGTGGTAGGTGCAGCGTGTACATATTTGGAAGCAAGCATTTACGCGTGCAGCTAGCTAGCAAGTTGGCATACGCGGGCATCTGCTTCCCAAGGACGCGCATTGCATATGCATATATCTGCATGGCAGCTACGCCACATCGATCATGTGAAGGCGGCCAGCATTGTTCATTTTTACACGTACGGTTCAAGTAATACTGGACTGGTATGATTTGCAACCACAGGGCTCGTTAGGGCAGGTAGCTAGCTAGGAGTTACTGCATTCGCGCGGTAGCTGGGGTCGACTCTGAGGCCAGTGATGAATTGCTTGGATAGAGGGGCGGCTCAACTTCACCGGAGGACGGTGCGGGTTTTCAGATGGCGTGCGTGCCCCCCATTATCGGTGCCACCGCCTAACGTTTGTCCCGACAGAACGTCTTCACCCGTCACTGCACCTTTAAGACGACAAGGCCGGCATGGTACCCTAAGCGGCGGGACATATACATATACATATACATATACATATACATATACATATACATAGGGCATGTTTGGTTCATGACCAGAAGTTGCCTAGCCATAAGTTAGGCGTGCCACAGTTTTTAGGTAGCTGTTTGGTTCACTGACGTAACTGTGGCATGCCACACTTTCTTAGCACCTGGCCCCACACGTCATAGACTCAGTTTCTTGCCAAACTTTGCCACAAGTGTGGCTTCGATTTTGTTAGCCACACTTTCTGTGGCAGCCACATATTGTCTAAGCTTAGGCATGGCAAGGTTAGGCACCAACCAAACAGGGTCATACATACATACATACATACGTACGTACGTACGTACGTATGTATGTATGTATGTATGTATGCATGCATATGTGTATGTATATATACTCCTTAAAAGTTTGAATTGGTGGTAGTAGGTCCATTCTCCCTTGACTCTTAATAGTCGTTCGTTCTTCCTCGACTCTCCATAGCCGTTGGATCTTACAATCTCCCTTTCCATATGTACGCGGCTCCCCAACTGCTCCCTACGACCAGAGAACCTCTCCCGTTTCAACTCCTCTCCCTCTTAGACGTGCTCCTCTTTCCCCCAAAATCCCAATCCCCCCTCTCTCTCTCACGCGACCACTCCCCGCCGAGTGATGCTTCCACAATGGTGCCACGTCACCGCAAGAAGCGCAACCATGGCGAGTCACCGCTGGAGCCCTCCCCTCGGCACGACAGCCTCCATGGCTCCACCCTCCCATTCCCCACGCGGCGCGACCATGGCGAGTCGCCACTGGAGTCGTGGGCTCGGCTCACTCCCAGCTCTCTCTACCGTCGTCTTCCTCCTCCTTGCCACCGTCGTAGTGGCCGCCGCTGGTGCTCCCACTCACGCTCTCCTACCCCAACGCCAGCCGGCTCGCCTCGGCCTGGCGCGGGATCGGCGACGGCGCCCGCCCTAACGCCAGCATGCGCTTCCATGATGATCTCCTCACCAACGGATCGGTACAGCTCAACCCCCTCTCATTGTTTTGTTGCTCTATTGGATCTGAGGTGGGGAGATTTATACTTGTTGTCGTGTTGGTTAGGTATTACATGATGAGGCTGTACATGACCTGTGTGGTCGGAGATGTAGTCAAGGTGCTGTGGTCGTAGCAAGTGGTCGATGACTGTGGTCATAGCCAGTGGTCGTAGCCTTGGCTACAACAATATTTTTTTGTTTCTTGATGCGATTCCCACCGGTTTGCTAGGAAACAGTATGTCTATTCATATGTTCATATGTGCACACATAGGGACTGGAGGCTGCTGTGACGATTCTATCAAATCTGAGTACTTTTACAAGGATTGCCTCTCTCTCCATTGGTTTATGTGGGAGGCGATATACTGCTCTCACACATGCATGCATATACATATACACTCAAGTACTCAGAATCTCAATATTGGCAATGATAGCTTCTTGTTAAGTGAATATTGCTATGTATGATGATGTCATGATGTTTATTTGTATCATAATATGCTAAGCACCTCTAGTTCCATTGACTCTTTTGCTGCTGTTGTTATTGCTATCTATATTTGTTTTGTTTCCTCTGGAGTATGCTGTGAACTGGCATTTTCAGAACAAGGCATACATGTTAAAAGAGTTAAGATGAACATACTGAAATGATGACTTACCTCTATCTTCTTTTAGTAAAAAATTGGGAGGCTACAACAATGCTTTATTCATTTCTTAAAAATCGGCTCATCATCAAATGTTTTCCTTTGTTAATATTTCATGAACGTATATGTATATATATAACATTAATGCGGGAACAAGCAAACAATGCACAGGACGCAAAAGCAAACCACTGCGCGTGGCCTAGCTGCTAAATGTCAGTATATATGCCTGAGGCAACTCCAGTTGCATCATCCATTTTTCAGTAGTAAACTCTAGTTTTATCCTGAAACAAACTGAATTTTCAGCAAATTTGAGAATTTCCTTTTGAAGTTGATTCTTGTGTTCCCCAGCCAATTCAGCTCAAAACCAAGCCAAATGTGCCCTAATCTCCCTGCCACATCACCTCAGTTAACCCAATTTCGCTTAAACACTATTCACCGTCTAGTTTTTGCCGTCGCCGCTTCTGGTTTTGCCGCCGCCTGTGCTGTCTCGCTTGTTCCTGCGCTAGCTCGATGCTTCCTCATTTTTGCAATTGGCAAGCAGCCGTACACCACCCCTCTGACAACCCTATTAGTTCCCTTAGACCCAAGGCAAGCTTCTGGGCCACACTTCCCCCACCGCCTCTTTCCTTTCACAGCCGCTCTCACTCTTGGCCAACAAGCCACCGTCTTTGACAACCACGGCAACAAGCCTTAGCCAGTAAGTTCTCCTCCCTTTGCCAGCCTCCTTTGACCCCAGTGAGTGTCCGGGTCGCATTTTGCCACCGCCACCGCCTTTGCCCCTCTTCCAAGCAAAATCGATTCTCTGCTCTAATTAAAACCCCAAGCTCCCCTGAGCAGTGCATTGGCGCCCAGTGAGCCTCCCAGTACTCCCAATTGAACCCTCGGCCAGAGCATCGCTGACAATTGCCAGAATTGGTCAAAGTAAGCCAAACTTCGATTCTCATTGCACAGCTTATTGCTTTTCGATTGCTCGCGTTTGTAGCTTCCCCTTGCTCCCAGAAACACCCTCGACCCATCGCCAGAAACACTTTCGATTCTCAAAGTAAGCCAAGTCTTCCTCCTCCCTGCCGGCGAAGCTCGCCGTTCGGCCGTAGCCCCTCGCCGTGGCCAGCCTCGCACGACCCTTCCTAGCCCGAACCACCGCCTCCCTTAGGTTGCTCTAGTCTTCCTGATACTCAAAGACCGTCGCCCTTGCCGGATTAACCCTTTATTTACCTTAAAGCCACCAAAAACCGTCCCGGGTTCATCGGCTCGCCGCTGGTGATCGCCACCTCCTCGGCTGCCGCCGACCCCAAAAATGGATTCCTGGCAGTCCCGTGAACCCATCTGTGGTCTCGGTTGGCGTCGCAAAAACTTGTAGGACCACCGGTCGCCGCCGCTCGGGGGCTCTGCTTTCGGCTGTGCGCGCGAGCGAGAGGAAGGAGAAGAACAGTGACGGGCCGGTCACTGTTCCTCCCGACCCGTTAACGCAGAAAACCAAACCTGATGAACAGTAGTCAACCCGATGCATTTAAATCCGACCCAATGTGAACAGTACAGCCCGATTTGAACAGTGAACCCGCAGTGAATTGTAATTGGACCCGTTACTATTCATCCAAAACCAAAAATGCATATCTATACTCATTTGAATCGTTTCGAGCCCGCCAACCTATTTCTTAGGCCCATTTCACCTTTTGGACCCTCCAAAAAGCCCAAAACCGTCAGACCCTGATTTTTCAATCCAGAATCCCCTATAAAACCACCACACTATTCCCTGGATCAGTAGATAGTGCTCACAGGTACATTGCTGCATCATTTCATACATCGCATGGATCACATCAACTCATAATAATATTACATAACTGAGTTTGAATTATGCCGCATCAGGCAATAGTTTTACATAAGGGCCGGTTAGGCCAAATGTTCACATTACAAAAGCACAGTAGCGGAAGCAAAATCAAAGTAAGGCCTTTAATCCATAGGTAAGCGACTGGGGGTAAATATGTGCCATATGATTATTACCTAAGCTTAAGCAATAATTATAGGCACATAACACCATAGTCTAATTGCCTCGGACTCCAAAAACGCAGTAGTCGTCCTAAGTCTCGGCGTTGTTCCCTCCATCTGTAGTAGGGGTTTCTTCATATGCGTAATGGTCTTGGGCCCCTGAATCTGATTTTGGTAATGCAAGTGTGAACACAAACCACCGTGCTCAGCGAGCCAACACACATGATGCATTAGGTAATATGCGTGGTTTATCAAAGGGAGGCTCGGGTTAGTTATTTGCCAGAAATGCTTTTAAATATAGTACTTAACAATTGCCTATTACCTAGCATTTTGGACTAAAAATATGTTGCATAAAAAGTATGCTTTACCATTAATGATCCAGAGACCATCCACCATTACATGGTCTTTGCTCTGTATGCTATACCTTCAGCGTTATAACCGCCTACATTATCACTGGGACGACACCTAGGGCAACACAAATCAGAGTCTTTCTCTGCCCTCAACTTTACCAATCCCATCCACAATGTTTTCGAAATAGAACTATATTTAGTCAAGTTCCCATGTCCACCCTTGACCGTGGGCACAGCTATTCGAATAGTTTTCTACTCTGCAGAGTTTGTACATTTTACCCACAAGAGATAAATATGCTCGTTGCCCCACATGATTCCTTAGCCATGCGGTTGAGTAGATTATCACAAGACCGTTACAATGCACAGTCCTACTTGTGGTTACGCCCGCTATGGTCTATCTTCTGTAGGATGCGTACATCCCTCGAGAAGGGTCCCTCGTGAGCCATCACGGGCAAAGACGGGGATGAGACCATCCATCCCTTTGCTCGTGTTCACACCTTCACGTAACCACACTAGAGCTATGCAAATTAGTTAGCCCTGCCTACATTTGCCAGCTTGTGGTTGTACTGCTGTACCTTGGGAGGTTGTCACAAGATTCGGTCCTTAGAGTTATCTGGGTGGTGCTACCACTTACCACACTATCGTGCACCGCTGCACCACACCCCCGATCCATCCACCCAGATATTTAAGCAAGATGAGGTTTTTGGGAGCATAAAATATCCTTATCCAAATACACCAGCCATTTTCACCATGACTCCCTAAATCAATTTCTAATAATTTAAAGTGATGCTTGGGGTATTTTGGTGCCCCGAGTATCTAAGCACAACTAAGCGTGGCATATAATTACGGACTTATTTTTGAAAGATTATCACTACAGTTTTACTAGGGTGATAAGGCTCACATATTCGATTATTCCAAATGAATGTATTACTAACAAGCTTATTAATGGGTATGTAACTAGGATATTGAAATCAAGCATATACTTAGCACATAAAATAATAGCATGCTGTTGATAATTTTAAACGAAAGTAAATTGTAGGAAATGTAGGTTCAATATGATCAAAGTATTGACTCGCCTTGGTCACAATGGGTTTGGTCTTGGTTGTCTTGAGCGGCTTCTGCTTCAGCTTCCTCCTCTTGAGCTTCGTACGCTATTTTTACGTGCGCGAAAATTTGGATAAAAATCAGCAAACCAAATAAACATTCATAAGAAAATTCAAATAACTCCAAAATTCATGATTTCTATTCCATTAGGTAGACTTTGATTTTTGGGTGAATTTTGAAATGTGTTTCATTTAATTTGGCGGTAGAATGAGTTGATTATAATCATTTGAAGCTTAACCATAATTCAAGTATATGCAATATAATTTTCTAATTCAATTTGAGTATCATAGTCTAAAGGTTTGTGGCTTAATGTTCACATCATTTAATAGTCAAATAGGATTCTCCTAATTGCTAGGGCATGAAGACAATGGTTTATGGTTTAAACTTTGCAAAGATTAATTTTATAACATTTACTAATATGCAAGGGTTCATGATTTATTGTTTTTGGACAATCTTTATTTACTAGATCATCATGAGAGCATAAATCTACACAATATTTCTAATCAATGTGTCACCATGCCTTAGTTAGGACTTAAGCTTTAATATAATTGTTAAAGGCACATTAGCTACTAACATGCAATATTTAATCCATGATTAAATATTTATTAAGCTCATTTATACTCTAAATAAATTTTAGCATCATTCATGGATTAATTTCTGGTTTTTCCCTAATTTTTCTTCACTAAAATCTCTTAGCAAAAATTAGCTCAAAAACTCTTCCTAAATGCTGCGGAGCGGGGGCTCGAACGCAGGCGGCAGCGCTGAGCGCGTGCTTTGATAACCAATTGGGCCTCAGGTGTTACCTGACAGTAAGGGGGAAGAATTGCAGAAGAGCCAAGCGGTAGCTATGTCCAGAAGCAGAGGAAGCCGGGGGCGGCGTACAGCGGCGGTGTGACCGGCGAGGGGCGGCCGAGGAGGTGCCGGCGGTGAGCAAAATGGAACGCTAGTGTCGTGTGGAAGATGATGGACGGGTCGGCGGGGGCCGAGGATCTCCGGAGGTGCGTCGGCGACGGCGGCCCGGGAAGAAGCTCGACGCCGACGACAGAGAGGCGGAAAGGAGCTCGGAGGAGGGTGGGGATGGCTTTGCCATGTCCTGAGGAGGCTCCTGGGTGATGGAATTGGACTAGCTTGCTGGCATTTGGGGGCGCGCTCGTCGGCCGGCCGTGGGGAAGAAGGAAGCGCCGGTGAGAAATGGGGGCATGAGAAGGCAATTGCTCGCAGGGGGAGGGGAAATGAGGCCTTGCGGTGGAGATGGGAGCCTCGGGCGAGCATTTATAGGAGCAAAAAAGGCACGGCGGCGAGGGGAGCAGGTGAGCTGAGCTTAGTGGCGGTATGGCGACAGTGGAGGCGACTGGACGATTGACCGGGTGACGCGGGCTGGCGTGTAGGAAAGGCGACGCGCGCGGGCAGAGCCGTGGTCCGGGCAATGGTGTGGCCGACGTAGGAGGCATGGCGCGGCGGGATGGTTCGGTGCCTTTCGACCGTGCGACGGGGAGGACGAGACGGCCGAAGCGACCGCGAGCAGGTGGTGACGCAACACCGCGTGGTGACGTGATGGCAGTGGGGCCGGGGTGACATGCGCGGAGATGGCGTCGGCGATCGCTGGTCCAAAGAGGGCGTCACAGGGGAGCGGGCTGCAGCGTCGGGCTGTCCGAGTGAAGGGGGCTCGGCCCCTGTCTGAATGCCGCGAGGGCAGGGGGAGGAAGAAGGAGAAAGGCGGGCGGGCCGGCTGAGCTGGGCCGATTCAGCCGGCCGCAAGGCCCCTTTCTCTCTTTTTTTAATTATATTTTTATTTTTTTGTTATATATATACCTATATATATATAACATATATATATATACTCATGTCCATTTTTATGTGTATATTTTTATTGCTTAATTCTTCACATCCATTCCCCTATTATTACCATTCTTAGGGCATTTGTATTATTATATTTTATATTTATTTATTTATTTATCTATTTATTATTACAAACCATAAAATAGAATTTCAAATTTTTGGGTTCAAGTTGTACTCCCCTTTTTAATGGACCATATTTTCAGATTCAATTTTTAAAACTTTGATTTCTATTATTTCTCACAAGTATCTTCCATTACTGGAACCTTAACCAAAATTCAAAGAAATCCAACAAAATTCAAATATCAATAGAAATATATTCCAAAATAACTCAAAGGTTACACTTTTCTCAAATCTCTAAATTACAAGGTGTTACAAAAACCCATTTTATTTGGTTTCCCTCGAATTTTATTTCTTTATTTTGTTTTTCATTCCTAGCTCATTTTCTTCGAGTGTGGAATTAAATATTATTTCTTTGCTTTGCGCTAGCACACGACATCGAGGATCAACCGATTCAAGAAGAAGAAACTCAAGACCAAACTCAAGATCAAGAGATAAAGTACGAAATAGTCGAAGTTATAAATCCGCAAGGCAAGTCACATGTTTTTGATCATGTTGATCCTACATTCCGCTAATTATTTATTATTATTTTCATTATGCTATTTGTGCACCATTATTTTATATACAAAGATTGTTTAGAATGACATGATATTAGCTAATATCCTACCACCCGAAAAAGCCCTGTTAAATTTGATGGCCATATTCACCTTGATAAAACTTAGTAATAGTAAAATTATTATTAGCGTAGTCACAGTAGATTAGGAAACTTAACAATCTTTTACTACTAAGAGTACTTGGCATTTTGTCGATAGAATTTTAAAAAGTGAATCTAGGATAAGGAGATATCATGGGGTGCCACGAGATGGCTTAAGCCCATGATCTTATCCTAGGGTGGAGGCATGGTGTGAAATGGTGGCAGTGTCGTGGGCACTGAATATGGGTTTGTGAATGGAATTTGCCTCAGTGAAAATATAAGGACTAGACCCTTATGGCAAGTAAAGAACATAGCAACGGCTCAACTACAAGCGTTGACTTGTCAAACCTAGTTTTAGTAGTTGCTCAGATCAATTGAATATCTACATAATGGTATGATATACTATTCCAGAAGAGGGAACAACCAGCGTTGGGTTGTGGTATGGAAACGGTAAAACCATTTTTCACAACGGTAGGCTCCGCTCTGTCCGGCCGCCATATCCCGGACAGAGGGTCCATAGTCTACCGGGTAGATGCTACATAAAGAGATGAGCAGTGAAACAACCTTGTTTTCTCAACTCAGTCATGAGGGTTGAGGAATCTTGTGGGTAAAGTTAGGCAGCTCTGCAGAGTCATTTCTAAAAATATTCGAATACATCGTGCTTCCGGTATATGAAGCTGTGTTTAATGGGTGATTCCAACAGCAAGGTATAAGTAGATTTGGAATGGTTTTGGAAATGTGGAAGCGTGTTAATCAAGTTTGAAAACCCCCAATTACCTTAAGAAGTTTATGATTTGATATTTGATATTTTAAAAGCAAAGTGTTTACAAACAAAAGTGCATCCACATAAAATAATGAACTGCTTTACCCCATTTTATGGCAATCTCTAGCATATAGTTAAATAGTGTTACCCATGTGACCTGTTGAGTACGGTTGATCGTACTCATACTTGCTAAAATCATAAATAGAGAACGCTTGTCAAGAAAGTGAAGGAGTCTATCAAGACAACGCTCAGCTGTACGATGTAGACGACACCTAGCTGTACGATGTAGACGACGCTTGGTGTTAGGGTTTAGTTCTACACTCTGGCCTGCCTGTGGATTTTCTTTTGATAATGTACCTTTGGGTTGTACGCCCTTTATGTAAAGCTTGGCTGCTAAGCCTTACTTCTGTAATAAAATTTGGTTTTTATGCTTAAGCTTGCTTTGGCAATGGCGTACACTCATCTACAGTACTCGCAGTTGAACAATCCTGGGAAGTTGCGAGGATAACCTAACGCTCCCAGAAATAGGGGTGTTACAGAGTGGTATGAGAGCCAGGTTGCTTGACTGTAGGATAAACCCTAAGTGATACTAGGAATGCTTACAAAATTATAATTTGAAAATATCAAAAGAGTTTTCGTAAACTATAAGTATTATTGTTGTCTCCTCCCTCCTAAATGCTATCTCATCTATCCTAGAATTTTTATTTAGTTCACCATACGCTCCATCGCCCCCAGCGTGAGCGCGCACGGCCTCACCTTATTCATCTCCCTGACCAAGAACCTCACGATCGCATTCTCCAACCAATTCCTTGGCCTCTTCAGCAAGGCGAACAACGACAACATGAGCAACCACATCTTCGCCGTCGAGCTCAACACCGTCCAGTGTAATGACATGTTGGACATCAATGAAAACCGTGTCGGCATCGACATCAATGATCTCAAGTCCACAAAGTCCTACAACGTGGGATACTATGAAGACAACAATGGTACCTTGGGTAACTTAACCCTAGCTTCCTTTGAGGCGATGCAAGTATTGGCGGAATATGATGGGGAGAGCAAGCTAATCGGTGTGACCTTGGATCCTCTCAAGATGGCCAAACCCATGAGGCCATTGCTCTCAACCACCTATGACCTCTAATGGGTTCTCAACCACCTCATATATTGGCTTCTCAGCCTCAACCGGCATTCTTGACTCCTATCACCATGTGCTCGGTTGGGAGCTTTGGTATGAATCAACCAGCTCTAGCTATTGATGTTAACAAGCTACCAAAGTTGCCTCGGTTGAGCCCAAAGCCCCAATCCAAGCTCTTGGAGATCATCTTGCCTATAGCTACTACAACCTTCGTTTTTGCCATTGCTACTGTTATATTTGTACTTAGACAGCGGCAACTAAGGTATGCTGAGCTATGTGAAGATTACGAGGTTGAGTTTGGGCCTCACCAGTGTCACATGAGTCGAGGCAAGGCATGAGGGAGTTCATCGCTAAGGTTGTCAGCATTGGCCGCCTACACCACAGGAATATCGTGCAACTGCTTGGATACTATTGGCACAAAGGAGAGCTTCTACTGGTTTATGGCCATATGCCAAGCGGTAGCCTTGACAAGTACTTACACTATCATGATAAAAAAACAAACTTTGGATCGGGCCCAATAGTTCCATATCATCAAAGGTGTCACATATGGTCTACTCTATCTCCACGAGGATTGGGAACAGTTGTCATCCATCGAGATATCAAGGCGAGCAATGTGCTTCTCGATGGTGAGATAAATGGGCGGTTAGGTGACTTAGGCCTTGCAAGATTGTACGACCATGGCACCAACCCACAAACAACGCACGTGGTTGGCACATGGGGTATACATAGCTCCTGAGCATGCGCGCATGGGTATGGTGTCCGCTCTCACTGGTGTGTTTGCCTTTGGAGTGTTCCTTCTAGATGTCACCTGTGGACGAACTCATGTTGGTTGATTGGGTGCTTGAACACTGGTGTGTAATGCATCACTTATTGATGTGGTAGACAAGAGGCTTCAGAACAACTACAATGTAGATGAGACATCCTAGCACTGAAGCTAGGGTTGCTATGCTCACATTCCTTGCCTAGTGCGAGGCATTATACGAGATAAGACATGCAGTACCTCGATGGCAATGCGTCATTCCCAGAGGAGACATTGATGCGAATCATGTCCAATGGAGCACTAGAGCCCAACATCATGTCTTTCCCGCCACCATCCACAAGTTTTGGCACAATATCGATTGATCTCTTGGGAGGAAGATGATACTTGTAAAATATTAGGGTTTGTGAAGGATCATGTGAGAAGATCCAGAGTTTTGGTGTGATGAACAATTATAATTTTGGAGGAGTAGAATTTTGGAATTTATAAATTTACAGATTTTTATGGACAACTTGCAAAAATAGATGATTTTATGAAATTTGAGTCATGCGATGATGTAGTTTGACCTAGGTCAATGCATATGTGTTACATGATGTATGTTACAGCTAACATATGTCAAGTTGTGAAGAATTTGTGTTCGAAAGTGGTTTCTTGATCTTTGGATGTGCATGATCATTTGGAGTCAATCATGGTCAACGGTGAGGATCGTGGCTATGCTTGTGGAGGAGCTGAGATCCAGAATAATCAAGGATATTGGGGTGAGATGGATGAGCTTAAGCATGGCACAAGGAAGGTGAGAAATGTTGAAGTGAAGTTCGAGTGACGGATTGCACTATGTTGTTTGGTCGGTCTAAGTGAGACATGGTCTGATGAAACTGAAATAGGAGAGATTTGCCAACACGTGGCAAGCTAGTGATGCATCTATACATGGCAAGCATGACGATTGCTTGCAATGAAAGATGAAGACCGAGTCAAGAAATGGTATTTTGGTAGTTTAACCAAAATATCGGAAATTATCTTGAATCAAGACCGCAGTGCTTAAGAAGTGCTTGGGAAGGTAGTTTAGGTCAAGAAAAATTTGAGAAGATCAAGTTGAATTAAAGCTAAGAACTTAGCGGATTCGAGCTTATGTGCTTTGAAAAACTCACATAAGTGTAGCGTGTGAGTTAAAACATATGTGTGTGAAGTTATCGAGTTTTTCTATTATGTGCTAAGTGGATAGTATCCACTAAGAGTTAGATGGGGCTGGCTAACCTATTTATTTAACGAATTAGAATGGAGACTTGTAGTTAACCATCCAACTATCCTCTTATTTGTGACCAAGGGTTCTAGGGTTAGGGTTTGAGAGAAGTTGAGTATTGTGGTATGCTCTCTTGCCCTCCAAGTGGAGTGGCTGTAAAATATTTATTCTCAAGTAACAATACATCAATATTTGTTCATTTCTATGAATCCATTTTGTGGTGATTGATTTTCTCTTGATTTGGTTGGTTTTTGCTCCTTTCTTCCTTTCTTGATCTTACTGTTCTAAGAATGTATAAGAGATAGAAATAATTTCTGAAAATCAATCTTCACCCATCTATACATTTAATTGACAAGTTCATGAAGAAACCCGATTTTTGCTCTTTTTGGCCACTCTAAGTGATTTCTTGATCCGGCTGTTTCTACCTCGATTTTTTTTGTGTTCTTACTTACTATGATATGTGGAAACACATCTAGAGACATCTTGACCATCATTCACCTACGAGCAAGTCATATTCATGTGTTTTTTGTTTTTGGCCTAGTTTTGATGCAACGTTCCTTCAAATAGGAAAAATCGGAACTTTGGCAAAGATTTTCTTGATTATTGATTGAAATAAGTTCCACATCCATTCAGTCATCCACGGATCTATCATTCACTTAACTCGAAAATACAAAACTACAAACTCTAGGGGCACACAAGCAGAGCAGATCTACCATGTACGCATCTAGATTCTACAGCATGGGGTTCGTCGGGTCAGAGAGGATGAACCTGCCCTAGTGCTGCAGGCCTGTAGTGCGGCAGTGCCTGCTTGGTCGGTGGCCACTCCGGCCTCCAGCGCTCCTGCCACCTGCGCAGCCTCCAGCCCCCTTGCCACCTACGCCACCTCCAGAAGACTAGAACCAGGGGCACAGACACCCACCGCTACTAGGCGCTAGTCGAGTGCCGAGAGATGGAGAGACGATCAGACGCTAGATGAAGAGAGGAGAGACTGAGTGAGACACGGTCTCACAATTAGGTATGAACAGGATGACAGTAGGTCTGGGCCAGTGTCGATGGGAGGGGGAAATGAGCCAAAAGGATCTGGCATCAATTTGGGTTAACTGAGTGTGAACATGATGAATTTAGCCAACTATTAGTATACATATGTATTATACTTTATATATAATGGATTTTTTACTAAAAAGTTTGGGTATTCGATTGAATACCCATGAATTGGGCTCGGTCCGCCCATGCGGTCGACGACGAACATGGACACGAACGTCGACGCCATGCCGATGCTGCCCGTCACGACCACCGACAGCAGCGACGCGCTCTCCCCCATGCCGATCGTGCGCAGCAGCACCGGCGCATAGAACGAAATTGCGTTGATCCTAGTGGCGGATTCATGATCAAAATTTAGGGGGAGGGCTAATAGGACTTACTGATCAGTTTGCTGAATACCGAGTTGTCGGCCTATGATAATCTTGTAGACACTAGAGGGAGAGAGGCCGCCAAGAGCCAAGATGTCGTTGTGGCTTGTAATCACCACTACAAATACAATTTTCTTCATCATGCAAAGGCTTTTTAAATCTGATAAGATCATTCATATGGTTAGCGTGGAGCTGTAGGGGATAAGAGAGATACACACGGTCGGCCAGCAATAGGGGGGCTGGCGCCCCATCTGACCCACCGCTGGATCTGCCCCTGGTTGATCCCTGTCACCTATAAATGTGAGCAAGTTGTATGAGCGTTAAACATGCATGGTGTACTTACTGAAAAAGAAAGAGATTGCTGTTTTTGGTACGTAAATAAGTAGGCCACCGACCTGTTGGAAGAAGGGTATCATGACGGCGATGACGAGCTGGGGGCGGTACCGGCGCTGGGTGACGATCATCTGCAGGCCGCGGCTGCCCTTCGCCTCGTCGCTATTGGCGGCGACGATGTCCTCCAGCTCGTCGTCAACTTCGTCGACGCCTCGGATCTTTCTCTGCAGCACCCTGACTCTGTGGTGGTCCTTGCCTTGCTGGACGAGGCTGTTGGGCGTCTCCGGGAGGAAGAGCGCGCCGAGGGTGAGGAACCCGCCAGGCACGGCGGCGAGCGCGAGCGACACTCGCCAGCCCCAGCCTTGCTTGATCTTGCCCGTGCCGAAGTTGACGAGGTGCGCCGTGACGGCTCCGACGCCGACGCAGAGCTGGAAGCCGTTGCTAAACGCTCCTCGGTGCCGCGCAGGGGCCATTTCCGACAGGTATAGTTGCACCGCCTGACAAAAGAAGGCCTTACGCTCGTCACACACACTGTATATCTCAGTTGGTTTCGGCCTGACTCTTGTTGGGCCTAGATTTCTTACGAGCATTTCGGCATAGCTCAACACCCCGGCTTATAATGGGCTGGGCTATTTTTTGCTCGGCCCAACTTCATGCGCTGCTGTGTGTTTGTCCGTTTGCAAGTTCGTGTTGCCATTGGTGGCACTTGTTGCCAGGGAAATCAATTTCGTCCTAAATTCGGTGAAATCCGGTTTCTCGGTCTAGCCTAAAAAAACCTAATTCAGTTAAAAATTTTGGCTTATTTTAAATTTTCTGGCCTATCCAATCTTCAACTACTCTCGTTCCCATCGGCCTCTCTCTCGATCTCCATCACTTCCCGTCAGCCTCTCTTGATCTCCATCTCTCTACATCCCTGTTGACGCCAGCAAGGGAGGAGGGTAGCACTAGTAGGGCTGTAAATGAGGCGGCCTCGAGTAAGTTTAGACTTCTAGATTTGAGCTCGGTAGAAGCTCGAGTTTGGAGACTTCTAGGCTTGAGATCGGTAGAAGTTCGAGTTGGGTTCGAGCCTAGACCTAAGTTTGAGCTCGGCTCGGCTTAAGCTCGAGTAGGCTCGAGCTCGGCTCATTGAGGCTCGATAACAATTAAAATAATTTATCATGTACTAATTTTTAATAGTAAGAAATGTTAGAACCCTAGGATCATCTAGAGGTAGATCTGAGGGTGTTCTTGTTCGGATGCGAGAGAGAAGGCGAGAGGGAGAGAGCATTAGGGTTTTGTTACCGACCGTCCAATGCATTGGAGGAGGAGTTGGCCATCGCTGCTTCGTCGGTGAAGTCTGCGCACGGGCAGCGACGGTCGGGGAAGAGGAGGGCGGCGGCGGCGTAGATCCGGTAAACATAGTTGTCATCTACATTCTCTTTAAACCCAAATTTTCTTATTGTACTGTCAAACTTCAAGTACCACTGTCTTTAAGCTTGCTTTAACCCATAAATCGATTTCTTTAAGCGGCATCCCATTCTTTCATTTCCTTCCATGACAAAACCTTTCGGTTGTGCCATGTAAACATTTTCCACCAAATCCCCATTAAGAAATGCCGTCTTTACATCCATCTGATGTAGCTCTAAATCATAATGTGCTACTAATGCCATTATGATTCTGAAGGAATCTTTACATGAGACTGGAGAAAAGGTCTCATTGTAATCAATCCCTTCTCTTTGCGTAAAGCCTTTTGCCACAAGTCGCGCTTTGTATCTTTCTACATTCCCTTGGGAGTCAAGCTTTGTCTTGTAGACCCATTTACAGCCTACTGTTTTGGCTCCTTTAGGAATAATTTCCAAGTCCCAGACTTTATTAGCCTTCATGGACCTCATTTCCTCTTCCATGGCCTCAAGCCATTTTGAAGAATTTTCGCTTCTCATGGCTTCTTCAAATGAGGTGGGATCATCCTCTATTTGAAATTCCTCTGTATGATAAATCTGATAATCATCAGAAATAGCTGATCTTCTTACTCTTTGAGACCTCCTCGGGGCCTCCTCATTTGGTACATCTTCTGTTTGAGGCTGCTGTTGCTCCCCCTCATCTGTGGCAATGGGTTCTATAGGATCCTAAAGAACAGGTTCCTCATTCTCATTCATTGTTGCCACAGGAGGAACAATAACAGGTGCTGGCACCACAGTGTCTTGCACCGTCGGTGCAGCGACAGCAGATAGTGTGAAGAATGACTCTTGAATCATCGGAGTGGGCGCATACGCCCGCTTCTCTTCAAGGTCAATCTCTCGAGCTACCATGCTTCCCCTCATTATTTCATCCTCTAAGAAGACAGCGTGTCTCGTTTCTACAAACTTTGTATATCTGTCTGGACAGTAGAAACGAAAACCTTTTGACTTTTCAGGGTAGCCAATGAAATGGCAACTTACTGTTTTGGGATCAAGCTTCCCAAGGTTTGGGTTAAATACTTTAGCCTCAGCAGGACTCCCCCACACACGTAAGTGGTTTAGTGAGGGAACTCTTCCTGTCCACAACTCGTACGGTGTTTTGGGCACCGACTTACTAGGCACTCTGTTGAGAATATGAATGGCGGTTTCAACGCCTCCATCCATAAACTCAATGGGAGTGTGGAGTAGCTCATCATGCTTCGCACCATATCCATAAGGGTACGGTTGCGTCTTTCAGCTACTCCATTTTGCTGAGGTTCGCCCGGTGTAGAATACTGGGCCACTATGCTATTTTCCTGTAAAAACCTTGCAAAAGGTCCAGGAACTTGTCCATATGGGGTATGTCGACCGTAGTACTCCCCCCACGATCAGATCGGACTATCTTAATCTTTAAATCGTCCATAACGGGAGTAATCATCCGTGAATGTTATGAACGAGTCATATCCATCCACACTTTTCACAGGAAAAGGACCACAAATGTCTGTGTGAATAATTTGTAGAACTCCTGTGCTTTTTTTGGCATCTTTCTCAATTTTCTTTACATATTTTCCTTTAATGCGTTCTCTGCATTGTTCTAAGTCTGAGAACTCTAATTGAGGAAGAATATCATTCTTAACTAGTCTTTCTATTCTCCCCCTCGAAATATGGCCTAAACGACAGTGCCATAATTTCGACGACGCATCTAGAGTTCTCTTTCGTTTCCTGTTTACATTCGTAGACGAGGATTCATTCACTTTCTCGCACGCGACGTTCCCATTATCGCATACGAAATTCACATCATCACATAATGATAACAAATAAAGCTCATTTTGTAAGATGGCAAGACCAACACATTCTTTATTAAACATTATTTCACACTTGCCATTTCCAAAATGACAATCATAACCATCATTGTCCAAATTTGAAATACTAATCAAATTCCTTTGTAAAGAGGGAACATAAAAAACATCTCTAAGTAAAAGAGTGAAGTCATCAGATAGCTCTAATGAAAGATCGCCAACGGCTTCAACTTCAGCTTGGACTCCATTTGCGACTTTAACGCATCTTTCTTTTCTTTGCGTATTCCTCGTCGAACGGAATCCCTGCAAATTATTGGCAACATGAACAGTTGCACCTGAATCAATCCACCAAGTAGATTTTGAATATTGTACATACAGGGACTCATTTATGAACGTAATGATGTTCTCACCTTTTTTTGACATAATCATTTTCAAGAAATCGGGACAATCTTTCTTGTAATGTCCCTTTTTCTTGCAATGAAGGCACTGATCTTTCTCCACTGTGAAATTTTGTTGCTGAGGCTTATGCTGAGGCTTTCCTGTCTTTGAGAAGGAATGATTAAAGTTATTTTTCTTGTTGTCCTTCACATAGTTGATAGAACCACCATGTGAGGATTTAATTCTTTCCTCCTCTTGCACACACATAGCTATGCACTTTTCTAAGTCCCATTTCTCGGGCTGCATGTTGTAGTTGACAACAAAGGTGTCAAACTCTTTCGACAAGGAAGCAAAAATCAAATGAATAAGGAACTCATCCTTGAGAGCCAAATCCATTGGTTTAAGCTTGGATGCCAAGTTGCTCATCCTTAGTATGTGCTCTCTTATGCCACTGCCACCACCAGAGTACCTTTCTGTCACAAGCTGCTTAATCAGCTGTGTAGCATAAGTCTTTGAAGAGCCAGTAAACTGACTCTTTATTTTCTTAAGGTACTCTGTGACAGTGTCACACTCTGCGATTGAGCCCACAATTGCAGGCTCAATCGTGTTCTTTATCACAGCCAAACATTTCTTGTTGGCAGTGACCCACTTTTTATGATCAAGATCATATGACATTTTTATGGGAGCATAGTCCCTCTGTCTGGTCTGCCAAGCAGCATCAGCCTCATTTTCATCCCTCACCGGTGCCACAGGCTCTGTGGGACACGGTGTGGTGACTACCCAGTCCACCTCAGCCAAGATGAAGGCCAGGTCAATCTTTTTCTTCCATTCACCGTAGTTGTCTCCTTTGAGAACCGGGATATCCCTGATGTAGCCCATCAAAGAGTATCCTCCTGAAAACACAATTCATATACAGTGAGAACATTTAAATATAATAACAACAACTGCATGCCTTGGTTCCAACGTTGGTTAAAATTAAAACATACAGTTGTTTACACATTAAATCTAATCACCGTTGGGCAGAAATAGAGATAATGCATAAAACTTATCAATTAAAATTATAACACTGTTATTATCAACGTTGGTCAGAAAATAACAATATCATAATTCACAACAATTCTCAAAAATTAAATTCTCCCGTTGGTTCGAATTTAATTGAAAGAGTAATCAACATTAACTTTTGCAGCGGAAACATAAAATTATTTTAAAAAAAATAACTCTTACTCAGAAGCATTATTACTGTACTCATCTAATCTCTGGAAAAGTAACACGTTGGTGCAAAATTTACAGAGATTTGATTCAAATTTCATTCAAAAATGCTTCTGAAAATACTTAAAATTCATTTTCGGAATTACTGTTCAAACGGCCATTTTGGCCCATTCCTTCGTAGCCTCGGCCCAGTCGGCCCGCTCAGCACAGCGCCGCCTCGCCCTCCCCCGCGCTCAGGCCGCAACCTGGGCCTGGGCCGGGAAAGCTCCCGCGCGCCTGGGCCGAAAGCGGCCGGCTGTCCTTGGCGCAATCTCAGCCGTCCACGCGCATCCGACGGCTGAGCGGCGATTTCGGCGGATCAAAACCCCGAATGCGGCGGTCTCCCGAAAAACCCTAGCTCATTCGTCCTCTCCCCTCTCTCAGCCTCGCATCCAAGCGAAACGCAGCGGCGGCAGCGGCGACTTCGTCCACGCCGCCGGAGAAGGAAAGACCGGCGCCACCGCGGGCCCTCTCGCCGGCGCGCGCACTCCCAGAGGGTGAGTGCGCCGCCGTCGAGCGACCCCGTGTCGGTGCCTCTTTGCACGCGCCCTGGCCCAGGGTCCGGGGTGCGCTCGGGTCTGGTGCGCCGCCAAGCTTTGGAGTGCCGGCAAGCCCACGGCTCGGCCGGTCTTCCCGCACGCCAGCGACGACGACGGCCCGGCGATGACGGCCAGGTAAGACCCAGCCTTTTCAGATCTAGGGTTAGGGTTTTGATTCCTTCCCCTCTCTGTTTCTTTCTTTTGCCATTTTCTAGGGTTGGGGATTCTTCGTTCTTTTCTTTTCCGCACGCCGGTCAACCGACGGCGGTCTGAGATCTTTTCCATCTAGATCTACGCCTAGATTAAAGCTCTGATACCATTGTTAGAACCCTAGGATCATCTAGGGGTAGATCTGAGGGTGTTCTTGTTCGGATGCGAGAGAGAAGGCGAGAGGGAGAGAGCATTAGGGTTTTGTTACCGACCGTCCGATGCATTGGAGGAGGAGTTGGCCATCGCTGCTTCGTCGGTGAAGTCTGCGCACGGGCAGCGACGGTCGGGGAAGAGGAGGGCGGTGGCGGCGGCGTAGATCCGGTGAAGGGGACGGCGATGGAGCTTCCCGCCGCCGACTGCGCGTCCCTCTAGATCGGTCTAGGGTTTGCGGCTCAGGCGAACCTCGTTACTCGAGCCGCCGGCCCCCACCCTTTTATTTATTGCGCAGCGCGACGGGGGCCCACCAGCCAATAGATGGGCTGGGCGCCCCCGATCAGGGCGCGGATCAAGGCCCCGATTAGCCGTTGGGCTAATGGGGAGAGAGATCAATCCAACAAGAAATAGTTCAAGTTCAAGCTTAGGTCAAGTAAGTTCGATAACAGTTAAAATAATTCAAACATACACTAATTTTGACTGTTACATGAATGTGATGCCCCAAACGATCGATGCCAAGAAAGATTGATCTTAGTACAGGAAATATCTCTAAAGGAAAGATTCATTGCAATAAGGGGAAAAAACTCGTGGCGACAAAGTCCAATCATCTCCGATGTTAGCGAGTTATTTGAGAAGCCACGCTTTGGTGGATTGTTGAGTGCTGTTTGTTAGGGTTAATTTTGGTTAAAGCATAAAATTCATACTCTCTCTAGTCACAAAAACATATTATTTTGGATATCTACACAGTTTCCAAAACATAATTTTGATCATTAACTTATAATATAATTCTAAAATCCAATAAAATTATAAGATTATAATTTTACTTCCTAGGATAAATCTACAAATATAATTTATATATCTTTCATCTAAATATTTAAAAGGTATTAATAGCCAAAGTTTTAGAAGCGCGACCATAGGAAGTAATACCCTAACAAGTTGGTATGTGTTTATTTCCCATGTACGCGGGTAAGCGTATTAAAACCTGTGAAAGAGCGCTAGGAGTAGCTAGCTAGTGAAAATTGAACAAGTTAAGTTTGCAGTGGTGTTAGGCAACTTGCTGCCTAGGCATTGGCTTACCTTTCGGAATCGCCATGTCCTTTTCTAGTGTTCTTTTCAATAGGCACCCTAGTCCTGATGTGCGCATCAAGTAATTAATACCGAAAATGAGATGCTCCATGTTTGTGCCAAAACTCAGCGAATCTTGCTCTAGGCTGACATAAACAAATATCTCTTTTGGAAAAACTAGGCGACACAGGACGTTGACAAGCAAGCCAATGCCTGGGTAGCAAGTTGCCTAGCACGACTACGATTCCTTTTGGTTAATGGACATATGTATGGACTATGGATTCCTGTGGGGGTGAGCTGATTAGCTAGCTGGTCTCTTCCACAAACCGTTGGTCTCATCTACTCGGGAGACACAGGCAATTCACACAAATCCAACGTTATTTGCCCATGTCAGTAACAAAGAAACATCACTCTGTATATACTACCACCGTACTCCTTCAAGTCACTAACATATATCATTCTGGATATCGATACGGTCTCCAAAACACAACTTTGATCTCTAATTTTAATTACGATCGATATATTTATAAAATCCAATAAAGTTATAATATTATAAAGTACTTTTCGAGATAAATCTACACATTCGATTTATCCAATCTAATATTTTAAAAGATATTGGTGGCCAAATTCTAAAAGTTTGATTACACATATTCTAAAACATGTTTTTGTGATTAAAGGGAGTACTCCGTTGCTAGACTATCTTTTACTATACTGAGATTGTGGGAGTATCAGACTGTCAATTATTCCTTACGAAACTTTTGAGAAGGTTACAACTGTTGATTGAGAACTGATATTATGAAATAACATTTGGTAATTTGAAAAAAAAGAGAACACATATCAATGAGCTAGAATCTATACGTAGGACTATGTATAGTTCAGCCGTAGCTAGTTTAAATAGTTCTTCACTAAATTAATTTGGATAAATTGTAGCTCTGCAGGTATTCCTAAGAGAAATAACTGGTTGCCCCTATCTATCTATCTATCTATGATTTTTGTTGTTCTGTATTTACAGTAACACCAAAACTCAAGTATTCATGTAGAAAAAACCACTATAATTTCTTCTAATGTCAGGACCTGGAATTTACATTCTAAATCCATATGTATTTTCCGTGCAAGTCCCATGATTAGTGGTTAGCACACACATTCAACAACATTCATATTACAGCCATACATGATATATAAAAGAGAGTATCACAATATAGGCAAGTCATACATAACCAAGTTTTACATCACATGGGTTGACTGACCAAATAGTTCATCTATCATAAAGTTTGTAGCAGAATAGCGATAAAGAGGCATAAAAAACCAGCAAGTATGCCTCGGCTCATCCATAGGCAACTTATTGGATTAAGCCCCTCGTAATCAGCGTCATCATCACAGAAACCCGAGGAGTAAAAGTATGCATACTACAGATCTTCATCAACATCTGCTGAATTTGTTCAACAAGCAATGTGAGCACAAGATTGTACTCCACAAGACTTTTAGGCAAGATTATATAATATGCAAGTCGAGACAAAGTTGCATGTCTTATCTAGTTTCATTTGCACAAAGTGAGTTTTCATTTGCAATAGAGAGTAATAGATTACAATCGGCAAGTGCAAAAGCATTTGATATTGATAGACAAATAATAATAAAACATAAATAACTTATTTTAAATAAGTGGCTTGATGCCATGGTAACAAAAACAGTAGCAAAACTTGCCATGGTAACAAAAACAGTAGCAAAACTTTACCGAACAAGCTATTTATACTTCCGTCGGACCGTGCACGCAGCAGTGTTGAAGCACTCATAAAAAAGGCATCAAGTTAATCAGAGGAGAAAAACTCTGGAAAATTTTCATTGTGTCGTGGAAAAGAAAAAAACACCCACATTGATTAATCAGGAAAAAATAATCAGCCAAAATCACTTGAAAATTAATCAGGCAAAAGAAAGAATCTCACCCATCTATTAGATGATACATGAATGAGATTTACTTTTAAAAGGACTCTGTACAATAAGAAATACAACGCATAAAAGGATTTGATTTTTATATTGACTCTTAACGAACATACAATACGTATATACAAACATGAATATATAACATTTTTTAATTGATTCGACCATTGATTGCACGTCAATGTGCTTTTGTTAGAATAGAACTATAAGCACAATATATTTCGTGATACAGCTCTTCTAGTTTTAAGCAAACAAAATTTCTACTAAAACATGCATCCACGTGAAGCATCAGGTCTTTGGTAATGAGATACTGACCTGCACAATCCAGTGCAAGGGATCCCAACGAACTCTCCAATTTCTAGATCGAAGTCGAAATTTCTGTCAAATATACAAGTAGGAACTTCATAGATATTTCAGAAAGTTACAAGCTTTTCACCCAAACAAAAGCAAATGTTTTAGAGTAGCTAATAGATTATATAGTCTTGCATCCATATATATAATAATACATGTCATGACAAACAGTTGATTTCAGCAACAATATGGACCATGCTTATCATCTTCCACCAGAGAGGCCGGACATTAATGAGCCATGGCTTGCCATCGAATGGTTTGTTACTGAAGAAGGATAAGACATGACATATGAGTCAAACCCTTCGTTCTGCATCAACGCTAGCATCTGGAAGCTCAAGTGAGGTGGCATAAGCTCCGGTAGTGGCACCTCTCCTTCAAGGTATTGCATGACCTGCCGCATATTTGGTCTAGCATCCGCAAATGGGTGTGAGCATAGCAGTCCTAACCGTAGTGCCATGCTTGCCTCACCGACATCATAGTCATCTTGGAGCCTGATATCTACTGTATAGGTAAGTGATCCTTTTTGCCAATGCTCCAGCACCAAATCAACCAACATCAGCTGGTTTCCTTGCGAGTCTTCCTCGATGGGTCTTCGCCCACATGTGACTTCCAGAATGAATATACCAAAGGCAAATACGTCGGTGAGAGGGGTTGCCTTGCCGGTAGATGCTAGTTCAGGAGCTAGGTACCCTATGGTGCCAACCACATGTGTTGTTTGTGGGTCGACGCCATGGTCATACAACCTTGCAAGGCCAAAGTCACCAAGTCGCCCATTCATATCGGCGTCAAGGAGCACATTGCTTGCCTTGATATCTCGGTGGATGACAACTTTCTCCCACTCCTCATGAAGATAGAGCAATCCAGATGCGATTCCTTTGATGATATGAAACCTTTGAACCCAACTGAGAGTAGGCTTGTTTTCTTGCCCATACAAGTACTTGTCAAGGCTTCCATTTGGCATGTAATCATATACTAAAAGTAGTTCACCTTTTCGTCGACAGTAGCCAAGTAGTTGCACAAGGTTACGGTCTTGGAGGCGGCCTATGCTAACAACTTCTGCAACGAATTCCTTCATGCCTTGCTTTGAATCATGTGACACCCTTTTCACAGCTATCTCTAGCTTTGACACTGGAAGCACTCCTTTGTATACCCTTCCAAATCCTCCAATGCCTAACAGGTTCTTGTTCTTGAATCCTTCTGTGGCATGAAACAAATCCTTGTAGGAGAATCTATGTGGTCCAAACTCGACCTCCCATTCTTCTCGTAGCTCGGAATACCTTAGATGCCTTCTCACGAGTAGAAAAATGGCGGTGCCCATGGCAAGGACGAACGCCGCTGTTGCTATTGGCAAAATGATTTCTAGGTACCTTGGCCGAGCCTTCGGGCCAAAACGTGGCATCTTTGGTAGCTTGGAGACGTCGATGCTTGGAGCAGGACTGTTCATACCAAAACTCCACCCAAGAATATAGTGCCGTGTGTTGTCCCTGCCGGCGGAAGATGAAAAGCCGACATACGCCTTCTCTGTGAGTACTGTTGAGAGATTATAGAAGGCTGAGCCTAGAGGCTTCATGGGTTTGGCCGTGCCCATGGGCGCCATGGTCACATTGATCTGTGCCACCTCTCCATTGTAGTCTACCCAGACTTGCATCGCCTTACCACTAGTCATGGTCAAGTTGCTAAAGGTACCTTTTGTATCATCATAGAAACCAGCGGGGTAGGATTCCACGGAGATGAGACTATTGATGTCAATCCCAATGTGGTTGTTGTTGATGTCTTGGAACTCGACGGTTTTGATGCTATCGAGTTCAACTGCGAAGATGTGGTTATTCATGTCACCATTGTTCTGGCTGTTAAGGAGGCCCAAGTACTGTATTGGCATTGCGGATGAAAAATTCTTGCTTGGTGCAATGAAAAATGTGAAGCCTTGGCTAGGGTAGATAGATTGGATGCCGAATACAAAGGATGTAGAAAAGGATTGCACCGCGCCATCCAAGAACTTGCGGAAGCGCAATGGAGTTTGATAAAACGCATGACCATTGAGCCTGACAGAGCCATTGGTCAGGTCAAGGAGGCCGTTGGCCGTCACCATGGCTGCACCATCGAGAGTGAGGCTATCATGGGCAAAGCCAGAGTAGATGAATTTGTCCTCACCATATGTGAAGGCCACCACGTCTAGGCCAAGGAACAATAGTGGTAGAAGTAAGGACATATGCTTCATGGCGGACATTGACTATGAACGATGCTCAGGGAAGAAGAGAGGGTGTGTGTTTGGGCATTGTTGAAGCTTGCACTGCAGTTTTAACTTCCAGTGCTAAGGCAACTTGTAACCTACTCATGGCCTTTTATTCTCTTCTTTAGTTTTTCCCCGTGCGTCGTAGTCTGGCAGTGTGCATCAGGTGATTCGTACCGAATCACAATCCAATGGACTGGTATATATATCTTTGTGTGTATAACCACAATCCTAATTTAATTTGTACAATAATGGGAAATATCTAAATCTTAAATAATCCATGAGTGAACAATAGAAAAAATATAAAAAAACCTATACAGATCATACTTTCACTATAATGTGAACGTTCAACATTTATAAATTAAAAAAAATTAGAGATTCAAAATAATATCATTATATAATGATATATAATCGAAATGTTTGAATTCCGGTTCACATTCATATCATATAGTTGTCCAGAAAGCTGTTCTCGAACTAATTGCTAACACCTTTTTATTCAAATAAAACTTGCGAAATCTTGTAGAACCATACACACACACTATTCTTTGCACAGATGCAGAATGCGCACCATCGGAAAATTACCGCCGTGTGTGAGTGAAGTTATTTTCAAACATACGTAGAATTACTATCAGTAACGCTACATAACTGACAGTAACTTTATATGTATTTGACAGTAACTTCACTCATGCACAACAGTAACTTTTCGGTAAGCACCGTGCACACAGGCCTAGAATAACACAGCCGTATGTGTGTGTATATAGTATAAATAACAGGGGCACCATGGTGCCTATATTCTATAATTAAGATTTTTCATCCATGATTAAAACTTTCCATCCTCATATATTATATATCATTGCACTTCCACGCATCTAAAAGCAATCCAAAGGCAGCGAGGCTTAGTGCCTAGACACCATGGTGCCGTGTATGTATATATATATATATATATATATATATATATATATATATATATATATATATATATATATATATATATATATATATATATATATATATATATATATATATATATATATATATATATATATATATGGTTTTGTTAAACATCATCCAGATGTTTCCTTCCTAACTAATATATAATCTAAACCTCATGAGATTTCTTGTTATTGTTTGATGATTGAAGTAGTAGTTTAAATCAACTATTTGTTCAGATTTATGTAAACAGAGTTATAAAGGGGAAGATATTTGCGTAACTAAAAACAAATGGCTGTCGAACATCCAAGTCATTGTTATGTAGACTGAATTGGCCTTTGGCAACAGGCAACCCGGCCGGCCAAGCATTGAATTTTGGGACACTACTACGTCAGGATTGGGACTGCATTAGATAAGAACAAGTTCCAATCAAGATTGGCTTATTTTCTACGGTGACATAAGTCAAGCCCGCACGGATTTCGGGAAGTCATGAACTTATGAATCCAGCACAACAATTGTATTGAAGACTGGAGACCAAATCTGCCAGCCCAAAAATTCTACGCATGCATACACACCACAATGGCTCTGTTGACCCTATTTTAAAAAAAATGCACAATTTGAAAACTAATTATTATAGTATAAGCCATAAACCACAAACTATAAGTAAAAAAGAAGGGAGCCATATTTCCACATATCGTCATAGCAGTATCATATTTACTCTATCCGTCCCGTAATATAAGTTCTCATTCTTAGAAAGTGTTGTTCCACATCATAAGTCCATTGTAGAGATCAAATATATAATTATTGTAATATTTTTACTATATATTTGTCTTTAATATTAAAAAATAAGTAAGTGGCTATAATATACTATTTAATAAGGGTATGTATGATCTAATTGTATTAATTTTTTAAATTTAATGTCTCTTTAGTTTATACGTATAGTGAGTTTTGGACTTATATTACGGAATAGAGGGAGCAGGTCATAAAGAAAATTTCTTTGATGGTACTTCTTCCAGTAATTTTCACTATCAGATCTTATATATTTAAAAAAAACTGTTTTAACAGGTCATACCAATCAATTGTCATTACCTATATGAATGAAACACGCTGATGTATAGCACCAAAGCTCAACATTGATTTGACACAAAAATTTAGGAAAGCATACAAAACATAATTAAATAACTATGAATATATTAAAAATAAAGTAGACAATTGTAGGAAAATGCACTAACAACGAGTCAGTACTGGGTCTCAATTGAAACAATCAATGATCCAAAATTCCCGTCAAAATTATGCATTCCAAATGTAACCTTATTAGTTTTGAACATCACCTCCAAACTCTCAAAAACCAACACTACTTCAGATAATGCCATACTGGACACCTTATCACAAACGGCTCCCTAATCTATTAGTGTTGTAATTATGACAGATGGTTTTATATGCGTGACCGTCTATGTTAGTAGTAATAGATAGAACCGTATGTGATACATAATTATCACAGATGATTCTTGTTAAGAACCGTCTGTGATAAATAATTATCATAGATGATTCATGGTTAGAAGTGTCTGTGATACGTCACGTTATTAAGTACCTCGCTAGGCTAGTCCCAACAAATCTGTCTACTCTGCATTGCATTGCTTTGAAGAAGGTGGCCAACTTTGAGGAGTTTGGTAAAAGCACACCACATATTTGCAAGTGTGCATGTAGTTCGATTTGTTTTTGGTGATTTGAGGTTGGTATTTGCATTATAATAAACAGAGATGATAGCTAGCTTTAGATCTAGCTTGGTAGTTTGCTCTAATTTAAGAATGGGTCACTACTCCTAGTTTACTTCAATATATTCTTTCTTTCTTTCTTTATATATATATATATATATATATATATATATATATATATATGTGTGTGTGTGTGTGTGTGTGTGTGTGTGTGTGTGTGTGTGTGTGTGTGTGTGTGTGTGTATTGCTTCATGAATAATGCGCAGCTAGCTACTTTAGATAGACAATTTATTGAATGATAATTATGTGTGTAAGTATTAGGCTAGCTAGCTATAGGAGCATTATTCTAATTTAACACTAATTTGTTACATGCATGAGAACCATGTGAGTGAAGAGTATGTTGATGGCATATCTGCTTTTAGAAGAGCGGCCGAGCTGGATATGTTGAAGAAGGGATGGTATATAAGTACTATCCATGTGTGATTGCGATAATATGAAGATATTTACAAACTCAGCGCAGATCGAACTGACTTGATTTGAAGGGATTTCAAAAAGGGACATACAAGGTGGATCAGTCATGGTAAAGAAAAGATTATATAGGAATATAGTTATACTATCATCGAGGGAGATAATGATATTCTGGATGTCGACTGTGCTTTCGATGAGGATACGTCGCACGATGATAATCTGGATTAGATGCTACGTGATACAAAAGGAATCTATAGTGTGTGTGAGAGAGAGAGAGTTTGGTAAATTCAAGGGCTTGATGGAGCGATTCAGAGGGGGCCAGGCTACAAGCTGCAATACACAAGGTTGTCATCCATTCTTGAACTGCTAAAATTGAAACAAGTAATGGTTGGTTCGACAAGAGTTTCATGGTATTGTTAGGTCTACTAGCAAATATCCTTTCGAAGGGAAACATGTTGCCGAGAACCATCTACTAAGCCAAGAAGGTTCTTTATCTATTGGGAATGGAAGTAGAAAAAAAATACATGCATGTCCGAATGATTGTATCCGCTACAGTAAACAGTATACAAATTTACATGTGTTGTTTGGTGTGCAAAGTATCCCGATACAAGTATAATAATGACTCCAATGACGACGAGGGCATCGAGGTGAAGAAGGACCTCGTGGTAAAGTGTTGTGGTATCTGCATGTAATTTCCTATTTTAAGCATTTATTTGCGAACCGAAATGATGTAAGATTGCTATGTTGGCACTCGAAGGAGCATAAGATAGATGAAAAGATAAGACACTTTGTTGATTCTGCTGAGTGAAGGAATATCAATAGGATATTTGTAGATTTTGGTGTAGAACTGAGGAATATAAGGTTTGGGTTGAGTACAGATGGAATGAATCATTTTGGTAATATGAGCTGCCGTCATAGCACCTTGGCTATGTATAAAGTGAAAGTACATTTCGATATCACTACTTATCCAACGGCCGAAGCAATTTGGGAACGATATTGATTTGTACGTAGCACCATTGTTGGAAGATCTTGTGACACTGTGGAACAAAGGGATACAAGTATGGGATGTGGATAAATGAGAGAACTTCACTCTGCGCACCATGTTATTCTGCAATATCAATGATTTGTCTACCCTTTTCTCCATACATAACTCTATTATAGTCTTTCCTTCGTTTGCAATAGCCGAGGCTAAAATTTTAGAATCATGTAGGTCGTTTAGCGCTTATATTGCCAAGGAAGGCAGACATAAGAAATCTAGCACCACACTATAACACAGGACATGATTTTCGGTACCCGTTACAATAAAACAATCCTATATTGTACTTCGTAATAATGCCTCTAGAACTGACTATACAAATGTATGTAATTCTATTATTGCAGTGCTACCAGCAGCTACAGGGTAACATATATGCATTCTACATTTGATGCTATATGCAGGAAATCATGGGTTCTAAAAAGAATGATATAGAGGTTTGTCAATCTAGCATAAATTATTTCCTAATTATCAATTTATATATGTATGCTTACTACTTTACTTCTCCTAACAACAGGGAATGACGATTCAATCTTAATGAACTCTTTGAAGTTCGAGGACAGCTCTCGACCTTCTTGATGTGGAGGTCATTCACTCGAAGGGAGAGTTCAACTCGGACGACAACAATTAATAGATATTCAAATATTTTATTCAATTGTAATTCATTCAATTGTACTTCATCAAATAATTCATTTAATTATAATTTTTTCAGTTGTAATTTATTTGTGAAATCTATGTAATGATTACCGTGTACTATAAGATCTGCAATTATTTGTGATCTGCTTGCTTGTTTTCAGAGCGTATAGCTAGCATTTCCAAAGGCTAGCCTAAAAACAAAAAATATTTTAGCTATTCAAAGATCTATCATAGATGGTTTGTAATACAAAACCGTCCCTAAAATGTCAGAAATCATAGACGACTATGTCTAAGAACCGTTACATATCAATCACAGTTTTTTGTATTAGCTATCTATGATATGTCAGATATCACAGACAGTTGTGTTTAAGAATTGTCCGTGATATTTGACATATCACAGACGGTTATTTTGAAAAACCATTTGTGTTGTAACTTATCACACACGGTTTTAGAGCCGTCTATGATAACCACCCATTATCACAGACACAATAAATCAAATAATTCAGAAGCCATCTGTGATGAGAGTTTAGAACCATCAATGATAACCCTTTATGTGGTAGTGCAAGGATCAAAGAAGTTGAAGACAAGATATCGACTCCCTTCTGATCTATGTATTTAAAAACACCTGGTGATATTAAGGCATCTATTTGAAGGGTAGAAATCCCCACAATAATATGTAAAAAAATAGAAATACTCTCATTATTCGAGAGAAAAAAGAAGGCATCTCTTTAAAGCAATTATTTGGTGAGATTGGATTATAACAGTGTAGGTTAATTAAAAGTATCGATGCTACAGCCTACATATGTTACAGTTGTATAACAGATATAACTATATTTTTAGCTAGGCATTAGAGATGTATGACAAATACAACATGTTGTTGTTATGTGGCTAATATGGCCACGCAATTGCACGGTAATTCCGCTAGTTAGTTGTCTTTTTTAGTTTTTAATTATATAGATATTACATACCATATGAATATCTTCGTAAGTCTGCTCTAGAGTACGTACAGGGGTTGGATTGGATCATGCGTGAATTAATTTCGGATACTATCAGGGTCAACTCCAACAAAAAAAAAACTTAACAGTTACTAGAACTATTTTTTAAAAAACTGTGAAATCGAATTTAGGAGATTTTTGAGTAAAATATGATCTCGAACAAAGTAATCGCATTCTTGCATTAACTACTTGCACTTTCAGACAGGGAAACTTATGGAAAACAGGAGAGACCTTGACAATGACATGGAAGTCCAGCCGAATTTTTTTTATTTTAGCCTTTTTTTTGAAAAATATTCACATTTAGACCCCTGGTAGTTTTAATTCCGTTTTTGGACCCAGGGGGTCGGAGCCGTGATCCACGGCGCCGAGGTATCACGTCTCGGCGCCGTGGTCCACGGCGCCGAGGTGGCACGCCCGCACCAGCGTGGCGGCCCGCGTGGCGCCGACGTGGCAGGCACCTCGGAGCCGTGGATCACGGCGCCGAGCTCGGAGCCGTGGATCACGGCTCCGAGCTGCCTGCCACGTGGCGCCTAGCTGCCTGCCACGTCTGCAGACATTCGGCTGTTTAGGGTTTGCACCGATCAGCCTTTTTTCGCAAAATAAATTACTAGTTGTATTTTTTATTTGGATTATTTAATTATAGTAATATTATGTAATATATTTATTTATTTATAGAGAGCAAAAAATACGACATATGTTTTGAAAATTCGTTATGTATTGCAGATGATACATGTTGGAAATTTTTTGTAGATTGACATAGTTTTGTAGATTATTTAATTATAGCGGGATTTAATCCCAAACCGATGCTCGGATGGAACGAGATCGACGGCGGAGCGTCGTCGTCTTCCTCCCGACCCCCGACCGTGGCGGCAGAACAGAGTTCTTCACCGGTGGTGGCGCGGCGAGGACAGGGACGCTCACAGGGGATAGCTTTTACCAAAAGGTGCGATTGTAAGTAGAGTTTCCATTTTGGCTTTTTGGGAAATGAGTGGAGAAATGGCCATGGCTGGCGGTGGCCAGAAAGGAGGTGGTGTTCGCGGTGGCGCCATTAACACCTAGAGGCTCATCGGCTAAATTGAAGGCATTTTCACCATCTACGGACTCTAAGGAGTGTACTGGAGAAGGCGATTGACCTCGGGGACAGCTCAACTGGGCTGGCCACGGTGAGGGCTCTTCGGCCGACGGCGACCTCCGTTGCCCCGGGCCTAGGAAGACGCTCGAGCTCCGGCGGGTGCGCCATTGTGTTCCAGAGATAACGAGGATTATGTCAGTGCATTGAATTAGAAAATAATCGATTAAATCGGGAGAATGGCTCTAGGGCTCACCGACGCAGGAATGGCGATTGCCGGCGACTCGGGCGACGGAAGCTCGATTAACTGGAGGAGGGGATTTGTGAGGATGCCAGAAGTTGCTGGGAGGTGGAATTAGGCTCTTATAGCCAGCGCAAGGTGGGTTCCCCGGGAGATATTTCCCCGGCTACGTTCGGCTCACGCGAAGCAGGGAGAGAGGAGATGCACTGAAGAGGTGCAGAGGCTGTGAGAGGGAGCTGGCATCTCCCCTCTGCCCCATGGTACGGTTGGTGGACTCCCCGAGAAGAGAGGTCGCGAGAAGGAGGTGAGCTGTAGCGGTGGCGGAGCTGCGCGCAGGCGCCGGCGCGCTGAGCGAGGGGAGGAGCGCAGGCGACATTGTCAAACTATGTCAATCTACAAAAAATTTCCAACATGTATCATCTGCAATACATAACGAATTTTCAAAACATATGTCGTATTTTTTGCTCTCTATAAATAAATAAATAAATATATTACATAATATTACTATAATTAAATAATCCAAATAAAAAATACAACTAGTAATTCATTTTGCGAAAAAAGGCTGATCGGTGCAAACCCTAAACAGCCGAGTGTCTGCAGACGTGGCAGGCAGCTAGGCGCCACGTGGCAGGCAGCTCGGAGCCGTGATCCACGGCTCCGAGCTCGGCGCCATGATCCACGGCTCCGAGGTGCCTGCCACGTCGGCGCCACGCGGGCCGCCACGCTAGTGCGGGCGTGCCACCTCGGCGCCGTGGACCACGGCGCCGAGACGTGATACCTCGGCGCCGTGGGTCACGGCTCCGACCCCTTGGGTCCAAAAACAGAATTAAAACTACCAGGGGTCTAAATGTGAATATTTTTTTTTAAAAAAAGGCTAAAATAGAAAAAATTCGGGAAGTCCAGCGGGGTGGAGGCCTGGAAGCACCGTTGAAAATAGTTAAAAGCAGGCTTACTTCTGGTAGTGTGCAAGCGCAAACCACCGTGCAAGGCCTAAAAACTACATGTTCTTGCATCGTTGGTGAATTGCTATACCTGACGTGGAGCATTTCTCCCTCCTTGTGCTCCTCGTAGTCTCCCTTAGCTTTAACCACAATCCAAATTTGATTTGTACAATAATGGAAAATGTCTAAATCTTAAATAATCTTTGAGTGAACAATAGAAAAAAAATCTAAAAAAACGTAATACTGATTATACTTACGCTAGAATATGAACGTTCAACTTTTATAAACGAAAAAAATGAGATATTCAAAATAATATCACTATATAATGATATATAATCGAAATATTTGAATCCTAGCCCATATTGATATCATATAGTTGTCCAGAAAACTGTTCTTGAACTAATTGCTAACACCTTTTTTATTCAAATAACACTTGTGAAATCTTGTAGAACCATTAATATTTATAATTTGGACCTCATAAGATTTCACGTTAGTAGTAGCTATGTTTGATGATTGAAGTAGTAGTTTTAATCATCTATTCGTTCAGATCTGTGTAAACAGAGATACAAAGGGGAAGATATTTGCGTAACTAAAAACAAAAGGCTGTCGAACATCCAAGGCATTGTTATGTAGACTGCATTGGCCACTGGCAGCGGACAACCCGGCCGGCCAAGCATCGAATTTTCGGACTTTACTTCGTCAGGATTGGGACTGTATTAGAAACGACTCAGAGCGAGATTGGCTGATACGGATCTTATTTTCTACGGTAACACAAGAGCCCGCTCAGTTAGACTGAATTTTAGTGATTTATGACTAAATTTTTATTGTAACTGATAAAAATTATATTATAACTGATAGTGACTTATTTGATATAATTAAAATTAAAAACATAAAAATAAAAAATGGGTTAGTACATTACATATAATGCAAACAAATATGGAAAAAGAACCGGCAAAAAAGCTAAAAAAACCAAAAATTCTGAAAAAGACGAAATTTAGAAATAATAAAAAATAAACCAGAATTTAGAAGGCAGAAGTCCAAACTCAAATGAGCAGGACCTAATCTAGCTAGCAAGGATTTCGGGAAGTCATGGAGTATGAATCTTGCACAACAATTGTATTGAAGACTAGGGCTGCAAACGAGCTGAGCTTGAGCGAGCTTGGCCTTCCGGGCTCGAGCTCGGTAGAAGCTCGACTGAACTTGAGCCGAGCTCGAGTTGGGGTCCGAGCCTGGACCTAGGCTTGAGCTCGGCTCAACTTAAGCTCGAGTAGGCTTGAGCTCGACTCGTTGAAGCTCGATAACAATTTTTACAGCCTCATTGAAGACTGGAGACCAAATCTGCCAGGCCCAAAAATTCGACGCAAGCACACACACTACAAGTATCGTGGGAATTTTTTAAAAAAAATTATCAATTTTTTATTTTGAATTATAGTATTAAATAATCTTTGAGTGAACAATAGAAAAAATAATTACAATCTATACAGATTATAATTTCACAAGAATATGAACGGTCAAATTTTATAAACTAAAAAAAGAGAGCATGAAAATAGTATCACTGTATAATCAAAATATTTGAATTCTGGTCCATATTCATATCATATAGTTGTCCAGAAAACTGTTCTTGAACTCATTTCTAACACCTTTTTATTCAAATAAAACTTGTGAAATCTTGTAGAACACTTAATATATATAATTTAAACCTCATGAGATTTGATGTTATTAGTACCTATGTTTGATGATATTATTAGTTCCTTTTTTATCCATGCATCTTGATGACTCTATCGTCAAATGGGAAGAAAGATTGATAAAAATACATATGTAGAATTTGATTTGGAGTTTTTGTGCAAATTCTTACAAAGCTGGAGTTTTAATATTGTGATGTGATTCTCTTGATCTTTTGATCACTTTTCACTATGACTATAATGAAATAGAATACTTATTCTTTCACATGGACTGATATATATCGTTGTGTGTATAAGCACAATCCAAATTTGATTTGTACAATAATGGAAAATGTCCAAATCTTAAATAATTTGAGTGAACAATAGAAAAAATCTTTAAAACATAATACAGATTATACTTTCGTTAGAATATGAACTTTCAACTTTTATAAACTAAAAAAATGAGAGATTCAAAATAATATCATTATATAATGATATATAATCGAAATATTTGAATTCTGGTCCATACTAATATCATATAGTTGTCCAGAAAACTGTTCTTGAAATAATTGTAACACCTCTTTTATTCAAATAAAACTTGGGAAAACTTGTAGAACCATTAATATATATATAACGTAATTTTCCTATATATATATATATATATATATATATATATATATATATATATATATATATATATATATATATATATATATATATATATATTCTGAACCTCATGAGATTTCATGTTATTAGTAGCTATGTTTGATGATTGAAGTAGTAGTTTAAATCATATATTTGTTCATATTTATGTAAACAGATATATAAAGGGGAAGATATTTGCGTAACTACAAACAAAAAGGCTGTCGAACATCCAAGTCATTGTCATGTAGACTGCATTAGCCACGGAATTCGGGATGTCATGGTCTCATGGACTATAGCACAATAATTGCATTGAAGACCGGATACCAAATCCGGCCCAAAAATTCTACTACATTTGCGTAACTACAAACAAAAGGCTGTCGAACATCCAAGTCATTGTTATGTAGACTGCATTAGCCTCTGGCAGCGGGCAACCCGGCCGGCCAAGCCGGGCAAAAAGTAGCCCAAAAATTCTACGCATGCATACACACCACATATATTTCTGCATATCATACTTATCAACTCCATCCGTGCCGTCATATAACTTCTCATTCTTAAAAAATGTTTCACGGCATAAGTCCATTATAGAGATTAAATATTTGGTTATTATAATAATTTAATCACATATCATTCTTTAGTATTAAAAAAATAAGTAGTTATAGTATACAATTTAATAGAGGTATACATAATATAATTGTATTAACTTTTTAAATTTAATGTCTCATTGGTCTATGTGTATAGTGAGTTTTGGACTTATACTGTGGGACGGAGGGAGTAACTCATAAAAAAAATTTCTTTGATGGTACTTCTTCTAGTAATTTTGACTATTAGATCTTATATATTTTTAAACTGTTTTAACATGTCATACCAATCAATTGTCATTACCTATATGAATGAGCACGCCGATGTATAGCATGAAAGCTCAACGTTGATTTGACACAAAAATTTAGGAAAGCACACAAATACATAATTAAATAACAACGAAGATATTAAAAATAAAGTTTGTCACAACTGTAGGAAAATGCACTAATAACGAGTCAGTACTGGGTCTCAATTGAAACAATCAATGGTCCAAAATATGCTAGAGTATGTAGAGGGGTTGGATTGGATCATGCGTGAATTAATTTCGGACACTATCAGGGTCAACTCTAACAAACAAAAAAAGTACTTAAGAGTTACTAGAACTACTTAAAAAAACCGTGAAATCGAATTTAGGAGATTTTTGAGTAAAATATGATCTTGAACAAACTATCGCATTCTTACATTAAAAACTTGCACTTTCAGACAGGGAAACTTGTGGAAACAGGAGAGACCTTGACAATGACATGGTAGTCCAAGAATCCTCTGTGTAAATTGCACTAGTCCAAGATCAGCTAGTGCACATAGTGGTAATAGGGATATATACCAAGCACAATGATAAACTTTATTTAACTGAATATGGGCCTGATGGCTAAAGTTTACATTCACGGTCCATAAGTCAAAATTAAATATAAGCAGTGGAAGAAAAAACCGAAGCGGAAGAATCCCAACAAGCCTACCTATAGGCAAACAACAGTAAGACGCAACCTATACGTCCTGATCCTCACCGAAGTCGAAGCAGTCATCTGACAACAGAATTAAGCAAGGTGAGCACATAAAATGTACTCTGCAAGTTACATGGAAAAATGCACAATAATGTAAGGCTGACAAGTGAAGGCTTATAGGGTTAATGAGCATAAAACAACATTTAGAGAAATACAGTAAATAGATTAAAATAGCTAAATTTCATATAGTAAGTAAAAACAGCATTGTAATCAAAATAGATACTGTTAACCTTATGGATTAGAAATACGGTCATGGGCATGCTGAGTAAAAGTTTTTCATGGATTAGATTTTGTTTTTCAAAAGTGCTTTTGAAAACCTTATGGATGGATGGAATCCATGAGAGAATGAAAACCTTGTGGGTGGATGGAACCCATGAGAGAGATTGGAAGCTTGTGGATGGATGGAATCTACGAGTGTTTGGAAACGTGTGGATGGATGGAATCCATACGTGATCT
The DNA here is from genome assembly GCA_017311315.1 of Dendrocalamus latiflorus. Lineage (NCBI taxonomy): Eukaryota > Viridiplantae > Streptophyta > Magnoliopsida > Poales > Poaceae > Dendrocalamus > Dendrocalamus latiflorus. Next base: position 2,183,654 of record CM029630.1, on the reverse strand, counting down.
TTTGGAAAAGATGGTCCGGGTGGGATGCCCGTGGATAGGTTGGTGTTTAGTCGAAGCCTGCACTGACGGTATTACTTTCAATTACAAGTATTGTTTTTACTTACTGTATTAAATTTAGCAATTTCAATCTATTTATCGTATTTCATTAAATGTTGTTTTATGCAAAGTAACCCTATAAGCCTTCCATTGAAGCCTTTATCATTATGTTGTATTTCTCCGTGTGATTTGCGGAGTACAAGTTTGTACTCACCTTGCAATCTCCATACAGAGGAAGATGATGTCAACTACGGTGAAGATCTGGATGAGTAGGCCGCGTCTTACTGTCGTTTGCCTGTGGGCAGGCTTGGGCTTCGCTATTTATCAGTTTGCTTCCGCAGTTATTTGCTTTATTTATTTTGCCAATGAGCATTGATGTAAGACTTGGCCATAAGGCCATACTCTTTTATTTAATATAATTATTCATTTGTGCTTGGTATTTATCTTTGTTGTACTGTGTGCACTAGCTGATCCTGGACTAGTACGATTTACACAGAGGATCCAGGAGTCATTACTCCGGGTTCCGACATCTAGTGTGACCAAACCCCAGCTGATCTAGGGGTCCTCTCCATTGGCGATGGCCCTAGCGTAAGTGATAAGGCGCGCATCGACAGTGTCATTGTGGCTACTATTGAACAACACCCAACAAAATAGCTACAACAAGTAGGCCTCGAGGTGCCGTGACACTTGGTGCTTGTTGGCCGCTAGGTTCATCCACTCGACCTAAGTATAGGCAAAAAAGTTAGTAAGGCCGTAGTATGGAAAGGAGAGCGTAGTGCTACGAGCGGGAAGGGCATCGAACACGTACCCGAAACTACAAGAGCTACCACAAGGGCGGGCCGTGCGTCTGTGACTCCGTGAAACATAGCTAGCAGGTCATCGCATCAACTGGCCAAGGCCTCCTGTGGGAAGGTGCCTTCTGCGATACGGAGGCCAAGCAGTAGTGTGATGTTCTGTAGAGTAGGGGCCATCTCTCTGAATGGGAAGTGGAAAGTGTGCATCTCTGGCTGCCAACCGCCTACCAGAGCTGTCAGTAGGGAGTGGTCAAACGAGAAGTGTCGCAACCACTCTGGCCCAGCCTAGACATCTTTTTCATCCCTGACCGTAGCTGATGCCAAATTGTTCACTCTTAGACATGGCAGTGACTTATTACTTGTTCAGATTTATATTGATGACATTATATTCAGTTGCTCTTCTCATGCTTTAGCGTCTAGATTTTCATATTCTATGAGTAGGGAATTCAAAATTAGTATGATGGGTGAACTGACCTTCTTCCTTGGTCTTTAAATCAAGCAACTAAAAGAAAGGACCTTCATTCATCAAAGCAAGTACACAAAGAATATTCTTCGATGCTTTGACATAGGAGGCAGTAAGCCACTTCTACCATACTGGAACATGATGAGGATGGAGAACTCATGGACCAGAAGGAGTACCATAGCATGATCAGCTCCCTCCTCTACCTCACAGCTTCGAGGCCAGAAATATAGTTTGTTGTGTGTCTATGCACTTGATTTTAGGCTTCCCTTCATGCCTCACATCGTCAAGTAGTGTGTCACATCTTCATGTATCTTTAGGACACTCTTGACTTTGGACTCTAGTATTCTTCTGATTCTGCATTTTGTCTTTGTGCTTTATTATGTATATTTTGCAGGGTGTAGAATAGATAGAAAGAATACTTCCGGCATCTGTCACTTCTTGGACACTTCTCTTATCTCTTGGTCATCTAGAATCAATCCTCTGTTGCACAGTCCACTGTTGAGGCAGTGTATGTAGTTGCTCTCAGGTTCTCTGGATCTTATCTACTCTACGGGACTATAGGATGGCTTTAGATTGTGTTCCTCTCTTCAATGGCAACACTAGTGCCATAAAATATTGCTAAAAACCCAATGTAATACTCTATGACCAAGCACATTGATATTAAATACCATATCCTAAGAGACCATGTAGAGAAGGGTGATGTTGTTCTTACTTTGTAGAGTTAGAGCAGCAGGTTGCAGATATTTTTTGCTAACGCTATTGATTCTTTTGTTTTGCTTATTTGCATGCGCGGGGGGGGGGGGGGGGGGGGGGGGTAAGAGCTATTAGTCCTTTTGGTCTGTTTTGAGGGGGTGTCTAACTCTTTTGAATTAATTGTATCATATTGCATATTTAATTTTAGCATCTTACATTGTAATATAACTATATGGAGTTTTGACTATTCTCTTTCTGTGATATGATGTCTTGCTTTACATACTGTCATGTCTTATGTTAGTCTGCAAGATTTATCATGTCTCTCTATGCGTATCTTAGTTTTTGCCATACTAACTCTATTAAATGTGAGAAACATGAACTAAACTATGTCTTGTTAGATCTTGTAACTAGTTTTGCTCTAGTGATCCTCTTATGGTTTATGCCATATCAAATAGGCTATGTTGAGTCTTGAATCCAAATTGAGCTATGTTAGTTCTTTATTGTACCATGACTTTACTTCTCCTAGGCTTTTGCGGCTCAAGTGGGGTATAGCTTATGAACTAAAGAGTAGCTCATTGTTTTTGAACTAAAAATAAAATCTAAAAAATGATATCTTTTTATGTGAAAAAACTGATCTCACCTATTCTTTCTCTTGAGACGGCTTTCCATTGCACTAGGTATGAACTTGGAGGAGTTTTTGATGACCAAGACCACTCTTTTAAGCTTTTTGCTTTGAATGGTTATAGTAAGATTTGAGATCTAGCATATAGCTAAGAAAACAATATATAAAAAATGGTTGAAGATTAGGATGCAGTTGTAGATGGCTCCTAATTCAGGACTTACTTTAATAAGATAAGATCATAATGTATTTCAAAAATTGTCAAATATGCCAATTTTCAAGTGCTTGAACAAAATGATTCAACATTGGACTTGTAGCACTCTATAAAGACTCACTTGTAGATTTTTTGCTCCATTTAGTTTATTGGCATAGCTTGGCTCATTTTTAGATACCTTTGACTAAACTATGATCTTGAGTAACTTGACATGCTAAAACTCCCTTTAATTTTAGATTATTGCTCATTTGGCTTTAGTTTTGCTACATATAGCTTGCCATGATCTAGAAGAGCTACTTCACATAATATAGCTTGGTATAACACTTGAAGAGTCACTTTAGATAATTTTCATGTCTCCTTATGCTGAAAATAAATAAATAAATTACAGCCACTTCATTTTATTCACACTTATCTTCTTCCATGCATCTTTATGTCTTCATTGTCAAAGGTGGAAAGGATTAGTAAAAATACATATCTAGAGTATGATTAGGAGTTTTTGTGTAATTTCTTGCTAAGTTGGAGCTTTAATATTTTACTGTGTTTCTCATGATTTTTTGATATCTTCTCACCATGACCATGGTCAAATAGAATAATTATTTTTTCATATGAATTGGTATATATCTTTGCGTGTATAACCACAATCCAAATTTGATTTGTACAATAATGGAAAATGTCTAAATCATAAATAATCTTTGAGTGGAAAATAGAAAAAAAATCTAAAAAACACTTATACCTATTATACTTCCACTAGAATGTGAACATTCAACTTTTATAAACAACAAAAAATAGAGATTCAAAATAATATTACTATATAATGATGTATAATTGAAATATTTGAATTTCGATCGATCTTCATATCATATAGTTGTCCAGAAAACTATTCTTGAACTAATTGCTGACACCCTTTTATTCATGTAATATCGCTTGGTGTAATACTTGTAGTCACTTTGGATAATTTTCATTGCTCCTTATGTTAAAAATGAGTAAATTCTAGTCACTTTATTTTATTCATGCTTTATCTTCTTCTATACATCTTGATAACTCCATGGTCAAAGTGAGAGAAATTACAGCCACGTTATTTCATTCATGCTTTATCTTGTTCCTTGCATCTTGAAAACTCCATTATCAAATGGGGAGAAAGATTGATAAAAATGCATATCTGGAGCATCATTTGGAGTTTTTGCGCAAAGTCTTGCGGTGTTGGAGCTTTAATATTTTGCTATGATTCTCTTGATCTTTTGATCTCTTATCACCACGACCACGATCAAATAGAATAATTGTTCTTTCATATAGACTGGTATATATCTTTGTGTGTATAACCATAATCCAAATTTGATTTGTATAATAATGGAAAATGTCCAAATCTTAAATAATCTTTGAGTGGAAAATAGGAAAAAACTTAAACAGATTATACTTTTACAAACAAAAAACATTAGATATTCAAAATAATATCATTATATAATAATGTTGTTGTTGGTACGAATCTAGACCAGTAAACTTAGAAGCACCTCCGGCCGGATACGGACACTGTCGAGGATGCGAAGGGACTCGAGGACAAGCACACAACCACCAAGTGTATTCAAAATGAGTTTCTAGGGTTACAAAATGGCCTCCTCCCCTCCTATTACAAGTGGTCCTATTTATAGAGGGAGAGGGGAAGGCAAGTGAAGTTCCAAGATTGCCCTAGGGCCTAGTTTACTCATAGGGTTATTTACATCATTTGCCCTACATGGGCCCTACCACGTCCGAGACACCAGTGTTGGCCCCCGGACCTCACCCGAGGTTGGCCCTAGACCCTTTTGAGGTTGGTAATGCGTACCTTGCCCGAGGTGCGCCCCAAACCCTTCCGGGGTTGGCCTTGCATACCTTGCCCAGGGTTGACCCTGAACCCTTTTGGGGTTGGCCTTGCGAACCTCCGTTGGGGTTGACATAGGGACTTGGCTTGGGGTAGACCCTCTAAAGGGTGTCATTGCTCTAAGGTGGTCGTGGGCCCAAGGTAGCATGGGGACCCTCCCCCAATAGTAGCCCCTCTCCAATCTAGGTGGTCGTTAACTGGCCACCCAGGTTGGTGCACTGACTTGCAAAAGGAGTCAGCGTGCTGCCTTGGGTCACTGATCCCATGGGTGGCTTGCAATGCATTTCAAGAACATATGAAAATACTTTAGTCCTTGCACAAACATTGGACGATAGGTCATGCATGTGTCTCCGAGTTGGGTTCCCTTGGTGTTCGCCAAAGAGTCGTTGCTCTGTTCAGCTGATTTTGGGTCATATTGAGGATTTCACCATTGCACAGAAGGACTGGGGTTGTGAATAGTTAAGGAGTCCAGTGTTGACCACCTACGTGTCAAAGTCATGTGGAGATGTAGGGTTAGGACTGAGGCTAAAGAAGCGCCTTGTGAAGTGAGTTCTCGACCCGTGGCATCCAATAGTCGGAGGTATGCACAAGAGTGCTAAGCTTGACTCACCCAGGCATGTCCACCAAAGAACGATAGAACCTGGGAGGTGCAAAAAGTTGACCCCACGTGAACATGTAGAGACAAGCACCTGACTTATTGGTTCAAGATGTGCAGAGTCATCGGGTAATCCAGTCACCTTGTGAACCTCACGAGATGGGCACAGTTATATCGCTAGTCCAAGGTGCGATGGAGCTTCAAGGCACATAAAGTTGACTAGGGCGCACATATCCCTATGCACGAGCTCGATTGGCAACACTTAGTTAGATGATATATCGAGATATGATCGATCGATGCATGCCAACACATTGAGATGTTCAAGGTCGGTGAGTGTACCTAAGGGTAGCATGATGAGGTCTGACCTATAAGGTAAGGGAGTACGCACTAAGCTATTGCTTGCTCGGCCCAGCGAGGCACGCAAAGTGCTAGCTCATGAAGGTGTGGCCCATGAAGTAAGTAGTGCCCAATGCAAATCTATGCTCTGTCGAGGGCCTTAGATATGAACTCGCAAGGAGTTCTCGACTCACTAAGGTCCCAACTTGGAGGTGAGGAGATGTGCACCCAAACACAAGGTAGTCAACTTGTCAAGTCATTGGCAGTGAGGCATAGAGTACTCCACAAATTGGTGCATGGCCCTTAGTGGAAGAAGATGATTTGGTTATGCATAGAGCTAGAGAGAGTCCATGGTCAGGGAGACGCAATCGAGGCCAAGCAAAGTTCAGCTGAGGGGAGCCATCAATACCGATTGAGCCACATCGGGGTCAAGCCATTGCTCTCAAAATGCTCAAAAAGATTTGCTGACGCACAGGAAGGGCCGAGGTAGTGGGCGAAGTGAACCACCTTATCAGGAGTGATGCCGACCTTGTCATTGGTGAAACATGGACTTGGTCTGGGGGTGGCGTCCTAGAGGATGGGGAAGACAATGACACCATGACTAGATCTACTGCCTCTAGCCTAGACTTGCACTCGATGCATGGTAGGGCTAAAGCTAAGGCGGAGCCCTAGGTTGTTGTGGGTGGACCCTACTGGGTCACATCCAAATAAAAGTAGCAGTGGTGGCATCAACCTGATTCGGGGTGGTGGCACACAACAAACGTCAAGCCCGAATGATGGTGCACATCTTCTATTGGGAAAACTTGGCGCTCAGGACTCATTTTTGCAGGAGGAATGATGCTAGCTCAGACAGGGACTAGCGTGGCATGGTGTCAGGATGCCTTTGCTTCATCTAGCGGTTGCACGGTGTTCTTCGGCAAAGGTGCTATGGGACTATAGTTGTTTGCATTGTTTACCAAGGCTTGTGTTGTTGTTGGTTGCACGGTGTTGAAATGAAGCTCACCCATTAATTCTTACTAGCGGTATTTTGTTACCCCATCCTTCATCAAAAAAACTTGGCACTCGAGGCAAAGCTCACGAGCAACAGTTGCTTGGGGAGCCGAGGATGTCGCCGTCTCCCATCGAAAAGAACTTGGCACTTGGGGCAAAGCTCACGAGTGGCACTTCGCTTGGGTGTGGCGAGAAAGTCGCCATCTCCCATAAAAAACATGGTGCTCAGGGCGAAGCTCACAAGTGGCACTTCGCTTGGAGAGGCAAGAAGGTCACCATCTCCTATTAGAAAAAACTTTGTGCTCTGAATGAAACTCGCGGGTAGCACTTCGCTTTGGAAGGCGAGAACATCGTCGTCTCCCATCAGAAAAACTTGGTGCTCGGGGCAAACCTCATGAGCGATAGTCGCTTGGGGAGGCGAGAATGTGGTCGTCTCCCATCAAAAAAATGTTGCACTCGAGACGATGCTCATGAGCAGTACTTCGCTTAGGGATGCAAGAATGTCACCATCTCTGATTGGAAAAACTTGATGCTCGAGACAAAACTGTCGAGCAGTACTTCGCTTTGGGATAGGGCCAAATTGACCCCAGAGAGGAGATGTCGCTGACTGGACCTCAAAATAGGGGAAATCGCAAACTTGACCTCGGATCGGGGGAAACCACCAACTCAACTCTAGATCAAGGGAGATCGCCAACTTGACCCCAAATTGGAGAAGATCGCCAACTCGACCCTAGATTGGGAAAGACTACCAACTTGACTCTAGATTGGGGGAAACCACCAACTTGACCCTAGATTGGGGGAGACTGCCAACTCAACCCAGGATCAAGAGAAACCACCAACTAGACCCCAAATCAAGGGAGACTGCCAACTCAAACCCGAATCGGGGAAACCATCAACTTGACTCTAGATCAGGGGAGACTGCCAACTTGACCCCAGATTAGGGGAAACCACCAAGTCGACCCTAGGTCGGGGGAGACTGCCAAGTTGACCTTGGATAGAGGAAACCACTAACTCGACCCTAGATCAAGGGAGATTGGTCGCCGACCACACCAAGGCTAGGCCATCTAGGTATGTTGGATATCACTTAGGTGAATTCTTCGAGCTAGGGGGCCGGGCCATCTAGGTATGTTGGACATCATCAAGGCGAACCAATGCTTGGCCGAGGTAAATCTGTTGAGGATGAGTTGAACCACGTTGAGGCCAATCCTTCATGGCATGTTGGGGTCGCCAAGGTGAATCCGTTGAGCTAGGGGGATCATCTAGTCATGGAGACACCATCGAGGCAAAGCAGAGCTCGGCCGAGGCAAATCTATTGAGGCCGAGTTGAACCGCATCGAGGCCAAACCATCGAGGTGTGTTGGGGCTCATCGAGGTGAATTTGTCGAGCTAGGGGGAGCCCCTAGTTGCAAAGATGCCATCAAGAAGAAGCGAAGCTCGACCGAGGTAGAGCCATTGAGGCTGAGTCGAACCACGCAAGTCCAGGCCATCGACGCACGTTAGAGCTTGTCGAGTTGCCATAGTGTGGGTGGTGCGGAGGGGGTCCAGGCGTGATGCCAACATTGGTCCAGAGCAAGCGAGGTTAGGCATTGTCTGGGGACTGATGGTGAGGTCTAGGATGTAGTTTGGGTGACCAAGAGGTGGGTCGGTGGACATGGTTTGGGCAATTGAACAGTAAAGTATGGAGCGAAGTTAGGCAATGGAACGGAGCTGGAGACCCAAGGCGGAGCATCCCAAGGGCCAGGAGACCCAAGGTGAAGCTTCAGAGGGCGACTGGGCGACTCAAGGCAAAGCGCCCTAGGGGTCTGGGAGACCCAAGGAGAAGCACCCCAAAGGAATCCGAGCGACCCAAGGTGAAGCGTCCCAGGGTCCGGGAGACCCTAGGTAGAGCACCCTAGGGGTAGCTGAGTGACCCAAGGCAAAGTTCCGTGAGGTTGGCCTGGTGACCCAAGGCAAAGTGCCCTAGGGTCTGGTAGACCTAAGGCGAAGTGCTCAAGGGGTAGCGAGTGACCCAAGGCAAAGTGCCCTGGGGGTCGAGCACCCAAGGCAGAGCACCCCAAGTGCTCTGGATGATGCAGAACTTTGAGTTCAGGCAGTGTGGAGAAATCTCGAGGGAGCTCGAGGGGTGCACGGAGGGGGAGCCTGGGTCGCACGTGGCGAGGGAATTCGAGGTGAGGCCAGGACGCACTAGAAGAGGGAACCAAGGGTGAGGCTGGGGCGCATGGGGAGGGAACCCGAATGTCAGACCCCAGAGCAACAACTCTCGGATCCTCTACGTAAATCACACTAGTCCAAGATCGGCTAGTACACATAGTGGAACAAAGATACATATCAAGCATAATGGCAAACTTTATTAATTAAAAGAATATGGCCTTATAGCCAAAGTTTACATCCACGATCCATAAGCCAAATTTAAATAATAGCAGCAGAAGATGCCCACTGAGCCTGCCTACAAGCAAATGACAGTAAGACACAGCCTAGTTGTCCAAGTCTTCACCGTAGTCGAAACTGTCCTCCTATGAGATGAGATAGTAAGGGTAAGTACAAACTTGTACTCTGTAAGTCACATGGGAGAATACAATATAATAATAAAGGCAACAAAGGAAGGTATATAGGGTTATTTGAGCGTAAAGCAGCATTTAAAGAAATACAATAAATAGATTGAAAATTACTGAATTTAATATAGGAAGTAAATACAATAATTTAAGTAAAATAATACCATTAGTGCAGGCATTGACCTGACACCAATATAACAACGGGCATCTCACTCAGATCATCTTTTCCAAAAGATCTCATATGGATTCCATCCATCCATTAGCCTTTGATAAATCATTTTAAAAAACAAAGTCTAATCTGTGAAAAACTTTACTCAATATGCCCATGACCATGGACACAGCTATCCAAGATAGATTATACACTCTACAGAGGTTGTACAATGTTACCCAGAAGACATGATCAACTCATATTGCCATGCAATTAGCATACATCCTTGGGTGTGCGATGGAGAGATCATGACAAGGTCTTTACAATGCGAAGCCTTCAACCTAGCCAAGCAATAGTAAGATTTTACCCCAGTAATGAATCCACTAGACCGAGATCCCTTCTTGAGTCGAGTGAGACTTCACATGGCCTATGCCACACTTACTTTCAACCTACAACAAGACTCAGGTTGGGACCTACAAATTAGTTAGCCAAGGCTATTCCATACTAGCCTTGTGGTAGTATGAAAAAGTCTTTATAATAGTAGCTCACAGACCGGTCCTTAATTGACTTAGGCACTTCTCACACACCACTCATACCTGGCAATTAATACTGTGTCACCAAATAACAATGCATGCCAGTAAGCACCCACTATCTAACCATTCACCTAAGTCTAAAATAAGTTTATATTTTATTTTGAAATATTCCATATATAGACTTTCTTGACTCGCTGAAGTCAAGAATACAATTTAAAAGCTTGTCATTTTATGTGAAAAAGGTGTCCCAAATTCTAAAGTATATCTATGTAGGTCTAAGCATTTGCTACAAAAATATCTAGCCAAACTAATGTACTAACTAGAGTTTTGATCTAGGGTGACAAGGTACAAGGATTTGCAGTATCAATGGTGTCATAACAAATAGGTATTAACTATGTTAAAACAGGAATTGAAATACAATGCATAAAAATTAAGCATGCAATATAATTCTATTTGCAAACTAGGATCAACATGGTTAAGGTGTATGACTTGCCTTGCTTTGCGAATCAGTGTGAATCGTCGTCAAAGAATTCTTCCAAATCGTCGCAGTCTACACGTGAAAATTCTTAAGCATACTCAAATAAAATACAAATAAATTAAAATAAAGCACAAATATTAAAAAGTATGCAAAAATGGATAGATTAATTTTTTTATGAATTTAAAATTTTGAATGGGCTCAATCATAGCTATGATCAAGGAGAGCGAGCTCCCAGAAGTTTGAATTCTAAAAAAAAGAAAACTAGAATTTCTAAAAATATTTTTATAAAGAAAAATATATTTATGACATCAATAGGGGATTTACATTCTTGGCTGAATTATGCATTTTTTTGTAAAAATCCTAATTCAAATTAATTATTTGAACTTATTTGGCTTTTATCTGGATTTTTTATGAATGTTTTGGAATTTTAAACCAATTAGTAAGATTAAAAGTAATTTATGTATAAAAATTAAAACTAAACTAAATTGAAAATAATGTTCCTAAGTCTATAATAATTCCAAGAATTTTTGTGTTTTTTTCTGGAATTGTCTGACTTTATTTGCTATTTTCTAAAATTATTTGAATCTTTTAGCTTTACTTAAAAGGAAAATCAATTCGAAATCCCTTCCCTTACTACTGGGCTGCCACATGGTCAGCTCTAATTCTTCCCCACTGCCATGTGGTGCAATCCTCACTGCCCATGCCTCCCCTCTCTCCTTCTTTTCTCATGCACAGCTGGATTCCCTCGCCCTTGCCATGCAGCGCCCATCCAACCATCTTCTTCCCAGCCCCTTCTTCCTCCCTCCCCTCTCTCCTCACTCGATGGCACCATTTTCGCCACCCCTCTCGCCCTTTCTTTTCTCTCTCACTTGGCCACTGCCATCTTCCCTTTTCTCCCCTGCAAGTCCCGCGCCAACTTCCCTCCCCAATTTTTGCCCCCACTCCCCTCAATCCCACCGCAACCGCCGCAGCCCTGCACCATCTTTGGCGAGCGATTCACCCTCGTTCTTCCCACCCCGGCCCTATGAACCCCCACCCCCGAGCACCCCCTCTCCTCGTACTGCCCCTCCCAGCTTCCTCTCTCTTCCTCATGTCCCAAGGAGCCACCATGCCGAGCTTCCCCCTTCGTCAAGCACCAGCGAGCAATCGCCGCTGCCTAGACCACCCTTGAGGCTTGCCCTCCCCACATTCGGCATCACTATGGCATGGCCAACATCGTCCACCCCTTCTCTGCCTCAGAGCACCGCTGGAACCACCGTTCACTAGAGACCCGAGCGCCACTGCTGCCTCCACCTGTCGCCGACCACCATCCAGTCTTCCTTGAGCGTCGCACCGAGGGTAAACGGAATACCCACTCCTTCCTCTCTCTTTTCCTCCCCTCAGCACCCCTCGCCGCGTACCACGCCACCAGTGAGACCTAGGGCCCCATGCGCCACCATCGGCCGACGGCCACCTTAAACTGTGCAGCCCATGTGGAAGCCATGTGGTGCCACATGGCGCCCCACCTTAGCACCCGTCGCCCATGCGGAGGTCACATCACACCCACGCAGCGGTCACATCCCACCCCACTCGCCACACCAGCGCATTAAGCATAGTCAGCAGCCACATCTTCCCCTTGGTCCACGTAGCAGCCATGTGCCATGCCACCTCAGCACATCTGTCCACGTGGATGAAACGTGGCATGCCACATCAGCATACGGCTACCCCTGAGCCACGTTAATGCCACATGTCAGCCAGGTGGCAGCCATGTCAGCAAAATAGCCCCGTCAACTACCACGTAGGCGCCACCCACCACGTCAACCTCCCTTCGGTCTGTGGACTTGGTCCACGATAGACCAGGCCCACATGTCAGCCTCTTGGCTGAATTCTCCTTTAGAAAAATATTTGAACAAAAAAATTAAAAATCTTTGCTGACGTTAGCATGACACAATATTTCCAACTTTCCTTTAGGAAAAAACTCAACTGAAAATCAGTAATCTTCTTGTGGGTGAAGTTGTTCCACCTCTACAGAGTGTATAATCTATCCTGGATAGCCATGCCCACAGTCATGGGTAAGCTGAGTAAAGTTTTTTCACACATTAGACTTTTTTTCTCAAAATGGTTTATCAAAGGCTAATGGATGGATGGAATCCATATGAGATCTCTTGGAAAAGATGGTCTAGGTGGGATGCCCTTGGTTAGGTTGGTGTCAGGTCAGTGCCTACAGTAACGATATTATTTTACTTAAATTACTGTCTTTACTTAATGTATTAAATTTAGTAATTTTAAATCTATTTATTGTATTTCTTTAAATGCTGCTTTACGCTCAAATAACCATATATGTCTTACTTTGTTGCCTTTATCATTATATTGTACTCACCCTTGCTATCTCATCTCAGAAGAGGACAGCTTTGAATATGGTGAAGACCTGGACGAGTAGACCATTGTTTGCCTGTGGGCAGGCTTAATGAGCTTCTTTTGCTTCGATGTTCTTCTTCCGCTGCTATTATTTAAATTTGACCCATGGGCCATAGATGTAAACTTTGGCCATAAGGCCATACTCTTTTAATTAATAAACCTTGTCCTTATGCTTGATCTGTATTTTTGTTCCACCGTGTGCACTAGCTGATCCTAGACTAATATGATTTATACAGAGGATCTGAGAATTGTTGCTCCATGGTCTGACACCGAGGCAAGGCTAGGGCATGCGTAGAGGGCGAGCACAGGGTAAGGTAGGGGTGTGTGCGGAGGGCAAGCCCAGGGCAAGGCCAGGGATCGTGTAGAGGGCGAACCCCAGGGAGGTCTGGGACATGCACAGAGGATGAGGCTAGGGCATGCTTGAGAAGGGAACCTGGGCTAGGCCAGGGTGCATGGAGGGGGAGCCCAGGGTGCGCGCGAAGAGAGAACCTAGGGCAAGGCTAGGGCACGCGCAAAGGTCAAGGTAGGGTGTGCGCGGAGGGTGAGCTAGGGGTGAGGCCAAGGATTGCATGGAGGGTGGACCCCCCCAGGGAGGCCCAAGGCGAGCATAGAGGATGAGGCCAGGACGTGCTCAAAGAGGGAACCCTGGGCAAGGCTAGGGCACGAATGAAGGGGATGCCTGGGGCGAGCACTGAGAGGGAACCAGTAGTGAGGCCGGGATGTGCTTGGACGGTGAGCATGGGGCAAGGCAGGGGCGTGCACAGAGGACGAGCTTGGGGTGAGGCCAGGGATCATGTGGAGGGTGAACCCCAGGGAGGCCCATCGAGGCCCGAGGTATGCATGGAGGACAAGCCCAGGGTTTGAATGGAGGATGAGGCCAAGGTGCAGGCGAAGCACAAACCCCGAGGAAGCCCGAGGCATGCACAAAGGATGAGCCCGATGTGAGGCTAAGGTTGGCACGGAGGGTGAGCCTAGAACGAGGTTAGGGCACATGCAGAGGGCAAACCCTAGGGACACCCAGGGCGTGCATGGAGGACAAGCCCGGGGCGAGGCCAGGGTTCACATGGAGGGGGAACTTGGGGTGAGACCGGGCATGCCTAGTGGTTGAACCCTGGGGATGCCTAGGACGTGCACGGAGGACAAGCTCAGGATGAGGCCAGGGTTCACATGGAGGGCGAGGCTGGGGTGTGCGCGGAGGGGGAGCCTGTGGCGCACATGGAGAGGGAAGTCACGGCAAGGCCGGGGATCGTGTGGAGCATGAACCCCAGGGAGATACTAGGGATCACGCAGAGGGTGAATCCTAGGGTGGTCCAGCTTATGTGTGGAAGACGAACCTAGGGCATGCGCAACTAGCAAACCCCAGGGAGCTTGGGGCATGCACGAAGGTTGAACCCCAGGGAACCTGAGGCGTGCACAGAGGTGGTGGATTCTATGTATCGAGGTAGTGGAGTTTAGGCGGCCCAGGGTGGTTGGAGCAAAGCGGAGTATGGGCGAGGCATGGCACATTGGGATGGCCGAGCAAGCAGCTCGGCTCAGGCAAAGGCCACCTCCGGAGGGGGTCCTGGCGGAAGAGGTGGCCACCCTTGGGGGTGGCAGGGCGAAAGCGAAGACCACCCCTAGGGGGTCCGGGGTGGATGTGAAGGCCACCCTCAAGGGTGTTCGGGAGAGCCCGGGGCAAGGCTGGGGTTTGCACAAAGGCCAAGCCCGGCACGAGGGCAGGCATCGTGTGGAGGGCGAACCCCAGGGAGGCCCGGGGCATGCACGGAGGGTGAGCCTGGGGCGAGGCTGGGGCGCCCTCAGAGGCAAACCCCAAGGATGCTCGGGGCGTGCACGAAGGATGAGCCTAGGGTGATGCCAGGATTTGCACGGAGGGTAAGCATGGAGGACGAACCCTGGGGACACCCAGGGCGTGCACGGAGGATGAGCCTAGGGTGAGGCCAGGGTTCGCATGGAGGGCGAGGCTGGCGTGCACGCAGAGGGGAGCCTAGGGAGGAAAGGGAGCCTGATGGGTTCGGAGAGCAGCGTTCCTGAGATGGCTAGAGCTAGGGACCATCTGGAGGGACCTTAAAGATGGCTCGAGGGAGCCGAGGGGGCCGAACTCGAGGGTGGTCCGAGCGGAGTCCAGAGAACCTCATCGTGGGCGGAGCCCGGAGGACCTTCGCGTGGTAGGCACATGGCTTCTCGCTCGAGTGGCCATGGATGGTGCCAACTGTCATCGGTACAAATCTGGACAGAAAACTTAGAGGCACCTCTGGTCAGATGCAGAGACCGTCGAGGATGTGAAGGGACTCGAGGATAAGTACACAACTACCGAGTATATTCAATATGAGTGTCTAGGGTTACAAAATGGCCTCCTCCCCTTCCATTACAAGGGTCCTATTTATAAAGGGAGAGGAGAAGGCAAATGAAGTTACAAGATTGCCCCGAGGCCTACTTTACTCCTAGGGGTATTTGCATCATTATACCTACGTGGGCCCCACCACGGCTGAGGCTCCAAGGTCAGCCCCGAACCTCATCCAGGGTTGGCCCTAGACCCTTCTAGGATTGACCTTGCATACCTCACCTAGGGCTTGTCCTGGACCCTTTCGGGGTTGGCCTTGCGCACCTTACCCAAGGGTTGGCTTCGGACCCTATCGGGGTAGGCCTTGCGCACGTTGCCCAGGGTTGGCCCCAGAGCCTTCTAGGGTTGGCTTTGCGCACCTCCACTGGGGTTGGCCTTGGACCCTTCCGGGGCTAACCTTGCACACCTCCCTTGGAGTTGGCTTGGGGACTTGACTCAGGGTAGACCCTGCAACGAGTGCCATCGCTCCAAGGTGGTCGTGGGCCCAAGGTAGCGCGGCAAATCTCCCCCAACAAATGTAATCGAAATATTTGAATTCCGGTGTATATTCATGTAACACCCTAGGGTCCAAACTGGCTTTGGCCCAACCCCATTCTGAATAGGCCACGCACACATAGCAATCCGTTTGCACTTTCATCCTCGCTTCACGCAAAATGGTTAACCGGGGGTACTACCATTGGAACTCCTAGGCTTATATGTAAGTACTTCTCAAGTTAAGCTAGCAAAGTGAGACTAACCCACACCCTCATGTGCACACACACATATATATAGGCCATCATAGGCCAGGGTGTCACATACACCCACTCGAAGGACTCGACGTCCTCGTCGGACCAACATACCCACACTGGGGCAAATGATAAGGATCTCTCCTCTTGGCACATATCCGTGCGTTCAGTATCAGCACATATACCATACCGTGTGTCACTACGGACCCACACACGCCATGCGCCATATTTATGTAAACAGAGATATAAAGGGGAATATATTTGCGTGACTAAAAACAAAAGGCTGTCGAACATCCAAGTCATTGTTAGCCCTACAGAGGGAAATAGATGTAGACTGCATTGGCCTCTGGCAACAGGCAACCCGGCTGGCCAAGCATTGAATTTTCGGACTGTACTTCGTCAAGATTGGGACTGTATTAGAAACAAGTCAGGGTGACAGAACAAGTTCCAATTATTATTGGCTGATACGGATCTAATTTTCTACGGTAACAAGTTCCAGTCAAGCCGGCACGGATCTCGGGAAGTCATGAACTATGAATCCAGCACAATATATGTATTGAAGACTTGAGACCAAATGTACGCCAGGCCCATAAATTCTACGCAAACATACACACCACATATATTTCCGCATATGGTCATAGCAGAGTCGTACTTATGTAGCTCCTAAAGAAAATTTTTGAAGAACCCCATAAGAATATTCAGACTTATACTGTGATGAACCATTATCATTTAAAAATGGTGGAAACATGAATCTACAAATTTATGTTATTTTCTGATTGATCTACAGACTTCACCGACCAGAGGTGACGGTCAAACTAGACCACCCATTGCATGTCGTTAGATCGGCCCCCTGGCGATCTAGAGGTCAGACTAGCCAGGGCAGGAGGTATGAACGGTCGGCCAGTTTTCCTCTCGGTTGATTTTGCGAATTTTAGAAATTGAGTCATGGGTTGAAATATTTTGACCTACGTTAGTGCATATGTGTTGCATAAGGCATGTTAGAACTAACGTTGGTCAAGTTGTGAAGAACTTATGCCCAGAAACAATTTATTTTGCTTTAGATATGTAGAGTCGTTTGGTGTCAACCATAGTCAACAACGAGAATGGGGTTATGCTCATATAAGAGTCGAGGCCCAGAACGATCAAGAATATTGTGTGAGATGGCTGAGCTCAAGTCTGACACGAGAAAAGCGAAAAATATTGAAGGAAAGTTCGAGTGACGAGTTATACTATGTGGCTTGGTCGGTCTAAATAAGGCATGGTCTGGTGGAACTGGAACAGAAAAAACTTACCGATGTGTAACAAGACAGTGGTGCATGTACACGTGGCAAATATGGCGATTGCTTATAGTGAAAGATGAAGACTAGGTCAAGAAAGGGTATTTTGGTAAGTTGACCAAAATAATAGATACTATCTTAGATCAAAATCATGGCTCTTAAGTGGCATTTGAGAGAATAATTTAGGTCAAGAAGAAGTTGAGAAGATCAAATTCAATCAAGGTTAAGGACTTAGCGGATTCAGGGTTATATACTTTCAAAAACTTACATAAATGGTTTGTGTGAGTAAAAACCATGTTGTGAGGGTTAACGGGATTTTACTCTTTGTGCTAAGTGGATAGTATCTACTAGGGTTAGATAAGTGCTAGTTGCCTATCTATTTAACAGGTTAAGATAGAGATTTGTTGGTTAACCATCCAATCATCCTACCTTTGCTATTAAAGCCAAGTGTTCTAGAGTTAGGGTTTGAGAAGTGTGAGTGCTATGGTGTACTCTTTTGTCCTCAAGGTGCTATAAAACCTTCATTCTCAAGTAGCAATATTTCAACATTGTTCATCTCCCATGAATCCCTCTTGTGTTAGTTGATTTGCTATTAATTTGATTCGTTTTGATCTTCTCTCTCCTTCTTGATCTTGCTGGATGCCAAGGATGAGTTAGTGATAGATATGTTTTATAAAAATCATTCCCCATCCATCTAGACATCATGTTTGGTAAGTTCTTGAAATTGCTCTTGTTGATTAGATTTGACCCTATCGAGTAATTTCTTGATCTAGTTGATTTTGGCTCTGTTCCTTTGATATTTTTGCTTGTTATGACATGTGAGCACACATCTAGAGTCATCTTGGCTATCATTCATCATTTACCCATGAGCAAGTCATATTCACCATTTCTTATTTTTGCCTGGTTTTAGTGCAACCTTCATTCATATTTAAAAATCACAATTTTGACAATAATTCTCTCGATTGTTGATCGAAATAGGTTTGTGACATCCTCAAAAAGCTAGGTGCATGCCAAGTTTCATATCATTTGGATCTATGGATCTAAAGTTCCACAGTTTTTTGGTTTTGAAATAGTGTTGTTTTTACTATTTCCATGATGTCCTTTACTGTAGCAGCCTGACTGGCTACTGTTCATCGATCTGACTGGGACTATTCATTCGGTATGACCACTAGGCAAATCAAGGGTCATTTTGTTTAGTTTTAGCTTAGATTTTTTTGTGTGGTAATTAGTCTCTGATCTTCATAGTTTCTCATAGTTATTGGAGTGAATATCGAAACATACTTAGAGAAAAATTTCAAAGGCAACATTCAGCCCCTCTGTTGGCATACAATTCCTACAAGTGGTATCAAAGGCTGGTTAGCTCTTTTTGTAGATCTTAACAGGTCTTAGGAGCCATGGTATTAGACAAGTATTCAACTAAGACACCTGTTTTCGATAGAGTCAATTTCTCTTATTGGAAACCTTAAATGCAATTCTACATCGAGACTTAAGGGCACGCAATTTGGATTACGGTTAAGAATCTATATGTGGTGCTGGTCGATAACTAGGTTACACCGGATGTAGAAGCAAACAAGGCTCGTAATTTTCTGATTCAAGAGCTTACTCGATCTGAGTTTGAGCAAGTTGGTCACTTGAGGTTTGCTCATAAGATCTAAAAAACCCTCACTGATTACCATGAGGGATCTACCGCGATCAAGAAAGTTAGATAGAACTAATTGAAGAAAGAATACTAAAAAATTGAGCAAAAGCCAGATGAATCTTTGGATGAGTTATGGGAAAGGTTCAACAAGATTCTTCATGTCCTTCATTCTATTAGTTTGACCTTTTCTGATTCTAAGAATGCATGCCAGATGTTGGTGCACTTGATATGAATGTTAGGGGAATGAAGATTACTTCTAACAATAACAAATTGTTATGAGTGAGTTTATCGTGGATAAGCTCTACTCGAAGTTAAAGACGTATGGGATTAGCTTCATCTTGCATCTCTCGAAGAAAGAGTCGATGGCACTTGTGGTGGACCATTCTTAGAGTAGATCTTCATTGTTCTTGAACTAAAAATAAAATATGAAAAATAATCTCTTTTGTGTGAAAAATTGATCTCACCAATTCTTTTTCATGAGGTAACTTGTCATTGCACTAGGTATGAACTTAGAGAGAGTTTTAAATGACTAAGACCACTTTTTTAAGTTTCTTACTTTAGATGGTTGTAATATGGCTTGAGATCTAACACATGGCTAAGAAATCAAAAATATAAGAAAGGTTGAAACTTAGGAGATAGTTGTCGATGGCTCCTAGTTCAAGGCTTCTTGTACTAAGATAAAACCAAAATATATTTTAAAAATTACCAGCTATGCTAATTATGCTTAATTCATAGTTCTTGAATAAAAATGATTTAATATTGAACTTGTAGCACTCTAAATAGACTCAATTATAGTTTCTTGGTTCCATTTAGTTTATTGATATGATTTGGCTCATTTTTTGATACTTTTTGGCTAAACCATTACCTTGAGCAACTTGACATGCTAAAAAAACTATTTAATTTAATATTATTGCTTATTTGGCTTTAGCTTTACTATATATTGTCTGCCATAATCTAGGATACCTACTTCCCAAAATATGGCTTGGTATAATAATTGTAGAATCACTTTGGATAATTTTCATAACTCCCTATGCTAAAAATAAATATATTACATCCCCTTTATTTCATTCATGCTCTATCTTCTTCCATGCATCTTGATGACTCCATTGTCAAATGAGGAGAAAGATTGATAAAAATACATATGTAGAGTTCGATTTGGAGTTTTTGTGCAAATTCTTGCAAAGCTGGAGTTTTAATATTTTGATATGATTCTTTTGATCTTTTGATCACTTTTCACTGTGACTATAATGAAATAGAATAATTATTCTTTCACATGGACTGGTATATATCTTTGTGTGTATAACCACAATCCAAATTTGATTTGTACAATAATGGAAAATGTCCAAATCTTAAATAATTTGAGTGAACAATAGAAAAAATCTTAAAAACTTAATACAGATTATACTTTCGGTAGAATATGAACTGTCAACTTTTATAAACTAAAAAAATGAGAGATTCAAAATAATATTACTATATATGTGACACCCGGCCTATATGTGTGTGCACATGAGGGTGTAGGTTAGTCCCACCTTATTAGCTTAACTTGAGAAGCACTTACATATAAGTTTAGGAGTTCCAATGGTAGCACCCCCGGATAACCGTTTTGCACGAAGCGAGGACGAAAGTGCAAGCGGGTTGCTACGTGTGCGTGGCCTATCCAGAATAGGGTTAGGCCTAAGCCGGTTTGGACTCTAGGGTGTTACAATATAATAATATATAATCGAAATATTTGAATTCTGGTCCATACTAATATCATATAGTTGTCCAGAAAACTGTTCTTGAAATAATTGTAACACCTCTTTTATTCAAATAAAACTTGTGAAATCTTGTAGAACCATTAATATATATAATCTGAACCTCATGAGATTTCATGTTATTAGTAGCTATGTTTGATGATTGAAGTAGTAGTTTAAATCATCTATTTGTTCAGATTTATGTAAACAGATATACAAATGGGAAGATATTTGCGTATAACTACAAACAAAAGGCTGTCGAACATCCAAGTCATTGTCATGTAGACTGCATTAGCCTCCGGCAGCGGGCAACCCGGCCGGCTAAGCATTGAATTTTCGGACCGCACTTCGTCAGGATTGGGAGTGAGATCACCCACGGAATTCGGGAGCAGGATAATTGCATTGAAGACCGGATACCAAATCTGGCCCCAAAAATTCTACGCATGCATACACACCACATATATTTCTGCATATCATACTTATCCAGTAATCATCAATGTCATCAGACTCAAGTAATTTTGCAACACACTTGGGGTGGTAGAAAGTGCCCACAAGATGCATTATTACATTGAAACACCTAAAAGAATGCACACTTCAGAAATTTAGAACGACTAGAAGAGACACAAGGAGGATTCTCAAAGCGCATTATAATTTTAATAATCAGCATTCGATGGAGCTTGCTATTGTCTTTTCATCTCTGCTAGAGTTCAAGTACTTAATACATTTAAAAATCCATATTTGCACAAAAAATAATTGAAGCAAATATTCAACTACAATATCTCGGTATAGAGCAGTGTGTCCAACAACCATCAAGATGTAAAATGAATAAAGATGGTTAATTTCGACAAAAAATTCATTGATTCGTCATTGTATTTCTCCCTCATAACTATTGTATTTTTCGTTGAAATACAATGCCTACCTAGCTTAGTTTCAACGAAAAATCCATTGGTTCGTCATTGTATTTCTCCCTCATAACTATTTGCATATATATGAGAATGCACGCTTAACCGCTCGATGATGATGGGGGGCTGTCAGACCCCAAGTTTACTAACCTGGAATCCTCTGTGATAACATTGCATTATTCCCTGGATCAGTAGATAATGCTCACAGATACATCGCTGCATCATTTCATACACGATAATTTCATACATTACAATACCAGAGTTCAAATAGACCACATCGGGCCAGGGTTACAATAGAGCCGTCAGGCCAAATGTCTTACAATACATAAAAGCGGAAGCGGAAGCGTACATAGCGTAGGGGCACAACTCACCACAGGCAAGCGACTGGGATAACCTGAGTACCAATGCTATTAATCAGGGGCCTGACTAATAACGAAGGCACCCGCCAAAACTAGCCTGGTCAACTTTACTGAGGCGAGAAGCAAGACTACCGAAGCCTATTCTAATAACCACCGTCTTCATTGCCTTCGGCATCCTGATCCTCATGGTAGGCGTAGTGCTCTTGATTCACATCTTCTGAAAGGGGGGTTTAGAGCGAGAATGAGCACAAACAACCGTGCTCCGCGAGCCAACACACAGAATGCAAATAATATAGATGCAAGGTTGAACAAGGAAGGCTCGGGTTCTTTTATTTGCTTAAAGCGACTTTTGGAATAATCATAATTAAAATTCCTATGACTTAGCATTTGACAAAACATGCTTTAAGGAGTTTGAAATTGTGCAGTAATTATAGCGGGGTAGGTTCCATCCACCAATTTCATGGTTCCATCCACCAATGCTTAATTTTGAGTAGCAGGTTACTTCCACCTTATTACCAACACTGGAGTACATCCCTCCAGGAAAAATTACCTAAGTCAGGTTACATCCACCTAACCAACACTGGAGTACATCCCTCCATGATAAATTACCAAAGCTAGGTTACATCCACCTAGCAAGTTTTATACCCAACCACCAAAAGTTTTTGAAATAGAACTAACTCGAGGAAGATTTCCATGTCTGCCCTTGACCGTGGGCACGGCTATTCGAATAGTTTGTTTAAGTACTCTGCAGAGACTGTACATCTTTACCCACAAGAGATAATCGTCCCGATGGTTCTACATGATTCCTTGGACATGCAGATCGAGAGAATATCACGAGGCCTTTACAATACCTCGCTCTCTAGCATTTCACTCCTATGGGGTTACGTCCATAGGTTGTGCGGGATGTTCACCATAGGTTAGCGCAGTCGGACTCCGCTCTCCACATACGCTATCCTAGGCAACGTCACCTACATCCGGTGTCCCATTCCAAGTGGGGCTTTCATTACCCACCTACACACGTTCTCCGTGAAATGACTAGAGGGTTCAGTAAATTATTTAGCCAAGCCTACAATATGCCAGCTTGTGGTTGTACTGTTTGTACACGGAGGGTCCACACAGGATTAAGTCCTTAGGTTGTTCGGGCGGTTCATTCCACAATCCCCTGTGTTACATCCACACCCACCGTTCTTTCCACCCGCCCAAACAGGTTTAGCAATTTTGAGGGTTTTGAGAAGCATAACACATTTTAACATAAATACTCAGCCACGTACATCCCATGACTGTCCCAAAACTAGTTTCCATGATTAAAGAATGATTATCAGGGCTACTAAGGCCCTGGATTCGACAAGACCAGCATGGCAGTGTTATGACTTATAACTACCTTAGTTATAGTTTATGCCTAGGGCGACAATGGTCATGTGAGTTCAAAAGGTACTGGTGGGGTTTTATATCATTAGGTGGACATACGGTTATTAGCTACCTTAAGAGTGACATACTTTTGCATATAAAGTAACGCATGCAATTTTGATAATTTAAAGAAACATAATTTTACATAAAATGTAGGATCAACATGATCAAAGTGTTGACTCGCCTGGATCGAAAGCTTGGAGGTCTTGCGCTGCTTCAAGCGGGGTCTCGTTCGCGTCGTCGAACTCTACTCGGACGAGAGTACCGGAAAAACCACATAAAATGAAGAGCACCGAATAAGAACCAAATAAAACAACAAAACAACTCAAATGAACTCGGAATTGAACCAAACCAGAACCATTAGACAGGTCTTGATTTTTGAAAAATTTAGAAGTTGGTTTCGTTTAATTCGGAGTTAGGGTTAAAAAGTTATGGCATTTTAAAGTTTTAGATTCCTGGAATTTCAGAAAATAAAAGAGAGGGAGGGAGAGAGAGCTGCTGTCAAGTGGGGCCCGAGAGGGATTAGATGGGGTTCGGTTAAGGCATCACTTAATTAGCCGGTTAGGATATCAATTAAATAGCCTGGTTAAGACATCATAGAGGACTGGTTGTAATGCTTTTGATGGGGGGTGTCCTCTGCTCTGGCTCACTCCGTCCGCACGGGGAAGAAGGAGAGCGGCGCCAGCCGGCGGCGGAGGGGACCCGGGGGTGAGGCGGCGCCGGCCAAAAGGAGTCGGCCGACCCTACGCGCATCGCGGGGAGGAGGCAAGTCGGCCAGATCTCGGCCGGGCGGCGGTCGGCGGCGGCTAAAGCGGCGGCGGGGACAGGGGAAGCGGGCGCCGGCGGTTCGGGCTATTGGGGCTCGATTCCTCGACAGGTGAGCATCTCAGGGCCTTGTTGAACTCACCTAGGACGTTGGCCGGGGCCGAGGTGGAGCAGGGCGGTCCGGCGGCGTGAGGGGGCTCGGCGGCGAGGAAGGAGGTGGCGGCGGCTCACTGGGGGTGACGGCGGGGTCCGGCGAGGAGGGGACGGCGTTCAGGGTGTCCGGGCGACGCTCCACGTGCGGGGAATCGGCCGGCGGCGTCGTGGTTCACCGGGGAGGTCCGAAGCCGGGGCTTGGGGAAAGATGGCTTCGCCGGCGACCTGCGGGCAAAGATGGAGCAATCAGCTCTAGGAGAAGAGAGATGGGGCAAAGACGAGCGCGGGAAAAGAGGCCCAGGGCCCTGGCGGCGACCGGAGAGGCGCGGCGGCGAGGTTTGGCCGAAGGAGCGCCCGCAAGGCAGAGGAGGCGGCCTGGTGCGGCGCTCGGGTGGACCTCGGCGGGATGGGCAGTGAGGCAAGCATCTCCACTTAAAGCGGCCGGGGAAGGAGGCTGGGCGCCGAGGGGGAGACACTGCGGCGTGTTGCAGGCAGGCGGGGGCGTCAGAGCCGTGCGGCCACAGTGCGAGCGCGGCCTCCAGAGCATGGCGCGGCGTGAGTGAATGCAGGGCTCCGCTCTGCCCGGTGGTCGCGAGGGGGCACGGCGTAGAAGGCAGTGCTTGAGCGACGCCGACGGGATTGGTGTGACCGAGGCGTACCACGGCGGCGCAGCGTTTGGGTGGGGGCCGGCGAGGTAGCGTGCTAAGCAGGGTGAGTTCAGCGTGAGCGGGAGACGTGTGGGAGGTGACCGGAGACTCTGCCACTGCCGGCGCTGATGGCGAGGAGAGGTGCTGAAGACGAGGCCGCTGACACTGCATTCAATCGCCGACGGAGTTGGTGGCGCATGACGACAAGCTGCAGAGGAGGTGCTGGAACCATGTTGGAGTCAGGAAGGAGGAGGGAGGTTCTGCCACCATGAAGAAGGAAAATGCATGGCTGGGATGGCATGGAGGAACAAATGGATGGCCAGGATTGGCTGGGGAGAAATTCCCTTTAATAATATATACATACGCGTATATGTATACGGGTATATATACATATACACATGCATATATCTTTTCTTCACATTCTTAGCCTCCTAAATCCTTTAATCCTTGAAGTATATTTCATATTTTAGATTTTATGAGATTAATTCATTTTACTCTTTTTGGAGATAGACAAGGTTTTCCAATTAAATTATTTAAGCTCAACTTAAATCTTCTTTTTGGAAACCAAAAGGAATATCCAACTGGAAATAAAATCTTGCAACTTCATTAACATAGTTTTGAATTTTACAATAAGCCAGGTTTTGAAAATGGGGTGTTACAGATCCCACCCCCCTTAAAATGAATCTCGACCCCGAGATTCTGCTACTCTGAGAAAAGAAAGGGAAAGTCGGCTCTAAGTTGATCCTCTCGCTCCCAGGTTGCCTCTCGCTCGGAGTGGTTGCTCCATTGGACCTTGCAGAGGCGAATAATTTGACGCCTGGTTTTCTTCTCCATAGTATCAAGAATTTTGATCGGATGCTCCGGGTAAGACAGGTCTGACTGTAGTTCAATGGATTCCACTGAGGTCTGCTCTTCGGGAACTCTGAGACACTTCTTGAGTTGGGAAACATGAAATACATTGTGCACCTCGGACAAATTTGCGGGAAGCTCTAATTGATATGCCACTTCTCCACATTTGGCAATAATAGGGAATGGCCCTATGTATCTCGGAGCAAGCTTGCCTTTCACCTTGAATCTGCGGATTCCTCGGAGGGGTGACACTTTAAGGTATACATGATCTCCAACTTGGAATGTCAATTCTCTACGGCGATTATCGGCGTAGCTCTTTTGTCTAGACTGAGCAGCTTGTAGGCGATCCCGGATTAAACGAACTTTTTCCTCTGCCTGCTTCAGAGTGTCGGGTCCAAATATGTGCCCTTCTCCTGTTTCTGACCAGTGTAGAGGAGTTCTACATTTACGTCCATAAAGAGCTTCAAATGGTGACATCTTGAGGCTTGACTGATAACTATTATTGTAGGCAAATTCCGCATAGGGTAAACATTTCTCCCAATCTGAGGTGAACTCTAGTGCACATGCGCGTAGCATATCTTCCAAAATTTGATTTATTCTCTCGGTCTGTCCATCTGTTTGAGGGTGGTATGCAGTACTGAATGCTAGGTGGGTTCCTAAAGCATCGTGCAAACTAGCCCAGAAATGCGAGGTGAATTGAGAACCTCGATCTGAGACTATTCTTTTAGGTACACCATGTAGACATACAACACGAGCCATGTATAACTCAGCAAGTTTGTCTCCCTTGTAGTTGGTCCTTACAGGGATAAAGTGGGCAACTTTGGTTAATCTATCAACTATTACCCATATAGAATCATATCCTGATTTGGTGCGGGGTAAACCAGTTATGAAATCCATTCCCACTTCTTCCCATTTCCACTGAGGAATTTGCAGAGGTTGAAGAAGTCCGGCAGGTCTCTGATGTTCAGCTTTGACCTTCTGACATACGTCACAACAGGCTACATATTCAGCAATGTCTCGCTTCATGCGAGGCCACCAATACAATGTTTTCATTTCTTGGTACATTTTAGTGCTGCCTGGGTGTAAAGTATAAGCAGAGCTATGTGCTTCCTTAAGTATCAGGTCTTTGAGGTTCTTCTGGTGGGGAACAAAAAGTCGTTTTCCATACCATAAAATTCCTTGTTTATCTTCTATCATTTTAGGGGCTTTCCCCTGGGTCATGAGACGTTTGAATTTCTGAACTCCAGGATGTCCCTTCTGGGCTGCCTTGATTTGCTCTTCAAGTGTTGGTTGCACTTCCATGGTAGCTAAAGTACCATGCTCTACTATTTCCAGGTTAAGGGCTTCAAATTCTCTGCAGAGCTCAGGTTGCAATTCCTTCACCATGAGGTTGTTGCAATGGGGTTTGCGACTTAGGGCATCGGCTACTACATTAGCTTTTCCGGGATGATAGTGGACATCCAAGTTGTAGTCCTTAATTAACTCCAACCATCTTCTTTGTCTTAAATTGAGGTCGGCTTGAGTGAAGATATACTTGAGACTCTTATGGTCCGTATAAATGTCACAATGATTTCCAATTAAATAGTGTCGCCAAATTTTTAAGGCGTGCACTACTGAGGCTAACTCCAAGTCATGAGTTGGGTAATTGTCTTCATGGGGACGAAGCTGTCTGGAGGCATATGCTACGACCTTTCCTCCTTGCATGAGCACACAGCCTAGGCCTTGGCGAGATGCATCACAATATACTTCAAAATCCTTGTGTATATCTGGCAGGACTAACACAGGGGCTGTGGTCAATTTTTGCTTTAGTTCTTGAAAACTCTTCTCACATGCTTCTGTCCACTCATACTTTTTCTCTTTCTTGAGTAGGTTTGTCATTGGTCTGGCTATTTTGGAAAAGCCTTCTATGAAGCGTCTGTAGTATCCGGCTAGACCCAGAAAACTACGCACTTCGGTAACTGAGGTGGGCTGCTTCCATTCTAGGACTGCCTCAACTTTGGAGGGGTCGACTGCTACTCCTCCAGCGGATATGATATGCCCAAGGAAACTAACTTCATGCAACCAAAATTCACATTTGCTATATTTGGCATACAACTGGTGCTTCTTAAGTGTTTCGAGAACTATCCGCAGGTGTTCCTCATGTTCTTTGGTGGTCTTTGAATAGATCAGAATGTCATCTATGAATACGACCACAAATTTGTCTAGATATTCCATAAAGATTTTGTTCATCAGGTTCATGAAATAGGCTGGGGCATTGGTCAATCCAAATGACATGACCGTATATTCAAATAGGCCATACCGGGTAGTAAAAGCTGTCTTAGGAATATCTTCTGCCCTGATCTTGAGTTGATGGTACCCTGACCTTAAATCTATTTTAGAGAAGACGGTAGCCCCAGATAGTTGGTCGAATAGGTCATCTATTCGAGGCAAGGGATATTTATTCTTGATGGTTACTTCATTAAGGGCTCTGTAATCTACACATAATCTGGCAGAGCCATCCTTCTTTCTAACAAATAGCACAGGGGAGCCCCATGGAGATGAGCTGGGTCTAATGAATCCTTTGGCTTGGAGATCCTCAATTTGAGCCTTTAATTCCTCAAGTTCATCTACCGCCATCCGGTATGGTCTTTTAGCAATTGGGGCAGTACCGGGCTTTAGGTTGATCACAAATTCTATCTCCCTATCTGGTGGCATGCCTGGCAGTTCTTCTGGAAAGACTTCTGGGTAATCATGAACTACCGGTGTTTCTTCTAATGTCTTTTCTTCAATGTGATGGATTGCGCGTCCCGACGAGGGGCGATCCACACTAACTTTTATTTTCTTTCCAGAAGCTTTGGTGAGTATTACTTTCCTATTTGCACAGTCTAGCAATCCTTGATTATTTGCTAGCCAATCCATCCCTAAAATGATATCCAAGGTCTGAGATGGCAAGATCAAAAGGTCTGCTGGAAAATCACAATCCTCCATGGTGATTTCTACCCTAGGGCTAACTAGAGTAGCTGTTAAGGGTCCTCCTGGGGAACTAAGTACCACAGGTTTCTTTAGTCTAAAGGTTGGCAATTTAACCTTTTCAACAAATTCCCCAGAAACAAAAGAATGCGAAGCACCGGAGTCAAACAGAACTTGTGCGGGTATCGACTTAACAGAGAACATACCCATAAGTACTCCGGTGGCATTTTGAGCATCTTCTGCAGTGACGTGGTTGACACGGCCATGGTGTGGAGCTGATGCTGTTCTTGATGCTTGAGGTGCCTGATAATTCTTGTTTGATGCCGACGATTGAGCTCGGGATGAGGAGATTCCAGGATTAAACTTCCCTGGAGTAGCTTGGCGATCCGGGCACTGGTTGGCGAAATGCCCTTTTGCTCCGCAGCTAAAGCAGTGGAGGTTAGTAGTTGTTTTGGTTGCAGAAGACTGCCCTATGGGACGGGCCATCTGACTTCCACTGTTGTTGGGGCGTGGTGCTTGGAATGGAGCTCTGGGTGCTGGCGTTGCTACCTGGCGAAAAGATGAGCTGCCTTGGTATGCTGATTTGGGCTGGAAGGTGTTCTGAGGTCGTTGGGCTGTCCACTTCCTCTTCCTACTGGTTTCTAAAATTTTCCTTTCATTCTCCAGGATGAGGGCCTTATTCACCAGGTGATGGAAACTGGAATGGTCGTGCAGAATCAGCTGCGCTTGCATTTCCTCATGCATCCCTTCTAGGAATCGATCAATCTTTTCTTCTTGATTGGCTACGTCCCGTGAGGCGTAGCGAGCTAGCTGGTTGAAGCGTGTGAGATACTCCAAGACAGACATATTTCCTTGCTTCAAGTTTCTAAACTCGTTCTTTTTCATCCTCATGATACCAGCTGGGACAAAGTTCTGTCTGAAAGCAGTCTTAAACTCAGCCCAGGTGATGGCAGTGTCGCCTGCTGCTGACTCTGCTTCACCTTCATTGTGGTTCTCTTCATTTTCCTGCTCTTCCTGCGGATCGTCTGCTGGATCGTCAGATTCTACCCCTTCCTCTTCTCCTCCTTGTTCTTCTTCTTCATCTGAGTCATTACCTAAAGGTTCCTTCTTTCCACGACAGGCGAGGTAGTTTTCCCACCATGCCGCCGCGGCACCTTTAAGCTGATGCGCAGCGAAGTCTACCTTGTCTTCTTCAGTGCAACGTGCAAGTTTGAGCTTCTTCTCTGTGTCACGCAGCCAATCTTCGGCTTCTAAAGGTTCATTAGCTGAGGAGAAGGTCATTGGTCGGGTTCTCAAGAAGTCAGATAAGTTGGAGTTGCGACCAGCTGCATTGGCTTGCTGACTGGATAGCATTGCTTGAAGGATCTGTGTTTGCTGTGCTAATACTTGTGCCATGGTTGGTGGTGCTGGTGGTGGTGGCGGCAGGTTCAAATCATAGCCTCTACCTTGGCCTCTTCCACGAGCTGCGGCCCTTGGGACTCGGCCTCTACCACGAGCAGCAGCCCTCCTGGGAGGCATCTGGAACAATCTAGAGCCGATTTAGAGACTAAAAGAAAAAAAAGAAAGACATATATGAGGGTTTGCTAGCCCCCTAATGGCACAACAAAGAACCAAACGAAAGAGAGGCAATTAAAACACAAGGCATTATGCCTACGATAATTCATTACAATAGGGGGGTTAGGTGTTACATGACAGCCGAGCACAGCGCACAGGCTTACAACAAGTCATGACACCGCATACACAACGCTTACTAACTGGGTACATAAGGGGGATACATCTGGGGAAGTGTGCATACACACCAACAAAAGACTGCCTAGACAATACTACTGTCTAACCTACAGCAGTCTACACCTCCGGGGACGGGGAGTGGTGCTGGCCACAGAAGACGCAATCACCTGGAAAGCGGGAGCAGGAGACGATGCTGGGAGATCGGGAACGAGACCGAGAAGGGCTCGACCTGTTGTTGGAGGGACGGGAGCGGGACGAGCGACGCCCCCTGCTGGGCTCTGCGAGGGTGCCATTGGGCGGTGGGCGCACACTTATGCGCGCCGTCAGTCGTGGGCGAGGTCCCTGGCGCTGAGCCGGTGCTAGTACTGGATCTGAAGCTGGTGCTGGAGCAGCCACTGGTTCGGTTGCGGGAGCTGAGGCTGTCACTGGGGCTGTAGCTGGAGCTGGCACTGGAGCTGGAACTGGTGCGGACACTGGAGTTGGAGCTGGTGGCGTAGGCATAGGGTAGGCTGCCCTGGCTCGAAGGAGCTCGAGCCCAGCCTCTGCAGCGAGCCTCTCGCGCTCCGCCGCCTGAAAGGCTATCAGGTAGCGGTTCAGCTGAGCGCTGAGGACGTCCGACTGCTGCAGGCTCGCGGTCAGGAGAATGCGTAGATGCCCAATCTCCTGCATGGCGAAGGCATAGGAGGCTGACATCGCCTGCGTCAGCTGGATCTGGTGAGACAGCTGGGGGTTGTCCACCCTGTGGTCGAGGCGATCCGGAAGGAACTGCCCCTGGCGGATGCGAGGGGAGTGGGCAAAAGGCGACTGTCGCAGCCTATCCTCGTGCACCTGGCACAGGTGAGCCACGGCGAGACGCGCCGCATCCTGGATGGCGTCGACGAGGTACATTCGTGGAGGCTCGGCATGGACAGTATGGGAGTGGAGCTCCCTGTTACTATCTCGTGAGTAAATGAAAACCTCCATGGTCCACAAATCCATGCTGTGGACGTTGGTTCTCCTGCCTCGGTAAACGGGCGAGCGGACGTACCCGAGACAACGCAGCAGCTGCCGCAGGATCTCGGCGAACCCTCCTTCGCTTTCACCATGGGAGATGTGATCCCATGGACCAACTGGTGCAACTCCGGCCATCTAAAAATTTTGAACACCAATAGATTAGAACAGATGAAAATACAAAAGAAATTTTGGGTGAGTATAGAAACTAAGAGAGTTGAGTAAAGCAGTATTACGCTATATTTTTGCAAAAGTTTTACATAGCTTTTGTAAAAAGGGCTCAGACCTTAAATCGTGACCAGCCTAACTAAGGTTTCTACAGTCGTATGCTCTGATACCAGCTCTGTCAGACCCCAAGTTTACTAACCTGGAATCCTCTGTGATAACATTGCATTATTCCCTGGATCAGTAGATAATGCTCACAGATACATCGCTGCATCATTTCATACACGATAATTTCATACATTACAATACCAGAGTTCAAATAGACCAAATCGGGCCAGGGTTACAATAGAGCCGTCAGGCCAAATGTCTTACAATACATAAAAGCGGAAGCGGAAGCGTACATAGCGTAGGGGCACAACTCACCACAGGCAAGCGACTGGGATAACCTGAGTACCAATGCTATTAATCAGGGGCCTGACTAATAACGAAGGCACCCGCCAAAACTAGCCTGGTCAACTTTACTGAGGCGAGAAGCAAGACTACCGAAGCCTATTCTAATAACCACCGTCTTCATTGCCTTCGGCATCCTGATCCTCATGGTAGGCGTAGTGCTCTTGATTCACATCTTCTGAAAGGGGGGTTTAGAGCGAGAATGAGCACAAACAACCGTGCTCCGCGAGCCAACACACAGAATGCAAATAATATAGATGCAAGGCTGAACAAGGAATGCTCGGGTTCTTTTATTTGCTTAAAGCGACTTTTGGAATAATCATAATTAAAATTCCTATGACTTAGCATTTGACAAAACATGCTTTAAGGAGTTTGAAATTGTGCAGTAATTATAGCGGGGTAGGTTCCATCCACCAATTTCATGGTTCCATCCACCAATGCTTAATTTTGAGTAGCAGGTTACTTCCACCTTATTACCAACACTGGAGTACATCCCTCCAGGAAAAATTACCAAAGTCAGGTTACATCCACCTAACCAACACTGGAGTACATCCCTCCATGATAAATTACCAAAGCTAGGTTACATCCACCTAGCAAGTTTTATACCCAACCACCAAAAGTTTTTGAAATAGAACTAACTCGAGGAAGATTTCCATGTCTGCCCTTGACCGTGGGCACGGCTATTCGAATAGTTTGTTTAAGTACTCTGCAGAGACTGTACATCTTTACCCACAAGAGATAATCGTCCCGATGGTTCTACATGATTCCTTGGACATGCAGATCGAGAGAATATCACGAGGCCTTTACAATACCTCGCTCTCTAGCATTTCACTCCTATGGGGTTACGTCCATAGGTTGTGCGGGATGTTCACCATAGGTTAGCGCAGTCGGACTCCGCTCTCCACATACGCTATCCTAGGCAACGTCACCTACATCCGGTGTCCCATTCCAAGTGGGGCTTTCATTACCCACCTACACACGTTCTCCGTGAAATGACTAGAGGGTTCAGTAAATTATTTAGCCAAGCCTACAATATGCCAGCTTGTGGTTGTACTGTTTGTACACGGAGGGTCCACACAGGATTAAGTCCTTAGGTTGTTCGGGCGGTTCATTCCACAATCCCCTGTGTTACATCCACACCCACCGTTCTTTCCACCCGCCCAAACAGGTTTAGCAATTTTGAGGGTTTTGAGAAGCATAACACATTTTAACATAAATACTCAGCCACGTACATCCCATGACTGTCCCAAAACTAGTTTCCATGATTAAAGAATGATTATCAGGGCTACTAAGGCCCTGGATTCGACAAGACCAGCATGGCAGTGTTATGACTTATAACTACCTTAGTTATAGTTTATGCCTAGGGCGACAATGGTCATGTGAGTTCAAAAGGTACTGGTGGGGTTTTATATCATTAGGTGGACATACGGTTATTAGCTACCTTAAGAGTGACATACTTTTGCATATAAAGTAACGCATGCAATTTTGATAATTTAAAGAAACATAATTTTACATAAAATGTAGGATCAACATGATCAAAGTGTTGACTCGCCTGGATCGAAAGCTTGGAGGTCTTGCGCTGCTTCAAGCGGGGTCTCGTTCGCGTCGTCGAACTCTACTCGGACGAGAGTACCGGAAAAACCACATAAAATGAAGAGCACCGAATAAGAACCAAATAAAACAACAAAACAACTCAAATGAACTCGGAATTGAACCAAACCAGAACCATTAGACAGGTCTTGATTTTTGAAAAATTTAGAAGTTGGTTTCGTTTAATTCGGAGTTAGGGTTAAAAAGTTATGGCATTTTAAAGTTTTAGATTCCTGGAATTTCAGAAAATAAAAGAGAGGGAGGGAGAGAGAGCTGCTGTCAAGTGGGGCCCGAGAGGGATTAGATGGGGTTCGGTTAAGGCATCACTTAATTAGCCGGTTAGGATATCAATTAAATAGCCTGGTTAAGACATCATAGAGGACTGGTTGTAATGCTTTTGATGGGGGGTGTCCTCTGCTCTGGCTCACTCCGTCCGCACGGGGAAGAAGGAGAGCGGCGCCAGCCGGCGGCGGAGGGGACCCGGGGGTGAGGCGGCGCCGGCCAAAAGGAGTCGGCCGACCCTACGCGCATCGCGGGGAGGAGGCAAGTCGGCCAGATCTCGGCCGGGCGGCGGTCGGCGGCGGCTAAAGCGGCGGCGGGGACAGGGGAAGCGGGCGCCGGCGGTTCGGGCTATTGGGGCTCGATTCCTCGACAGGTGAGCATCTCAGGGCCTTGTTGAACTCACCTAGGACGTTGGCCGGGGCCGAGGTGGAGCAGGGCGGTCCGGCGGCGTGAGGGGGCTCGGCGGCGAGGAAGGAGGTGGCGGCGGCTCACTGGGGGTGACGGCGGGGTCCGGCGAGGAGGGGACGGCGTTCAGGGTGTCCGGGCGACGCTCCACGTGCGGGGAATCGGCCGGCGGCGTCGTGGTTCACCGGGGAGGTCCGAAGCCGGGGCTTGGGGAAAGATGGCTTCGCCGGCGACCTGCGGGCAAAGATGGAGCAATCAGCTCTAGGAGAAGAGAGATGGGGCAAAGACGAGCGCGGGAAAAGAGGCCCAGGGCCCTGGCGGCGACCGGAGAGGCGCGGCGGCGAGGTTTGGCCGAAGGAGCGCCCGCAAGGCAGAGGAGGCGGCCTGGTGCGGCGCTCGGGTGGACCTCGGCGGGATGGGCAGTGAGGCAAGCATCTCCACTTAAAGCGGCCGGGGAAGGAGGCTGGGCGCCGAGGGGGAGACACTGCGGCGTGTTGCAGGCAGGCGGGGGCGTCAGAGCCGTGCGGCCACAGTGCGAGCGCGGCCTCCAGAGCATGGCGCGGCGTGAGTGAATGCAGGGCTCCGCTCTGCCCGGTGGTCGCGAGGGGGCACGGCGTAGAAGGCAGTGCTTGAGCGACGCCGACGGGATTGGTGTGACCGAGGCGTACCACGGCGGCGCAGCGTTTGGGTGGGGGCCGGCGAGGTGGCATGCTAAGCAGGGTGAGTTCAGCGTGAGCGGGAGACGTGTGGGAGGTGACCGGAGACTCTGCCACTGCCGGCGCTGATGGCGAGGAGAGGTGCTGAAGACGAGGCCGCTGACACTGCATTCAATCGCCGACGGAGTTGGTGGCGCATGACGACAAGCTGCAGAGGAGGTGCTGGAACCATGTTGGAGTCAGGAAGGAGGAGGGAGGTTCTGCCACCATGAAGAAGGAAAATGCATGGCTGGGATGGCATGGAGGAACAAATGGATGGCCAGGATTGGCTGGGGAGAAATTCCCTTTAATAATATATACATACGCGTATATGTATACGGGTATATATACATATACACATGCATATATCTTTTCTTCACATTCTTAGCCTCCTAAATCCTTTAATCCTTGAAGTATATTTCATATTTTAGATTTTATGAGATTAATTCATTTTACTCTTTTTGGAGATAGACAAGGTTTTCCAATTAAATTATTTAAGCTCAACTTAAATCTTCTTTTTGGAAACCAAAAGGAATATCCAACTGGAAATAAAATCTTGCAACTTCATTAACATAGTTTTGAATTTTACAATAAGCCAGGTTTTGAAAATGGGGTGTTACAGGGGCAGACGCAGATCCACCAGGGGTCAGCCCCCCTAAATTTTGATCCTGAGTCCGCCACTATACTTATCAACTCCATCCGTGCCGTCATATAACTTCTCATTCTTAAAAAAACATTTCACGGCATAAGTCCATTATAGAGATTAAATATTTAGTTATTATAATATTTTTATCACATATTCATACTTTAATATTGAAAAAAATAAGTAGCTATAGTATACAGTTTAATAGAGGTATACATGATATAGTTGTATTAACTTTCTTAAATTTAATGTCTCATTGGTATATATGTATAGTGAGCTTTGGACTTATATTGCGGGATGGAGGAAGTAACTCATAACGAAAATTTCTTTGATGGTACTTCTTCTAGTAATTTTGACTATTAGATCTTATATATTTTTAAAAAATGTTTTAACAGGTCATACCAATCAATTATCATTACCTATATGAATGAGCACGCCGATGTATAGCATGAAAGCTCAACGTTGATTTGACACAAAAAATTAGGAAAGCATACAAATACATAATTAAATAACAACGAAGATATTAAAAATAAAGTTTGTCACAATTGTAGGAAAATGCACTAACAACGAGTCAGTACTGGGTCTCAATTGAAACAATCAATGGTCCAAAATATCTTGCTTACCTATTTTTGTCATCAAGTCTCCAGAAATTGCGTGATATATATAGCCATCCGTCCACCCTGGGTAATCACCGTATGCTTATAGATAAAGTAAGCTTTAGACCAAATCGAATGGGTCAACGATCAGATAAAAACCCTGGGGCCTCGCTTGAAACGCTAGAACTTTGTAGAAAAGGAGATATCCACCCTCAGTAAATGTAAGGTTTCCTACGAAATTCCTGTCAGAATTACGCATTCCAAATGGAACCTTATTAGTTTTGAACATCATCTCCAAACTCTCAAAAACCAAGCAGGATCAAAGAAGTTCAACACAAGATATCGACTCCCTTCTGATCTATGCATTTAAAAACAACCGTTGAAATTATGGCATCTCTTTGAGGGCTAGAAATACCCACAATAATATGTAAAGAAACTAGAAATACTCTCATTATTCGAAAGAAGAAAAGAAGGATCTTTAAACCAATTATTTGGTGAGATTATATTATAATAGTATAGATTAATTAAAAGTATAATGCTTCAGCCTACATATGTTATAGTTGTATATCAGATATAACTATATTTTTAGCTAGACATTAGAGATGTATAACAAATACAACATGTTGCTGTTACGTGGCTAATATTACCACGCAATTGCTTGGTAATTCCGCTAGTTAGTTTTCTTTTTTAGTTTTTAACTATATAGATATTACATACCATATGAATCGCTCGTTTTAGCTTCAGTTTTTGGCTTCTGGCTTATTTTTCACTATTCATAAATTTCGTCTTTTTCTAAACTTTTGGCTTTTTTGAGCTTTTTTGCCGGTTCTTTTTTCCGTATTCGTTTGCGTTGTCCGTGATGAGCTAGCATATTTTTTCTATTTTTAAATTTAATTACACCAAATAAGTCACCTTCAGCTACAGTGCAATTTCAGCCATAAGCCACAGCTTTTCAGCCCAACCGAGCGGGGTTCGATTGGATCATGCGTGAATCAATTTTGGATACTATCAGGGTCAACTCTAACAAACAAACAAAATACTTAAGAGTTACTAAAACTATTTAAATAAACTGTGAAATCGAATTTAGGAGATTTTTAGTAAATTATGATCTCGAACAAACTATCGCATTCTTTGGGGGTGTCTAGACATCACTTGGATATTTTATTCCTAATTATCATCCAAATTTGTGATCTTT
Source organism: Dendrocalamus latiflorus (assembly GCA_017311315.1). NCBI lineage: Eukaryota > Viridiplantae > Streptophyta > Magnoliopsida > Poales > Poaceae > Dendrocalamus > Dendrocalamus latiflorus. The sequence continues at coordinate 2,146,466 of CM029630.1, read as the reverse complement.
GGATTAGATATCAAGGGACCCCTTGTTTTTGAAGTGAGAGATTTTTTCAAGGGGAGAATTCATAGCCATTAGATGTCTAATCCGATAGCTCTAAATCTGGATGATGTTTAACAAAAACCCTTCTTACATTAACAACTTGCACTTTCAGACAGGGAAACTTGTGGAAAACAGGGGAGACCTTGACAATGACATGGTAGTCGAGCGGGGTGGAGGCCTGGAAGCACCGTTGAAAATAGTTAAAAGCAGGCTTACTTCTGGTAGTGTGCAAGCGCAAACCACCGTGCAAGGCCTAAAAACATGGAGCATTTCCCCTTCCTTGTGCTCCTTGTACTCTCCCTTAGCTTGAAGCTTGAACCCTTTTGTACTGCTCAAGACCAATTTCTCCACCATGGCTTCACTGGCACAGACCTCACCCTCGACGGCACCGCCAAGATCACACCGGAAAGACTCCTTGAGCTGACTAGCGACAGCACTGATATGAATGGCCACGCATTCTACCCAGCTCCTCTGCACTTCCGCAAGTCACCCAACGGCACAGTGCAGTCCTTCTCGGTGAACTTCGTGTTCGGCATCCAGTCCTTCTACCCCGACAGAAGCTACGACGGCATGGCGTTCGTCGTCGCTCCGAGCAATAATTTTTCGACTGCATGGTCGGGTGGACACTTGGGCCTCTTCAACAACAACACTGGCAACTCAAGTAACCACATCTTTGCAGTCGAGCTCGACACCTTCCAAAACGATGAGTGGGGGGATATCAACGGCAATCATGTTGGCATTGACATCAATGGCCTCCGCTCTGTGCAATCCTTCAATTCTGGCTTCTATGGTGACAAGACCGGTATGTTCAAGAACCTGACACTATATAGCGGTGAGGCCATGCAAGTTTGGTTGGACTATAATGAAGAGACCACACAGATCACTGTGACCATGGCTCCCCTAGAAGTGCCCAAACCGATTAGGCCTCTGCTCTCAGCCACCTATGATCTGTCAACTGTTCTCACAGACCCCGTGCACATTGGCTTCTCAGGTGCAACGGGCCCAGTCATCACTCGACACAGCGTGCTTGGCTGGAGCTTTGGCATGAATGTTCCAGCTCCGGCCATTGACATCGCTAAACTGCCAAAGCTACCTCGTGTGGGCTCCAAACCTCGTTCCAAGGTCTTGGAAATCGTCCTTCCAATAGCCAGCGCAATGTTCATCCTCGCTGTGGGCACCATTGTCATTTTCCTTGTGCGGAGGCAACTAAGGTATGCTGAGCTGCGGGAGGATTGGGAGGTCGATTTTGGGCCTCAACGGCTCTCATACAAGGACCTGTTCCATGCGACTCAAGGATTTAAGAACAAAAACTTACTTGGAGTTGGAGGGTTTGGGAAGGTCTACAAGGGAGTTCTTCCGACATCTAAATTGGAGGTTGCCGTGAAGAAGATATCCCATGAGTCTAGACAAGGAATGAAGGAGTTCATCACAGAGGTTGTCAGCATCGGCCGCCTTCGACACCGCAACCTTGTGCCATTACTCGGTTACTGCCGGCGGAAACAAGAACTACTTTTGGTGTATGACTATATGCCAAACGGTAGTCTCGATAAGTATCTATATGATGTAGAGGACAAGCCTATGCTTGGTTGGGCTCAAAGGTTTCGGATCATCAAAGATGTCGCATGTGGCTTGCTCTACCTCCATGAGAAGTGGGAAAAGGTTGTCATCCACCGAGACATCAAGGCAAGCAATGTGCTCCTCGACCGTGAAATGAACGCGAGACTAGGTGACTTTGGCCTCGCAAGATTGTATGATCATGGTACTGACCCACAGACTACACATGTGGTTGGCACCATGGGGTACCTAGCCCCCGAGATGCTACGGACAGGAAAGGCGTCTCCTCTCACAGATGTGTTCGCTTTCGGCGCATTCCTTCTTGAGGTTACTTGTGGGCAAAGGCCTGTCAAGCAGGACATGCAAGGCAACCGACTTATGCTGGTTGATTGGGTTCTTGAACATTGGCACAATGGATCACTGACGGAGACGGTCGACATGAGACTCCAAGGTGGCTATGACATTGATGAGGCATGCTTGGTTCTAAAACTAGGGCTTGTATGCTTGAATCCGTTTCCTACTTCGAGGCCCAACATGCGCCAAGTAATGCAATACCTCGACAAGGACATGCCACAACCAGAGTTGACACCAACACATTTGAGCTTCAGCATGCTGCCTTTGATGCAAAACAACGGATTCAATCCATCCGTCGTGTCATATCCGCAGCTGGTGACGAGCGTCGGCACATTCTCTGGTCTCTCAGGAGGACGATGACATGGATGGTGTTCAACATATTTTTGAACGCTTCCTCTAGAAAAAAAAACATTGTTATGTATGAGTGTTTGCTTGGAAGCTTCGTGCAGGTATTATGCATTCCCATAGGGAATATATACTGAGTGCATGGGTAATTAGTGAGCTGCACAAAGCCTATTATCGAGTTCAGTTGTAGTGTCATATGGTCTAATTCGTCTGGGGTCGTTTTATTTACACTTGCTTGAAACTCAGGATTCAAGAACTAGTAGGAACTTCATGTATGTGTATACTCCTGTGTCTCCTGTCTACTATTTTGTAAAAACAACTTTGCAGAACTAATGGCATGTATGTGATGCTAACTCTTTCCTGAGGAGAGAACTCTATTGAAATATTTCATGAAAAAGAAAGTAACTGCACCGAATATGAATGCAGCAAAGTAGAAACTAAAAAGAAACAATGAACGGCCCAACCAATCAGACAAGTGTACTCAGACGATCGATATCCTTCCCTGTCAAGGACTCTGGGCCTCTGGCACTCTGCTACGATTTGCTTCGGCAAGCTCAAAACTTTTCTAACTTCCAGTCTGAACAGCAAAGTTCCCACCCTCCCAGGCAAGCTCTACCAGTCACAGCTGAGTAGATAATGTCTGTACATGCTGTCAATACCATGAGCGCTTGATATTTACATTAGCATCCTCTTCATTTTCAGTTCCAGTCCAAAAGTCTTTACATTTAATTACCTCAAGTCCATGTACCTGTAATCGAGTTCAGATTGCTTGAGATAAGACTTTTCGGAATCAGGATCCCCCACCGTTACTGCTATTGCAGTGTCACAGTCAGCCGGGCCATCATAGGACCATTCAAGGAAACCTGACAAGGCGACAGTTCAGTTCAGCGTCGGCATGCGCAGGAAGTTGGGGTGCTCGAAGTAATCAATACAAGTTAGTCTTCTTATTGGTCAACTAATGACAATGCAGTGTGAAAAGCGTGAAAAAAATACTTAGGCCCTGTTTACCATAGCTTCACCAACAGCTTCATGAGCTGTTGTGAGCTGTTTTTTGCCAAACACCCTTTTTGCAAACAGCTTCATGGGTGAAGCTCCTTTTTTTGTGCTCTCACAAAGGAATGGGGAGAGGTGAAGATGAAAAAAGTAGCTTTTCACAGCTCTCTCCCTCAGGCCCGCAGTCCTAGGAACCCACTGCCCCTCTGGTTCACCAAAATTACACGTATTTGCCACTAGTCCATCCCGTTCACCTCTCCCGTTCACCAAAATAAACAAGACACTAATATTGTTTCCTAATGATTTTAATTTTTTATTATTTTTTATTTTAATGTTTTAATTCATACTCATTCAAATATATTATTTTTTAATTCATATGACCATATACAAACATACAACTCCAAATGTTAGAACAAGTCAGGTAGACAGGGGCATCTTGGACAATTGCCCTCTCTCAGCCATGCATGAACCTGTTGGTGAAGCTGTTTTGCCAAACAGTTTTCCAAAACAGATTTAGCTTCATCGGTGAAGCTGCTCGTGAAACTGAAACAAAAAAAACAACTTCACTAGTGAAGCTGAGCTGTGCCAAACGGGGCCTTACATCGAAAAAAGTTGTTGATTAAATTACTAAGGACAAGCGCGAAAAGTCAAATAAAACTAGCCTTCTTGTGAAAACAGAAGGCTGTGCAATTGCCAATTACTTCTTGTAGCTACAATACTATTTTGGATCAGTCTATTCCCTCGCCTATTTGAAAGACAGGAATTTTGTAGAAAACTATATTAATTCTCCAGAATTCCTGCAGGATTCCCATGTTCCAAACGGGGATTTAAACAACAGCACTGCCAATAGATTAGATCAAATTATGAGACGTGATTCCTTGTAGTATAAAAGTGTTACTCCTATAAAAGTACAAGATGCTAACACCAAAGTCCTTGTTATTCTGACTGACTGTGGTGGTGACATGGCACCTAAGTTGTCTACACAATGGAATTGGTTTTGGAAATCAGATAAGAATCTCTGTAGCCTAGGAGGCAGGGTCCTTGCGATAAACATATTATAACCGATCTGATTGACTCTTCTCTGTTAAGAATATTGTAGGTATATTCATGAGCTCTATGGATAATATATATAGAGTATAAAGGACTATATACAAAGACAATCCTACATATATAAGTAAATATAAAAAAAGATATGCCTACTCTAACACCCTCTCAAATTCATGGTGGATTACAAACACTGAGTTTGGAAAGAAAATACAAATGTTTCACCCTAGCCTGTCACTTCGTGAAGAAGTCAGCAATCTGTACCTCTGAGAGTATAAAACTGTAGAGCAAGCATTGCCTCCTGCACCTGTGAGAGAGAGTGTATGAAGCATTCACACCAATGTGTTTGGTAAGTTCATGCTTTACTAGGTCATGGGCTATACTTATAGTACATGTATTGTCAGACAAAAGAGTTGTGGATCCCATCACAAGCACTCCAAAATCTACAATTAGCTACCTCAACCAAGTTATCTCTACTATCACTGCTGCCATAGCTCTCAACTCAGCCTCAGCACTCGAACGAGAAATTACAGTCTGTTTCTTTGTCTTCTAGGCAATCAAGAAAGAGACAAGAAAAACACAGTAAGTAGAAAGAGAACGATGATTAGAAGGGTCACTAGTCCAGGTCGTATCAGAGTACGCTGAAGCTGTAGTAAGTTGAAGCAAGGGAAAAACAAATGATGAAATATAGTCCAATGCAAGTAGCAAAGAACACGAAGAAAATGACTGTAGTGAAAGTGGGTAGGGCAAGCCATGAACTGACTCAAGATATGAACAATATGAGCAAAGTTAGGATGAGTGCTCAAAAGATACACCACTCCAAATAAGATAGCAATATCGAGTAGGATTCTCAAGAAAATTACCATTAGTGGCATAAAGCTGAAGGGATAACTCCATGAGAGTCTCAGTAGTGCGAGTGCTAGTTAGACCAGAATGATCAAGAAGATTATGGGCATACATCTATCGGTAGAGATAGTAGCCCTCAGACGTGGAAATAATCTCAATCTCAAGAAAGTAAATAAAAAAACTAAGATCAATCATCAGAAACTGCTCACTGAGATGCTTCTTTACAATCCTGATGAACGAGGAATCATCATCAGTGATGAGCATGTCATCCCACTACTGCAGAAATGGTCATCACAGACGGTTCTAAACCATCATCACAAACGGTTTCCTAAACTGTCCGAATTTATGCATATGTGATAATAGGCGGTTATCACAGACGGTTTGTGAGCCGTCTGTGATAAGCCACAACACAGACGGTTCGAACCAAAAATCGTCTATGATACTCGCACATCATATACAGTTTTAGCTACCAACCGTTTATGATGTGCGGGTATCACAGATAGTTTTAGCTACCAACCATCTGTGATAGGCGAGTATTATAGTTGGTTGGTATATAGAACTGTCTATGATACTCGCACATCATACACGGTTGGTATATAGAATTGTCTGTGATGTGCGAGTATTATAGACGGTTTTTAGTTCAAGTCGTCTGTAATAGTCCTTCACAGACAATTTATACCATAAAGTCATATGTGATAGTTTATTTTATACCTAAAATTTTTCTATTTTTGGCTAGCCTTAGAAAATGTTAGCTATGTCTTCTGAAAACAAGCTAATACAGCAGCAAACACAGCAACACATTCCAGTTTCATTAAGATTAGAATCCATCATTACAACATCATAAGATAACAAGCAGGCTACTTCGTGTGGGCCATTGGGTTCAGGGTTGAGAAGGAGGATAACAAGGAGGTTGGAGAGATTTTAAGCGAAGTAGATAGGGGATTGTTTGGGTGAGGATTTATAGGGAAGGACGAGGTGGGAGTAGAAAAATTTTTGGCGGAATGGGTGTAGGGATGGAGAGGTGGAGCTACGATACATGGGGTAGGGGTTAGTGAATTTTTATTAGTTGGGATTGGATTGAAGAGCATCGACGGGCCCAACAGTCAGGGACATAACTATCATAGGTGGTTTGAACTACAAACCGCTTGTGATACATAATTATCAGTATAATATACACATACACACACATAAATGGGGCACCATGGTGCCCGGCACTATGATTTTAAATGCACCAATTCCATCTAAATTCGGGTATATATTTTTTTAAATATCAGTTTTAGGGTATATACTCATCTATAACAATTCAAATGAAATATTTAAGTTTGAAAAATATACTCAAATTCAAAGTTTTGAATGAATTTAGATCACATACTTTACTGATTTATATATAATCAGTATATACCTACAATCAAACTATCATAAAAAAGCCAACTACAATTTGAAATTTAGTTCAAACTTGTTTGAACTAGTTAGTGTACTAGTTAAACTTGACATCCAAGAAATTTTAAAAATTTTCACACACGATACATACCTATTTTAGACTTATAGTGTCTGGGCACCAAGGAGCACATGTTATTTTTACTATATATATTATACATATATGACGTTGAAATGGGGCACCATGGTGTCTGAGCATCAAACCTCCCTGCCTTTGGATTGCTTTCAGATACGTGCAAGTGCAATTATGCATAACATATCAGGCAAAGCCGTTAACATTCATTAATTCGAAAAGGTATCGATTTGGAAAGGAAATCATTAATTTAGCATGCTGAATTAATCATGGATGGAAAGTCTTAATCATGGATAAAAAGTCTCAACCATGGAGTTTAGGCATATATATATATATATATATATATATATATATATATATATATATATATATATATATATATATATATATATATATATATATATATATATATATATATAGGCAAAATAACAGGTGCACCATGGTGCCCAAGCTCCATAATTAAAACTTTCCATCCATGATTGATTCCTTTCCAAATTGATACCTTTTCGAATTAATGAATCTTAATAGGTTACCTAATATATTGCACCTGCACGCATCTAAAAGCAATCTAACGACAGAGAGGTTTGGTGCCCGGGCACCTTGGTGTACCATTTCAGTGTCCTCTATATATATATATATATATATATATATATATATATATATATATATATATATATATATATATATATATATATATATATATATATATATATGAAAAATACTTTTTACTCCCGGGTGTAATTACTCCCACCTCTAATATACCACCTAAATAGACTTGAAATACTCCTTTATCACTTTAGATATACTCATATACTAACTATAAGATACTCCAATGTAAACCACACAAAAAAAGTGGAAAGAAGTCTATAGTTTTTAGCGTATTTTGGAAAGTACCTTCATATACGCATATAAAAAGGAGTATGTCTAAAAAATATACATACCACCTTTGAAAAATTATACATGCCACCTAAATGGTCTTAAATACTCGTATACTACACATACATACCCTCCGTTACGCGAGATACTCCTTATGTTATGAGATATGACATAGGGAGTAATTACACCCGGGAGTAGAAAAGAGGTTTCCTATATATATATATATATATATATATATATATATATATATATATATATATATATATATATATATATATATATATATATATATATATATATATATATATATATATATATATATAACCATATATATATATATAGCTTATATATACTTATTTGAAATGTTTCGATGAGATCTACAACTTTGTAGTTGAAGCAAACCCCAAATTTCGAAGAGAAGATCAAATTTTTTGGCAAAAAATAGAAATCAAAACCTTGCAACACAAATTTGGGGCTAAAGATGGCCGATTTTGGGGGTGTTAAAGGGTGATTAGCATGAGTCAATTGTTTTTTGGATCAGGCTCATCACTATCTTTCTGACAAGTACAAGAACGTCGAAAACGAACACCGCTTGCAAAAGTTATGCCCATTTTACTGAAGGCGTCACGGAACGGAATCCTACTAGGACTCAAATTTGTCTCGGGTTCAAATTGAAGCTGTTATATCTTTCAATCCTGTAGGCTAAGCTTGTTGAATTTTTTTTGTGAAAGTTTGTGGCTATATTTACAAGGATTCCACCAATTTTCACTATACTTGGCATAAATTTGGCATGCTATTCAATTTTTTGGAATGTACACACTTTTTGGAAAGTTCTACACGGCAAAATTGGGAAAATAGTCACACTGGATTTGGATTTTAGGAGATTCAATAACTCAAGCAATGTAAGAGGATTTGAATTTTCAAATGATTTTTAATTACAACATCACAGACGGTTTTTAATCCGAACTATATGTGATAATTGGAGACATCACATACGGTTTTTGTTAAGAACCGTCTGTGATAATTGCAGACATCACAGATAGTTTTTAATCCAAACCATCTATGATAATTCACAGATGGTTTTTGTTAAGAATCATCTGTGATAATTATATATCACAGACGATTCTAGCCATATTAGTGTGAACTGTTTATGATAATTGCAACACAGACGGTTCCAGAGAACCGTCTATGATGAGGTGTCCATTATAGTCTTTTTGTAGTAGTGTCCACATACAAAAAAAAATAAATGTACAACCTTGAGGTGAGACATGGATAAAAAAATACAAGATTATAGGAACTGACAGTGAAATCGACAACAGTAATCACTGACGTAAAGCGCACAAATTAGGCATGAGGATCCTGTTTGAGAAATAAAGGATACAACAGAGATGACAACCGTGCCTATCTAGAACAGAATACCCAAGTGATAGCTGTATGTAAACCTTCTTATGCAAAACACCATTAAGAAATGCATTCTTAATATTCAACTAAGATATAGATCACCGGTGAACATAAACAACCACAATAAAAGTGCGAACAGTGGTCATGTGGGCAACAGGGGCAATAGTCTCATATAGTCATGAATGTACTCATACTGGAAACTGTGAGCCACACAACTAGCATTGTAGCCCTCGGTAGTACCATCAGACTATATCTTAATCTTGTACGCCCACTTGCACATGATAGGGCGAGTATACAGAGATGTCGATACAATTAATATTCCAAGTCTTCGTACGCCAAAGAACATCAAGCTATTGTGCCATACCGAGTTGCTACTCAGAATGAGGAGCAGTCTCACAATAAGAACTAGGATTAGTGACAGAAATAGCATAAACTGTTGGAGCAAAAACAGGATGATCAGGAGGCTGAAGGAATGTCAAGTCACGAAGGGCGTAACGAGGAACATCATTAGGAGAGTTAGATGAAGGTGTCAGTGAGATACCAGGAGAGGAGACTGATGAAGGACGAGTATGCTCGGAATAGTGAGCACCAGAGAAATGGGACAACGGTGTCGTAGGAACATCAGAGCTTGTCGCACATTGTGCGAGCGTCCCCGGAGCCGACGAACCTCTTCCAGAACCAGTGCTCCCCCCACAAGCTCCCGATTTGCTCGATGGGCAAGCCCTTGGTCTCCGGAAGCAGGAGGTAGACGAAGGTGGTCATGACCACGAGCCACGCCGCGAAGAAGAAGAAGATGCCCGCCTTCATGTGGCACAGCATGGCCAGGAACGACTGCGCCACGAACGTCGTGAGCGCGAAGTTCACCGCCACCGTGATGCTCTGCCCCGCCGACCGCACCTCCAGCGGGAAGATCTCGCTCGGCACAAGCCACCCCAGAGGGCCCCACGACCACGCGAACCCGGCCACGTAGATGGCGATCAGGGTGATGAGCACCAGGGCGCACGTCTGGCTCACTTGCCCGTGGTCGCCGAGTTGGGTGGCCATGATGCCCCCGATCAAGAGCTGCGACACGAGCATCTGCGCGCCGCCGATGAGGAACAGAGTCCGCCGGCCGAACCGGTCGACGACGAACATGCACACGAACGTCGACGCCATGCCGATGCTGCCCGTCACGACCACCGACAGCAGCGACGCGCTCTCCCCCATGCCGATCGTGCGCAGCAGCACCGGCGCATAGAACGAAATCGCGTTGATCCCTGTCACCTATAAATGTGAGCAAGTTGTATGAGCGTTAAACATGCATGGTGTACTTACTGAAAAAGAAAGAGATTGCTGTTTTTGGTACGTAAATAAGTAGGCCACCGACCTGTTGGAAGAAGGGTATCATGACGGCGATGACGAGCTGGGGGCGGTACCGGCGCTGGGTGACGATCGTCTGCAGGCCGCGGCTGCCCTTGGCCTCGTCGCTATTGGCGGCGACGATGTCCTCCAGCTCGTCGTCAACGTCGTCGACGCCTCGGATCTTTCTCAGGAGCACCCTGACTCTGTGGTGGTCCTTGCCTTGCTGGACGAGGCTGTTGGGCGTCTCCGGGAGGAAGAGCGCGCCGAGGGTGAGGAACCCGCCAGGCACGGCGGCGAGCGCGAGCGACACTCGCCAGCCCCAGCCTTGCTTGATCTTGTCCGTGCCGAAGTTGATGAGGTGCGCCGTGACGGCTCCGACGCCGACGCAGAGCTGGAAGCCGTTGCTGAACGCTCCTCGGAACCGCGCAGGGGCCATTTCCGACAGGTATAGTGGCACCGCCTGACAAAAGCAGGCCTTACGCTCGTCACACACACTGTATATCTCAGTTGTGTCTAGATTTCTTACGAGCAGCTCAGCACCCTGGGCTATAATGGGCCGGTCTATTTTTTGCTCGACCCAACTTCGTGCGCCGCTATGTGTTTGTCCGTTTGCAAGTTCGTGTTGCCATTGGTGGCACTTGTTGCAAGGAAAATCAATTTCATTATAAATTCGGTTTTCTCGGCTCAACCTAAAAAAACCTAATTCAAATAAAACTTTTGGCTTATTTTGAATTTTCCGGCCCATCCAAGCTTCAACTACTCTCGTTCCCATCGGCCTCTCTCGATATCCATCTCTTCCCATCTGCCTCTCTCCATCTTCATCTCTCTAGATCCTCGTCAGCACCGGCGAGGAGGAAGGGGGAGGCAGTGCCGGCAGGGGAGGTTGCAGCAGCGCGACATCTCCATCTCTCTTAAATATGTTTGTATTTCTTTAATTTAAATTGTACGTTTGAATATGTTGACCGAAAATTTTGATATTTCCAATTTTCATCTTTCGCGAAGGGTTTCGATAATTTTTTCACCGATATTGTTCTCCTAGCTTCAATTCGTATTCTTTCAAAAATTTGTTTTTTTGGCAATGGTAGAAGTACGATCGAGCGAACTAGTCATACTGTGAGGTTTTGCGAATTTTGTTCTACGACTACTCGGTTGTTTTAAGTCTCGAGAATAGCTGTCCCCTAGGATTCCTTTGTTTCTTGATTTGTTGCACAGTTTTAAATCCTCGTAACTAATCGACGGCGGAATTGCTAAGCTTAAATTGAAGGAGTAGCAGAGTAAGCAACCTGATTACCGAAGCCCAGCCCGGCGCCAAGCAGCACCCGGCCCAGGATCACCATGTAGACATCCACGGCCGCTCCTCCGATCGCCGCGCCGGCAAGGAACGCGGCCCCGCCGATGAGTATGGACGGCCGGCGGCCGCACCTGGCGGTGACCCAGGACGCCAGGATCGTGGTGACGAGGCCGGTGATGTAGAGCGAGGACGTGAAGGCGGTGAGCAGCTGGCTGTCGAACTTGCAGTAGTTGCTGACGCTCGCCTCCTTCATCCGCCGGTACACCTCCGGGAAGAACTTCCTCAGGAACGGGTCCATCGACGTCACGCCGCCTTCACGAGCCGTTGATCAGTTGCGCATATATCGAATTTTGCTGCAGTAAAACTGGCTCGGCGGATCGATGTCGATGGAGAGGCACGTTCATGCGAGTGGCAGGGTACGTACCGGAGATTCCGATGTCATAGCCGAAGATGACCCCGCCCATGCCTGCGGTGATGCAGGAGAGCACGACGAAGGTGGTGATGCGACCGCCATAGCGGTGCCCCTCGTGGCTATCGGGAACGACTACGCCGACCGCCATGACTGAACTAGCTAGCTGCTGCCACGCGCAAGGTCACTCTTGCCCAGACCACACTATTCGGGGGGGAAGAAGCACAGGAGGAGAGCAAGGAGAATAACGAGCAAAAAATAGAGAAGAGACTGTTTCACGTCCGACAACACACGTCGGTTTCGCCTATGCTCTATATTCACTCTGATTTTTCTCCAAATTCTCTCTCCCACACTACACAGAGGTTACAGGGTATATATAGATAATGCATTACTCGGAGCACTCGACTGCTCCGCCGCTCACCCGACCAATCAACCGCGACTCTGATCAATCGACTTACGACTGCTCAGACGACACAGACTATTCACTACTACTCCGCTACGCTGCTCTGTTCCATCGCTATCGACAGCTACAGTGCTCCACCGCAACTGCTGCCCAACCGGAGCTCTGACTACTACGGCTGCTGTGACCAGTCAACTCGCCGACCGCTGTATAGTCTGTATCACTCACGCTTCCCTGTGCCGACATCTACGACCACTTCAGCTGCTCCTTGACCACTTGGCTCTGACCACGGCACTCGAGCTTCGACTGCACTGGTCGACTTCAACAGACTGGTCGTCCATGACCACACTAGTCGTAACCGACCGCTCACACAAGCCCTGTTACGACCACATACACCATGGTCGTAACTGACTACAATGTAGTCGAAACCAACCACGCACAAGGCCCTGTTACGACCACACACACCGTGGTTGTAACCGACTACAACGTGGTTGAAACCGACCACACATAAGGCCCTATTACGACCACACACACCGTGGTTGTAACCGACTACAACGTGGTTGAAACCGACAACACACAAGACCCTGTTACGACCACACACACCGTGGTTGTAACCGACTACAACGTGGTTGAAACCGACCACACACAAGACCCTGTTACAACCACACACACCGTGGTCGTAACGAGCTTTGACCACGCACAACGTGGTCGTATCGGCTTCCGACCACACACAACGTGGTCATACCGACCTCCGACCACGCAACGTGGTCGTACGATCTCCGACCACACGCAACGTGGTCATTACCGATCGTTCTCAACGTGGTCGTTTCTGACCGCCTTCAGCGTGGTGGTACCGACCGCTCTTCAACGTGGTCGAAACAGCCTGCTTCAACGTGGTTGTAACTGCCCGCTTCAATGTGGTCGTAACCGCTGCTCACAACATGGTCATAACGACCACTTACAATGTAGTCGTTACCGACATGCACGGCGGCTAGACCACGGGCATCTTTCGACCACGGCCATCTTCGACCACGGGCGTTCGACCACGGCCATCTTCAACCACGGGCGACTTCGACCACGGCCATCTCGACCATAGGCATCTCGACCATGGTAGCTTCGACTACTGACTACGACCACAGTAGTTTCGACTACCGACCATCGACCACTCTTCCAACCGCGGCATCGATCACGACTTGTCAACTGCGCCTTCGACCACGGCTTGCGCCTTCGACCATAGCTTGTCGACTACGCCTTCGACCATGGTACCGACCACGGCTTGCGCTTTCGACCATGGCACCGACCACGGCTTGTCGACTACTGGCTTCGACCACTATGGCTACGACCACAGCACAGTACTCGACACACAAGTATAGTTGGCTACGACCACTTAAACTGAACACATGAAGACATGATAACGACCACACACAGTACTCGAACACACCGAGTACTTCGACTACAGACCAACACTGAAAAGTAGCTACAACCACACAATATAGACACGACCCCCAATAACAACAAAATTATTTCCAACAGTCACTACTATCCTGTTGTACCGAACCCGCCGCGATTGTGGAAATGCAACGTGTTTGTGCTGACTAGCTAGATGCTCGCCGTAGAAAATATCAGTACCATATGGGCAATGTGTATCATATTTCTCTCAGCCTTCTTCTTTCTGCCTTCTCAGATGCCGCACGTTGCCATTCCCCGGCCGATCCCAAGTTTTATAATTCCCAGTTACATGGACGGATCATGCAGGGACATGTTTGTTGCTTTTTGATCTTTCTTTGCAATCTATCTATCTTTCAATTAATGAATTTTGTCCCTGTCAGGATGAATGTGATGGCCCAAACGGTCATGCCAAGAAAGATTGATCTTAGTACAGGAAATCTACCGTATATTAAAGTAGGGGGACTTCCTGGCCGGGGAGCTGTGCCACGTCATTTTTTGCGAGAAAGCCTCTGTGTTTTGCAAAATTATGTAGAGGTCCTCCGTTCTCGCAAATAGGTCTCTGCTTCTCGCAAACAGGTCTCTGTCAAGTTTTTTTGGGGAAAGCACCCTCCACTTCACCGATAGCAACCCGCGGTTTCCAAAATTATATATAGGTCCTTGTTTAGTTACGTACGGGTCCTTGCAGATCTTTGGTTTTTTCGAAAAAGCCCTTTGGTTTTTTTTGAAATTACGCATACGTCCTCAAATTTTTTTTAAGAAACGTCTTACGAATTATCGTCTCTTTTACTTCGATCCACACGGTAGCTAGCGCGGCGTGACGCCGCATTTACGTAGCTAGTATCTCTAAAGGAAAGATTCATTGCAATAAGGGGATAAAAAACACGTGGCGACAAAGTCCAATGCATGTTGGCAAGTTGTTTGGGAAGCCCCTCTGCGGCTGATTGTTGAGTGCTCTTTGTTAGGGTTAATTTTGGTTAAAGTATAAAATTCATACACTCTTTAGTCACAAAAACATGTTATTTTGAATACCTACAGTCTTTAAAACGCAACTTTGACTACTAAGCTAAGTTATGTTATAATATAATTCTAAACGCCAATAAAATTATAATCTTATAATTTTACTTCTCATGATAAATCTACATATATAATTTTATATATCCAATCTAAATATTGTAAAAAGTATGGATAGCGAAAATTTCAAAAATGTGACCGGAGGGAGTAATATCCTAAGAAGTTGGTATGTGTTTTTTTTTCCATGTACGCGGGTAAGTGTATTAAAACTTGTGAAAGAGCGCTAGGAGTAGCTAGCTAGCGAAAACTGAACAAGTGAATTTCGCAGTGGTGTTAGGCAGCTAGTCTCGTCCACAAACCGTTGGCAATTCACACATATCACTACTACAGAAAGCCTAATAGTAGACGCTAAATCACAGACGGTTTTGTGAAACCGTCTGTGATGTACACTATTACAGACGGTTTTAATTTGGAGGCCGTCTGTGGTATTTATGGCGGGAAAAAGTAGTATCACAGACGGTTCTTACCGCTGAACCGTCTGTGATATTTCAGATTATCACAGACGGTTTTTATTATAAAACCGTCTGTGATACTGGAATATCACAGACGGTTTTTAATAAAAAACCGTCTGTGATAATCTGGAATATCACAGACGGTTTTTTATTAAAAACAAATAAAAAACCGTCTGTGAAACCAGATTATCACAGACGGTTTTTTATTAAAAACCGTCTGTGATACGTTTCCCGCCTTGCAATCCCTCAAAATTTCAAATATTCCCGCTTAAGTCCGAGTATGATTCAGTTTTGAGACACCTTCAGTAAAACGGGCATAACTTTTGCATACGGTGTCCGTTTTCGACGTTCTTGTACTCGTTGGAAAGCTAACGACGAGCCCGATCCAAAAAACGACCCGCTTGCGCCTGTCGCCCTCCAAGACCCCGAAAATCGGCCATCTTTGGACCTAAACCTGCGTCGCAAGTTTTTGGTGTCTGTTTTTGCCCTTTTTCTTGGTCTTCCTTTCGGAATTTGGATTTTGCTTCAACTACAAAGTTGTAGATCTCGTTGAAACCTTTTAAATGAGTATATATAAGCTATATAAAACGTTGCTATTTTATCTTTTCAGACTAGTTGTTTATATTGCATCGGTATATAAAATTATGTGCTCTAATTCACAGACGGTTCTATATATAGAACCGTCTGTGATATGCATTCATCACAGACGGTTCTAGCCAATAGAACCGTCTGTGATAATCTGACCGCTGGGCCCGTCGATCCTCTTCAACCCAATCTCCGTTCCCGCGCCAAAAATTTCGAACTCCCGCCTCTCCCTCCCTCTCCCTCCCCTATAAATATAACCAAACCCAGCCTGTCTCCTCTTCCTTGCTATCCTCTTCCTTGCTGTCCTCCTCCTTGCTGTCCTCCTCCTTGCTGTCCTCCTGCTTGCTATTCTCCTCCTCCTTGCTATTCTCCTCCTCCTTGCAGACGACGCACAAGTCTACGGGAGACAAGACACCGCAGGGGCGAGAAGGCATCCAGCTCATGCGTTGCATCAGGGGCGAGAAGACATAGAAGATCTTTGCTTTTTCTCTGTTCTTGTTGTGTAACCTGCTTGTTGTTTTGGGATATTGTAATCTTTTTCTCTGTTCTTGTTGTGTAACCTGCTGTTCTTGTTGTGTAACCTTCTCGTTGTTTTGGGATATTGTAATGGTAGGCTCTAATCTTAATAAAAATGGATGTTTTATGTTTGTGAAATGAATTGAGATGTGAATTGGATATGTATACATATACATGTTGATCTGCTTGTTTCAGAGGGCATAACTAGCATTTCCTGAGGCTAGCCAATAAACAGAAATAGGTTTAGGAGTAGAAGAGAATATCACAGACGGTTTTATAATAAAAACCGTCTGTGATTTATAAATATCACAGACGGTTTTTAGTTAAAAACCGTCTGTGATTTATAAATATCACAGACGGTTTTTAGTTAAAAACCGTCTGTGATATTTAATATCACAGACGGTTTTTAGTTAAAAACCGTCTGTGATATTAAAATCACAGACGGTTCGAAAACCGTCTGTGATGACCTCGTATTACCACTGACCCATAAATTCAGACGGTTCACAAAACCGTCTGTGATGACGTGTTTGAACCGTCTGTGATGGTCTTTTCTGTAGTAGTGTATCCTACATTATTTCAAACATATCAGCACCAAAGAAACATCACTCTGTATATACTACTACCGTACTCCTTCAAGTCACTAACACTTACCGTTTTAGATATCGACACGATCTCCAAAATACAACTTTAATCACTAATTTTAATTATGATATATTTATAAAACACAATAAAATTATAATATCATAAGAGTAATTTTCAAGATAGATCTACACATATGATTTATCCTATCTAATATTTTAAAAGATATTGGCGGCCAAAATTTGAAAATTTAATTGCACGTATCCTAAAACGGCATGTTTTGTGACTGAAGGGAATACTACGAAGGTGGGCTGACTTTTACTATACTTCAGTTATTCTTTATGAAACTTTTGAGAAGGTTACAACTGTTGATTGAGACCTGATATTATGAAATAACATTTGGTAATTTGAAAAATAAGATAAAACTAATATCAATGAGCTAGAATCTATACGTAGGACTATCTATAGTTTAGCCCTAGCTATAAACAGTTCATCACTAAATTAATTTGGATAAATTGTAGCTTTGCAGGTATTCCTAAGAGATATCTGGTTGCTCCCTATCTATCTATCTATCTATCTATCTATCTATGATTTTTGTTGTTCTGTAGTTGTAGTAACATCAAAACTCATGTACTCATGTAGAAAAGACCACTATTATTTATTACAATGTTGGGACCTAGAATTTACATTCCAAATTCATATGTATTTTTCGTGCAAGTCATATGATTAGTGGCTAGCACACATATTCAACAACATTCATATCATATCCATACACGATAAATAAAATAGAGTATCACAGTATAGACAAGTCATACATAACCAAGTTTTACATCACACAGGTTGATTGCCCAAATAGTTTACATAGCATAAAGTTTGCAGTAGAATAACGATAAAAGAGGCATAAAAAAATCAGTACGTATGCCTCAGCTCACCCACATGCAACTGACAGGATTAAACCCCTAGTAATCAGCGTTATTGTCACAGAAGCCTGAGGTGTAAAAGTATCCAAACAATGGATCTTCATCAACATCTGCTGAATTTGTTCAACAAGCAATTGTGAATACAAAATTGTAATCTGCAAGACTTTTAGGCAAGATTATATAGTATGCAAGTCAAGACAAAAGTGGGTGTCCTATCTAGTTTCATTTGCACAAAGCGAGTTTCCATTTGCAATAGAAAGTAATAGGTTGCAATCGGCAAGTGTAAAAGCATTTGACATTGCTAGACAAATAACAATAAAGCATAAATAGCTTAATTTAAATAAGTGTCTTGCTACCATGATAACAAAAATCGCGGCAAAACCTTTGCCGAACAAGCCATGCATGGATTCCATATCCATACATTCTCCTTACCATGTTGCAAAACAGAAAGATAGTAAGGTTAAGGATTCGCTAAGTCATCTATAACCGAGGACACAACTATTCGAATAGATTTATACTCTGCAAAGGTTGTACCACTATACCCACACAACATAAACATCCCATCATGTTAACCATACCACGTGATACCACTCGTTATTCGATTTAAGAATTTATGACCAATCTTTTACATCACCAGTCCTAACAATAATTTGCGTGCCGATACCTCCTTGAGATATAGAGAGCCCTCCAAAAACCTAAGGACTCAAAAATTTTGTGTCAGTAAGCATTGCAGTGCTCGCAAGTCGCAATGCCCCTTTGAACATGGACGCATCTGTCATGTCCGCATTAGCCTAAGGATTCTCCTTTCAACTACTACTTGTTGTTTAATTGCTAGAACCAGCAACTCATTATGCATGGGCCTTCCCAGATAAGGCATGTATGGTTTGTATGGATATCTTGGATCTAACTACACTATAGACTTAGTCCTTGGCAACCTGAGCAAGACTACTATGATCGAAATCTTGTGCAACTGCACCAGTCCTTACATATGCTCGCCTAAGTTTAAAACAAGTTTTCAATTTTATTTACTACCCAAAAATAACAAAGGTACCACCAAGTATGGGGAAACAATAGGTACGACGACTTAGGACACCACCAAGTAAGCCAATGCCTAGGTAGCGATTATACCAGGTGTGAAAGGAGTTGTATTAAGTCTATTCTTTTTATATGTGGATTAAAAGTTTTAACTGTAGCTTAGTCTAATAAATAGTAATTATTAAAAAAATAAAAATGGCTTAAAAGCTGAAAAGAAATAACTAAAGTGAGTTCCAGACTTCGATCGGCACCAAACGCACTAGGAAAAAACGTAATCATGCATGGGACCCTCTGCCTTTCTTTTTCACGGAAAACTTTCACCATTGACAAATTTGTGACCTGCCTTCGATTCTGGAGACCTGGACCATGATGATGTTGAAGGTTCCTTAATAATTGAGAAAATTGAAAACAGACTCAGGCCCGCTCGGTTGGGCTGAAAAACTATGGCTTATGACTAAAATTGCACTGTAGCGGCTGAAATATCATTGTAACCGAAGGTGCCTTATTTGGTGTAATTAAATTTAAAAAATTAAAAATAGAAAAAATATGCTAGCTCATTACAGACAACGCAAACGAATACAGAAAAAAAAGAACCGACAAAAAAAGCTCAAAAAAAGCAAAAGTTCAGAAAAAGACGAAATTTATTAATAGTAAAAAATAAACCAGAAGCAAAAAACTGAAGCCGAAATGAGTAGGACCTCAGAAGTGGCAATGATTTTGAAAAAAAAAACCCCAGTTATTCTACGGCGTTTACCGCGTATCAAAGTTCCCTTTAGTCACACATATCCCATGCATGCAGCTTATCACCAGTATTAACAGCATACATAAAAAATTTACTTGTACGAGTTATTTGCATGGCTTTCGTTTCTCAATATTGGCTTTCTTGCACATCTTTCTTATTTTTTGTTTGAGTGATTTGAAAATCTTGGGCATGCATGGGCACCAGTGCATTTCAACTACGTGCACCAGTGCACATTTGACTTGTTGTGGAGTTCCAGTGACTGAACCCGCATAATTGGGCGGCGTAGCGTAGTATAGTGTAACATCCAAAATTTGAATTTCTTTTTTGCAAACAAAATATATTTGAGATATTTGATATCTTATTCTCAACTAACACACTTACTGATACTAACACATATAAAGTTGCTGCCAGTACACAACTATGTAGTACCTCTATATATGTTTGACAGTAACTTCGCTCACAAACGGTAGTACATACTTCTACTTCTAATATATCACATAAATAAATGTGTTATACTTATTTATCACTTTTGATATACTTAAATACTAATTACAAGATACTCTAATATGGTTTGGTTGAAAAATTTTCATCCGAGTCTTTTATTTTATTATATATCTTTTTTCATACATAAAAGGAGTATATACACAAATTATGCTATGAAAAGTGAACTTTGATCATGAAACTCACTTTGGAGTATCTTATAATTATTATTATTAAAGTATACTTAAATAGATATATAGGTATAACCATACCATTTAAGTAGTATACGAGAAGTGGGAGCACGTATTCTCAGGAGTATGGAACCATATATATATATATATATATATATATATATATATATATATATATATGTGTGTGTGTGTGTGTGTGTGTGTGTGTGTGTGTGTGTGTGTGTGTGTGTGTGTGTGATTTTTGGGACGAGATATATGTAGCAAGTAGTGGCAGAATCAGGATTTAGTTACGCCCCAGGCTCAATGGTATAATAATTTAGGCTACCTGGGTTGGACCATGAGAATGTTACCTTAATCTAGGCTAAATTTACCTAAGCTATATATTAGATATTTTTCTATACCCTAAATTAAAATCTATTCTGTCTGGGGTCTGATTCTGCACCTGGTAGCAAGAGTGCAACATAAAATGCTAAAAAAGAGCCTGCTTGTTTTTTTTCCCCAAGGGCGACGTGTGGTGGACAAGAGGGGAAGCAATTCCAGCCAGACCTCCATACATCGACCCACGGCCAGATGATGACAGTGACTGGCATACGGCAACGACGGTTTCGATAAGGAAGCACGATTCAATCATGGAGTAGCTAGCGCCACAAGCCATCGGCCGCGCGCGTGCGTCGACCCCTTCTTTTTCTGGGGTCGCCTAGAATTTGGCCAGAAATATTTCTCCAAGTCCAGCCGTGACCAGGCCAGAAAAATCAATAATTTACACTCGGTTTTGATAAGCTGGCTGTAACATCCCGTTTTGAGAAATTTAAAATTTTTTTGAATAAAGTTGATATTTGAGCACAATTCAAAATTTTGGCAAAGCAAAATTCAGATTTGAATTCAAGTTCCAATTCAAATCTAAAATCCAAATTCAAACAAAAAGAAAAATCAAATCAAAATACAGAAATTCGGTTTGGGCCAGCCTAATTCTTTTTCTTCCCTCTCTCTCTTCCTCCTGGCCCAAACGCGCTTGGCCCAACCACCTCCCTCCTTCGCGTTCTCTCTCTCACTCTGCTCTCAGTCGAGCCGGCTCGCTCACCCAGCATCGCACCACGCCGCGCCGCTTGCGTCATCCTGTGTCTGTGCCCATCGCGTCGCCACCAGCAGTGTTAACACCCCACGCGCTACACTGCCACACCCTGCCATGCCCCCACGCGCGTCGCACTGCGGTGCCCATGCATCCGCGCCTACATTGCCCACGCCGCGACGTCATGTCATCGTGTCAGCCATGCTGATGACTAGCCGAGCGCACGCTCCACGCTTATCACGCTGCCTCATCGCTCGCGCCCGTGCCTGTACCTGCTCTCATGTCACCCCTACATCCGCCCCTGCACCGTCCATGCTGTCCTCGGCCACCATGCCCCACCTCGCGTGCGTAAGCCTGAGATCATCGCTCAGCTATAAAAGTTACCAAGCCCTCCCCTTGCCTCCTCACCACTCCTCATCCCTCCCACTCACTTCCCGCACCTCACCCTTGGCCACTCAAAGCCGTGCCTCACTGTGCACCGCCTTCCTCTCTGGTGAACCCCCCTCCTTCCTTTCCACATCAAATTGACCGCCATGTCCTCCTTTGCAATCCCCCTCATGGAATCAGACTTTTATCCGTAGAGACTCACCGGCACCGTCGTCTTCCTCAGCTCCGACCGAAATATCCAACATCGTTGCCACCCCCTCTCCGGTGAGCCTCCGTCCAATTCCCTCTGGCTAGAGGTTCCCAACACCTCCCTCTCACGATCCCCACCTTCAATTTGGGCAGCTGGCCACTCCAGCTCGTCGTCACTATTGAAGTCGCTGCGTCACCTTAGGTCACTGCCACCAGACCACCTCGAGCCTCTCCGAACCTCGGCAACCTCTCCAGTGAGTTCCTCGTGCCCCGTAGATGCTCACAGTGCTTTTATTTTGCTTGTTGCGCCATCGCTAGCATAATTTCCATGGTGACATAGGACCGCCGAGGTCCCCGTAACCCATTTTAGGGGTTGCTGGTGCTCACAATCGCTTGCCTCAATGGCAACAAGCACGGCAACGTCGCCTCCTCTGTGAGCAGAGGAGAAACACTATGGCAATGTCATTAATCTAATGGCATAATTAACACATAAATTAGATTAGGTTAATTACATGGGTTAATTTAGTTAATGAGTCGCTGACACATGGCCGAAGTCATTAAGAATTCTAATTGAAACTAAGTTTAAACATTGAGTCACTGACATGTGGGCCTTTCATTGTGCCTAGGTCCACCGGTCAATTACTCATTCCTTTTCTTTAAAGAAAATAATTCAAAAAGAAAATTAAAAACCCTATCGCCCCACCTGCCAATCACTCATATGATTTTCTTAATAAAAATAATTCAGAAACAAATTAAAAACCTTGGTGGCCCCATATTTCAGTCTCTGACATAATATTCAATAACAAAATAAATAAAAAAATAAAATATGGGCCGCAGTTGTTAGTGAGACACATTATCTCTCATTTGTTATTTTTGGGAACCTTTTCCTAGAATTAAACTTCGGAGAGCCTGTCCTCACTCGTGTTAAGTCCAAATTGAATAAAACTTGTTTCTAAATTCAAGATATCTCTAACAAGAGTAAACTCATGAATTTTAGAGTTCATTTGGATCTTATTTGGATTTATTTGTATTCTCATGTATTTATTCATTTTTCAATGTGATCGCTCGATTAGATTCAGAAGACTCAGAAGAGCAACAGTTTGAGCTAGACCAAGACCATCAAGACTTGAGCAAGACGAGTCAATACTTTAGTCATTTTGCATCTACCTTTGAATACAACTTATGTTGTTTTAAATTATTAAATTGCATGTTTACTTTATTATGCAAATTATATTCGTACTAGCTCTTAGTTAATTCTCTACCACTACAATTGTGATATTACATCCCATTATGTGATTTTGGACATCACCTGTTGTCATCCTAGAATTAATGGTATACATACTAGATGATAAATTTGTATCTAGGTGTCATGTTTAGCCTTGCTTAGATATATGTGGGTATTAATTTGCTCTGGAATTATTTGAAACATGAAAACTTGGATTTGGATAGCTATTGGATGAAAATAGTTGGTATTTTAATTAAAAGGATAGTTTGAAACCTAAAACTCTAAACATACTTTATACCTAGATGGATAGTAAGTAGGGCTGGGGCGGATGGAGCACGAGAGTATGCTATATGGTAGAATCAACCAGATAGCTTTAAGAACTGAATCTTGTGATAACCTCCCAATGTAAAATAATGCAACCACAAGTCTGTAATGGGTATGACCTGACTAAGTAATTTGCATCAACCCAACGCTGGATGTGCCATTCAGTTGAGCATGGGTATGAGTGCTGGATAGATGCCTCTTAACATGCAGTGCAAGAGAGGGCCTTTGGAGTGGGTGGATAGAACCCTACGGCTATGAAAACCTTAGCAGGTGTAACCACGTTGGAAAGATGCATTGTAAAGATCTTATGATTACCATCTGAACCTCACACCAAAGGTAACGTGGCAGTAGAATTATAACTTGGGCATCTCTTGTGGGTAATTTGTGCGACCTCTATAGAGTGAAAAATGTTCGAATAGTCGTATCCACAATCATGAGTTGGTATGAAAACTTACTAGAGTTAATGTCTATTTTACAAAAGATTTTTGTGGGTAGGATGAAAAACACGATGGGTGAATAGAACTCTGAGTTGATTTCCCCTAGATGGATAGAACACAGTGATTATAATGAGTAGATAGAACCCTAGTAACAAAATAGCATATGTTGGTGGAATCATATAACAGGTGGATGGACGCTGCACCTCAATTATTATTACATACTCTTACAAACTTTAGAAATATGGTTTAGTTAAAAATACTAAGTCTTAAGATTTCTACTTACTATAATTTAATTATGGCATTTCGCAAATAAATGAGCTCAAGCCTCTCTTGTTAAGTCTTGCATATATAATATGTATTCTGTGTATTGGCTCGCGGAGTACAGTTGTTTGTGCTTACCCTCGCTCACTAAAATTATTCAGAAATATCGGATCAAGACAAAAAAAGAAAATGGAGGAGTCTAGACCGTTCTCGCAGTCTCTTGTTCTTATA
Source organism: Dendrocalamus latiflorus (assembly GCA_017311315.1). NCBI lineage: Eukaryota > Viridiplantae > Streptophyta > Magnoliopsida > Poales > Poaceae > Dendrocalamus > Dendrocalamus latiflorus. The sequence continues at coordinate 2,121,923 of CM029630.1, read as the reverse complement.
TTTGCTTGGGCAGATTTTAATGGTGATTGTGTGCACATCTATTATCTGAACCTTAGAAAGTAGCTTGACATCTTTTACCCGCAGTCGCTTGCCTATAGCATAGTATAGTCTCACCTTGTGCTTTCTATTTTTGCTTCTGATTTTGGTTATTTATACTGTATCATTTGGTCTGATTGGCCCATCATGTACAATTCTACCCGATATGTGTTATTTGAAATCTAATATGTAATATTAATGTCTGGTATAGTTTAATTCTATGTATACATATGATTCGGCAATATATTTATGTGTACTAGTTACTTGTTCAGATAATAGTTGGGTGGAAACACGGTTAATTCGAATTGCAAATCCGCTGTCCGACGCTGACACACTTGTGTTGCCAACCTCTCTGGCTATAATTAATAAACTCCTTGGCAGAGAGTGCAAGTTGGTTTCGGTACTGCTGAAGCTTATGCCCTTGCATCCTCGCTTTGCGTTGCCAGCAGCCACCTCCAACATGAAGCCCATGTCCTTGTTTCTAAATCTCCTCTTCGTTGGCCTTAACCTTCCAGCCTTCGTTGCGGCCGACGACCAATTTGTCTACTCCGGCTTTGCCGGCGCTGACATCACCCTCGACGGCGTAGCCACGCTCACTCCAGCCGGCCTAGTCGACCTAACCAACGCCCGAGAGAGGATCGTAGGCCACGCGTTCTACCCGGCTCCCCTGCGCTTCCGCAAGTCTCCCAACGGCACGGTGCAATCCTTCTCCGTCTCCTTCGTGTTCGCCATCCATCCTAACTACCGGCCAAGCCAAGGCTTCGCCTTTTTCATCGCCAAGAGCATGGATTTCTCATCCGCTCTCGATCTGCAATACTTTGGCATCTTCAACGCCGACAACCAGGGCAACTCAAGCAACCATATTTTCGCTGTTGAGATCGACACCCTCCTAAACAGCGAGCTACGGGACATCGACGCCAACCATCTCGGAATCGACGTCAACAGTGTCATTTCCAATCAGTCACACACTGCTGGCTTCTACGATGACAAGAATGGTGCTTCCTTCACCACCTTGAACCTCACTAATGGCGAAGCGATGCTAGTCTGGATAGATTACGATGGAGAGTCGGCACAAATCAACGTGACCATGTCTTCCTTGAGTATGGCCAAACCAGCAAGGCCACTAATCTCAGCCATCTACAACCTCTCAACAGTGCTCACCGAGGTCGCGTACCTTGGCTTCGCGTCCGGAGCAGGCAAGGACGACACCCGACACTACATACTTGGCTGGAGCTTCGGCCTGAACAGGCCTGCGCCGGCAATTGACATCAGCAAACTGCCAAAGCTGCCTCGTGTTGGCCCGAAGCCTCGGTCGAAGGTCCCGGAGATTGTATTGCCAATAGCAACGGCCGCTTTCGTCCTCGCCATGGGAACCACCATTGTCATGCTTGTTCGAAGACATCGGAGGTATGTTGAGCTAAGGGAAGATTGGGAGGTCGAGTTTGGGCCTCACCGATTCTCATACAAGGATCTGTATTATGCTACACGAGGATTCAAGAACAAGCACCTGCTAGGGGTTGGCGGATTCGGAAGAGTGTACAAAGGGGTGCTGCCAAAATCTAAACAAGAAATAGCCGTGAAGAGGATATCTCACCAGTCGAAGCAAGGCATGAAGGAGTTCATCGCGGAAGTCGTTAGTATAGGACGACTTCAAAACCGTAATCTTGTGCACCTACTTGGCTACTGTCGGCGAAAAGGTGAATTTTTTTTGGTATACGAGTACATGCCAAACGGAAGCCTTGACAAGTACTTGTATGATCAAGGGGACAAGCCTACTCTAAGTTGGGCTCAGAGGCTTAGAATCATCAAAGGCATTGCATCAGGATTGCTCTACCTTCATGAGGAGTGGGAAAAGATTGTTATTCACAGAGATGTTAAGGCAAGCAACGTACTCCTCGATGGTGAGATGAATGCCCGGCTAGGTGACTTTGGTCTTGCACGCTTGTATGACCATGGCATCGACCCACAAACCACGCATGTCGTTGGCACCATTGGATACCTAGCTCCCGAACTAGCATGCACTAGAAAGGCAACCCCTCTTACAGATGTATTTGCCTTCGGCATATTCATTCTTGAAGTCGTCTGTGGACAGAGGCCAATCAAGCAAAATGCACAAGAAAAGGAGCTCATGTTGGTTGACTGGGTGCTTGGGCACTGGCACAATGGATCACTTACGGACACCGTGGATATTAAACTTCATGGTGACTACGATGTTAATGAGGTATGCTTAGCACTTAAGCTAGGGTTATTATGCTCACACCCATTCATGGATGCAAGGCCTACTATGCGCCAAGTAATGCAATACCTTGACGGTGACGCGACGTCGCCGGAGCTGACACCAACACGCACCAACTTCGAGATGCTCGCCATGATGCAAAACGAAGGACTCGACCCGTACATCATGTCGTATCCTTCTTCCATGACAAGCCATGGCATAGTATCCGACGTGTCAGATGGAAGATGACTGCATGCCTAGTCTTTCTTGATCTTGTCAATGGTCCTTGTGATTTGCTAGTTTGCTACGTCCTCCTATTTCCTCACGTGTGTATTGGATCTCCAGGGAAACATGGTGTGAATGTAATAATCCTTGGGAAACCTATGCTCGTACTAAACTAGTCTCACAAGATTTGCTATTTTGTGGCTTTCTGCTTGTAAATATTCGATATTAACATATATATAAAGTTACTACTTGTGTTTGATAAAAGAAGGAATGATTAACAATCTGATTCTGTTCGTATTTCCCTACGTAGTTGGAACCGAAGATATGTACGTAGACATGAACACTCCCCTAGGATGCATGCGGCTCCGTTCGTATCGACTTTAGCTTCTGACGTCTAGTTTACTATACCTTAATTTTGTCTTTTCTGACCTTTTAGTTTTTTTAGAGCTTTTTTTTTGTTTTTTCTGTATTTGTTTGCATTGTCTATAATGGCTAACTTGTTTTTTTCATTTTTAAAATTTAATTACGCCAAAAAAACCACTAGCAGCTATAGTCCAAAATAATCTAGTTATAGTACAAAAAAATCGTAAGCCGACTTATATAAGCCGAAAGTGCTAAATAGAATTCAAATGTTGCTTTTATTTGATGTAAGGTCAGCTTTCGGGTGTGTTCTTTTAGGCTATGGTTTTAGCTTTTGGCTATAGTTTTTGAATTCTGGTTGTTCGCGAGAGACAGTACGAAGAGAAAAGGTCACATATGATTTTGGCCGGTATAGCTGAACTCGATACAATATGTACTACAATATATCTGTAGACCCCGCCTTAAAAAGACATACTCTTTAAAAGCTAGTTAATGTAGCAACAGAAGCCAAAACCAAAGTGGAAAAGAACGCACCCTTCGTCTCTGCTTAACGACGGAGTCTTGCAGTCAAGCTCCCTTCTACCTTTGTACTAGAATACCAATGTCTGTCTGGCCTAAGAAAACATTTGCACACCTCTATTACCTAGATATTAGTAACGACACCACACCATTACCACAGAATAGAAAATGATATAAACAAAACAATCTTTATCTTTATTATTATGGTTACACATCAAACAGTGGATACAAGAGCTTCGGATGGACCCGAGAGAGGTGCCCAGAGCATAAAACCCAAGAGAAGAGAGAGGTATAGAATGTTGCTAGTGCTCAATCTCAACTCAGCTCAATTCTATTTTATATATCTAGAATGTTCTCCCTTTCTATAGTGTCTTAGGAGTCATATTTATAATCATAAGAGATGCCTCACAGGGAAATTAAGAATAAAAAGAAGACAGAAACCAGAGCTGGTAGCTGGCGCTTTCAAAACTTTGTGCTTCTTCGATTGGACCGACCCTGGAAATCAGAGAAAAGTACTATTTGTTGGTCGGAAATTTTCCACGCACGGACGGGTTGCCCCGGGAAGTTCTACCGATGATATAGACGGGATGACATACCAGTTTTAATTTTTAATTGTTTTATGCAGTTCGAAATACTGGTTGTATTGCAACAACTTTATTAGGTCACACGCAATACGATGGATTCGTATCTTATACCGTGCCATATATTGGAAAGGCAGTAAAAACGTTTGGCGGAAGTTCAGCATCTGAGATGATGGCTGGAGACCTCCAGGCACTGAGAATTTGACAGAATTTTCTTGTGGTCCAGAATATTTCTTTCTTTCTCTTTTCTAATCGGAGGTTATTTCAGGAGCTCCTATATTAATTCTAGGAGGTAAAAAGCTAAAAATTTTCAAATTAATCAGAGAAATCAGAAAAATCTAGAAATTCTCGCGTTAATTAAAGAAAAAGAAAAGGACGTTCCATCTATATTATGCATTCCAGACGCTACCTACGGCCTCTTTGTAAGGCATGCCCTAAGCTCCAATCTTGTGATACAATAAATCGGAATTGTAATCCAAACTGAACACTAGCGCGCGCTGCACTGGATACAACAATGGAGGAAAACTAGCGGTAGAGAATATATGCAATAGGAGAGAAAGTTCCCTGCATATTATTTCCAACTTTTTGAACATGCTCGACACGATTACCAACTAGAAGCTAGAAACTTCAAACAAAACATGGAAAAACTAGGCGAGACAGGACGTTGACAAGCAGGCCAATGCCTGGGTAGCAAGTTGTGCTGCGTATTGTTCCCAACTTTTTGACCGTGCTCGACTAGAAGCTAGAAACTTCAGACAAAACATGGAAAAAAACAAGGCGAGGCAGGACGGTGACAAGCAGGCCAATGCCTGGGTAGCAAGTTGCCGAAGAGCTTTTCTATGGCTTTCTTCCCAAAGTTGCCTAGCACGATTACAATTACTTTTGGTCAATGGGTTGATTGGCTAGCTGGTCTCTTCCACAAAACAGCTTGTCTTGAATCTTCATCTACTCGGAGACACAGGAAACTCACACGTACATATTTCCAATCATAGAGTATACTAGCCTCATAGGCGCGGCGCCACGCCGCACCAGCCACCGTGTGTACCGAAGTGAAAGAGGCGATAATTCGTGAGGAGTTTTAAAAAAAATTTAAAAAAATCGAGGACAAATGTGTATTTTCAAAAAAGTCGAAGGTCTTTTTCATAAAAAACCGAGGGCCTGTACGTAATAAACGAGGACTCGTACGTAATTTAGAGAGGGCACATGTGTATTTTCAAAAAAGTCGAAGGACTTTTTTTGTAAAAAACCGAGGGTCTGTACGTAATAAATGAGGACCCGTACGTAATTTAGAAATCGCGGGGCGCTATCCTGCAAAGTGGAGGGGCTTGAAAAAAACCGGCAGGGACCTTTCCACGAGGAAAAAGGACATTTACGTAATTTCTGAAAAACACGAGGTTTTTTCGCAAAACTGCTCCCCCGACCGTACGCGAATTCCGCACGCCACGCGCCGGCCGAGGGAGCGCTGGGGGCGACGTGGGACGCCTCCTCACGCGGGGAGTCCCCGGCTTTGTTTAGGGTATTATATGATAGAGCATGCACGACATGCTTGATGTCTTTGTACGTGCATTATTTATACAAAGACTATTTATCATAATTACTCCATGTCTTATGCCGCATGTTTAGAACGCGTTTTAGATTTTTAGAAAAATAAAACAAAAGAAATTAGTGATTAAAATTGTATTCCGGAGGCCATGTAAATATCCAAAACACACTTTTGCATGATTACAGGTAGCAATAATTAAATTTCATAGTATTATTTTTAAAGATTATGAATTGAAAATCAACTCCTGGAGATATATACACCCATATTTTAGAGAAAACCTAGAGATAAACATCTCACCCTTTTCATTAACGAGAAAATTGATCATTTGCCACTTTGAAGAGTGGGCTTCGCAAAATTGCCACTTTCAAAATTGGCTTCGCAAAAATGTCATGCAGTACATTTACCTCTTGATTACCATGCCATTTGAGCCATTTAACTCATTTAATATATTTTTTCTAATTTCAGAGGCTGAAAAAAACCTTTCTACCCTTGCTAAGTTTAAATTGCACAATGTTGTTGGCTGTTCGGACTTCCATGTCAAATCACAGCATGGAGAAGCCGAGCCCACTAGTCTTGTATATGCAGTCCCAGTCCCATGGCATAATCGGACAATGAGGAAGCAAGCAATTCACCGCAAAAAGGTCCCTGCCAGTTTTTTTTAGCCCCTCCACTTTGCAGGATAGCCCCCCGCGGTTTTCTAAATTACACACGGATCCTCGTTTGTTTACGTATAGATCCTTAATTTTTTACCAAAAAACCCTTTGAATTTTCTGAAAATATGCATGTGCCCTCGATTTTTTTTAGAAAACTCCTCACGAATTATCGCCTCTTTTACTTCGGTGCACACGGTGGCTGACGCGGCGTGGCGCCGCGCCTATGAGGCTAGTTGGAACAATCATTGGATGAAATGAGCTCTAAATGAGAATCAAGAAAAAACAAATGAGAATCAAGAAAAAGAATGACGCCTTTCTCAATAGTTTCAACCATAGGGCACTACCAGATAGATGAAATTTTAGAGTAACTAGCTTGCATCAGTACCAGTACATAGAATAAACATTTCAAATGAGACGTTCAAGAGTCCTGAGAAGCAGAATGGAGCGAAATACAAGTTTAGCAAGGGTATAAAGGTCTTTTCAACCCTCTGAAATTAGAAAAAAAATATTAAATGAGTTAAATGGCTCAAATGGCATGGTAATCAAGAGGTAAATGTACTGTATGGTATTTTTGCGAAGCCAATTTTGAAAGTGACAATTTTACGAAGCTCACTCTTCAAAGTGGCAAATGATCAATTTTCTCTTCATTAACATTCCACGCTTTCAGACGTGGACGCATACGGAAAACTAGACACAGAAAGACTGTTGCTTTGACAAGCTAGTCCTGCTGCGTAGCAAAGAAGTTGCCCTCGTTCGGTGCACCACTTCCATTGCCATTTCATCTTGTTACTGCTTACAAGATGGCTGACAAGCGGCACGGATCCTTCCTTCTGTGCCTCCTCCTCTCCCTTTGCCCAAACCTCGTCGCCTTCTGCACTGCTCAAGTGCAGTTCGTCTACTCCGGTTTCAGAGGCGCAAACCTCACCCTCGACGGCGTTGCCGCGGTCCGGCCAGACGGGCTCCTCCAGCTTACCAACAGCACCGACGTCAAAGGCTATGCATTCTACCCAACTCCCTTGCGTTTTCGCAGGTCGCCCAATGGCACGGTGCAGTCCTTCTCGGTCTCCTTTGTGTTCGGCATCCAATCTGACTTCACTGATGTAAGCGTCGATGGCATGGCCTTCTTCGTTGCCCCCAGCGAGAACTTCTCCAGCGCCTTCGCAAACCATTTCCTAGGCCTCTTCAACGACCAGACCGACGGCAGCCCCGACAACCACATCTTCGCGGTTGAGCTCGACACTTTCCAAAACGGAGAGCTCAAGGACATTGACAACAACCATGTTGGCATAGACATCAACAGCCTTATCTCTGCACAAGCCCACACCGCTGGCTTCTATGATGCCAAGACTGGTATCTTCACAAACTTGACTCTGAGTAGCGGCGAGCCAATGCAATTATGGGTCGACTATGATGAAGAAACAATACAGATCAGTGCAACCTTGGCTCCCGTCAATGTGGCCAAACCTTTGAGGCCATTGGTCTCAGCCACCCACAACCTCTCCGATGTGCTCAAGGACCCATCATACATTGGCTTCTCAGGTGCAACTGGCCCACTCACAACACTATACTACGTGCTTGGTTGGAGCTTCGGCATGAACAGTCCTGCTCCGGCCATCAATATCACCAATTTGCCGAAGCTGCCTCATGGTCATCGGAAGGCTAGATCTAAGGTCTTGGAGATCGTCCTCCCGATAGCCACCGCGATGTTCATCGCCGCCGTGGGTACTGCCATCATTCTTCTCATACGGAGGCGACAAAGGTACTCCGAGCTGCGGGAGGATTGGGAGGTAGAGTTCGGGCCACATCGATTCTCGTACAAGGATTTGTACCATGCTACTGAAGGATTTAAGAGCAAGCACCTCCTAGGCGAGGGTGGGTTTGGGAAAGTGTACAAAGGAGTGCTCCCAGCATCCAAATTGGAGGTAGCCGTGAAGAAAGTATCCCATGAGTCAAGGCAAGGAATGAAGGAGTTCATCACCGAAGTTGTCAGTATTGGCCGCCTTCGACACCGCAACCTTGTGCAATTGCTTGGCTATTGCCGGCGTAAAGATGAGCTCATCCTGGTGTATGACTACATGCAAAATGGCAGCCTTGATAAGTATCTGCACTGTGAGGAAGACAAACCCACACTGGATTGGACCCAGAGGTTTGGGATCATGAAAGGGGTTGCATGTGGCCTGTTGTATATACATGAGAAGTGGGAGAAAGTTGTCGTGCACAGAGATATCAAAGCAAGCAATGTGCTCCTTGATAGTGAAATGAATGGACGGCTAGGTGACTTTGGCCTAGCAAGGTTATATGATCATGGCACTGACCTACAGACCACACATGTGGTTGGCACCATGGGTTACCTAGCCCCTGAGCTGTTACGCACGGGCAGGTCTTCTCCTCTTACGGATGTGTTTGCCTTTGGCACATTCCTTCTTGAGGTAACTTGTGGGCAAAGACCCAACAAGCAAGACGCTCAAGATAAGCAGTTTATGTTGGTCGACTGGGTACTTGAGCATTGGCACAGTGGGTCGCTCATGGAAACTGTGGATAGAAGGCTCCATGGGAATTATAACAATGAAGAGGCCAACATGGTGCTAAAGCTAGGTCTGTTGTGCTTAAATCCGTTGCCCACTGCAAGGCCTACCATGAGACAAGTTATGCAGTACCTTGACGGCGACATGCCACTGCCAGAGTTGGCACCAACACGTTTGAGCTTCAACATGGTGTCCATGATGCAAAACAATGGATTCAGCTCATCCGTCTTGTCATATCCGGACCTGGCAACGAGCATCGGCACATTCTCTGGTCTCTCGGGAGGACGATGAAATTGATGTGGTCAACGTAATCTGAAAGCATGTATGGACAATTAGTGCTTGTATGAGTTCTTTATGGACAATTAGTGGACTTATTCTATATATGACGATCGTAATTGATCAGATGTACAAAGCATATATATATACCCCGTAGTTATAGCCTGGTACGGTTTAACTTCATTAGGGATTCCATTTGCACTTTTGTGACATTCAAGAAATTAAATACTAGGTATACTCTACCTACTTATTTATAAACCAACTTTGCAGCACCGGTGACATGTATGCGATATTGTTAGACCATGTGGCTAGGTTTAGGATATTTTGGTGATGAATAATTGACAATGGTTAATTTGTTATGATGAATAATTGGTGATTTCGTTTAGCGGTGTTATGCGAGTTGTGTTGCGTGTGTGCGGACTGATGTTGGCCAAGTTGAGACGAACTTGTGCCGGAAGAATGTTCTTTGGTCTTTGCATGTGCAGGTTGAGCATAGAGGCGATCATGGTCGGTGACGAGGTGGACCGGAACTAGGATGGGGAGATCTGAGGTTCAAACGGTCAAGGAGGTCACGAGATGATCGGGCTCATGCTTGGGGCGCATGGAGATCGAAGGTGGATGATACGTGGAGAAGCTACGGGAGGTGCGGTCCTGGAGGCTTCGACACGTGACGTGCTAGAAAAGTCGTGAGTGTGAAAAACCTGTGTTAGGAAGGGTTTCGGGTCCCTTGAAAATTAGTGGGCCAAAAGTCTAGTTGAGGTAAAAAGGCCCAGGCCTAGTTGGAGTTGGATTAGGATTCGAAGTCCTAGTTGGAGTTGGATTAGGATTCGAAGTCCTAGTTGGAGTTGGATTAGGATTCTAAGTCCTAGTTGGAGTTGGATTAGGGTTCTAAGTCCTAGTTGGAGTTGGATTAGGGTTCTAAGTCCTAGTTGGAGTTGGATTAGGATTCTATGTCCTAATTGAAGTTGGATTAGGATTCTAAGTCCTAGTTGGAGTTGGATTAGGATTTTAAGGCCTAGTTGGAGTTGAGCTGTGTGTGTATATATATGCATGCGGCGGCATGGCAAGAGGGGTACCGAGGAGCGGCGTGGAGAAGAAAAATACGCGTGAGGGAAAAAGCAGGGAGGTCGACCGAATCGGTGATTGAAAAAAGACGCGTCGTTTTGGAGCAGCCACTGCATGTGCATGGATGGATGAATAGTGTCCATGTTTTTGAATAAACTTTGTGAGTTTTTTATTTCACATCTATTATCTTTTTTCTTGGTTTTTTTATTCCTATAAATTCTCCATGCATTGATCTATGTCTAAGTATTTTTGTTGCTTGCATATATGAATTATTTTTAATTAAAAAATTAATTAGAAGACTAAGAAAAAAACGTGCATGCTTAGCGATCGATCGGAAGTTTTCTCGCTGCTACAGTACGCTACAGGAAATCGCTACAGTACCGTGCTACAATGATTTGCTACAGTACGCTGCAGTATTTGCTACAGTAAAATCAGAAAAAAAACATTTTTTTTGTTATTTCTGGTTTTTGCACATTGAAAGGTAGAAAATATAAAAAAAAGTTTCCGCTGTGCGCTGCAATCATTCACCCCCCCTCTGATTGCTATCAACGATCCTACAAGTGGTATCAGAGCAGGTTTATTTTTCTAATTGATCTTAACCGGTAATTAGAAAACATGTCGACGGATAGGTATTCCACAAAACCTTGTGTTTTCAATGGTGTTGATTTTCAGTATTGGAAAGCAAAGATGGAGACATATATTCAAGCTCAAGGCTTTACAATATGGGAGATGGTCTACAAGCCTTATCAAGTGCCCGAGAACGATGCTGTAACAGCGGCGAACATGGCACAAGTGGAGGCAAATAGCAAGGCAAGGAACCTGATAATTCAAGGACTAGGAAGGAGTGATTTTGATCGTGTTGTGCATCTTAAATCCGCATATGAGGTATGGAAAGCATTGTGTGATTATCATGAGGGTTCATCTACTATTAAAGAGGTACGTCAAGACATGTACAAAAAGGATTACATGCGTTTTGAGATGAAACCTGGTGAATCAATAGATGATCTCTTTGCCCGCTTTAATAAAATTCTTAGTAACCTACGTGCTGTTAATGTTACTTATACTGATGCTGAAAATGCACGTCAATTACTTGGAGCATTAGATATGTCGATATGGGAGATGAAGGTTACATCCATTAGAGAATCTACTGTCATGAGTACACTTACATTAGATGTACTTTATTCTAAATTGAAAACTCATGAATTAGATGTTTTTGCTAGAAAAAATAATGGTAATAAATCAATTGCTTTAGCTTCACAATCTAGCAAGTCTAATGGTGATAATTCTTCTACTAGCTATGCTTTGTCTTCTTTGTCTTCACTAACCGATGAACAGCTAGAGCAACTCCCGGAAGATGTTTTGGAACTCCTCTCTACACGCTTTACAAGAGCCTTACAGAATGTGAGATCAAGAAAGAGAGGAAATTTTGGTCCTCAAAGGTGCTATGAGTGTGGTGATCTCAATCATATTCGTCCTAAATGTCCAAAGTTTCTAGCAAAATTTGCAAGGGAAGAAAATGAGAAGGAAGAAGAGATGGAGAAAGAAAAAAGGAAGAATAAAAAGAATGGCTATATAAATCGCAAGGTGGTGCATCGTGTTCTTGCAGCTCTTGAGCAAATTAATTTGAGTGATGTGGACACGGACAGCGAGGATGATACTCCCAAAGGCAAGAAAGATTTAACTAGGTTGTGTCTAATGGCAAGTAGCAAAAGCTCCACCGACAATGATGATCTTGACAGCGACAACTACAATGAGGTAGAACCTTCTTATGATGATTTAGCTAAAGCTGTTGCTAAACTTGGTACTTTGCTAGAAAAGAAAAATAAAAAGATTAAGAAATACGATACTTTGATTGAATCTCTAAATTCTGAAATTGCAAGACTTAGAGTTTTAATTCCTGATGATGAATCTTGTGAGTCCTGTCAAATTTTATATTCTGAGTTAGAGAATGCTAGGTCACTGAATGCTTTAAACATGGATCAACTTAGAGATGTAACTACTAAATTTGATGAATTAAGATTGGCACATGACTCTTGTGATGAAAAATTGAAATGTGCTAATGATGAAATTGGAAAGCTCAAGTTTAGTTCTTCTTCATGTTTAGAATCAAGTATTTTAAATGCTCAATCTAAAGCTTGCTCTAAATGTGATTTGTTAGAAGCTAGACTTAATTCATCTCAGGAAACAATTCAACAGATGATTTATCATGAGATTTCTTCTTGCTCAAATTGTCCTAAGCTTAACACTCAAATAGAAGTTTTGACTAGACAACTTAATGATTTTACTGAAGAAGAAAGATTGGCTCAGTCTAGTGCTTCTAAAAATCTTGTGAATGAATCTAATAAATGCACAACTTGTCCCACTCTAGCTAAAGAGAATGAGTACCTAAAAGACACTTTAGAGAGATTTTCTTTTAGCAAGAAAAATTTGAATATGATTCTAGACAAGTCAAAAATAAGTGTGAAAAATCATGGTTTAGGATTTAATTTTGTTGAGCATGCCAAGAATAATCCTCCTAAGATTATTAAGTCTCTTGAACCTGGAAAAATTGAAGTGAAACTTGAACCAATTCAAACTGTGTTTAAATCAGCTGACTTTGTGCAAAGTTCATCAAATAATAATGTAGGTGCTAGCTCATCATCTCAAAAGAATTCTGGTTATGTTAAATTTCATTGCACCTATTGTGGAAGAGATGGACACTTGAATGAATTTTGTTTTAGACGTGTCAAGAAAGAGAGAAAGGAAAGATTGAATGCTTTGAGACAAAAACATGCAATGTCTTTTGTTCCTAGAACTAATGTGAAAGCTATGTTTTTTGAGAACTTTCATGATGGCTTTAAATCTGCTTCACATGCTAGATTGGGATTTAATTCAAATGATTTACGTTCTTTTCGGCATTCTAATCATCCACATGCACGTGATTTTGGTTCTAGCTTTGTTGCTCCTGTTCGTCGTGTGTCACAGTACTGGATTCCTAAATCTTATTTTACTAACCCCAATACTGTGAGACCGATGTTTCCTGTCATGTAAGAACAGCTGACAAGGATGGAGAAGATGAGCTAAATTGGGTTCCGTTTTTTTATCATCGCTTGATTGGAACACTTGATGGTTCTTCACTCCTTTGATGGTTTGCAAGAGATTTCACTGTTTGAAAGACCATGTGGAAAAGGTAATGTTGTCTTACATCTTGTTAAATTCTCAAGTTGCTAATTTGCACATGAAATCGTTTGATACTTCTCGTTTCCCTCAATTGCGAAGTAAGTTGGGAGTATTACATCTTATGGGATTATTCTGAGGGGGAGCTTGTTGTTTAAAAATTTCGGAAGCTTTGTTTATTATCCTTGTCAAATAACTCATCAAATCCAAGTCATTGAAATCAATTGAGTAGTAGAGCTCTCTTTATCATATCTATTCATATGTTGTGTAGCTTTGATCAGGATTGTTTATAATTAAATTGCTACATTTGAATTAAAAGTATGACATGGCGGAAATACTTTGACTAGATTAATTATAGTTATTACTTTGCGATGTCCATCGAAAAGGATTAGCTTGATTGTGAGTCTTATTTTAACTCTTGATTATGAGGCTCGTATGTTTCATGTTCCAATTCTTATGATCACTCAATTTGGCATGTTATTAAAAAAAGAGAGTATATAAAGAAAAAATTGAAAAGATGTATGCTTCAAGCATGCCATGGTGAACAAAAAAAACACAAAAGTGCGCAAAATAAAAAGAAGCATGTTTCAAGCATGCCACCATCAAAAAAAAGGAAGAAGAAGAAAAGTATGTCATTATGAAAAGAAGTATGCTACAAGCATGCCACATGCCTAAAATTTGAGTGTGGAGCAATAAGTTGTTACATGAGACTGCTAGCCCGTCTAGAGTTAAAATTTGCCTCCCTTTTAGGTTTTGACTTTTCGTTGTGATATCTCATTGTGCTCTCTATAATTGGTTTGGTCATTGTTGAGATGCCTGTCATTGATATAAATTGCTTAATCATATTGAAAATTTGTTTTAACATTGCTATGTGATATATGGCTTAATATGATCTAGATAGCTCTACTCAAAAATATGTCTTGGTTGCTTTATTAAATAAATGCACAATGACTTGGATAATCTACAAAGCTTCTTGATTTTTACTTTCATTGCTCCGTCTTAGAATTGTTTTTTCTTTAAATTTTCTTGATGATTACATTGCCAAAGGGGGAGAGATTTTGTGTGCTTTTGCAAGAAATTAAAGAGAATTTGGGGAGAATAAAATTACCTCTCTTGTGTTGAGGGGGAGAGATTTGAGACTTATGGTTTAAACTGTTTTTCGGCTTTAGTTCTTTACTTATATCTATTTGAAGCTAATTCATCATACAATTTTGTGGTGTTGTCAATGTATTCATCAAGGGGGAGATTGTTAGACCATGTGGCTAGGTTTAGGATATTTTGGTGATGAATAATTGACAATGGTTAATTTGTTATGATGAATAATTGGTGATTTCGTTTAGCGGTGTTATGCGAGTTGTGTTGCGTGTGTGCGGACTGATGTTGGCCAAGTTGAGACGAACTTGTGCCGGAAGAATGTTCTTTGGTCTTTGCATGTGCAGGTTGAGCATAGAGGCGATCATGGTCGGTGACGAGGTGGACCGGAACTAGGATGGGGAGATCTGAGGTTCAGACGGTCAAGGAGGTCACGAGATGATCGGGCTCATGCTTGGGGCGCATGGAGATCGAAGGTGGATGATACGTGGAGAAGCTACGGGAGGTGCGGTCCTGGAGGCTTCGACACGTGACGTGCTAGAAAAGTCGTGAGTGTGAAAAACCTGTGTTAGGAAGGGTTTCGGGTCCCTTGAAAATTAGTGGGTCAAAAGTCTAGTTGAGGTAAAAAGGCCCAGGCCTAGTTGGAGTTGGATTAGGATTCGAAGTCCTAGTTGGAGTTGGATTAGGATTCGAAGTCCTAGTTGGAGTTGGATTAGGATTCGAAGTCCTAGTTGGAGTTGGATTAGGATTCTAAGTCCTAGTTGGAGTTGGATTAGGGTTCTAAGTCCAATTAGGGTTCTAAGTCCTAGTTGGAGTTGGATTAGGATTCTATGTCCTAATTGAAGTTGGATTAGGATTCTAAGTCCTAGTTGGTGTTGGATTAGGATTTTAAGGCCTAGTTGGAGTTGAGCTGTGTGTGTATATATATGCATGCGGCGGCATGGCAAGAGGGGTACCGAGGAGCGGCGTGGAGAAGAAAAATACGCGTGAGGGAAAAAGCAGGGAGGTCGACCGAATCGGTGATTGAAAAAAGACGCGTCGTTTTGGAGCAGCCACTGCATGTGCATGGATGGATGAATAGTGTCCATGTTTTTGAATAAACTTTGTGAGTTTTTTATTTCACATCTATTATCTTTTTTCTTGGTTTTTTTATTCCTATAAATTCTCCATGCATTGATCTATGTCTAAGTATTTTTGTTGCTTGCATATATGAATTATTTTTAATTAAAAAATTAATTAGAAGACTAAGAAAAAAACGTGCATGCTTAGCGATCGATCGGAAGTTTTCTCGCTGCTACAGTACGCTACAGGAAATCGCTACAGTACCGTGCTACAGTGATTTGCTACAGTACGCTGCAGTATTTGCTACAGTAAAATCAGAAAAAAACATTTTTTGTTTTTGTTATTTCTGGTTTTTGCACATTGAAAGGTAGAAAATATAAAAAAAAGTTTCCGCTGTGCGCTGCAATCATTCACCCCCCTCTGATTGCTACCAACGATCCTATTAACTTGTAAATGAACGTATGCAAGAAAAGAGAAGAAAAGAAGAAAAGGAAAGAAACTAATGACTCAACCTGTCAGACAAATCTACAGCAGCAACAGGATCTGATAACAGAGACCATTTCCATGCTTTCTTACCCTGCGAGGAACGGATATTTCAGCTCCCAAGTATCATGGAGACTGGTATTAACCAAGGTCAAGGTGTCCGAATCCTGAAAGCCCTTGGCACACTGAGCACTCTTCTTTGATTTCCTCAATTGATTTAGTTCGATGCGTAGCTCTGTGCCTCTGTCTGCCTTAAGTAAACCCTTTTGCGTTCAGTAGGAGCCAACAGTCGGTTATGCAGATCGTACTAAGCAAGAGCAGATCACCATCAGATCAGACTCATATCGCACTGTTTTCAGATGATCGATAGCCCTCCGTGTCAAGGATTGTGCTAAGATATACTTCGGCCAAACTCAAAACTTCTTATCTTTTCAGATGATCGATACCCCCCCCCCCCCCCCCCCCCTCCAGGCAAGCTCCACCGATCACAGCTGAGTAGATAATGTCTGTCCACGAAATCTATACCATGAGTGCTTGATATTTATATTAGTATTCTTCACTTTCAGTTTGAGTCCATAAGTCTTTACATTTACCTCAAGTCCCTCTAGTTCTACTCGAGTTCAGATTGCCTGAGATAAGACTTTCAGGATATCCCGCCGTTCCTGCAATTGCAGTGTCACAGTCAGTCGGGACATCATGGGCCATTCAATCGGAAATCTGACAAGGCGACAGTTCAGTCCAGGGCGGGCACACGAGAAAACAATCAAAACAAGTCAGTAACCTAATTGATCACTTAATAACCTAAAGTAGTGTGAAAAGTGTAACTGTTGTGGGGTGGCCCAGCCCCAAACGTGCCTTGCAACCGGCCCAATAGTATAAGGGAATGCACCAATTTATCCTCATCTTTTGTAATTATTAAGGGGTAGGATCGGAATTTTCCATCCTAGACCATATATATATACCCCCCAACATGGGGGGCGAGAGGACCAGAGCTACTCATTTACTCAGTAGCTTTCTCTCTCTATCGGTCGGCTCACCCGTTCTCTTGATCTATATCCCTCAAGGGGGAGCGCGTAAGAAGCTGCGCGAGGAAGAGCCGACCGGGGCGCGACCACGAGTGGGTAGTCAACGCCCACAACCGCGTCACGATCAACATGGTCAGGAGGCAGTCTACGACCTCATAGTCGCCGCCATGAGAGAGATCCGCTGGATCTATTGTGTGCTCCAATCGCATGATGGCCTCGCACTCCGGCGTACTTTGTGGAGTATAAAGCGCAGTGAACTCAGCCACCACGGGCAATTCTACGGAGTATAAAATAAATCCCGCGGTGGCCTTGTGCCCGGCGTACTCTACAGAGTATAAAAATCACACGGTGGCCTCGCACCCCGGCGTACTCTGCGGAGTATAAAGCGCCGAGAACTCAGCCATTCTGAGCAACTCTACAGAGTATAAAAAATCGCATGGCGGCCTCGCGCCCCAACATACTCTGTGGAGTATAAAGTGCCGTGAACTCAGCCGTCCCGGGAAACTCTACGAAGTATAAAACAAATCATGTGGTGGCCTTGTGTCTCGGCGTACTCTACGGAGTATAAAGAATCGCACGGTGGCCTTGCGCCCTGGCGTACTCTACGGAGTATAAAGCGCCAGAACTCAGCCGTCCTAGGCAACTCTACGGAGTATAAAAAATCGTACAGTGACCTCGCGCCTTGGCGTACTCTGCGGAGTATAAAGCGCCAGGAATTCAGCCATCCCGGGCAACCCTACAGAGTATAAAACAAATCGCACGGTGGCTTTGGCCCTGGTGTACTCCGGCTCCCCACCAAGGAGCCCCCACCAGTCTGCCACCAGCGATAACCCCGACGAGCTCGCACGCTTCATACATCCCACCAGGGAGTTCGCCGCGCAACACAGCATCGAGCGACAGGTGTGACCACCATGTGGTTACGTCGCATCCTTGTCGACGTTTGCCCCTCGTGGTTGCAACTTCGTCGACGTTCGTTCAATCACCTCGTGGTCATGACTTCGTCAATGTTTGTCTGACCCCCCCTCGTGGTCAAGACTCAAGTCTTCGTCTTGCTGCCAACTTCATCGATACCCATGACCACGTCACAACTGACGTAGTCATAAGGCATTCTATGACCACCTCATGGTCGTAGTTTCATCGACGCGCGTCCGACCACCTGGTGCTCATGACCTCGTCAACTGCTGTCCAACCCCTCAAGGTCAGGACCTCGTCGACACCTGTGACCACCTCGTGGTCGCATCTTCGTTGATGTCTATGACCACTTCGTGGTCTGGACTTCATCGACACTCGTTCAACACCTCGTGGTCGACACTTCGCCGATGTTCATCCGACCACTTCATGGTCGTGACTTCGTCGATGCTCGTCCAACCACCTTGTGGTCGTGACTTCGTCGACGGCCGTCCGACCCCTCAAGGTTGGGACTTTGTAGACACCTGTGACCACCTCATGGTCGAGCCTTCATCGACGTCAGTCTGAAGGGTGGGGGACAAAGCGCGCGCGCTTTAAGTCTTCGTCCTGCCATTGACTTCATTGGTGCCAGTTAGAAGGGTGGGGTACGGAGCACGCGTTTTAAGTATTCATCTCGTTGCCGACTTCATTGATGCCCACGACCACGTCACGACTGACCACCTGGTGCTCATGACTTCATCGACTTATACGACCACCTTGTGGTCCAGACTGCGTCGACGCTCAACCACACTATGTCAACACTTGGCCACCTCGTGGTCCTTGTGGTCGTGACTTCGTTGATGCTTATCTGACCACCTCATGGTCATGACTTTGTTGACGGTTATCCGGTTGTCCCACCCCTCAAGGTCGGGACTTCGTCGACACCTGCGACCACCTCGTGGTCGAGCCTTCGTCGACGCCAATCCGAAGGGTAGGGGACAGAGCGTGCGCTTTAAGTCTTTGTCCCACCATCGAATTTATTGACGCCCATGACCACATCATGACTAACGTAGCCGTGAGGCATTCTATGACCACCCCGTGGTCGAAGCTTCATCGACGCTCGTCTGACCACCTGGTGCTCGTGACCTTGTCGATGGCCATCCGACCCTCAAGGTTGGGACCTCATCGACACCGTGACCACCTCGTGGTCACATCTTTGTCGATGTCTACGATAGCCTTGTGATCCGAATTTCATAAATGCTCGTTCGATCCCCTTGTGGTCGACACTTCACCGACGCTTGTCCGACCACCTCGTGGTTGTGGCTTCGTCAATGCTCGTCTAACCACTTCATGGTCGTGACTCTATCAACAGCCATTCGATCCCTCAAGGTCAGAACTTCGTCAACACCGGTGACCACCTCGTGGTCGAGTCTTTGTCGATGCCAGTCTGAAGGGTGGGGATGGAGCGCACGCGCTTTAAGTCTTCATCCCGGTGCCGACTTCGTCAATGCTAGTTCGAAGGGTAGGGGACGGAGTGCGCGTTTCAAGTCTTCATCCTGCCACTGACTTCGTCGATGCCTAGGACCACGTCACGACTGACGTAGTCGTAAGGCATTCTACGACCACCTCGTGGTCGTAGCTTCATCGATGCACTTCCAACCACCTAGCGCTTGTGACTTCATCGATTTATATGACCACCTCATGGCCCAGACTACGTCGATGCTTGACCACACTACATCGACGCTAGTCCAAAGGGTGGGGGACAGAGTGCGTGTTTCAAGTCTTCATCCCGCTGCCGACTTCATTAAAGCCCACGACCACGTCACAACTGACGTAGTCATGAGGCATTCTATGACCACCTAGTGGTCGTAGCTTTGTTGACGGACGTCCGACCACCTGGTACTCATGACTTCGTCGACCGTCAACCACCTCGTGGTCCAGACTTCATCGACGCTCGACCACCTTGTGATCGCATCCTTGTCAATGTTTAGACGCCTCGTGGTCTGGACTTTGTCGATGCTCGTCTAACCTCCTTGTGGTTGACACTTCGCCAACACTCGTCTGAACACCTCATGGTCGTGCCTTTGTCGATGCTCGTCTGACTCCTCAAGGTCAGGACCTCGTCGATACCTACGAACACCTTGTGGTCGCATCCTTGTCGACGTCTATGACCACCAAATGGTCCAAACTTCGTCGATCCTCAACCACCTCATGGTTGCGACTACGTCAATGTTCGTCCGACCCCCTGGTGGTTGAGACTTTGGCGACACTCATCTGACCACCTCATGGTCGTGACTTGGTCAACGCTCGTCCGACCACCTCATGATCGTGATTTCGTTAGCGGTTGTTTGACCCCTTAAGGTTAGGACTTCATCAACACCTGCGACCACCACATGGTCGAGCCTTCGTTGATGCCAATCCGAAAGGTGGGGGACGGAGCGCACGCACTTCAAGTCTTCGTCCCGCCGTCAACTTTGTCAATGCTAGTTTGAAGGGTAGGGTATGGAGCGCGTATTTCAAGTCTTTGTCCCGCCACTGACTTCGTCAATACCCATGACCACGTCACGACTAACGTAGTCATGAGGCATTCTACGACCACCTTGTGGTCGTAGCTTCATCGATGCACGTCTGACCACCTAGTTCTCGTGACTTCGTTGACTTATACGACCACCTCGTGGTCCAGACTGCGTCGACGCTTGACCACCTCATGGTATAGACTTCATCGAAGCTCGACCACCTTGTGGTCACCACTTCATCGACACCCGTTCGAGCAGTGGGGATGGAGTGCGTGCTTCATGTCTTTGTCCCACCGCCAGCTCGACCACGTCACGACTAACATAGTTGTGAGGCATTCTATGACCACCTCGTGATCAACACTTCGCCGATGCTTATCTGACCACCTCATGGTTGTGACTTCGTCGACGTTCGTTTGACCCCCTCATGGTCGAGACTTTAATGACACTCATCCGACCACCTCATGGTCGTGACTTCATCGACGATCATCCAACCCCTCACAGTTGGGACCTCGTTGACACCTGCGACCACCTCGTGGTCGCATCCTCGTCGACGTCTATGCCCGCCTCGTGGTCCAAACTTCGTCGATCCTCAACCTCCTCATGGTCGCAACTACATCGATGTTCAACCGACCCTCTCGTGGTTGAGACTTCGGCGACGCTTGTCTAATGATCTCATGGTCGTGACTTTGTCAACGGCTATTGGTCATGACTTTGTTGACGCTCGTCCGACCCACTTGTGGTTGAGACTTCGACGACACTCATCCGATGACCTCGTGGTCATGACTTCGTCAACGCCCATTCGACCCCTCGGGGTCGAGACTTCGTCGACACCTACGACCACCTCGTGGTCGAGCCTTCGTCAATGCTAGTCCAAAAGGTTGGGAACTAAGCGCATGCTTCAAAGCCTTCATCCCGCCGCCAACTTCATCGACACCTGTGACCACCTTGTGGTCTCATCTTCATCGATGTCTTCAACCACCTCGTGGTCGGGCCTTCATTGACGCCCGTCTGACCATCGTCTCCCACATCTGTGTGTCGACTGTGTCAGAGGCAGAACCTCGACGAGATGGCCACGGCTTCGACGTGGGACTTCGTTGCCCATGCCTACATGCCGCCTAAGTCCGGGGTACGACCTCCACACAGCGGCTTAGGCTCTGCCGAGTGACTCCACGACCACATCATAATCAGTGCAAGAACCTTTCTCTAGGAAGTTGAGTGTCCACACCCCCGGAGGCTAGAGCTACCAGTTGCATCATCTTGCCTATCGGCACTTGCATGCTTCCTATCAGAGGACGGGGGGCTAGGCCAATTGATCACGTCAGCTCACCCTTCAGGACCTCCACGCATGCTGTCGAGGGAGTACTGTTGTAAGGGTGGCCCAGCCCCAAACGACTGGGCCTTACAACTGGTCCAAATAGCATAAGAGAATATACCAATGTATCCTCACCTTTTGTAATTATTAAGGGATAGAATAGGATTTCACATCCTACCTCATTCATGTATATATAAACCCCCAACAGGGAGGCGAGAAGACCAAAGCCACTCATTTACTCACTAGCTTTCTCTCTTTGTCGGTCGGCTCACCCGTTCTCTTAGTCTATATCCCTCAAGGGAGAAACGGATACCCTATACCCATTGTTGTGCTCATACCACAACAACAACAAATTTCATACTCCATCGCTAAAAAAGTTATTGATTAAATTACTAAGGACAAGGTAAAAAGTTATACAAAACTAGCCTCCTCGACCCTTGTGAAAAAGATAAAGAGAAAAAAACAGGAGAGCTGTGCAATTGCCAAGTAACTTCTTGTAGTAAAAAAATACTACCGTTTTGGATCAATCCATCCCCCTATTTGGAAGGTAGAAATTTTATCGAAAACTGTCCGAACTCTCCAAATTTCCTGTAGGATTCCCATGTCGAAAACTGTACGAACTCTCCAAATTTCCTGCAGGATTCACACGCTCAGTTAGGCTGAAAAATAGTGGTTTATGGCTGAAATTGTACTGTAACTGGCTGAAATTATACTATAGCTGAAGATGGCTCATTTGCTGTAATTAAATTTTAAAAAATTAAAATAAAAATATGTTAGCTCATCACGGACAACATAAACGAATACAAGAAAAAAAGAACCAACAAAAAACTCAAAAAATGCTAAAAGTTCAGAAAAGACATGAATAGTAAAAAATAAGTCAAAAACCAGAAACTCAAGCCGAAATAAGCGGACGTTAAACAACAGAACTGCCAATAGATTAGATCAAATTATTAGACGTGATTCCTTTGTAGTATAGTAAAATCATATTTTGACTGAGTGACTGAGGGAAGACTGACTGTGGTGGTGACATGGAACCAAGGTTGTCACCTGTATTATATGACACCTACACTACACAACGCAATTGGTTTTGGAAATCAGAGAACTTTTTGTAGCCTAGGCGGCACGGTCCTTCGGATAAACATATTATATCATATCTGATCAGACTCGTTCTCTACGATTCAGAAACGATAGATACACATTGCGGTAATATATCTGGAACTTGGCTGTATTGGCGGAATCTGTTCATTCTTGATGCAAATATTGGTTAATTTATTTAACGTGCAGGACTTTTTCAAAATAGGGATTAGGTCAGACAATTGATTTTGTTGTGGAAAACTGAGCTGAATTCAAAGCTGTGCACTTCTAAATGTCCAAATGCAAGGCACCAGGTGGGGCGTCACGTTCAGATTAGCAGAGTTGCTGTCCGTTGTCAAACAGGACTGAAATTTGACCACATAAACTGCACTTCATAAGCCAAAGAGCACTGAATGAGGACTGCAAATTGGACAATCTGTAGGTTATAGCCATTATTAAATTTCGGGCTTCTTTAATTTTCTAGTGACAATTATGTTTGGTTCTTCTTCGTATGTTCTACAAAAAGAAAATGTTTGGTTATGTGTGGGTTCAACTGAAGCATTCACCGCAATTAATTTCTTTGATAGAAAATGTTGGTATGAGATGTATCATGTATCTAAGAGTGGTAGACCACCGAGAGTTTATGTGATCGAGAATCAATAAATATTCCATACATAAACAGTAGGATCCTTATTAAAAAAAAGTCTTTGGGTTAATTATAGTACTTTACGTAACTGAAATACTGCTATCTTGGATCACTCCGTTCCTTACTTGAAGAACAGTACTAGAAAGAGATTATACCCAGTTACGGGATGTTATTCCCTATATTTTTAATTTGGGTTTCATTCTATGAAAAGATGGCATAAATTTTACGTTGGCTTACCAAACCTAACACAACCCTCTTCCTTTTTCCTGACTTAAAACAGGCTACGTAGAAAACTACATAGGCGGAGTTATTTCCTATAGTTAGACAAAAATGTTACTCATCTAAAACCAATGTAAACATTGAAGTCCTTATCGTTGTGACTAGGTGACCGAGGGAAGATTGACTGCTTGGTAGTGACATGCCACCTACACATGATTGGAGTTGGTATTGGAAATCAGAGAAGATTCTTACGTAGGCCAGTCAGCAGGGTCCTTCAGATAAACATATTAGATCAGATCTAGGCATGTTTTCTACAATTCAAATCAATGATAGTCACACATTGTAGCGATGTATCATTCAATGGATTGTATTGCCTGAATTTGTCTATTCTTGATGTGACTATTAGTTAATTTCTTCAACTTGCATGATTTTTCCAAACAGCTATCAGGTTAGAATTTACAGGGTTTGCTACTTGTACTTGAAATTCAATGGCAAAAAAATAATCTATATATGCTTCCTGTAAGTTGTCTATTGTTGGTGACTAGATCCTTGCGAAACATACACACAGTTTATTAGCTCAGCGCATCCAAAGATATTGTCAGAAATGCTACAGTATATAAAGTATTCCCCAATTATGAAGAAAGGAGTTGACACCTAGATGCCCTAAGCCTGCAAACAGTGAATGACAATACAGCATGCACCGCCAAATGATATGCCATTTCAATAAAGAAACAGCTAATCTTGTGGCTTTGGAGCAGTTATCTAGGCATCACAAGGAATGGTTCGCTGTTGCTCTATCTCGGTGCCATAGCCCACATATAAGAACTTATAAGTTGATCAGATTCTGAACTCAGATCTTTGGAGAGTGGATTTCAGGGCGTTTATATGCATTCATGTTGACTGCCTGGTCCTATTTTGATTAGCAAATCAAGGAGCCTAACTTGCAGGTGAGCTCAACACTTTCACAGAGCCTGCTTCTCTGTGCTGCAGAGTATAGATTTCCCAAAAGCCGAGAAGTAATCCCAACTAGTAACAATGATGTGATGTAAGGGCTGTTTTGTAATTCGATCTATACTTCTACTTGTCAAAACACTAGATCTCCGTACGGGAATCTCGTGCAACATGGATGCATGCCGATCTCCAATCGATCGTGAAATTAACAGGTAATAATTAGTAAAACAGTTAATAATCGAATGTGCTACTCTCAAGACACGCAAGTAACCTGTAGAAGGTTGGGTGCGGCAACGCCGTCGAGAACTGCCGGCGACGTCACGGCGGCGACGGTTCGGCCGTGACAGCATAAGGGCATAAGAGAAGAAGACCTTGGAGACGGCCTGGGCTTGTTTTCCTTCGCAGAAGTGATTAAGTGGGCTGGATGCGTAGGTCCGACGTTTAACTTTCTGGGCCTGATTTGAATTTGGGCTGTCAGGTTCAAATCGGACACAATCTCGGCCCGTCCTTTTCAACACGATGCACATATATATTTTCTTTAGGGGTCACACGAGTTTTATCTAGCTCCTTCCGGGGAATTCAACTTTTTGCCACTCTGAAGATTGGCCAATTACCTCTCTCACTTACATGCGGGGCCGTCTGAGTCACTGACAACGGGCCAGGGTGGCAAATCTGTTGCCACCCTACTCATAAGAGTGGTAAATAATTAAATTATCCCCTTCCGGGGGCGACTCGCCTGACCTCGCCTGCCACCAGCCACTCCGGTCTCGGCGTCGACTTAGCCAATCCTGAAGCCATTGACTTAAGCCACAACTCAAACACTTAGCCAATCCTCCAAACAGGCTTGCAACCTTTCGAATACACTTTCACAACAAAGTCAAATACTCATCACACGCTATGAAGTGGCCTTCACATAGTCCTACACTTATTTTAAAATTTTTTGGGGGGCTCAACTGAATATAGGCCTGCTAATAGGCTAAAACTCAACCCATTTCCAAAAAAACTCGACCCAATTGTAATCTCAGTTGGAAGATGACATGCAGCCTGGGCTTGCTTGGTATGCAGCTATCCTTGGTTGTAGTCTACTAGTCTCACAAGGTTTACTCGTACAGCTGTACATGTGTGGCGTATTTGGTCAATTGTAATCCGTATATAAGTTATTCAAAGTGCTTGCTTAGGATAAGTTTTTGGATCCCCGGGTGAATATACATCCCGATTGAAGTATAAATAGAGGCTTCAATTACTTCTTTGTTGTGGACTGGAGTTGTGATGATGTATTTATCACTAGCTTGTAGATTGTAAAACCTATGAGGATTTGTTTGGAAGACCCATTTTCGGCTGGAATCCATATGAATGGGCCCAAATTTTGAACTAAAATCGAGTTCTATCCATGTGGATGGGCCGAAATTTTGCCCTATCCAAACAAGGCCCGAGGGTCACTTGTAAATCCTGGCATAATTACATGAGCTTCTATTTGCTATCTAAAACGAGAAGCCGAAATAAAGCCCAGTCTATTTCAGGCCACTACATACCGCAGGCCCAGCCCAGTTCGGCCCACGCTGCTCACCTCCTCACCCTCATTTTCGGCCCACAGGTTTCTAGGTCAGGGTTCCGGCCCCATTTCGGCCCATTTTATTTTATTTTTTCATTTCTAGTTAACAGCCCAACATAATCTTCCACAGGTTCAAGACAATATAGGATTCCCTAAAAACCAAAAAAATAGGAGATAAGAAAAGGCAGCACAATTATGATCCAGAATAACCCCCTGAAAAGTGAAACAAGAAATGCCTGCTACTTGGGTTGTGAAACAAAAACCTAATACCAGCTTCTGCTGAACTGAATCTGAAACCAGAACAAAGATAAGAGTTCACAGACTTCATTTTTCTTTCAGAATATATGTGAACCTGCCACGAACATGCTATTCAGTCTTCACCAAGCAGAGATTTCTGTTGTTGATGCAGGAGAAAAACCAGCCCAAGAAGGTTAGCTTTCAACGGGTCACCAATTAGTTTGTGTTAAAACACAGCGACCATATCAATTTGTGTTCGTCCAGAGCAGCCAGGGCGGACCAGCAAGCAGCAGCAGAACCATACAAAGCCATCGGGGTACGGGAAATTTGTCGGTCAACATACCTGTGCCAAATTATCGCCGCTAGCTAGTCAAGGACATCGCTGTCATCGACTTTCTTCAAGCTTCAGGTTCAGAACACTATAGCTTGTTCTCTGAATATTTACACAAGCAAGGAACCCGTTTGAATTCTTCTGTTGAACCTGGACGGCTTCAATCTTTTGCCCACTGGTCAATATTTTGATCCTACCACTTGTTGCCTGCAAGGTTGAAACCAAAAAAGATGGCTTGACTACTGGTAGCCGCCGACGGAAAAATTGCTTGATTGAAAGAAATATTTAACAACTAAAAGATGTGACATGTGCCAGAATTCTCTGCAAAATTCAACCTAGTCAGCCTCAAATTTATTGTCATATGTAAACGGAACCCAAATTTTATGTACCAAGCTAGCACTACTCCTCTGATCGTTCATACTCACACAAGTACTGATCTTGGTGGCCATTAGTTTCTTGGTGGCCTGGACAAACAAATCTCATTTTCAGTATTTCTTTCGAAAAACTCAATTTCTGTATTAATTGCTGCACACTTAAAGACTAGGAAGCAAGCAGGAAGGGAATCAGGAAAAGTATGCAGAAGACTTGGACAAGCAAATGATGCCTAAGTACAAGTTGCCTACCTCCACCGCAAATTATGAACCGCCAAACAAAGTGCATGTAAGTGTGCCACTGCAAACCACACCGCATGATCCACAAATTACAAAGTGACAGACATGCTTAGCGAGAAGATTATGTTCTTCGGCCTGCTTATAGGCCTTAGCCTTGCTGGGTGCAGTACTGGGAGTGGGGACGCCCAATTCGTCTACTCCGGCTTCACCGGCAGCAACCTCACCCTTGATGGAGCAGCCAGAGTCATGTCAAGCGGCCTCCTCGAGCTGACCAATGGCACAGTTCGGCAGCAAGGCCATGCATTCCACCCAATTCCCCTGCGCTTCCACAAATCACCCAATGACACGGTGCAGTCTTTCTCCGTATCCTTTGTGTTTGCCATCCTTTCTACCTACCCTGACTTGAGTGGACATGGCCTTGCCTTCTTCATTGCACCAAGCAAGAATTTCTCAGGTGCGTTCCCAACCCAATACTTGGGCCTCCTCAACAACCAGAACAACGGCAACACAAACAACCACATCTTTGCAATCGAGCTCGACACCGTGCAAAACAATGACTTACAAGACATCAATGGCAACCACATTGGCATCGACATCAACAGTCTTCGCTCCGTGCAATCCCATGAGGCTGGCTATTACGACGATAAGAGTGCTATGTTTCAGAAATTGGCACTCATTAGCCAAAAGGTAATGCAAGTGTGGGTGAACTACGATGGAGAGGCCACACGGGTCAATGTGACCATGGCTCCCCTAAATGTTGCAAAACCTGTGAGGCCACTGCTTTCTACTGCTTACAATCTCTCGACAGTGCTGACTAGCCCAGCATATATTGGCTTCTCATCCTCAACAGGCACAGTCAGTGCACAGCACTATGTACTTGGCTGGAGCTTTGGCATGAACAGTCCTGCTCCGCCAATCGACATTACCAAGCTGCCCAGCCTGCCTCATCTTGGTCAAAAGGCTCAGTCCAAGGTATTACAGATAGTTTTGCCAATAGCAATTGTGCTGTTCCTCCTTGCTGTGGGCACTACCATTTTTCTAATCATGCGGAGGAATCAAAGGTATGCTGAGCTACGCGAAGATTGGGAGGTTGAGTATGGGCCGCACCGGTTTTCCTACAAGGATTTGTTTCATGCCACAGAAGGATTTAAAGAGAAGCACCTACTAGGTGCAGGAGGGTTCGGAAGGGTATACAAGGGGGTGCTCCCTATGTCCAGATTGGATATAGCTGTGAAGAGGGTGTCACACAACTCCAACCAAGGCATGAAGGAATTCATCGCGGAGATCGTTAGCATTGGTCGCCTTCAACACCGCAATCTTGTGCAGCTATTGGGATATTGCCGGCGAAAAGGTGAACTTCTTTTGGTGTATGATTATATGCCGAATGGAAGCCTTGACAAATACCTATATGGTGAAGAGGGCAGGCCAACTTTAGAATGGACTCAGAGGTTTCAAATCATCAAAGGTGTAGCATCAGGTTTACTTTACCTTCATGAGGAGTGTGAGAAAGTTATCATACATCGAGACATTAAGGCAAGCAATGTGCTCCTTGACAACGAGATCAATGGACGAATAGGTGACTTTGGTCTCGCAAGGTTGTATGATCATGGCACTGACCCAGAAGCCACACAGGTGGTTGGCACTATAGGATATCTAGCTCCAGAGTTAGCACGCACTGCCAAGGCAACCCCTCTGACGGATGTATTTGCCTTTGGCGTGTTCATTCTTGAGGTCACCTGTGGGCAAAAGCCTATCAAGCACAACACAGAAGACAGCCAGTTCATGTTAGTTGACTGGGTTCTTGAACATTGGCATAAAGGATCACTCACTGATACAGTGGACATCAAACTTCAAGGTGAATATGATGTCGGTGAGGCATGCCTAGCACTAAAGCTAGGATTGTTGTGCTGTCACCCATTTACAAATGTAAGGCCAAATATGAGGCAAGTCATGCAGTACCTCAACAAGGACATGCCACTACCGGAGTTAATGCCAACACATTTAAGCTTTTGCATCTTGGCCTTGATGCAGAACGAAGGGTTCAACCCGGACATCATATCACATCCTTCATCAGCAACTAGCTTTGGCACAATATCTAGCCTCTCAGGAGGAAGATGAGTGGATGACACACATAGCCTTCAATATTTCTAGGTTTGCTTGCTCATATGTTTGGCATGAACCCACAATTGATGCTTCCTGACCGCAAAGTCTACAGTTTTTAAGTCTCACAATAGTTATTTTTATGTGGAGGTCAAGCTTGTAAATTTGATATATTTAATTGGAATTTATAAATTTATTTGATGAGAAATTCAAGGCCTTATAAAGAACATGCTGCAGTGGGTACACATAAACGAGCGAGATCAAAGGGGCACACAAAAAAGAAAAAGAAAACACAAACTACGGAAACTAGACTTGAAGAACTTTTCCTCATCTTCTCTAGCAAGCTAGGGTGCCAACATATTTCCCTTGCATAAAAAATAGAACTAGAAATCACATTGCAATTTCATTGTTCTAAATAGCTTGCTACATTCCCATCCCTCTGTAGTCTGTATGAAGCCCAGGTATACGTGTGACTTCTACTCAAGTAAGAAACACAGAACAAAGAGTAAGAAATCTGGGGCATCAGATCTAAAATAAACTTAAGACCTATCGTTCTAAAAGCTATCTTAATGAAAAAGTAAAATAATATATCCTACACTAAAAAGAATTAAGAAGTTACCCTGCTGACCTGCTTGCCCTGGTCTTTTCTTGGACATAAAAGATCTCATCTTCAAGATAGCAAAAGGGTCCCATTCTCTGTAATGAGTTCCAATAAAAAAAAATGTTGTCAAATGAACAAAACTCAGAGAAGATTGTCCACTTGTGTAAAAAAGATTAGTTTCAAACAAACATTCATCAGTAGTCATTGCTGTAAAGAATAGAAAAAGAACTAGAAAAATAAAGTTATCTACTGCTCCTTTGGTAAATCTATGGTCATCAGAAGTTTATCTCTGAATGAAACCCATTCCTGCTTAATTACATCCTATTTATCCTGAAGTGATCTAGAAAAATTTTATCATATAAACATGAAAGAACAAACTTCATGAAAAACTTGTATGTTCTTTGCTGTAGATTGAGAGCATAGTGATATAAAATTAACACCATCACTTACACAGGTTTTAGACTGACATATCTGGTCTACTTTGTCTTCTCACTGTTCATATGCTCATTAGATTCCCCTATGTGGTGTTCTTGTTATGTGAAATCTCCTTGTCTTCCGGAAATTAAGTTTAGACCATATAGCTGGACAAGGTTTTGTCAAACTACACACAAATTGCAGACTAGTCAGTGAGACAAAGAGGGAAAGTGACTGCAGTGATGGCAACTGGAACCAAAGCATGCATTTCTTGACACTTTCTAAAGGACTGGTCAGTGAGACAAGAGGGAAAGTGACTGCAGTGATGGCAACTGGAACCAAAGCATGCATTTCTTGACACTTTCTAAAGGATTGGAACTTGTGGAAATGTGGATATTGGAAATCAGAACGAAAATTTTCATTGGCCAGAACCTATCTTCCGAGATACATTTGATCATATCAGTTTTCTGCAGTTCACACTAATAGTTGACACTTTGATAGTACCATTGAATCTTACTGAGCGCTCGGCTGGAAAGATGAGCTGAGAAAATCAACTATGACAGTAAACATTGGAAATTTTTGTGTAGTTCACATTAGTTTTGACCAAATTAGATATTTTTCATGGAAAGTTGAATCAATTTTTTTTAATTAAAGTAAAAAGGTGTGATAAATGTCCCTTTTGTCCAAAAAAATACTCGCTTTCAAAGCAGCAAGAACCAAGAGGGGCTACCATATTTGATTACTCTTGCACACGCTCAAAAAAAAATATTTCTCATAATAACCTTTCAAAGAAAGTTTTAGGAAAATCAGCTGGCCCAACATGTGTTTGAGGAAGCCTGAACGAGTAGTTAATCCCACTGGTTTCATCAATTATTGACAGTGACTCTCTGAATGGCGATGTGTGAAAGAAATGTAGATGAAAGACACAAATTTGCAAGTCATGCCTAGCTGGCTGTGTCAATTCCACTACAAATTAATAACAAACAGACTATTAGAGGTAGGAGCAACTGCAAACCATTGTGCACAGCTAGATTACAAAACACTTTGTTCTTGCATCTTTCTTGAGTTGTCACAAGATACACCTAGTCACCCATGCCTGATAAGAAATATAATCATTTCATTCTATGCCAATTCCTCTTCCTTGGCCTCAACCTTGCATCCTTCACCATTGCTGATGACCAGTTCATCTACTCCGGCTTCAGCCAAGCTAACCTCAGCCTTGATGGAGCTGCCACAATCACACCAGATGGACTCCTTGAGCTAACAAATGGCACCTTTAACCTCAAAGGCCATGCATTATACCCAACTCCTCTGCACTTGCGCAGGTCGCCTAATGGCAATGTGCAGTCTTTTTCCGTCACCTTCATCTTCAGCATCCTCTCCGCCTACTCTGACAAGAGTGCTGATGGCATGGCCTTCTTCGTCGCCACAACCAACAATTTCTCCAGTGCGATGCCGGCCCAGTACTTAGGGCTCCTCAACGACCAGAACAACGGCAACACAAGCAACCATATCTTCGCAGTTGAGCTTGACACCATCCAAAACAGTGAGTTCCAGGACATCAATGACAACCATGTTGGCATCAACATCAATAGTCTCCACTCTGTGCAATCCCAGGAAGCTGGCTTCTACGATGACAAAAATGGTATGTTCAAGAACTTGACGCTCATTAGCCGTGAGGTTATGCAAGTGTGGGTGGAGTATGATGGAGGGGCCACACGGGTTGATGTAACCTTGGCTCCCATCAAAATGAGCAAACCTGTGAGGCCACTAGTCTCAGCCATCTACAACCTCTCAACAGTGTTCACAGACACAGCATACATTGGCTTCTCATCCGGAACTGGCGTAATCAACTCAAGATATTGCGTGCTTGGCTGGAGCTTCAGCATTGGGAATACTGCTCCAGGGATTGACATAGCCAAGCTGCCAAAGTTACCTCATATTGGCCCAAGGCCTCGCTCAAAGGTCTTGAAGATCGTTCTGCCAGCAGTCATTGTAGCATTCATCTTTGTTGCCGGAACTATTGTCATTTTACTTGTGCGGAAGAAATTGGCATATGCTGAGCTACGGGAAGATTGGGAGATCGAGTTTGGACCGCATAGATTCTCATACAAGGATTTGTTCCTTGCCACAGAAGGATTTAAGAATAAGAACATACTTGGTGCAGGAGGGTTTGGAATGGTTTATAAAGGCATACTTCCAACGTCTAATTTGGAGGTTGCAGTGAAGAGGTTGTCACATGAGTCAAAGCAAGGAATGAAGGAGTTCATTACTGAGATTGTTAGCATTGGCTGCCTTCGACACCGCAACCTCGTGCAATTACTTGGCTATTGCAGGCGAAAAGGTGAACTTCTTTTGGTCTATGACTACATGCCGAATGGTAGCCTTGACAAGTACCTATATTGTGAACAGAACAAGCCCATACTAGATTGGGCTAAGAGGTTTCATATCATCAAAGGAGTTGCATGTGGCTTGCTCTACCTCCATGAGAATTGGGATAAAGTTATCATCCACCGAGATATCAAGGGAAGCAACGTGCTTCTTGATAGCGAATTGAACGGGAGGCTAGGGGACTTTGGCCTTGCAAAGTCGTACGATCATGGTACTGACCCAAAGACAACACACGTGGTTGGTACCATGGGTTACCTAGCCCCAGAATTGGTGCGTGCGGGCAAGGCATCCACTCTTACTGATGTGTTTGCCTTTGGCACATTCCTTCTTGAGGTCACCTGCGGGCAAAGGCCTGTCAAGCAGAATCCAGAAGGCGACCGATTTATGTTGGTTGATTGGGTACTTGAGCATTGGCAGAAAGGATCAATGGTGGAGACAATAGACAAGAGGCTTCAAGGCAACTGCAACATAGATGAGGCATGCCTGGTGCTAAAGCTTGGGCTCTTGTGCTCACAACCATTTGCCAGTGCAAGGCCTAGTATGCATCGAGTCATGCAATACCTCAACGGCGACATGCCACTACCAGATTTTACCCCAACGGATATTAGCTTAAGCATGCTAGCCTTGATGGAAAACAGGGGGTTCGACCCATCCGCCGTGTCATACCCACAGCTGATGACAAGCATTGGCACAATGTCAAGCCTCTCAGGAGGAAGATAAAAAAAGATTCATAGTCCTTAGCATTGTTATGGGTGTATTCTTGTATATTCTTTATGGGGTGAACATCCATTTGACATATGAATATTAATGTGGATCTGGGATATATAGTGAGAGTGTAAAATCAGTCAAGTATCTGAATCCGATATTCAGTGGCAGAACCAGAAATCAGCAGCCATGGGGCGAGTTGTAACTGCTAGAACTAGGATCTAATAGCATTGTAATCAAGTTTTGATCAGATCATAGCTTTTCATGTTAATTTAACATTACCAATTTAGACCCTAAATTACACACATACTCGTTGATTTTGTGGTATGCGTGCGTCGGCTGACTTTAGAATCGCACATTTCGTAGTAGGAATGAAATCGGAAGACAAGAACTTGAGGGCCATGGGAATATACCATCCTTGCTTCCTCGCTGCCGAGGAAGGCGTGGCCGCCGCGTGCAGCACCGGCAGGGTGGTTGGTCGGCAGGCCGCCGCCTCTGCAGCGGCGGGTAGACCGCACGGCAAAACAAGCCTCGGCCAAGCGTACTTCGTCGGGAGGCTCCCAGGCGAACCGGACAGAGGACGGTGGGAGGTCGACGGCCGACGAAGGGAGGTGAGCCGCCGGCAAAGCAGATGTGGCCGGCGGCGGAGTGGCTTTGCACGAGAGGAAGGAATGAGGTTTAGAGGGCCCATATAACCCCATTAGTTTTCTGGAGATCCAGCCCAAAATAGCCCACTATTGATTTTGGGTTGTGGCCCTTACTAGGCCTATGAGTTACTGAGGTTAATACTACTTTTTTTTACGCCGCTATTTCTCCATTCTCATCACTTCATTCCACTAAAAGAAGACCTGATCACTTCATGCATGTTCAGTCCTTCTATTCTATGATTGAATACTGAGAAATGTACCATAATAGTTCTTCTTTTACTTGTACCTTTTTAGCTGTTTAAGCTAGTTGATTAACGTTTTATACGTGGAAACACAGTATTGGGAGCTGGCAGTGTCTGTCCATGATAGTCTAGAGCAGAGCGCTAGTTTCAATTGTCTACCGGTCTCAAGAAAAAAAAAAGAGTTACCATTGTGTACCTCGAAATTCTCTTGAAGAACCTAGAAAATCTTTCTAAAAGAAAACATTGAATACATAGTATCTTCCTCTCAAATTAAACAAGAAAGGTAGTATTTTTCCTCTAATCTTCCAAGTTCCAAACACATACTTAGCTTCAGAATCAATTGCTTTTTTTAAGGAAGAAAAGTGCTTAAGTATCTTCTCTGAAATTACACATACAAAAGTAGCACTTTTCCTCTGATTTTCTAAACGCATACTTGTATGTGTAATTTCAGAGAAGATACTAAGCACTTTTCCTCTGATTTTCTAAACGCATACTTAGCTTCAGAATCAATTGCTTGGGTATCTTCCTCTGAAATTAGACATACAAAAGTAGCACTTTTCCTCTGAATTTCTCAACGCATACTTAGCTTCAGAATCATTTGCTTGGGTATTTTCCTCTGAAATTAGGCATACAAAAGTAGCACTTTTCCTCTGATATGTTTTTTGGTGGGGGTTCCTCAAGATCATTCGAACACACACTGCTTCAGAATCAATTTTCTTGGTGACATGTTCAGATGCATTTCAATTGGTCAATCTGAAGTGTTGATCACCTTTTTTGATGTTCGGTATCAATTGACTACTTGATGGCGTGATGCACGCTTCTGCCAGACGACGGCACAATACAGGAAGAAGTACACTGATCAAACACTCCGACAACGACAGCCAAAGCTCTTTCTCGCGTACAAAATCGTGTGACGATGCACGTACCATAACGTGACGTGTCACTTTGACAGATCAAATTTATTTTTTGTTGAACATGCATCTTTTTGTTTGAATGAGATTCAAACATTTTAATTTAAGACTTTTATTAGGTGTTGATAATAGACAGTTATCAGTAGGTAAATAGCTGGTTAAATAAGTCAGTTACCAGTAGGTAAATGATCGGTTAATCATGTCAGTTCACAGTATGCATCTATAACTGCCTGCTCCAATTCTTTTCCTTCCTCCTGTAAACCTGTGTTGTTGTGTTGCGCCGTCTGAACCTTATCGACTCTTCTTCCCGGCGTGCACCGTGAAAAAGAGCAGCGGTATCTTCGAACCATTGCTATCATGAAGATCTGCACATGGGGTGTCAATAAGGTGTTTGGGCAGCGCACATCTACACGACTACTTACTTCGCTGCTTCCACTCATATAGATAGAGCAACCAGTCTATATCTACCCCTAATGGATACTATCAATTAACACAATCGGGAAAAACCTATTAACCCTACACATATTGGGTTTTACATTCATACATAACTTATGCACATTTCTTAAAACGCATAAGTCCAAATCCGCTAAGAAGCAACCTTCCATCCAGTTGGCCTCATCAGCATTTGCTTGATCTAAACCACTCGTCCAATGTCCTCCAAGTGCCACGGTTTTGGTTCTATCACAATTTCTGATATTTTGGTTTTCCCACCAAAACATCCTCGCTTTGACCGTGGACCTTACCTCTCCCTGAGACTAGTCCATGCTCATCTCTTCCTTTGCAAGCAATCCTAATGCCTACAACATGTAAGTTCATTAATTGCTCATGTATCGGCAATCTCTCCATGTCGATTCCCCTCGACCACGCGCTCACTTGCAACGACCATACCATTCAATGAACCATTACTCGAACCTTCCATTTAATACATCTTGTCTTTTCTGTGCCTTACTTGAGCTCAATCATCTTGACCGTATCTCAGCTCATCTCCGAGCTTAGTCCTGGTCCACGTTGTCAACCATGGTTGTCTCTAAGACACATCAAAGACCAATAAACTATTTTCGGATATAAGTTTTTCACAATTTGACTCACATTAGTGCAACATGTTTTTATGCACCATGAATGCAGTGACCTAGAACTCCAAAACTCAACCCATGTCCACTCCCATAAAT
This sequence comes from Dendrocalamus latiflorus, assembly GCA_017311315.1. NCBI lineage: Eukaryota > Viridiplantae > Streptophyta > Magnoliopsida > Poales > Poaceae > Dendrocalamus > Dendrocalamus latiflorus. The sequence goes on along the minus strand of CM029630.1, from coordinate 2,085,590 downwards.
ATCCAAAAGCCCTTCAGATAATTTTGTACAACACCCGTTTGACCCACCATTGATTGACTGATCGGACCACGCTGGGCAATCCGGTCAAACGCTAGTAACAGGGAAGTTGGTCAGATCGCGACACCCATGATGGTCTGACCACTCGGCTAACCCTGGTCGGACCACTACCCATTGGCCGTCGACTGCTCCCATTTCTCTCACGCACATAAGCGAGCATCTCTCTAGAAAAACCAGCCACCAACTAAAAACTGCTCGCACCACACCGGTGGTCCGACCACCCCCAAAATCCCGGCCACACCGGATTACCATCCAATTATCCAAAGAAACAGACATGTCACCATATACGATTTGGAAACAAAAGAACGCAGACATGTCACCGTCGACTAGTCTCACTCACTTTTGAGAGAACCATCACGCAACTTCAGTAGCAGCAGTTAATTCAAACACCTTACCCAAATTTACAGTAAAATTCTGTGTAAGATGGTGCAGATAACTTGCTAGTGCAATCACTACTACAAAAAGCTTAATATTAAACGTTATATCACAGACGGTTCCCCAAAATCGTCAGTATTAAATACAATCATAGACAATTTTAGTTTAGAGAACGTCTATGTTACTATCAGTGATAAAAACCATCTGTTAAGAGGTAATATCACAGATAGTTCATGACAAAAACCATCTATGAAACTATCACATATGGTTAGGTTTAAAAGCCATCTGTGATATCTCGTATTATCATAGACGGCTTTTAGTTAGAATCGTCTATGAAACTATCATAGACGATTTTTATTTACAATCATTTGGGTTTTATCTTTTGTCATATGAACTACAGAAGTTACTGAACTAAAACAAATAAGTGTGATTAGTCATTTTTACAAAAGATAAATTCAAGTCAAATTTATTACAAAAATAAAAAAAGAGATTCCCAGAACTTGATCTTATGGGCTTCGTATGCTTCCTCGTCTACTTTTGGAGTTAGAGGATCAGCGGCTAAGTTCTCGAATGCTGTGAAGATTGCCCTTACCCTCTCCACTTCCTCCTCTATCTTAGGTAAATCATTAGCATGACCCATAATCTCAAAGAGGATGTCATGATAAACTTCCTAAGAATCGGCTGCTTCTACTTGATCAGTAAGGTTATCCATGTGTCTCTCCACTGCCGCAAGATTTTCTCCCGCTTTACACACATTGAAGAGAAGAACGAGGTTGAGGGCGGTTTCCCTTTCTTGAGGGTCAGGGAAACACCTCCGTTGACGACAGATGATGAGGTCCAGCTGATGGATGGAAGAGACTCGAGGAAGGAGAGTAGGGTGTGAGCGGAGGAGCTACTCTAGACGTAAGTTATTGGCCACCTATGTAAGGTTGCAACCGAACAACTCATGATGGATAGATGAGAAGAAGGAGATCAAAAGAATAGTAGATGCCATTATTGAGAAATCTGGTGAAGAAGATCAGGGAGAGGACAGTTTAGAAAGAATTGTACACCGCGCTGCATATCAAGCCATGTGGAAGTTTAAGGGTTGCATGTATCGGAATATTAATAGGCGGGAGTAGAGTGCACATTTTTAAGCGTTATCACAGACGGTTCGTATACCAAACCGTCTCTGATATGTGCCATTATCATAGACGGTTCATATAACAAACCGTCTCTGATATGTGCATTATCACATACGGTTCGTATAACAAATCGTCTATGATAATGCCACGACACCGATCCGTGGAATCTCCCCTAGCATTTCGATCCCACTCATCCATTCTGTCCGCATCAAATGGTAAGCACCGGTTCCTTCCACCTCTCGCCCCTTATTACTCCCCCTCTTCCTTTCCCCCAATTTCACTCTAAGAATGCGTGAGTTCCATCGGCTGCTTCTAGTTCATACACTCCTAGCTTATTCCTGCTTCCTGCCCTCGACGATGCCGACTACCGCCGTGAGCTAGCTCCTGCGCCTCCGGTTGTGACACCACAGTTCACTGCACAAGACATTTTTATCGAAAGTGTCGTAAGAGTGTCTTGTGCAGTGTCACCGTCGTGGCACAAAGGTGACACTATCACCACCTCTCCTTCATTGCCAGTGATATCCGCCATCCGATCCCCTCCCCTCTCTTCCTTGATGCTTGGATCTGAAATTACGAAATTGATGGATGGCTAGCTAGGGTTTTGGGTTCGTGTAGATCTTACATTTCCCTCTCCTCTCTTATGGTTCCCTCCCCTCTCTTACGGTTCCTTTCCCTCTCTTACGGTTCACTAGGTTATTTAATCCTATTCGCTGTCATTCACTTATCAATTATCTCCAACTACAACAGGCCGAGCTTAATTATACATGTGTGTAGTTGTTCATGGATGGTTAATTTATTTTATTTTAGTTAATTGATTTATGAAATGGATGTTCTTGTTTCTGAAATGAATGTGAAATGGATGTTGTATTTCTGCTTGTTTCAGAGGACGTAGCTAGCATTTTCTAAGGCTAGCCGACAAATAGAAATAGATTTAGAAATACAAAAGAATATCATAGACGGTTATTAACACACAACTGTCTGTGATAGACTGTCACAGACGGTTATGAGTTAATAACCGTCTGTGATAGTGCGTATCACAGACGGTTTGAAAATCATCAGTAATGACCTCTTATAAACTTAGATGGCTCACGAAACCGTCTATGATGATCTTTTTTTTGTATTAGTGAATCATATTAAGACTCACAACTAACAGATCATGGATACAAATCCACTGAATAAAAAAAGGGAGTGTCTAGGCATCATCTGGATGTTTTCTTCCTAACTATCATCCAAATTTGCGACCTTGGATTAGAGATCAAGGGGCTTCTTATTTTTTCAAGGGGGATGATGTTTAACAAAACCCATAAAAAATTCCACACAAATAACCCATAAGTCAGTGGGAGTCAATCCACCTAAATAACCCACTTAATCCACCTAAATAACCCACTCAATCTATAATTGAAAGAAGTCGAACACTGATCATTAGCAAGAGAGATATAGTATCACACCACGAGGCTAAAATTCTCTATACTTTTGCTGTGCTTCTATATTATCCTAGTAGTCTTTCACACACGTATTATGTTATTTAACTAGCTTAGCATTCGCATTAGCTTCATGCTGATGCCATCTCAACTTTCGGTACGCAACAATGCTGGTAAAACATCACAAAGCACTCGACGATTTCGCCCTTCTCCTCTGCGCAGCACCAAGCTAGCAATGCCCATGCATCATGGTCACGTTCACAAGAAACTACTCATCATTTGCTTGTGCTCCCTGCTCGTCGGCGTGAACCTTATCGCCTGCTGCGCCGGCGCCGGCGGTGGCGACCAGTTCGTCTACTCCGGCTTCGCCGGTGCCAACCTCACCCTCGACGGCGCGGCCGTAGTCACGCCCACCGGCCTGCTCGAGCTCACCAACGGCACGCTCCGGCAGAAGGCCCACGCCATCCACCCGGTCCCGTTCCGCTTCCGAGAGTGGACGGCGCGCAACGGCACGTCGACGGCGATAGCGCGGTCCTTCTCGGCCTCCTTCGTGTTCGGCATCCTCTGCCCGGACACCGATGCCTGCGGCCACGGCATCGTCCTCTTCGTCGCCCCGGGAAGCTACAACTTCTCCACCGCGTTCCCGAGCCAGTACATCGGTCTCGTCAACGACAGTAGCAACGGCGACGCCGCCGACCACATCTTCGGCGTCGAGCTCGACACCGACCAGAATAACGAGTTCCGCGACATCAACGGCAACCATGTCGGCATCGACATCAACAGCCTCATGTCCGTCGAGTCAAGCAGCGCCGGCTACTACGGCAACGGCGGCGGCAACGATGGCTTCCACAACCTGACTCTAGCAAGCGGCGAGGCGATGCAAGTGTGGGTCGACTACGAAGGCGAGGCAAAACAGATCAACATCACCGTGGCTCCCCTCAGGATGGCTAAACCCGTCAAGCCTCTGCTCTCTGCCACCTACGACCTCTCCACGGTGCTCACCAACACGGCGTACGTGGGCTTCTCGTCGGCGACGGGCTCGTTCAACTCGCAGCACTACATTCTTGGCTGGAGTTTCGCCATGAACGGACCTGCTCCGGCCATTGACGTCGCCAAGCTGCCGAAGCTGCCTCGCTTTGGCCCGAAGCACCGACCCAAGGCGGCAGAGATCGTCCCGCCAATAGCAACTGCAGCGTTCATCTTCGCCGTGGGCACCATTGCCGTTGTGGTGATACGGAGACGGCTGAGGTATACTGAGCTGCGCGAAGATTGGGAGGTTGAGTTCGGGCCACACCGGTTCTCGTACAAGGATCTCTTCCGTGCTACGGATGGATTCAAAAGCAAGAACCTGCTTGGAGTCGGAGGGTTTGGGAGGGTATACAAGGGGGTTCTTCCGGTGTCCAAGTCGGAGGTTGCCGTCAAGAGGGTGTCACACGACTCGAAGCAGGGCGTGAAAGAATTCATCGCGGAGGTCGTCAGCCTCGGCCGCCTGCAGCATCGTAATCTTGTTCGTTTACTCGGTTACTGCCGGCGAAAAGGTGAACTCCTGTTGGTATACGACTACATGTCGAACGGGAGCCTCGATAAGCATCTGCACTGCGACGACGAGAAGCCGATTCTAGACTGGGACCAGAGGTTTCAGATCATCAAAGGGATCGCATCAGGGTTGCTCTACCTCCACGAGGAATGGGAGAAGGTGATCATCCATCGAGACATCAAGGCAAGCAATGTTCTCCTCGACAGTGAACTGAATGGTCGGCTAGGCGACTTTGGCCTGGCAAGATTGTATGACCATGGCGCCAACCCACAAACCACGCATCTGGTTGGCACCATAGGATACCTAGCTCCGGAGATCGGCCGCAGCAGCAAGGTGACCCCTTTAACCGATGTGTTTGCCTTCGGCATATTTGTTCTCGAGGTCACTTGCGGGCAAAGGCCAATCAAGCAAAATTCAGAAGGCGACCAGCTCCTGTTGGTCGACTGGGTGGTTGAGCATTGGCGAGGAGGTTCACTGACAGAGACAGTGGATGCCAGGCTCCATGGAAACTACGACATTGGCGAGGCATGCCTAGCTCTGCAGATAGGGTTACTGTGCTCGCACCCTCTCTCCATTGCAAGGCCCAGCATGCGGCAAGTCGTGAAGTACCTGAACGGAGACACGCCGCTACCGGGGCTGGCGCCGGCGCATGAAAGCTTTCAGACGCTCGCGCTGATGCAGAACGAAGGGTTCGACTCGTACATCATGTCATACCCTTCGTCGATGGCAAGCGTGACCAGCTTCACTCTTTAGCGTTCTTAACATTGCTTGTTTTGTGTGTGATGTTTGGTATGCACAGATCGATATACTAGGTCCCATGGTGAATCTGTTTCAAGTGTAATTAAGCATGAGAAGTATATACCGGTATGCTTTGGGGCCCATTCCAAACAACAATGGCTCTGGTCAGAAGCCAAAAGTTGTTAAAAACGTATTGGTTTCTTAATATTTTTTCTCTTTTTTTCTTTACACTATCCGTGAAGATATAATGATGTTTTTTATTTTTTTTTAATTTTTCTTTAATTAAATATTCAGAAAAACTAATATCCGCAAGAGTGTTATTTCAGTCAAAAACCATAATATTTTCAAATAGGGCCTTCATTTAAATGGATATAGTTTTTCCACATGTGCACGTAATTGTCTAGAAGAAAAGACTAAAAGGCGAAGGACATCAAAGACATCAACCTATTATATTATTAAAAAAGACAAAAAAAAATACCACTATATTCACTTTTAAAGAGTAAGAATTATTATGTTAATCGGGTAAAATTACCATATTAATTGAGGAAAAAAAGATATATATTTTTGATTGTAGTGTGGATCTAAATTATAATAGTACATATTATTCGTATATATGAACTAAAGATATTACAATTGTACGAGGAGTATAACTATATTTTGATATACACACGCAATGTGGTACCGTATCTTGCCACGCAATTGCGTGGGAATCGGGCTAGCTGCCGATTAATTATTGAGCGAAAATGAAGGCACTGGCTACAGGCAAACTAAGTCAAGCACGGCATTTGATTTTCTACATGATTATGACTGGTCACCGGAAATGAAAGACGGATCGAGAAAATTTTAGATATGAAGACTACAGATGATAAGTTTAGCTTTGTGCGGTTCAAATTAATAATTGAAACTTTGGAAGGACTTCAAAACAAAAGAAGCTGCTTAATTTTTTTTTCAGATACAAATTTCGAGGTATATATATACACAAGTGAAAAGTACCTGAATTGCTACTGGTGCAATGTTTATGTATCGTTGTATATTATGTCATGCTTATTTCTCTTCAAAAAAAAAGGTAATGATTATGAAACTACCAGTCAATTCAACTGAAATTAACTAGGTAATCCTCTAAAAGAACTAAAATAAAGCAGTCCAAGCAGATAAACAACACACATATGCCTTAGTTGGCAATTAGCACTGCTCGTTTATTTTTGTCCCATGCTGATTGGACCAAATTGCATCATCTGCTGCTTGACTTGGTTACCTCTGCTAGTAGTCTTCTCACAGACGTCAATCAGTGATCAAATTGTGCTTGTTTTCGTCTCGCTTGTTCACATTGATCACATATATTGATCAATGATCGCATTGTGCTGTTCTTATCCTTCCTTGACTTGTAGACATTGGAGCCCAAGTGTCCAACACAACTTTTAGGCTATGAACAGAATAATTTGTTGAGAGACCATGTGAAGGGCACTCCATGGTTGTGATGAGTAATTGACTCTTGTTCTAGGAAGATTGAGTTTAGTTTTTGAGGTTTGTGCTAAGTTCTGCATTGTCGTAGCCTTGGCGAAGTGTTCTGCAGCTAACACGACCACATTGGTCGTGGTCGAAAGTCATGCGCACTGGTTACGACCACTGTGGGCGTGGTCGAAGGTCACCCGAGGGGTCTTCGTCCACTTTGGCCATGGTCGAAGGGCACCAGAAGGCAGTACGACCACGTTTGGCCGTGGTCGAGGGCCAGTACGACCACATTGGTCGTGGTCGAAGCAGGTTACGATCACGTGGGCCGTGGTCAAAGGCCAGCACGACCACGTTGGCCGTGGTCGAAGGCCAGCACGACCACGTTGGTCGTGGTCGAAATAGGTTACGACCACGTTTGGCCGTACTCGTAGGTCTCCAGGGAAGTTTAAGACTGTTTCTGCCCTAGTCGTATCTTGGTCATGCTCGAAATGCACTCTACGACTACGTTATTGAGAGCTGCGGTCGGAAGTCGATGCTTCGACCACTGTGGTCGGGGGCCGGCACTCGAGCTTGCGACCACGTGGGAAGTCGGTGGACTTCGACCATGTTGTGAAGCGATCGAATGAGGTCGGGTCGGGGTCAGACTCAGTCGGTTGTGGTCGTAGCCGGTCGTTTGTAGTCGGTACCGGTCGGATTTGGTCGTACAGCAGTCTGGCGTGGTCGGACGTGCTCGCACGCAGTTGGAATCGGTCGTATGACCTGCAGACTTGACCATTTGAGCTGGAATTTGGTCGTAGGGCTTTGTGATGAAGTCAGGGACCTTGTGCATTTGTTGGTTTATCTTTTCGATCGGTCGTAACGACTTGGGTTGAAGTCGTAGACTTTGAGCGTTAAAGCCGTAGCGAGTTGTGGGTAGTCGTAGCAAGTTAGCGATGATCGTAGACTCTTTGTATCTGGTCGCATGGCTTGATTCTGTGGTCGTATGTCATGTGCATTCATTGTTCTCTATTTTCGTCTGGTCGTAGGTGGTATACGACTTGGTAAGAGTATGTTTTGAGCTCTGTTTTCTGGCTCAAGTGGTTGGATACTATTGTGAGCGGTGCTATGTAATGGCTTGCTTGTCTGTGATGGTTTGCAGGACCTTGAGACTAGTCGTGGTGAGGCATGGTGGTCGAGACTAGGCACGGGGGTGCTGAGGTCGTGATCGGCTGGGAGATGCCAAAGACGACGAAGTCTGTGAGGTGGTTGCAAGCGTGATCGGCAAGGCAGGAGGAAGCTTCCGGGAAGGCAGCGAAGTGGCATTTTGGAGAAATGCGGAAAGCTGCAAAGGGAAGCTGTGTCTCTGCGAAAGCACTGGAGTTGTTGGCGCTAACGGGCAAAGCAGTGGAGCCGTTGGGAGTAACGGGTAAAGCACTGGAGCTCGTTGTCGCTGTTGGGTAAAGAGAGTGGTAAAACCCGGTGTTAGTTGGGGTTAACGGGTGCTCCCCTGGTAGCTTGAGGCTATAAATAGAGAGATAGAGCTCGGGTGATCGGTGAGGTTGTTCCTGAGTCACTCTGAGTATTTTCGTTTCTATTTTGTGTGAGTTGTCTCTGGGTAGAGCACGGTTGCTCTTGTACCTCCGATGGAGTGACTGTAGAAACCTCCATGATCAATCGTGTCATCTCTCTTCCTCTATTTGTTTTCTGTCGTCTTGAGATGTTCTTGATTGTCTTGTTTGCGATCTGTTTTGAGAGCTTGTTTTTCATGTTATATTTTTCTCTCTTCTCTTCTGTGTAAGTCCGCATTTGCTTTGGTGTGCTTCTTGTTGCTCAGAACTGAGAATCTGTCTCAAGGCCACTTGGCCGGATCATTCTCGAGAGCAAGAGTTGAATCAGAGAAGTTCTCTTTGTCAAATGATTGTGCGCCTCGAGTCCTTCTTCTGTTCTTGGTTCCTCTTCTCAGTTATCACTATTTGATTTCTTTTGTCGGCTCAGGCAAGTGTTCGACCTCGTGGTGTTCGACCATCAGTTGGCTTACGACCACGTGTGTTCGATCGAAGAAGCTAGTTCTTTCGCCCGATTTGTCGTGTGAGTACTTGGGGGAGTTTTTGAAGGCACCATTCACCCCCCCTCTGTTGTCATTTCGGTCCTACATTTGTTTTTCAGCGATATAAAAGCGACTTGGCAGGAAAAAAACGAGAATGTCGTCGCTAACCGATGGCTGGTAAATGGACCCCAACAAGGAAACTTTCAGACAACGATGTGCTTGGAAATTCAGAATGGAGAACCGACGTCTGGTAAGCTCAAATGGACCTCAACAAGGAAACTTTCAGACAACGATGTGCTTGGAAATTCAGAATGGAGAACCGATGGCTGGTAAGCTCAAATCGACTTCAACAAGGAAACTTTCAGACAACGATGTGCTTGGAAATTCAGAATGGAGAACCGACGTCTGGTAAGCTCAAATGGACCCCAACAAGGAAACTTTCAGACAACGATGTGCTTGGAAATTCAGAATGGAGACTGCCTTCAACACGCAATTATGCATGCGTAGTTCAGTCGCCCTCCACAGAAAATTAAACACAGCAAATGCAACTGCAAATGTGCGGGCATGGCCAGTGAGATACTCCTCCATTCTTGCATTCTTGCTGGATAGTTACTAGTACTGCGCCACACAGGCACACAGCCACACATGAAGGTTTTTTCCTTTTTCATACCTATCCTTTTCTTCCATGGCCTCAATCTTGTGGCCTTCAGCGCTGGAGATGACCAGTTCGTCTTCTCTGGCTTTGCCGACGCCAACCTCACCCTCGACGGCACGGCCACGGTCACTCCCAGCGGCCTCCTTCAGCTGACCAACGGCATGAGCCAGCTCAAAGGCCACGCCTTCCAACCAGCTCCGTTGCGCTTCCGCAGGTCTCCCAATGGCACGGTGCAGTCCTTCTCGGCCTCCTTCGTGTTCGGCATCCTCACCACCTACCCCAACCTGAGCTGCCACGGCATCGCCTTCGTCGTCGCGCCGAGCAAGGATTTCACCACCGCGCTGGCCGCGCAGTACATGGGCCTCACCAACATCGACAACAACGGCAACGCAAGCAACCACATCTTCGCTGCCGAGCTCGACACCATGCAGAACATAGAGTTCCAGGACATCAACAACAACCACGTCGGCGTCGACATCAATGGCCTCCACTCTGTAGAATCACACATCGCGGGCTACCACGACGACAAGAATGGAAGCTTCCAGAGCCTGAACCTTATCAGTGGTGACGTGATGCAGGCGTGGGTGGATTATGATGGAGAGGTTGCACAAATCAACGTCACCATAGCTCCAATTGAAATTTCCAAACCAGTAAGGCCACTCGTCTCGACCACCTACAATCTCTCTGACGTGCTTACGGAGCCGGCATACGTCGGCTTTTCCTCTGCGACCGGCCCAATCAACTCTCGACACTACATTCTTGGCTGGAGCTTCGGCCTGAACAGACCTGCTCCAGTCATCGACATCGCCAAGCTGCCGAAGCTACCTCGTCTCGGCCCGAAGCCTCGATCCAAGGTCTTGGAAATCCTTCTACCAATTGCCACTGCAGCACTCGTCCTTGCTCTGGGCATTGTTGCGGCTCTACTCGTACGAAGGCGGCTGAGGTACGCCGAGCTACAGGAAGATTGGGAGGTCGAGTTTGGGCCGCATCGGTTCTCGTATAAGGATCTGTTCCATGCTACCAATGGATTCAAGGACAATCATCTCCTCGGGGAAGGAGGGTTTGGCAGGGTGTATAAAGGAGTGCTTCCGACATCTAAATCGGAAGTCGCTGTGAAGAAGGTGTCTCACGAGTCAAGGCAAGGAATGAAGGAGTTCGTCGCTGAGGTTGTCAGCATTGGCCGCATCCGACACCGCAACCTCGTCCAGTTACTTGGCTATTGCCGGAGAAAGGGTGAGCTTCTTCTGGTGTATGACTACATGTCAAATGGTAGTCTCGATAAATATCTGTATTACGAAGGGAACAAGCCGACGTTGGATTGGGCTCAGAGATTTCAGATCATCAAAGGCATTGCATCTGGGTTGCTCTATCTCCATGAGAAGTGGGACAAGGTTGTGATTCACCGGGACATCAAAGCAAGCAACATACTCCTTGACAAAGAAATGAATGGACGGCTTGGCGACTTCGGCCTCTCGAGGCTGTACGACCATGGTACTGATCCACAAACCACACATATGGTTGGCACCATGGGTTACCTCGCCCCGGAACTGGTACGCACAGGCAAAGCGACACCTCTTACAGATGTTTTCGCCTTTGGCATCTTCCTTCTTGAGGTCACATGTGGGCAAAGGCCTATCAAGGAAGATGCACAAGGCGATCAATTCTTGTTGGTCGATTGGGTGCTCGAGCATTGGCACAACGGAAGGCTCCTTGAGATGGTGGATGCAAGGTTGCAAGGTCACTATGATGTTGAGGAGGCATACCTTGTGCTGAAGCTTGGGCTGCTGTGCTCTCACCCTTCTACTGATTCAAGGCCAAGCATGCAACAGGTCATGGACTACCTTGACGGAGACACACCAGTCCCAGAATTGGCATCGACACACTTGAACTTCAACATGCTAACCCTACTGAAGAACAAAGGGTTTGACCCGTATATCATGTCGTATCCTCCATCATCAATGGTGAGCATCGGCACTATATCTGACCTTTCAGGAGGAAGATGATAATATGACATACGATGTTCGATGTTATCATGTGCTGTTCTCCTTGGCACATTTTGTCAGCTCATTGGGCACTGTGGAGAATATATAGTGAGCGCGTGTAGTTAAATTAGAAATATGTAGCAAGTCATAGATATTCTGCAAATGTTATCTCCACATGGGGTTTTCTGTCAGAAGATGTAGGTGAATGGAGCAGGCTCGGAAGCTTGAGAGAACGTCTTGAGCTGCCTGCTACCCAAAGTACACAACTTTCACAGGAACTTCAGTGAAGTACGCTGAAGAAAAAAAAAAAGCTGCACACTGCTTGCCTTTTGTATTTGTTATCTTTCGTTTTGGGTTTGATGCTGTCATGACTCATGATATTTGAACCTCTAGTAGTTAGCTTCATCTTGTGTAGTATAGTTCTGTAAGCCTGTAATGTAGTGTTTGGTCAGTGGGGGTCACTAGATACATGTACAGGATGTTAAAGGTGAAAAGTTGGGTGTACTGCCGCAAGGATTCCCTCTGGGGTTTGATTGATTTATATAGCACTTGTACAAGGAGGTTGTGACAACCAGATTACAAAGAGATAAATATTGAGAAACAAGAAAACAGGAAGGAGAAACCGCCAGCAATATGTGACCATCTACAGCAACCGGAACCGAAAAACAAAAGAACCTTGCGATCTCATCCTATCTCTATACAACGACTCAAAACATATCTCTTTGTTTAACATTCCCCTTCGATCTCAACTGGTGGCTACTAGATTGAGATTGCGACACAAATTTTCAAAACACTATTGCACCAAGGCTTGGTAAATATATCTGCAACCTGATCAGCTGAATTGATGAATCTGACATCTAGCATCTTTAGTTCAACTCGTTCTCTAACAAAATGAAAATCCACCTTGATATGCTTTGTGCAATCATGGAAAACTGGATTTACAGTCAAGTATGTCGCACCAAGTGTAACGCCCTAGGGTTCAAACCGACTCAGACCTAATCACATTATGGATAGACCACGCACATGTAGCAACCCGCTTGCACTTTCGTCCTCGCTTTGCGCAAAACGATTAACCGGGGGTGCTACTATTGGAACTTCTAAGTTTATATATAAGTGCTTCTCAAGGTAAGTTAGTAAGGTGGGACTAATCCAGAAATTCATGTGCACACACACACATGGGCCAACATGGGCCGGGGTGTCACATACACCCCTCTCAAAGGATCCGACGTCCTCGTCGGACCAACATACCCACACCGGGGCAAATGATAAGGATCTCCCCTCTTGGCACATGTCCGTGTGTTCAGTGTCAGCACATATGCCATGCCGTGTGTCTGCTCCAGGCCCACACGCGCCATGCGCCATATGCCCGCACCCCTGACCCGCAAGCGCCTATGTAACCGCGAGAGTCGGCTCTGATACCATTTGTAACACCCTAGGATCCAAACCGGCTCAGATCTAACCACATTCTGGATATGCCACACACACGTAGCAACCCACTTGCACTTTCGTCCTCGCTTCACGCAAAACGGTTAACCGGGGGTGCTACTATTGGAACTCCTAGGCTTATATGTAAGTGTTTCTCAAGGTAAGCTAGCAAGGTGGGACTGACCCAGAAATTCATGTGCACACACACACATGGGCCAACATGGACCGGGGTGTCACACCAAGATTGCCATACCATAGAACTGGAGGTCTTGACTGAAAAACTCATAATTCTTTGAGTAGCGACCACAGCCAAATCTCCTTAGTTGTTGCATTAGTCAACGACTTATATTCTACTTCAGTACTTGATCGAGCTATGGTAGGCTATTTTCTTGAGCTCTAGGAAACCAAATTCGGCCCAAGAAATACTGAAAAACCATTGGTTGAGCGTCGATCATCTGGGCATCCCGCTCAATCTGCATCTGAAAAGACTAACAAAAGAAAGGAATTTGTTCTCTGAACAAGAAGTCCTCTGTTGTAAGTTCCCTTAACATAGTGAAGTATATGCTTTACAGCTGCCCAATGAACATTTGCAAGAGCTTGTAAAAATTGACACACTCGGTTAACAGCAAAAGATATATCAGCCCTCATCAAAGTTAGGTATTGCAATGCTCATACTTAGAGATGGCAACGGGTACATACCCGCTGGGTATAGCCACCCCATACCCGTACCCGACAGATATAACTCTACCCGTACCCGCACACGGGTATAGAAACTTACCCGTACCCGCACCCGCACGGGTATTTATACCCGACGGGTAACCCATACCCGCGCGGATCATCATATCACAGGATTGAGCAATATAACATCACAGACCTATATTGCTGGAAACGCATGCTAGCCCCATTTCTGTCAGCATGTTCTATCTCAGAAAACAACACTTGAACCAAAAAACAAATTCCTTCTGTCTGACCCACCTATTGGTCTCTATGATCCAATAGAGATTTCACCATCTGTTCTTCCACACAACACTAACCCAGTTGAACCACTGTCACCAATGTATCCAAACTACACATCCTATGATCCGGTATTGACTGGGAAATGCCATGTAAATAAACTAGAAAGTATGAAATGCAACCTGAAAGAACTGAAGTATGAAATCCACAGTACCACACTATCCAAAGCTCCAAGCAAAATGCAACTCCAAAAATCCAGAATGTCAACATACAACTACCAAGTTCATGAGTTCATCACATATTATATTACATGTTCTTGACTCAACCATAGCAGTAGTTGTAATACCAGCATTACAATCAAGGAGATACATATTGCACTTGCATTTTTGACTTGGAATAGCTGCAGCACAGCAGCAGGCTGATGAGGCAGCAGACTTGGAATAGTTGCAAGCGGATTGATTTTGATTCAAAGGGCAAGCTCCTACATGAACAGATTTGCATGAGTAAGCATCCATGAGGAAGAGCACAAATTAAAGGCAAAAATTGAGTGAATGACAATGTTTTTTATTTACGAATATACAACACAAATATACATCACCGGCTGTCCTCGTGAGTGGTGCCGGAGTTCGTCGCCATGGATGGAATGGAGGCAACGAGCGGCGAGAAGTTGTGAATCAGGAGGGGAGACCGTGTGCGGCGGCGGCTAGCAGGGGGAGGGGGAGGCCGGAGGCAGGAGGGGAGACCGTGTGCGGCATAGATCTAGTGCGGCGGCGGCTAGCTGGGGGAGGGGGAGGCCGGAGGCAGGAGGGGAGACCGTGTGCGGCGTAGATCTAGTGCGGCAGTGGCTAGCAGGGGACTGGGGGAGGGGGAGGCCGGATCGCCGGAGGTAGGAGGGGAGACCCGGAGGCAGGAGGGGAGACCATGTGCGGCGTAGATCTAGTGCGGCGGCGGCTAGCTGTGGGAGGGGAGGCCGGATCGCCGGAGGCAGGAGGGGAGACCCGGAGGCAGGAGGGGAGAGTCAAGAGACCGTGTGCGGTGCGGCGGCGGCTCGCAGGGGGAGGGGGGATGAGGCCACGAGGGGGAGGCGGCCGCACGAATGGGAGACCAAATGGAATGGGATTAGGCTAGGGTTTCATCGGTCGGCAGGGCAGACTCGGTAGTCGGCACTCGGTCTCCGCAGCAGTATATGGGCCTAACTCATGAGCCCATGAGTAGGGCAGTAGGCTGCTGAATCGCTGAATTAATAAGATATGCGGGTATATTTTACCCACGGGTATGCGGGTACGGGTAATATACAGCCGTACCCGCACCCGCTCTACCCGATGGGTAGAGATTTTTGCCCATCCGTATACCCGCGGGTGAAGATATCTTTCCATGCTTATCTCCTTATCGGGTAAAACCCATCGAGTACTCGGGTTTCGGGTACCCATTGCCACCTCTACTCATACTCTGCTTCGCTTCTGTACAAAAAAAAACTTTAGACTCAAAGGGACTTTGATAGTTTCTCTGAACTTGTAGCACCCTGAAAATGCAAACAACCACAATGATTCAAATCCACCTTATCTCTCTCCCCCCAATATCTATCTTCACATCTCTATCTCCCTTTATCTCTTTATCCCTAAAAAAATGCATCTATTCCTCCCTCTCTCCTCTCTCTCTCTCCCCATGCACTGTGCATGCAGCGGCCGGCCCGACGAGGCGGCGGAGTGGCACAGCTGCGTGTGGCCGCACAAGCGTGCACGCCCATGGCGGCGGCGGCGTGTGGAGCAGCGGCGGCGGCAGTGTCTGGTAGGAGGGCTAGTGTGGCAGCGGCAGGTAGCGACCGAAGGCGCGGCGGCGGGTGTATGGAGGCAGCGCGACTTGGCTGCGTGCGGCCGCACACACACACACGGCGATGGTGGTGGCGGCGGCCGGCTGGCGGTGACCGAGGCGCGCGACTGGAGTGGTAGCAACATGTGGCACAGAGGCGGCCAGCGACGGCAGAGGTGCGGCCAACGGCCGTTCGCGCGGCCGAATGTGGTTTATGATCATGCAGTGGTCATGGCAAGGCACACAACCATAGCATGCTCATGGACAGGGCAACGACCACAAAGTAGTCGTGACAAGGCTCACGACCATAACATGGTCATAGAAAGGGCCTACGATCACAAGGTGGTGGTGGCAAAAGGCCACGACCATATCATGTTCATAGAGGGCACGCACCTAACGCACATAGTGCATGTGATGCCACGGTGTGCAGTGGCTAGCACCGATGGAGATCACGCGAAGCCTGATGAAGACGGCATCCAGCCAAGGCAACGTCCGCACGGAGACCAGTGGAGATCGGGTGAAGTCCAGTGAAGACCATGCGGAGTCTGGTGAAGGTCATGCGGAGTCCAGTGAAGGCCACGCGAAGTCCAACAGAGGCGACGTCTGCACAGAGTCCGACGAAGACCATGCGGAGTCCGGTGAAGGTCAAACGAAGTCTGACAGATGTGACGTCCACACGGGGTCCAACAAAGGTGATGTCCATGCGAAGTCCGACAAAGATCGTGCGGAGTCCAGTGAAAGCCGCGCAAAGTCTAGCGGAGATGACATCCGCACAGAGTCCTATGGAGATTGTGTGAAGTCCAGTTAAGACCATGTAGAGTCCGGTGAAGGTCACGCGAAGTCTAGCAAAGGCGGCATCCACACAGGTTCCAGTGAAGACGATGTCCACACGAAGTCCGGCAAAGATCGTGCGGAGTCCAGTGAAAGCAGTGCGAATTCGGTGGAGATGACATGCGTGCGGAGTCCGGCGGAGGCGACGTCCATGCAGAGTCTAGCAGAGATCGGGCGAAGGTCGGTGAAGACCATGCAGAGTCAGACAAAGGTCATGCAGAGTCCGGTGAAGGCCGCATGAAGTCCAGCGAAGACCATGTAGAGTCTGGTGAAGGTCACGCAAAGTCTGGTAGAGGCGACGTCCACACAGGGTCCAGCGATGACGACATCTATGCGGGGCCCGGGGAAGATCGTGCAAAGTCCGGTGAAAGCCGCACGAAGTCCGGTGGAGACAACATCTACGTGGAGTCCAGCAAAGGTCATGTGAATCCGACGAAGACCATGCGAAGTCCCGTGAAGGCGACGTCCATGCGGATTCTAGCGAAGGCAACATCCACGCGGGCTTGACACTACCCCACAGCATGCCATCCTCACAAACAACTCCTCCCCTTGTCACATGGTGAGATTCGACGATTGGAGCCGGTCTACGTCACGTATGAAGGCTAACTCCCTGGTGTCATGATGATGGCTATGAGAAACACCACCTCATTTTTGCAGGGGCAACGGGCTAGCCACAGCAAGTATCTCCAGATATGGTATCGTGCCCTGACTCCCTAGTGTCGTGATGACAGCACATCGAGGTTGGCGGTCGTGCTGGCATGGGCATTGCGGCCGATGGTCGTACCGGCGCGAGCATCGTGGTCGACGATCGTGCCAGCGCAGGCGTCATGGTTGACGGTAGTGCCAATGCTAGTGTCGGGGCTAGCTCCTCACGTCGGTGCTGACCGCTCACTGCCCATGGTGCTAGGGCATCACTGCCACGGGGGTGGCAGGCCTTCGACCACCGGCCCCCGTTTGATCCTGCTTCGACAGTCATTGCCACCGTACTTCTCTTTCACTTGGTTGTCGTCATTGCTTTCTAGCGCCTTCCTTTGAGTAGCTTCTTGCGCGGTCCCCATGAACAGTGCCACTGTTGTAGCATGAGCACAATAGTGAGTACAGAGTACCCCTTTCTCTATGGGAGGATGTAGAGCTAACGACAGGAGAGGGAGTTTGTGTGTAAAATTAGTATATCTGCCCTCCTCATACCTATCTTTCCCATCCTACCCCTTAATAATTACAAGATGTAGGGGTATATTAGTATATTTCTTTATACTACTGGGTCTATACTATTAGGTCTGCTATAAGATCCAATCATTTGGGGCTGGGCCACCCCACAACACTTTCATATTCATATCAAAAATTAGTAGAGTGCAGCAAATCCGACAATAGCAGCTCTGCATGAACTGAAAAACTCCCAGTTCGCTCTCTGTTTCTTGCCCAGTCCCAACAGCCCACATAGGATTTTTTTGCCGGCCCGCAAAACAGCCCACGTTGATTGGGCCAAAGTGTTTGCAGGCTTTAATAGGCTCGTACTGTTTTTCCTCTTTTTCTTTTTAGATCGCCAACGAGTCATCGTGGTTAAATTCTACCGGCATTCACTGGAACTGGGACAGAGTGTAGGCCAGATGACCGCGATGGTAACGTCCAAGAGAAGAAAAAAGGACAGCAAAATTTTGTTGTGCTCAGAGCGACTGAGGGGAAGAAATTGGTCAGCACGGCATCCTACTAACTTCTGCTTAATAGTTAACTAGTTAGAGATCCGTATGTTGCAACGAAGTCAAAAGAATAATGAGATGAAACTTAGTGTCTGTCCAACTTCACATATCAAACATTGGAGAGCAAGTGACAAAGATAGAAAGGTGGCCAGAATGCACAAGGAGATAAGGAAAGTAGAGGAGGTGGGCGGTTGCATCCTAAGAGAAAGAGGAGGAGAGATACGAATGGTCCAAATCAAATCGGATAGCTGAGAAGAGAGGAGAGAGAATAGACCAACTACCAACCCACACTTTTATAATAATAATAAAGATACCTACGCAGAATGGGACAGAAATTGTTGAGCACGGCATCCTACTAACTTCCGTTTAATACCCCAGGCAGATTGGGACAGGCTATTATTCATACCCCCGTCAAAGACGCCAAGGAGACTGTTCACATTCGAGTCCTACGCCATCTTAACTTCTGCTTGACATGTGTAACCAATCTGCTTTTTGTCTTGTAACTTGGACAGTGAATTAGCTGCTCCTAACCCAAAGTTTTAAGGGGTTTCCTATTTGTATGTTGCCTGATTTTTGTTTACTCTGAGTTGGTTTTCTTGGCCTTTGGATTAGCTTTGAGACGTGTGTCTCTGATTCTAGACTGATAATGGTTCAAAATTTTGATTTCTGCTAATGTTCAAAACAAAACATTCATGCCAATGTTCAAAGCCATATACATTTGCAAATGGAGGAATTGGATTCTCGGGGACATGGATGAATATATCTCAATTTCGGTATCGATTATCTCTTCTGTTGATCCATACTTCACGGTAACGACATGCGAGAAATATACAAGCTGGAGGAGCACGCCCAAGCATTCCGACGAAGACAAGAAAGAATCTTTTGCCGAAACTTGCGCCAATCCTCTGCAGATTATATATAAACCGATGAGTATAGCCTATTAATTAAGCCACTACCTACCAAACACAGAGTGATCATGCGCATGCCTGACATGGAGCTCGCACTTGTGATGTGCCTTGTGCTCATAGGAGCCAGCCATGCAGCCTCCAACAGTGGCGGCGACGGCGACGACCAATTCGTCTACACCGGTTTCACCGGCAGCAACCTCATCATCGACGGCGCAGCCTCCATCACGCCAAGCGGCCTGCTCGAGCTCACCAACGGCAGCCTCCGGCTCAAAGGCCACGCCGTGTATCCAGCTCCGTTGCGCTTCCGCAAGACGCCCGGCGGCAGCGCCGTGCAGTCCTTCTCCGTCTCCTTCGTGTTCGGCATCCTCTCCGCCTACCCCGACGTGAGCGCCAACGGGATCGTGTTCTTCGTCGGCCCGAGCAAAGATTTCTCGACCGCGATGGCAGCCCAGTACTTGGGCCTCCTCAACAGGACGAACAACGGCAACACGACCAACCGCATCTTCGCAGTTGAGCTCGACACCATGCAGAACAATGAGTTCAACGACATCAACGACAACCACGTTGGAATCGACATCAACAGCCTCATCTCGGTGCAATCTAGCACTGCGGGCTACCACGACGATGAGAACGGTAACTTCCGCAACTTGACGCTCATTAGCCATGAAGCTATGCAAGTGTGGGTGGATTACGACGGAGAGGCCAAGCAGATCAACGTGACCTTGGCACCCCTCAAAATGGCCAAGCCTGTCAGGCCACTGCTCTCTGCCACATACGACCTCTCCACAGTGATCACAGACGTCGCATACGTTGGATTCTCATCAGCGACAGGCTTAGTCAGCTCACGACACTATGTCCTCGGATGGAGTTTCAGCATGAATGGGCCTGCTCCGGCCATCGACATGGCCAAGTTGCCCAAGCTACCACGAGAGTTCCCCAAGCCTCGATCCAAGATATTGGAGATCATCCTACCAATAGCCACAGCCACGTTCATCCTCGCCGTGGGCACCGTCGTGGTTCTACTCGTCCGGAGGCGATTAAGGTATACCGAGCTGAGGGAAGATTGGGAGGTCGAGTTTGGGCCGCACAGGTTCTCATACAAGGATTTGTTCTACGCCACTGAAGGATTTAAGAGCAAGCAGCTACTTGGGGTAGGAGGGTTTGGAAGAGTGTACAAGGGAGTTCTTCCGGCGTCTAAATTGGAGATTGCTGTCAAGAAGGTATCGCACAATTCGAAGCAGGGTATGAAGGAATTCATCGCTGAGATTGTTAGCATAGGGCGCTTACAACACCCTAACCTTGTCCGGCTACTTGGTTATTGCCGGAGAAAAGGCGAGCTCCTTCTAGTATATGAACATATGTCCAGCGGGAGCCTCGACAAATACTTGCACAATCCACAAGACAGGCCTATTCTAACTTGGCCTCAGAGGTTTCGGATCATCAAAGATATCGCATCGGGATTGCTCTACCTCCATGAAGAGTGGGAGAAAGTTGTCATCCACCGAGACATCAAAGCAAGCAACGTGCTCCTCGACGATGAGATGAACGGCCGGTTAGGTGACTTCGGCCTTGCTAGATTGTATGACCGTGGGGCTGATCCACAGTCCACCCATGTCGTTGGCACCATAGGGTACCTAGCTCCAGAGCTTGGCCGCACAAGCAAGGCGACTCCTCTCACCGATATATTTGCTTTCGGAATATTCATCCTCGAGGTCACCTGTGGGCAGAGGCCAATCGAGCAAGATTCAGAAGACCACCAGCTCATATTGGTTGATTGGGTTGTCGAGCACTGGCACAAGGGATCGCTCGTTGATACAGTGGATACCAAGCTCCAAGGAGACTACAATGTCGGCGAGGCATGCCTAGCACTGAAGCTAGGGTTGCTGTGCTCTCATCCTTGTGCCGATGCGAGGCCCGGTATGCGGCAGGTTGTGCAGTACCTCGCCGGTGACATGCCGCTTCCAGAGTTGGCCCCAGCGCACCAAAGTTTTCGTATCCTGGCCTTGATGCAAAACGAAGGGTTTGACTCGTATGTCATGTCGTATCCGTCGTCAGGGTCCACCATTTTAGGAGAAAGGTAGCATGCCTAGTCATAGATAATGTATTTGTGTGTAACTTGACATGGCATCCTACCATACTTTTGATAGCAAGCCTGTATCGTACTTCAGGTTTATGGTCTCTTTGGAACAAAGGATTGGGGTTTTTTTAGAACACAGGAATAGCAAAAACACACGTGGGAATGTATGCGTTGGTGCTGCTTGTAAGTTCCTAATACATTTATGTGTTGTTGTCTCGCATCTTTAAATATAAGCAACGGGTGGTATAAAGGAACCTCCTTTGCTTTGAGAGCAAGATATCTGCAGAATAATCCTTCAAATATCTGATATATTCTTCTTTTTATTGTGAGTGCATAGATTTTCTAATTAATCGAGAGAAAAAGTGAAGGATCTACACTGCTTATAATTGGCGTGGCCAAGTTATAATGGTACAGACTAATTAGGTATATATATTAGCTGTATAAAAACAACTACAGCGATCGTAGGCTTCAATAGTCGTAGATAGGATTGAGTAGCGGCCAAAGTGTGATAGAAGTCGGAAGAACACCATAGTGACCAAGGAGCTTGGGTAGTTTAAAAATGTGCTAAGATAATTCAAACCAAGCCAAAACTCAAACACTTATAACTTTTGCATACGAACTCCAAATTTAGTGATCTTTATTTCTAATTTTTTTTATAAAAACAAGATCTTTCTGAATTTACAAAATATTTGAGTCTTGTCACTGTTTATTTGGCTCTTATTTGCTTTTTATCTAGATTTATTTATCGGTTAGGCGACTCCACACCAAACAACGCCGAGAACGCATCCGAAACATTCTTTGAGCAACAAGAGCAAGGCAAGTACCCCCTTTGATCATGTTGATCCCAGTATTTCAATTATTGTACATTATTTGTAAAATCTATTATGCATGCGTGTATGTTCCATAAAACTGTTATACTGTGGGTAATGGTAGTTACAACCACTCGTATGCATTGAAATGTTGGTCCAGAGGAGAAACCTTTGCTAGTTTGGTATGAAACAAAAATGAAAACATAGTTTTTGGATGTGGGCGAGTTATATGGTAAACTGTTGAATGTGAGGCGAAACCTCGCAAGTAGATAGGGGGAGATTCTCGTCCGGGTCAATTAAGGATCGAACATTATTGCCGCACATTTGAATCACATCGTACAACCATATGTGCTATATGGGCTCTGGCATTTAGTTGATTCAGTCATCTCGGTCTAGCCTTGCATTGTGGTAGGCACAAAAGTGGTAAAGGCATTCCGCATAAAGGTGCTAACACCCATTTGGATGCTAACACGCTAACAAACGCCTAGGAACATCAGATCCCAGCCGAACAGGCACAATCCAGGCGGCTGGAAACCACTGGATGATTTATGCTTATTTGCAAGAAACCCCCGCTGCTTCTTTGCCTTCATTCACAACTCACAAGAGTTTCCTCCTCCCTCCCTGGGCGCCGCCCCTCCCCGAGCGCCTCCCCGAGCTCCTCCCTGAGCGCCACCCCTCCTCAAGCTCCTCCCTCGGCGCCTACCCCCTGGCTCCCTCCCCAACGCCGTCCCCTTCAACCTCCCTCGACGCCACCCCCTCTGGCCTCCCCCAGCGCCCCTCCTCCCCGACCACCCCGATGCCACCCCCTCTGGCCTCCCTCGGCACGGCCCGCCGCCCCCGGCCTCCCCCAGCATCGCCCCCTCGGTCTCCCTCGGCGTTGCCCCCTCTGGCCTCCCCCAGCGCCTCGTCCTCCCCTCTGGCAGCTAGCACCTCCCCGACTACCGTGGCTTCGACCATGGAGGTTTCGACTACAGCGGCTTCGACCAAGCACTGTGATCGAAGCCGCCGTGGTCGAAATCGTCGTGATTGAAGCCGACGTGGTCGAACTCGCCATGGTCGAAGCTGATGTGGTCGAAACCGCTATCGATGCTATCGTGGTCGGAACCACCGTGGTTAAAACCATCGTGGTCGGGGAGGGGGAGGTGCGGATGGAGGAGTGGCGGCGCCGGGGGAAAGCCAGGGAGGTAGCCGAGGGAGGCGGGGGGCACTGGGGGAGGCCAGGTGTAACTCCCTAAGGTTCAAATCGGCTTAGGCCTAACCCCATTTTGGATAGGCTACGCACACGTAGCAACCCGCTTGCACTTTCGTCCTCGCTTCATGCAAAACGGTTAACCGGGGGTGCTACCATTGGAACTCCTAGACTTATATGTAAGTGTTTCCCAAGTTAAGCTAGCAAGGTGGGACTAACCCACACCCTCATGTGCACACACACATATGGGCTATCATGGGCTGGGGTGTCACACCAGGGGGCAATGCCGAGGAAGGCCAGAGGGGGTGAAGGGAGGTGGGTGGGCGGTGCCGGTGGTGGAGGGAGGCCGAGGGCGGCAGTGGGGCGACACCCGGGGAGGAGGAGGGCGGCGCTAGGGACGGATGCAAGGATATGGAGGTAAGTGACTGGGAGGAGGAAGAAGGGCGCCACCGGTGGCCGGGAGGCTAGCGGGTCGGAGGGAGCTCTCCCATGGCGACGCCTTTGTCGGGGAAGAAGGAAATGACCAAATGACATTTTTGCGATTGCAATCGACCATGTGTGGGTGTAAACGCAAAATGCATAAGTGAGGAGCGACCTTCCACCCGCATGAATCATGACTGTTCACTCTAGATCGGACGACCAACATTCGCATTAGCATGTTAGCATCCAAATGGGCATTAGCACTAGATATACTCCCATACACACACTATTATATAAAGAGGAGTTGGTGGTCGACGGTGTGTTCTCCTCTCCCCTCTTTACAGCCATCCGATTTGATCTGGACCATTCGTCTCTCTCCTCTCTCTCAGGATACAACCGCCCACCCCCTCCACTTTCCCCATCTCCTCGCGTATTCTGGCTACCCTTCTCTCTCTGTAGCTTGCTCTCTAATGTTTGATGTGTGAATTTGGCCAGGCAGTAAGTTCTATCTCATCATTTTTATGACTCCGTTGCAACATATAGGTCTCTAACTAGTGTATATATAGTAAAAATAACGAGTGCTCCTTGATACCTGGGCACCATAGTCTAAAATAGATATGTATCATGCGTGAATTTTTTTAAATTTCTTAGATGTCAAGTTCAACTAGTTTACTAACTAATTCAAATAAGTTTGAACTAAATTTCTAATTGTAGTTGCCTTTTTTTGATGATAGTTTGATTGTGGGTATATGCTGATTACAGCAAAATATGTGATCTAAATTTGTTCAAAACTTTGAATTTAAGTATATTTTTTTAAACTTATACATTTCATTTGAATTGTTATAGATGAGTATATACCCCAATATTGATATTTTCAAAAAAAAATATCTGAATTTAGATGGAATTGATGCATTTGAAATTGTGGAGAGAGTTGGAAGGGACTTGTGCTAAAATTCAAAACACAAGGTAACATCAAAGTCATTCTCAAGTAATAAGTTTGGCCGGCAAAAACTGAATACGATGGCATCGATCAACCATAAGGGTCATGCAAGGATTTATGTCACTTCTACAAAGATTGGGACTGATACTGGAAATCAGAGAAGAAAATTCATTTCGTCATAGCGCGTCAGGTTAGTCAGAAGCTAATGTTCAAATATAGAGATCGAAAGGGCTTCCCTTTCTAATCAAAAAGAAGAAGAAGAAGAAGCACCTGTTCAATTTGTCAATGGTCGTCCTTAGCAAGGACTTCCAAATAACATAGGTCACTCTCCATCATAGCATTGCCGTATCTTTCGGTCCCAATCCAAACCACTGTTGCATTCTATTGTCAGTACAGTGTACAGAAAGTCAGGCTGGAGAAGCGGACGCCGATTACACCGAGCGATCACACACACAAATCAGTACATGCGTTGGTTGATAGCGTATTTTGCCGATATTTTTACCGTATTTGTAAACTCCAATCACGCTGCATGCATAAGTTCGCTAAAAATAAATACTATGTTGTGTTAGCAAAAAATAATATAAATGCAGCTAAAATGCCCCTGAGCAAGCATCCATCAGCGACGCTGCGACGCCAAGATTGAAGACTATTTCTTTTATATTTTTATAATCATTATATGCTGTAATTTGTTGCAATATTTATATTGGAATTCTTAATCAGGGGTTTTCTTATAAAAAATCAGGGGTTTTCTTGTAAAAAGATGTAATTAACATAATTTTAATAAAATTCTAGAAGTAATGGACCTGCAATACCTGATTCCTTTGTCTTATTTTGAACTAAATTAAATTAACTTGTCTCTAATGACGCTGAGGCGGGTTCACGCCCATTTTCCCGTCATCACTAGCCACTTGTGAGCTTCGTCCTAAGCATCAAGTTTTTTTTCCAATGGGAGATAGCAACGCTCTTGCCTCCCTAAACGACTAGCTGCTCGTGAGTTTCATCCTAAGCGCCAAGTTTTTTCTGTGGAAGATAGCAATGTTCTCATCTCCCCAAATGACTAGCCGCTCACGAGCTTTGCCCCGAACGCCAAGTTTTTTCAATGAGAGACGACACAGTCTCGCCTCCCTGATAGAGCAGCCACTCGCGAGCTTTGCTCCAAACACTAAGTTTTTTTGATGGGAGACAGCGACGGTCTCGCCTCTTCGATGGACCAGTTGCTCATGAGTTTTGCCTCGAGCACCAAGTTCTTTATGATGGAAGACAGTGATGCTTTCACCTCCCCAATGGACCAGCTGCTCGTGAGCTTCACCCTGAGTGCCTAGTTCTTTTTGATAGAACACAGGGTAATGGGATACCCCTAGTAAGAAACAGCAGACAAGCTTTATTTTAACATTAGCCAAGCAACAACAGCACATGCCCTATAAAAAGAACAAGGGCGACTGCAACCCCTTAGCTAGGTGGCCGCTGGATGAACTTAGGTGCTTCGTGTGATGCCCGATGCAACGACTCGGCTCAAGGAGGATTTGTTCTGTGTGGCTAGTGGCGAGCTGAGATACATAAACGAGCAATTACCATCAACATACTTAGGGCAAGCCATGCACCTGGGACAGCCCTATCCCTAAGACCTCCCTTTCTCGCGCTAGAGGAGCCTCCCTCAGACGGTCGAGCGTAGGCTCGGCGGATGAGCCCATCAAGATAGCTCAACCTGCAAAAACTCCAAACTCATGAGAAGAAGGAGCGGGTGTGCTCAGTGATAGCCTTCCGGCCCCCTCCAGGTCAGTAGAGGTTGGCACCTTGTACTTGGGTACCCCGAAAGCGGTGAAGTGCTGTAAGCCCATCAGCCAAAGGGAAGTAAGGAGGACTTCGACGGAAGCCTTTACGCAATAGCGCTGAGAGCCTGGGGCCGATGCCCTGGCCGCCTCACCGAACGCACCCATCCAGGTGAGCCAAAGACTCAACAGTAACCTCTGATGAGCCATGGTGAAGTCTCGACCCCTCCCCAACCACGAAGCACTCGCGAGCTTCATCACCAGGCTAATTTTTTTGAAAGCACTCCCGAGCCTTGTGTCGAGTGCTATGCTTCTTTGATGGCATCACTTCAACCCTACTTGGGTGCGAGTCCAAGCTAGGAGCAATAGACCAATATACCTAGCCATAGTGTCATTGCCTTTCTGGTCCTGTAGGGCACCGCCTCCCAAATTAGGTTTGCGCCACACCAAAGATAAGGTCCACATCATTCCTGAGAAAGTGGTTCATTGTGCTCGTTGCCTTGGCCCTTTCAGCATGTCAACAAAGCTTTTTGAGCGTATTGAGAGTGATGGCAACTCGTACCACGAGTGACCCCTTTCGGAGTCAGTTAATAGGTGCTTTGGTACATGCCTCCTCACCTCACAGGCAGCTCATCAATCTCTAGTACTTTGCACCCCAGCGCACCTCTCTAGTCGTTGAGTTAGTTCACCTAGCAAGGGGCAACACCCCTCAATGCCTTCGTCTCTACATAATACAACTTAGCATACAAGGAAATCCCTTGACCAATCTCAGTTCAATCTATTGGCATCTCCTTAATTATGTGCACCCGTTGGATTGATTGCTTCACCTTGACAAGTGCCAACACGTCACCTCGGCGCGGTGTGATCAGCCTTGGTGAAACATAGCTCCACATCGGGCACTCTTTGCTTCATACGCCGCACCCCCGTAAGTCGAGCATGTGGCACGCGCACCTCCAAGCTTCTAGCACAATGCCTCAACAAGTCGAGCAGAAGATGGCTTAGCATGTATCCCCTTACCTTGAGGGTCAAGCATTACCAGGCTAGTCCCGGGTACACACTGACCTCAAACATCTTGGTGTGTTGGTGTGCGTCACTCGATCACATCTTGATATGTCGTCCAACTCAGCATCACCAATCAAGCTCGTGTATAGGGATGCATACGCCCCAGTCGGCCTCACGCACCTTAAAGCTCCATCGCACCTCTGACTAGTGGTACATTCAAACCCATTTTGACAAGTTCACACAACGACTTGGTCACCTATGGGCTCCGCACGTCTTGAACTAACAAGTCGGGTGCTTATTTCTAGGTGTTCACATGGATCAACCTTTTGCACCCCAAGGTTTTGTCGCTCTTTGGCAGCCATGCCTAGGCGAGTCGAGCTTGGCACACCTGAGTATATATTCACCTCTCGAATGCCATGGGTCGAGAACTCACTTCACGAGACACTTCTCTGAGCTAAGTCCTAGCTCTGCGCCTCCGCGTAACTTTGACATCTAAGCGGTCAGCACTTGACTCCATAGCTG
The DNA here is from genome assembly GCA_017311315.1 of Dendrocalamus latiflorus. Taxonomy (NCBI): domain Eukaryota; kingdom Viridiplantae; phylum Streptophyta; class Magnoliopsida; order Poales; family Poaceae; genus Dendrocalamus; species Dendrocalamus latiflorus. Next base: position 2,057,871 of record CM029630.1, on the reverse strand, counting down.
TTCGCGACCCCATGTCCCTTTATGCGAAGGTGAACTCCCTGATGTGACCTAAGCTCAACCAAGCGAAGCAATAACCTTTTAATAAACACCAAGGGAATCCAAGTCGGACGCGACTGTTGGTAATATGTAATTAATGGTTTAAATTGATAGCATTTGTAGTTATGGGTAATATTCTGAGCTTTTGTTAAGCCGAGGTGTTAAGAAAATTCAGTTTGTCATAGTGCGCAGGTTAGTCAGAACCTACTGTTCAAATATAGAGATCGAAATTCGATAGGTTTCTCTTGGTGGCACTTCAATCACCACACCTTTTCTAGGGTAAACCCCCCTCTATTTATACTTAGGTTTACAACTTAAAGACGGAGAAACATAGCCAAATACAAATTGGACTTGGACTCAATTTCTTACTAAAACTACACTTCGAAACTGAAAACAACTTGGCTTTTGTTAAGCCAAGGTATTACAAGAAAATTCAGTTCGTCATAGTGCGCAGGATAGTCAGAACCTACTGTTCAAATATAGAGATCAAAATTCGATAGGTTTCCCTTTCTTATCAAAAAGAAGAATAAGAAGCTCCTGCTCAAATTGTCCATGGACGTCCTTAGCAAGGACTTCCAAATAGCATAGGTCACTCTCCATCATAGCATTGCCACAGTCAAGTATTTCGGTCCCAATCCAAACCACTGTTGCATTCTATTGTCAGTACACTGCACAGAAAGTCAGACCGGAGCATCGGACGACGATTGCGCCGAGCGATCACACGCACAAATCAGTACACGCGTTTGTCTGCTTCAAAGGTTAACGAGGACACAAAAGTCGTGACTCCTGAAGTTGATCACTAAGAACTTGCCCCACCAGTCTTCAATGGCCTTTCTAGATTTTCAGCAGTCCCTTGGCACCGTAATCTGTCCGGCGCGATTGAAAGCGGCCACACGGAAAATCCAGTTTGAGTTGAAGCTCTCTGATAGAATGATTGCCAGCTTAAGGCTTTTGATTGGACTTAGTTTCTCAGGGAAAAAAGAAAACAAAATCACATCATATTCAGAGAGAGAAGTTTGCTCGCTCCGCAACTTTGGTCGTATCTTGGAAAATTTGATGATAACAAGTCAGGAAAAAAAATAGGGAAAATTTTGATCATAATGTGAATGCGTTCCTAATCCCACGTTCTCCTTGACTACCGTGGATTAATTAGTCAGCTCGATTGGGCACGCCGGCTGAGTCGTTCTGACGATAACTGAACCAAGCAATCACATTCTTTGCGTCAGTTCGTCAAAACTGCTAACGCTTCAGACAGCGATGCGTGCAGAAAAAAGTTAAGAGCAGAAGATTGTTACAGCGTAGTTGATTAAGTTGATCTGCCTACAAAGATGGCACAACTCAAACCACACCGTGCATGCATTCATGGCCTCAACAATAGTCCATTAATCTTTGCGTTCTTTTTCTTCTCTTCCGTCCAGTCTTGTAGAGGTGTGTCACATACATGAAGAAGCATATGCTCTTCACTCTACTGCTCCTCTCCCTTGGCCTTAACCTTGCAGCCTTCACTACCGGCGATGACCAATTCGCCTTCTCCGGCTTCACCGGCATTAACCTCATCCTCGACGGCACAGCCACGGTCACACCAAATGGACTCCTCGAGCTAACCAACGGCACAGCCAATCTCAATGGCCACTCCTTCTACCCAACACCGTTGCACTTCCGCGACTCATCTAATGGCACGGTGCAGTCCTTCTCGGTCTCCTTTGTATTCGGCATCCTCTCCAGCTACACCGACCTGAGCGCCCATGGCGTGGTCTTCCTCATCTCCCCGAGGAAGAATCTGTCAGACGCGTTGCCTGCCCAATACATGGGCTTCCTCAACAAACAGAACGACGGCAACGCGAGCAACCGCATCTTCGCCGTCGAGTTCGACACCATCCAGAACATTGAGTTCCAGGACATCAACAACAACCACGTAGGTATCGACATCAACAGTCTCCACTCCGTACAATCCAGCTACGCTGGCTACTACAATGAGGAGAAGAGTACTTTCCAAAATATGAGTAGGGGTGGGCGTTCGGGTTACCCGATTTTTTCGGGTCGGGTAATTCGGGTAATTCGAAATTCGGGTAATGAAAACTGCTACCCGATATTAGCCCCAAAAAAATACTACCCGCAATTTCGGGTACCCGATAATTCGGGTTCGGGTTCGGGTATACCCGATATACCCGAATTTCAGCAAACTGCATCGAATTTCAGCAAACTGCACAGAATTTGTACATAATTTCAGCAGCAATTTGCATAGAATTTCAGCAGCAATTTGCATAGAATAATATATCACAGGCAGTTGTTCAAACAGAGAGAATCATATACTAAATTACTAATAAAGTGACATGATTACCGGGTAGTTCGGGTAGTTCGGGTACCGGGGGATATTACCCGAACTACCCAAACTAATTTCGGGTAATCAGAATCGCTATCCGAATTTGGGATCGGGTACCTCGGGTTCGGGTATTTCGGGTTCGGGTTCGGGTAATTCGGGTACGGGTAATGGGTAGCGGGTATTTTGCCCACCCCTAAATATGAGCCTCATTAGCCGTGATGCGATGCAAGTATGGGTGGACTACAACAGAGAAGCCACACAGATCGATGTAACCATGGCTTCCCTTGGTATGGCCAAGCCTAGGAGACCACTGCTCTCTGTTACCCACGACCTATCAACAGTGCTACAGGATCCGGCATACGTCGGATTCTCATCCGCGACGGGCCCGGTTAACTCACGACACTACGTTCTCGGCTGGAGCTTGGGCATGAACAGACCTGCTCCAGCCATTGACATTGCCAACCTGCCGAAGCTACCTCATGTGGGTCCAAAGCCTCGTTCCAGAGTCTTGGAAACCACCCTGCCAATAGCCACTGCAACATTTGTTTTCGTTGTGGGCACTTGCATCATTCTACTTGTGAGAAGGCGATCAAGATATGCTGAGCTACGCGAAGATTGGGAGGTGGAGTTCGGGCCGCACCGGTTCGCATACAAAGATTTGTTCCATGCCACAAAGGGATTCAAGGACAAGCATCTGCTCGGCGCAGGAGGGTTCGGCATGGTGTACAAAGGAGTTCTTCCAACATCTAAGTTAGAGGTTGCCGTGAAGAGGGTGAACCATGAGTCGAGGCAGGGAATGAAGGAGTTCATCGCCGAGGTCGTAAGCATCGGCCGGATCCGGCATCGAAGTCTCGTGCAATTATTAGGCTATTGCCGGAGAAAGGGCGAACTTCTTTTGGTGTATGACTACATGTCGAATGGAAGCCTCGATAGGTATCTATTTTGTGAAGAGAACAAGCCCGTTTTAGATTGGGCAAAGAGATTTCGAATCATCAACAGTGTGGCATCTGGTTTGCTCTACCTACACGAGAGATGGGAGAAAGTTGTCATCCACAGAGACATCAAGGCAAGCAACGTGCTCCTCGACGAAGAAATGAACGGACGGTTGGGTGATTTCGGGCTTGCAAGGTTGTATGACCGTGGCGTCGACCCACACACCACACATGTGGTCGGCACCATGGGCTACCTTGCCCCAGAGCTAATTCGGACAGGGAAGGCGACCCCTCTCACGGACGTCTTCGCCTTCGGCATCTTCCTCCTCGAGGTTACATGTGGGCAAAGGCCAGTCAAGCAAGATGCGCAAGGCAACCATGTCTTCTTGGTCGATTCGGTGCTTGGCCATTGGCAAAAGGGATCACTTGCTGAGATGGTGGACTCGAGGTTGCAAGGTGACTGCAATGTCGACGAGGCATGCTCGGTGCTAAGGCTCGGACTGCTGTGCTCGCATCCAACTGCCAGTGTGAGGCCAAGCATGCAACAGGTCGAGCACTATCTCGATGGAGAGATGCCACTCCCCGAGTTGTCTTCGAGCTTCAGCACGCTAGCCTTGATGCAAAGCAATGGGTTGGACCCATACATCATGTTCTCTCCGTCATCAAGGATGAGCATAGGCACAATTTCCGATCTCTCAGGAGGAAGATGACACATTCATGCATGTTACTTGATGAGTTGATGTGATTATGCGGCCTTGCTTGGTTTTTCTTGGCTGAATATATGGTAAGAACAACTAAAGTTGTGAAACCTATTGTAGTTTACAATTTTTTAATAAGATTTCTTTTTTTGTAAAACAGTTCGATGGATTTGTTTTTCCAACCCCCGTTTTTTCACGGAATTAGGCCCTAGACGTGCCACTAGGCAGGATAAAAATGTGTGCATTTGGAAACATGTCCGGCCGGCTCTTTTTTTTTTCTTTTGGTTTTCTGAATATATTCTGCATGGTATAAAATGGTGAACAACAAAGTCACTGTCAGCGTGCAACCGAGGGTGAACAAGTTGCATCGGCCGGCCGGCACTGTGTTCTTTAATATGCCACTTGTACAAGTAAATAATATATGAGAGGAAATTTTGGAAGTACCTACGTTACGTACTTTCTTTCAGTCTCACCATTAGACTAGTTTTCTAGCTAGGTCAAAATGACAAGGACTTGCGGATCGATAAGATTTTCTTGGCCAGGCAAATGAGGTTGTTTGATTGACAAGTTTTTTTAGCCTCCGCTCGTTTCAGTTTCAGCTTCTAACTTATTTTTCATTATTCATAAATTTTGTCTTTTTCTGAACTTTTGTCTTTTTTTTAAGCTTTTTTGCTGATTCTTTTTTCTCGTATTCGTTTGCGTTATCCGTGATGAGATAGCATATTTTTTCTATTTTTAAAATTTTAAAATTTAATTACACCAAATAAGCCACCTTCAGTTACAATGAAATTTCAGCGGCTACAATATAATTTTAGTCATAAACCATAGCTTTTCAGCCTAACCGAGCGGCACGTTAATTGACAATTGGTTGGCAGGTTTCCTGTAACTCTGTCCCGCGCTGGCCATCACTGTCTCGCTGTTAGGTTGTGGCTGGCCACTGGCTGCAGAAATGCACAAAGGTTTTGAAGAGTACGCGTACGTTCGGCGCAGAGCCTCTGATCGAGCTCGCCGGCGATGGACGATGTACATGTACGTATCTTGACCGCCGGGAACCTACCCCTGGTTGCATTGTGCTACAGATGTCTGATCCTAATTAATTCCGTGTTGAGGGATTAAATTTGATGACGGCCTTCTTGACTTTACAGATCTGAGCTGACCAAACAACGCCTGAATTTATTGGCTACAGGAATCAAAATAGTCGAGCGATGTCTCAATTATTACAGGTGATTCGTGTTAATAATTGCATGTGAAAATAGTACAGATAGTTATTAGTATAAACCATCTGTAATAGTTTAAGCACATGATTATAGTTGTTTAGTATAGCCTTTTTTATAGTGATACTGTCTTCTTACAATTAAGTACTTCCTATTTATTAGTCTAGTCAGCTCGAGTGGTGGCGTGGGCACGTGGATTACCACGTTTTTTTCTTTGTTTTTTCGAAAAAAATTTGGTAAAAACCAGACAAACAATGGACTCGCGCAATTGATCCTTGTCTGCGTTAGAACTTTGCCGTCTGGCTCCCTACAGATCACACATTCTATAGAGCACAGAAGCTCCTCAACTCACATGAACCACCACATGTTCTGCCTTCTACTCCCCCTCTTCTTCCTTGCCCCTAATCTTGCATCCTTCGCTTCTAGCAACGGCATCCAATTCGCCTACTCCGGCTTCTCTGGAGCGAACCTCACCCTCGACGGCGCAGCCACGGTCACGGCGAACGGCCTCCTCGAGCTGACCAACGCCACGACTCACCTCAAAGGCCACGCTTTCCACCCGACGCCCTTGCGCCTCCGCAAGTCGTCGAATGGGGCGGTGCAATCCTTCTCGGTCGCCTTCGTCTTTGGAATCATCTCTAGCTACACCGATTTCAGCACCCACGGCATGGCCCTCGTCGTCGCGCCAAGCAAGAACCTGTCAAGTGCACTGACGGACCAGTACCTGGGCCTCACGAACACCCAGAATGATGGCAACGCGACCAACCACATCTTCGCCATCGAGCTCGACACCGTCCAGAACATCGAGTTCCAAGACATCAACGCCAACCATGTCGGCATCGACATCAATAGCCTCCACTCTGCGCAGTCCTCCTACGCAGGCTACTACGACGACAAGAGTGGCAGCTTCCAGAATATAAGCCTTATTAGCCGTGATGCGATGCAAGTGTGGGTGGACTACGATGGAGAGACTCTGCAGATCAGTGTGACCATGGCTCGCCTTCAAATGCCAAAACCTACGAGGCCGTCAGTCTCTGCAAACTACAACCTATCGGCGGTGCTAGAGGAGCCATCATACATCGGCTTCTCATCGGCGACAGGACCGGTAAACTCACGACACTATGTTCTCGGCTGGAGCTTTGGCTTGAACAGAGCTGCTCCGGCGATCGACGTCACCAAGCTCCCGAAGCTACCACACCTGGGTTCGAAGCCTCGGTCCAAAGTCTTGGAGATCACTCTGCCAATAGCTAGTGCTGCACTCGTCCTCGCCATGGGCACCACCTTGATCCTACTTGTGAAAAGGAAGCTAAGGTACACCGAGCTGCGGGAAGACTGGGAGGTTGAGTACGGGCCACATCGGTTTGCATACAAGGATCTGTTCATTGCCACCAAAGGGTTCAAGGACAAGTGCTTGCTTGGTGCGGGAGGGTTCGGCATGGTTTACAAGGGAGTGCTCCCCAGGTCCAAAGCGGAGGTTGCCGTGAAGAAGGTGTCCCACAAGTCGAGGCAAGGGATGAAAGAGTTCGTCGCTGAGATCGCAAGTATCGGCCGCATCAGGCACCGTAACCTTGTACAACTACATGGTTATTGCCGGCGGAAAGACGAGCTTCTCTTGGTGTACGATTACATGCCAAACGGCAGCCTTGACAAGTACCTGTTTTGTGAAGACGATGGGCTCAGATTGGACTGGCTTCAGAGGCTTCGCATCATTAGAGACGTCGCATCTGGCTTAGTTTACCTGCACGAGAGGTGGGAGAAAGTGGTCGTCCACCGAGACATTAAGGCAAGCAATGTACTCCTCGACAAAGAGATGAACGGACGACTAGGAGACTTCGGCCTCGCGAGGTTATACGACCACGGCACCAACCCACAAACAACCCATGTGGTTGGCACCATGGGGTACCTAGCACCGGAGCTGGTGAGGACAGGGAAGGCTTCCCCTCTTACAGACGTCTTCGCTTTCGGCGCATTTGTTCTTGAGGTCGCATGCGGGCAAAGGCCTGTCAAGCAGGACGAGCAAGGCAGCCAGACGATGTTGGTCGACTGGATACTCGAGCATTGGCACAACGATTCGCTCGTCGAGACGGTCGACGCAAGGCTGCAAGGTGACTACGACTCCGACGAGGCATGCCTGGTGCTTAAGGTTGGGTTGCTGTGCTCGCACCCGTCTGCCGATGCAAGGCCCAGCATGCAGCAAGTCGTGCGGTACCTTGACAGAGAAGCGCCTCTCCCGGAGATGGCGCGCGCAGGCTCGAGCTTCAACATGCTAGCTCTTGTGCGAAGCAAAGGTTTCGACCCCTACATCATGTCGTCGTCGTCGTCGTCGAAGATGAGTACCGTCGGCACCATATCCGACCTCTCGGGAGGAAGATGACATCCATGCGTGCTTGGTTATTATGTGCTCACACTCTCCTTGTTCATGTTGGATGGCTAGCTCTTATAGTATCATACAAACATACATACATATATACGAAAATAGTTCTATACTCTTTGAAGTACGTACTGCTACTTCTAATATACTTCTTAATGATGTTGTTATAACTCTTTACCTATTTGAGAATACTGTAATAATGATTATAAGATACTTTTCATATACATATGTTTGTGTGTGCGCGATGAGTGTGCCTAGTTAGTAACGTTTAGGTTTCCCACTCAAAAAATTAAAATTTTGGCTTGATTCCAATATCTATTAAGTTCTGGAAGAAATAATGTGCTGTAAGCTTGTAACTAAACTATCTCTAGTGTCTACTCTACTATTAGAAGAAAAAATAAAAACAAATGCTGCCACATAAATTGTAGAAAAATCGAAAGACAAAGACCAAGTAAACTACAGGCAGCTCATGTCAAAACTGCCTGAAGGCCTCCATTTCGGCCCAGATTTAATTTGGGCCCTCTGAGAATGGGAAACACGTTCTGATCGGCCGAAATGTTTGTACAGAGAGTGTATTGGGCTGTGTCCAGTTTGGGTTTCGGCCAACCACCAGACCTGCGAGTTCTTTTTTCAGAGAGAGAGAGAGAGAGAGAGAGAGGAAGATGAGAGTTAGTTCAACTGGTAGCAGTGAGTCTCGGTGTTCAAATCGGTTTTGGCTTTTAGATTCTATTTAGAGAAGCAGAGAGCTAAGTTGAATACCTCATCTTCTTTAAACAGCTTCTTCAAATCATTTTTAAAAACGGTTTCTCTAAACAACTTCCAAGAACCGCCAGCTGGCCTCCGTCACATCCTCCGCTGTTATTAAAATCATTTTTTTAAAATTTTATTCCAATAGCTATTTCTTTCGGCTGTTGTTATTCTATTTCAGTCAAAAGTCATCAGCTCAGGCCGACTAAAACACCCCCCAGGATCACCACAAGAACAGTAGGCCAAATATTTTTAATTGACTGCAGAAGGTAAGTCTTTTATCAGATTAGGACTAGTATTAATTTTTTTTCTGACCGAAAGAAAACAAAGGACTTCAAATCATTGGTACCCCGTCAAACAGGTTGCTATGGCTTTGTTCACATTCATAATTCAAAACAAACAAAAAAAAGAAACTTTTCGTTAGAATATTGATATATGTAGTGATGGTGTCATCTTAACAAGACAAGATCAATTCATCAATCTAAATAGTTCATATTAAGGAGGGGTCAGCGGACTGATGGCAGGAGCGAGGGTGTAGGCCCCTCACGTTTCAATCCTAGGATTATCACGGTGCGCTTTATTTAATAAAAAGTATAGGTATTTTTATTATTTTTCAAATAATTTGAACTAAAATAGCCTTCAAATGGGAACTGATAATTTGGTTGCGGACATCACCATTTTTTTTCTTTTATTAGTTAGAGACCCGTGCGTTGCAATGAAATCATAAAAATGGTGCGACAAAACTTACTGTCTGGCCAACTTCACACATCAAATATTAGAGAGCAAGCGACAGAGATAGAAAGGTGGCCAGAATACGCGAGGAGATGGAGAAAGTGGAGAGGGTGAGCGGTTGTATCCTAAGAGAGAGAGAAGGAGAGAGACGAATAGTTCAGATCAAATTGGATGGCTGAGAAGAGAGGATGGAGAATAAATCAACTATCAACTCACACTTTTATAATAGTAAAGATTCGAGAAGAAATGAACTACCAAGTGGTGAAGGTAGTAGCATCGGCATGCATGCTTACCCAGAACTGGATGGGAGATGCAGCCCATTTTAGCCCATTACCTTACCTGCAAGTTTTTACGGCCAACAATGGGCCCATTTGAGCCCATTACCTTACCTGCAAGTTTTTACGGCCAACAATGGGCCCATTTGAGCCCATTTGGGCCATTTGATTTTCTTTTGAAAGCTCCTTCGTCTATAGCGTAGCAGTCATGCTAACAGTAGAAAGATCAGAAACTTATGAACTAGCTGAATTGTTGTCGGTAGGAACTAGGGACCTAAAATGTCTCTGGGAAATCCCTCTTTTTTTCACTGATATAAGGCGGCTTGATGCATTGTATTTCTCCAGCTCATCCACCTTCTAAATCATATGGAAACTTTCTCCTTAAAATGCCCATGCAGACCTTGTTTCTAATGAAACTATATTGGTTACGGACATGTCACAATATGAGTCATTTGCATCCTCTGTTACGTAATTGACCTCTCGGTCACTTAAACAACTGATGTCTGCCTAAATTCATTATGTTCACTGTACCCATATAATGTATGATCTTCTCATGAATAGACTACCGCCCATTGTCTTGCGATTTATCTTGAAATTTCCTAGTGGGACCTTTCATGAATATGCAAATTTTTGTTCCATTAGTTGGGATTTTGGTTTGAGTTTACTTGCATAAGTTTCAGTAGATCTCCACTTACCTTATATGTGGAAATGGCAATGTAGAAGTACTATATTACTTTTTGATGTAACTATGAACTACTTGTAGATAACCCCATGTCCTATCCAAGTTAGTACAAATTTGAAGTTTTAACGTTTTTAACAATTGTTTGCTCAAATTAGGCAGTTTATAAAACGGCAGACTTTGCATGGATATCATCCAGGATGCATGGTCATCTTGTCATAATGTTTGCTCGATATTAACATCAATTCAGGTGGGGTTTTAAGCTTCAGTGGTACTTCCCTTTTTACCAAATGCAAATCCCATTCAATTCACAAGGAAAAATATGCCACTGTGCTTGTCACTACCCTGCATTATTTGGACATATGCTTTAATAGAGTTTTCCCACAGTTTCTATGTTTGTATTGTCCAAACATGCTTTAAGAGTTTCCCTCCAGGTTCTCAATATCTCTCAGTTCTAATGTGTATCCATTGATGATTTTGGTTAACTGGTGATGCTTTCATGATGGGCCAGAAAGGAAAGCCTGTATTCGGAATTTCTGGCACAAGATTGCCATTTCCTAAAATTGATTTGGTAAAAAAAATGAATAACAATGTTCAGTGTATATCTCTTCACGCATTCAAGGGTACAATAACGATAAAGTTCTTGATTGCTTGCATAGGGACGTGGTATGTAGCGTGTACACTTGTACTGATTTCACTTTGTCTGTCCGAAATTCATAAGCTTCTCTGTATTGTGCTGTTCAAATGTGCCATTGATCAATTTTATTCTGTTCTTCTGCACTCGCTTTTGACTGATCCGAACCCCTCAAGTCCAGCAAACCCAGAGGCTGCCCACTTGTTCCAGAACGACATTCAGGCCTATAATAAGTATGTAATAGTCTTTTCGACTCCCTCGTGCTGCTACTATAGATAGTTTGGAATGAGATATTAATATATTGGATTCCAAATTCCTGCAGGAGAGTGAGATGGTGTGCTCGGTGATCCATTGAATGTGCTTAGTTCTGGTTTATTTGCAACGAGATCTGGAGATGTAATTGCATGCTCTTTTGCCATGTCATTGTTGGCACTGCTCATAATCAGTGATAGTTCAAATCATGCACTATGCCAACTTGTGTTGAGATGACATAATATAATGATACCTAATCCCCTTTAGTCGGCATTACCGTAACTCCTCTGTAGCCGAAATTGATGGCTGTTGAAAGTTGCAATCCTAATTGCACAAACAAACATATTTGTGGTGCTCTGACGCGACGGACCGTCTAACTCTTGCTCCATTTTTGTGCAGCACTGTCTCGATGGATATGGTTGCAGGTCACAGGCAGATGGATGCAACTTGGTCATCACTTTCTACTGTGTGCTAAAAAATGGTATGTTGATGCCTCCTGTTGGGTTCTATGAATGGGACTAATCAGCGAAGGAATGAGATGGGTGTCATGGGCGATGGTTAATTTGCATGACAATCTCTTCCTCCCAACTGACAAGAGCCAGATGTGGTTGCCAATTTCGCAATTGTGATGTTAGATCTTTGACATTTCTGCGAAATGATTTGGCGATGGCGGTCCAATACATGACAAGTGCTTGCAGTGCAGCTCTGTCTTGGGGTTTCAGTTTCAGATGTTATCTTCTTACTAGTTATGTACCCGTGCGTTGCAATGGAACTCATTGAATATGTAGAGAATCGTGCTATAGAAGAGAGTTGCTTTGATCGGTTGAAAAGTGGAGAATGATGAGAAGTTGAGGGAATAGAGCGGTTAGAGAAGAATGGACGTATAACCACCAACTCATTCTTTTATAATAAGTAAAGATAGTATGTTTCAACCAGCAGTTGCTAGGGAACAGACTAGCCTTTCAACAGTGCAGGAATCATCATCATTTAAAAAGTTAAAACACTCATAATGGACTTGGAATGTTAATATTTTAGTTTTGGCTGGCGTAGCATTTTCATCAATCTCTCTTGATCCAGGAAGTTGCAACATGCTTGTCTGTTCTCTACTTCTCTGAAGTGAATCAACACTGCTCTGTCACAAAGCACGACTACTATTTGCAGGTGAAACAGTAACCAAAGTAGTACTACAGCTCATCATAAAGAGAGCCGCATCTTGAAGAACCTGCAGCCAAGACGCTAGTTATTTCGGCACTGAAATCGATGACTGACTAGTTGGTTATATCATTACTGCAACAGTAGAATGATTCGCTGGGCAATACTGCAATAATGCCACTGATCACGACATGTGAGCTGAGCTGAGCCTGAGGTGGTTGAGATGAGGCACAGCAAGGTCAAGGAGAGCTGTCGCACATACAAACATTCCTACAGAGGCTATGAATATGATAACAAGACTGCTCCTAGGGAATCTTGTACATGTCCATGGTCATACTACTATTAACTGATGCAATCTGATTGCAGAGAAAGTGCCACTTCTGCTGCGTACCGACAGCCACCAAATGATGAGAAATCTGGCAATATTAGGCTAGCTAACTGGTGATTTGAGCCATAGGAAATCCTAATTATGATTTGCTAATTGCCACAACATATGCATAGGGATGCAAGACTACTTGGCTGCAACAATTCTAAGGCTGTCAGGATCTCGTTCAGTATTTAGGATTTCATGATCCTACGATCTTGTGGAACCATTCTGATCCTAATCCTATGTAGGATCTAAATTCTGTAAAACTGTACAAAATAGTGCTTCAGACTTCTTAATACATGGAATCACCATCCTTTACGTTCACACCACGATCACATTACGAAAACTATGCTGCCTAGGACAACCTTGCAATGAACATCATTTAAAGAACCAACGATTAGCTTTAAGGTTTTACATATTTATCTTGTGTTTTCTGATCTTTCTTTTTGTGTTTATGTCAGTTGTTAACATCGCACCTTCCTCACATCACATTCAACATTGACTTTCGAGCGACATTGACCGATAAAGAAGATGAAAACGGAATGACAATGCTCATGCCTCATGGTACTGGGAAAAAACTGTCAATTTTTTTAAACAGGTTAACCCAGCTTTTTTTTAAAGCTAGTAACGAAGCTTTTATTAAAAAAAACCAGATTTTAGGGTAATAGTAGGAGCCTGATGAAATACCTTGCTCTACTATTGAAGTCTGCACCGAGAGAGCCGACCTAAAGCAAGGTCAAGGTCAAGCAATATCTCAAGGCACATTCGATATATTGGTAAACTTTGCTTGAACCAGCAAGACCCCTACAAACATGGATGAACCTCCATGTCCACACCAGCCCAAATCACCTAATCTACTACCTATGGTTGGGTTGCTAGAACATGGAAACTCATTATGCTAGGGTCTCCCCATAGAGGGACGCTTGGTTATACAAGAATACTTGGGTCTATGGCACAATAGATCAATCTTTAATGACCCAGGCAAGACAACCACAAACCAAAGTCTCGTGTTAACCGCACCGGTTTCAACAACCACTCACCCAAGTCTCAAATATATTTTTAGTTTATTTGCTAACCAACATAATATAGGTACTATCTCAGGACCAATTTATAAGTATTTCCTATTTTTGAACAATCTTGCCAAATTCCAACCTACCACAACTAGTATTGATATGAGTTGGCTAAGCATCAACTATTTGCTTCATTTACAAATTCTACAACTAAATATACAAGCAGTGGATAGCAATACTGTAGTGACAATAGTAAGGGTATTAATTTATTAAGGTAGGGTCAATGCAACAATTATATACAAGTACCAACCTTACTAATATAGCGATTTTTACTGAAATTACACTCATGCATAATAATTTCAAAACACAACATACATAACAGTTAAATATAGGATCAACATGATTAAAATGGGTGCGTGCCTTGCTTGTTGAACATTGGGTCTTGCTTTGGAGCGGTATCGGAGATTTTTTTTGTCACATCGGTATATAATCGGTAAAAGCTAAATAACACAAATAAGAGCCAAATACATTCAAATATTTTTGTAGAGTATGAATGTTCATGATTTTATAAAAAATTAGAAACAAATTTCACTCAATTTGGAGTTAGGATGCAAAAGTTACGAGCATTTGAAGTTTTGTGGGAGATCTTTTTAAAAAAGAGAGAATACTGCTACAAGGGTGACGTTGAATGCGCATTTTTGAAATATGCTAACCCAATGGTGCCTTCACAATTTCTAGAATTTTGAATAAAGGGGCTGGGCCCACAATTAGCGAGAGAAGAGTGGAGCACAGTAGAGCAGGGGAGGCAATGGTCGAGCTCATTGTTAAGCTCACTAGTGGTGATGTAGTGATGGGGAGACCTCGAAGACTAGCAAAGTAGAATGGAGAGGTCGAGGCAAACCTAAAGGTGGTGACAATGGCCAGAGAGGCACAAGGAAGCAGCGACACGATGGTAGGAAGCAGCGAGGAAGCCTTAGCCATGCGGCAACTTTGGCGTGGAAGAGCAAAGCTAATGAGCCAGGTTGTAACACGAGCTAGAGGGAGTCTAGGCAATGCTACGGCAACTAGCATGGGAACCAATGGTCATTAGAGCCGACCCAGTGACATGCAGTCGCGACGGTGCCATGTACGACAATGGGGAAACTCGATTACACACACAAGGCTTCAAATCTAACGAGCACGCTAGCAAGAGGGGGCTACCAGGAGCTCACCACAGTGGTCGATGGCAACGGAGGAGGTCTATGGTGTCCCGGTAATGACAAGCAGAGGCGACAGCGAAGAGGTTCACGGTATCAACGAGCTACGATGAAGGAGAAGCAACAAGGAGCCATGCATTAGCTTTCATGCATGCTAAGGATGGTTCAAAAGCAAGGGAGAAGCTCATCGGACTATGAGAATCGATAGGAAAGCTAGAGGCAATTGGAGTTGAGGAAGACGATGGCGATCTGGCACTACACTGTACGAAAGGAGCAATAACTTGAGGGGTTCTGCTCAAGGTGGAAAGGGACACAAGATGACATAGAAAGAAAACAATGAAGCTCACTGGAGATTGGGTGGCACGAAGGCTTACTCACCGGCACCATGGAAGACACCTCGTGTTCCTGGTGAACCAAAGGATGAAAGGCTCATGTTTTTGCAGGAATGAACGCGAGTGGCGGACTAGAGCAAAAGGACATGGAAGGATGGCTTAAGTACATAGGAGAAAAGCGCAAGAAAGCAAGGAGAAGATGAGAGCACAGCAAAAACTCCACAACGCACTCTCGCTCTGCTCGAGAAGGACAAGCGGTGGTGACAAAATGGAGGAACAAGGTGGGTGTGTCAACTGGACAGGATGGAGGCTGACAACGGAGGGAAAAATTGTGAGAGTGGTGTCGAAAATTAGGGGCGTGGTCGAACACCGAGGGTGCATGCGTGAGCTCACCGCGGTGTATGTGCGGACGGGTAGGAGGTGGATGACAATTCCTACATGTGGGCCCAGTTTATCAGCAGCTTCGGGAGGGCGACGAGAGAGGAGACGCACGTACGAAAATATGCCAACAGTACAAAGGAAACGAAAATTGGAGAGGAGGGAGGTGGCTCAGGCTAAAACTGAGACAAAACAGTAATGGGCTTGGCCAATAGTAGTAGATGCGGCCTGAAAACAAGTCAAAGTCTAATTATTTTACCATTGATTTTATTCCATGAAATAAGTTTTAATTTTTAAAATTAGCTAACCAACTCCAAATATTATAAATATTTTTGGGGAGGCTCTTTGGATTAATTAGAACTCAATTAAATTATTAGCGGGTCTTGATCAGGTTTTAATTAATCACATAAATTCATTTTTAGCCATTGGAGAATTAAGAAAACCTTTTATTTAATGCTAAAAATTTTGAAAAAGCAAGGAACTACAAAAGTAATGATTTTGAAATTATTTAAATGAATTTAGGAATTTGGAATGTTACAGACTGGTTGCCCCTTCGTGTCGACAAGGAAACAGTGGATGACAATGGGTTTTGAATTAGAATAGAACGAGGAGCCTATTGAAGAAATAGAGGAAAGGGCAGACAGGGGAAAAAGTAAAGTCTAAGCGACATATGGCACGAAAAGGAAATCCAATTTCGGTAAGACTTCATCAGAATCATAGTTGAGATCCAAGTTGGTTCGGTGAGGGCAACCGCAAAAGTCATCGAATAAGTTTGGTCTGTCTTTTACTGATCTTTGTCCCCCCCCCCCCCCGGCTCCCAAAAAAAGGTGTGAGAGGACATTGTAGATGTCCAGTATGGACACGACTTCTTCTAACACTAGAAGACCACTGGAAGAAACCCGGGACCAAAGCATGTTGTGAAAGACGCACACTGAACGAGTGTGTTTCGACCATGTCTTGGGGCACAGTTGAATGTAGATATCATGAACACAAGGATAAGAATATCAGGCCAATAAACCCGTGCAAGTACTCCCCTAATATGCCAATTGCTAGCTCATCTAGTGCCTCAGTGACTAGATCCACTGGAGAGGCTGTCACATATCTGAAAAGTGGGCATGCAGTTCGGATAGACTGATTATGTGAACGACTAGCCCCATTAATAAAAAACAAGCGCTAAGTTTCATTCTAATCAGTGAATAAACCGAAAAAAACGACCTTTATCGCTCGGCGCCACACTATGCTCCACTTCAATAAATGAGAGTTTTCGGTGGAATCGGTAAACCACACGAGCTGGTTAGATGCATGGGGCAGAGGGCTCATAGTACATGATGGTGCAGCTATGCAGTGGAAGGGAAGGACCCTAAATCAACCTCCTTCTTTCTTGTTTATTCAAAGACACAAAGCACAACACAAAGAAATTGGACTATCGAATGAGATTAAGCAACGTAAATATAAAGAATATAATACTTTTATACCGACCCCTCAATGGCATCAGTTATTTTAGCGTTCCCTATCTCAACTTTAGAGTATTGCCTTTTTAGCCTATGCTTGCTACTTGGAGGATAGATTCGATAGATCTATCGAATCCAGTAAAAGTAAATAGAAAGAATATAATACTTTTGTACCGACCTCTCAAGGGCATCAATCGTTTTAGCGTGCTCTACCTCAACTTTAGACTGTTGCCTTTTAGCCTATGCTTGCTATTCCCAACCCGCGAAGCGAATCCATCCCCCCCCCCCCCCCCCCCCCAAAAAAAACCCGCGAAGCGAGACTATAAAGATCATATTAGGCGGTTGTGAGAGTTAGCCATTCAAGAGTGGATAAATCTGGCTCTTGAATTACAGAGACGGATTACATATTAGCGTAGGAAGAGAAAAAAATGCCACACGATCTTTAGGAGATTGATGATTTGATTGGTTGTGAATTCTACGTTGGCCTGGATTTAGCGCTTTATATAGCTTGCATGCATGTGTGTTAATTCATTCTAGGGGATAAAAAGCTAGAAATTTCCAACAAGAAAAAAAGGGCTAGAACGTCATTCATCTATCTCAATTAACTTGGGGCTTCTGAAAAAGCCATTAAATAGTAAAGACCTATTTAAAGATTTTCAAAAGAGATGAAATCGACCTCAATTACCAGCATCAGATGCGTATGTCTCCAAGTTAACTACAATGTTTTTCTGCATTGAACAAGATAACTCGGATACAAAGCAACACATCATAGAATTAAAGATAATTTCGAATTAAAGTTAAATTCAGAACTA
Source organism: Dendrocalamus latiflorus (assembly GCA_017311315.1). Classification (NCBI taxonomy): domain Eukaryota; kingdom Viridiplantae; phylum Streptophyta; class Magnoliopsida; order Poales; family Poaceae; genus Dendrocalamus; species Dendrocalamus latiflorus. The sequence continues at coordinate 2,040,280 of CM029630.1, read as the reverse complement.
AACTATATTTCGAAATAAGGTTAAGTCATATTTGGAATTACTTTTAAATCCAAAATAAAGGTTAATTGCAACTAAACTATAATTTGCTATAACTCCACATTTTAAACTTAAAGTAAATCCAAAATAGAGTTAAATTTGGAATTAAATTTTATGTTAAATTAAAGATATATTAAGAATTACATTTCAATTCTGAAATAATGTTTAATCCAAAAACAAAGCTAAATCTCACACTAAAATTAAATTGTATACATATATAAAGTTGGAATAATTATAAAATTACGAAATTTTCAAATAAAGGGTATCCGAGTTGCAACCAAGATCGGAATTAAAAGTAAAGTCAGAAAAGTGTTAAGTTTGGATTAAAATAAATTTGAGAATATAGTTAAACACAAATAAATTTAAATTCGGAATTATAATATGTAAAACCAAAATATCAATATTTACATGAATATAATAGATATGTTTTGTAAAATCAAGCTCGTGCACCTGCACGGGTTGATCACTAGTTTGTTAAAAGAGAAGCAATATATGTATAATTGATTCAGATAGGCAACTTTGAACATGTTTCACCAATCTGAAGCGTACAATCATACAAATAGATGATCACCAAATTAATTACCAGGGTACGAGGAAGGAGATTCGAATACAACTAAATTACAAGCCGTGAAATTAACAATATTACTGGAGAACTATAAGCCATCAACACTACAGCGAACCCTTGTCAATCCGCGGAGAAGGTACCAAAAATTCCATAACAATGTCCGTGCATTGCAACGCATGCTGAATACAGATATGTTTCGACGCCATCCTGTCTTCATTGGATCAATCAGTCCCAGGTGGTTCACGAACCGAGGCGGTACATGCCATCGGCCATGAACTGGCCATCCATGTAGAAGGCGGCGGCGTTCTGCGGGTGGAAGCCTTCCATCATGACGAATGGCATGTCCTCCGACGGCTTCCAGTGCCGTTTCCTCTGATTGATGAACCAGTTGTTGATCTGCTTCTGGTCTAGGCCTGTCGACTCTGCAAGCGCGATCTTCTCCGTCTCCTACCCACCGCATCGACATTAGGTTAGAAACAATATGATGCAGCTTTTAGATATGATTCCATGATGCAGCTTTTAGATATGATTCCATGCTATTCCAAATTGAAAATGGGTGCCAATTTAATTTAAAGCAGATGCTACCATCAGTCAGAACCAGGGAAAACTTTCTCGAGAATTTTTTTTGTCCCCCCCCCCCCCCCCCAAATCCGAAATTTCAGAAAATCTCAGAAAAAATTGTTCGAAAGTTTTTAATTTCAAATCTGATTTTTTTAAGGGAAAATGGAAAAAATGATCGAAAGTTTTTAATTTCAAATCTAAATTTTTGAGGGGAAATGAAAAAACAAAACAAAAAATAAAGTTGGTTTGGGGTTCAAATTCACACCTATTGCTCACAACCATCATTCCTTACCGCTAGGTTAGCTAAGTGCTTCTTACTTGGTAATGGTTATGAAATTTAGTTAAACACCAAATTTCGAACCGAAATACACCCATTTGAGCATTTTTGGGACCTCGCTGAGAAAACTGAATTTCGGCGATCGCTGAAATTTCGGCCGAAAATGTTTTCCCTGATCAGGACATCAAGTTAAGGTTAGCATCATTTGGTCATTTTTTGGATAGTGGTACTGTGTGTGTGCGCGGGCGTGTGATTGAAGGGATCAAGTGTATCATACTGAGGGATAAGGCCACTTGTAGTGCAGCTCCCACCAGTGGAGCAGCTTCTGCCTGGCCTCCTTTGGGAGCTTCCCTTTCTTCTTTTTCTTTGAAAACTCTTGCCGAAGGCTGCTCAAGTGGCCACTGTACTTCTTCAGAAGCTGGTACTTGAGCTCCTTATCCTCAGCGCGTGGGTCAATCTCAGGTGACTCATTTTCACGGCCACTTGGGTCCAGGTCATCCTCAGAAGAACCAACACCTTCACATTTACCATCTGCAGACCAAAACTTGTTAAGGTAAGATGACATGTTTTGTATTGTCTGAACATGTCCCAGTTTAGACCATGTCGGACAGCAATGGAGTGGATACAGAAAGCCCATAGCTGTGTGTACACAATTCTATCCGTTTAGGAGTGCAATAGTAGAGTGCAACAGTGGAACCTTAAACCTGTAGTAGTGTGGCTACAGTCACAATTAGAAGGATTTTGCCATGCAGATAAGATAAAAAAATTAATATTTGTTTGATAAGATAAGAATAAGAGATATGGAAAATGGGAAGACCACTGATTTTTCTGGTCTGGAACTGATACCAATCTGATCATTAAATGACAGCCTGGTTCCGAAGTGCTAATGTTCATGTTATTCATTGAAGTAGAACAGAGTGAATCTAGCAAAAAATCTAGGACCATAATCTTCATGAAACAATACATTTGTTCTGAGTAGATCTTGCATGACCCTTGGTTCAATGTTTTCAAGGAATATTTATTTTGGTAAAAGCCGAAAAATCATGCAAGAAAATATAATAGAGAATTGACTAATTTTTATTAGTTTTAATCAGGAATTTCCAAATTGAGAATGGATCCCACAGGAAAGGCATACCCAATAAACAAAAATGGGGAAAGAAAGCAAACAGACAAAACTGTTCAGCATACCACCAGAAGAATCGTGTTACTTATATTATACCTTATCCACAAATGTCATTGAATATACCATGATCAACTTAAAAATAAACAAAGATATGTACGACCATAACTTCAGTTGGGATGTGCAAGCAAAGTAGTAGATATATATATAGGATATTGTATAAGGACAGAAGCTGCTGACCTCACCAGGATGGAATCATAAGAAATATCTATATAATATGTGATCCTAAATTGAAAATTTTTCTGCATGCATCTATATATTGTTTAATGTACAGATTTTACGACCCTGGATTGAAAATTGCAACTGAGAAAGTATTTCATGTGGTTGTTTAACAAGCAAGAACTACAGAATTACAAACCCTCGAAGTTCTATAAATTAACTGTGATTCTATGTCTTCTTTGGGAAACCAATTCTGTATCTTTGTTCATGAAAATGCTTCCTAAATACAGTTCACTATTCTGGTGCAGAAAAAAGGGCCTAGAATGTCGGTTTTCAACACTTTCTCATGGACATTATTGTTCATGTATATCTGTTAAACACTTCCGTATAGTAAAATGCACTGCAATAACCATCAAGTCCGTATTTGAATTAGCAACATACCTCATATACAAGATTTTTCATACTGATGTCCTCTGACATACCAACAAGACACAAGTTCCAGAGAAACAGTGAGGCCAATGCTTACAAACCAGTCAGATGAGTTCACATAAATTATTATTGTTTTATCTCAGACTTGATATGAGTGAGGAACACATCAGAATAAAGGATAGAAAACGGCAAAACATTAAGGTGGCTCTTCCGTGCACACTATGAAGTTATGTTGTATAAAGAATTAAATAGCGACCAAAGCTTATCGTCTAAAAATGATATTGCTCATAACCTTTGGAATTATGTAATGAACCTTATGGTTTTATAGGCATTATCTAGCTGTTCATCAGACATAAATTCTAACACACAAAAGAAGTCATGTTAAGTAATAATAATAAGGTTGCTCACTTGCTATTTTACAGATGTGTGCCTAGAATATGCTTCAGAAAACACGTAAGCAATTATTTAACAGAAAAATTAATACATTATCCTGCTGAATAAGTGGAAACTATCGATCATATAAGATTGACTTTTCAACAAGTTACACTACAAAAGCCCTGTCAGATGTGCTTATGGAATATTTTGGACACATCAATGGTAACTTTCCAACTTTCAACAAAGCAAATCAACTGCGGCACCAAGATGAAAACCGCACAATTTAAGGTCTACTGTTACAACAGTAAGACAGTGACACTAAAAGAAATGGTGGAAAAAAACTGGTATTTATGAACGACTGTGACATGCACAGTGTTAAATTTTGACTATCAGCACAGAAAATAATCTAGAATAGATTAATCAGTAAATGCATTGTTGTGTAGCCATTTGCTCAATCTATGAGTTGCCCTGATTTTTTTTCCTTTTTTTCTTTTGCGAGGGGGAGGTGGTTTTATAATTGATGCCAATGACGCAATACAAACACCATCCTGATCTAGAACCTTGCTAAACAATGCAATGATCCCTGTGTAGTGAGCAGCTCTCCCGGGTCACCTGGCTAGAGTGAGGACGTCTCACTTAGCCAACGCGGGTTCAAGTCCTCACCCCCTAGAAGGAAAGCCGGAGGGACGTCTCTCCCCCTGGTCAGCTTCTTGATCCCTGTGTAGTGAAGAAGATAGGCACGAGCAGATCTGATAGGCCTCTTATCATCGATTAATTCACCCAGGTAAGTAGCTCGGTTCGCCTCAAGAATCAAATGCAAGAAACTTAGCTAGATAGACCTTCCAGTTTGACACAACTCCAATGAATAATATCACATATATTCCTATGCCATTCATAATAGAAATTGCTGTGGAATCAAATGAGTGAGAACTTAGCACTTTCTTCTAAAAGGATATCTATAGGTGAACACGTACCACAACCATATATAACACCTAGAGTGTGGCTGCTGGCATGCCACTAGCATGGAAAACGCATGCACAGTTTAGTCTACAAACAGTGCACAGATCTCCTCTGGTGTAGCCCATTATTCCACACAAATCTGCCTGAACACTGTATATGTCCAACCTTCAAACAAACAAAACAGTGCCACTTGAATACCACGGAGGACACGAACATCTGTGCTGCATCCATGTGCTGCGTCCGGAGCTGGATAGAGCAGTACAGGCAAAGACGAAGAGCAAAAATACATTGCTACAGTTCTTGGAAGAACGGTACGTGCTGGAACACTGGTTATCTAGCCCATAACAACACTTCCCAATGCACCTTTGATCTCCAAACCACACTACTACAAGAAAAGAAGAGATGAGAGATGGGGGATGCATGCTAAGCAAGAGAAAACAAGAGATGAGAGATGGGGATGCTAGTGAGCAAGAAGCAAATGATATGAAGGGAATCATCCAAGCAATCGTATATATTTGGGCCCAATAAATATAGTTATGAATGATTAATCATGTGCCTTGTCATAACTCACAAGCATACGTGCAAGGATCCCATCATATTTACGCTCAGCTTAGAAAAAAGAATACAGAGAGACTCTGTTTTGAGTTTTTGGGCTTTAAGGTGGGTTCCTTTAGGCTGATACTTATGGCTGTGGTTTTCGAATTCTGCCCTATTCGTGAGAGGCAATACACAAAGAGAAATAGTCGCATACGATTTTGACCGATACAGCTGAACTTGGTACAACTTGTACTACAATTTACCTGTAGATCTCACCTTAAAAAACACACCATTTAACGGCGAGTTACTATAGAAATAAAAACCAAAGCCTAAGCATAAGCCTAAAAAAACTGAGCCTTACACTATACAAAGAGCAACATCTCCCGTAGACATGGAAGGGCGCACACCACCATGATCAAACAATTTTGCAAGCAGGAAAGTGTGCCATCAAGCACTTTTGCAATCTTTAACCAGTAATATTTTCTAAATATCTAGATTAGTCACACTAAAATGGTGTTGTTAGATTTGTCATGAAAATTATGATAATAGCATAGTTTTATAAATTTTAAAAATACATTGATATAGAAACTAAAAGTTACATATTTTAGAATGTGGAATAGTGCCAAGTGCCAAGTATTTGAGAACGGAGGGACAAACTACTACGCACCTATAGGTCGTACATCCTAACACTTGTATTATGCAGTTAACTCACTCAGTTAACTAGCTTCTTAACTCACTCAGGTAACTAGCTTCTACCGTGGTACCCCTTAAGAATCAAATGCAAGAAACCTAGCTAGCTAGATAGACCTTCAAATTTGACACCCAACTCCAATGAATAATAACATCACATATGTTCGTATACTATGCCATTCATAGTAGAAATGGCTGTGCACTTTTGGCCCATTCTTCTCGAAGGAAATCTATAGGTGAACATGCACCACAACCATATATGCCGCAATGGAGAAAGCATGCACAGTAGTCTACAAACAGTGCCACAGATCTCCCCCGGTGTAGCACATTATTCTACACAAATTCTGAATGCACACTGCATATGTCCAGCCTTCAAACAAAACAGTGCCCCTTGATTACTCCGGAAGACACGAAGGGCCAGCAGCCCGGCACGTCTGTGCTGCATCCAGAGCTGGATAGAGCAAGTGCAGGCGAAGACCAAGAGACACATGGAGTATATTGCTACAGCCCCAGGAGGCCGTACAGTGCTGGAACATTGGTCATCTGGCCCATATATAACAGCATATCCCCCCAATGCATCTTTTGATCTCTAAACCACAATAGACTTCAAGAAAAGAAGAGATGAGCGATGGGGATGCATGCTAATTAAGCATGAGAAAGAAAACAAGAGTCAGAGAGTTGGGGATGCTAATGAGCAAGAAGCAAATGATTTGAAGCTACATAAAGATAATGGTTACTACCGAGACAGACGGATTCTCCTGCCTGCCTTGGAACCCTAAGACAAGGCTTCTAGTCACTTGTCATGTAGTGGTACTAGTACTACTAAGAGAAAAAGAAACCAATTAACTATAGAAAAGGATGAGCTGAAAGGCTAGCATGTGTGTACTCCATTAGGCAACATGATAACACAAGTAGGCACCATTAGAGCAATAACCAATGGGGGCTAGAGCTACTAAACGAGAGGAGACCCACGAGACACGGTTCCTCACCGTGCCCTCGATGCCAACCAGAACTCATGCTTGCTTAATTGTTAATTTAGTCTACTACTAGTCCACACTTAGTTTATTAGTGCATGCAAAGGCTTGTGCCTTTTCCCTCCTAATCCCCAATAAACAAATTATTAATCCACAAAGCATAGCATGGCTAACAATGGCAATGATCCAAAGCAAGCACCTCCATTTTCCGGAACAACCATTTCCCAATGCGGTAAGTCACCACATGGATCGAGAGATGCAACATAGTATAATTAAAAATAAAAACACAAGCATGTAGTAGTAGTGGTGGTGGTGGCACCAAGGAACGATGGAATAGTTTTACCGGCGAGCAAGAGGCGCGCCGAGGAGCTGCCGCCCGTAATGGAGTCGAGCTGCGCCTCCACCCTCTTGAGGAACTCCATCGCCTCCTCGATCGGCCGCGTCAGCTCCTCCCGGTACTTCACCAGCATGTTGCAGTACGCCTCCTACGCCCAATTTAATTAACCCAAGGAGGAATTAGCACACACGAATTAACGGATCATGAGACACGGAGATTATTTAGCCGTAAGCAACCACTGCGGCATGATATGATGGCGTTGGAAGAATTGGCATGCTTGTGCCAGTGATCGGAATCGGGAAGAACGAACCATGAACTGGTCGAGCTCCGGGTCGCGCGGCTCGTGCCGGCCCAGCGGGCGGGCGTCCAGCTTCGCCGCCATGGCCGTCAGCCTCTCCAGCACGTCCGGCGGCGCACCGACCTGCGCGCGAACCAAAACGCATCAGTTCATACAGCAGATTGAGGATTACGTGCGGAATCAAATTTGCAATTTTGACGCGTGACGGTGTAGGGGTAGCTAATATGCGTGTACTTTCTGGCAGTCCAGGTAGGCGGTGAGGAGGGCGGAGTACTGGGGGTGCGCCATGATCTTGGCCTTGATGGCCTCGGCCTCGGCCGGCGAGATCTCCCCCGGGGCGCCGTGCTTGTGGTGGTGGTGGTGGTACTGCGACGGCCCCGCGGCCTGGTGCAACGCGAGCGGCGCGCCGTAGTACGCGCCCCCGCCCGTGGAGAGCGGCAGCTGCAGGAAGGACGAGGCCGCCGCCTTGGAGCCGCCGCCGCCGCTCCCTCCAGCCCCAAGATTCCCAAAGCTCTGGTCCATGAACAACAAACCCTACCCTACCAAGGATCGAAAGAGAGCCCAACCGCTCAAGAGGAACAACGGCCACCTCTCTCTCTCTCCCTTCAGCTCCCCCACCCCTCTAATGGCGAGCGAGACTCGAGGAGGAGAGAGCGGTAGTAGAAGATATTAATGGGATGGATGGAGAGTGGAAGGAAAGGGAAAGGTGGGGGTATGTATAGGAGGATTGTTGGGTGTATGAGCGCGCGCGTGTGTGGCTGCTGGCTGGTGGCTTTCCTTTTTCTCGCGTCAAATCACAGCGGAGGGATCGGAGGAGTGGGAGATAGATGTTTATGTGTAGCACTATAGATCTCGGCTGCTGCTGCTCGGATACCCAACCCAAAGAAATCAAACCAACATTTTGCAGATCTTTGGTTACCAACCAAGCTAGAAAAAATATATTAAGAAGCTAGAAAAACTTCGAGAATTTATGTGCACACGATCGCAAATTTAATGAGCAGATGAGAGGAGCAGTAGAGGCTGGTTGATCAGGGGTTAAGTGTGGTTGGGATACCAGGATAGGACGTGAAATTGTTGGTGATCAGTGATCACTCGCTTGGGTCTTAACACCTAGTGAGTAGACAGATACGCTAGGGCTTAGAAAATCCAACTTCCCTTTTGTTTGCCGCGTCAAGAAACAAGCTAGGTTAGGGCGTCCTATATTTATTACCGAGGTCAAATCAGAATGCATTTTACAAGAGAATATCGATTGTTGTTAGTACGTACTACAAAAATATTTTAAGTACCACACATAAAATGATGCGCTTTGTGAAAGCTCAGTGGACAAAGCCCGGTTTATTTTGGTTTTAGCTTCTTACTTCTATCTTATTCTTTTATTATTTTTAAATTTTATTTTTTTCTGATTTTTTTTAGTTTTTTAGCTTTTTTGTCTGTTCTTTTTTTCATATTCGTTTGCATTGTATGTAATGGGCTAACCTGTTTTTCTATTTTTAATTTTTTTTAAATTTAATTATGCTAAATAAGCTACCATCAGCTACAATATAATTTCAGTCAGCTACAATGTAATTTTAATCATAAGCCATAGTTTTTCAGCCCAAATGAGCAGGCTGAAAGAATGCTACCTTGCAATTCTCTTTCTCGTGCGACATAGATAAAACACATGTTTTTAAATCCAAATAAATGGATGGTTTTTAAACAAATTCTTTAAGTATTTTTTAAGTTTAAATATATATATTATCTATATCAGCGTCACCCTCGTTTATTACAATCACAAAAATATAAATAAGAATATCACCCATAACAAAAATCATCAAAAGCCAAACGAGTTCGATCCATCGTTACCCTTTACACTCTACATTAAAATGTTGAGGTAGCTGTATGTTCATCAAACTTGTCATTTCCATCATCCGAATGAGTGCACACCGTAAATTGACAAGATGGATATTGCCCTTGTAAAAACGATGAGAAAGACGGTTTTGACTATAACATATTGTATCGTCTGTCGGCATGCAAATTGCAAGCTTTATTACTTCCATTCTAGATAGATAATATGCTCCAGAAGTAGCGACATCCAACGAACGATAAATCGTGTTAAGTTGATTAAAAAATCATTTTGTATGTTTCATCATAGACAGTTCAACACAAATCATCAATGATAAAATTACCATAAACAGTTTTACAAAATGAATCGTTAAATTCTTCACGATAAAAAGAATCACCTATGATCACCTATTTATCACAGACGGTTTTTATTCCAAATCGTCTGTGATACATCACAGATGGTTCAGAATAAAAAGCGTCTGTGATATATGTACTTATCACAGTCAGTTTTTGTCTGTGATGTGTCACAAACCGTTTGGAATAAAAATTGTCTGTGATGACCTACTTAGAACCGTCTGTGATGATATTTCAACTTAGCTGGTCTCGCCGAATTTGAATTTTCAACTCATCTCATTGGATTTGCTCTTTAAAATAGAAGGTTCGGTTGTTCTTTCCTCATCTCATCTTCTCTCTTCTGACTTCTCCACTCCTCTCCTCATCTCGACTTCTCATTTCCTCTTCTCACTTCTCTTGGCCAAATTTTTTCGTAAAAATAGAAGGCTCGGTCGGCTTTTCTTCTCCTCATCTCCTCTTCTCTCTTCTCATTTCACCTCCTCTACTCCTTTCCCCACCTCTTCTTCAATCTCATCCATTCGATTTTGCTATAACTTAGATGCCCAAAAATTTGGCTAAGTCTGTATTTTTATCGTGGCTTGGATGCCCAAAATTTGGCTAAATTTTTGGGCATATAATCCATGGTAAAATTATTCAGTTTTTTAACTCTGGTACAGCTATCACAGAGGGTTTTACCGAGAACCATCTGTGATAACTGATTATTACAGACGGTTCTTGTTTCGAACCGTCTATGATAATGGACGATCGCAGACGGTCTAGTTCCAAACCATCTACGATAACGGACAATTATAGACGGTTCTAGTTCTAAATCATCTGTGATACAGTTTTCACATACGTGTCTATGATAGCCCCTATTATCACTAATCCATAAAGTCAAACGGTTCTTTGAACCGTCTATGATGACCCTTTTTGTAGTAGTGAATCTACCTAGCCGGATCTCATATATATACTTCCCCATGTAATTAACATGTACTCCACAGCATAGTCCATGGGACAATAAAGCTAAGGAGTAAGGACAATTTGTTGGATCTACTTGTTTAAGAGCAGCAAGATACCAAACAAAGGCGGTAAATGTAGGTCCCTAATTCAATGGTTTAGTATCTTGGTGATTAATGATCTCTACTTATCAATATTAACTTTGTGTTGAGTGATGATGAGATAAGATAGGTCTTGAGGTTCATGATAATGGGATGATCTTGGCTTTTCATGGATCCCCAAGTGAGAAAATAATAATAACCTTGTTGTTTTAAATGATCCAAGGAGTTGGATTTGGATCATTTTAGATGTTGGTTCTTGTTTATGCTTTGGCCACACTATTAAGGGATTCAAGGCTAGTAGCATGAGCTTGATGAGGTTGGATAGCTAATTGTGATGCATCCTAGATCTGGTAACTCAATTCTAGTTAGAGAGTGCTAAGGGTCAAAGTTTTGGTTGAAAGAATCTCAAATTTTGGATCATTTTCAGCTTTCAGAAAAACTCAGTATATGCGGATAATTTGGCCTGGGGCATACCATTAAGACGTACTACAGTCTAGTGCGCAAGCAATTTCATATAAAGATGGATCATCCAGGTCCACCAGACCATTAGGGTTTACCAACAGAGAGGTTGTTTTTTGGTGCCCATTGGATTTTACATAGAGATGTATTATCTGGATGGAAGTGTATCAACTCAAAAAAGATGGTTAAACTTGAAGAAACTGAGAGGCGGATGATACGGCCCGAGGTGTATCATCGAACCGTATCATCAAGGTGTATCATTGCTCAGGAAAAGGTAAAGTACTGAAGCGTATCATCAGGGTTAAGATGTACCATCAACCTGACCATCAATCTAGAGAGCATGTCTTAAGTGCACATGAGAATTTCTCCAATGAGATGTACACTGATTAGCGAGCATCAGGCGAGATCATTTGCACTAGATGGATAAGATGACCCGGGACGGATTATCCAAGTCGATGCATATTATCCAGGTTTGTGTAACAATTGGATTTTTTACCATTGGAACCAGGACATTTTACACTGGGGCGGACGATCTGGATGATCTAGGTCTGCAGCTACTTTTGAAAAATGTGTCTACTTGCTAGGTTTTAAATAGAGATGCTATATAAGCAGACTTTTGGCATTCATTCTAGTACTTTTGTGACTCCTAAGGTACAACAAACCTATTGGGGAGTTCAATAGTCAACCTCGTGCAAGGATTGAAGATCTTGAGAGAGAGAGAGAGACTAAGATTGAAAGAGAGTAGTTAAGCCTTAGTGTGCATCACTCCTAGTTGCTTGACGTTGCTGGTTCAAGTGACCTTTTTGGGCTTATTGCTCTTGGAAATTGGTGATTTTTAGATGGCTTTAGAGGCGTGCTCTTGGTGACCTTTCAAAGAGGAGCTTGTGGAAGGCACCAGAAGGGTTGTGAAGGTTCAAGTCCACCTATCCGGATCAGAGAAGGACTACCACAAGTTGGTGACTTGTGATGTGTTTGGTTGGAGGGATGGGGTGGGATGGTTCCTTTGACAAAGCCTATTTGTGTGTTTGGTTGGAGGGATGGGGTGGGATGGAATGGAATGGTCCAAAGTGGGATGAGCCTGTGCAAATTTAGAGAATATTCTTCTTAGATGCTGGACCATGTGGTTCCACTTTTTTTGTGGAACTATCTCATCCCATCTCCATCCCATCCCATCACATCCCACCCCATCTCTCCAACCAAACACATCCTTGATTTCTTGCATGGTGACAGTCAGAGTGAAAATCTTACAGGAGTACTCTAACAAGGATTAGGAGAGATCGGTAAATCTCTGATACCTTGGTAAAAATTGGTTGTGCCTCTTGTCTCTTTTCGTTTTCGCATTTACTTTCTTATCTTTTAATTTCTAAATCACTAGACTTATGCAGGATTAGAACTTAGACCGCAAAACTTCACTAGACTTGTGTAGAAATTGTTTGGCTACACTTAGAAACCTTTGGCACATAGGTTGGGCTAGAAAAATTAGAATTTTAATTCAATCACTGGCAAAAAAATCCTAATTCACCGCACCTAGGGTGGTGATCATTTGGGCTTTTGTTTTGGTGGCTTATGGCTGAAAAGCACTATAGCTGGCTGAAAAAAATAATGTAGTTGATAGAGGCTTATTTAGCATAATTAAATTTAAAAAATTTAAAAAATATATGTTAGCCCATTATATATAATACAAACAAATATGGGAAAAAAGAACCGGCAAAAAAGCTCAACAAAAAGCCAAAAGTTCAGAAAAAGACAAAATTTATGAAAAGTGAAAAATAAGTCGGAAGCTAAAAGCTGAAACCAAAACGATCACTGCAATCGATTTCCATAGCGCGTGGGCCTAGTTAGCAAGTTTTAATCTCTAGACCATTAGACTTAAATCTCATACTGTGTTTCATGCATGTATGTAACGGTCAATTCATCTAAATATTTATTTATGAGCACTACTACAAAAGGGATAATCTTGGACGTCTTATCACAGACGGTTTAACACAAACCGTCAGTGATAAAGTTACCACAAACGGTTTTTATTTTGAACCGTCTATGATACTTATCACTGACGGTTTTATTTCAAACCGTCTATGATATTATTACAAACGGTTAGGATTAAAAACCGATTGTGATGACAGCATACATCACAGACGGTTTGTATAAAAAACCGTCTGTGATATGTTTCCAACCTCGCAATCCTCTAAAATTTCATAATCTTCTGCCTGAGACCGAGTAGGATTTTGTTCCGAGATACCTTTAGTAAAGCAGACATAACTTTTGCATATGGTGTCCGTTTTTGACATTCTTGTATTCATTGGAAAGCTAACGATGAGTCTGATTTAAGAAAACAACCTGCTTGTGCTTGTCACCTTCTAAGACCCCCAAAATCGGCCATCTTTAGCCTCAAATTTGTATCGTAAGTTTTTGGTTTCTAATTTTGCCAAAATTTTCGATCTTATGTTCAGAATTTGGGATTCGCCTCAATTGCAAAGTTGTAGATCTCATCGAACCCTTTCGAATGAGTATATATAAGCCATATGGAACTTTGCTATTTTATCTTTTGAGACTAACTATTTACATTGCACCGGTATATACATACATTGTCTTTAATAATTATGTATCACAGACGGTTTGTGGTTCAAACCGTCTGTGATAATTATGTATTATAGATGGTTTGTGGTTCAAATTGTCTGTGATAATTATATATCACAAACGGTTTGTGGTTCAAACTATCTATGATAATTATATACCCCTGATCGTTGAGCCCGTCGATTCTCCCGAACCCAATCCCAGCCAATAGAAACCCACCAACCCCCACTCCATGGATTGTAGCTCCAACTCTTCGTCGCCGCGCCCATTCCACTGAAAATTTTCCTACTCCTGTCTCTCCATCCCCTATACATGCTTATCCAAATCTATCCTCTACCGCACTCAAAATTTCTCTAGCCTCCTCACCATCCTCCTCAACCCTAACACTGATGGCCCTTACGAAGTAGATGGCACACAAGTCTACGGGCAGCAAGGCACCATGGAAGCAGCTAGCTACCAACATGGTGCTCAAGTTAGTGCTGGCGACGACGGGTGTCAAGGGCATCCAGCTCACACGCTGCATCAGGGGCGAGAGGACCTAGGCATAGAGGCATCATCGGCGCAGTTGAGCTTCTACTGTCAGCTAGGATCTCTACTTCTTCTATGTTCTTGCCATGTTTAAGAGTTGGGTTCGTAGGATTAGGAGATGTGTTCTTGCCATGTTCTTGCTGTGTTAGATAGGTAACCTGCTCGTTATCTTGTTATGCTCTAATTGTGGATTCTAATCTTAATGGAAATGGAATGAGATGTTGTATTTGCTGCTGTATTTGTTTATTTTCAAAGGGCATAGCTAGCATTTATTGAGGCTAGCCAAAAAATAGAAAAAAAAAATAGGTATAGAATAAACTATCACAGACTATTTTGTGGTATAAACTATCTACGAAGGATTATCACAGATGACTCGAACCAAAAACCGTCTGTGATACTCGTACATCACAGACGGTTCTATATACCAACCGTCTGTGATACGAAAGTATCACAGACGGTTCTATATACCAACCGTCTATGACGCGAAAGTATCACAGACGGTTCTATATACCAACCGTCTATGACGCGAAAGTATCACAGATGATTTTATACCAACCGTCTATGATACTCGCCCATCATAAACGGTTAGTAGCTAGAACTATCTGTGATGTGTGAGTTTCACAGATGGTTTTTGGTTTGAGGTGTCTGTGATAGTATTCTTTACAGACGGTTCTAGTTACAAATCGTTAGTGTTATATTTATCATAGACAACTCACAAATCATCTGTGATAATCTCCGATTATCACTGACCCATAAATTCAGACAGTTCAAAAAATCATATGTGATGATAGCTCCAAACCGTTTATGATGACCATTTTTGTAGTCGTGGAGGACCATATGAGAAGGTCTATAATATATTTGTGATGAACAGTTAGTATTTTGGTTGAGTTAGAATTGAATTTTGTAAAAGTTTCAGAAAATTCATATTTTAGATTGTGCTATCAGGTTTCAAGTGGTCTGACCAAACCTAGAATGGTGGTATGACCAGCCTTAACCTATTCGTCAGGGTTCTGTGCTCGACGATCTGACCACCATGGGGATTGCAGTCTGATCGGCCAGTGGTCGGCGGTCTAACCGCCATGGTGAAGAATCTAGCCCCACAATTATATGTTAATGGTGAGTTTTGGCAATTTATGACACCATTTGTGGGATTAATATTTTCATTGAGTTTGTGAAATAGGTTAGGTCACATGATGAACATGAATTGGGAAGGTGTTATGAGTTGATCGTCATCAAGACAAGGTTCGAAAGGAAGAGATGATCATCATGAGTTGATGAGCGTCAAGTCAAGTCCCGAGGAGAAAATAATCATGAGTTAATCATAAAATCAAGGAAAGACCATCATATATTGATGGAGGGCAAGTAGTGGTTTACATCATATGTTGATACACATCAAGACAAGGATCTGAATTTGAAGTGAAGATATTCGTCATCAAGCTTTAAGAGTATGCACAAGGCAAAAGTATAACTAGTATAGGCTAAAAATGTGTTCTTAGCCTTTTATCGGTCTTAGTGTTTGGTTGGAAGATCGGATTGCTAGTATAGGTTGCCATACTATTAAGATGGATTATGCCTACTGCTTGAGTCTCATCATATGTTGACAGCAACAATCCACTTTCTCTAGCTCTTCATGGATGATACTAGTATTTGTGAATATGTTTTGCAAATAGTTGAGATTCAAGCATCTAACCCCTGTAACATGTGACTATAGTTTGTAAATGTGTTTTGCAAATAGTTGAAGTCTATGTACCTACTTCTAGTGGTATGATGCTTAGGTATTCAAATATGTTTCGCAAATAATTAAAGCTCATGCATAATCATTGTAGCATGTGACTTAAATTTGTGAATGTGTTTTGTAAACAGTTCAAGTCCACATCCCAAAACCTTGTATCATGATTCTAAAGTATGCAAATGTATTTTACAACTTATTGTGAATCATGTTTTAATCCTTGTGTCCATGGTAATACAATTTGTGAATATGTTTTACAAAATTGTTAAAGTACATGCACTCTATCTCTGCTAGAAAATATATGGCGGTACGAATGGCTCTGTGTGAGTGATCGGACTGGCCAACAGTACGATCGGCTCTATGTGAGCTGTCTGACTAGCCCTCTCGTGCTGATGTGACCAGCTCTGTGTGAGCGGTCGGATCGGCCGGTTGTACTACCAGCTTTGTGTGAGCAGTCGGACAGCTGTGTGGTGTGACCAAGTTGTGTGTCGATTGCTTTTTTCAAAGAGCCAATTTTTTGGAAATTGGTCATGTGGTATGACCAGTCTTCGTAGTGGTTTGATTGACCTGAGCGGTCTAACCAGACCCTGTGTGGCTAGATAGATGTGGCTGTAACGGTTATTTTTCTAGCTGTTACAGAGGAGGTAGTACCAACTTTAGGCTGTTTTTGCGGAATTCTTGCTCCAACAGCTAGTTTTGTGTGTGGAGTCTATAAATACCCACCATGGCCAGTTGGGGGCAAGGTTGCTACATTCTATTCTAATCTCTTGAGCTAGTGTGAGCCTCTCCTCTCAGTTATACATATGTTGCACCTTGTGAGTAAGGAGAGAAGTCTTTGGTTGCATGTGTTACTTCTAAAGGTGGATAGAGTATCTACGTCTTGCATGTGTTGCACTTGGTGAGATTCAAGTAAGGGGTTTGGCTTATTACTCTTGGAGGTTGCCGACTCTCAAGCGGTGTTAGAGGCATTGTGTCTAGTGATCTCTTAAAGAAACTTGCGAAGAGGTCCACGTGTTGTGAAGGTTAGAACTCACCTACCTCGAGGGGGAAAGAGCTATCACTAGTGGAATTGAGGTATTGGCATAATTCGTGGAGACGGTTTAATTCATTTAGGCTTACTTCAACATGGATTATGGGAGACCAAAAAGTCTCCGAACACCACGGTAAATAAAGACTGTATCAATTGTCGTTTGCCTCCTTGTACACATTTACATTATTGTAATTTATATTCCTAGTATTGAATTGATCGCTTATGATCCTAGGATTGAAAACCTTGACATAGTTGTAACTTGTTGGTGCACATAAGTGAAACTAGATGTTTTAGGCTTTAATTGAACAAATCAATTTGATTTACGCTTCCACATATAAACTCAGATTTAGCTAAAGAGATTTTCAAAGTGCCTATTTACCCCCCCTCCCTCTAGTCAGCTTCCTCAACCTAACGCATGTAGAGAGCAGTCAGACCAATGCTAGGTGGTTAGATCGATCGTGGCATGGGGATCAGACTGTCTTCTTGATGCTAGACATGTCTGGCATGTCCAGAGAGTTTCTAGAGGGGCCAGATATGTCTAGAGTACCCAAGACATGTTTGGGGTGTTGATGGAAATGAATATGAGAGTGGTTTGAGTGTGTCCATGGCATGGACATCAGTGTTTGGTTGTGTTGTGTTAAGTTGCATTATGTATTGCTTTGATTAACGTAAGTGAAGTGCATAGAACTTGTGCTCGAGATGGTTGTTTTGTCTTTAGATATATGGGTGACTTGGAGAATGTTAGCAGTCAATGACAAAGGACCAGGGCTAGAAGGGGGAGCTGAGGTCCGTAGGTCATGTAAGCCCGAATGAGGCTACATGTCTCAAGCGGGAAGCATAGAGAAGATAAGGATCATGAAGAGGTGAGTTGGTGCATGTAATGCAGCAAGTGATGAGGCTGATACATGTAGAGAGGGTTCGGGGTAGACCAAAAGTGTAAAGACATGACAGCTAGTCATTGGACACTATAGGCTATGTGTCAAAGCATGCGGAGATGCTTTGAGGTGAAGGTAAGGTTTTTTGGCTCATCAATTGTGTCGATTGATGATTTTGTATATTGTGCGGTCATATGTGACGGTTTGCTTATGAGTGTTGCTGTTGGTTGTAGGACTCCAGTGCTAAATCATGATGAGGTGGACAGGACCAAGACTAAGCTAGCAGAGCTTGAGTCCATAGTAGTCAAGGGATCTAAACTAAGCTAGGGGGCTAAGGTCTAAAATGATCAAGGTGCCACCAAAAGATGACTGAGGCTAGCTGAGTGGTTACAAGCTGCGAAGACAATGAACCAAAGTAAGAGCTGCTGGTGGTAGACATGACAGACAACAACAAGGTGGATTGGAACTAAGCTCAAAGAGGAGTTGAGGTCCAAAACGGTCGAGGAAATCGGGTGCCATCATGGTGCATGGAGAGGCATGTAGCACACCAAGTGACTTGGGCTCGTTTACAAGCGAGAATGGTTCAATGGTATCCGAACACATGAGAGGCTTGGCGGCTAGTCATTAGAGTCACATGGAGATGAAGATGAAGCACACGGTTGCTTCGTGGCGATTGAAGCGGGAAGCTTCGTGGAAGGATGGTAGAGGGGCATTTTGGTAAATTATCAAAAACCAGAAAAGTGACAGTGTGTAAAACCGCGGGGATAGACTAAGTGGATTATGTCAAAGAGTATTCACCAAGGCCATGGAATGGCTTTGGAGCCAAGTGCAAGTCATGCTTTGAGAAGCATGCATATGTGAGTATAAAATCCGATATGGTGTTGGGCTACCTAGGGTTTCTTGTGAGACCTCATATATAAGGAGGGAGAGGTGTTAGCTTAAGGCTAAATTTTGGAGAAGCTTGTGCATAGCCAACTTGAGGAGGTTAGGGTTCTTAGAGAAAACTTTTAGGAGATGAGTTGTGACTCTTTGTCTTAAGATGTTTGTCATTTTTAGGCTTTGTAAGTGGCTAAGAAGTGGATATAAACATTCATCTTCAAGTGTTAATACATATCCAAAATTCATCTATGTCATTGTCCTCTTTGCTTAAGTGTTTAAATCTGGATTTGGCTTGGTTTTTGTGTTTTTTCTCCCCTCTTGATCTTGTTGTAATCCATGATTAGTAAGAGGCAGTAGAAGATCCTAGTTGATCAATTGTTACCCATCTAGATAGCTTGCATGAAGCATTTAGAGTTAAGTTTGACTGGTAGCTTAGAAGAGTGAAGGATGCTCCTTGTATGTATTGCGAGTTTCTTAGGCTTAAGGTAGTTGTTCACAATGAGACATATGCTAGGGCGGTAAAGAAAAGTGAGTCTAATTCATGTGTTACCCTAGTTCAAGAGAATGACTACCTTAAGAAAACCTTAGAGCGATTCTCCAGTGGCAAAAAGAATCTCAACATGATCCTAGACCAGTCTAAGGTGAGTGTCAATAATAGAGGTCTAGGTTTCAATGCCTTAGAATATTTCAAAAAAATCACCTAAGTTAGTGAGAGTTCTGAAGAGTGGTTTGTTTGAGTTAGAGACTAAACCAAGCAAGATTGTCTTCAAGTCTGCTAGTTTCGCATAGTCTCCCTCTTGTGCAATGGGTGCTTCTTCTTCACTAGGTTAGACTCATCATCGAGTCAAGTACCATTGCACCTACTATGAGAGGGATGGCTACCTGGTTTAGTTCTGCTTTAGGCGAGCTAGGCAGGAGAAGAGGGATAGAGAGATATCCTTAAGAGCTAGATGAGTGCTTGTAGCCTAGAGTGTCCCTAGAGCTAGCTTCAGGTTTAGAATTGTTGAGGACTTCTTTGATGGCTTTAGGTCAACCTCTCATCCAACATAGGTTACCATGATGGTAGGATAGGTCTACGAGTACCTACCAAATAGGGTGAGCGCCATGCCTTTGTTAGACCTAGGCAAGTGTTCAGGGGAGTCTGGGTAGAGCTTTGTGTGAGGGTACGTTCTCATGGTGTCCATGCTTTGGCTCATTCTACATCATCATCTTATGCTTCAACTGGTTCTACTCTACTCGGGCGTCTCAGAACTGGATTCCTAAGTATTTGCTTACTAACCCTTGGGGATCCAAGACTTGAACATCTTATTCTTCACATGTGTAGGTACTGGAGACACGGGTTGAAGAACGTATGCTTAATGAGCTCCAATCCTTTGCTTCATCACATGATTGTGATATTTAATGGTTCTCCATACTTTTTTATGGCTTCTAAGAGGCATGTGCTATCATGCGTGATGTTTTCACCTACTTTGTAAGTTTTATCTTCATGTCTTTACATACATGATGATCTACTTTTAGCATGTTATATATATATATATATATATATATATATATATATATATATATATATATATATATATATATATATATATATATATATATATATATATATATATATATATATATATATATATATATATATATATATATATATATATATGCTCACTTGTACCATATTGGCATGTATTACTTCAACTATAAACATTATCATGCCTTTGTTTGCTTGTATATCCATATGCTATATTGTTGTTCGGTGTCTTCATGGATATATTAGCTATGCATAGCCATCATGAGCAGTTCATGTAATTGGTATATCTTCTGTCTTCTTGTTGTTGATTTCATACACCATGTATCCATATATACGATATACATGTTATCATATTCTATGCATGACCTGCTCCTTGTTTTGTTATATGCTGTCTTGGTTTTGTGCATTATTGTAGATTGTGGATATTTGGAGCCTAATCTTAGCTTTGCTAGCATGTAGTCTTCCTGATCCTTTATTCATCATGCTAGGCATGTTCTGCTTGTGTTTTCTTTTGATGGCTATGTCTAGATGAGTTTAACCTCTGCTAGAAATGAGTTCTGATGTTCTTCATTTAATATTATTTTGATTCTAGATAGCAAGGTGAGTTGGGCATAGGATAGATGAGAAATCAACTCTAGAGTGTCTTTATCTTCAATCACTCTTCTTGCCCAATGGTCATCTAGAACTTTCTTTCCTATCACCTTTTCTGGGTCTTGGTTGAGCTCGCTTTTGCATTAGCTAGAGTCTATGATGGGGATGTCTAGTGGTGTAGATGCGCTCATTAGTATGAGGTTTTTTTTGAAGTAGAGACCATGTTGAGAAGGGTGTTGTAATCATCCATTTTGTTGAGACTAAACCTCATATTGTTGAATCTCTCACATGAATTATTGGTTTTTCTCGCTTTTCTTTGCTCTGTGGAATTGAGGATCTTTCATGTACTCAGCTTGTTCTGGGGGGGTTCGTTCCATTTGCATTCATTGTAACATAGTGCATATTTAATTCCTGAATTTGCATTGTGACATAATCTAAAACTTTGTCTATTATCCATGCTCACTTTCTGTATCTAGTCATATCTTGTGATCATGGACTGTTCTTATCATATTTTTACATGTGTAGCTTAGCTTTTACCATGATTAACTCATTAAACTTGCGCAACTTGAACATAAGGTTATCCAGGCTGAATCTTTTGAATAGTATAGCTTTAGTGATCATTTTTTTATTCCTACTATAGCAAATTGCTTATGTGAGTTTCGAGTATGAGTCTAGCAGGGGTAGAGATTTTTAGTTCTATTGTGAAGTATTTAGTAGCTCTTGCCATTTCATTGCTTTAAATGATCTCAATTGTGCTTATAATTGCATCTCAGCATTTCTTTCTCGTGAGACTGCTTGCTATTGCACTTGGCATGAACTCAAGAGGAGTTATGTATGACCAAGATCATTTTCTTAAGCTCTCTGGTTGGCCTGGTCAACAATGGCTTGAGATCAATCAAATTGTTTGAATGAAATTAATTCAAATTGGTTGAAGCATAAGAGGCAGTTGTAGATGGCTCCTAGTGTAGTACTTACCCTACTGAGATAGACCACACAAATATGAGTTAAAAGTTGGGCTGAAACTTTGGTGGCAGTTGTAGATGGTTCATAGTCCAGGACTTGTTTTGCTAATATAAGTCATTTATCTAGTCAATTCCAATGTTTAAATAGAATTGTAGCTTAAGTAAGTCACTTTAGAGCTCTTTAACATATTTCTTGCCTGACTTAGCATCTTAGCTCGTTTTGTACTTTTCCTTGTCATGACTCATGTTAGGATCGTTTTATACTTTGCTTTGTCATGACTTACATTAGGATCGCTCTAGCTATACTTGCGATTTTGAGATAGCCTAACATGTTTTAATGCATATCATCACCTCTAGCTAGTCTTGGCTTGCTTTCCTGTATATGTTCCTACATAATTTTGCAAGCTAATTTCATAAGCATGACTTGGTGAAATAACTTTTAATTGACTTGAATAATTTTCAAAACTCCCAATCCAACTTACCAAAAAAAATAGACATGTTTGCATCTTAGTTTTCATTAACTCCCCATCTTCTTTACTTGATGAATACATTGCCAAAGGAGGAGAAATTGTGGCAAAAATTCACGAATTAGACTCAGGGGGAAAATAAGGGAGTTTTGGATTTGTTAGCTTTATTACAAAATCCTAATTTGCTTAGCATCTTCTCACTGTGATCAAGAACAAAATAAATAATTATTCTTTCATATAGACCTAGAGTGACAATTTCCCAAGTTTAAATAGCTTTGGAGTGGTTATATTGAAAACTTGTTCTTTCTAGTTTCTTCATTCCATTTCTAGCCCACTTAGCCATTTTCAACCTCTATTCATTTCTTGAGCCGAATTGAGTTCTCTTTTGCAAAATTCTCTTCTAATTCGTAAAATCAACTCAAATTTGTATTTTTAGAGTACTTATCAATGTGTTCATCAAAGGGGACTGAGGGACCATGTAAGAGGTCTATAATATGTTTATGATGAACAATCGGCACTTTGGCTGAGTTGAAATTGAACTTTGCAAAAATTTCAAAAAAAATCCATATTACAGATTATGCTATCAAGTTTCAGGTAGTTTGACTGAACCTGGGATAACAGTCAAACCGGCCTTAACTAGTTCATTATGGTTTTTTGCTCGGTGAACTGACCACCATGGAGATAGCGGTAAGACCGGTGCTGGGTGGTCTAACCGACCATGACACGACGGTCTGACCAGCTTCACGAGGGTCCCCCAGACATGTTTGGGGGCATCCAAAGAGTTTCAGGAGGGCCAGACATGTTTGGGGTGTTGATGGGAATGAATATGAGAGTTGTTTGAGTGTGTGCACGATATGAGTGCTGGTGTCTGGTTATGTTGTGTTGCATGATACATTGCTTTAACTAACGTTAGTCAAGTACGTGGAACTTGTGCTCAAGATGGTTGCTTTGTCTTTAGATGTGCAAGTGGCTTCAAGAATGTTAGTAGTCAATGTCAAGGGACCAAAACTAGGCGGGGGAGCTGAGATCCACGTGGTCAAGTAAGTTCATGTAAGGCTATATGACTCAAGTGGGAAGCATCGAGAAGACAAGGATTGTAAAGAGGCAAGTTGTGCATGTAGTGCGCCAAGTGATGAGGCAGATGCACGTAAAGATGGTTTATGGGAGATCAAATGTGTAAAAACATGACAGCTAGTCATTGGACACTACAGGCTACGTGTCAAAGCATGCGGATATACTTTAAGGTGAAGGTAAGGGTTTTTGATTCATCAATTATGTCAATTGATGATTTTGTGCATTATGCGATGCTGCGTGATGGTTTACTTGTTGGTGTTGGTTGTAGGACTCCGGAGCTAGGTCATGGTGAGGTGGACATAACCGAAAATAAGCTAGGAGAGGTTAGGTCCAGACTGTTGGAAATCTAGTCAATTTTCGGCATATTTTAATCCAGAAATTCAGCATATAAAACATGACATAAACATGCATGAGTGATCTATCAACGATGATGTATTCATATTCGCTAACGAACAAGCTAACAGCAACACCTATTAACATATTCATAGCGCACAGAAACAAATACATCAAAGATGTGTTAAGATTATACCCTCGGGCGGGGCCAGTGTCGGTGACACCGGAGGCGCCGTTACCATCAGTCGACATGATGGCCTATTCGATGTAGTCGATCAAATCGTGATGCAGGACGAAGTTTGATGCAGGAAGATGTTCGCAGTGCAGTCCCGCGAACAGTTCACCACCAGGAAGTAGACGTCGCAGATTGAGTAGTCGCGCCGATGCGCTCCCCAAAAACTTGATCGCCCGCCTACCCGTGCAGGTACACAAACGGACGGAGTTCTGGAGGCCTACTCGCCCAGAAACTTGTGCGCGCAAGGTTCCGGACCGGAGATTGCAGAGAGCAGCAACAAAACAGAGGGAGAGAGAACTGTTCTTTCGTATGGAGAGGAGAGCCTTCTTATGCTGTTCTCTTGTAACAGCAAAAATGAAGAGACCAGAAACTGCCGCCATTAGTCACTAGTAACTGCGCACCCATTACTCGAAAGTAACCGCAGCCATAATCCACTAGTAACTGCACCGTTACTGCCAGCGAGTCAGTGCGTTTCGATTTTCGAATAGATAAAGAAAAACGCGCCCGCACCCGACACGCCTGCGCGCGTACGTACGCACGCACACGCACACGCACACGCACACGCACACGCACACGCACCGCACCGCACCGCACCGCACCGCACGGCACGGCACGGCACGGCACGGCTCGGCTCGGCTCGGCGTGGCGTGGCGTGGCGTGGCGAGGCGAGGCGAGCGAGCGAGCGCGCGCGCGCGTGTTGGCTCTCTTCAATTTCACAAGGGGGTTACCTCGTTCCACCTTTTAAAGTGGTATAACTCCCATTGAATTCTCCATATGGGACTAAACAATTTTCCACCTAGCATTAGTTGTGGGCCTAGGAATTCCATTTGATTAATTGCTAAATTAAAATGGGCCAATCCCAATTAATCCAACAATCCCCACCAAATTTCAAGGCACACGAGAAATGCTCTCAGTTCTGCTGATGTTTGATATACCAGTGTTTCGATGGAGACTGTTAAGTTGAACATCCACCTAGGAAAGGAGTTACACTCATCCACAACTGAACAATGGACTATGCCTTGAATTGACAGTTTTGTGCGAACAAGCTTTACCCAATTCCTTTACTAGTACTAGGCTGCCTAAAGCATCCCCTCTGGTTGGAGCGTATAAGTCATACTCCATGCCTATTCATGAGTATCTAGAGATCACCCAAATCTCATAGACTGTGACCAGCAGTCGAACTCATATAGGTGTGTTCCTTCTAAGATGTCCTGTAGGCCGACATCTCTGCTCTAAATAAGCCACTCGGATCACATTAAGGTAAAAACCAACCTGCCATACAGAATAGGAGAGAAGTGCATCATTGAAGAAATGAGCCCTGTAAAGATCTCTCCTCCTAGTCAATCAACAGCTTGTTTCACCATCCTACTTCACGGGATCTCCGATCACGTAGAACAGGTTACCACTGTGGTATGACTCATGTGGGTCTCAGGCCCATCTCACTCGATGCACTATCTATCACATTACGTGATAAACCCTTTGTAAATTGGTCGGCCAGATTATTAGCTGTCTGGACATAGTCCAGCGCTATCACTCCGGAGTTTTTCAGCTTTCTGACAGACTTCAACCGCCTCTTAACATGCCTAGATGACTTCATGTTGTCCTTAGAACTGTTCACTTTGATAATTACAGTCTGATTATCACAGTTCATCAGGATAGCTGGTATCGGTTTTTCAACCACCGGCAAATCCATAAGGAGTTCACGAAGCCACTCAGCCTCAACAGTAGCGGTATCTAATGCTGTGAGTTCTGCTTCCATTGTTGACCTCGTTAAGATGGTCTGCTTGCAAGACTTCCAGGAAACAGCACCACCTCCAAGTGTGAACACATATCCACTCGTGGCTTTTATCTCATCAGCATCAGAGATCCAGTTTGAATCACTGTAGCCCTCCAGTACCTTTGGGTACCCAGCATAGTGAATTCCATAGCTCACGGTTGCCTTTAGATAGCGCATTACTCTCTCAAGAGCACGCCAATGATCATCTCCCGGATTTGAAACAAACCGGCTTAGCTTGCTCACAGCAAACGAGATGTCAGGCCTCGTAGCACTAGCTAAATACATCAATGAGCCAATAATCTGGGAGTATCTCAATTGATCCCTTGTTATTCTTCGATTTTTCCTCAATAACACACTAGGATCATAAGGAGTAGGAGCAGGCTTGCAGTCACTATAACCAAAGCGACTCAAGACCTTCTCTACATAGTGAGATTGCACAAGTGTAATCCCACTATCACCTCCTCTCAGTAGCTTAATGTTAAGAATCACATCAGCCACTCCCAAATCTTTCATCTCAAAACTCTTGGACAGAAAGTCCTTGACCTCCTCAATCACATTGAGGTTGGTCCCAAAAATCAGTATGTCATCAACATACAAGCACAAGATCACTCCTTCTCCCCCACCATAGCGATAGTACACACATCTGTCGGCTTCATTCACAACAAAGCCAGCAGATGTCAAAGTTCTGTCGAACTTCTCATGCCATTGCTTAGGTGCTTGCTTTAAGCCATACAAAGACTTCAACAACTTGCACACCTTTCCTTCTTGACCTTCTACCACAAACCCGTCTGGCTGATCCATATAAATCTCCTCCTCCAACTCTCCATTTAGGAAAGCTGTCTTAACGTCCATTTGATGAACGAGCAGACCATGAGAGGCAGCCAGGGCAAGTAGTACTCGAATTGTGGTCAATCGGGCAACAGGTGAATAAGTATCAAAGAAATCCTCGCCTTCTTTCTGGGTATAACCCTTGGCCACAAGTCTTGCCTTGTACTTTTCAATTGTACCATCAGGCCTAAGCTTTTTCTTGAAAACCCATTTACATCCTACAGGTTTACACCCATAAGGACGGTCAACGACCTCCCAAGTTCCATTAGACATAATAGAATCCATCTCACTCCGTACTGCTTCCTTCCAATAGTCAGCGTCAGGAGAAGAATATGCCTCTTCAATGGTTCTAGGAGTGTCATCCACGAGGTATACAATGAAATCATCACCAAAAGATTTTTCAATCCTCTGTCTCTTACTCTTTCGAGTAACTTCATCGTTATCCTCCTTAGGATTTTCCATAGGCGTTTCCTCAACATGTTCTATCGGCACAAAAGAATCAAGGGAAATTATAGGTTCTTGACTAGATGAGCTAGGTACATCACATTTCATAGGAAATTCATTCTCAAAAAATGTAGCGTCTCTGGACTCTATGATTGTACCAACACGCATGTCAGGTACTCCAGTTTTTATAATTAAGAACCTATAACCCACGCTGTGCATAGCATAACCAAGAAATACACAATCTACGGTTTTTGGTCCAAGTTTGCGCTTCTTGACAATTGGCACGTTAACTTTGGCCAAACATCCCCAGGTGCGCAAGTATGAGAGAGTCAACTTCTTCTTTTCCCATTCCTCGAATGGTGTTACTTCTTTATTCTTTGTAGGAACTCTATTCAGGACATGACACGCGGTCAATATAGCCTCACCCCACCATTCCTTAGAAAGTCCCGCAGTGTCTAACATGGCGTTAACCAAATCAGTTAGAGTGCGATTCTTTCTTTCGGCAACCCCGTTTGACTCGGGAGAATAGGGAGGCGTCCTCTCATGAATAATTCCATGTTCCTCGCAGAATAAAGTAAACTCATTTGAAAAATACTCACCCCCACGATCAGACCTTACCCGCTTGATTTTCCTTTCAAGTTGGTTTTCTACATCAGCTTTATAGATCTTAAAATAATCCAACGCTTCATCTTTTGTTTTTAATAAGTACACGTAGCAAAATCTAGTGCAATCATCTATAAACGTCATGAAATATTTCTTTCCACCTTTAGTCAACACGCCATTCATTTCGCATAAATCAGAATGAATGAGTTCTAACGGTGCCAAATTCCTCGCCTCTTTTGCTGCCTTGTGAGGCTTGCGAGGTTGTTTCGATTGAACACACGCATGGCACTTAGAACCTTTGACCAAAGTGAATTTCGGAATTAAACTCATATTAGCTAAGCGCGTCATACACCCAAAATTAACATGACAAAGTCGTGAATGCCAAACATTAGATTCATCATCATCGTTACACACATGGTTCACAATTTTATTATAGGAATCCATCAAAGAAAAGCGGAACAAGCCTCCGCTCTCATAGCCTTTACCAACAAATGTTCCATACTTAGACACGACACATTTATTGGACTCAAATGCAAGCCTAAAACCATCTCTACACAGTAGAGATCCGCTGACGAGATTTTTCTTTATGGAGGGGACATGCTGCACGTTCTTCAGCTGCACGGTCTTTCCCGAAGTAAACTTCAGATCGACCGTACCAACACCATGAACAGCTGCATGCGATCCGTTTCCCATCAACAAGGAGGAACCTCGACAGACCTGATAAGATGAAAACAAGGAAATATCAGCACACACATGAATATTAGCACCAGTGTCAACCCACCACTCAGGTGATTGACAAACAGAAAGAACTGTAGGTAAATAATTACCGTACCCCGATGTTCCTCCAGCATCACTAATAACCATGTTGGCAGACTTCTTCTGCTTATCCTTGCGGTCTGGACAATCCTTAGCCCAATGGCCAGAATCACCGCACACAAAGCAGCCGCCCTTTCCTTTGCCTTTCTTCTTAAACTCAGTAGTAGCCTTGGGCTTGACAAAAGGCTTATTTTTCTTCTTATTGTGGGAAGCCTGAGGGTTCTTCTTCTGCACCAAATTGGCACTAGAACCTCCCTCAGCAGCAACTTTCTTGCCACGAGTATTATTCGCCCTCGCCTTCTCTTCAACACCAAGAGTGCCAATGAGATCAGTAACACTGAACTCCTGCCTCTTGTGTTTTAGAGAAGTAGCAAAATCCGACCAAGAAGGTGGTAACTTGGCGATAATACCGCCAGCCACAAACTTGTCCGGTAACTCGCACTTATTGTTCTCAAGCTCCTTTGCCAGCGCCTGAATCTCATGAGCTTGTTCTACTACAGAACGGTCATCGACCATCTTGTAGTCATAGAACTGCTCCATGACATACAGCTCACTGCCAGCATCGGAAACTCCGAACTTGGCCTCAAGTGCATTCCACATCTCTTTGCCCGTAGGCAAATGCATGTACACATCCACAATGTTATCTGCCAGTATGTTGACAAGTGCACCTCGAAACAAGTTATCCGCTATATTGAACTTACGTTCGTCCTCAGCAGATAGAGGCTCAGCGGGCTTGCCTTGTACAACATGAAAACATTCCATGGCAGTAAACCATAGGATCGCACGTGCACGCCATCTCTTAAAATTGGAACCATCAAACGGAGGGTGCGGTTTAAGTGACGCAGCAAAGCCAACTACCGAAAAAGACCTATCAAGTTTTTGGATTGTTGGAAATCTAGTCAATTTTCGGCATATTTTAATCCAGAAATTCAGCATATAAAACATGACATAAACATGCATGAGTGATCTATCAACGATGATGTATTCATATTCGCTAACGAACAAGCTAACAGCAACACCTATTAACATATTCATAGCGCACAGAAACAAATACATCAAAGATGTGTTAAGATTATACCCTCGGGCGGGGCCAGTGTCGGTGACACCGGAGGCGCCGTTACCATCAGTCGACATGATGGCCTATTCGATGTAGTCGATCAAATCGTGATGCAGGACGAAGTTTGATGCAGGAAGATGTTCGCAGTGCAGTCCCGCGAACAGTTCACCACCAGGAAGTAGACGTCGCAGATTGAGTAGTCGCGCCGATGCGCTCCCCAAAAACTTGATCGCCCGCCTACCCGTGCAGGTACACAAACGGACGGAGTTCTGGAGGCCTACTCGCCCAGAAACTTGTGCGCGCAAGGTTCCGGACCGGAGATTGCAGAGAGCAGCAACAAAACAGAGGGAGAGAGAACTGTTCTTTCGTATGGAGAGGAGAGCCTTCTTATGCTGTTCTCTTGTAACAGCAAAAATGAAGAGACCAGAAACTGCCGCCATTAGTCACTAGTAACTGCGCACCCATTACTCGAAAGTAACCGCAGCCATAATCCACTAGTAACTGCACCGTTACTGCCAGCGAGTCAGTGCGTTTCGATTTTCGAATAGATAAAGAAAAACGCGCCCGCACCCGACACGCCTGCGCGCGTACGTACGTACGTACGCACGCACACGCACACGCACACGCACACGCACACGCACACGCACACGCACACGCACACGCACACGCACACGCACACGCACACGCACCGCACGGCACGGCACGGCTCGGCTCGGCTCGGCTCGGCGTGGCGTGGCGTGGCGTGGCGAGGCGAGGCGAGCGAGCGAGCGCGCGCGCGCGTGTTGGCTCTCTTCAATTTCACAAGGGGGTTACCTCGTTCCACCTTTTAAAGTGGTATAACTCCCATTGAATTCTCCATATGGGACTAAACAATTTTCCACCTAGCATTAGTTGTGGGCCTAGGAATTCCATTTGATTAATTGCTAAATTAAAATGGGCCAATCCCAATTAATCCAACACAGACCAGTCAAGGGATCATGACTAAACTAGGGGAGCTGGGGTCCAAAATTATCAAGTTGTCACCGAAAGATGACTGAGGCTTGCTAAGTTATTACAAATCGAGAAGAAAAGGAACAGGAGAGGGAGCTACCAGTGATGGACGTGATAGGCAACAGTAAGGTGGATCGGAACTAAGCTCAGAGAGAAGTTAAGGTCCAGAACGATCAGGGATGTCAGGTGCCGTCATGGTGCATGGAGAGGCATGTGACGCGTCAAGTGACGTGGCTTATTTGCAAGCATGGATAGTTTGGTGGGATCAGGCACGTGAAAGGCTTGACGACAAGTTGATGTGGTCACATGGAGTTGAAGATGAAGCATGGAATTGCTTCAAGGCGAAAGAAGTAGGAAACTTCATGAAAGAATGATAGAGGGATATTTTGGTAAATTGCCCATTACCAGAGAAGTGACGGTGTGCAAAACCACAAAGGTAGCCTAAGTGGCTTAGGTCAAGTAGTCTTCAAAAAGGCCATGGAATGGCGAATTCATACTATTGGATCCAAGTCACGCTTTGAGAAGCATGTATGTTTGAGTGTAAAACCCGGTATGGTGTTAGGTTAACTGGTTAGCCCATATAAGTAGATGAAACATAACTAGAGGGCTGATTAGGATTTCTTGTGAGCCTTTGTATATAAGGAGGTAGAGGTGTTGGTTTAAGGCTAAGCTTTAAAGAAGCTTATGCTAAGACAACTTGAGAAGGTTTGGGTTCTTAGAGAGAATTTTTTGGAGATGAGTTGTGAATCTTTGTCTTAAGATTTTTATCATCCTTAGGCTTTACAAGTGGCTAGGGAGGGCTATAAATTTTCATCTTCTAGTATCTATATATATATATCAAAAAATCGTCTAAGTCTTTCTCCTATTTACTCAAGTGTTAAAATCTTGATTTGACTTAATTTTTGGTGTTTTCTTCTCCCCTCTTGATGTTGTTGTAATCTATGATGAGTAAGAAGCACTAGAATATCCTAATTGATCAATCGTGTTATGTGAATAAATCTGGAAGATCTCATACCTTATATTACTATGAGCAAGAAGTAATTTAAGTTTTGCAGTTTTTGGTGTTTTGTGACCTAGATCTTCTTCTTTTCAATTTAGTGAACCCAAGCCTAAGAAACTTGTGATTCTTGATTGGTTTAGGTTCCTAATGCTGGAACAAATCTCATACAAACTTTAGAATTGTTTACATGATATTTGAACAAGCTCTTGTGCTTTGAATTTTGCCTCAAGGGGTTTCTATGTCTATAAACAGGGGACTAGTCAGACCAGTCCTGAACCTACGATCAAACTAGCCCCAGCAGTCAAACCGACCCATCCAAGGTGGTCTAATCAGCTTGTGCTGATTGTTCTGATTTTCTTGATTTAAGTCTCAAGTTTGGTTTTGCTAAACATAGTTGGTGTGATTTAAACTCGGTGACTCTTATAGTCACTTGAGTGAAGATTTTAAATACCGTTAGAGAAAAAATTATGAAAATCATGCACTCCCTCTAATATTCACTCCCTCTAACTGCCTGCATTAGTCCTATAGTTTACCACACAAACATGACATTTTTGAAATCTGCAAGCAGTTGATAACAAATAATGATATGAGTTGGTTCTTTTGGCATGTGGCATCCCAAACGTAGCAACAACCTCATCCCAAACGTTCCTAAGAGCGTTCGCCGCAACACCCGCCAGAGGGGGAGACGCCCCCCTTGTTGGTGGCGGGGCCCGTGCAAGTTCTTCAAGTCTAAGCAACGCCTCAATCTAGGTATGCGTTACTAGGGTTGTGCAAACTACTGCAGTGACTATCCCGACCGTTGTTTAGACACCGTGACCTATCGACAGCCGGTAAGGATCAGATGCACCATTTTCCCCCCAACTTTTCTCCTTCAAGGTACACACTAACAAACTCTCTCCTATATTCACAGTCCTAGAACCCCTATGTGGCTACCGCAAATAGATCAATCTTGAGATCCACCCAGAGAACCAGTGGGCCCTTGACTTCGAGGAGTGGAACGTCACAAGGTCCTCTGAGATTCAGGAGGAGGAGTACCGCAAGGACGAGCAAACCCTGTGTATACAACGTGAGACGAAAGCTCATCTCGAGGCCTGCACACGTAGGGAGCAGGAGGCTCACGAGAGGGAGCACGAGAAAAAGAGGGAAATGATGACCAAGGCAAAAGAGGTCGCCGACGAGTTCGACACCGAGCTAGCAAGGAAGGGAAAATGGTCCTGGTCCACACAGTAGGTCGTACGAGTAATTCGGTTGGTTAGTTGCACATGATGCTTTATATTATGCATGTAATCAAAACATACGCGGCATATTACTCCCAACTGTATTATAGAGTCTATTTAAATTCAGACAAGTTTATTTCCTCGTCTTTTCGCACTCAATTATTCCCATAGCAAGTCATCCAACAATAGTAACATACCAGTTTTCCTCCGTGTACGAATTCTCGGCAACATCACAATATCACTTATCATCGTACTTACCGATCGTTCTAAGTTCAATCGTTCTTAAAGAATCACTGACTTTTTACACTCCAACAATATACAACGATCATAAACTTTTATTACAAATCCAACAAATTATCTTCTAGTTATAATCTACAAAATTCACGGAGCGGAGTACCATCTGGTTTGTAGTCGCCCTAAGGCTAGGCGACTCTACATGCTGTCGCCCAACGGCTTGCAGACAGCTTTGTTGTCGCTTGGCCGTTGGGCGATAGGCTCCAGCCACCCGATGGTTCGGTGATTGGATTCTATTTCTGTAAAAAAAATGTTGATGCGGGTATATTTTTGTTATTTTGAATAAAAAATAGATTATCGGAAAAAAAAATTCAAACTCCGTGCTCCTTCGGATACAATCATGCATTTAGCTGGAGACGCGTGCCACGGGATCGAGCAAGAGCTTCACCCTCGTGACAAACTCCTGTGCATACACGTTCTTCTCTGCTAAAGCTTATCCACAAAACCATCGAAGCCACTGAAAACTGAGCTCCAACTTGACTCCCGTGCTATGAACTCCTGTGCAAATCCACATGCTCGCCCAATTGAATCGGGAAATGCGCAATCAATCCGTACGGGCTAGATCTTAACAAGCAAGACGAATTGCTATTTGTTTTAGTTTCTCCGTACGTCGGCATGGCTGTCTTATTCCCTCCAGAAACTTGTTGATTACAACCCAATTGGCGCATAATATATAAGATTAATTATATATCTGTCTTTGTAAGAGGCTGTATAATATATAAGATTGATTATATATCTGTCTTTGTAAGAGGCTTTCGGCAACTCGGTTACTTATCAGTTGTCGTTAACCAAGCTAAGTAGTACGGTAACAACGACCCATTTCCCATTTGTTATGGGTTAATAAAATGGGTAGGATCTAGTGAGATCTGTGGCATAGATAACGAGGTGCATGAGTGGAGGACGCGGATCCGCTACAGTTGTTCAACGACGTGTGTATTACAACCACACGAAGCGCTACATTACGGCCCCGCTCGGCTGGTTGAGAAGGTATAGTTTAGAACTGAAATTGCACTATAACGGTTGAAATTTTATTGTAGTTGAATGTGGCTTATTTAGCGTAATTAAATTTACAAAATTTTAAAAATAGAAAAAATACGTTTGCTCATTATGGACAACGCGAATGAATACGAGAAAAAAGAACCGGCAAAAAAGCTAAAAAACCAAAATTTTAGAAAAAGACGAAATTTATTAATAGTAAAAAATAAACTAGAAACCAGAAGCTAAAACTGAAATGAGCGGATGCGGATTGGAGATGCTAGCTGGGACAAGTATATTACTCCTTAAAATCATTCGATGGTATTGTAGTCAAAAAGTTTCAAGGAATCTTAATTTCATCCACACACACAACTATATTTATATTCACTGGTAAAAATGATTTAATCAAACATGCATGTTGCTAAATTAGTCTAGTGGTGGGCCTTATTTAGCCCTAGTTGGACGCAATCGTAGATAATTAAGCAGGTGTACATCAAATTCAACCCATCACGTACGAGCTCCATCGATCCATCTATGATCGTAATTCGTTGCACTAGCAGGTGTATATGCATGTAATGCATGCATCAAAACATGCTGTCCATTTCATCTTCAGTTTCTGATGTTTAATTTACTATTTTTTATTTCACTTGTTCTAGTTTTTTGGTTTTTTTTACTTTTTTTGTCTTTTCTTTTATTCTCTTATTCCTTCGTATTGACCGTGATGGATTAACCAGTTTTTTCTATTTTTAAATTTAATTACGCCAAACAAGCCACAGTCAGTTACAGTGAAAACAGCCATAAGCCATCGCCAAACTGAACACCACCAGCATTTGAAGAATCCGATCAGATTTAGGTCAAAAAGATTTATTCTGATCAGTATGACTGATCAGTAATGCGAACTAATGATTGGGATCATCTTCGATTTTATAATGGACTTCGTACCAACTTGCACCATCATGGTGTTCAAAGGTGTTTGCTTCAACTGTAGTCAAATGTGGTTGCTCAACATGCTTCCAACTACAATGTTTCATTTTTATCTTCCGAGACTCTGTTTTGTCTCCTAGCGAGGTGTTGGCTACTGTTCCAGCTTGCAGTTTCTAAATGGGTCTCTGTTTCTATTACCGACTAGATCTATGTTCCTTTCTTGTCTGGGACTTTTGCTCTCAAGACTATTTATATCTCCTGTAAGCTCCATGATGGATGGTACGTACAGCTCAAGTTATCTATCCATATAATACGCCAAATGCGTTCCGTGACTTTTTTATATAGTGATTTCGCCGATTGCGCGTCCGTAGTTTTTTCCTATAAGCATTTTCTACTTTAAATGTTCGTTTCGTACTCTAGATTATTTTTTGTTGTTTCATATTTTACCGTAGGGTTTTATAACTAAAACATCTTTTTTTCAATATGTTGTGAATTGGACTTTTCCGTTAAGAGTACATGTCGACTTCGAACTTAATTAAATTTTGGCTGGTTTGGTCGGTAGGAATTTCAAATATTAAATTAAGCTACCTAAACTGATGGCATACTATCAATTCATTCAATTACGAGAACAAACACTCAACTGGCCTCGATCGTGTGACGCTTTCCAGTCTGCCGGTGTTCGAGACATCTCAAGGATAGGGTACACATAGTTTATAATTCAGTACACTTTTACTACAATCTTTCTGTTAACACCGTCTTAAAAAAACACACCGTCTAAAAGTTAGTTATTGTAGCCCGTACAAGCATAAGCCGATTGAAAGTCCAACCAAACCCAGCCATTTTTACGTCAGTGTCCGCGCTTCATAAGACATAGTATCTTTTTAAAAAAAAATAAACGTGTGTTAGGAATGTGCATGCATGTGTGTGCGTGGAGTGTAAGTTATGTGTGCCTGTGTCTTGTATTCTCTTAAAAAATTATTTTTAAACAATTTACGCAGACTTCGTGCAATTAAATTAGTGAGAGTGCCTTAAGACACACTATCAAGCACGATAGTGCACAACATAATTAGAGCAGCCTATTGAAACACTTGTTGTATATGTAGTTCTTCACAAGTTGCCTACGGTTATTTACTTCCTAGTAACTTGTTTCGTATTGATGGCATAGCAAAGTGAATTTTTGCTTCGCAGGGACCAAAAGTAAATAGGCAACTGCACATCTCCATGCGTTTGCCCAAAGCTATTATACGATAAAGAAAAGATATTTTTTATTTAATCCTATTGTATCACCTTAATTTTAAAATTAACTTTGTATAATATGACATTATAAATCTAATCTTCTTAGTGAGTGTGAAAGGATCAACTATCAGTACATAGTGTTAGAGTACAATATATGGTAGGATAGAGTCCATTGGGATTACAATCCCTTGTACCATCTTGCCCCCCAAGTCTTGTACCTCTATATATACCGCCCGAGAGGCTCAATGCAATACATCCAATTCCACCCAATTATATCTTCCTTCATGGTATCAGACGCCTAGGTTTAGATCCTAACCCTAGCCGCCGCTCGCTTCCGCACCGCGCGCCCCCGGGGAGATCTATCTCCGCCGGGGGCAGCGCCACCGTTTAGGCGGCGGATCCTATTGATCTGGCCGCCGTCGTCGTCGTCAAACAGCAGATCGGGCGTACCTCCTTGCGGTCGTCCTCGTCGCGGTCGGGCTGCCGCCACCCCGTTCCCCAGGTTCGTCGCCGCCCCGTCCTGCGCCGCCGTGGTGGCGGCCAGGCTTGGCCGCGCTCCGTCCCTGAGCCGCCATGGTGGCGGCCGGGCCAGGACGCGCGCCCCACGCCAGTCGGAGCGTCGCCGCTGGTGGAGGATCTGGCCGTCTCCATCACGCCGCCCCCTTCCTCACGCGACCGGGCCCATCCGCACGCGCCCCTCCGCCTCGCCTCGTCCGCCTTGGCCGCCTGGAGAGGTAGCCGCCTCGCCTGGGGAGCCGCCGCCGACCGCCCTTCCCGGGCCGCCGCCGGATCCGCGCCTTCCGCGGCCGCCCCGGATCTGGCCGCCGCGCCTCAGATCCGGTCGCCGTGCTTGCGCCGGACCGCGCCTCCACCGCCCGGGGACGGAGCCGCGCCTCTTCCTCGTCAGATCCGCTGTCGAGCCGCCTGGAGAGGTCCGCCCGGGGCCGCTGCCCGGAGAGGTCCGCCCCTGGACACCGCCTCCCTCGTTTCTTCCTCCCCCCAGGCCAGGTCGCCGACGCCCCAGACGCCGCCATTTCCCGGGTTGCCGCCGCCGCCCCTGGACCTCCTCCCGGGCCGCCTCTTCGACCCCGCCAGCCGGCCGCCGACCCAGACGCCAGCCGGAAGCCCGCCTCCAGCCGCCGGTCGCCAGTCTCCGGCCGCCCGCGCCACTTCCCGCTTTTCTCCATCTCCAAGCCGCCAGGATCCGGCTGCCGAGTTGCATGCCTGACTGGATTTACACACTATGCGCTATGGGGTAGGCAGCCAAGGCAAGTTGCGGATTTTCTGTGGAGGTGTCCTTTTGTGCTGCTGTTGTATCCTTCTTTTTTTCCCGATCACTGATCGGGGTTGAGTCGCCCACCGCCCGTCGACCTCGCACGTTTCTACTCCGACATCGGCGTCGACTACACCAGCCTCTACCTCTTCGACTGTGCGGCCAGGCCGGGCACGCGATGTCGAGGGGACGCCTTCGCGCGTCACGTCTCGGTCATCCCGCCCGCACGTCTTCATCGCCGGTTTGTCATCGCCACCACAGATCGGGATGCCTCCACCGACTTCTTCCATCGTCGTCCCGCCTCGCGCGTACTCGGTCTGATCAGCCGATTGTGCGCGATCCACCCGGCTCCCGTGACGTCCGTCGTCGAGTACTACGCGCATCTTCTCCGAGCAACAGGGCTGCTGCTGTGTCGCCTCCTCGGGCCGCAGCACCGCCACGCGTGTGTCCCCTCGCCGTTCCATCTACATCATCGTCCCCTGTGCATCGACGACTGTGCTGCGCAACCTCTACGAGCTCGGCATAAGTTGGCCCGGTGCGGCAGGTGACGGGACGAAGATGCCACAGCACCCGACCACGGTACACGCTCCGGTTCCGCGGCACCATGGGCTCTTGCTTTTCCAAATCCAAAGGAAAAGCGTGAGTTCATGATTACATCTTGAGTTTGCCCATTCTCCGAGGTTGCTAGTGGTGAATCTGTCACGTTGCTTTGATTAACGCTCTGCTGTCTCTCGAGTTCGTTCATTCCCAAAGGCAAAGGCAAAGCGTGGGGTTCTTGATTAATTTTTCAGTTTGCCCGCTCTCCGAGGTTACTAGCGGGGAACCTGCCCATGGTGCTGCTTTATTAACTCTCTGTTGTCTCTTTGAGTTTGCCCACTCCAAAAGCCAAAGTATAATCAAAAGCCCATGGTGCTGCGGCACCGGAGTACGGCGCCTCTCCGCGGCCGGGTACCGTCACCGACCACGATAGGCTAGCCTGTACCGTCCTCACAACGCTGTCACAGTCGGTGGCTCGATGTTGTCACGGTTGTGTGGTATAGTACGAGTAATTGGTTCTTTCGTATTTAGTAAGGGGTTAGATTTATAGTTTTATATTGTATAAAGCTAATTTAAAATTAAGACGATATAAGAGGATCAAATAAAAAATAATATTAAATAAAAAGTTGTTTCAGTCCACCTTAACTCTTCTTTTTCATTTAATTTTTATCCTTTATTTATAAAATTAAGTAGAATCTGTTACTAGAATTGGTGCAAATCATTTAGTAGACATCTCAGTTGACATGACGCCCCGCGTCCGCACCCCCTTGTGCTCATAGAATGGCGGGGGTGCACGCGGCGGCACATGGCTTGCTTGAGATGGCGGTCCAGCAACGACTGAAATGGGATGTTGCGGCCATGGAGAACACTTCGGCGATGACAACACGAGCGGAGGCGGTCTGCGGTGGTGGTTGTGTGCGACAGTGAAGGCGACGCAGTCGTGGCCACGCGCGCGGGGGGCCTCCTCGTCACCGTCACCGGGCACAAGGACGACGAGGGGCGCAAGAAGGTGGCAGCTTTGGGTGACCAGATCAGCTCGCTAGCGACCCGGCCCTCGACGACTCCCGCCCCTACGTCCTTGACCCGGTTGAAATTAATCTTGTTTTTATTACTTAATCATATCCGAGTCTGTGACATCATTTGGTTTGGTACCGTGTACAAGTCGAGTCCGTGGTAGAAGCCAAGTCGAGTTGTTGAGTCTATTTATGGGTCTTATAGCTAGTCTTTATAAGGCGCAGTCTAGTCGTGTAAGGAGGTAAGCGAACGAGAGCAATTGGATGTGATCGAAAAGTTGAGGGAGAGAAATAAGAAAAGCGGAGTGCTTTTGGCTCCTGAAAAACAATCTGTGTTTGCGCATTTTATCTAGTGCAAATACCATGAGCAAATGAGCTACGTGAGAAGTAGAGGAGCCGCGCATTGGAAATACGAGTGCTCAGGGTATCGAGTGCTCAACGTACTTGAAGGTTTAGTATAGCACTCATGGCTTACAAGTATCAAAGCGATGAAGTCAAAGCGTTCAAGTATGGACCGGTCCATCCGGAGTATACGAGTACCGAGTGCTAACCAGTCGAAGTTTACAACTATGCGTTCATAGTCGAAGTTTGTGATTGGTGATGATTCTGTATGATCGAAACCAGCGTGATCAAACCAGCATAGTCGGAATCGATGTGGTCGAATATCTGTACAAGCAAAACTAGCGTGGTCAAACCAACGTGGTCTAAGATCTATGTGATCAAGACCAGCGTGGTCAATCCGACGTGGCCAAAACCGATGTAGTTGAAATCTGTGTAGTTGAAACTAGTGTGGTCGAACTGACATAGTCAGAACCAATGTGGTCGAGACCTGTGTGGTCGAACTGACATGATTAATACAATGTGGTTGAAGATCGACAGAGTAGTCAGATATCTATGTGATTGAAGACTGACATGGTCAAAATCAACATGGTCGATGTGGTCGAGACCTAAGTAGTTGAAACCAATGTGGTCGAATGCTAGCGTAGTCGAAAACCTATGTGGTCGATCAGGATAGCGTGGTTAGAGACTAGCGTGATTGGAGATTAGCATTGTCAAAGACCTGTGTGGTCGCACCGGACAACGTGGTCGGAGATCTGAGTGGTCGAACCATCCGATGTGGTCAGGGACCAGTGTAGTTGATGATCGGTACTTTCGACTAGCTCTGTGTAAGCGGTCGATCTGCTCTGTGTGAGCTGTCTGATTAGCGAGCGGTACTTCTAATTTGCGGAACATCTGGCTTGTGTAGCGATACGTTTTTTCAGAGAGGCACCTATGTAGTGGTCTTCTCCTCTCCGCAAGAGCGGTAGTTTCACATGTAAGAGTGGTACTTTCGATGATCGGAGCTACCAAAAAATATACACCAGAACTACTAGATTCGACTGGTCCTTTGCTTCTAACAGGTAGTTTTTTAACCGTTGTGAGGGGAGCGAAAGTACCAGTGTTTTGTCGCTGATCTTCCGATAATCCTAATTTCTTGTATGGGGTATAAATATCCCTTTATGGCCGATTGGAGATGGTGTTACTTGACTCATTTCTATTCCTCTGAGCTAGTGTAAGGTCTTCCTCTCAATTGTACATGTGTTGCACTTTGTGCGTAAGGAGAAAGGATCTAGATTGCATATGTTGTATCTAGAGTTGGACTTAGTATCCATTTGAGATTGTGCATTCGTTGCACATAGTAAGAGCCAAGCGAAGGGCTTGACTTATTACTCTTGGAGTTTGCCGATTTCTAGACGGCTTTGGAGGCATCATGCGCAGTGAGTTTCTCAAATAAGATTGTGAGATGTCCCAGCAAATTGTGAGTGGTGTGGTGCTTACCATCTCTGGAGTGAAGGAAGAGCAACCTTAGTGAATTGAGGTGTTTTAGCTTAATTCGTAGAGCCGGTCCGTTTCATTTGGGTTAACCTCAACGTGTACTAGAGGAGACTGGCAAGTCTTCGACCACTACGGCAAAAAGAAACCGTGTCAATTGTCGTTTGTTTTCTTATGCTCAATTTATATTCAAGCAATTTTCATTCAACGAATTAAATTGATTGCTTGTCTTTCTAGAATTGAAAACCTTTGACATAGACTTAAGTTGTTGGTGCACTTGGGTGAACCTAGTTGATTTGAACTTTATTTATGCTAAACCGAATTGATTTAAGCTTTCGTATTATATACTTGGTTTTAGCTAAATAGCTTAAATAGAATTTAATTGAAATATCTAGAAACGACTATTCACCCCCTTTAATCGGCCTCCTCGATCTTACAACGGGAAGGCCTTGTCGACCGATAGACCCACGAAGGCGTGTGGGGGCAGATCCGTGTTCAGCTGAGAGCCACGGGAATTACTGTCGAACGCGTCACGTTGTGCCATGTCATATATGTGAACAGTTCAACATGCAGCCTTACCGTGTGGAAAATAAATAATGTAATAGAATACGACATGAATCAAAAAATGAAGGATCATATACACCCTGAGATGGCAATGGGTACCCGATACCCCAATACCCGACCAGTTTTACCCGATAAAGAGACAGGTATGAAAAATTTTATGTACCCATGGGTACGTTATTGGGCGAAATCCTCTACCCGCCGGGTAGGCGGGTGCGGGTGTGGGTACATACTACCCATACCCGCCTACCTGCAGGTAATGAATACCCGCATTAGACAACTAGACATTCCACTCAAATGTTAATTTTATTATCTACTTGTTGTTGATTGTTTATTTGTTTGTCATATGTTGATATGATCATGTCAAGTATGTTTATGTGATGTACTAATTTTGATCATTAGACGCTTTTGTGTTTGGCATGTATGACTAATTAATGTCTAAATTGATGATATTCTTATGTGTTGAACCGGGTATGCTTGCGGGTACGGGTTACCCGTCGGGTAGTAATACCCGCGCGGGTATGGGTAAATTTTCCTACCCGCGTGCGGATACGGGTAACCTGACGGGTAAATTTACACCTAGCGGGTACAGATATAGAATGGTAATACCCGATGGGTATTTCCCTGTTGCCCATCTCTATATACACCGCTGATATGTGCGTACACCCAAGCTAGGAACAGCGCACAACAGTGTGCCAGGCAGAGCGTCACG
This sequence comes from Dendrocalamus latiflorus, assembly GCA_017311315.1. Taxonomy (NCBI): domain Eukaryota; kingdom Viridiplantae; phylum Streptophyta; class Magnoliopsida; order Poales; family Poaceae; genus Dendrocalamus; species Dendrocalamus latiflorus. The sequence continues at coordinate 1,998,357 of CM029630.1, read as the reverse complement.
TGCAGAGCTGCTTTCCTTCACCCTCGGAGTCCAGCAGTCACAGAGAGTAGAGAGACAGGTCCAGAGGGACAGTTAAGAGAGGCCAGGGTGCATGCAATGTACAGTAGACTGGCTAGTATACCGTGATCGAGTGTATGTATGACCGTGTGCGTGTTTCCTGCACGTCCTGTCCGATCAGAGGGGAAAGGTGGCACTGGCCACTAACAGTACATCATCATACCAGCAGGCAGGCTAGCTTAGGCTTAGCTCCATTCGAAAGGGTAGCCCTTCCTTTTGCATTGCACACTATTCATGCGCTCTGGCTAGTACAAGTGTACAACTACACTCACTCTCTTTCTGTATCTCTCTTCTCTCCACCAAGGAAAGGAAGGAAAAAAGAGAGATAACATATGCTTCTGTACTGTTATAAAAGTATGAGTTGATGATTGATTTATTCTTTCTTCTTTCTTTTCAATCATCTAATTTGATCTGAATCATTCGTCTCTTTTCTTCTCTCTCAGGATACAACCGCCCACCCCTTCCACTTACCCCATCTCCTCGCACATTCTGGCCACCCTTATACGTGAATGATGAGTTAATAAGGTGGCGTGATAAGGAAAGAGGAGGAGTAATGCCACTACACAAGCCAGTTCATGCTTGTATGTGTGCAATGCACGGCCAGGTCCATCTGCTAACACGAAATAGTAATTCATGTATTATTGTATAGCCAGCCAGGACAATTTGCTGGACGATTTGCACAACTCTTACTTTGACTAGTTAGAGATCCGTACGTTATAACGGAGTTATAAAAATAATGAGACGGAACTTACTGTTTGATCAATTTCACACATCAAACATTGGAGAGTAAACGACAGAAGTAGAGGGTGGCCAGAATACGCGAGGAGATGGGTAAAGTGGAGGGGTGGGTGGTTGTATCTTGAGAGAGAGAGAGGAAAGAGATGAATGGTCCAGATCAAATCGGATGGCTATAAAGAGGGGAGATGAGAACACACCGACGATCACCAACTCCTCTTTATATAACAGTAGAGATTAGTGAGTCGTCAAATTAGCACCAGCCCTAGTAGAAATACACTCGTATCTAATTAGCCATGAGTTGACGGATGAATCGGCATGCAGTTAGACCTAGCAAAAGGACTCGACCAACAGTGCTAGCCTAAGGCACCATATTGTTGATCTGGCCTAGACTTAGCATGATATAAACAGTAAATAAGTTAAGCATGCTATATTTGGATCAGCACCTTTGTATGACGGACTAGTCTGGAACGGTACGCATAGTACCATATCGAGACATGACTCAGCTAGCACAACACGACACAACATGTTAGGTCTGCTTAGAAGAGTGTGGTAACTTTTCTGTGATAGTGCAGTAAGATTAATTGCGATTACCAGTAAAATTATTTGTGTTAGGGTTATCGTACCCTTCTCAGAGCGGATGGATAACTTGGCAGTAAAATTACTTGTGATTGGTAATAAAAAATACTTATGGCTGGCAATAAAATTACTTGTGACTGTTAGTAAAATTACTTACAATTGATATTAAAATTACTTATGATTGACAGCAAATTTACTTATGACTTGTGACTGACAGTAAACTTATGGTTAAATATGTCTGGGCCGGTTCGACCTTTCTTCATGTTATATCTAGATCGAAAGACAGATATATAAGGCAACATAATACGGAATGATAGCTTATTTAGGTCAATCATACTGATCTAATTAGATTGTGGCCTGTTTAAGCCCCTGCCGTCTTGTAACGGGCGGCCATTTGGTCAGATCTGCATGCAGTCCAATAGCCGTTCAACTTACGCAGAGAATTGAGACTAATTAATTAGCTGCGCGTCGATCTCCAAGCCGTGTAATATTTTTATAGCAAAGGGGAGCCCACGAACACGAATGCATTCTGTGGCAAACATATACCGGTTGGTGCCGAATCCTGGAGCTGCAATGGAAAAGAAAGAAGGGTGAGAGATGAGACGCCATGCATATTCATGCATGTGCATGTATCCAACAGGAGGAGACCAGACCAGACCAGACCTCAATTTGGCACCCGTGGCAGAAGGGGAACTGTACGATGGCAGCCGCATGCGTTCCATTTCGAGCTCGATCTCGACCTCGATCGGCAGCAGGACATGCATGCATTACCACACGATCGATCGAGACCACTCATCTCTCTCTCTCTCTCTCTCTCTCTCTCTCTCTCTCTCTCTCTCTGCTTCCTGGACTTTGCCTCTCTCCGTCGTCGTCGCTGCTGCTGCGCAAAAGCTGTGCAGTCGCCAAAAGGCTGGACACCAAGGGATTCGCCCAGCATCGGTGTCCACCATATATAAAAATCACATGACCACATTCACCGTGCATGCATGCATGTGTCAGTGTTTCCTACTGTTGGCATGTCTCAGTTCCCAATCGACCTCTGTCGTGGCTGTGCCACTGTGCAAATTGCCATGCATGCATGCCTACCAAAAATTATCCACGTGAAATTGTAGCATGGTAAGTGTACCAATTATCTATGCAGGAGCAGGATGATGTGTATTAGTGTATAGCTCATGTATATAGTAATATAAAAGGAAGGAGTCCGAGTCAATCAGATATGGTAATGTAAAAGGAAGGGGCCCGAGTTGATCGTGTAGCCAAGAGATAAGGATCTTTTAGAACTCTAATCGTGAAAGAAAAAGAGACTCACATTAGACAGAGACGTCATGGTTCGGCTCGCAGGGACGTACGTATTATGGAACCTCATAAACCCGTGGCTTTTGTGTGCTTTTGTTCTCATTATGTGGGCTGCCGTCTGTTCCAACACAGAAAGTCATCGAGACATCGAGGCCTTGAGGGGGCCTTAAGCCCTGGATTCATAGAAGATTAAGACTGCTTTTTGCTGACTCTCCGCAAAATTATCCACGTGAAATTGTAGTATGGTAAGTGTACCAATTATCTCCGCAGGATGATGTGTATAGCTCAGATATATAGTAATATAAAAGGAAGGAGTCCGAGTCAATCAGATATGGTAATATAAAAGGAAGGAGCCCGAGTTGATCGTGTAATCAAGAGATAAATTATATCATCAATCTTTTGTAAGTCTAATCGTAAAAAAAAAACTCACATAGACAGAAAATTGGGAAGATTTTGTTAGAAAACCTGGACCTGGGCCGGCAGACCTGGCCCATGGTGGGCACCTCACCGGAGACTATAAATAAGGAGTCGTACCAACATATTTTGTACACAGGCAATCAGAAATTAATAAAGAAATACTATGCGTTCTCTCTATCTCTCTCTGTGTGTTCAATCTATTATTTTGTCTTCTGTGATTGATTCGATTTGTTCTAAACAGAGAAATCGATCGGACTGGTCGCCAACGACGGTTCCTCAACAGATTTATATTGTTTATTGGCGAAATTCCTATGATCTGATCTAGCTCTTAGTTAAGGGAAGAGGCCAACGATAAGAGAGCACAAGTAGAGCACATCACTATGCCATTGTTAGGAATGTCAAACTACAAAGAGTGGCTAAGAAGAATAGATCCTACCTTGATAATTCTTGTAAGGATGCACCCATCCCGCTAGAGTTTCCATGGTCGTAGTGCGACTACAGTAATCTAGCACATCATTTGGTCCACACACCAAGCCACCGCCGTCTAGGTGCACTACACGTGTGGCAAAATTCTTGTAAGCGAATATCACATATTCACAAATCGCATTGCATGTTTTATTTCGTACATCGCTAACCTTCTCCTTGCATGATAGCAAACCACAGAGCATTGCTGCTTCTTCTAATGGATCAATGGTTCGAAGATGTACGATAAAGTATTTATCGAGCAGATATACATGCTGAACTAGGATGGCGGAGGACAAGAGAAAGGGGTCGATGATCCCCGATGCCCCCCTAAATGGTAGGTTATTTCAAGGTGGGACAACCCTATAGAAGTTGTGGAAGCTAAGTAGATGGCATGGGTTTTGAAGGGTAAAGCCTGCAAAGGAGACAATGGTAAAGCACCGATGGATGAAAATGTATACTACAAATGACTACAAGTATGCCTTCCAAAGGGCACGCATGTATCCTAGTTATAGTCCAGGTTGACAGTTTGTGCATGTTGTCATTTATATGATATAAATAGTGAAGCAAACATACACACCTAATCAAACCCTATGCATTATATATGTAATTTGCACATTCATTGTGAAGTATTATATCGAGCTAGACATAGCCCATTACGATAATTTTTTGCTATAACGTACCTGTATTACTTAACAAAGAAAGTCGGTGATGGTGGTTCATCTGCCGCTCCAAACTCCCCTACAAAATTGCTTTCATGCCACAAACTTAAGTGCCATCCTCTCATTTGCCACATACTTAAGTGGCTTTGTTATTATGCCACAAACTTGAGTGTTTTGTCCTTTGTTTTGTCATTTTCTCTCTTTAATGTCTATTTTAATTTCATTTTGCATTTTCAGGGACTTGAACTTGTTATGAATAGCGCATGTATTCATATGAGGCCAATGGGCCGGTATATATACACAAAGTACATGTGGTAAATATGCAAAGAACCCCTCATAACAATGGGGAATAACAAACTATACATATATCTCTAACACCCCCCCTCAAACTCATGGTGGATCAACAACACTGAGTTTGGAGAGGAAGAAGCTGTGCTGTGCTCGAGTCTGGGCCTTCGTGAAGAAATCCGCTATCTGAAGCTCTGAAGGCACATACTGAAGAGCAATCACCTGATCATGCACACAAGTCCTCATGAAAGAAGCATCAACTCCAATGTGCTTGGTGAGCTCATGCTTCACAGGATCACGAGCAATACTGATAGCACCTGTACTGTCTGACAAGAGAGGGGTCGGTGTAGTGACAGAAACACCAAAATCCTCAAGTAACCACCGTAGCCAAGTAATCTCTGCTGTCAAGAGAGCCATAGCTCGCAACTCAGCCTCTGCACTCGAACGGGACACTGCAGTCTGTTTCTTCGTCTTCCAGGCAATGAGAGAACCACCAAGAAAAACACAGTAAGCAGAGATAGACCGGCGATCAGAGGGATCGCTGGCCCAAGTAGCATCCGAATAGGCCTGAAGCTGTAACGAGCTGGAACGTGGAAAGAAGAGACGGCGAGAGATAGTCCCACGAAGGTATCGCAGAACTCGAAGAAGGTGGCTGTAGTGAACCTGAGTGGGAGCTGAAACAAACTGACTCAGAATATGAACTGGATAAGAGATATCTGGACGAGTAACAGCAAGGTAGACAAGACTCCCAACAAGATGACGATAGCGAGTCGGATCAGAAAGAGGCTCGCCATCAGAGAGTCGGAGGTGAACATTGAGCTCCATGGGAGTCTCAACAGTACGCTGATCAGTGAGAGAGGCGCGATCAAGAAGATCCTGAATATATTTCTCTTGGGACATAAAGAAACCATCTGGAGTGGAAGTAACCTCAATCCCAAGGAAATAACGAAGAGGACCAAGATCCGACATCAGGAACTGCTCACTAAGACGAGCCTTAACAAAGGCAATGTACTCAGAATCATCTCCCGTAATGATCATATCATCAACATACAAGAGAAGAAGAGTCCGACCACGAGACGAAGTGTGGACAAAGAGCGCAGGATCATGATCACTAGCTGAAAATCCAGCACCAGTAACCACAGAGGAGAAGCGCTCAAACCAAGCACGGGGGGCTTGCTTAAGGCCATAGAGAGAGCGACGAAGGCGACAGACCATGCCCTCAGGAACAGAATACCCAGGTGGCGGATGCATGTAGACCTCCTCACGCAACTCACCATTAAGAAAGGCATTCTTGACATCAAGCTGAGAAACAGACCAGTGGCGAACAGACGCCACCGAAAGAAGAGTGCGAACAGTGGTCATGTGGGCCACAGGAGCAAAAGTCTCGTCGTAGTCAACACCGTGCTGCTGCTGAAAACCACGAGCAACAAGACGCGCCTTATAGCGCTCAAGAGAGCCATCAGAGCGAGTCTTAATCTTATAGACCCACTTACATGTGATGGGATGAGAATGGGATGGAAAAGGAACAAGATCCCAAGTACCAGTACGCTCGAGGGCAGCAATCTCCTCGGCCATGGCAAGCTGCCACTCAGGGTGAGTAACAGCATCCCGGTAGGAGACAGGCTCACGAGTAGCTGCGCCAGCAAAGGCAAAACGGGCAGGAGGCCGAATCGACTGGCGATCACGGAGAGCGTAGCGAGGGGAAGATGACCCATCAGGGGAAGATGGAGCATCAGAAGAAGATGGAATATCAGAAGAAGATGACACATCTGGAAGGTCCTCAATACGAGGTCGTCGAGTGTAGACGATAGTGGGAGGAGCCTGGGGAGTCGTAGGAGTCAACACAGGCGGCGACAACGGCGGAGAGGCCACAGGGGGAATATGTGGAGACTCAGTAGGACAGGTGGACAAGGGCAAAACAGATATAGGAGTATCTGGAAAGGTCAAGAAAGACAGAGACTCCACAGAGGAAGCCGAAGGAGAGGCAGGACGTGGGTAGAATGGACGAGACTCGTTGAAAGTCACATCCCGAGAAACCCGTATCCGACGACCAACAGGATCCCAGCACCGATAGCCCTTGTGCTCGGCACTGTACCCCAGAAAGACACACTCAACAGACTGAGCGGTCAGTTTGGTACGTTCTCGAGGGGCGAGGAGAACATAGCAAACGCAGCCAAACAGATGAAGGGCAGAGTAGTCAGGAAGAAGACCACAAAGACGCTCAATAGGGATCGCACCCTTGAGAGCAGAAGAGGGCTGAATGTTGACAAGATAGGTGGCAGTGGAAACGGCCTCGGCCCAAAAGTGAGGTGGAATAGAGGCGGCGATCATCAGAGCACGAGCCGTCTCAAGGAGGTGACGATGCTTGCGCTCAGCGACACCATTCTGAGCATGAGCACCAGGACAAGAAAACTGAGCGAGAGTGCCCTGCTCAGCAAGGAAGCTGCGCAGGTGACGGGAGAGGTACTCGCCAGCAGAATCAGCACGAAAAACACGAATAGGAGTGGAGAACTGTGTGTGTATCATCTTGGCAAATTGTTTATAGATAGGCAAGGCCTCACTACGAGAAGACATGAAATATATCCAAGTGTGACGAGAGAAATCATCTATAAAAATAATATAATAACGATGACCCCCTTTCGAAACGAAGGGAGCCGGACCCCAAACATCTGAATGAACAAGATCAAAAGGACGCTGAGACACAGTCTCACTATGAGAATAAGGAAGCTGAATCTGTTTACCTAACTTACAGCCCTGACAATCTAAAGACACGTCTCCTGAGACAGACCCCAGAAGACCACGACGAACTAAGGACGACAGGCGAGATCCACACAGATGGCCAAGACGGTGATGCCACTGCTGGAAAGAGCCGGTAGACGGAGTGGCAGAAGCGGAGAGACTGGCGGCGGTGGTGGCAGCGGAAGGAAGATGAAGCCAGTCAAGCTCCCAGAGACGCTGTGAGTCACGGCGCCGAGGGCCAGAACCAACCAGAGCTCCCGTGTGGCAGTCCTGAACACAACAAGAGTCAGATTCGAGAATAACTCGATAGCCAAGGTCAGTAATCTGCCCAGCAGAAAGAAGCTGCAAGGTAAGGCGAGGAACATGAGCAACAGAAGGAACATGAAAAGATGAGTTGCTAAGAGATCCTCGACCAGAGACAGAAAGAGATGTACCATCAGCAGTAAGAACACTGACAGGAGAAGCAAGAGGTGTAATAGAAGACAGAGTGGAAGGATCAGGAGTCATGTGAAAGGATGCTCCAGAATCAAGAATCCACGGGAAGGTACCTGACTGTGTAGGAGGTGGTCTCTCAGTGCCCGAAGAATCAGTAGCAGAACCTGCAGAACCTGTCGAGGGAGAACCTGAAGCGGCAAGTAGGCGTCGAAGTCTGGCTATCTCCTGCTCGGTGAGAGAAGCTGCTGAAGAAGTCGAGGCAGACGTCGTCGTAGAAGCACTAGTGCCAGTAGAAGAACGGCGTGAAAGATGCCGCTTCTTCTTGTAGCACTGGGACTCAGTATGGCCATCCTTGTCGCAGTAGGAACAGTGAGGACGGCCACCTCCAGACTGAGGACGGCCACCACCACCTGTGGTAGCCGCTGGAGGAGGCAGTGTAGCAGGCGGACGAGCGACGAGGACAGAGGGGAGTGGTATCAGACCAGCACCACTCAAACGAGTCTCCTCTGCGCGTATCTCAGTAAGAGCCTCCAGGAGAGTGACACGAGGGTGGCGTGCAAGGAGCTGGGCACGCCTTTGCTCGAACTCAGGACGAAGGCGAGTAAGGAACTCGTAAACCCGCTGAAACTGTAGATCAGCACGTACCTCCAGGCAGCACGGACATGTACGACAGCCAGCAGTGCGAAGTGAGTCCAACTGACGCCAGACAGCAGAACTCTGAGCGTAAAAGGCGTCAACAGTAGCATCACCCTGCTGAAGAGAGTGCTCCTGGCGGACCACGGACAGGTACAGGGCATCACCAGAGGGCTCGTAGCGCTGACGAAGATGAGTCCACATCTGAAAAGCCGAAGGGAGTCCCACAACCTCAGAAGAAAACTGAGGCTGGACACTGGCGATGAAGACAGCAGCAGCCCGAGCGTCGTCATCGTACCACTGAGTGTAGACGGTCAGACGATCCGTGTAGGAATCTAGAGCCTCCTGGTAGGCAGAGGCAGCTTTATCATCAGCAGCAGCTTTATCATCAGCAGCAGCTTTATCGGCTGTCGGAGGCAATGCAACAGGCGTAGGCTCCGTCGGAGGAATAGGGCAAGGCGGGCAGGTGACATCGCCAGAGAGGACGCCCCAGAGACGAAGACCACGCATGTGAATGCGCATGTGAGACACGAAGTCGGTGTAATTAACACCATCAAAAATCACCGGGCAGCGAGGGAGAGCAACGGTGCCCATTGGTAGGCGGCGCTGGACGGCGCGGCGACCAAGGCAACGAAGTCTAACAGGCGGCGCTGGACGGCGCGGCGGTTAGAACAACGTTTTTTTTTTCGCTTTTTTTTTTTTTTGCTTTTTTTTTTCCGGTCGGTTTACAAACCGACCGAGCCGACCGAACCGACCGACTCTCCCGAGCCGGGAAACCCTAGATCGGGAGCGAGAGGCGGCGCAGGCGGCGGCGGCCTGGCGCGGGCGGAGGTGGCCCGGCGAGGCGACGGCGGCCGGCGACGGCGGCCTCGAGCGGAGTGGCGGCCTCGGGCGCGGGCGGGCGCCGGGCGGGAGGCGGAGGCGCCGAGGCCAGGCGGGCGGGCGCCGGGGCGGCGAGCGGAGCGGAGACGGCGGGGGAGCGGCCGGCACGGGAGCGGCCGGCACGGGAGGACGGCCGGCGCGAAGGACCGACGGCGGGGAGCGGCGGCCTCGAGCGGATCGGGGTCGGCGCGGGCGGCGACGGCCCGGCGCGGGAGGCAGCTGCAGCAGGCGGAGCGGAGGCGGCGGAGGCGGCCAAAGGACGACGGGGAGCGGCGTAGCCGAGGCCGGGCGAGCGCCAAGGAGAGGCCGCGCCGGACAGGGCCGACGGAGTCGGCGGGGCCGACGGGGGAGGCGCCGAGAGAGCGGCGGCGGAGGAGTCGGCGGGGCCGACGGCGACGGGCTCGAGCGGGCGGCGGCGGCGCGGGGAGGCCGGCGACGGCGCGGTGAACCCTAGGTAAGCCAAAACCCTAGTTTTGGCTCTGATACCATGTTATGAATAGCGCATGTATTCATATGAGGCCAATGGGCCGGTATATATACACAAAGTACATGTGGTAAATATGCAAAGAACCCCTCATAACAATGGGGAATAACAAACTATACATATATCTCTAACAGAACTGACCATTTTTGTATCTTTTTTGCATCGGTCCCCATCTTTTTTTGTATCCATGTTAGGATTGGTCCTCAAAATACAAAAAAGATGAAAACCACTTAAGTTTGTGGCATAATAACAAAACCACTTAAGTATGTGGCAAATGAGAGGATGTCACTTAAGTTTGTGGCATAAGAGCAATTTTCCCATAAACAAAGCACTATCGGGTGTGCAGTAAAATCGAGGGCACAAAGGCATATTAGGCAACAGCATATACGGAGCCAAAGGCGTGAACCAGGCAGCTAAATCCCGATAATATCGAGCGAAGCGTCAGAATAATATGATTTTTCATGCATACGAAGGCACAAGTATCGTCAAATATCGAAAAAAAAACTAAACAGACCATACCGAGAGGGTTGGGCACTGCCGAGCCGGTACTGCTCGGCAACATCTACCAAGCTAGGATAGCACCGTATGCCCGGTCAACTGCCGCACGGTCTCCTTGCCTGCAGCGGACGCACACCCTGCCAAGCTTGGTGCCATGGCAAAGGATGAGTGTTATCTGCTGCTCCTGTCAAACTTAGAGACAACCTATTATTTTATAAAAGTTTTTAAGAAAGTATTCGGGGCTGAATTCTTAAAATACATAGTACAAAATTCGTGAACAGCATCGGGACTTGTCATGTTGATGCACAGTTTATCTGTTATCCGGGGGATAATGGTCAAAAGAATCTTATCGAACAGCTAGATGGGACTTAAAGCGATGGCACCTGCGTGTCCTTTTTGGAACCCTAAAGGCCTAGGCAAAGCTTGATTCTACCCCTATACGCCTCTCCTCTCTCTCTCTCTCTCCCTCTCTCTCTCTAGTCTTCTGTTCATATCGATGGATTTCAAAACAGAATCCACCAGACAACGATCCATCTCCACCTTGGCAGCATGGCCATGTGGAACGCGGTGTATTGCAGATGTTACGTGGCTATGTTCGTCGGTTAGAACGCTGCACATACAATATTATGTGTATGGCCATTTAAATAGAAAAAATAATGTACAGCAAAATTCGAATCAATCAACATTAAGCGTACTAGAAAACATATTTCGCAAAGTTATAAATAAGTTGTGAAAACTTTCGAGTAACTGTAGATTTACGAATCAATCTCGTACAACTACAGATTTTTCGATTTTTCGTATCACTGAGTTCAAAGGTTTAGCCAAGCTCATCGCATGCATGCAAGAGGACCAACAGTATAGCCTCTCGTAACTGATTAGCCTGTTTTACTGCAAAAAAGAAAAAAGAGTGTCTAGATATTATCCAGATATTTTTTTCCTAACTATCAATGGGCCCCTTGTTTTTTAAGGGGGAGAGGGCAAAATTCAAGGGGAGGGAGAAGAATTCATGACCATTGGATCTCTAATCTAACAGTTCTAATCTGGATGATAGGTAGAAAGAAAACAACCAGATGATGTTTAATAAAATCAAAAAAATCATATGCACACTAAATTCTAAAAGATACTATAACATGGCCGTCTAAGACAGAAATTAAAGAATCCACTAAGAGCGTATAAAAATCTCTAAGCAGCTTGTGTTCCAAGTTCCAATATTTCAGAACGACATGAGCGTTGAAAAAACGCTATCTTTTTTTTAAGGCTGGAAAAACACTAATATAAAGATCGTACTACTGATTCAAGTACATACGTCGTGTTCATCGTTGTTGAAGCTTGAAATTTGAGTACGTACTCCAATAATAAGTACTCCAAACTTGGGTCGAATATTTTTCTCGAGGCACGAGCTGGTCAAATGACATGGAGGAGGATGATTGCTTCGGATCAGATAGATTCTACTACGAGCTGTCGTCGTAGCTGCTGCTGAAATTACATGACATGCAGTTCCATTAACTCTCATGCAGGAGCTGCCTTGCATGCCTATCCATGGCCGATCGATCGAATGAATGTTTAGTTGATCTGAAAAGACTACTCAGAAAAGCTGTGAACTCATTAGCGGCAGCTCAGCTCGGCTGGGGTACGTACCTTGTACGTGACTTCACGCGACCGTCTTGATCAATTCCGACCATTTTACTGGCCCCATCGATTGTATATGCATTCCTGTCTTGATCAATTCTTGATCCATCGATTGATGTGTAGAGCCCTCATCGCTTAAGGCCCTGTTTGGATCAGTTTCAGATTCTTAAAAACCAGCTATTACTTGTAGTTTTTAAAAGCTGGTTTCTAAGCAAAAACTGATAGGGTGTTTGGATCCCCTAGTTTTTAAAAGCTGGTTTCATTTATGATTGGTGCTAATAGACTATTATACCCTTACATTTATTGCTCTTGAACAGCACATTAAACAGTCTGCGCGTGGTCTTTAATGAGGGTAAATGGGTATTTGTGCAAAAAAAACTGGCAAAAGCTGGGTATCAACAGTTTCTTGGTTTTTAAGAATCTGGGTAGGTAGATTTTAAAAACTGCCCCAAAAACTGGTCTGTTTGGATCCCACCTAGTTTCCAAAAGCCAGATTCTTAAAATCTGGGTGGATCCAAACAGGCCCTAAGGCATGTCTAATTGTGATTTATGAGCTAGCTCTATATATTATTTTATATTTTAATAGAAGAGAGAGAAAAGTTAGCTTTTGATCAAGAGCTAGTCTCATACACACATTCCAAGATTATATGAGGATGTCATGTGGGACTATTCATGTTATAAGCTATGTGCTAAAAGTTAATATCATTGGAGAAGTTATCTTAGAGCTAGTAACTAGCTCATACCATTTTACATGCCCTTAGGCCAGTCTCAGTGGGAGTTTCATCAGTATTTAATAGGCTGCCACATAGGCATTTTTAATGATATGGCAACATTTTCAAGAAGAGAGTCTTGGCACGATTACCAACTCTATATGAGTCATGAAATTAAATGTCTATAAAACAATAGAATGAAACTATGCATTGAGGATGGATGTTTCATCCATATTTTATTTCATTTTACATGATGTGACAGTCTTGGAAACAACGCCATGAAACTCTCCACTGAGAATAGTCTTCTAGTTGAATATTGTATGTAAGTACCGGCGTCGACAAAGTTACATGGCAGCTAATTAAGTATGTGTTATGGCTTTGATTTTTAGTTTGAAATTTTAAATTCTAACTATTCACAAAAGAAAGTATAAAGAGATATATTTACGTGTGATTTTTACTAATATAAATAAACTTAGTATGGTATCTACAATAATCAATTTTATAAACACCGTCTTAAAAAACACACTATTTAAAAACTAATTTCAATAGTATAAACCAAAACTCATAAGCGAAAAAGAATTTACACCATGTACTAGCCATGCATGCATGCACGTTATCTTGCTAGGTCTGTACCCATCGCTTCTTATTCATGGCATCTAACTTTGAGATGGTTTTTTATATGATATTCTAAAAATTTTTAGGTGAATTGAGCGCCATCGAAATAAGCTAGCCTGTGGCTTATTCTGTACTTTAGCTGGCTTATTTTGCACTATAGCTACTGGTAGTTTTTTTACGTAACTAAATTTTTTTAAAAAAAATAAAAAATAAAAAAACAGGTTAGCCTATCACGGGCAATGCAAACTAATACGGGGAAAAGAAAAGGCAAAAAGCCTAAAATGCTAAAAAACAGAAAAAGACGAAATTAGATAATAGTGAACTAGAAGTCAGAAGCTGATCGAAACCAAAACGAGTGGGGTATATCATACAAAAGTTTTAAAATATCATTACGTGTTCAAACTGGTATTGTGATATTGTATTTTTCGAGACAAGAAAAGTAGAAACCCTATTGAAATCAGGCATGAAAAAAGCGCACGATTACGGTTCAAGCAATTGGATTGGCATATATAGAACTCAATACCCTAAGAGGAGTTGTGCGAAACGGTAGCTAGGTGCGAGATCGAATATGACCTGATGCCTGCATTTCTAGGCTGCTTTCTGCTGCATGCAAAAGTTGGTTTTGATTATTGCGATCGTTAGATTAACCTGTATACACGTCACAAGTTGTACCAACTTACGTGCGTTTACATCTAACGTATCTTACATCGATGTGTAAGATGGCGACTTTTGTCGATTGAATGGCCAACACCTGCGGGCCCAGACAGCTTAATTATATCAACGGAGTGACAGGAACGGATTGTAAAAGGAGGTCATTTGCATCTCTTTTACTTTAGAAAAACATTTGGCATCAATGGGGAACATTTGGCATCGATGGGAGACATTGTTAATATACTAAAGAGTTGAGGGTCTGTTTCGCAAAATATGAAGGGTATATATACGGTCATTTGCATAAAAGAAACTAGTCGATCCTTTTTATTTATCTTTTCTCGATCTTTTTTATCTTTTCTATACTTATGTAACCTGTTTGATCCACCAAGGTTGATAACCTTCTTGGTAATTTATATATGCAGGAATACACGCGCGGTTGCAAAATTTCCAATAAAACTACGTCACGGCTTACTTGTATCAAAAGGTTCCATGTTCGGATACAAGTCCTTATGTGATGTGTAATGTCACTTGGACTGGTTACAGGTGAAACGGGTTAAAAAGATATCTATGGAGTTTCAAGCCCCCTTTTAATTACTTATCTGCGTAGTTAATACAATCTTCCATAAAATCTCTGGCTTCGACTTCTGGCTTATTTTTCACTATTCATAAATTTCATCTTTTTCTGAACTTTTGGCTTTTTGTTGAGCTTTTTTGCCGGTTCTTTTTTTCTCGTATTTGTTTGTATTATACGTAATGGGCTAACATATTTTTTATATTTTTAATTTTTTTAAAAAATTTAATTATGCTAAATAAGCCTATGTCAGCTACAGTACTTTTTTCAGTCAGCTACAGTGTTTTCAGCCATAAGCTTTTAAGCCGAACCGATCACCACGATTTGTGCCTCCGGCAGCCGTATGACACTCGGCCCCCATCCTTACGACCTTTACTTACAAGCTGTTTTAAGGCGTGCTACTCCGGACAACTAAATGATTGAAAAAGGTTAAGATTGATTTGTTCTATTGTAAGGATGTTTTGTTTGGATTTTCCCCCTTCAAGTTGTTTGATTGCTAAAGGCCACTCCCACTCCCACTCCTGATGATGGGCTTTTTCTTTTCTTTTCGGCTGCAACTTATGACTTTTGACTGAAATTTTTGAATTTTGGTTGTTTACAGATGTTGGGCTTTTAACGTGTAGATCGTTTAACTTGTAAACTCCGTCTTGAGAAAATACTCCGTTTGAAAGTTAGGTACTGTAGCAAAAACCAAAAGCCGCTAACTTGTGAGGTAAAGAACATGCCCGATATATACATTTAGCATAAAGCCTTAGCTCATCACTCCTCTAATCGGAGGTTTTGTCGGGCTTGCTGCATGGGAGGTGTGGCTATTATCCATTGTATACTTCTGTCTTTAGACTAAACTTATATTATAGCGACTGAAGTTGCACCGTAGTAGATATTATCTTTTTTTGAGTCATTCATACAAAGCAAAGGATAAAATTGAAAAACACCATTATATCATCGTAGGCAATGCAAAGAAATTAGAAGGAAAAAAAGAGTAAAGTCCATTACCGGTCCTTAAACTTTTTATGCTGTGTCATCCCGATCCATAGACTTTTAAAGTATGTCTTCCCGGTCCTTAAACTTTCAAAGTGTGGCAATTTCTTTTGAAAGTCTATGGACCGGGATGACACAGCATAAAAAGTTCACTGCTACAACTACATAGGATATTGCCACACTTTGAAAGTTTAAAGACCGGGATGACATACTTTAAAAGTCTATGGACCGGAATGACACAACATAAAAAGTTTAAGGACCGGTAATGGATTTTACTCATAAAAAAATAAAAAACCAAATAAAATTAAAATTAAGAATCGACATATTTTAAATATCTTCTCACCTCTAAAAAGTAAAAGTTAGAAGTCAAAAAGCTTTTTTTTTTTTACTGAAGTCAAAAAGCTTTGAAACCGTTTGATAGGACACCAACTGAGAAGGGAAGAAAGGTAAAGGTGAAAGCTGGACAAGTGACCGAGAGGTGTTGGAGTAACTCGTAACCGTGCAGCTGTGCTGAGCGGAGGCAGCGCAGTGTGATGGGTGTGCCCTAATTTTGCCAATAACTATACGCGCCGCAGCTAGTGCAGTGCAGAAGACGGCAGGGAGAGGGAGAGAGAGAGAAAAGAGAGAGAGAGAGAGAAGAGAGAGAAGAGAGAGAGAGAGAAGAGAGAGAGAGAGGAGCGGAGGAAATGCCCCGCGAATCGCGCGGGTTCTGCGCCGGGATGGACGTACGCGGGACGGGGGCGCCTCTGCTGCGCTGCAGTCTCCCATCGTGTCGCTGCCGGCCGTCCCGGCCCCACCCGTCGGTGGCCCAGCCCAGCCCGCGTTGGACTTGCAGCCCGCTCAGTTAAGAGCAAGTCCAATAATAGCGCCAAGTGTTTAGCTATAAGTCAGGTTATAAGAGCCAAGCTATACAATAATCTGTCTTCTATTTGTCTACAAAAGATTTTTTTATTATTATGTGGTACCATGTCTCACATTCTCTTTCCTACTCCTCCTCACATACATTTATTAGCTGGACCCACTACTGCATAGGCTCCCGTGTGCAGCTTGTTGCTTGCATGAGAGCCAAGCTCTCCTCTCTCTCCTCTCTTCTCTCCTCCACATCAGCAAAAATGCTGACTAGCTTGGCTATAAGACCATTGTTGTACTTGCTCTAACTGAAAAAAAGTAGATTATGGTGAAAATTACTAAAATTACGCTGTGCTGTACATAATGGTGACTTATTTAACGTAATTAAATTTAAAATAAAAAATAGATTAGCCCATCACGGATAATGCAAACGAATACGGGAAAAAGAACAGGCAAAAAAGGTTTAAAAGCTAAAAATAGATGAAATTTAGAAATAGTAAATCGAAATGGACGGGGCCTTGGAACTACTCGACTCACTCATCTCTTACCTGTACACGTACAGTGCTTCCTGCTATACGGTACACATGAATTACATCTTCTCTTGGAGGTATTTTCTTCTCTTCCTACCACAAACAAAAGATACGAACGATCCTGCCCTGCCTGGATCCGTGCCACTCTGAAAGCACCACCGAGCTGGAGCTGGCCAACCAAAATCTACGCAAATCCATGCACTGTCTTCTCTCTGTCCGTCTCTTGCATCTACGTCCCTATCGTTCCATGCAATTACATTTCAGGGCATCATCTAGGATTAGAACGTACAGTACAAGTTTACGAATAACCATACGGAGAATGTCTTTGGTTTATATATGCTAAATAATTAGCAATCATACCGAGACTTTGGTAGACCTATCAGTTAATGATCAAAATCTTAATAGGTATAACTATTAAAAGATATATAATTTTACTTAATTTTTCTAAAGTGATATTGTTATATTATATTTAAAACATCGAAGATAATAACATGAATAGTAGTATAACAGGAATATAAAAATATTTATAGTTAAATCATATTAAACTGTGAGATAGTATGACGCTTAGCACGACAATCTCCATCACCACGCTTCCTATTCATCAAGTCATCAATGCTTGATGTCAGCACATTCATCTACTTACCAATTACTCCTAACAACTAACCATAAATTACATATGAAAATATCAAGAATCACAAGTTGACCGTAAACCGTCATACAATAATATATAGCACATGACTATAAATCAGCATAACGCGCAGGTTATGGAAAACTCATACATGTATCACATACATAATGGACTATACTATTTACACAACCTTGCAAAAACGAGTTATGTGCAGAATCTAATTCTATCGCGCGGTATGAACACATACCACTTATAATATGCGGTACAATTACCTAGCTATAATAAGATCTTGAAGGTTATCCGATTTCGATTCAGTTTAGAGCACTTCTAGTGAAATTTTGTCTTCAGTGTTTTAGGTGGTGATCGGTTCGGCTGAAAAGCTCATGGCTTATGGCTGAAAACACTGCAGCTGGCTGAAAAAAGCACTGTAGCTGACAGAGACTTATTTAACATAATTAAATTTAAAAAAATTTAAAAATATGTTAGCCCATTACGTATAATACAAACAAATACGAGGAAAAAAAGAACCGGCAAAAAAGCTCAACAAAAAGCCAAAAGTTCAGAAAAGACGAAACTTATGAATAGTGAAAAATAAGCCGGAAGCCGAAGCCGAGTTGATCAGGGCCTAGTCTCAAATCTTTATGTGTTCATGCTTGCTGATATGGACACATATTATTCCAGAGCTTGGGATAATTTATGGATCATCCTGTAGAACTTTGGAAGCAAATTGTGTTCTATGTGTACGTGGGTATATGTTGCTCATTTTCCTACGAGACTGGTATATGGAGTGTAGGGCCTGTTCTTTTTGACTGCGGCTTGTGACTTTTGGACTGTTTGTGCGAGAGATTATAGAGTAACAGGAACTCACATACAGTTTTTGCCGATATAAATGGAGTCGGTAAAGTATGTACTACAGTAGACTCTATCTTGAAAAGATATTCTGTTTAAAAGCTAGTTACTATAGAAAAGCCCAAAAACAGTTTTTAGGAGCTGAAAAGAACAGGACCATAGTTCGGGTTTCTTTTATTTCTTGAGGGTATCAAGGGTGGGTCTGGTCGCAACTGCGCGTGTGTGAAAGGTATAATTTCAAACACAAATATGAAACGGTGGATTAGAGCATCGAATCCTAAGAACACCAATTAATAGCTACACCAGGCATGAAGCCAATGGGACTTGACAAGTGACATTCACCGAAATATATAGCTGGCTCAACATCAAATCATTTTGATTGCCAACTGCTTGGCAGAAGGTATACGTACGTACGTCTTTTTGCATGGTTGAAATGCCGGATAATTTCATGAAAAAAGGCTCATCTTGCACTATAATTTTCTCTCTTTTCTCAACTATGAGTGGTTTGCACGCAATGCGCCTACACACGAGTTTGCTATCCATACTTCTGTTATTGACAAAATATTAGTAGCTGAGTATCGACGTTGGTGTTTTTTTTTTAAAAAAAATAGTGTTCCAAATGAAGTTTTCACTTTCCAATGGTTCTCACTTCTCACACACTCATACACTAAGAAAAAAAATCGATGTTTAATTATTACTTTTGGTGTTTAATTCTTACCTTTGGAAAAGCAGAACATCAATAACATTTTGGGGGGAAAAAAGGGTACTAGTCAGAAAAGCAATGAACTTCTAGAGAGCTTAGGTTTAATTGGAGCCTTAAAAATAACTCCAAATTAAAGAAGAATTTGACTAGTTGATAGCCAATATATCTACGCACGTCGTGTAAGATTTGAAGGGAAAAGATGATACACCGACCGTAGTATTATCACCAGACAGAAGAAAAAGGTAAAACGATGGTCTAGGTAGCTAGATAAAGCAAAATAAACTTGGTGTACTTTGTGATGCGACGATATGATCTGACGATGGTATGGTACTAGCATTAGGACCATGGTGGGGGTCGACCATTGCCATACTTCTCGTTGCTAGCTCGTAGACGGAACGGAAACAAGGCATTCTCTGCTTAGTCGAAATTAGACCATTGAATTTAGTCGGTTCAAATCAAATGGGAAGAGGAAAGGTATTGAATCGATTCAATATATTAGAGTGATTAATTTTAACAAAAAATGTATATAATCGAATTCTACTTTTGAGTCGATTCAAAATATTAAACAATTCATATAAACATTAAATAACTATATAGAAGAGAGTACAGTTGATAGAGGATGTTATTATTATTTTTTTTAAATGTAACATAGGTCCTAATTATTAGTAGAAATTGGTTCAATACATTAGAGAAAAATTAGTTTAGTTTATAAAATACTTACGTAACACGACTTTAAATCAATATCAGTTCAATACACTAGAGATACTCTTAAGCGATAGCTAGGTTCTCTCGATGTTGGCTATTACCGGTGATTTAGTCATCAATCTTAGAAAAAATGAGGTAAAGCGCAAAGATTGAGACTACGTGAAGAAGACAGTATCTTTTATTGATGAGAATGTATTATAAGGTATTAATTCCTCGTCAAGTACCAACAAATTACCTAGATTGCTCGTGTCAATAGAATTCAAGCTCGTAGAAATATTAATTTGAAGATCATTTTATCAATGCTAGTTAGGCCCCGTTTGGTTCACAGGATTTTTGTAGGAAACAAGATTCTAGAGGAACGGTAACTGTTCATGCCGTTTGATTCGTAGGAACCGATCGAAGGAAATATATAGAATACTATTCACCTCCTACCATTTTGGATCAATTTCATAGAAAACAAAACATCCACTCGGACTGGTTGAGAATTTTCCTTCCTGCGGCTGAGCGCACGCCACGCATAGAGAGAGAAAGGGAGCAAAGACAGAGAACACATATGCTGTGTGCGGTTCGGGGTTAAAGAGTGGGTTAGGAGTTTAATCTACCAAACACCTATGATTAAGCTGTAGTATTAGGTCCTTAGGATCTCTAGGTTAGATCTATCGGGCTATCCTTTTGTCTAGAGTTCTTGAGGGCTACACTGTGAGGGAGAGAGGGGTACCAACCTTCCGACGCGTTGGAGGAGGAGGAGGCCATCTCGGGTTCGGCGGTGAAGATCTGCGCACGGGCAGCGACGGTCGGGGAAGGGCGTGGAGCTCCTTGGCGGCGGCGCGTCCCGGGCGGTGGCGGCTCCTGGCGGCGGCGTCGGAGATCCGGTGAAGGAGACCGGTGGCGTTTCCCGTCGCTTCAGCGCCCCCTCTTACAGATCGGGTCTAGGGTTTGTCAGTGGGGTGACGGCGGCACGGTCAACCTCGTGATGCGTGCCGCCCGGCCCCCACCTCTGTATTTATAGCGCTGGCGACAGGGGCCCACCAGCCAAACGGGCTGGGCGCCCCCGATCAGGGCGCGGTCAAGGGCTGGGCTTTGGCCGTTGGGCCAAAGCCCTGAGATCACTCTAACATTCTCCCCCTTGATCTCAATCTATACTTTATCTTTAATTACTTTTGACTTTACACATTCCATCACAGATTAGTGCATAGAACATGTCTCATCGTCACGGTCAATCGCCGATAGATTCAACAGTTACAATACACCTCTCTGTTCTGAAACAGTTACTTTAATCTTTGGGCCATCTTTTAGTCCAGGAATCACAGGCTTTCCCTTAAACCCATGCCGGCTACATGTTCTCTGAACACGTTGGGTGGTAAGCTTTTAGTAAGCGGATCCGCTAACATCTTTGCGGTACTTATATGCTCTAGACTTATAATTTGATCCCGAACTTTATCTTTCACAACATAGTACTTTATGTCAATGTGTTTGGCAGCACCACTTGACTTATTGTTGTGGGCATACGTTACTGCGGGTTCATTATCGCAGTACAACTTAAGTGGTCTATTGATGTCGTCAACCACTTTTAAACCGGGTATGAACTTCTTTAGCCAGTTCACCTGCCCCGTGGCCTCATAACATGCTACAAACTCGGCATACATTGTGGACGATGTAGTGACGGTTTGCTTTGAGCTTTTCCACGATATAGCTCCTCCAGCGAGAGTGAATACATATCCGGATGTAGACTTTCTATCATCTCCCGCAAAATCAGAATCTGTATACCCCACTATATGGAGTAAATCTGATCTTCTGTATGTCATCATGAGGCCTTTTGTTCCTTGCAAATAACGCAAGACTTTCTTTATCAATTTCCAATGTTCTATTCCAGGATTGCTCTGGAATCTGCCAAGTAACCCGGTAACAAATGCTAAGTCAGGGCGTGTGCACACTTGAGCATACTATAAGCTTCCGACAGCTGAAGCATATGGAACCGCTTTCATTTGATCGATCTCATACTGGTTCCTGGGGCATTGAAAATCCCCATATCTGTCGCCCTTAACTATAGGTGCAGGTGAAGGACTGCATTTATGCATCCCAAATTTCTTTAAGACTTTCTCTATGTATGTCTTTTGTGATAGTCCCAATACCCCTTTGTTTCTATCCCGGTGAATTTCGATCCCTAGAACGAACGAAGCTTCACCAAGATCTTTCATATCAAAGTTTGAGGACAAAAACTTCTTTGTCTCCAGTAGCAGACTAACATCACTACTAGCTAGTAGGATATCATCCACATACAGGATTAGGAAGATAAACTTTCCATCTTTAAACTTTGCATAAACACAGTTGTCCTCAACATTCTCTTTAAACCCAAATTTTCTTATTGTACTGTCAAACTTCAAGTACCACTGTCTTGAAGCTTGCTTTAACCCATATATTGATTTCTTTAGGCGGCATCCCATTCTTTCATTTCCTTCCACGACAAAACCTTTCGGTTGTGCCATGTAAACATTTTCCTCCAAATCCCTATTGAGAAATGCCGTCTTTACATCCATCTGATGTAACTCTAAATCATAATGTGCTACTAATGCCATTATGATTCTGAAGGAATCTTTACATGAGACTGGAGAAAATGTCTCATTGTAATCAATCCCTTCTCTTTGCGTAAATCCTTTTGCCACAAGTCGCGCTTTGTATCTTTCTACATTCCCTTGGGAGTCATGTTTTGTCTTGTAGACCCATTTACAGCCTACTGTTTTGGCTCCTTTAGGAATAATTTCCAAGTCCCAGACTTTATTAGTCTTCATGGACCTCATTTCCTCTTCCATGGCCTCAAGCCATTTTGAGGATTTTTCTTGGATTATTGCGTGATGAATACATGCAAGGAAATTGCATCAGTGGAACATATACACCAGAAACATGGACACGGATTATCCAACCATTTAACCAACTAGCAAGAGCAACATTAGTGAAGGACAACTTAGCTAACAGATTTAAGAATCTGAAGAGAAGGTTTGCTATCATAGTTTGGCAAATAGAAGTGGCTAGGGTGGGGACCCAGAATTGAAGATGGCAGTACCTGGTGATGAATCTAGTTGGGATGAGCTTGGCGAGGTACATACTAATAAAATTCTGCCATTACCCTTTTGTACACAAACTGTTCTTTACTTTTGTTGATCTAGTACCTTTTTTTATAGAACAAAGCAGAATATTTGAAATGCAAAGGCAAAGCATTTTCACAGTATGAAGATTTGGAATTAATTTGTGGCAAGAACGTTGCATCAGGGAAGCATGGAGATTCATCAAAAGTTGGTGGATATGACCAGTACGATCACTTTGCATCATTTGATGACGACATTGGCATTCACAACAAAAGACTCAGCAAAAAAAAGGTCTTAGTTGGTCAAGGTAGAAAACCTATCAATTTGGAGGAAATACCAGA
Source organism: Dendrocalamus latiflorus (assembly GCA_017311315.1). Taxonomy (NCBI): domain Eukaryota; kingdom Viridiplantae; phylum Streptophyta; class Magnoliopsida; order Poales; family Poaceae; genus Dendrocalamus; species Dendrocalamus latiflorus. The sequence continues at coordinate 1,975,345 of CM029630.1, read as the reverse complement.
TTCAGAAGATGATGACACTTCAAACAAAGGGGAGTTCAACAAATCTCCACAGCTAAAATTTTGCTATCTAAAACAAGATGCACATTCAAAAGCCGTCCAAGATAGAGCATGCAACAATGCTAAAAGGCAAACATCAACAATAAAGGATAGTCATAAAAGAGGTCGAGGAGATTGTCATGATGTTTTAGTAGAACTTGCTGAAATTAGCAAACAACGTCTACAGTTAAGTAAGGAGATTTTCAGTGCACAACCGAAGACATTCAATTAAGGAATGTATTGGTAGGCTGGAGAGTATGGGCAATATGCCGGATGAATTAGTACTTTCTCGCTATGAACTATTTTAGGATGAGAAAAAAACATGAGACTTTCATGTTGATGGATGTGTCATCTATACCAAGTTGGATTAGATGATATTTTCCTCACCTATCTGCAATGTCAAAAATAGAGTGAAGGACATGAATGCCACGAGAGGACCCCTCGACAATTATCATCATGATGGCACAATATCTAGGCTTTGCTAGTCTTAGATGGACATTATTAGCATTTTTTCCCTCCAAATTAGCTTTTATCTTTAGATATGTGAACTCTATGTTCTTTATTTGCAAACACCTTATGCTTCTTCACAACAATGGATCAAACGGTTCATTCATAGTGAAAATAAGTCTTACTTAATCATAACTATTGAAACTGTAACTCATTCACTATTATAGCCTTGTCTGCACTACCATCTGCCGCCGCCACACGTCGGGCATAGCTGTGCCACCATACAGCTCACCCCAACCTTCTCTAAGCAGAGGATGCAGAGGTCGACAAGCTTGTGGGTGTTACAAGGGCTCTCAAGACACTAATGGCTAAGTCAATTGATTGGGTTGAGGAGAGATTGGAAATAAATGAGCAGACATTACTTTGTGGGTGGGGTAAAATTGTACAATTGGCATCAAAACTAATTTAACCCTATTAACCCAGCCAAACAGTACTTCATATTAACTAGATTAGTTGCCAAACACAAAAACCAGGTTAAACTAACCTAGCTAGGTTAAAGTTAGCTATCCTGGTTAATCTAACCTGGAACCAAACAGGGCCATGAGAGAGAAGTGAAGCTCCAGGGTCGTCGACGAGGGAGGCATGGAGGGTCTCGATGAAGTACAAAACTAGAACCACCTCGAAAAGTAGAACACGTTGGCCATGATGGTTTGTGTGAAGGAGCACTGTAGGTGGCCGCCGGCAGGACCTCGCCGTGCCGAGGTTGGAGAAGTGCGCCTCGTGCGCCATGGAGGTGGAGGAAATGTAGAGCGCAACAAGTAGATGCCTCAAGTGCGACAAATTTGATTGAGGACTCACGGTCGTGACACAATCGACGATGAACGCCTGAGCTTAGGCCATTGTCATTGGAGCTTGCGTTGCTGCCCAAACTTGCGCTACTGCTGATGGAGCTCTCGCTGTCGGCTCTTGAGCTTAAGCTGCCATTGCTTGAGCTTGCGCCGTCGCCGCCCAAGCTCGTGCTCCCACCGCTGGAACCCGCGTCGCCGATCGAGCTTGTGCTATTGCCCAAGCAGTCGCCACTCGATCTATCGTGATGAGGAAATGTTTGGGAAAGACGACGAGTGGATGATTGAAACAGGATAAAGGTAAGATTTCTTCACTTCACTTACGTGTGGGGCCGTAGACTTCATGGGCCCATTGTTTGTGGCTATGATGGAAAAATTAGTGTTCGGTTAGACTATAAATGCAAGCAATATTACTATTTACTCTAAAATTTCTGTGTTCTTGCTCCTCCTGCGAATCAAACAACAAATCCTACAAAATTTCTGTATTTATCGATCATTTGTTTTTGTTTTACACATGCATTTATATCACATTTTTTTTATGTTTTTCCTATTCCTGCGTTTCCATAATTCTGTAAATTTCCTAATTCTTTCATGCTTGGTACTTGTTAGTGCCAACCAACTAACCCTCTATTTCTTTTTCTTTTTCATGTATATAGATTAGGAGTTACAAATACTCATAAAAAAGAGTAGCTTCAGCTCCAACAAGATTAGTACACAAATAAAAAAAGAGTAGCCAGCTCCAACAAGATCAGTACTCCAAAATTCGTCCATGCATCATGGAGTGGGAGTATCAACACTACCAAATACACAATTGGTTAGGGTTTTGCATGTAAGAAAAGTTGAACAGCATGGTAATAAAAAAAGCAATGAAAGCTGCGGCCAATAGGGACTCAGGGTGGAGGGAGAGACGGACACCATGAGGACAAGGGAGCCCCACCATTTGGGGGAGCAGCCGAGAGTGGGGCCCACCCCCTGTCCACTCGAACGTCCCTTCTGTCCCCTCTTAGCTCAGTCCACTGCAACTCTTCAGCTCCTCTCTCTCTCTCTCTCTCTTCACTCTTATTTTCTTATTTTGGGAGTAGGTTATATACTCGAGCAACAATTTTTATTGTTTAGTCTTTGAATTTATTTCTACTATCAATCTCTTCTATCTTTATTTTCACGTCTTGACCATTCTGGTTACGGTGGTGCGATGCCAAGACAACGCTATTATGATCACAGAATAAGTCTAATTAAATGACACTTTGTACCATATCACTGGTGATGAAGTGACCAAATATTAGCTGGTGGTAGAGTAGTAGGATTTATTAGACATGTCATGGTGAGTAACGTGTTCTTGTTGTTTTGCTAAGCTGTAAGTGATGGCATCGTCGAAAGGATTAGTAGAATTGGAACCAAAGTTGGTAAGAGATTATTAATAAAATATTTTTTAAAAATGATTATTTAATTGAAAAGTTCATGCTCGTACTGCTGCTGCTGCTGCTGTCTATGCATAAAGGGAAATTGTGGAAATCCTTTGTTTGTGAATCTGATTCGAGTTCTTGAGGTTTTTGATTTGATCTCATGCGTCCTTTTCTCGATTTCTTGCTTTGCGACTTGGTGCGAGATCAGATCCAATCCACCTGAGACTGGAATATAGAGGAACCATCACCTGCCACCTGTCAAAATACAGATGGTTATGCATGCATAATATAGTTCATGGCCTGGGTGACCCAAGAAATCAGAGAAACCTGCACGACACTAATCTGCTACGCTAGTAACAACAGTACCGTGTAGATCATGTTTGATTGAAACGCAGGGATCTTACCAAAAAGATTGAAAAGTTTGCACGCGGTGAATGATCAAATAGTTAGGGCTGGCACCTGTGCACACTGGAAAGAAAGTAGATCGGGCAGCAAGGTCGACAGTTTTGTCCTGGAGGAGGACATGTACCAATCCTTTTGCCGTGTCTATAATTAGACGCGCGGCTAATAATGCTGCACATGTGTACGTCCTTTTCACCACATGAGAGGCGAAAACAAGAGCTGCTGTTCTTGAGGAATTTTATCACGAATGATTGAAGGAACAGTGAGATAATGGAGGCTTGAAGAAAGCACACAAGACTCGCGATTCGACATGAGAACTCGGGATCCCCGGGAAATTAAGGTCAACACCAAATTAAGCCCAACGGATGTTGCTACACATATATTTCTGGCACAATTTGCATGGCCCAAATACGATGGGCCGGAGCCCAATAGCAAACTACGCTATGGTCACATCTGTATATGTTCAGCGTTCAGTGAATTAAGCATTGTGTTTCAGCGTAATTTTACTGGGCTGCAGTTCAGTTGCATAGCATGAATCTAAACAGCATTCTGATGTTATGTTTCGAGTGTTGTATTGACAGGTACAATACACCATGCTTATACGTCGCTCTATCGGTGCGTACTACATACAATTGCAGCTTGTTCGTATATATGTCATATACAGATATATATATATATATATATATATATATATATATAGGAAAATTACATAAGGCACCATGGTGCCTAGGCACCAACATCCGATACACGTGTATGATTGATAATTTTTTTGAGTTTGAGTATGAAAATGTTTTATACCCTTGATATATTTATGGTAAGTAAGTTTTGAACTCAGTTCAAATTAGTTTGAACTACTTTTGAGTTCAATGCAACTACAGTGAGTATGTACCATAAAAATAGTTCAAACTAATTAAACTGAAGTTGAATTTAATTTTTTTCGGAGTTTGACATCTCAAATATACTTTTTTATGGGTATATGAAGATACCCACATCAAATGTTGCGAATCTCGAAGCAAATCAACGGGTATTGATATTGGTGCCTAGGCACCATGGTGCATGAAACACTCGTCATATATATATATATATAGGATGCTGAAATGGGACACCTAGGCTCCCTACCGTTAGATTGCTTTTAGATACGTGCTAGAGCAATGGTATGTATGGTATGTAATATATTAGGCATGCTAAATCAATCATGGAAGGAAAGTCTTAATCATGGATGGAAAGTCTCAATCACACTAGCACGCATCTAAAAGCAATCCAAAGGTAGGGAGACTAGGTGTCCAGACACCTAGATGCCCCTGTTATTTATACTATATATATATATATATATATATATATATATATATATATATATATATATATATATATATATATATATATATATATATATATATATATATAGTTCGTGCAATTAACTGGCATTCTCAAATGTAGATTAGTGACTCGTGATCGAGTAGCTACAAACCTGCATTCTGGTATATACATACAGAAGACTTGTGCATTGTTAGGTCAAGTTAGTGGATAATAATAGGTGGGTTCTTTTGGATCATGGTTTATGGATTTTGGTTTAAATTTCTAAATTCTGACTGTTCGAGAGAGAGTACAGAGAGACTCGCGCATGATTTTGATCGATATAGATAAAGTTGATACAATAACTGCTATAATTAACTTATAGATAAATCTTAAAAAATATACCACTTAAAACCTAATTACTACAGATAAACCAAAAATAAAAAACCACGAACCGAAAAGAAATGAGCCAATCGTAACCGACACAAAGCCGGAAGCATTCGCGGCCTGCGAGCGTGGCCACGTCGCCCCCGGCGCTCCCTCGGCCGGCACGTGTCGGCCGGTTTTGCGTACGGCCGGGGGAGGCACTTCCCTTCTGTTTTCCGAAAATTACGTAAAGGTCCTTTTTCCTCGCGAAAAGGTCCCTGCGTCCAGTTTTTTTAAAAAATTTTGGATGGCGCCCCGCGGGTTTCCAAAATTACGTATAGGTCCTTATTTACTTACGTACAGGTCCTTACAGATCCTCGGTTTTTTACGAAAAAGGCCTTTGATTTTTCCTAAATTACGCACGTGTCCTCGATTTTTTTTTATAAAACTCCCTGCGAATTTTCGTCTCTTTTACTTTGGTCCACACGGTAGCTAGCGCGGCGTGCGGCGCGCTCATGCAGCTAGTATTATCAATGAGAGGACAGAATTCCAATCACGGCACGCGCGGGGACGATTTATTAGACTTGGCCATCGTTTTTTTAAAGGTTTAGCCTTGAATTTTTTATAAATAAATAATTTTTTTATTCTAAATTACAGTACTATATTTATGTTTTATTTTCTTTGCAGTTTTGATCATATATCGCTCCACGGTTGAGTAACTTGGACTCGCCCAACCTGGTTTAACAACTAGAAGTCGTCCAACGGTTAGACGATTTAAAATAATAATATAATTATTTTATTAATCCGATGAAAATAATTGTGGGGGAGTAAATGGTGATTTTTATAGGTATTATATTTAACAAATCTTATTTGTATATTGTTTCTTTTATTTCAAATAAAAGGGCATATAATGTCGGTTGATCTGTTTATGATTTTCATAGGTTCTGAAGGGTACGAAATTTGTTAGATTCACAATAATATTATGTGATCGTCGTATGTTGTAGTGCGATAAATTCCTGACAAATTATGTGAGGACGATTGAGGCAGCAAAGATTCGTAAGTTGGAATGTAAGTCGCCCAACGATAACAACATGAGGGAATTCGTACATAATCATATAATAATACCTAGGAATTAAAATACGTACATTCCCTTCCAAAAAAGTACACAAAGCAGAAGGAAGACCCACTACTCGCCACCAGCCACACCACCCGCAGCATCTCCTCCGTCGTCACCATGTCCCGCCCCTGGTCGGTGCCCGCTTGTACGGCCCCGCTTGGCCTTCCTTAGCACGGGGTGTCGGCGCCCCGACAGGGTGAGATGGTCAGGAGCCCTGCTGACCCTTGCTCCCAACGCCTCGGGGTCGAGTCCACCTATGGTTGCATGAGTACTGGGGTACCACTGAGGCGCAACCCAGAAAAAACATCGACGGGCTCACGTGCTCCCTTGACCTCCGCCGGGTCGTTCGCGAGGAATTCGTTCATGTCCACCAAGAGATCCTCGTGGGGGGGGGGGGGGGGGGAGTTAAAATGCTGGCTAGTGCACCGTAACTGCAGGGCAGGTATTGTTTATTCTTACAATATATCGATGCGAAAAAATGAAGAGACGAAATGTACCTTTCATGTGGGACATGGCATGCGCCCAACTGTCGTACTCACTGTACTAGCCTTGGCCAAATAACGTGTGATACCCTGTTGATGCTAGGTAGGGGTCCACAAACAATGATGGTGTCGGTGTGTAGGCATGTGCCCACCCTGACCCTCTAGCCTGGCCCAGCGGTGGCAGAGGTGGTGCCCGAGGGTAGGCACGTGGCCACCCTGACCCTTCGGCCTGATTAGCTGCTGGTGAGGCACATGCATGTGGCCCTCCATAGCTTCCTACCTGAGCTGCAGGACGTGGTCGCCTAGGCGTAGTGTTGATGTGGCCAACTCTGAGAGCGTCCTGCATGATGGGAGGATGACGACACACCTCGATGTAGCGTAGACCTGATGGACAATGTGCAGCAGCTCTTCGCATGTCACCTCCAAACCATGGGCGACCCTGTCCACGATCAACCCGGTGTCTCTCGCAATCCTGACGGCGATGTCTGTCTGCAAGAAGTACATGAAAGAGTCCAACTAGTAATTGTGGTAACCGGAACTACCGTGGCCTCGGCCGGAAGAACCCCCTCAAACCTGCCTTGGTCATTGCACCAGTTGGCAGACGCATCCACCGGAGAGGTAGCCTCTCCCGCGATAGGCGTCCTTGTGAGATCCCTAAATTTTATTTTAGTTATTTACAGATTTTTATGACTCAAATGCTATTTAAATCGTCGTGCACAATTTTAAATGCTACGCATAATCTTAAATCATCACGTACTATTTTAAATCAGTGCATGCTATTTTAACCATCACGAACAGATCTAAATCTTTTGATGGCTATTAATTATCATGAAGAATACTTATTAGGGGGTTTGTACAATTTATAAGCAACTAACAAAATTAACTGGGCCTTTAAATACGCAACAGAGCAATCTAAATAGCAATACAACTATTAACAATTAAATTGGCATTAGTTCTACAACTACACTAACAATATGCGACGTACCAAATACAAGTACACATCTAATAATTTTAGTTACTATTATACTATGTTTCAAAAGCATATAAAAAATACGGAGGACTCACCGTCATCCATGCGTAGATCTTTTCTCCTCTCTTCTCCTCCCTCTCCTCCCCTTTCCTCCTCTCCTCTCCTTCTCTCCTCCTCTCTTTCTCTCTTCTCCCCTTCTTCTATTTGCTCTCTGTCAAATGAGTGCATGCAGTGTCAGCCGACGCGCACGTGTGGAGGTATACCCTCTTGTTGCCCAACCGTTGGATGACAGGGACTAGTTGCCTAATGGTTGGGCGACTTGAACACGTGTCTTCCAACGGTTGGACGACTAGTCTAAGTAGCCTAACCGTGAAGCGACATATGATCAAAACTGTAAAAATAAACGCAGGTATAATACTATAATTTAGATAAAAAAATGATTATTTTTTTTAAAAAAAAATTCTTTACCTCCTACTCCCCTGGTCTCCGATTGTCTTACAGTCTTGCCCAATTTGAATTGGGTCTTCACATGGGCATACTCTTAACAGCCAAGCAGCAATTAGTATCTTGTCATTTTTTATGATGTGGAATTACATCCACGCAGGAAACAAGCACCATGAAACAAATCCCACGTTTTGCTATTTTCCCTTGTTTAGAGTTAAGTCAATTTGGGGATTTATTCGGTTCGGACGAAGTATATGTGAAGGATAACTATCATGCTGGATGGAATGCAGAGGACCAGAGTACGACGCGTAGGAGATAGATGCCTTGTATGGAGGTTGGGATGAGTAGGCGAGGCCGGTAGTCATTTATGTAAATCCGGGTACATTAGTATGTTGCTATCTACTAGTTTTATGTATTTGTGTAATTATTAGTGGGAACCACCTCTATTTTTCTTCCAAGTGTTGTAATGTTTGGGTAGAACTTGTTAAGTCTTATTAAAAACTCTAGCCTTGTGTGGTAATGTTATTGTAATAATATCATACTATCTCTAGCTATTGTTCTGCTGCACCACTCTGATAAAACTTATTATTTAATAAAGAGAAATTTGATGATTTGCCCCATCTTTGTTTGCAAACAGTTCATTTGCCCCATAGTTGATATGAATTGATTATTTGCCCTATCTTTGAATTTTCATTTGATCATTTGCCCTCTTTGTATTTTCAAACTATTTTCTATTTTTGTAATGCTAAATTATATTAGAAAATGACCAAATTGCCCCTGGGTCAAACGCCGATCCGATTCCCTTCTTCTCTGTCAAACGCCATCCGATTTCCCCATCCCCTTCTTCTCTGTCCACTGTTCTTCCTTCATTTGATTCCTTCATATAGTTGTATTTTCAATTTCTTTGTGGGCTCTACATTGTGAAATTCAACTGCTCTGGATATGCAATGTATCTTCCATTATGTATCTACATTGTGAAATTCAACTGCTCTGGATATCCAAATACTGGGGGGACCGCGGTTCCTCTGTTATAGACTCATAAGGAAACATGCTGTGGCTTCGTCAGTAATGAGATTAGGACTCAAGTGGTGTGGTCAGACCATCTCATAGATCAACAACTGGTTACTTTATTTCAGAGTGTTGGCTTCAATATGTAAATGATCTGGTTGCCATATGTGGGAAAATCGAAAAGGAGTATGTAATATGTTGCTTCACAGTCATACCTTGGTTGCTTGCAGCTCATGTCAATGTACGATGTATGTACACATTATTCCATATTTTTCTGGTTTTCTCCTTGTATTTGTTCTCTCTTAGCAAAGTTTCTTGTTACTGCCAATGCTGTATATCGTAAGCATAGCAGCATTGATTTTCCAAATAATTTCTATTGATGTGATCACATCAATGGTGATCAGATATGATGATGGTAGCGTGTGAGCATGGACCGAATTGTAGTCTGGAATGAACGCATGCAGAAAGAAAAATTGGAACGCATGCAGAAATATTAGCGCGAGTCAAGTGTGCTAGGGCAAAAATGTTAAGTCAAAGTGTGGCCAGCCACGCCACAACTCACAATTGTGCTGCTAATAAGTTGACCAAAGAGTATTGATGGTTCATGTAAGCTAATGGGATACACAGTTCCATTGCCGGGCTCCGACGACAAGAAGGTATGCGGCCGGAATGATCCAGGGGTAATTTGGTCATTTTCTAATATAATTCAGCATTACAAAATAGAAAATGGTTTGGAAATACAAAGAGGGCAAATGATCAAATGAAAATTCAAAGATGAGACAAATAATCAATTCATATCAACTATGGGACAAATGAGCTGTTTGCGAACAAAGGTAGGGCAAATCATCAAATTTATCTTAATAAAATATAAATCTACTCTATTTGGTCAGGTAATAACTATAGACTCATGCCATTACCTAAGATGGGGTTTGGCTTGTGCATTGTTAGGTCAAGCTAGTGGATGATAGTTTTGTCAATGAAAGGACAGAATTCCATTCACGTTAGACTTGACAATGCAAACGTGTAATGACCGGCGATCCTTTTTAGGTGGTGATCAGTTGGGCTTAAAAACTCATGGCTTATGGCTGAAAATACTGTAGCTGGTTGAAAAAAACACTGTAGCTGACAGAGGCTTATTTAGCATAATTAAATTTAAAAAAATTTAAAAATATAAAACATATGTTAGCCCAATATGTATAATACAAACGAATACGGGAAAAAAAGAACCGGCAAAAAAGCTCAACAAAAAACCAAAATTTCAGAAAAAGACGAAATTTATGAATAGTGAAAAATAAACCAGAAGCCAGAAGCTCAAGCCGAACCGATCAGGGCTACCTCCTACTCCTCTGGTCTTCGATTGTATTACAGTTTTGTCCAATTTGATTTGGGTCTTCACATGCGTGTACTCTTAACAGCCAAGCAACAATTAGTATCCTGTCATTTTTTTGTTAGATTGATCTCAGCCATTTGGCCCAACGGCCAAATGGGCCCCTTGTACGCGCCCTGATCGGGGGCGCCCAGCCCTATGGCTGGTGGGCCCCTGTCGTCAGCGCCACAATAAATAGAGGTGGGGGCCGTGGCGGCACGCACACCGAAGTTGGCCGTGCCGCCACCATCCCCACCGACAAACCCTAGACCCGATCTAAAAGGGGGCGCTCCAGCGACGGGAACTACCACCGCCATCTCCCTACAGATCGCCGTCACCGGATCTGCGCCGCCGCCACCGTCCTCCTCACCACCGACCGTCGCTGCCTGTGCGCAGACCTCACCGACGAACCCGTGATGGCCAACTCCTCCTCCACGCAATCGGACGGTCGGTACCCCTAACCCTAATGATCTCTCCCTCTCCGTGTATCTCTCGAACCCGAACAGAACACCCCTAGATCTAAACCCTAGGAGATCCTAAGGTCTAACAATGGTATCAGAGCGAACCTAGGCGTAGATCTAGACGGAAAAGAACGCGACCGCCGTCGGTTGACCGGCGTGCGGAAAAGAAAAGCACAGAGAAGAAGAACCCCCCTAACCCTAGAAAACGGCAAAAGAAAAAGAAAGAGAGGGGAATGGACTTGATCCGGACGGATCGAAACCCTAACCCTAGATCTGAAAACGGCCGGGACTTACCTGGCCGTCGTCGCCGGGCTGTCGTCGCTGGCGTGCGGGAAGACCGGCCGAGCCGTGGTCTCGCCGGCGCTCCTCGTGCGGGCCACCGTCGACGCGCGGGACCAGATCCGAGCGCGCCGGGCGCGTGCAAAGGGGCGCCGACACGGAGCCGCTCGACGGCGGCACGCTCCCTCTCAGGGGAGCGCGCACGCCGGCGAGAGGGCCCGCGGTGGCGCCGGCTTCTCCTTCTCCGGCGGCGTGGACGAAGTCGCCGCCGCCGCTGCGTTCGCTCGGGCGCGAGGCGAGAGAGGGGAGAGGAGAGAAATGAACTAGGGTTACGGGGGCGTCCGCCGCGCGCGGGTTTTGATCGGGCGAAAACGCCGCTCAGCCGTCGGATGGCGACGGACGGCTGAGATCACGCTGTGGTCCCTTGGGCCACTTGCCCAGGCGGGCGATGACTTTCCCAGCCCAGGCCCAGGTTGTGGCCTGCGGCGAGGGGGAGCGTGAGGCAGCGCGTGAGGCCACGCACGCGCCTGGGTGAGGCCGGCTGAGCGGGCCGAGCGTGGCGCGTGAGGCCGCGGCTAAGCGGGCCGCCGTGGGCCGTGGCCGGGCTGAACAGGCCGAAATGGCCGTTTGAACAGTAAATTTCAGAAAAATGAATTTTAATTTTTTTTCCAGAAGCATTTATGAGTGAATTTGAATGAAATTTGATTTAAAATCTCTGTAAAATTTTGCACCAACGTGTTATTTTTCCAGAGATTAAATGAGTACAGTAATAAAGCTACTGAGTATGAATTATTTTAGAATAATTTCATGTTTCCGCTGCAAAAGTTAATGTTGATTACTCTTTAAATTAAATTCGAACCAACGGGAGAATTTAATTTTTTGAGAATTGTTGTTAATTATGATATTGTTATTTTCTGACCAACGTTGATAATAACAGTATTGTAATTTTTAAATTGATGAATTTTATGCATTATTTCTATTTCTGCCCAACGGTGATGTAGATTTAATGTATAGATAAAATTGTATGTTTTAATTTTTAACCAACGTTGAAACCAAGGCATGCAGTTGTTGTTATTATGTTTAAATGTTCTCATTGTATATGAATTGTATTTTCAGGAGGATACTCTTTGATGGGCTACATCAGGGATATCCCGGTTCTCAAAGGAGACAACTACGGTGAATGGAAGAAAAAGATTGACCTGGCCTTCATCTTGGCTGAGGTGGACTGGGTAGTCACCACATCGTGTCCCACAGAGCCTGTGGCACCGATGAGGGATGAAAATGAGGCTGATGCTGCTTGGCAGACCAGACAGAGGGACTATGCTCCCATAAAAATGTCATATGATCTTGATCATAAAAAGTGGGTCACTGCCAACAAGAAATGTTTGGCTGTGATAAAGAACACGATTGAGCCTGCAATTGTGGGCTCAATCGCAGAGTGTGACACTGTCACAGAGTACCTTGAGAAAATAAAGAGTCAGTTTACTGGCTCTTCAAAGACTTATGCTACACAGCTGATCAAGCAGCTTGTGACAGAAAGGTTCTCTGGTGGTGGCAGTGGCATAAGAGAGCACATACTAAGGATGAGCAACTTGGCATCCAAGCTTAAACCAATGGATTTGGCTCTCAAGGATGAGTTCCTTATTCATTTGATTTTTGCTTCCTTGCCGAAAGAGTTTGACACCTTTGTTGTCAACTACAACATGCAGCCCGAGAAATGGAACTTAGAAAAGTGCATAGCTATGTGTGTGCAAGAGGAGGAAAGAATTAAATCCTCACATGGTGGTTCTATCAACTTTGTGAAGGACAACAAGAAAAAGAACTTCAACAGTAACTTTTCCTCAAAGAACAAGGGAAAAGCCCCTGTCCATCAGCCTCAACAGAATAATTTTGCAGTAGACAAAGATCAGTGTCTACACTGCAAGAAGACGGGACACTACAAGAAGAACTGTCCCGATTACTTAAAGATGATAATGGCAAAGAAAGGTGAGAACATTATTACCTTTATAAATGAATCTCTGCATGTGCAATATTCAAAATCTACTTGGTGGATTGATTCAGGTGCAACTGTTCATGTTGCCAATAATTTGCAGGGATTCCGTTCGACGAGGACTACGCAAAGAAAAGAAAGATGCGTTAAAGTCGCAAATGGAGTCCAAGCTGAAGTTGAAGCCGTTGGCGATCTTTCATTAGAGCTAGCTGATGGCTTCACTCTTTTACTTAGAGATGTTCTTTATGTACCCTCTTTACAGAGGAATTTGATTAGTGTTTCAAATTTGGACAATGATGGTTATGATTGTCATTTTGGAAATGGCAAATGTGAAATAATGTTTAATGCTAAATGTATTGGTCTTGCCATCAAACAAGACGAGCTTTATTTATTGTCACTTCGTGAAAATGTGAATTCCGTATGTGATGTGAATGAGCGTATATCCTCGCCTGTGAATGAGAACAGAAAGCGAAAGAGAACTCATAATGCATCGTCGAAATTATGGCACTGTCGTTTAGGCCATATTTCGAGGGGGAGAATAGAAAGACTAGTTAAGAATGAAATTCTTCCTTTATTAGAGTTTTCAGACTTAGAACAATGCAGAGAATGCATTAAAGGAAAATATGTAAAGAAAATTAAGAAAGACGTCAAAAGAAGCACAGGAGTTCTACAAATTATTCACACAGCATTTGTGGTCCTTTTCCTCTGAAAAGTGTGGATGGATATGACTCGTTCATAACATTCACGAATGATTACTCCCGTTATGGATATATTTATCCAATCAAAGAAAGAAATGAAGCCTTGGATAAATTCAAGATATTTAAGGCTGAAGTTGAAAACCAACACGATTTAAAGATTAAGATAGTCCGATCTGATCGTGGGGGGAGTACTACGGTCGACATACCCCATATGGACAAGTTCCCGGACCTTTTGCGAGGTTTTTACAGGAAAATGGCATGGTGGCCCAGTATTCTACACCGGGCGAACCTCAGCAAAATGGAGTAGCTGAAAGACGCAACCGTACCCTGATGGATATGGTGCGAAGCATGATGAGCTATTCCACACTCCCATTGAGTTTATGGATGGAGGCGTTGAAAACCGCCATTCATATTCTCAACAGAGTGCCTAGTAAGTCGGTGCCCAAAAGGCCGTACGAGTTGTGGACAGGAAGAGTTCCCTCACTAAACCACTTACGTGTGTGGGGGAGTCCTGCTGAGGCTAAAGTATTTAACCCAAACCTTGGGAAACTTGATCCCAAAACAGTAAGTTGCCATTTCATTGGCTACCCTGAAAAGTCAAAATGTTTTCGTTTCTACTGTCCAGACAGATATACAAAGTTTGTAGAAACGAGACACGCTGTCTTCTTAGAGGATGAAATGATGAGAGGAAGTATGGTAGTTCGAGAGATTGACCTTGAAGAGAAGCGGGCGTATGCGCCCACTCCGATGATTCAAGTGCCATTCTTCACACTACCTGTTGTCGCTGCACCGATGGTGCAAGACACTGTGGTGCCAGCACCTGTTATTGTTCCTCCTGTGGCAACAACGAATGAGAATGAAGAACCTGTTCTTCAGGATCCTATAGAACCCATTGCCACAGATGAGGGGGAGCAACAACAGCCTCAAACAGAAGATGTACCAAATGAGGAGGCCCCGAGGAGGTCTCAAAGAGTAAGAAGATCAGCTATTTCTGATGATTATCAGATTTATCATACAGAGGAATTTCAAATGGAGGATGATCCCACCTCATTTGAAAAGCCATGAGAAGCGAAAATTCCTCAAAATGGCTTGAGGCCATGGAAGAGGAAATGAGGTCCATGAAGGCTAATAAAGTCTGGGACTTGGAAATTATTCCTAAAGGAGCCAAATCAGTAGGCTGTAAATGGGTCTACAAGACAAAGCTTGACTCCCAAGGGAATGTAGAAAGATACAAAGCGCGACTTGTGGCAAAAGACTTTACGCAAAGAGAAGGGATTGATTACAATGAGACATTTTCTCCAGTCTCATGTAAAGATTCCTTCAGAATCATAATGGCATTAGTAGCACATTATGATTTAGAGTTATATCAGATGGATGTAAAGACGGCATTTTTAATGGTGATTTGGAGGAAAATGTTTACATGGCACAACCGAAAGGTTTTGTCTTGGAAGGAAATGAAAGAATGGGATGCCGCCTAAAGAAATCGATTTATGGGTTAAAGCAAGCTAAAAGACAGTGGTACTTGAAGTTTGACAGTACAATAAGAAAATTTGGGTTTAAAGAGAATGTAGAGGACAACTGTGTTTATGCAAAGTTTAAAGATGGGAAGTTTATCTTCCTAATCCTGTATGTGGATGATATCCTACTAGCTAGTAGTGATGTCAGTTTGCTACTGGAGACAAAGAAGTTTTTGTCCTCAAACTTTGATATGAAAGATCTTGGTGAAGCTTCGTTCGTTCTAGGGATCGAAATTCACCGGGATAGAAACAAAGGGACATTGGGACTGTCACAAAAAACATACATAGAGAAAGTCTTAAAGAAATTTGATATGCATAAATGTAGTCTTTCACCTGCACCTATAGTCAAGGGCGACAGATATGGGGATTTTCAATGCCCCAGGAACCAGTACGAGCTCGATCAAATGAAATCGGTTCCATATGCTTTAGCTGTCGGAAGCTTACAGTATGCCCAAGTGTGTACACGCCCTGACTTAGCGTTTGTTACCGGGTTACTTGGCAGATTCCAGAGCAATCCTGGAATAGAACATTGGAAATTGATAAAGAAAGTCTTGCGTTATTTGCAAGGAACAAAAGACCTCATGATGACATACAGAAGATCAGATTCACTCCATATAGTGGGGTATACAGATTCTGATTATGCGGGAGATGATAGAAAGTCGACATCTGGATATGTGTTCACTCTCGCTGGAGGAGCTATATCGTGGAAAAGCTCAAAGCAAACCGTCACTACATCGTCCACAATGTATGCCGAGTTTGTAGCATGTTATGAGGCTACGGGGCAGGTGAACTGGCTAAAGAAGTTCATACCCGGTTTAAAAGTGGTTGACGACATCAATAGACCACTTAAGTTGTACTGCGATAATGAACCCGCAGTAATGTATGCCCACAACAATAAGTCAAGTGGTGCTGCCAGACACATTAACATAAAGTACTATGTTGTGAAAGACAAAGTTTGGGATCAAATTATAAGTCTTGAGCATATAAGTACCACAAAGATGTTAGCGGATCCGCTTACTAAAGGCTTACCACCCAACGTGTTCAGAGAACATGTAGCCGGCATGGGTTTAAGGGAAAGCCTATGATTCCTGGACTAAAAGATGGCCCAAAAGATTAAATTAACGATTTCAGAACAGAGAGGTGTATTGTAGCTGTTGAATCTATCGGCGATTGATCGTGACGATGAGACATGTTCTATGCACTAATCTGTGATGGAATGAGTAAAGTCAAAAGTAATTAAAGATAAAGCATAGATTGAGATCAAGGGGGAGAATGTTAGATTGATCTCAGCCATTTGGCCCAACGGCCAAATGGGCCCCTTGTACGCGCCCTGATCGGGGGCGCCCAGCCCTATGGCTGGTGGGCCCCTGTCGCCAGCGCCACAATAAATAGAGGTGGGGGCCGGGGCGGCACGCACACCGAAGTTGGCCGTGCCGCCACCATCCCCACCGACAAACCCTAGACCCGATCTAAAAGGGGGCGCTCCAGCGACGGGAACTACCACCGCCATCTCCCTACAGATCGCCGTCACCGGATCTGTGCCGCCGCCACCGTCCTCCTCTCCACCGACCGTCGCTGCCCGTGCGCAGACCTCACCGACGAACCCGTGATGGCCAACTCCTCCTCCACGCAATCGGACGGTCGGTACCCCTAACCCTAATGATCTCTCCCTCTCCGTGTATCTCTCGAACCCGAACAGAACACCCCTAGATCTAAACCCTAGGAGATCCTAAGGTCTAACATTTTTATGATGTGGAATACTGATGATATTATTTATTTTCAGGAGCTGAACGCTGCTACGTTGGTAGAGGGTGTCGTCGATGCCCTTCCCATCCTGGGGGTGATTATTTCTACCTTTTTTCTAAGCGAATGGAAGAGCTTATGGCCAAATTTCAAAACTAATAAATAAACAGTTGTTATTTTCTAGGCCATCGGGTATTTATATATGTATTCCCATGAATAACTGAACCATAGTTCAAGAAATCTACAGCGCCGGAGACAAAATCTAGCTTCATGCACTTCAAATATTAGAAATTTAACTGAAATCACGAAATTTGTTTTTCTGCAACGCGAAATCACGAAATTTCTTAGCTGCGCGTTGTAGAAAACATGAACTAATTGACTAGTAGGGGCTCTGCCCGTCGAAGTTGCCCGGCGGGTTGTAGTTGCAGATGATGAAGACGATAGTCGTTGTCGCAGACGTCGCGCGCGCAGCCGATGGCCGTGGAGTTGCGCCACACCACTTGCGTGTATTGCCCGCACGGATTCCCCTCCGGCACCGAGCAGCTGTTGCTGCCGTGGTCGTAGTACTGCTTCTGCGACACCCACGACTTCACGGCGTCGGCCCCCGTCCAGTCGGGGCCGGCGGAGCCCAAGAAGAGGGCGCCGGCGGAGCCCCAGAAGAGGTTCTCCCCGTACTGCCCGCCCGAGTGCACGGTCGAGCAGTCGCCGCGATGCTGGTCCGCGTACGCCTGCGCGTACGCCGCCACCGTGTCGTCCCACGACACCGGCCCAACGCCCACGTCCGCGCGCGCCGCGTTGTGCAGGTCCACGTAGTCCTGCGGCGAGTTCTGCGCCGCGCACGGCGCGGCGACGAGGGCGGCCGCCATGGCAAACGCGTGAGCTAGCAAGCAGGCTAGCTTTGATGAGTACTCCATTGCTAAGCTAGCTAGCTTTACAAAATTTATTACTTTGCACTTGGATCGCTCGAACAACACTAGAACAAACTACAAAGATATATGTGTGTAGTTAGCTAGCTAGGTTGCCATTGTTGAGTTGTGGATGCTGGGTATTTATACTGCGAGCTCCAAAGGTACAGGTCAATTTAGTGGCGACTAATTTTGTCCAAGAGGGACAAGAATTCCAAGCATGCGTAATGGCGTAACACTTGGGCCTTTTGTAAGGTTTACTTCGGGGCGTTTAGTTTGGTGATGACTTATAGTTTTTTCACTATAACTAACTTATTTTTCACTATAATTGATGGTCGCTTATTTAGCATAATTAGATTTAAAAAATTAAAAATAAAAAGGGAGTGTATAGTTATCACCGGATGTTTTTTCTAATTACCATCTAAATTTGTGACCTTTGAATTAGAGATCAAATGGTCCTTTGTTTTTTAAGGGGGAGATTTTTTTTTTCAAGAGTGGGAGGGGGAGTATTCATGACCATCGGATCTCTAATCCAATGATCCTAAATCTGAATGATAGTTAGGAAAAAAAATATCCGGATGATATTTAACAAAACCCAAATAAAAAATAGGTTAGCCCATTACAACTAATGCGAAGGAATACGGGAAAAAAATCAAAGACAAAAAAGCCCTAAAAATAAAATAAAAAGATATAATTAAAGAATAATGAATTAAAAATTAGAAGTTGAAGCTGAAAAAGGGGCCGCATCTGGCCGACCGGCCGTCCAGTGTGCACGTTGCATGCATCATGCATGTATCAGTACTAATCACGGGTGTTTTGTCTATACATGCAGCACGTGTCCATTCCCTTTGTATATGTGGCGTGTTACGTGGCCAACCAATTATTTCCAAGTTATTTTTTTAGAACAAATTATATGTGGCGCGTTTGCATGCATGCTAGCATCCATCTATTATATAATAAAATTCGATGACACGTCTTTTTTATTGCTAAGAAAAAATAAGTATACTAAAAAATTATATAAAAATATCTAGTCCTCAATAATGTGAGAACTAAATGATAAAGAAAAATATATGCCGTTACTATTGTAGTACAAAGGAAATTTTTATCTCTTCGTGAATCCTTATCTTGTACAAAACAAAAGCAAAGAAAGAAACGTGGTAAAAAAACCCTTAAAAAACTTCCCATATGCCTAGCTATCACGTAGGGAAAAAGAGAAAAAAAGAAACGTAAAAAAATCAACTTTCCATATTCCAATCAGGTAAAAAAAAAGTTATAACGGTGTAGATTGCATGCGAGTATTCTGTATATCCAAGTTATATGTTATTTCGAGTTTGTGTACTAATTCGGACAGGATTTATTATAAGACTACAATTATAGTCATATAGACTTTAAGCACCTAGACCTTTTATCGTACGCGAAGAACAATAGGGCCAAGTCCGCTGCATCGGCGTGCAGATACCGTAACCAAACTCCAACGATTCGAGATCAATACCACAGGCTTCGGGCTTATTTGGCACTATTCATAAGTTTCGTCTTTTTTTTGAAATTTTGACTTTTTTGTTGAGTTTTTTTGCCGGTTCTTTTTTTTCCCGTATGTGTTTGTATTATACATAATGGGCTAACATATTTTTTATATTTTTAAATTTTTTTTAATTTAATTATGCTAAATAAGCCTCTGTCAGCTACAGTGCTTTTTCAGCAACTACAGTGTTTTCAGCCATAAGCCACGAGCTTTTCAGCCGGACCGATCACCCCAAAGACATGTTGCATTTCAGGAAAAGGAAGCCACACGTTCGACGGAAAATATCTGTCGTTAATCTTGTAGTATAAACGAAATCTTTATCGCTTCCTAAATCCTTATCTTGTACAGTCAGGCTATCATCAAAAAGACAACTATAATTCGAAATTTAGCATCACATACATACATACATACATACATACATACATACATACATACAATACATATGTGTGTGTTGAAATGGGGCACCATGATTTCAAATGCATCAATTCCATCTAAATTCGGGAGTATTTTTTGAAAGTATCAGTTTTAGAGTATATACTCATCTATAACTATTCAAATGAAATGTATAAGTTTGAAAAAATATATTCAAATTCAAAGTTTTGAACAAATTTAGATCACATACTTTGCTGTAATCAACATATACCTACAATCAGGCTATCATCAAAAAAGGCAACTATAATTTGAAATTTAGTTCAAACTTATTTGAACTAGTTAGTAAACTGGTGAATTTGACATCCAAAAAATTTTAAAATTTTTTGCACACAATACATACCTATTTCATATATGTGCTAAATCAATTACTTACTTTCCAAATTGATGTATTTTTGAATTAATGAATGTTACGGGTTTATCAATGGCTTACCACATGAGAAGCAAAGACAAGAGCTGCCATTCTTGAGGAATTTTATCACGAATGATTGAAGGAATAGTGAGATAATGGAGACTTGAAGAAAGCACGTACGACTCGCGATTCGACATGAGAGCTCGGGATCCCCGTGAAACCCAGCACCAAATTAAGCCCAACGGATGTTGCTACACACATATTTCTGGCATAATTTGCATGGCCCAAATACGATGGGCCGGAGCCCAATAGCAAACTACGCTGCTGTGCTGAGCACTTCTGACAGTGCACTCTTGGCATCCAATATGTTGTCGTTCCTGATGAACACTCTCGATCCAGTTTATTATACACCGAGTCACATCAGTATATGGTCAGCGTTCAGTGAATTAAGCATTGTGTTCAGCGTAATTTTACTGGGCTGCAGTTCAGTTGCATAGCATGGATCTAAACAGCATTCTGATGTTATGTTTCAAGTGTTGTATTGACAGGTACAATACAGCATGCTTATACGTCGCTCTGTCGGTACGTACTACATACAATTGCAGCTTGTTCGTATATACGTCATATACAGGCTCATATATATGTAGCTGTGTGCTCGCAACAATACTACCTCTATTTGTGCAATTATCTGGCATTCTCAAATGTAGATTAGTGACTCGTGATCGAGTAGCTACAAACCTGCATTCTGGTATATACATACAGAAGACTTGTGCATTGTTAGGTCAAGTTAGTGGATAATAATAGGTGAGTTGTTTTGGTCGTGGTTTATGGATTTTGATTTAAATTTCTAAATTCTGGCTCTTCGAGAAAGAGACAGTACAGAGAGACTCGCGCACGATTTTGGTTGATATACATAAAGTTGATACAATAACTGCTATAATTAACTTGTAGACCTGTTTTAAAAAATACATTATTTAAAAACTAGTTATTATAGATAAACTAAAAATGAAAAGTCATGAACCGAAAAGAAATGCGCCAATACTATATATATTATGCCCGGGGGGATTCCCGGCTCCTCCCCGCGCCACGTCATCATTTTTGCGAAAAGCCCCCTGAGTTTTTGGAAATCGTGTAAAGGTCCTCGGTTCTCGCGAAAAGGTCCCTGCCAGGTTTTTTTTGAAAACACCCCTCCACTTCACCGAAATTTTATATACTTTGCAGGATAGCACCCTACGGTTTTTAAAAATTATGTACGGGTCCTTTTTTGTTATATATAGGCCCTTATAGGTCCTCGGTTTTTTTATGAAAAAACCTTTGATTTCTTGAAATTACGCATATGTCCTCGATTTTTTTTAAAAAAAACTTTTCTGCGACTTGTCCTCTCTTTCACGTCGGTCTACACGGTAGCTAGCGCGGCGTGACGCCGCGCTCATGCTGCTAGTATTATCAATGAGAGGACAGAATTCCAATCACGGCACGCGCGGGGACGACTTATTAGACTTGGCCAAGGAAACGTGTAAAAAACGGCCATCGTTTTTTAAAGGTTTACCCTTGAATTTTTTTATAAATAATTAATTTTTTATTCTAAATTACAGTACTATACTTGTGTTTTATTTTCTTTACAGTTTTGATCATGTATCGCTCCACGGTTGAGTTACTTAGGCTCGCCCAACCGTTGGGCGATAAGGCCCCTAGTCGCCCAACCTAGTTGAGCAACTAGTCAAGTCATCCAACGGTTAGGTGATTTAAAATAATAATATAATTATTTTATTAATCCAATGGAAATAATTATGGGAGAGTAAATGGTGATTTTTGTAGGTATTATATTTAACAAATCTTATTTGTATGTTGTTTCTTTTATTTGAAATAAAAAGGCAGATAATGTCGGTTGATCCGTTTATGATTTTTGTAGATTATGAAGGATACGAAATTTATTAAACTCGCAATAATATTATGTGATCGTCGTATGTTGTTGTAGTGCGATAAATTCCTGACGAATTTTGTGAGGATGATTGAGACAGCAACGATTCGTAAGTAGGAATGTAAGTCGCCCAACGATAACAACATGAGGGAATTCATACAAATGATGTCATAATACCTAGGAATTAAAATACGTACATTCCTTTCCAAAAAAGTACACAAAACAGAAGGAAGACCCACTACTCACCATCAGCTACACCACTCGCAGCATGTCCTCCGTCGTCACCACATCCTGCCGCCGGTCGGTGCCCGCCTGTACGGCCCCGTTTGGCCTTTCTCAGCGTGGGGTGTCAGCGCCTCAACAGGGTGAGGTGGTCAGGAGCCCTGTTGACCATTGCTCCCATGCCTCGGGGGTCGACTCCACCTATGGCTGCATGGGTACTGGGGTACCACTGAGCTGTGACCCAGAAAACACCTCGATGGGTGCGGGCTCATGTGCTTCCTTGACCTCCGGCAGGTCGTCCGCGAGGAAGTCGCTCATGTCCACTAGAAGATCCTCGTGGGGGATAGCTGAAATGTTGGCTGGTGCACCGTAATTGTAGGGCAGGTATTGTTTATTCCTACAATATATCAACGCAAAAAAATATATGAAGAGACGAAACATACCTTCCATGTGGGACATGGCGTGCGCCCAACTGTCATACTCGTTGTACTAGCCTTGGTCGAACAACGTGTGCTACCCTGCCGACACCAGGTAGGGGTCCACAGACAACGATGGTGTTGGTGTGTAGGCACGTGCCCACCCTGACCCTCTAGCCTGGCCTGGCTTGGCGGCGGTGGCGGCGCCCGAGGGTAGGCACATGGCCAATTTGACCCTCCAGCCTGGTTAGGCGATGGTGAGGCACGTGCACGTGACCCTTCGGAGCCTCCTACCTGAGCTGTAGGACATGGTTTACCTAGGCGTACGCGTCGACGTGGCCACCTTCTAAGAGCGTCCTGCATGACGAGAGGGTGACGACACGCCCTGACGCAGCGTAGACCCGATGGACAATGTGCAACAGATCTTCGCGTGTCACCTCTAAACCATGGGCGACCCTGTCTACAATCGACCTGGTGTCTCTCGCAATCCCGACGTCGATGTCCGTCTGCAAGAAGTACATGAAAGCGTCCAACTAGTAGTTGTGGTAACTGGAACTACCATGGCCTCGGCCGGAAGAACCCCCTCAAATCTGCCCAGCAAGTCATCGCGTCAGTTGACAGGCGCATCCGCCGGGGAGGTAGCCTCTCCTGCGATAGGTGTCCTTATGAGATCCCTAAATTATATTGTAGTTATTTATGGATTTTTACGACTCAAATGATATTTAAATCACCGCATACAATTTTAAACGCTACGCATATTCTTAAGTCGTCACATACTATTTTAAATCGACGCGTAGTATTTTAACCGTCACGAACAGATCTAAATTTTTTGATGAATATTAATTATCATGAAGAATACTTATTAGGGGTTTGTACAATTTATAAGCAACTAAAAAATTAACTGTGCCTTTAAATGCGCTACAGAGCAATCTAAATAGCAATATAATTATTAACAACTAAATTGGCGTTAGTTCTACAACTATACTATTTAGAACTATTAACAATATGCGACGTACCAAATACAAGTACACATCTAATAATTTTAGTTGCCATCCTATTGTGTTTCAAAAGCATATAAAAAATACGAAGGACTTACCATTATCGATGTGTAGATCTTTCCTCCTCTCTTCCCCTCCCTCTCCTCTCCTTTCCTCCTCTCATCTCCTCCTCTCTTTCTCTTCTCCCCTTCTTCTATCTGCTCTCGGTCGAATGAGCGCATGGAGTGTCGGCTGACACACGCGCGTGGAGTTATACCCCCTTGTCACCCCAACCGTTGGATGACAGGGAATAGTCACCCAAAGGTTGGGCGACTTGAACACGTGTCGTCCAACGATTGGACAACTAGCCTAAGTCGTCCAACCGTGGTATGATACTATAATTTAGATAAAAAACTTGATTATTTTTTTAAAAAAATTCTTTACCTCCTACTCCCCTGGTCTCCGATTGTCTTGCAGTCCTGCCCAATTTGATTTGGGTCTTCACATGCGTATACTCTTAACAGCCAAGCAACAATTAGTATCCTGTCATTTTTTATGATGTGGAATCACATCCACGCAGGAGACAATATACGCACCATGAAACAAATCCCACCTCTCACATCGACAATATACGCACTCTAAATACTGGTAATTAGTACTCTTTTTTTTGGGCTTGTCTAGCTAGTTACTGTCAGCCAACTAAATATACTGATGATATTATTTATTTTCAGGAGCTGAACGCTGCTACGTTGGTAGAGGGTGTCGTCGATGCCCTTCCCATCCTGGGGCTGATTATTTCTACCTTTTTCTAAGCGAATGGGAGAGCTTATGACCAAATTTCAAAACTAATAAATAAATAGTTGTTTTTTTCTAGGCCATCGCCATCGGGTATTTATAGATGTATTCCCATGAAGAACTGAACCGTAGATCATGAAATCTACAGCGCCGGAGGTAAAATCTAGCTTCATGCACTTCAAATATTAGAAATTTAACTGAAATCACGAAATTTGTTTCTCTACAACGCGAAATCACGAAATTGCCCTAGTAGGGGCTCTGCCCGTCGAAGTTGCCCGGCGGGTTGTAGCTGCAGATCATTTTTTTTTTGGAGGTCATTTTTTTGGAAGGAGGTTTGTATGGGAGGATCCGTTGGATGGAGATCTAACGCCCCAGATCAATCTGACTATTTTTGTTCTTAAAAACAGTCGAATGTTGTATAGCAATACCCTTAATTTTATTGCCGTATACCAGTATCTTTATCATATAATACGTTCATAACTAATCACACAACTTATTCCCTCCGTCACACGTACATGCATGCATGTATTCACGACGCCGCAGCCCGCATGCATGGCTGCATATATAGATGATGAACTAATTGACTAGTAGGGGCGCTGCCCGTCGACGTTGCCCGCCGGGTAGTAGCTGCAGATGATGAAGACGCCGCCGTCGTTGTCGCAGACGTCGCGCGCGCAGCCGATGGCCGTGGAGTTGCGCCACACCACTTGCGTGTAGAGGCCGCACGACACCAACCAGTTCTCCGAGCAGGTGTTGCTGCCGTAGTTGTAGTACTTGTTCTGCGACACCCAATCGTTCACGGCGTTGGCCCCCGTCCAGTCGGTGCCGGCGAGGCCCACGGAGAGGTTCTCCCCGTACTGCCCGCCGTTCCCGTCCGAGTTCACGAGCTTGCAGTCGCCGCGCCGCAGGTCCGCGTACGACTGCGCGTACGCCTCCAACGTGCCGTCCCACGACACCGCCCCGACGCCCACTTTCGCGCGCGCCACATTGTGCTGGTACACGTAGTCCTGCGGCGAGTTCTGCGCCGCGCACGGCGCGGCGACGAGGGCGGCCGCCATGGCAAACGCGAGAGCTAGCAAGCAGGCTAGCTTTGATGAGTACTCCATTGCTAAGCTAGCTAGCTTTACAAAATTTATTACTTTGCACTTGGATCGCTCGAACAACACTAGAACAAACTACAAAGATATATGTGTGTAGGTAGCTAGCTAGGTTGCCATTGTTGAGTTGTGGATGCTGGGTATTTATACTGCGAGCTCCAAAGGTACAGGTGAACTGAAGAAATGTGCATTAATTATACCTGTCAATTTAGTAACGACTAATTTTGTCCAAGAGGGACAAGAATTCCAAGCATGCGTAACTTATTTAGACTTGTTCACACTTGGGCCTTTTGAAGGTTTACTTCGGGGCGCTTAGTTTAGCGATGGTTTATAGTTTTTTCACTATAACTGATTTATTTTTCATTATAACTGATGATGATTTATTTAATATAATTAAATTTAAAAAAAAATTAAAAATTAAAAATAAATTAGTCCATTTTAACTAATGCGAAGGAATACAGGAAAAAATCAAAGACAAAAACCCTAACAATTAAAAAATAAAAAAGATAAAATTAATAAATTAATAAATTAAAAATTAAAAGTTAAAACTAAAACGAGCGGGGGCGCATCTGGCCGGCCGGCCGTCCAGTCGTAATTCGTGTGTACTAATTCGGACAGGATTTATGAGAAGACTACAATTATAGTCATATAGACTTTAAGCACCTAGACCTTTTATCATACGCGAAGAACAATAGGGCCAAGTCCGCTGCATCGGCGTGCAGATACCGTAACCAGACTCGCACGATTCGAGATCAATACCACAGGCATCTAAAGACACGTTGCATTCCAGGAAAAGGAAGCCACACGTTCGACGGTTCGAGGGAAAATATGTGTCGTTAATTAATCTTGTAGTATAAAGGAAATCTTTATCGCTTTCTAAATCCTTATCCTGTACAAAGCAAAAGGAAAGAAAGCAATGTGGCAAGGGATTTAGATCAGCCACTCCTCTTTATCGCTTCCTAAATCCTTATTTGTCGTTAATCTTGTAGTACAAGGGATTAGATCAGCCACTCCTTTCTCTATCCTAAGACGTTACCGAGCCACCGGAAGTCCGGAACCATCTTAATCCACGCTCGTCTTGTTGGTGTCATCGCTAGATTCTTCCTCTCCCACAATTTATTGTTGCATCCGTATTTGTTGGTTGTTATAGATGCCATGAAAATTTGTTGTCGTCACCACTTTATTTGTTGTAGGGGTTTTGTTTTTGTTGTGCATGTTCATTTTTTTTGTCATAGTATAGGCTACGGTTCTCAATTTGTTGCGAACATTTATTTTCCATTGTTGCACAAGAAATTCTAAATGTTTTCAATGTTATTTTCAAATGTTGCAGTATAAGTCATAATTTTTTTGTTTAGGATTTTTTATCTTGTTATAACACTTAGCTAAGTCGTATACTCGTGATTTCTTTTTTGTGAGAAGATGATAATTTTTTATTTTCTCATTATTTTTCGTTTTTATTCTTCATTTTGTTGCATACGGGGTAGGGGCTTTATACCCCTTAGTTGCAATTCAAGATCTTCCAGACCTATGGTACAACATAGCTAGTTCGAAACAGTAACAAATACTACAAAAGATACTGACAGTAAATATATTCTGCGTTGAAGATAGAAATATTTCGCAAATTTGTACACAAAAATAAAGTTATAAATCACTGGATAATTTTGCACATAGGTCATGCTAGGATATAAAGATGTATATCAAAAAGCATCTAAACAGCATATATTCATTAGATAATGGACAAGCACTTAAAACAACACAAGATGCTGGCAAGAAGCTGACAAAACTGACAAAAAAGGAACCATTTAGACAAAGAAATTTTAGACTGTCATTGCATTTGAATGAAACCCAGACAGAGACAACACCTAAGATGCTAAATGTAAATATATATTTTGTTTTACACGTGTAAAGCGAAACATAACTCTGCATAAGGAGCATCCCAGTTCATATTAGAGAGAACCTGCCTAAATAATATTAATTTTTATCTTCCCAGATCATAAGTACAGAACAAATTCTATGGACTCCCTCAATTTTGAGATTTCAACCATTGAAAGCCAACTCAAAGTTTGATTGAATGCAGAGTCCATATATGCGAACAAACCATTACACGGCATTGTATTGATTCATTAAACCCTTGAATTACTTCTACAGTACGCAAAAAAAATTGATCTTGTACAATTGACTCAACGAAGAGAGCAAGATCACACAATGTTCTACAACAAAGATCTTTCTTTTCTTTCCACTTTGTTATCTCATATTCACTATTATGGTTAGAAACATACGCCATCAACTAAATATAATTTGTGCTCTAAAACACAAGAGTGATTTGATATGAACATTACATATAGGAGTGAAACTACTGAAAATTTAGCTTCCCGAAAAAGGGAAAAAAGTACCAAATCAGAGAAATTTTAGCACAAACTGGCTTCATCAACATCTTTCACCGACGATCTGACAAGCTCCAGACAGGCCTGTCAAATTCCAGTGTGTTTTCTTCTTTACCTAAGGTCTTTGCTGACTTTTTTAGGTGGCGAATTGTAACCAATTTTTGTAACAACTATACTTAATCCAAATTTCTTGGCCTAGTTAAGCCAATTTGCCTTTAAAAGGCTGTTACGTTTGCCTTTGTGATGTTGAACCTGTGAATCACTAACAACAAATGTGGATTTGCCATCGATTTTCAAGGCAAATTGCTGGATGCTCTGATCATATACAGATGACAATGATCATCGTAACCCCCTCCTTTGGCCGGGGCATGCACGGGCGGATGCCATTACTCACGGTTAATTCACAAAGCACATAGTTCTAATTAAGATAGCTCCGGTGCATGCATCAATCGCATGCAGATATACAAAGTCTTAAGACAGTACACCTAGATTTTAAGGCAAGGTTGCTTCATGGATTGAGATTCTCTAACTTTATGAAGTAAAGTTGGAAAAGAATAGTGACTATGACTTTAAAAGATTCTTAGCTGTCAAATGCAAAAATGACAGCCTAAATCAGATGTTACTACCAATGCGCTACAATAAACGAGCTACCGCACTGCCCGGCATTAGCTTTGCTGTAGTATCTAGCAGCCTTTCCTTTTTTTTATCCGATGGCTAGGACCGTGATTTTGCTTCACAAAGATAATCTGGTTCGGTTGCTCCATAACCCCACCTCCTCATGGAAATTTTTGCACGGATAACCCATTTTTTATTCGAAAATACAGAAATATACCCGCGACAAAATTTTTTACACAAATAGGCTCCAGTCGCCCAACCATTGAGCGACTAGAGCCTGTCGCCCAACCAAAAAGCGACTTACGAAGAATATGGTAACCGGTGGGCGATTAAATGCGATCGCCTCCCCGTTGGGCGATTAAATGCATTCGCCCAACGGTTGGGCGACAGAAAGCGAGTCGCCCAACGGGGGGTGACTGCATGTGATACAGCCCGACGGCCACGGCCTCTTTTCTTCCCCACGCGCCACGCCTGCTCGCCAATCTCCTCTCGGCCGCGCGAGGAAGAGAAGCAGAAGAGAGGAAGGAAGAGGAGGAGAGGGGAAGAAGAGAAGGAGAGGGGGAGGAGAGGGAAGAAGAGAAGGAGAGGGGGAGAGGGGGAGGAGAGGGAAGAAGAGAAGGAGAGAGAGAGGAGAAGAAGCCGCGGGATTTGCAGGTATTTTTCTAATTTTAGAAAATTTATTTTAGAAAATTTGTTTAGATAAATTTAGTTTAGAAAATTTAGTGTAGATATTTAGTTTACAAATTTAGTTTAGATATTTAGTTGAGATATTTAGTTTAGAAAATTTAGTTTACAAAATTAGTTTAGAAAATTAGTTTAAATATTTAGTTTAGAAAATTAGTTTAGATATTTAGTTTAGATATTTATTTTAGAAATTTAGTTTAGATATTTAGTTTAGATATTTAGTTTACAAAATTTAGTTTAGAACATTAAATTTAGTTTAGATATTTAGTTTAGAAAATTAGTTTAGAAGTGTAGTTTAGATATTTAGTTTAGAAATTTAGTTTAGATATTTAGTTTAGAAATTTAGTTTAGATATTTAGTTTAGAACATTAAATGTAGTTTAGATATTTAGTTTAGAAAATTAGTTTAGATATTTAGTTTATTGTTGGACCGAAATGGCGACAGAAGGGGGGGGGGGGGGGGGTTGAATGTCGAAACTTTAAACCTTGCCCCCAAATTGATTTCCTTTCCACTAGCTATGAGAAGCTATGTCAAGAAAATCAATTGCCAACTAAAGAGACACCCTGAATTTTCAGACTGCAGATTGAACTACCCTTTTTTCTTGCCAAAACCAAGAGAAATAATGAGACACTTCTATTCTTTTTGGACAAGGGAAGCAAGAAAGTAACTACAATAGCTAGAGAGACCTAGAGACCAAGGAAATCCAACCCATGAGCAAGAATTTCAGAAATGCACAAGAAACTGAAAGTACTGGCAGCAGCTACAAAAACTTAAATTCCCACTCAATCCTTGAATCTTTGGCCACGAAACTTTGAGGATAGCTATTCAATAGCCATAGGAATCTGCATGCCAAGTTTCGTCAATTTTCGAGAAGGGAATTAAGAACAGCCCCAAATTGAAGAAAGGACTGAAATCTGAAAATATTCAGAGAGGAGCACTCAAAAACCCAAATTTCTCCATGGTCTCAAATCCTTTGCTAATGAGACTTTCCAGATATCTCATAGATAGCTTTAAGACTCTGGATACCAAGTTTCAAGTCATCTTGCAAAGGGAATCAAGATTTAACTCAAAACCCTAGAAAAGACACAATTCTGAAAATCTGTACAAGCTGAACCAAAAAGGGTCAAATTACTCCTCCATCCCTCACTCTTTGGAAATGAGACTTTGCAGCTAGGATAGCAATAGCAAAGAGAGTCTCCAGACCAAAAATCAGATCATCTTATGGAGGGAAACTCAAGAAACATAAAAACCCTAGAACTGCAAGAACTGAACAGAGGAGGCTCAACACTGAAATCTGAGATTAAAACTTGGTTTGCTCTTGAGGTTAACTAGCCAAGTGGCTTTTGAGCATCACCCATATCATAGCAACCCATTTTGACACTCCCCAACAACAAAGAACTCGAAAATCAAAAAGTCAAGAAATCATCCAAATGAACATCGAAGAGAAAATGCAACAGAGAACAGGAGACTCAATTAAATTCAACCTAAGCCATCTCATATTGATCAAGAGGAAGAGAGATACATGATTGATACAAGATGAATGGTTACAAGCTCTCAACTCATCCTCTCAAACTCAAGAACCCTCAACCATACATGCTTGGAGAAGAGGGGACACAACCCTGGCATTTCAAGAAACCATCGAAGAGTGCAAAACCACAGAGGGGACACAACCCTGCTGTATACACCAACCCTTCACCAACTAAAGTCCTAAAGCCAAACCATCTCACAAAGCCTCTTTTGACTAGAGCTAACCCTAATTCCCTCCAAAATGTTCAAGTGGGCATGCAGCCCCTCACATGTATTTATAGCCTACGGCTAACGGATCTCCGCCCCGTTACACCTGCTAAGTCCAACGGAGCCCGCTCCCGCTTGTGCAGCCATGCGAATTTCCCGATTCGCCCCTTGTGCACCTTCCGGGAAGCTTCCGTGCTCCTTGCCTCGCACGCCTCGCAACCACCTCGAGTCCACGTCGTCTTCGACACATCCCGACTGTTCTGACCTCAGCGCCACCTGCGCCTAGTCCAGTCCACCGTGTCTCGCCACGACTCTGCCTCGACGTCCTGCAGCCACACAGACAAGAAACACATCAAATAGCACCGCTCGACACATCAAAGCATAATTACCATCATACTTACCACTGAAGAAGTCCAAACCTGTCGAATCATCAGAATATGCAACCTAACCCGATACGACCAAGTTTGACCAAAATGACCGAGTCCGTCGCACCACGTAACGACTTGACTCCGAAACAACTCAAACCAAACTCGACTAGCATAACCAATGTCAATTACTCATCATACACATGTGGTCACCTCCACATGGTTCATCATTTAGAAATTTAGTTTAAATATTTAGTTTAGAAATTCAGTTTAGATATTTAGTTTAGATATTTAGTTTAGAAAATTTAGTTTAGAACATTAAATTTAAGTTTACAAATTTAGATGTACAAATTTAAATGTAGAAAAATATAGTTTTTTGTATAATATTTGTAATGCATTATTGTGGAAAATTTACTTTAGAAATTTAGATCATTCAATGTACAAATGTAGATGCAGTTTACAAAATTTAAATGAAGAAAATTTAAATGTAGAAAATTGTTGTGTCGAAATTTTGTATACTATTTTTCATGTATTATTGTAGAAAATGTAGTGTACAAATTTACATTTAGATAATTTTGCAGTTATGACGGGTGACTGGTGGTACCTGCTGTTGGACGAGCATGTGGACCACGTGCACCGCGCTTCCCGTCGTGCGCCGCCACCGGGGAGCACGGACGAGCCGACTGAGCTGGGAGTGGTCTGGACACGCACACCTCGTGTGGCCTGGGGACTCGACCCCCGTTGGACTGCCAGGTTTGCACTACGCCAACGTTTTAGTATTACCATAAGAACATTTCATGCTGACCTTCACTTTATTTGCAGGCTGCGGGATGCCGGACTTCTCCCTCTTGCTCGGATGGTGCAGGCCACGGATGAGGACGGAGGTGCCTTGGCCGGGGAGGGGGACGAGGCGGTCGTGGAGCGATCACGACGCTTCCTGTTCGACCGTTCCCTGCTGACGGCTTTGGTGGACCGTTGGCGGCCCGAGACGCACACTTTCCACCTACCAGTCGGGGAGATGGCACCGACCCTGCAGGACGTGTCCCTACTCCTTGGCCTTCCGGTCGCGGGAGACGCTGCCTTCCTACCGGAGGCTCCCGCCGAGTGGCGCGATGACCTGCTCGGTAGATTCCAGGGGGTCCTTCCACCGGCCGATCACCACCACATCTTCGACGAGAGGCAGAAGCATGGATCGACGCTGAGGTGGCTGGCACAGTACCGGGTACGTGGTGTTTCAAGTCGATCGCGTCTTCGAAACTCTTATTTGTGTAATTACATACTAATAAGAACTTGTTCGCATTCAGGTTGAGCGTATGGTTGCAGATGTTGACGATCACCAGGTCGCGCGCCACCTGGAGGCTTACGTGCTGTGGCTGTTTGGTTGGGTGCTCTTCACCACCAGCCACGGCAACACCGTTGACGCGCGCCTTATCCCTTATGCGAGGGCGATTGCCGACGGCAAGGCCGACCAGATTAGCTGGGGATCGGCCGCACTTGCTGCGACGTACCGCGGCCTGTGCGATGCGTGCACGAGGATTAAGGCGAACTCGATCCTCACGGGTTGTCCCCTGCTGCAGTTGTGGTCGTTCGAGTGCTTCAGTCTCGGACGACCTGTACTAGACGACATGGGTCCCTACGGGGTCGAGATGTACCCGGGGGGAGACATCGACCGGCCGACAATGGGTTCTATTTGGTGCCGTCGACGAGTGAGTTTTATTTTATCATAGTCAACTTATTAACGATCATCGTACTAAACAATTTGCCTTTCTTGCAGGTACAGTTCGCGCACGTGCAGGTCACGCGGGCGTACCACCCCTTCGTGGAGCAGTTCGACCGCCTCGCAGACTCCGACGTGCGCTGGGAGCCTTACGCAGAGGAGGCAGTGCAGGCCCGTGCTCCTGATGGGCTGTCTGCACTGTGCTGGTGTCACTACTACAGAAAAGGTCATCACAGACGGTTCAAAAACGTCATCACAGACGGTTTTGTGAACCGTCTGAAATTATGGGTCAGTGATAATACGAGGTCATCACAGACGGTTTTCAAACCGTCTGTGATGCAAATATCACAGACGGTTTTTAACTAAAAACCGTCTGTGATAGTTATAATCACAGACGGTTTTTAGTTAAAAACCGTCTGTGATATATAGTTATCACAGACGGTTTTTAGTTAAAAACCGTCTGTGATATATAATTATCACAGACGGTTTTTAGTTAAGAACCGTCTGTGATATGTATAAATCACAGACGGTTTTTAACTAAAAACCGTCTGTGATATTGCCTTCTACTCCTAAACATATTTCTGTTTATTGGCTAGCCTCGGGAAATGCTAGACATACCCTTTGAAACAAGCAGATCAATATGTACATGTATATATCCAATTCATATCTCAATTCATTTCACAAACATAAAACATCCATTTTTATTAATATTAGAGCCTACCATTACAATATTCCAAAACAACGAGCAGATTACACAATAAGAACAACGAGCATATTACACAACAAGAACAACAAGAACAACGAGCAGATTACACAACAAGCAAAGATCCTCTATGCCTTTGACGCCCACCATCCTTCTCGCCCCTGATGCAACGCATGAGCTGGATGTCTTTGACGTCCACTATCATCGCCGTAGACTTGTGCGTCGTCTGCATGGATGTGGACAGCAAGGAGGAGGACAGCAAGGAGGAGGAGAACAGCAAGGAGGAGGAGAACAGCAAGGAAGAGGACAACAAGGAAGAACAGACCAGCAAAGAGGCTGAGTTTGGATTATATTTATAGGGGAGGGAGAGGCAGGAGTTCGAAATTTTTTGGCGCCGAGACAGAGAGGTAGAGCTACGATCCGTGGGGTGAGGTGCAGGATCGACTGGCCCAGCTGTCAGATTATTATAGACGGTTCTACATATAGAACCGTCTGTGATGAATGAATATCACAGACGGTTCTACATATAGAACCGTCTGTGAATTAGAGCACACAATTTTATATACCGATGTAATACAAACAACTAGTATGAAAAGATAAAATAGCAATGTTCTATATGACTTATATATACTCATTTGAAAGGTTTCAACGAGATCTACAACTTTGCAGTTGAAGAAAAATCCAAATTCCGAAAATAAGACCAAGAAAAAGGGCAAAAACAGAAACAAAAAACTTGCGACGCAGGTTTAGGTCCAAAGATGGCCGATTTTCGGGGTCTTGGAGGGCGACGGGCGCAAGCGGGTCGTTTTTTTTGGATCGGGCTCGTCGTTAGCTTTCCAACGAGTACAAGAACGTCGAAAACGGACACCGTATGCAAAAGTTATGCCCGTTTTACTGAAAGTGTCTCAAAACTGAACCATACTCGGACTTAAGCGGGAAAATATGAAATTTTGAGGGATTGCAAGGCGGGAAACGTATCACAGACGGTTTTTATTATAAAACCGTCTGTGATACTATAATATCACAGACGGTTTTATAATAAAAACCGTCTGTGATATTCCAGATTATCACAGACGGTTTTATAACAAAAACCGTCTGTGATATTGGAATATCACAGACGGTTTTTGTTATAAAACCGTCTGTGATAATCTGGAATATCACAGACGGTTTTTATTATAAAACCGTCTGTGATATTATAATATCACAGACGGTTCAGCGGTAAGAACCGTCTGTGATACTCCTTTTTCCCGCCACAAATACCACAGACGGCCTCCAAATTAAAACCGTCTGTAATAGTGTAAATCACAGACGGTTTCACAAAACCGTCTGTGATTTGGCGTCTACTATTAGGCCTTTTGTAGTAGTGCGTAACCAGGCTTTCTGGCTAACCCACCGGAAGCTCGTGTACGGCATCTACGTGGAGGACTACGCACCGCAGCGAGTCATGCGGCAGTTTGGGCTGCGGCAGGCACTTCCTGTACCAGTCGGGCCGCCGATTCCGCCGCGCGTGCACGCGTGAGTGATCGCTTCTGATATTTTTGTACGTACTTACTATTGTGATCGCAAGTACTTACATTACGTAATGGTTCCATAAACAGGCACAACACGAAGGGCGTCAAAAAAGGCATGGACTGGTCCAGGAGGATGCAGCCCTGGATTGCGCAGTGGGAGGGTGCGCTGCATGACCGCGTGGAGGAGGACCGGCCATACGACATAGCCGACTACGCGGAGTACCTCATCTGGTACCAGGGGCGGACTCATACCAGGCTGGTACATGTCGTTGACCCACCTGCCCCACACGTCGCCGCACCGACAGACGCATACCCTGCGCACTTCGCACGCGATGCTCACATCGCGGTACGTAACTTGTAATTTCAAAAATTCTCAAATGGCAATATCGTTTCGATGATGGACCATTCTATGTCTTTTTGTCCAGGCTGACGTCGGTGCTGCGATGTGGTCGGAGTCCTCCGCACTAGTGCAGAGGTGGGGCATAGGTGGGGAGTTGACCCGCGAGGAGGCCGTCAGCTTTGCGCGACGGATGCAGGCCGGGTGTAGACGTATCGTCAGCCTACTGTCCTGCACGAGGCTACCGGCGGTCTCCACACCTACGCCCAGTGCACCCCGACCACCAGTGCCACCCCGACCAGCGTGGCACTACTCCAGAGGTAGTACGTGGACACGTCCACCTCCCCCGGAGCAGCCAGGGAGTTCTGCTTGGTCATGGCCTCCTACGTACATCCCCGGCTTCCACACGGATGATTTCATGGCGCCATCTACGGGTACGCATCGTCCGATCTTGTTTTTATCCTAAGACGACATGCAACGAACTAACGATATTACTATTGCAGGTCCTTACCAGCAGCAGGGACGCTTCTCCCCGGGCCACATCGAGGTGGACCAGTTTTTCGAGGACTGGCCTGGGCCGTCCTCCGACGCAGCACCGGAGGTTCTCTCCGGCAGTGGCCTCCCCGGTGCACTGGAGGCCACACAGCCAGAGGTGCAGCTGACTCCACCGGCGCAGCCGCGGGTGCGAAACCCACCTGATCGTTTTACTTTTTCGGACCCTTGTCACCCGCCTCGTAATCCGTTGCACCGGAGGACGGCCAAGCGGTGACGGAGCACCTTAGGGTGGGGAGTGAGGGGTGTATGTCATGCATGTAATGGATAAATACACGGCATGTTACTGCGTTATATTATAAAGTTCATTTAAATTCAAACAATGCTATTATCTCTTCTTTTCGTATAGAAAATTATTTCTATATCAAGTCATGTAACAAATATTAAATACTAGTTCTCGTCCTCGAATTCTCAACGTATATCACTTAACAGTGTATGTGGCGATAGTTCTACGGTCAATCTTTCGAAGAAAAAAAGTTTCTAAAATTTTTTACGCATCTTATACATCCAATAAACATAAACTTTTATTACAACTGTACCACATTTTTTACCAGTTTAAACTACAAAATTCACAAAATCTTTCGGGGGCACCATGCAGTCGCCTAGGGTAGGGCGACTGCATTACAGTCGCCCTACCATAGAGCGACTAAATGCGAGTCGCCCAATGGGACGGTGGCTAGCTGCGGTCGCTTGTTGGTTCGGCAACTGCAGTCGTGTCGTTTTTTGGTTGGGCGACAGGCTCTAGTCGCCCAATGGTTGGGCGACTGGAGCCTATTTGTGTAAAAAATTTTGTCGCGGGTATATTTCTGTATTTTCGAATAAAAAATGGGTTATCCGTACAAAAATTTCCCTCCTCATGTACTGCTTGCTTCCCACACCTCTTTTGCAGCTTACTCGTCGCCGTCGACATCAACCTAGACTTGTACCTCTATCTCGCCATACCACACGGCAGGGGTGGAGCCACACCTTAAACATGATTTTGCTTCATTGGACATCTAATCTCACAATATGTTTAGTTTCTAACAAATATATACACCTATGTGATTCCATGAGTCTAGAATAACTTCTGAAAGACAAACATATATAGGTTATTCGTCTACTTCAAGGAAACTTGTCGGTATGGCATAAGCACCAAAATAGTAAGTTAACACCAAAATTGCAATAGGAGAAAGAGAGCATGTTATGAGCTCAACATAGGACCTAAAATGGAACGTAAAGAGCAGTGCGTCAGCAAACAAAAGAACGACCTACTTGTAGCAAGTGTAGTTAATTACATGTTTGATTGAATTCAACTTCACAAAGGTGACTAACATAGCACATAATCATTTCCCTGGATCAGTCACATTTTCTCATTTTCTCTAGAGGAATAAAATTCTTAGGGTTAAGCTATATACACTGTATTAATCCATCAGCCAATAGACAATCAATGCATCACATATGCAGAACTACCACTTCACCACACAGTTTTAGACAAATAGTATACCAGTCAACTTTGTATCACAATGCATGCCCGCATGTTAACAGACGCGCTAATACCGAAACATGCAAGTACACACAGGCAACAGGAGGACTGATGCAAGATATATCATAATATGTTGCATTACCAATCACATAAGGAAATACTACACCAAATATAAAACTTTGACAATGGTAGTTATTTACCAAGGGACCTACTAACCCTACAAACCTATGATCACCTCACTATGTGTGCTTCATATGGTAGTTATTTTCCAAGTGGCCTTCCAAGTGGCCGACTAACCCCACAAGAAGCATCTATTACCTCTAATATTGTGAAAAACAAATGTGTAATATATGCTATCTTCTGTTCCCAGCCATATTAGTCTCATTTTAATTATTTACAAACCACTGTATGTTATCTACAAGAGTCCATCACTCTTATGTTAGCTAAGCTACTTGCAAATATTGAACAGTTGTCTATTAGCAAGCTTTAGTAGCTAGTGACTGCTATATTCATATCACTAAATGTCACATTATCATACAAAGCATCAAAGCAATGTGACATATACAAAAGCACTACTCATTCAAATTAAATAGAGCATGTAACTTTATGCAGCATTCTTACCAGACATTGCTTCACTAAACCACTGTGGCAGCATTCCATCATCCTCCCTGTATATGCCTCCAACTCCAAGGGCCAAAGCCATCAGTTCGTTTTTTACCCCTTCAGCAGATTCCAAGAGTTCTCCAGGTTCCAATGGAGAACGGGCTAGTGCAGAACGGGCATTC
This sequence comes from Dendrocalamus latiflorus, assembly GCA_017311315.1. Taxonomy (NCBI): domain Eukaryota; kingdom Viridiplantae; phylum Streptophyta; class Magnoliopsida; order Poales; family Poaceae; genus Dendrocalamus; species Dendrocalamus latiflorus. The sequence continues at coordinate 1,936,993 of CM029630.1, read as the reverse complement.
AGCTAGTATTACTTAACCAGCAAATTGTTTCACGGCAGATGGCCTTCACTCATTAGTATACCATGACAGTTGATCACAAAGATTCCACAGCACACCATAACCATTATTTCAAAATCTCTAAATATAATTTGCTAACCTTTGTCAGAAAAAATATATAACCTAAGAACTGTTACAAGTGCCATGAGTGCCAGTAAGGTAAGCCATATCTTTGGGGGTAAAACAAATGCGCTGAAAAAATTATGACAATTGTGATCAAGAATGAAGCACGGTGGCTGCCAAGTAGGGAAGCATGGTCACTTACCCATCTCCCTCATTAGACATCATCGAAGGAGAATTGGAGCCCAAGAAAAATAGGAGGGGCATCGGTAGTATGAGGTACACCCGAACTGCAGAAAATGCTACTGATTACTTATAATTCCCTAAAAAAATTATCGCATTAGGAGGAAAGTTATCCGACATAAACAAAATTCTCTAACCTGTTAACATTGGCCACAGAGAGGGTCAGTTGCTAGAAGTGGAGGAGAGAGGCAGTTGATCTTCAAAGAGAGAGGCGGCGACGGCGTGGGGTGGGAGGGGAAGCGGCGGCGGAGCGGAGGGGTGGGGGGAGGAGGAGGCGGCGGCGCGGGGTGGGGGAGGACGAGGCGGCGGCGGCGGCGCGGGGTGGGGTGGGGGAGGAGGAGGAGGCGGCGACGGAGCGGGGGAGGAGGAGGAGGAGGCGACGGCGGAGGAGCGGGGGAGGAGACAGCAGAGAAATCAGAGGGGAGGAGGCGCACGGGTTCGGTGGGGGAGGCCGGCGGCGGCAGAGGAGGGAGGGGAGGAGGCAGAGGAGGGGTGGGGGAGGAAGAGGCGGAGGAGGGGTGGGGGAGGCAGGCGGCGGCGAAATCCGTGGGGAGGAGAGCACTGGTTCGGGAGAGGTGGGGTTGGGGGGCGGTTCGGGAGGAGTGGGGTGGGGAGGGCCGGAGGGGGACGCAAATGCGTGATGGGGTGGGCCTATACGTCAGTCAACATATATTTTTTATCAGAAGAGGTGGGAGGGGTGGGAGAGGCCGCACCAACCACCAACTCCTTCTTTTATATAGTAAAGATACACACACACACACACATATATATATATACACATACATATATATATACATACATATACATATATACATATACATATATATATATACATACATACATATACATATACATATATATATATATATATACATATATATATACATATATACATAGGACGAGTGTTTCATGCACCCTGGTGCCTAGGCACCCATATCAATACCCGTTGATTTGCTTTGAGATTCGCAACGTTTGATGTGGGTATCTTCATATACCCATAAAAAAGTATATTTGAGATGTCAAACTCCGAAAAAAATTAAATTCAACTTCAGTTTAATTAGTTTGAACTATTTTTATGGTGTCTACTCACCGTAGTCGCATTGAATTCAAAAGTAGTTCAAACTAGTTTGAACTGAGTTCAAAACTTACTTACCATAAATATATCAAGGGTATAAAATATTTTCATACCCAAACTCAAAAAAATTATCAATCATACACGTGTATCGGATGTGGGTGCCTAGGCACCATGGTGCCTTACGTAATTTTCCTATATACATATATATACATATATATATACACATACACACACACACATAGACATATATATACATATACATATAGACAATATATACATATATACACACACACATATAGACATATATATACATATATATATACTAGTTGAGTGCCCATATGTTGTTACGGAACAACAAAGGTCGAATAGATGCGAATGTGTGAGAGAGAGCAAGTGATAAAAAAATATTTCATCACAATCCACATCCATTGCAATTCATATGAGACCCCAAACATATTAGTATAGAAGGATATCACATTTCCTTTGTCAATTTCCAACAAGGTATGAACCATATCAACTACTAAAGTGGTAAACATAGACGAATGGAATTTTACCATAAGTTTAAAAGAATGCGCCAAAGAACCAAGTCACATTCTACTAAAGTTAAGTTTGAAGGGAACAACAACATAGTCAATTGAGGATCACCTAAAGCATTATCACAAGCACATTGTCACCACTTACATCTGTTTCCTGCTCTTTTCTTGTGCGGATTCCAGAGAACAGGTGCTAATCCCTCCATCCCTGGCATTTTTCTCACTAAGAATGACATCCAAAAAATGAGGGGAAAATAAGAGAAAGTATAATAGTAACAGAATATAAGGGCCGCATATTGAATTGTTTATATGTTGATAGAGCTAGGAGCAGAATATAAGGGGCTGACAATTTTGCCTCCCTTCGTAACCAAGCTGATCAAACCAAGACAATATGGCGGTACAGAAATTATAATAATCTAACTCGTAATTCCCTGTTGCTCATCTCGATCCAATAGCCAAAAAAAGACACCTAAAATCAACAAATCATTTTGTGACTAATTACAGAATCAATATCTGCATATAATGACCAATAGCATAAATCATCACAAACCATACAGTAAGCAATTCAAGATAATCATATCTATGTGAGCCATGAGGTACCAGCGCAAACCTAATTAAGATGGACTACTGGTGTGAGTTGTAATATGCTGGAAATTATCGTCTATTCATTTTAGGAGAGCCTTATTCCTTGCTTCTTAATGTTTGAAAAGTATCTAAGCCTTTGCTACTAATGATGATAGCGTAAGATCAAAAGCCCATCTTCAAAACATTACACCAATACATTGTGATGAAAAAAGTGAGAATCACACAACAAATGGATTTGCTATTCTTCTACCATGCATTTTTTCTTGACAAGCACATTTTTGTGAATTAGATCTGAAGATTTAAAACCTCAATTTATAACAAGAATACTAATCTCACAAAAATATTGACAAAGGAGGTAGAAATTGCATTGGATCAAAATTAAGTTATTTCTAATTAATTGAAGTGTGCTTTTAACCATAGCATAAGATCAGTGTCATTTTGAGGACTTTGCACAAGCCTTATTCCTTCCTAGATGTGATCAAAACATGCACAAACTATTTGCACACAAAAAAAATTACTCTACCAGCTGCATGCTTGCACTAATAGGAATTTAGGATAGTTTGAATTCTGAATGGAATTCTTCTGAACAAAATCTTTAGTTTTACTCATAGAGCAAGAGCATTGTTCCATTTAACAAATAAAGATTGGAAACAGGTTAATGACAAATATAACAAAAGAGGGCTTCCAGGATCAATCAACGATTCAACACTTGTTTTAATCGCAGGATTGACTGGGGAGCCGTCATCCTTCTTTAGCTGCACCCTCACCCTCCCCACCTGGAAGAAATCTCGCGGGTACGCCTTATCCAACTATAGACAACATGACTACATGAGCAGTCCAAACATATAATTGAGATATGCAACAAACAAGAATGATTAATTAAATAAGAAATGCAACAACCTAAAATTAAGAAATGTGACAGCTCATAATAGAAAAATACAACAACTTAGAGTTGAACAATCTGACATGTTGACATAGAAAAATACAAGAGCCATACCACAAAAAAGTTAGAAAAGTGAAAATTGCAGCTTAGGCAAAACTTGACAACTTAAAAAAGAATACCAACAACTTTATGCAATAAATGCAGCTTATAATAGAAGAACACAACCAAGAATTCAGGAGGATGAATCATGATTTACTACCATGTTGATCCTTTAAAACCATAGAGCTACTTGACTCGGTAATCCTGCGTTCTAATATAATTAAGTTTCCGTATACTTCAGGCTTGAAAGCATCTTCCCCTTGGTTCTTGATATCAACAACAATTGCTGCATAACTGCAATTTAGATTGAACAAAATAGACCAGATTACAATTGATCACAGAAAAAAGATAGCACAGCTGTGGACAAATACAAACTATCCACCGAACAATGTATAAATAAAAAAAATACATGACAGATTCAGAAATCCACTGTCATCTTTCTAGTTATTGAAACCAGACTAGTCATTGGCCCGAACAACATTCTGGTTTACCGGTCCAACTGCCTGTTCACCACGGTTCTCCAAAAGCATTTTTAATAAATTATATGGTATATATAACATTGAAATGTAATAGAATGTCATTTGCTAGCGTGGCACGTAACAAAGCTTAGGCGAGTTGGTCAGCGTGGTGGTTTTTTCTCAGACCAGGCTCTGGTTTCGGTTTTTTCTAGACAAACTGTTGGGCCTGTCCAGTTTTAATAATTAGGCTATCTTTTAAATTTTGTCAGCAATATCTTCTCGCGGGTCCAAGTGTCGTGCAAGCTTGCTAACGGAAAATACACACAGTCGAGCTTTATGAAAATTTGTCAATGCCAAGTAATACCACAGCATCCCAGAACAAGCAAAAGAAACCATATTTATCCAAAAAAATCACCAACAGGACATGGCCTATTTTGAAGCAATTGTCATCCTGAACTCAAACCCCGACACCAGTTAGGCATATCCACAATCCATACATCTATGGAGGGCAACCCTTTAAAATCCTAATCAGTGTGCAAAAAGCCCTATCCAACATCCATCTACAGACTCATGGCAAGCATCACAGCAACCTGAAGGGCCACCCACATTGAACAGCCATTCCCAACCCTAAAATTAATTTTTCTGACAATCACACAAAGTTTAATCAAAATCTTAACATGAAAAAGGTAGAAGTGGGGAGAGAAGACAGACGCAA